>BSBN01000039.1:15000000-20000000 GCA_027924645.1 Cunninghamia lanceolata
ATTTTTAGCCCTGCAAAAGGCGGTTCGTTGGAGTTTTAAGGCATTATTTTAAGAAGATTTTATTTATTTATTTTAGAGCCCACTCATGCATTGAAGATAAAGGAAAGTGATTTTTCTATGTTGGGAACATAATGTATTAAATTATTTTTGAGTGGTGTATATGGGTTTTATTTTTTTAAGGATTCATCCAAATGATTTGAGGAGTGGAGTCAAAATATGAAATATTTTTTTTAAATGATTTTCTTTTGGAGAACTTTCTTATTGTAGATAGAGAATCTGAATATGAAAGAGATTTTTTATTTTCTCTGATAGAGGACAGTTTGATTAAAAATATTATCGAAGATTTTTATTTGAAGATTGTGGAGGCTATTTTAGATTTTTATTGTTTGAAAAGGGAAAATGGATATGCAAAGAGAAGAGGAAATGAAAGGTCATTTCATTTATAATGACATTGTAGGTTCATTATGGATCAATTTTTTAGGACTAATATGCAGCATTGAAGATATATTTTGTGTGAGGTTTTGAGTTGAGATGAATTCAATGCAGGAGATAATTGAAAGACATTGTTGATTCAAAATGAGAGATATTGTTTTGCAGATAAAAAGAAAGATTGTATGCAGATTGAATTGATCGTGAAGGTATTTGCATATTAAGGACAGAGCTTGATCAGTTTCTTATAGAACATAGAAGATATGCAGATTATACGAAAAGAGATGATTGCAAAACAAAGAAGATAGACTTTGTTGAGTGGAGACAAAAGGAGATATAAGGTTTTGCAATGTAGAGAAACAGAGTTTTCCTTTGTATATGTTCATATTCTTGTATTTGGGTTGGTGCTCCTAAATGTGCTAGGCTTGGCGCCCTTGGAATTGGTGCTCCTTGAGGTAGGTTCTTTTAAACAAAATAGCCAGTGAGGCTCTGTAAATAGTGAGTTTTTGATTAAGCCAGTGAGGCATTTTTCAAGTGGTTTTTCATCCCTATGAGGGTTTTCCACTCATGAAAATCTTGTGTTATGGTTGATGTTTATTGTATTCATGTTTTGTGCTCTAATGTTTTGTTATTAAGGTCTTGTTCATACTATTCATCATTTTCCATACTATCCATCATCATACTTGTGCATATGTGTTTGATAGATCATTGAAGTCTCCTTCACTCTTTGTCTTGTAAGTTAAAAGATGCAAAAAGACATAAAACGTTTATAGACCACTATTTCAACCCCCCCTCTTAGTGGTCCTATACTCCAACAAGTGGTATCAGAGCATAGGTTCCCTATAGAAGTCTAATAGGCTTGGGTAGGTCCTGATAGTGGAGTACCATGGGAAAGTGTAGAAGAAATAAGGGCAAGAGAAATGTCAAGTCACATACTCATCAAAAGACACCATCTATACCAAACTCAAATTTTGATCCACAATTGGTTAATAGAAATTTCTCACAAGTTGAGCTAGGTATTAAATTAGAGGAAGAGTTTTCTAGAGTTCATTTCTTTAATGGTTTAGATTTCTCTATTTGGTATAATAGAATGCAAGTCTATCTATCTTCTTTAAGGTATGGTTTGTGGATGTCAGTTGAGAATGGGTATTTTTATTTCCTCTCAATCACCTAATACTACAAGTAACAAAGAAGCTTATGAATGTAATCATATAGCAAAGAAGGCTATTCTATCTTGATTATCTAATGAAGTTTCTTGTGAAGTTATGCATTGTGAAACTGCTCAGGATGTGTGGAAGGAGTTGATTAGAATCTATCAAGGTGATGCACTTGAAGGAAAGGATAGCATGGTGTCTATGGAAATTGACAATGAAAGAAGACATTCACATGACGGAGATAAGATTCAATCTGATTCAAAATAAGGAGATTATATTATGAGTGACTATGAAAATGATTGTGAAGTTGATTTAGAAGGTGAACTCTTGTGTGCTCTTGATACAATCAAGCAACTCAGTAAAGAAAATCATAAATTAAATGTCATGCCCACATTTACCACGTGGCCATGACACTCATCACATGTGTCATGTCCACATTTGTCATGTGGTCATGACACAAAATATAAAAAAAATTTACCACGCTTCCCTAGAAACCCCCTCGCACATGTAAGCATGCTCAGTGGCGTTACGCATAAGGCGTAAACCTAACAGTTGAATGCGGAGTAATGCATTCACATACACATACCATTTTGCAATGAAGGCCAACAAGGGGGTCGATGTGATGCAGTTAACATCACCAATAGGGTTAGGATCAGTGATCGAAACCCTAAGTTAACCTATTTGAATGATGGGATTTTAACGTAAGTCAAAATCAAAAGCCAAATTCAAGTGCATGAGAAATATATAATTTAATACAAAAATCTAATGTCAATAATCGGTAAAAGACAATAATATAATCCTAAACAAGGTTAAATTTCACTAACCTAGCTAAACCCTAAATTCTGGAAAAATCTGGCAGCATAACACCTCACGGGTGTGATTAGGGTTTATTATAATACAACTAATTTTGATCAAAAGTTTACTGGTTTGGTGTTAAATTACCTACGTAACATTAGTTAAATTGGGAGATCAGTCAAATAGATTAATTGTACATTTTTCAACAAAGCTCGATCAATTTGTTCTTCTTCACATTTTCTATAATTTAAAACATTTTTCAACAAAGCTCGATCAATTTGTTCTTCTTCACATTTTCTATAATTTAAAACATTTTTCAACAAAGCTCGATCAATTTGTTCTTCTTCCCATTTTCTATACTTTAAAACATTTTTTTTCAACAAAGCTTGATCAATTTGTTCTTCTTCACATTTTCTATCAATCAGAGTTATCACTGCATCCTTTACATTATTCCTAATTTCTTGGTAGACTAGATTTATGGAAACATGTTATACTAACTTCATTTAATTAGTTTACTAGGTTTCCAAGTTGGTTTGAACGACGTCTTTATTAAATTAATAAAATTGCTCTAGATATAATTGAAAAAGTGTATTAAATTAATAACAATCTAGTTGTATATTAACCTCGTCGAATTTGGTTTTATAATTAAAAAATTAACACCTTTGTCTAAAATAAAATATCTCAATAATTAATTAGGTATAAATTTGAATAAAACAATAATAATCCTCTTTTCAAAATTCAAATTAAAAAATCAAAAAAATATATAATCCCTTTAATGATAATCTAATCTTTATATAGTATTATGCTAATGACAAATAAATAGGACATTCACAAATGAAATCAAGATTATCCATTTTATATTTATCACAAGACCCCATTTTGTTAAAAAAGTAAATTTAAAACAAAGAGAGGAAAATAAATTTAAAAGTAAGGACAATTTTTAAATGCAAGCCCTAAAATCCACTCTATTAAAATAACAATTTCCTTAAGGGAAAAAGAACCCTAACCCTATTTTCTCAACGCATCATTTTGTTTTTGTTTTTGTTTTTCTTCTCCTCTCTTCTGATTTCTTTTTCCTTTTCTCTTCTCTTGTTTTGTTTTGGATTTGTATTTGCAGGTTTAATGGAGGCCATTCATGGGAGTGCAAGTGATATATATATACACACACACACACATACATATACATATACATATACATACATGTATGTATATATGTATGCATATATATACATATATATATACATATATGTATATATATGTATATGTATGTATATGTATATATATATGTACATATACATATATACACATACATATATACACATACATATACATATACATCTATGTAGGTATGTATATATATATATGTAGGTATGTATATATATGTATGTATGTATATATATGTATGTGTATATATATATGTATATATGTGAATGTTTTATATGCTGTGGATCTATTAATATAAATATATATATTTTTGTTTATTTGCTAAAACCCCAAGTTTTATGGCAAGTAGGAAGAGGGACGGCATTGTCTGGAGGCAACGACATTGAGGAGGTGGTGGTAGGGAGGGCGTAGATGGTTTGTGGTGGAGCTACGTGCGGTGGAGAAGGAGTGGCCATGGGGGAATGAAGGGAGCCACGGGGGTGTGAAGGATCGGTAGCAGCAGTGGTTTCAGGGAGTTCCACAGGGAAGAGAGGGAAGTGGGGAGTGTGCGGAGGGGATGAAGCCCCCACCCGCATCTCACACAATAGGATGTGGGTGGGGCTCCACCCCCTCCCCACACCCATGTAATAGGCAGCAGCAGTGGGGGGTTCGAACCCCTTTTTGGTGCCTGCATAAACATTTAGGTTTCAAGCATTTTAATTTGTAGGCACCTTTCATAAAAATCCATAGAATTTTAAGTCTTCAGCCTTTGCAGTAGAAAAGTGCAAAAAATCTATTGTATGCATGTCATTTCGTATATACAAGGCTATTTGTATATACATGTAGGTCAAATGTGCATTGGTAGGCTTGCAGAAGTCTCAATCGACCTTTCAAAAAATGCAAAAATTGGTTGTATGCATTTTACAATGCATATCGAGCTTAAAAAAGGTGCATATACATTGGGGGAATCTATCGTAGATTCCAAGAATATTCTCTGCCTATACATCAGGTTTGCATGTATATCGCATTGTATGTTTAGACATACAACAGCTATATACAATGAAAAATATACAAGGTGGCGCATATACATTCTTTACAGTGCAAATATACAAGTGGCCTTGTATATTCGGCAACATACAAAACATAAGAGATACATGTGGTCGGGTCCACCTCACATACAAAGTGGAGTGTATATGCAGTACACATTCGCTATATGCAACGAAGAAATGTGCAGGGGTCACCATGCAAAGTTGAATGTATGTCTGATATACAAGAGTAAATATACAAATGAACAAGTGCAAGGTGGACGTGGAAAGATAGTTAATTGCATTTGTAAAGTAGGTGGTGTCTGTGCATTGTATGTTCCCAACATACCATCGAAACGTGCAAAGGGAAAAGATACAAACAGTGGGACCCATTGATCACACATATAAGCGGAACATGCATTCTAAAGATGCAAGCCGAACCTGATTCAAAAGTCAAATTTCGCTAATTCAGCACTGGCGTCCGCGGCTTGCATGTATATTATGCATTGTTTATGCCGATATACAAAGGGATGAGATACAAGGCCTAGATTTGAAAACTATCCCAATCTGTTTCATAAAATTTGAAATCCGCGGCATGTATATTGCATTGTATATATGTAATATACAAAATGGAAAGATGCAAAAAGTGATACAAGCCAGACCCGAGTAGAATTTTGATTTGTTCTATATAGATTTGGGGTCCGCCTTGTATGTTAAACAGTTGTATGTATGCATTGGCATATACAAAGGATTTGAAAGGCAGTTCAGGCGGAAAGGGCTAATGTATGCTGCAATGGAAAAGTCAAAGTTGCAAAAGCACCTGCATGGCTTGTTCTCACTGGTCAACAACTTTTCAAAGCATGATTGTGACTGTGGATGTTAGCGACAGAAGGAATCGACGACCACCCTTCAAACTTTTAGGTGCAGGAGGTTTTGTATGTCTGTGTTTGTGTTTCTTGGGGGGAAGGAGCTTCAGGGGCTCGTGAACTAGTAAACCGTGGGTAGTTGGCTATTGATGGAAAAATGTAGAGGCATGGGTCGATGATTGACTGGCCACCTACCTAATTTGTAAGGAAAATCTCTAGTCAGTGGCTCAGTTCCCAATCTCACCTGCTCCTTTCTTTCTCTCTGCCTGGAACTTTTAATGATTTGAGCGCCATTCTGAAGTGCAGTGCCTCTAGAAAAATTTTTGAATTGGCATGTAATTAGTGTTGAGTACACATTCCTACTATATAAGAAGGACTGTGTTACTCATTTTCAAGGTTATTGAAGACTTGGGCTTTTTTTGGGGGAAAAATAACAAAGGACAGAGCATTCCTTGGCTGTTTTATCTTTGTTGGAGTTTATGAGTTGCATTTGAGTGCACCTTACATATATGTTTAGTTTCTTGTCATTTTATATGAAAAATATATTATTGCATGTGTTTATCTGTCTATCTCCATGTGTTGTATGCATTCTCTTCTTTTGAATCTGGTTGCTAAGGGTTTCTTAGATTCTAGGGTATGGATTTCTGTATCACATGCTTAATCTCTAACTTCCATTCAAGGAGTGGATTAAATTGTTTTAGGTTGAGTATGGAGAAGATTGTATGTCAGCTAGGATGTATGTAAGTAGAGACAGTTAAATACTTATCCTCGGGTGGTGTTTGTAAGGCAAATACTAGTCCTAACCCCTTGAAACTTGAATGCCAGTTGCAAGCCATTCTCTTGTATATGTCTAGTTGACTCCTTGCCTAGAGGTAGGCACCGGTCTGCTTCTTGTGTAGTAGTTATGATCCAAAACCCCTTGTCTTGCATCCAAAACATCAATTCAAATCCTTTCATAATTCCCACCTGTTAGTTGTAGGAGTAGAAATAGGATCCCTACATACTCTCATCCTAAATTAGTTAGATACATCCAAGAAAGTTGCCAACCTTGTGATTTGTCACCCAAATCTTGGTCCATACATAAGAGTATTCTTCCTGTTCTAAAAAAGTTAAATATTTCTATCATTGGGTGAGTCAAGTTTAAATCTTTAGCTAATAGGGATATCCCCCCTTGGTGCGGTAGAACCAAAAGTGAAGGGGAGGCAGCTTACACAACCTCCTATATTTGTTGGCCAAATTCGCTTGTGCATAGGAATTGGCAAGCCCTCTGCCAATTTAGACACTAAAAGAAATGGCGACTCCATTGGGGAAGTAATGCTGTAATGCCCTGCATGAACACCTTAGAGAACAACACATCTACGCTATGCAAAATGAAATAATTTTTTTTTTTTAAGAATAAAGTAACAAAGTAATGTTTAACACATCATTGCACATCATAAAACTATCAACTTGTTACTCTAAGATTTCATGGTTGCATTACTTGACAAAACAATTAACATAATCTAACACACATCATAAATTAACATCAGTGGATCCTTCTAAACCTATTGCATTAAATCAATAAACATTTACATTTCCATAACATCAGATAAGTAATCATCAGGATCTAGTACATAGTTACAATTTCTTCTCACATATGAGTACATCTTTACATTGTTACTTAACACCTTCTGAATACCTACATTATAAATCAACTGATACACAAACAAGTACATGAATACAAATCACTTACTTCATATCTGGTACAAGATCTGATGGCTGATACACAAGATACAACATCCTTGCACACGAACAATAGCAAAGGGAAAAACCAATGGATAAAAGCTCTTCCACCTGACCATGTGGAACCCTAAGGTCCAACCCCTAAGCTAGGAGTTAACATAAGGTTCCCACTGCAACATACAGTCAGGTAGACAACAGACTATAAGAACAAGACAACACATAACTTCAACAACACAAGTCAATATCACAAACAACATAACAACACTTCCAGAGGCAAGCACATAACGAATGGGGAGAGTACAACTAGGGAATGCTAGGCTGCAATAGGGAGGAGTGTCATCACATGGCTTGTCATGGGTTGTCCTGGTAAGCCTTCCTAGGCCCCGGCCCCCATCTTGGGTTGTCCTGGCAGCCTCTCTCGACTCCCAGCCCCCATACAACGCTCATGTAGAATCAACATACCTTTCATGAGGACAAGGTAGTTGATCTTGCCATTCCAGGTCTTCTCATCTCACCTCAAGCCTAAACAAGCACTTGAGCCATGAGTGAGGCATCCACTTATCTTTTTTAGTGTGCTTAACTACCCAACCCCCTAGTTCATTATTTAGGTTATCACTGAGTTATCAAACTCCCACACGGGTTGTCCTGGACACCACTTTGGGCTCCGGCCCCCATTGAGAGCCACTCCCCTACCTGCAACTAGAAAACCCTACTCAATAAGCACAAAAAACATCATCATGACAACGATGATACATGAACCATGCAAGGCATTAACCATCTTGCATAACAATTATCCTGATATGAACACGTATATGTAACACTGCAAGGCATTCACCATCTTGCATATCAACTTAATTACAAGGACATACTCAAAACATTTTCCATAGCTTCCAAGTGAAGCAATCCAAAAATCACATAATCCTTTTACATTTCCTGATGCCTCCCCATTCATAAAATCCAATTCAAAAATCCATTACAAAATAAATACAATTAAATGGTCAACAAATCATCCACAAGGGAATTATTACCACCCCTAGGTACATTCACAAATTAGATCATGCATCATTCACGTTACCCTTTGCCTCATACATGACTAGAGACAACATATCATCATATATTCAATACACATAAAAACACTATACTTGAAAACCAATCACGTTATCCTATGCCTCTAGATTGACAACCTAACAACTTGCACAGTGGACCCCATTACTTCCAACAATCTCATAACAATGTTAATAAACCCACTATTGAGACTATTTAACCAAACTTCAATTAACAAAACCTTCATAATGATGTTGTAATAAGATCGTTACCAGAATTAAATTAATCAACAATAATCATAACAATTTAAATTAAACTTTGTAATTAATATCATCTACATTTCTTTATAGTTCAATGAATTAAATCTAATAACTTAACTAAAATATTAATCTACATTTGATTTTGCACTTTTAAAACTAACAATCATATAAATTATGCAATTTCTCGTTAGGCTTCACCCATACATTTTCCAGACAGCTTGGAGAAGACAACAATATCATTTAAACTAATAATAACAATAATATTATTAAACAATAATAATAATAATAATAATAATAACAACTTAAATCATTCAATAGCAAATATTTTCATCCAAGGAGAAGTAAATTGTTATTTTTATTTAATTAGGGCTTTTATTTGACAATCACTCTTGGCTGTCAAATAACTTATTTTTATGACAGTTATCTATTCAGTAATGCCTGTTAAAATACTATATATAAACCAAATATAAGAAAAAAACTAATATATATATATATATATATATATATATATATATATATATATATATATATATATATATATATATATATATATATATATATATATATATATATATCCTCATAATCCTATATAAATTTTGATGGATTGCTTAAATCTCTCCTTTCATATACTACAGTCATTTTAAATATTTTAGTTGTATTTTATAGCTAAATTATCTAACTACAACCAAAATAAATTTCTCTCAAAAGTATATCTTTCTATACTAACACTGAAAATTCTTATTGACTGACAAATCTAATTTTTGAACATTTTAAATGAACTATTCATTTGAAGATGCAAAATAGCCCATAGAATAATCATTGCACCCATTTCCTTAGGGCATTTACTAGCCAGCATTTCAAACAAAATTATAAAGTATATTTAATCTTTTAAAGTTATTCATGAATAGGCAAATTATAATGAAGGCAGTTTTATAAGTCTTCAAATAAAATTGTTAAAACAACTCTTAATACTAAAACTATGAGTTCACAATAAACATCTACGCTCTGAAATAATGGACTAGAAATAAAAATCAGACATGGGCTACGGTGGAAGCAACTTGACAAGGTAGACTCCTCAGAGAGGCATTTTCTCACTGAAGACCTTGCTTGAAATCGAACACATGTAGATGCGCAGGTTGAGTGTATGAGGATTGTACCTGATTCAGTCACATCTAAAATCCATATCACCTACAGTTAACCATTATGTGTGCATGGTTGAACTTCTTGGCTATGCTGGCCCTTCTTGAGGATGCCCTAAACTTTATCACTGAGATACCTGTTAAATCTGTGCTGGTTGTATGGATGTGTTTTCCTGGTACTTGCCGAACACATATGAATATAAGCTTAGTAGTATTTCTAGCGACTCTGGTCTGATCACGGCCAAATTTGTAAGATTTGCTTGTGTTCTAAACACGCAGCAACATAGGTGAGGGGCAAGGAGGTGTCAGCAGGGATGAAATGTTTGATTAATGAGAACTTTCTAGAGATGGAAGGTCTAATTGATACTCTCAAAATCCCTGGTAGATCAAATAATTAATCCTTCCCAAGGGAAAGTGGTGGGGAAATTGAGAGGATCAAGTGGCTTTTAAGGGGGAATGCTCCCATATTTTTGAACTCTGCAAGGAATTCTACTTTCTATTTAATGCATTGGACACAATGAGCTAGGTAATGGTATTGAATTCACACCTACATATGATTACTATGTGTGCCTGTTTCCCCTTCTTGCCTATGTTGGGCTTTCTTGAGGACACTTTAGACTTTGTCATTAAGATGCCAGTTAAACTTGCAACATTTATGTGGATAGGTTTTCAATATTGTAAATCTGTTACCACAACCATATCATAATAAAACCCAAATTACCACGATGGCCAATCTGTTTGCATGACCAAAGATTTCATAATCGTTCTCTATGATATATGATGTTTCCATTTCTAAAAGATCAAAATATAATTTATGACTAGAGCAAAGGATATCAACTACGCTCCTTCCATGCACTTTATCAATCTTGAATCTTAGTCTCACTCTCAATTGTGAAAGATAAAATGGTAAATCTATACGTCTAAACTAAATGGTACAATAAATATAAGCAAAGATAAGATGCTTGCACCAAATAGATTCATCACATCAAGTACATACTAAACACCCTTCACATCGAGTGGTATACTGAAAAGCTAAATGTTGTGCCATAGGGATGGCATAAGTTCAATTCCCATTGAGCATGTTCCCTATTAATGCAGGAGTAATCGACCTGGTCCACTTGGTAACATATGGTACAATTCACAGGTGAATATTGAAGGAATGGATACTCCACAAACATGGTTTCTAAGGCTATCAATATTCTACACTTGACAGTGGATTCACCGAGTGTAGAAGTAAAAGATGGCAATTTAGAATTTGAGTGGTTACCACTTTACCAGTCAATGACATCATTTTCTAAATTACAACATTTCTCATGACTGAAATGGGATATGTTAAAGATAAAGTATATAAATTATGACCAACGTACGGCATGAGAAATGAAGGGGAAACATGGATGTGTTATCTTGGACCACAGATCACATATGAATTTAGGCTTAGGTGTATACACAGTGACACTGCTGCTTTGTTTGGATCCTGAAACTATTCTACACCCTTGCCAACTACTGGTTCGACGGAGCCAAGGGTTTTGTCTTCTAATAGAATTTAACAGCATTTAGAAAATCGTCTATTGTTAGAATACCTAAGACCATACATATATGTTTATTTCCTTTGACTTACGACTGCACATGACTCTGTATATGCTTGCTTTGAATTGTAATATTATGAACTTGATCTACAAGATGCTTTGGATCTAGTCCAGAGGCTGAAGGGAGACTCGAGCACAAGCTCCACATGTGAACTTTTTCCTTTATTTTCCTAGAACCCTTTAAAAATGGATCTCATTAAAGTGGGAGAAAAGCTTCTGAGTTTTGTCAGATCTTTCGATATATTGGCGCCTACATCGGATCGCCCTGAGGTATATTACCTATTCAGTTCAGGCTTTGGATAAACTAAATTTGGTGTCAATTAACAGAATTTGGGACAATGGTCTTCAAAAAATTTCCAAATTTTAATATTTTCCAGTGGCATTGTAAAATAATTTACTTTCTGCATCATTATTCTAGCAAGGTATTCATGGCAAACATTTATTCTGTAAACTTATGAGATCTTCTGCGTAAATAAAACCTTGTTTTAACCTATATAACATTTCCTATTATTATTTACTATTAATTGACATAAGGTTTAGTATATACAGATTTAGAACTAAATGCATAATTACTCGATTATACACAGACACAACAGCAAGAAGTTGGAAGTGGACATAAATTTATCTGATTTGGTAGGTGTAAAGCAAATGAGTTTGGTAGGATACACTAAATGAACACAGTGATTTCAGAATACTCACAAACTCAATAATCAAAGCATGAACACGACATTCAGTTTTAATTTATTTTCAAAGATAAAAATCTTAAAGAGAATGGAACCTGATTTTTGATTAATTGACTGGCTGCGGATTGGTGTTGCTGTCCAATTGTAGCTTGCAGCTCTAGTCTCCCAAAATCTTCTGATCTCGGCCCACAGCTCCTCCCCATTTGTAACCCCATCTACTTCTATCCCCCTTCTCTCCCTCTCTCTACTTATTTTATAGAATTCCCTACCCTAATTGCTTGTACTCCACCTTATTAGGGGATATACACACGATCCAATGCCAACCATCAATGAAAATATAGCCTACATTCTTTTAATTTTTAATAACATTACAATATAACCCCTATTCTTTTATTTACTCAAGGATAACTTACATTTAATATATTACAACTTATAATTTTTATTTTATTTAATTTAGTATTTTATCTAGGTATTTAATATATAACAACTCATAAATATATTTATATTACTTTATTTAGTCATTTGTTTACTGGGCCACATATACCTTCATGTTTATTTTATTAATTATAGAACAATTCCACAACTTATAATGCCACTTTATAACTAATTTATCTCCTTTATTATTTATTTTTATTTATTTAATAATTAATATGTATATTTAATATATAACAACTAATAATTATTTATAAATCTATTTAATAGTCATTCATCAAATTTCTCTATTTATATACCACAATTAACCAATCATAATCATGCAATTACTCGACCATCAAGCATGCAGAGAAAGCAAGATGACAACCCCTAGAGACAAACAAAACTGAGAACAATGACTAGCTGCAAAATTGAAGACTTATCCTCTACACGGATGATGGATGACTAGGGAACCTTATGCTAACTCCCATCAACAATTCCATTGGCTAGGGCATGCTCAAACCTGCTAGTTCAGGTGGAGTTGATGCCCGGTACCTGCATCCTGCAGCAAACCTCAAGGTTAAACATATATATACAAACATGAAGTCATGCACACAGTAAACAGAAATCGCAGCGTGGCAGGGTACTCGGACACGAGTAATGCGACACCGTTCTGTTCACATAAATACATCAACAATTAAGTATTCAGTTGTCTACAAGAAAATAGAATAATCAATAACAATACAATCTAGTATAACAATTATTGTTAAAGTATCATAACCCTGATTAAATATCACATTAAACTTAGAAATAACATTAATCCATTATATCAGATATGTCCATAAAATATCAATAATCCAATATCATCAATCGTCATCATAGAAATAGGTCCATAAACAACTCAACGTAATAACAAAGAATCCATGTCATGATATCTAATCCTACTAGGAATACTATCAGTCTGACAAAAGCAAGGTGAGGGGCACTACAAATGCCATATCCATAAAGGTATGAGTCTAGAAGATTGAAGAATTAGACCTGGAAGTGCTTTGTTGTAGTAAAAGAAAAAATTTATGTGTGACTCTGCTGTGGGAGAATCCAGAAAGAAAAGAAATGAATTTTCAGCTTCATCTTATTTGAAGCTTATTCCTCTGCCAAGGAGGTGGCGAATCTACATATAAGAACATGATAAAAGACACAAAATGTGTTAGATGTTCTTTCTCTCAGTCAGGGAAAGGAATTTGCAGCTGCTACAACATATCCAGGTATTTTCACATGTTTTGGTTTTCAAAAAACCATGGTATTTTATAAGTTTTAAAAGACTCCCTATTAGGTGAAACAACACTGGTCAAAAGGAAAATATTGGTGATGAGGTTGCATGCTTTTGTAAGAACATAGTTTGCATTTCAAAAGGAGTATGCAATATTGTTAAAAGACTCATTTCGAGGACTTTAGGAAATTGGAAGTAAAAGTTTGTATTTTAAAGGCTTAAGGTCATTGTTGTGATTGAAAATCTGAGTTGAGAAGATGGTTGTAAAAACACATAAAGATGTATTATCAGCCCATGCACCCTTGTGAGGTGTCAAATATAGTAATATATAGTGATCAATCCCAACCATATAATAAGAGAAGTTTCAGCATTGACAGATATAGGCCCATAAATTTCAATGGCATTTGTGGTTATCCAAATACTTTTCCATCTAAAATTAGAAAGTATTGGCCCAAATTCAATGGTATAAAGGATGAATCAGCTGAAAGACACTTGCAGCAGTTTATAAATGTTATAGATGATTTTGGGGTTGACCATGAGGATTTAGTTATGAGATTATTTGTTCAATCTCTGGATGAAGATGCAGGGGACTAGTTCTCCTATCTTCCAGCTTACCCTATCAGCTCTTGGCAAGATTTTAAATCTCCATTTCTAGAACAATTTGGTGGAAGAATATCTGACTATACAGTTATCAGTGATTTCATTTACATCCATATTGAAAAGGATGAGTTAATTCCAGCCTTTAACCTCATATTTATGAAGGCTTTGAATAGAATTCTAGGATGCATGAGACCTAATGATGCATTGTGCCTAGTGGTCTATTTGGGAGCATTTGATAAGAAAATGAGTTATAGATTGAGAGATAAGGAGCCCACCACATTGCATCAAGCACATCAGTTTTCAATAGATATTGAAAACAATTGGAGGCATGGAATTCAAAAAGGTTATTTCTCTAAAAAAAATTGCTGTCATGCAACCCCCAATGTTGATGAAAGATATAATTTAGGTGTTGAAAATGAATGTCAAAGCACTCACACCCCTATTATCCTTGTTTATGCATCATTCCAAGTTAATGATGACTCTGCCATAAAGGGGGATGTCCTAATTTGCCCAGTAAATGAAGTTGATAATAATGATTTTTCAAGTGATATTAATATGCCAGTTCTCAGCAAAGAGCATTCATGTTTAAATGATCTAGTTGTGCATGGTTGTGATCATGTGGATCAACAATCAATATCAGTTTCATCAAGAAGTATTAGAGGGCTATAAAGTGATGTGGATAGTTCAGCTTCAGAGTAAATTGAAGTAGAAAAAATCTTGTATGTGGGGCAATCAGATGATAAGAATGATATCCATGATCAGTGCATGGATCAGGTTTGTTCTTCTTATGACTATAGGTTTGATAATGATGAAAAAGAGATGGATTGTCATGAAGAAAAAACATAGACCTTCGCAATGAGTATGAATCCCCTTTATGATGAGCCTCTAGATGGATTGAATGTCATGAGTTATGACCTTCATTGGTGCAAAATTAACCCTCTTTTTGAGGATGATGATGAATATGAAGAGACAACTGACATAGGTGCTACATCAATTTATGAAGAGGGGACATATGAGTCTGAATCAGATATCTTCAGCTCTTGTGAAGATAATATGGATTTGCAAACTGTAGATAATGAATATTAATTATCATTTGGTTCAGACATGGGCAACTATGGGTGTGTAGATCAGGATTCGTTTTCAATGTCAATAAGTGATATAAATGATATTGATGGTCTCATATATTCTGAGTGTTTTTCAATCTTTAGATCAGATGGATGAGTGCCTAGTAATGTGCAGCAGCCAGGTAGATGATGAGGGTATACTGTTTGAGGAATATGACATACATATGTTACCTAATGATGAAAAATGTTCTGGTATGTATGGTTATATGTCTGATTGTGAGATGCAGAGTGACAAAGGCAATGCTAACAGAGGTACGTTTTCAAAAATGGTAAAGCACATAATTAACAAGATCAGCATGTGGGTAGATTATTTTAATGTTTTTAGTTGTGTTTGGGGTTATTCAGAGTGGAATCAAGCATTTGATAGGAAAAGGTTGTGGTTCTTCATTTTTGGCTACCCAGGGCCACCAAAATAATGTTTGAAAATATAATTTTTTATGCAGGTTGGTACAGTATTTGACTCTGTAGCCCAATGGATAAGGCCCAATCTACGAAACTAGAGATTCTAAATTTCTCACCATGCCTGCAAGAGGCATGCGTCCCCAAATAGAGCCAATGTTGGTGCCTGCATAAACATTCAAGTTTCAAGCATTTTAATTTGCAGGCACCTTTCATAAAAATCCATAGAATTCTAAGTCTTTCAGCCTTTGCATTAGAAAAGTGCAAAAAATCTATTGTATGCATGTCACTTTGTATATACAAGGCTGTTTGTATATACATGTAGGTCAAATGTGCATTGGCGGGCTTGCAGAATTCTCAATCGACCTTTCAAAAAATAAAAAATTTGGTTGTATGCATTTTTCAATGCATATCAGGCTTAAAAAAGGTGCATATACGTTGGGGGAATCTATCAGAAATTCTAGGAATATTCCCTGCCTGTACATCAGGTTTGCATGTATATCACATTGTATGTTTAGATATACAATGGCTATATACAATGAAAAATATACAAGGTGGCGCATATACATTTGTTACAGTGCAAATATACAAGGGGTCTTATATATTCGGCAACATACAAAGCAATAGAGATACATGTGGTGGGCTCCGCCTCACATACAAAGCGGAGTGTATATGCAATACACATTCGCTATATGCAATGAAGAAATGTGCAAGGGTCACCATGCAAAGTCGAATGTATGTCTGATATACAAGAGGAAATATACAAATGAACAAGTGCAAGGTGGATGCGGCAAGATAGTTAATTGCATTTGTAAAGTAGGTGGTATCCACGCATTATATGTTGGGTTTGTATGTTCCCAACAGACAATCAAAACATGCAAAGGGAAAAGATACAAATAGTGGGACCCACCGATCGCACATATAAGTGGAACATGCATTCTAAAGATGCAAGCCGGACCCGATTCAAAAGTCAGATTTGGCTAATTCAGTGCTGTCATCTGCAACTTGCATGTATATTGTGCATTGTATATGTTGATATACAAAGGGATGAGATACAAGGCCCGGATTTGAAAACTGTCCCAATCTGTTTCATAAAATTTGAAATCTGCGGCATGTATATTGCATTGTATGTATGCAATATACAAAATGGAAAGATGTGAAAAGTGATACAAGCTGGACCCAAGTAGAATTTTGATTTGTTCTATATAGATTTGGGGTCCGCCTTATATGTTAAATAGTTGTATGTATATGCATTGACATATATAAAGGATTTGAAAGGTGGTTCAGGCGGAAAGGGCTAATGTATGCTGTGATGGAAAAGTCAAAGTTGCAAAAGTGCCTGTGTGGCTTGTTCTCACTAGTCAATGACTTTTCAAAGCATGATTGTGGACACAGATGTTAGCAATAGAAGGAATCGATGACCACCCTTCAAACTTTCAAGCGCAAGAGGTTTTGTATGTCTGTGTTTGTGTTTCTTGGCGGGAAGGAGCTTTAGGGCCTCTTGAACCAGTAAACCACAGATAGTTGGCTATTGATAGTGAAATGTAGAGGCATGGGTTGATGATTGACTGGCCACCTACCTGATTTGTAAGGAAAATCTCCTGTCGGTGGCTCAGTTCCTGATCTCACCTGCTCCTTTCTTTCTCTCTACCTAGAACTTTTAATGATTTGACTGCCATTTTGAAGTGTAGTGCATCTAGCAAAATTTTTGAATTGCTATGTAATTAATGCTGAGTACACTTTCTTGTTGTATAAGAAGGATTGTGTTACTCATGTTCAAGGTTGTTGAAGACTTGGGCATTTTTGGTGGAAAAATAATGAAAGACAGAGCATTTCCTTGGTTTTTTATCTCTGTTGGAGTTTATGAGTTGCATTTGAGTACATCTTGCATATATGTTCAGTTTATTGTCATTTTATATGAAAAATGCATTATTGCATGTGTTTATCTGTCTATCTCCATGTGTTGTATGTATTCTCTTCTTTTGAATCTGGTTGCTAAGGGTTTCTCAGATTCTAGGGTATCGATTTCTGTATCACATGCTTAATCTCTAAATTCCATTCAAGGAGTGGATTGAATTGTTTTAGGTTGAGTATGGAGAAGATTGTATGTTAGCTGGGATGTATGTAAGTAGAGACAGTTAAATACTTATCCTTGGGTGGTGTTTATAAGGCTAGTTGACTCCTTGCCCAGAGGTAGGCACCGGTTTGCTTCTTGTGTAGTAGTTATGATCCAAAACCCCTTATCTTGCATCCAAAACATCAATTCAAATCCTTTCATAATTCCCACCTATTAGTTGTAGGAGTAGAAATAGGATCCCTGCATACTCTCATCCTAAATTAGTTATATACGTCCAAGAAAGTTTCCAACCTTGTGATTTGTCACCCAAATCTTGGTCCATACATGAGAGTATTATGCTTGTTCTAAAAAAGCTAAATATTTTTGTCATTGGGCGAGTCAAGTTTAAATCTTTAGCTAATAGGGATACCCCCCCTTGGTGTGGCAGAACCAGAAGTGAAGTGGAGGTAGCTCATGTAACCTCCTATATTCGTTGGCCGAATTCGCCTGTGCATAGGAACTGGCAAGCCCTCTGCTAATTCATACACTAACACCCCCCACCAAACCCTTATTTTTTTTTCTAAAAATTCTACAACTCTTAAATAAAACATAGTCACTCTTTATTGTATTACACAACATTTAATTTTTTTCTTTATGGTTTTTTTTTAAATATAAATTTATATATATAAATATATATATATAAATATATATATATATATGTATATATTTATATATATATGGGTAAAAGCACAAAGTAGTGTCACACTTTGAGCTAAAAGAATAATTTTGATCGAGTCAGTTTAGGTCAAGCACTAGTCAGCCAAGTGGGATTCGATCGAATTGACTTGGCACCGACGTGGCGTGTATTTGGCGCTGATGTGGCTTCATTTATTTGGTCGAGTGGTTATGGACCGAGTCCCTTTCAATTGAATCCATTAAACATAAAAAACAAAAAGCACAACTGTGGCGGTCAATTGCTGCATTTTCGGTCGAGTGGATTGCTTCTGGATGCTACTCTACCGAATACCTGGAGCCTACAAAGCCCGCGTAAGACTTCATCTTGCTCTCATAACCGTGTTGCATTTTGAATTTATTATCATCATCATGTTCTGCACTACATTTTTTAGTTATTATCATCATGTGCATTTGTTCATTTTGTAAATATGAATGATAAACATGTTAAGGGTTTTTATTATTTTTGTGAAGTACTGTCTATGTGCTTGTGAATAGATTTGATGTTTTAATTAAATTTTTTTAAAACCCTAGTGGAGATTTGTCCAAGCCTACACGTCTAAGTGATTGCTCTGGTAAGAGGTCAATACCTAAGGTTGAAAAATGCCTCCACTTTAATTTATTTATTTTTGGTTTCCAGATCTAAATTTTCGTGTTATTTTTTCTTTAAATTCAAGGTTTGAATTTTCAAATTCATACAAATCTGCTACCTAATTTAGTCTAGTATTTGAAGGTAGAAAAATATTATCTAGTTGATTTTTTTATATTTGTGGTTTCAATTATCAAATTCATATGGATCTACAGCCAATTTTGCCTCATTTTTAATAAATTTATGTTATTTGAGTTCAAAATTGCCAGAAATTGTTATTTGGATAACCTTTCAGAGGTGAGGATTAGATAAATTGTCTTAGCAAGTAAGAGTTTAAGTAATTAAATGTAGAAAAAAGGTGTTCTATTTATACTACCATTGCTTTATAGAAAACTGTATCGAATATCAAATCTTGCATTTCTTATTTTAAACACTATTATATTTGGAACATGTGTACAAATATTTAGATAAACATTTAGAATGACTGTGATTCATGGGCAATAGCAAATTGTTCTCCCATTTAAGGCAATTTTCCCAGCAGCTATTGCAGAGGAAATTTAGGTGTTAAATAAAGAAATAGGGTATTTTGTAAATGCCACTAATGTTCAATTTGGCCTTGGAGATTCCATTATTCAATTTGGTCTTTTCTTTTTCTCAGTTATTTGATTTTAAAACTGGCCTTGATTAAATAATGAACTTCATAGCAAGGGCCCAAACATCTGGATTACTAGGGTTTCAAACATTTTTTCCTTTTTGACCTTTTTATTAAAAACTACAATTACAAAAATAAAATGATTAAAGAAAATGCATCACAACCAAAATTGTTAATTGGGTTAGGCTCGTATCAAATAACAGAAAAAGCTTCAAATCCATAATTAGAAACTTGGTTGGACTTGAGTAAAATAAAAGCAATGCTAACATCCCATAAAACCACTTTCTATTTTTCTTCTAAAAATATGTATCTCACATGAGTATCTAGTAATATAGATTTTGAATAGTTCACATTTTCTTCAAGCTTGTTTTCTTAATTTTTATTAATTTTGTCATACACATGAGCATTTCAGCGATACCGGCTCTCTTTTTTTACATTAGAACTAGTATCTCTATCTTTTTTTGTTCTTCATAGCTAACTTCCCTCCAGTTGTGTTACCAGGTCTAGAAATCAAACTCTTGTTGCATGAAACCAATCCTGACCATGGATATTTTCCTCTTGATGACTCACGAATCAATGAAGGTTGACCCAACATTCTATCAACATAGCTCCAAATCACTCTAGCACCTTCTCTAACCATTCAGAAACAATATACTCATTAGCACAATCAGACTACAATCACCTTTCATCATTCCCAAAAAATGTTATGTAACTTATTGTCACATTCAATTACAAGTTAGAAATCATTAGAAACTTTGGACATCATTGAAGAATAATAGCATGAGACATATTATACAAACATAACAATTACCAAGGTAAGTCCCAACAGATGATACTCCAAGTACTGCTTGCAAAATAAATAAAGAAAATTGATGTCCACATATGACCAAATTAGGCCACTGGGACTCAAACATAGATCCAAAAATAGTAGCAGTAAAAGGGAGTACCCAAATTATTCCCATCTAGAAAACACTAAAAGAGAGTTTACCTTTAAAAATTATCCTAGGAAGAAAGTAAACCCTCCTATCCTTAAATTTTTAAACCTTAAATATTTTACTTTTCTCAAAATATTAAGAGTATTCCAAACAAAATTCCCTTCCCAATCATCTCTAGTCTGTCCAACAATCCGTGCAATTTAGGTCTTTCAAATTTTAATTTCGTTGATCAAATAGGTGATGATCAAGATGTTTAGCTCCACAAAAGATCATCCATGTAAAACTCAAATTCAAAGTTTCAGCAAGAGACTTCCATCAATCCTACAGCTGGAAGCTACAAAATCAATCAGAATGAGCACAAAGACTGGCAGATACATGAAAGAAGAAATGCACATCCAAAATATACAAATCCATTAGCCCATACTCAAAGAGAATAAAGAATTTGATGTGCATATGTATCATATAACAAAAATGTGTTGAACAATCAACTTTGTCACACATCACAGAATCATGAATAAGAACAAAAATGACTTGGTCCATAGTTTGACGCTCTCTAGGATTCAAGAAAATATTTTCTCCAAGAAAAAATTCCAATCCTTTGAATAAGCACCTCTGCTTCATAATTACTTTTATGCAGTCAACAAATCAATCGTATTGTGGATTTTCAATATAGATAAATCCATAAATTAGTTTGATTGTTTTGGAAAGGAATGCAATTTGAGGATTATTTGACATTTTCTTCAAGCTTGTTTTCTTAATTTTTATTAATTTTGTCATACACATGAGCATTTTAGTGATACTGGCTCTCTTTTTTTACATTAGAACTAGTATCTCTATCTTTTCTTGTTCTTCATAGCTAACATTGATTTTTTTCCCTGGATCACTTCAAATTCTCAAGCTTTGTGCTCGCAATTGGAAGAACCTATTCTCTTTTCAAGAATTGTATGCTTCCCTTTGTGCATGTGTTTTTTGTTAATGCTTGTGCTTCATATTCTATATTGAATCTCTTTTGAATATGAAGTAACGTTCATTTGTTTAGCTTTGGATGTATCATGGAGTTATCTGTTGAAAGATTCCCAATAACATTAATAAAGTTAACATCATTAGAGATAGGTTAAAATATTGTTTTATGACTGGTGCAGGAGCACCTAATCCACAGTGGCCCCCATGAGGCATTTAATTTCATGTTGTGTTTAATGTCATTTTGATGTTTCCAATAAGGTCCTAAAAGACCATTCAATGTAATAAGGTTTGTTTGACCAATGCATGTTAATTTAGTTTGTATCTAGGTTTATGTTGTAAGTCTCAAGGACACTTGTCGAGCTATAATCCCAAGGGTTGTTAGACAGTTAGGAGGTTGTTAGATCTCCCAGCTGCTTGGATTTGTCTCCTAGCCGCTTGGAGTCAATTCAGTACTACTAAGGGTAAGTAGATAAATACCCCAGAGATCATCGATTGTAATCAGTTGTAAGAGAGATCAGAATAGTGTGATTGTAATTGAGAAATAGAGCATCTGTATGCACATTTTCTAGAAAGCATAATAAACAAGTTCTGTGTTGTGCATCTTTCTGTCATTTGAATTCATTAGGTTTTCTCTATGTCATCGATTTGCTATTTTGTGGCCGAGATGGATTCTTAATCCATTCCATCGGTTAGATTTCTTTGAAATTGGTGGAATGGTTGTACAATTCTTTCATTTCTTTATTTTGTTCATTTGGGTTTTATGTTTGCAAGATCACATACAATGGTACTAAGAGATCCTAGCATCGTCATGTGCTAGGGTTCAGTGAAGGCAGACTATGCAACATCGTCAGAGTATTGGTAGAAAACCCTAGCGGGGCCCATAATAGTAGTTGTTATGCCAACGAGTGTGGATCGTGGTCAAACATCGGTGCATCGAAGAGTAGTTGAGAGCCTCACTGACGAAGGGGGATCACACCAATAGTAGAAATCCATTGGCATAAGTTTCAAATGTACATTACATCGCAAAGGCACATAGGAGAATGTATGTTGCGATTGCATATGAGGAATGCATATTGAGGAATGTATCATTCGGTAGATACAAGAAGTGACCAGTCGTGACGGTGAATCGGGGTATCATAACCGGCTATAGCAAGTCATGTTGTGCATATACCATAGTTTGGTAGTTTATTGTTAAGTTTCACCTGCTTCCATTGTGCAGTTTGTATCATAGTAGTATTAGAGCAAGTTAAGATTTGGGCCGCACATCGAATTGAGGATTTTCAGGAGTGTTAGCATTTGGGTGTTGTCTGTGAATGTTTATGTCAGACAGAGAAAGTGAGCCAGAGGCAGAGATGATGCCTCCCAAAAGTATGTCGCAAGATGCCATCAAGAAGTTGATCAAGGAGATGCTTGAATCCAAGTTGGGGGAGTTCAAGCAGTCCAAAAACAAGGATAAGGAAACTAAAAGTGACAGTGATGAAGGTGATGCAAAAATTGCTGAAACTAGTAAAAAGACAGAGGAGATACCAGTAGACCAGAGGACATTTTTAAATGCATTACAGTCAGTCAATAAGGACACCATAGATGGGTTACCTATGTATAGTGGAAGTATGGAAGCTGAAGAGGTGATTGATTGGATTGAGGCATTGAACAATCATTTCAAATACAAAGAAACCCCTAATGATAAGAGGGTTAAGTTGGCAAAAGCAAGACTGAAGGGGTCTGCTCTTGCATGGTGGAATTATAAACAAGGAGAGAGAGTCAAGGAGGGGAAGAATATGATTAGCTCTTGGGAAAGGATGAAGACTAAACTCAAGGCACAATTTTTACCTCTAGACTATGATGTGCAGATGTATAAGAAGTTGTAGAATCTTAGATAGAGAGATCTTGATGTGAATGCATACACACAAGAGTTTCATAAACTCAGTCTCACATCAAAGAGACAAGAAGAAGAGTCAGAGAAGGTGGCCAGGTACTTGAATGGCCTAAGGATGAATATCCAAGATGAGATCAGCATCTTAGCACTAGAAATAGTGAACAAGTGTTTCCAATTCACTTTAAGAGCTGAAGAGAAGTTGAAGAGGAAAGGTGAGTAGAACAATAGATGAAGAGGTGATAGAAATTTTAGAGGCAGTTTTGGAGGAAGAAGTCCTAACTAGAGGCCTAGTAACCAAGAAGAGACTAGTAAAGGACAAGAGCAGTATGATTTCAAAGGTGGATGGAAAGGTACAAGAGGCAGATTTGGAAGTGGTAGAGGTTCTAATGTTTTCCCTGGGAGATGTTATCATTGTAATGAAATTGGTCATACAACATTCAAATGTCCAGAAAGGCAAGGTTCATCATCAAGAGATGATAGGAAGAATGACAAGAGGGTTCAATTTGTACAAGAAGTGAAGGTAGATGAAAGTGTTAACTCTCCAATGGGAAGTGTAGCCCCAGCTGAATATGGAGAATCATTGATGCTAAGGAGAACACTCTCGAAGACATCCAAGGACATGATACAAAGGAGAACACTTTTCAGGACCAATTGCAAAAGCAAAGGTAAAAAAAGCAATGTAGTAATAGATTCTAGTTCAACAGATAATATCGTATCTCAGGAAATGGTGGATAAATTGAAATTGGAAAGGATTCCACATCAAACCCCTTACAAAGCATCTTGGGTAAGTGATAGTTAATCACTTTTGGTATATGAACAGGCATATGTTGATTTTCAAATTGGAGAATATCAGGATAGGGTCTTATGTGATATTTTGCCCATGGAATGTTGTCACCTACTTTTAGGTAGGCCATGGCAATTTGATAAGAGAGCATTGTATGATGGTTATGCTAACACCTACACCATCAAGAAGGATGGGAGGATTTTTGTGATGACACCATTGCAGGAGGATGCTAGAGCAAAGAAGGCAGCCGAGCTTATTTTGGTGGGTAAGAAAGAGTTTGTACAGATCAGTACAGAAGAGACAAAGATAGTTGAGGATACCTTAAGGAGTGGAGTTTCTAAGGAACACAGTTTGAAGGTAATTATAGTTTTGGATGGTGGAGATCAGATGGATCAGCAGAAGGTCAAAGAGCAAGTCTTCAAGTAGCCACAAGTTGATTGGAAAGACAAGGATATTATCATAGTAGGGACAATTATTTGTCCTCTAGAACCAACAAGAATTGAAAGGAAAACATATTCTACCATAGTAGTAGTATAAGAAGGATTAACCAAGGTTTCTAATGTAGGTTTTCAGGCAACGATGACAGTAAGCAACAATGGGAAGCAAAGGGTAGGTCTGGTGGCAAGCAGTCACTCATGGCAAGGTATGAGTAGAGCCTACAAACCTAGGCATGAGTCTTCACTTCCAAGGAAGTAGGTTGTAGTTCAAAGATCATGGGGAAGGCATGAGACAACAGAGGCTAAAGGTGGATCAAGACATATAATTAACTCATGGGGCATGATTTCTTTTCTCGGTAGGAAGTATGGTGCAGGAGCACCTAATCCACAATGGTCCCCATGAGGCATTTAATTTCATGTTGTGTTTAATGTCATTTTGATGTTTGGAATAAGGTCCTAAAAGACCATTCAATGTAATAAGGTATGTTTGACCAATGCATGTTAATTTAGTTTGTATCTAGGTTTATGTTGTAAGTCCCAAGGACACTTGTTGAGCTGTAATCCCAAGGGTTGTTAGATAGTTAGGAATTTGTTAGGTAATTGGAGGTTGTTAGATCTCCCAACCACTTAGATTAGTCTCCCAACTGCTTGGAGTCAATTCAGTACTACTGAGGGTAAGTAGGTAAATACCCCAGAGATTATCGATTGTAATCAGTTGTAAGAGAGATCATAATAGTGTGATTGTAATTGAGAAATAGAGCATCTGTATGCACATTTTCTAGAAAGCATAATAAACAAGTTCTGTGTTGTGCATCTTTCTGTCATTCAAATTCATTAGGTTTTCTCTGTGCCATCAATTTGTAGTTTTGTGGCTGAGATGGATTCTTAATCCATTCCACTGGTTAGATTTCTTCAAAATTGGTAGAATGGTTGTACAGTTCTTTCATTTCTTTGTTTTGTTCATTTGGATTTTATGTTTGCAGGATTTCATACAATGTTGCTGAGAGATCCTAGTATCGTCATGTGCTAGGGTTTAGTGAAGGCAGACTATACATCAGCATTCAAAGTACTAGCAGAAAACCCTAGCGGGGCCGATAACAGTAGTTGTTATGCTAACAAGTGTGGATCGTGGTCAAACATCGGTGCATCGAAGAGTAGTTGAGAGCCTCACCAATGAAGGGGGATCATGCCAACAATAGAAATCCATCGGCATAAGTTTTGAATGTACATTGCATCAAAAAGGCACACAGGAGAATGTATGTTGCAATTGCATATGAGGAATGTATCGTTCGGCAGATACAAGCAGTGACCGGTTGTGATGGTGAATCAGGGTATAGTAACTGGCTATAGCAAGTCATGTTGTGCATATACCACAGTTTGGTAGTTTATTATAAGTTTTCCCTGCTTCCATTGTGTGCTTTGCATCAATGACCATTAGAAATCAATACAAAGAAAATTATGAAGTAACATTCATTTGTTTAGCTTTAGAAGTAATGTTCATTTGTTTAGCTTTGGATGTATCATGGAGTTATCTGTTGAAAGATTCCCAATAACATTAATAAAGTTAACATCATTAGAGATAGGTTAAAACATTGTTTTATGACCATTAGAAATCAATACAAAGAAAATTATGCATAGCATTTGGGTGGACTTGGACCTAAGTTCATACCTTGTGGGAATATCCTTAGTAGTGTTGAATGGGGAACATAAATTCCCCCACACACTAGACTTTTTAAGTAGATATATATATTTTTTAAGTATTTTAATATGTTATCATATAAGGTTCAATATTTAGTAACTCAATATTACATGGTAGTGAAGTGAATGAATACAATAGGTTAATGGGTGTGAAGGATTCTTATAAGAACCATCCTCTTTTTTCCTTATCTTGCCTCAACAATAAGATCATGAACTACCTTAGGCCATACTCGTGTATAAGATTTTTAATTGTGTAATACCTTTATATTAAATTAATCTATAGACTTTGAAAGTGAATAGTATTATAAAATATATATTTAAGTAATAAATAATGAAAGTTCTAATTACTTACAAGTAATTGTGGGTTATGATGGGCTTAATAATGTGTCTAAGTATGGAATTTGGAATTTGGTATTTGGTATTGAATATTTAATGATGATTGTGAGTCAAGTTTGTTTTAAATATTCACTTTTAATCTATGAAATGTAAGTATAATTCCAAATTTCAATCTATGAAATGTCAATGAAGATAATTGTTGGTAACATCAATTCTCTATATTTGATAATACATTAATTAGATTTCTTCCATTATAGTTATGAAAACCATTATATACTTATGAAAAATTGAATCTTGTAAATTGTCCAAGCTTATCTTTGAATCCTTTTCCTTTGCATGCAAATCTAAACTTTGTGTTTATTTAGATGATCTACATGTTGCATTTTTATATTTTTGTATGCTTAAAAGAAAAATGCTTGTACATATTTAATTTTTTTGTTTTAATTAAATGCAGATCTCTTTACATAGTTTTATCTAGATATGGCTCATTATCAGGGATCTCATCATTCCATGCAGTCTCAGCGCAAAGCTAAGGCTAGGAATAATTTTTATAATGATAGCATTTCTAGATTAGATAATGCTTTGAAATGTTTGGATCAAACTATATAGAACCCCCAAAATTTGGCTAATAGAGATAGATTAGTTAATATTCGGTGTGAGATTAGACATATGATTGAGACAATAAAATCATACAATCCATATGATGATATTAGCACTGAGGAGTTTTATAGGTCCCTTGCTAGGATTGTTACTGGCACTAAGAATATCAAAACTATTTTTGATAGAGTTTCATTATATAATGTGCATACTATGTTCCATTTTTATACTGGGAAAGACAAAGTTAGAGGTTATATTGTTACCAGGTGTACAGATGCACTAGTTGGTCCATTTACATATCCTAGATTTTTGGCAGCCAATCATAGATGGCCTCATAATGACGAGTTGCCACTATTTTTTTGAAAACAATTATATGTTGAGTTTCATTTAGGATTATCTGTGGATTACACATCTATGCTTGCACATGCTGGATAGGGCAAGGGGAGGTTTGCTGATAAACCTCAATTTAGACATCCAAATTTTCCACCGCCAGAAAATAAGAGGGCATTAGTTGGTCCAAACCTTTTGGTTCTTCCAAAACATTTGGAATTAGCAGCAATAGGAGATGCATTAACCGCACTTACTAGATCTAGGATTTTTGATAGGATGACCACCATTGCCACTCAAGTTGATCAAATGTCATCTGATCATGTAGGGAGATACTTACTATGTCCATGGATTGGCCTTCCTCCCACTGAGGCTACATCCATGAATTATGTCCCCTACATTCATGTAGATTTGTCATCCCCATCAGATGTGACCCATATGAGTGACACCATTATACGTAATGTTGCTTCAGCTTCGATTCTTGATTTACTATCAGCATACCAGTTTATCAGTGATGAGTATGGTATTCCTTTGGATGCTATATCAGCTCATATTAGACGACATACTAGTAGACAGTTAGGTCAGGGTGAGGCAGCTTTAGAGGACCAGAATATTCTAGATCAGCCTATAGCCCCCACATAGTGTCAGGCTGCACCTAATGTACATGGCACATATAGTACACTTCTCTTTGGCACTGGTCCTTTACCTTCAGATATAGGTGTTCTTAATATTACCATTCATTCATCTAAGATTAGTGGGATTGGTAGAGTGCTTCAAGATGTGCAGGTACTTGAATAATTTTTATATTTTGCTTTCTACAAATTCACATGTGTATATATTAATTAAACTTGACTTAAAAGTAGTTCTCACTATTCATTGAAATCTTGTATTTGAAAATTTATAGCAATAAGGGGATAATTTGTCGTGCTTCAGAGATCTAGAGCATCAGAGGATCCCGTGCACAATACATTTGAGGTACATTTATAATATATATAAATTACATGATAAATTCACATATGTTGAAAGTACAAAACTTTAAGATGATTTTACATATATCTACACATGTACATTAAATTAAATTATGTACTTTCTTGTGTAGGGAGGTGCATCAGGTCATGGATCGGGTTCCGGAGAGAGATTGCGGCATGGAACCACACATGGATCAAAATCAAAGAGAGATCGAGGTGTAGATCCACACATGGATCAAGAGATTGATCTAGATCTTATTATGTTTGACATTATCTAGTTTGACATTTGACATTATGGTTTGAAATTTTATATTATGGTTTAACATTTGACTTTGTGGTTTGACATTTTATATTATGGTTTGAACATTATATACATTTTATATTATATACAAATTGAACATTTTGGCAATGTGGTAACATTCAATTCTATAGGTACTTAGTCCCTCAAGGATTTTCATTTCAAATTCTAGTTGTATACAAGTCCTCTTTAAACAACCTTTTTTTTATTTTTTCTCATATCAAGACATTCTCCTTGAATTGTATTATATTTTAAAATACAAAGGATAGTTTGAATGAAAGTATGCAGTAATAGTCTCTACTACAACAAGATCTAATTGGTGCAATTTGGAAGCAAATGGGGAATCACTACTCTAATTAGACATCACTACATTAGGATTTGAATAAATAATAAATTTGATTCATGAGCAATTAATAATTGATTCTTGTTTAATCCTTGCATGCCAAGAAATACATTAGATTTAAATAAATAATTAGAAAAGATAAAACTATTGTTCTAAAAGTAGTTAACAAATCTCTTTCTCAATAATTGTTATGTGCTTTGTGATTCCAATTCATGTGTTTTGCAAATTTGGTTCATGTTTGTGGGTCATAGCTAGCCTTGTAAGACAGTCATTGTATTCTTGATCATAGGGATTAAATATCACTAGAAATAGGAATTTGTAATATCTAAAATGATAAAAAAATGAAAAATGGATGATATATGCTTCCAAATTAGAGCAAACATTCATTTACTTATTTGTAATATATTAGAGGCCAATGTTTTATAATAGATATTACAAATAGGAATTTGTTTAATATGGTAAATGCACTATATTTTTAATGTTTTATAAACAAATTTTGGATCTAGATTAAACCCTAAAATGTTAATATGAAACCATTAAATGTCAAATTGAAACCCTAATATATAAATTTGAAACTCTAATACATGAATTTTGAAACCCTAAAAAATCTATTTGAAACACTAAACATCTATTTTGAAACCCTAAAATGTGGATGTCAAACCACAATAATATTTTTATTGTGTATTCTTAAGTAAGAGAATAGATTTATGATTATCTTTAAGTAGGGCTTGAAATTATGGTTTTGGGAGCTTTCTAGAAAGAGATATTTTATAAAAGATAAGAAATTAATAGAACACACATTCCTTATGATATTCAAACACTCACAAAGGATTAGATTAGAGATTAAGAATATTTTCAATGCTTGTTGAAGGATTCAAGGGTTTAGTATCTATAAACAAGGTTATCAAATTGGGTGTTGAAGAGCTTGGCATCTTAACATGGAATTATTTAGATCGAGTGCTTCATTTTAAAATTAAAAATAATTAGATATTTATGAATCCATGAATGTGTTTTTGAATGATTTTGTATTGAAATTGTGTTTGAATCGATTAAGTGAACGAGGATTTTAGAGAATGCAAACCTTGAAAAGCTAGTGAATTCAATATAGGAAAAATTGAAATTCTTGTAAAATTAAAATTGAATGAATTCAAATCTACATAATTCAATTTTTGTGACTTAAATTCAAATGTGTCAATTTGAAACCAAAACCATAGGATTCATATTGTGGGGAGATTAATACAAAACCCTAATATTCTATCTATGACCTTAGGAAAGAGAATATTATAAAATTATAACTTGGAATAGAGTCTTTAATGTTTCTATGATTTTATAAAATGTATACTATTGATTTTGGGAATTGGTTTTATGTTTTTTTACAAGACTAAATGAAATAGGTACTTCTAGGAACCTCCTAAAAGTGTCAAACTAGTTTCATTAGGAAAATAAAATCAAGATTTTCCTTTCACCAGTTATCAAAATCAATGTTGCTAAGTCTACTTGAGGTTAGTAAGAAGGTTTGGTAGAATTTTTGGGTCTAAGATCTACACCAAGATTCTTTTTCTTTTGGAGCATGTGAAACCTTCTTTTTGTTATTTTGCATTTCTATGTCTTCATCTTCAAATTCTAAGTTTATAAGGGGAATTAGGCAGCCTTAACACTTAAGTATAGGATTTTTTTAAAAATTTCCTAGGGACATATATGCACCTCAGGTAAATTTACATCCCTTGGATAACTAAATGAGGAAAGCTTAACTAGCATAAATACTTGACTAGCTATGCCACTTGGTGCATTCCCTTACAATATTTGTTCCCTTCTAGCTATGTCTAGTGTTCTTGTTTTCTTGGATTTTTTATTGTATATTTTCATAGTTGGTTTGGGAATGGAAATTTAAGGGTCTCTTTTTACTTTTTAACTTTGTAGAACATGAGATATTTTTGTATGATGAGTTTATCTCTTGTTTGAAAGTTGTGACTAGTTTTGTATACTAGTTCTCTAGTGAGATATAATTGGAACTTAATCCCATGCTACTAATTAGAGTAGACATGCATTTACTTAGCCTTGTAATGTACTTATTTGTAATATCTATTATAGTGCATTTACCATATTACAAATTCCTATTTTTTATTTTTTACATGTCTAAATTATATCTAAAATGATAATAAGTACATGATAACAATTGGATCATGTGCAATGTACTACTCCAAAAAAAAGAAAATGTGAAGCAAAGGCCAACTCCATGCCATCCATAACAAACTCAATAAAATTTCATTCACTTGTATAGACACAATTACATTAAATTTGGATATTTAGATAAAAGAAATATCTATCTAAGTATAACAATATATATCATTAACATTAAGCTATTAAAGACTTAAATTAAAGGTTAGATGATTTCTTTGCTTGAGTTACGTATGAATTAAATAATAAATATATTAGAAAAGATAATATTTCATTAATAGATGTTTTCTAAGTAAAATGCATGAATAAAAAAAGAGTAAATTTTATTTATTATCACTCAAAAATTATTACTTAAATATTATTAACTAAGATTTATTTCTACTTGATTAGATTTGTGAAGTAAAAGTGAAATTATACTTGGATTAAAATGAAAGAGAATTTTAGTAAGATGCTAAATTGCATTTTCATTCTAGAAAAGAAATTATACAAGTTTGAAGATTGAACTATCCTTTGGCTAATTGTACAAGCTATTTAACTAAATTGGTCTTGAGATTGGCATTCCCTACCCTCAAGAGCTAAGCTTATACCATAGAGTCATTACAAAATAACTCAGATCACAAACATGTTGATTTAACAAATAAATTGGTGAACACATAAATGACTACACACATGCATCATACTTAATCATGTCTAGAATTTTTGAACCTTTAAATAAGTTTATTAGGCCTTAAAAACTAAACTTTATCATGACATCTAAAAATAACTCAATTCAATTAAGCTACATTAAGATAAAATAAGATAGCCATTAACTTTATCATGACATCCATGACATCTAGAATTTACGAGCCATAGAGGATAGCCTAGATAATTTCATTGAATCACAATATCTTAGGATGACCTGAATATTAGGTAAGATCTGAACACCAAAATGTAGGAAAAAGAAACATGTGGGTTGTAATTAATTGATGACCTATCTATTTCGATGATTAAGAAAAAAGTAATGTATCACCACATTGAATGAAATTATTTGAATTCAACATAAAGTAAATTGTCATAGAAAATATATACATGTACAAAAATAGCTTAAAGTTCTTGGTACATATAATTTGGATCCTCTCTATCTTTTATTATCTCTAAAATCTTTTCATGATCTTCAATAGGAAACCTCCACCTTTGTTTGGCACGTCCTCTTTTTGGTAAAGTTTCAAGATTTATTCGTGTTGCTATAACTAAGTGACTATAATGCAGAACCTTTTGACTTGGGATATAATTAATAAATATAATACCATTTGTATCTATCTTTGTTTGTTGACAGTATATGCCTTCAACAACCACTGATCCAGTTAGATACTCTTGTCCATCACCATCTGTCATTGATTCTGACAATTTGCATTTTGGTTGCATACATCTTAGTAGATAGTAATCTACACCTTCTGTATTGTCAGGATCTACAAGAAAAAGAAAAATCTCCTGTACACACCATGTAGTACAAGTTAAAATTTAATTTAAAATTTTAAAAAATTATAAATCAAATGTACAAGTTAAAATTCAATTTAAAAATTTAAAAAATTTACCTGTAACAACTAAATCTGATACACATTCATAATCAGCTGAATACAAAGGATTATAGACATCTACAATGTCATTATCTTCAAAAGGGTCTGATGTGGCCACTAATTGTTTTATTTCCCATTCTGAAACATACCCATCTCTAATATTCACACCTTATAGAGTATTTGCATTGTTCTCAATGCAATCAACACAAAAACATGATTTTTCTCTCACTTGAATTACAGGAGGCCTGCTATGTCCTATTGCCATGATTTGATGCAAACTTCTAATACCACTAATTGTTTGACAATTAGTAAGAGTTGATCGATCAATATCTGTTTAAATTTCAATCATCCAATTAAAAAGTGTATTTAAATTTAAAAATTTAATTCATGTACACACATTGAAATTCAAAACAAAATATTTATGTACATTTAACTTCCCAAAAATAGCGTGTGTTGTATATTGAGTCACGGACGACAAAATGACCTTTACACCATTCAACAATTTCATTTGCATTCCTTATGGCATTACCTGCAAGTTCATGTTGGTGAAATGTTAGGTTAAGCTTAGTTTTCTAGTTGAAAGGAAAAGACAATCTCAAAAAACATAATTAGATTTTTTTAAAAATCCAACAGTAGAAATATTAAAAATCTGCAACATTGGATATATATCAAAACCATTAAATTGCATAATGGCTTAAGCTTCCACTTCTCAACACTTGCAATATATTGAGATCTACACTTTTTTCCTAACAGGTTTAAATTTATTTAAAATATATTTAAGAATTTAAATTTGTATTCCATATTGTATTACCTGCAAGTTCATGTTGTCAAAGTGCACGCTTCACACATGCTCCAGCTCCATCATACTCTCCTTTTCCATGTCCACTCTCATAGAAATTCCACAAAAATTAAATGTTCCATTTACTATGTTGTTGGATTAACCAATTAAAAGCTTTTGTAGACTTGAATTGTCCTGTGAAGTTACAAACAATTTCAAATTTAAAACCAAAATTAAAAAAAAAACTATATACATCAAGGTACAACATATTTAAGTAACTGAACAATTCAAGTCTATAAGTTAATTACACAAATAAATATAATATAATTTTATAAAATATTTAAATCAACACTTACCAGCACATCCATCATACCATATCCAATGTTGTGAAGCATCTATTTGACGTCATCTTAGGTCTTCAAAAAATATTGCAAAACAATGGGCTACATAGCTCCTATCATGACATGTATCATCACTGATATAAAAGTGAACATATTTGATGATAATTCATTCATCTTTGCTACTTTGTACACCATCCACATGTTCTTTAGCATGCCTATAATAAACTTCTACAAATATTGCAACTTGCTCTAAATGATAATATTGACTTTGAATCTCACTTTAAGGACTAAATGTATAGTTCTTAGAGAAATCAACAATAGACAGAATACAACCTGGTGGAAAACAATTCTTTGAGTCATGAAATTGCGTAGCTTGCCATCTAGCACCATGACAATGTTGAATATGTGGATATATGATATTGCAAAATTTTTTCATAAACTCATTGCTTGAGAATTCACTCTCTTTGAGAACAATTTTTCTGCTCTCAACTCCTAACTTTGTTGAGTACTTCTCATATTCAAATCTCTTCCACATAACTTGCATTGAATGATCAATATTGTCAACCTATACAAAATTCTTCAAATTTCTACAATCATTACATATATTTTTTATACACTGCACTTTGAATTCATCTGAATCTTCTAATTTTTCACATAGAAGAGTTTTCATAAATTGTGTTGTACTTCTAGGGATGACTATATTTGGATTAATTACTTCCATAGCTTTTTTATATGACTGTAGATGTAAATGAAATTCAACATGATTTTGACAATAACAAGTCTCATGTACCTTATTTATATGTACAAAACTTGGTCGTAGACTCTCAAACATCCTTTGACAAATCTTCACATCTAAAATTCTTGCTTGAATGCTTCAAAAAGTTTACTTTGTGTTGTATCTATAAAATATTTTGAATGTGAAATTTTTGTACCATCTTCACCTTTTATTTGTATAGTGTCCCTTCTATTGGAAGAAACATGAGAGTGGCTAGTTCAATATTCAATCACCAGTTCCTTTACATCTTTTGAGATTCTATCTTTTTGGGGAACCCTGCAAATATTTACCCAATTATTCTCAACATTTCCGTCCAATATATTTCTCCTTGCAATATATCTTTGAATAGTTCTCCTAGAAACATTGAGTAATTGGGAAATTGATTGAACTTGTCTTCTACGTGATAATTTCTTACTAGAAATTAGAATCATTAATGCTCTACATGCAGCACTTAAATCAATAGCTCAACTCTTGCTTTCAATAGAATTCAATGCTTCTTGTAGGTTTTCAACTATTGTTTGCTTTAATGACCCTGACGACGTTTTCTTATTATCAACCCCTAACAACTCCAAAACAGGGGTCATCTCTTTCTTCCTAAATAACTTTGCAAATAACTGTGCTCTTCCAATTATAGACTTATTTTCAAAAAATTCGTCCCATGTTTTTTTAGAGTGTAATTTTACTGTGCTTTCAGGTACCATATCTTCAAATAAAATATTTTTGAAAAGAAAATCTTCATCCATCTCCATCAGATTTTTCATATCAAGGAAAAAATTTCTATCACCACCTTCAATTTGTTCTGGTACCTATACTCCTTGGTCATCAACAATTTCCATGGGTTGTTCTTGAGTAGATGTTCCTTCATCGACATTTGTAGTATCTCTTCTTCAATCATACAACCTTTTTCTTGTCTTTTTATTGCCCATCAAAAATTGATCAAATTTGAATTCACCTACATGCAAAAATAACACATGTATAAAGACTTTAACCTCTATTTTTTGAAGATCTAGGTCTACATCCAATAAATCAATGGTTTTAATCAATTACATGTTTTAGAGCATGGTACCTGAGAATACAACTCTACCCCTGCTGAAATCAGTGGTTCTTTTTTCTCCAAATTTCTATAATTTAATAATTTAAAAAAACCCCCCAGAGTTAAAAAAGCCAAAAAAGCATTAAAAAAACACTTTCAGATCATTGTGTTTTTGAATATGACTTTGCCCTTGTTGAAATCAATGGTTCTTTTTTCTCCAAATTTTTATAATTTATTCATTTAAAAAAATTAAAAAAATTAAAAAAAATAAAAAAGCCAAAAAAGGCATTAAACAAACACTTTCACATCATTGTGTTTTTCAATATGACTCTTCCCTTCGAAATCCTTTTTTTTCTTAGTTTATTGTAATTCAGTAATTAAAAAAAAAACAAAGGAGTAGATTCCATCGAATGGGATTAGGCTGAATCCCATTAGATAGAATCCCATTCGATCCAATCTGTCTATGTGGCATCCTATTAGACAGCAAAGTCACCATTTTCTCATACTTTCTCAAACTTCTAACTTCTGCTCAATATTTTTACAATCAAAATTAATTTTTTTTAAAAGGAAAATACCATTTTGTAAAGCTCAGAGTGTTGAATGTGGAAATATATATATTTTTATATTTTGAGTAATTTTAGGGTATAAATATTTGAAAATAATGCAAGCAGGTTGCTCAAGTTCAAAAAGAGGCTAATTTGAAACTAAAAAAAATAGTAAAAAATTATTTTAAAATTTAACAAATATATGATGCCCTAGAGGAGGCAATCATCTTCAAAAGGGTATAATTTATCTTTTGAAAATGAAAAAAAATTAAACAATTGTTGATGTTAACTGAAAACTATCAAAATCAGGTAAGTTTGATTTTAAAACATTATTACGAGAAAAATATAGATCAAAAATTCTTTTTTTTTCCATGCCCTAGATAATGAAGTCATCTATTTGGGGAAAAAAAAAATTAGGGGAAAATGTTTTTTTTTTTCTATTTGTTTATTGACATCAACTGAACATCACTTTTTCTTCAAATTTTCAGCATTTCAAAATCTGCTCTTAAATTGATAAAAAAAAAATCAAAACAATTTTTAAAAAATCTAAAAACTTAAACTAATAAACTTCAACAAGAGATCTACATTTTCTTAGTTTACATCATTTTGAAATTCAAAACATAAAGACCACTTTTATGTGGTCGAAGTTGAGATGTTTTTTTTATGTTGGTAGATTCCTTTATAAAGTGTGACACAGGTTTGTGCTTTTACCCATATATATATATATATTCACAAACATTCATAGTTTCAATTCAAATACAATTTTTTTGTATATTAAAATATAACTATATATATATATATATATATATAACTATATATATATATTGTTGTACATGTAATGCAGCCCCTTTTTTTTGTCAACAATAAGCAAAAGATATATTTTTTTTATCAAATTTATATAAAGCAAAGGAATATTAATTTTTTCTTGTAATAACATATTTCCACATAATCATTCTTTCAAAGAATTTATTCATTGTATTATTTTAAAAAAAATGTATTTAATTAAATACTTCTAATACATAGCATGAACTAAATTTCTTCATTTTAAAAGTAAACATACAAACAAAATGGCACTGAGACCATATCATTCTTTCATTACTCTATTTTTTTTTCTTCATTCACAAATCAACTAAAATCAGCAACAAAACTTTTATTTCCAAGTACAATAAGTTTAAATACAACTTAAAACTAAAATGTAGGACTATACATTCCAAGAGAGAAAAATTTCTTCTCTCTTCTAACTAAAATATTTACATAAGGCCAAACTTGGCCATATCCTGTCATGAGATTCAAAATGACAACACAAGAAGGAAGCTTCATTTTCTCCTACACTTCATAGCTCAAAGAACTTGCAATAACACAAGGAGAGGGAAGAAGCCACAACAAACTGCTCTCCTCCCTACTATTGACTCACTCATGAGTCACCCCTGAGCTAGGAGGTCATCCTCACACTAGGAAAACTCAAACCAAAACACAACAATGCATTGAACAACCAAACACAAAATTACTGCCATAGCTAACACAACACAAAACTCACTCAAAGTGAGTTTAATGGCGTAGGGGAGTGGACATCAGTCAACTCAAGAGTGCCACTCCAAAACTTCCCAATACAATTACCTCTCAAGGCCTCAAACCAACACTTTTAAACATAGTTTCACAAAGCTTTCATTTGGCTCTCAACCCATTTCACATATTACACATATACACATATTGCCCTCAAGGCTACAACTCCGCAAAATCTAAGATGTGACCCCAAGGAGGTTCACTCCTCCCCCACCCCACACATGTTGAGCATCTTCTCCCAAGTAGGAGAGCCTCCTACAACTCCCTAACAATTTTTCCCCACAACAACAAGTAAAAACTCAAAATGGAAACTCGCACATAGCATCACACAAGTAAATAAAAACATAAGGGAAAGCATTAGCCTTGAATTCCTACCTTATAAAGCCCAATTGGGAGATGGTTGAGAAGAGCTCCTCTGACTCCTCCAAGTTGAGCCACCAAATTTCCTCCAACTTTTTCCCCAAAATAATTAAAATCAATAAAAATTGCCAAAAAATCAACAACCCCATCCCTCTCTCTGAGAGGGATTAAAATAGGCTCTTCTCATTAGCCTTGAGGAATGGGGAGGTGACACATGTCACCTCCTCACTCCTCCCAACTACAAGCAAGACCCTTGGAATGGGTAGTGACACATGTCATTCACCCATCCACCAAGTCTCTCTCCCTTCCAATTGTCCTCTCTAAAACATGTGGGAGAGAAAAGTGGAGCTTAAGAGGGAGTGGGTGCCACATGTGCCCCAATCCTCTCATCCTAAGAAGGACGACACAACTCTAAGGTACCCTCACCAATTGTGGGAGAGACTTGGAGTGAAGTCCTCCACAATTAAGGGGTCTTGAAGACTCCCCCAACCTAGGGAAGAGGGAAGGAAGAGGTTGAGTGTTTGACCCACTCATCCTCTCCCTCCCAAGCTTCCATTTTCATCACTTTACTTCAGGGTGAGGTTAAAGTGACCAAATGGATGCTTACCTAGGGTTACATAAGCCCAAATGACCCCTAGACCCTAGGGGTACAACCCAGGGTCAAGTTTAACCCAAATTTAACACCTTAGGATATAGAAAATCACATGAAAAGGGGTCACAAAAAAAATGAGTCAAATAAATATTACACATTTACAACACCATAATACAATCAACTGAAAAAGGGTAGATCTAGCCCAAAGGACACCATACACAAACATTATGAAAATTCATCATGCAATACATTGTTGATCTTGTTCCTCTTGGAACTAGATTGGCTTCACAAGGGAAAATAACACAGTGTGTGGGATGATCTCTGAATTTCTGTGGCTTCGTTAGAAAGACCTGCGCACTCAAATGAAATGTTAATCCCACATGTATATAATAACCAAAGAAAATTGAAACATACACTCACATACAACATCTAATGTTCATATAAGCATCAAGGAAGTCACATTACAATTAAATTCTAAATTTTGCATTTCAAACATCCATTCCCAAGATTGAATCACATAACAAATTTCTAAGTAACATCACATGAATAGTTTCCTAATAACTTCATAATATAAACAATATGTATAATATCATCAGTGAATCAATATCTAGGTCTAAACACATCATAAATATGCTAAGCATAACAAATCCACATACAACATAAAGTCTAATAGTCTAGAAATTCAGGATCAACAGTCTGATAAGTCTAAATGTATCACCATCAGTAAAATAAGTAGTCAAATATAAGGGAATGAAAAAGTAGGCCTCACATTCTCCCCCCTAAGACTATACTTCCTCCTAGAAGTCGTCAAAGAGGTCAAGATAAGGTGCCCTCAATCTTGCTGCATCCTCTCATGTCACCATGACCTCATCGTACATGTCCCATTGGACCCTAACATAGTCCATCTCTCAACCTCAAAGGCCTAGCGACTGATGAGCCAATATGTGATTTGGCTCCAAAGTTAGTTGTCTGTTTGTCTCTACCTGAAGAGCACTTGAATCCAATACATGAGATAAATCAGATATGTAACATCGTAAAATAGAAACATGAAAAATATCGTGGATACGTGACAGGCTAGGTGGCAAGGCTAGATGCTAGGCTACTAGTCCTATCCACTCCAAGATCTCAAAAGGTCCAACAAAACAAGGTGTGAGATTAGAGCCCTTTCTATAACAGATTGGACTCTTGTGCAGTCGCACTCTCAAGAACACTCTGTCCCTAACTGAGAAGCTTCGATCTACCCTCTTAGCGTTGACATACTTCTTCAGTCGATCCTTAGCCTCCTGAAGTCTCTACCTAATCAAAGTCACTTGTTGCTCCATATTCTGAACCAACTTGGGCCCTATCACAACCCTGTCCTCAATACGGTCCCAACTCAAAGGTGTCCTGCAAGGTCTGCCGTATAAGGCCTGAAAAGGAGGCATACCCAACGAGCTATGATGCTCATTGTTGTAGGCAAACTCAACTAGATAAATATACTCCTCTCATCTACTCTAGTGATCCATAACATACATACGAAGCTATTAGAGATCATACCTAGGCAATGCTCCACTATAAAGGAATGATATAAAGGAATCAACAATGCCAAAATCAAAAAGAAGAGAAATGAGGGCACCCCTGATCATACCTGATGTCTCAATCACGGATGTCTGATAGTCAACCTGGTGGTTATCAATCACTGCAAACATGCGGTGGGACTTGCCCACATCTCCTACCATCTGCTTTGACCCTCCTAAATGGGGATGTCCCCTTGCCGTAAAATCCTGTGGACACTCTCTGGCCAAATGTCCTACCCCACAACAAACATAACATGGGCCCCTAGCCTATATCTTCCCTAACTGAGTCCTAGCACCTTGCTATTGTCCAGTTTAGCTTGTGGACCCCTGTGAACCCCTATACAATTGTTGTGACCTCACGGGTCCCGCAGATGGTACCTGCTGTCTCTGATCCCTACGTGGGCCCTACTGCTGCCAACCATGATTATGTCCTCCCTGTGCCCTCTACTAGGTTATATACCTCTACTGATGCTACTACTGTGGAGGCCTAGGAGGTAATGATGGAGAACTAAATCCTCCTCTCTGTGGTGGTGGTGCTAGTCTATGAAAGTTCTACTGCTGTTGATGACTATGATCCTAAAACTCTGGGCATGAATTATGCCCTCATCCCTGAATCTCCTCTGCAATATAAGTCTTCTCAGTAGCCTCACTCATAGTCTAGGGGTCTACCATACGCACTGGTCCTGCTATCCCCTGATTTAAACCTCTGATGAATATGTGCACCAGAAGTTTCTCATCATGGAGATACGTTGCATAATAAGAAATCTGAATAAATTAGCTCTCATACTATACACCCATAGTCCTCTCTACTGAAAGTCATGGAACTCATCTATCTGCAACTGCCTATAATGGTCTGATAAGTAACTCACATTAAAGTGCTCTATGAATGTGTGCCATGTGAGTGTTTCTAAGGATAACTGGTGCTTGCACTCCTCAGTACACCACCAAGTAGCTGCTGCATCTCTTAGGAGGTGTACTGCCATGCGTGCTTTCATGTTGTTCCCATAAGGTTGTAACACAAAGTATCTGTCTAGACTGATGAGCCAAGCCTTAGCCTCAGCTCTCTCTGTAGCTCTTGCGAAGGTAGGTGGGTTAAGCCTAAGTAGGTCTCTTATGGGATCTCCTCTGTCTCTATGTCCTATGACTGGCTCATCCATACCATACTCATAGGGTCCATGATGTACCTACTCTATCCTCGCAGTCTCATCTCATCTCGCATGTTGCGGAGGACTCCTACTCTATGCTCTATAAGTTAACCCTACCTCCTCCATAGTAATATTTGGTATCTCTACAAAAGACTCCACACGTGGCACCTCTCGTAGATCAACATGGGGCTCTACACATGGCTAAGCTCGTGACTCAGCATGCAGCTGCTCACGTGGATCCTCTTGTGGATCAACATGGGGCTCGTCACGTGGTGCTAGTACAACTAGAGGTAGCCTCTCTAACATGGCCTGTAACATCTGTAAAATCTGAGGACCTATATCAAGTCCTGGTGATGCCTGCGGTACCGGCTGATCTGATAAGGTTGTTGGTCCCTAACCCTCTATAGAGGAATCATTGTGCACCCCAGCGGATGTAGTGTGGCGTGATCGTGCTCATCGAATTTGTCAGGGAGGCATCCTACAAAAATAAGGTAGGCACTAATTAATCAAAGTTGTGGAATAAGTAACGTGCCCAAATAAGCTGAGTGTTTAAACTTGGGCTCTGATACCAAATGTCATGCCCACATTTCCCATGTGGCCACGACATGCATCACACGTGTCATGTCCACATTTGTCATGTGGTCATGACATGAAATATCAAAAAAATTTACCACCCTTCCCTAGAAACCCCCTCACATGCGTAAGCGTGCTCGGTGGCATTACGCATAAGGCATAAACATGACAGTTGAATGCAGGGGGATGCATTCATGTCCGCATACTATTTTGCAATGAAGGCCAACAAGGGGGTTGATACGACGTGGTTAACATTACCAATAGGGTTAGGATCAATGATCAAAACCCTAAGTTAACCTATTTGAATGATGGGATTTTGACGTAAGTCAAAATCAAAAGCTAAATTCAAGTGCATGAGAAAGATATAATTTATACAAAAATCTAATGTCGATAATCGGTGAAAGAAAATAATATAATCCTAAACAAGGTTAAATTTCACTAACCTAGCTAAAGCCTAAATTCTAGAAAAAATTGGTAGCATAACGCCTCACAAACATGATTAGGGTTTATTATAATAAAACTAATTTTGATCAAAAGTTTACTGGTTTGGTGTTAAATTACCTACTAACATCAGTTAAAATTGGTAGATCAATCAAATAGATTAATTGTACATTTTTCAACAAAGCTCGATCAATTTGTTCTTCACGTTTTCTATTAATCAAAGTTATCACTGCATCCTTTACATTATTGCTAATTTCTAGGTAGACCAAATTTACAGAAACATGTTATACTAACTTCATTTAATTAGTTTACTAGGTTTCCAAGTTGGTTTGAACAACGTCTTTATTAAATTAATAAAATCTCTCTAGATATAATTAAAAAAGAGTATTAAATTAATAACAATCTAGTTGTATATTAACCTCATCAAATTTCATTTTATAACTAAACAATTAACGTCTTTGTCTAAAATAAAACATCTCAATAATTAATTAGGTATAAAGTTGAATAAAACAATAATAATCCTCTTTTCAAAATTCAAATTAAAAAATCTATACAATATATAATCGCTCTAATCATAATCTAATCTTTATATATTATCATGCCAATAACAAATAAATAGGACATTCCCAAATGAAATCAAGATTACCCATTTTATATTTATCACAAAACCCCATTTTTTTTAAAAAGTAAATTTAAAACAAAGAGAGGAAAATAAATAAAAGAGTGGGAATTTTAAAAGTAAGGACAATTTTTAAATGCAAGCCCTAAAATCCACTCTATTAAAAAAGCAATTTCCTTAAGGGCAAAAGAACCCTAACCCTATTTTCTCAGAGCATCGTTTTCTTTTTCTTTTTCTTCTTCTTCTCCTCTCTTCTCATTTCTTTTTCCTTTTCTCTTCTCTTGTTTTGTTTTAGATTTGTATTTGTAGGTTTAATGGAGGCAATTCATGGGAGTGCAAATGATATATATCTTTGTGTGTGTGTGTGTGTGTGTGTGTGTGTGTGTGTGTGTGTGTGTGAATATTTTATATGCTATGGATCTATTAATATAACTATAATTGTTTTTGTTTATTTGCTAAAACCCCAAGTTTTATGGTAGGCAAGAAGAGGGATGGCATTGTGTGGAGGCAACAGCGTTGAGGAGGCGGTGGCAGGGAGGGCATTAGCGGTCTATGGCGGAGCTACAGGTGGCAGAGAAGGAGTGGCCACGAGGGAATGAAGGGAACCGCGGGGGTATGAAGGATCGGCAGTAGCCGCAGTTTCAGGGAGTTCCGCAAGGAAGAGGGGGAAGTGGGGAGTGTGGGGAGGGGGTAGAGCCCCCACCCATATCCCACACTATGTGGGATATGGGTGGGAGCTCCGCCCCCTCCCCACACCCATGTAATAGGCAGCGGTGTTGGGGGGTTCGAACCCCCCACCAAACCCTTATTTAAAAAAAAAAAAATTGCAACTCTTAAATAAAACACAATCACTCTTCATTCTATTACACAGCATTTAATTTTTTTATGGTTTTTTTAAATATATGTGTGTGTGTGTATATATGTGTGTGTGTGTGTGTGTGTGTGTGTGTGGGGTGTGAAGGATCGGCAGTAGCGGCAGTTTCGGGGAGTTCTGCAAGGAAGAGGGGGAAGTGGGGAGTGTGGGGAGGGGGCAGAGCCCCCACCCATATCCCACACTATGTGGGATATGGGTGGGAGCTCCGCCTCCTCCCCACACCCATGTAATAGGCAGCGGTGTTGGGGGGTTCGAACCCCCCACCAAACCCTTATTTAAAAAAAATTTAAAAATTTGCAACTCTTAAATAAAACACAATCACTCTTCATTCTATTACACAGCATTTAATTTTTTTTTTATGGTTTTTTTAAAATATATGTGCATGTGTGTATATATATATACTCACAAACATTCATAGTTTCAATTCAAATACAATTTTTTTGTATATTAAAATATAACTATATATATATACTATTGTATATTAAATAAAAATAATTTATATTTAAATATATATATACATACATACATACATACATACATATATATATATATATATATATATATATATATATATATATATATATATATATATATATATATTCAAATATAATTTTCCTTCATAAACTCACAAATTTTATTTTAAGAACAATAAGCAAAAGATTTTTTTTATCAAATTTATATAAAGCAAAGGAATATTATTTTTTTCTTTTAATAACATATTTCCACATAATCATTCCTTCAAAGAATTTATTCATTGTATTACTTTTTTTTTTTTTAAATGCATTTAATTAAATACTTCTAATAAATAACATCAACTAAATTTCTTCATTTTAAAAGTAAACATACAAACAAAATGGCAATAAGACCATATCATTCTTTCGTTACTCTATTTTTCTTTCTTCATTCACAAATCAACTAAAATTAGCAACAAAACTTTTATTTCCAAGTGCAATAAGTTTAAATACAACTCAAAACTAAAATGTAGGACTATACATTCCAAGAGAGGAAAATTTCTTCTCTCTTCTAACTAAAACATTTACAAAAGGCCAAACATGGCCATATCCTCTCATGAGATTCAAAATGACAACACAAGAAGGAAGCTTCATTTTCTCCTACACTTCATAGCTCAAAGAACCTGCAATAACAAGAGGAGTGAGAAGAAGCCACAACAAACTGCTCTCCTCCCTACCATTGACTCACTCATGAGTCACCCCCAAGCTAGGAGGTCACCCTCACACTAGGAAACTCAAACACAAAATTACTCCCATGGCTAGAACAACACAAAACTCACTCAAAGTGAGTTTAATGGGGTAGGGGAGTGGACATTACTCAACTCAAAAGTGCCACTCCAAAACTTCCCAATACAATTACCTCTCAAGGCCTCAAGCCAACACTTTTAAACATAGTTTCACAAAGATTTCATTTGGCTCTCAAGCCATTTCACATATTACACATATACACATATTACCCTCAAGGCTACAACTCCACAAAATCTAAGATGTGAACCTGAGGAGGTTCACTCCTACCCCACCCCACACATGTTGAGCATCTTCTCCCAAGTAGGAGAGGCTCTTACAACTCCCTTACAATTTTTCCCCACAACAAGTAAAAACTCAAAATGGAAACTCACACATAGCATCACACAAGTAAATAAAAACATAAGGGAAGGCATTAGCCTTGAATTCCTACCTTATAGAGCCCAATTGGGAGATGGTTGAGAAGAGCTCCTCTAATTCCTTCTCCAAGTTGAGCCACCAAATTTCCTCCAACTTTTTCCCTAAAATAATTAAAATCAATAAAAATTGCCAAATATTCAACAACCCCATCCCTCTCTCCAAGAGGGATTTGTTAGTGATTGTTTTTACACAGTCATAACAAAAGTTAAAATTTACAAAATGAACCTAACTATCTTGAAAGATATGAAGAAATCAATTAAGATTTGCTTAATCCCAACTTTCTGTATGGATAGGTCTTGACCTGTTGGACAAATTCAGTAGGTTGATGTGAAGCAGTAATATGCAAGGGGCCTTAAGTGATTTAGGGTTTCTTGATGGTTTACTGGACTCAAACTATGCAAAACATTACAAATATCATCATTTTATTCATTCTTTTTTCCATAAACTTGTTACTATATTACAAAGCTCTGTATGATTTATATTATTGCAAGCCTTTCCTTTTCAAATATTATGAAAACTGTCTACTATCAACTCTGCTGTTCATGTTTTTTTTTCAAATATGAGACAATTTCCTTGAAATTTCTATGTTTTAAGCAAAGTATTTGAGATGGCTAGGAAAAGTTAGAGAAATCTAAACTAAACTTCATTCTTACTACAAGATCTAAATGTTCTATTATGCACTTTGCAAGTAATGAAGCAAATTGGTCAAATCCATAGATTAAACCTTAAATGTAAGCCCTAAGTATTTTCACAGACATACAGTCAAGATTGCAAGCTTTAAGAGATATTGTTTCAAATACAAAGAAGAGCTAGAAGACACTCAAAAATAGATGTAGAATTCCAGATTCATTTGTATTCAAAACACATAGTCATATATGATTTACAATGTATGAATGACTCTTAGCTTCATTAATCAAATCACAGAAAACTTACAAAGCTTTACAGATACAGTAAGGAAGCAGGATGTTCCACATGTTCCTTATTGCAGACATAGGTGACCTCCCTCTACTTCTAAATGCTAAGTTAAATTACAACCTTCAGTTTAGTTCTACAAATCTCTGGTTTTACAAATTCCTATGAATCCCTGTGGAACCTATTACAAAGTAAAGGGGCTCAATATATAGCTCTGATTATCCCTAATATAGTTTGAAAACCCTAGTTAATCAACAGTCTATACCCCAAGTTGTAGCATCAAACGGTGGAAAACAAGTCCCACCAAAAATATCCGAGCAGCATACTCCATTCTGAGCATAAAGATCCTGCTTTTGAAACCCTAACTACCTCAAAATATCTTCTATTGCTCATATAATAATGTTTTCTTTCACCTGCACTTTGTCTTCTCATTGAAGGCCTTTACTTCTTTTTTCTTCTTCTGTGATCCACCGCCATTCTGTGATGTCATCACCATTAAGTTTTGCCTGCATATTTCTTCTCATTGCCATCCTTATCTCTTTTTTCTTCCTTGGTGATCTGACCCATTCTTCATGATTTCATTGTCATTACAGCTCTATCTTCTAGATATCTACAACCCTAAAAATAGACACAAAAAATGGATTAAAAACTATATCAAGTTGCTTCGTCAATTTATTACTTGGTCAGAAAGTTAGATGGGCATCAAATACAGTAACTAATGTGTTACCCACTTGACACCCAGTCACAGTGTTTACACGCCTTCAAACTTCCCTCTAACCACTAGTTAAACCCTGCATACAAACCCCTTTTCCCTATCGGCATAATTCTCTAAGTCAGGCTAGGCTTATAATTTCCCACCAATCTCCCTTTTCTGGTTGATGTCTTCTTTATCGGCATGTATTTCTTCTTCAATCAGCGTGAGTCACATTCATCGGCACGGGCTTAATATTTCATTGTAATCACTTTACCTTGGCCAATACCTCTCATTCCTTGTATCTTTGATGCATATTATGCTTGTATCCTTCAATATACAAGCCAGGTGTGATACATTCGTTTAACTAAATTTTATTTTCTCTTTGATTCTGCATTGTATGTATCTCCCAATGTATGCTTTGAAACATATACATACAAGGAGGGATACATACAAACATTATATCCCATTTTATAGCCTTTTCAGTTCCACCACTTGTATATTCCGTCATGCATCCCACAATGTATGTCCCTCAATGTATATCTAGTAATGTATATCCTGAAACATACAATGTGTGATATATATTCAATGATTTAACTTCTTTTCATAACTTTTTGATTCCAGCCATTGCATCTCTACCTTGTATATATTGCAATGTATGTATCGAAACATACATACAATGCAAAACATACAAGGATTTAACCTTGTTTCATAACCTTTGGTTCCGCACAATGTATAAAGCCTTTGTATATTTGTCCTGTATGCTTCGCCCTACCAAACATACAAACATAAGGTACATGCAACAGACATAACTATTTATCCATTTCAAATTTTAACTCTTTTAGGTCCACCTTGTGTGTATACATAGAACTTTTATCAAAATGCATACAAGTAAAAGGATATACAAAGAACTTTGCACAATGAGACCCGATATACAAAAGACATTGTATGCAACATGCAAACGACCCGACATACAAACAACCTTGTATATGAGACTCGATATACAAATAACTTTGTATATGAGCAAAATGCAAACCCGATGACCCATGCAACTATGTATAAAAATGACTTTGTATATGGAAAGCGATTTACAAAAGACTTTGTATACAAGCGAACTTGTATACAAAGGACCTTGTATATGCAATCTGATATACAAAGGGCATTTTATATGCAACAGCAAACCCTTTCGTTGTACATTTTACCAAAATACTCATAACTTGCAAAATACTTGGAACTTTAATATGGTTCAAAAAGCAACCCTAGCTCATTTTTCACAAGGAATTCACCCATATTCTACCCTGGTACTAAAATGTATTTTTTCTCTACTTTTAACAAAGTTTACAATTTTCACCCTCTTTTTCCCTTTACCACCAAACAGACCCACACAAACAAAACAAAAGCAAAAGCCACAGCAAGGGTCCTCATTTTGCTAAGGAGTAAAATGGGGTGTGTTGTGAACATTAGAACAACTAGCAACCAAACAAAACAATTAAATTCAAACCATTAAAGAAAACCAAATGAAATAAATTCATTACTTCCAACTATCTTTCTTGCAAATCATTATCCAACTTGAGACCTAAGGTAACAATAAGGGTGCATAAATTTTTACATTCAGTTTAAGTGGGTGCACGTGATTAATTATCTTCATCTTGAAGATCAGTTGAACAAACTAGTGACTGATATTACCCTACATAGTTGATGTCATTCCCTCATAGCCAGCTGGATAGAGCATTGCTCCCAGTAGGCATCCATAGCCCTGGCAAGTTTATCGTTACAATTCTCCTAAGTAGAGCCCCACTGCCAGCGAGCATCTATAACCTCAGTAGAGTTACTTAGATGGCTTAATTTAGATTTTTAGTAAAATCTATTTTTATATTTTTATATTTTTATATTTTTATATTTTATTGACATTTGAAAAAAAATTCATCAGATATTGCAGTTGTAACTTCATATGCAAGGAGTGGTCACTTGCTAGAATTAAGCTAAGAATTGTAATGGTAGCAAGGGTGACCTCAGATTTTTCACCTAATATCTACACTGGTAGGTTCAACAAACCCAAGGATTTTAGGTGTGTCATTGTGAGAAACTTCCCTTGAATACTCAACCCACTATTATTGGATACAAAATTTAACAAGTAAAACAACTTTCTACATTCATGACAGTCACAACAAGTTATGCATAAATTGCAAATAATTAACCTGAATGTTCTGAATTTCCTATTGTTTTCAATGGTTATTAGTTTGCTCCTTCATACTCTAAAGCAAAACAATGATCCCTGCTGAGGAAACAACAAAGCAAGTAGACTATATAAACAAAAGGAAAAAACAAAGAGGACAAAATAGAAACAACACAAAACAAAACAAAAAAATAGAATAGAAAACAAAACAAAAACAAACTAAACTATACATTATTTACACTATGATACACAGAAATTGACTGCCCTCACCTCAAGCTTGGAAGTAATGTTTCAAATGTTGGCCATTAACTGGTAATGGCATATCTTCCCCAGTTAAGGTCTTGAGTCTAAATGTATTGTCTCCAATTATTTTTGAGACCTGTAATGGACCTAACCATAATTTGTCAAATTTTCCATGATTTCCTTTCTTTTCATGTGCTTTATCCTAGCACAGCACTAAGTCTGATATTCTAAACATTTTGACTCTTGCTCTTTTATCAAACCATCTCTTGACTACTACTTGATGTTTAGCAAATTTCTCAATGGCTTTATCTCTTTTCTCATCTAGTTGTAACATTTGTATTATTCTAGCTCCTCTATGATCATCAAAGCCTAAATACTCATTGGCAAACTTCCATATTAGTATTCTTAAATTCACCAGAAGTATGGGATCAGTCCCATAAACTAAGTGATAAGGTGCATTGCCCAAGGTTGACTTAAACTTAGTCCTATCTACCCACAGCGCATACTTCAACAATGTTCCACTCTCGAGGATTCTTTTCAATTAGCTTCTTGATTATATCTAATAAAATTTTGTTTGTAGACTCAACTAATCCATTCCCCTAAGGATAATAATTTGAAGAAAACTTTAAAACTATCCAATATTCAAATGCCCATTTAGAAAATTTCAAAGAAGAAAAAGCAAGGCCGTTATCACATACCAATGAATAGGGAGTTCCAAACCTGGTTATGATGTTTTCTTCAAGGAATTTGATAACTACCTTAGTCATAGAGAACTTGCAACATGTGGCTTCAGTCCACCTTGTATAGTAGTTAGTCACTGTCAGTATAAACTTGTGTCCTATAGATGATGGAGGATTTATAAATCCAATGAAATCCAGGCCCCATTGTGTAAATGGTCTAGACTCAATCATTGGCTGTAATGGATTGGCCTGATTCCTTCCCTTATTTGTTGTAGTTTGATAGGTGTGGTAACTTTTGATGTGACTTTCTATATCTTTAAACATTGTAAGCCAATAGTATCCTGCTCTCAATATCTTATGCGTTGTAGCTAAATGAGAACCATGGCCGGTTCCATACTTATCATGCAATTCTGTCAACACCTTATCCACTTCAGCTTTATTTAAACATCTCAAGTATATTCCTTCATGGTTCTTCTTGAATAAAAGACCTCCTTGTACCATGTATTTATGTGCTTTAATCTTTAGAGCTCTCCTCTGAGAAGCTTTCATCTTATTTGGATATTTACCTGATATTAGGAAAGCGTTTAAATCATCATACCAGCCTGATGTGTCATAAGAATTCAACACGTACTGTTTCTTTATCAAACTTGGATCTATGTTTGCTACTGTCTGTACTAATGCTTGTCCTCTAACCAGCTTCATTGGAATAATTTTCATATCAAAATCTTGCAATGTGGTGATCCATTTGGCCCTTTTCTCTCCAGGCTCGTTCTACATCAGCAACATATTCACGGTTGCATCTGGTACTATGGCTTTAACCTGACTGCGTAAGATATTATGTCTGAACTTTTTTGCTGCTCTTATTAATGAAAACACCTATCTTTCTATATCGAGATACTTCAGCTATGCATCTTTCAGCGGTGCACTCATGAAGGCTATGGGTTTCTCTTCATGGTCTTCACCCTTTTGCGTCAAAATAGCTGCAATAGAATGTGAAGATGCAAAAGAACAAATGTAAAACAGCTTTGTGTAGTCTGGACTTGTCAACATAGGAGTGTTAGAAATGGCCTCCTTAATATCTTCAAATTTAGCTTTAACTACTGGGGTCCACTCTATCTTTGCATCTTTCTTCAACATGGTGTTCAATGGTTGCACAATTTCTACAAACCCTGTAATAAACTTCCTGACAAAGTTAATCTTACCAAAAAATGACTTTAATTCTTTCTTGTTGTTTGGTAATTGTAATTTCTTTATTCCTTCTATTCTATCAGGATCAATGGATATCCCATTTTCAAAAATTTCATGTCCTAATAATTTACCTTTTGTTACTCCAAATGAACATTTCTTATGATTAAGAGAAATCCCTTACCTCTCACATCTTTTAAGTATTTTTCTTACATCTTCAGCGTGAGTGGATGCATCTTTAGAATAAACAGTCAAATCATCCATATAAACAACAATGCACTTACCTGATAATCCATGAAATGCAATATCCATGGCTCTCTGAAAAGTGGCACCTGCATTGATCAGACCAAAAGGCATTCTTCTATATGCATAATTTCCCCATTTACAAGTGAAAGTGGTCTTTAATCTATCCTCTCTATCTATTAAGACCTGGTTATACCCTAAGAAACCATCTAAAAAAGACATCATCTTAGCCCTATTCACTGCTTGTAGCACTTCATTGATGGGAGGCAGAGGATAATTGTCTTTTTCAGATGCCTTATTTAAATTTCTAAAATCTACACACAACCTAATATCTCCATTTTTCTTTCTCATAGGTAATAAATTAGCTACCTAGGCTGAATGTCTGACTGGGGAAATTATCCTAGCAGACAACAATTTTTTCACTTCTTCAAAGATTAAAGGTTCTAAAATGGCATTCACAGGCCTTTGTTTCTGCCTAAACAGTTTAACATCTCATCTCAAATGTATCACGTGAGTTATGATGGACGTATCATATGTTTTCATATCTTCATATGTCCATGCTATGACATGTTTATATTCTTTTAGAACATCTATAATTTCTTTTCTTAATTTCTCAGAGCAAGCCTTTCCAATCAATACATTCCATGGGCTTTGCTCTATTCCTAAGTTGTATGGATCACATTTACGCCCTTCAGTTTTGGGTAAGTCCTTCTATCTTACTACCCCATCAAAGTCAAAAATCTGTTCTAACTCAATCACCCCCTTAGGTAAGAAATTGCTCTTCAGGTTGATTATTTCTTGTTCATCCCAAGACACATCAAGCCTTTCCTGTTCATCAATAATTTGAGCTTCAAAGACCTCATTACAAGTTAGAAAATCTACAATTTGTTGATCCCCTTCAAATACCTAAAAATGAGTAACATTGTCTGGTACACTAGGAAAATTTACTAATTCAACAACAAATCTTTTCAAACTTGATAGTGTTAAGGGTTCTAACGAGCTAGCAGTAACTACTAATGCATCTGGTCTATGGTTCAATTCTCTAGGGATATGTTCTATATTGAAAGCATCCAATGAATTTATCAAATCCCACACCATATGCCTATAGCAAACCATCTTTTTATAATTGCAAGCATACAATTTCCTTACTTGTCTGACTACTAGCTCATAATCTGAAAATACTTTGATCATTCTTACCTTTTTCTTGATAGCCATGACCAATCCATAGATTAAAGCTTCATACTCTACCATATTGTTAGTGCAAGCAAATTGTAGTCTATATGCTGTTAAATATGACTTACCCTAAGGATCTATGAGTTCCATACCTACACCTGCACCCTGTTTAGATTTAGATCCATCACATTTTAGTGTCCACATGCCAACTTTACTCTTTTGACCTTTTACTTTGGCATGTTTTGCTTTTCCTGTCACATGGGAGGTGTTACCTCATTCATTCATAGGCAATTCATTTTGACTTACTTGTAAATTTATTCTTTCAGTTTGTAAATCAAAATGGCAGACACTTTTGTCTTTTGTTTCCCTTTCTAAATCTAGAACTAATTCATTTATGTTGTTCTAAAAGTATCTCTCTCTATGATTAGGATTAACCTTTCCTTCTTGCATTCCTACTCCTTTTGTTCATTATATGTATTGATATTCAATAATATCTCTGTACATTCCACAACTCTCTTCAAAATGTGGCTTATCATGAACTCTACACATGTTTTTATACAATTTGCATTGAACTGGCAAATTTTGTTCAATGCACCCTTCCATTTCTTGCCTAATGACCTGACCGAAACTATTTATTACACTACTTTCTTCATTAGAAGAATTTCCATCAGACTCAATGAATAGTATTGTTTCCTTACTGGCATGTTGTTCTCTAAAATTTAACATAAGGATTTCTTCAACTTGTACCCCTTTGTCAGTGATTTTATAAACACCAGGTTCAACAGAAGCATACAATATCTCATTAGTCCTATTGTACTCTGTGATCATGTGTTTCATCCTAGGTTTTGCTTCTATCCTGATCTGATTTGGAACACTTCTCCAAGGTAACCACATATGTGAAAAATATCCATTCAATGTTTTAGACCAGTCTCTACTCAACAACATCCCATAATTTATAGGTATATCTACTACTTGAATGTCAATAGACTCGCTCACCCTAGGATCTGAAGCTAACTATATCTGAATATGCATTAGTTCTCCTATCACATTAACCTCAGTTTTGTCCAACTATGTAACAACTTTGGCAGATGTGGTAAGAGCCAGCCCTAAAGTTTTGCATATTGTTAAAGGCATTACATTAGCTAATGCACCAAAATCTACCATACAGTTATGTATGTTCTTTCCAAACATTCTAATGGTTAACAAGCAAGGAGGAGCCTCTTTCTGTTTTGCATACATTACCACATTAGTATTGGAAGGCTGCTCAATTTTCTTACCCTTTTCTTTGGGTTGTGAATCTCTACTAGGAACACTCACATCAGCAGAAACCTCACCTGTCACAGATGTATCCAAGGATTTTATGAAAACATTTCTGACCCCTAGACTTTTCAATAATTCACACAAAGGTATACTGATATTAATTTTCTTTATCTCTTCAGATAAATAACTCATCAGCCTTATTGTTTTTGTTGTCTCTATTTTACTTGTTTGGACCTTTTATGCTATTGTTTCATTATTTGCCTGATGATTGGCCCTTAGTATAGCAGGGTTATTACTAGCGTTCTGATTTGGGGGATATTGAGATTGTTAGGAGGAGTGGAAATAGTGAAAGGACCTCCTGGCCTAGTGTTATTTCTCAAATTGCAGGTGTGATTTTTGTTTGACTGCTGAAAAGCCTGTACCTCTTATGTTTCATGTAACACTTCATTTTCAGTTTCAAAGGGAAACTGAAATGCATTTAGTACAAAGGCTTATTCAGGATATAGGTTTTCACAAACATAAGGTTCATCCTCTAACAATTGATCCTCTTCTTCTCCTGTTGCAAAGGTAAAAGTCTCTAAGACTAAAGCAGTCTCATATCCTGAGGGCACTACTTCATTACCTTTGGGAATGAGAAACTCAGAAGTGGGAGCCTGTACATCTACATTGAAAATACTAGCTGCTAAATGGAACTAAAGACAATCTAGTTTAGCATGGGCACTGGTATTATGAATTTTGCACCAATTCTTCAATGCTACATCAACCATTTGAATCCTAGATGTTTGTTGTGTATCCTATTTATCTAAATTCTCAAATGGAGAAGCCAGAGTGCCATTATTTGGACCTATGTTCCATGTCTTAGGTGGCCTTGGCTGATTTTGGTTCCTTTTTTTTTTTTACCCCCAGCCCTGTTATCTATCACAGGTCCTCTATTTTACATTGGTTGTCCTGGATTATGATATTGATTCTGGTTGTAATTCTAGTTTTGGTTTGAACTTTGACCCTGGTTATAATTTTGATTGTGATTCTAGTTATGGTTTGGTTGTAGTTCTAACTATATCTTTGGTTTTGGCTTTGACTGTATCCTTGGTTGTTTCTACCATAGAAATTTTTATTTCTTAGTTGTGTCACTTCGGTAGTCAATCTTTTCAAGTGTGCAGTAATCTCTTTGATGTCTTCTCTTTCCTCTTGTGCCTTTGCCACAAATGTATCTTGAGGACATTGGAAGAAAGATTGACCATTACCAGTATAAGGGGTTATGTCCTGGATTGGAGCAAGATTATACACCGGTGTGTATGTAGGAACTGGATTCAAAAATGGAGTACTATGTGTAGGGACTCCATTCCAAGTTGTGTTTGATTTTGTGTCCCAAGATTTTCTCCATTAGGAAATGGGTTATAAGTTGTTTGCCTCATCTCCTAGTTTATTGAGGCTGCCTCCTTGTAGGCTTTGGATATTGTATCTATGTCAGGCTTTCTTTTGACAAACATAGTAGTTAATGGATCTAAGGCAACATAATACATGGCTAGCAATGTATCTGCATTTACTGTGTGAGGAGCTACTATCCTAGAATAGGCCTTTTGAAACCTGTCATTAAAATTGTCAATCAGCTCTCCTTCACCTCTCTTAATTGTAGCCAATTTGTAATATAAGGTGGAAGGATCTATTGGTCCTCTAAATCTAGACAAAAATGTTTCTTCCATAAGTGCCCAAGAAGAGATGTAACCATTAGGCAAGTTAACATACTAGTTAGAAGCCTTCTCAATGAAGGTGTAAGGAAACAACCTACACACAACATCCTCATATTCATACCTGGCCCTAATGCATGCTTCCTTAAATATCCTAATGTGATCTTCTAGATCCTGATGTAACTGGTATTTAGGACATATCTTTTTAGGATTTTTGGGCATCTCATGATAATTAGGGAATGTTATGGGAGAATTGACATTGAAATAAGCCATTGCAAGTACTTGTGCTTGACTTGGACTTTGGGGAATACCTAGATTTCTTGGTGGGATAGGATTTCTAGGAGGACTAGGACCTCTAAGAGTACCTGAACCAAGATTTAAAGATCTGAATGAAGAACTGTCAGGACTCACAATGTTATGGATAGTAAAAGGTGATCCAGGAGGTGTTCCAGATGAACCTCCTATGTGTGATATTCTAGGATTCCAAATCAAAGGATTCCTATTTTGCCTTTTATCAGATAAATCCACAAATATATCTCCTGAACTGGATCTAGACCTAGTCACTCTTTTACTATTATGATCCAGCCTTACTTAAAACAAACCCTAACTCCAATTAGGCCCTCCTTCTGTGCTAAAAACTATTGATAATTTTTTTACACAATCATAACAAAAGTTAAAATTCACAAAATGAACCTAACTGTCGTGAAAGATATGAAGAAATCAATTAATATTTGCTTAATCCCACGTTTCTGTATGGTCAGGTCTTCACCTGTTCGGCAAATTCAGTAGGTTGATGTGAAGCTATAATATGCAAGGGGCCTTACGTGATTTAAGGTTTCTTGATGGTTTACTAGACTCAAACTATGGAAAACATTACAAATATCATCATTTTATAAATTCTTTTTTGCATAAACTTGTTATTGTATTACAAAGCTCTATATGATTTATATTATTGCAAGCTTTTCCTTTTCAAATATTATGAAAAATGTCTACTATCAACTCTATTGTTCATGTTTTTTTTTCAAATATGAGACACTTTCCTTTAAATTTCTGCATTTTAAGCTAAGTATTTCAAATGGGTTGGGAAAAGTTAGAGAAATCTAAACTAAACTTCATTCTTACTACAGGATCTAAATGTTTTTTAATGCACTTTGCAAGTAATGCAACAAATTGATAAAATCCATAGATTGAACCTTAAATGTAAGCCCTAAGTATTTTCATAGGCATATAGTCAAGATTGCAAGCTTTACGAGATATTGTTTCAAATACAAAGAAGAGCTAGAAGACACTCAGAAAATAGATGCAGAATTCTAGATTCATTTGTATTCAAAACACACAGTCATATATGATTTACAATGTATGAATGACTCTTAGCTTCATTAATCAAATCACAGAAAACTTACAAAGCTTTACAGATACAATAAGGAAGCAGGACATTCCACATGTTCCTTATTGCAGACATAGGTGACCTCCCTCTACTTCTAAATGCTAAGTTAAATTACAACCTTTAGTTCAGTTCTACAAATCTCTGGTATTACAAATTCCTATGAATCCTTGTGTAACATATTACAGAGTAAAGGAGCTCAATATATAGCTCTGATTATCCCCAATACAGTTTCAAAACCCTAGTTAATCAATGGTCTATACCCCAAGTTGTAGCATCAAATGGTGGAAAATAAGTCCCACCAAACATATCTGAGCAACATACTCCATTCTGAGGGTAATGATCCTTCTTTTGAAACCCTAACCACCTCAAAATATCTTTTTTTGCTCATATAATAATGTTTTCTTCCACTTGCACTTTGTCTTCTCATTGAAGGCCTTTACTTCTTTTTGCTTCTTTTGTGATCCATCGCCATTCTGTGATGTCATCGCCATTAAATTTTGCCTGCATATTTCTTCTCGTCACCATCCTTATCTCTTTTTGCTTCCTTGGTGATCTAACCCATTCTTCGTGATGTCATCGCCATTACAACTCTATCTTCCAGATATCTGCAACCCTGCAAATAGACAAAAAAAATGGATTAAAAACAATATCAAGTTGCTTCATCAATTTATTACCTGGTCAGAAAGTTAGATGGGCATCAAATATAGTAACTAATGTGTTACCCACTTGACACCTAGTCGCAGTGTTTACGCGCCTTCAAACTTCCCTCTAACCACTAGTTAAACCCTACATACGAACCCCTTTTCCCTATCGGCATAATTCTCTAAGTCAAGCTAGGCTTACAATTTCCCACCGATCTCCCTTTTCTAGCTGATGTCTTCTGTATTGGTATGCATTTATTCTTCCATCAGCATGAGTCAGATTCATCAGCACGGGCTTAAGATTTCATTCCGATCACTTTACCTTGGCCGATACCTCTCTTTCCTTGTATCTCCGATGCATATTGTGCTTGTATCCTTCAATATACAAGCCAGGTGTGATACATTTGTTTAACCAGATTTTACTTTCTCTTTGATTCCGCATTGTATGTATCTCCCAATGTATGCTTTGAAACATATACATACAAGGAGGGATACATACAAACATTATATCCCATTTTATAGCCTTTTCAGTTCCACCACTTGTATATTTCGACATGCATCCCACAATGTATGTCCCTCAATGTATATCCGGCAATGTATATCCTGAAACATACAATTGCGATATACATACAAGGATTTAACTTCTTTTCATAACTTTTTGATTTCGGCCATTGCATCTCCACCTTGTATGTATTGCAATGTATGTATCGAAACATACATACAATGTGAAACATACAAGGACTTAACCTTGTTTCATAACCTTTGGGTTTCGCGCAATGTCTAAAGCCTTTGTATATTTGTCTTGTATGCTTGGCACTGCCAAACATAGAAACATAAGGTACATGCAATGGACAGAACTGTTTACCCATTTCAACTTTTAACTGTTTCAGGTCCACCTTGTATGTATACATAGAACTTTTATCAAAATGCATACAAGTAAAAGGATATACAAAGAACTTTGCACAATGAGACCCGATATACAAAAGACATTGTATGCAACATTCAAACGAGCTGACATACAAATAGCCTTGTATATGAGTGACATGTTAACCCAATGACCCATGCGACTATGTATAAAAATGACTTTGCATATACAAATGACTTTGTAAATGGAAAGCGATATACAAAGGACCTTGTATATGCAACCTGATATACAAAGGGCATTGTATATGCAATAGCAAACCCTTCCCTTGTACATTTTACCAAAATACTCATAACTTGCAAAATACTTGGAATTTTAATATGGTTCAAAAAGCAACCCTAGCTCATTTTTCACAAGGAATTCACCAATATTCTACCTTAGTACTGAAATGCATTTTTTCTCTACTTTTAACAAAGTTTGCAATTTTCACCCTCTTTTTCCCTTTACCACCAAACAGACCTGTACAAACAAAAAAAGAAAAAGCCACAGCAGGGGTCCTCATTTTTCTAAGGAGTAAAATGGGGCATGTTGTGAACATCACAACAGGATTAGAATATGCTCTTCTCATGAGCCTTGAGGAATGGGGAGGTGACACGTCACCTCCTCACTCCTCCTCCCAACTACAAGCAAGCCCCTTGGAATGGGTGGTGACACATGTCATTCACCAATCCACCAAGTCTCTCTCCCTTCCACTTGTCCTCTCTAAAACATGTGGTAGAGAAAAATGGATCTTAAGAGACAATGGGTGCCACATGTGCCCCACTCCTCTCCTCCTAAGAAGGATGACACAAACCCAAGGTACCCTCACCAATTGTGGGAGAGACTTGGAGTGAAGTCCTCTAGAATTAAGGGCTCTTGAAGACTCCCCCAACCTAGGGAAGAGGAAAGGAAGACGTTGAGTGTTTGACCCACTCATCCTCTCCCTCCCAAGCTTCCATTTTCGTCACTTTACTTCAGGGTGAAGTTAAAGTGACCAAATGGAAGCTTACCTAGGGTTACATAAGTCCAAATGACCCCTGGACCCTAGGGGTGCAACCCAGGGTCAAGTTTAACTCAAATTTAGCACCTTAGGATGTAGAAAATCACATGCGAAAGGGCCACAAAAAAAGTAAAACAAAAATTGAGTCAAATAAACATTACACATTTACAACACCATAATACAATCAACTAAAAAAGGGTAGAACTAGCCCAAAGGACACCATACACAAACATTACGAAAATTCATTAAGCAATACACAGTTGATCTTGGTTCCTCTTGGAACTAGATCAGCTTCACAAGGGAAAACAACATAGTGTGTGAGATGATCTCTAAATTTCTGTGGCTTCGTTAGAAACACCTACACACTCAAATGAAATGTTAATCCCACAATTATATAACAGCTGAAGAAAATTAAAACCTACACTCACATACAACATCACATGTTCATATAAGCATCAAGAAAGTCACATTACAATTAAATTTGAAATTCTACATTTCAAACATCCATTCCCAAGATTGAATCACATAATAAATTTCTAACTAACATCATATGAATAGTTTCCCAATAACATCATAATATAAACCATATGTCTAACATCATCAGTGAATCAATATCCAAGTCTAAACACATCGTAAACATGCTAATCATAACAAATCCACATACAACATAAAGTCTAATAGTCCAGAATTTCGGGATCAATAGTCCCATAAGTCTAAATGTATCGGCAATAGTAAAATAAGTAGTCAAATATAAGGGAATGAAAAAGTAGGCCTCACATTAAAAGACCAACTTCAACAAGAAAAAGATTCCAAAGACAATTTATATTTAGATTTTGTAAAAGTTTCTTTAGAACTTGAAGAGGCAAGAAATTAGATTGTAGACTTAAAGAGTCATGTTGATGAATTTGACAAATTGATTATCAGTCTAAAGACTAAAAATGAGGAAGCCAAAAGAATAATAGATGTAACAAAATCTAATCTTGAGGTGAAAAAAATTGAATATCTGTAATTAGAGGCTGAAATTGTCAATCTGAGAAAAGATTATGAAGGTCTCAAGGTTCTATTCAAGAAATATCAAGAGTTTGAAGAAAGCACAAAAAAGTTGCATGAAATGTTGGGCAAACAAAAGCATCATAAGGACACTACCAATCTAGGTTATGAAGAAGGGGAGTGTTCCAAAGTTAGAGAGATGCCTAGAAGGAAAATTGATCTAAGTTATCATGTTGTTGCTCCTGAAGGCAAAAGGAAGATTGAAGCTTAGGTAAAAACTAAAGATGAGTTTTTCAAAATGCACAACCAAAGAAGAAATCTAAGAAGAGCTACTTCAGAAAGGCAAGCATCTATGTACAGGTATAATTATTTATTTTTTGGTTATTGTTGTACCTGTAATTATTTTGGACACAAAGCAGTTGATTGTAGAAGAAGTCAATCTAATGTATCCAGCGTGTTACAAGTGCAATAATGTTGGTCACATACAAAGAAACTGCAGAATGCATGGAACAATAGCATCATCTGGATTGAAAATTTGGAAAAGGAAAGAGGCTAAAAAGGTTTGGAAGAAGAAACCTAAACAGAAGAAAGACCCTGTGAATGTTTGGAGACAAAAATAAAGTCAAGAGAAGATAGATCCTAAACTTTTGCACAATGCACAAGACACATCATCTGTTGCATGAGATGTAACATGAAGTAAGGAGGAGTTGTCCAATGCACTATCACTTACCCCTAAAATGTTTCAGTAGGAGATCATTTGGTGCTTGTCAATATGGTGATCTTGTCTTGTTTATCATGCTATTAGATTCTTGCCTGATAATGTTTGCTAGAATGTTTCATGTCAAGATGCTACTCATATCAGTCTTATGAAATGAAGTTTATGTAGTTGATGATGGTGTTGATAACTATGTTGATCTTCAATGTATATCAGTGATCCAGGTGATTAGGGGTACAATGCACAAAGAGTTTGATGATGTTGAATGGCATTGTTTATAAATGATCCTATTTATATCTTGTTCATATCATGTTGATACTTTCAAAGGTTGAGTTGTCATGATGTTCTTGATTTTGCAGTTCAGAGTGTTCTTGATATGTTAGTGAGAATGTGAAGTGTTGGTTGTCATAGCAAATAGATGTTCCATGGTGTTGAGGAGTACATGCAGTGCCATTCTAGTTAAGGTGTACTCAAGGAGCTCTCATTAGATGTTAGCATATGTTGGCTGAGGAGGTTGCAAATGGAAGAAGTCAATTCATAGCACATGTCTCTGCATTTGGTTTTGCAAAGGTATTGACAGTTGTTTCATATTTGACATAACAATATTTCATCATTGGTGTGTTGTGATGGTCCAATAGTCTTTATAACAGTGGCATGACAATACTTAGTTGCTGACATGAGACATATGGACTATGAAAGAAGACTTCTAAATGAGAAATTGAAACTTCTTAATCCTTCATATTGTTGTATGCACATGCAAATGATGGGTATAATTGTTGGAAAGAGACACTGTGTGGCTTCATGAGTGTTGTCATTGATGGCAACAAAGTCTATCCCACACATCTGTAGTACATAATATGCCTATACCAGAAGTCAAATTGAAGATTGTTTTGATCTGGTGAACAAGAACAGAGTATGTAACAAGGTTGGACAATCAGGTCCAGATCTCTTAGATGGTGTAACTTAGTAACTTGCAGACTTGGATAAGTCAAGAGGGGTATCATGACTACTATATTCCAGAGATTTAGCCTCCGGTAGTAAAGCATGGAAAAGATTTGAGCATCTAAGTATCAGGTTCTAGTCAAGTAGATCAGACAAAGGAAGAACTGACTAGCAGATATCAAACTTCAATCCGGATGAGTAAATGATGTTGATAAAGTAATTTGTGGGATCATACATTGTTGGATGACATGATTAATGACTTCTATGTCTAGGTAAAAGTACAAAGTAGTGTCACACTTTGAGCTAAAATAATAATTTTGATCAAGTAGGTTTAGGTCGAGTACAAGTTGGCTGAGTGGGATTTGACCGAATCAACTTGGCACTGATGTGGCATAGATTTGGCGCTAATGTGGCTTAATTTATTCAGTCGAGTGGTTATGGACCGAGTCCCTTTCAATTGAATCAGTTAAATATAAAAAAACAAAAAACACAACTGTAGCGGTCAATTGTTGCATTTTCGACCAAGTTTGATGCATTTGGATGGTTCTCTACCGAATACCTAGCCTACATAGCCCGCGTAAGACTTCATTTTGTTCTCATAACATAGGTCATTATTTATTTCATTTTATGTGCTATTTTTTTCATTTATTTTCATCATGTGCATTTTTTTATTTTCGTCATGCAGTTTTGATTGTTTGTTTGTCAAAATATAAATTTGTAAATTCGAATGATAAACATGTTAAGTGCTTTTATTGTTTTTGTGAAGCACTGTGTATGTGCTTATGAGTAGATTAGATGTTTTAATTAAATTTTTTTAAAACCCTAGTCAGGCCATGATTAGGGCACATTTTTTTACAGTAAAACACTGATAAACATCAGATTTCCACAGTCCATAAAGTTTGAAGTTCAGTATTTTGGGATTAAATTGTGTGCTAGTTTTTGCCTCTGGATTTCCATAGTCCATAATGCTTGAAGTTTAGTATTTCAGGATTAAACTGTGTGCCAATTTTTGCCTCCAAATTTCCACAGTCCATAATGCTTGAAGTTCAATATTTCAGGATTAAACTATGTGCTAGTATTTCGAGAGTAAAACACTATTTATATTGGAATGGAAATTTTTTTAAAACCCTAGCCAGGCCATGATTAGGGCAGTGTTTTCTTCACACTAAAACACTATTTAAAGTTAGGCCTGCCAAATCTAATGGAAGACTATTTGGGTTGTATTCTTTTAATGGAAAATGCAAGCTGTCAATTCTCTAGTGTGTCATGATTCTGCTTCTAGTGACACAGACATTCAATGGGGACAAACATTATAGTGGGGTGTATTAGTGGGTTGCCTTGGTTGAGTTCTTCAAAGACATTGAAAGAAATCCCCTAACATACACTATGCTACTTTTCCAAGAGGTGGAAAATTCCTAGGACAACATTGGGTCATACCCATTTATGGCTTCTATGAATGTAGTGAGGCCCCCTCTCCTCAATAAATTCCAAACAATAACATTATTGCAAACACTTTGATAGGTAGACATCTCTATCCTCATCAACTCACCCGGGCATAATTCTAGCTCTATTGACTGACCTGTATGGTAGGTCAAGGTTCAAATTAGTGCAAATGTCAAGAGTCTTCACCACAACCCAATGCATGGATGTTTAATTTCTACTAGGCTCGATCTTTTCATAATTGTTCTTTGGTCATCCTTCATGTTGAAGTGCATTGTCATTATGCTTTCTATATTTTCTCTTAAAATCATTTGTGTGAGAGACTCTCCCAGCTTGAGGTATGACGACATGGGGTTAGATATTTTCTTGCTTCATTTTTAATACTTTGTTTGTTTTTTTGGGGTATAGTATGAACCCCGTTGCATGTAACCTCTTATATTGACTCCTAAGTTAGTAGATAGTGTATGTTAGGGGATTTCTTTCAATGTCTCCTAGACACCTTGTTGATTTGACCAAGTAATCATATATGTAATCCTATTTATACAGCTCTATACAACTTTCAAAGGCATTTATATATCTAGTCTTACCCTGTCCATACCCTATTCTAGAGTCCCCATTTGGACACAGGCTAGGAGAACACTACCAAAGGTTGTAGAATCTTGTTTTGTAACACCACTAGTTGCATTTTCTTCAAAGTTTTTATTGCATTTTCTTCAAAGTTTCTGCTACAACTTTCAAGTGCTCTAAATTCTTCTATTATGTTGTACATTCATTCTCAGACATTTGTGCATTCTTGTTCACGCCAGGCCCATTTTTTTTAAGAATAAAGTGGATAGTCAGAGTGCCATCAAGATGCCTTTACCACCAAATAGTCACAGTCACTTGAATTTTCTTCTACTACTTCTACACTATAGTACTTATTATATAATTATTCATAATAAGTGTTGATGTGTAAAAGTAGTAACACAGGATGTTGTTCATACAGATTGCATTTATAGTCAATAAATATAAATAGGAATATGTTTATTATGAATGTATTTATATTATGTAGAGAATAGCAACTTCCCACCAAATTGAAGTGCATATTAATATTACTGGTAATAAAATGAGAAAATTATGGGGTGCCCATTTCACCACTAGACAATAGCCACTAGATACTGGCATTTATGTATTTGTATTTTCTTATTCCAATATAAAAAAAGAAACTTCTTTAATCTAGATCAAATCTTATAATATCCATCTATGCATTCCAAATGTGATTATAGGTATGATTCTATCTTTTAGACATAATTGTGTATGTACTTTGTGTCCTCCCAATTTAAATAAATTTCTAGCTATCTTTCCAAGCTAAAATACAGCCTAGACAAATCAATCAATCATTATAAATTTATAAACCCTCAAAGGGTCCTTTCATTTAAAGAGTGCAAAAATTCTTTAAAGAGAAGCTGAACAATTTTCAGAACTTGAAACATTTGAATTCTAACTACTCCAGCATCTCTTGATCCCATGGACTCTCAGTTTTGTCAAATATTGGATAATTTCGGTTATACATAAAATTGTCCTAAGAATTGTTAATATTTAGCACATGGTATGCAGATTGTTCACTCTAGGGTTTGACATAAATTGTCTCACTTAAACTTTGATCAAATCTGCAATTTAGAGTGCTATAATTTACATGCACAAACTTTTAAAAGTACAAGAAAAAATAATAAAAAACTAAACTTAGAATACATAACACTTGCTGTCCAAATATTTTATTATTTTGAGTTTTGGTTCTATAGTTTGATGACCTTTCAATTACCATCTTGACAGAGCTTATTGTATGTTCATTTTTCTTAACAACTATGATAGCATTATGGCTGCTCTTAAGGGGTGACTGTGATTGTGCTTTATGATCGACATGATTGTCCTTTGATGATCACATGGTTGCTCACTTTCAACATGACTATTTCTTCAATGAATATGCATTCCTTTCTTCACATTTTGCCTTTACCACAATGTCACAAATGATTGACATAGGTTTGTACAAGATCAGTTAGGGCTCATGTGGATTTCAAGAGCATCTATTAGATTTGATGCAGGGTATTAATATGGATCACTCCCTTGTGTCTAAAGCTGACAAACCTCTTCTATACTATCTCCTCTCACAAAAAATTGCATTGTTCCTTGTGATAATGTCTACAGTCCTCATCCTCAACTAATGACTGTTACTTTGACAACCATATCTCTGTATTGCATGTTGACTATGCTTCATTTTTTTTATTGACTTCCATGCTTAAAATTTTGATTTGAACACCTATGATTCTAAAGTTAAGGAAATCCCTAGGACATTAAAAGGGGGATTATTCAAGGGAGACTAAGTAAAAAGATCAAACATTATCAAAATGAGAGCAAATTAGAGCATATGGGATTCTGTTAAAAATGCTACACTTATGCATTCTTCATCATCTCTCTATATGGGAGACTAAGTAAAAAGATCAAACATAATCAAAGTGATTTTAAAGTAGATTAGAGCATATTGGATTGTATTAGGCTAAAAATACCACACTTATGCATTCTTCTTCGTCTCTCTTTGTGTCTTTAATCGTATGGAACTAAAAAGGTGTTTGACACGGATCTAAGAAGGTTTCATGCTTCAATCCTTTCACAAAAAAGCCCTTAAAGCACCTTGCTAGACTACATGTTTCTTACAATTTATAAGAACTACTTAAGGTGACTAATTATTAAACTAGACATAGATAGGAGACAACATCATATGGTTCACAAGTATCAACAAACTAAATTGTAGGTGCAATTTACTTTTGAGTTGTCCCCAAGTCACAAGGCTGAAGCCTTACAATTTAACAAGTGTAAGTATAATTCCAAATTTCAATCTATGAAATGTTAATGAACATAATTGTTGGTAACTTCAATTCTCTTTATTTGATAATACATTAATTAGATTTCTTCCATTATAGTTATGAAAACCATTATATACTTATGAAAAGTTGAATCTTGTAAATTGTCCAAGCTTATCTTTGAATCCTTTTCATTTGCATGCAAATCTAAACTTTGTGTTTATTTAGATGATCTACATGTTGCATTTTTATATTTTTGTATGCTTAAAAGAAAAATGCTTGTACATATTTTATTTTTTTGTTTTAATTAAATGCAGATCTCTTTACATAGTTTTATCTAGATATGGTTGATGATCAGGGATCTCATCATTCCATGCTAGGAATAATTTTTATAATGATAGTATTTCTAGATTAGATAATGCTTTGAAATGTTTGGACCAAACTATACAGAACCCCCAAAATTTGTCTAATAGAGATAGATTAGTTAATATTCGGTGCGAGATTAGACATATGATTGAGACAATAAAATCATACAATCCATATGATGATATTAGCACTGAGGAGTTTTATAAGTCTCTTTCTAGGACTGTTACTGGCACTGAGAATATCAAAACTATTTCTGATAGAGTTTCATTACATAATGTGCATACTAGGTTCCCTTTTTATACTGGGAAAGACAAAGTTAGAGGTTATAATATTACCAGGTGTATAGATCCACTAGTTGGTCCATTTATATACCCCATATTTTTGGCAGCCAATCATAGATGGCCTCATAATGACGAGTTGCCACTATATTTTTGCAAACAATTATATGCTGAGTTCCATTTAGGATTATATGTGGATTACACATCTATGTCTGCACATGTTGGATAGGGCAAGGGGAGGTTTGCTAATAAACCTAAATTTAGATGTCCAAATTTGCCACTGCCTGAAAATAAGAGGGCATTAGTTGGTCCAAACCTTTTGGTTCTTCCAAAATGTTTAGAATTAGCAGCAGCAGGAGATGCAACAATCACCCCGACTAGATCTAAGCTTTTTGACAGGATGACCACTATTGCTACTCAAGTTGATCAGATGTCATATGATCATGTAGGGAGATAATTACTACATCGACAGATTGGCCTTCCTCCCACTGAGACTACATACACAAATTATAACCCCTACATTCATGTAGATCTGCCATCCCCATTAGATGTGACCCATATGAGTGACACCATTGTATGTAATGTTGCTTCAGCTTCCATTCTTGATTTACTATTAGCATACCAATTTATCAGTGATGAGTATGGTATTCCTTTGGATGCCGTATCGACTCATATTAGATGACATACTGGTAGACAGTCAGGTTAGGGTGAGGCAGCTTCAGAGGACCAAAATATTCTAGATCTACCTATAGCCCCCACACAGCATCAGGCTGCACCTAATGTACATGGCACATATAGCACACTTCTCTTTGGCACTAGTCCTTTACCTTCAGATATAGGTGTTCCTAATGTTACCATTCATTCATCTAAGATTAGTGGGATTGGTAGAGTGCTCCAGGATGCGCAGGTTCTTGAATAATTTCTATATTTTGAGTTCTATAAATTGACATCTGTATATATTAAATAAACTTGACTTAAAAGTAGTTCTCACTATTCATTGAAATCTTGTATTTGAAAATTTATAGCAATAAGAGGATAATCTGTCGTGCTTCAGAGATCTAGAGCATTCAAAGGATCCCATGTATGATACATTTGAGGTACATTTATAATATATAAAAATTATTTGATAAATTCACACATGTTGAAAGTACAAAACTTTAAGATGATTTTACATATATATACACATGTACATTAAATTAAATTATGTACTTTCTTGTGTAGGGAGGTGCATCAGGACATGGATCGGGTTCCGGAGAGAGATCTAACATGGATCCACACATGGATCAGGATCCAGAGAGAGATTAAGATATAGATCCACACATGGATTGGGAGATTGATCTATCTTATTATGTTTGACATTATGGTTTGACATTTGACATTATGGTTTGACATTTGACTTTATGGTTTGACATTTTATATTATGGTTTGACATTATGGTTTGACATTTTATATTATGATTTTAACATTATATACATTTTATATTATATACATTGAACATTTTGGCAATGTGGTAACATTCAATTCTATAGGTACTTAGTCCCTCAAGGATTTTCATTTCAAATTGGTTGTATACAAGTCCTCTTTAAACAACCTTTTTTTAATTTTTTCTCATATCAAGACATTCTCCTTGAATTGTATTATATTTAAAAATACAAAGGATAGTTTGAATGAAAGTATGTAATAATAGTCTCTACTACAACAAGATCTAATTAGTACAATTTGGAAGCAAATAGGGAATTACTACTCTAATTAGACATCACTACATTAGGATTTGAACAAAATAATAAATGATTCATGAGAAAATCATAAATGATTCTTGTTTAATCCTTGCATGCCAAGAAATACATTAGATTTAAATAAATAATTGGAAAAGATAAAATTATTGTTCTAAAAGTAGTTAACAAATCTCTTTCTCAATAATTGTTATGTGCTTTGTGATTTCAATTCATGTCTTTTATAAATTTGGTTCATGTTTGTGGCTCATAGCTAGCCTTGTAAGACATTCATTGTATTTTTGATCATATGGATTCAAATATCACTAGAAATAAGAATTTGTAATATCTAAAATGATAAAAAATGAAAAATGGATGATATATACTTCCAAATTAGAGTAGACATTCATTTACTTATTTTTAATATAATAGAGGCCAATGTTTTATTATAGATATTACAAATAGGAATTTGTAATATGGTAAATGCACTATATTTTTAATGTTTTATAAACAAATTTTGGATAGATTAAACCCTAAAATGTTAATATGAAACCATAAAACGTCAAATTGAAACCCTAAAATGTGAAATTAAAAACGTAAGATGTCAAATTGAAACCCTAAAACATCAATTTGTAACCCTAATACATGAATTTTGAAACCCTAAAATATCAATTTGAAACTCTAATACATGAATTTTGAAACCCTATAAAATCTATTTGAAACACTAAACATCTATTTTGAAACCCTAAAATGTGGATGTCAAACCACAATAATATTTTAATTATGTATTCTTAAGTATGAGAATAGATTTATGATTATCTTTAACTAGTGCTTGAAATTATGGTTTTGGGAGCTTTCTGGAAAGAGATATTTTATAAAAGATAAGAAATTAATAGAACACACATTGCTTATGATATTCAAACACTCACAAAGGATTAGATTAGAGATTGAGAATATTTTCAATGCTTGTTGAAGGATTCAAGGGTTTAGCATCTATAAACAAGTTTATCAAATTAGGTGTTGAAGAGCTTGGCATCTTAACATGGAATTATTTAGATCGAGTGCTTCATTTTAAGAAGGTTTGGTAGAATTTTGGGTCTAAGATCTACACCAAGATTCTTTTTCTTTTTAAGCATGTGAAACCTTCTTTTTGTTATTTTGCATTTCTATGTCTTCATCTTCAAATGCTAAGTTTATAAGGGGAATTGGGTAGCCTTAACACCTAAGTATAGGGATTTTTTTAAAAATTTCCTAGGGACATATATGCACCTCAAGTAAATCTACATCCATTGGATAACTAAATGAGGAAAGCTTAACTAGCATAAATACTCGATTAGCTATGCCACTTGGTGCATTCCCTTACAATATTTGTTCCACCTTATAGACTATATGTCTAGTATTCATGTTTTCTTGGATTTTTTATAGTATATTTTCATAGTTGGGTTCAGAATGGAAATTTAAGGGTCTATTTTTACTTTTTAACTTTTTAGAACATGAGATATTTTTGTATGATGAGTTTATTTCAAGAACATGAGAATTTTTGTATGATGAGTTTATCTCTTGTTTGAAAGTTATGACTAGTTTGGTATTCTAGTTTTATAAAGTCCATGTAACAATTAGAAATTCAAATTGATATTATATGATCATAGAAAAATAATTAGACGAACTTGAAATATTCATTGAAACTTTTATTTTTTCATCTAGATTGGAATCTAGAAAAATATATAGGGATTTCTTGAGAAATAAGAAATATAGAAGAAACTAAATTGGCCTTATCTATCCTAAAGAGAAGAGTTTTAACCTTTCCTTAAGCATTGGCCTTGAACTATCCTTTGCCTAATTGTAAGCTATTTAACTAAATTGGTCTTGAGATTGACATTCCCTACCCTCAAGAACTAAGCTTATACCATAGAGTCATTAGAAAATAGCTTAGATCACCAACATGTTGATTTAACAAATAACTTGGTGAACACATAAATGACTACACACATGCATCATACTCAATCATGTAGAATTTCTGAACCTATAAATAAGTTTATTAGGCCTTAAAAACTAAACTTTATCATGACATCCAAAAATAAGTCAATTCAATTAAGCTACATTAAGATAAAATAAGATCGCCTGAATATTAGGTAAGATCTAAACACCAAAATGTAGAAAAAAGAAACATGTGGGTTGCAATTAGTTAATGACCTATCTATTTCGATGATTAAGAAAAAACTAATGTATCACCACATTGAATGAAATTATTTAAATTCAACATAAAGTAAATTGTCATAGAAAATATATACATGTACATAAATAGCTTAAATTTCTTGGTACATATAATCTGGATCCTCTCTATCTTTTATTATCTCTAAAATCTTTTTGTGATCTTCAATAGGCAACCTCCACCTTTGTTTGGCACGTCCTCTTTTTGGTAAAGTTTCAAGATTTATTCATGTTGCTATACCTAAGTGACTATAATGCAAAACCTTTTGACTTGGCATATAATCAATAAATATAAAATCATTTGTATCTATCTTTGTTTGTTGATAGTATGTTCCTTTAACAACCACTAATCCAGTTGGATACTCTTGTCCATTACCATCTGTCATTGATTCTGACAATTTACATTTTGGTTGCATACATCTTAGTAGATAGTAATCTACACCTTCTGTATTGTTAGGATTTGCAAGAACAACAAAAATATCTCCTATACACACCATTTAGTAAACCATGCTCAACTTGAATAGAATATATTATAAATCAAATGTACAAGTTAAAATTCAATTTTAAAATTTAAAGTTTACCTGTAACAACTAAATCTGATACACATTTGTAACCAGCTAAATATAAAGGATTATAGACATCTACAATGTCATTATCTTCAAAAGGGTCTGACATGGCCACTAATTATTTTATTTCCCATTCTAAAACATACCCATCTCTAATATTCTCACATTGTAGAGTATTTACATTGTTCTCAATGCAATCAGCACAAAAACATGATTTTTCTCTCACTTGAATTACATGAGGCCTGATATGTCCTATTGTCATGATTTGATGCAAACTTCTAATACCACTAATTGTTTAACAATTAGTAAGAGTTGATTGATCAATATCTATTTAAATTTCAATCATCCAATTAAAAAGTGTATTTAAAATTGAAAATTACATTCATGTACACACATTGAAATTTAAAACAAAATATTTATGTACATTTAACTTCCCAAAAATAACGTGTGTTGTATATTGAGTCACAGACAGAAAAATGACTTTTGCACCATTCAACAATTTCATTTGCATTCCTTATGGCATTACCTACAAGTTCATGTTGGTGAAATGTTAGGTTAAGAGGTTCTCTAGTTGAAAGGAAAAGACAATCTTAAAAAATATAATTAGATTTTTTTTAAAATCCAACAAGAGAAATATTGAAAATCTACAACATTGGATATATATTAAAACCATTAAATTGCATAATGGCTTAAGCTTCCACTTCTCAACACATGCAATATATTGAGATCTACACTTTTTTCCTAACAAGTTTAAATTTATTTAAAATATATTTAAGAATTTAAATTTGTATTCCATATTGTATTACCTGCAAGTTCATGTTGTCAAAGTGCACACTTCACACATGCTCCAGCTCCGTCATGCTCTCCTTTTCCATGTCTACTCTCATAGAAATTCCACAAAAATTGTATGTTTTGTTTAGTATGTTGTTGGCTTAACCAATTAAAAGCTTTTGCAGGCTTAAATTGTCATGTGAAGTTACAAATAATTTCAAATTTAAAACCAAAATTTTAAAAAAAACTATATACATATAGGTACAAAATATTTAAGTAACTGAACAATTCAAGTCTACAAGTTAATTACACAAATAAATATAATATAATTTTAAAAAATAATTAAATCAACACTTACTAGCACATCTATCAGACTATATCTAATGTTGTGAAGCATCTATTTGATGTCATCTTAGGTCTTCAAAAAACATTGCAAAACAATGGGCTACATAGCTTCTATCATGACATGTATCATCACTGATATAAAAGTGAACCTCTTTGATGATAATTCGTTCATCTTTGCTACTTTATAAACCATCCACATATTCTTCAGCATGCCTATAACAAACTTGTACAAATATTACAACTTGCTCTGAATCATAATATTGACTTTGAATCTCACTTTGAGGACTAAATGTATAGTTCTCAGAGAAATTAACAATAGACAAAATACAATTCAATTCTTTGAGTCACAAAATTGCTTAGCTTGCCATCTAGCACCATGACAATGTTCAATATGTAGATATATGATATTGCAAAAAAAATTCATAAACTCATTGCTTGACAATTCACTCTTTTTGAGAACAATTTTGCTGCTCTAAACTCCTAACTTTGTTGAGTACTCATATTTAAATCTCTTCCACATAACTTCCATTGAATGATCAATATTGTCAACATGTACAAGATTCTTCAAATTTACACAATCATTACATATATTTTTTATACACTGCACTTTGAATTCATCTGAATCTTCTAATTTTTCACATAGAATAGTTTTCACAAATTGTGTTGTACTTTCAAAGATGACTATATTTGGATTAATTACTGACATAGCTTTTTTATATAACTGTAGGTGTAGATGAAATTCAACATGATTTAGACAACAACAAGTCTCATATACCTTATTTATATGTACAAAACTTGGTCGTAGTCTCTCAAACATCCTTTGACAAATCTTCACATCTGAAAATTCTTGCTTGAATGCTTCAAAAAGTTCACTTTGTGTTGTATCTATAAAATGTTTTGGATGTGAAATTTTTGTACCATCTTCACCTTTTATCTGTATAGTGTCCCTTCTATTGGAAGAAACACGAGAGTGGCTAGTCCAATATTCAATCACCTATTCCTTTACATCTTCTAAGATTCTATCTTTTCAGGGAACCCTGCAAATATTTACCCAATTATTGTCAACATTTCCATCCAATCTATTTCTCCTTGCAATATATCTTTGAACAGTTCTCCTAGAAACATTGAGTAATTGGGAAATTCTTTGAACTTGTCTTCTATGTGATAATTTCTTACTAGAAATTACAGCCATTAATGCTCTACCTGCAACACTTAAATCAATAGCTCGACTCTTTCTTTCAATAGAATTCAACGCTTCTTGTAGGTTTTCAACTATTGTTTACTTTAATGAACCTGATGACTTTTTGTTATTATCAAACCCTAACAACTCTAAAATAGGGGTCATCTCTTTCTTCCTAAACAACTTTGCAAATAATTGTGCTCTTCCAATTATAAACTTATTTTCAAAAAATTCATTCCATATTTTTTTAGAGTGTAATTTTACTGTGCTTTCAGGTACCATATATTTAGATGAAATATTTTTGAAAAGAGAATCCTCATCCATCTCCATCAGATTTTCCATACCAAGGAAAAAACTTTTATCACCACCTTCAATTTGTTCTAGTACATGTACTCCTTGGTCATCAATAATTTCCATGGGTTGTTCTTTAGTAGATGTTCCTTCATCAACATTTGTATTATCTCTTCTTCGATCATACAACTTTTTTCTTGTCTTTTTATTGCCCATCACAAATTGATCAAATTTAAATTCACCTGCATACAAAAATAACACATGTACAAATACTTAACCTCTATTTTTTGAAGATCTAGGTCTACATTCAATAAATCAATGATTTCAATCAATTACATGTTTTAGAGAATGGTACCTGAGAATACAACTCTACCCCTGTTGAAATCAGTGGTATTTTTTTCTCCAAATTTCTATAATTTAATAATTTAAAAAAACTCAAAAAAGTTAAAAAAGCCAAAAAAGGCATTAAAAAAACTCTTTTAGATCATTATGTTTTTTAATATGACTTTGCCCTTATTGAAATCAGTGGTTCTTTTTTCTTCAAATTTCTATAATTTATTAATTTAAAAACACTAAAAAAATTTAAAAGAAGCTAAAAAGAGCCAAAAAAAGGCATTAAACAAACACTTTCACATCATTGTGTTTTTCAATATGACTGTTCCCTTCAAATTTTTTTTTAAAATTTATTGTAATTCAGTAATTAAAAAATAAATAAAAAAGCCATAAATTCTTAAAAAAAATAAAGGAGTAGATTCAACCAAATGGGATTCAGCTGAATACTATTAGATAGAATCCCATTCAATCAAATATGTCTATGTGGCATCCTATTAGATAGCCAAGTCACCATTTTCTAAAATTTTCTCAAACTTCCAACTTCTGCTCAATATTTTTGCAATCAAATTTTTTAAAAAAAAAAAATCCTTTTGTAGAGCTCAGAGTGCTGAATGTAGAAATATATATATTTTTATATTTTGAGTAATTTTAGGATATAAACATTTGAAAATAATGCAAGTAGGTTGTTCAAGTTCAAAAAGAGGCTAATTTGAAACTAAAAAAAAATAGTAAAACATCATTTCAAAATTTGGTAAATATATGATGCCCTAGAGGAGACAATCCTCTTCAAAAGGGTAAATTTGTTTTTTGAAAATGAAAAAAAAATTAGACAATAGTTGACGTCAACTAAAAACTATCAAAATCAGGTAAGTTTGACTTTAAAATGTTATTACGAGAAAAATATAGATCAAAAATTCTTTTTTTTACATGCCCTAGATAATGAAGTCACATATTTGGGAGAAAAAAATCAAGGGAAAATGCATTTTTTTTCTATTTGTTTATTGACGTCAACTGAACATCACTTTTTCTTCAAATTTTCAGCATTTCAAAATCTACTCTTAAATTGATAAAAAAACAAATCCAAACAATTTTTTAAAAAAATCTAAAAAATTAGACTAATAAACTTCAACAAGAGATCTACGTTTTCTTAGTTTACATCATTTTGAAATTCAAAACATAAAGACCACTTTTATGTGGTCGAAATTGAGATTTTTCTTTTATGTTCGCTGATTCCTTTATAAAGTGTGACACAAGTTTGTACTTTTACCTGTTTATGTTTTTTATATGCATCACAAATCAAGCATGGATTCAGCTGACAGTAACTACTTACAGTGTTCTTGATGCTGAGTAGCAAGTTGATAAAAATTCTTGAAGTGGATATATATACCAAATAGATTTTAGCATGTGAGGGTGGAAGTGAAGAAGTAAGAAAGTATAGTGCAAAGAAAAGTAGAGATAAGTGTGGGAACAACTATCCAAGCCCAGTATGTGATAGAACAATAACATTGAGGAGAGGAAGGATGAAGTGCATCAGATCAGTACATTGAGCCTAAACCAGAACTGAACTCTTGCATTTGCAAATGCTTCTCATTAGTTCAAACACCTAATTACCTTATGTAAGTTCTATAGACAGTGAGTCTCTTGTAGGCAGTGTGCCTCTTGTGAATAGTGTGCTTGGGCAGTGATCCCTAATTGGCAAGTGCCATTTTGTACTCCTTTACTCTTTTAATAGAGAATACAATCTTGGGTTAGTCACCTTGTGGTTTTTCCCTTAATAGGGTTTTTCACGTAAAAATCCGTGTGCTATGTGTGTTGATTTTATTTCTGTTATTATGATCACATATGCTTATATGATTTGATGCTACACTGATTATTAAGATAACAAAAGAAAAGAAAGTTAAGGAAATTTTGAGATAACTGATTCACCCCCCCTCTCAGTTATCTACCTTGTTTCCAACAATTGGTATCAAAGCTAAGTTCCTCTAAAGAAAGCCTAACAGGTTGAGGAAGATCTGAGAATCTCAATGGATATATATGGTATGAAGGAACAACTTCAGTCTGCCCTAGATGATCTTGAACAATCCCATTCTGAAGTCAATAATTTAAGAGAAAGACTCAAATAGACTGATGATTTCATAAATGAGCTGAAAGAAAAACTTAGTATCTCTGTGAAAAAGAGAAAGGAATTACTTCAAAAATTGGTCAATTAGAGTGAAGACAATGATACTAATAAAGATCTAAATGAGAAAAATAAGCTATGTGAGAAGCTGTCAAAAGAGGTCATTATGGTAAGGCATGAAATGGAATTAGGGGTTATGAGATTCACCCAAGAAATTGAAGAAAAAAGAAAAATTGAAGATAATCTAAAACAATCTCTCAAGGAGAAGACAGAAGACTGCCACAAAATGGACAAAATAATCAAGCATCTTGAATCTGATCTTGAAGAAGCTAGAGATAATGAAGAACAACTTGAGAATCAAATAGACACTCTTAAACAAGATCTTCAAATAGCAAATGAATACAAAGAGAAATTCAAAATAAGCTTAGCCCAACTTGAAGTTCTTCTTGAAAGCCAAAAGAGGGTAGATGATAAGTGTGGCTTGGGATATGAGAAAGGTGAAAGCTCCAGATCTGGTCAAAAGAACTTTGGATTAGGAAATCAACGAAATGGGCCTAGAAGACCTCCAGTAAGGCAACCAAATGCTCAAAGATACCCATCCTTCATCAGATACTGCTTCAATTGCAACAATTTCGGTCATAAAGCAACTCAGTGTAGAAGGAGAATGAGTCAGACTAATCCATCCTTCTCCAGACAATGTTTCAACTGTAAAAGTTATGGTCACAAATCTCATGAATGCAGAAATATGCAAATAAATAATTCATTCAATGGTAGATGCTTTACATGCAATAGAATGGGGCATATGGCTAATCAATGTAGATCAAGAGGATATTAACTGAATATGCAAAGAAATGTTGTCTGTTACAATTGGAATAGATCCAGTCATATTGCCAAATTCTGCAGAAACAAAAATCAGGATAGAAAAGGTCTGGTGGAACATAATCAAAAACAAGATAAGGGAAAAGGTAAAGTGAATGCAGATGAAGTTCAAAATGAGATGAGCAAGATTTGGGTATAGAAGAGTACACAAAATTTTGGGGAAGGATCTGCACCGAAATCCGGTGCCGATATTTCTTCTAGAAACTAAAAGGGTGAGCTCTAGCTTAGGGGGAGTCATAGAGAAAAACAAATTCCCCCAGCCAGTTAATTAGTTCCTAAATTTGGCACATGGAATGCTACAGATTAAAGGGTTCCCAAAAAAATATCTAAATAACCCTTGGTAAAAATATGAAAGATACACATGGAGTTTTGCAAGAGTTTAACCACTCAAGTTGATTCAGTTTGACAACCATCTAGTAAAGCAGGATTTTCACAGACATATCTGGTGTGATTCAAAATTAAAATACTTAGTTCTACAGACCCATGGCATGACTTAAGAAAAGAAGATACATTGTCAATCCTCACTGATAATGATTCTAAGATCAACACAATGATTCGAGAAGATCTCTTGTAAAATAGGGTAACTGGATAACTTAAGTTATGCATTTATTACAAAAAGAAATTAGGGTGTGTGAAAGAATAAAAGGGTTCTTTCACTTATCATTTGCACACTTGCATTTGCGAAGAAGATAAGAAGATCTACCCTGTCACTCCTAAAAGCTCAAGGGCCACCAAACCGGAAGTCAAGACATCCGAAAAAGGAGAAAAGAGGATGAAAACAAAAGCCACAAGGTCCTACACAAGTCTCAAAGATGATGAAGAAATAGAATTTGCTGAGGAAATTAAGAAAATGAAGAAGAAGAAAACATATGGGGAATTCTTTGCTAGTAAGAACAAAGAAGAAAAGGTAGAAGAATTCGTTGAAAATCCCACTCTTTCCATTGATGACATCATCAAGGTAGTTACTATGGATGGGAACCTGTAGCCAGTAATACAGTTCTATGATGAATATAGTGATACTGAGAAGAGGATTTTGGAAGAAGCTACAGTCAGGTACTTGAACATCTACAATAAAGCATTCATTGAAATTATATCATTAATTCTGAAAAGTCTAGAGAAGGTACTTGAACTAAGAAAAGATAATGCAAAGGCAAAAGATCTAGAGATTCAGGAACAAATAATGATTCAACTTTATCCTTCTATCACTCCAAAACAAATGGACATGATTTTCAAGGATTGTAAGGATGAGTTCTGGAGTAAAGAAAGAATGAATAAACTTATGCTTGGAGAAACTGACCAAGTAGCAAAAGAAACAAAAGACATCCTCTGGAATGCTTTCAAAAGATTCAATATTCCTATTGCAGAGGAAATAGATGAAGAACCCTCTACCATGGATGTCGAAGGATTAAATGTAACGTATGAAGAATCTTCTGACAAAGATGTAGGAGGATCAAAAGAGTTAGATGAAGAGAAGTCTAAGGACTTGGATTCCTCTATTCTAGAAGAGGAAGTTCATGAAGCAACAAACTTCGGTGACATATCTCCTCCAGATCCCACTGTAGACATTCCACACTCCAAAGCTGAAGGAGAAGGAAGAAAAGAGGAGAAAGTAAATCAAGAAGAAGAGGTTGGAGGAAAAGAAGAAGAACAAGCAGAAGAGACTAATGTTGACTATCCTGATACCCCAAAAGAAAAGAAGACTCAATCACCGGAAAGAGACACTGCAAAGGTAGTCAAGAACTTCTTGAACAAAGAAATGATGGAGATAAATGAACCTGAGCTATTTCAAGGGCCACTAAATTTTGACTCCCTCTCTCTGATCTAAAAAATGAAAATAACATCTTTTTCTCAAGCCAAAGCAAAAGAAAAACTCCTAAAATCTCGCATGGAAGACTGTGAGCTATTGGAGATGGCATCTGGGATGCTAGAGAAGATTATGCCATAATTTCAAAAGGATCCTTTGGCATCTCCATCTAGTAACTTGAAATCTCTGGTAAATTCTATTAGCACTCATTTTGAATCTTTAGAGAAATCAGTAGAAGCAAAGGTCCGGAAGGAGTTTTTAGGAAAAAGATTTACTGAAGTGCAAGCACTCATTACTAATGATAGGAGGACCCTAGACATTGGAATAAAGAGCCTTGAAAATGCTCTTAAAGATGGTGGGGACATGTACAAATTTTGTTTATCTTGGCCCAAAGTGACAGGGGATATTGAAAAGAAGGTAAAAGAAGAAGAAGGTAAACTATCAAGTTTATCTCAAAATTTTGATCCCCTTACTACCTCATTAATGAATCAAGAATGCCAGGCCATTATCATCATAAATGAAATAAAGAGGTTGAACAAAGAAAAGAAGGATATAATAAACAGAATGAGTGAACTCAGAGGGATAATTATCCCTAAGTTAGAGACAATGCATGAGGCCTTGACAGATGCTCAGACCATAGCCTGGACCAGTGATCTAATAGATTTAAGAAGGGCACAAGCATATGCATTTTTGTTAAGTGGTCACATGTCCATTTTGGATAGGATGAAGCAGAGATGGGCCACCAAATTTGTACAGTTGAAGGCCACTTTTGTAGATATACTTAAGTATATGTAAGTATAACATATTTGTATACTTATATGGCCATGTATAGGTTAATTTTTGCAAATTTTGGTGTGTAGATTCTGCCATTTGCCATTGATGTCAAAGGGGTAGTGAGGATTAGTGAAAAATGTGGAATCCAACTAAGGGGGAGCTTCGGTAAAATAGTGCAAAAGACAGAGCATCAGCTAAGGGGGAGTTACTGCGACACTTAGCCATTTTTCACTAAGTGTTGCCATCAATGCGAAAGGGGGAGATTGTTGGCAAGAGACACTGTGTGGCTTCATGAGTGTTGTCATTGATGGCAACAAAGTCTATCCCACACATCCATAGTACATAATATGCCTATTCCAGAAGTTAGATTGAAGATTGTTTTGATCCGATGAACAAGAACAGCGTATGTAACAAGGTTTGACAATCAGGTCCAGATCTCTTAGATGGTGTAACTCAGCAAGTTATGGACTTGCATAAGTCAAGAGGGGTATCATGACTACTATATTCTAGAGATTTGGCCTTTGGTAGTAAAGCATGGAAAAGATATGAGCATCTAAGTATTGGGTTCTAGTCAAGTAGAGCAGACAAAGGAAGAACTGACCGACTGAGTATCAGACTTCAATCTGGATGAGTAAATGATGTTGATCAAGCATTTTGTGGGATCATACATTGTTGGCCAACATGATTAATGACTTCTACGTCTATGTTTTTAATACGCATCACAAATCAAGCATGGATTCATCTGACAGAGTAACTACTTGCAGTGTTCTTAATGCCGACTAGCAAGTTGATAAAAATTCTTGATGCAGATATATATACCAAATAGATTTCAGCATGTGAGGGTGGAAGTGAAGAAGTAAGAAAGTACAGTGCAAAGAAAAGAAAAGATAGATGTGGGAATAGCTATCCAAGCCCGATATGTTATAGAACAACAACATTGAGTAGAGGAAGGATGAAGTGCATTAGATTAGTATATTGAGCATAAACCGAAACTAAACTCTTGTATTTGTAGATGCTTCTCATTAGTTCAAACACCTGATTAACTTTTGTAAGTTATGTAGATATTGAGTCTCTTGTAGATAGTCTTCCTCTTGTGAGCAGTGTGCTCAAGTAGTGAGCCCTAATTGGCAAGTGCCATTTTGTACTCCTTTATTCTTTTAACAAAGAATACAATCTTAGGTTAGTCACACTGTCATTTTTTTCTTAAAAGGGTTTTCCATGTAAAAATCCTTGTGTTATGTGTGTTGATTTTATTTCTATTATTATGATCACATAGGCTTATGTGATTTGATGCTACACTGATTATTAAGATAATAAAAGAAAAGAAAGTTAAGGAAATTTTGAGATAACTGATTGACGCCGCCCTCTCAGTTATCCGACTTGTTTCCAACAATAATTTTAAACTTCTTAATCTCTACTAGCATGTTTTCTTCTTCTATGCAAAAATGGAACTTCAAGTTATTGACTGTGTGACAATATGAAGGATAGGATAGTAGTGATGGTGTATGTCTTCAAAACAATGTTTCTTTCCAATGGAAATGTTGTTGCAGGAAGAACTTGATGGTGCAGTTTGTGTTGTTTCAGTCAAAGGACATGGTTGTAACAATATAACCTTTATAGTGCATGTGTTCAAATTATCATATGTTGGAGTTGCAAGTCGCATGATAGATATGTGAGCATATCTTATGTGGTTTGCAGTGTTGCAATGACAGTACTTTCTTTATGAAGGACATTGATGCAGAGTGGAACGCAACGGAGGCAACCTAACAGGAAGGAGCTGCCAACAAAACAAACAGCATGATATTCTTCTCTAACGGCTGAACCTCATCATCATATTTCCCACTAACACCAACTGCATCATCATATTTCAACATCATCATCATATTCCTGATGACCGCAAATATCCTCCTGACGACTACTATTCACCTCCTTCAACTGTCGCCTATCATCATCATCATGATAATCAGCGGCGCAAATATCCTCCGGTTGCACTGTTCATCGGGTGCCAAATACAAACGGCATCATCATGATATTCGATATCACCTTCGTCAGCAGGATATCCAAATATCCGGTGTCCAAATATCCTGATGACGTTCTACTTCAACAACTTGCCTTCGATGCTTCACTGCCCGACGATACAAGCAACAGCATCATGATATTAAACATCCGGTTCTTTGAAACCTCCTGATGATGCTAATACAACTTCCTGCCTACGCCGATACCTTTCCACTTAGTGACAACAGGATAAACCCGCATAGAGGGATTTCTGAATATCCTGATGACGATGACGTCATATCATGATGACGATGACGTCACACTTCATCCTGATGAACTCTTCAACACTTAGCCAAAAACTCAACTTTCACACCCGCATCCATTAGCGATATGCGGATGATGATCTTCCCCGAGAGATGATCCTGACTGCGATATATACACTGAGTATATATCCAACTCAAAACATCATGATGCACCTGCAACATGCAAATTTCACCAACTTCATGACCCGATCCTGATGACGATGGATTCGTAGATGATGTTGCGGCTTGTTCCGACTGGAAACGCACATGCAGACTCCGGTGTATCCTTCCACTGCATGAAAACACTCACGACCGCATAATTTCACAAAGATCATGTGACGACCGGGCCGGATCACCTCCTAACCAAAATCTAACAGTCTATCTTCTAGACCTAGCACATGAGGATGCTAGGCTGACTTACAGCATGCTCCTAACTGATCTCCTGAACAATACAATGCATAAACAGAAAACACAAATGCAATCTAGGCTATGATACAGGACCATTCCACCGATTTGCAGGATCAACCGGTGGAAGGGTTGAAAGTGGTCATTAGCTTGCCAAAATGGAAATGAAATTAACACAGATGCAAACAGATGATGCAAAAGACGAGATCTTATTCAATTGCAATTCAATGTCCTGAATACAGCTTCACAATGTCTGAACTGCTCTTCCTGAATCTCAACTCAACACCAGTACATCAAATCAAAAACTATATCACAACTATATCTAAACCCTACAGATCGAAGGTATATATAACAAATCCTTCGAGTACTACTAACATCACTTCCCAGCGGCTGGGAGCTTCCAAGCGGCTGGGAGAGAGGACAGCTCAGACTCTCTTATCCCGATCCCTAACTACCTCTAACTGCCTACACATACTCCTATGCTGAACTATTACATAGCATCGGTCACAGTGGACCTTATTACATGATAAGTCAAACATACTAAAAATAGATTATCCCGTCAGCATGATGATAACTATCCTACATCCTGATCATGTATGTCATCATGCGGACCTATATCCTGATCATGCGGACCTATATCCTGATCATGTGTGGGTGCTCCTGCACCATACTCCCCAAAAGAAGAAATCTCAAGTCCACTTGAGATGAGAGTATCAAGGTCGGCACCATGTTTCTGTAGCTGTTCCGCAGTCATCCATACTGCTTCAGAAGTCGGCCGTCCCTTCCAAGAGACGAGGTACTCCAAGTACTTCTTGTTTCTGGTCTGTTTGATCACCCGAGTGTCCAAAATCTGCTGTATCTGTGGAGGATCATGTGGAGGAATGTCTTCAGCAACTGTATCCTGTAGGATATCCTGATCATCATCTGGATTAGCCTTGTATGGAGTCAAGTCACATACATTGAAGATAGGAGATAAACCAAGATCAGGTGGTAGTTGGAGCTTATAAGCATTTTGTCCATGTTTTTGCAAAATCTGACATGGTCCAACTTTCTTTTGCATGAGCTTAGTATACTTCCCCTTAGGGAGCCTGTCTTTCTTCAAGTGAACCCAAACCAAATCTCCAACAGCAAATTGAACATCCTTCTTCTTCTTGTCAGCATACTCCTTATACTTTAAGGTTGTTTGCTGGAGTTGGGTCTTAACCTGATCATGAACTTCTTTGATTGCTTCAGCAAAAGCTTCTCCATCGGCACTAACAGGATCTGCTGTAGGTAGTTCTCGCAATTCTAAAATACCTCTGGGATGCATTCCATATACTACCTGAAAAGGCGATTTTCCTGTGCTCCTGTTGACAGTATCATTATATGAAAACTCAGCTTGAGACAGAATATTGTCCCACTTCTCTCCATGCTGTTTTGTCAAGCATCTAAGTAGATTCCCTAAGGAACAGTTCACAACCTCAGTTTGTCCATCCGTTTGAGGATGATATGCAGAGGAAAATGATAAATTGGTTCCCAGCTTCCTCCAGAGGGTTCTCCAGAAATGACCTACAAACTTCACATCTCTGTCTGAAACTATGCTCAAAGGCAACCCATGAATTCTGACAACTTCCCTGAAGAATAAATCTGCAATATATGAGGCATCTGCAGTGGTTTTGCATGGCAAGAAATGTGCCATCTTACTGAACCTGTCCACTACAACAAAGACACTGTCAAATCCTCTCCTGGTCCTTGGTAAACCTAAAACAAAATCCATACTGATACTTTCCCATGGTCTGGAAGGTATGGGTAAGGGCTGATATAACCCTGCATTAGTTGACCTGCCTTTAGCCTTCTGACAAATTACACAGGTTTCTACAAATTTCCTGACATCTGACTGCAACTTAGGCCAGAAATAATGCCTCCTGACCAGATCAAGAGTCTTGTCTAGACCAAAATGACCTGCCATTGCTCCACAATGTTTCTCCTTGATTATATTCAACCTCATAGAACATCTGGGAATACACAACTGTCCACCTTTGAACAGCAATCCATCTTGGATCAGGTATTCAGAGAACTCAGCATGGTATTTCTCCCCAAAAGAAGTACAGACCTGATATATTTCTCCAAAATCTTCATCAGACTCATACATGGTCTGGAGTGAGTCAATGCCAACACTCTCTAGCTGAATCTGATTTACTGTGAGAACTCTCCTGCTCAAAGCATCAGCAACTTTGTTCCTAACCCCTTTCTTGTGCTTCAAGGTAAAAGTGAAAGCCTGTAGTGTTTCTACCCACTTCATATGTCTGTGGTTCAGCTTCTCCTGACTGTTGATGAAACTCAAAGCTTGATTATCTGTGAAGACTATGAACTCCTTTGGCATCAGGTAATGCCTCCATTTCTTTAGGGATTGAACTAAAGCATACATTTCCAGATCATATGATGAATACCTTTTCTTAGCATCATTGAGCTTTTCACTGAAGAATGCAATTGGTCTACCCTCTTGACTGAGTACTGCTCCAATGGCCATGTGACTGGCATCACACTCTACCTGAAAGATCTTATTGAAATCTGGAAGTGCAAGGACTAGCTGCTGTGCCACTTTCCTCTTCAATGCCTCAAAGGAATCATCTGCTCCTTGAGTCCAAACAAACCTGCACTTTTGTCCTCCTTTGATGGTATCCAACATGGGTGCACAAATATGACTGAACCCTCTGATGAACTTTCTGTAGAAGGTTGCTAACCCATGGAAACTTCTGACTTCATTCATGGTCTGTGGAGTTGGCCAATTCAAAATGGCACTCACCTTCTCCTTATCCATCTGCAGCTTGCCTTGTGAGATGACAAAACCTAAATAGGTGATCTCCTGTTTCATGAACAAACACTTGTCCAGGTTTATCATCAGCTTTTCTTCATGTAGCCTCTTGAGAACCAGCTCTATATGCCTGAGATGTTCTTCTCTGGTGTTACTGAAAATCAGAATGTCATCTAAATAGACTATGACAAACTTACCAATGAATTCCTTCAGAACCTCATTCATCAGCCTCATGAAAGTACTAGGGGCATTAGACAAACCAAATGGCATAACCTTCCATTCATACAAACCTTCATTTGTTTTGAATGCTGTCTTCCACTCATCACCTGGTCTAATCCTGATCTGATGGTACCCACTCTTCAAGTCTATTTTAGTGAAATACTTGGCATTTCCCAAACAATCAAGTAAATCCTCAATTCTGGGGATTGGAAACCTATACCTGATTGTGATCTTGTTGATGGCTCTGGAATCGGTGCAAAGTCTCCAAGTGCCTTCCTTCTTAGGTGCTAGTACAGCTGGTACTGCACATGGGCTCAAACTCTTTCCAATCAGACCTGAATTCATCAATTCTTCAATCTGCCTGGCTACTTCTGCATTCTGCTCTGGGGTAAGCTTCTAAGCTGCTTTATTTGGAAGTATAGACCCTGGAATCAAGTCTATGCAATGACTGATATCTCTGATAGGTGGTAGGGATCTTGGCATTCCCTCTGAGATAACACCTTTGTACTTATCCAATAACTCTTGGACAGCTGGGTCTATCAATCTGGGCTTCTTCTCTGTCTTACCTACCTGCTGTTGTTCCTTATTCACACTCATACAGGGGATCAGGGCATATGCAACTGCATCTTCAGCTGCTACTTCTTTCATAAACTGTTTGCCTTCCATCAGCATGACCTTCACTTCTTTGCCTTTAGACTTTTCCTCTTTCTCCTTCAATGGGAGTAGTATTACATCTTTACCATCTTTAGTGATCTTATAGGTGTTTTTGACACCATCATGCTGTGCCTTCAGATCATATTGCCATGGTCTACCAAACAAAAGGTTGCAAGCATCCATCTTGGTGATATCAAACAACAACTTATCTCTATATCCACCAATCTGAAACTCTACCCAAGCCTGCTCTTCTACAGTTGTCTGCTGACCTTGAGTAAGCCATGAGACCTTATATGGAGATGGATGAGGCAATCTCCTAAGCTTCAGCTTCACCACCATTTCTTCAGACACAAAGTTCTCAGTAGAACCAGAATCAATCAAAACCTTACAAGCCTTACCTCCTGCTTTGCAAGTGGTTCTAAAAAGGGACTTCCTCTGAGGGGCTTCTTTATCAGGTACCTTCATGGTAGTTACTGTTCTCCTCATCATCAGGGACTCTCCACTTTCTGGATATCCATAATTCTCAGGACCATTTACACTCTGAAAATCATTAGAACTTGTCCTACTCTGATTATCAGGTTCACTGACCAGATTTGTCCTCCTTTCTCCTGCTGAGCTTGTGGCTTTGTCTGGACATCTGCTGGCTATATGTCCTTCTTTGTTACAGTTGTAACACCTGATGGATCCTCTGCCCTGGGATCTTCCTCTGTAAGGTCTTCTACCTCTGAAGTTTCCTTGCTGACTGAAATTCTCTCTCTGACTCTGACTATTGTTGCCCTTGCTATTGTCTTGACTAGACTCTCCTTGATATCCCTGTCCTTGTCCTCTGCCTCTGAAAGGACTTCTTCCACCTCTTTGTTGTCTTCCTCTTCCTCTGTTGTTCTGATCTTGCTTTCTCTTCAGCTTTTCTTCCACCTTCAGTGCCAACTGAAAACTTTTCTGCACTGTATCTGGGTTATGCAGACTTAGATCTTCCTGAATATTAAACCTCAGTCCATTAAGGTATCTGGCTACCTTTTCTTCTTCACTTTCTTTCACCTTGGTCTTCATACAGAGTTTCATGAACTCTTCTGTATATGAGCTGACATCTAGCTCCTTCTGCTTCAGGTTCTGTTTCCTCTTGTGTAACTGGATACTGTAATCCAAAGGAATATAAGCCTCCTTTACCAATTCCATCATCTTCTTCCATGTGGCAACTCTACGTTTGCCCTCCTGCACTCTATCATCCTGAACAAAGTTCCACCATGTCAAGGCAGCTTCTTTCATCTTTGACTGTGCTATCTTCACTCTCTGCTGTTCTGGTATCTCCTCTGTCACAAAGAAATTGTTCAGACAGTCTATCCATTCCATTACCGAATCAGGGTCCATCTTACCTGTAAACACTGGCAAGTCCAGCTTCACATCCATGGTTCTCCTCTCCATGGCCTTGAGGGCGTTCAACAGCGGTCTCTGGTCTGCAGGAACGACCTCCTCGCTCCAATTAGGGACATCCTCTTCTTCCCTATCATCGTCTCTACCAGAACCTACTTTGCTCCTCAACTTTGCTAATTCATCTTTCAACTCCTGATTCTGAGCCTTCACGGCCCTGCTTTCTGCAATCTGCTTCTTCACCAGAACTGCCAACTCAGCGTTGGTCATCTTTGTTGGGAACTCAGATGTTCCTTCTTCGTCTGACATCCTGCTTATGTTTTCCAAAAGATCCTAAACCTTTGCTCTGATACCACTATGATGCAGAGTGGAACGCAACGGAGGCAACCTAACAGGAAGGAGCTGCCAACAAAACAAACAGCATGATATTCTTCTCTAACGGCTGAACCTCATCATCATATTTCCCACTAACACCAACTGCATCATCATATTTCAACATCATCATCATATTCCTGATGACCGCAAATATCCTCCTGACGACTACTATTCACCTCCTTCAACTGTCGCCTATCATCATCATCATGATAATCAGCGGCGCAAATATCCTCCGGTTGCACTGTTCATCGGGTGCCAAATACAAACGGCATCATCATGATATTCGATATCACCTTCGTCAGCAGGATATCCAAATATCCGGTGTCCAAATATCCTGATGACGTTCTACTTCAACAACTTGCCTTCGATGCTTCACTGCCCGACGATACAAGCAACAGCATCATGATATTAAACATCCGGTTCTTCGAAACCTCCTGATGATGCTAATACAACTTCCTGCCTACGCCGATACCTTTCCACTTAGCGACAACAGGATAAACCCGCATAGAGGGATTTCTGAATATCCTGATGACGATGACGTCATATCATGATGACGATGACGTCACACTTCATCCTGATGAACTCTTCAACACTTAGCCAAAAACTCAACTTTCACACCCGCATCCGTTAGCGATATGCGGATGATGATCTTCCCCGAGAGATGATCCTGACTGCGATATATACACTGAGTATATATCCAACTCAAAACATCATGATGCACCTGCAACATGCAAATTTCACCAACTTCATGACCCGATCCTGATGACGATGGATTCGTAGATGATGTTGCGGCTCGTTCCGACTGGAAACGCACATGCAGACTCCGGTGTATCCTTCCACTGCATGAAAACACTCACGACCGCATAATTTCACAAAGATCATGTGACGACCGGGCCGGATCACCTCCTAACCAAAATCTAACAATCTATCTTCTAGACCTAGCACATGAGGATGCTAGGCTGACTTACAGCATGCTCCTAACTGATCTCCTGAACAATACAATGCATAAACAGAAAACACAAATGCAATCTAGGCTATGATACAGGACCATTCCACCGATTTGCAGGATCAACCGGTGGAAGGGTTGAAAGTGGTCATTAGCTTGCCAAAACGGAAATGAAATTAACACAGATGCAAACAGATGATGCAAAAGACGAGATCTTATTCAATTGCAATTCAATGTCCTGAATACAGCTTCACAATGTCTGAACTGCTCTTCCTGAATCTCAACTCAACACCAGTACATCAAATCAAAAACTATATCACAACTATATCTAAACCCTACAGATCGAAGGTATATATAACAAATCCTTCGAGTACTACTAACATCACTTCCCAGCGGCTGGGAGCTTCCAAGCGGCTGGGAGAGAGGACAGCTCAGACTCTCTTATCCCGATCCCTAACTACCTCTAACTGCCTACACATACTCCTATGCTGAACTATTACATAGCATCGGTCACAGTGGACCTTATTACATGATAAGTCAAACATACTAAAAATAGATTATCCCGTCAGCATGATGATAACTATCCTACATCCTGATCATGTATGTCATCATGCGGACCTATATCCTGATCATGCGGACCTATATCCTGATCATGTGTGGGTGCTCCTACACCAGACATTTTTTCGTAATGGTTTATTATATTGACAATGAAGAAGTTGAAGTGGATAGTGATACATGCATTGGTTATCATGCTTGATGCATTGTTGATATAACTTATGATAATGCTTTTCTTACTTGTTGATGCATAAAGTTCTCTTGAATGATGAGCAGTGACTGTCCCTCTTGTTATGTGCATTTTATGCTTTGGAATAGGCCATGTATGTTGAAGTGGAAACAGAGAACAAATAGTTACATGACATGACTAGGGTTATCAACATAGTACTCAGTCTTCTTAGTGATAGTCATGGTGCAACACTTTGTATTGATGGTATTGATTGACTTGTTGGTGCAGCAGACCTTCTTTGGTGTAGCAAAGCTTCTATGTTAGAATTTTAGACATTGTGTATGAGAGCATGGTTAGAATGCTTCATGCTATGGGTGTTTATCTTGTCATGAAACTTGGCTCAGAAGTTGAAGTTGAGGTAAGTCACAGATCTTATTGAGGTGTCTCATTGTGGTGTCTCTGCAAAATGATCAATGTCACAAACCTATTCTAATCTCTCTCATGATTTATAGTGCAAGTAATGGTATGATTTGATATGGTTTATATTGGGTGTTCACATTTTTCTTAGTGATGGTATTGATTGCAGGTCATGTTTATGGATAATCACGATGATGATCATTTTGGTTTGTCAAAGTTGTCTTTATTAGATCAAATGTGCCTTCTTGGAATAGTACTTTATGTTGAGTTGATGAATGGGTATTGAGTCTAAGTTGAAGAATTTCAAACAAGGCATTTGGACTCAATGCTAAGTGAGTATTGCTATTTGGAGTACAAATGCTCTGTAAAGAATTAGTCCAAGATAGTGGGAGTTAACTCATTCTTTGTCATCTAATGTCAAAAAGGGAGAGATAGAGAATGCATCATGTAGTTTTGACATCAATGACAAAGGGGGAGATTGATGGAGGTTGATTGTCATTGATGTCAAAGTGATGAGGTGTTGATCACCTTAGTGTTGGTGTTGGTCCATGATTGATAGGATGTCCTCATTATGAGTTGTGTTTGACATTGGGATCATCTTGCCATCAGGAGATGCATAGAGTTGTTGACAAGATGCTGAGGATTACTGAGGATGTGGTTAGATATGTTCATATTGGTAGGATGTCTTCATGCTTGTGTCAGGATGGATACTCATGCTCTTGGTTTACTATGGTGTTCATAGTAGGTGTCCTTAGACCTATGATATGTGTCCTTAGATCATCATGCTGGTTGGTGCTTGCTTCTTCTTCAGGAGTTGATACATTGCATTCATTGTTATATGATAAGTTGTGTCATCAGTACCATTATCATGTTGGTCCCCAATGGTATAAATGTGCTCAAAGAAATGATGTTGATATCAGGTTGTACTTGACAATCTTGTTGTTATCAAGAAGTGATGTTGTGTTTGTAATTTTATCTCATTCAAGACTTACGTTTGTTAAACTCCATCATCGATTAACTAGGATGGTCAGATTGTCATACCAAGGATATCAATATATGCTGACAAAGGAGTAATATTCAGAGGAATAAAGACTTATGACTTGGCAGATATATTATATGGTCTTTTGATAAATCACATGTATTAATGTTTATTGTGATCAAAGATTATGAATAAAGTCTAATGTATTAAAAACACTTAAAAATGTCCTAACACAATCCTAAACACCCGTCATGCACTTTAGTTCTAATTAGCAGGTGACCTACTATCACAGGTTGGACATAACTTAAGTTATGTCTTGAAGGGGTCATGATCATTTGGGGACTAGCCCCTTCTCCCTAAAGTGACCGATGGCAATGGTCACCTTCTATGGCTTGGGCACCAAAAAACACATCGAAGGCCCTCATTAAATGTTTGATGGGTGCGCTGATATAAATCAAAGGCTAGAATTTAATTTGAGACCCCTACTCCCTTACTTCATGATTGACGGGTCTTTAAATGTCAAGAGGTTATGACTGCTTAGAAAGTGGCATTTTATAAGACAATTTTTAGCCCTATAAAAGGTAGTTTGTTGGAGTATTAAGGCATTATTTTAAGAAGATTTTTTTTCTATTTTAGAGCACAATCATGCATTGAAGATAAAGGAAAGTGATTTTTCTATGTTGGGAAAATAATGTATAAAATTCTTTTTGAGTGGTGTATAGGGGATTTACTTTTTTAAGGATTCATGCAAATGATTTGAGGAGTGGTGTTCGAATATGAAACATTTTTTTTAAATGATTTTCTTTTCGAGAACTTTCTTATTGTAGATAGAGAATCCGAATATGAAAGAGATTTTTTATTTTCTCTGATAGAAGGCAGTTTGATTAAAAATATTATTGAAGATTTTTATTTGAAGGTTGTGGAGGCTATTTTAGATTTTTATTGTTTGAAAAGGGAAAATGGATATGCAAAGATAAGAGGAAATGAAAGCTTATTTCATTTATAATGACATTACAGGTTCATTATGGATGGATTTTTGAGGACTAATATGTAGCATTGAAGATATATTTTGTGTGAGGTTTTGAGTTGAGATGAATTCAATGTAGGAGATGATTAAAAGACATTGTTGATTGAAATGAGAGATATTGATTTGCAGATAAAAAGAAAGATAGTATGCAGATTGAATTGATTGTGAAGGTATTTGTAGATTAAGGGCAGAGCTTGATCAATTTCTTGTAGAACACAAAAGATATGCAGATTGAATGAAAAGAGATGATTGCAAAATAGAGAAGATAAACTTTGTTGAGTGGAAACAAAAGGAGATATAAGGTTTTGCTATGTAGAGAAACAGAGTTTTCCTTTGTATATGTTCATATTCTTGTATTTGGGTTGGTTCCCTTGGAGTTGGTGCTCCTAAATGTATTAAGGGTTGGTGCTCCTTGAAGTAGGTGCTTCTAAACAAAACAGCTAGTGAGGCTCTATAAACAATGAGTTTTTGATTAAGCCAATGAGGCATTTTCTGAGTGGTTTTTCATCCCTATGAGGGTTTTCCACTCATGAAAATTTTGTGTTATGGTTGACATTGATTGTCTTTATGTTTTGTGCTGTAATGTTTTGTTCTTAAGGTCCTGTTCATACTATCCATCATTGTTCATACTATCCATCATCATACGTGTGCATATGTGTTTGATAGATCATTGACGTCTCCTTCACTCTTTGTCTTCTAAGTTAAAAGATATAAAAAGACATTAAAAGTTTATAGACCACTGATTCACCCCCCTCTCAGTGGTCTTGTACTCCAGTACTCCCATCTTCCAAAGTCAAAGAAATAGGTCAAGATCTACCGCAAATACTAGAGACTTATCCTGTTGGTTCAAACTTCTCAAAACTACTAATTGTTCATCTTCACACTATCATGGAGAAGCCAAAATCTTATGTGAACAAAGAATTCAATCATGCATATTGTCAACATTATCCAAACATCATTCTCTTGAATTAATTTAACCAATATATGCATCCGCAACACAAGGAACATACTAAACTGATGAAATAGGGCATTTTGTACTAAATCCGACACATCAAAACATGAGATATCACATTACAGTACACAAGAACATTTGAAAATTCTTAGGAATGAACTTATACATCATTGTATATATATTCCTAGATCTGTACATCCTCATTTATCACTTCTGGAGAAAATCAAAGACTTGATACAGGTATATTGTAATGTAGATGATAGTCATATGCAATTCTTCACTAATGGACTTAGATGCCTTATGAAATACAAGAGATAAGAAAGATTTGCATGCATTCAAACCTAAGATACATTAGGACATGTAGAATCTCTACACAAGCTCCTATATCTAATATGTATACTTTCCATTGTTCACAAGTACTCAAATATGTGCTTTTGAGAACAACTTAGACATCCAGACTTAATTGTATTACCTTTGTCATTTTGATAATTGACCTTGTAGACCCTCAGAACACTTGATACTACAAGATAGCATGAATTGTACATCTCTGAGCATGTCCTTAGAACAACATGACAAAATAATGTCTTCCAGAGGAATGCAGAGCATTCTATTAAGTGTCCATCATTGCTTTGTCATGTCTATGTAGTAAACGGTACTCTGTCCCTTGTAACTTTTTCTACTGGAGATGTGAAGAGCTTCAAAAACTTGGATATATCATTTCAATACCTTGAAACACTTGTCTCTAGAACCACAAGATCAAATCTTTCTCTGCATAGAAATGCAAATGAAACAATTGTTACTCTACCTTGGAATATGCACTATAAATGCCTTAGATAGATTTATGATATTTACAATTAAGTGTGGTACTCCAAACTAATGAGTTATATATGTACAGATACTAGAAACATGTAAAGACATGAGTATTTACCTCCGCATCATGCTTAGATAGAAAATTGATCAACTACCATACTTAGACTATTTTCTCCACTCCCAGATTGGTTTGCCCTAACCATGCTGACTCTACCTTCATATAAGTTTATCCTTATATCTGCATATACTATGTTCACATGAATGACAACACATATTACCAACAATCTCCCCCTTTGTCATTAATGGAAACATATACTCCCCCTTAGATACATATTTATCTCTCCCCCTTTGACATCAAGGACATAGGGCTCTCAACGTAAAGCATTTCAAATTACTTCAATTGTTCTAACTATTCCCCCTTACAATGTTATCCAACAAAACTGGCTGAAAATGTACTACAACACTTTCTAATACTTCTGCATATGTAAATAGGAATCATAAATTGCATAAGTAGAACATAAATGTACACTTTCAACTAGAAGAGGGTAAAAAACTCTTGTAAAACACCTTCAATTTTGTAAAGGTGTGTCTCACAATCCTTTTTCCCAACTTCCCAATTCTTCTTAGGAAAGGAAAGCAATCTGCACTGACTCTCAATATAAACAAGGAAGTCTTCTCATTCATCCAAAGAACTTGGTATTAGATTCATTTGTGCCATCCTCTCTATACCAACTACCACACCAATCAAGCAGGTAACCCTTGCACTTACCATATCTCTAATTTGACAGTACTGTATAATGATCTCTTCTTTTGTTCTTGTAGATGGAAAAATTGTCCATGCAGATTCTCAATTGTTATTTTTGTTGTACTATCTACATCATAGACTGGATCACAGATACTAGAGGCTTGAGCAATTTGTGACTCTATTGAGTCTATTTGGTCCTTAATTCTCTTTGTAGAATTAGGCCATTTTAAACAAAACTAAAACAAAACTCTAGCTTCTTCTTGTTGGATTCAAGATAGACAACTAAGAGGGGGGTGAATCAGTTGTCCAAAACTTGCTTCTAATTCAAACACTTAAATCCTCTTTGTTATTTAATAGCATATCAATTAATCACTCATGAAAGCATAAAGCATAAACACCAGAGTAGATACACATCAACACATGAGACACCAAGATTTTGATGTGGAAAACCCGATCAAGGGAAAAACCACGGGGTGATTAACCCAAGGATTATTCTCTGTTAGAAGAATAAGAAAAAAAGATGGCACATGCCAATTAGGGCTCACTGCTTGAGCACACTGCTCACAAGAGGCACACTACCTACAAGAGACACACTGTCTACAAAGTAACAAGTATCACAAACTTGAACTAGAGATTAACATCTTTACCATGCCTAGATCAGTTCCATTTAAGCCCAAAAACTCCTGCTCTACCTTTCGCTCTTCTTCCTTGCTATACCACACTCATCCACATGACACACTTCAAAATAAATTCACAATCCCTTATTTATACAAGGCATCGACTTAGGAACACTCATCTAAGTCGGTAAAACACCTATAAGAACATTCGTAAGACATGTAATATATCTGGTCAGCCAGTCTCAAGAAAAACACCAATATCCATGGTTATTCTTCAAATGCAAACTCTAACTTCAATGCGGACCACCAATAAGAATTGTACACAATCCAAAGATCACCAAAACCTTTCCTGAGTCATCAAGAACATCTGTACTTTATCAGCTTACTGTAATTCTTCTCTCCTTCATCTAGAACTTCAAGAACACAGTCTATCATCACTGTCATAATGAAAAAGGTGCTTCCAGATCTCCAAACCATGAACAAATCTAGTTGTCACTTCACACAGACTTCTTCAACATTCCCTCCAATCCGCAGAATGAGATAATGCAATTCCAGAGCTCACCGGACCAATCTGTGACCTCTGTCACCACTAAACATCTATCGGAACCGGTTCTACTTGAGCGATCATAACTTCTTTAGATCTTCATGTGGACCTCTAAAATCTTGACTAGAGCATCTCAAGACTTATAGCTACAAACCCTTTAAACTGCATCCTCTGATCCTCAACCTATTGAGGTCTTTTGCCTTCTTGTCATCATTGTTCTTCACTGTTCCTGATTGAGACTAATTCTCTCAATACCCTCAGCACACAGCTTATCTAATCCTTCTCACTAATGCAACATGAGTATGTTGACATCAATGACAACACCGGTTATCCTCATACTTGTAATAATCTCCCCCTTTGTCATTGATGGCAACATATGATGTGAAAAACCATGAAGACAAGAATTTCTCCTTTTTGTCATAGTTCCCCATATCAGCAACAACCCTTCACATGTCTTCTCTTCCTTTACTGCTCCCCCTTTGATCATCAACCACTTGTTTTTCACATGTCATCTCTCCCCCTTTGACATCAATGGCAAAGGACTCATACTTGCAATTCTAACACATCAGAATCATACCAGCTGCTCCCCCTGAGTAGCAGCTCCCCATCATCAATCCAGATCACAAGATATGACTATGATAACCACTAGACTGATGCACATCAACGCATCCTAGTTCATCACTGGAGGGGCAATAATCCCTAACTTCTCCCTAAGATACTCAAAAGAGTCCTTGGCAAGAGGTTTAGTAAAAATATCTGCAAGCTGATCCTTGGATGGCACATACTCCAGTCTGACTTCACCCTTGTTCACTTGCTCTCTCAGAAAGTGAAACTTGATAGATATATGCTTAGTCTTAGAATGCAACATCAGATTCTTAGAAATATTTATTGCACTTGAATTATCATAGAAAATTGTGATAGGCTCCTCACAGTCTACTTGAATATCTCTTAGCATCTGCTTCATCCACAAAAGTTGAGTGTAACTTCCTGCTATTGCAATGTATTCTACTTCAGTTGTAGACAGGGATATTGCCTCTTGTTTCTTGCTTAACCAAGAAACCAACCTTTTTCCCAAAAAGAATGCTCTTGGAGCTTGCTTTAGACCATATAGTGCCTTCTTTAATTTGTAGACCATATCACCATGCTCATATAACTGAAATCTATCTGGTTGTTCAATGTACACCTCTTCTTCTAAGTCACCATTTAGGAAAACAGATTTGACATCCATCTGATACACTTTGAAATCTTTGAAGGTAGGAAATGCAAGAAATAGTCTGACTGCTTCAATTCTTGCCACCAGAGCAAAGGTTTCCTCAAAATCAATCCCTTCGATTTGAGAGTAGCCTTTGTAGACTAATTTGGCTTTATTTCTGATTACTTCATCAACTTCATTTAGTTTGTTTCAGAAGACCCATTTGGTTCCAATCACATTCTTGTTTCTAGGTCTAGAAACAAGATCCCAAGTGTGATTTTTCTCAATTTGCATCAACTCTTCCTCCATTGCTTTGGTCCAATTTTCATCATTGCAGGCTTCATTTATTGTCTTAGGTTCAATCTTTGAAATCAGACAACATTCATCTAAATTTTGACCAATTTTCCTTCTAGTTTGCACACCTTTTCTTTTGTCACCTATGATCTGATCTTCAAAGTGCTTCAGTCTTACATACCTTCAAACTTTGAGAATTTCTTGCACTTCTGCTTCTTGATCAGGCTCATTCAGACCTATCTCTTCTTCATGATTTACCAGATCAGTCTGAATCTGACTTTCAAGAGAGGATTGAGCTCCTTGAACCAGAACACCATCTTGATCATCTTCATCATACTCATAAAACCTTAAAGTTTTCTCTATTCCCTCATCAACCTTCACATTTGTACTTTCTATCATCTTTCTTAATCTCTTGTTATAACACTAGTATGCTTTGCTTTGAGTGGAGTAGCCCAAGAAAATTCCTTCATCACTTCTAGCATCAAACTTTCCTAGATCTTCATCTCTTTTAATGTAACATTTGCTACCAAATACTCTAAAATATCTCATAGTAGGAGTGATGCCAAACCAAAGTTCATAAGGAGTCTTACCGGTATTGCTTCTGATTTGAACTCAATTTAGAGTATAGACTGCAGTGCTGATAGCTTCTCTCCAAAACATCTGGGGAACATTTGTTTCCATCATCATTGTCATGGATACTTCTTGGATGGTTCAGTTCTTTCTCTCTAATACTCCATTCTGCTGTGGAGTCCTAGGAGCAGATAACTATCTTTTTATACCATGCTTCTCACAAAAATCTATGAATTCGGACATTTCAGTTTTAATCCAGTTTGATTCTATACCATAGCCTTGAAGATTTTGAACTTCTCCAAAGCTTTTGATTTCTCTTTCAAAAAGGTAACACACATCATTTGGGAATGGTCATCAATCAGTAACATGAAATATCTATCACCTTGCATACTCTTGATTCTTGTCAGACCACATAGATTAGTATGAACTAATTCCAATATTCCGGTAGAGGACTGATCCTTGCTTTTGAATGAGACTCTGCTTTGTTTACCTAGCTGACATTCTTTGCACAAACTATTTGTAGGTTTTACCAATTTTGGAAGATCTCTTACAGCCTGAGTATTGCTTATCTTGAGTACTGGATGCAATCTATGTTCCAGGTCTTTCAAAAAATTTGCATTTTCCATCTTTAAATCAGAGATCATAGCCTTTATCCACCAACTGTCCTACACTGAGAAGATTGTGCTTCAAACCTTCAACATACAGCACATTACCAGTTTTGTTTCTTCCATTAAAAGAAATAGTTCCTCTTCCTTTGATTCTACCAACAGTATTATCACCAAACTTTACCACTCCTCCTTCATACCTTTCTAAATCTAAGAACTTTTTCTTGTCACCTATCATATGGTGAGAGCATCGATTATCAATAACCCAATCATCTTTTTCTTCAACTTGGGCAGCCAAAGCTCTTTCTACAACCTTATGATTGACAGATTCAGAGGATATTGGATCTTCTTCCTTGATGGCAATAAACACCCATTCATTTCCAGATTTGTTTCCTATCTCTGATTCATCATCTGTTACTCCTTCATTATCATCTTCTTCATGAACATAATAACAATTCTTTTAGAACCTTTGTCTGTTAGAATTTGACCTTGTAGATCTTTTCGAACATTTTGAGGCAAAATGACCAATCTTATTGTAGTTGAAGCAATTAAAGGGTAATTTTCCTTCATACTTACTGAATCCTCTTAGCAGTCTCTTTGCAATGAGGGCTTCACATTGAGCTATTTCTGCTTCTTCCACTTCCATGTCTCTTCTTGTTTGATCATACCATGATAGCTTCCTTAAAGAGTTTTCTCCCAGATCAAATCTTTATTTACCTTTCACAGAGGCACTAGCTTTGAATGCAGATTCAGTCTTGGGGGGATCATCTCCAAACTTAGTCATTTCAAATGCAATCAGTTTGCCAGCCAATTGGTCTCTTGTGACAGTTGTATGGGCTCTGAATTCATCAATGGCAAGAACCTTGATTTTGTAGGCAGCAGGAAGGGATCTGAGAATTTTGCCAACAATCTCATTTTCATCCAAAACTCCACTAGCATTCCTAATTCCACACACTAGCTCATTTACTCTTGGCATAAAGGTAGTAACATTTTCATCATCTCTCATCTTCAGTCTTTCAAATTTCCCTTTGAGACTCTGCAACCTTGCACACTTAACATACTCATCTCCTTCATGCAGAAATTCCTGTTTAATCCAAATCTCATAGGCAGTTGGTAGGTCAATAACATTTGAGAGCTCTGAGTCAGTTAATGCATTTACAAGAGCCTCTTTGGTCTGCAGATTGTTTTTAGCATCTGTGATTTCATTTAGAGTTGTCAGACCACCCTATGGAGGTGCATAAGCTTTTGTGACCATGGACTAGTACGCCTTTCCCATACACTGCAAGTGACATTTCATGCAACCTTTCCAAAGAGAGAAGTTGGTTCCATCAAACTTTGGACTATCCTTCTTGTATGATGACATCCTGGATCTCCTCAAGTGGTTAAGCTTCTTTTAGAGGAACTTAGATCTAATACCAATTGTTGGATTCAGGATAGACAACTGAGAGGGGGGGTGAATCAGTTGTCCAAAACTTGTTTCTAATTCAAACACTTAAATTCTCTTTGTTATTTAATATCATATCAATTAATCACTCATGAAAGCATAAAGCATAAACACCAGAGCAGATACACATCAACACATGAGACACCAAGATTTTGACGTGGAAAACCCAGTCAAGGGAAAAACCATGAGGTGATTAACCCAAGGATTATTCTCTGTTAGAAGAATAAGACAAATAGATGGCACATGCCAATTAGGGCTCACTGCCCAAGCACACTACTCACAAGAGGCACACTGCCTACAAGAGACACACTGTCTACAAAGTAACAAGTATCACAAACTTGAACTAGAGATTGACATCTTTACCATGCCTGGATCAGTTCCATTTAAGCCCAAAAACTCCTGCTCTGCCTTTCGCTCTTCTTCCTCGCTATACCACACTCATCCACATGAAACGCTTCAAAATGAATTCACAATCCCTTATTTATACAAGGCATTGACTTAGGAACACTCATCTAAGTTGGCAAACACCTATAAGAACATTCGCAAGATGTGTAATATATCTGGTCGGCTAGTCTCAAGAAGAACACCAATATCTATGGTTATTCTTCAAATGCAAACTTCAATGTGGACCACCAATAAGAATTGTACATGATCCAAAGATCACCAAAACCTTTCCTAAGTCATCAAGAACATATGCACTTTATCATCTTACTGGAATTCTTCTCTTCTTCATTCAAAACTTCAAGAACACAGTCTGTCATCACTGTCATAATGAAAAATGTGCTTCCAGACCTCCAAACCATGAAAAAATATAATTGTCACTTCACACGGACTTCTTCAACACTCCCTCCAATCCGTAGAATGAGATAATGCAATTCTAGAGCTCACCAGACCAATCTGTGACACTCTGTGACCACTGAACATCTGTCAGAACCAGTTCTACTTGAGTGATCATAACTTCTTTAGATCTTCATGTGAACCTCTAAAATCTTGACTGGAGCATCTCAAGACTTATAGCTACAAACCCTTTAAACTGCATCCTCTGATCCTCAACCTATTGAGGTCTTTTGCCTTCTTGTCATCACTGTTCTTCACTATTCCTGATTGAGACTAATTCTCTCAATACCCTCAGCACATAGCTTATCTAATCCTTCTCACTAATGCAACATGAGTATGTTGACATCAATGACAACACCGGTTATCCTCATACTTGCAACACTTCTAAGCATTTTTTTACATCTCTCAAATTTCCTTGCAATTTACCATGTGTAACATTGTACTTGTTAGATATTTTAGTCAATCTCTTACCATTGACCTTCTGTGTCATTTATTTTTCTAATTTTTCTTCTAGCCTGGCAAAATAATCTTTGAAGGAATCTAACATAAGCTTTATATTTTCCACACCAGATAAAGAATCATCAATGGTTTCTCTAGGGATGCCTTCTTTCAACAATTTAATTGTTTCTTCTATCAATTTTTTCCTCTTTTGGTGTGTTGGGAGTATCACTTTTCTTGCTGAGGCATGAAATACATCACCAAGTTGAAGCTTTTGTAGGGGAGAGATCTTGGTAATATCAACTTTTCCCTGTTGCATTGGAAGTTGTAGCAGTTGTGCAGATACTACTAGTTCAAATTGCAATTGCATGCACAATAAGCTCGTTAATGAATCTATGATGGATTCATCATCAATCTTTGTATTTTCTTCTTCCTTCCTTTCATCATCATCATCAGATTTATCCTCAATCTTTTCCTCTTCTTTAGCAGATTCCAGAGGGGCCAAACTTTTAGTATTTAGTGTTTTTGTTTTCTCTAGGATCTTTTATTTTTTCTCTTATCATCAACAATATTCTCCACTATTGCAGGGGAATTATCTATAACCATGTCTTCTTCCACATTCTCATCTTTAGACATATGCACATGTTATGTATTACCATGCTCATTACTCTTTGGAATAGTTTTATCTTGTTGCAATCGCTCTTCATTGTCCAGAGGGACTCTTAGTCATTTAGCAAGTTCTACTTTTTGCAGAGTCTCATTTCTCAATCTCTCAGTATCCTATTTGTCTCTGCTCATCAAAATTCTTACTCTTTGTTTTGTTCTAAATTCTTTGTTATACAATTGAGCTAATTTTGCTTTATCTTCATCAGAAAATGAGGAGCCAGTCTTCTCCAAATCAAATGCCTTTATCTTTCCATCCTCTTGTATAAGTTCTTTCCTTCTTGCAAATAAAACATTTTTCAAATCATTGGCAATTGATCCTCAATTTTGTCTAGGCCAGTGTCAAATGTAACCATATACTTGACTATAGCTTCTTCAATGGTGGCCTTGTCTTCATTATTGGATTTAGTGTACATTTTTGCTATCTCTTCCAAGAGACCAAAATTTGAAATGCTATTCAATAATGCATCAAAATTTTATGGGTTGTGTTCCCTTACAAGAGGGTATTTGTCCTTCTTCCCCTTGCCTCTTCCTTTTCTTTTCACTAATTCTTCTTTCTTTTCCTTCTCAACTTCTTCTTCATTATCTGTCTCAATAATGTTGAATTTTGATTTCTTTGTGCTTTTCTCTTCTCTTGAGGCATGAGACATCTTCTTCTTCTTCTAGACCAATTGAGGTCCTTCCTCTACTTATTCCTTATCCTCACAACTGAAATATTTTTTTCTTTTTAGCTTTTCTTTTACTCTTCTCCTCTTAGGAGGTTCTTGTTCTACCAAGGCACTAGATGCTACTCTCTTCTTTGTAGGAATGGTTCTAGAGGATTTTGGTACAAGTAGGAGAGTGGGTAGAGGTCCTAGATAACCTTCTTATCCTAGGAGTATTCTTAGGAGAAATAGGTATGCCTATGGATTTCTCTGGAGGGCTCTTTGGTGTAATAATATCCTCCAACTTAGCTTTTATCTTTTCAACATTTTTTATTATTTCCTTTTCCCTTTAATTTGGATGCACTGCACTAGATTTTTCTTCATATGTTCCAAATCTATCTATTACTAGATCTCTCAGTTTACTCAACATCAGTTCTACAAGTCTTGTGGTTACATCTTCTACTTCATATCCCATTTATGGAACCCAAACTATTCTAGGTTCCACTGCTTCCATGATGCATTCATCTCAGGTAACCATAAAGGTTATGTCCTTGTATTTCTCAACAACCTTTGCCAGTATCCTTTCCCTCTCTTGCATTCTTTCTTGAAAGGACTTGAAGAAACCCCATAGCATAGATTTATGAGTATCTAGGTCTCCCATCCTTAAATGATCATGGATTTGAATTGCAATAGAAATATTGCTAAACCACACAATATTCTTCACACCAAGCAGCTCTCTAATAAAGTAAAACAATAAACATATGATAAGGGTACTATAACAGAATGGGTACCTAGAATCCTTGGTCCTATGTAGATTCTCCATCAACTACTATCTCAGGAGCTCACATAAATCAAAGTCCAAACCCTCTTTCACCATTTGGTGAGTAGTGTGTATAGCTATTGCCAACACCAAATTATCTCTGTTTGTGTAATATATCTTGTAACTAATCATCATTGATGCATACTTCACCGCCAGATCATTTATGTCATTCACTGTTAGGGCACATTTGTCAAATTTTGCACCAGTGAGATTCATAACCATCTCATTTTTTACAGCCTTCATTGCTAGAATAGGTCCTACAGAACATAAACTAGTAGCCCCCTTGATAGCTTTCATATTGATCATATGTGGCATGTCCAACCACATAAACTTGTCATGGATACAGCTCAACACATACTTAATCCAATCATTCTCATAATAGAAATTTAGAAAGTTATTCCACACATCTAGCTTCTTCTTTGTCAAACCCTCAGATTTAGGTTTTAGTTCAAAATTATCTCCAGTTAGCTTATTAACCTAGAGCTCCTTTGTTGCAAGTATGTTCCTAACTGGTGTTTTCATTGATGTCAACATATTAGTGTTTTCATTGGTGTCAATTGTGTTCTTGTTTTGATGCTTTCTTGTAATGAGTTAAGTGTTGATGATAATAAGCATTCCTGATACAACAGAACAATCTAGTAGATTGCTCCGTATTTCTCATAGAATGAATATGTTTGTCTATGGATTGGAAGCTAGTTACAAACATATCTGAAGATGCTATGTTCCAAGTTTGAGCTTCCACTATGAAGATTTGAGTGAGTTATGTTCACTGAAGTAAAAACTATTTTTTCTATATTTGGTGTTGACAAGGAGAATATATTATGCTCTGCATTCCTCTGCATTTAAGTATTTCAGTCTACGGGTCTGGAATCAAGTTTATAATGATGATAAGTACCTTTAACTCTAATGGTTCATGATTTGGTGGTCTGCAAGTGATCTTTTCTTTATGACAGTAGCTAACACTATTATTTATGTGCTCTGATTTGAAGAATCTTTTTTGCAGAGTGGTTAGAGATTATGCGGTTGTTCTTGGTGATTGCAATGTGCTTGTGGATGTCTCCTGATCACGTTCTATCCTTTGGATTGGTCCACAAAGAGAAATTTGGATTGTGGATGAAGACTATTCTTAGAATACTTAGTGTTAACACCAGTCTTGGCTAACTTGGTTGATATCACTACATGTAGAGATACATTGAAGATTATGGAAGTGTGTCATGGCATGGAAGATTGCACTTGACTCCCAGCTAAGGCATAACATGATCCACATACATCTTTACCTTAGCAAATTTTGTTTAGGTCCAGACCTATTTCTATGTATGTTTATAATGTCGACCTTGGATATTGTTCCAATGGTTGAGGAATGTAATGACAACCTTGATGTATATTCCATGGTTGATGAAGTGTATAAAAACATGTAATGTAGGTGCAAAAAAGGTGTCCTTGAGCGATAATGAAGAGATAAGTGCAAAGATGTAAGAAGAGTAGAGTAGAGGAGTTATAATGTGCTTCAATGGAATTTAACCCAGGCATGGAGTAGATGCTATCAAATCAGTTCACCAGCCCTTGGCAGTGAGCCACCTCTTGGCAACAAGCCGATCTTGGCAATGAGCCCTAACATTTGCAGTGAGCATTTTGGGTAGTGAGCCCTAAGGCAATGAGTCTCTGCTTTTCGGTATTGCTATAACATATTTATATTTGTGGGCTAACACCCACCGTGGTTTTTCCCTTACAGGGTCTTCGACGTAAAAAATCTAGTGTCTCATGTGTTGAATGTGTTATTGTGTTGAGCTTCTTGTTTCATATTTTATGGTTAAATCTTAATAATAGTAATTGAAGATTTGATGTGTTGATAAGTGATTAAAGTTTTAGAGACAACTAATTCACCCCCCCTCTTAGTTGTCTGGTGCATTTCAACAATTGGTATCAGAGTAGGTTCCTCAGATGCAAGCCTTACAACTTGAGGTTAATCTAGGATGTCTTTTAAGAAGGAAGTTCCACAGTTTGATGGAACAAATTATGCTTTATGGAAGGTACAAATGAAAATCCATCTTCTTTGTTTTGGTTATAGAGTATGGAAAGTAACAAAGATGAAATATACAATGCCTCAGAATGGTTTGACAACTAAATATGAAATCAAAGAATATGAGTTAAATATAAAAGATAGAGATGCTCTGTTAAGTGTTGTGTCTAACACTGAGCTGGTAAAGGTCCTGGATCTAGAATCTACTACTGAAGTCCGGGAAAAGCTAAAAAATCTGTATGAAGGAGATGATTATGTAAAAAGAGCCAAATTATAGGGCCTAAAAGAGAAATATGAGGGTTTAAAAATGAGTGAAGATGAAAACATAACAGTCTACATGCAAAAGGTTGATGAACTTATCAATGGAATAAAAGGTATGGGAGGAACTATTGATGAGAAGGAAGTTGTGATAAAAATTCTTAGGTCATTACCCAAGTCCACAGTCACAAGGTAGCTACAATTGAAGAAGTAATGACTATAAAAGATGTCGATAAGGATTAATTGCTTGGAAAGCATATAGCCTTTAAAATGAGAGAGTTTGGTGATGCTCTACCTAAGGTTGAGACTCCTTTCAAAGCTAATACTTTAGAGAAGATCTCCAAAGCTGAGAAATACAAGGTGGAACCTGATGATCACCTTAATGAAATTGAAGCCAACTTTGTTGATAGAATGCAAAGAGGTTCTAGTAAGTTCAAATAAAAATTACCTTTCAAATGTTTTACATGTTGTAAGGTTGGTCACTATGCTTCTAGGTGTCCTGAGAGAATTGAAAGGAATAGAAAAATATTTGAGAATAGACCTAGGGTTCCAAACAAATGCTACTATGTTAGAGATCTTGATGATGAAGGAGTGATAGATGATGAATCTGATGATGCTAGTACTAGTGCAAATGAATGCTTGTTTATTGGAATTAAAGAAGAGCTTATGTCCACTAATCCTACTAGTTGTGTGAAGGAAGAAAAACCAATGGAAGAGAGTACTTTGGCTTTTCAAGTTGAGAAAGATAAGGATGAGTGGATTATTGAAAGTGGATGCTCACATCACATGACTGGTGATAAAAGTAAGTTTGTGAGTTTGAAAAAGTATGTCGGAGGACTAGTTAGGTTTGGAGATAATGCAGCTGGTAAGATTTGTGGAAAAGGATCTATTTCTTTTGATGGAAAGAACAACACTGATAATGTTCTCTATGTGAAGGGTTTAAAGAATAATTGTTTGAGTGTTGGTTAGATGTACATGATAAAGGTTATGATCTAATATTCAAAGATAATGGGTGCAAGATCATGGAAAGCTCTGAAATAGTGATTGCTACTGGTAAGAAGACTAGAGGTAACATTTACCAACTAAGAGGAACTAATGATTATTTTTTATTGGCTCAAATAGATTAGAGTTGGTTGTGACATAGAAGGATGTGTCATATCAATTTTGACATATTGATAAAGATAAGTTCTACATAGGATGTAGGAGATCTGTGTAAAATTGTGAATCTAGCCAACACCATTTGCAAGGAGTGTCAATTTGGGAAACAAGAACAAGTTTCAAAAGCATAGAACAATTCTCTACCGGATTGCTGGAGCTAATACATATAGATTTGTGTGGTCCAACAAGAACAAGAAGTTTGCAAGGTGACAGGTATTTTATGTTGCTTATTGATGATTACTATAGAATGACTTTGGTCACTTTTCTAAAGAAAAATTTGAAGCCCTAGACAAGTTCAAAGTTTTCAAGGCAATGGTTCAGAATGAGTTAGAGTTGAGGATTAAATGCTTAAGGTCTAATAGAGGAGGTGAGTTCACATCAAATGAATTCAATATTTTCTAACAAGAACAAGGGATAAAGAGATAGTTGTCTACACCTAGGACTCACCAGTAGAATGGAGTTGTTGGAAGAAAGAACATGATAGTTCAAGGGGTTGCTAGGACTATGTTAAAGGAAGCTAACCTACCAGAAGTATACTGGAGAGAAGCCATACATACTGCTATGTACATCCTAAATAGAGTTCAAGTCAAAGGTAACAACTCTAAAATTCCTTTTGAATTATGGTATGGAAGAGTTCCTATAGTGAAGTATTTCAAAGTTTTTGGTAGCAAGTGTTATATCAGAAGAGAAGAAAACTAGGCAAGTTTGATACCAGATGTGATGAAGGGATTTTTCTTGGTTACTCTACCAAGAGTAAGGCCTACCGATGATACAACAAGAGATTGAAAAAGATCATTAAAAGTGCTAATGTGAAGGTGGATGAAGACAAGGAAAGAATATTAGATCTGAGTGGCTATGAATCAGATGTACCTATGGCTATATGATGAAGGGGGTAAATCATAAAACACACAACAATATAAATGAAACACAGAAAATAGAATATTTCTTTATTGATTTGGACAACTTATTACATTACAGAAGATCAACTACAATCAAAGGAATCAATCCTCCACATGCTACAACACACTATAGCTACACATTACCAGGCTTTGGAATCTTCTGCCTTATGTAACCCCAAATCAGCTAGGGTTTCTATTTTCCCGCCTCTTCTTGACTCTACACTTTCCCCTTAACTCTACTACTACCTAAGGTTCCCAAAATAGTCATAAATAGCACTTTTTGATGGCATCCAGCTAAACTTCAAAGTTTGTAACTCCCTCTAAAAGTAGGTCAACTTCCAGGAAGCATAACTTTTGATCTGGGTGTTCGATTGACGAACCGTTTTAAGTGCCAAAAATCTCATGATGTGAACTATCAAGCTGAAAATCCATAAAATATTTTCCATCAACTTTTTAGGATGTTATGGGATGTTTAAGTGCCTCATATCTCGTTTCAAAAAAATTTAGGGGCTTTTTGGAAAACAAAAACTTTAATATCTTTCAACTCACAAATGATCTTTGTCTAATTCCTTTGCCAAAGGTCTTATATTCCCATTATCTGTAAGTTTCACTTCAATCCTTGCCCAAATGTAAACTTTCCTAAAATAGTAGGTAAACTTTCCAAAACTAGCAGTTTGCTATTTTTAGCAGTTTGAAAAAAAATTGAAAGTCCTACATCATTATTCAAGAGATTATGGAACCAGAAACACTAATTATGGAAAGAAATGAAAACAACTGCAATGTTTTTGAATCAACTTCTTTTTGGGTGATACAAGATTGCCCTTACACCACTAGATGCTCCTGCATCAAATACCAAGGGTAATTTGAGAAGTGACCCTGTCATGTCTTAGGTGTTTGTTTGAGGAAAACCTAAAAGATCAACCTCTACCTTAGACAACCAAGAAAAATCTTCAATAGGCCTTCCTTTCCATTTCACCAAATATTCTTCATATTGCCTGTTCTAAGTACTTCTTGCCACATGGCTATCCAAGATCTCTTTTATCTCCTCCATTGAAGTAGATGCTAGAATACTCAACTGTTCTTCTGTTGGTCCATCCTCTGTTCCACCTTCATGATATTCTGATAAATCAATAATGTTGAAAATAGGGGAAATATTGATCCCATTTAGCAGCTCTATCTCATATGCATTTCCTGAATCATGCTTCTTTAGGATTCTACATGGTCTAAATTTCTTCATTTTCAACTTATTGTATGTTCCAATTGGGAACCTTTCTTTTCTCAAGTGAACCATGACTTCATCTCCTACCTGGAACTCCTTATATCTCCTCTTTTGATCTACCTTAGCCTTGTACTAAATATTCATCTTATTAATGTGCTTCCTTACCTCTTCATGCAAATTCTTCGAATGTTCTACAAAGTTTTTAGATTTGGCACTTATCTTTTCACCTTTATCTAGCTTCCTTAACTTAGAAGAATTTCTTAGGCTATTACCATATATAATCTGAAATGGTGATTTACCGATACTCCTACTAATAGAATTGTTGTAAGCAAATTTTGCTTGTGGTAAAATCAAATCCCTTCCCTTGGGCTTATCTCCTACTAAGCATCAAAAAAGATTACCCAAACTCCTATTCACCACTTCTGTCTATCCATTAGTTTGTGGATGGTGTGCAAAACTAAACTTCAAATTTGTCTTCAACTTCTTCCACAATGTCCTCCAGAAATAACCAACAAACTTGGCATCTTGATATGAAACTATGCCCTTTGGTAGACCATGTAATCTCACCACCTCCCTAAAAAATAACTCTACAATATGAACAGCATCATTAGTCTTCTTATATGGAATAAAATGTGCCATCTTCGAGAATCTATCCACCACCATAAAAATGGAATCATGTCCTCCCTATGTCCTTGGTAAACCAAGAATAAAATCCATACTAATATCATCCCATGGCTTCTCTGGTATAGGTAATGGTTGATACAACACTGTATTCTAACTTGTTCCTTTTGCCATCTAAGACACTTTGCAACTCTGCACAAATTTCCTCACATCTTGTTGTAACTATGGCCAATAATAATTTTCACTGACAATAGCAATGGTCTTATCTTGACCAAAGTGTCTAGCCAAACCCCCACTATGCTTCTCCTTAATCAGGTTCTCTCTCATGGAACTCCTTAGAATGCATAACTGGCTTCCTCTAAACAACATGCCATCTTAGATTATGAAATCCAACAATTTTGTCCTATCCAAAGTAACAGGTGCCAAACAAGCTTTCCAAGCCTTTCCAAAATCTAGATCTTTAGGATACAAACTTTTGAGGTCATCAAACCCAACAACCTCTATCTTCATTTCTGTCAACAAATTTTGCCTTCTACTCAAGGCATCTGCAACTTTGTTGGACTTCCCACTCCTGTGCTTCAAAACAAAAGTATAACTCTACAAAAACTCAACCCATTTTAAATGCTTTTGGTTCAACTTTCCTTGACTATTAAGATACTGGAAAGTTTGATGATTAGTATATAAAACAAATGCTTTTGGCAACAAATAATTATGTCTCCATTTCTTCAAAGCCTGAACTATAGCATGAAAATTCTTGATCATAAATATAATACTTTTTCTTGGCATCGTTAAGATTCTCACTAAAATAGGCAATGGGCTTACCTTCTTGACTCAAAATAGCTCCTATAGCACGACCACTAGCATCACAATCTACCTAAAATACCTTATTGAAATTTGGAAGTGCCAAAACAGGTTGCTCTATGACTTTCTACTTTAATGTATCAAAGCTTTTGTCTTCTCCTTTAGTCTATTTAAACTCTTTTCTATCCCCTCTCATTATCTCCATTAGGGGTGCACAAATGCTACTAAAATCTATAATAAACTTTCTCTAAAAACTTGCCAAACCATGAAAAGATCGTACCTCTATAGCACTCCTTGGCATAGGCCATTCAAGGATAGCTCTCACCTTTTCTAGGTCCATCTTAAGACCTTCCTCTAAGATAACAAATCCCAGGTATACAAACTCATTCTTTACAAAACTACATTTCTTCAGATTAATTAGCAACTTCTCCTCCCTCATCTTCTCTAAAACTTTTCTGATATGCATCAAATGTTCATCCCAAGTCTTATTGAAAGTTAAAATATCATCTAAATAAATAATAATAAAACTTCTCAAAAATTCTTTCAATACCTCGTTTATGAGCCACATGAATGTGTTCGGTGCATTGGTGAGCCCAAATGGCATGACTAACCACTCCTACAAACCTTCCTTTGTCTTAAAGGCTATCTTCCATTCATCTCCTTCTTTGATACAAATCTGGTGATACCAACTCTTCAAGTCAATATTCATGAAATACTTGGCTGCACTCAAACAATCCATGATGTCATCCATTCTTGGCAATGGAAATCTATACTTGATCATTATCTTATTGATGGCTTGAGAGTCTCTACACATCCTCCATTCTCCATCTTTCTTTGGTGATAGTACTATAGGTACTGCACAAGGGCGTAGGCTCTCCCTTACCAGTCCCTTCCTCAACAACTCCTTGACTTTTCTATTCATCTCTTCATTCTCTGTAGGGGTCATTCTGTGGGCTACCTTATTCGACAAACTAGCTCCTGGTATCAAATCCATTTGATGACTTATCTTCCTCACTGGCAGTAAACCTTCTTGTACCTTATTAGAGATAATATCTTAAAATTCTTCCAACATCTGTGAGAATTTGGCTAGTACATCTTCACATTTCTCTTGACTAATCTTAGGAATCAATGTATACCAATGACACTCATGCTTCATACCCTCCAAAAATTTTCTACTATCTACCAAGCAAATTTTGGCAGTACTACATACCTTTTCTTCCACCTCCTTCAAGGGCTTCAACTTGTGACAAACTCCATCCTTTGTTAGGGAGTATGTATTTGCATGGCCATCGTGGACAACGCTCCTATCATACTGGCATAACCTCCCCAAAAGCATATGACATGCATCCATTGGTATGATATCACACAGCACCTCATCATTGTAGTCCCCAATCTTGAACTTCACTAAACACTGCTCATTGACCAAAGCTCTATTGTCCTTCTGCAACCATGAAATTTGATATGGATGTGGATGATTTCTTCTTGTCAACTTCAACTTGTCAACCGTCTCCTCTAAAACAAGATTGTTAGTACTTCCACTGTCAATAATAATATCACAACACTTACCTTCACATTTGCACCTTGTGTGGAATAAGCTCTTCTTCTGATTTGGTTCTTTCTCCTCATTTAGCAAGGTTCTTTTGACAACTAGGGTTTCTCCCCTTTCAGCATCTTCAGAATGCTCAGAATATTCATCTTTATCTACATGTGCAACTTGTACATTACCTTCAGGTCTTCTATTTGTCCTTCCTTGATATTGCAAACACTTGTATGCTCGATTCCCTTCTTCTCCACATTGGAAACAGGTTCCTCTGAAACCTACTCTTCTAGGTCCTTGCCTAGGTCGACCTCTTCCTCTGTCTCTTTGCTCACCATTGTTCTAGTCATGAGGGTGGTAGGCATTATCCCCTCTCTTATTTTGACTAGTGCCAGCTTCTTCACTTTTCTTTGGATCTTCAGTACGGCCTCCATAGGGTCTTTCACCTGTCCTTCCACCTTGACCTCTTCCCCTTTGCTTGCTATCGAATCTTTTATTTAACTTTTTTTCAACCTTTAGGGAAAATTGGCATGCATCTTCTATGGTGTTCATTCTGACCAAGATCAACTCCTCTTGAATACTTTGCCTCAACCCATTAATGTAATGGGATACCTTCTCCTTATTGGTCTCTGTATGGCCTGTCCTAATAGTAATCTTATAAAACTCTTCTATATACTCATTAATAGACTTGTTACCTTGCTTTAGTCCTTGCACCTTCTTTAGCAACTCCATCCCATAGTTCATGGGAAAGAACTACTTCTTTAGTTTCTCCACCATCCAATCCCATTTGGTGATCTTTCCTTTTCCTCTTCTATTCCTCTCTAATTGGACCTCCTTCCACCAAATACTGGTGTGGCCCTTCAACTTCATTTTTGCAAACTTGACTTGATCTGGGTCATCCACATCTTCATACTTGAAATACTCCTCCATGTCATTGATCCAATCAATAAGTTGTTCTAGATTCAAATCTCTAGAATATGTAGAAACTTTGATCCTAGGCCTCTTTCTGATCTTTGAAATGGCCCTCAACAACCTAACTTCTACAGGATCTCCTATAACCTCTTGTTCTTCCTCAGATAGCTCTTCTTCAGTTTCATCCTCTCTTTCTTCTCTTGTTCTCAGATCAAACCCTCTTTGCACCTCCTCTTGCAATGCATCGATCTACCTTTGTAGGTCTCTAAAACCCTCTTCTCTCAAAGCATTACTCCCAATACAATTTCTTTGTGGAGGTATCTTGATCTCCATAGCAAACCCACAACCTCAGGTCCTGGTGCAAACTGTCTCATGGTCGGCAATCTGTCTACACACTCAGGAACCCTTTCTCTAATACCACTTGATGAAGGGGGTAAATCATAAAACACACAATAACAAAAATAACACATAGAAAATAGAATTTTTTTTATTGATTTGGACAACTTATTACATTACAGAAGCTCAATTACAATTAGAGGAATCAATCATCCATAGGCTACAACACACTACAGCTACACATCACCAGGCTCTAGAATCTTTTGCCTTCTTTAACCCCAAATTAGCTAGGGTTTCTATTTGCCCACCTCTTCTTGACTCTACATTTTCCCCCTTAACACTAATACTGCCCAGGGTTCCCAAAATAGTCACAAATAGTGCTTTTTGGTGGCCTCTAGCTAAATTTTGAAATTTGTAAATCCCTCCAAAAGTAGGTCAACTTATGGGAAGCATAACTTTAGATCTGTGTGTCTGATTGACGAACTGTTTTAAGTGCCAGAAATCTCGCGATGTACACTATCATGCTAGAAATCCATAAACAGATTTTCATCAAATTTTTAGGATATTATGGGATGTTTTAGTGCCTCATATCTCATTTCAAAAAATTTCAGAGGCTTTTTGGAAAACAAAAACTTTAATAACTTTTAGCTCACAAATGATCTTTGCCTGATTCCTTCGCCAAAGGTCTTATATTCTTGTTATGAAGCTTTCTGTAAGTTTTCACTTTAATCCATGACCAAATGCAAACTTTCCTAAAATAGCAGGTAAACTTTCCAAAACTCACAGTTTGCTATTTTTAGTAGTTTGAAAAAAAATTCAAAAGTCTACATCATTATTTAGGAGATTATAGAACCAAAAACACTAATTATGGAAAGAAATGAAAACAACTGCAATGATTTTGAATCAACTTATTTTTGGGTGATGCAAGATTGCCCTTACACCACTAGATGCTCTTGCATCACTATTGTTGAACAAGAAGATAGTCAAGATGAAGAAGAGGCTCTAGAAAGTGTTGTTAAGACTCCCAGGTATGTAAGGATTAATCATTCTAAAAAAAGAAAAGGTGTACTAATAAGGAAAAGAACTGTAGAAGAACAAGTGAATTACTGTTTGCTTTCAAAGATTGAACCAAAAATTGTAAATGAAGCTTGTAATGATGGAAATTGGGTAAAATCCATGGAAGAAGAGCTGATGCAGATAGAGAAGAATCAGACTTGGAAATTGGTTCCTAGACCTACTAATAAAATTGTCATTAGAACTAAAAGGGTTTTTAGGAACAAGCTGAATGAAAATGGATAAGTTGTAAGAAACAAAGCAAGGCTTGTGTGCAAGGGATATTCTCAAATTGAAGGAATAGATTTTGAAGAGATTTTTGCTCTAGTGGATAGGATTGAAGCAATTAGAATATTTCTAGCATTTGCATCTCACAAAGATTTCAAAGTGTATCAGATGGATATGAATTCTACATTCTTAAATGGTGAGTTGAAAGAGGAAGTTTACATTGAGCAATTGGAAGGATTTTAGTTATCAAACCAAGATGATATGGTGTGCAAATTGAAGAAGGCATTATATGGACTGAAGCAAGCCCCCAGAGCCTAGTATGCAAGGTTAGACAAGTATTTGTTGCAATTAGGATTTAGTAAAGGCACTGCTGATAGCAATCTCTATTTCAAAATGAATGATAATTAAATCATGATTGTTTTAGTCTTTATTGATGATATTATCTTTGGAGGAAATGAAGGTATGTGCATGATGTTTGTAGGAGAAATGCAAAATGAATTTAAGATGTCTCTGTTTGGTGAAATGAATTTCTTTCTAGGTCTACAAATTACTCAATTAGATACAAGAATCTTCATCTCTTAGTTGAAGTATGTGAAAGAGTTGTTTAATAAGTTTCAGATGGAGGACTCCAAACCAGTATGCACTCCCATGGTGACTAGCTACAAGTTGAGCAAAACTGATGAATCACCTAAGACTAATTAGAAAAGGTACAAATCTATTATTGGAGGATTACTTTATTTAACTCAAACTAGACCTGATATAATGCATGCAGTATGTCTTGTGGTAAGATTTTAGGAAGATCCTAGAGGGTCACATGTGATGGCAGTTAAGAGAATCTTGAGGTATTTGAAAGACACATCAGATCATGGATTATTGTATCCAAAAGATAATGACTTCACTCTTAATGCTTATTTAGATGCAGATTGGGCTAGACTTGTTGATGACAAAAAAAGTACAAGTGGAGGTTCTTTCTTCCTAGGAAATAGGCTAGTTTCATGGCTGAGCAAGAAGCAAGAATCAATCTCCTTGTATACTACAGAAGTAGAGTATATTGCAGTAGCATGTTGTTGCACTCAAGTGATATGGATGAAGTGGACTTTGAAGGACATAAGAGTTGTGTATGAAGATCTAATTACAATCTTTTGTGACAATACAAGTGCCATAAATATTTCAAAGAATCCAATGATGCACTCAAGAACAAAGCATATATCAATAAGGTATAACTTTTTGAGAGAAAAGGTTATAGAGAATGAAGTAAAGATAGAATATGTGTCCATAAAGGATCAAATTGTAGATATTTTCACTAAGCCTCTACCTAAGGATACTTTTGAGTATTTTAGAGAAAAATTAGTGGTTATTACCCCTCCTACTCTGAACTAAGATGCATAAGAATGCATCAGTCTAGTGGTGTCCAAAGCTTCATTCTTTGATCTGGATTGATGTTTTTAGAGCTACCTCTCAGGGGGAATAACAAGTATTTTTGATATGTGTTTGTGACAAAGAGAAGTAAGTGTTACAGTATTGATGATTTGATTAGAGAAATAGAATGCAAGTATGTGCCCTTTACCATTAATGTCAAAGGGGGAGAGAAATCATGTAAAAAACTCAGAATGAGAGAGTGTATATGTATGAAAAGAAAGTGCGAGTATCTTGTCTTGATGTTCTTTATAGTTTTTTCACATCATATGTTTCCATCAATGACAAAAGGGGAGATTATTGCAAGTATGTGCCTAATGGGTGTTGTCATTGATGTCAACATATCAGTGTTGTCATTGGTGTCAATTGTGCTCTTGTTTTGATGCTTGCTTGTAATGAGTTAAGTTAAAGATAATAAGCATTCCTAATATAGTAGAACAGTCTAGTAGATTGCTCTGCATTTCTTGTAGAATAAATATCTTTGTTTGCAGATTGGAAGTTAGTTAGAGACATGTTTGAAGATGCTATGTTCCAAGTTTGAGCCTCTGGTATGAAGATTTGAGTGAGTTATGTTCACCAAAGTGAAAACTACTTTTTCTATATTTGGTGGTGATAGGGAGAATGTATTATGCTCCACGTTCTTCTGCATTTAAGTATTTTAGTCTACAGTTCTAGAATCAAGTTTGTAATGATGATAAGTGCCTTCAACTCTAATGGTTCATGATTTGGTGGCCTACAAGCAATCTTTTCTTTATGACTATAACTGACAGTGTTGTTTATGTGCTCCGGTTTGAAGAATCTTCTTGGAAGAGTGGTTAGAGATTGTGTGGTTGTTCTTAGTTATTACAATGTGCTGGTGGATGTTTCCTAATCATGTTCCTACCTTAGGATTGGTTTGCAAAGATAAATTTAGATTGTAAATGAAGATTGTTCTTAGAAGACTGTGTTAACACCAGTCTTGGCTGACTTGGTTGATATCACTACTTGCAAAGATACATTGAAGATTGCACTTGAGTCCCGACTAAGGTATAACATGATCTGCATGCATCTTTACATTAGCAAATATTTTTTAGGTCTAGACCTATTTCTATGCATGTTTATAATGCTGACCTTGGAGATTGTTCCAATAGTTGAGGAATGTAATGCTGACCTTGATGTATATTCCAAGGTTGATGAAGTGTATAAAAACATATAATGTAGTTGTGAAAAAGTTGTTCTTGAGAGAAAATGAAGAGATAAGTGTGCAGTTGTAAGAAGAGAAAAGCAGAGGAGTTATATTGTGCTTCAATGAAACTAAACCCATGCATGGAGTAGATGCTATCAAATTAGTTCACCAACCCTTGGCAATGAGCCACCTCTTGGCAGTGAGTCGATCTTGGCAGTGAGCCCTAACATTTGTAGTGAGCATTTTGGGTAGTGAGCCTCTATTTTTTAGTATTACTATAACATATTTATATTTGTGGGCTAACACCCACTGTGGTTTTTCCTTGATAGGGTTTTCCATGTAAAAAATCTGGTGTCTCATGTGTTGAATGTGTTATTGTGTTGAGCTTCTTGTTTCATGTTTTTATGATTAAATCTTAATAATAGTAATTAAAGATTTGATGTGTTGATAAGTGATTGATGTTTTAGAGACAACTAATTCACCCCCCGCCCTCTCATTTGTATGGTGCATTTCAATATCCTTTATCTTTTTATGATCAAATTCATCCAATTTCATGTGGATGTAGATTCACACATCCTCTGTATGTATAACACCATAAGGAACATTTGAAAATGCACCTTCTAGATTTGTCTCCATGGATTTGTAGGGATTCTTCTTAAACTTAGGTCTTGGTCATTCCAAGACATCAATCACTTGAGGGGTAAACATCATGAATCATTTTTGAAACTAGGGTTTTAGCAGGAAATGATAAATACCTTTGAATTTCTTTGTCGGTAGGGTTTCACACAATAACTCATAATTTCTTCAAATCACTTTTACTTTGTTTTTCACTCTTCAAATGTTTGATCACAAATGACTTATTCATATGTGAAATCACATATAAACACTTTTCTAAAGACATACAATGCATTAATTATAGTGAAAAAAGTTAGGTCAAAAAGCTATTAAAACCCTCAATGTGTTGACACAATCACCTTCAATTACTCCTCAAATTAACCAATTGCTCTAGAAATTTGACCAAATCTCATCTTGTCATCATCTTAATGTGTTTGTACCAATTTTAACCAGAATGTTGAGGAATTCAACATCACATTCATTCACAGGTTTTGAATAAACTTATAGTTGTAACTCCCCCTAAATTGGTACTTCATCTTTTTAGTTACTGAAGGATCCATCTGCACTAGGCAGATGTTCAAAACTTTCACATTCTTCCTCCTTCCATACTTTTCTAATTTCCTTCTTTAGTTGAGCAATATCAATCTTCTTTAGAGGAGTATGCCTTACATTCTTTCTAGAATGCCCTATTTGATTGCTAAGCATTACTATTTCTCCTCACTTTAGATCTACAATTATCTTCCTTGTGGCCAAACTTTTTGCAAGTGTAATAGTAAAAATGAAAGGGCGGAGCATTATTCCTATTATTCCTTAACATTTTACTTCTGCATTCATTAGCCTTATGTCCCATCTTGTTGCAGGCATAACACCAAATGGAGTTATGATTTAACTTACTCCTACATTCAGTAGCTTTATGATCAACCTTATTGCAAGTATAACACCTTGCAACATTTTGATTCATCTTTCATCTACAATTAGTAGATTTGAGACCCAATTTATTACAAACATAGTAATTTCCATTGAAACCTTGAGGATACCTAATAAGAGCAATTTGTTTAAGTGCAGGCTTCTTGAAATCCTTTTTCATATTCTTCCTTTGTCTCTAGACAAGATTGAATTCAGATTCTTTTGTATCTCTAGAGGCATTCTTCTTAGGATCTTCATAGTAGGCCTCTTCCTTCTCTATTTTAGACTTTCCTTCTGATAGGAAGTTATCATATAAATTTGCAGAAGCACTGATCATAGGACTCTTCCCCTTTCAAAACCAAGGCCTAATTTTTCTTTTGCTAGATTTTGAAAGTTAATTACCTCATCAAGAATATCAGTACCTCCTTTTAGTTTTAATCCCTTGTCAATCTATTCTTTTGCCTTTTCCAATTCTTTCCTTAAAGTGACAACTTCTTCCTCAAGTTTTGAACATTCAGCTGCTTTCTCCATGAGCTTGATATTTAAGAAATCTTCAATCCTCTTGTATTCTTCAACCATGACCATCAAATTGGAAATCATGTCTTCTACCTCTTTGACCTTAGTGTCACCCCTTTATCTCCTATTAGTGTTTTTAGTTTGCCAATTTCTTCTTTTGATTCTTTTGCCTTTGTCTTCAATTTGTCAATTGTCTCCTTTTCTTTTTTAAGCATATCTCCATATTCTAAGTTTAGTTCTTTTGCTTCATCTAGATCATCAAGGGATAACTTGAGTTCTCCTTCAAGGTCCACTTCATACTTATTTGAATCAAAGTCCTAACCGTTAGGTTCCATTGTTTCTAGATCTAGTTCTGGTATAAATACATCATTGTCCATAACTTCAGATTCTATGTGTTCAAGTGCAGGATCTACCTTAGTTGTTAGGCTTCTCAAAGGTACTTGGCTCTAATACCAATTGTTGACCACTGTGAGGTGCTGAGAGGGGGGTGAATCAACAAAAACTAAAACTTAAACAAATATTTGCAAATAAAATTGAATAACTTGAAGAATAAAAAGTAAATAATGTAATACAAGGATCAACACAAGAACACAAAGATTTTTACATGGAAAACCCTAAAATGGGGAAAAACCATGGTGAATGTTAGCTCGCAATATATTATGCTCACTACAAAAATATTACAACTTTGTTTTTGGGCTGCAACCAAAGGAAGCTATTACTGTTGAACTGCATTAGACAACTGAGAGGGGGGTGAATCAGTTGTCCTAAAACTTTAAACAATTTCAATCATCAACTTATCAATTACTTATATTCTGATATAACCATGAAAACATAAAATGAGAAGCTCAACACAAATGCATAATAAACAAAGGAGACACTAGATTTTTGCGTGGAAAACCCTAAAAGGGAAAAACCATAGTGGGAGTTATCCCATTGAGATATATAAGTTATATCAATACCAAAAATCAAAGGCTCACTGCCCAAATTGTTCACTATAAACAAAGGCTCAATGCCTATGGATGACTCACTACCAAAGGGTGGCTCATTGCCAAAGGGTGGCTCACTGTCAAAAGGTTAAACTGAGATAACATCTACTCCATGTCAAGGTTCAGTTCCATTGAAGCTCAAAACACCTCTTCTCTTCTCTACTACTTTACTTCGCTTCTATCTTCACATGTTCACTCATGGATAGAATTTCACGACTGAATTACAAGTATTTATACACTACATCAACCTTGGAATGATCATCAAGGTCAGCATTACAATCATCAACTGTTGGAACAATCTCTAAAGTCGGCATTACAAACATACATAAAATAGGTCTAGACCTAATACAAATTTAACTAAGGAAAAGATGTAAGAATGTATATGGATCACACCACACCTTAGCTGGGACTCAAACACAATCTTCCACACTACAACATTCTATCACAATCTTTGATGCATCTCCAGATATGATGGATTCAACCACGTCAGCCAAAACTGATATTAACACAAGTATTCAAGAACATGCTTCATGCACTATCTAAATTATACATTATAGACCAATCCAAATGTAGGAGCATGATCAAGAGACATCCACAAGCACATTATAATTACCAAGAACAACCACACAAACTCTACCCACTTTATCAATAAGATTCTTAAAATTGGAGTACAAGAACAACACTATCAACTATTCTCATAAGTAAAAGATAGCATGTAGACCACCAAATCACAAACCATTGCCATTGAAGGCACTTAACATTATCATAGACTTACTTGCAGAACCACATACAAAAATACTTCAATACGGAGGAATGTGGAGCAAAACACTTTCTTCCTGTCACCACCAAACACAGACAAAAAGTTATTTTCACTTTGGTGAACATAACTCACTCAATTCTTTATACTAGAGGCTCAAACTTGACATATAACATTTTCAAAAAGGTTTCTAAATAACTTCCAATCTACAAACAAAGATATTTATTCTACAAGAAATGTGGAGCATTCTTTTGGATTGTTCTTCTGCACATGTAATGCACTGTTTCTACTACAACACAATGTTATCACTAGAGGAGCTAATTTTCTCAATATCCTCAACAAAGTAAGAGCACAGTTAACACTAATGACACCACATATATGTTAACATCAATGACAACACTGATTAGGCACGTACTTGCAACAATATACCCCTTTGTCATTGATGGAAATGATGTGAAAAACTAAAAATACCATCAAGACAAGATTCTCCCCCTTTCTTTTTACACATCTACATTCTTTCTGCCGCTAAGTTTTTCACATGATTTCTCTCCCCCTTTGGCATCAATGGAAAAGGGCAATACTTGCATTCTACTACTCTGATCCAACTAAACTGCTACTAATACATCTAGCTACTCCCCCTAAGAGGTAGCCTTCAAAACATCATCTAGATCAACGAATGACACTTGAGCTCCATTGGATTGATGCATTCCTATGCATCTTAGTTCAAGATAGGAAGCGTAATGACCACTAACTTCTCTCTAAGATACTCAAAGGTATCTTTAGGTAGAGGTTTAGTGAAAATGTCTGCAATCTGATCCTTTGTGGACACATATCCCAACTTTACTTCATTCTTTGTCACCTTCTCTCTCAAAAAGTGATACCTTATTGATATGTGCTTTGTTCTTGAGTGCATCACTAGATTCTTGGAAACATTTATAGAACTTGTATTGTCACACAAGATTGCAATTGGATCTTCATAAATAATTCTTATATCCTTCAAACTCTATTTCATCCATAACACTTGAGTACATGTTGTTGCAATATACTCTACTTCTGTAGTAGACAAAGTGATTGAGTCTTGCTTCTTGCTCAACAATGAAACCAACCTATTTCCCAAGAAGAATGCACCTCCAGTTGTACTTTTCCTCCAACTAAGATTTGCTTATCATTGATCTTAAAGTAGTGATTACTATCTATAGTGCCTTTACTAGACCTTTTCCTTCTAGATTTTCTTCCATGAGCTTCTTCATATCTGATTTCACAACACATCTTTGTTTTGGATTCCTGCACTAACTATCTAGTTGAGGGGTTTTTATTTTTAACATATCTCCCCCTGGACCATAGCTCTCAATTTACTTCCTAGAGGAAGTATCTACACCAGATGCTAGTGTGGATCCATCCTTGATCTCATTGACATCCTTCCTGATCTAGATCTTGCTCATCTCCATCTTGGTTTCTACTGGATCAACATTGTTCACGCCTTTGTCATCTCTACTCTATTTTCCTCTTCATTGTGGGATAGTCTTTCTCTACATTTATACTTTTGTAGAATCTAGCACAGTGTTTGGACTTGTTGCAATTGAGACAAACAATATTTCTCCAACCTTGATTTCTCTTGTTGTTTGAATTTGGCCTTATCTACACTGATTAGCCATATGCCCAAATCTTTTGTATCCAAAACACTTTCCATTGAAAGATTGAAGATTCCTTGGATTGATTTGATTGTTTCTTGACACACTTCTGCACTCATTTTCTTTATGACCAATTTTCTTGCAATTGAAACATTGACTAGAGAAAGATGGACCATTCTAATTCATACTACTCCTACACTAAGTAGCCCTATGACCATACATATTACATTTAAAACAATAACCATTGAAAGATGGGTATCTTTGAGCATTTGGTTGTCTGATCAAAGGTCTTCTAGGTCTTCTTCTTTGATTTCTTACTAGATAGTTTTTTCCTCTTCCTTCTTTAGATTTGACCTGTCCTAAAAATGAACTTTCTCCCTTTTCAAATCCTAAACCTTGCTTATCATCTAGACTCTTTTAGCTAGAAAGCAACTCATCAAGCTTTCCAGAGCTTATTTTGAGCTTTTCTTTATAGCTGTTAGCTACCTCTAGATTAGATTTCAAAAGCACAATTTCTTTTGCCAATTTCTCACATTCTTCTAACAAATCCTTCACAACTTGGCTCAGATGAACCTCTATTCTTGTTTTCTCTTTATTTTCCAGACTCAATTCTTCATTTTTCCTTTTAAGACTTTGTTGGAGTTCCTTGATTTCCTTACTTAGCTCTTGGATGCAACCATTTACTTCTACTATATTTTCTTTTGAGTTAATATTTTTTTCATTAGATTTCTTAATGTCTTCCAGAGCAATTTGGTGCCCTTTACTGTTAGTATTAGCTACTTTAGATTCAACACTAGTAATTAAGCATAGATTCATTTGACTCATAGCAGCTATGTGTCCTTTTACATCACATTTTGATTTATCACTTATGGTCTGGGAAACTTCTTGTGTTTCATTCTGTAGTTTCTCATTGATTAAGTCAAAGTACCCTTGAATGTTCTCATGAACCTTGACATTTGTCCTTTCAATAATATTTCCCAATCTATTGTTGTAGCAGTGGTAAGATTTGTTACAAGATGTATATCCAAGGAAAATGCCTTCGTCATACTTAGCATCATCCTTTTCCATTTTGATAAGGCATTTGCTTCCAAGGATTTTGAAATATTTTATAGTGGGTATTGTTCCATACCATAATTTAAAGGGAGTCTTTTTATTGTTGGATTTTGCCTAAACTCTATTTCATGTGTAGACAGTAGTTTGGATTGCCTCCTTCCAAAATGGTTCTAATAGATTTGCTTCTTCCATCATTGATTTTGCAATTTCTTGAATAGTCCCGCTTGTTTCTTCCATTACCTTATTCTTTGTAGAGAGTTGTTTTTCTATCCCATGAGTCTCACAGAACATTTTGAAATTGTTGGAGGTAAACTCTTCTTCTTTGCCAGTCCTCAAACACTTGATTTTCATATTTAGCTCATTTTCAACCATTTCTTTAAAAGATTTGAGTCCATCTAGAGATTCTAATTTTTCTTTAAAAAAGTTACCAAGTCATCCTAGAATAATCAACAATGAAAAACATAAAGTACTTGTTACCATGGAAGCTTCATATTCTTGTAGGACCACAAAGGCTTGTATGGATCAATTCTAGTCATTCAGTGGAAGATTTTTCTTTACCTTGTATTCTTCTTGATTGCTTTTTATCTTGACATTTACTACAAATGATGTTATTTGAGTAATCAATTTCTGGCAGATCTTTTACAATTTGGACTAAGTTTATCTTTACTACATCATCAAGATTGATATGACACAATTTTCTATGCCAAAGATAGCTTTCATTGGTCTGAGTTGTAAGCCCAAGAATGTTAGTTTTTTGAAGATGATAAAGATTCTTTTTTGTCCTTTTTCCAATGGCCATTGTAGCTCCATATTTCTATTTGATTTCAAAAGTAACATTCTCAAATACAAGACTAAATCCCTTTTTGCATAATTATCCAATGCTTAAGAGACTTTGCTTTAGATTCTCAAAATAAAAAACATCATCAGTAATTTGTCTGTTATCAAGATTAATTGATTCTTTTCCACATATTTTAGCAGTGCAATCATCTCCAAATCTAACTAGCCCTCCATCATATCTTTCCAAACATACAAACTTACTCTTGTCACCAGTCATATGATTTGAACAACTATTATCAATAATCCAATAGTTCTTTGCTTGAAACATAACTTCATTGCTTGTACTTACCTCTAGATCAGAACACCTTACATTGTTGACACTCTTTGTTTTGGAGAGGTAGTCATCATCTTCATAAAATGCTTTCTAGGACAATTCAATTTTATTATCTTTTAGTGAACATTCAGGTGCATAGTGATTAGTTTCACCACATCTAAAATCAGTGTGTAGCTGTTCATCTTTTAGCTCCATTTAGGATCTTCCTCAAGTTGTTACAATCTTTATGGAGGAAATTGGCTCTGATACCAATTGTTAAACTGCACTAAAAAACTGAGAGGGGGGGTGAATCAGTTGTCCTAAAACTTTAACCAATTTTAATCATCAACTTATCAATTACTTATATTTAGATATAACCATGAAACCATAAAATGAGAAGCTTAACACAAATGCATAATCAACACAGGGGACACCATATTTTTACGTGGAAAACCCTAAAAGCGAAAAACCATAGTGGGAGTTATCCCATAGAGATATATAAGTTATATCAATACCAAAAATCAAAGGCTCACTGCCTACAGGGCTCACTACCCAAATTGCTCACTACAAACAAAGGCTCACTGCCTATGGATGGCTCACTACAAAAGGGTGGCTCACTGCTAAAGGGTGGCTCACTACCAAAAGGTTGAACTAAGATAACATCATCTACTCCATGCCAAGGTTCATTTCCATTGAAGATAAAAACACCTCTGCTCTACTCTGCTACTTTACTTCACTTCTATCTTTGCATATTCACTCATGGATACAATTTCATGACTTAATTACAAGTATTTATACAATACATAAACCTTGGAATGATCATTAATGTTGGCATTACAATCATCAATCATTGGAACAATCTCCAAGGTTGGCATTACAAACATACATAAAATAGGTCTGTACCTAATACAAATTTAGCTAGGGAATAGATGTAAGAATGTATGTGGATCATGCCACACCTTAGGTGGTATTCAAACATAATCTTCTATGCTACAACACACTATCACAATCTACAATGCATCTCCGCATATGATGGATTTAACCAGGTCAGCCAAAACTAATATTAACATAAGTATTCAAGAACACGATTCATGTACTATCTGAATTACACCTTGTGGAGTAGTCTAAATGTAGAAGCATGATCAAGAGACATCCACAAGCACATTATAATCACCAAGAACCACCATACAAACTCTACTCACTTTATTAGTAAGATTCTTTAAACCAGAGCACAAGAACAACACGGTCAACTACTTTCATAAGTAAAAGATAGCTTGCAGAGCACCATATCATGAACCATTGTAATTGAAGGCACTTAACATCATCATAGACTTACTTCTAGAATCACAGACAAAAATACTTCAATGCGGAGGAATGCAGAGCAAAACACTTTGTCCCTATCACCACCAAACACAGAAAAAGTTGTCACTTTCGTGAACATAACTCACTCAATTCTTCATACCAGAGGCTCAAAATTGGAATATAACATCTTTAGACAGGTTTCTAAATAACTTCCAATCTACATACAAAGATATTTATTCTACAAGAAATGAGGAGCATTCTTTTGGATTGTTTTTCTGCATGTAATGCACTGTTTCTGCTACAACACACTATTATCACTGGAGAGGCTAATTTTCTCAATATCCTCAACAAAGTAAGAGCACGGTTGACACCAATGACAACACTGATTAGGCACATACTTGCGATAATTACTCCTTGTACTTTGTGCTTACAACAATTACAACTTTGAATTAGGGTAGAACCCAAGCAAGCTACTACTCCCTGAATATTATGCTCACTACATTTAGGAATTACAAGGACTATTGCAAAGTAGACATCTAACTTATGTTGATAATGCAATCTTATTTTTTTGTTCAAAGCATGCCTTCAAACTGATTCTGCACACTTCATACCTTTCCCTCTGCTATATCATTTTCATATATACATCTACGCATTAAAAATGAGTTTGATCTTCTACAAATATCCTCTACAACACTTCAAAACACTAACTAGGTTGGTACTATAAACATCATTGGATGAAACATGTAATTCTTTAAGGGTTGACCTCAATACATACAATTGATAAGAAAACTTGTTGTAGACCTCAAGACTTCATGAAGGTATTTAAAACAAATAACCTCACATCTTCCAAAATCAAAGCAATACGTTAGGATCTACTGTACATACTAGAGGCTTAACCAATTGGCTCAAACTGCTCAAAACTACTGACTATTCATCTTCACACTACCAGGGAGAAAGCCAAAATCTTCATGCAAACCAAGAATTTAAACATGCATCTTCTCAACATAATCCAAATATCATTCTCCTAAAGTATCTAACCAATATATGCGTCTACAACACAAGGAACACACTGAACTAATGAAACATGACATTCCGTACTGACCGTGACACATCAAAACATGAGATATCATATTGTAGTACACCAAAATATTTGAATTTTTTTTGGAATGAACATATACATCATTATATATATATATATATATATATATATATTCCAAAAGCCACACATCCTCATTTATCACTTTCAAAGAAAACCAAAGACTTGAGACAGGTATATTGTAATTTGGAGGACACTCATATGCAATTCTCCACTAGCTAGCTTAGATGCCTTATGCAGTACATGAGATAAGAAAGATTTGCATGTGGTTCAAACCTAAGATACATTAGGACATGTAGAATCTCTGCACAAGCTCCTATATCTGATTTGTATTCTTTCCATCTTCTCCAAGTACTCAAATATGTCTTTCAATAATAACTTAGACATCCAAACTTAACTATATTACTTCTATCATTTTGATAGTTGACCTTGCGGACCCTCAGAACACTTGATACTACAAGATAGCATTAATTGTCCATCCCCAAGCATGTCCTCAGAACCACATGAAAAATAATGTCTTTCAGAGCAATACGGAGCATTCCATTAAGTCTCCATCATTGCTTTGCCCTATCTAAGTAGTAACCAGTACTCTATCCCTTCTAACATTTTCTGCTAGAGATGTGAATACTTGAAAACTTGGATATATCATTTCAATACCTTGATACACTTGTCTTTAGAATTGCGAGATCAAATCTTTCTCTATGGAGAAATTTAGACCAAACAAATGTTACTTTTCCATGGAATATGCACTGTAAATGCCTTAGATAGATTTCTGATATTTACCATTAAGTGTGGTACTCCAAACTATTAAGATATACATATAGGGATACTAAAAACATGTAAAGACATGAGTATTTACCTCAGCATCATGCTCAGACACAAATCTTATCACATTACCATACTTAGACAGTTTTCTCCTCTCCTAGACTAGTTTTCCTTGACCATGCTGACTCTACCTTTGTATAAGTTTATCATTATATCTCCATATACTATGGCAACATCAATGACAACACATATTGCCAACAATCTCCCCCTTTTTCATTGATGGAAACATATACTCCCCCTTAGATATATATTTCTCTCTCCCCCTTTGACATCAAGGACAAATGGATCTCAATGTCAAGCATTTAAAATTACTTCAAATGTTCTAACTATTTCACCTTACCACTTTACTCCTAATGCACCTAACAATGTTATCTAACAAAACTGGCCAAAAATATACTACAACACTTTCTAATACTTCTGCATATGTACAAAATAATCAGAACTTGCATAAGTAGAATAGAAATATACACTTTCAACTTGAAGAGGGCAAAATACTCTTGTAAGACACCTTTAATTTTGCAAGGTGTGTCTCCCAATCCTTCTTCCAAATTTCCCAATCCTTCTTAGCAAAGGAAAGCAAACTGTATTGACTCTCAATCTGAATAAGGAAGTCTTCTCCTTCATCTAAAGAAATAGGTACCAGATTCATTTGTACCATCTTCTCCACACCTACTATCACACCAGTCAAGGAGGTAACCCTTGCACTTACCAAATCTCTAAGTTGACAAAATTGTATAATGATATTTTCTTTTTATTCTTGCAGTTGGAAAAATTGTCCATGTAGATTCTCAATTGATATTCTTGTTGTACCATCTACATCATAGACTAGATCATAGATATCGGAGGCTTGAGCAATTTGTGACTCTATTGAATCCATTTGGTCCTTAATGCTCTTTGTAGAATTAGGCTATTTTAAATAAAGCTTAAACAAAACTCTAGCTTCTTCTAAGCATTTTTGTACATGTCTCAGATTGTCTTGCAACTTACCATGTGCAACACTGCACTTGTTAGATATTTGAGTCAATCTCTTATCATTGACCTTCTTTGTCATTTATTTTTATAATTTTTCCTCTAGACTAATAGAATAATCTTTGAAGGAATCTAACAGAAGCTTTATCTTTTCCACACTAGATAAAGAATCATCAATGGTTGCTCTGGGGATGCCTTCTTTCAACATTTTAACTGCTTCTTCTATCAATTCTATGCCCTTTTGGTGTGTTGACAGTATCTCTTTTCATGCAGAGGCATGAAATACATCACCAATATGAAGCTTCTATAGGGGAAAGATCTTTCCAATATCAACTTGTCCCTATTGCATTAGAAGTTATAGCAGTTGTGCAGATACTATTGGTTCAAATTGGAACTACATGTCCAATAGGCTCTTTAATGAGTCTCTAGTGGATTCATCATCAATCTTTGTATTTTTTTTTTCCTTCCTTTCATCATCACCAAATTTATCCTTGGTCTTTTTCTCTTCTTTAGTAGATTCTAGAGGAGGCAAACTTTCAGTATTTAGTGCTTCTATTTTCTATGAGATCTTTTCTTCATTTTTCTTGTCATCAACAATAATCTCCACTATCAGAGGGCATTATTTGTAACCATGTCTTCTTTCTCATGACTTAGAGAGTAGATCCATTGGAATAGACATGGTATGATCATGAATTGTAGTAGAAGTAGAAGAAGAACTATCACCATTATCTTTCTCATGACCATTCATGGAGATGAAATTAGTAAGGTCCTCTAATATCAATGGATACATACCCATGAGAGTTATGAAGCTATCAGAATCAAATATATACCAAAGGATTTCATATATATAATTTAGAAACATTGATATCATACATGGATGCTATGCGATCTAAAACATATGGATGCACATTAATTAATTTAGATAAAATTTCAAAATCTATGATATATGCATGCAAAGACACCAAAGAGGAGCAACTAGAACAATCCATAATGCAATGTCTTGTCTACTCTATAAAAATATGATATGTAACAAAAATGTACAATTCATTAATCAAGTACAACCAATATCACAATAAGATTGCAATCAAAGACCTACAAGTGCAAGAGAAGTGGGGTCTTCCAAAAATGTGTGTTTTTGGTAACCTCAACAACTAAGTCTTGCAAATATGAGATGTGTAGTATCTGCAAAGGAAGTGCAAAGGAAGTGCATAAATGATTAATCCACTTAAATTCACAAAAAATATTTAAAAGACTTTGCTTTGATGAAGATGCATTGAAAGCAAGACTAGCTAGGGCTTCTTATCAAAACCCTAGATTTTGAATGCTTACTTCCTAAATCACAATTTTTCAATACAATAATTATTTTTGAAAGAAAATGACATTTATGACATGATACATCAATGCAAGATCAGATTTGAGATGTGAATGATAGCAGCAAAATCTGAAACAAGATCTTGATTACAACCCTAGGTTTTGAATTTGACTAGGCTTTCCAAAAATGCAACTTTTTTTTTACAAAACCCTACTAATGAGTCTTAAATGCAAGATGCAACAGCATGAAATGATTAACTACTGTAATGCCAATCAGATATGATGTAAAAATCATAAATGTAAATCTTTCTATGATGATCTACAACATATGCAATGAGAACAATGCATTAATATTCTTTTTCTAAGCCTAAAATGCTTTGATTTTTCACCTTTTTCAATGCAAACAAATGCAATAATGTCCTAGAACAAAAAGGATGATAAGGTATAGAAAATTAAATCCCTTTAATCAACCCAACAAGATCTGAAACAACACACTAATCTAGAAACCCTAGGTTGAAGATGTTACACATATGTTTCCTAAGGTTGTCACTTATGTGGTTGTCATTGATGTCAACACTCAAATTTTGTCACTAATGTGGTTGTAACACTCATGTCAACACTTAGTTTGGGTTGTCTAATATGTTGTTGATGTTGGATGTGATGTGGTTGTCATTGATGTTGTTGATGTTCATGGTTCGATGCCTTGTCTTGTTTGAGTTCAACAGAGACTATGAAATTGAGTATGTTTGTTGATAGTAGAGAAGATATATTAAGATGCGAACTAGAGACAGAAAGAAAATATATTAAGATGGGAATTAGAAGCATCAAGAAGCTATATTAAGATGGGAATTAGAAGCATCAAGAAGCTATATTAAGATGGGAATTAGAAGCATCAAGAAGATATATTAAGATGGGAATTAGAATCACCAAGATAAAGTAATGCTGATAGTGGGAGATGTTGCTGATGGTATGTAATATGTTGCATGTTCTTTCCTATTGTTCCTAAGAAAGTATGTGTTGCTACAATAAGGTTTTGGCCTCAGGAGATTGGTGAAGGATTTTTCTATAGAAAGTTACTTTGAATATTGTCTGGAATAATGCTCCACATTCCTCTGCATTTGTAGACATGATCATGTGGTTTAGAAGTTAAGTTCATTGAGTTGTGAAAGTGTTATATTGAAGAGTTCATGTCATCAAACCTTCAAGAATGAAAGTTACAAGTGATAGAGTTCCAGTCACTGCTCTGGTAGAGTAAAGTAGTGATGAAGGCTCATTAGAATACTTCGCATTCCTCCGGAAGTGAATATTTGGTCATTTAGTTTTGAGGACATGTTCAAAGATGTTAAATGCATGCTACTTTGTAGTATCAAGTGTTTTGGTGGTCTACAAGTTCATTTTTCCAAATGACAGTGAGCTACAAATAGTTTTGGGTGCCTGATTGTTCCCAAAATATGTTGATGGTATGTGCCAACTTGTTGCTGCATGAAATGGTAAATTGGCTAATGGAAGATGATCTTGATGATCTTGTTATGTTTCATGTTGCTCTAAAATGTGTTTTCTACTTTCTACGGAATTGGTTGTGGTCTGGAATAATGATGTTGCTAGGTTATTCTCTTGCCTAGCCGACTGGGGAATGTTGATGGTGTGCGGCTCAAAGTATTTGTTGTGCAGAGATCAAGAAGTGCTTGGATGTGTTGTATAGGTCATGCCAACTCATCTGGGAGAGGCACAAGTAATGTTTTATCATCCATGTCTACTGCTAAGTTGTAATGGCCAATATGATACTAGCTTCATATTTTCTTTCCTAATGATGACCTATTTCAAATGTATGAAGCATGCAGATGATATTTATTGAAGACCGTTGCTATGAAGGATGTTTAGGACTAGGTTAAGCATGTGTTGGGATCTACAAAGTATATTCATCTTCCTGGTGTTGAGTGTAATTCATGTTAGGGCTTACCCACTACACATTTCATGATGTTTGATCTATTGGCTGACTTGTAATTGTAATATTCTTATTGTCTTTAGTTGATAGGTAATGTAATAAATGTAATATCATGTATATATTGTAAACCTAGCTGATCTAGGAGAGGCATGATTGTGAAAATGAATTTCTGAAGTAGAATGTGGATATGTAATGCAATATGATGTGCAACTGAAGGAGAAAGAACAAAAGTGATAGATACTATCTAGATTTATCTTCAAGATATTTTGTAAGAGAAGGAAAGTGAAGAGTGTGCCTAACTAATTCAATCATCAAGGAGTATCAAAGTAGAATTGCAATCATCAAAAGAAGTGATCTTCATTGTCAATTTTCAAACAATTGAAGGATTGTCATGTTGTAATCATTTCTAAGTTTATTGTCAGTTTAGGGAGTAGTTGCTTCCTTGGGTTGTAGCCCTAAAACAAAGTTTGCATGGAATTGTAGCTTCCTTGGGAGTGACCCTACAACTTTTCTTCAGGGAGTAGTTGCTTCCTTGGGTTGTAGCATCAAAACAAAGTTTATAGGGAGTAGTAGCTTCCCTGGGTTGTAGCCCTAAAACAAAGTTTTAATCTTTATAACAGTGAGCTTCATATATTGTGAGTTAACTCTCACCATGGTTTTTCCCTTATTGGGTTTTCCATGTATATCTAGTGTTATGTGTGGTTATGCTTTGTGTTTTTGTGTTATGTTTTTGTTTATGCTATAAAGATTAAGCTTAAATTTGCTCCAAAAGAAGATTAACCACTTCAGGAAGGTCCAAGATGGCTCATAATGGATCTCACAAGGAACCTATGTTTGATGGAACAAATTATGCCTTTTGGAAGCTAAGGATGGAAGCTTATATGAATTCTCTAGGGTTCGGTGTTTGGAAATCTTTTAAAAATGGTTACACTACTCCTGCTAATGATCCTACACATGCAGATGAGATCAAGTTGTACAATAGCAATGCTAAGGAAAAAAAGTGCTATCATGAGTGGGTTAGCTAATTCAAAACTACTAAAAGTAATGAATTGTAGTTCTTCTTAGGATGTTTATGATAAAATTAAAAACATTTATGAAGGACAGTAAATTAAAGAAAGCCAAGACAAGATGCAAGCCTTCAAAAGAAAATTTGAGACCTTGAAGATGGTTGAGGATGAAGATGTTGCTAGCTATATGCTTCAAATAGATGAAGTAGTTAATGGAATCAAATGACTTTGTGGAGAAGTGAAAGATGATGAAATTGTGAAGAAGGTTCTGAGATCACTCCCTAAATCTTACAGTCATAAGATATCTTCTATTGAGGAGAATAAGGATTTGGATCAATATTCAATAGATCAATTGTTTGGTTCTCTCACAGCCTTTGAAATGAGAGAATTTGACAAAGGTGCTCCAAAGAAGGAATCAACTTTCAAAGTCAGTAAGAAGAAAAAAGTTGAAACAAATGATCAAGATGATGATCTTGATGAGATAGAAGAAAATTTTGTTATAAGACTAAAGAAAGGCACTGGAAAATACAAATGTAAGTTACCATTCAAATGCTTTAATTGTGGAAGAGTTGGTCATTTTGCTTCTAAATTTCCTTTTACAGAATCAAGGGGTAGTAACATGAAAGATAAGTTCAAAAAAAGAGTCTATTCCATGGAGAACAATTGCTCTTCAGAAGATGAGGATCATGATGATTCAAATGATGAAATACTTTTCATGGCCTTGAATGTTGGTGACTAAAAGGGTGATATTAGGAAATGTGAAAAGTCTAATACCTTGCAGGATGATCAAGATATGGTTGTATGGTGTACCTTTTATGCAAAGGAAGAAGCCAATACTTGGGTAATTGACAATGGTTGTTCTAACCACATGACTGGTGAGAAGGAGAAGTTTATCAACCTTAAGAAGTAGAATGGTGGAGCTGTTAAGTTTGGTGGTGATGAGTCAGCACAAATCTATGGAAAAAGTACTATAACTATTGATGGGAAGAACAAAACTGAGGATGTCGTCTATGTAAAAGGGATAAAGAACAATCTCCTTAGTGTTAGTCAGATGTGCAATAAAGGGTACAATCTTACTTTTCATGCCAAAGGTTGTGAAATCAGGAAGGCAGGGCCTGGAAGACTAGCTGCAGAAGGTATTAAGACATATGGAGATATATATCATCTAAAGGAGGTAAATTGAAGAACATGTTTATTGGCTCAATCTAGTGAGTGTTGGTTGTGGTACAAGTAATGGGACACATCAACTTTGACAATATGGTAAAGATCATCTCTACTCATGCGGTGAGAGTTATGCGTAAGATAACCAAGCCTGCAAACACTCTATGCAAGGAATGTCAAATGGGAAAGTAGACATAGACAAGTTTCAAGAGCAAGGAATGTTCTTCTACAATGCCATTGGAGCTCATTCATACTAACCTATGTGGTCCTACAAGAACAAAGAGTCAACAAGGGGAAAGGTATTTCATGTTGCTTATTGATGATTACTCTAGGATGACTTGGGTTACTTTTTTAGGAGAAAAATCAGAAGCCTCTGATAAGTTTAAAATTTTCAAAGTAATAGTTGAGAATGAAATCGATACTAAGATCACATGCATAAGATTTGATAGAGGAGGTCAGTTTACTTCAAATGAATTTGAAATTTTTTGTGAAGATCATGGTATTAGGAGACATCTATCTCCTCCTAGGACCCCTCATCAAAATAGGGTAGTGGAGAGGAAAATTAAGACTATGAAAGAGATGGCTAGGACAATGTTGAAAGATACAGATCTACATGATATGTATTGGAAGGAAGCAGTCCATACTACTGTCTACCTATTTAATAGAGTATAATTGAGGGTTAATGACACTAAGACCCCTTATGAGATATGGTATGGAAGGCCTCCCACTATTAGATACTTCAGGATCTTTGACAGAAAATGCTACATCAAGAGAGATGAAGACCTTGGAAAGTTTAATTCAAGGAGTGATGAAGGGATCTTTCTTGGTTACTCAACCAAAAGCAAGACCTATATATCCTATAACAAGAGGTTGGGAAAGATTATTGAAAGCACAAATATTAAGGTAGATGAAGAGTTGTATCATATTTCTCAAGAACTAGAGGTATGTAGATCTGATATACCTCTCTACATTGAAGAAGAAGAAGAAGAGGAGAAAGAAGAGAAGGAACAAGAATCAAAGTAGATCCCTAAGACTCTATCAAAGTATGTTTAGAGGAACCATTTGTTGGAATTAGTCTGGACAACTGAGAGGAGGGGGTGAATCAGTTGTCTCACAAATTTTAACCTTTTCTTCTTTCAACCTTCTTTATCAACTTGCAATCAGATTATTGGTGTAAAAATTAAAGCATGAATCAACAATACATGAGTAGAAACAAATTAAACACGCATAACACTAGGATTTTTACGTGGAAAGCCGGTTAAGGGAAAACCATAGTGGAGGTTAACCCACAAGATTTGTACCCTATTAAAAGTACTTAAATGAAATGAAAAAGGCACTTGCCTTAGGGTTCACTGCCTAGAGCTCACTGCTCAAAGAGGCTCACTGCCTACATGAGGCTCACTACCTATAGGAATTTATGTTTAATACAAAAATAATGAATTGATGAATAGCATCTTCTTCATGCCTAGTTCAATCCCATTGAAAGCTTACTAAACTTCTGCTTTGCCCCCAAACACTTCTTTATTATCTCTTCATCCTTTACTACCCTTGTTCTTTTGTTCTTCCTCTTCTAATCTCTGCTTCTGAAGCTTCCTTAGAATTTTATCATTTTCACACAAGGATGATCTTCCACAATTCAACTACACACCTTTATATTCTTCATCAACCTTGTAATACACATCAAAGTCATCATTACAAACATCTAACTTAATACAAATCACTATATTGTCATCCAAACATAATTGGGACTCAATTCTTCTTTAATCAACATGCCATGCTTCATAAAATTACTCTTAGATTACCTGCAACATGCTTTAATCATCTGGTTGGCCAAGATTGGGAAGAATGACATCAAGAAAGAAACCTTCAACAACAAGCTCAAACTTCAATGTGGACCTTCAATACTATAGTTACACGATCCAAAAATCTCCACAAGCACCTTGAATTCAACAGGAACATCTGCACTCCTCCAGATCATCAAAATCACTTGCATCTTCATTTGGAACCTCAAAAACACTGTCTTCCATGACTGTCATACTAGAAAGATTGCTTGCGGACCTCCAAACCATGAACCACTAGAGTTGATGATACAAACTGACTTCCCAATGATGCCTCTAGATCCGCAAATTATAATATTTTAATGCAGTGCAATCCAGACCAATTTACTGTCACTCTATCTCTTCTGAACAACCGTCAAAACCTGGTTCTACTCAAATGGCCATAGCTTTTTCAAATCTTTGTGCAGACCTCTCAATTCTTAAGTGGAACTACTTTAGACAATCCTCTACATAGCCATATGGTCTGCATACATTTAACTTCATTAATTTTCTCACTATCCTCAACATTCTAGTGTTCTAAACATGCAACAAAATAGAATACAGTTAACACCAATGACAACAAGGATATGTTGACATCAATGACAACACTGATTAGGCACATATTTGCAACAATCTCCCCCTTTGTCATTGATGGCAACATATGATTTGAAAAACTGATTCAACCATCAAGACAAGAACTTCTCCCTCTTTCTCTTATCACTTATGCAATCACTTTCTTCACTGCCCCCCTTTCATCAGCAACTAGTTTTTCACATGATTTCTCTCCCCCTTTGACATCAATAGAAAAGGGCACATATTCGCAATCTTTTATCCCCCTTTTTGTTTCAGACTGATCTCTAGAATTTTTATACTAACTAATCCTAAGTAGTATCTTCTTAACACCAATCTGGATCACAAGATATGACTTTGAATTCCATCGAACTAATGCACCCTAGTGCATCTTAGATCTGAGAAGGAGGGGTAATAACCCCTAACTTCTCTCTGAGATACTCAAAAGTATCTTTAGGTAGAGGCTTGGTGAATATATTCGCAATCTAATCCTTTAAAGAAACAAACTCCATTTTGACTTCATTCTCACTTCCCTTTTCTCTCAAGAAATGAAACTTGATGGATATGTGTTTTGTCTTTGAATGCAACACCAGATTCTTGGAGATGTTTATTGCACTTGAATTATCATAGAAGATTGTAATAGGTTCCTCAAATACCACTTTGATATCCTTTAACATTTGCTTCATCCACAAAACTTGACTGCAATTACTTGCTGCTACTATGTACTTTGCCTCTGTAGTAGATAGAGATATTACCTCTTTCTTTTTGCTCAACCAAGAAACCAATCTTCTTCCCAAGAAGAATACACCACCACTAGTATTTTTCCTATCATCTACATCTCCTACCCAATCAACATTAGTATATGCATGAAGAGTGAATTCATTGTCCTTTGGATACCACAATCCATAGTCAAGTGTCCCTTTAAGATATCTAAAAATTCTTTTCACTGCTACTACATGGGATTCTCTAGGACCAACTTGAAATCTAGCAACAAGTCCAATTACATTCATGATATCAGGTCTGGTCTGAGTTAAATAAAGTAGCCCTCCAATCATTGATCTATACTTTTTCTGATCTTCCTTAGGTGAATCATCATCTTTACTTAACTTGCATCCAGTTACTATAGGAGTACTTACTAGTTTTGACTCCTCCATTCCAAACTTTTTCAACAATTCACTCACATACTTAGACTGAGATATGAAGATACCTTTATCTAACTAAGTGATTTGTAGACCTAGGAAGAAATTCATTTCACCAAACATGAACATCTCAAATTCACTTTGCATCTGATCAACAAATTTTTTTGCACATATTCTTATTTCCACCAAAAATGATATCATCAACAAATACCTCAACAATCAGAATATTCTCATGATCAATCTTGAAGTAAAGATTACTATCAGCAGTGCCTTTGCTATAACCTAGCTTTAGCAGATACTTATCTAATCTTGCATACTAGGCTCTTGGGGCTTGTTTGAGTCCATACAATGCTTTCCTTAACCTACAGACCATATCTCTCTGATCAGATAACTGAAATCCTTCTGGTTTCTCAATGTAGACTTCTTCTAATTCTCCATTGAGGAATGTTGATTTGACATCAATCTAATAGACCTTGAAATCTTTATAAGTAGCAAATGCAAGAAATAATCTAACTGCCTATATTCTTGCCACTGGAGCAAAAGTTTCTTCATAATCAATTCCTTCTACTTGAGAATATCCTTTGCATACCAATCTTGCTTTGTTTCTTACAACTTCACCATCTTCATTTAGTTTGTTCTAGAAGAACCATTTAGTTTCAATCACATTTTTGTCCTCAGGTCTAGAAACAAGATCCCAAGTGTGATTCTTTTCAATTTGTATTAATTCTTCTTCCATTGCTTTTACCCAATTTTCATCATTGCAGGCTTCACATACTGATTTTGGTTCAATCTTTGAAATCAAACAAATCTCTTCTTGATCTTCAACAATTCTTCTCCTAGTTCAAACACCTTTATTTCTATACCCTATGATATGATTTTTAGGATGATTCATCCTTACATACTTGGGAGTTTTGGTATTTACTTGAACTTCTATTTCTTGAACTTGTTCCTTAACTTCTGCATTATCCTCTTGAGTCACTAGATTTTTTGGATCAATCTGGATCTAAGTCTAGGTTTTACCTTTCCTTCCTTGACTTTAAATTTCATCTTGATTATTTGATTCATATCTGCAAGACATGGAATGTACTTTTCTCTCATCAACTCTAACATTTGCACTTTCAACAATCTTTTTTAATCTTTTATTAAAGCATTGGTATGCCTTGCTTTGAGTAGAGTAACCCAAGAATATCCCTTCATCAGTTCCTACTTCAAACTTGCCTAGATCCTCATCTCTTTTGATATAGCACTTACTACCAGAAACTCTGAAATACTTCACAGTAGGAGGATGACCAGACCATAGTTCATAAGGGGTCTTACCAGAATTGCCTTTGATCTACACCCAGTTGAGAGTGTAGACAATAGTACTCACAGCTTCTCTCCAATAAACTTGAGGAACATTTGTTTCCATCATCATGGTCCTAGTAACTTCTTGAAGGGTCTAGTTCTTTCTTTCCACAACTCCATTCTACTGAGGAGTCCTAGGAGCAGATAACTATCTTTTTATTCCTTACTTTTAACAGAATGTATCAAACTCACCAGAGGTAAACTCTCCACCTCTGCCAGATCTCAGACACTTTATCTTCACACCAATCTCATTCTCCACCATGACCTTGAACACTTTGAATTTGTCAAGAGCTTCTGATTTTTCTTTCAAGAAGGTTATCCACATCATCTAGGAGTAATCATCAATTAGCAACATAAAATATCTGTCTCCTTGCACACTCCTAATTCTAGCAGGACCACAAAGATCAGTATGCAAAAGTTCCAACCGTCCACTCAAAAATTGTTCTTTACTTTTGAATGAAGTTTTGTTTTGTTTACCCAATTGACATTCTCTACACATGCTACCAGGTTTCATAAGTTTTGGGAGATCTCTCACAACCTAAGTAGAACTTATCTTGACAATATTATAAAAATTCACATGACACATTCTCTTATGTCATAGCCAACTTTGATATCTCTGAGCAATCAAACAACTTTTTCCAGAACTACTTAAATGAAAGATGTTACCTCTAGTTTGAATACCAAATGCAATTTTAGTTCTGGAGCTTTCCAAGATTTTGCATTTTCCATCCTTGAATCAAAGATCATAAACCTTGTCAACCAACTATCCAACACTGAGAATATTATGCTTCAGTCCTTCCACATACAGAACATCATTGGTGTTATTCTTACCATCAAAAGAGATGGATCCTCTGCCACAGATTCTACCAGCTGAGTTGTCTCCAAATTTCACAATTCCACCTTCATATTTTTCAAATCAGTCATATGATGAGAACATCCACTATCAATCACCCATTCATCATTTTCAACAACTTGAGCAGCCAAGGCACTTTCCACATTTGTACAACTAGTAGATTCAGTAGACATTAGATCTTCTATCATCCCCACATTTCCCATGTGGTCATGACATGCATCACATTTGTCATGTGGTCATGACACAAGATATAAAATTTTTTACCACACTTCCCTAGAAACCCCCTCGCATGCATAAGCATGCTCAGTGGCATTATGCATAAGGCATGCAGAGTAATGCATTCACTTGCGCATACCATTTTGCAATGAAGGCCATCTAGGTGGTCGATGTGGTGTGGTGAACGTCACCAATAGGGTTAGGATCAATGATCGAAACCCTAAGTTAGCCTATGTGAATGATGGGATTTTGACATAAATCAAAATCAAAAGCCAAATTCAAGTGCACAAATAAAAAATATATGTATCTATATCTCAGTGTAAACCCTCTGTGAGCTCCCTCCATTTCCATGGCTGCCCTACCTACACACAAAAGAAAAGAGGAGAAAAAAAAAGATGTGTAAACAAATAAAAATATATATGTAAACCCTTTGTGAGCTCCCTCCATTTCCATGGTTGCCCTACCTGCAAACAAAAGAAAAGAGGAGAGGAGAGAAGATATAAAGAAAATTAGAGAAAACAAAATGAGATAGCAATAGGGTTAGGGCTTTATTTTGTGAGAATAGAAGATAATAAAATAGAAAGATTTTAGGGTTGTGGAGAGTAAATAGAAGAATGAGGAATTTTTGTTTTGGAGTTTATATTTTTGTTATGTACATGACTTTTCTTCTCATCCCTAATTTTAGGAGAGGTTGTGTTTTTAATGCATTTTTTTTAGCTAGTGATTTAATATTAGAAAGAGGGGATTTTAGTGGGTTAATATATTTTTATCTTACACTAATGAATAAAACATTTATCCTTGACTTTTAATTAATTTTAATGGGTGAATTTTAAAGGGGGTTTTAGATTTATTTGGCCTATGCATGTATTTTATCTTAATCAACCTAGGTGTATAGTCAAACATATTCTGGTGGCAATAATTAGTTTAATTGTTTGTATTTAATATTTAATTTATTTTTAGTGGACTCATGATTTTAGTTTTTTTTTAAACTTAGACTTTTGCTTTTTTTTAAATGTTTTGTTGATTTTATTAAGTTAGTGGGTTTAAATTATTTAATTTAAATCATTTTATTCCTTATTTGATTGCTTTTTGATTTATTATCTTAGGTGGGAAATAATATTAGGAAATTTATTTAATTTAAATCATTTTATTTCTCTATTTAATTGCCTTTTGATTTATTGGGTTAAGTGGGAGATATTGTAGAAAATTTTATTAATTTAATTTGTTTAAATTCTTTTTATCTATTCCATAGTGTAAAGGGGATACTTATTTTAATTAATTATTTAATTTGAACCCCATTTAATCTATTTGGTTAGTACTTAACTTATGGTTGAATTTTATTTTTTTTTCTTTTTGTTGTTGACTTTAGAGTTTAGGATTATTTTATTTTAAATTTTATCACTTTGGCTAATAAGGAATGTTGAAATAAATTTGGTTTAGAAACATATTAGTTTTAGATTAATTTCTTTTAAATGGTTTTTAACTAGGGGATATTTTTAAATTTCCCCATTCTTGACGTAGAGGCGTTATGCTACCAAAGTTTATCTAGAATATTATGGTTAACTTAGTAATTTATTTCCTATCCATTTTAATGCATTTATTTATCATGAGATTTAATTTTGTCCTAGATATATTTAATTTAATTTAATCATTTTAGTTCCTTGGGTTAGATTTTGACGCATGTCAAAATCCCTCCACTTCACATAGGGATCTTGGGGTTAGTTCAAATTTGAACCTAACCCTATTGGCGATGCCACTCATGTTGCATAACCCCTTACTTAGCTTACATTTTGTTGGGGTTGCAAAAGATGTTCGCAATACCCCGTCGATCGATAGACTTGTTTGCGCCTTTGTGCGCATGCCACTAAGCATGCTGATGTGTGTGAGGGGGTTCCTAGGGATGCGTGGAAATTTTTTTGGTATTTCATGTCGTGACCACATGACAAATGTGGACATGACACATGTGTAGTGTGTTGTGACCACATGGGAAATGTCAAACATGGGATCTCTAGGTGTATATTATTGCCGAGTTGGGCCGATAATAGATTGTGCTTACTTGTGTTGTATGTCTAACTCTAGCTTGAGCAACGATGAGTTCGTAAGACACCTTGAATGGGAATAGTTTATTTTCCCTCAATTCTTTCTTCTGCTAACCCCCATGTATGACTCAGTGTCATAGATATGTGGGATGTGTATTTGTGATGAATAGAGTAATTGAAGGACTATACAAGTCCTGAACTTGAAAGTTGGTTAGTACCTTGACCTAGTGTTATCCTAAGAGTATGGTATCAGATGTGTTTTACTAACTGTTGTTTCAAGATTAACCTCGCTCCCTATCCTAGTGTTGGTGCATTTCAATCTTTCTTTAAGGGTCATGATAACTTATGGTAAGTGCACCTTTAGACAAGTGTTATTATGATAAAGTTTTGTTCTTTTGGCTACCTGAGGGTTTCCCTATTGAATGTTGAGTTGTGCTAACTTACCTTGTAGGAGGAAAGGGATGTATTGAGAGGTACACTATCTTAGACAAAGACTCACATACCCTAAATTAGTTATTGGATCCACCTGGTGATGTCTAGTTAACCTTGTATCTTGGGGTAAGATGTGCCTTCTTTAAATGCCCCTCTAGCTTGGATGCAACAGAGTTGTAAACCTTTAGTTGTCCTTTGCCTTGTTGTAGGATTAAGTCATCCTGATGAGTGTGGTGGTCACTCAAGGGGTGAGCAGAGTGGTGTATTCTCTTATAAGAGTCACTTGGTACCTTCATTTGAAGGATGGAGGAGTGGATGTTAAAAGAGTTCAGCATTCAAAGCCTTTATGACTAAATTCTTGGGTTTTGCTTCTTGATTTTTTTTATGAAAGGTTCAATAGTAGCTTGAGGACCACTTTGTGATTGTGAGTCTTGTGATTTTTGTTGTGCCACGTCAAGTAAATCTCCTTGCAACATGATGGTGTCTAGTGGATAATTGGGCTATGTGCTGCCCATGCATTAATTCGTAATGTGCTTTGTACATTAAGTATAATCACCTCACTAGTTGATGGTTAAAGATGGTGTAAGTACATGAGGCTGAAAAATTTCTTTTGATAGTCGAGGAGTAGGATCTAGTTGCAAGTGTGATTTTGTATCTGTATTAAATAGTAATCTAAATTCCACCTCGATCCCTCCCTTGCCACCTAATTTCACTGCAAATTGCTTACCATTATGTCATGACATGGTGATGAGATCTCCTTAAGATTTGAGTAGGATTTGGTGCTTGGAAGGCTATAGTGAAAGACTTGTGTTTGGTTGTAATATAGAAAGTCAAGATTGAGTTATGGTTGTCCTATCGGGTTAATGTGGAAACCCCCTAAGTGGTATCTTCTTGAACCGTTAGATGTTGGATTTTGGCGACTCTTGAGGTGAGTCCCTCATGCAACTGATTGCTAGATTCCTTGAAGGAATTTTTTTTGGGTTATAAGATACTATTTTTTTTATTACAATAAGTCTAAGTGTTGAGTTGAATAGGGAATCACACACCTTGCTTTAGGGTAATGGATGTGGTTTGTCTTATGCAGGGGTATCACGTAAACATTTGGACTATAAGGATACAATAGGAAATTAAGTTTGATTTGAGGATAATAGTGAGTTGGTTGTAATTCTTTTTGGGTGTCAGTGGCTAGGTGTTGTGATAGACTCATATGATCAACATAGATGCATCCGATGGGTTGTTTTTAGGTGATATAAAGCCTGGTATTGAACTTGAGAGTAATTTGTGAGCCACCTTAGAAAATTTTAGGATTTTGGAAGTTGGCAATTTCAGTTGAGTTTTGGTACTATCTATGAAGAAGTTGTTGTGTTCTTCTTGAGGAAGCATGAAGGAACCCACTTCGAAGGTGACTCTTGGGATACATGACTTTTGGCAATCTCTTCCAAGCATGTCCTAGGTGGCCTAGAAGTTGTGGATGTATGTGTAGTTGGGGTGTTTCATGACCTAGGTTAATAGTGTGACCACTATCCCTCTCCTCTCGTTGGTTACTAAGTTATACATGTGTAATGTTGTAATGTGCAATTTTGGTGAACTTGTTGAAGTTAATTATTTACTTATTGATGGTATTTGTATGTGTTCTAAACTAGCAGTTTTGAGTCTATTTATTTGGGCTACTTGGCCGACTCACCTTCTTAAAGTCCTCTTACCTCAAGGACTTGTTTAATTATATTTTGATTGAATTTTGAATGATTGATTTTGGCACCACTTTTGATATTGACTTATCTTTTAAAATTGAATTATGTTTTGGATCTTAATCCTTCTTAAATTCATTCGTTAAACTTATTCAAGACTTATCTTTTTGCAAGCTTTTATTTTGAGGATCCTTGTATTGGTGGTTTTGGTAGTACATGTGTAGTGTTGTGAACTATGTAACCTATACGACCCATAAGGAGTTCTTGGTGAGAGGTAGCTGGGAACAAATGGTCTTGGTTGTCGTCATAAGCTCGAAGTTGTTTAGTGGATCGCTAGTGGTGGTTTGACCTTGTGTCATGTTGAGAAGTGTTTGGGTGCTATCCCATTTTGGGAGGCTGATTCCTTATGCTTTGAGAATGGGTGCTAGTAAGGTTCAAAGGAGTTGATAAGCTCGAGAACCTTCAGATCCTTCTATTTTTGTGTGGATCTACTATCCACATAATGTTGGCTCCCCTATTTTATGTGGCTTTGTGATTGCTCTGATCGACTAGAAGTTGGACCCACGTGATTTGTAGTGGTATAGGTGTTTAGCTTCACCCTTGATGCTAGGGACAATTCGAACATGTTTCATTCCTATTTGTTCTGTAATTCCAATTTAGGCAGTCTAGTGGGGACTTGTGGATCGATGGAGCAGCTGAGGCTTGAGAGTCTCATACTTTTTTTTTTGGGATCTTGTGTGTATAGCTTAGCATCAGTGGTAAGTTGATGAGATGCATGGTTGGGGCTTGAATGTTAGTTTTGGGGCTAGTTGGTTGGCCGAACTTCCTTTCGGTTGCTATTTGATAGTTAGGCTTCTAGAGGAATAAGATAAGTCTTTTTTTGAAGGCATCTTGTAATGATAACCTTCTGGGTAGTCCCCACCATGCTTGACCTTGAACTACTTGGTGGCCTATCCTTGGGCATCTAATTCTCTTGTGTCTTTTTAGGATCGTAATGTGTTGGAGTACATGTTTTGTTAGATTCTTGACCCCTCCTAGTCAGAGGAGGGTACCCTTGAGATTATTGCAAGGCATTACTATTTAAGTCCTTTTGGTTCCTTACTTTTATGTCGAGATCAATCTGATTCTGATTTCATTTAGGATTGACTTGTACGTGGGTCACTCTACAATACTTTCATGTTAACTTCTAGGAGTAAGTTTAGCTCTAGGGGAGGAGGATGTAAAGCCCACCCTCGTGCAACTGAATTGGTTGCACTGGTAGCCCATGTTGTTTGTTACTTCACCCTTGTGAGACCTATTTTTCTCACTCCTTTCTTTTTACTTCCATTGCATTTTAGTTTGATGACATTTAGACATTTGGGACTATTGATCCCGATATGCAGACTTTTGGACTCTATCCCTATATTTTGATTTGATTAGAGTAGTATGTGGTGGTGTGACTATATCCTGACTTTGATTTCCACTAATAAATTGTATGACATGTGATATGCATTTTGATGCCATTAGAGATATGGTTGTGAGATTTGTAAATGGAATTAACATGCGAGTTTATCTTGAGTTCATATTTAGAAATGCAGTAAAATTATAAATATGGTTAATGATGTTATGTGATTTTATTAATGTTTTAAATGAATATGTGACATCGTGATTGTATGCATTTCCTTGCTTCAGTTATGATGAACATGTTGGATTAATTTGTTTGTTCAAGTGCGTAGGTGATTTTCCATGCCACGAAAAGTCAGAGATTATCCCATGCATTTTGTGAATTCCCACGTTAAGCCAATCTATTTCCAAGAGGAACCAAGGTCAACTATGTTGGCATGATGAAATTTTGTAATGTTGTTGCATGGTGTTAGTTGGGTTACGTCTACCCTTCTTTTATTTGATTTCTAATTGGTGTTGTAAGTTGTAGCATCATTTGAATTTCATTTTTGAGTTATAATTTTTATGACCCCTTTTAATGTGTTTTTACTCAACCTTTGGTGCTCAAAATGGGTTAAACTTGACCCTGGGTTGTACCTGTGGGGTCTAGGGGTCATTTGGGCTTGTGTAACCTTAGGTAAACTTCCATTTGGTTACTTTAACTTCACCCTGAAGTAAAGTGACGAAAATGGAAGCTTGGGAGGGGGAGGATGAGTGAGTCAAACACTCAACCTCTTCCTTTCCTCTTCCCTAGGTTGGGGGAGTCTTCAAGACCCCTTAATTGTGGAGGACTCTACTACAAGTCTCTCCCACAATTGGTGAGGGTACCTTGGGGTTGAGTGGTCTTTCTTTGGAGAAGAGGATTGGGGCACATGTGGCACCCACTCCTTCTTAAGCTCTACCTTTCTCTCCCACATGTTTATGAGAGGACAAGTGGATGGGAGAGAGAGACTTGGTGGAGGGGTCAATGACATGTGTCACCACCCCATTCCAAGAGTCTTGCTTGTAGTTGGGAGGAGGAGTGAGGAGGTGACATGTGTCACCTCCCCATTCCTCAAGGCTCATGAGAAGAGCCTATTTTAATCCCTCTTGAAGGGAGGGATGGGGGTTGTTGAATTTTTGGCAATTTATTTGATTTTAATTATTTTGGGGAAAAGTTAGAGGAAAATTGGTGGCTCAACTTGGAGGAGTTAGAGGAGCTCTTCTCAACTATCTTCCATTTGGGCTTTATAAGGTAGGATTCAAGGCAAATGCATTTCCTTATGTATTTTCTTTACTTGCATGTTGTGTGTGTGTGAGTTCATTTTGTTGATTTTACCTTGTGTTGTGGAAAAATTGAGTATGAGAGTTGTGAGAACCTCTCCTACTTGGGAGAAGATGCTCAACATGTGTGGGGTGGGGGAGGAGTGAACCTCCTCAGGGTCACATCCTTGGTTTCATAGAGATTTAGCCTTGAGGGAAAATTTGTGAATTTGAGCAATATGTGTATAAGAGAAAGTTGTGAAATCAAGCTTAAATGTGTGGGATTGAGGCCTTGAGGGATACATGTTTTGGGAAGTTTTTGGAGTGGCACTCTTTAGTTGAGTGATGTCCACTCCCCTACCCCATTAAACTCACCTTGAGTGAGTTTTGTGATGTGATAGCCATGGGAGTAGTTTTGTTTTGGGTGTTGAATGTATTGTTGTGTTGTAGTTTGAGCCTTCCTAGTGTGAGGATGAGCTCCTAGCTCGGGAGTGACTCATGATGAGTCAATGGTAGGGAGGAGAGTAGTTTGAGTGGCTTCTTTTCCCTTCTATGTGTTCTATGCAGGTTGTTCTTTTGGAGCTAGGTGGTGTGGTACAGGAGAACCTATCCTACAGTGGCCTACATGAGGCAGTTAGTTAGTTATAAGGTGGTTTATGTTTTCAATAAGGTCCTAATTGGACATTAAATGTAATAAGGTCTATTTGACCAAGGTATGCTATTTTTAGATCAGTTGGTTAGAGTTAGTTAGAGTCTATTGAACAGCTGTAGTTCCCAACCACTTGGAGGCAAGTCTATACTACCAATGGTAATTAGATAAATACCTTGCAATTTGATGGATGAAGGCATCTAGGTTTTGTAGTAGCTGAAATCAATCAGTTGAATTGTGCTGTTGGAAAATAGAGTACTGTAATCGCATCCTTTGAAAGTTAATAAGATCCTATTGCATTTGAATTCACTATGTAATTGATTCCCTGTATTGAGGCTAGATGGATTTGATTATCCATTCCCCCGATTGATTCTACGAATCAGAGGAATGGTCATGTACAGTAGTTTAGGTTTTAGTTGTGTGTTTTCTATTTCTATTTGCATGCATGGTTGTAGGGTTGTAGGCAAGAGATGTTAAAGAAGCCTAGCATGGATATGTGCTAGGTATTGCAGGTTGAATCGGGTCTGAGAAACCACCTAAGAAATGGATCAGACCATTGCAAGAATTTGGCAAGTTGAAACTGGGAGGTTGACATCGCAGCATCGACAAGAGAGTAGCAATCGGCAGAAGGAGTGAATGCTTTGCCGAAGGGCGGAGTCTTGGCGACGAAGGTGTTGATGTCGATGAAGAGCATGGCACTGGTGTGAGGTGGTTGGTCAGAGTGACAGTAGGCATAGCAGCTGATATATAAGGTGGTGCTGATGGTCAACAAGTCAACAGTTCCCATCGGCATGACAATAGTGATCAGAGCGACGGTTCTAAGTAGAGCCGATGGCATCGGGTGTTGCTGATAGGCAACCAAAAGCGATAACATCGACATCGATGAAAGAAAGGCTTTCGAGGAGACATTCTACAGAGAGGCCAATGAACTAAGTATTGCCGATAGGCAATTTAACTGATCAAAGGGTATCGGGGGGAGTTAGGTGATCGAGGAAGAAGAAAACTGGTCGGCCGATGGGAGATATCTCACCGATGGGTGATTTAAGCATCAGAATGAAAGTGTTTTGCTAAGCCGATAGGTATAGGTCATAGCAATATGGTGTCGAGGACACATCGATATGAAATGGTATGTTGGTGCGAAAGGAATTAATTTAGCCGATGGTAGTATGTTTTGCCGATAGACAAATAAAAAGAAAATAGAGAGTGTATGCATATTTGATAATGCGTAGACATACATTTGAATTTGTATGTTAGGGTTTGAATGGTAGATGCCTCTACATCATAATGGTATCAGAGCTCAGCAAAAGGTCTGGGCTATTTGTGTGTTGATTCTGTTACTGCGAAGACAGAGGTAGAGGAGTGAGAGGTGAACAAGATGCCTCCTAAAGGTAATGGTATTGCAAGGGAGTTGCAGGAGATGAAGGAAAAATGCCAGAGAGATGAGGAAGATGAAGGAGCTTGCTGAAGCACTTCAAGCCAGGCTTGTAGCCTTGGAGCAGAACAAAAAGAGGGAAGTGGAAGATAGTGAATCAGAAGAAGAGGAAGATGATGCTGAAGAGTATGAAGAGGTAGCTGAAGATCTGAATGCTGAAGATCAGAGATTTGCAAAGCTGTTAAAGGCAGTGTAGAGTGAGAAACCTAAGGTAAAGGTTGATGTTTCAAAGTATAATGGAAGTTTGGATGAAGATGAGTTACTGGATTGGATTGCTGCATTGGATAATCACTTTGAATGTGAAGATGTTGCTGAGGATCAGAAGGTAAAGATTACAAAGACCAAGTTGGGAGGTCATGCTTTGGTATGGTGGTATTATGTACAATCCGAGAGAAGGAAACAAAGAAAGTCAAAGATCACTTCATGGGATAAAATGGTAGCAAGGATCAAAGGTAAATTCTTGCCCAAGGATTATGAAATCTAGATGTTTAAGAAGCTGCAATTTTTAAGGCAAAAGGAAATGGATGTGAAGGCATACACTGAGATGTTTTATAAATTGAGTATGAGATCTAGTCATGTGAAGGCATACACATTGCAAAAGCAAAGGCAAAGTGTGTAAGGTTGTAATTGATTCTGGCTCAACAAATAATATGGTATCTCAGGAAATGGTGGATAAACTAAATTTAGAAAGGATTCCACATCAAAACCCTTACAAAGCATCTTGGGTGAGTGATAGCCAATCACTTTTGGTATATGAACAGACATATGTGGATTTTCAGATTGGGGATTATCATGATAGAGTTCTATGTGACATATTGCCCATGGAATGTTGTCACCTACTGTTGGGTAGGCCATGGCAATTTGATAAGAGAGCATTGTATGATGGGTATGCAAATACCTACACCATCAAGAAAGATGGTAAAACTATTGTGTTGATACCATTACAGGAAGAATCTACAGCACAGAAGGCAACACAAATCATTTTAGTGGGAGAGGAGTTTGTTAAGATGCCTACAGCAGTAGGCATAAAGGTAGTCAAGAATACTGCAGGGAAAGAAGTTGTTAAGGACAACAGTTTGAAGAAAGGTTCAGTTTTGACTGACAGAGGTCAGCCATAGACCAAACAGTTGGTTTATGAGCAGCCACAAATTGAGTGGCAAGACAAGGATGTGATTGTAGTTGGGACTATTGTTTGTCCTATAAAAGTTGAAAGGAAGACAGATTTGAACATTGCAAAAGTTTAAAAAGCAATTCCTAAGGTTATTCAACCAGGTATACAGACAGAGGTGTTGGTAAGACAAACTGGCAAACACAGGGTATGTATGAAGAGAGCCTACATTGACAGGCATGAGGGTTTACTTGCAAGACAGCAAGTCACAATTCTAAAAACTTGGAGCAGCCAAGAGGCAGCAGAGTATAAAGTTGGAACAGGTCAGAACACTGAGATGGCAAAGAGTAAAGGTGGAATTCTTCCACAACCTAACTCATGGGACATGAGTTCTTTTTCTATTGAGGAGTATGGTGTAGGAGAACCTATCCTACAGTGGCCTACATGAGGCAGTTAGTTAGTTTTAAGGTTGTTTATGTTTTTAATAAGGTCCTAATTGGACATTAAATGTAGTAAGGTCTATTTGACCAAGGTATGCTATTTTTAGATCAGTTGGTTAGAGTTAGTTAGAGTCTGTTGAATAGCTGTAGTTCCCAGTCACTTGGAGAGATTTCCCAGCTGCTTGGAGGCAAGTCTAGACTACCAGTGGTAACTAGATAAATACCCTAGGATTTGATGAATGAAGGCATCTAAGTTTTGTAGTAGCTGAAATCAATCAGTTGAATTGTGCTGTTGCAAAACAGAGTACTGTAATCGCATCCTTTGAAAGTTAATAAGATCCTGTTGCATTTGAATTCACTATGTAATTGATTCCCTGTATTAAGGCCGGATGGATTTGATTATCCATTCCCTGGGTTGATTCTGTGAATCGGAGGAATGGTCATGTACAGTAGTTTAGGTTTTAGTTGTGTGTTTTCTATTTCTATTTGCATGCATGGTTGCAGGGTCACAGGCCAAAGATGTTAAAGAACCCTAGCATGGATATGTGCTAGGTATTGCAGGTTGAATTGGGTCTAAGAAACCACCTAAGAAATGGATCAGACCATCACAGGAGTTTGGCGGGTTGAAACTGGGAGGTTGACATTGCAGTATCGGCAAGAGAGTAGCGATCGGCAGAAGGAGTGAATGCTTTTCCGAAGGGAGGAGTCTTGGTGATGAAGGTGTTGATGTCGATGAAGAGCATGGCACTGGCGTGAGGTGGTTGATCAGAGCGATAGTAGGCATAGCGGCTGATATAGAAGGTGGTGCCGATGGTCAACAAGTCAACGGTTCCCATCGGTATGACAATAGTGATCAGAGCGATGGTTCTAAGTGGAGCCAATGGCATTGGGTGTTGCTGATAGGCAACCAAAAGTGATAACATCGACATTGGTGAAAGAAAGGCTTTCAGGGAGACATTCTACGGAGAGGCCGATGAACTAAGTGTTGCCGATAGGCAATTTAACTGATCAAAGGGTATCGGGGGGAGTTAGGTGATTGGGGAAGAAGAAAACTAGTCGACTAATGGGAGATATCTCACTAATGGGTGATTTAAACATCGAAATGAAAGTGTTTTGATAAGTCGATAGGTATATGTCATAGTGATATGGTGTCAGGGACACATCGATATGAAATGGGATGTCGGTGTGAAAGGAATTAATTTGGCCGATGGTATTATGTTTTGCTGATAGACAAATAAATAGAAAATAGAGAGTGTATGCATATTTGATAATGCGTAGACATACATTTGAATCTGTATGTTAGGGTTTGAATGGCAGATGCCTCTGCATCATGGTGTTGAAGAAACTATTATTGTCCTTATGAGTTGTTATATTTGTGCTCTTGGGAGAGCATGGCCAAGAAAGGCCTTGTGTATCATCTTGTAAAATTTCAAAAAGAGGAGACCTTTGTTCTCTCTCTCAATTGTATGAGTTTATTTTGTTACTTGTGTTGTAATAAACTAATTAGATTTGGATATACAAGATTTAGTTTGCTGTTTTTTAAATGCCATATGTTTTTTTTTTTAAATAAAGCATTGAAAGAAAAGCATGTTCTTATTGTTGTTTCATTTGAATGTTAATTTCAAAAATAGAATAGTTGCTATTTTGTTTTGAGAGACAAAATGAAATTTACCTATCTCTTAGGAGAAGAAAGTTAAATGTTGTTATTTTGAAGGATTAAACTAAATGCTTTTATTTAGAAGAAAAATGAATGAATCCTTTGGAGAGTTATTTATGCATAAATATGTGTCTTTTTTAAATGTTCATATGCTCCTTATAAATATGTTATAAAAAAAAATTGTTTCTGTTGCTTTATTGTTTTAAAAAAAAATTCTATGAGATTTAGAAGGCCAAATACATATTTGAAAATATAGTTACACACACACACACACACACACACACACACACACACACACACACACACACACACACACACACACACACACACACACACACACACACACACACACACATTTTAAAAAAATTGCAAAGGATGAATTGTTGTTTTGAAGTGAGCTGTGCTTCCTTTAAATGGTAGTTTAAAAATTGTAGGAAAGGGTTGGGGGGGGGGGTGTTGGGGGGGTTCAAACCGCCCCCACCATTGACTATTTTGTTTATGGGTGTGGGGAGGGGGCTCACCCACACCCCACCATGGTGGGATGTGGGTGGGGGCTCCACCCCCTCCCCATACCCCCCCCCCCCCCCCCCGTCACCGCCTTCAAATCCTCTCCCCTCTCCCTTCCACATCGTCCCCTACACCACTACCACACTACCCTCTCCCATCCGTCAGTCTCCCCACTGCCCTCTCCACGGGAGTGACCTCCCTTGCGGTGACCACCAAATATGTTGTCCTCTGCAATTCGGCCCTCTTGGCCATGAAACCTGCAAGACCTTCATTCTTTTATTACTGCTTTTTATTATATTTTATTTTAAAAATAATTATATATATAAGAATGAAGGGCTTGCAGGTTTCATGGCCAAGAGGGCCGAATCGCAGAGGATGACATATTTGGTGGTCGCCGCAAGGGAGGTCACTACCATGTAGAGGGCAGTGGGGAGACCGACGGATGGGAGAGGGGAGTGTGGTAGTGGCGGAGGGGACAATGTGGAAGGGAGAGGGGAGAGGGTTTGAAGGATTGGCATATACACACTGTTGTTTAAAAAAAAGAGAGAGAGAGAGACCTCTGATTAAAAACAAAGGTATACAAAAAAAAATACAATGAGTATACCTATTGTATATTCCCTCTCCTTGTATGTGGCATCCATGAAAGCTTCCTTCCTCCAACCTACAAACACAAATCCAAAACAAAACAAGAAGAAAGAAAATGAGAAAATGAAGAAGAGGGAAATGAGAAAACAATAAGGAGGCTAGGGTTTATCCCTTTCTCCAAAATGAAATTATATTTTATTGTTGGAGAATTTTAGGGCATGGTAAATTTAAAATGCATTTTTAATTTGACTGCCACTCTTTTATTATGTTATTTCATTTGTTTTGTGTATTTATTTTAAAATGGGGTTTTGAGATAAATAATGAATGGGTAATTTTTAATTCTTTTGGGAATGTTCTATTTAATTGTGGTGGTATGGTAATATATAGAATAGTTTATGACTAGAGGGAATTTTATAGTTTATTAATTTTAATTTGATTATTGAAGAGGAATTTTTATTGTATTATTTAATGATTACACCAATTTAATTTATTGAGATGTATTTAATTTAAACAATTGGGTTAAACCTTTACTTTCAAACCAAATTTGACAGGGTTAATATAAAACTAGTATGTTATTAATTTTATTATTTCTTTTTAATTATTTTAGAGAGAATTAGTTAGCGAATTAAATTAGCCATTTTTTAATCCCAATTAGAAACCTAGTAAACTATCTAAATGAAGTTAGTATAACATGCTTCCGTGATTTGATCTACCAAGAAATTAGGAATAATGTAAAGGATGCAGTGATAACTCTGATTGATAGAAAACATGAAGGAGAACAAATTGATCAAGATTTGTTGAAAAATGTTTTAATTAACCTATTTAACTATTCTACCAATTTAAATAGTGTAATGTATGTAATTTAAAACCAACCCAGTAAACTTTCGATCAAATTTAGTTTTATTATAATAAACCCTAATCACACCCATGAGGCATTATGCTGTTAGATTTTTCTAGAATTTAGGGTTTAGCTAGGTTAGTGAAATTTAACCTTACTTAGGATTAAATTATTGTTTTTGTCAGTTATCAACATAACGTTTTGGTATTAATTTTTTTTTCATGCACTTGAATTTGCCTTTTGATTTTGACTTATGTCAAAATCCCATCATTCACATAGGTTAACTTAGGGTTTCAATCATTGATCCTAACCCTATTGGCAATGTTAACCATGCCGCATCGATCCCCTAGTTGGCCTTCATTGTGAAATGGTATGCACAAGTGAATGCATTACCCCACATTCAACTGACATGTTTATGTCTTATACGTAATGCCACTAAGCACGCTTATGTGTGCGAGGGGGTTTCTAGGGAAGCGTGGTAAAAAAATTTATATCTCATGTCATGACCACATGACAAATGTGGACATGACACATGTGATGCATGTTGTGACCGCATGGGAAATGTGGGCATGACATCTTCTTCTTTGATAGCAATGAACACCCAATCACTTTTAGTGGAACCTCCATGATCAGATTCATCATCTGTGTTTCCTTCTTCCCTAGCTTCTTGGACATAGTAAAATTTCTTATGACCTTTATATCTGTTAGAGTTTGGCTTTGAAAATTTCTCTGGACATCTTGAGGTAAAATAACCAATCTTATTACAAGTAAAACATTTGAATGGCGACTTTCCTCAATACTTACCGGATCCTCTTGGCATTCATTTGGCAGTAAGAGCTTCAAGTTCTATAGACTCAATTTCATCATCTTCAAGATCCTTCCTTTCTTTAGCAAATCTATTTGATCTTCTTGAAGAGATTTCACTGGGATCATATCTTTGTTTTCCATATACACTGGCCTTAAATGCAGATTTAGTCTTAGGAAGAGAATCACCAAACTCACTCATTTCAAATGTTGGGAGCTTACCAACTAACTAATCCTTTTTAATAGTTGTCACTGTCCCGATCTCTTCAATGCCAACATCTTTATGCTTGTATGCTGTAGGTAAGGATCTAATCACTTTGGCAACAATCTCTTATTCTTCCAATACTCCACCAGCATTTCTGATACCAGTCACAAGTTCATTCACTTTCAGCATGTAGGAAGTAATGTTTTCATCTTCACTCATTACCATCCTTTCATATTTACCTTTCAGTTTGTAACTTGGCACATTTGACATATTTGTCACCTTCATATAGATTTTCCAACTTTTTCTAGATTTCATTGGCAGTTTTCAAATCCAAGACATTTGCCAATTTTGTATCAGTCAGGGCACTCAAAATTCTTCTTTGGCTAGAATATTGCATTTAGCTTCCCTAAGTTTGTCTAGAGTAGTAGGGCCATTCTTCAAAATCTTATACTCATTCTTTGTTATCAACCAAAATTCATTACCAATACATTCCAAATGACACTGCATGCATACCTTCCAAAGGGAGTAATTTGTTCCATCAAATCTCTAACTTTCCTTCCTATAAGTCAACATCTTGGATATCCTCAAGTGGTCAAGATTCTTTTAGAGGATTTGGCTCTGATACCAATTGTTGGAATTAGTCCAGGCAACTGAGAGGGGGGTGAATCAGTTGTCTCACAAATTTTAACCTATTCTTCTTTCAACTTTCTTTATCAACTTGCAATCAGATTAATGATGTAAACATTAAAGAATGAATCAACAATACATGAGTAGAAACAAATTGAACACACATAACACTAGGATTTTTACGTGGAAACCTGGTTAAGGGAAAACCATGGTGGGGGTTAACCCACAAGATTTGTACCCTGTTAAAAGTACTTAAATGAAAAGAAAAAGGCACTTGCCTTAGGGCTCACTGCTCAGAGAGGCTCACTGCCTATAGGAATTTATGTTTAATATAGAAATAATGAACTGATGAATAGCATCTTCTTCATGCCTATTTCAGTCCCATTAAAAGCTTACTAAACTTCTACTCTACCGCCAAACACTTCTTTATTATCTCTTCATCCTTTACTACCCTTGTTTTTTTGTTCTTCCTCTTCTCTGCTCTGCTTCTAAACCTTCCTTAGGACTTTATCATTTTTGCACAAGGATGATCTTCCACAATTCAACTACATGCCTTTATATGCTTCATCAACCTTGGAATACACATCAAGGTTAGCATTACAAACATCTGACATAATGTGAATCACTATGATGTTGACCAAACATAACTGGGACTCAATTCTTCTTTAATCAACACACCATGCTTCATAAAATTGCTCTTAGATTATCTACAACATGCTTGAATCATCTGTCGGCCAAGACTGGGAAGAACAATGACATCAAAAAAGAAACCTTCAACAATGAGCTCAAACTTCAATGTGGACCTTCAATGCCATAGTTACACGATCTAGAGATCTCCAAAATCACATTGAATTCAACAAGAACATCTGCACTCCTCCAAATCATCAGAATCACTTGCATCTTCATTTAGAACCTCAAGAACAATGTCTGCCATGATTATCATACTAGAAAGATTGCTTGTGGATCTCCAAACCATGAACCACTAGAGTTGATGATACAAACTAACTTCCCAATGATGCCTCTAGATCTACAGGCCATAATATTTCAATGTGGAGCAATCGGGACCAATTTACTGTCACTCTATCTCTTTTGAACAACTACCAAAACCCAGTTCTACTTAGATGGCCATAGCTTTTTCAAATCTTAATGCAGACCTCTCAATTCTTAAGTGGAGCTACTTCAAACAATCCTCTGCATACATTTATCTTCATTAATTTTCTCAATATCCTCAACATTCCAGTCTTCTAAAAAGGCAACAAAATGGAATACAATTGACACCAATGGCAACAAGGATATGTTGACATCAATGACAACACCGATTAGGCACATATTTGCAATACCATTCAGTAGATCAAATCATTGGGGATAACAATGAAGGTGTGTAGACCAGGAGAAAGTTTGCAAAAACACGTGAGCAAGTGAATTTGTGCTTGTTGTCTAAGGTAGAGTTAAAAACCTTTGCTAATGCTAGCAAAGATGATGGATGGTTGAAAGCAAGGGAAGAATAATTGAATCAAATAGAAAGGAATTAGACATGGGAATTGGTTCCCAGACTAGCTGATAAAAATGTTATAGGAACAGAGTAGGTGTTTCAGAACAAGCTAAATTAAGATGGTGAAGTTATAAGGAACAAAGAAATATTAGTGTGTAAGGGTTATTCACAAGTTGAAGGTATTGATTTTGAGGAATGTTTTTCTCCAGTAGCTAGGATGGAGGCAATCAAGATGTTTCTTGCCTATGCTTCTCACAAGAACTTCAAAGTCTATCAAATGGATGTCAAGTTAGCATTCTTGAATGGTGATTTAGAGGAAGAGGTATACATCGAGCAATCAGATGGTTTCTAGCTATCAAAAGATCCATACATGGTGTGTAGACTCAAGAAAGCTTTGTATGGACTCAAGCAAGCTCCTAGAGCTTGTTATGCAAGTTTGGATAAGTACTTACTTCAGCAAGGATTCAAGAAAGGTACCAAAAATAGTAATATTTATGTCAAGGTAGAAGAAGACAAGATTTTGATAGTAGTTGTATATCTTGATGATGTTATGTTTGGTGGAGATGATGATATGTGTAAGAGATTTGAAGAAGAGATACAGAAAGAGTTTGTTATGTATATGATTGGTGAGTCATCTTTCTTCCTTATACTTCAAATTGTTTAACTAGATGACATCTTCATTTCTCAAACTAAGTATGTTAAAGAGATGTTGAAGAAATTTGGCATGGAGTTTTCGAAACTAGTGAGTACTCCTATGGTTACTGGTTGTCACTTGAGCAAGGCTGATGAGTCACCTGAGGTTGGTCAGACCCTTTACAAATCTATGATTGGAGGATTATTGTACTTGACTACTTCTAGACATGATATTATACATGCAGTATGTTTGGTAACTAGATATCAAGCTAATCCTAAGAAAACATATGAGAAGGAAGTGAAAAGGATATTCAGATATTTGAACAGAACTCCATATTAGGGTTTGTGGTATAAGAATGATGTTAACTTTTCTTTGAGTACCTATACTAATGTTGATTGGTAGGATGTGTGGATAACTGAAGAAGCACCAATGGAAGTGCATTTTTATTAGGAGACAAATTGGTCTCTTAGTTCAATAAGAAGCAAGACTTAGTGTCCTTATCCATAGCAGAGGCAGAGTATATTGCTGTAACATCCTGTTGCACACAAGTGTTGTGGATGAAACAAACATTGAAGGATATCAAGGTGCAATATGATGAGCCTATTTATATTTTTTGTGATAATACAAGTGCTATCAATATTTCCAAGAATCTAGTAATGCATTTTAGAACCAACCATATATCAATCAGGTATCACTTTTTGAGAGAGAAGGTTGTAGATAAAAAAGTGAAATTGGAATACGTTTCAACAAAAGATCAAATTGCAAATATTTTTATAGAGGCTCTTTCAAAGGATACTTTTGAGAATCCCATTGTGATGCTCACAACACACCCCATTTTACTTCTTAGAAAAATGAGGACCCCTGCTATAGCTTGCTTTTGTTGTTTCTGTGTGTGTTTTTGCTTGGTGGTAAGTGGAAAAGGGAACTGAAAGGTTACAAACCTGATTGAAAATAATGAAAAAATCACATTGAGTACCAATGCATAATATAGGTGAATTCCTTGTGAAAAATGAATAAGGGTTGCTTTTTGAACCATCTCAAAATTCCATGTATTTTGCAAGTTATAAGCATTTTTGGTAAATGTACAATCAGATGGTTTGTGGTTTGTATATACAAAGTTGTTTGTATATAAAAAGTCATTTCATATGCAAATGCATTTGTATATAGTGCTTTTGTGTTAGTCACAAAAAGAGAAGTTATCGGGTTTTGGTATGTTGTTATACTTGTATACATTTCTTGCTAAACATTTTATCTTCATATACAAGTCGGGCCCGAAATGAGTTAAGGTTGAAATGAATAAATGTTGAAATCCGCTATGTATTTTTTTGATTTGTATATTTGGCAAATGGAAGACATACAACGTAAATATACAACAGGTTATAAATAGCACGGAATTGAAAAAGTATTAAAATTGATATAATCGTTGTATGTTTTGCACTTTGTATATGTATATGAGTTATATACATTGCATTTTTTATACAAAGTGGAATCAAGAAAATCATGAAATAAGGAATAATGGATATATATTTCGGGTTTTGTATGTAATGTTTTTGAGACATGCATGCCGATATACATTACACTTTATACAAAGCGGAATCGAAATGGTTATAAAATGGAGTTAAACTGTTGTATATTTCACGCTTGTATATATATCACAAAAACATACATTGATTTATACATACAAGCCAGAATTCAGGGAAATTAAAATACGGTTAATACAATTCATCACATCTAAAAGGTAATATCAAAAGATGCATCGAGTTATGTACATCACAGATCTAAAGGTAAGTACAGTGTGATTTATAAGAGATTAAGGTCTGAAAGTGATACGAAGGTTATATACATTGAGGAGATGCAAATTTGAATGGAGAGGTGGACCCCACCTGTTGTATATGAGTTTTGTATGTTTACAATGTATATCCAATATACAAGCTAATATACAGAGCCCAGATGTCAAACAGAATTTAAAAAATAGAAAGTCTTTGTATTTTCGGGTGTTTGTATGTTTAAATATATAATCAAGATATACAAAGAATCAAAAGCATCGTGGGATAGAAAATGGTAAAGACATGACTGTATAGGGTGTTTGTTTGTGTGCTTATACAACAAAATATATAAGTGAGATATACAAAACAAAAGATACAAATAGGTACGGAAAAGGGAAAATGGTAAAAGCGTTAGTTGGTTCTTTGCATAAAGTGTCTGTAAGTCAAAAGATACAACGAAGATATACAAAGGAAACATACAATGAAATATACAAAGAAAAGGTATGTATACAAAATTTCACTAATGGTAAAAAAGTTCAAAAAACTTAAACACTGAAGTAGGAAGCTCAAGGTTGTAGTGCATTAATTGTTGTAATTAATATAGATTTAACACTCAAACAAAGTGAAATTTAACAAGGGTCAGGGCAATTTTAATATTATTTCACTTTCAAATATATTTGTAAGAGTAAAAATTGTAGAAGAGTGAACTGTTGCAGTGAATGAGTAGAATTTACCAGAGCAATAGAGTTATAGTAGCTGGACAAAGGTGAAAATGGTGAAAGTAAGTCAATGGGTAAACAGTCACAGAAAACAGGTATTTATCCCAAAACACCATTTATTTTCAGTTGTTAAAATACTATTAATTTCAGTAATTTTGTTGCAAAACATAGGCATTGGTCAAATTACTGTTTTAATTGTTAATTAGCTGAGTAGAGATTAATGAATTTAAAGGTTAAAATAGAAAAAAGGAAAAAATGAATCAGGGTAAAATAGTAAAATAGAAATTCATGGTTAAAAAAACCCTAGACTAAAAATTGAAACGAAAGTTAAAAGAAGCATGTTTCTACAGGATGGCCCCAAAACAAAAGAGAGATACAAAGGATGAGGTGAAAAAAGAAAGGAAACCCTAGAAGGAGATAGAGAAAGAAGAGTTGCCATTGCATAGGGGTTATCCATCTCTGATTAGTACAAGTGGAATGGGCACAGACACAAACATTGGAAATTATGATGCAGAAGATGTTCTAAAGAAAATCATAGCTGCTGATGCTTCTCCTGATATGAAACGTATCTGGCAAAGTGGATTATACAGAGCAGCAGGTTTCCCGCTGGCAATGGAGGCTAGGGATTTGTGTTTGGACTGCGTTACTTTATATGATCCATCTACAAGGAAGGTCATGTTATATGACAAATTGATTGCTGATTTAACCACAAAAGGCATTGCAAGGACATTTGGATTGGAGATTATTGAGAAGATGAGTGATATTGACATTGACCAATATAATGAAGACTTCCATACTAATGAAAGAGAATGCAAGGGTAAAATATTTCACAACTAGTACAACCCAGAAAACAAACCCAAAGCTATAGCCAGGATACCAAAAAACTTGATGAGGATATACTTCAAAGAAGAGATTTATTTGATGATCACCATGCTGAGTAGGTTGGTTGGAATGAGAGATGGTACTAAATGTGAACCATGGATGTTCATTGTTATTGAATTCATAAGAATAGGAAAAAAGGAGCAAGGGCAGATTCACTGGGCCAAAGCAATAAGCACAGCTATTTGGAGGTAGGCCATGCAGAGAAAACATAAAATGTTGCCCTTTTATTTGTCTTCTTATGTGTTATACTCCTATGCTGCAGAAATTAGACCCTACATTCATGGAATAGAAAGGGTAGGCACCTTGGGAAATGGTCCTGATCAAAAGTTGGTGTATGAACATTATCCTGACTTACAGGAAGAAAATGCATTAAAAAAGTTTGCTCTGGTTAATGATGTCTTTTATACTTACCTGGTAAGGATATTGAGAGAAGAGTTTGACAAGAGGTTATCTAGAGGTGCAGAGGATGCAATTAGACTGCACAGTTCTTGGTTCATACAGTTTGAGCACTTTACTTACATAAGGATTGAAGGATTTGAAGGAAAACCATTTATGCTGCCTAGGTATCCTTCTAACAAGTTGATTGTGTTGGAGTTTTCAAGACAGAATTTGAATGTTTTTAGAATGTACAAAAAGAAGTTCAATAATAGAGGAAATGTGAAGCTACCTTGGGCTATTGGCAGATATTCCTACAATAGTGAAGAGGTTGCAGGGTATTCTGAGCAAGAACTAAGATACTATGGTTTTCAAGAGTTTGATTTAACAAGGAGATTTGATCCTTTCCATAGGATCCAGAACTTTGTAGATAAAAATTATAAACATTTGATACATATTGAAGATTTCTGGGCTGACTACAAGAATGACAGGGTGGTATGAAAAAGAGCTCACAAAAGATTAACTATTGAGCAGATGAAATCTATAGGTAATATATATGTGCCTTCAGAGGTTCAAGATGATGACAGATTGTTACATCACAGTTATGCAGTAGCAAGGTTGGCTCCTATTATAGAGCTTGATTGGTCAAAACCCTAGAATACATCTCTGGATGTAGTGTCTGAACCAATAATATTATTTTCAAAAACATGGCTGAAAGATAAAATTGAAGAACTCAAAGCTGAAGGCAAAGAGGTCACCTACCCAAAGAAGGGGAGGAAAAGAAAAGCGAAGCCTAGTGAAGACCTACAATGTTTTTATAAAAAGAAGAGAAAAATTGTTGAGGCCAAAATTATAGAAAAAGGATAAAAATGCTACTTTAATGGATCCATATGCTTTAGGGATAACAATAGCAGTGGCATCAAAGACTTTTGTCGATGCAAAGTCAGTGAGTCATGAAATAAGTGCAGAAGAGGCACAGACTGCTAAAGAAGTAGCAGGACAACAAGTAAGAAGAGCAATTCCAATAAGTTTGTCTAAAGGTGAAACTTCTAAACCAGCTGGTGTAATCGGAGCCCATGAAGTAGGTGAAAAGATGGGTAACATATCTAGTGCCTCCACTTCACCTGAGCAAAGAAAAACATATGTTAAAGTAAAAGCAGAATTGGCTGAAGAGATACAACAAGAGTCAGAAATTCACAAGGCTCAACAAACTGTGGAAACTGTGAATATTGAGAACAATGATAGTGAAGAGAGAAAAATGTATAAAGGAAAGGAGATTGACATAGAAGAAGATTCAAGTGATTTTCTGAGTGAAGAAGAAGGGCCAAGCATTCAAGTTGAATTAGGAATTGAGCATGGCATGGAACATGAAAAGGAAAAGGTACAAGAAGAAACAGGATCAATGGATCCATTGGTACTTTGGTGCCACCTGAAATCATTAAGGATGTGCAGGAGGAAGCACAAAAAATTGAGGAAGCTGAAAAAGAAGAAACATTTGAAGAAGTAATCACATAAAAGCATACTGTAATAGAAGAGGAAATAAAAAAAGACACCTCAGGTGTTGATGTTTTAAACATGCTAAATATGTATGGTGAGCCAGGTGAGGAAGAGAAAAATATAGAAAATATGCAAGAACAAGAGGAAAAAGTAAAAGAAGATGATGCAAAAGCAAGTTCACCTATACATACAGACCAAGTACAGATAGAAAATATAGACAAAATAGAGGGTGAGGTTAAGATGCCTAAAGGTACAGAGGAAATAGAAAGAATGGATGAAAATGAACCTGATGAACAAGGAGAAGATGCTAAATTGCCAGATAAAGAACAAATATATGCAGAAGATGATCAAGGAAAAAGACCAGCAGAAGAAGAAGTTCCTAAGGAAGAGGCTGAAGATGGAGGGGATACTGAAAAAGAAGAGGAAGAAGAAGAGGTTGAATCAAAAGAATAGCTAAATAAACCCATAGAACAAGAGCCTCCACTTCAATAGCAAGAACAATAAGAACAACAACAGTAACTAGAGAAACAACAACAACAACAACAATAGAAGGAATGGTAGCAGCAAGAAGAAAGAGAAACAAAGAGACCCCATGAAGAGGTGATTGATGAACTTAAGACTACAGAAGGCACAAAGGAAATTCATGCCTGGTTAGGAGGAGAAATCAGAAAAGAGAAAAAAGAAGTCCAATTAGCACCAATCGACATTAAAATTTTATTAGGTGAGAAGACTACTCCAAGAAAAGAAAGGAGAAAAGCTAGGACGATGTCTGCTATTCAGAGAGGTCCAAGTGGATCTAGAATGTTAAACCTAGCTATACCATAGAAAGAAAAAGAAAAAGGTGAGATATCCTTGGAGGAATATAAGATATTGAATATTGACCTAGGGCATTCCACAAGAGAACAACATATTAATGAATGGGAAGACATGCATCAGGTGACAGCAGAGATGCTGAGGAAAGACAAAGACAAATAGGATTATTTAAAAGGACACATTGTCTAGCTTCAAAAATTCATTAAAGGGATATTTGATCCCAATGCCACAATTCTAGAATTGCCTACTAACATAGCAATAATATCAAAAGAAGAAATAAAATACATGGAGAATAAAAAGCTCAAGGCTAACAGTTTTGATGAATGGTTTAATGATTTTATGCAAGAAGGTAAGCAAACAATAAGGCAAGCTGTGAAAAGTTGGAAGATAGTTACAGAAGAAAAGAATAAGTGTATGATACTTACACATAAGTGCTAAACAAGAAAAGAAGAATGCAGGTCTAAAATTGAGTAGATGATAGAAGTAGAAGGAAGAGTAAAAGAATTTATTAATGAAGGAGCACTTACTATCACATTGGCAAATCAAGTGCCATAGATAATATTAGAGCTCAGGTTTGAGGAAGATAACCTTAGAAAATGTGCAACAGTTATACAGGATTTAGAAGAGAAAGTAGGTGAAATGATAAAGATACATAAGAGGATAACAAAAAGATTACTGCAACATGAATGTATGGAAATGCCAGTGTATGGCTTAGAAAGGGCATTAACAGAGTTCAATGCCATATTTACACCCTACATAGAAAATCCTGATGTGAATCTCAGCAAGCAGATGATGGATACATTAATGGAAGAAAGTGTTAAAATAAAGAAATACAAGAAGAGAAGAGAGGGCTTGGAGAACAAAGAGAAGAAGTTGAAGGAGGGAATTGTAATGCAGGAGTACATTTTGGCTAAGAGTCCAGCAGGGTACCGCACCTTTGTACAAAATGTAATTAGCAATTTCACGAAATATTTGAAGAGCTAAAAAGACAAGCAATAGTAAAGGTTTGAAGAAGAAGTTCAATAAAGAGCCTCAGCAAGAGAAAGTCAACAAAGAAAAGGGGAATCTTATTTTATAAAAGTTTCCAAAGGCATCCTTTGAGGGAGAGAAAAGATTTGAAATAGATATTTTGGCAGATGGTTAGAAACAAAGATACACCGTCGATCAGAAATAGAAGGATCTCAACCATGGATTAAAGTGGTAACCGTAGCAATTTGAAAGTTCAAAATCTATATAAAGAATGTGGGTACTTGTATATTATTTACACAAGGATTTGTAGAAACTAGTTACCAATTGTAGTTTGTTCTAAAACTTTGAATAGAAGGAGTATTTTAGTTTAGAGGTCACCTATGTCTACACTAAGGAATGAGTGGAACATCCAGCTTTCTTATTGTATCTGTAAAGCATTGTAAGTTTTTGTGAATTTGATTAATGAAGCTAAGAGTCATTCCTACATTGTAAATCATTTATGATTGTGTTTTAAATATAAGTGAATCTGGAAGTCTGCATCTATTTTTTGAGTGTCTTCTAGCTCTTCTTTGTATTTGAAACAGTTTCACAGTTTCTCTTAAAGCTCGCAATCTTGGATGCATATTCATGAAAATACTCAAGATATTCGCATTCAGTGATTTAATCTACTGAGTTAATTAAATTCACTACAATTCTTGCCATGTGCATAATAGAGCATTTAGATCTTATAGCAAGTGATGTTGAATTTGAATTTTCTCTAACTTTTCCCAAACTTTGAAATAATTAGCTTAAACACAGAAATCTAAAGGAGATTGTCTAACATTTGAAAGAATTGAGATCAATTGAGTTGATATTTGGCAATCTTTATACATATTTGAAAAGGAAAGCATGTTTTGATATTAAATCTTGCAAATCTTCAGGATACAGTAACATATTTGTGCAAAGAGATAAATAATTTGTTAATATTTGCAACAGTTTGCATAATTTGAATCTAGTAAGTAGTCAAATCACTTTAAATCATGTAAGGCCCCTTGCATATTACAGCTTCATAATAACCTACTAAACTATCCACAAGGTGAAGACTTAACCATATGGAAACTTGGGATTAAGTAATCTTAATTGATTTCTTCATATCTTTCAAGATAGTTAGGTTCATTTATGTTACTTGTTGAGTCACCATAAATTTATTTATTGGTTGGTAATATTTCTTGAACAAGAGTTGGTTTACCGTGATATATTTTTTTTTGGGTCATGCCTTTGTTTCTAAAATCAGCACTTGATCCTTCAAATTTGACCCGTTTGTTGTCTTCGTAGACAAAGTTGCTTAAGGTTTGAACCTTTGAACCTGAACCATTCTCAAAAAGTTCAAAGTTCAATGGTTCAATATGTCTAAAGTGTCTCATAAAGCAAGTTCTCATTTTGTTTGTCTTAAACGTCTTTGAACTTTCAGGTTGAAGTTGAACCTTCCGCTTGTACTCTGTAGCGAGGTTCAAGGTTTAATGGTTCAATGGTCTTAAGGTTCAACATTCACTGTCTTCTTGTAAGTCAGGTCACACAGTTACCTTGCGTAATTATTGAACTTGAACCTTCCGCTCGTACTCTATAGTGAGGTTCAATGGTTCAAGGTTCAACAGTTCATTGTTTCATAGTTGAAAACCTTTTACCAAAGCCACGTAACTTTTTGCTGGTCTACATAACATTTGCATCTTTGAACCTTCGTATTGAACCATATCTTTACAAGTTCAACGGTTCATAAGTTAAGTCCCTGTTTCCATAAGTCAATGTTTTGCTTATCTATAAGGTCCAGTTGGCATGTTTGAACCATCATATTGAACCACCGCGTTGAACCATCTCCTCAAGGTTCAATGGTTCAATAGTTCGAAGATTTGGTGATTTTGGTCCCGTTTGCTCCTGCGGCTTTCTAAGTCAAACTTAGTAGCAAAGTTGGAGGAAATTATATCAGAAACTCATTATAAGACTGAGAGCTCTAATTTAGCGGAGACTACGGATAATCATTATACTTCGTGATGGCGCGTGAATACTACTTTCTATTAATGAAGAAATCAGAGTTCACGTCTTTTCAAATATTTTTGGCACGTTTTGTTCCGAGCAATAATTATTCTTTCTAGTAAGTGCCATTATTAACCAAGAACAAGCCAAGTTTAGCAAGTAAACATACTGTGCAATGCGGAGAAGGATACCGTCGAAAGTGTAAGGCTCTTTTTGCTCAAGTTTTCGCAGTGAATTCAGATATCCTGAAGGTGAGTTCTGTTTCCCCTGTGCTATTCCTATTTCTTACGCTGGAAAGAGGAATCTCTAGAATTTCTGTTGTTTTCAAAATTCCAAGTGTTTTATTGTAATCTTCCAACCATGTCTTTGAAATCTACGTGTTTGGGAGATGAACATGGCCCTGGCTTCACTTATTCTCACTCAGAATTTGGAGATACTGCATTGGTTCAATATGATTTAGAGGAATTTAAAGAAAGAGCTAGAAGCCCTGTTCAAACCCCTACAATGAAGAAAATTGTAGATAGTGGCTTAATTGAAGCTGCAGCCTTTCCTCAGGCTATATTCTATCCAGAGTTAGTTCAAGAGTGTATGAACAGATACGACCCCCAGGACAGGTGCGTCAGAAAAGCAAACGGGGATGTGTTATTTCATGTCGACAGACAAACCCTCATGTCTGTGATGAAGATACCGCCTAAGGAGGCATATTCTAGCCTTGACATTACTGCCTCCAATGGGTATTTCTCATAGAAGAGACCAACTTACAAAAGTGTAATAGCAAGGAACTGGCTGCTAAAATTTCAAAAGGGTGGTTCAAGGCTGCCCAGGCCACTTACTAGAGATCATTTGATAAAGGAAGTAAGGGATATTGTGGTGTTGTTACATAGACTGAGAGGCAATCAGCATGCCTATTACTGGGAGGATTGGATATACTTTTTCATACAAGTCATCCTTCAAGGTGAACAATATTTGGATTGGGCTGAAATAGTGGCTGACTGTCTACATCAGGATTTAAGTAATTGTCTGGGCAACAGAAATTTCTATATGTCTTCGTACCTGTTCTATTGTATAGCATCCACAAGAGATTGGTTTGACCTGCCCCATGCACCCTTGGCTGAGAACAGTAAGATTTACGAATATTATTCACAGTTATAGAGAAAGAATTGTTATGAAAATTATAAAAGGGTCAATGATGTCTTCACTGGAAAGATGACCTATGAACTGGCAGGCAATTCGGGTAAGAGAATGACCAGTGAAGCAATGCAACTGATCAGTATCTATGGTAGCTTCTTCATCCAATTTTCTGAGTTCACATACATATGAGTTGTAGGATTTGATGGTGAACCTGTGAAGTTACCTAGATATGTATTTGATCGTTTTGTGCTAATGGAGGTATGTAGGTAGCTGGCACATGTTGGCAAGAAATTTTCATCAAAAAAGGGTTTTGGTATTGCTTTTCCTATTGAACTTGGGCATTATTCATGCCATTCAAAATCTGATGCCTTGAATCTGGAGGTGAACCTCAAAAGGTTCAATTTTCAATTCTTCACTGTCAGGGCTCAATTCGACAGTAAACGGTTTGTCAAAGATAACCTAGATTCTGGAACAGGGCACTCACACCTTCCTAAGCTGGAAGATTATTGGGAAGATTGTCCAGATGAATTTGAGGTTAGGAGAAAGCTGTGGTGTAGACTTTCTTTGGGGCAGATAATTACCCTTAATTTAAACATGGACATTTCTAGAATTTTTAATGATGATGAACAAGTGGTTGATCCACAATTTGAGAGAGTAGAACACTTACCCATTCTAGAGGTGGACTGGAGCAAGAAAGAGGAAGACAAAATTGAAATTACAACCCTTTCTGTGATAAGGAGGACTGAGAAATGGTTGAGAGAAAAGAGACAGGAAGGGCTTCAGAATAAAACTGTCCAACAATTCTCTTCAATGGTCGCATCATCACTTCCCATGGACTCTTCTAATCAACCTCTTGCTATTTGTGGTGCAGGTGCTTCCAATCCATCAACTGAGAGAAGCCCTGTCACCAAGAGATCCAGAAGAGTCCTCATAGATATTCTGCCATCTCGTGTTACCAGGTTGAGGACAAAAGGGAAAAGAAAGAAACAAACTTCTGAAACAATAATTGTTGATTTAAATTCAGAAGAAGAATCAGAAGAGCCTATGGGTGACAAAGAGGCAAGCCCAAATAGAATAGAGGTAGTTGACACTGGGTTACAGTCAGGGGCCGTTCTAGAGACCCTTGAGATGTTAATGATTTCAAATGAACCTGTTGATCATGATGTTAGTCATTCACAAACATAGAATAAAAGTTACACAACAACCTTTACTCATCTTGAAAGATACGATGAATTCAGAGAATTCATGATCCCAAGTCTTTGGTGATTAGGTCTTAATCGACTGACGTTACTCAGTGGTTAATGTGAGTTGCTGTTTTCCATTCAGGGGCCTTACGTGTTTCTGCAAAGTTCATCATTATTTCTTCAAATATCCTACTCTATATGCTTGCTCTGCATAAATCTCCAATAATTCTACCTCTGCACTGTGAATTTAGTCAAATAATGTGCTTACAGGTTGATATTTGCATGATTTCTGCCACTATTTACAATTCTTTGCATGATATTTTCAATACTGCATGCATTTAATTCAAATATGCTAATGATTTTCAGTTACCTACGGAATGTCAGCATATTTCTCTGTTCTGCTTGTTATTTATCATGATTTGCAGTTATGGTGATGAATTTATGAAATTAAAAAAGGAAAAGGGTTAAAGAATGAGATTCCCAAAACCAATTGACTTAGATCACTGATCCACATACAAGCTCCCATACATGCAATGAAAAGAAGGAAACTAAAATCATACTTCACCAGGACATTCCACAAATCCGCATGATCTAGTGCAAATCTTCAAAGGAAAAGTTGATAACAACATGTAATGAAATGAAAGCGCTTCCAGTTGAACACAGCATTCACCAGTACATATCCAGAAATCAACATGAAGATTACGTAAAATTTACAATCAGGATGCAATCTGAAACTTCATATCCATTCAGTATGCTCAAGAACAGGTACATTTACAGTGATCTGAAGAAAGAACTTTGACATTTCAACAATTCTATCCTCATTAGTCTCAGTAATCCGATCTCCTAATTGACTCTACAGTAATCGGCCTTATTGCCAGATGCGTCTGTGTATCTCCTCTCTATCATTACAGCTCAGGATCTGGCTCTTATATAGAACAAATGCCAGAAAATAGTTACAATGATCCAAGGATTAGGATCCTCTCATAATAATCAACGGTCTAGATGAAAAGCACATGCTTTGCCAGTTGGCAAATGTACAGCTGGCACAGAATATTCCAGCATCTTTGATTTGATTCGGTCTCCAGCTGGCAAACAGCATATTTGACAGTATCCTCCTCATTTCTGGTTCATGTTGCCTCCATGTGCAACCATACAATGCTCAGCAACAGCAACAGCTCTAACAGCATCATGACTTCCTGCATGTAAACAGACAAACATTAAGTTCATCATCATGTGGATAAACAACAGGAAGTAAAACGTTTTATTAAACAAGCCTCCAAAATGTGCAGCTACAGGCAATCGGGCTCCAAATTTCTATCGGTCTGTTTTCCCACCCATTTCCTTGTATATCGGGTTCAAATTATGATCATGTATGTATCGGCGTGACTACATACTGTCGGAATGACAATTTTACATTAGGCCGATGGTTAAACTTATACCGACGCCAAAATCATGATGATGTCCTTCCATCGGGAAGACATGTTCTATCGGCGTGAAAAATCCAGACTTGGCCGATAGCAAGACTTAAAACTTTCATCTGCATGATATTTTGGAAATATGATGCTCCCCCTTCCGAATGTCCAGATGATGCCAATGTCATGTTTCGCTTATATATATTGGGGAAAAGAAAGTCATCATCATCATCATCATGTCGAAGGGAAATAGGAGGATATGAAATATGATCCTGCTGCTGAGGAAAGGAATACGATGGTGACGTCATCGTCATGTCCGGGCTTCATTAAAATGCAAAAGATGACGTCACCGTCATGTTTAGTTAAGATCAGGGGGTAAATGTAATATCGGGTCACCTAAGGAAGATGATCAGGTGGTGAATGTAATATGACCCCTTTGCGGCCAAGGTAACCCTCTCGAAAGATCAGGATGATGATGATCATCAGGATATCCGGGACTTTTGTTAAACTGAGAATATGACGTCATCGTCATATTCACGAACCGGATCATGTTTAGGAAAATATCCTGCCGAAGGGAAATGTGATGATGATGTCATCCTGATATTTGCTTCTTCGTTTATCAGATTGGGATGACGTCATCAGGATATTAGCAAAAGGTCATATTTCTCGGTAGGAGGACATTACGAAATATCGGGTTACAAACAAGATCATGATGATCTTGACAACATGACTAGATAAAAATATGATGATCACTCCTCATCGAATATCATGATGACGTAATCATCATATTTTGCCTTCGAAGCATGCGGATGAGTTGAGGTCATCATCAGGTTAGCGCTAGGGTGATATTTAAAATATGATCATGCTAAGGAATGGAATATCACCCTCCCTTAAAAGATTAGGATGATGACCCTCCGATAGGACTTTGACGTGCGCATGCAAATTATGCAGATAGTGGATTTTCTAAGCAGGGTGATATTGTAATATCAGCATGATATTATAATATCAGGTGATGTAAAAATATCATGATGCTCGTATAATTTGAAATATCGGGTTACACTCAAAACATGATGCTCATGATGCGCCTAAGGTTATTTGACGGGTAAAGGGCACTATCACCTAAGATTGACGTCTGGATATTGGGACTGCATGATTTTTATCGGGTGATAGATCAAGATCATGATGACCTTGACAACATGACTGAGGATATAAAAATATGATGATCACTTGCGATTATCAGGTTTGACCAAAACTTTGACTGTGCATAACTCCCTCATATGGACGAATTTTCAGGTGATGTAAAAGGCAAACCTGCATGGAATTTCAAGTTCTTTCTAAATATGAGGTCATAGAAACAAAATATGAACTTTGACAAACTGACCTCATGATGATGACCTACCTCATCGAATATCATGATGATGACACCTGACTCATTTTACCAAACCGCCAGAAAACAGACAACACAAGCCAAGACAAAAGTTGGGTCCCTGTTTTGCCAAGTTAAAATGGGGCGTGTTGTGTAACCACACAACAACTTGCCACCAAAGAAAACAACAAAATTCAAAAGGTGAGGATAAGTTAAAACATAAATTTCCAACTCTTATTAAGCATGAGCATCCTAATCCTTTCTAACTGGTATCATGTTCATCAATGTAACAATAAATTGATAAGGGATCAATTGTGTGCATGTGATTCATATACTCATCTTGAAAGTGAGTTGAATAAGTCAGTGACTAGTGTTAAGCTACGTAGTTTGGTTCATCCCTCATAGCCAACCGGATAGAGCCTTGCTGCCAGCATGCGTCCATAGCCCCAGCAAGGTTATCGTTGCAATTCTCCTAAGTAGAGCCCCACTGCCAGCAAGTGTCTATAGCTCCGGTAGAGTTACTTAGATGACTTAATCTGGATTTCAGAAAATCCATTTTATTATTTTATTTATTTTATATTTTGAATTTAATTCTTAAGATATAACAGTTGTAGCCTCATGATACAAGGAATGGTCACTTGTTGAAATTAAGTTGAGAATTGCAATGGTAGCAAGGGCAACCTTTAGATTTTTCACTTAACACCTACACTGATATGTTTAATAAACCCAAGGCTGTTAGGTGTGTCATTGTGAGGATCACCTTGACTCAAGAAAAGTAGTACTGATGAATATGATACCACAGACCTGATCAAGAGTACCTATACTGATATGAATTACAACCTATGTAAAAACTTATATCCAACTTTTGAATTCTAACAATTTCTGCAGTGTTCTTAAGTAACAAGGTGCACCAGTTTTGCCCAACCAAAACAAAGACTCAACTACGCAAAGCAAAAAGCAACCTGTACAAATGGCTAACCTACAAAAGGAAAAACAAGAAAGCAAAACAAGAAAGCAAAACAAGCAAACTGTACAAACAACTAACCTACAAAATTATATACAAACCACTACTAGGCAAACAAAAACCAACAAACGACCCAAAGACACCTGTATTTGCATACTTCTTTTGATTGTGCAGGAGCATTAGGGTATTAGTTATGGTTCTCAACCTAGCAAATTTATCTTTATATTCTGAAAAATATTCTGATATTCTGAATTCACTGTATTCAACAGAACAACTCTTGATGATCAACAACTGAGGCAGCTCATCATGTTCATGATTAATCCATATGCATGTCTTATCTCCTGAATTTCCATAATCAAAATAATAATCAACGTCATTCACTGTGGAAAGGAGAAATACAACCTGGTGTATTTCTGATTTTGTTGGACATGCTTCTTCATTGGCAGCTGATCTTCCATTTGTCATTATATTTTCACTGCTTGGCTCAGTGTCTGGTCTCTCTTCAAATTGAAGGATGTATGACTCTTCATGTATTAATTCTTCATCTTTATCCATCTTTATCCCTTCATTCTGGATGTTCAATTTATCCTCCAGTTCAGGAAACTTCTCAATATTTTCTTCAATTTCCTGCACATCAGCATCTAAATAAGTATCTTTATTATCACAACCTGATATACAGAAATTTATCATTTCTAAATCATTTGACTGTAAAGGAGAAACAACTTTTACTTGATAAGGACACTCCCCTGTTTCATTCTCAAAATATTTCTGGAGTGACATCTGATCATGCACAACAAATCCAAAGTCTTCTACATCTTCATCTTTCAGGAATTGTTTATTAAATAATTCACATCTTCTATCTAGTAAAGTGCCTGGTTCCATTAGCCTGCAACATTCTTGTATTTGATCATTTAGTTCAACCCAGTTAGGTAATAAATCAACATTTATTTTATTTTCTATGACTCCCTGAGTTATTATCATAGGAACTTCATCATCAGCAGTGAATTTAAATTGCTCTACTATCTGTTTACACTTCTCTTTACCATAGAATGACTCCAGGAAAGATGTTTCATTTTCTTTATCAAAAGTATTAGGATCAGAATCAAAAATATTATCCTGATGAGTGGTTTCTTCTCTAAAATTTTCACAAGATTCATACCTGCATACTGACTGGTCCTTACTTGTATTAGGAAGTAGAGAACTCCTATCAATCTCACCATAAAATGAATCAAGGAAAGATGTTTCCTGTTCATTACCTTTTATAACCGATTCAGCTATTGTATTTTCTAGAATCTTTTTCAACATGATCAAGCAAGGGTAGCAATCTCTCTCTGAATGCTCTTCATCATGTAATCTGCACTAGCTTTCAATCAAGACATCGTCAATGGGTAAACCTAATAATTGACTACACTGTATATTTCTAGACAAGTATAATTCAAAATCTTTGGAACGATCCACTTCAGTGTCTGGACAACTAATAACTTCTGGTGCTGCATCTACTTGTTGTTCCAGAATTTCCTCATTTCGCTGCTCCAGAACTTCTTCATTTTCTTGGCAAATTTCAACCCTGAACACATCTAGGAAGAATATTAGTCCTTTCAAATATAAATCCAATCTTGTAAGGAAAGTTAAACAATTTATTTCGCTGTGTTCCACAGTCTGGTGTATCCTGCAACAGGTGGATAAACCAAAGTTAGACAAACTGTGAGGGTAAAGCTGCCTATTCAAAGTTTCCTGAAATAAAGGAATGTTAACTTGACAATTGCCTCCATATACATCCATCAAAATGAGACTCTATTTTTCAATTTTTTAGTATTTTGAAATTTTAAGGAGATCCATCATATCTCAAAATAAAACTTGAAAGTTCAGAAAATCAAACAAATCTTTGAGGCTTTGGGCTAGATATTTGCAAAGGTGCAACCAAAACCTCTCAGATAAGAGATATTTGCAGACATTTAACTCAAATGATGAAATATTTATGCAATATTTACAGAAATCCAGAAATTCTCTGTTCAGGCCCTCCTTCTAGCGCCAATTTATGTTGCGATAGGAGCGAGGGGCCTGCATAAAAATGAATGATGACTAAAGCAATGGTGTCTTTTCCAGTTCTGCCCTCCTTCTAGTGCCAATTTATGTTGCATTAGAAGCGAGGGGCATGCAGATATGTTAGCAAGACTGAGGGCAAGCTGCTATACTAAGGCAGGGGATATCACGTCAATTGAATAGAATTTCTTTGCTGAGAAACAGCTCACGCCCTCCTTCTAGCACCAATTTATGTTGCGTTAGAAGCGAGGGGCCTGCATAAAATGAATGATGACCAAAGCAGTGGTGTCTTTTCCAGTTCTGCCCTCCTTCTATTGATGATGCTGAGAAACAGCTCAGCTGCCCTCCTTCTGTTGATGATGCTGAGAAACAGCTCAGCTGCCCTCCTTCTAGCGCCAATTTATGTTGATCATGATGTTAGTCATTCACAAACATAGAATAAAAGTTACACAACAACCTTTACTCATCTTGAAAGATATGATGAATTCAGAGAATTCATGATCCCAAGTCTCCGGTGATTAGGTCTTAATCGACTGACGTTACTCAGTGGTTAATGTGAGTTGTTGTTTTCCATTCAGGGGCCTTACGTGTTTCTACAAAGTTCATCATTATTTCTTCAAATATCCTGCTCTATATGCCTGCTCTGCATAAATCTCCAATAATTCTACCTCTGCACTGTGAATTTAGTCAAATAATGTGCTTACAGGTTGATATTTGCATGATTTCTGCCACTATTTACAATTCTTTGCATGATATTTTCAATACTGCATGCATTTAATTCAAATATGCTAATGATTTTTAGTTACCTACGGGATGTCAGCATATTTCTCTGTTCTGCTTGTTATTTATCATGATTTGCAGTTATGGTGATGAATTTATGAAATTAAAAAAGGAAAAGGGTTAAAGAATGAGATTCCCAAAACTACTTGACTTAGATCACTGATCCACATACAAGCTCCCATACATGCAATGAAAAGAAGGAAACTAAAATCATACTTCACCAGGACATTCCACAAATCCGCATGATCTAGTGCAAATCTTCAAAGGAAAAGTTGATAACAACATGTAATGAAATGAAAGCGCTTCCAGTTGAACACAACATTCACCAGTACATATCCAGAAATCAACATGAAGATTACGTAAAATTTACAATCAGGATGCAATCTGAAACTTCATATCCATTCAGTATGCTCAAGAACAGGTACATTTACAGTGATCTGAAGAAAGAACCTTGACATTTCAATAATTCTATCCTCATTAGTCTCAGTAATCCGATCTCCTAATTGACTCTACAGTAATCAGCCTTATTGCCAGATGCGTCTGTGTATCTCCTCTCTATCATTACAGCTCAGGATCTGGCTCTTATATAGAACAAATGCCAGAAAACAGTTACAATGATCCAAGGATCAGGATCCTCTCATAATAATCAACGGTCTAGATGAAAAGCACATGCTTCGCCAGTTGGCAAATGTATAGCTGGCACAGAATATTCCAGTATCTTTGATTTGATTCAGTCTCCAGCTGGCAAACATCATATTTGACAGTATCCTCCTCATTTCTGGTTCATGTTGCCTCCATGTGCAACCATACAATGCTCAGCAACAGTAGCAGCTCTAACAGCATCATGACTTCCTGCATGTAAACAGACAAACATTAAGTTCATCATCATGTGGATAAACAACAGGAAGTAAAACGTTTTATTAAACAAGCCTCCAAAATGTGCAGCTACAGGCAATCGGGCTCCAAATTTCTATCGCTCTGTTTTCCCGCCCATTTCCTTGTATATCAGGTTCAAATTATGATCATGTATGTATCGGCGTGACAACATACTGTCGGAATGACAATTTTACATTAGGCCGACTGTTAAACTTATACCGACGCCAAAATCATGATGATGTCCTTCCATCAGGAAGACATGTTCTATCGGCATGAAAAATCTAGACTTGGCCGATAGCAAGACTTAAAACTTTCGTCTGCATGATATTTTGGAAATATGATGCTCCCCCTTCCAAATGTCCAGATGATGCCAACGTCATGTTTCGCTTATGTATATTGGGGAAAAGAAAGACATCATCATCATCATCATGTCGAAGGGAAATAGGAGGATATGAAATATGATCCTGCTGCTGAGGAAAGGAATATGATGGTGACGTCATCGTCATGTCCGGGCTTCATTAAAATGCAAAAGATGACGTCACCGTCATGTTTAGTTAAGATCAGGGGGTAAATGTAATATCAGGTCACCTAAGGAAGATGATCAGGTGGTGAATGTAATATGACCCCTTTGCGGCCAAGGTAACCCTCTCGAAAGATCAGGATGATGATGATCATCAGGATATCTGGGACTTTTGTTAAACTGAGAATATGACGTCATCGTCATATTCGCGAACCGGATCATGTTTAGGAAAATATCCTGCCGAAGGGAAATGTGATGATGATGTCATCCTGATATTTGCTTCTTCGTTTATCAGATCGGGATGACGTCATCAGGATATTAGCAAAAGGTCATATTTCTCGGCAGGAGGACATTACGAAATATCGGGTTACAAACAAGATCATGATGATCTTGACAACATGACTGGATAAAAATATGATGATCACTCCTCATCGAATATCATGATGACGTAATCATCATATTTTGCCTTCGAAGCATGAGGATGAGTTGAGGTCATCATCAGGTTAGCACTAGGGTGATATTTAAAATATGATCATGCTAAGGAATGGAATATCACCCTCCCTTAAAAGATCAGGGTGATGACCCTCCGATAGGACTTTGACGTGCGCATGCAAATTATGCAGATAGTGGATTTTCTAAGCAGGGTGATATTGTAATATCAGCATGATATTATAATATCAGGTGATGTAAAAATATCATGATGCTCGTATAATTTGAAATATCGGGTTACACTCAAAACATGATGCTCATGATGTGCCTAAGGTTATTTGACGGGTAAAGGGCACTATCACCTAAGATTGACGTCCGGATATTGGGACTGCATGATTTTTATCGGGTGATAGATCAAGATCATGATGACCTTGACAACATGACTGAGGATATAAAAATATGATGATCACTTGCGATTATCAGGTTTGACCAAAACTTTGACTATGCATAACTCCCTCATATGGACGAATTTTCAGGTGATGTAAAAGGCAAACCTGCATGGAATTTCAAGTTCTTTCTAAATATGAGGTCATAGAAACAAAATATGAACTTTGACAAACTGACCTCATGATGATGACCTACCTCATCGAATATCATGATGATGACACCTGACTCATTTTACCAAACCGCCAGAAAACAGACAACACAAGCCAAGACAAAAGTTGGGTCCCTGTTTTGCCAAGTTAAAATGGGGCGTGTTGTGTAACCACACAACAGAACCCTCTGATGGAGAGAACCCCAGGAAGACAACCTCAGCCCTGCACCAAAATGGCTAGAAAGTTCTATTTCTAATAAGAAGAAAGTGATTCCTTTTGTTATCCCATTGGAGGACATGGTAAGCAAGTGTTTGGGGAAAACCCCCAAGTCTAAGAAACTCAAGATGGCATCCAGGATAAATATTGATCCAAGCACTGGCAACTGGAGTGCTGAAATTGCTAGGCCTGTGACAGAGGAAGAGGTGCACGACCCAATGGTGCATGATTTCACTGTGGAGAAAGTGGATCTCGGTACTGCCTCCAGAGCTGCAAATGTCCACCACCTCGAAGCTTCTACTAAGAAGATGGTCAGTTAAACATGGAAAGATGAAAAGGACAAGAAGGAGCTGAAACAAACTCTCCGTTCAATGGTAGAATACATAGAGGCCATTAACAACCCTAACCCGCAGCCAATCTCACAGCTTCCCCTGTCTTTTGACCTGAAGTCACCTGTCAACCAAAAGATGTTAGACCAAGTTCATAAAAGCAAAATCGTGATAAAAATGTTTAACAGTTGGTTGGATAACATTGAGCAGAAAGGAACTGAATACATCCGTGAGCTCAAGGGTATATATGACCTGACTACTACCACCGTTGAAGATTTCAAAGCACAAGTCGCTGTTTGGGCGAAAGATTAGGGCAAGTGGACGAATGTAATAAATCAAATGGATGAAGTTCAAAAATATGGGCTGGAGAAGTTTTTGGCAGAAAAGAATCTGACTGGTGTGGATGAGGATTTATTATATGTGAACAAGAAAAATATTGAGTGGAGGAACTCCATATCTCGACAAGGGTGCTTTGAACTCACAAAGTTAATTAAGGAGATAACGGAATTCACTCAATCACTGCAACATGATTTGCAATGTATCGATGTTAAATATTTAAAAGATGATGGAAAACATGTGGAAGATGTTGAAGCAGTGGTCCAGTCTTTCAGAGATAAAATCAACTTTGTTAAAGAAAATGATAATATTTTAATTGAAGATTTCTCCAGAATTTCTAAAGTTGAGTCACTACTTTATCTCTGCATCGACGCACTCCAAGAACACAAAGAAAATTTTGGGAAAATGCGAAGGGAAAAGGAAGTTTGGAAATCAAGAATGAAGCATATAGGTATACCAAACTTCACTAAAATTTAGGAGTTCGTTGCTGCCTTTTAGGAGTGGAAGACCCAACGTGCTTCCCAGGCTACCGATAGCAAATCAGGAGATGCTGATTCGTCGCCCCAGTCATAATCTCATTGGCTTGTTCTCTTTTCAGTTCCTCTTTATGTTATTTTCAGCAAACTCGTTTCTTTAAAATCAGTTGTTTAAACTAAATCCCGTACGGGTCAGAGTTATGTTAACTCTGGATTTAATTTACTCAAGGACATGATTAAGACTTTTATATTTATAGGTTTTCAAAATCTGGAGAGATAGAAAAATTTAGGAAAAAAAAATGAAGGAAATTTTTAGTGAACTGCTCAGAGTTTTACATTATGTGATAATTGTCTGAGTAATTTTCATCTGTGAATGGGAAGAAGAAACAATTACTGCCTATTTGGATCTATGCGTCTGAATGTGTGGAATTAGATTTTCTGTGTGAAATCTCCTTTCATCTGGTAATTGCTCCTTATTTGGACACTTGTCATATATGTTTTATTCTTTATTGGTTCAGCAAGTTCGAATGAATGTTTTCATGTATTTCAATGTACCAAAGTAGAATCTATGCATTCTATCCTGTTACTGTATAAATTTATTGCGTTCATGACATGGCTATGTATGAATGTTAGTCTGCCTTAAGCATTTTTTGGTTAAAAATGCATTTGGATAGTTAAATAGATTGAATTCATTGAAAACTTTAAAGGGAGCTGTACCTAAATTTAGAGGGCAACTGATTTAAAAGGTTCACCCATTTGTTGCTTAACTTATTTGTTCTTCAAAAGAGATGTATAGAGTCAAAATAAATTATTTTCAGAATAAGGACAAATCTGTTAACCAACAGTTTTTGGCGACTCTACTGGGGATATATAGATAAAATCATTAATTAAAGATTGGTCACCTGAATATGAAGCGACAATGGTGCTTCCACATGAAAACATAATTCCTGTTCTGCAACCAAATGTTGGATTTCAAGACGAGCAGGAAGACATTATTGGCTAGTTGAATACCCTTGCTTGGCATACTCGATGGAATAGTGAAGATTATAGAAGAGCAAGCAGAGTGTTAGAACAAGAGGAGGAATTGGCCGATAACCTGAGATTGCTGTTACTCAGGCAGAGAAGAAGGCAGGCATGAAACGTAGCAAGAAACCAAGTTCTCGAAGCACAAAGAAATCAAGAACAGCAAAGAAGTCAATAACTGCCTATCCAGCCTCAATATTTTAAGCTGGATTCTAGACTGTATACCAGGTCTTCGACAAGAGAGGGAGTTGAGGACTCTACCTTTCAAGCACTGCAAAATCTTAATTTTCCTTATATCCCTACTCGTGCAAGAAGAGCTAGAAGTAGACCCCCTAGCCCTCCTAAACCTGCTACTTCCCCTGTCTGTCAAGCTTTAACCCTTTCAGGTACCATTATCCCTTTAGCTATAAACTTTCTACCCATGTCTCAACCTTGGGGAGCAGCCATAGGGCGTTTGAACCTAGGGGCTAACCTAAACCCTTTACCTAAAAATGCAAGAGAACATTTGCCTAGGTTCAACAGGGACGGTAAACAATCACCAGAAGAACATTTGTGTGCTTTTGCAGCAGCCTGTAGTGTGTTAGGTGTACAACACCAAGATGTTGCCATAAGGCTCTTTGTGCAGACTTTGACCGACACTACAGCACAATGGTTCTATCACCTAACTGATTCCTCAATCTCAAATTGGAATGAAATGAAGACTGCTTTCAAAAATAGGTTCAAAAGTGCAGAGGACGAGCATTACCTCCTTGCATAGCTGACTCAACTTAAGAAAGAGATTCATGAGCCTATGAGGGAGTTTGTGGCTAAATTTAATAGAATTGTAAACAAAATCCCTTCTACTAAAAGACCGTCTAGTGAAAATAAAAAATGTTTCTTTGTTAATTCTATGCCTCCTGATATCAGCTTCCATCTCAGGAGAGGTGTAATTGCTGATTTGCTAGCTACACAAGCCTTAGTAGTCGGATTGGAGGATGATCTCATAATGGCTGGTAAATGGAAGAGAGAGGTTCAGGTGCTAAATGCCCAGCCCTCATCATCTACAGACCCTGTAGTGCAAAGGTTGGTTAATGATATGATTGCCTTGAAGAGGCAACTACCTAAAACTGGTGCCCCCTTTCAACAACCATATCAAGATATAAGCAGAAGGAATTTGAATCAACAAGCAAATACTGGTAGAGCTTTACCCCTGACATCAGCACAGCCAAGACTGACCATTGAAATTCCTCCTGGGAGGGGAAACATGTGTATTTTTCACTTGACTACCAACCATGATGGAAATTCTTGCCCAGAAATGCTCAGGTACACTCAGATGACTGCTACTCAAGATATGCTAGGGGAAGCCACAGAAGAAGAGAGGAACTTTGGGGAACCTGGTGGCTCTGAGATACACTTCCTAGAATACGAGTTTGATTCAGAAAGGGGAGGTGAAATATTGGTAACCCTTGAAGATCATTCATGCACTGTGCTCACTAGGAGTCAGAGGATAATGAGACCCTCTAATACTCAAGAAGTACCTAGCAAAGGTAAGGAGCCTTTAACTAGAACTCATGATGCTAATATGAAGGCTCAGGAAAATAGATTGCTACATAGAAATGATCTAGATGCTTCTTTTGATATTCTAGATTCTGTAAGTCTACAAAAATTCAAATTTCTCCTATTGAGTATCTCAAGTTGAAACCTACTGAACTTGACAAATTAGTCAAACATGTTAAAGGTAGTCTTGCACAAACTGAATTTGAGAATCAATTAGAGGTTGATACTGAATCCCCCATTGCCAGACTATTTGCTTCCTCATCTGAGTCATCCTTGTCTGCCCCTAAAACAACTTCCAATTCATCAACCAATGCTCTTTGTACTGATTTGAAACCCAATCCTTTCTATGTGTCTTTGTTTATCAATGGCCATAAACTTAGTAACTGCATTATAGATTCAAGAGCCTCTGATAACATTATGCCTTCCTCTGTGGCTAAAGCCCTAGGGTTATCACTCACAAAAACATTTGGTAGACGTTATTCTATGGATGGAAAATAGGTTTCCTTGCTTGGGTAGATTAAAGATGCACGAGTTGCTCTTGCAGCCTACCCTGACAAAAGAGTCAAATTGACTATTTTGGTAGCAGATATTCCTGCCAGTTATGGAATGCTTTTGAGCAGGACATTTTGCAAGGATTTGGGTGGACAAATCAAACTGGATTGGTCAGAGGCCACAATCCTAGTGGGGAAGCAGAAAGTGAAGCTGGAACCTGAGCCCAAGTGCAAGTTCACTGTCTACCCCTCTGATGATCCCAAGGCCCAGATTTTGTTTGAGGAATGTGAATTTGGCAACTATTTTCTCTCCTTTGAATAGAGCTGTGAGTTAGATCCCAAAGAAGAATTAATGCAAAGGTCTATACATTCTAATGATTTATGGGTTATGGAATTTGATGGCAGTTGTGCTACTGCTGGTTCAGGGGCTGGAGTTGTATTGATCTCACCTGAAGGTGAAATTTTTTCTTATTCTTTTAAGCTAGAGTTTAAAAACACCAATAATACTACAGAATATGAAGCTTTACTGCTTGGATTATCTGAAGCTAAAGGAAAGGGTGTGAAGGTACTTAAGGTGAAGGGTGATGCTGAACTAATTGTGAAACAGGTAAGGGGGATCTTTTCTATTAAGAATGAAAGACTAAGGCATTACAAAAACAGGGTATGGGATGAGATTGAATGTTTTGACGCCTTCTCTATTGAAACAATGCCCAGAGATCAAAACTCCCGAGCAAATTCTTTAGCAGTATCAGCTTCTCTCCTTTTGCCACATCCAGATTTCAAAAAAGATTCTTATAGAATAGAAATGATATATCATCCTAATGTCCCCGACAATGCCGAGAGCTGGCAAGTTTTTGAAAGTGATAGTCAGATCAGAAAGTTTTTAGAAAATGCTGAAATGTTCCTGGGGACCTATTTTGAAGGTTCTGAAACAGAGTGTAAAGAATTCAGTCCTGACCCTGGGATTAATCCAAGAGATAACATGATTCAGTTAAAGGGAAACAAAATCCCTAAAGGGCTAGTCTCTTTAGAACATCTATTTTCTCGAAGGGATGAATATGTTAAAGGCAAACCTCCCTGTGTTACTGATAAAGTAGAGGATTATGAGAAGATAAATATTGGGGATGAAACTAATCCTAAATGGGTATCCATTGGTAAGTGCTGCTCTTTGGAGGAGAAAAGCAAATTGATCAAATTGCTAATCAAATATAAGGATGTTTTTGCTTGGTGTTATGATGATCTCAAAAATTTTAGACATGGGCAGTTTCAACATCATATTCCTTTGAAAGCAAATGCAGCTCCATTCAGACAAAAGCTGAGAAATTATAACCCCAAAGTTGCTGAAGCCATTTTTAAGGAGATTGATAAGATGTTGAAAGCTAGAATTATCTATCCAATCCATCACTCCACTTGGGTGGCAAATATTGTTCTAGTACAAAAGAAGAATGGAGAAATAAGGATCTGTGTTGACTTCAAAAACTTAAACCAGGCTAGCCTAAAAGATAACTATACCTTGCCTGTGATGGACCACATCTTGCAGACAGTTGCCGGATCTGAAATGATGTCTATGCTGGATGGTTTCTCAGGTTACAATCAGATAGGTGTAGCTGCAGAAGATCAACATAAGACTTCTTTCACCACACCTCGAGGAACTTTTGCCTATAGTTGAATGCCCTTTGGCTTGATTAATGCGGGAGCAACTTTTCAGAGGGCAATGGATTCATATTTAGAGACTTGAAGAATAGAATTATTGTTATTTACCTTGATGATCTGACTATTTTTTCCAAAAATAGAGAAGATCAGTTGAGAGACCTGGAGTCTGTATTGCAAAGGTGTCGAAGCCATGGCATCTCACTCAATCCCAAGAAGTCAATTTTCTGTGTGACTGAGGGAAAATTGTTGGGACACCTAGTCTCAAAAGACGGAATCAGAATTGATCCAGAGAGGGTTAGAGCAATTCAACAGCTTAGTCTCCCTTCAAATAGGACTGGAGTCAAGTCCTTCTTTGGTCAAATCAATTTTCTCAGGAGGTTCATTCCTGACTTTGCTGAGATTACAAAACACATTGTTGGGATGATGAGCGAGAAACAACCTTTCAAGTGGAATGAAGTTGCTAAGAAGGCATTTGAGGACATTAAGGAAGCGATTGCAAACACTCCTACTTTGGTAAATCCTAACTTTCAAAAGGATTTTATTATTTACTGTTATGCTTCAGAGCACACTATGTCAGGTATTTTGTTACAGAAAAATGAATTGGATGTAGAGGTTCCCATAGCTTTTATGAGCATTCCTCTTAAAAAGCATGAGCTAAAATATTCTTTGGTTGAAAAACAAGCTTTCGCTGTGGTTAAAGCTGTTAAGCAATTTAGGTATTATATACTTCATTCCCATTCGGTTGTTTTTGTTCCAAATTCAGCTGTGAAAAGTATTTTGACTCAACAAGAGGTAGGATTAAACAATAGAGCAACATGGGTTGCCAAAATTCAGGAATATGATCTGGAAGTTAAGCCTACTAAGTTGATCAGGGGTCAAGGTTTATGTAAGTTGATTGCTAAGAACAAAGAACAAGAAGGAGAAGGACTCCCCACAGTTTTATTGGTAAGCTTGCAGGACCCATGGTTTCTGGATGTGGCACATTATCTTGCATATGGGGATTGTCCTAATCACCTGACTCCTAGAGAGAAAAGAAACCTGAAGCTAAAAGCTGCAAAATATGTTATTTGGGAGGATGTCCTTTATAAGAAAGGATTAGATGGAACTTTCCTGAGGTGTGTAGATAAAGAGCAGCAGAATAAGCTCTTAGAAGTTTTCCATAATGAAGCATGTGGTGGACATTTTTCTTCTTCAGTTACAGCTTTCAAGATTCTTAGAAATTGTTACTACTGGCCAGGAATGTTTAAGGATGCATATAGATGGGTGGCCAATTGTGAAAAATGTAAAATGTTCTCAGGGAGGCCACAACTTGCAGCTCTACCTCTGAGGCCTGTTGTTATTGAAGAACCCTTTAAACAATGGGGATTGGATTTTATTGGGCCTATCTCACCCCCTTCAAGTGCAGGGCATACTCACATCTTAACAGCAACAGATTATTTCACAAAATGGGTTGAGGCAGCCCCTGTAAGAAGAACAACTTCAGAGGTGGTTTGTAATTTTCTCAAGGAAAATATTTTGGTACGATTTGGTGTGCCCCAGAAGATTGTAGCAGACAATGCTACCAGTTTCTCTTTAGTTGAAATGACTTCTTTCTGTTATGAACATAGTATTTCTCTCTCCCATTCATCAGATTACTATCCCCAAGGGAATGGACAAGTTGAGTCCAGTAACAAAAACCTGATTGCTATCATGAAGAAATTGGTGAATGACAACCCCAGAGATTGGCATAAGAGGTTGTATGAAGCACTCTGGGCCGACAAAATAACTCCTAAAAGAGCAATTGGGATGGCACCTTTTGAATTAGTTTATGGGATAGGTGCCCAATTATCTTTACCTCTGGAGCTATCTATAGCCAAACTGTAAAGTGTGATTGAGGATCAGTATTTCCAAGATTCCCTGGAGAAGAGGATTATGTATTTAACCAAAATTAAAGAAGAGAGAAATGAGTTGTTTGACCAAATTACTGTGCATCAAGCCAGAGTCAAAGAAATTTTTGACAAGAAGACAAGACCTAGGAAGTTCATGGAAGGAGAGAACCCAAAGGTGCACATAGGAAATTCGACTCGCTCTGGAGTAGGCCTTTCAAGATTCACCAGGTTTTGGCTCCAAATTCTTTTAAATTAGAATATCCTAATGGAACTATTTTACCCCTATCCTATAATGGATAGGATCTCAAGCTGTATCGTCTATGAACAGGGTCCCCTATTTTGTACATAGTTTCCCCTTTTGTTTGGTTTTGCATTTTCCTTTCCCATTTTTGTTTTGCCTGTTTTGTTTCCTTTCTTCTCTATTTTCCTTTTTTTGCGAAACTGGAGCTTCTGAGTTCTCTGCATTTTGCCATAAAATGCGGTCCCCAGTCAGAGCCAATGTTACTTGTTGAGTTGCCATAAATTTATTTATTGGTTGGTAATATTTCTTAAACAAGAGCCAGTTTACCATGTTATATTTTTTTTGGTCATGCCTTTGTTTCTGAAATCAGCTCTTGATCCTTCAAATTTGACCTGTTTGTCATCTTTGTAGACAAAGTTGCTTAAGGTTTGAACCTTTGAACCTGAACCATTCTCAAAAAGTTCAAAGTTCAATGGTTCAATATGTCTAAAGTGTCTCATAAAGCAAGTTCTCATTTTGTTTGTCTTAAACGTCTTTGAACTTTCGGGTTGAACTTGAACCTTCCACTTGTACTCTGTAGTGAGGTTCAAGGTTCAATGGTTCAATGGTCTTAAGGTTCAACATTCACTGTCTTCTTGTAAGTCGGGTCACACAGTTACCTTGCGTAATTATTGAACTTGAACCTTCTGCTCGTACTCTATAGCAAGGTTCAATGGTTCAAGGTTCAACAGTTTACTGTTTGATAGTTCAAAACCTTTTACCAAAGCCACGTAACTTTTTGCTAGTCTACATAACATTTCGTCTTTGAACCTTCGTATTGAACCATATCTTTACAAGTTCAACGGTTCATAAGTTAAGTCCCTGTTTCCGTAAGTCAATCTTTTGCTTATCTATAAGGTCCAGTTGGCATGTTTGAACCATCATATTGAACCACCGCATTGAACCATCTCCTCAAGGTTCAATGGTTCAATAGTTTGAAGATTTGGTGATTTTGGTCCCGTTTGCTCCCGCGGCTTTCTAAGTCAAACTTAGTGGCAAAGTTGGAGGAAATTATATCAGAAACGCATTATGAGACCGAGAGCTCTAATTTAGCGGAGACTACGGATAATCATTATACTTCATGATGGCGCGTGAATACTGCTTGCTATTAATGAAGAAATCAGAGTTCACGTCTTTTCAAATATTTTTGGCACGTTTTGTTCTAAGCAATAATTATTCTTTCTGGTAAGTGCCATTATTAACCAAGAACAAGCCAAGTTTAGCAAGTAAACATACTGTGTAATGCGGAGAAGGATAGCACTGGAAGTGTAAGGCTCTTTTTGCTCAAGTTTTCGCAGTGAATTCAGATATCCTGAAGGTGAGTTCTATTTCCCCTATGCTATTCCTATTTCTTATGCTGGAAAGAGGAATCTCTAGAATTTCTATTGTTTTCAAAATTCCAAGTGTTTTATTGTAATCTTCCAACCATGTCTTTGAAATCTACGTGTTTGGGAGATGAACATGGCCCTGGCCTTACTTATTCTCACTCAGAATTTGGAGATACTGCATTGGTTCAATATGATTTAGAGGAATTTAAAGAAAGAGCTAGAAGCCTTGTTCAAACCCCTACAATGAAGAAAATTGTAGATAGTGGCTTAATTGAAGCTGTAGCCTTTCCTCAGGCTATATTCTGTCCAGAGTTAGTTCAAGAGTGTATGAACAAATACGACCCCCAGGATAGGTGCATCAGAAAAGCAAACGGGGATGTGTTATTTCATGTCGACAGACAAACCCTCATGTCTATGATGAAGATACCGCCTAAGGAGGCGTATTCCTACCTTGACATTACTACCTGCAATGATTATTTCTCAGAGAAGAGACCAACTTACAAAAGTGTAATAGCAAGGAACTGGCTGCTAAAATTTCAAAAGGGTAGTTCAAGGCTGCCCAGGCCACTTACTAGAGATCATTTGATAAAGGAAGTAAGGGATATTGTGGTGTTGTTACACAAATTGAGAGGCAATCAGCATGCATATTACTGGGAGGATTGGATGTACTTTTTCATACAAGTCATCCTTTAAGGCAAACAATATATGGATTGGGCTGAAATAGTGGCTGACTATCTACATCAGGGTTTAAGCAATTGTCTGGGCAACAGAAATTTCTATATGTCTTCATACCTGTTCTATTGTATAGCATCCACAAGAGATTGGTTCAACTTGCCCCATGCACCCTTGGCTGAGAATAGTAAGATTTACGAATATTATTCACAGTTACAGAGAAAGAATTGTTATGAAAATTATAAAAGGGTCAATGATGTCTTCACTGGAAAGATGACCTATGAACTGGCAGGCAATTCGGGTAAGAGAATGACCAGTGAAGCAATGCAACTGATCAGTATCTACGGTAGCTTCTTCATCCAATTTTCTGAGTTCACATACATACAAGTTGGAGGATTTGATGGTGAACCTGTGAAGTTACCTAGATATGTATTTGATCGTTTTGTGCTAATGGAGGTATGTAGGCAGCTGGCAAATGTTGACAAGAAATTTTCATCAAAAAAAGGTTTTGGTATTGCTTTTCCTATTGAACTTGGGCATTATTCATGCCATTCAAAATCTGATGCCTTGAATTTGGAGGTGAACCTCAAAAGGTTCAATTTTCAATTCTTCACTGTCAGGGCTCAATTCGATAGTAAATGGTTTGTCAAAGATAACCTAGATTCTGGAACAGGGCACTCACACTTTCCTAAGCTGGAAGATTATTGGGAAGACTGTCTAGATGAATTTGAGGTTAGGAGAAGGCTATGGTGTAGACTTTCTTTGGGGCAAATAATTACCCTTAATTTAAACATGGACGTTTCTAGAATTTTTAATGATGATGAACAAGTGGTTGATCCACAATTTGAGAGAGTAGAACACTTACCCTTCCCAGAGGTGGACTGGAGCAAGAAAGAGGAAGACAGAATTGAAATTAAAACCCTTCCTGTGATAAGGAGGACTAAGAAATGGTTGAGAGAAAAGAGACAAGAAGGGCTTCAGAATAAAACTGTCCAACAATTCTCTTCAATGGTCGCATCATCGCTTCCCATGGACTCTTCTAATCAACCTCTTGCTATCTGTGGTGCAGGTGCTTCCAAGCCATCAACTGAGAGAAGCCCTATCACCAAGAGATCCAGAAGAGTCCTCACAGATATTCTGCCATCTCGTGTTACCAGGTTGAGGACAAAAGGGAAAAGAAAGAAGCAGACTTTTGAAACAATAATTGTTGATTTAAATTCAAAAGAAGAATCAGAAGAGACTATGGGTGACAAAGAGGCAAGCCCAAATAGAACAGAGGTAGTTGACACTGGGTTACAGTCAGGGGCCATTCTGGAGACCCCTGAGATGTTACTGATTTCAAATGAACCTTCTGATAGAGAGAACCCCAGGAAAACAACCTCAGCCCCTGCACCAAAATGGCTAGAAAGTTCTATTTCTGATAAGAAGAAAGTGATTCCTTTTGTTATCCCATTGGAGGACATGGTAAGCAAGTGTTTCGGGAAAACCCCCAAGTCCAAGAAACTCAAGACGGCATCTAGGATAAATATTGATCCAAGCACTGGTAACTGGAGTGCTGAAATTGCTAGGCCTGTGACAGAGGAAGAGGTGCAGGACCCAACGGTGCATGATTTCACTGTGGAGAAAGTGGATCTCGGTACTGCCTCCAAAGCTGCAGATGTCCACCACCTTGAAGCTTCTACTAAGAGGATGGCCAGTCGAACATGGAAAGATGAAAAGGACAAGAAGGAGCTGAAACAAACTATCCATTCAATGGCAGAATACATAGAGGCCATTAACAACCCTAACCCGCAGCCGATCTCACAACGTCCCCTGTCTTTCGACCCGAAGTCACCTGTCAACCAAAAGATGTTAGACCAGGTTCATAAAAGCAAAATGGCGACAAAAATTTTTAACATTTGGTTGGATAACATTGAGCAAAAAGGAACTGAATACATCTGTGAGCTCAAGGGTATATATGACCTGACTACTGCCACCGTTGAAGATTTCAAAGCACAGGTCGCTGTTTGGATGAAAGATGAGGGCAAGTGGACAAATGTAATAAATCAGATGGATGAAGTTCAAAAATATGGGCTGGAGAAGTTTTTGGCAGCAAAGAATCTAACTGGTGTGGATGAGGATTTGTTATATGTGAACAAGAAAAATATTGAGTGGAGGAACTCCATATCTCGACAAGGGCGCTTTGAACTCACAAAGCTAATTAAGGAGATAACAAAATTCACTCAATCACTGCAACATGATTTGCAATGTATCAATGTTAAATATTTAAAAGATGATGGAAAGCCTGTGGAAGATGTTGAAGCAGTGGTCTAGTCTTTCAGAGATAAAATCAACTTTGTTAAAGAAAATGATAATATTTTTATTGAAGATTTCTCCAAAATTTCTAAAGTTGAGTCACTGCTTTATCTCTGCATCGACGCACTCTCAGAACACAAAGAAAAATTTGGGAAAATGCGAAGGGAAAAGAAAGTTTGGAAATCAATAATGAAGCATATAGGTATACCAAACTTCCCTAAAATTCAGGAGTTCGTTGCTGCCTTTCAGGAGTGGAAGACCCAACGTGCTTCCCAGGCTACCGATAGCAAATCAGGAGATGCTGATTCGTCACCCCAGTCATAATCTCATTGGCTTGCTCTCTTTTCAGTTCCTCTTTATGTTATTTTCAGCAAACTCGTTTCTTTAAAATCAATTGTTTAAACTAAATCCCGTACGGGTCAGAGTTATGTTAACTCTAGATTTAATTTACTCAAGGACATGATTAAGACTTTTATATTTATAAGTTTTCAAAATTTGGAGAGATAGAAAAATTTAGGAAAAAAAAAAGAAGGAAATTTTTAGCGAACTGTTCAGAGTTTTACATTATGTGATAATTGTCTAAGTAATTTTCATCTGTGAATGGGAAGAAGAAACAATTACTGCCTATTTGGATCTGTGCGTCTGAATGTGTGGAATTAGATTTTCTGTGTGAAATCTCCTTTCATCTGGTAATTGCTCCTTATTTGGACACTTGTCATATATGTTTTATTCTTTATTGGTTCAGCAAGTTCAAATGAATGTTTTCATGTATTTCAATGTACCAAAGTAGAATCTGTGCATTCTATCCTGTTACTATATAAATTTATCACGTTCATGACATGGCTATGTATGAATGTTAGTCTGCCTTAAGCATTTTTTGGTTAAAAATGCATTTGGATAGTTAAATAGATTGAATTCATTGAAAACTTTAAAGGGAGTTGTACCTAAATTCAGAGGGGAACTGATTTAAAAGGTTCACCCATTTGTTGCTTAACTTATTTATTCTTCAAAAGAGAGGTATAGAGTCAGAATAAATTATTTTCAGAATAAGGACAAATATGTTAACCAACAATTTATGAATTTTAACTTTTGTTATGAATGTGTAAAAATAATCAACAGTTTTTAGTGCTAGAAGGAGGGCCTGATTGGAGTTGAGGTTGAATTTGAGTAAAGTTAGCTCATAACAGTAGTAGAATGACGAGGTCTAGATCTAATTCTAAAGACATATTTGTACAATTACCTGATAGAAGGTAGAGTAAAGGTCCTTTAGTCTGGAATCTTAAAATATCAAATACAGGAAGTCCATCTGGAACTCCTCCTGGATCACCTTATAACATTCATAATATTGTGAGTCCTAACAGTTCTTCATATAGGTTTTTAAATCTTAGTTCAAGTCCTCCTAGAGGTCCTAGTCCGCCTAGAGGTCCCAGTCCTCCCAAAAATCTAAGTCCACCTAGAAATCAAGGTATTCCTATAGGTCCAGGTCAAGGATAGGTACCTGCGATGGCTTATTTCAACATCAATTCACCCATACATTTCACAGATTATCATGAGATGCCAAATAACCCTGAGAAAATATGTCCTAAATACCAGTTACATCAGGATCTAGAGGATCATATTTGGATATTTAAGGAGGCATGCTTCAGGGCTAGGCTAGAGTATGAAGATGTAGTGTGGAGGTTATTTCCTTACACTTTCAACGAACAGGCCTCTAACTGGTATGTGAATTTGCCTAATGGATATGTTTCCTCTTGGACACTTATGGAGCAGGCATTTTTGTCTAGATTTAGGGGACCAATAGATCCTTCCCCTTTGTACCATAAGTTGGCTGCAATTAAGAGAGGTGAGGGAGAATTGATTAACAATTTCAATGATAGGTTTCAAAAGGCCTATTCTAGGATAGCAGCTCCATACACATTAAATGCAGATACATTGTTAGCAATGTATTATGTTGCCTTAGATCCATTAACTACCATGTTTGTCAAGAGAAAGCCTGGCATAGATACAGTGTCCAAAGCCTATAAAGAGGTAGCCTCTGTAAACCAGGAAATGAGGCAGACAACCTATAATCCATTCCACAATGAAGGAAATCCTGGAATGCAGAATCAAGCACAACCTTGGAATGGAGTTCCTACATAGAGCGCTCTAATGTTAAATCCAGTCCCTACATATACACCTATGTATAATCCTACCCTAATCCAAGCTATAGTACTTTACACTAGTAGTATTGCCAATCTGAATCATAATAATGGCCAATCTTTCTTCCAACCACATCAAGATAAATTTATAGCAAAAGCACAAGAGGAAAGGAAGGATATCAAAGAAATCACTGCACATTTGAGAAGACTGACCACTGAGATGACACAATTGAGAAATGAGAATTTCTATGATAGAAATAATCAAGGATACAATCAGAACTATAACCAGAATCAAAACCCAAACTACAGTCAGAGTCAAAACTAGAATTATAACCCCAACCATAACCAAAATCAGAATCAAAATTATAACCAAGGTCAGGGTTCTAATCAAGGTCAAAATCACAGTCAAAATCAGAGTCATAGCCAAGGATAGTAGATGCAAAATAGAGGACCAACTATAGATAACAGAACCTGGAATAACAATAACAAAAATTAGAATCAGCAAAGGCCACCCAAAACATGGAACATAGTGCCTAATAATGGCACTCTAGCTTCTCCATTTGAGAATGTAGATAACCAGGACACAATGTAAATAGCTAGGATTCAAATGGCCAATGTAGCATTGAAGAATTGGTGTAGAATCCATAATACTAGTGCCCATGCTGAATTAGACTATCCTCAGTTTCATCTGGCAACAAGTATTTTTAATGTGGATATATAGGCTCCTACTTCTAAGTTCTTGATTCCCAAAGGTAATGAAATTGTACCCTCAGGGTATGATACTGCTTTAGTCTTAGAGACTTTTACCTTTGCAACTAGAGAAGAGGAGGAAGACCAATTGCTGGAGGATGAGCCATATTTTTGTGAAAACTTATATCCTGAAACTGCCTTAGTACTAAATGCTTTTTAGTTTCCATTTGAAACTGAAAATGAGGTGTCATATGAGACAGAGGAGGTACAAGCCTTCCAACAGACAAGTAAAAATCATACTTACAACTTGAGAAATAACCCTAGGCTAGGAGGTCCTTTCACCACTTCAACTCCTCCTAACAATTTTAATACTCCCCCAGACTAGAATGCTAGCAATAACCCTACTATACTGAAAGCCAATCATAATGCAAATAGTGGAGCAGTCGCACAGAAGGCCCAAACCAATAAAACAGAGACTATAGAGATGATGAGATTGATGAGTCATCTGTCAGAAGAAATAAAGAAAATTAAGGTCAGAATACCTTTGTTTGAATTGTTGAAAAGTCTAGGGGTTAGAAATGCTTTTATTAAATCCTTGGATACATCTGTGATAGGTGAGGTTTCTACTGAGGTAAATGTTCCTAATAGGAATGCATAGTCAAAAGAAAAAAATAAGAAAGCTGAGCAGCCATCCAACACTAATGTAGTAATGTATGCAGATAAAAAAGATGCTCCTCCTTTCTTGTTAACCATTAGACTGTTTGGAAAGAATATACACAATTGTATGGTAGATTCTGGTGCCTCAGCCAATGTAATGCCTTTGGGAATATGTAAAACTTTAGGTCTGACCCCTACCAAATCTGCCAAAGTTGTCACACAATTGGACAAAACTGAAGTTAATGTGATTGAAGAACTAATGCATATTTAGATGCAGTTAGCTTCAGACCCCAGGGTAAGTCAGATCATTGACATCCAAGTAGTGGATATACCTATAAACTATGGGATGCTATTGAGTAGAGACTGTTCCAAAACTTTGAATGGATATATGGCCACCAATTTTTTACACGTGGTTACCTTGGAGAGGTGTGTCAAACTATATTAGAATACAAGCTGAACCCAAGATGAAACACATGATAACGGAGTACACTAGGACTAACAAAATATTGTATGCTTCTATTGAACCTGGTGTTTACGGGGTTACTAACAAAGGGGTACAGATTGAGGAAATCTTAATGCCGAATTTTGGAGAAAAACCTGTCAATAAAGAGACAAAATTATTTTTTGAGTCTGATGGAAATTCATCTGATGAAGAAAATAATGCATTGAATAATTTTGGTCAGGTCATCAAACAAGAAATAGAAAAGTGCATAGAACAAAATATTCTAGTTCAATGCAAGTTATACAAAAATAAGTGTAGAGTTCATGATAGGCCACATTCTGAAGAGAAGTGTGGAATGCATAGAGACATTATTGAATATCAATACACAAAATGCACAAAGGGGATGGAACCCCAAGAAGGAAAGGTTAATCAACCAGAGAGTTATTTTCAGAACAACATAAATGGATCAACTCCAAATTTAGGAAAAGAGGCAAAAGGTAAAAGTGTTTGTCATTCTAAGCTACAAAATGAAAAAATCAGTGTACAAGTAAGCCAAAATGAATTGCCTGTGAGTAAACAAGATAGCAATGCACATGTGATAGAAAAAGTAAAACATGCTAAAGTAAAAAGTCAAAAGAATAAGGATGGTATGTGGACACTAAAGTGTGATGGTTCCAAATCTAAACAGGATGCAGGTGCTGGTGTAGAACTAATCCTCATGGCAAATCATACTTAGTAGCATATAGGCTACAGTTTGCTTTTACTAACAATTTTGCAGAGTACGAAGCTTTAATCTATGGACTGGTCATGGCTATAAAGAAGAAGGTAAAAATGATCAGTGTATTTTTAGATTCTGAGCTAGTAGTCAGACAGGTAAGAAAATTATATGCATGCAACTACAAGAAAATGGTTTGTTATAGGCATAGGGTATGGGATTTGATAGTCATTTGATACTTTCAATATAGAGCATATCCCTAGAGAATTAAACCATAGGCCAGATGCACTAGCACTTGCTACTGGCACTTTAGAGCCTTTAACATTGTCAGGATTAAAAAGATTTGCTATAGAATTAGTGAATGTGCCTAGTGTACCTGATAATGTAACTCTTTTTAAGGTATTCGAAGGGGATCAACAAATTGTAGATTTTCTAATGTGTAATGAAGTATTTGAGGCTCAAATTATTGATGAAGAAGAGAGGCCTGATGTGTCTTGGGATGAAGAAGACATAATCAACTTAAAGAGCAATTTCTTGTTCAAAGGGGTGATTGAGTTAGAATAAATCTTTGACTTTGATGGAGTAGTAAAACAGAAAGACTTGCCTAAAATAGAGGGAGGTAAGTGTGATCCATATAACTTAGGAACAAAGAAGAACCCTCAGAATGTACAAATTGGAAAGGCCTGTTCTGAAAAGTTGAGGAAATAAATTATTGATGTTCTGAAAGATTATAAACATGTTATAGCATGGACATATGAAGATTTAAAGACATATGATATGTCCATCATCACTCGTGTGATACCTTTGAAACTAGATATCAAACCATTCAGGCAAAAGCAAAGGCCTGTGAACGCAATTTTAGAACCTTTGATATTTGAGGAAGTGAAAAAACTGTTGTCTACTAAAATAATTTTCCTTGTCAGACATTCAACTTGGGTAGCTAATTTAGTACCTATTAGAAAGAAAAGTGGAGACATCAGGTTATGCGTAGATTTTAGGAATTTGAACAAGGCATCTAAGAAAGATAATTATCCTCTGCCTCCCATAGATGAAGTGCTGCAAGCAGTGAATGGGGCCAAGATGATGTCTTTTCTGGATGGATTTTTAGGGTATAACCAGGTCCTAGTTGATAAAGAAGATAGGTTAAAAACTACTTTTAAATGTAAATGGGGTAATTATGCTTATAGGAGAATGCTGTTTGGTCTAATCAATGCAGGTGCCACTTTTCAGCGAGCCATGGATATTGCATTCCGTGGACTGTCAGGTAAGTGCATTGTAATTTATATGGATGATTTAACTGTGTATTCTAAGGATGCATCTACTCACGCTGAAGATCTGAGGAAAGTACTCAAAAGATGTGAGAGGTATGGAATTTTGCTTAACCCTAAGAAATGTTCATTTGGAGTAACAGAAGGAAAACTATTAGGACATGTCATTTCTGAGAATGGTATATCTATTAATCCTGATAGAATAGAAGGGATAAAGAAATTACAATTACCAAACACTAAAAAGGAATTAAAATCATTTTTTGCTAAAGTTAACTTTGTTAGGAAGTTTATTACAAGGTTTGCAGAGATTATATGACCACTAAACGCCATGTTGAAAAAGGATGCATATATAGAATGGACACCAGTAGCCAAAGCTGCATTTGAAGATATCAAGGAAGCTATTTCTGAAGCTCCTGTACTGGCAAGTCCAGATTATGCAAAGCCATTCTATATTTATTCATTTGCATCCACACATTCAGTTGCAGCTGCGTTGACACAGAAAGGAGAAAATGATGAAGAGAAGCCAATAGCTTTTATGAGGGCATCTCTGAAAGATGTACAGTTGAAATATTTGGATACAGAAAGGTAGGCGTTTGCACTAGTAAGAGCAGTAAAAAAGTTTAGACATTATATCTTACGCAGTCAGGTTAAAGCCATAGTGCTAGATGTAGCAGTGAAGATGTTGCTGATGCAGAATGAGCCTGGAGAGAAAAGAGCTAAGTGGATCACAATTTTGCAAGAATTTGATATGGAAATCATTCGAATGAAGTTAATCAGAGGACAAGCTTTAGTGCAAACCACAGCCAATACAGACCCAAATTTGGTAAAATAGCAATATGTGTTGAACACTATGATACATCAGGGTGGTACGATGATTTGAACACATTTCTAATATCAGGGAAATACCCTAGCAAGATGAAATCCTCACAAAGAAGAGCTTTAAAGATCAAAGCACAGAAATACATGGTGCAAGGAGGTCTTCTATTCAAGAAGAACCACAAAGGAATATATTTAATATGTTTAAATAGAGATGAAGCAGATAAGGTGTTGCTACAATTGCATGACAAATATGGAACTGCTCATGGTTCCCATTTAGCCACAACACATAAGATATTGACAGCAGGTTACTATTGGCCTACTATGTTTAAAGATACAGAGAGTCACATTATAAGTTTCCACATCTGTCAAACTACAGCAAATAAGGGAAGAAATTGAGCCAATCCATTACATCTAGTGATTGAGTCTAGGCCATTTGCATAGTGGGGCTTAGATTTCATTGGAGTCATAAATCCTCCATCATCTGTAGGAAACAAATTTATATTGACAGTGACTGATTATTGTACAAGGTAGACTGAAGCCACATGTTGCAAATTTTCTACTACTGAGGTAGTCATCAAATTCCTCAAAGAGAACATCATAACTAGGTTTGGGGCTCCTTATTCGCTGGTATGTGACAATGGCCCTGCATTTTCTTCTTTAAAATTTTATAAATGGGCATTTGAACATGGAATTGTTTTAAAGTTTTCTTCGAACTATTATCCTCAGGGGAATGGGTTAGCTGAATCTATGAATAAGATTTTATTAGATATAATTAAGAAGCTAATTGAAAAGAACCCAAGAGAATGGAACACATTACTGAAATATGCGGTGTGGGTAGATAGGACCAGGGTTAAATTAGTTTTAGGTAGTGCACCCAATCACTTAGTTAATGGGACTGATCCCATACTTCTAGTTAACTTAAGAATACCAGTTTGGAAGTTTGCTAAAGAATACTTAAGCTTTGATGATCACAAAGAGGCCAGAATAATCCAACTGTTAGAATTAGATGAGAAAAGAGATCAAGCCATTGAAAAATTTGCTAAACATTAGGAAGTGGTAAAGCGATGGTTTGATAAAAGAATAAAAGTCAAAACATTTAGAATCTCAGACTTAGTACTGTGCTGGGACAAAGCACATGAAAAAAAGGGAAGTCATGGAAAATTTGACAAGTTATGGTTAGGTCCATTACAAGTGTCAGAAATAATAGGAGACAACACTTTTAGACTCAAGACCTTGACTGGAGAAGATGTACCATTACCAGTTAATGGCCAACACTTGAAACATTACTTTCAAGCTTGAGGTATGGGTTGTTGGTCCGCTGTATAGTAGTGTGAATAATGTATAGTTGTTTGATTTTTTGTTTTTTTTTGTTTTGTTTGTTTTGGTTTTGTTTGATTTTGGTTGGTGTGTTATGTTGCTGTAGCAGGATGTTTGTTTTGTTTTAGAGTATAAAGGAGCAAACTAATAACCACTAAAAACAATATAAAATTCAAAGCATTCAAGTTAATTATCTAAAATTTGTGCATAATTTGTTGTGACTGTCATGAATGTAGAAAGTTAGTTAACTTGTGAAATTTTGTATTCAATAATAGTGGTTGAGTATTCAAGGGAAGTTTCTCACAATGACACACCTAAAATCCTTGGGTTTGTTGAACCTACCAATGTAGATATTAGGTGAAAAATCAGAGGTCACCCTTGCTACCATTACAATTCTCAACTTAATTTTAGCAAGTGACTATTCCTTGCATCATGAAGTTATAACTGAAATATCTTATGAAATATCTGTCAAATGCAAAATATAAAATAATTATAAAAAATAAAATGGATTTTATTGAAATCTAGGTTAAGTCATCTAAGTAACTCTACTGGAGCTATAGACGCTTGCTGGCAGTGGGGCTCTACTTAGGAGAATTATAACGATAACCTTGTCGGGGCTGTAGACACTTGCTGGCAGCAAGGCTATATCCGGTTGGCTATGAGCAAATGACATCAACTAGGTAGTCTAATGTCAGTCACTAGTTTGTTCAATTGATTTTCAAGATGAGGATAATTAATCACGTGCACCCACTTAAATTGAAAAGGAAAATTCATGCACCTTATTGAATACATTGAGTCTCGAGTTAAATGATGATTTGCATGAAAGATAGTTGAAAATTATGAATTTATTTCATTTTGTTTTCTTTAATGGTTTTAATTTAATTATTTTATTTTGTTGCTAGTTGTTGTGATTCTCACAACATGCCCCATTTTACTTCTTAGCAAAATGAGGACCCCTGTTGTAGCTAGCTTTTGTTGTTTCTGCGTGTGTTTTTGCTTGGTGGTAAGTGGAAAAGGGAACTGAAAGGTTACAAACCTGATTGAAAATAATGAAAAAATCACATTGAGTACCAATGCATAATATACGTGAATTCCTTGTGAAAAATGAATAAGGGTTACTTTTTGAACCATCTCAAAATTCCCTGTATTTTGCAAGTTATAAGCATTTTTGGTAAATGTACAATCAGACGGTTTGTGGTTTGTATATATAAAGTTGTTTGTATATACAAAGTCATTTCATATGCAAATGCATTTGTATATAGTGCTTTTGTGTTAGTCACAAAAGGGAAGTTATCAAGTTTTGGTATGTTGTTATACTTGTATACATTTCTTGCTAAACGTTTTATCTTCATATACAAGTCGGGCCCGAAATGAGTTAAGGTTGAAATGAATAAACATTGAAACCTGCTATGTATTTTTTTGATTTGTATATTTGGCAAATGGAAGACATACAAAGTAAATATACAACAGGTTATACATAGTGCAGAACCGAAAAAGTATTAAAATTGATATAATCGTTGTATGTTTTGCACTTTGTATATGTATATGAGTTATATACATTGCATTTTTTATACAAAGCAGAATCGAGAAAATCATGAAATAAGGAATAATGGATGTATATTTTAGGTTTTGTATGTAATGTTTTTGAGACATGCATGCTGATATACATTACACTTTATACGAAGCAGAATCGAAATGGCTATAAAATGGAGTTAAGTTGTATATTTCACGCTTGTATGTATGTCACAAAAACATACATTGCTTTATACATACAAGCCAAAATTCAGGGAAATTAAAATACGGTTAATACAATGCATCACGTCCAAAAGGTAATATCAAAAGATGCATAGAGTTATGTACATCGTGGATCTAAAGGTAAGTACAGTGTGATTTATAAGAGGTTAAAGTCTGAAAGTGATACAAAGGTTATATACATCGAGGAGATGCAAATTTGAACGGAGAGGTGGACCCCACCTGTTGTATATGAGTTTTGTATGTTTACAATGTATATCTGATATACAAGCTAATATACAGAGCTCGGATGTCAAACGAAATTAAAAAAATAGAAAGTCTTTGTATTTTCAGGTGTTTGTATGTTTAAATATACAATCAAGATATACAAAGAATCAAAAGCATCACAGGATAGAAAAGGGTAAATACATTACTGTATAGGGTGTTTGTATGTGCGCCTATACAACAAAATATACAAGCAAGATATACAAAACAAAAGATACAAATAGGAATGGAAAAGCGAAAAGGGTGAAAGCGTTAGTTGGTTCTTTGCATAAAGCATTTGTATGTTGAAAGATACAACGAAGATATACAAAGGAAACATACAATGAAATACACAAAGAAAAGGTGTGTATACAGAATTTCACTAATAGTAAAAAAGTTCAAAAAACTTAAACACTAAAGTAGGAAGCCGAAGGTTGTAGTGCATTAATTACTATAATTAATGCAAATTTAACACTCAAACAAAGTGAAATTTAACGAGGGTTAGGGCAATTTTAATGTTATTTCTCTTTTAAATATACTGTTAAGAGTAAAAATTGCAGAAGAGTGAACTGTTGCAGTGAATGAGCAGAATTTACCACAACGACAGAGTTTAAGTTTTTGTGAATTTGATTAATGAAGCTAAGAGTCATTCCTACATTGTAAATCATTTATGACTGTGTTTTAAATATAAGTGAATCTAGAAGTCTGCATCTATTTTCTGAGTGTCTTCTAGCTCTTCTTTGTATTTGAAATAGTTTCTCTTAAAGCTCACAATCTTGGATGCATATTCATGAAAATACTCAGGATATTCGCATTCAGTGATTTAATCTACTGAGTTAATTAAATTCTCTACAATTATTGCCATGTACATAACAAAGCATTTAGATCCTATAGCAAGTGATGTTGAATTTGAATTTTCTCTAACTTTTCCCAAACTTTGAAATAATTAGCTTAAACATAGAAATCTAAAGGAGATTGTCTAACATTTGAAAGAATTGAGATCAATTGAGTTGATATTTGGCAATCTTTATACATATTTGAAAAGGAAAGCATGTTTTGATATTAAATCTTGCAAAGCTTCAGGATACGGTAACAGATTTGTACAAAGAGATAAATAATTTGTTAATATTTGCAACAATTTGCATAATTTGAGTCTAGTAAGTAGTCAAATCACTTTAAATCACGTAAGGCCCCTTGCATATTACAACTTCATAATAACCTACTGAACTATCCACAAGGTCAAGACCTGACCATACGGAAACTTGGGATTAAGTAATCTTAATTGATTTCTTCATATCTTTCAAGATAGTTAGGTTCATTTATGAATTTTAACTTTTGTTATGAATGTGTAAAAACAATCATCAACAAATCCATAGAAGAAGCTAGGGGTTATTGCCCCTTCTTCTTCTTGCTAGATCCATAGTTAGTGCATTTGTCCAGGGGGATTAATGCTTACTATGTCTTTTTCCTTGATGGATGGTGGCCATCTCTCAAGGGGAGCATGTAGTGGTTGTTATTGACAAGGGGAGTCTATTTGTTGTTGGAAAGAGTGTATGGACATCAAGGAGGGAGAAGGTTGAAAAGGAGAAGTGCATTTGTGCCCTAATGAGGAGAAGTTGTTACCCTTTATCCTTGATGTCAAAGGGGGAGAATGAGCAGGTGTGTGTTGCCATCAATGCCAAAGGAGGAGATTGTTGTACATATGTTTCCTAAGGTTGTCATTGATGTCAACAATAAAAGGTTGTCACTAATGTGGTTGTAACAATAATGTCAACACTTAGTTTGGGTTGTCTGATATTTTGTTGATGTTGGATATTATGTTGTTGTCATTTATGTTCCTGATATTCATGGTTGGATGTCATGTCTTGTTTAAGGTTAGTAGACACCATGGTATTAAGTATGTTTGTTGACAACATAGAATATATATTAAGATGAGAATTAGAAGCATCAAGAAGATATATTAGGATGGGAATTAGAAGCATCAAGAAGATATATTAGGATGGGAATTAGAAGCATCAAGAAGCTATATTAAGATGGGAATTAGAAGCATCAAGAAGACATATTAAGATGAAAATTAGAAGCACCAAAATGAAGTAATGCTCACATTGGGAGATGTTGCTTATGGTATGTGATATGTTGCATGTTATTTCCTATTGTTCCTAAGAAAGTATGTGTTGCCACAAGAAGGTTCTGGCCTGGCCTCCAAAGGTTGGTGAAGGTTTCTCTTGTAGGAAGTTGCTTTGAAGACTATCTAGAATAATATTGCACATTCCTCCACATTTGTAGACATGATCATGTGGTTCAAAATTTAAGTCCATTGAGTTGTGAAGGTGTTATATCCAAGAGTTCAAGTCATTAAACCTTCAATAGTGAAAGTTACAAGTGGCAGTTTTGGTCAGTGCTCTAGCAGAGTAAAGTGGTGATGAAGGCTCATTGGAATGCTCCACATTCCTTTTGAAGTGAATATTTTGTCATGCAGTTTTGAGGACATGTTCAGATATATTAAATGCATGCTACTTTGCAGTATCAAGTGTTTTGGTGGTCCATAAGTTCAGTTTTCCAAATGATAGTGAGCTACAGATAGTTCTAGGTGCATGTTTGTTCCCAAAATATGTTGATGGTATGAGCCAACTTGCTGTTGCATGAAATGGTGAATTGGTTGATGGAACATGATCCTGATGATCTTGTGATGTTTCTTGTTGCTCTTTAATGTGTTGTCTAATTTCTCCAAAACTTGATGTGGTCCAGAATGATGATGTTGTTGGATTATGCTATTGCTTGGCCGACTGAGGAATGTTATGGTGTGTGGCTCAAAATATTTGTTGTGTGGAGATGGAGTGTTTGGAGGTGTTGTATGGATCATTTTGACTCATCTGGGAGAGGCGCAAGTAATATTTGTGAAGATTAGGAAATCAAAATGAAAGTATAACACAAAGCAAATGCAATAAAAATACAATTTATACCTTCACAATGAGATCTAAAACTCCTAGATAAGGTGGAGAGCCTTGCACCCTTAGGCTTTTGCTTTACTCGTGATCTTTCAAAATGTGGAATTCTCTCACAATGCAAAACACTAAAGGCCTAGCTCACAAATGGATGGACTTGAGGAGATATTTGGCAATGATAACTTTACTCTAAAATTAGATGATAGAATGGCTAAGATGAGGGTGTATTTATAGGCTTTTTGGGAGAGGATTTGATCCAAGAGTCAAGATTTAATTTGGAGATCAATGGTTGAGGATGCAAGTGAGGTGGAGGGCTTAGATTTCATGTTTAAAAATGGAAGGTTGTGAATAAAGATGAATTTTAAATTCATCTTAGGAAAGGGGTGAATTAAATGAGGTTGGGTGAGATGGATTAGATGTGAATTAAAAATTTACATGGAGAAGAAAGGAGAATTAGGAATGAATTAAAAATTCATTTTGGGAAGAGTGGAAATAAATGAGTTATGACATGTGTAAGGGGTGTAAGAGATTATTAATGGGGATTATGACATGTGTGTATAAAAAACTGATTTATGTGGCATAGATTTCAATTTTTTATTTGTGGGATGTGGGGAGGAGTGTTAATCAGGGTTTGATCATATTAATGAAGGTGATTAGCCTAACTAATATGGCTGGAAAAAGATAGGGAGTGGGTTAATGAGAGGTTAAGGTTAATTAAATAATGTTTTATTTAATTAATCCTAGGTCTAGGATCATGTAGGTTAGGCTAGGTAATTAAATAATTGATATTTAATTAACTAGGGTAGGGATAGGTTGATTAGTAGGTTGAATTAATTAAATAAACATAATTTATTTAATTAATTAGGTTTATGGAAGGGGTGAATTAATCGAATAAATATTTGCACATTTATTTAATTAATTGGGCTAATTTTAGTAAAGGGGAACTATTGAATTAATTAAATTAATTCAATTTAAGGGGGAAGATGATGAAGAATTAGGTGTTGGGATGAATAATTAATTAAATAAGAATATAATTAATTAATTAGAAGGATGATTGGTGATTTTAGTGATGTCAGAGGTTAGTTAAGTAGTGAAGAGATTTTTAGGTGTCTACATTTGCCCCTCTTTGATGTGGCATCGTGACCTAGCAGGGAAGTGGTGTCAAGTCAAATAAAAATATGCCCTAGCTATCAGGAAGGAATGAAATGGGTGAGGGATGCCCCCTCGAGAGGTTGGGTGAAAAAATAATTTTTTTTAGGTGAGCTCTCAAAAGGAAGAAACAGAGGTGAAAAATGGATAGAGGAAAAAATAGGTTAATAGGAAGAAAAACGGGAGAAAAAGGTTATGATCTACACCCTAGGGAGGAAATGTGTGTTAGACGATGACATGGCTTACTATATATAGAAAAAGTGGGCCCTAAAGTGCCACATTTTCACTCATTGAGCCACTTGGACAAAAGAGAAGGAGAGAATGGCATACCCTAACCCACTGTTCCTATTCTTTGAGCACATATCTAAGAGAGTCTGGTCATATGGGAGATCAATAGAGGCTAGCAAATAGTTAGGCAAAAACCCTAGCTTTGTTGTTTTTTCATTTTTTGTGCATTAATGGTATTAGGGTTGGGTGCCATTGGGAAGCTGATTGGTGCTAAATAAGGCTGGACTAGTGCCATCCTTTGGATCGGCAGCATTTGCCAAGGGATTTTGAGGTGGGATTGGCACCAAAACATTGTTGCTTGGCACCTTCCTCTAGTTTGGTGCTTTTTGCATAGGGTTAGGGTTTTGGTGCAGTGGCGCCAAAAGGGCTTTATGTGGTGCTATCATCTAAAGTGGTGCCATGTTGGGTAGCAGTGCCATCATCCAGATTGGTGCCATACAGACGTGTGGCGTCATCCCATGAAATGATGCCATCCTAGGAAGCCACGCCATCCTGTGCGTTTTTGCCAAAAGGCAAGGTGGCGCCATTTTCTAAAATGGTGCCTTTTAGCTAGGAGGTGATGGGTTCATGTTGAAGTGGCACATAATGGCTGAGTAGTGGTGCCATTCCTTGGAATGACACACTTTCAAAAATCTGTGGCACCATCTTACAAAGTGACACCATCTATGGTAAGGGCAGTGCCACCCTGAGGATTGGCGCAATGGAGAGAATGAGTGGTACCAAATTACATTTGGCTCCTAAAAGAAGAAAAATTAATGTGGGAAGGCTGATTTAGATGAAAATGTAAGTTTTTAACAAACATTGGTGGATGCAGGTGACCATATCATTCATCATGGGATCACAGGAGTGATACGTTCCTACTGTGATGTAGCTGTTAGATGAGTTTGATGGACTAACATGAGGTTGATTGGCATGGTTAGGGATACTGATGGTATTAGATATACCAATTTTACAAGAACATAGAGCTTTAATGATGACCATTATAGAGCATTATCGACCTGAGACATGCTTCTTTCTCCTGCCAACAGGAGAGATCACCATCACCCTTGAGGATGTTTATCACATCCTTAAGCTCTCGATTCATGGGGATCGAGTGGTATACCACATGAAGAGAAGATGTATAGCCTTAGGTAGAGCATTTGCCCCAGGCCAGCTAGAGTTGTCAATAGACAAATGAGAGATGAGCTACGAGGAGACGTTAGCAGTAGGTGCAGATCACTTTAACTTGTTCCTATGTGAATTGATTGGAGGTGTGGTGATGCCGAATCGGCAAGCTTGAGGCTTTCCAGTGGGGTGGGGAGAGATGATAGAGGGGATGGTGTGGGATGAGACTGTCTATGCCCAAGGGCCATGCATGCTAGCATAGTTATATCATGAGATGCATACACTAGTTTATCATTATGATTCAACACTATCAGCTAGGGTCACACTGTTGCACATGTGGGCCTTCAAGCATATTGCGATCATGAGGCCGAGGGGAGGATACCATCGAGGGTAGTTCAAGGTATATGTGATTTTGTACTAGCAGTTGGTCGAGTACTCTCACACAAGGGAGGTGTTTTACTGGCAGTGAGTACTGGATGATCTTATTGAGGTTACATGGTGACCATATATTGGAGTGGAGCCATGGCTAGATGATGATGTCCACATGCCTTATACCTTCCAGCCATGGTACTTGATGGGTCAAGGTGATCATACCATCGATATGTATCTACCATCATGGGTCATGCATAAGTTTGGCTTGCAAAATGATATTCCTTAGGGGCTAGTGGTATTTGGGCAAACACCACAAGATGAGAGATAGCCACTAGCCATAGCACATGTGGCAATAGCCGACTTTGTAGCATTACAACCATAGATGTGGGATTGGAGTAGTACAGTGGTAGATGTAGGTACTATGTTGGCATATGATTAGTGGTAGCAGACATAGCGGCCAACCCGTATGACGGATCCGATCAAGGATTTGGACATGATCGTGGAGTTAGGGGAGGATGGGGATATAGTTGAGGAGGAGATAGTGGTGGAGGAGATGGAGGTGGATGATGATGATCCCATTGGGGTACTAGTAACAATAGCATACGAGTAGGTATAGGCTGTGAGAGGGTGGGGTAGAGGGAGAGGTAGACTAGTGGTGATACCACCACTACAGGTATAGCAGCAGGGACAACAACAAGCAGTTCCTTAGGTATAGACTCCTGTACAATAGGGGTAGGGGGCAGAAGGCTTCATAGTAGCAGTAGTAGGTATAGATAGGGAAGGTGCAAGGGTAGCAAGCACCTCAATAGCAGGGTGCCAAGAAGAGATCACCTACACAATGGGCACAAGGAGGGGATAGGGGTTTGATGTCACCGCCACCGACACCCCTATAGGAATAGGGAAGGAGGCCACCTCTACACAACAAATAGTTGATCTAGAGGTGAAGGAGAGGACCTACCAGTAGGACATTCGCGCGGCTACCATGACATTTCTAGGAGTGGACGGGGCGGAGGCTAGTACTTCAGAAATAGGATTAGAGCTAGCCCCTAGACAACATGTGTCACATCGGTGCACCCACGCAGATTATGAGGATAAGTTGGGGACTCTTTGAGGCCAGTTTGCTAGCCTAGAGGATACTGTGTAGAGGCATCAGTAGGAACTAGTATAGCTTCAAGGAATAGCTGCACTTTTGGATGGAGTAGATGAGTTAGCTAGTCAGATTAGTGCACTACATGTGTAGTTGACACAGGTACAGGCATAGATAGCTGCCCTAATAGATGAGCGAGATGCAATAGTGGCTCGATCTCAGCAGGCAGAGACACAGGTAGCAAGTTTGCAAGGTGTGGTGACTAGTACTAGCATGGGTCAAGTTTTACCATAGATGTAGACTTAGATCACATGGTTATAGGGAAAGCTTCTGGATCAGATTCGACAAGCTGAGTACTATCATGCGGCATATTGTTCGGCCATTCCTGAGGGTCAACAGATTCCTAGTTATAGCTAGCAGAGTGGGTCTAGGATGTTTGTATCACATAGATCTTGGTCTATTCAGTCCATTCACCAGCCAATGGGACCTCGACCAATGGTAGCCCAACAGCCACATTAGCCATCCATATAGCAGCAATAGCCACCTATACAGCAACAATAGTAGCCATAGCCTGAGTCACCTACCGAGTCAGGTTGGGGCTCATCAGTCCAGGGTTGATGTGTATTGAGACATATGTATTGTGAGCCCTTGGAGGCATTTTTTATCATGACTTGTATGATTTTGAGTGATGTACCCTATTTTGTGGTGATGTATGATGATGATATTTGATGTTTATATGATGGTATATGATGAGTCATGGTATTGATGGTGCTTATGCCTTGTTCATGATGGTTTATGTTATGGATGCATTATGTGATGTATATTTTTATGGTTTTCTGTATTATATATGCTCATGTGATGGATGGATTGATGATGATGCAGATTATGATGTGATGTTATGGTTTGTTTATGATGTTAATGTGATGGATGATTTAATTTATGTTGGATTATGAGGTGAAATGATTGATGATTACACTGATGGGACTTGTCGGGATGGCTACCTCATGTCAACCACATAGTTGTGTAATTCAGATATTAATGGTTATAAGGATTTTATGATGTTTCTAATATCTATTATGATTCTTTTATCTTATGGATGGATGTCTTATTTATGAGATCATGATCTATGCAGGTGATTCTTATGCACTTATGCTAAGGTTGAGATGGATACTGATGGATGTTTTTATGTCATGTTTATGGATCATGGTGATATATGGTATGCTTATGATAGATCATGTATTGTGATGCGATGATTCATGCTTTTCTTACATTGTTTTATGTGTTATGATGTGATAATGTTGATGCATGTTCTTGAGTATGGATTAGGATGTGGATTAAAATGGATGTGGAATGCAAAATGAAATGAAATGGAAATATATGCTCAAATTAATAAACATATATTATGTATGCAAAATGAAATGAAATGGAATGGTTAAATGATGTAAATGATGATTAGGTGATTATGGTAATGCAACTAATGACCTGATGCAATGATTTATGAAGTGGCCAAGTTATGACACATGTTATGTTCTTGTACAACCCTAGGCGATGGGGCTAGGGGGTGGGGGATAGGTTAGGGAGGGGAATGATTATGCGTTGCGAGGAAAAGGGGATTGTAAGGATGGTTTAGGGAATGCTAGGTTATTGGACACCACGTCATTAGAGGGGGTTTTGGTTTAGATGTGATAGGTTGGTTGAATGGGTTGAGGGGTAAGTGATAGGAGGGGATGTTAGTTAGGAGGAGGGGGTTTAGAGTGGATGGCTGGGAGGATTAAATTCTAAGTCCACATAATATGGGTGGTGAAAGATGATGTGAGCTAGGTATAGTATAGACTATTGAGAGCATTTCTAGATTTAGTATAGCAAAGTAGGATACTTTTCACAAAGGTATGAAAAGACCTATGAGATGATATTTATCCCACAATTGCATGGACCAGACTCACAAACAATAGGTTGATTTCATGCATGCCCAAGGTAATATAACCTTGCCTAGTTGAGAGAAGGGGACTCATAACATAAGTTCTCATTGTACATAGAAGGTATGAATACCTATATATGCAAATGGGAAGGACTATGCTAGAACCAACCCTAGCTTCAAGATATGAATACTATTATTGGAGTAATGAAATCAACCCACAAGCATAGCATACAAAAATGATGACCATGTCTATTCCAAGTGTTGTCTACCACTTAGCATGGTATAATGAGATCAAGGTAGCTTTGGAAATGACTTAGAGCAAGACAAGAAGATAAAAATCAATAATCAAAAGACCAACAAAAAGACACAAACAATCATTGTATTCTCTTGCCAAGATAAGTGTTGAAAGGATGATGGATTTTGTCCATTGTAGGAATGATATATCCTAGGACATGAATCATTTGGATTTTGTTGGATAAGTTCTGAAAGGTGGGCAAAAGGGATATTCGGGCCACATGTGATGATTCTAGTTGGTACATGTTGATTGATGATTTTTGTGTGAGATGCGATGTTTCAGGTGTCTACTTAGTATGTTTATAATTTGTTGAATCTAGCAAGCTCAGTAAATAGGGACCATCCAAATGGGTTGGAAGGGTGCATCTTATGTATACTGAGTATTGGATACTTCCTTCATATTCTAAATTGCCTACATACCCTATGTCTACAGGATCAAGGCACTTTCAAGATGCAGGTGAGATGAATATGTAGTTCTCGTTAGACTTGATGATGTCGGAATGGTTTGGGATAGATGTGATGATGTTAAAGATGTTGTGCATGATGAGGATGTGAGTGTTTTTGTATTTTTCTACTTTTTTCTTTTCCAATGTTTTTGGATTTTTTGGATTTTCTAATGTTTTTAGATTTTTTTATTTTCTAATGTTTTTGGATTTTTTGATTTTATATTATTTTTTGATTTTAGTTGTTTTTGGATTTTTGGTTGTATATAAAGGAGCTTACAAGGATCCTTGTTCCAAAGATTAGCTTTGGGTAGGATGATACAGGGTAGAAGATTGATGTTTTAGAATTCCAAGCCATCAAAAGTGTTTCATGTGGAGTGTCATGATGGAGAGAGAACTTATCAAATGGTGGAACTGGCCACTACACATGGTGCCTAAAACACATTTTCACCATGGCACATATCCAAGGCATCACCGAAGTGATTTTCACCATTGGATGACTTTATTGCACTCGAGTTTTTCTTGATTTTTCAATTTTTTTGATATTTTTCTATATTTTTGATTTTTTTGTATTTTTGCTTTGGGATACTTGATGGGTTATGTGTAGAACCTCTTCAAATGTAGAATATTCATGGGTTCATCTAGAGGCTACCCCTTAGGTGTTGCAAGATGATATGCACCTGATCCATAGCTAGCTGTGATAACATAAGGCCCCAACTAATTAAGCTTAAATTTCCCTTTCTTAGTGCGTTCCTGCAAATTCTTCTGATTTTCCATGAGGACAAGGTCACCTAGTTCAAACTTGCAGTTCTTGATTTTCTTGTTATAGCTTCTTCATAGGCAATTTTGGTATGTTTGCAGATGGTTGAGTACATCCAAGCATTTCTCATACAATAATTCTAACTCATGCAACCTTTCAACTTGATACTCTTCATCAGTGATTATGTTCTATAAACAAACTCTAAGTGATGGGAGCTTGACCTCAATAGGTAAGATGGCTTCAGACCCAAATACTAGGGAATATGGGGTGGCTCCTATAGGTGTGTAGATACTCATGCAATATGCCCATAGGGTGGTGATGCAGAGCATCTAGGACAGCAGTCACCACTATGTTTTCTTGAGATAGTCATAACATGACTTTGTCAGTCACAATAACCTTCATAAGTGGACTCTTTGAAGGTAACCTCTTGTCTAGCTTATAACATACAAAATTAGTGACTCACTAAGTATCTAATGCCTTTCTTGCAAACCAATAATATGATGCACAAATTATCACCTCTTGATGTGACTGTGTCCTTCACATGGTTCTACAAGGTCTCTTAACATGCTTAACTCACACTAGATCATTCTACTGCCTTCCCAATCTTCACAAGACTCTAAAACAATTAAAATACACTCCATTCCATTGAACAAAGACAGAAAAATGATCAAGAGAATGGACAAAAGTACATTGGTTTGCTCAGAAATACCCAAAGGCAGGGTTCTAACCCACTTCCAAACAAAATAGAAATTCAGAGATAAAAATGGATGTCAAGAATCCAAACAAGATGCACAAGATAGGTAACTCACTACCCCAACTACCCATCACCAACACCACCCACGTCCAGGCCGTACAAGTACGGATTTTTTAGGCAAACAGCAAATAACTTAAGGAGATAGCAATTAAAACATAGTTTTAGAAAACTAGCTATATCTCTCACCTAGTTTGCTATCAAGACTCCAAACCAAGTTTAAAACAAAGGTGTCTCAACACTCTTTCTATCCATCATAAGCTTATGTCATGACAGGACCATACATGTACGGCAAACTCTAGAAAAATAGCGAGTTTCTTAACTGTGACAACAAGTTTCAAAGCAGATTTCAATTTTACACCCATATCTTTCTCTTCCTGCAATGTCAAGATATCAAATTATCTTTACAAGATAGTTAACTCATCCACCTTCATTTCCAAGTAGCCAACCCCCCATGAAAATGCTGTACAACAGAAAAGTATAGACTATTACAAGTGCAAATTCAGAAAAAATAGTTACAGAGCAGATTTTGGGAAAACTTGAATATCTTTCTTATTATCTACTGCCAAGATGTCTAACCAATTGCATTTGGAGGTCATCTCACCCCTCTACACATGCAGGACAAATGGAGATCATGACACTACCATACCATAGTACAGTACGGCTGAGAACAGTGACTGAAAATAAGAAAAAAATAGTAAAACAACAAAAGAAAACAGTTTTCTATTCATTCTTTCTTCCTCTGAATCTCTCTACCAAATTTTTTTGGAAAGCTACAAATAAACCTCATGGAGTGGTTGGGTCGAAGCAAACTACCCAAACCAATGAGTTTTTCTTGATTTTTTGCTACACTAACTGACTGTTTTTTAGAAACTGTCCTTTCTTGGACTGTATTTCCAGCTTTTTAGGGTTTAAATGCTTTTTGATATGTAATTTAATCTTTGGCAAGGTGTTAAACAACTTCTAAACCTTAGACATGCCTTTTAAAGGCTTACAACAATAGACACTTAATGACTATCCTAAACAAGTATTAAAATTTAAAAACTGTCCTAATGCCTCTACAAAGGCTTATATAAAAGATTATAGTAAACATGCAAAATAGACCCTAGCTAAATGGACATGGTCCCTTACAAATATGGATTTCAAGCCTAATAACAACATGTAAATGGTCTCAAAGACCTTATTTGAACAAGACAACCTTAGGGAAAATCAGATAAAATCTCGATAGCTTGGTGCTCCTGCACCAGGTGGGATTAAGTTGGAGGTGCCAGTCATGGCCATCTTCATTAACTATCTTCTTCAAAATGCCTAGGATGGTTTTGTTTGAAGCTTCAACCTAACCATTACATTGAGGATAGAATGGCGTGGAGAAATAGTGTTGGATCTAGAATTTCTCACACAAAATGTGGACTTCCTGGTTCTTAAATAGTTTCCCATTATTAGTAATGACGGAATGGGGAATACCATAATGGCATATGATGTAGTGAAGAATGAATTTGGCTATTTGGATTCTTGTGGTGAAAGTGAGCTGGATTGCTTCAACCCACTTGGTAAAATATTTAGTGGTAGTGTTAATGAATTTATGACCGTTGGATGATGGAGGATTGATCTTACCTACAAGTTCGAGTCCCCATTGTGAAAAAGGCCATGGAGTTGTTATTGGCTGCAATTCTTGTGATGGTGTATGGATTAGGTCCCCATGTTGTTGACACGATAGGCATTTCTTCATGAACATGTAAGCATCTCAGTCCATGGTTGGCCAGTAGTATCATGTCCTTAAGATCTTCTTAGCTAGGGTAGGTCCACTCAAGTGTTCCCCACAAATGCTTTCATGTACCTCTTGTAAGGCCACTTCGGCTTCCCTAGAGTCAAGACATTGTAAAAGCATATCATCAAGACTCCTTTTGTAAAGGGTGTCTCCTATAAGAGTGAAGTGAGAGGCTCAACAGATAATCTTTTTTTTTGGAGGGTGATAAGTTGGGTGGGATGATATTGTCATGGAGGTACACATATGTCTCTTGATACTAGGGAGATAGGGGACCAACAATGTCACAAACTAGTTCTAATTGTGGAACATCATAAGCCAGTATAGGGAGTTCTTCGATCAAGAACTCACATTTCTTGCTATCTTTCTTCATATCCACCAATGATCCTATCATGGCCATGGCATCTGCTACTTTGTTATTTAACGTTGGAATCTATTCAAAATGGATGTCATCAAAATAATCTTTAAAGTTGTCCACCATTCTTTTATAGGGCAAGAGTTTGTCATCTTTTGTTTTATATTCATTGTTCACTTGCTGGATGACCAATTGGAAATCTCCATAGACCATTAGCTTCTCAATCTTCCACTAGATCACCATGCAGAGTCCTATGATAAGATCCTCATACTCTGCTACATTGTTTGTACATGGAAATGTGATCTTATATGAGTTGGGAATGGTATCTTGTTGAGGGGTAATAAACAAAATGCTTTCCCTTGAGCCTCGGTGCATATAAGGCCCATCAAAATACATCTTCCATGGTTTTGTTGCTGGTGTTATTATTAGTATAGACTCGTTAGGAAACTTTGCAAGTGTTGGTTGCTCTTTTGGGATGGGTGCCTTGACTAATTGATCAATGATGACCTGTCCTCCAATAGCTTTTCTCTCTATGTATTCAATATCAAACTCACTTAAGATCATTACCCACTTAGCCATTCTACCTGTAAGAGCTGCTCTAGTTAGTGTTGATGATGGTTTTGATGCAATCATAACAATTAGTTAAAATTCACATAAAATGAACCAAAACTGACTTGAAAGATATGAAGGAATCGGTTACGATTCACTTAATCCCAAGTTTAATATGGTTAGGTCTTGACCTATTGGGCAAATTTAGTTGGTCGATGTGAAGCTGTAATGTTCAAGGGGCCTTATGTGATTTAGGGTTTCTTAATGATTAACTGGACTCAAACTATGCAAAAAGATTAATAAATGTCAATATGTTGTTCATCCCTTTTGCATAAACTTATACTTGTGCTACAAAACTTTAAATAGTCTTCTCGGATTATTACAGCTTTCTCCTCTTAAATATTTATGAAAACTTTCTACTTTCAAACTCTGTTATGCATGCTTCTTTCAAATATGAGACAAATTTCCTTTAAATTTCTATGTTTTAAGCTAAGTATTTTCAGATGGGTTGGGAAAAGTTAGAGAGATCTAATCTAAACTTCATTCACTCTATTTGAAGGATCTAATTGTTCTATTATGCACGTTATAAATAATACAGCAATTTGATCAAATCCACAGACAAAACCTTAAATGTATATTCTGAGCATTTTCACAAACATACATCTAAGATTGCAAGCTCTAGGAGAAAATGTTTCAAACATAAAGAAGAGTAGGAAAACACTCAGAAGATAGATGCAGAATTCCAGATTCAATTGTATTAGAAACAGATAGTCATATAAGATTTACAATGTCTAAATGACTCTTAGCTTCATTGACCAGACTACAGAAAACTTACAAGCTTTACAGATACAATAAGGAAGCTAGATGTTCCATGCATTCCTTATTGCAGACATAGGCGACCTCCTTCTTTTACTTCTAAACTAAACTAAAATGCTATTTTTACAAATTCTTGCTACTACAAATCTCTATGTAGCCCATGTGTAAAGTATTACAGTGTATCAAGGCACAATATATAGACTTTCTGATTGTCCTCAACACAGTCCAAAAAAATCCTAGTTTAAACCCCTGGTTACAACAATAAACACAGGTGAACCAGTCTCCCAAAATACCTCTAAGCATACATCAAATCTAGGTGAGATATGCCCTCCTGAAACCCTAACATCTCAATTAGTAACTTCTATTTGTCTACTACAGTAATGTCTTTAGCTACATTTTGCTATTCATAAATGAAGGCCCTTGACTTCCTTGCCCTTCGTCCTTATCTCCCTCTACTATGAGATCAGATTTCCCTCCTCTGTGATGTCATCACCATCAAGCTTCAGCCACCTTCCTCAACTATAAACCTATAAAAAAAAAGATAAGCAATAAGTAACCTTTCACTTAATAAATAGCAGGAAGAAAACAACTGCCAAAAGTTGCGACTGTGTGAACATAGAAATTGGGCCTCAAATCTGTGAAAATGCACATTTGAAATGCTTATTTGGCACCCAAAAGAGTTAGGTCAACCACCATTGACCAAAAATATGCAGTTGGGCCCTAAAATACCCTTAAATTCCATTGCTATGCCTTTCCCTGCCTATCGGCGTGACTTACGTTCATCGGTGAGTCCAAAAATTGATTGGCCGACGCATACTGTTTGGCTGATGCCGTATATCGACGCGACTCTCACTGAAATAGCCCTATCAGATTGTCTTACAGTCATCGGTGTGGGTGTTATTTTATCCATTGATCTTTTACCTCTGGCCGATGTGACTTTTCTACTTTCTTTCCATCGGTGTGACACTAGATATTGGTGAGGCAGTTTAGGACTTCACCGATCGCTCAACTCTCTCCGATGGCCTTAACTCTTTTTTTTTTTAATTATCTATCGGCGTGACATTTTTTATCGGCATGGCCGAAATTATCCCTGCCGATCACCATCGTCTAGCTGATATGATCCTTTCAAAATCCTCTCTCCATCGGTGTAACACTAGATATCGGCAATAGCTTGATTTTCTCCGCTGATGGTTTCACTCTGGCCTATACCTTCTTTGGTTCTTCTATCAGCGTGACCTACGACTATCAGCGAGGTAATTATCAACTCCGCCGATCACCAATGTCTGGCTAATGACCTTATTAACATGTGTTTCTTTCCCATCAGCATGACAGTAGATATTGGTGAGGGCTCAAAACTTTACACCGATCGCTATCTCCAGCCGATGCCTTCACTCTGTTATTAGGGTAACATATGGATATCTCCTGCCGATATGCCCCTTCTACCTTCCATCAGCATAACACTAGATTCTCCCACCAATATCCTTTTGAATCCCTTCCATCAGAGTGACTTACGACATCAGCGAGGCAATTTAGAACTTCACCAATACCAAAAGTCCTTCCGAAAGCATAATACAAGAAACTCCCTGCACCATCAGTAGGACTAAACCCTTCGGCGTAACATCAGATATCCCCTTCAATAGCCACAGTTAGGCCGATGAAGGTGGGGGACCCATGCACTATTCACTTTGTCTTCAAACTCATATACAAGGATTTTTCCTTGTATGATAACCTCTCGGGTCTACGTTTGTATACCCTGCCTTGTAAATTTTACCTGCCAGACACACCGATGTGAGATACAAAGTGGATTCAAACAACAATTTATTTAACCTAAAACCACTTCGGGACCACTTGTATGTATACCAAAACTTTCATCAAATGCATACAAGGAATAAAGAAAATACAAATGGCCCTGCATATGAAAGCGATATACAAACCTGAATGTACATTTTACAAAAATGATCATAACTTGCAAAATATGGCAAATTTTAAGATGATTCAAAAAGCAACCCTAGCTTATTTTTTGCAAGGAATCCAACCATATCATGCCTTGGTACTGAAAATGCATTTTTTTCTCTATTTTTAACAAAGTTTGCAATCTTAACCCCTCTTTTCCCTTTACCACCAAGCAAAAGAACATACACAGAAGCAAAAAAAACAGCCACAGCAGGGGTCCTCATTTTGCTAAGGAGTAAAATGGGGCATGTTGTGAACATCACAACAACTAGCAACCAAACAAAATAATTAAATTCAAAGCAATTAAGAAAACTAAGTGAAATAAATCCATAAATTCCAACTATCTTTTCTGCAAATTGTTATTCAACTTGATACATAAGGCATTCAATAAGGGTGCATGAATTTTTATTTTCAGTTTAAGTATGTGCACATGATTAATTCTCCTCATCTTGAAGATCGGTTGAACAAACCAGTGACTGACATTAGCCTACGTAGTTAAGGATATTCACTCATAGCCGACCGGATAGAGCCTTGCTGCCAGTGAGTGTCCATAGCCCCAGCAAGGTTATTGTTACAATTCTCCTAAGTAGAGCCCCACTACCAGCGAGTGCCCATAGCCCTGTTAGAGTTACTTAGATGGCTTAATCTAGATTTTTAGTATAATCTTCTTTATTTATTTTTATATTTTATATTTATACTTTATTGATTTTGATGCTTGATAGAACTTTCACAAGATATAGCAATTTGTAACTTTATGATGCAAGGAGTGGGCACTTGCTGAAATTAAGATGAGAATTGTAATGGTAGCAAGGGTGACCTTAGATTTTTCACATAATATCTACACTGGTAGGTTCAACAAACCCAAGGATTTTAGGTGTCATCATGAGAAACCTTCTTCGAACTCTCAATCACTATTATTGAATACTAAATTTTAGAAGCTAAACAACTCTCTACATTCATGACAGTCACAACAAGTTATGTATGAATTGCAAATGATTAACCTAAATATTCTGAATTTTATATTGTTTTTGATGGTTGTTAGCTTGCTCCTTAATATTCTAAAGTAAAACAAAGATCCCTGGTGAGGAGAAAACAACAAACCAACAACAGACTATACAAGAAAAATAAAGCAAAGCAAAAGAAGACTGTACAAACAAAATAACAGAAGCAAAACAACAAACACACAAAAAAAATAGAAAACAAAACAATACAAACAACTAACCTACAAAGCAAGACAAGCAAACAAAGAAAAGAAAACAAAACAACTACCCTACCAAACTATACACAAACCCCCCCCACAAGGCAAACAAAACCCAGGGAAGGACCCAAGAACCCCGTACTTGCATATTCCTTTAGATTGTGCACGAGTAACAGGGCACTAGTTATGATTTTTAACTTAGCAAATTTATCTTTGAATTCTAAAAAATGCTCTTTTATTCTACACTCACTGTGCTTAACAAGATGATCTCTAATTATCAGCAATTGAGGCAGCCCATTATGCTCATGACTATTCCATATGCATGTCCTATCTCTTAAATTTCCATAATCAAAATAGTATTCAATATTATTTACTGAGGAAAGGAAAGAGACAACCTAATGTATTTTTAGCTCTGTTGGACATGCTTGTTTATTGACAGCTGGTCCTCTTTTTAACCTTATACTTTCATTGATTAGCCCCATGTTTAGTCCTTTTTCAAGTTGAAAGGTGAAAGACTCTAGATGTATCATTTCTTCATCTTTACCCAGCTTTGCTCCTTCATTCTGGATGTTTAGTTTATCCTCAAATTTAGCAAATCTCTTAATGTTCTCATCAGTTCCCTGCACATCAGCACTTAAGTGAGTATATTCATCATCATAATCTGATATATAGAAATTAATCATTTCTAGATCACTTGAGAGTAAAGGTGGAACAACATCTCTTGATTGGCAGGAATACTCCCCTATTTCATTTTCAAAATAATACTGGGGTGATGCCTTATTATGCACAGCAACCTCAAAATCCTCTGTACCTTCCATTTTCAAGAATTGTTCATCAGATGATTCATATTTATCATCCATTGTGGAGTCTGATTCTATTAACCTGCAACAATCTTGAATTTGATCATTTAATTTAAAGCTATCAGCCATGAAATTAAGATTTACTTTCTTTTCTATGACTTCATGGGTAACTATCATGGCAACCTCTTCAGTTTTAGTGCACTTTAATTCTGCCAATGCTTGTTTACATTTATTTGCCAAATCATTTTCATTAAAACTTTTCAGGTTAGATCCAGGGATTTCCTCTTGACAAGTATTCCTTAGTAATTCTATATATTTATCAAGATGAACCTCACCTTTCTTCTCCTTTTCATTAAATCCTCTTTGCTTATCATCTAGAAAATGAACATGAGCTGTGATTTCCTCCCTATATTTTTAGGATATTTATACCTTTCACTAACCTTAATCACTCTTGGATTTTGACAAGAAAGTAGATTATTTTTCTTACCATCACATGATTCTAGAAAAGAGATTTTACTATCCTTTATTTCTAGCATTGGTTCCATCTGTGTATTTTCTGAACAATTAATGATTGTTGATATTACATCCTCCTGCTGCTCCATAATCTCCTCATTTTCTTGCCAACTGTCAGCTTTATACACATCTAAGAGAGAGATTAGTCCTTTTAAATATAAATCTAACCTTGTAAGAAAACACAGACAACTAATTTCACCATGCTTTGTGGACCTATGTATCCTACACCTTCCAAATAAGCCATAGCTAGATAAATTTTTAGGATAAAGCTATCTATTTAAAGTTTCCTGAAATAAAGGAATGTCAACTTGAAAATTGTCCCCATATGAGTCCATTGAAATTGGGACCTTGTTTTTGACCCTTTAGGCTTTTGAAGTTTTATGAGATCTAACATATCTCAGAATAAAGCATTAAAACTCAAAAAATTAACCTTAAATCCAATCAAGCCCTTCTTCTAGCGCCAGAAAACTGTTGATGATGGTTTTGATGCAATCATAACAATTAGTTAAAATTCACATAAAATGAACCAAAACTGACTTGAAAGATATGAAGGAATAGGTTACGATTCACTTAATCCCAAGTTTAATATGGTCAGGTCTTGACCTGTTGGGCAAATTCAGTTGGTCGATGTGAAGCTGTAATGTTCAAGGGGCCTTACGTGATTTACGGTTTCTTAATGATTAACTGGACTCAAACTATGCAAAAACATTAATAAATGTCAATATGTTGTTCATCTCTTTTGTATAAACTTATACTTGTGCTGGAAAACTTTAAATAGTCTTCTCGGATTATTGCATCTTTCTCCTCTTAAATATTTATGAAAAGTGTCTACTTTCAAACTCTGTTATGCATGCTTCTTTCAAATATGAGACAAATTTCCTTCAAATTTCTACGTTTTAAGCTAAGTATTTTCATATGGGTTGGGAAAAGTTAGAGAGATCTAATCTAATCTTCATTCACTCTATTCGAAGGATCTAATTGTTTTGTTATGTACTTTATAAATAATATAGTAATTTGATCAAATCCATAGACAAAACCTTAGATGTATATTCTGAGCATTTTCACAAACATACACCTAAGATTGCAAGCTCTAAGAGAAAATGTTTCAAACACAAAGAAGAGCAGGAAAACACTTAGAAGATAGATGCAGAATTCTAGATTCAATTGTATTAGAAATAGGCAGTCATATAAGATTTACAATGTCTGAATGACTCTTACCTTCATTGACCAAACTACAGAAAACTTACAAGCTTTATAGATACAGTAAGGAAGCTAGATGTTCCACACATTCCTTATTGCAGACACAGGTGACCTCCTTCTTTTACTTCTAAACTAAACTAAAATGCTATTTTTACAAATTCTTGCTGCTACAAATCTCTATGTAGCCCCTGTGTAAAGTATTACAATGTATGAAGGCACAATATATAGACTTTCTAATTGTCCTCAACACAACCCAAGAAAAACCCTAGTTTAAACCCCTGGTTACAACAATAAATGCAGGTGAGCCAGTCTCTGAAAATACCTCTGAGTATACATCAAATCTGGGCAAGATATGCCCTCCTAAAACCCTAGCAGCTCAATTAGTAACTTCTATTTGTCTGCTGTAGTAATGTCTTCAGCTACATTTTGCTATTCATAAATGAAGACCCTTGACTTCCTCGCCCTTCATCCTTGTCTCCCTCTACTGTGAGATTAGATTTCCCTCCTCCGTGATGTCATCGCCATCAAGCTTCAGCCACCTTCCTCAACTGTAAACCTATAAAAAAAAGCAATAAGTAACCTTTCACTTAATAAACAACAAGAAGAAAACAACTGCCAAAAGTCGCGACTGTGTGAATGTAGAAATCGGGCCTTAAATCTATGAAAATGCATGTTTGAAATGCTTATTTGGTGCCCAAAAAAGTCAGGTCAACCACCGTTGACCAAAAATATGCAGTTGGGCCCTAAAATATCCTTAAATTCCATTGCTATGTCTTTCCCTGCCTATCGGCATGACTTACGTTCATCGGCGAGTCCAAAAATTGATTGGCCGACGCATACTATTTGGCCGATGCCTTATATCGACACAACTCTCATTGAAATAGCCCTATCAGCTTGTCTTACACTCATTGGCGTGGGCATTATTTTATCCGCCGATCGTTTACCTCTGGCCGATGTGACTTTTCTACTTTCTTTCCATCGGTGTGACACTTGATATCAGTGAGGCAATTTAGGACTTCATGGATTGCTCAACTCTCTCCGATGGCCTTAACTCTTCTTTTTTTTTTAATTATCTATCAGCATGACATTTCCTATTGGCACGGCCAAAATTATCCTTGCCGATCGCCATCGTCTAGACGATATGATCCTTTCAAAATCCTCTTTCCATTGGTGTAACGCTAGATATCGGCAATAGCTCGATTTTCTCCGCCAATGGTTTCACTCTGGCTGATACCCTCCTTGTTTCTTCTATTGGCGTGACCTACGACTATCAGCGAGGCAATTATCAACTCCTTTGATTGCCAATGTCTGGCCGATGACCTTATTAACTTGTGTTTCTTTCCCATCGGCATGACATAAGATATCAGCGAGGGCTCAAAACTTTACACCGATCGCTATCTCTGGCCGATGCCTTCACTCTGTTATCGGCATAAAATATGGATATCTCCTACCGATATCCCCCTTTCTACCTTCCATCGGCGTAACACTAGATGCTCCCACCGATATCATTTTGAATCCCTTCCATCGGAGTGACTTACGACATCGGTGAGGCAATTTAGAACTTCACCGATACCAAAAGTCACTCTAAAAGCATAACACAAGCAACTCCCCACACCATCGGCAGGACTAAACCCTTCGGCGTAACATCAGATACCCCCTCCAATAGCCACAATTAGGTCGATGAAGGTGGGGGACCCATGCACTGTTCACTTTGTCTCCAACCTCATATACAAGGATTTTCCCTTGTATGATAACCTCTCGGGTCTGTGTTTGTATACCCTGCCTTGTAAATTTTACCTGCCAGACACACCGATGTGAGATACAAAGTGGATTCAAACAACATTTTCTTTAACCTAAAACCACTTTGGGACCACTTGTATGTATACCAAAACTTTCATCAAATGCATACAAGGAATAAAGAAAATACAAACGGCCCTGCATATGAAAGCGATATACAAACCTGAATGTACATTTTACAAAAATGATCATAACTTGCTAAATATGGCAAATTTTAAGATGATTCAAAAATCAACCCTAGCTTATTTTTCACAAGGAATCCAACCATATCATGCCCTAGTACTAAAAATGCATTTTTTTTCTCTTTTTTTAAACAAAGTTTGCAATCTTAACCCCTCTTTTCCCTTTACCACCAAGCAAAACAACACACGCAGAAGCAAAAACAATAGCCACAACAGGGGTCCTCATTTTGCTAAGGAGTAAAATGGGATGTGTTGTGAACATCACAATAGTTAGTAGATATTTTAGTGGATTGATCTTGGCAATGAGCTTAGTCTTTTGATTAAGCATGTAGTGTCTCAACTTTTTTGAGGTGAAGATGACAGCTAGGCATACTTATTCAATGGAAGCATAATTTAGCTCATAGGACACCAAGGTATGACTGATATAATATATGGGTCTCTCTTTCCCTTGTTCATCATGTTGTGCCAACAAGGCCCCTATAGCTATTTGTTTTGTTGAAATATGCAAGAGGAGGGGTTCTCCTTGTTTTGGTGGCATAAGGATAGGTGGGTTAGCAATGTACTTCTTTAATTGTTCAAAAGCTCCCTAACACTGATTGTCCCACACAAAGGCTATGTTCTTGTGAAGGAGGTGCTGGAATGGCTGGCACTTATCTGCAAGCTATGCTATGAACCATCAGATAGATTGGAGCTTTCCTTGTAGACTTCGCAATTGTTTAAGTGTCTTTAGGGGAGGCATCTCTGTTATAGCTTTGACTTTGGTAAGATCTACTTCGATTCCTCTTCTTGACACTATGTATTCTAGGAGTTTCCTAGAAGTGACCCCAAAGACACACTTCTTTAGATTTAGCTACACATTGTATTGTTCCAACCTGTCAAAGATCTTGGCTAACATGCTCAAGTGCTCCTCTCTAGTTTTAGATTTTCCCAGTAGATCATCTACATAATCTTCCATTATGTGGTGGAAGAGGTCATGGAAAATGACCATCATTTCCTATTGATAGGTTGCACCTGCATTCTTCAGGCCAAAAGACATTACTACCCAGTAGTATATCCCCCATGGACATATGAAAGATGTTTTATGTTGGTCTTTTTCTATGATCTTGATTTGATTGTACCCCAAGGAACCGTCCATCAAGGACAACATCTCATGCCTTGCTATGAGATCCACTATGATAACGATGTTGAGTAGTAGAAATTCATCTTTAGGGCATGCTTTGTTAAGATCTCTAAAATTTGTACAGCACTGGATGCCCCAGTGACTTTAGCTATGGGTACAATGTTAGATACCCACTCAGGGTAATCTATTGGTCGGATAAACCCCACATCTATGAGTTTCTTGATTTCTACTTTGACCAATAGCGCAATCTAAGGATTCATCTTCCATAGCTTTTGTTTGACCAATTTTGTATCAGGACGAACTACCAGGTGATGAACAACCAAAGCAAGATCTAGTCCTGACATGTTAGCATAGGTCCCTAAAAAATTATAGCTTCTTTGCTTAATGATGGATAGGAATTTCTCCTGCTCCATTGCTATAAAGGATTCTACTCTGAATGTTATTCTTGGTGCTTCTTTTATTCCAAGGTTCATTTCCTTTGATGGTTCCACTAGGATAGATGATCTATCTGGATATACTTTATCTATTTTGGGAAGGCCCATGCTCTCATCCCCTAGAGCCTCATGGAGGTTTTTATTGGGTGATACATCCTTTATTTTTATTTTTCTTCACCCAAAAGTACCACAAAGTGGTTTTCACTAGGGGGTGTTGTTTTCATTTTTATGTTTTTACAACTAAGAGCATGGGTGGTTTCACCAAAGTAGGTAGATGTGTTGAGTTCCATGATATATCTGGCTCTTTGTTTCCAAGGGGGAAGTAATCTCTGACCCCCATCATTTTTTCTATTACCTCATCATTTTGTACTACATCAAGGATGTGAGGTCCTTGTTTTTGCCAATCTATAAGCTCAGGGTATACAAGAGGTAGGTTGTTAGAGACGGATGCTAGGGTGGTTATGATATAGATGGTACATATGGAGGATTCAAAGAATTCAGTGAAATCACTAAAGGAATCTTGATGGTCTGTTTTGTTGATGTTATCAACCATAGGGGAAACCTTGGCAACCTCACCTAAGATACATTCACCATTAGCAAGGATAGACTCTTGTTTTCCATATCCTAACCCATGAGAATGGATGTTCCTTGTTGTTTGAATCAACTCCACAATACCTTTCTCATGAAGGCCTATACCACCTTGTCCTTTATAGCCCATATACTTGACAATTTCTAGGCCTTTGCTATTGATTTCAGCTGAGATGAGAGGGGTTGCTTGTTTTGCTTCTTCATCTTTGTATAACCATGAGGATATGTCTTCAAGGACATCCTGATCAAGGAGGTGCTTCTTCTTGAAGGTGGGGGATGGCTTGAATTTGATGATTACTATGGAAACTTCTTCTTCTCTAGGGGCACCAAATGTCTTAGGAGTGGGCAATGTTCCTACACAAAAGGTACCGTGTAGGTCGTATTCGCCACACCCCATGTCACTTAGCTTGATCTTGACCTTAGGTGGCGGGGATGTTTGTGATGTAGAGGCAATGTTGGAAGGGTCAACATACGAGGTGGATAATGTAGGATTGGTTTGGGAGATAGGCTTCTTGATGGTGTTGTTGTATGGACAGAAGGTGAGATCATGTCCCTCCAAAAAGCTACAATATTGGAAGGGACAGGGATCAGCATAGATAGTTACTTTTGTGCCATTGTGAGGAAATTTTAAGCATTGGTGAAATGTGGATGGTACAGCTTGCATGGTATGGATCCATGGTTAGCTGAGGAAAATGTTGTAAGGAAGGTCAAGATCAAGAACCTGACACTTAGTCTCCAAGATTTTTTGCCCCACTTGGATAGGGAGTTTGATGGTGCCTTCAAATAGTCTCTTGGTATAATTGTACCCATTAATGGTTATACATTCACTAGTGTCCACAACCACATCAGATTATCCCAAATGTTTTAACAATTTAAGAGTGCATAGGTTTAGGATGGAGCCACCATCTATTAATACTCTTTTTATGATATGTTTGTGGATGTGGACCTCAATGTGCAAGGAATCATTGTGCAGGTTGTCAGAGCTAGGAAGATCCTTTTTGAAAAAGGTGAGGTGATGGAATGAAGTGATATGGCCCACCATGGCTTGGAATTGATCAACATTCAAGTTGGTGGGGACTTGGGTCTCCATTAAAGCTTTGTCAAGAATTTCTTTGTGGATGGGAAATGTGCGGAGCAATTCAAGGATGGAGATTTTTGCGGGACTCTTACCTAGATGGTCTAGGAGGTTGTATTTGTGAGTGGATTGTGTTTTTGTAGATGTGGATGTAGATGGTTGATCATTGGTGGGTGCCCCATGGATGGAGACATGGCCCTGGTGGGTAGTGGTGGTGCAATCAGGTGTTTTTGGTCGAATGGTAATGGTGTTGATATGGCTAGAAGATTCTTCTATTTGACCCACAATAGAGTCAAAGGAAGTAGGGGTGGAACAACATTGTAAGCTTGGTTGGATGATGATGCTTTTCCTTTATTGTGGTTGGGTAGAGGATACTTGTAATCTCTGAGATTCACATTTGGTGACTATTTTGGTAGTTCATCAAAGCCAATACTACCCTTATCTATGAGATCTTGTATGCAATGTTTTAATCTCATGTAATCAGATGTTTTATGCCCCTTGACATGATGGTATTCATAGTAGGCATTCTCATCAAACCATGCGGGTTTGAATTGATTCTCATCATAAGGCATAATAGGGGGGAGAGTTATCAAATTCCTCTTTACAATCTTGTCCAAAACATCTTCTACTGGTTCTCCTAACGGTGTGAACTTCCTCCTAGGGGTATTATTTTGTTTGGGTGGTCCCTTGGGGACATTCACATTATTTGTGGGGGATGTGCTTGGTGGTGCTTTATTTTGTACATGTTGGATGGTCTTCACATTGGTGATGTCGTCGTTGAGGGTGTTTTTGTTCTTTCCCCAAAAGAGAGTTTATCATTTGGTTACATGTTGTTGTTTGTGTTTGGGGTGTTTTTAACCTTGTTGTTGTTCTTGTTGTTGTAGATGTAAAGTTTTATGGAGCCTTTGGTAATGGGTGCTTTTTCAATGGTAGTTCCCTTGTCAATATCATCTTCAAAGGCTGATGCACATTGTATTTGCAAATGAAAACCCATTTCTTGACTAAGGTTAGCCACAAACATGGTGACTAGTTATTTTTTGAGGATAGGCCAAGGGAGTTTTCTTACCAAGCCTCTCCATCTTTGCAAAAAGGCAGTGAAGGATTCTCTGTTCTTTTGTTTGGTATTGCAAAGATCCATCATTGATATTTCATGTTCAAAATTATAGGAGAAATGATTTACAAACTTCTTCGTGAGCTTAGGCAAGGTACTAATGCTGGGAGGAAGGTATGCAAACCATTAGGTGGCTTGGCCACCGAGACTTTGAGGAAATAGTCTCATCAAATAAGTATCATCATATGATACCTCTAAGCAAGTGATATAGAACTCCCTAAGGTGTTCCCTAGGGTCTCCCTTTCCTTTGTATTTGTCAAATTTGTGTGTTTCAATTTTTTTGGGAAAGGGAGGCATATATAATGTCATGTCGAATGGATAAGGGCAAATATCCTTGAAAGAATATTGATTTTGTTTGTTTCCTTGTTGCATGGTGTCCACCTTTTGGATTAAGGTTTGCACAACACTCGTTAAATCTTGTGTTTGGGGTGGTTGTGGAATGTATGTTTGTTGGTTTTGGAGAAGTTGTTAGAGATGAGGTAGGAACACCTAGGAGACCAAAAGACTTATGTCTTGTTTTTTATGTTCATTTTTTTTGTTGATTCAATAAGGTCCTGAAGACCATTTTCTCATGTTGTAATAAGGATCATGATACCATGTTGTAATAGGCACTCATGCAATCACCTTGTAATAGGAGGCAGTCTTAAAATTCCTAAAAAATAGTCATACAAATTCATGTTGTAAGCCTTACTAAGGCATGTCAAAGTCTTGTCAAAGGTTGAATTCCATTAGAAAATGTTTGAAGGCATTTGTTAAGCCTAAATAGTCCTAAACAAGGCAATGACAAAACTGGTAATCAATTGTAATTAGTTGTGGTTTCAAAACTGCACAAGGAAGTTCAATGGTGGAAGTAGTTGTTACAAACCTTCCCATTGAACAAACTACCTCCAAGGAGTTAGTCAAGGTGTGTGCAAGTTTAAATCACCTTGAACATAATCATTGTATGTGGTGCAAGGAGTTCTATGCAATAAAAACACCAATTCTTTGCTGCTGTTGTTCTTTTTTTGCATTTTCTGAAGAAACAGTCTGTACCATTCTCCTATACGGAACTATCATGACTCCTAGGATATTCAGAAGTGAAGTGTCATGAAGTAAATCTCATTCAAGTATGATTTGAGGCTGTGACATTAGATAGGAAGCAACTTGTAAGCATTTTCCCTTGGACTGTTTATTGAAATGTTTATTTTCTTGATCTTCCATGCTGCCACAGGCCGTACTGAGTGAAGGTACAGAGTTGTCTTCACTTCCCCATGTTTTTATTGGTTTGTATATGGATTTATCTATGATTTGAAGTGGTTTAGGTTCCTTGACACTCTTGTTGTAGGGAGATATAGGGATTTCTTTCAAAACAGGCCTAACAAAACCTAAACTAGGGTTTGCCTCAAGCGATGGGAAATTGACCATCCCACTACCTTTCAAGGACATAAGACCAATGGGATGGGTGTATTCATTTGAATTTTAAGTGTTTTGGGTGATTGCAGGAGAGAGAGAGTTGGTGGTTGTAAGATTTGCTAGAGGAGGCTTAATATGACCATGTATTAAGCCAATTTGGGAAACCATAGAGGTATTTTTGGGAATAGTAGATTGTAGGAGGATAGAACCCATAAAATCCATAGTTTTGGCATGTGTTCTAAATTTTAAAACCATTGGTTGAGTTCTATGCATGAATTTTTAGGGCATCTCTTTGTATTTTAGGCTTAATCGGGGCTCTAGGTCATTGAGAGGAGTTATAGGTTGGGGTATTCTGTCCAAAACAACCTATACCTAGATTTGGATATGTGATAGGGAGTCCAAATGGGTATCTCCTGATTGTCCAAGATCTATGTTGGAAGATTTGTGTTAAACGTTATTGAGGACTGTTCTCTTTTTTTAGGGCTACAAGCAAAATCTTGGGTTTGTGAAGGAAGTACTAGTTCTATGTTTGACCAACCTTTTCCAATGATTGGAATATGTCCCAATGCTTTCCTAATCAACTTTTCCTTGAAGAATTCAAAGCCTCTAACTTCTATTCCCACTTTTGCAAACTGATCTTTGAATTTGGGCTTTAGAGTGTAGTGAAAACCTTTTCTAGTTTGCTATCCTCCAACTATTTCATTGCCTCTACATCATAGTGGTATCAAAGACATAAAAGGTTCTGTTGATGGTTGTGTAAGGTCTAGTATATTTTAGAAGAGGAGAGTAAAGGAGAGGCTAGCAATATGCCTCTAAAGGCGATGACCACTGAAGTGGTTAAGAAGTTCAAGGAGATGGAAGAAAAGATCAAAAGTGGAGTCAAGGAAGCACTCCAAGTAGAGTTGAAGGCATTGAGGATAGGGAAGAGGATAGATGAAGGTTTTGATGAAGAGGAAGAAAAAGAGGAGGAAGAAGAAGACCAAGAAGAGGTAGAGGTACCTACAAATCAAAAGCATTTCCTTAAAGCCATCAAGGCAATTGGCAAGGATTCTTCAGAGGCTCGGATGGAGATTCCCATGTTTAGTGGAAAGATGAATGCTGATGAAGTAATGGAGTGGATTGAGGCCCTAAATAACTACTTTGAATACAAACAAGTTCCTGAGAACAAGAGGGTGAAGTTTGCAAACACTAAACTCAAAGGTGCTGCCCTTACATGGTAGAATTACACCCAAGGTGAGAGGGTAAAGAATGGGAAGAGTATGATCTCTTCATGGAGCAAAACGTTGGAGAGGATCAAGTCCCAATTCCTTCCATCAGACTATGAGGTACAAATCTACAAGAAGATGCAAAATCTCAAGCAAAGAGATTTGGATGTGGCCACCTACACCAAGAAGTTTCATAAGTTCTCTCTTCATTGTGGGTACATGGAGGATGAAAAAGGTAAAATGGCAAGGTATCTAAATGGTTTGAGGTTTAATATTCAAGATGAAATCAGTTTATTAACCCCTAAAACTGTGGAAAAATGCTTTCAAGTGGCACTTAGGGCTAAAGAGAAGTTGAAGAGGAAAGGTGAGAAGCAAAATAGAGGAAGAGTTGGCAGAAATTTTAGAGGTAGGGGCAATTTTGGAGGCAGAAATCAGTCCCAAAGAAGTCAAGGAGAATCTAGTTCCCAAGAACAAAGTGGAGAAGTAGGTTCTAGAGGAGTCTTTAGAGGAAGGAGGTACAATGGAAGAGGTAGATTTGGTGGACCAGGGAGAGGTCCTAATGTCTTCATAGGAAGGTGCTACAATTGCAACCAAGTGGGATATCTAGCCTTCAAATGTCCTGAAAAGCAAGCCTCAAGCTCTCATGGAGGAGAGAGAAGGAACCAATTGATCCAAGAAGAAGATTTCCAAAGTGTTAACTCACCAATTGGAAGTGCAACCCTAGTCCATGAAGGAGAAAGTTTGATGATGAGAAGAACCTTGTTGAAGGTGCCTCAAACACAAGAACCCCCTTAAAGGAAGACATTGTTCAGGACAACATGCAAGGTCTATGGTAATATTTGCAAGGTAATTGTTGATTCAGGCTCAACTAAAAATTTGGTTTCCATTGAAATGGTAGACAAATTGAAATTGAAAAGACTTCCTCATGTTAGTCCTTATAAAGTATCATGGTTGAATAAGGGGCAACAAGTTTTGGTAGATGAACAATCATGGGTAGAATTTGAGATAGGAGAATATAAGGATAAGGTTTTGTGTGATATAATTCCCATGGATGCTTTTCATTTTTTATTAGGACGCCCATGGCAATATAATGTTCAATCACAACATGATGGTAAAACTAATTCTTTCATTATAACCAAGAATGGTAGAAAATATAGAATGGATCCATTGCCTGATGAGAATGTAGAGAAGAATGTTGGGTCAAGTGTCATGATTGTGAGTGGTAAAGAGTTTTTAAACACCCTTAAGGAGGAAGGAACCCAAGGGTATGCTCTAATTTTGAAGCCTAAAAACAGTCCTAGTTTGCATGATCCTAGTAAGAAACAGGTCCCTGAGGAGGTGTAGCAATTGTTAGAGAGGTATAAGGGGATTATGGTAGGAGAAATTCCTAATGAGTTGCCACCTATTAGGGACATAATCCATCAAATTGACTTCATACCGAGATCTACTTTGCCAAACAAAGCAGCCTACAAGATGACACCTTCTCAAAATGAAGAAATTGCCAAGCAAGTGTAAGAATTGTTGGATAAGGGATTGGTAAGAAAGAGTCTTAACCCATGTGCTCTCCCAATAGTCCTAGCCCCTAAAAAGGATGGTAAATGGAGGTTTTGTATGGATTCTAGAGCCATTAACAAGATTACCATAAGATATAGGTTCCCTATGGCAAGAATTGAGGACCTAATGGATTGTTTGGGAGGGGCTATATACTTTTCTAAGATTGATCTTAAGAGTGCGTATCATCAAATTAGGATAAAGCAAGGGGGTGAATGGAAGACAGTATTCAAAACAAATGAGGGTCTTTATGAATGGTTGGTGATGCCATTTGGTCTATCTAATGCCCCAAGTACTTTTATGCATCTCATGAATGAAGTGTTGAAGAATTTCATTGGCAAATTTGTTATGGTATACTTGGATGACATTCTTGTTTTCAGTAGGACTAAGGAAGAGCATTTGCAACATTTGGATTAGGTTTTCAAGAAGTTACATGATGAACAATTGATGATCAATATGGAAAAGAGTGTCTTCATGAAGGAAGAACTCACCTATCTTGGTTTTTTCATTTCCTAAGGTAGTTTGAAGATGGATCCGACAAAGATAGAGGTAGAAATGTAAGTTTTTTTGGACAAAGGCAGCCAATGATTCTTTTGAAATTCTAAAACAAAAGGTAGCACAACAGCCCATTCTTGTTTTGCCCAACATTAACAAGTTGTTTGTGGTGGAATTTAATGCTAGTAATCTTGCTATAGGGGTTGTCCTAAGTCAACAAGGCAGGCATGTTGATTTCTTTAGTGAAAAATTGAATGATGCAAAGAGAAAGTACTCTACTTATGACTTAGAATTATATGCAATGGTGCAAGCTTTGAAAAAATGGAGGCACTATCTTTTGCCTAAAGAATTTATTGTTTATACTAACAACCATGCACTTAGTTTTCTGAATTCACAGCAGAAACTCTATCATAGGCATATGAAATGGGTTGAACAACTCCAAGTACATACTTTTTCAATCAAACACAAGAAGAGGCAGGCCACCAAAGTGGTAGATGCATTGAGTAGAAGAGTGTATGTTTCAAGAAATTTAGTTGCAAGGTGTAGGGGTTGATGTTCTCAAACATATGTATCAGGATGATGAAGATTTCAAGGAGGTATATGAAGTTTGTTCACAATTTTTAGACTCTTATCATTCTAATTTTTCTAAGTTTTTGTTGCAACAGGGGTTTTTTTTCAAAGGCAGCCAACTATGTGTTCCTAGGTGTTCCATGAGGGAGAACATCATAAAGGAAAAACATTGTGGTGGATTAGGAGGTCACTTTGGGCTGGATAAAACATTGGATCAAGTGAAGAGATTTTATTTTTGGCCTAAAATGCAATCAAACATCAAAAAAATTGTTGAATGTTGTATTTGTCAAAGGGTAAAGGGTACTTATCTAATGATGGTCTATATCAGCCACTTCCTATTCCTAATAGGCCATGGGAAAGTATTAGCATGGATTTTGTCTTGGGTCTTCTTAGGACTCAAAGAGGCTTTGATAGCATATTTGTTGTGGTGGATAGATTTAGTAAGATGGCTCATTTATTGTCATGTAAATGCACTAATGATGCTTTACACATTGCTGGTTTGTTCTTCAAATAAATTTTTAGAATCCATGGTTTGCCTCTTAACATTGTGACTGACAGGGATCCAAAGTTTGTAGGCCACTTTTGGTGCACTTTGTGGAAGAAGTTGGGCACTCAATTTCATTTACTTTAGCCTATCACCCTCAGACTGATAGCCAAACTGAGGTGGTGAATAGGTCTTTGGGAAATCTTCTCAGGTGTCTTAGCAAACAACATGGAGAGGCATGGGATATGATCATCCCTCAAGTTGAGTTTGGTTACAATGATTCCACCAATAGGAGCATAGGAAGGAGTCCATTCAAGATTGTTTGTAGTGTTCACCCAAGAGGTATTCTTGAATTTGGAGATCTCCATGGATTGGAGAGGAAGAGTGGTCAAGGTGAGGACTTTGCATTGGCCATGGACATCCATGATAATGTAAGAGGAACTCTTCAAAGGAATAATGACAATTACAAGGAGAAAGCCAATGAGAGAAGGATAGATGTACAATACAAGGTTGGGGATTTGGTCATGGTACATTTGAAGAAGGAAAGACTTCCAAAGGGGTAGCCAACCAAACTCATCATGAAGAAGATAGGACCATGCCAGATTGTGCATAAGTTTGGGACCAATGCCTATGAGATTGCACTTCCTCAAGGCTTGACCATATCTCCTATCTTTAATGTTTTAGACTTGTTCTCTTTCAAAGGTGATCATAATGTAGATTCAGACAAAAATATGATAGCATTAGGAGCTGAAGAATGGGTTAAGGGTCTTCCACCTACTCAACCTTTGAAGCTAGAATGTATCTTGGACACCAAAGTCTTGAATAAGACTAGAAAAAAGACAAATTGTTGCAAGTATGAGGTGAGCCATTGTTGTCATTGATGTCAACATACTCATACTGCATTGACAAGAAGGATTTGATGAGCTTTGTGCTGAGGATATTGAGAAAATTAGCCTCAGTCAGGAACAGTGAAGAACAGTGATGAGAAGAAGGTAAATATACTGTATAGGATGAGAACCGGAGGATGCGGATTAAAGGGTTAGTAGATATGAGTCTTGAGTTGCTACAGTTAATATTTCAGAGGTCCGCATGAAGATCTGAAGGAGTTATGGCTGCCGGTATAGAACCGGGTCCGGCAAGTATCCGGAGGTGACAGAGGATCACAAAAAGGTCCGGTGAGGTCCGGAATTGTATTATCATAATCTGCGGATTGGAAGGAGTGTTTTAGATGTCCTTGTTATGTGTCATCCTGATTTGTGTGTGATTTGGAGGTCCGGAAGTACCTCCTGCATTATGACAGTGGCGACAGACTGTGTTCTTGAAGTTCCGGATGAGGAAGACAAGAGATTCCAGTAAGCAGAGGAAGTGCGGATGTATCCGGACAATCAGACAGACTTGTGAAGGCTCTTGAATCATGTTTAGGTTGTGTTGTTGGTCCGCATTGATGGTAGAGCCCGGAATTGAAGTTATTCTTCCGGATGAAGTTATTGCTCTGTTTAGCCGACCGGATGAGTTGTTCATCCTGCGAATGTTCTTGTGATAGCCGACCGGATGTGTTATTCATCTTGCGGATACTCCTATGGTTGTTTGCCGACTTAGATGCTTGTTCCTAAGTCGATGTCTTGTATAAATAATGATTTGTGAATTCATTTCAGTGAAGGAGAGCGTGGATGAGAATGGTGTAGCGAAGAAAGGTGCGAAAGGCAGAGCAGAGATTATTGGGCTTAATTGGAACTGATCCGGACATGGTAGAGATGTCATTCTCCAGTTCAAGACTGTGATTTTTATCACTCTGTAGACAGTGTGTCTCCTTGTAGGCAGTGGGCCTCTTTGTGAGCAGTGTGCTCGGGCAGTGAGCCCTTATTGGCATGTGCCATTCATTTTTTCTTATTCTTCTAACAGAGAATAATTCTTGGGTTAATCAACCCGTGGTTTTTCCCTTAACCGGGTTTTCCACGTCAAAATCTTGGTGTTCAATGTGTTGATGCTTATCTACTCTTGTGTTTATGTATTGTGCTTCCATGAATGATTATTTGATATGCTGCTAACTAACAACAGAGAATAAAGTGTTTGAAACAGAACAAGTTCTATACAACTGATTCACCCCCCCCTCTCAGTTGTATGCCCTAGATCCAACAATTGGTATCAGAGCCGAGTTCCTCTGATAGGAGCTTAACCGCTTGAGGTGATCCAGGATGTCGTCATACAAGAAGGATAGTCCGAAGTTCGATGGAACCAACTTCACTCTCTGGAAAGGTCGCATGAAGTGTCATTTGGAATGTATGGGAAAAGCATACTTGGCTATGATTTCAAAACCATATATACCCCCACAAGGTGGTCCGACAACTCCTGATGAAACCACAGAAGCTGAAAACAATCTGCGGACCAAGGAAGCTCTTCTAAGCGCATTGAATGACTCAGATCTCTCGAATGTCATTGACCTACCAACTGCATATGAGATCCTAACTAAACTGGAACTTCTGTATGAAGGAGATGAGTTTGTCAAAAGTGCAAGGTTGCAAAGTCTGAAAGGGAAATTTGAAAGATTGAAAATGAGAGATGATGAAAACATTACTACCTTTATGCCAAGAGTAAATGAGCTGGTATGTGGAATCAGAAATGCTGGTGGAACTCTAGATGAAAATGAGATTGTCTGCAAAATCCTAAGATCCCTTCCTGCTGCCTACAAAATCAAAGTTGCTGCCATTGATGAATTCAGAGCCCACACAACTGTCACAAGAGAACAATTGGCTGGCAAACTAGCTGCATTTGAAATGACCGAGTTTGGAGATGATCCACCCAAGACTGAGTCTGCTTTTAAAGCCAGTGCCTATGTGAAAGGCAAACAGAGATTTGATCCGGGTGAAAACTCATCAAGGAAAATGTCATGGTATGATCAAGCAAGAAGAGACATGGAAGAAGAAGAAGCAGAAACAGCTCAACTTGAAGCCCTCATTGCAAAGAGACTACCAAGAGGATCCGGTAAGTATGAAGGAAAACTACCCTTTAAATGTTTTAACTGCAATAAGATTGGTCATTTTGCCTCAAGATGTCCGGAGAGATCTGCAAGATCTAATACTCACAGACAAAGGTTTCAAAAGAATTGCTATTATGTTCATGAAGAAGATGACAATGAAGGAGTAACAGATGATGAATCAGATCCAGGAAGCAAATCCGGAAATGAGTGGGTGTTTATAGCCATCAAGGAAGAAGATTCCTTGCTCTCTGAATCTGTCAATCACAAAGTTGTTGAAAAAGCCTTGGCTGCTCAAGTGGAAGAAAAGGATGATTGGGTTATTGACAGTGGATGCTCTCACCATATGACTGGTGACAAGAATAAGTTCTTAGACTTGGAAAGATATGAAGGAGGAATGGTAAAGTTTGGTGACAATTCTGCTGGCAGAATCAGAGGTAGGGGAACTATTTCCTTTGATGGTAAGAGCAAAACAGGTAATGTACTATATGTTGAAGGATTGAAGCACAATCTTCTCAGTGTTGGTCAGTTAGTGGACAAAGGCTATGATCTCCGGTTCAAGAATGGAAAATGCAGAATCTTTACAAGCTCCGGAACTGAAATTGCATCCGGTACTCAGACAAGAGGTAACATCTTTCATCTGGTTGGTTCAAATAAAAGTTGTTTGTTTGTTCAAATTGATCAGAGTTGGTTATGGCATAGAAGAATGTGTCATGTAAATTTTGATAACATCATCAAAATAAGCAATACTCAGGCTGTGAGAGATCTTCCAAAGTTGATAAAACCTACAAACAGTGTGTGTAAAGAATGTCAGTTAGGCAAACAAAGCAGAGTCTCTTTTAAAAGCAAAGATCAGTCTTCTACCGGATTGTTGGAATTAGTACATACTGATCTATGTGGTCCGACAAGAATCAAGAGTCTGCAAGGTGATAGATATTTTATGTTGTTAATTGATGATCATTCCCGGATGATGTGGGTTACCTTTCTGAAAGAAAAATCAGAAGCTTTTGAGAAGTTCAAAATCTTCAAAGCTATGGTGGAGAATCAAACCGGATTGAAACTAAAGTGTCTAAGGTCTGATAGAGGTGGTGAATTTACATCTGGTGAATTCATTGACTTTTGTGAGAAACAGGGTATAAGGAGACAGTTGTCTGCTCCTAAGACTCCACAGCAGAATGGAGTAGTTGAGAGAAAGAACCGGACCATCCAGGAAGCTGCTAGGACAATGATGTTGGAAGCAAATGTTCCTCAAATGTTTTGGAAAGAAGCTATCAGCACTGCAGTCTACACTCTCAATCGAGTTCAAATCAGAAACAACACCGGTAAGACCCCCTATGAACTTTGGTTTGGCATCACTCCTACTGTGAAATATTTCAGGGTATTTGGTAGCAAGTGTTATATTAAAAGAGATGAAGATCTAGGAAAGTTTGATGCTAGAAGTGATGAAGGAATTTTCTTGGGCTACTCCACTCAAAGCAAAGCATATCGGTGTTACAATAAGAGATTGAGGAAGATGATAGAAAGTACCAATGTAAAGGTTGATGAAGGAATTGAGAAACCTTCAAGATTTTATGAATTTGATGAAGATGACCAAGATAGTGTTCAAGGAACTCAATCCTCTCCGGTGAAACAGAGTCAGCCTGATCCGGTAAATCAGGAAGAAGAGTTAGGTTTAAATGAGCCTGATCAAGAAACAGTAGTACTGGATACTCCCAAAATTCCAAGGTATGTAAAACTAAATCACTCTGAAGATCAGATCATAGGTGACAGAAGCAAAGGTGTACAAACTAGAAGGAATATTGCTCAAGATCAGAATGAATGTTGTCTGATTTCAAGGATTGAACCTAAAACAATAAATGAAGCCTGCAATGATGAAAATTGGACCAAAGCAATGGAAGATGAACTGATGCAAATTGAGAAAAATCATACTTGGGATCTTGTTCCCAGACCTAGAGACAGGAATGTAATTGGAACCAAGTGGGTCTTCCGGAACAAACTAAATGAAGCTGGTGAAGTAATCAGAAACAAAGCTAGATTGGTCTGCAAAGGCTACTCTCAAATAGAAGGAATTGACTTTGAAGAGACTTTTGCTCCGGTAGCAAGAATTGAAGCAGTCAGATTACTTCTTGCATTTGCTGCCTTCAAAGATTTCAAGGTATATCAGATGGATGTCAAGTCTGCCTTCCTAAATGGTGATCTGGAAGAAGAAGTCTACATTGAACAACCGGATGGATTTCAATTGTCTGATAATAATGATATGGTCTGCAAGTTGAAGAAAGCTTTGTATGGATTGAAGCAAGCCCCAAGAGCATGGTATGAAAGGTTGGATAAGCATCTTGTGCAGATTGGATTCAACAAAGGTACTGCTGACAGCAACTTATATTTCAAAATTGATCATGAAAACATTCTGATTGTTGAAGTGTTTGTGGATGATATCATTTTTGGAGGAAGAGATAGTATGTGTAAAACTTTTGCAAATCAGATGAAAAGTGAGTTTGAAATGTCTATGCTTGGTGAAATGAATTTCTTCTTGGGTCTGCAAATTACTCAAACAAAAGAAGGGATCTTCATTTCTCAGACCAAATATGTGAAAGAATTGTTAAAGAAATTTGGTATGGAAGACTCAAAGCCTATGAACACTCCTATGGCAACCGGATGTAAGTTAAGCAAAGATGATGATTCTCCAAAGGCAGATCAGACAAAGTATAGATCAATGATTGGTGGATTGTTGTATCTCACTCAAACTAGACCAGATATAATGCAAGCTGTTGGTCTTATGGCAAGATTCCAGGCTGATCCTAGAGAATCTCATGTTATGGCAATCAAAAGAATTTTTAGATACTTGAAAGGGACAGTTGAGTATGGTCTATGGTATCCTAGAGATCCGGATTTCTCTCTTCATGCTTACACAGATGCAGATTGGGCAGGAGATGTGGATGACCGGAAGAGCACTAGTGGTGGAGCATTCTTTTTGGGGAAGAGATTGGTTTCTTGGCTAAGCAAGAAACAAGATGCAATATCTCTGTCTACAACTGAAGCAGAATACATTGCAGCAGCAGGTAGTTGCACTCAAATCTTGTGGATGAAGCAGATGCTAAGAGACATCAAAATTGAATATGAGGAGCCTATTACAATTTTCTGTGATAATTCAAGTGCAATTAATATTTCCAAGAATCCGGTATTGCATTCTAAGACTAAGCACATATCTATCAAATTTCACTTTTTGAGAGAACAAGTAAACAAGGAAGAAGTCAGATTGGAGTATGTTCCCTCCAAGGATCAGATTGCAGATATCTTTACAAAACCTCTTCCAAAGGACTCTTTTGAATATCTCCGGGAGAAGTTAGGGGTCATGGCCCCTCCGGTGATGAACTAAGATGCACTGATGTGCATCAGTCCGGTGGCAATCACAGTCATATCTTGTGATCCGGACTAATGGGGAGCTGCAACTAAGGGGGAGCAGCTGGTATTATTCTGATGCATAAGAGTTGCAAGTATGAGCCCTTTGCCATTGATGTCAAAGGGGGAGAGAAGACATGTGAAAAACAAGTGGTTGATGATCAAAGGGGGAGCAGCAAAGGAAGACATGTGAAGAGTTGTTGTTGATAGGGGGAGCTGTGACAGAAAAGAGAAGTTCTTGTCTTGATGGTTTTTCACATCATATGTTGCCATCAATGACAAAGGGGGAGATTGTTGCAAGTATGAGGTGAGCCATTGTTGTCATTGATGTCAACATACTCATACTGCATTGACAAGAAGGATTTGATGAGCTTTGTGCTGAGGATATTGAGAAAATTAGCCTCAGTCAGGAACAGTGAAGAACAGTGATGAGAAGAAGGTAAATATACTGTATAGGATGAGAACCGGAGGATGCGGATTAAAGGGTTAGTAGATATGAGTCTTGAGTTGCTACAGTTAATATTTCAGAGGTCCGCATGAAGATCTGAAGGAGTTATGGCTGCCGGTATAGAACCGGGTCCGGCAAGTATCCGGAGGTGACAGAGGATCACAAAAAGGTCCGGTGAGGTCCGGAATTGTATTATCATAATCTGCGGATTGGAAGGAGTGTTTTAGATGTCCTTGTTATGTGTCATCCTGATTTGTGTGTGATTTGGAGGTCCGGAAGTACCTCCTGCATTATGACAGTGGCGACAGACTGTGTTCTTGAAGTTCCGGATGAGGAAGACAAGAGATTCCAGTAAGCAGAGGAAGTGCGGATGTATCCGGACAATCAGACAGACTTGTGAAGGCTCTTGAATCATGTTTAGGTTGTGTTGTTGGTCCGCATTGATGGTAGAGCCCGGAATTGAAGTTATTCTTCCGGATGAAGTTATTGCTCTGTTTAGCCGACCGGATGAGTTGTTCATCCTGCGAATGTTCTTGTGATAGCCGACCGGATGTGTTATTCATCTTGCGGATACTCCTATGGTTGTTTGCCGACTTAGATGCTTGTTCCTAAGTCGATGTCTTGTATAAATAATGATTTGTGAATTCATTTCAGTGAAGGAGAGCGTGGATGAGAATGGTGTAGCGAAGAAAGGTGCGAAAGGCAGAGCAGAGATTATTGGGCTTAATTGGAACTGATCCGGACATGGTAGAGATGTCATTCTCCAGTTCAAGACTGTGATTTTTATCACTCTGTAGACAGTGTGTCTCCTTGTAGGCAGTGGGCCTCTTTGTGAGCAGTGTGCTCGGGCAGTGAGCCCTTATTGGCATGTGCCATTCATTTTTTCTTATTCTTCTAACAGAGAATAATTCTTGGGTTAATCACCCCGTGGTTTTTCCCTTAACCGGGTTTTCCACGTCAAAATCTTGGTGTTCAATGTGTTGATGCTTATCTACTCTTGTGTTTATGTATTGTGCTTCCATGAATGATTATTTGATATGCTGCTAACTAACAACAGAGAATAAAGTGTTTGAAACAGAACAAGTTCTATACAACTGATTCACCCCCCCCCTCTCAGTTGTATGCCCTAGATCCAACAAAACAAACAGTTCCTTGTCAAATGGAGTGGCTTACCCATTGAAGATGCCACTTGGATGAGTGAAGGAGACATCTTGAAGCATGGTGTCATAATTGTTGATCCACTTCCTCAAGAGACTTGAGTTCTCCTTCCACCCGGGGAGTATGGTGCAGAAGCACTAAGGAGACCAAAAGACTTATGTCTTGTTTTTTATGTTCATTTTGTTTTTTGATTCAATAAGGTCCTGAAGACCATTTTCTCATGTTGTAATAAGGATCATGATACCATGTTGTAATAGGCACTCATGCAATCACCTTGTAAAAGGAGGTAGTCTTAAAAGTCCTAAAGGACAGTCCTACAAATTCATGTTGTAAGCCTTGCTAAGGCATGTCAAAGTCTTGTCAAATGTTGAATTCCATTACCAAATGTTTGAAGGCATTTGTTAAGCCTAAACAATCCTAAATAAGGCAAGGACAAAACTGGTAATCAATTGTAATTAGTTGTAGTTTCAAAACTACACAAGGAAGTTCGATGGTGGAAGCAGTGGTTACAAACCTTCCCATTGAACAAACTACCTCCAAGGAGTTAGTAAAGGTGTGTGCAAGTTTAAATCACCTTGAACATGATCATTGTATGTGGTGGAAGGAGTTCTATGAAATAAAAACACTAATTCTCTATTGTTGTTCTTTTTTTGCATTTTCTGAAGAAATAGTCCATACCATTCTCCTGTACAGAACTATCATGACTCCTAGGATATTGGGAAGTGAAGTGTGGTGAAGTAACTCTCATTAAAGTATGATTTGAGGTTGTGACATTGGATAGGAAGCAACTTGCAAGCATTTTCCCTTGGACTGTTTATTGAAATCTCTATTTTCTTGATCTTCCACGCTGCCACAGGCTGTACTGAGTGAAGGTACAGAGTTGTCTTCACTTCCCCATGTTTTGATTGGTTAGTATATGGAGTTATCTATCATTTGAAGTGGTTTAGGTGCCTTGACACTCTTGTTGTAGGGAGATATAAGGATTTCTTTCAAAATAGGCCTAACGAAACCTAAACTAGGGTTTGCCTCAAGCGATGGGAAATTGACCATCCCACTATCTTTCAAGGCCATAAGACCAATGGGATGGGTGTATTCATTTGCATTTCAAGTGTTTTGGGTGATTACAGTAGAGAGAGAGAGTTGGTGGTTGTAAGATTTGCTAGAGGAGGCTTAATATGACCATGTATTAAGCCAATATGGGAAACCATAGAGGTATTTTTGGGAATACCAGATTGTAGGAGGATAAAACCAACAAAATCCATAGTTTTGGAATGTGTTCTAAATTATCAAACCATTGGTTGAGTTCTGTGCATGAATTTTAGGGGGGTCTCTTTGTATTTTAGGCATAATTAGGGCTCTAGGTCATTGAGAGGAGTTATAGGTTGGGGTATTCCATCCAAAATAACCTATACCTAGTTTTGGATATGTGATAGGGAGTCCAAATGGGTATCTCCTAACTATCCAAGATCTATGTTGGAACATCTGTGTCAAATGTTATTGACGATTGTTCTCAATTTTTAGGGCTATAAGCAAAATCTTGGGTTTGTGAAGGAAGTACTAGTTCTAAGTTTGACCAACCTTTTCCAATGATTGGAATGGGTCCCAATACATGTATAATCAACTTTTCCATGAAGAATTTAAATCCTCTAACTGTTGTTCCCACTTTTGCAAACTGATCTTTGAATTTGGGCTTTTGAGTGTAGTGAAAACCTTGTCTAGTTTGCTATCCTCCAACTATTTCATTGCCTCTACATCAATCATCATATGAGACCTCTAAGAAAGTGATATAGAACTCCCTAAGGTGTTCCCTGGGGTCTCCTTTTCCTTTGTATTTGTCAAATTTGGGCGTTTCAAAATTTTTGGGAAAGGGAGGCATATATAATGTCATGTCGAATGGATAAGGGCAAATATCCTTGAAAGAATATTGCTTTCGTTTGATTCCTTGTTGCATGTTGTCCACCTTTAGGATTAGGGTTTGCACAATGCTCATTAAATATTGTGTTTGGGGTGGTTGTGGAATGTATTTTTGTTAGTTTTGGAAAAGTTGTTAGAGATGAGGTGGAAGTTGGTTTTGTGAGATGAGGTTTTGGTTTTGTGGGATGAGGTTTTGATTTTGGTTTAGCTGGGTGATGTATTGTTGATAAGCGTGAAGTTGTTGTAGAATGTGGGGTGGTATTTAGTTTTTATTAGGGTTTTGTTTTGATGTTTGAGTGGAGGAGGTAATGGGCAGAATTACATATGTGTAAGTGGATGATAGATTATTTATGGGGAAGTTGGAAGTGTTGTGAGGTTGCCTAGAGAATAGTTGATTCATAAAGGCTACGATGTTGGGGTTAAGTGGAGACACACTTGTGGAAGCACTTGCATGCATAGGGGTTGTTTGGGATAGTGAGATTTATTTGTGGGATGTATGTTGTTACATTTAATGTGGTGGTAAAGGTAACAATGGGGTTATTGGTGGTGGAAGTGGTTGTGGATGAGACGTTAGGTGTAGCCGATGTATTTGTGGGATTCATGGGAATCGTAGATGTAGTCATGTTCAAGGCTTGAGATGTATTAGGGACGGTATGGGATGTAGAAGGTTGTGATGAGGTCATGTTATTGTTCGAGGTGGATGTGTTTTGAGGTATATTAGCACAATTTTTGAGGAGGAACTCAAGATATCTATTGGGATATGATCTTAGGACTCTGTTGAGTATATCCATGGAATTAGGATCTTGTGTGAAATCTAGGACATCTTGGTCTACTTGGTTTCTAATTATTTGAGTTGATTGTAAGAAGGCAGAGGGATTTAACATTGCGTTGGCCTCATACAAGGGTATTTGTTGGATTTTGGGCATGTTGTTTTGGTCAGTTTGTTGCATTCCTATGCCAAAGTTGTTTCCAAGGATGGTCATTTATTGATTTTTCTTGGATTAGGATCTTGTTATGGGCATATAATGATGTGGATTTTATTAGGGGTGGATAAAGGTTGAAACCTTAGAGAATGAGGTTTCGAAATATTGGACCCAAGGATGTATGGTGATGAAGATAGTATGGAACAAAGATTTAGGTTCAAGAGAGTATACTCCCTAAAATCTAAATCCAAGAATGGATGAGGTTATGATATGATTTTGATTATAGGTCTTAACAGCAACCTAAGGATGGTAAATGTCAAGGATATTGATTTTCAAAAATTTTGGACCAAAAGGATGGAGGATGTAATGGATTGAAAAGATGATTTGGTGAGAAAGATTTGGGGATGGGTGGGATAATATCTCAACTAAGGAAAACCTTGGGTGATTTAGATGCTTTAGAGGATAGATTTTTTATGATGTTTAGAAGGATCAACTAGTGAGTTCAAATAGGTCTAGATTTTTGGATGTTACAAAATGGATGTTTCTTCTTACTTCAAGGTAGAGTTATGAACTTGGGCAAGAAGGGATGATTATTCTTCTTGAAGGTTGAATAATGACCAACAAGCAAAATAGGATGTGAAAGGATAAAATCTAGATTTAATTTTTGGCTCAAATGTTGATTTGGCATATGATCTTTTGATGTTGATTGATGTTTTAGATTTGTGAGAGATTTTTTTTGGATGTTTTTGATGTAAGATGGGTGGATGAAATTGGGATGGAATTTGTTGGATAATGAATTAAGGTCCAAAAAGTAAAAATCAAATGGGATGAAAAGTTATGGAAGGGGATGGATTATGGTTGGGTCCAGTAGTGAAAATGATTATTCTCTAAGGTCCAAATGGGAATATGGATGAAAATTTTGGGTCAAAATAGTTATGGTTTTGATGGATTTCAGCAAGGTGGACATGGATTATGGTGTGTAGGTTTAAAAGGTTCCAAAATAGTTTCCTAAGCACGTGTACAAGTTGATCTAGATATAGAGCTAAAACTAATGGATAAGGTGCCAAAATAGTGAGAAATGGCATGAGAGATCTGTGAAATGGCACCAAAGCAGGGTAGTGGTTGTCAATTCTGTGGCAAATGTGGGTTTTGATGTCAAATTTTGATATTTTGAAGGTTAAATGTTTGTTTAATGTTTTGATGGTGGTTCAATGATGTAGATTCCTGTAAAGCATGAAAACACTTCAAATAAAGAGAACATAATGGCCAAAGGTTTTGTTGTGGAAATGTGAAGATTTTATCAAGCACTTGTACAATCTAAGGCAAGGAAAGGACAATACTTGTTGGATTCCAACTTGGATTTTTCTAGCTGCAATTACTCAAAGTAGATAACTTAGAAGCTTGGTGACACTGGCTCCCCCTTACACGTCACTCACTTCTTAGGTACACCAAGGTTTGAATTTCTAAAGACCCAAAGATCTCAAGAGTGTGGGATGGCTTCAGATGTCTATCTTCTGACCCCCTGTGCCAACAAGTAGAAGATTTTTGGCCTCTAAAACAAATGGTGTTTAGTGGGGGAACATTCAAGGGATCGACACATTATGAGCATCCGGTAAATCACTTAAGGTTTTAACTAGCTCTACTAGGAGTTTCATATACACTACGTACGACTTCCTTTCGAGCTAGCATCGTATGGTAAGCACTTATACCAATTTTGACTTGGCTTTCACCTTATCCTAATTTATATAGCAGATCAAATGAAAGTACCACTTGGGGTTGCAAATGAGTTCTCCTTGCAGATGTGTCTCAAGAGCATGCCCACTTCCTAAAAAGAAAAAGAGAGTAGAACCATTTCTCTTCACCCAAGATCCTTTTAAAGGTGAGGGGAAAGGATTCTTTGATTCTATCCCTTGGGTAATACAAATGTGCAAGTGCACAAGACATGGCAAACAATTGCTAATATTGTTTTTAATGCCCAAATGAAATGTGCCTACAATTGTTTGCAAACAAGATTCATTTTATGCACCAAATCCAAGTGTTTTCTAGGCTAAGCAAGCAAAGGTTCATTTTGAGTGCACCAAGATGAAACGATTTCTAAGATAATAAATCCCTACAAAAGTGTTAGTGGTTTTAGATGAAGGTCTTGGACAAATGATTTTCAACCTGTAGAACACAGTCAACAAACTACACATATTCCAAAGTTAGTATAGAAAATAGTGCCACAACAGTAAGATAAGGTACCGCAAAATAGTAAAATGGTGCTATAGAACTACTAAATGGCACTACAGACAAAAAGTAACTATCTCCTCATTGTTATAGAATATGGTGCTTCATAATGCCAAAATGGCACTATAATGACAGAAGGCACTACAGTTTACAAAAATCATACCACATAGACTATTGGATATTGCTAATGATAGTTACAGAAAGATGGCACCATAGAAAGCAATAATGGCGCTACACTATTGTAAATTAAAATGGTGTTGAAATACAACAAGGCACTATGCAGATAGAAAATGGTGCCAATTTATGGTTTAATCTCTGTTTGTCTTGTTTGTTAGACCAGATGGCATCAAACTAGGCACATATAGCACCAGAACGACGCAGTACTTTAAAAGTAGTTGCAAAACATACTTTATTTCCAAAATATTATCCCACACAATGGTTAGCAAAACATTAGTCCAATAACACCCAAGATAGCAGATAAAATAGGACAAAAAGCAAGCCAACAATCAAGGGTTATATGATGAAATGTTAGGTAGATTTAAAAGAAATTTTGCCATAATATCCCCCTCCCTCTATGTGATTTCTGTCAAAACTGAGAGGTAGTCAACCTAAAAATCACAAAAAAGCATAAGAAACCAACATCTAAGATGAAGTGTTAGTGTGATGGCCATTCAGAAATGGTACCAAAATAGTCAAAAAAGGTGCCACTATATGCAAAAATGGCATCGCTACATGGAGAAAATGGCACCAAATAGAGGAGTTTTAGCGTTGATACCTGCAAAATACACTTCAAACACCAAAAACTCACACAAAAACATTAGTTTGGACCTTTTGGGTCCCATTGGGTGTTCCAATGAAGATTAGGAAATTAAAATAAAAGTATAACACAAAGAAAATGCAATAAAAACACAATTTATACCTTCACAATGAGATCAAAAACCCCTAGATAAGGTGGAGAGCCTTGCACCCTTAGGTTCTTACTTTACCCATGATCCTTCAAAATGTGAAATACTGTCACAATGCAAAACACTAAAGACCTAGCTCACAAATGGATGGACTTGAGGAGATATTTGGACATGATAACTTTGCTCTAAAATTGGATGATAGAATGGCTTAGATGAGGGTGTATTTTAGGCTATTTTGGAGAGGATTTGATCCAAGGGTGTAGATTTAATTTGGAGATCAATGGTTGAGGATGCAAGTGAGGTGGAGGGCTTAGATTTCATCTTCAAAAATGGAGGGTTGTGAATAAAGATGAATTTTAAATCCATTTTGGGAAAGGGGTGAATTAAATCAAGTTGGATGAGATCGATTAGATGTGAATTAAGAATTCACATGGGGAAGAGAGGAGGATTAGAAATGAATTCATTCTGAGAAGAGTGGAAATAAATGAGTCATGACGTGTGCAAGGGGTGTAAGAGATTATTAATGGTGATTATGATGTGTATAAAAAATTGATTTATGTGGCATAGATTTCAATTTTTTATTTGTGTGATGTGGGGACGAGTGTTAATCAGTGTTTGACCATATTAATGAAGGTGATTAGACTAACTAATATGGCTGGAAAAAATTAGGGAGTAGGTTAATGAGAGGTTAAGGTTAATTAAATAATGTTTTTTAATTAATCCCAGGTCTAGGATCATGTAGATTAGGCTAGGTAATTAAATAATTGATATTTAAATTAACTAGGGTAGGGATAGGTTGATTAGTAGGTTGAATTAATTAAATAAACATAATTTATTTAATTAATTAGGTTTATGGAAGGGGTGAATTAATCAAATAAATATTTACACATTTATTTAATTAATTTGGCTAATGTTAGTAAAGGGGAACTGATGCAGAGGCATCCACACTAAAACCTTGACATACAGCATGTATGTCTACAACCCATCATCATCATCATATTTTCTGTTAACATTGTCAGCATCATCATATTTTCTCTTGCCGACTGATATCCTCCTGCAGACAAACCTTCGACCTTTTGCCTGTCAGCAGCATCATCATATCTGGCTATCGGCAGCATCATCATATTCGGCAAGCGCAAACATCCTCCTGATGTTCAATGTTCATCTTACCGCCAAACGCTTTCTGCAGCATCATGATGTTCAACATCATGTTCATCAGCAGGATATAAAATATCCGGTTCCCTCCATATATCCTGATGACGACAACTTCATGCACCTTTCCTTCGATGCTTACGTCACCTCGATATCCTGATGACGATTATCCTGATGACGATGACGTCACATGCAGCTCCTCCAATATCCTGCTATCGGCCAAACTTAACATTATCGGCCCGCGATGATTTTATCAACCTGATCTTCTACCTTATGCCAATACGCTCCTCCTCGGCAACACCTTGCGATGATCACCCCAATGCACATTCACCTTATGCAAACTACTGCATCATGTTCACCTCCATCTACTCAGATGATGCCCGAAGTAACTGCAGGATATACACAGAAATATCCTGATGATGCCGTTGTGACGAATTTCTAACCTTAGCAAATTTTGATCTGCCGAACCTCCTGAGGTGACCTAATCTGCTTCCTGGATAACTTTCCAGACTCTAACAACTAGCACGACCTAGCACATACCCATGCTAGGGTTCTCAACACCTCTCGACTGCGATCCTGCAAACATGCATGCAAACAAACACAAGATGCAGACTAAATCCTAAACTATTGTACATAGCCATTCCACCGATTCGACGAATCAACTAGTGGAATGGATTAGCGAATCCATGCAACCACCAGAACAGCAACTCGATTACACAATAGAATTCAAAACAGAGAATGGACACAAACAGGATCTCTTTATTGATTTCAAAAGATGCAAATACAATACTCTATGTCTCCTCTCTGTCTCACTCTCTGCAAAGTCTGATCGATGATCTAAAACCAACCGATCCTCATGCATAAATAGGATCTGCTTGCGAGTACTACCACTCGATTCCAAGCGGCTGGGAGCTTCCAAGCGGCTGGGAGGATCCAACTGAACTAACAAACTATACAGCTGTCATCAGCTGTCATAACAAACTACCTAAAAATAGAAAAGCACGGTCAACCTGGACCTTATTACATGCATTGGTCTTATAAGACCTTCTTGGAAACATTAACTAGACCTAAAACAAACTAACTGCCTCATGGAGGCCAGCTGTCAGGTAGGTGCTCCTGCACCATACTCCCCAACAGAAAAGAACTCATGTCCCATGAGTTAGGATGTGGAAGTCCTCCACCTTTACACTTTGCCTTTGCAGTGTCTTAACCTATTCCAGCTTTGTCCTCTGCTGGCTCTCGACTGCTCCAAGACTTCTGAATTGTAACTTGCTTTCTTGCAAGTAAACCCTCATGCCTATCAATGTAGGCCCTTCTCTCACATACCTTGTGTTTGTCAGGTTGTCTGACCAGAACCTCTGTCTGAACTGCCTCTTGAACTTCTGCAATGTTCAAATCTGTCTTCCTTTCAACCTTTATAGGACAAACAATAGTCCCAACTATGACAACATCCTTGTCATTCCTCTCAACTGGTTGCTGTTTGCAAACCTGTTTCTGACCCTGCTGCTGACCTCTGTCAGTCAAAACTGAAACTATCTTCAAACTGTTGTCCTTAACAACTCCTTTCCCTACAGTGTCCTCAACTGCCTTTATGCCTGCTCCTATAGGCATATGCACAAACTCCTTCTTTCCCACTAAAATGATTTTGGCTGCCCCCTGTGCTGCAGCATCTTCCTGCAATGGCATCAACATAATAGTTTTCCCATCTTTCTTGATGGTGTAGGTATTAGCATACCCATCATACAGTACCCTCCTATCAAATTGCCATGGTCTACCCAACAGTAAGTGACAACATTCCATGGGCAAAATGTCACACAAAACTCTATCATGATATGCTCCAATCTGAAAATCAACATATGCCTATTCATAGACAAAAAGTGATTGACTATCACTCACCCAAGATGCCTTGTAAGGGTGATGGTGTGGAATCCTTTCCAAATTCAGTTTATCCACCATTTCCTGAGATACCATGTTATCTATTGAACCAGTATCAATGACAACCTTACATACCTTACCTTTGCTCTTGCATGTGGTCTTGAAAAGAGCTCTTCTTTGCATCATATCCTTTGATGTCTGCAAACTAGTTCTCCTCAGCATCAATGCTTCTCCCTCCTCAGGATACCCGTAATTGTCAAGAACTCTATCTTGATAAGTGTTTAAACTTTGCACACTTTGCTCTACTTTCTCTTCTTGCACAAGTTGTACTCTCTTGTCATTCATTCTATCATTTCTGGATGATGAACCTTTGCTTTCTAGACATTTGAAAAATGGATGACCAAACTCACCACAGGTGTAACACTTTCCTGAAAATGTAGTAGAACCTTTACCACTTCCAAATCTGCCTCTATTACCTTTCCATCCACCTCTGAAATCAGACTGTCCCTGTCCTTTACCAGTGTCTTCTTGACCCTCATTGGTTTGCCTTGTTGTAGGGGCTAATCCTCTTCCCCTCATATTGTTTCCTCTTCCTCTCATGGACTTATCTTGTCTCCTATTCATCTTTTCTTCAATCCTGATTGCCATTTGGTAACAATCCTCCACACTCTTAGGGTTAGCTAAAACTAACTCATCCTGTATGTTCAATCTCAGACCAGCCAAGTACCTAGCCACCTTTTCTACCTCATTCTCATGATCACCAGATCTCATACTCAACTTATAAAACTCCTCAGTATATGCCTTCACATCCATTTCCTTCTGCCTTAAAAATTGTAGCTTCTTAAACATCTGAATTTCATATTCCTTGGGCAAGAATTTACCTTTGATCCTTGCTACCATTTTATCCCATGAAGTGATCTTTGACTTTCCTTGTTTCCTTCTCTCGGATTGTACATAATCCCACCATACCAAAGCATGACCTCCTAACTTGGTCTTTGCAATCTTTACCTTCTGATCCTCAGCAACATCTTCACATTCAAAGTGATTATCAAGTGCAACAATCCAATCCAGTAACTCATCTTCATTCAAACTTCCATTATACTTGGAAACATCAACCTTTACCTTAGGTTTATCACTCTGCACTGCCTTTAACAGTTTTGCAAATCTCTGGTCTTCAGTATCCAGATCTTCAGCTACCTCTTCATACTCTTCAACAGCATCTTCATCTTCTTCTGATTCACTGTCTTCCACTTCCCTCTTTTTATTCTTTTCCAGGGCTACAAGCCTGGCTTGAAGTGCTTCAGCAAGCTCCTTCATCTTCCTCATCTCTCTGGCATGTTTTTCCTTCATCTCCTGCAATTCCCTTGCAGTACCATTACCTTTCAGAGGCATTTTGTTAACCTCTCACTCCTCTACCTCTGTCCTTTTGGTGACAGAATCAACACACAACAGCCCAGACCTTTTGCTGAGCTCTGATACCACTATGATGCAGAGGCATCCACACTAAAACCTTGACATACAGCATGTATGTCTACAACCCATCATCATCATCATATTTTCTGTTAACATTGTCAGCATCATCATATTTTCTCTTGCTGACCGATATCCTCCTGCAGACAAACCTTCGACCTTTCGCCTATCAGCAGCATCATCATATCCGGCTATCGGCAGCATCATCATATTCGGCAAGCGCAAACATCCTTCTAATGTTCACTGTTCATCTTACCGCCAAACACTTTCTGCAGCATCATGATGTTCAACATCATGTTCATCAGCAGGATATAAAATATCCAGTTCCCTCCATATATCCTGATGACAACAACTTCATGCACCTTTCCTTCGATGCTTACGTCACCCCAATATCCTGATGACGATTATCCTGATGACGATGATGTCACATGCAACTCCTCCAATATTCTGCTGTCGGCCAAACTTAACATTATCGGCCCACGATGATTTTATCAACCCGATCTTCTACCTTATGCCGATACGCTCCTCCTCGGCAACACCTTGCAATGATCACCCCAATGCACATTCACCTTATGCAAACTACTGCATCATGTTCACCTCCATCTACTCGGATGATGCCCGAAGTAACTGCAGGATATACACAGAAATATCCTGATGATGCCGTTGTGATGAATTTCTAACCTTAGTGAATTTTGATCCGCCGAACCTCCTGAGGTGACCTGATCTGCTTCCTGGACAACTTTCCAGACTCTAACAACCAGCACGACCTAGCACATACCCATGCTAGGTTTCTCAACACCTCTCGACTGCGATCCTGCAAACATGCATGCAAACAAACACAAGATGCAGACTAAAGCCTAAACTATTGTACATAGCCATTCCACCGATTCGACGAATCAACCGGTGGAATGGATCAGCGAATCCATGCAACCACCAGAACAGCAACTCGATTACACAATGGAATTCAAAACAGAGAATGGACACAAACAGGATCTCTTTATTGATTTCAAAAGATGCAAATACAATACTCTGTCTCTCCTCTCTGTCTCACTCTCTGCAAAGTCTGATCGATGATCTAAAACCAACCGATCCTCATGCATAAATAGGATCTGCTTGCGAGTACTACCACTCGATTCCAAGCGGCTGGGAGCTTCCAAGTGGCTGGGAGGATCCAACTGAACTAACAAACTATACAGCTGTCATCAGCTGTCATAACAAACTACCTAAAAATAGAAAAGCACGGTCAACTTGGACCTTATTACATGCATTGGTCTTATAATACCTTCTTGGAAACATTAACCAGACCTAAAACAAACTAACCGCCTCATGGAGGCCAGCTGTCAGGTAGGTGCTCCTGCACCAAGAACTATTGAATTAATTAAATTTAAAGGGGAAGATGATGAAGAATTAGGTGTTGGGATGAATAATTAATTAAATAAGAATTTAATTAATTAATTGGAAGGATGATTGGTGATTTCAGTGATGTTGGAGGTTGGTTAAGTAGTGAAGACATTTTTAAGTGTCTACAATTTGATCATCCATGAGCACCACCAAGTTGTAATGGTTGATATGCTACTAGCTTCATATTTTCTTTCTTGAGGCTAACCTATTTAAAATGTATGAAGCATGTGGATGATATTTCTTCAAGACTATTGCTATGAAGGATGTTTAGGACCAGGTTAAGCATGTGTTGGGATTTGTAAGGCATGTTCCTTCTCTTGGTGTTGAGTGTAATTCATGTTAGGGATTGCCCTCTACATGTTTTGTGATGTTTGATCTATTGGCCAAATTGTAATTGTAATATTCTTATTGTCTTTGGCCGACAAGCAATGTAATCAATGTAATATCATGTATATATTATAAACCTAGTTGATCTAGGTGAGGCATGATTGTGAAAATGAATGTGTGAAGTAGAATGTGGATATGTAATGCATTATGATGTGTGGCTGAAGGAGAAAGAACATAAGTGATAGATATTTTCCAAATTCATCTTGAAGATATTTTTGTAATAGAAGAGAAGTGAAGAGTGTGCCTAACTGATTTAATAATTAAGAAGTAGTATCAAAGTAGAATTGAAATCATCAAAAGAAGTGAGTTTCATTATCAAATTTCAAACAGTAGAAGGATTGTCATGCTATAATCATTTTTGAGTTTACTCTCAGTTCAGGGAGTAGTTGTTTCCTTGGGTTGTAGCCCTAAAAGAAATTTTTTAAGGAGTTGTAGCTTCATTGGGAGTTACCCTAAAACCATTCTTCAAGGAGTAGTTGCTTCCTTGGGTTATAGCCCTAAAATAAAGTCTGCAAGGAGTAGTAGCTTCCTTGGGTTGTAGCCCTAAAACAAAATTGTAATCTTTATAGCAGTGAACTTTATATATTGTGAGTTAACTCTCACTGTGTTTTTTCCCTTATTGGGTTTTCCATGTATATCTGGTATTATGTGTTGTTGTGTTATGTTTTTGTTTAGGTTGTAAAGGTTAAGTTTAAATTTGCTCCAAAGAGTTTAAGATTTGTTTGAATACTAATTCACTCACCCCTTTTAGTATTCTGGTGTGTGTTCAATAGAAGATTAGCTAAATTTTCTAAAAATGTAAGGCTTTTTTCAAACCCTAACAATGAAAGAGAGTCAAATTAAGCTATAAAACTATGCAAAATGATGAATGAGTATAATCTAATATGATCTAAGGCAAAATATATCTTAAATTTGAAGCAAGAAGGATGCCAAAGTACAAGAAACAATGGGTTTACCAAAATGCAAAATGCAATGTAGAGAAGTGAGACTAGCTTAATAGATCAAACTAGATCAAACCCTCTTCTACAAAACATTAGGACACAAATTGAGCTTGGCTTCTACCCAAGAAGGAGGGCCAAACTACATGGTTCCTACCCTTTTGTTATATTAGAGTAGAATCAACCAATTCCAATCAATCAAACTAGAGCAAAGACATGAAACCCTAGTTAACAAAGATCAGAGCATAAGAGGTAATCAGAAATAGATACAAACAACCCAAAAGAACCATAGAGACCAGGGATCAGAGCAGAACCTAGATCTAGGGGCCAAAATACCAAGGACAAGGGTACTTGGGTTCCCTAGACCCTGATTAAGGTTAGCAAAAATAGATAACTTAGATGTGTTCACCATCCTATGCAAAGATGATAGATAAAGAGCATGTGCCCTAGGAGGGCAAAGGCAAATCTAAAGTAGAATAGATTGCTAGAACAAAGCTTGAAGGAAAGAAGACACCATGAACATGGAAACCCTACCATGCTTGATGCAACATCACAACTTCACTCAAGAAGTTGGTGTAGCCCAAAGAAGTAGAAGGATCTCCACAAGACCTACAATATGTTAGTGTTGTAGTAATAATCCACAATAGAGAGCTTTAGACAAGAGTAGAGAGCATGAGAGAGAAGAAGAATCTTCCAAGAAGTCAGAGATTGCTTAGATATGTTCAAATGAATAGAATAACCTACTTTTATATGCATTCCCATTGATTTTTGGATAATTAAACCACGAGGCTGACATTAGGAACCTTTTAAGAGGTCCCAATCTGATAAGCCATGACATCTTGGGAGCCCTAGTCTTTTAGCCCCAAACTCCTACAATAAGGCACTTAAAGTGTCAATAACCCTGCTTTATAATTAATTTTCTAGGTTTTGTGCATCAGGATCAAGAATTACATGCTTAATGCTCAAAAAGGTGTTATAATAGGTCCTAATTAACAAGTGTAAACATTTTAGGTCACCTGGGTACTAAACTAAGTGTAAAATGGTAGCGTGTACATTTTATGACACTACATGAATGATACTATCATGCTTAGTGCTATAAATGAGAGAGATTTCATCCTCCAAAGAAATAGGAGGGGATGAACAAGAGGGGATTCCATCTTGTTTAGGGAATAGAACAATAGAAACAAGAGCCTCATCATCACTCAAAGAAGAGTCATCAAAGGCATTGAAGAAAATATTACCACTAGAAGTTTGAGAACCATGTTGTGAAGGAGTATTGTCAACCATAAACATAGGATTCTCATGGGTAATGAAGGAAGAGAAAGAGGTATCCACATCCTTGATTATGTCCAAGAAGTTTGAACATGCAGCTAAAGGAGGAAGAGAAGTGGGAAGAGACATAGAATCATCATGGACTATGGAAGGTGTAGGAGAAGATCTATCAACATCATCTATCTCATGATAGATCATCAAGATAAATGTATTGAAGTCTTCTAATATAGAAGTAATGACAATCATGAAAGTCATCAAGGTAGAAAGATTTGATATAGAATAAAGGAGATCATGCATGAATCATGTAGAAGTACCCATGTTATATATGTAGTTTATATCATCCAATACATATGTGTATACACCTAAAAATGACACAACTCTGTCTAAATAAATATTCTTAATATTTATTTCAGTTTAATTCCTCTAAATTAAATAATATCAAATTATTTAATTACCTCTTCTAAATTGTAAAGTCATTCTAAATTAAATAATGTCCAATTATTTAATTAGTTCTTCTAAACTTAGCATCCTCTATACTTAAATAAATCAAACATTTATTTAGGTTATCTATTTCCTCTTAAAAATGGATTAACACCAAAATTATTTCATGCAAATCCATGTGCACACTTAATTAAATATTTTAATATTTAATTAATTGTTTCCTCAGACATGTCCTATTTATCCTCCAATTCAAATCAGTTAACTAATCAATCAATTCACTTAATAGATTAGTCTATTCTATTAACTAGATAAGCTATTCATTTAAATCTTCAATCTATTTCTGTTAACTCCCCTGTTGAGTGAAGAAGTAGGATACTTGTCCTCTTCTAATTCACGTGCATCCTCAAACTTCCTCAAGCATTGATCTTGTTATTCATTCTTCACTATTGATCTTCCTTCTCATAGGTCTATAAATACAAACCCTATTCCTCCATTTCAATTGTCCAAGCTTTTAGTAAACTTACTCTGCAGAATTCACAGCACGCCTTTGGCACCCAACACCATATCCATAGCTTACGATCATCATTTTTATTATATTGAAGATCCTCTTCATTACAAGAACTATCATAGCCATTTCTCTATTGTCATCTTGAAGAAAAAAGAAAGAAAGTGCACTTTCTGAGGGCTTTATTCACATGAAAGATCAATTTGAGATTAGGCGACCAATGGATACCGCGAAGTAATAAGGTTTGCAAGGTGCTTTCTTTGTGTTGAATCTTAATTATTGCAATTTCTATTGATTTATTGGGATATTATTAATCATTGATATTATCCAAAATTTTCCATAACATTTCTAGCACCCACCGTGGGGCATTGCCCCAATTTAACCCCAAAATTGAGTTTTGTACGTTAGGTTCTGTACACAAGAAGTTTCTATGCACCTGATCATTGGTAACATGCATCTGTTCTCTAAAACCACGTATCTGTCTGATCTGTGCATTTGTTCATTCTTTCGGCACATTTACTCACTATTTCAACGCATCTGTCCAATCTACGAATTTGTTCATTCTTTCAGCACATTTTTTCACTCTTTCAATGCATATGTTTCTATGCATTTGTTCATTCTTTCAACGCATCTATTTTTGTGCATTTGTGCTCTATTTCTATGCATTTGTGCTCTATTTTTGCACATATATGCTTTGTAACTACGTATTTGTTCTGACAAGGTCCTTGGGTTATTTCTTGTGATTTTTCACTAATACTAACATCTCTGACAAAAATATTTTTAGATCTATCTGTAGGTTAAGAGCTAGTTAGTCATATAGCTGCATCATTAACTCACATTTAGATATAATTAGCAAGGAAAGTAATTGGATTGTTCATGCAAATATTATCTAGATCTAAATAGGAAGGCTATAATTTGAATTTGTTGCATCAACAACTCAAACATAGTCCCAACTAGGAGGATCTAAAATCGAACCATTGCTTTTTATTTGCTTCTTTCAAAGTTAACAAAATCTTGTGTGTGCCCAAATAGCATAACTCATTTAGTTTTTTTTCTTTTAACTAGGATTAATGAACCATTGTTCTCCATGTTTTCAAAATGATAGTAGGCCTATGCTCTCCCCTTTCTTAGGTGACCAGAATGCCAAACCTATCATTTTGCATGTTTAACCTTTAGAGAGGCCTACCCTTGGATATCCTTCCATCCAAGTGGGAACAACCTTAAGTGGTAACAAGCTAAATCCAAGCTCTGCCTAGCCACTATAAATAAATTGTGCTTGAGGTGAAAGCTTCATGCAACAAGTACTGGTTAGTTATAGTAACAGCCAATCTCCCCTAAAACCCTCTAAGGTGCAACCCTTGAAGGCTAGGAGACTCCATAATAGAGAGTAGAGTTGCTGCATGTATAACCACTTGTTGATGATTGCAATGATGCAATCATAACAATAAGTTAAAATTCACATATAATGAACTGAAACTATACTTGAAAGATAAGAAGGAATCATTTGAGATTCAACTAATCCCAAGTCTACAATGGTTCGGTTGGTCAAGTTCAGTTGGTCAATGTGAAGATGTAATGTTCAAGGGGCCTTACGTAATTTAGGTTTGTTCGGTGGTTTACTGGACTAAGAATATGCAAAAAGATTATGAGATATGTCAATACTTTTCATTCCTTTTCATAAAAGTGTTACTGTGCTGCAAGTTTTAGATGGTTTTCTTGAATTATTGCAGCTCTCTTCTTTATCTATTTATGAAAACTGTCTACTTATAGCTTTGTTATGCATGCTTCTTCAAATTTGAGACAATTTTCTTTAGATTTCTACGTTTTCAACTCAATATTTCAGATGGGTTGGGAAAAGTTAGAAAGATCTAATCTATACCTCAATTAATCTACCGAAGGATCTAATTGTTTCTGTTATGCACTATGTAAATACCACAGTAATTTGATCAAATCCACAGTGAAAACCTTAAATGCAAGTTCTGAACATTTTCACAAACATACATTTAAAATTGCAAGCTCTCAAAGAAAATATTTCAAAACACAAAGAAGAGCAGGAGAACACTCAGAAGATAGATGCAGAACTCCAGATTCTATTGTATTAGAAACGAATAGTCATACATGATTTACAATGTAGGAATGACTCTTAGTTTCATTGATCATACTACAGAGAACTTACAAGCTTTACAGATACAGTAAGGCAGCCAGACATTCCACGCGCACCTTACTGCAGACGAATAGGCGACCTCCTTCTACCTCTAAACTATGCCCAGAAAGACTCTACAATTCTGGCAAAATACTAAAATCCCTGTGTAGCCCCTGTTGTCAAGTATTTACAATGTAGAGAGGCACAATATATAGACTTTATGGTTGTCCTCACTACAACAAAAAAACCTAACTGAACCCCTGGTTCAAACCCCTGGTTACAGCAATAAATACAGGTGAACCAACTCTTCAAAATATCTCTGAGCAGTGTCAAATCTGGGCGAAATATTGCCCCTTCTAAGAAGTTCCGGCAGCTTGGCAATAACTTTTGTTGGTCTGTTGTAGTAATACCCTCAGCTGCAACTTTGTCCTTTATTTGAATGGCCTTGACTTCTTCGCACTTCATCTTTATCTTCCTGCTCATGAGATTGGATTTTCTTCCTCCATGATGTCACTGTGATCAAGTTCCAGTTGCTTCCTCAACTGCAAGCCTGCAAGACAAGACAAGCAATAAGTATTACATTTATCACATAAATAGCAGGAAATTAAAATAATCGTTTAAATCCAGGTGACTGTGCAAAATCATGGAAATCAGGTCCAAAATACTCTTAAAATGCGTTCAAAACGCATACAGACTGCTCAAAACCCATCGGGTCAACCATCGCTGACCGAAAAAATGCCACGGGCACCAAAAAATGCTTCAAAACTCCACCACTATGTACTTTCCCGCCCATCAGCATGAGATTCGCCATCGGCGTGTCAAAAAAATCGCTCGGCCGATGTTCGCTGTTTGGCTGATCACCTTTTCCTTTGTTTTCTGCCATCGGCGTGAGTTATGCCGATATAGCCCTAGTGGCTTGTATTCTTCCTCATCGGCGAGAGATACCCCCCTCGGGGTGACAATTTCACATACTGCCGATAGCAAGACTTAAAACTTTCATCTGCATGATATTTTGGAAATATGATGCTCTTCCTTCCGAAGGTCCAGATGACGTCATCAGGATGTTTCGCTTCTATATATTGGGGAAAAGAATGACAATCATCATCATCATCATGTCGAAGGAAAATAGGAGGATATGAAATATGATCCTGCTGTTGAGGAAAGGAATATGATGGTGACGTCATCATCATATCCGGGCTTCATTAAAATGCAAAGATGATGTCACCGTCATGTTTAGTTAAGATCAGGGGATAAATGTAATATCAGGTCACCTAAGGAGCATGATCAGGTGGTGAATGTAATATGACCCCTTTGCGGCCAAGGTAACCCTCTCGAAAGATCAGGATGATGATGATCATCAGGATATCCGGGGCCTTTGTTGAACTTAGAATATGACGTCATCATCATATTCGCGAACTGGATCATGTTTTGGAAAATATCCTGCCGAAGGGAAATGTGATGATGATGTCGTCCTAATATTTGCTTCTTCGTTTATCAGATCGGGATGACGTCATCAGGATATTTGCAAAAGGTCATATTTCTTGGCAGGAGGACATTACGAAATATCGGGTAGACAAACAGGATCATGATGATCTTGACAACATGACAGGATAAAAATATGATGATTCTCCTTATCGAATATCATGATGACGTAATCATCATATTCCGTCTTCGGAGCATGAGGATGAGTTGAGGTCATCATCAGGTTAGCGCTAGGGTGATATTTAAAATATGATCATGCTGTTGAGGAATGGAATATCACCCTCCCTTAAAAGATAGGGTGATCATCATGATCATGCAAAAGGAGATCAGGGGGATATGATGATGTCATCATCATATTGGTGAATATCAGTAAATATGACCCTCCCTTGAAAGATCAGGATGATGATGATCATCAGGATTTTGACATGCGCATGCAAATATGCAGATGGTGGATTTTCTAAGCAGGGTGATATTTAAAATCAGCATGATATTATAATATCAGGTGATGTTAAAATATCATGATGCTCGTTGTTATGAAATATCGGGTTACACTCAAAACATGATGCTCATGATGCGCATAAGGTCATTTGACGGGTAAAACACACTATCACCCAAAATTGACGTCCAGATATTGGGACTGCATGATTTTTATCGGGTGATAGATCAAGATCATGATGATCTTGACAACATGACTGAGGATAAAAATATGATGACCCTCTTGCGAATATCAGGTTTGACCAAAACTTTGACTGTGCATAACTTCCACATATGGACGAATTTTCAAGTGATGTAAAAGGGAAACCTGCATGGAATTTCAAGCTCTTTCTAAATATGAGGTCACAGAAACAAAATATGAACTTTGACAAACTGACCTCATGATGATGATGCACCTCATCCATTTTTACCAAACTGCCAGAAAGCAGACAAACACAAGCAGAAGCAAAAAGCAAAGCGACAGCAGGGGTCTCCATTTTGCTAAGGAGCAATAATGGGGCGTGTTGTGAACATCACAACAACTAGCAACCAAAACAAAACAATTAAATTCAAAGTGTTCAAGAAAACTAGATGAAATGAATCCATAACTTCTGACTATCTTTCCTGCAAATTACTATTCAGCTTGAGACTCAAAGTATTCAATAAAGATGCATGAATTTCTATTTTCAGTTTAGTTGTGTGCACGTGATTAATTATCCTCATCTTGAAGATTGGTTGAACAAACCAGTGACTGACATTAGCCTACGTAGGTGAGGATATTCCCTCATAGCCGACCGGATAGAGCCTTGCTGCCAGCGAGCGTCCATAGCCCCGGCAAGGTTATCGTTACAATTCTCCTAAGTAGAGCCCCACTGCCAGCGAGCGTCTATAGCCCCGGTAGAGTTACTTAGATGGCTTAATCTAGATTTTCAGTATAATCCGCTTTATTTATTTATTTATTTATTTTTGTTTTCTAATTTTGAAAGATTTCATAAGATATAGCAATTTGTAACTTCATGATGCAAGGAGTGGACACTTGCTGAAATTAAGCTGAGAATTGTAATGGTAGCAAGGGTAACCTCTGATTTTTCACCTAATATCTACACTGGTAAGTTCAACAAACCCAAGGATTTTAGGTGTGTCATCGTGAGAAACCTGCTTCGAATTCTCAATCACATTTATTGAATACAAAACTTCAGAAGACGAACAACTCTCTACATTTATGACAGTAACAAGTTATGTGTAAATTGCAACTAGTTAACTTGAATATCCTAAATTTTATACTGTTTTGAATGGTTGCTAGTTTTGCTCCTTAATACTCTAAAGTAAAATAAAGATCCCTGCTGAGGAGACAACAAACAAACCAAACAAACAAGCTGTACAAACAACACAACAAAAGAAAAAACTGTACAAACAGAAAGAAACAAAAAACACAAAAAAAAAAACAAATAGAAGACAAACTATACAAACAGCCAACCAAAAAGAAAACAGCAAAAAAAAGAACTGTACATTACCCGCAGCATTTTACATTAAGAAAAAAGGACTGCCCCCCTTTTACCTCAAGCCTGGAAGTAGTGTTTCAAATGCTGGCCATTAACTGGTAATGGCATATCTTCTCCAGTCAAGGTCTTAAGTCTAAAGGTGTTATCTCCTATTATTTCTGAGACTTGTAATGGACCCAGCCATAATTTATCGAATTTTCCATGGCTTCCTTTCTTTTCATGTGCTTTGTCCCAGCACAACACTAAGTCTGATATTCTAAATGTTTTGACTCTTGCCCTTTTGTCAAACCACCTCTTAACAACCGCTTGGTGTTTGGCAAACTTCTCGAGGGCCTGACCTCTTTTCTCCTCTAGTTGTAACATTTGCACTATTCTGGCTTCCCTATGGTTATCAAAGCCTAAATATTCATTAGCAAACTTCTAGGTTGGTATTCTTAGATTAACTGGAAGTATGGGATCAGTCCCATAAACTAAGTGATAAGGTGTGCTACCTAAAGCCATTTTAAACTTGGTCCTGTCTACCCATAATGCATATCTTAACAGGGTATTCCACTCTCTAGGACTTTTGGCAATTAACCTCTTGATTATGTCTAATAAAATTTTGTTTGTTGATTCAGCTAGTCCATTACCTTGAGGGTAATAATTTGAAGAAAACCTTAGAATAATCCCATATTCAAATGCCCATTTAGAAAATTTTAAAGAAGAGAAAGCAGGGCCGTTATCACATACCAATGAATAGGGCGTTCCAAACCTGGTGATAATGTTTTCTTCAAGGAACTTGATAACTACCTCAGTTGTGGAAAATTTGTAGCAGGTGGCCTCAGTCCACCTTGTACAATAGTCTATTACTGTCAATATAAATTTGTGTCCTGCAGAAGATGGGGGATTGATGACTCCGATAAAATCCAAGCCCCACTGTGCAAACGGTCTGGATTCGATCACAGGTTACAGTGGATTGGCCGGATTTCTCCCTTTGTCTGCTGCAGTCTGACAGGTGTGGCAACTTCTGATGTGACTCTTAGTATCTTTGAACATAGTGGGCCAGTAATAGCCCGCCCTCAGTATTTTGTGTGTTGTAGCTAAATGGGAACCATGGCCGGTTCTATACTTGTCATGTAGTTCTGTCAACACTCTGTCAGCTTCAGTTCTGTTTATGCATCTCAGATAAATTCCATCATGGTTCTTCCTGAATAGAAGACCTCCTTGCACCATATAATTTTGTGCCTTAATCTTCAAGGCTCTCCTCTGAGAAGCCTTCATCTTGCCTGGGTACTTTCCAGCTATCAAGAAGGTGCTTAAATCATCGTACCAGCCTGATGCGTCTTGGGATTTCAGTACATATTGTTGTTTTATCAAATTTGGATCCATGTTTGCTATTGTCTGCACCAGCGCCTGCCCTCTGACCAGCTTTGTGGGAATGATCTCTATGTCAAATTCTTGCAGTGTGGTGATCCATTTGGCTCTTTTTTCTCCAGGCTCGTTTTGCATCAGCAACATTTTTACCGCTGCGTCTGGTACTATGGCTTTAATCTGGCTGCGCAGAATATAGTGTCTAAATTTTTTCACAGCCTTCACTAATGCGAATGCCTGTCTTTCGATATCTAGATATCTCAGCTGTGCATCCTTCAGAGGCGCGCTCATAAATGCTATGGGCCTCTCTCCATTATTTTCACCTTTCTGTGTCAAGGCAGCTGCGATAGAATTAGAAGATGCAAAGGAGTAGATGTAAAACGGGCTTGTGTAGTCTGGACTTGCCAATACAGGGGCATCAGAAATTGCCTCCTTGATATCTTCAAATGCGGCTTTGGCCACTGGCGTCCATTCCATCTGTGCATCTTTCTTCAACATGGCGTTCAACGGCTGCACGATCTTTGCAAAACCTGTTATAAACTTCCGAACAACGTTAATTTTACCAAAAAATGATTTCAATTCTTTCCTACTGTTTGGTATTTGCAAATTTTTTATGGATTCTATTCTATCCGGATCAATTGAAATTCCATTTTCAGAAATGACATGGCCTAATAATTTACCTTCAGTTACGCTAAATATACATTTCTTAGGATTAAGGGAAATCCCATACCTTTCACATCGCTTGAGTACTTTCCTGAGGTCTTCAGCATGGGTGGATGCATCCTTGGAATACACAGTTAAATCATCCATATACACAACAATGCATTTACCTAATAATCCACGAAATGCAACGTCCATGGCCCTCTGAAAAGTGGCACCTGCATTGATTAGACCAAAAGGCATTCTTCTATATGCATAATTTCCCCATTTGCAAGTGAAGGTGGTTTTTAGCCTATCTTCTCTATCAATTAAGACCTGATTATAACCTGAAAAACCATCTAAAAAAGACATCATCTTTGCGCCATTTACTGCTTGCAGTACTTCGTCTATTGGGGGCAAAGGATAATTATCCTTTTCAGATGCCTTGTTTAAATTTCTAAAGTCTACGCACAACCTGATGTCTCCGTTTTTCTTCCTCACTGGTACCAAGTTAGCTACCTAGACAGAATGTCTGACTGGGAAAATTATTCCAGCGGACAGTAATTTTTTAACTTCCTCAAAGATTAAAGGCTCTAGAATGGCATTTACAGGCATCTGTTTCTGCCTAAATGGTTTGACTTCTTTTCTTAAAGGTATTACGTGAGTTATGATGGACTCATCAAATGTTTTCAAGTCTTCATAAGTCCATGCTATGACATGTTTATATTCTTTCAGAACGTCCAGAACCTCTTTTCTAATTTTCTCAGAGCAAGCTTTCCCAATTAGTACACTTTGTGGATTTAGCTCAGTCCCTAAGTTATGTAAATCACACCTACCCCCTTCTTTTTTGGGTAAGTCTTTCTGTCTTATTACCCCGTCGAAGTCAAAGATGTGTTCCAATTCAATTACTCCTTTTGGTAAGAAGTTGCTCTTTAAGTTGATCATATCTTCTTCGTCCCATGTTACTTCAGGCCTTTCTTGTTCATCAGTGATTTGGGCCTCGAATGCCTCATTACAAGTCAGAAAATTAATAATTTGCTGATCCCCTCCAAATACCTGAAAGTGTGTAACGTTGTCTGGTATACTGGGCACGTTAACTAGCTCAACAGCAAATCGTCTTAATCCTGATAGTGTCAATGGTTCTAATGTACTAGCAGCAACTGCTAACGCATCTGGCCTGTGGTTCAGCTCTCTAGGAATGTGTTCTATGTTAAAAGCATCAAATGAATCCATTAAACTCCATACTCTATGTTTGTAACTAATTATTTTCTTATAATTGTAGGCATATAGTTTCCTCACTTGTCTGACTACTAATTCAGAGTCTGAAAATACTCTGATGGTTTTTACCCCTTTCTTGATGGCCATGACAAGTCCTAAAATTAGGGCCTCATATTCAGCAATATTGTTAGTGCAGGAAAATTGTAATCTATATGCTGCCAAATGTGATTTACCTTGAGGATCTATGAGTTCAATACCCGCACCTGCACCCTGTTTTGATTTGGACCCATCACATTTTAACGTCCACATGCCATCTTTACTTTTCTGATCTTTTACCTTGGCATACTTTGTCCCTTTTATTGCCTGTGGGGTGTTGTCTTGTTTATTCATGGGTTTTTCCGTTTGGTTATCTTGCATATGTGTGTTTTTAGTTTGCAACTCAGAAAGATAACTACCCTTGTCCTCTATTTCTTTTCCTAAATCTGGAATCAAGGCATCTATATTATCCTAAACATATCTCAGTGTTGGATCAGGATTCTCATCTTTCTCTTGTGACTCTACCCTCCCTATGCACTTTTTGTATTCATATTCAATGATGTCTTTGCATATTTCACAATTCTCCTCAGAATGTTGCCTATCATGGACTCTACACCTATTTTTATATAACTTACATTGGACTAGGAGATTGTGTGTAACGCACTCTTCCACCTCTCGTCTAATGGCACGACCAAATTTGTCTATTGCATTGTTTTCCTCATCTGAAGAATTTCCGTCAGTCTCAATGAATAGTGCCGTTCTATTGTTGACACACTTCTTTCTAATGTTTAACATCATAATCTCTTCAATCTGCATCCCATTGTTGGTAATTCTATAGACACCTGGTTCAACAGCAGCATATAATATTTCATTAGTTCGATTATACTCTGTTATCATATGTTTCATTCTGGGCTCTGCCTCTATTCTGATCTGGTTTGGGATGCCTCTCCACGGTAACCACATGTGTGAAAAGTCAGTAGCCATATATCCGTTTAATGTCTTGGACCAATCTTTACTTAGCAACATTCCATAATTTACGGGTATATCCACTACTTGAATGTCAATGATTTGGCTTACCCTAGGGTCTGAAGCTAATTGCACTTGAATGTTCATGAGTTCTCCTATCACGCTAACCTCAGTCTTATCTAATTGCATGACAACCTTGGCAGATTTGGTGGGAGTCAGCCCGAGAGTTTTACATATTCCTAAGGGCATTACGTTGGCTGAAGCACTAGAATCTACCATGCAATTATGTATATTCTTCCCACACAACCTAACAGTTAACAAGAAAGGTTGAGTATCCCTCTTATCCGCATGTATTACCACATTTGTATTGGAAGGCTGCTCAACTTTCTTACCTTTCTCCTTAGGTGGTGAATCACTACTAGGAACAGTTATATCAACAGACACCTTGTTTGTTATGGATGCATCCAGGGATTTTAAAAAAGCATTTCTGATCCCTGGGGTCTTCAATAATTCATTTAGAGGTATACTGACCTTAATTTTCTTTATTTCCTCTGATAAGTAATTCATTAATCTTGTTGTCTCTATTGCTTCTGTCTTACTTGTTTGATCCTTTTGCACTGTTGTTCCATTATTTGTGTGCTGACTAGCTTTGAGTATGGCAGGATTGTTGCTAGCATTCTGATCTGGGGGTGTATTGATATTATTCAGAGGAGTGGAAGTGGTGAAAGGTCCTCCCGGCCTAGGGTTGTTCCTCAAATTGTAGGTGTGGCTTTTATTTGTTTGTTGAAAGGCCTGCACCTCTTCTGTTTCATTTAATATCTCATTTTCAGATTCAAAAGGAAACTGAAAAGCATTTAACACAAAGGCTGATTCAGGATAAAGACTTTCACAACAGTATGGTTCATCCTCTAGCAATTCATCCTCTTTCTCTTCTGCAGTTGCAAAGGTAAACGTTTCTAAGACTAATGCTGTGTCATACTCTGAGGGTACTACCTCATTACCCTTAGGAATGAGAAATTCAGAGGTAGGAGGCTATACATCTATGTTGAAAATACTAGCTGCCAAGTGGAACTATGGACAGTCGTGCTCAGCATGGGCATTGGTATTGTGAAATTTGCACCAATTTTTGGGTGCTGTACTGGCCATTTGTATGCTAGTCGTTTGTTTTGTACCATGATTATATGTATTCTCAAAAGAAGAAGCCAGAGTACTGTTATTGGGCCCAGTGTTCCATGTCTTGGGTGGCCTAGGTTGATTCTGATTTTTGTTATTATTGCCCCAGGTCCTATTATCTATCACTGGCCCCCTATTTTGTATTGGTTGCCCCTGACTGGGGCCTTGATGCTAATTGTAGTTTTGGTTCTGATTGTACTACTAATTTTGATTGAGACTATAATTCTGATTTTGGCCTTGGTTGTGATTTTGATGTGGATTGTAGTTTTGGTTGCTTCTTCCATAGAGGTTCTCATTTCTTAGCTGTGTTACTTCGGTCGTTAATCTTTTCAAATGTGCAGTAATTTCTTTTATTTCTTCCCTATCCTCCTGTGCTTTTGCCATAGTTACATCCCTAGGAAGTTGGAAGAAAGGCTGACCATTATTTTGACTGTTATTGGAAGTACTAGCCGTGTAAGGAGTTATAGCTTGGATTGGAGTAGGATTATACACAGGTGTGTAAGAAGGAACCGGATTTACTAGTGGAGCGTGCTACACAGGGACTCCATTCCATGGGTGTGCCTGATTCTGCACCCAAAAATTTCCTCCATTGACAAATGGACTATAAGTTGTATGCCTCATTTCTTGGTTCACTGAGGCTGCCTCTTTATAGGCTTTGGATATTGAATCTATGTCAGGTTTTCTTTTGACAAACATGGCGGTTAAAGGATCCAAGGTAGCATAGTACATAGCCAACAAGGGAGCATCATCTATGGTATAAGGGGCTACCATCCTAGAATAGGCCTTTTGAAATCTGTCATTGAAATTATCAATTAGCTCTCCCTCACCTCATTTTATAGCAGCCAATTTATGATACAAAGCGCAAGGGTCAATGGGTCCTCTAAATCTTGACAGAAATGCCTCTTCCATAAGTGCCCAGGAAGAAATGTAACCATTGGGTAAATTTACATACCAGCTAGAGGCCTGCTCATTAAAGGTGTAAGGAAACAATCTACACACAATATCCTCGTGCTCTAACATAGCCCTAAAACATGCTTCCTTAAATATTCTAATATGATCTTCTGGGTCCTGATGCAACTGGTATTTGGGACATATCTTTTCTGGATTTTTGGGCATCTCATGATAATCATTGAAGAGTATGGGAGAATTGACATCGAAATAAGCCATTGCAGGTGTTTGAGCTTGATTTGAACTTGTAGGAATACCTGGATTGATTGGTGGATTAGGATTTACAGGAGGATTGAGACCTCCAGGAGTGCCTGAACCAAGATTTAAAGATCTGAACAGTGATCTGTCAGGACTTACAATACTACGGATGTTAAAAGGTGACCCAGGAGGTGTTCCAGATGAACTTCCCGCTTGCGATATCTTTGGATTCCAAATTAAAGGGTTTTTACTTCGCCTTGTATCAGGTAGTTGCACAAATATATCTCCTGAACTGGATCTAGACCTAGTCACTCTATTATTGTCGTTAGCCAGTTTGAAATGAAACCTAATTCAGGCAAGCCCTCCTTCTAGCGCCAGAAAACTGTTGATGATTGCAATGATGCAATCATAACAATAAGTTAAAATTCACATATAATGAACTGAAACTATACTTGAAAGATAAGAAGGAATCATTTGAGATTCAACTAATCCCAAGTCTACAATGGTTCAGTTGGTCAAGTTCAGTTGGTCAATGTGAAGCTGTAATGTTCAAGGGGCCTTACGTAATTTAGGTTTGTTCAGTGGTTTACTGGACTAAGAATATGCAAAAAGATTATGAGATATGTCAATACTTTTCATTCCTTTGCATAAAAGTGTTACTGTGCTGCAAGTTTTAGATGGTTTTCTTGAATTATTGCAGCTCTCTTCTTTATCTATTTATGAAAACTGTCTACTTATAGCTTTGTTATGCATGCTTCTTCAAATTTGAGACAATTTTCTTTAGATTTCTATGTTTTCAGCTAAATATTTCAGATGGGTTGGGAAAAGTTAGAAAGATCTAATCTATACCTCATTTAATCTACCGAAGGATCTAATTGTTTCTGTTATGCACTATGTAAATACCACAATAATTTGATCAAATCCACAGTGAAAACCTTAAATGCAAGTTCTGAACATTTTCACAAACATACATTTAAAATTGCAAGCTCTCAAAGAAAATATTTCAAAACACAAAGAAGAGCAGGAGAACACTCAGAAGATAGATGCAGAACTCCAGATTCTATTGTATTAGAAACGAATAGTCATACATGATTTACAATGTAGGAATGACTCTTAGTTTCATTGATCATACTACAGAGAACTTACAAGCTTTACAGATACAGTAAGGCAGCCAGACATTCCATGCGCACCTTACTGCAGACGAACAGGTGACCTCCTTCTTCTACCTCTAAACTATGCCCAGAAAGACTCTACAATTCTGGCAAAATACTAAAATCCCTGTGTAGCCCCTGTTGTCAAGTATTTACAGTGTAGAGAGGCACAATATATAGACTTTCTGGTTGTCCTCACTATAGCAAAAAAACCTAACTGAACCCCTAGTTCAAACCCCTGGTTACAGCAATAAATACAGGTGAACCAGCTCTTCAAAATATCTCTGAGCAGTGTCAAATCTGGGCGAAATATTGCCCCTTCTAAGAAGTTCCGGCAGCTTGGCAATAACTTTTGTTTGTCTGTTGTAGTAATACCCTCAGCTGCAACTTTGTCCTTTATTTGAATGGCCTTGACTTCTTCACACTTCATCTTTATCTTCCTACTCCTGAGATTGGATTTTCTTCCTCCATGATGTCACTGTGATCAAGTTCCAGCTGCTTCCTCAACTGCAAGCCTGCAAGACAAGACAAGCAATAAGTATTACATTTATCACATAAACAGTAGGAAATTAAAATAATCGTTTAAATCCAGGTGACTGTGCAAAATCGTGGAAATCGGGTCCAAAATACTCTTAAAACGCGTTCAAAACGCATACAGACTGCTCAAAACCCATCAGGTCAACCATCGCTGACCGAAAAAATGCCACGGGCGCCAAAAAATGCTTCAAAACTCCACCGCTATGTACTTTCCCACCCATCGGCGTGAGATTCGCCATCGGCGTGTCAAAAAAATCGCTCGGCCGATGTTCGCTGTTTGGCTGATCACCTTTTCCTTTGTTTTCTGCCATCGGCGTGAGTTATGCCGATATAGCCCTAGTGGCTTGTATTCTTCCTCATCGGCGAGAGATACCCCCCTCGGGGTGACAATTTCACATACTGCCGATAGCAAGACTTAAAACTTTCATCTACATGATATTTTGGAAATATGATGCTCTCCCTTCCGAAGGTCTAGATGACGTCATCAGGATGTTTCGCTTCTGTATATTGGGGAAAAGAATGACAATCATCATCATCATCATGTCGAAGGAAAATAGGAGGATATGAAATATGATCCTGCTGCTGAGGAAAGGAATATGATGGTGACGTCATCGTCATATCCGGGCTTCATTAAAATGCAAAGATGACGTCACCGTCATGTTTAGTTAAGATCAGGGGATAAATGTAATATCGGGTCACCTAAGGAGCATGATCAGGTGGTGAATGTAATATGACCCCTTTGCGGCCAAGGTAACCCTCTCGAAAGATCAGGATGATGATGATCATCAGGATATCCGGGGCCTTTGTTGAACTTAGAATACGACGTCATCATCATATTCGTGAACCGGATCATGTTTTGGAAAATATCCTACCGAAGGGAAATGTGATGATGATGTCGTCCTAATATTTGCTTCTTCGTTTATCAGATCGGGATGATGTCATCAGGATATTTGCAAAAGGTCATTTTTCTCGGCAGGAGGACATTATGAAATATCGGGTAGACAAATAGGATCATGATGATCTTGACAACATGACAGGATAAAAATATGATGATCCTCCTCATCGAATATTATGATGACGTAATCATCATATTCTGTCTTCAGAGCATGAGGATGAGTTGAGGTCATCATCAGGTTAGCGCTAGGGTGATATTTAAAATATGATCATGCTGTTAACGAATGGAATATCACCCTCCCTTAAAAGATAGGGTGATCATCATGATCATGCAAAAGGAGATCAGGAGGATATGATGATGTCATCATCATATTGGCGAATATCAGTAAATATGACCCTCCCTTGAAAGATCAGGATCATGATGATCATCAGGATTTTGACATGCGCATGCAAATATGCAGATGGTGGATTTTCTAAGCAGGGTGATATTTAAAATCAGCATGATATTATAATATCAGGTGATGTTAAAATATCATGATGCTCGTTGTTATGAAATATCGGGTTACACTCAAAACATGATGCTCATGATGCGCATAAGGTCATTTGACGGGTAAAACACACTATCACCCAAAATTGACGTCCGGATATTGGGACTGCATGATTTTTATCGGGTGATAGATCAAGATCATGATGATCTTGACAACATGACTGAGGATAAAAATATGATGACCCTCTTGCGAATATCAGGTTTGACCAAAACTTTGACTGTGCATAACTTCCACATATGGACGAATTTTCAAGTGATGTAAAAGGGAAACCTGCATGGAATTTTAAGCTCTTTCTAAATATGAGGTCACAGAAACAAAATATGAACTTTGACAAACTGACCTCATGATGATGATGCACCTCATCCATTTTTACCAAACCGCCAGAAAGCAGACAAACACAAGCAGAAGCAAAAAGCAAAGCGACAGCAGGGGTCCCCATTTTGCTAAGGAGCAATAATGGGGCGTGTTGTGAACATCACAACACCACTGGAACGGTTTCCCTTACTATTTATCAATAGTTTTAGAGGCCAAAATCCCCTATAAACCAGTGCTGGGAAGAGTGATTATCATCTTCCTAAGACGACTCACATACTTACCATTCAATAGTAGAGATAACAGGGAAATCCTTAGGTTTACAAGCCTTAGGAACCTGAAACTCAGTGTACCAGAGAAGTTTGTGCACTTGTAAGGGGGAGCCCGTGTCCCAAGTTCCTAAGTTATCTGCTTTGAATAACATAGTTGGTGTAAAAACCAAGTGAGAATTCAGTTTGTATTGCCCCTACCATCCTAGGATTTGTACTTGTTTTTTAGTCAAAAAAGTCAAAATCTAAAAAAATAAAAAATCATGAAAAAAATTCTGAGTGTACTGTGTCTTCTTGCCATAGTTGAAAAATCAAATCAAAGAGACCAACTTTCAGCCAACAAAATTCCAAAAACATTGAAAAATAGACAAAAACCTACCAAAAAAATAGAGTTGTGCATTTGTTCATTCCTACTATGCATTTGTTCAAACCTACTATGCATCTACTCTTCATTGCACATCTACTCAATTCTACTGTGCTTTTGTTCTTTTTTACTGCATATACATATTTTACCAGAACTGCACATTTATCCTATGTTCCTATGCATATATTCTTCACCAGTCCTATGTTTTTGTTATTTTCTACTAACATTTGTCTTCTGTTACTACACTTTTTTCTTGTACATCCATCACCATGAGCTATTCCATACACTTGCTGGAGAAAACAATTATCTTTTTGGGCACCCATTTCAGTGTTGTTTTAGTTTCCCAAATCAGATTAACCATGCAAGTCACTTATCTTGTCCATTTCCACAACATACCTACTTTTCCAACACTCACCTCATCCAAAACTTCACAAAACTTCCCCCAACCGAGTCAGAGTATCCAAACCAGGTTACAACAAGGTAATTTTAGATCGTATAAACCTCAAACAATCACTAGTAAAGTCTCCACTATCAAGGATCTATCATCCTTCTCTCTCAGAACTTTCACTAGTTGTGTGGGTGCAAAGCTAGTCCCTATCAAATAATCAGATTCCTAACATCCTTATTTGTGGCTATCATTTTGTGTCAACCAATTCATTTCACACCATTGATCTAAGAAAACCCTTGTCAAAATCCTATCACCACAAGTATCCCCTTCACTACAACCTGTTAGAAACAAGGCAGATAACTGAGAGGGGGGCTAAATTAGTTATCTCAAAATTTCCTTAATTTTGTTATCTCAATATTCAGTGTTATATCAAAACATGAAAGCATATGTAATCATAAGAATAGAAATGAAATCCACACACATAACACAAAGATTTTTACATGGAAACCCTGTTAAGGGAAAAACCACAAGGTGACTAACCCAAGATTGTATTTTTTGTTAAAAGAATAAGGATTACAAAAATGGCACTTGCCAATTAGGGCTCACTACCTGAGCACACTGCTCACACGAGGCACACTGCCTATAAGAGATTCACTATCTACAAATCTTACAGAAGATAATCAAGTGTTTTAACTAATGAGAGGCATCTACAAATGTAGGAGTTCAGTTCTAGTTTAGGCACAATATACTGATCTGATGCACTTTATTCTTTTTCTGTTCAATGTTGTTGTTTAGTCACATACCAGACTTGAATTGCTATTCTCACACTTATCCCTAGTTTTCTTCATACTTTATTTCATCACATGTTCACCACACACACTTACATGCTGGGATCCATCTGGTATATATATCTGCATCAAGGATTTTCATCAACTTTCTAGTCAGCAAGAAGAACACTCAAGATGTTTGTAAGATATTAATATGTCAGCTGAATCCATGTCTGATTTGTGATGTGTATCAAAAACATAGGCATAGAAGTCATTAATCATGTCAGCCAACAAAGTATAATCCCACAAATTACTTGATAAACACCTTTTACTCATCCGGATTGAAGTCTAATACTCTATTGGTCAGTTCTTCCTCTATCTGCTCTACCTGACTGGAACTCAAAACTCAAATGCTCATATTGTTTTCTTGCTTTATCACCGGAGGCTAAATCTTTGGAATACATTAGTCATGATACCTCTCTTGACTTTTCCAAGTCCACAACTTACTGAGTTACACCATCTAAGAGATCTGGACCTGATTGTTAGACCTTGTTACATACTTTGTTCTTGTTCACCAGACCAAAACAATCTTTAATCTAACTTCCGGTATAGGCATACTATGTACTATAGATGTGTGGGATAGACTTTGTTGCCATCAATGAAAACACTTATGAAGCCACATAATGTCTCTTGCCAACAGTCTCCCCCTTTGGCATTGATGGCAACACTTAGTGAAAAATGGCTAAGTGTTGTAGTAACTCCCTCTTGGCTAATGCTCTGTCTTTTGTACTATTTTGCCAGAGCTCCCCCTTAGCTAGATTCCACATTTTTCACTACTTCTCACTTCCCCTTTGAAATCAATGGCAAAGGGCGGAATCCGCATACCAAAATTTTGCAAAAATTGTCTTATACATGGCCAAAAAAAATATATAAATCATATGTTATACTTACATATACTTATGTATATCCGCAAAAGTAGTCTTCAACTATATAAACTCTGTGGCCCAGCTCTACTTCATCCTATCCAAAATGGAGATGTGGCCACTCAACAAAAATGCATATGCTTTTGCCCTTCTTAAATCTATTGGATCACTGGTCCGGGCTGTGGTCTGAGCATCTGTCAAGGCCTCATGCATTTCCTCTAGCTTAGGGATAATTATCCCTTTGAGTTCACCCATTATGTTCATTATGTTCTTTTCTTTGTCCAACCTCTTTATTTCATTTATGACAACAATAGCCTAGCATTCTTGATTCATTAGAGAGGTAGTAAGGGGATCAAAATTCTGAGATAAACTTGACAATTTTCCTTCTTGTTCTTTCACTTTCTTCTCAAGTTACTCTTTCACTTTGTGGCAAGATAAACAAAATTTGTATATGTCCCCACCATCTTTAAGAGCATTTTCAAGGCTCTTTATTCCAATGTCTAGGGTCCTCCTATCATTAGCAATAAGTCGTTGCACTTCAATGAATCTTTTTCCCAGAAACTCCTTCTGGACCTTTGCTTCTGCTAATTTCTCTAGAGATTCAAAATGAATGTTAACAGAATTTACTAAGTTTTTCAAGTTACCAGATGGTGAGGCTGAAGGATCCTTTTGATAGGATGGCATGATCTTCTCCAGTATCCCAGATGCAATTTCCAATAGTTTGCAGTCCTCCATGTGAGATTTCAAGAGTTTTTCTTTTGCTTTGGCTTGAGCAAAAGATGATATTTTCATTGTCTGAACCGAGGAAAGAGCCAAAATTCAGTGGTCCTTGAAATAGCTCAGGTTCATCTATCTCCATCATTTCTCTATTTAAGAAGTTCTTCACTGTCTCTCCAGTGTCTCTTGTTGGTGATTGAGTCTTTTTTTCTTTTGGGATATTAGAATAGTCATCATTAGTCTTTTCTGATTGTTCTTCTTTTCCCTTAACCTCTTCTTCTTGAATCACTTTCTCCTCTCTTCTACCTTCTCCTTCATTTTTAGAATCTAGAATGTCTTTAGTGGGATCCAAAGGAGAGATGTCACCTATGTTTACTACTTCATGAACTTCCTCTTCTAGAACGGAGGATTCTATGTCCTCAGACTTCTCTTCATCTATTTTCTTTAATCCTTTGACATCCTTGTTAGAAAATTCTTCATTGATTACATTAAATCCTTCAACATTCATGGTAGAAGGTTCTTCATCTATTTCCTCTACAATAGGAAGATTGAATCTCTTCAAGGCATTCCAGAGGATATCTTTTGTTTGACTTGCTACTTAGTCAGTTTCTCCAAGCATAAGGTTATTCATTCTTGCCTAACTCCGGAACTCATCCTTACAGTCCTTGAAAATCATGTCCATTTGTTTTGAAGTGATAAACGAATAAAGCTAAATTGCTATCTACTCCCCAATCTCTAAGTCTTTTTCCTTTACATTCCCTTTTCTTAGCTCAAGTACCTTTTCTAGACTCTTAGGAATTAATGATATAATTTCAATGAAAGGTTTATTGTAAATGTTCAAGTACCTGACAGTAGCTTCTTCCGAAATTCTCTTGTCAACATCACTATATTCATCATAGAACTATGTCACTGGCTATAGGTTCTCATCTATAGTAACTGCCTTAATGATGTCATCAATGGAAAGAGTGGGCTTTTCAATAAATTCCTCTACCTTTTCTTCCTCATTTTTGCTAGTAGAGAATTTCCCAGATGTTTTCTTCTTCTTCATTTTCTTGATTTCCTCATCAGATTTTGTTTCTTCATCATCTTTAAGGCTTGTATATGACCTTGTTGCTTTGGTCTTCATCCACTTTTCTCCTTTTCTAGATGTCTTGACTTCTAGTTTGGTAGCCTTTGAACTTTTAGGAGTGACAGGTGCAGAGCTCTTGGAAGATCTAATCTGGGAGGAGGCTTGCACTGGAATGTTTCCTTTCCTTGCTTCTTGTCTCTCTTTCTCTACGTTCTCCATTTTGTCTCTATTTGCATCTACTACCTCTTTTGATAAGCCAAATCTTTTGGTAATTTCTTCAACTTCCCTTCTTACCTTCCTCTTTATCTCTGGTTGTCTTAACTCAACATGTATTTTTACACTTAGCTCTTGAAAGGTGCCAAACCTTTATGCTTTAGTGTCATTAGGCTGGCTCAGTAGGTGTTGACTATGTAGCTCAGAGATTTTTTCATCAACCTAATATCCCATAGGCATTATCCACATAGTTCTTGGCTCAACTTCCTCCATTAGGCATTGATTAGTGTCAACCATGAAGCAAACTATGTCCTTGTATTTCTCAACTATGGACTGTGGTATTCTCTCTTTGGCTTGCATCATGCTTTGGAAATTCTTAAAGTACCCCCAGAGGGTTGTGTTTTGGGCTTGAGCATCACCAAGTCCATACATGTAATCTCTGATATGAATTGCAACCAGTTTATCATTTTGTCAAACCCAACCAATTGATCCAGGTAGTTCATTCATATAATAGAAGAATAGACATAGTATTAGACTACCATATTTAAAGGAATTTCTCTTATCCTTTTTGATCTTTTGCAAGTTCTCCAACAACTGATTTAGAAGAAGCTCACATAGATCATAGTCTGCATCTTCCCTCAACATTTGATATACTGCATAGATTGCTATGCCAAACGCAAAATTCTCCCTACTTGAATGATAGATCTTGTAGTCGATTATCATTGAGGTGAACTTGACATCTGGATCTGTGATGTCATCTATGGTCATTTCTCTTTTGTCAAATTTAGATCTAGTGGCTTCAGTTACTAATTGGTTCTTCATAGATTTGAGTGTAAGTACCCCACCAGATGAATGCAGTCCGGTCACTGCCCTTATGCCATCTTTAGTGATCTTGAATGGCCTCATTAGCCACATAAAATTGTCATGCATCCTGCTTAGAACATACCAAATCCAATCATCTTCTACGAAACATGGAAAATATATGCAATGTCCGAAGTGTTTGTCCCAAAAGGCCTTGAATTGAGGTTTGAGTTCAAAATTCTCATCTATTAGCTATTTGTGATAAATATCCATCAATTTTGAGTCTCCAAATTCTTCAATGTTTGCATGGATATAAACCCTAACATCTTCTACATGCAATACTCCATACAGAATGCTAGAAAATGTGCCCAAGGGATCAACTTCTAGAGATTTGTAAGGGCGTTTCTTGAATTTAGGTCTCGGTCTATTAGAAATATTGACAACCATTGGAGTAGCCATTTTGCAAGAGATTCAAAGAGAGATTATGAGAGTGGAAATACCTTTTCACGCTTTAGGGTTTGAAGCAAAAGCCAAAATGAATCATTGTTTGATTTCAAGTTTCAATTGATCTTGAGTGAATTGCAAAATCTTCTTTGCTGAGTTCTTCTTTTCTTCTTCGTGAGTGCAAGTGTGTAAATGATGAGTGAAAGAACCCTTTTATCCTTGTACAAACCCTAATTTCCTTTTGTAATAAATGCACAACTTAGGTTATCTAGTTGCCCTATTTTGAGAGAGAACTTCTTGAATCACTGTGCCGGACTTAGAATCATTGTCAGTGAGGATTGACAATGTATCTTATTTTCTTCAATCATGCCACAGATCCACAAATCAAAGTATTTCAATTCTAAACCATACTGGATCTATCTGTGAAATTCTACTTTACCAGATAGCTGTCAAAACTAGATTAACTTGAGCAGTTATAAATCTTGTAAAACTCCATGCAGATCTTTCACATTTTCATTGAAGGTTATTTCAAGATTTTTCTAAGAACCCTTAAATCCGTAGCATCAGATGTTTACTCAATGTGCCAAATTTAGGCAATAGCTGACTGGTGTTGGGAATTAAGGTGTCTCAACCTTGGTAATTCTCTACATTTGTAATGTTTGTATTTATTATTTAATTGCCTATGTTATAAATAATTCAAAATTCCACTTTGTCATATTGTAGGATGTGGCACGGTGATGTGTCAATCCTACATGGATTATGACAACTTGTTATTTTGTCCTCACATGAGGAGATAGGCATCCCACTTAGTGGTAGGAATATTCTACCATGTGTCAGCATCTTCTATGTTGTGTAAGGAATGTTTGACCGAAACGGTTATGATGGATTCCTATGATGAATCTATGACATGCAAGAGTCAAGAATAGAAGGTTGTAAGATAGGTGATGACATGTGTCATGAAGCATCTTTGAATAAGGCATATTTGGGTGCCCCAAGGTGAAATATGACATGTTGTAAGAGAATATGCTATTTATAGAATGTGTATGACAGATTCTCTTACAGCTGTAAGTTGTAACTACTGTGATAGATTCTATGATGGTCGTAAGTGTCATAAGAGCATCTGTCATAGCCCATTTTGGAAATAGGTGACCTCTTTGGGATGGGAGTTGTGTAAAAGTGTCAGACACATTCTACAATGTTGACCAAGTGTCCCTAGGCATGGGTTTTGGTCCAAGATGCCATATTGGATGCCCATTCTAAGAAAGGTCCAAAATTGTCTTGTATGTTCTATTTAAACAGGTGCTTGGAGATGGAGTTTGTATCACAGGTTTACAGGTACTATTATACTACCGGATTGACTCCAGACACAAGTGTCTAAGACCATTGAAGCTTGCATTGCAAGTGTGTTGTAAACATTCTTTTAGATTTGTTAATACATTGTGTAGATTTCTAAGTGTGGGGTTTTTTACTCGATAAAGGTTTTCCCCACTGTAAATCTTTGTCTCTCCTCTTTTGTCTTCTTTCTAGATCTTGTGTTTTTCTGCTATATCTCATGCTAATGGTTTAACATCGCTATAATAGTTAGGATAAATTTGAATTTGCATAGCCCTCTCCTTAATAGATTAGTGTAGGAAGCGTTTCCACACACCTAGCTTCCTTTCAGTTGGTATCAGAACTTGATCGCCTTTGGTCCTAGTTGTTGGGTAGGGGTTTTTTGAGCTAATCTTAGGTTGAGTGGGAGTCTATGTAGAGCATTCTATATCTTATTGCAGCAAGGAGATGGCAAGCACATCAGGTAGGTTTGAAGTAGAGAAGTTCAACGGCAGTAATTTTGAACTGTGGAAGCTCAAGATGGAAGACATTTTAGTTGACCGAGACCTTTGGGAAAGTGTGAATAGAACTAAACCAGCTACAATGACTCAATATGAGTGGGATCTCAAGGATTGAAAGGCGAAGGCTCTCATAAGACTTAGTCTTTCTGATTCTGTGTTGTTAAATGTCCATGAGGAGGCTACTGTAAAACTGCTTTGGAAGAAGTTGGGGGATGTGTATCAAGCCAAATCCCTAGTCAATAAACTTTTTCTAAGAAAGAAATTGTATTCTCTTTGAATGGAGGATGAAGGATCCATGGCTGAGAATATGAATGCCTTTAACATGCTGGTTGTACAATTGACATCTATTGGTGTAAAGATGGAGGAGGAAGATCGGTGTATGACCCTGCTTTGTTCTTTGCTAGACTCATGGGATCATCTTGTCATGGCAATCGGAAGCACCACATCCACATTCAAAATGGAAGAGGTTGTTTCTTCATTGTTATCTATTGTTATCTGAAGAGATGCAGAGAAAGTCTTATGAGGCAGCCAGAGAAGCCCTTGCAGTTCGTGGAAGACCCAAGGAGAAATGGAAGAAGGACAAGAAAGCTGAGAAGGGTAGATCCAAATCCAGTGGGAGATCAAAATCTCCTAGAAAGTCCAAGGCTCTTTGTTGGAACTATGGCAAGACCGGGCATTTTCAAAAGGAATGCAAAGAGGAGAAGAATTAAAAGAAGAAAGCTCCTGATTCAGATTCTAACAAATCAGAAGATGACGATGATGCTTTCAATGTAGCCCTGGCAACCCATGCATCTAATGATGTGTGGCTAATCAACTCTGGTGCATCATTCCACATGACCTCGCATCAAGACTGATTCACTAAGTATGAGGTGTTTGATGGTGGAAAGGTGTATCTGGGTGACGACTCTCATCTGAAGATCGTTGATCGTGGAAGAGTCTCTATCCGATTCCCTGATGGTCGAGTGAAGGGGATCTCTAGGGTTATCCACATCCCAGGCTTAGAATGGAACCTACTTTCTTTAAGTAGTTTGAATGATGCAGGTGTGCAGGTTGTCTTTTCAAAAGAAGGATGCAAGATGACTAGAGGATATATGGTGCTTGCTAAGGGTACTCGGAGAGGTACTCTATTTCAACTAGAAGCATGCATTGCACAATGCAATAGTTCTTCTGACTCAAGGAAGAGGGCAGTAGTCACTTCATCACCACCATCTGAATGAGTAGTGAAGAAATCTTTTGTTTCTAGTCTTGATGGTTGTAATTGTGCATTGGAAGTTAAACTTCCTGCAGAAAAAACAATGTTATGGCATAAGAGATTTGGCCACATTGGTGAGAAGGGTCTGCATACCCTAAAAAATAAGAACCTCATTGAGGTGTTAGATGATTGTAATCTTGAGTTTGACTTTTGCGAACATTGCATTTATGGAAAACAAAACTGTGTTCAATTTTACTCTAGTTCTCATAAGTCTTCTGGTGTGTTGGACCTTATTCATTCTGATGTGTTTGGTCCTGTTAATGTTCCTTTGTTATCAAAATCTATATACTTTGTATCTTTTATAGATGATTATAGTAGAATGACATGGATTTATTTTCTCAGAAGAAAATCTGAAGTCTATAGCAAGTTTAAGGAGTTTAAAGCCTTTCCTGAAAATTAGACTAGAAAAGGATTAAATGCTTGAGAACTGACAATGGTGATGAGTTCTCTTCTACAGAATTTGATAAGTATTGCAAGGAACTTGGGATTGAAAGACATAAGACAACTCCATACACACCATAACAAAATGGAGTTGCAGAGAGGATGAACATGACACTGATGGAGAAGCCTAGGAGTATGCTTAGTGGAGCTGGTCTAGAACAAAAGTTTTGGGCTGAAGCTGTTGCCACTGCTTGCTATCTGGTAAATAGATCTCCTACATCAGCTCTTGTTGGGAAGACACCCATGGAGATGTGGTCTGGTAGAAAGCCTTCAGTAAGGCATCTTCATGTTTTTGGTTGTGAGGCATATGCACATGTGCCTAGGGAGAAGTGGTCAAAATTGGAGAACAAAGTTGTTAAGTGTATCTTCATTAGCTATGGTGTTGGTGTGAAAGGATAAGCTTTGGGACCCTGTGGCTAAAAAAGTGTTGTATAGTAGAAGTTTCATCTTCAGAGAGCTTACACCTTCTTCCATTGTTTTGTAGCTAGAAGAAAAAGAAAAGAAAGAGGATGTTGTTTAGTTTCCAGTCACCCCTGAGAAGACTGAATAGAAAGACAACATTGGACCTGATGATGAGGAGAGCTCTAGCAGATTTGAAAGCTTAAAGGAAGAAGCTGAACCTCAACCTCAACTCTTGAGCAGGTCTACACAGATAAGAAAGCAACCTAAAGGTTTGGTTTTACATTGCTTGATTCTAGTTGTGCTTATGCTTTAATCACTAACAGTGATGAACCTAGAACTGTATCAGAGGCTTTGGATATGAAGGATGTAGGTTCCTAGAAGGAGGCCATGGAGGAAGAAATGGCTTCTTTGGAAAAGAATCAAACTTGTGACTTGGTGCCTTTGCCTCCTGGATGGAAACCTGTTGGATGCAAATGGGTGTTCAAGAAGAAGATTGGTGCAGATCGCATTGTTGAGAAGTATAAGGCCAGATTGGTTACGAAGGGGTATTCACAAGTGGAGGGTATAGATTATGGTGAGATCTTCTCTCCCATTACAAAGCTGACATCCATTCGATTCCTATTGTCACTTGTAGCAGCGTATGACTTGGAGGTAGAATAGATGGATGTGAAGATAGCTTTTCTATGGTGACTTGGAAGAAGAGATCTACATGTCACAACCAGAGCATTACATTGTAAAAGGTAAAGAAAATTTGGTTTGCAAACTTAAGAAGTCTTTGTATGGTTTGAAGTAATCCCCTATGAGATGGTACTTGAAGTTTGATGCATTTGTGTTGTCAATTAGATTTGTGAGATCGAAATCGGATCATTGTGTTTATTATAAGTTTGATGGTGATCATATTCTCATTATTGCACTGTATGTTGATGATATGTTTCTCATTGGGAAAGGTAAGAATATGATTTCTGATTTTAAATCTTAGTTGTTAGCTCAGTTTAAAATGAAAGATTTAGGGGCAGCTAGGTACATTCTAGGAATGGAAATCAAAAGAGATAGAACTAACAGAAAACTTTGGTTAAGCCAGAGTAAGTATGTGAAGTCCATGTTGGACAGATTCAGCATGGGAGATTGTAGACCATTATGTGTTCATGTTTCCTTGGGGACAAAGTTGTCTATTGAGGATTGTCCAAAATCTCCTAGTGAGGTGGAGGACATGAGTAGAGTACCTTATGCTAGTGTTGTTGGCAGTTTGATGTATGATATGGTCTACACAAGACCAGACATTGCCCAAGCAGTGGGAGTCCTTAGTCAATTTATGGCTAATCCTGGGCGGGTTCATTGGGATGTAGTTAAGTGAGTGTTCATATATTTGAGGGGTACTTCTGAGTATTCCATTTTCTATCATGGTAATCTTTCAAGACCTCCACATTTTGTTGATATTCATGGATTTGTGGATTCAGATTGGGTAGGAGACATTGACAGTAGGAGATCCACCAGTGCTTATGTTTTTACACTGTTTGGTGGTGCTATTAGTTGCATGAGTAAGCGACAACCTATTGTTACTTTGTCCATGATAGAAGCTGAGTATATGGCAGCAACTCATGCTTGTAAGGAAGCCATTTGACTTAAGAGATTGTGTTCCAATATTGGTGTTGATGCAGGTTAGATAACGATCAGTTGTGACAGTCAGAGTTTAATTTGTTGCAAAGAATACAACTTTCCATGCTAGAACCAAGCACATTGATGTTTAGTTTCACTTCGTGAGGGACATGGTTAAGGATGGAAAGGTAAACTTGGAGAAGGTAGATACTTTGAAGAATGTTACAGATGCATTGATGAAGCCAGTGGGCACAGAGAAGTTTAGATGGTGTTCGGAGTCTATAGGCCTCTCGGCCTATATCAGTTAAATCATGTTTTTTTATTGGCTCTTACAAGGTGTTTGACAAGTGGGAGAATGTTGGGAATTAAGGTGTCTCAACCTTGGTAATTCTCTAGATTTGTAATGTTTGTATTTATTATTTAATTGCCTATGTTATAAATAATTGGAAATTCTACTTTGTCATATTGTGAGATGTGGCACGGTGATGTGTCAATCCTACATGGATTATGACAACTTGTTATTTTTTCCTCACATGAGGAGATAGGCATCCCACTTAGTGGTAGGAATATTCTTCAATGTGTTGGCATCTTCTATGTTGTGTAAGGAATGTTTGACTGAAATGGTTATGATGGATTCCTATGACGAATCTATGACATGTAAGAGTCGAGAATAGAAGGTTGTAAGACAGGGGATGACATGTGTCATGAAGCATATTTGAATGAGACATATTTGGGTGCCCCAAGGTGGAATATGACATGTTGTAAGAGAATATGCTATTTATAGAATATGTATGACAGATTCTCTTATAGCTGTAAGTTGTAACTGCTGTGATAGATTCTATGATGGTCGTAAGTGTCATAAGAGCATCTGTCATAGCCCATTTTGGAAATAGGTGACCTCTTTGGGATGGGAGTTGTGGACAAGTGTTAGACACATTCTACAATGTTGACCAAGTGTCCCTAGGCATGGTTTTTGGTCCAAGATGCCATATTGGACGCCCATTCTGAGAAAGGTCCAAAATTGCCTTGTATGTTCTATTTAAATAGGTGCTTGGAGATGGAGTTCGTATCACAGGTTTATAGGTACTATTATACTACCGGATTGACTCCAGACACAAGTGTCTAAGACCATTGAAGCTTGCATTGCAAGTGTGTTGTAAATATTCTTTCATATTTGTTAATACATTGTGTAGGTTTCTAAGTGTGGGGTTTTTTACCTGATAAGGGTTTTCCCCACCATAAATCTTTGTCTCTCCTCTTCTGTCTTCTTTCTGGCTCTTGTGTTTTACTGCTATATCTCATGTTAATAGTTTAACATTGCTGTAATAGTTAGGATAAATTTGAATTTACATAGCCCTCTCCTCAATAGATTAGTGTAGGAAGCGTTTCCGCACACCTAGCTTCCTTTCAACTGGCTTGGGGGAAATTGTTTTTCTCTATGACTCCCCTTGAGCTAGAGCTCACCCTTTTAGTTTCCAGAAGCAATATCAGCACTAGATTCTAGTGTAGATCCATCCCCAATATTTTTTGTACTCTTCTTTACCCAAATTTTGCTCATCTCCTTTTGAACTTCATCCGTATTCACTTTACCTTTGCCCTTATCTTATTTCTGATTATTTTCCACCTGACCTTTTCTATCCTGATTTCTGCTTTTGCAAAATTTGGCAATATGACAAGATCTATTGCAATTGTAACATACAACATTTCTTTGCTTATTTGATTGATATCCTCTTGATCTACATTGATTAGCCATATGTCCCATTCCATTGCATGCAAAACATATACCATTTAATGAATTGTTTATTTGCATATTTCTGCATTCATGAGATTTGTGACCATACCTTTTGCAGTTGAAACATTGTCCAAAGAAGGATAAATTATTCTGATTCATTCTCCTCCTGCACTGAGTTGCTTTATTACTGAAATTGTTGCAATTGAAGCAGTATCCATTGAAGGATGGATATCTTTGAGCATTTGGTTGCCTTATCGGAGGTCTTCTAGGCCTATTTCTTTGATTTCCTGATCTAAAGTTCTCCTGACTAGATCTAGAGCTTTCACCTTTCTCATATCCCAAGCCATGCTTATCATCTACCCTCTTTTGGCTTTCAAGAAGCACTTCAAGTTGGGCTGAGCTTATCTTAAATTTTTCTGTGTATTCATTGGCAATTTGAAGATCTTGTTTAAGAGTGTCTATCTGATTCTCAAGTTGTTCTTCATTATCTCTAGCTTCTTCAAGATTAGATTCAAGATGCTTGATTATTCTATCCATTTTGTGGCAGTCCTTTGTTTTCTCCTTGAGGGTTTGTTTTAGATTATCTTCAATCTTTCTTTTTTCTTCAATTTCTTGGGTGAATCTCATAACCTCTAATTCCATTTCATGCCTTACCATAATGACTTCTTTTGATAGCTTCTCACATAGCTTATTTTTCTCATTTAGATCTTCATTAGTATCATTGACTTCACTCTGATTGGCTAGTTTTTGAAATAGTTCCTTTCTCTTTTTCACAGAGATACTAAGTTTTTCTTTTAGCTTATTTATGAATTCATCAGCTTGTTTGAGTCTTTCTTTCAAATTATTGACTTCAAAGTGAGATTGTTCGAGATCATCTAGGGCAGACTGAAGTTGTTCCTTCATACCATATGCATCCATTATGATTCTCAGATCTTCCTTAAGCTATTAGGCTTTGTTCAGAGGAACTTAGCTCTGATACCAATTGTTGGAAAGAAGGTAGATAACTGAGAGGGGGGGTGAATCAGTTATCTCAAAATTTCCTTAATTATGTTATCTCAATATTTAGTGTTATATCAAAACATGAAAGCATATGTAATCATAAGAATAGAAATGAAATCCACACACATAACACCATGATTTTTACTTGGAAACCCTATTAAGGGAAAAACCATGGGGTGACTAGCCCAAGATTGTATTCTTTGTTAAAAGAATGAGTACAAAAATGGCACTTTCCAATTAGGGCTCACTACCTGAGCACACTACTCACAAGAGGCACACTGCCTACAAGAGACTCGTTGTCTACAAATCTTACGAAAGATAATGAAATGTTTGAACTAATGAGAGGCATCTACAAATGCAGGAGTTTAGTTCCTATTTAGGCGCAATATACTGATCTGATACACTTCATTCTTCCTCTATTCAATGTTGTTGTTTAGTCACATACCAGCCTTGAATTGTTGTTCTCACACTTATCCCTTCTTTTCTTCGCACTTTATTTCATCACATGTTCACCACACACACTTACATGCTGGAATCCATATGGTATATATATTCACATCAAGGATTTTCATCAACTTTCTAGTCAGCAACAAGAACACTCAAGATGTTTGTAAGTTATTGATCTGTCGGTTGAATCCATGGTTGATTTATGATGCGTATAAAAAACATAGGCATAGAAGTCATTAATCATGTTGTTCAACAAAGTATAATCCAAGAAATTGCTTGATCAACACATTTTACTCATCCAGATTGAAGTCTGATACTCTGTCAGTCAGTTCTTCCTCTGTCTACTCTGCCTGACTGGAACCCAACACTCAGATGCTCATATCTCTTTCTTTCTTTATCACCAGAGGCTAAATCTTTGGAATACAGTAGTCATGATACCCCTCTTGACTTGTCCAAGTCTGCAACTTACTAAGTTACACCATATGAGAGATCTAGACCTGATTGTCAGACCTTGTTACATACTCTGTTCTTGTTCACCAGACCAAAACAATCTTCAATTTGACTTCTAGTATAGGCATACTATGTACTGCAAATGTGTGGGATAGACTTTGTTTCCATCAATGACAACACTTATGAAGCCACATAGTGTCTATTGCCAACACAACCTCTAAGCACATCTTGTCAAAACACCCAATCTCACTCCACCCCATCCCAAGTCACATTGCATGGTCCTTACTAGATCCAAAAAAAAACAACTTGAAATGGTAGGCACATCCAAGAAAATTTTCCCATCCCCTCACAACAGTGATGGGTAGATTTCTCATGAGGACATTCTACAAGCTCAATAAGACCAAAAGTTCCAACACATGATGGACAAAGTGCTCAGCCAAGACCTGTTGATGATGATCTCCTTCTAGCGCCAATTTATGTTGATGATGATGTTGATCATGCCCTCCTTCTAGCACCAATTTATGTTGATGATGATCTCCTTCTAGCACCATTTATGTTGATCATGATGTTAGTCATTCACAAACATAGAATAAAAGTTACACAACAACCTTTACTCATCTTGAAAGATATGATGAATTCACAGAATTCATGATCCCAAGTCTCCGTTGATTAGGTCTTAATCTACTGACGTTACTCAGTGGTTGATGTGTGTTGCTGTTTTCCATTCAGGGGCCTTACGTATTTCTGAAAAGTTCATCATTATTTCTCCAAATATCCTGCTCTGTATGTCTGCCCTGCATAAATCTCCAACAATTCTACCTCTGCACTGTGAATTTAGTCAAATAATGTGCCTACAGGCTGATATTTGCATGATTTCTACCATTATTTATGATTCTTTGCATGATATTTTCAATACTACATGCATTTAACTCAAATATGCTAATGATTTTCAGTTACCTATGGGATTTCAGCATATTTCTCTGTTCTGCTTGTTATTTATCATGATTTGCAATTATGATGATGAATTTATGAAATTAAAATAAAAGAAAAGGGTTAAAGAATGAGATTCCCAAAACTACTTGACTGAGATCACTGATCCACATACAAGCTCCCATACATGCAATGAAAAGAAGGAAACTAGAATCATACTTCACCAGGACATTCCACAAATCCGCATGATCTAGTGCAAATCTTCAAAGGAAAAGTTGACAACAACATGTAATGAAATGAAAGCGCTTCCAGTTGAACACAGCATTCACCAGTACATATCCAGAAATCAACATGAAGATTACGTAAAATTTACAATCAGGATGTAATCTGAAACTTCATATCCATTCAGTACGCTCAAGAACAGGTACATTTACAGTGATCTGAAGAAAGAACCTTGACATTTCAACAATTCTATCCTCATTAGTCTCAGTAATCCGATCTCCTAATTGATTCCACAGTAATTGGCCTTCTTGCCAGATATTTTCTCTTTTTTTGTTCCCCCTTTTACAGCTCAGGATCTGGCTCTTATATAGAACAAATGCCAGAAAATAGTTACAATGATCCAAGGATCATGATCTTCTCATAATAATCAACGGTCCAGATGAAAAGCACATGCTTCGCCAGTTGGCAAATGTACAGCTGGCACAGAATATTCCAGCATCTTCAACTTGATTCGGTCTCCAACTGGCAAACAACATATTTGACAATATCCTCCTCATTTCTGGTTCATGTTGCCTCCATGTGCAACTTTGTAATTATCAGCTTCAGCTCTAACAGCATCATGACTTCCTGCAAGTAAACAGACAAACATTAAGTTCATCATCATGCGGATAAACAACAGGAAGTAAACGTTTTATTAAACATGCCTCAAAATGTGCAGCTACAGGCAATCAGGCTCCAAATCAGTGGCAAATATGCACTAAATGCATAAACAGCATTAAAAAAACACTCGGGTCAACCATCGTTTCATTTTCCCGCCCATTTCCTTGTATATCGGGTTCAAATATGATCATGTATGTATCGGCGTGACTACACACGGTTGGGATGACAAATTCAAAGCGCGGCCGATGGTTAAACTTATACCGACACCAAAAATCATGATGATGTCCTTCCATCAGGAAGACATGTTCTATCGGCATGATAACTCAAGATAAGGCCGACAGCAAGACTTAAAACTTTCGTCTGCATGATATTTTGGAAATATGATGCTCCCCCTCCTCGAATGTCCTGATGACATCACCGTCATGTTTCGCTTCTGTATATTGGGGAAAAGAATGACATCATCATCATCATCATGTCGAAGAAAAATAGGAGGATATGAAATATGATCCTGCTGCTGAGGAAAGGAATATCATGGTGACGTCATCGTCATATTCGGGCTTCATTAAAATCCAAAAGATGACGTCACCATCATGTTTAGTTAAGATCAGGGGATAAATGTAATATTGGGTCACCTAAGGAAGATGATCAGGTGGTGAATGTAATATGACCCCTTTGCGGCCAAGGTAACCCTCTCGAAAGATCAGGATGATGATGATCATCAGGATATCCGGGGCTTTTGTTAAACTGAGAACATGACGTCATCGTCATATTTGCGAACCGGATCATGTTTTGGAAAATATCCTGCTGAAGGGAAATGTGATGGTGATGTCCTCTTGATATTTGCTTCTTTGTTTTTCAGGTTAGGATGATGTCATCAGGATATTTGCAAAAGGTCATATTTCTCTGCAGGAGGACATTACGAAATATCGGGTAGACAAACAAGATCATGATGATCTTGACAACATGACTGAGGATAAAAATATGATGATCCTCCTCATCGAATATTATGATGACGTAACCATCATATTCCGTCTTCGAAGCATGAGGATGAGTTGAGGTCATCATCAGGTTAACGCTAGGGTGATATTTAAAATATGATCATGCTGCTGAGAATATCACCCCCCCTTAAAAGATAGGGTGATCATCATGATCATGCAAAAGGAGATCAGGATGATGACCCTCCGATAGGACTTTGACATGCGCATGCAAATTATGCAGATGGTGGACTTTCTAAGCAGGGTGATATTATAATATCAGCATGATATTATAATATCAGGTTATGTAAAAGTATCATGATGCTCGTTGTTATAAAATATTGGGTTACACTCAAAATATGATGCTCACGATGCACCTAAGGTCATTTGACGGGTAAAACACACTATCACCTAAGATTGACGTCTGGATATTTCAACTGCATGTTTTTTATTGGGTGATAGACGAAGATCATGATGACCTTGACAACATGACTGAGGATATAAAAATATGATGATCACTTGCGATTATCAGGTTTGACCAAAACTTTGACTGCTCATAACTCCCTCATATGGACGAATTTTCGAGTGATGTAAAAGGGAAACCTGCATGGAATTTCAAGCTCTTTCTAAATATGAGGTCATAGAAACAAAATATGAACTTCGACAAACTGACCTCATGATGATGACCAACCTCATCGAATATCATGATGATGATGCACCTGACTCATTTTTACCAAACCGCTAGAAAGCAGACAACACAAGCCAAGCCAAAAGTTGGGTCCCTGTTTTGCCAAGTTAAAATGGGGCGTGTTGTGTAACCACACAACAACTTGCCACCAAAGAAAACAACAAAATTCAAATAATTCAAAAGGTGAGGATAAGTTAAAACATAAATTTCCAACTCCTATTAAGCATGAGCATCCTAATCCTTTCTAACTGGTATCATGTTCATCAATGTAACAGTGAATTGATAATGGATCAATTGTGTGCATGTGATTCATATACTCATCTTGAAAGTGAGTTGAATAAGTCAGTGACTGGTGTTAAGCTACGTAGTTTGGTTCATCCCTCATAGCCAACCAGATAGAGCCTTGCTGCCAGCAGGCGTCCATAGCCCCGGCAAGGTTATCATTGCAATTCTCCTAAGTAGAGCCCCACTGCCAGCAAGCGTCTATAGCTCCGGTAGAGTTACTTAGATGACTTAATCTAGATTTCAGAAAATCCATTTTATTATTTTATTTATTTTATATTTTGAATTTAATTCTTAATATATAACAGTTGTAGCCTCATGATACAAGGAATGGTCACTTGTTGAAATTAAGTTGAGAATTGCAATGGTAGCAAGGGCAACCTTTAGATTTTTCACTTAACACCTACACTGATACGTTCAACAAACCCAAGGCTGTTAGGTGTGTCATTGTGAGGATCACCTTGACTCAAGAAAAGTAGTACTGATGAATATGATACCACAGACCTGATCAAGAATACCTACACTGATATGAGTTACAACCTATGTAAAAACTTATATCCAACTTTTGAATTCTAACAATTTATGTAGTGTTCTTAAGTAATAAGGTGCACCAGTTTTGCCCAACCAAAACAAAGACTCAACAATGCAAAGCAAAAAGCAACCTGTACAAACAGCTAACCTACAAAAGGAAACAAAAGAAACAGAACAAGAAAGCAAAACAAGCAAACTGTACAAACAACTAACCTACAAAATTATATACAAACCACTACTAGGCAAACAAAAACCAGAAAACGACCGAAATACACCTGTATTTGCATACTTCTTTTGATTGTGCAGGAGCATTAGGGTATTAGTTATGGTTCTCAACCTAGCAAATTTATCTTTATATTCTGAAAAATATTCTGATATTCTGAATTCACTGTATTCAACAGAATAACTCTTGATGATCAGTAACTGAGGAAGCTCATCATGTTCATGATTAATCCATATGCATGTCTTATCTCCTGAATTTCCATAATCAAAATAGTATTCAACATCATTTACTGTGGAAAGGAGAAATACAACCTGGTGTATTTTCTGATTTTGTTGTTGGACATGCTTGTTCATTGCCAGCTGATCTTCCATTTGTCATTATATTTTCACTGCTTGGCTCAGTGCCTGGTCTCGCTTCAAATTGAAGGATGTATGACTCTTGATGTATTAATTCTTCATCTTTATCCATATTTGTTCCTTCATTCTGGATGTTCAGTTTATCCTCCAGTTCAGGAAACTTCTCAATATTTTCTTCAATTTCCTGCACATCAGCATCTAAATAAGTATCTTTATTATCATAACCTGATATACAGAAATTTATCCCTTCTAAATCATGTGACTGTAAAAGAGAAACAACTTTCACTTGATAAGGACACTCCCCTGTTTCATTCTCAAAATATTTCTGGAGTGACATCTGATTATGCATAACAACTCCAAAGTCTTCTACATCTTCATCTTTCAGGAATTGTTCATTAAATAATTCACATCTTCTATCTAGTAAAGGATCTGGTTCCATTAACCTGCAACATTCTTGCATTTGATCATTCAATTCAACCCAGTTAGGTAGTAAATCAGCATTTATTTTCTTCTCTATGACTCCTTGAGTTACCACCATAGGAACTTCATCATCAGCAGTGAATTTAAATTGCTCTACTATCTGTTTACACTTCTCTTTACCATAGAATGACTCCAGGAAAGATGTTTCATCTTCTTTATCAAAAGTATTAGGATCAGAATCAAAAATATTATCCTGATGAGTGGTTTCTTCTCTAAAATTTTCACAAGATTCATACCTGCATACTGACTGATCCTTACTTGTATTAGGAAGTAGAGAACTCCTATCAATCTCACCATAAAATGAATCCAGGAAAGATGTTTCCTCTTCTTTACCTTCTAGAACTGATTCAGCTATTGTATTTTCTAGAGTCTTTTTCAACATGATCAAGCAGGCGTAGAAATCTCTCTCTGAATGCTCTTCGTCATGTAATCTGCACCAGCTTTCAATCAAGACATCATCAGTGGATAAACCTAATATTTGACTACACTGTATATTTCTGGACAAGTATAATTCAAAATCTTCAGAATGATCCACTTCAGTGTCTAGACAATTAATACTTTCTGGTGCTGCATCTGCTTGTTGCTCCAGAATTTCCTCATTTTCCTGGCAAATTTCAACCCTGAACACATCTGGAAAGAATATTAATCCTTTCAAATATAAATCCAACCTTGTAAGGAAAGTTAAACAATTTATTTCACTGTGTTCCACAGTCTGGTGTATCCTGCAACAGGTAGATAAACCAAAGTTAGACAAACTGTGAGGGTAAAGCTACCTACTCAAAGTTTCCTGAAATAAAGGAATGTTAACTTGACAATTACCTTCATATACATCCATCAAAATGAGACTCTATTTTTCAATTTTTTTAGTATTTTCAAATTTTAAGGAGATCCATCATATCTCAGAATAAAACTTGAAAGTTCAGAAAATCAAACAAATCGTTAATGTTTCAAGCTAGATCTTGGCAAAGGTGCAACCAAAACATCTCAAATAAGAGATATTTGCAGACATTTAACTCAAATAATGAAATATTTATGCAATATTTGCAGAAATCTAGAAATTCACAGCTCTGGCCCTCCTTCTAGCGCCAATTTATGTTGATGATGATCTCCTTCTAGCGCCAATTTATGTTGATGATGATGTTGATCATGCCCTCCTTCTAGCGCCAATTTATGTTGATGATGATCTCCTTCTAGCGCCATTTATGTTGATCATGATGTTAGTCATTCACAAACATAGAATAAAAGTTACACAACAACCTTTACTCATCTTGAAAGATACGATGAATTCAGAGAATTCATGATCCCAAGTCTTCGTTGATTAGGTCTTAATCTACTGATGTTACTCAGTGGTTGATGTGTGTTGCTGTTTTCCATTTAGGGGCCTTACGTATTTCTGCAAAGTTCATCATTATTTCTCCAAATATCCTGCTCTGTATGTCTGCCCTGCATAAATCTCCAACAATTCTACCTCTGCACTGTGAATTTAGTCAAATAATGTGCCTACAGGCTGATATTTGCATGATTTCTACCATTATTTATGATTCTTTGCATGATATTTTCAATACTACATGCATTTAACTCAAATATGCTAATGATTTTTAGTTACCTACGGGATTTCAGCATATTTCTCTGTTCTGCTTGTTATTTATCATGATTTGCAGTTATGATGATGAATTTATGAAATTAAAATAAAAGAAAAGGGTTAAAGAATGAGATTCCCAAAACTACTTGACTGAGATCACTGATCCACATACAAGCTCCCATACATGCAATGAAAAGAAGGAAACTAGAATCATACTTCACCAGGACATTCCACAAATCCGCATGATCTAGTGCAAATCTTCAAAGGAAAAGTTGACAACAACATGTAATGAAATGAAAGCGCTTCCAGTTGAACACAGCATTCACCAGTACATATCCAGAAATCAACATGAAGATTACGTAAAATTTACAATCAGGATGTAATCTGAAACTTCATATCCATTCAGTACACTCAAGAACAGGTACATTTACAGTGATCTGAAGAAAGAACCTTGACATTTCAACAATTCTATCCTCATTAGTCTCAGTAATCCGATCTCCTAATTGATTCTACAGTAATTGGCCTTCTTGCCAGATATTTTCTCTTTTTTTGTTCCCCCTTTTACAGCTCAGGATCTGGCTCTTATATAGAACAAATGCCAGAAACCAGTTACAATGATCCAAGGATCATGATCTTCTCATAATAATCAACGGTCCAGATGAAAAGCACATGCTTCGCCAGTTGGCAAATGTACAGCTGGCACAGAATATTCTAGCATCTTCAACTTGATTCGGTCTCCAGCTGGCAAACAGCATATTTGACAATATCCTCCTCATTTCTGGTTCATGTTGCCTCCATGTGCAACTTTGTAATTATCAGCTTCAGCTCTAACAGCATCATGACTTCCTGCAAGTAAACAGACAAACATTAAGTTCATCATCATGCGGATAAACAATAGGAAGTAAACGTTTTATTAAACATAACTCAAAATGTGCAGCTACAGGCAATCGGGCTCCAAATCAGTGGCAAATATGCACTAAATGCATAAACAGCATTAAAAAAACACTCGGATCAACCATCGTTTCATTTTCCCGCCCATTTCCTTGTATATCAGGTTCAAATATGATCATGTATGTATCGGCGTGACTACACACGGTCGGGATGACAAATTCAAAGCGCGGCCGATGGTTAAACTTATACCGACGCCAAAAATCATGATGATGTCCTTCCATTGGGAAGACATGTTCTATTGGCATGATAACTCAAGATAAGGCCGACAGCAAGACTTAAAACTTTCGTCTGCATGATATTTTGGAAATATGATGCTCCCCCTCCTCGAATGTCCTGATAACGTCACCGTCATGTTTCGCTTTTGTATATTGGGGAAAAGAATGACATCATCATCATCATCATGTCGAAGGAAAATAGGAGGATATGAAATATGATCCTGCTGCTGAGGAAAGGAATATCATGGTGACGTCATCGTCATATTCGGGCTTCATTAAAATGCAAAAGATGATGTCACCGTCATGTTTAGTTAAGATCAGGGGATAAATGTAATATCGGGTCACCTAAGGAAGATGATCAGGTGGTGAATGTAATATGACCCCTTTGCGGCCAAGGTAACCCTCTCGAAAGATCAGGATGATGATGATCATCAGGATATCCGGGGCTTTTGTTAAACTGAGAACATGACATCATCGTCATATTTGCGAACCGGATCATGTTTTGGAAAATATCCCGCCGAAGGGAAATGTGATGATGATGTCCTCCTGATATTTGCTTCTTCATTTTTCAGGTTAGGATGACGTCATCGAGATATTTGCAAAAGGTCATATTTCTCAGCAGGAGGACATTACGAAATATCAGGTAGACAAACAAGATCATGATGATCTTGACAACATGACTGAGGATAAAAATATGATGATCCTCCTCATCGAATATTATGATGACGTAACCATCATATTCTGTCTTCGAAGCATGAGGATGAGTTGAGGTCATCATCAGGTTAACGCTAGGGTGATATTTAAAATATGATCATGCTGCTGAGAATATCACCCCCCCTTAAAAGATAGGGTGATCATCATGATCATGCAAAAGGAGATCAGGATGATGACCCTCCGATAGGACTTTGACATGCGCATGCAAATTATGCAGATGGTGGACTTTCTAAGCAGGGTGATATTATAATATCAGCATGATATTATAATATCAGGTTATGTAAAAGTATCATGATGCTCGTTGTTATGAAATATCGGGTTACACTCAAAACATGATGCTCACGATGCGCCTAAGGTCATTTGATGGGTAAAACACACTATCACCTAAGATTGACGTCCGGATATTTCGACTGCATGATTTTTATTGGGTGATAGATGAAGATCATGATGACCTTGACAACATGACTGAGGATATAAAAATATGATGATCACTTGCGATTATCAGGTTTGACCAAAACTTTGACTGCTCATAACTCCCTCATATGGACGAATTTTCAAGTGATGTAAAAGGGAAACCTGCATGGAATTTCAAGCTCTTTCTAAATATGAGGTCATAGAAACAAAATATGAACTTTGACAAACTGACCTCATGATGATGACCAACCTCATCGAATATCATGATGATGATGCACCTGACTCATTTTTACCAAACCACCAGAAAGCAGACAACACAAGCCAAGCCAAAAGTTGGGTCCCTGTTTTGCCAAGTTAAAATGGGGCGTGTTGTGTAACCACACAACAAGACCTAGCAAATTCTTTCTTCACCTAGAAAATGAAGGAGTTAAGCTCCCCAAAGACTTTGACATCAACGCGTTAAAGGAAACTGAGGAAGAAAGAATCCATGAGGATAGCACATGAGAGGAAGGAACTATAGACAAAGGCAAGATGACCATTGACTCTATAAACCCTCTAGGCTTATTGACTCAACAAATCCAAGCCTTGCAGTAATAGCTCATAGACATTCAAACTAGAGCATCAACAAAACACTATTCTCTAGAGGATATCTCACCATATCCTTTTGACAAGACCTTGATCATGATACCTTTCCCCTCAAAGTTTGAGGTACCAAAATTTGACAAATATTGCAGAAAGAGTGATCCAAGAGGCCACATTAGAGAATTCAGTGCAACATGCCTTGAAGTCGCCCACAATGACACCTATCTCATGCGACTATTCCCAAGGAGCTTGGGAGGACAAGCAATGGAATGGTTCTCTTGACTACCTCCTAGCATTTGAACCTTTAATAGACTGGTGGATAAGTTTGTCATCCACTTCTCCTACAACATTGAGTATGATATCTCACTGTTAGATCTTTGTAACACTAAACAAAAGGGTGGAGAATCCTTCACCTCTTTCTTACAAAGATGGAGATAATTGGAAAGAAAATGTTCACATCACATACCAGAAAAACAAATGCTTGAAATGTTTGTCCTCAACCTACATGCTAACCTTAGCTACCAAATTCAAATCCAATGCCTTGCTTCTTTTATCAAGGTCATTGAGATGGGTTTACTCATTGAAAAGGCATTGATAGCAAAAGGTCAAATCAAACTTTACAAGGATACTCCTAGTGCAAATGTCAACACAGATAAACTATGATTTTGGACTAAAAATAAGAACATAGTCAATGATAGTGTGGTTGATGCTAAAGTTGCTGATCCTAAACAACCAATTTTCAATCTCTCAGGAGCATTAAACAATGCAACATCAAGCAAACCTGTGTCAAATGAACCAAGACAATGGTACAACTATCCTCCTAGACAAAAATTTACACCATTTTCATATTAGTTCACTTTGTGAAAGTTGGTAAACAATGAGATCACCCTTCCCGCCACAAGTGACTATGAACCTCAAGTCAAACCTCCTTGGTGGAAAGATACCAATTTCTATGAGTATCATAGGGGGAAAGGACATAAAACCAATGACTGTATTCATTTGAAAAATGTCATACAAGACATATTAGACCAAAATCGTGTTGGCACAGAAGACCACCCATCTAATGAATCACATGTGGTGTACAAGGATTCACTTCTTAACCATGACAGGAAAAACAATCACAACAACAACAATAACTGAAAAAATCACAATAACAAGAACAATGATGCAAATTACACAAATGTACCATTTAAATATACCATTAATCACATATCAGAGCATATCCCAAAAATTAATGAGCCCACGTCTGACACACAATTAGATTCCAACACTAACTCTGATTGCAACCCACCGTGAGAAGATCACCTTGCACACACTTCCTCCAAGGCCATCACCCTCACCATCTACCATTATTCCCCATCCATTGTATTGACCATCTACCCATACACTCATGAAGGATGTGATCCAATGGTTGTTAGCAAGGAATCAACCATATCTATGTCATACAACACCTAATGAAGAGCCTATACATCAAGAGCCTATATGTCAAGAGCCTATTGAAGAGCCTTTAAACATGTCCATTGTCCCAACCCCATCATGTAATCCATTTCCAATCAAGCCTATTCAAGAATCTTCTACCATGAGTCTGAGCCACATTCCATTCTATTCTCATGTTGTTGACCATCTAGAAGATATCGAGCTTATCCAAGGCTCTCCCACTTCAACTTCCATTCATGGAAATCAAGATCTATGTCAAGAGTATAATCTAAAGCATGTAGACTATGCCATCAACCCACCAACCTCAAAACTCAAAGATCTAGGGTTCTTCTTCCACTTACAACAAATGTCTTCTTGGACATAATTAACAAAATAAGGAAACCTTGCGTTATACCTGCAAGTGTGGATGTATGATACATGTATCAAACAAACCTTGATTGATGATGGAGTAGTAGTTAACATAGTTCCTTTCTCCCTATTTGAGAGGATGGGCTATGGGCACACTAACATCACTGCTTCCTGAGATACTCTAAGCAAGTATGATAATCTGAAGACTACCACGATCTGCAAGATTACCCTCCCACTGATCTTGGGACCTAAGACCATTACTACCACATTCTATGTCATCGACAAAGACACGAGATATAACATTCTCCTAGGTAGACCGTGGATACACAAGATGAAAGTTGTACCCTCCACATTATTTCAACAAGCTCGATTCCTGCATTTAGGGAAAATATATGTCGCCAAGGGGGATCCAAAACCTTTCAGCATAATAAAGACCACAAACCCCATAGAAATCAAAACTCTCAAAGACAACCCATTACAAAAATAGAGGGAAATAGTTCTCAAGAATAAGACTATTGAAATCATAGAATTGAGTGAACTGGATGGACCACTTTGATCCCCCTTAGAGATACTCATGATCAACAACCAAGAAGATTACAAACTCTTCCCTTGCATAGGAGAGGAACCACATAGAAATGAAGGCCCAATGTTTGAAACCACAACATTAGATCTGATAAATGTAGACCCACATGTTTTCTTAGATGCTGAGGAGGACATATTGGAAGGTTACACATGGTTGCAACTGTTGAATGTGTCATGCATCCCTGAAATGACAGAAGAAATAGGATTGTCTGAACCAGTAATACCCATGAAAGAGGGACATTCTATTGATAACGAATCAACCAATGTCATAGGTATGCTACCAAGGATGTTTATTGTATCCAAGCCGTGAGAAGAACCAACCACCCCTACCTTACTTCAATCAAATGAACTTGGTAAATGGGAAGCACCTTAGGTACAAATTGAAATGGTCAAAATAATTCTCGATGAAGATGAAGAAAGTGAAGGCCTCTTTCACACAAAATAGAAGATGCGAGTGACAATTAATGTTGACGACCCTATCATCTTTGAACTCCCACATAGTTACATAGGATAGGCCATGGACTTAAGACCAAATCCCAATGGGAGGATGAGTATAATATTTCTGCCTCCTAATGAATAAAGGGAGCCACAAACTCCTCTTGAACTATTCCAATTCTTACAAAGAATCCAAGAGAGACCTGAAATAAAAATCTACATGCAAGAACAATTTGATTTGTTAACGGAATTACTCAAATGCGAAGAAGTCCTATATTGGACCCCCTCCCATCAACATGCCTTTTAGGATTTACTGCATCTCACAATGCCAAGGGAAACCACTGAGTTGGCACTAATGGATTCAAGTAATGAACCCTATAGAATGGGAGAATTAGTCTTGAGAAGAGGTAGCATGAAAAACAAGAAAAAGAGATGAAAAAGAGTCTTTTTGTAAGACTGGAAAGGCCCCTACATGGTTAAAGAAAATATCAGAAATGGTACTTAGCTCTTGTGCACAATGGCAGGAGAGGAATTTGGTGAAGTGGTCCATGCCTTTTAGCTCAGGAAGTATTACATCTAAAAGACCAAAATCTAAAAAAAATTCATAAAAACATGAAAAACATTAAAAAAAAAATTATAAAACTCAGAAATGTCAAAAATAACTTGTTTCTTGCATTTTAGTTTCATTCTATTCATCTTGCATTACTATCAGTGATCTTCTCTTGTGCTATTTTCCTTACAATAAGGTGCCTTGGGTTTCCTGGATATACGTCATCCTTTCAAGACCTAGAGATACCTCATTTTCCACAATTGCCATTATCCCCCTTCATTCCCAGTGATTCTAATCAAAGCCTAGTTTTTTACACTGATCCCAGTCTTAATGAGTCAAGATTTCAGGTCTAAATAGAGTTAGTATTTAAATCTATAGTGTTCAAAGGAAGCTTGCAAGTAGACCTTCCCATTTCTTCCCTAGTAGTAGAGAAGTCCACCAAGATTACAAAAACTTTAGGTGGCACTCAGCCCCTTATCTTTCTTGGCCAAAAATGTCAGGAAGATCAAAACTTTGAAGGAAGCAATCTAAGATATGAGTGAAAAAAAAATGAGTGATCAAAATAAGAGTGTCAAAATAGTGACAATTGAGAGATCAAAGTCTTGCATATCAAAGTTCCTAAAAGCATTCATTTCTTGAAAATCAAAATCCAAAAAATGAGAAAAGTCAAGTGAGGAAAATACAAAAAAAAAGTAAAAAGAAAAAAAAAGGAGAGATACTAAAAAAGGAGTGAAAGAGAGAAGATTACTAAATGTTTGTACTCTTGGGTGGAGATTAGTCTAAGCTCGATGCCTCAAGAGTGACATTCTAACAGAGAAGGAAAAGTACAAAGCACACACATAGCCTAGCTAAATTAAACTGACAAGTCTAGTAGTCTCTAGGATCATCTTCTATCTAGGGACCCTTGTTCTTTCCCAAATATCCTTTACCCCAGGTCTATCTTGCTTGCCATCTATGATCTAAGTCTAGTGAATATCAATAAAATTTGTTACTTGTCTAAGTTGACAGCTTGTCAGATTGTCTTATATAGATAAGGATCAGTGTTTAGCCTTTAGCAAAGCCTAGAAATTAGAAATACTCTGTAATTCATTTCACTCCCCACTTGAGTTTTCCCTAAATCCTATATCACAGCCTTGAATTGATCTCCTATATCAAGACACCTTACAGTCCCCTGAATTGAAAATCATATTTAGAAGTAGTCATTTTATTTGTTCCACATTGTATTCATGCAAAAATCATAAAGTGTCTCAAAATAATAAAGTTTAATGTTGCATCTCGTGGCATTCAGTAGGAGTACACATTGCCTACCATCATCCATCATCTGGTCATCTCTGTTTTAGAAAACCACCTCACAATAACTTATCATGGCTTGATACTGTATCAACTTTGTCACCTTAGAACCTAAGGTTTATCTAGTATCCTATCCATCGTGTCAGCCTGTCATAGGGTCTATCATCAGTATCTTGTCTTATTGAACTATGTCACCTCTGATCTATCATGTAAGCAAGGCCATCTTGTATCGATGCACCCCCAAGGCTGACCATCTGTTCCATACCTTTGTCACCCATCCACTAGTCCATCTGCATCTACACCATTTCCCATTGCCTAACTCCTAGGTCCATGAAGTCCGTCACCCTAGATTACATTGCCTCTACATTGTCACGTAGGCAAGGCCATCTATCAAATGCACCCCCGAGGCACTAGATCAGTCCCTTAGGGCCCATTTCTTCATATCTATTTGTCAATTCATCCATAATAAGTCAATCCTTTATCTGACTGGGGGCAAGTCCTTAACCTAGTTACGGAATTAGATTCTTGAATGCCACATGTTCTAAGAGGACACCAATAAGGATTGTGGTACCTTTCACTAGACAAACACACGCAACAAAGCATGCTTCCAAAGTAGAAATCTTGACGCAAAAACATCAACCTATCCAAAACAAAACAAACAAGTACCTAAACACTCAAAATGATTTTATCTAAATTATGGTAGGAAGACACATCTAATACAAGAATGTTTTGTGAGTAGATTAAGTTACAGAGTCTTGATTTTTGTTATTATGTCTTTCTATGCTACTCGAGGATATAAAAAACTAGAGAAGCTATGATGGGGGCATAATCATTTTCTTTGTCTGCTGTTTGTGGATTAATCTTTTGTAATGTGATGACTTTTTTCTAAAGACATGATCAACAAAACATCATTGAGGACTTCAGAGGTCTAAACATGAAAAGGGGCAATCCTTGTCTTTTGAAATGCAAGAAATACTCAGGTCATCTAGATTCAATTTTGACTAGATGCTTGTATTAGCTTGCTATATCAAAATCCATGTAAGTAATACTCAGGTCATCTTGGTTCAATTATACCTAGATGCTTGTATTTTCTTAACAACATTTCAAAAGAGAAAAGAAAAAAAAGTGCCCAATGATGAAACATGCACTTCAAAATACTTGCAATATCAAGATGACATATATCCACATCCATATACATCCATTTGCATTCCATATACCATCCATCAATAAAGATTTTGTTCACAATATTAGAGTTTACAAAAGCTTGTGGGTCCTTTAGTTGAGTCATTCTTCTATCAAAGTCAACTTTCTATCTATCATTGTGTCTTTCATCATGTCTCTTCTATGCCGATTGCATAAACCTTTTTCAAGTGTCAAAAGATCCATTTCCTTTCTGGCAGTTTATCCAATTATATCTTCCAGTTATTCATCAAATCTGATCATCAATTCAATCCAATCAATTTGAGCAATGATCCAAACGCAAGTCCATCCTTAATCCATACCAATTGAGTCAAGTCAATCTTGTCAAATTATCCAATCACAATTAGTGGTCTTGATCCTATTCTTGTTGTAAAACAACTCATCAATCATAATTATCAGTGGGATGTATCTTTCCCGTATCTTTGTGTTGGTCTAGGGATATATCTTTCCCCACAATGACAATACTAGCTTTGGGATATATCTTTCTTGTATCTTTGTGTTGATCTAGGGATATATTGTTCCTTGCAATGAAAAACACTATCATCAATCAATCAATTAATCATTGGTTTATGGCTTGATAGGGGCAGTACCTTGTTTGTTCTTGTGTCATTTGTACATACTTGCTTGCTTGCTTGTGTGTGTTGTCAATTTATCTTGCATAGCATATCATTTCGGCTCTTTCTTCAACCTAACCTAACTGTTCAAGCCTTCTTCATCATGAGATTGTCCATCGCACATCCTTCTACCTTTTCTTCCTATCCAATCTCCTGAGGGGGCATCCTGTCATCATAACCTGTACCAGCGGCAAACTGGGGTACGTATCATTATCAAAAAAATATTATTCTTTGAAACAATGTGATAACACACATTGCATCAAAGAGGAGCGAAATGTATACACATAAAAATGACACGACTCTGTCTAAATTAATATTCTTAATATTTATTTCAGTTTAATTCCTCTATCAATAAATAAACAAATCAATTTATTTATCTAATTCACATTCCTCCACAAAATTAAATAAAATCATTTATTTAATTAAAATCCTCCAAGTTCTTCTAAATTAAATAATACCAAATTATTTAATTAATTCTTCCAAAATTCCTCTAAATTAAATAATATCAAATTATTTAATTACCTCTTCTAAATTCTAAAGTCATTCTAAATTAAATAATGTCAAATTATTTAATTAGTTCTTCTAAACTTAGTATCCTCTATATTTAAATAAATCAAAACATTTATTTAGATTTTCTATTTCCTCTTAAAAATGGATTCACACCAAAATTAATTCATGCAAATCCATGTGCAAACTTAATTAAATATTTTAATATTTAATTAATTGTTTCCTCACACATGTCCTATTTATCCTCCACTTCAAATCAGTTAACTAATCAATCAATTCACTTAACAGATTAGTCTATTATGTTAACTAAATAATCTATTCAGTTAACTCTTCAATCTATTTCTGTTAACTCCCCTGTTGCATGAAGGAGCAGGATACTTGTCCTCTTCTGATTCACGCACATCCTCTCAAACTTCCTCAATCGTTGATCTTCCTTCTCACAGATCTATAAATACAAACCCTATTCCTCCATTTCAATCATCCAAGCTTTTAGTAAACTTACTCTATAGAATTCATAGTGTGCCTTTGGCACCCAACACCATATCCATAGCTTGTGATCATCATTTTTATTGTATTGAAGATCCTCTTCATTACAAGAACTATCATAGCCATTTCTTTATTGTCATCTTGAAGAAAAAAGCAAGGAAGTGCACTTTCTGAGGGCTTCATTCACATGAAAGATCAATTTGAGATTAGGCAACTAATGAAAGCCGTGAAGTAATAAGGTTTGCAAGGTGCTTTCTTTGTGTTGAATCTTGATTATTGCAATTTCTATTGAGTTATTGGGTTATTATTAATCATTGATAGTATCTCCACATTTTCCTAGAACAATATGGATAAGAATGAATGAAATGAGAGATTGTAGTCTATTATATACACATGCATAGATTCTAAAGAGAAAAAACTAGACTATTCCATGATTAAGAAAATCAATTAAGAAAGGTGTTGACAATCTAGCTGAAGGCCACCATTTTTATCCTTTAGGACTATGGAATTGGGTTTGGGGCAAGGCCAAGACAATGACAATTTTGAGGAAAGAAATTTTTGAGTTTTGGAAGAAAAATTAATGAAAAAGAAGGCATGTTCGTGTTGGTTTCACCAAAAATGTAATGTCTAAAAAGAGTTCCTACTCAATTCTTAATTAACATTTCAATAGAGTTGGGTTGAATTTGATCTTATTTGTAGGAAACCATATTACAAATTCAATGATATAATCTAGAATTAAAATTAACAAATATTACCATACTTCTTGTTGAAATCTGAAGCACTCTATCAAGGGTGCGAGTGCATTGTGCAACATCTATGCATTGCATTGTAATCTATAAGGAAAATGTATGATACATAGAATCTTTAGAATGCAACATAGTTTTGTAAGCAACCTTATGTAAGATCAAAACAACGAGAAATAAATATGAAAGTTTAATATACTAAATATTCTATGAAATTAGAAAATAAATAGAGTAGGTAGTTCAATGAAAACAACTGGAAAATATAGGGAAACCTTTGTGCGATTGACTCACCTCTAAGAAACCTATCATTGGAATTATAGAAGAGAATGTTGGGGTTTCTTAGGAGCTTGCTAAGAGTGGTCAAACCCTCAATTCAGTCTTTCAACCTCCACATAAAACTAGATGATAAAGAAGATAAATAAAGTCTGTTCTCCTATCTTATATGTGTCTAGGAACTACAATGTTGTGAAAAAATAAAAAGTTAGGAATATCTCCCTAGTCTATAGGGAATAATATGATTAAGTGACAAGGGTGCTAGTCTACACCAACAGATTGTCAAGAGGGAAATGGGATTGTATTTGATAACAATATAGATACTATTGATGCACCACTTATGCAACAAGGTCAATAGAATGATAAAGGAACAAAATAATAGAGTATATTATTTCTATAGAATTATATAAAGAAAACATTAGGACATTCCCTACCATATTTATGGTGAGTTGGACTATGAGAAAGATCTTCAAGGAGCAATCTACTACGTGCTACCTACTGAAAATATCTTCAATGATCTATAGAAGAAAGACTGGATAAATCCTTAGGAGAAGCGTGAGCTTCTATGGAAAAAGCTTCCCTTCTGATGAAACAACATGCAACAGTGGAAGATCATCCATTCTCTATTAAAACCTTGGAAGAGATGAGAGAGATGAAAAAAATCCACACATGTAGAGCTAGAGATAGGGAGCTATAGGGAAAGATCTTCATGAATTGTGAAACATGCCTCTTTTATTATTTTTATTTATGGATTTGGTCTAGGTAGGCTAAAGATAGAAAAGAGCTTTTATGAGAACATTACACTTATTAAAAGGCATTCTGAGATAGTGACATGCAAGAATAATAGTCATTTGAAGTAGTGTATTGTTTAGGAGGTCAACGTGTAGCATAGATATCTATGCATCGCTCTACCATCCTAGGAAAAAAGAGTGAATATTGGAATGTGTGTCAAGGAGAGTGATAAGAATAATGTCCTAGTGTGGATTCTCAAAAAACTTTAGTGCAATGGAAATAGCCCAAGGTTTAGTCCAAGTAGTCCTAGAACATGCTATGGGAATAGACACTAAAGTGAGTTTAAGAAATAATGTGAAACTGCTAGTTATGCCATTTTCTAAACTACAGTAAATATTAAATATGATTTAATTAGAGTGTAAAGATAGAAATATTGTATCATATAATTAGTTTTTGATTATGTATTAATGTTTTCTTACTAATATGTTGGGTAGTTAATCTATAGGTTCTCACAAAAAAGGGTAGTTATAAATGTTAATTCCATATAATAGAATTTTGTGTTCCTTTTATAATATTTGCACATATAAGTTTATATTATTATTTTGTGTATTTATCCTTGGTTCCTATAGTGTTAGGAAAGGTGTCTCAACCTTGCAACTACAAAAGGTTTCTATTCTTTCCAATATTGGTCTTTTCAAATACCCTTTATCTTGAAGAATGTTATAGAACTATCAAAGTTTCCAAAAGTGGATAAAAATGACATGGCTTACTATTTTTAGTATCTCTACATTTGAGCATGGATGGATCTAAAATTTTCCCAAAAGGTGTGAAACTACCAAGTAAACATCTTGGGTGAGTTTTGTCTCAAGATCATACCTGGATCACAAGATATTAAAGTTTCCATTTTTTGAAACTTTTGGAAATGTTTCAAACTCATATTTGAGGCACTTAGATGTCCCTAAATGACCCAAAAGTTGTCATACCCAGCTAAGTTGGTTATAGAATGATAGATCTCTTCACAAGTTTTGTGACATATCAAACGGTTCATCAATCAGACACTCGAATCAAAAGTTATGGCCTCTGGAAGTTGGGCCTCCCATTTTGGGAAATGTGAAAACATGTTGGAAACTTAAAAGAGCTATAAATGGGAGAGTTACACATGCTAGTGTGTGATTTGGCATGTCACAAGGCATCTTTGATTGAAGATAATTGGTGTGCCACTTTTGGGTGGTTTTGGCTCATGGTTTTTTAATTACCTTTGACGGTTTACTATATTGTATGTCCTATATATTAGGAGTTTGAGATGGAGGTTGTGTGTAAGAGTCTTATAGATTTTAAGTTGCCTCTAGATCTTTGGTTGGTTATACTCCTGTGAAAGCTTTCTCTATAATAATATTGTAATCTTCTTGATTCCTAAATAATATATTGGGTGCCTTTGGAGTGTGGGGGTTTTCTCCCGAAAGGGTTTCCCCATGTATTTACTATGTTGTGGTATGATTGCTATTTGTGTTTATTTCTATAACTGTTGTAAAGATCTAAAAATTTTTGCATATCCCTCCACTCAAGATTAGTGTAGGAAGTCGTTCTACTAACTTAGCTTCTTTACAAGTGGTATCATAGCTTGATCACCTTTGGTTTTAGTTGTGGGTTGTTGGGTTTTTTTAACTAATCAAGTTTTGAGTGGGAGCTTTTGTAGAAGATACTTTTTGATCTTGTTACAGGGATTTTCAGATCATGAGCACATCATGGAGAATAGAGGTAGAAAAGTTTTTTGGTAAGAATTTTTAGATGTGGAAGCTAAAGATGGAGAATCTGTTAATTGATCGAGATCTGTGGAAAGCTATTGATGAGAATGTTTCAAGATCCACAGATGCTAATTTGGCTGTTGAATATGATGTTATGGACCGTATAGCCAAGGGTCCAATTAGATTGTACCTAACAAACTCTTTATTGATCAATGGCCATGAAGAGTCCTCTGAAAAGAAACTATGGAAGAAACTCAATAAGATAAATCAAGCCAAATCTTTAGTGAACAAGATTTTCTTGAGGAAGAAATTGTATTCCTTGGGAATGAAAGAGGGTGGGTGAATTACAAACCACCTTGAATCATTCAATATGTTGGTGGCTCAATTAGCATCAGCTAGTGTAAAAATGGATGAGGAGGAGAGATGTCAAATCATGCTTTGTTCTTTTCCTGATTCATGGGATTTTCTTATTATGGCAATTGGGAGTACTTCTGTTGTCTTGAAAGTTGAAGATGTTGTGGGTTCTTTTCCTTTTGAAGAAATGAGGAGGAAGGTATCCATTAGTGCTAAAGAATCCCTAAGTGTTCATAGAAGACCCAAAGAAAAAAGCAAGAAAAGCGAGAAGCATGACAAATCCAAGTCTAAAGGGAGATCCAAATCTCCTAGAAAGTCCAAAGTTATTTGCTAGAATTGTGGTAAGCCTGGACACTTCCATAAGGAGTGTAAAGAAGAAAAGAAGAAGAAAAAGAAGAAATTTGATTATGATTCTAAGTCTGAGAAGGAAGATGGTGATGTGTTCATTACATCTTTGGCCACTCATGTAAGTAATGATGCATGATTAATTGACTCAAGTGCATCTTTCCATATGACCCCTAATAGAGATTGGTTTTTTTAATATGAATAATTTTATGGAGATAACGTGTACTTGGGTGATGATTCTCACTTAAATATTGTTGGTCATGGTAAAGTTAAAATCAGATTTCCTAATGGTAGAATAAAAGGGATTAATGATGTGTTGCATATCCTTGGATTAGCATGAAATTTGTTATATGTGAGCAAACTAATAGATGTAGGTGTGGAGGTAGTCTATTCTGATTCAAGATGCAAGATGGTACGAGGTTATTTGGTGATTTCTAGAGGTGTTAGATTTGGCACATTGTATAAGCTTGAGGCATGCACTGTTGAGTGCAATAGTACTTCTACGAAAAGTAAAGCTTTGACTACTTCATTGGAAAAAGAGATGTATTTTTTATCATCCATAGAAATTTTATGGTACCAAAGATTAGGCCACATAGAAGAAAAGGGTCTATGGACCTTACAAAATAAAAACCTTGTTGAAGTGTTGAATGTTTGTAATCTTGATTTTGATTTATGTAAGTATTGCATTTATGGTAAACAAAACTATGTTCAGTTTTACTCGATTTCTCATAAATCATGTGGTTTATTGGATCTTATTCATTCTGATGTGTCCGGTCCTGTAGATGTTCCTTCAATTGTGAAATCCACATATTATGTTTCATTTATTGATGATTATAGTAGAAGGACATGTGTATATTTTCTAAAGAATAAACCTGAAGTTTTCAATTGATTTAAAGAATTTAAAGCAATGGTTGAGTTGCAGACTGGAAAGAAAATAAAATTTTTGAGGATTGAAAAATGGTGGTGAATATTTCTCTAATGATTTTGATAGATTCTATAAGGATTATGGCATTCAGAGACAAAATACAACTCTGTATTCTCCACAGCAGAATGAAATTGTAGAAAGAATGAACAGGACACTAATGGAGAAGGCTAGAAGTATACTTAGTGGTGCTAGTCTAGAATAAAGGTTTTGTGATGAAGTTGTTGCTACTTCTTGTTACCTGATTAACAGGTCTCCTCCATCAACTCTTGTTGATGAAATGCCTATGGAGGCACGTGGTCAGGCATAAGCCTCCACTGAGACATCTTAGAGTTTTTAGTTGCGAGGCATATACACATGTGCCAAAGGAGAAGTGAAAAAAGTTGGAGAATAATGGTGTGAAATGTATCTTCATCTCAGGTATAGTTATGGTGTGAAAAAGACACAAGCTTTGGGACCATGTTGCATAGAAGGTAATATATAGTAGAAGTGTTTTTTTAGGGTGCCCTAGTCCACTTGGAGCATAATCCTTCTTCTCTTACATTGCAGCCAGAACAAAGTGAACAAAAAAATGTGATTCAACTCCCTTCTACACCTGATAAAGCTGAATTGAGGCCCCTAGATAGACATGAATTTGAGGATAGCTCATCTAGCTCTAAACCTTTAGAAGAGGAGAAAGAATCTCCAATTCAACTTGTTCAAAGGTCTACAAGGCATAGACAACCACCTAAAAGGTATTCAACTGATGACTAGAGATGTATTTTTGCTTTGAATACTAACATAGATGAACCTAAATCTGTAGAAGAGGCATTAGGTATGAATGATGTAGAGTCTTGGAAGATTGCTATGGATGAAGGAATGGAAGATTTGAAAAATAATGATACATGGGACCCAGTGCCATTACCTGGAGGACGAAAACATGTTGGTTGAAAATGGGTGTTCAAGAACAAGATTGGTTTAGATGGAGATATTGAGAAGTACAAAGAATAGTTGGTTGTGAAAGGTTACTCTCAGGTTGAGGGTGCTGATTACAATGAGATATTTTCTCCTCTTGCGAAAATGACATCCATTAGATTCTTTCTTTCTATTACTACTACTTATGATCTAAAGGTTGAGAAAATGAATGTGAAAATTGATTTCCTTCATGGTTATTTGGAGGAGGATATTTATATGACACAACCAAAGCACTACATGCTAAAAGGTAAAAGTAATTTGGTTTGTAAATTTTGAAAGGAAGCAAGGTATGCAGAAATGCTTCCTACACTGATCTACTGAGGAAAGATTTATGCAAATTTTTACTTTTACAGTTACAGATTAAGGCACACATTAACAGAAAGGTAATAACAACATCCAAATGCAAATAAAAAACTCACAACACAAGATATACGTGGGGAAAACCCTTATGGGTAAAAAACCCCACACTCCAAAGCTACCCAACATATAATTCAAGAATCAAGAATATTACAATTTGCTTGCAGAGAAAGATTTCACAGGAGTATAACTTAACCATAGATCTAGAAGTAACTCAATATCTATAAGTCTCTTACACACAACCTCCATCTCAAGATCCTGATATATAGGAGATACAGTACAGCAAATTGTCAACGGTAATTACAAACCCATGAGTCAAAACTACCCAAAAGTGGTGCCCAAATTATCTCCAATCAAATGTGCCTTTTCATGTGCCCAATCACACACAACATGTGTAACTATCCCCTTTACAGTTCTTTTGAGTGTCCAACACATTTTCACATATCCCAAAAAGAGGAGGTCCAACTTCTAACGCTCATAACTTTTGATCCGGGTGTCTGATTGACAAACCATTTACTGCGTAGGAAAGATCGTGAAGAGATCTATCAAGATATAATAGTATTTTCTAGTTATGACAACTTTTAGGGACCTCTAAGTGCCTCAAAACTATGTTCAAAACATTTTTTGATAGTTTCAAAAAATAGAAACATTAATATCTCACAATCTAGGTATGACCTTGAGTCAAAACTCACCCAAGATGTTTACTTACCAATTCCACACCATTTTTTAAAATTTTTAGGTTAATATGAGGTCAAATGTAGAGTTACTAAAAATAGTAAGTCCTGCCATTTTTAGCCCTTTTGGAAACTTTGAAAGTTCTAGACCATTCTTCAAGATAAAGGGTATTTGAAAAGACCAAAACTGGGAAGATTAGTAACCTTTCATGGTTGCAAGGTTAAGACACTTTTCCTAACATTCTCCCACTTCTCAAACACCTTGCAAGAGCAAAGGGAGTATCAACACCATGATTTAATTACTAGGGGCCGAGAGGGCCATAGACTCTGAACATCATCTGAACTTCTCTGTGCTCACAGGTTTTGTCAAGGAATCTGCAACATTTGTCAAAGTGTCAACTTTCTCCAAGTTTACCTTCCCATCCTCTACCATGTCATGAACAAAATGGTATTGGACATCATTATTCTTAGTCCTCATGTGGAAAATAGGATTTTTTACCAATCATATGGCACTTTGACTGTCACAACAAATAGAAATCTTCCATACATCAAACCCAACATTAGAACACAATCTCTTAAGCCAAATGGATTCTTTACAAGCATGAGTTGATGCCATGTACTTAGCTTTAGTAGTGGACAAAGCAACCATAGGTTGTCGCTTACTCATCAAACTAATAGCACAACCAAACATAGTGTACACATAAGCACTAGTGGATCTCCTGTTGTCAATGTCACCTACCTAATCTGAATCCACAAACCCTTGAATACAAAGTGAATGTTGAGGTCTTGTAGGATAACCATGGTAACATAAGGAATACTTGGAATTACCCCACAAATATTTGAACAATCTCTTCACTGTATCCCAATGTACCTGTCTAGGATTAGTCATAAACTGACTAAGGACTCCCTCTTATTGAAGAATTTTGGGTCTTTTACAAACAATGGCATACATCAAGCTTCTAGCTACACTAGCATAAGGAACTCTACTCATCCTCCATCTCCAAAGGAGACTTCAGACAATCTACAATAGATAAGTTTGTCCCCATCATAATAGGAATTGTCAATGGTCTACAAGTTGCCATGCTGAATCTCTCCAATACAGTGTTCACATACTTACTTTGTCCTAACCAAAGTTTTTTGTTGTCTCTATCTCTTTTGATTTCCATTTCAAGAATGTGCCTAGCTGCCCCTAGATCTTTCATCTCAAACTGTGCTAACAACTAAGACTTTAAATCAAAAACCAAACTTTTACCATTCCCAATGAACAACATATCAACATATAATGCAATAATGAGAATGCGATCATTATCCATTTTAAGGTGAACACAATGATATGATTTTGATCTCAGAAATCTCAAACTCAAAACAAAGGCATCAAATTTCTGGTACCACATCCTAGGAGATTGCTTCAAACCATACAAAGACTTTTTCAACTTACAAACCATATTTTCTTTACCTTTACCACATAGTACTCTAGCTGTGACATATAGATTTCTTCCTCCAAGTCACCATGAAGGAAAGTTGTCTTCAGATCTATTTGTTCAACTTTTAAATCATAGGCTACAGTAAGTGATAACAAGAATATGATAGATGTCAGCTTTGCAACATGAGAGAAAATCTCACCATAATCTATTCCCTCAACTAGGGAATAACCCTTCACAACCAACCTTGCCTTAAACTTCTCAACACTACCATATGAACTAAATTTCTTCTTGAACACCAGATCCCATGTATTATTTTTCTTCAAGGAAGCCATCTCTTCTTCCATGGCCTCTTTCTAAAAATTTGCATCGCTCATAGCCATAGCCTTGCTTATGGTCCTAGGCTCTTTAGTGTTTGAAATTAAAGAATAAATACAACTGGAATCATGCAATGAATAGCCAAACCTATCAGGTTGCCACCTTGTTTGCGTGGACCTCCTCAAAGATTGAGGTCGAGGTTCTTCATATTATTCTAAACATTCAGAGCTACTGGAGCTCTCCTCATTATCAGGTCCAGATGTTTTTGGTTCAACTTTCTCTGGGGCACGGAAGGAAGCTAAACCACATCCTCTTTCTTCTCTTCTTTCTCTAGTTGCAAGACAACATAAGAAGGATTGAGCTCCCCGAAGATCATACTTCTGCTATATAGAACTCTCTCAGCTATTGGATCCCAACGATTGTACCCTTTCACACGGATGCCATAACCAATGAAGATACACTTCATAGCCTTGTTCTCTAACTTAAACTTCTTCTCCTTAGGCACATGTGAATATGCCTCACAACCAAAAACTCAAATGTGTCTCAATCAAGGCTTTTTACCAGACCACACCTCCATAGGTGTCTTATCAATGAATGTTGATGTAGGAGAACTATTAATCAGGTAACAAGCAATAGCTTCAGCCTAGAACTATTGTCCAAGGCTAGCTCTACTTAGCATACTCCTTGCACTAGCTCCATCAATGTTATATTCATCCTTTCTACAACTCCATTCTACTAAGGGCTATATGGAGTTGTCTTGTGCCTCTCAATCCCCTGTTCTTTAAACAACTTGTCGAAATCTATTGAACAAAACTCACCACCATTATCAATCCCCAAACACTTAATCTTTACATCCTTTTGATTCTCTACAAGAGCTTTGAAAACTTTGAATCTATTAAAGACTTTAGATTTACTTCTAAGGAAATACACCCATGTCCTTATACTGTAGTCATCAATGAATGAAAAAAGTTAAATAGATTTTGAAATTGATGGAACATTAACTAGACCAAACACATCAGAATGAATCAAGTCCAACAACTCAAAAGATTTGTGAGAACTGGAATAAAACTGAACATTGTTTTGTTTACCATAGATGCAATGTTTACAAAAATAAAACTCAAGATTACAATCATTCATACCCTCAATGAGGTTTTTATTTTTCAGGGTCCTCAAACCCTTTTCACCAATGTGACCAAGCCTTTGGTGCCATAACATTGTCTTCTCAGCTGGAAGTTTCATCTCCATAGAATGAGCACTCATAGGTACCCAAAAAGCACAACCATCAAAAGTAGATGCAATAGTCCTCTTTGCTGCTAGTTCTAATGGTGAGAATGAAGACTCTAAATCTTTCTTCTTTGAAGCAGAGGCACTTTTACACTGAACCAAGCATGCATCAAGCTGAAACAAAGTGCCAATCTAAACACCCTTAGCAAACACCATAGATCCTATAGTCATCTTGCATCCTCCATTCAAGAAAATAACTTGCACACCCACATCATTTAACTTACAAAAAGAAAGTTTCATGTTGAACAAAGGATATATAGAACACCATTTATATCCCTCACTCGTCCATCAGGAAATCAAATCAAGACTCTTCCATGGCCAACAATCTTCAAGTGAGAATCAACACCTAGGTACACCTTTCAACCATCGTATTCTTCATACATCAAAAACCAACCCCGATGCGAGGTCATGTGAAGATGCACCAGAGTCAATAAGCCACACATCCTTAGATGCATGCATTGCCAAGGAAGCAATAGATGCCTCTCCTTCATCCTGAGAGGACTTGTTAGAATCCAAATCAGAGTTCTTTTTCTTTTTCTCCTCCTTGCACTCCTTGCGAAAGTGACTAGGTTTGCCATAGTTCCAACATAGAGCCTTGGACTTTCCGAGAGACATAGATCTCCCACAAGATTTTAATTCTCCTTTTCCTTCCTTCTTCTTATCCTTTTTCTTTCCCTTCTCTTTAGATCTACTATGAACCGCAAGAGACTCCTTAGTGGATTTAGGTGATTTTCTCCACATCTCTTTAGATAAAAACCAAAAAACCACTTCATCCATCTTGAAGGTGGTAGTGGTACTCCCAATGGCCATAACAAGGTGATCCTATGAACCTGGTAAGGAACATAGTAATGCCATACGTCGATCCTTCTCCTCCATATTCACACCAATAGAGGTCAATTAGGTGACATGCATATTGAATGTATTCAAGTGATCAATGAAAGATCCTCCATCTTCCATCCTTAGAGAATACAATTTCTTTCAAAAGAATAACTTGTTCACCAGGGATTTAGCTTGATAAACATCTCCAAGATTCTTCCAAAGACCTTTTGTAGTCTTCTCTTCATGGATATTTATGAGCAGTGAATCAGCCAAACAATGTCTTATCAGACCCTTAGCCTTCTGATCCATCAGATCCCAATCTTCTTGTTTCATGCCAAATGGCATGGTTCTAGATACTGCAAGCCATAAATTGCTATCCACTAGTAAGTCCTCCATCTTAAGTTTCTACAACTCAAAGTTTCCTCCATTAAACTTGTCTATATCAAACCTCCTAGATGTGCTCACCATCTCTTTCTTGCAACAAAGATTTCAAAATACTCTACACAAGCTCCCACTCAAATGAAGATCATCTCAGGAAACCTTCTACCCAACAACTAGAACCAAAGGTGATTAGGTTTTGATACCACCTGAAAGGAAGAAAGGTATATGGAGACACTTCCTACACTAATGTACTAAGGAAAGATTTATGCAAATTTTTACTTTTATAGTTACAGATTAAGATGCACATTAATAGAAAGGTAATAACAACATCCAAATGCAAATACAAAACTCACAACACAAGATATACATGGGGAAAACCCTTATGGGTAAAAATCCCCACACTCCAAAGCCACCTAATATATTATTCAGGAATCAAGAAGATTTGCAGAGAAATATTTCAAAGGAGTATAACTCAACTAGACATGATCTAGAGGTAACTCAATATCTATAAGACTCTTACACACAACCTCCATCTCAAGCTCCTATTATATAGTAGATACAATATAGTAAACCATCAATGGTAATTACAAAACCATGAGACAAAACCACCCAAAAGTGGCACTTAAATTATCTCTAATCAAAGATGCCTTTTGATGTGCCAAATCACACACCAACATCTTTACCTCTCCCCTTTACAGCTCTTTTGAGTGTCCAACATGTTTTCACATTTCCCAAAAAGAGGAGGTCCAACTTCTGAAGGTCATAACTTTTGATCCAGGCATCTGATTGATGAACTGTTTAATGCATCAGAAATCTTGTGAAGAGATCTATCAATCTACAAATAGCGTTTGTAGTTACAATAACTTTCCAGGTGTTTAGGAACCTCTAAGTGCCTCAAAACTAAGTCCAGATCTTTTTCTAAAGTTTAAAAATAGAAAATTTAATATCTCACAACCTAGGTATGATCTTGAGTCGAAACTCACTTGAGATATTTCTTTAGCAATTGTGCACCTTTTGGGAAACTTTTAGGTCAATCTAAGGTCAAATGTAGAGTTACTAAATATAGTAAGTCTCATCATTTTTAGCCCTTTTGGAAACTTTGAAAGTTCTAGACCATTCTTCAAGATAGAGGGTATTCAAAAAGGCCAAAACTAGGAAGAATAGTAACCTTTCATAGTTGTAAGATTGAGACACTTTTTCTAACATTCTCCCATTTGTCGAGCACCTTGCAAGAGGAAAGGGAGTATCAACACCATGATTTAATTTCTAAAGGTCGAGAGGCTCATAGACTCTGAACACCATTTGAACTTCTTTGTACTCATAGGTTTTGTCAAGGAATCTGTAACATTCATCAAAGTGTCAACTTTATCCAATTTTACCTTCCCATCCTCTACCATGCCATAAACAAAATGGTATTGGACATCAATATGCTTAGTCCTCACATGGAAAGTAGGATTCTTCATGAAACATATGGCACTCTGACTATCACAACAAATAGTAATCTTCCCTACATCAAACTTAACATCAAAACACAATCTCTTAAGCCAGATGGAGTTGCTACCAAGTACTCAGCTTTAGTAGTGGACAAAGTGACCATAGGTTGCCACTTACTCATCCAACTAATAGTACCACCAGACATAGCAAACACATACGCAGTGGTGGATCTCCTCATGTCCATGTCACCTACTTAATCTGAATCCACAAACCCTCGAATACAAAGTGAATGCTAAGGTTTAGTAGCATAACCATGATAACGTAAAGAATACTCAAAAGTACCCTACAAATATCTGAACACTCTCTTCACTACATCTCAATGTACCCATCCAAGATTAGCCATAAATGGACTAAGGACTCCCACTGTTTGGGCAATGTCTAGTCTTGTACAAACCATAGCATACATCAAGCTGCCAACTGCACTAGCATAAGGAACTTTGTTCATATCCTCCATCTCTAAAGGAGACAATCTACAATAGATAACTTTGTCCCCATCATAATAGGAATTGTCAATGGTATACAAGATACCATACTGAATCTCTCCAACATGGTGTTCACATACTTACTCTAGCCTAACCAAAGCTTTTTTTGTCTCTATCTCTTCTTATTTCCATTCCAAGAATGTACCTGGATGCCCCTCGATAGTTCATCTCAAACTATGCTAACAACTAAGATTTTAAATCAGAAATCAAACTTTTACCATTCCCAATGAACAACATATCATCAACATATAATTCAATAATGAGAATGCGATCATTATCGATTTTAAAGTGAACACAATTATCTGATTTCAATCTCAGAAATCCCAAAATCAACACAAAGGCATCAAATTTCTTGTACCACATCCTAGGAGATTGCTTCAAACCATACAAATACTTTTTCAACTTGTAAACCATATTTTCTTTACCTTTTACCACATAGTGCTCTAGCTGTAACATAGATTTCTTCGTCCAAGTCACCATGGAGGAAAGTTGACTTCACATCCATCTATTCAACATCTAAATTGTATGCTATAGCGAGTGATAACAAGAATCTGATAGATGTCAGCTTTACAACTGGAAAGAAAATCTCACCATAATTGATGTAGAGGCATCCACACTAAAACCTTGACATACAGCATGTATGTCTACAACCCATCATCATCATCATATTTTCTGTTAACATTGTCAGCATCATCATATTTTCTCTTGCCGACCGATATCCTCCTGCAGACAAACCTTCGACCTTTCACCTGTCAACAGCATCATCATATCCGGCTATCGGCAGCTTCATCATATTCAGCAAGCGCAATCATCCTCCTAACGATCACTGTTCATCTTACCGCCAACCTCTATCTGCAGCATCATGATGTTCGACATCATCTTCATCAGCAAGATATAAAATATCCGGTTCCTCCCATATATCCTGATGATGACACTCTCCTGCACCTTTCCTTTAGACGCTTACGTCACCCTGAACTCCGACCTACTTAAACAAGCAGCATCAGGATATGACTTATCCGGTCATATTGAAACATCCTGATGATGATACTCAACTTTATACTGATGACGAATATTCTGCCGAATATCCTCCTCCCGATCCACTTAACTTCTCAATGCCTTATGCCGATACCAAAACACTTATGGTCAGCAGGATAAACCTTTATTGGGTGATATTTCGGAATGTCCTGATGACGATTATCCTGATGACGATGACGTCATATGTAGTTCCTTCAATATCCTGCTGTCGGCCAAACATAACATTATCGGCCCGCGATGGTTTTATCAACCCGATCTTCTACCTTATGCCGATATACTCTTCCTCGGCAACACCTGATGATGATCACCCCGAAACGCATTCACCTTATGCAAATGATTGTATCATGCTCACCTCCATCTACTCAGATGACGCCCGAAGTAACTGCAGGATATACATAGAAATATCCTGATGATGCCGTTGTGACAAATTTCTAACCTTAGCGAATTTTGATCTGCCGAACCTCCTAAGGTGACCTGATCTGCTTCCTGGACAACTTTCTAGACTCGAACTACCAGCACGACCTAGCACATACCCATGCTAGGGTTCTCAACACCTCTCGACTGCGATCCTGCAAACATACATGCGAACAAATAGAAAATGCAAACTAAAACCTAAACTATTGTACATAGCCATTCCACCGATTTGACGAATCAACCGGTGGAATGGATCAGCGAATCCATGTAACCACCAAAACAACAAATAGATTACACAGTGGAATCCAAACAGAAAATTGACACAAACAGGATCTCTTTATTGATTTCAAAAGATGCAAATACAGTACTCTGTCTCACTCTCAGCAAAGTCTGATCGATGATCTGCAATACTGCCTAAAACCAACCGATCCTAATGCATAAATAGGATCTCTTGCGAGTACTACCGACCCGACTCCAAGCGGTTGGGAAATCTCTCCAGGCGGCTGGGAGATCCAACCGGACATACAGCATAATAGCTGTCATAACAAACTACCTAAAAATAGTAAAGTCTAGTCAACATGACCTTATTACATGCATTGGTCTTATAAGACCTTCTTGGAAATGTTAACAAGACCTATAACAAACTAACTGCCTCATGGAGGCCAGCTGTCAGGTAGGTGCTCCTGCACCAATAATCTATTCCATCAACCTAGGAATAACCCTTTGTGACTAGCCTTGCCTTAAAATTCTCAACACTACCATTTGAACCAAATTTCTTATTGAACAACCATTTGTATCCAACAAGTTTTTGTCCATTAGGCAAGGCCACCAGATCCCAAGTATTATTTTTCTTGAAGGAAGTCATCTCTTCTTCCATGGCCTCTTTCCAGGAACCTGGATCACTCATACCCATAGCCTCTCTTACAATCCTAGGCTCATCAGTGTGGAATGATTTAGTGGATAGCCAAACCTATCAGGTTACAGCCTTATCCATGTGGACCTCCTCAAAGATTGAGGTTTAGGTTCTTCATCTTCTTCTAAACTTTCAAAGCTACTAGATCTTTCCTCATTCTCAGGTCCTAGAGATGTTTTTGGTTCAACTTTGTTAGGGGTGGAAGGAAGCTGAATCACATCCTCTTTCTTCTCTTCTTTCTTTGGCTGAAAGATAATAGAAGGAATGAGCTCCCTAAATATCACACTTATGCTATACAAAACCCTCTTAGGCACTAGATCCCAAAGCTTGTACCCTTTCACATCGATGCCATAACTGATGAAGATACACTTCATAGCCTTGTTCTCCAACTTAGACCTCTTCTCCTTAGGCACATGTGCATATGCCTCACATCCAAATACTCAAATGTGTCTCAATGAAGGATTTTTACAAGACCACACCTTTGTAGTTATCTCATTAATGAGCATCAATGTAGGAGACCTATTAACCAAGTAACAAGTGGTAGCAACAGCTTCAGCCTAGAACTTTTCTTCAAGGTTGGTTCCACCTAGCATACTTCTTTCCTGAGCTCCATAAACATTATATTCATCCTCTCTGTAACCCCATTCTGTTGAGGGGTATATGGAGTTGTCTTGTGCCTCTCAATCCCCTGTTCTTTACAAAACTTGTCAAAATCTCCTAAACAAAATTGACCACTGTTATTAGTCCTCAAACTCTTAATCTTTCTATTCTTTTGATTCTCTACAAGAGCTTTGAACTCTTTGAATCTATTAAAGACTTTAAATTTTCTTCTAAGGAAATACACCCATGTCCTACTATAGTCATCAATGAATGAAACAAAGTAAATAGATTTTTAAATCAAAGGAACATTAGCTAGACCAAACATATTAGAATAAATCAAGTCCAACACCTTAGAACATTTGTGAGAACTACAATAAAACTAAACATGGTTTTGTTCACCATAGTTGCAATGTTCGCAAAAATAAAACTCAAGATTACAATCATTCATACCATTAATGAGGTTTTTATTTTTTAGGGTCCTCAAACCCTTTTCACAAATATGACCAAGCCTTTGGTGCCTTAACATTGTCTTCTCAGCTAAAAATTTCATCTCCATATAATGAGCACCCTTAGGTACCCATAAAGAATGACCATCCAAAGTATATGCAACAGTCCTCTTCTCTACTAGTTCAAATGGTGAGGATGAAGACTCTGAAGCTCTCTTCATTGAAATAGAGACACTATTTCACTAAACCACACATGCATCAAGTTGAAATAGAGTGCCAATCCAAACACCCTTAGCCAACACCATAGATCCTCTAGTCATCTTGCATCCTCCATTTGAGAAAACAACCTACACACCCACATCATTCAACTTACTTAAAGAAGGTTCCATGCCAAACTAGGGATATGTACAACACCATTTATCCCCTTCACTCATCCATCAGGGAACTGAATCAAGACTCTTCCACGGCCAAAAATCTTCATGTGAGAATCATCATCCAAGTACACGTTTCCACCATTGTATTCTTCATACTTCAAAAACCAACCCCAATGCATGTTCACGTAAATGATGTACCAAAATCAATAAGCCACACATCTTCAAATGCATGCATTGCCAAGGCAATGACAAATACATCTACTTCATCCTAAGAGGACTTGTTAGAATCCAAATCATAGTTCTTCTTGTGTTTCTTTTTCTCCTCCTTGCAGTCCTTGCAGAAGTGACCAAGTTTTCGGTAGTTCCAACATAGAGCTTTGGACTTTCTGGGAGACTGAGATCTCCCATGGGATTTGGATCTTCCTTTTTCTTCCTTCTTATCATTTTTCTTTCACTTCTCTTTAGATCTACCACAAACCACAAGGGCCTCCTTAGCTGATTCAAAAGATGTTCTCCACATCTCTCCAGACAACAATGAAGAAACCACTTCATCCATCTTGAAGGTGGTAGTGGTACTCCCAATGGCCATAACAAGGTGATCCCATGAATCTGGTAAGGAACACAGTATTGTCATACATTGATCCTCCTCCTCCATCTTCACACCAATAGAAGTAAACTCAGCAACAAACATATTGAAAGTATTTAGGTGATCAATGATAGATCCTCCATCTTCCATCCTTAGAGAATACAATTTCTTTCGTAGGAATAACTTTTTCACTAGGGATTTAGCATGATAAACATCTCCAAGCTTTTTCCAAAGATCTTTTGCAGTCTTCTCTTCATCCAAATATTTAGGAGCACAAAATTAGATAAATAGAGTCTTATCAGACTCTTAGCCTTTCGATCCATCAGATCCCAATCTTCTTGTTTCATGCCCAATGGCATGGTTCTAGATACTGCAAGCCATATATCTCTATCCACCAATAAGTCCTCCATATTGAGTTTCCACAACTCAAAGTTGCCTCCATTAAACTTCTCTATATCAAACCTCCTAGATATGTTCATCATCTCTTTCCTATAACAAAGATTTCAAAATCCTTTGCACAAGCTCCCACTCAAACGAAGGTCATCTAAAAAAAACCCTCTACCCAACAACTAGAACCAAAGGTGATCAGACTCTAATACCAACTGAAAAGAAGCAAGGTATGTGGAAATACTTCCTACACTGATCTATTGAGGAAAGATTTATGTAAATTTTTACTTTTATAGTTACAGATTAAGATGCACATTAACAGAAAGGTAATAACAACATCCAATTGCAAATACAAAACTTACAGCACAAGATATATGTGGGGAAAACCCTTATGGGTAAAATACCCCACACTCCAAAGCCACCCAATATATTATTCAAGAATTAAGAAAATTACAATATACTTGCAAAGAAGTATAACTTAAACTAGAGATCTAGAGGTAACTCAATATCTATAAGACTTTTACACACAACCTCCATCTCAAGCTCTTGATATATAGGAGATACAATATAGTAAACCGTCAACGGTAATTACAAAACCATGAGCCAAAACCACCCAAAAGTGCCACCCAAATTATCTCCAATCAAAGATTCCTTTTGATGTGCCAAATCACACACCAACATGTGTAACTATCCCCTTTATAGCTCTTTTGAGTGTCCAACACATTTTCATATTTCCCAAAAATAGGAGGTCCAACTTTTGGACGTCATAACTTTTGATCTGGGTGGCTGATTGACAAACCGTTTAATGCATCAAAAATCTTGTGAAGAGATATATCAAACTACAACTAGCTTTTCTAGGTACTAAAACTTTTGGGGTGTTTAGGGACCTCTAAGTGCCTCAAAATTGAGTTTCAAACTTTTTTTGACAACTTCAAAAAATAGAAACTTTAATATCTCAATCTAGGTATGATCATGAACTAAAACTCACCCAAGATGTTTATTTAGTAGTTCTACACCTTTTGGGAAAATTTTAGGTCAATCTAAGGTCAAATGTAGAGTTTCTAAAAATAGTAAGTCCCGCCATTTTTAGCCCTTTTGAAAACTTTGAAAGTTCTAGACCATTCTTCAAGATAAAGGGTATTCAAAAAGACCAAAACTTGGAATAATAGTAACCTTTCATAGTTGCAAGGTTGAGAAACTTTTCCTAGAAAATTGAAGAAATCTGTGTATGGCTTCAAACAATGTCCTAGGATGTGGTACCATAAATTTCATACATATGTGTTGAGTTTGGGATTTGAGCATTCTAAATATGAACACTATGTTTATTTTAAATTTGATGGTGATCGTTTCTTGTTTACTACATTATATGTTGATGATATGTTATTTATTGGTAAAGGGAGAGGAATGATTTTAGAACTAAAGTCTCAACTTGTAGCTAAATTTGAAATGAAATATCTTGTTGCAACTAAACACATTCTTGGGATGGAAATAAGAAAAGATAAACTAAATACAAAACTATGGCTTGGCCAGAGTAAGTATGTCAATTTAGTTTTATAGAGGTTTAACATGTTGGTTTGTATACCATTATGTGTTCCTTCTATAGTTGGAAGAAAGTTATTTGCTTCATAGTGTCCAACATCCCCATCAGAGATTGAAGAAATGAGTAGAGTGTCTTACCATAGTGCAATTGGAAGTTTGATGTATACTATGGTTTATACTAGACCAGACATTGCCCAAGCAGTGGGAGTTCTTTCTAGATATATGTCTAATCTTGGTAGAGTTCATTGGGATTTAGTAAACAGAGTCTTTAGATTTTTGTGCGGTACCATTGCATGATTGCACAACACACCCCATTTTGCCTTGACAAAATAGGGACCCAACTTTTATTTCTGCTTGTGGCTTGCTTATTTTTTGTTTGGGGTTTGAAAAAGGAAGAACCATTGTTATTGTTATTATTTTGTTCTACAACCTGAGGTACCTGTGTATGTCTTGGATATTGCACCATCTGGCCATTTCCATTTGGAGGTGGCATGATACTAAGTGGAGGTACTTGTAAAGGACTTGGCATTATAGTTGGATGTATCATAGCTCCATTGATCTGTTGTTGAGTAGGATATACAAAAAATGCAGGAAATGCCACATTAGGTGTTGAAGCAGGAATCAACTATTGTTTGGCTTTTATGGCTTCCTCAAAATTTCCTACCAAGGTTGTGACACCAAGATGTGTTCTCCTGATAAACATAGAAGTCACGGGATCTAATGCTGAGTAGTATATACTCCTAGCAACTTCATCTACTACAGTAGAGGGAGCGACTAGCTTTGAGAGCATCTTTTGGAATCTTGCATTGAAATTAGCTATAGGTTCTCCTTCAAATCTCTTGATTGTAGCAAATAGATGATAATTCATTGAAGGATCTATAGGTATTTTGAATCTATCCTTAAAGGCTTTCTCCAAGGCAACCCATGAACCAACTGAACCTTGACAAAGATTGATATACCAATTATATGCCTCTTCCCCTAAGGAAAATAGAAATAATCTGTATACCACATCCTAATGTTCAATTCTTGCTCTACAATAGGCTTCCTTGAATGTTCTAATGTGATCATCAACATCCTGATATGGATGATATTTAGGATAAATCTTGTCAGGATTTTTAGGTAAAGGATGATATGCATTGAAAGTTAGAGGTGACTTTGTAGCAAAGAATGACATTGTGACTGGTGGAGGTTGGATTGGAGGTGTTACAAGTGATCCCGTAGGTATTTGCAACTTGATAGGGGTTATTAGAGTGTGTTCTGGTGAAGCCTCTGATGTACTAGAACCTAGAGTGCGATGAATATCTATTGTTCTAGGTTTGAGTCCCTAGATAGGCAATTCTTGAAAGAGTCCACTAGATCTGGACTTGGTATTTGGCCTGAGAGCCAGGATTTCTACAATTTATGAAATTTTGGCTTGTTTACTATAAAGATCAGCTGAAACACTCGTATAAAGGATGTATTTACAATTAGAATCTAAAACCGATTGAACATTTATGCAATATTTGTATAAATGATGCAAATATGGGGTGATGTGAGACTTTTAGACACAGACATTAGGATATCATGTATCTTAAGTGAATTATTCCAAAGATTCAGTAAGAATACTTGAATGATAACTCATCTTTCAAGGATCACAACAATCGATTGCAAATCTTCAATATTTATTCTTGATTTTGCAATATTGGTGGATAAGCATGAACAGACTCAAAACAACAAATCTTAGCAAAATAGTTTGAAGTAAAGAGATATATGGATATTACCTCTTCTATGTCACCAAATCACCTACTAGGCAATGAAGATGGCCCTCCTTCTAGCACCAATTTAGGTTGATGATAATTGTTAGTCATAATAACATGCATAAAAATTTGCACAACAAACCTTTATTATCTTGTAAAGTACGATTAGTTTGAGATAAATTGATGACTCCAAGGCTCCGTTGATCAGGTCATGATCATCTAACATTACTTAGAGGTTGATGTGACATACTATTTTCCATTTCAAGGGGTCTTACATTTGCTTAGGTGATCAATATGGCACTGTATTCTATAAACTCACTCCACAGAGGTTAATTCTAATCTATTTCCAAAGATCACTGTGATATTTGTAAGCTTGATCAATTTTTCTGATTATTGCTCATCATGAACTTACACATTCTTCTACACTGCATATTTATTTAGATGACATGTCTACAAGTAGATATTTATGTGTTCTTCATGGATATTTATCTATATTTGCATGATATTTATCAATTTGACATGCTTCCATTCAAAAAATGCTCTATATTTTCAATTGTTTATGGGATATCTGTATATTTCATGTTTATTTTCTTTTGATTGTGTGTTATCTGCAATTATGGAGATGATCTATAATGAAATTCAAAGAAATTTAAAAAAATACTTCTAATTTTAGTGAACCTTTAGTTATTGAACCACATACACACAAGATACAGTCACGGAGAGAAGAAATCAAACCATAATTCACCAGGTTGTTCCATAGCTAGCTATGGTTGATGCTAACTTCAAAGGAACAAAGAATGAAAACAATATACGTAGACTGAAAAGCACTCCAAGGGATGCAGCTAATCAATGCATATATCTAGATTCCACTAACAAATCACTCAAGATTTACAATGATTAGTAATCAAAATAGCTTCTCTTTCATTTAAGTATGCAAAACATGTACATTTACAATAACTTTTAAATAAGTCCTAAATTCTTCAGAAATCAAATTTCAATTAAGTTTTGAATCCATATAAGATTGCACCCCTGCACCTTTTATAGAATAAGGTGAGGAGGCAATTACAATTGACCAATGGTCAAGATTTATCAATTTAGATCAACAGCTGACAATCCTCCTATGACTTAGTCAACTTTTCACTCATGGCATAGGTTGCCAGCCAGCAACCATTTGTATGACTCACTATTTTATAAGTATGCCATGCATATGTTCACTTAGTGATGCATTTATATTTACTCTTCATGTCCTTCCTCTTCACTTTCTTCTTGCTCATCATTCTCTTCATCTTCATCACTTTCATTATCACTATCACTCTGATAAACATTCTCTTTCATGTGGACCTTTACTGTTGTCTTGATAGATTCATATGCTTGCACTATTTTATCAACCTCTCCCCCATCTTCGATTTTAGCTTTTACTATTGCATGTTTATGAGATTGGAACTTAGCCTTTAGAGCTTCCATTTTGCCTTTCCTGTTATTTAATGTCTCATTGTATGTCTCCACTTTAACCTTTATTCTCATGATTCTATTCATTACTTCCTCTATCAAGTGGGTGAGGGGGCATCTGCTATTAACTTAAAATTATAATGCAAAGCCTTAATAGAAAAATATGCATCTTGATTCTTAAATTTACCTTCTATTTTCCCTTCCAAAGTTTCCAAGGTTTCTACCTCATATGCCATCATGCTGTGTAGCTTGACACTAATATCCCTTAGCTTGCTACTGCACTTCTTCAATACATCACACTCAGACCTGACATCTTCATACCATATACCTATTAGTAGTGCAGTATTATTGTCAAATACCTTATTACTTATTAGAATTTGTGGATCAATCCTCTTCATCTCACTCAAAGCACTTAGGTCTTTTTCCAATTGGAATGACCTTTTTGTGTCATTCCACCTCTTGGACTACCTCATCATCTGATAAATCCACTCTATTATCTAAGGAGAGAGGAAGCTCCCTACTTGTCTTGAGCATTTCACTTGTTTTCTCTTCAGCTTTCTTGGTTTTAAATTTATTTATTGTGGGAAGAGGAACATCATGTTGTAGTTCCTTCCTAAAAACTTCACCACCTGCTCCTCTCAATGTGATGGGGTCAGTATGGACATCTCCCCTCATGACTATTCTCTGTTTCTTAGGTGGTGACATCAGTGGCATCCCTTTCCTCTTCTTTCTTGCTATCAGTAAGTCATCATATTTAGGTTCTTTATTTAATCATTCTTCTTCCAAGGGGTCTCCCTCTTCCAATTCATGTTGTAGGAATTGTCCTTCCACCTGCATCTCTGTAATCTCAACATTAGGCTTCAAAATTCTCTTAGTTTTTCATTTTTTTGGTGGAGGTTGTGTCACTGATGTAGATGCCTGAGCTAATGTGGAGGCACCTACAGCCTTAGTGGTGACCATTTCTATAATCACCCCCTTGGTTCATTCTTACTTTCCTTACTTTTAGGGGGTATCTTCTTTTTCTTTTCTGTGGGTAATCTCTCCCCATTGGATTTTCTCTTTTCGGTGAGGAAATCATTGTATTCCTCATTAGACAATTCTTGTCTCTTCTTCTTAGTATCAAGAGTAAGGGTAATGCCCCTTTTCTTTAGTTTGGCTATTTCTACTTCTACCCAAGCTTGCGTTAGTTGGATCACCCCATTCATCATCTGATCTAGGGATATATCTTCTTGTTGTGTGAGATCAGGGGATGATATGGTGTCATTATACACCTTTTGTCCTCATATTCATTGGACATTATCTTCCCATCATCTTTATGTAGTTGTGCTGGCACTGGGATATAGTCAAAGGTCTTGACTTGATTTAGGGTGAGTCTTTGATATTTCCTTCTTCTCACCTCAGCTTCATCATCACAATCAGTCCAAAAGTCCTCTAGATGCTTTTGATGTATCTATTTTCCCAATACCTTCTACATCCTACCATAAGGATCATATGATCTAGCCAGAGGAAATGGTTGTAGATACATTAGTTTCAACCCCTCAAAAGCATGCTTTATGATCTTTGAATCTGGACGCATGTACCAGCCCATAGATACTGGAATCAAAATTGGAGGTATCTTCTTCTGTGCCTTATAGGCCTCAACTATGGTGGATGCCTGTCTTATAAATTCCATCAAGACAACCCAATCCGTAGGGTATCTTAGCAACATAAGAGGTTGTCCCTCAAACCCCTCAATCCTAATATATGAGAAAGTAACAAATTGGATAAACCATGCTCCATGTCGATAGATAATTTCTTGAGCTTCCATGCTCAGCCTTTTAGTTCTATCTTTCTCCATAGTTCTAACCAGATGCATGGAGAATGCATCATTTACTAGTTTATAGTCTTCAAGGTATACCTTTCTTTGCAATTAGGGATAATGATCCCATATGTGTGCATCATTAGCATCACCACCAGCCTTGTCCACTATTTTTAGAGCATCAAATGTTCCTCTATATGCACAAGAGTACACCCAATATGAAGTCATGTAGAATAAACATATTTGTCCTCCCAGGTTCCTCATTTCCTCGTCCAATGAGTCACTAATGATTTTGGCCCATAGGGGTTTGTTGTCTGCATATAAGACCATCTGGATGATCCCAAACATCTAATTCTCAAAATCTCCAGCATGAGGCCTGCTAGTCAGACTGCTCAGCAGGGCAATCATATATTGGTACTCATCATCAAAGTCAAACTTGTATAAGTGTACTGGTAGCTGTGCTGAGGCGGTATAAGTGTTTCTCTTCAATCTCCATTGGTACATCTTCTTCTTAGCATTCTTGTTGTTGTTGTTATACTCTGTCTCTAGTTTACACAGGTCCACATTCACCACCTTATTCACTACTAGAAAATTGAAAGTGGCAGTGATGCCCTTGACTGAAAAGTCAGTGTATATCCTTCCATGCTTCTCTACCCACCCAATTTCTAGGTTGTAATTTCTTGCACATTCCACTACCAATTCCAGATCATCCATAGCATAGGGAAAACCAGTTGTATGCCACAAACCTGAGATAAACACCCTATCTAGAATAGGATTATCCTTATCATTATTTGACCTTGTCAACCATATAGCTAGGTCCGTATCCCCTTGATGTGTGTCACCAATGACCCCATATTTGAATTGTACCCCCTCTGGTTGCACAAACATGGGCTTGAGGAACTCAGCCTCAGACCTATTTCTCCTAACATATTCCATGGATTCCTGTAATAGACATGATATATTTGACCCTATAGTGTCCATATGCATTTGTACAACATGATGTACTTCTATCATATCATGTATGTTCTGTATATTACCCCTCATTTTACCTTTCTTCACATTATCATAAGATCATACCCTAGTAAAGAAAAATACTCTACCTATAATTACAAAAAATGACAATGAAAGGGTTTACAGTTACTTACCTGATAATGCTTTCCTTTGGATTAGATGAGTGATTATGGGGAAAGACTATAAACATGCAAGATCACCACTTTTGTTCCGTTACGTTGAAGGATCCGATTCATTGACAGGTAGTTGTTGAGGGTTTAACTTTAGAGCTCTCTAATTTCTTGATTTATTGCAAGGTGAACAAAAATGACCTTTGAATTTTACCCTTAAAATAGATCAATAAGACAAATTAGGGTAAAATATGTTGTCTTGATTAAATCTGTCAATCACTTCCAGGGGATTCGTAGATGTCACCAAGTATTCAGTTTGTATTTGTAATCAGCAAGAGTTCATCTACCACTTTAATTGCATTTAATGTTAAAGGGGTTGATCTTTGAAATATTAGGGATATTCAAAAATATAACCTCCCTCAGATAATATGACCCCCCTTTTGCGTGGGATAACTATGTGCAAAGAATCAGGTGATATGGTCAACATTTGACCATGATGTATATCGGGTCAAGGAATTAAGATCAGGGGTATCTAAAATATGACCCCCCCTTTTCACTAAAAAAAGATCACAATGACATCATCATGTCATTGATATCATTTAGTTATTATGTTTTAATGATGTCATCATCATATTAAGAAATATGACAGATATTGGATATATGACCCCCCTTGGTTGAGATGGGATGATGATGTCATCATCGGGTGATTTCTTTCACTCATTGGAATTGGATGACATCACTGACATTGTGGCATAGGGTGACATTTGTAAAGAGGGTGATATTCGTAAGATGACTGATATTAGGAAATATGACCCTCCGCAGGATATGTGAAGTTCCTTGATAGGTAGGTGTCAGCTTTTATTTAAATTTGACATCTGCGCATCACACACCTAGTGATTGTATGGTGATGATTCTAGATCTAGGTGATCTTATCAAATATGATTGATATTAGGAAATATGACTCCCTACCTAGGTAATATCAGGTTTGACCAAACTTTGACTGAACATAACTTTCTTTCGTTAGACAATTTTGGGGTGATCCGAAAGACAAACCTGCTTAGAATTTTGAACACTTTCCAACCATGAAGTTAATAATGGAAACTACTAATTTTATCAACTGACCTCATCCAGTAGCAAATCAACCCTCCTACAAGGTTACATGCATGACTGATTTTACCAAACTGCCCAAAGCAGAAAACAAGCAAGCCACAAGCAGAAGGAAAAGTTGGGTCCCTATTTTGTCAAGGCAAAATGGGGTGTGTTGTGCAATCACATAACAACTTTCCACCAAATAAAATAACCAAATAATGATTCAAGTGATGTGATCACATTCTAACATAGCATTGTAACTCTTTCTAAGTATAAGTATTATGATATTTCTAAATGATATGATTTTTATCATTGCAATAATGCTAGCAAAGGGTCAAGTGTGTCCAAATGATTAATTATCCTCATCTTGAAAGTAAGTTGAAAACATGAGTAACTGGTGTTAAGATACATATTTTGGGATCATCCCTCATAGCCAACCTAGATAGAGCCTTGCTGCCAGCAAGCATCTATAGCCCTGACAAGGTTATCTATACAATCCCCCTAAGTAGAGACCCACTACTACTAGGCATCTATAGCCCCGGTAGAGTTACTTAGATGGCCTAATTTTATTCCTTTTGAATTTTCAATATTTATTCCTTTTGTTCATATGATATCATCATGTAAGCTCAATGTGCAAGGTATGGTCACTTACTAATTTAGGTTGGAGATCGTATTGGTAGAAAGGGAGTCCCTTTAGAGTTTTCACTTAACACCTATACTTATATGTTCCACAAACCCAAGGCTATTAGGTGAGTCATTGTGAAAATCACCCTAGTTAAGAAAAGACACCATGATGAAAAAGATATCATAGACTTGATCACCGATACTCCTCAAAATGAGTGATAACCTATATAGGAATTTGTTCTCATCACTTGAATCCTAAGAACTTGGTTTGGTTTCTCAGGGTGATAAGTTGCATCATCTTGACTAACCAAAACAAAACTCAATAGACAAGCAAACAAGCAAAACAAAACTGCACAAACAACTATACAATATGCACATTATAATACATTTGACTTACATGACCCTATTTTAGGCTTGAAAATAATGCTTGAGGAACTGTCCATTAACTGGTAATGGGACATCCTCATCGGTTAAAGTCTTGAGCTTGTAGGTACTGTCTCCTAAGATTTCTAAAATTTGAAAAGGACCTATCCAAAGTTTATCAAATTTACCATGATCCCCTTTCTTTTCATGTGCTTTATCCCACATAAGGACTAAATCTAAAATTCTAAAAGCCTTAACTCTGGCTCTTTTATCAAACCAGTGTTTGACAATAGCCTGATGTTTAGTAAATTGATCAATTGCTCTATTACTTTTTTCTTCTAGATGCATTAACTAAAGTAACCTGACTTCTTTTTTGTTATCTATACCTAGATACTCCTGTGCAAGATGCAATGTGGGGATCTTTAGGTTAATAGGGAGGATAGGATCCACCCCATATACTAGGTGATAAGGAGAATCTCCCAATGCATCCTTCATCCTAGTTCTATCTACCCACAATGTATACTTTAATACGGTGTTCCACTCCCTTGGATTTTTCTCTATTAATTTCTTTATGATGTTTAACAAGTTCTTATTTGTAGACTCTACTAGTCCATTCTCTTGATGGTAATAATTTGAAGAAAATTTCAAAATGATTCCATGGTTGAAATCCCAACTTGATAATCTTAATGATGCAAAGGTAGGTCCATTATCACATACTAAAGCATAAGGAACTCCATACCTGGTTATTATGTTGCTTTCCAAGAACTTGATCACATCCTTAGCATTACATGTCTTACTACTAACAACTTTAGTCCACCTGGTGCAATAATCAGTAATAGTCAACACATACCTATGGCTTGGGGATGATGGAGGATTAATAGGTCCTATGAAATCCATGCCCCATTGAACAAATGGGTGCATCTCCATCACTGGTTGCAAGGGTTGAGCAGCATATTTTTCTCTATTAGTAGTAACCTAACACATATGATAACATTTGATGTGTTCAATAGTATCTTTAAAATTATTGGGCCAGTAATATCCTGCTCTAAGGATAGCATGAGTAGTGGCTAAGTGTGACCCATGTACGGTTCCAAACTTATCATGTAATTTTGTTAACACTTTGTCTACTTCTTGCCTTTCTAGGCATCTAAGATATATTCCTTCATAATTAGTTTTGAAAAGGATCCCTCCTTTTATCATGTATTTTTGTGATCTTATCTTCAAGGCTCCCCTTTGTGAGGCCTTTAATTTTGAAGGACATCTTCCAATAATTAGAATATGCCTGATATCTGAATACCAATCTTCAATTTTCTTTATATTTATAACATATTGTTGTCTTATGATGTTGTGATCAATTTCTAATATCATCTAGCTCAGGGCTTGTCCTCTTATTAATTTCATGGGTGTTATATCCATATCATATTCATGGAGGACTGTTATCCATTTAGCTCTCTTTTCACCTAGTTCACTTTGCATTAGAAGCATCTTTACTGCTACATCTGGTCCTACAACAATTACCTTACTTCTCAAGATGTAATGTCTAAAGTTCTTGACTGCATGGACTAAAGAAAGTGCTTGTCTTTCAACATCCATATATCTAAGATCTACATCTTTGAAAGGGCAACTCATGAAAGCTATAGGCCTTTCTTCTTTAGCCTCATTTCTCTGTGTTAATACTGCTGCAAACATATGCTCTGAAGCAAATGAGTCTATGTAAAAATCTTTGGTATAGTCTGGACTAATCAGAATAGGGGCATCAGATATAGCTCTCTTGATGTCCTCAAAAGCTGCTCTGGCTTCAGGTGTCCACTCAATTTTAGCATCTTTCTTGAGCATTACATTCAATGGTCTGACAATCTCTACAAAGCCAGTAATTAATTTTCTAACAAAATTGATCTTACCAAAATAAGATTTGAGCTCCTTCTTACTTCCAGGAAGCTGTATCTTCATGATTGATTCTACTCTTGTAGGGTCAATAATGATCCCATTCTCTGTTATCAAATGACCTAATAACTTCCCTATGGTTACCCCAAATATGCATTTCTTAGGGTTTAGGGATATTCCATAATGTTCACACTTCTTTAGTACCTTCCTGAGGTCTTCTACATGATTTCCCCTCTCTTTAGAGAAAACTGTCAAGTCATCCATGTATATAACTATGCATTTACCAATTAAGCCTCTAAAGGCTATATCCATTTCTTACTGAAAAGTGGTCCTAGCATTTATCAAGCTGAAGGGCATGCACCTATAAGAAAATATACCCCACTAAGTCATGAATGTTGTCTTCAATCTATCTATTTTGTCTACCATCACTTGATTGTACCCTGAAAAACCATCTAAAAATGACATCATCTTTGCATCGTTTACTACTTACAAGACCTCATCTAATTAGGGCAAAGGATAATTATCCTTTTCAGAAGCTCTATTTAAATTCCTAAAGTCTACACATAACCTAATGTCACCATTCTTCTTCCTTATAGGGACCAAGTTGGCCACCCATGTAGAATGTCTCATAGGGAATATGATTCTAGCATTAAGCAATTTCTTCACTTCTTCAAAAATGATGGGCTCCAATAAAGAATTAATAGGTCTCTATTTTTGTCTAAAGGGCTTGGCATCTAGCTTTAATGGTATAGTATGAGTAATGATTGAAATATCATAAGTCTTTAGCTCACCATATGTCTAGGAGATAACATGGATCTAATCTTTAAGTGCTTGGGTTATCCCTATCATTTCTTCTTTTGTACACACCTTACCAATCAAGACATTCTTTTTTTCTTCATTTTGTCCTATGTTGACTGGTGAATATTCTCCTCCATCTGCTTTAGGGAGATCTTTCTATTTTAGCATGTTATCTAGATAAAATGTTCTTTCTAATTCTATTATTCCTTTGGGAATCTTGTTACTAGGCAGATCCATGATCTCTTCTTCTTCCCAGTTATGATCTTCCACATTCCTTTCATCTATGATTTGCATATCAAACACGTCTCTATTTGATATGAAGTCTAAAATGTGCTGGTCATCATCAAAAACTCGAAGGTTAATGACATTATTTGGTACAGAGGGTACTGACACTAATTCAATAGAAAATCTTTTCAAACTAGATATGGATAATGGCTCTAAAGTACTCGCAGCTTAGGCCAAGGCATCTACCCTGTGATTTTATTCTCTAGGTACATGGGTGATGTTAAATGCATCAAAATATTCTATCAAATCCCTTACCCTATGTCTATAATTAGACAACTTCTTGTAATTACAAGAGTATATACCTCTTACTTGTCTTACTACTAATTTTGAGTCTCAATAGACATGCATAATCTTTACTTTCTTTCTGAGTGCAAACAATATCCCATGAATTAGAGCTTCATATTCTATCACATTATTTGTGCATGGGAATTGTAATCTATATGCTACCAAGTAGGATTTACCAGCTAGATCAATACGGTCTATTCCTACTCTAGCCCCTTGTTTTGATTTGGATCCATCAAACCTGAGGATCCATGGATTATCTTCAGTTAAAGGTTTATCTAGACCTTCTCTTTTCTTTTTAGCTCTGGTGGCTATACCACCTAATATCCATTTCAATTTTGGTGATTCAATCTTCTCAAACTTTGCCTTATCTGACTAATGTGAAGCTAATATTCCTTTTTCTTCTTTGTCATCTAAAGAAAGATCTTTTGAACAAGCCATCATCTATTTTTCTAGAATATGCAAACATAATGAGCAAGTAGTCTCTGAATGTGGTGCTTCATGTAACCTGCACCAACCTTCAATCAGAATATCTTTTGGAGAAGTATGCTGTAGTATCATTTTATGAATTTGCTTTGATAAAAATTCCTCAAACTTGGTCAAATTACTATCTCTATCTTCATCATATATTTCATAATCTGATTCAGCCAAACAATCCGTTCCTAGGGTGATATTCTTGTTACTCTTAGAATTACTCTTAGTGTATAGCAAAATCTCTTCTATCCTCTGAACGAGACTTTCATCATGCTATGCACTTTCTTTTGTTCCTGCAGATGACAGACAAGAATCAACATCACTACCATTATCTATAAAGCTTACCATGGATGATGATGATGCCTTCTCACTGCATGCTTGTTCCATTTCCATCCTATCTAAGCAAGCATCACAGTTCTTTTCAGAATGTGCTTCAACATGTAACCTGCACCATCCCTCAATTAGAATATCTTCAGTAGACATATTTAGCAAATGGCAATGTTGCATTTCTTTGGACAAGTGCATTTCAAAGTTCTTAAAGTGATCTACTTCTTTATCATCTTCTAAACTACAATAAGACTCTATGATTACTCTATCATCCTAAAGATTATCATCATGAACATGAACATCATACATGAGGATCTCCTCTATCTTGATGGTCTGGGGCCTAATGGTGTAAACTCCAGGTTCAACATCTACATACATGATCTCATTAGTTTTATTGTACTCAGCGATCATATGTTCAAGCGAGGTTCAGTATCTATCCTTATTTGGTTAGGAATTCCTTTCCAAGGTAGCCACATGTGACTGAAATCAGTGGACATGTATCCATTGAGTGTTTTTGACCAATCTCTACTGAGTAACATTCCATATGTATCTAGTATATCTACTACTTGAATATCGATGTAGTATTGAATTCTTGGATCTGATGCTAACTACATATGGATATGAGTTAATTCTCCTACAACACTCACTTCTATTTTATCTAACTATGTTACCTTCTTTAGTGACTTGGCAGGATGTAACCCTAAGGTGTTACATATGGACAACAACATTACATTAGTAGATGCACTTGAATCTACTAAGCAATTATGTAAATTCTTACTAAACATCCTTATTGTAAGGAGAAAAGGAGGTGATTCAGTCTTATCTCTAAAAGAGTCATGTGTGAAGTTTCTAGAGGTTGGATAGTGGATAGAATTTTGTGCTTAACACTAATATCCTTAGTTGCATGATCTTTATTCACAATTTGATTTGAGAGATGACTGTCCTCTTTTAGAGTAGGATCATCTAAAGATTTCATGAAGGCCCTTTTAATAGCTAGGGTTTTGAGTAGTTCTGACAATGACAAATTGATTTTGATCTTTTTCATTTCATCTGCTAAGTATGTGACCAATTTGTCAGACTTAGGGGATTGATTACTAGTTTTTGGCATTGCATTTTGTAGTGCTAAGTACTAAACATTAACTTTAGGAAATCTAGGGTTATTACTTGCCTTAGGATTAGGAGGAGTGTTAAAATTATTTGGAGGCAAGGATGTAGTCAAAGGACCAATAGGTTGGTTGGGGTTATTCCTTAGGTTGTAGTTATGTCTACCCTGATACTGTTGCTAATAAGCATGCACCTCTTCATGTTCAACTGATGGCTCATTTTCATCTTCAAAGGGAAAAACATAATTTGTTTCAAAAGCCATAGCTAACTCTTCACATGCTAAGGTGTAATTCTCATGAGATGACATTATCTACTAATGAGGATTATTGATGAAACTTTCCAATACAAGAGCAGAATCATATCCACAAGGGACAATTTCATTTCCTTCAACATAAGGTTGATTACCTATAGTATTAGATACTTTAGCTTGGAATATACTAGTTACTATCCTAAACTATGGACAATCCAACTGTGCATGAGCATTCGTGTTGCGTATCCTACACCAGTTTGTAAGGGTTTCTTCTGCCAGGTTCACTCTAGTGGTCTGCTTAGGTTCACTAGGAGGCTGATTATCTAGGGGTGATGGCAGAGAACCATTGTTCGGCTTAGTGTTCCACACTCTAGGCTATCTAGGGGGATTGTTGTTACCACTATTGTTATTATTATTGTTATTATATCCCCTATCAAGATATCTAGATCTATCATTGTTATATCCTCTATTCTAATTTGGTTGGGAATAGAAATTCTGACTCCTCAGATGAGTGATCTCAGTCATCAATTTCCTCAGTTGTGCTAATATTTATGTGTTCTTCATGGATATTTACCTATATTTTCATGATATTTATCAATTTGACATGCTTCAAATCAAAATATGCTATGTATTTTCAATTGTTTATGGGATATCTACATATTTCATGTTTTGCTTATTTGCTTTCGATTGTGTGTTATCTGTAATTATGGAGATGATATGTAATGAAATTCAAATAAATTTAAAAGAATACTTCTAATTCTAGTGAACCTTTAGTTATTGAATCACATACACACAAGATACAGTCATGGAGAGAAGAAATCAAACCATAATTTACCAGGTTGTTCCACAACTAGGTATGGTTGATGCTAACTTCAAAGGAACAAAGAATGAAAACAATATATGTAGACTGAAAAGCACTCCAAGGGATGTAGCTAATCAATGCATATATCCAGATTCCACTAATAGATTACTTAGGATTTACAATTATTAGTAATCAAAATAGCTTTTCTTTCATTTAAGTATACAAAACATGTACGTTTACAATAACTTTGAAATGAGTCCTAAATTCTTCAGCAATCAAATTTCAATTAAGTTTCGAATCCATAAAAGATTGCACCCCTGCACCTTTTATAGAATAAGGTGAGGAGGTAGTTACAATTGACCAATAGTCAAGATTTATCAATTTAGATCAATGGCTGACAATCCTCCTATGACTTAGTCAACTTTTCACTCGTGGCACAGGTTGCCAGCTAGCAACCATCTATATGACTCGCTATTTACAAGTATCCCATGCATATGTTCACTTAGTGATGTATCTATATTTATACTTCATGTCCTTCCTCTTCACTTTCTTCTTTCTCATCATTCTCTTCATCTTCATCACTTTCATTATCACTATCACTCTGATAAACATTCTCTTTCATGTGGACCTTTACTGCTGTCTTGATAGATTCATATGCTTGCACTATTTTATCAACCTCTCCCCCATCTTGGATTTTAGCTTTTACTATTGCATGTTTATGAGATTGGAACTTAGCCTTTAGAGCTTCCATTTTGCCTTTCCTGTTATTTAATGTCTCATTGTATGTCTCCACTTTAACCTTTATTCTCATGATTCTATTCATTACTTCCTCTATCAAGTGGGTGAGGGGGTCATATGCTACTGACTTGAAATTATCATGCAGAACCTTAATAGCAAAATCTACATCTTGATTCTCAAATTTTCCTTCTATTTTCCCTTCCAAAGCTTCTAGGGTTTCTTCTTCATATTCCATCATACTGTGTAGCTTGACACTGATATCCCTGAGCTTGCCGTTGCACTTCTTCAATACATCACACACTCAAACCTAATATCTTCATACAATATACCTATTAGTAGGGCATTATTATTGTCTAATACCTTATTAGAATTTGTGGATCAATCCTCTTCATCTCACTCAAAGCACTTAGGTCCTTTTCTAATTGGAATGACCTTCTTCCTATGTCATTCTGCATTTTTCCCACCTTCCTCTTTAGGTTACTTAAAGAACTCCACCTCTGTAGAGAGGTCTTTAACACATCTTCAACCCTAGTGAGTGTCAAAAACATCCATTTTTCCATCACCATTGCTTCAAGTTTCATAAGGTCCAATTTGGTAACCTCCTCTTGTGATATGATAGTCAATGGGATTGCAAGATCAGCTGGTGCATGATTAGGGTTAATTAACCCTTTTATGAAAGAATGCAATTGAGCAATGTGCTACTTATGTACTTTATTTTTGTCCTTTTCCTTCTTCACCCTTTGGGTTAAAGAATCAATAATATCCTTCCCTTCTTGACCTTCCCAGTTTTCATTGGCAAAACACAGATCAACGTTTGTGATCTAAAATTCCTCCAAGCTTATTTTGCCTTTTTCCTTTTCAACTGTGGGAAGGGCTATCTGTGTGGTCCTCCTACCTATGGTAGGATCTCTTTTTATAGTAGATGTTAACCTAGCCTTCCTCCTTGGTTTCATCATGCTCTCAGCAAATAGGGTAGAGACATCAAAATCTTGGATCTCTAACACCTGATCTGTATGTATTTCCTTTCTAAGCCAGTGAGGTATATCACCTCCAGTTGTTTATATCATGGGTATCTGGCTCTCCAGTATTATCTTTTATCCTTGGTCGAGAAGGCACCTTCCTAATTTCTTCCTCATGTAGTTCATCATGAGGGGGGTCTTCTTGGAGTTCTTCTTGTTGAGGGGCTATCTTTTACAAAGGAGGATCCTGTGGAATATCCACATTCTAATCTTGCGCTTCATTCTGTGATCCGTCCTTTGGATTTTCATCCTCTTTCTTATTATGTTCACCCTGTGATATCTTAGCCTCTTGAAAAGCTTGTGTATTCTACCTTCGGGGATCACCCTGATCACCCTTGGTCATACCCTCTATCTCTTTATCAATATCCTGATCATGGGTCATTTCCTATTCTCCACCTATAGGTGCATTGATATTTTGTGGCTTGGGGTCTTCCTGACCTGATTTGTCTTCTATCCCTGGGACCTCTTCTGAATCTTTCTATTCAGTATGTAGTGGAGCTAGGATCTATTCTTTATGAACATCTTTGAGTAACACCCCTTGATCTTCCTTATCTTGATGCAATGATGAACCTCCCTGGGCCTGAGTAACACCAATGTCTGATATGCCCTGATCACCCCCACTCTTCCATTGGACCTCTGATATTTTTGGTTCTATGGGTGTCTTATGTTGTTGATGATCTTGATCAAGAGCAGTACTATCTTTCTTTATATATTCTACCACTTTGGTCCTTTTAGGTTCCTTGGGTCCACCATCATCCTTGCTTGGGCTTATATCACCCCTATATGCTAAGTTTATGGCTGCAGGACTAATAACCTGATCAACCAACTTGTCTAGTCCTATCTGTTGAACCACCTTTTAAGGACTATTCTGTTTTGTTTCTTCCAACAATTTTCCTTCTCCCAACACCCTCATTTGGGCTAATGGAGTCCCATGAGGAGTCATTCTGGTGTTAGTAACTAGAGTTTCCATATGTTGAGTAGACACCTATTGGACTATCTCATCATCTGATAAATCCACTATATTATCTAAGGAGAGAGGAAGCTCCCTACTTGTCTCAAGCATTTCTCTTGTTTGCTCTTCAGCTTTCTCAGTTTTAAATTTAATTATTGTGGGAAGAGGAACATCATGTTGTAGGTCCTTCCTGAAAACTTCACCGCCTGCTCCTCTCGACATGATCGGGTCAGTAAAGACATCTCCCGTCATGGTTGTTCTTTGTTTCTTAGGTGGTGACCTTAATGGCATCCCCTTCCTCTTCTTGCTTGCTATCAGCAAGTCATCATCTTTAGGTTCTTTATTTAATTGTTCTTCTTCCAAGGGGTCTCTCTCTTCCAATTCATGTTGCAAGATTTACCCTTCCACTTGCATCTCTATAATCTCAACAGTAGGCTTCAAAATTCTCTTAGTTTTTGGTTTTTCTAGTGGAGGTTGTGTCACTGATGTAGATGCCTAAGCTGATGTGGAGGCACCTACAGCCTTAGTGGTGACCCTTTCTATAATCACCTGCCTTGGTTCATTCTTAGTTTCCTTCCTTTTAGGGGGTATCTTATTTTACTTTTCTGTGGGTAATCTCTCCCCATTGGATTTTCTCTTTTTAGTGAGGAAATCATCGTATTCCTCATCAGATAATTCTTGTCTCTTCTTCTTAGTATCAAGAGTAAGGGAAACACCCTTTTCTTTAGTTTGGCTATTTTTACATCTACCCAAGCTTGGGTTAGCTAGAAATGGTGTCATTATTCAACTTTTTGTCCTCATATTCATTGGACATTATCTTCCCATCAACTTTATGTAGTTGTGCTGGCACTGGGATACAGTCAAAGGTCTTGACTTGATTTAGGGTGAGTCTTTGATATTTCCTTCTTCTCACCTTAGCTTCATCATCACAATAGGTCCAAAAGTCCTCTAGATGCTTTTGATGTATGTATTTTCTCAATACCTTCTACATCTTACCATAAGGTTCATATGATCTGGCCAGAGGAAATGGTTGTAGATATATCAGTTTCAACCCCCTGATAGCATGCTTTATGCTCTTTGAATCTGGACACATGTACCAGCCCATAGCTGCTGGAAACAAAATTGGAGGTATCCGCTTTTGTGCCTTATAGGCCTCAACTATGGTGGATGCATGTCTAACAAATTCTATCAAGACAACCCAATCGATAGGGTATCTTGGAAACATAAGAGACTATCCCTCAAACCCCTCAATCCTAATATATGAGAAAGTAGCAAATTGGATAAACCATGCTCCACGTTGATAGATAATTTCTTGAGCTTCCATGCTCAGCCTTTTAGTTCTATCTTTCTCCATAGTTCTAACTAGATGCATGGAGAATGCATCATTTACTAGTTTATAGTCTTGGAGGTATACCTTTCTTTGCAATTGGGGATATTGTTCCCATATGTGTGCATCACCAGCATCACCACCAGCCTTGCCCACTATTTTTATAGCATCAAATGTTCCTCTATATGCATAAGAGTACACCCAATATGAAGTCATGTAGAATAAACATGTTTGTCCTCCAAATTTCCTCATTCCCTCATCCAGTGAGTCACTGATGGTTTTGGCCCATAGGGGTTTGTTGTCTGCATATAAGACCATCTGGATGATCCCAAACGTCCAATTCTTGAAATATCCAGCATGAGCCTGCCAGTCACCTTGCTTAGTAGGGCAATCATATATTGGTACTCATCTTCAAAGTGAAACTTGTATAAGTGTACTGGTAGCTTGGTTGAGGCAATATAAGTGATGCTCTTTGATCTCCACTGGTACATCTTCTTCCTATCATTCTTCTTGTTGTTGTTATACTCTATCTCTAGTTTACGTAGGTCCACATTCCTCACTTTATTCTATAAAAGGTGTAGGGGTGCAATCTTTTATGGATTCAAAACTTAATTGAAATTTGATTGCTGAAGAATTCAGGACTTATTTTAAGGTTATTGTAAATGTACATGTTTTACATGCTTAAATGAAAGAGAAGCTATTTTGATTACTAATCATTGTAAATCCTGAGTAATCTATGATTGGAATCTAGATATATGCATTGATTAGTTGCGTCCCTTGGAGTGCTTTTCAATCTGTATATATTGTTTTCATTCTTTGTTCCTTTGAAGTTAGCATCAAGCATACCTAGCTATGGAACAACCTAGTGAATTATGGTTTGATTTCTTCTCTCCATGACTGTATCTTGTGTGTATGTGATTCAATAACTAAAGGTTCATTAAAATTAGAAGTATTATTTTAAATTTCTTTGAATTTCATTATAGACCATCTCCATAATTGCAGATAACACATAATCAAAAGCAAATAAACATGAAATATGCAGATATCTTGTAAATAATTGAAAATACAGAGCATATTTTGAATGGAAGCATGTCAAATTGATAAATATCATGCAAATATAGATAAATATCCATGAAGAACACATAATAATCTACTTGTAGACACATCATCTAAATAAATATGTAGTGTAGAAGAATGTAAGTTCATGATGATCAATGATCAGAAAAATTGATCAAACTTACAAATATCATAGTGATCTTTGGAAATAGAGTAGAATTAACCTCTCTATGGAGTGAATTTACATAATACAGTGCCATATTGACCACCTAAGCAAATGTAAGACCCCTTGAAATAGAAAGAAGTATGTCACATCAACCTCTGAGTAACGTCAGACGATCATGACCTGATCAATAGAGCCTTAAAGTCATCAATTTATCTTAAATTGATCATACTTTACAAGATAATAAAGGTTTGTTGTGCAAATTTTTATGCATGTTTTTATGACTAACAATCATTATCAACAGGTACCTTAAATTATTCCTTGTGTTATCATGGTAATTCGATAGGATACATGCATTCCATTGATATTCATGGTTATGTGGATTCAAACTAGGAAGGTGATGTTGATAATAGATGATCCACCAGTGCTTATGTGTTTACTTTATTTGGTAGTACAATTAGTTGGATGAGTAAGTGAAAGGATATGGTTTCTCTTTCCACTAATGAAACTAAATATATAGCTGCTACTCATGCTTGTAAAGAAGCTATTTTTCTTAAGAGACTATGTTCAGATATCAGAATAAAACAAGGCACAATGATAGTTTATTGTGATAGTCAGAGTGTGATCTACCTAGCTAAGAACCCAACAATTCATGCTAGGACTAAGCACATTGATGTACAATATTATTTTGTTAGAGATATGGTCAAGGATGGTAGGGTGAACTTAGTTACGGTAGAGACTTTGATGAATGTTGTAGATTCATTAACTAAGCTTGTGAGCACAAAGAAGTTCAAATGGTTTTCAGAGTCTATGGACCTCTCAACCCCTAGCAATTAAATCATGGTGTTGATACTCCCTTTTCTCTTGCAAGGTGTTTGACAAGTGGGAGAATGCTAGGAAAGGTGTCCAAACTTGCAGCTACAAAAGGTTTCTATTCTTCCCAATTTTGCTCTTTTCAACTATCCTTTATCTTGAAGAATGGTTTGAACTTTGAAAGTTTCTAAAAGGGGCTAAAAATGGCAGGGATTACTATTTTAGTAACTCTACATTTGTGCATAGATGGACCCATAATTTTTCCAAAAGATAGGGAACTAACATGTAAACATCTTGCATCATTTTTTACTCAAGATCATACCTAGATTGCAAGATATTAAAGTTTTCATTTTTTGAAACTCTTGAAAAAGTTTCAAACTTATATTTGATGCACTTAGAGGTCCCTAAATGCCCCAAAAGTTGTCGTAACTAGTGAAGCATGTTATAGCATGATAGATCTCTTCACAATATTTCCTACACATCAACGGTTCATCAATCAAACACCTGGATCAAAAGTTATGGCCTCTAGAAGTTGGGCCTCCCATTTTGGGAAATATGAAAAAATGTTGGACACTTAAAAGAGTTGTAAAGGGGAGAGTTACACATGTTGGTGTGTGATTTGGCATATCACAAGGTATCTTTGATTGGAGTTAATTTGGGTGCCACTTTTGGGCAGTTTTGGCTCATGGTTTTGTAATTACCGTGGATGGTTTATTGTATTGTATCTCCTATATATCATGAGCTTGAGATGGAGGCTATGTGTAAGAGTCTTATAGATGTTGAGTTGCCTCCAGATCTCTAGTTGGTTATACTCACGTGAAAGCTTACTATGCAAGTATGTTGTAATCTTCTTGATTCCTAAATAATATATTGGGCGGCTTTGGACTATGTGGTTTTTCTCGCAAAAGTATTTCCCCATGTAATTATTGTGTTGTGGTATGATTTCTATTTGTTTTTATTTGGTAACTCTTGTAAAGATCTAAAATTTTTTTGCATATCCCTCCCCTCAATATTAGTGTAGGAAGTTGTTCCGCTACCTTAGCTTCCTTACATATAGAACTCACATCTATATTTATTATGTCTAATGATCTTCACAAGATATTAAAGCCAAAGAAAGCATATTTTTAGGGGTTCAAATTCAAAATCATAAACTACTTAAAGAAAAACTACAATTATTAATCTTTTAATAATTTATTGAAATGTCCTTATGAGTCACCCATAATAGGATTTGAAGGGGGCTTGGGTGGTCCCCTACATTTTTATTTAAAGATACTATTTGGGTTGATAAGCTCACAACCTCTAGTATTGAAAATACTATCAACTTTCTCATGTAGGCTATGTATGACACAAAATTTAATTAGACAATGGATAATCTACCTTGATCTAATGGTTGTCTACAAAAAAGTGTGGAGCGAGTGATTTTGGTCATCAATCTAGAATTTATTTTTAGTGATAGAAGGTTGGTTGACTCATAGTATATGGGAAAAGCCAAAATATAACATTAGTAATGGTCTTTCGACAAAAGACTAACTTAATCTTTTAAATAGAAAAACTTATTCAAAGAATAAACCCTAATAGTCTAAAGGGAGGAAAGTTTTATACCGAAATGAATTTACAAATCTTGATTTCTTGTCTTATTCATTATGAGGGCAAGGATGTCTTAAAGAACCTATTATAGTTTTACATACCTTAGAGTTACTATAAATCAAACAATTATATTTAGAATCTTGTCAAGCTGGGAAGGCTAAGAAAAATCTCATTGACCAAAAACCTGTAGGATTGCGACGTTATCCAAGTCGAGTTGGGGTGGGTGAACAATACGATTGCATTGATTGCAATGCTATTTTTACTAAAAACTTTGGCCAAAGCAATGTACATGCCTCTAGTGCATTGTCGGTTCACCATGTCTAGGATTACGTACCCTATGGATATGATCACACTTAACTAGAGGGTATCTAGGGGTGCATGATTATAGTGTTCTGCAGGACACAAACACCAATACTCAAATGACAAATACCATAGGTCTATACTCTTTAGAAAGGGTAGGGTTACTTCCGGGAGAGAAGGTGTGCGGGAGACTATTGATCTGTGGATGGAGGTAAGGCTCTCTAAAGATGCTTTCTCTCTCTTCAATTAGAGGCATGCCGAGGCTTGTGATATGGAAGTCAACAATCAAGATGCAATAAACATTTGGTGAGTTAATTTATATGTCCTTCTTTCTATATAATTTAACACGTTTCAAATATTTGAAAATGGATAGACAATATAAATATTTTGATGCAATCATTTTTCTTTTCCAAGCTAATGATTAAACTCAAACAAAAAAAAATATTATCACCTTTTTACCTCTTCAAATTTACTTAATGGTAATTATTTGATTTTAGTGTTTTGAATAACTTTGGATATTACACCTCTTGACTCAACACCACTCCTATGGAATAGCCACTTGCATCACACTCAATAGTAAACACCTTATTAAAATCTAGTAAGACTAATATGGGCTGCTCTGCTACCCTCTTTTTTAAATAATCAAAACTCTTTTCTGAAAGGAACCTAGGTGTGCGGAAATCACTTCCTACGCTAATCTAACGAGGGGAGGAGAGCAAAAATTCAAATTTATCCTTACAATTACAAAAATGTTAAACCACTAATAGAGATACTATAACAAACACATAAAGAAGAAAGTGAGATAGAAGAAGTGACACACAAGATATACATGGGGAAAACCCTTATCGGGTGAAAAACCCCACACTCCAAAACCTACACAATGTATTATCAAAACTGAAATGGTTTACAATACACTTGCAATGAAAGCTCTCAAGAGTCTTCAACACTCATATCTAGAGACAAACCGGCAGTTTAACAATACCTGTCAAACATGTAATAAATCTCCTCCTCAAAGCACCTGTTTATATAGAAAATACAAGGCAAATTTGCCTCTATCTTGGAATGGGCATCCAACTTGGCCTCATGGCCCAAAACCCATGCATATGGACACTTGATCAACATTGTAAGATGATTCTGACACTTGTCCACACACCCCATCCCAAAGAGGTCGCCTATTTCCAAAATGGGCTATGACAAATGCTCTTACAACTCTTACGACCGTCATAGAATCTGTCATAGCAGTTACAACTTACAACTATAAGAGAATCTATCATACATAGGCTATAAATAGCATATTCTCTTATAACATGTCATAGTCCACCTTGGGAAGCCCAAAGATTCCTTTTTCAAAGATTCTCTTTGACACATGTCTTCCCTTGTCATAAAATCTCCTATTTTTGACTCTTACATGTCATAACTTTGTCATAGGAATTTGTCATGATTGTTTCAGTCAATATTCCCTTACACAACATCTAAGATGGTGACACATGGAAAAATATTCCTACCACAAAGTGGGACACCTATCTCCTCATGTGAGGACAAAATTACAAGTTGTCATCTTCCATGTAGGATTACACATCACTGTGCCACATCCCACAAGATGACAATATGAATTTACAATTTAATTTACAACATAGGCAATAAATAAATAAATATAATGAAAATAATACAAGGAATTACCAAGGTTGAGACACCTTAATTCCCAACATTCTCCCACTTGTCGAACACCTTGTAAGAGCAAATAGAATTAACAGGATTTAATTGCTATGGGCTGAGAGGCCAATAGACTCTAAGCACCATCTGAACTTCTCTGTGCCCACTAGCTCCATCAATGCATCTATAACATTCTTCAAAGTATCTACCTTCTCCAAATTTACCTTCCCATCCTCTACCATGTCTTGCATGAAGTGAAACTGTACATCAATATGCTTTGTTCTGGCATGGAAAGTTGGATTCTTCACAAAGCAAATCGCACTCTGACTGTCACAACAAATTGTAGTATGTCCTGCATCAACACCAATATCTGAACACAATCTCTTAAGCCAAATGGCTTCCTTACAAGCATGAGTTGCTGCCATGTACTCATCTTTTATCAAGGACAAAGCAACCACATGTTGTCGCTTACTCATCCAACTAATTGCACCACCAAACATTGTGAACACATATGCACTAGTGGATCTCTTGTTATCAATGTCACCTGCACAATCAGAATCCACAAATCCATGAATACAAACTGAATGAGGAGGTCCTGTAGTATTACAATGATAACAAATGGAATACTCATAAGTACCCCTTAAATATCTAAACACTCGCTTAAATGCATCTGAATGTACCCGTCTAGGATTAGCCATAAATTGACTAAGGACTCCCACTTCTTGGGGAATGTCTAGTCTTGTGCAGACCATAGCATACATCAAACTGCTAACAGCACTAGCATAAAGTACTCTACTCATATCCTCCACCTCACTAGGAGATTTTGGACAATCACTAATAGAAAACTTTGACCCCAATGAAACAGGAACACACAATGGTCTACAATCTGCCAATCTAAACCTATCCAACATAGTCTTCACATACTGACTCTGGCTTAACCAAAGTTTTCTGTGCTCACTCTATCTCTTCTTATTTCCATTCCTAGAATGTACCTGGCTACCTCTAAATCTTTCATTTCAAATTGTGCTGCCAACTGAGACTTAAAATTAGAAATCATATTCTTACCCTTCCCAATCAGCAACATATCATCAACATATAATGCAACAATGAGAATATGATCACCATCAAACTTATAATACACACAATGATCCAATTTCAATCTCACAAATCTAATTGCCAACACAAAGGCATCAAACTTCAAGTACCACATCCTAGGAGACTACTTCAAACCATACAAAGACTTTTTCAATTTACAAACCAAATTTTATTTACCTTTCACTATGTAATGCTCTGGCTATGACATGTAGATTTCTTTCTCCAAATCACCATGAAGGAAAGCTATCTTCACATCCATCTATTCTACCTCTAAATCATAAGCAGTTGCAAGAGATAACAAAAATCTAATGGATGTCATCTTTGCAATGGGAGAGAAAATTTCACCATAATCAATTCCCTCCACTTGTGAGTACCCCTTCGCAACCAATCTAGCCTTGTACTTTTCAACACTACCATTTGCACCAAATTTCTTCTTGAACACCCATTTGCAACCAATGGGTTTTCGTCCATTAGGAAAAGGCACCAAGTCCCATGTTTTGTTCTTTTCCAAAGAAGCCATCTCATCCTCCATGGCCTCCTTCTAGAAACCTGCATCTTTCATGCCCATAGCCTCTTTCACAGTTCTAGGCTCATCAGTGTTAGTAAGTAAAGCAAAAGCACAACTAGAATCAAGGAATGAATAACCAAACCTATTAGGTTGCTTTCTTGTTCGTGTAAACCTCCTTAATGGTTGAGGTTGAGGTTATGCTTCTTCTACACTTTTAGAGATGCTAGAGCTCTCCTCATCATCAGGTCTCACTGGGTTTGTTTGTTCAGCCTTCTCAGGGGTAGAAGGAAACTAAACCGCATCCTCTTTCTTTTCTATATGTTTTGGTTGTAGAACAATGGAAGAAGATGTTAGCTCTCTAAAGATAACACTTCTACTATACAACACTTTTGCAGCCATAGGATCCCAAAGCTTGTATTCTTTCACACTGACACCATAGCCAATGAAAATACATTTAACAACCTTGTTCTCCAATTTAGACCATTTCTCCCTAGGCACATGTGTATATGCGTCACAACCAAAAACATGAAGATGACTAACTGAAGGCTTCTTACTAGACCACACCTCCATAGGTGTCTTACCAACAAGAGTTGATGTAGGAGATCTGTTTACCAAATAGCAAGTAGTGGCAACAGCTTCAGCCAAAAACTTTTGTTTGAGGCTTGCTCTACTAAGCATACTCCTAGACTTCTCCATTAGTGTCTTGTTCATCCTCTCTGTAACTCCATTTTGCTGTGAGGTATTTGGAGTTGTCTTATGCCTTTCAATCCCTTTCTCTTTACAGAACTTATTGAACTCTGCCAAACAAAACTCACCACCATTGTCAATTCTCAAACACTTAATCTTTTTACTAGTCTAATTTTTAGCAAAGGCTTTAAACTCCTTAAACTGACTAAAGACTTTAGTCTTGCTTCTGATAAAATAAACCCATGTACTTCTACTGTAATCATCTATAAAAGATACAAAATATATAGATTCTGAAATTGAAGGAACATTAATAGGACCAAACACATCAGAATGAATAAGATCCAATACACCAAAAGACTTGTGAGAACTATAGTAAAACTAAACACGGTTTTGCTTTCTATAAATGAAATGTTTACAAAAGTCAAACTCAAGATTACAATCATTTAACCCCTCAACGAGGTTTTTATTTTTTAGGGTATGGAGACCCTTCTCACCAATGTGGCCATATCTCAAATGCCATAACATAGTTTTTTCAGCAGGAAGCTTAGCTTCCATAGCATGTGCACTACCATCAAAACTAGTTACAACAGATTTCTTTACTGCTTGTTCAGATCATGGGGATCAAGTGACAGCAACTCGTTTCTTTGAGTCAGAAGAACTATTGTACTATGAAGTGCATGCCTCTAGTTAAAATAGAGTACGTCTCTGAGTACCCTTCGTAAGCACCATAGATCCTCTAGTCATCTTGCATCCATCCTTCAAAAAGACAACCTACACACCTGCATCATTCAACATACTTATAGAAAGAAGGTTCCGTGCAAGGCCTGGAATGTGCATAACTCTAGTGATTCCCTTCACTCATCCATCAAGGAATTGGATTGAGACTCTTCCACGACCAACAATCTTCAGATGAGAGTTGTCATCTAGGTACACTCTTCCACCATCAAACTCTTCATATTTCATGAACTAGTCTCAATGTGAGGTCATGTGGAATGATGTACTAGAATCAATCAACCACACATCATCAGATGCATGGGTGGCCAGAGCTGCAATGAAGGCATCATCATCATCTTGTGACTTGTCAAAATCTAAATTAGGAGCTTTCTTCTTCTTTTTCTTCTCCTCTTTGCATTCCTTTCGGAAATGCCTAGTTTTTCCATAGTTTCAACAAAGAGCCTTAGACTTTCCAAGAGATTTGGATCTGCCCTTCTCAACTTTCTTATCCTTCTTCTTCACCTTCTCTTTGGGTCTTCCATGAACCACAAGAGCCTCTTTGGCTGCCTCAAAAGACATCCTCCACATTTCTTTAGATAACAATGAGGACACCACATCTTATATCTTGAAGGTGGTAGTAGTGCTTCCAATAGCCATGACAAGATGATCCCACGAATTTGGCAAAGAATAAAGCAGGTTCATACATCGATCCTCCTCCATTTTCACACCCATAGATGTCAACTATGTAGCGATCATGTTGAAAGCATTCATGTGGTCCACAATAGATTCTCCATTTTCCATCTTTAGAGTGAACAACTTCTTTTTCAGAAAAAAATTGTTTACCAAGGAGTTGACCTAATAAACATCACCCAAATTCTTCCAAAGATCTTCCATGCTCTTCTCCTCATGGACATTCAACAAAATAGAGTTAGCTAAACAGAGTCTTATGAGACCCTTAGCCTTATGATCTTTGAGGTCCCAATCATCTTGTGACATTGTTGTAGGTTTCACACCAGATACCATTTCCCATAGGTCACAATCAACAAGTAGGTCCTCCATCTTGAGTTTCCACAACTCAAAATTAGTGCCATTGCATTTCTCAACCTCTAACCTTCCAGATGTGGTTACCATCTCCTTGCTGCAACAAGATATAGAATATTCTGCATGACACTTCCACTCAACCTAAGATTGGCTCAAAAAACCCCTACCCAATAACTAGGACCAAAGGTGATCAAGCTTTGATACCAACTGAAAGGAAGCTAGGTGTGCAGAAATCGCTTCCTACACTAATCTAATGAAGGGACAAGAGTGTAAATTCAAATTTATCCTTACAATTATAGAAATGTTAAACCACTAATAGAGATATTGCAGCAAACACATAAACAAGAAAGTGAGACAGAAGAAGAGAGACACAAGATATACGTGGGGAAAAGCCTTATTAGGTGAAAACCCCCACACTCCAAAACCTACATAATGTATTATCAAAACTGAAATGGTTTAGGATACTCTTGCAATGCAAGCTCTCAGGAGTCTTCAACACTCATATCTAGAGACAAACCAGTAGCATAATAGTACCTATCAAACCTGTAATACATCTCCTCCTCAAAGCACCTATTTATATAGAAAATAAAAGGCAAAATTGCTTCTATCTTGGAATGGGTGTCCAACTTGGTCTCATGGCCCAAAACCCATGCCTATGGACACTTGGTCAACATTGTAAGATGCTTCTGACACTCATCCACACACCCCATCCCAAAAAGGTCACCTATTTCCAAAATGGGCTATGACAAATGCTCTTACAACTCTGATGACCGTCATAGAATCTATCATAACAGTTACAACTTACAGCTATAAGAGAATATATCATACATAGGCTATAAATAGCATATTCTCTAACAACATGTCATAGTCCACCTTGGGGCACCCAAAGCTACCTTTCTCAAAGATGCTCTTCGACACATGTCTTAACCTATCATAGAATCTATCATGATCGTTTTAGTCAATATTCCCTTATGCAACATCCAAGATGCTAACACATGGCAAAATATTCCTACCATAAAGTGGGACACCTATCTCCTCATGTGAGGACAAAATTACAAGTTGTCATCTTCCATGTAGGATGACACATCACCGTGCCACATCCCACAAGATGACAATAGAATTTACAACATAGGCAATAAATAAATAAATATAATGAAAATAATACAAGGAATTACCAAGGTTGAGACACCTTAATTCCAAACATTTTCAGCCTCACTAGTCTGAACAAACTTCTTTCTTCTTTCCCCCTTTATGTCATCAATCATTGGAGCACAAACATAACTGAAACCTTTAATAAACTTCTAATTAAAACTTGCCAAACCATGGAAACTTCTTACCTCAGCAACTAATTTGGGTGGAGACCAACTTAGAATAGCTTCAATGTGCCTTTTGTAACCACACAAGATATACCAGTTCTATCTTCATAAACTCACATTTCTTCAAATTAATCATTAGTTTCTCTTCATTCAATGTTCTTAAAACAAAATCCAAATGGTGCAAATGCTCTTCCTTCATTTTACTAAAAACAAGAATATCATCAAGGTAAACCACTACAAACTTACCAATAAAAGGCTTGAGAACTTCATTCATCAACCTCATGAAGGTGTTGGGTACATTTGAGAGACAAAGTAGAATTACAAGCCACTCATAGAGCCCTTCATTTGTTTCAAAAGTTGTCTTCCATTCATCTCTAGGTATGATCCTGATTTGGTGATACCCACTCTTGAGGTCTATTTTGGAAAAGTAGCATGCTCCACCTAGATAGTGCATCAATTCTTATATCTATGGAATGGGGAATCTATATCTAATTGTAATCTTATTGATGGCCCTAGAATCAGTGCACATCCTGCATTCACCTCAATTCTTTGGTGCTAGGACAATGAGAATAGAACAAGGACTAAGGCTTTCTCTGATTAGCCCCTTATCAAGCAATTCTTGGACTTGTCTCTTAAACTCCTCATTCTATTGTGGTGTCATCTTATATGCTATCTTATTAGGCAGGCTAGCCCCTGGTATGAAGTCAATATGATGGCTAATATCTCTCATTGATGGTAGGGAATTTGGGAGTTTATCAACCACAATGTCAACATACTTGTTCAACAAATCTTGGACCTCCATAGGCAAATCATCAAACTTTGTTGCTGTCATGACAAACCTAGGCTTGGCTATGATGGCAAAACCCATATTCTCCTCTTCCATGGCCTTTATGAATTCCTTCTCTCCTACCAATATCACATTGGATTCCACTTGTGGTGTTTTATCTTCATCTTTCAATGGTGTTAGAGTATATGCGACTCCATCCTTCTCTATGACATATGTGTTCTTTCTACCATCATGTTTGGCATTTCTATCATATTGCAATGGTCTACCAAGAAGCACATGACAAATATCCATAGGGATGATGTCACACAAGACCTTGTCCTTATAACCCCCTCTATGGAATTCTACCCAACATTTTTCATTCACCAACACTTGTTGCCCTTTGTTTAACCAAGGCATCTTGTATGGAGTCAGATGAGGCAATCTTTTCAACTTTAACTTCTCTACTGATTCAAATGAAACCAAATTGTCGATACTACCAAAATCAATAAGTTTGCAACATTTACCTCGGCATTTGGATGTAACCCTAAAGAATGACTTTCTTTGAGGTGGTTCCTTCTCCATGGGCACTTTGATCAAGGTTCTTTGCATTAATAAGGACACTCCAACTTTTGGTTCTGAATTTTGTGATGGTGAATTGACACTTTAAGCATCATCTCCACCTTGTGCAATCTCATTTCTCCTTTCATCCTTAAAACAAGTAGATGGTTGCTCCTCAGGGCACTGCTATGCTTGATGGCCTACAAATTTATTGCATTTGTAACACTTTCCAGTGAATCCACTTGAGCCTCCTCTATTGCCAAATGTGCCTCTAAAATTTCGTCTTCTTCCTCTAAAGCTGCCCCTTGAATCTAAAATTTGTTCTTGTGAATTACTTGTCTCTCCTTGAGTCCTTTGGGACTATCCTCTACTAGCAAAAGTCCCTCTTCCTCTGGAGTTTGTCCTTCCCCCACGTCTACTTTGCTTCTATTTTCTCCTTTTCAACTTGTCTTTATCTCTTATGGCCAACTGATAGCATTCTTCCACTGTTCTTGGACTTTTAAGACTTAGTTCATCTTGTAAGCTATACTTTAGCCCATTCAAATACCTTGCAACTTTGTCAACATCTTCTTCCATGTGGTCTGATCTTATGCTTAGTTTGTAGAACTCTTTTATGTATGTCTTCACATCCATGTCTTTTTGCTTCAAATTTTGCAACCTTCTATACAACTAAATGGCATAATCACTAGGTAAGAATTTGCCCTTCAATTTGGCAACCATTCTATCCCAAGATGTGATCTTTGCCAAGTACCTTTTTTCTTCCTCTCTTCTTGCACATAATCCCACCATAAGGATGCATGTCCTTTTCGTTTTGTTCTTGCCAATTTCACTTGCTTCCCCTTAGGTATTTCCTCAAACTAAAAATACTTGTCTAATTCTCTTATCCAATCTAGGACTTCTTCACCATTTAGACTTCATGAATACACTGGAAGTTCTATTTTTCCCTTAGAACCATCATCATTAAGTGCCTTTAGCAATTTCTCCAACCTCTTCTCTTCAACATCTCTTTCTTCTTCATGTTCTTCACCCACTTCTTCTCCTTCTTCTTCTTGGTCACGTAAATCTCCTATGACCACTCCTCTTCTCTAGTTGGTCTCAACTGATGTGAGTCTTGCATCAAGGCTTTCCTTTATGGCTCTCAATTTTGGGGCAAGGGAGTCTCTCACCTCTCTGATTATTCTTTCCACATTCACCCTTGGAGGCATCTTGGATTAACTTCAAATCAATTTATTTATCATCTCTTATTGATTTTCCTTGCTTTGATACCAATTTGGTATAGAGGAAGGACATACTTTAGGAAAAACCTTGAAAATTTGTGCATTCTTGACATTTTACCCCTAAAACCTATTAGCCTTTCAAAATGACATTTTTTACCATAACTTTCAGTATTTACCTGATACTAAAAATATAAGACATTTTTTGTATACCCTTTTGGCTCTTATTAAACATATGTGAAAATGGGCTAGGGTTACTTTATATGGAATAGGTAAAAAATTGACTATCCTTCTTCCAATTAGGCCTAATTTCAGCAATGCAACTAGCAGTACATATGATCTAGGATGAATTAACACCTAATGATGGTACCATTGGCATGAAATTGACTCAAGATCCTTCATACATTCTAATCCTAGTGACCTTACATAGGTTTTAAGGTTTACACCGATCAAGAAGTCCAAACTTGACTGTTACCCTCCTAGGTTTTCACTGTCATACATAGTCTGCTTTAGGACAGTGAAAACATTTTATCAAATAATTGTTATGAAAGACTAAAAACCCCTTGAATAGGTCTATAGGACCCTTCCACATACTCCAAACACCTTCTCCAATCACAAAAAGATCAACTATGCAAGAACACCTTCCTATGACTGTATAATCAGTCCTCTTGGGACAGTCGCAATAAAAATTGAACATACCTTCAAAAAAGTTCTAAAATCCCTTAAATAGGTTTGGAAGACCTCTAACCACATTCACCTATCATTACTCATGTAAAACACAAAAAAAAACTTAACTTTAACTCGCCAAACTACCTTGTTTCTGATGTCCACAGTCTGATACATCCAGCTATCAAACTTATTGGTGAATAAAACACATACCAAATCTTTTCTTGGACCCCTGTAAACTTGAAGAAAAATAAAATACATGCATGCAGACCTTTCCACCCATTTTGGAGATTTTCCACAAGTGGAAGGCCGATCTATTACATTATTTCTGCTCACTGGTTACCCTAGGTAGGGTTTCGACTAGTTTTTAGAAAAAAGGCAATAACTCACTCAAATCTTGATGAAATTTGATGTAACTGGAAGAAAAAGAAAGTAGATTCAAATACCCACAAGATCCAATCAATTTTAGATGGTCATGAGGTCCATACAGTCTGTACCATGAGAAAGAATAGGTCTGCAATAGTAGAAATGCACATAAAAGATTATTTTCATTCGCCAAAACTTTAAAAAACAATGTCTCTAATACAAGATACGACTATGGAGGGGGCCTTTTTGCATTTATGACCAACTCTAATTGATTTGTAATGGTTTCCTCATTACATGCAAACATTTCTTGTTTTTTTTTACAACTTACCAAAATTGCATTACAACTCTTTTCCACATTTGACAACTTTTTGCACTTTTAAACCAATGACCCTACAGGCACTCCAAAATGGATTACATGATCACACATGGTCATAAATGACCTTAGGAAACTTCAAGACACACAAAACAATTTAAAACCCAAAATGACAAAAGAAGTGCTTCTGAGGCCCTGATGCCCCTACACCATACACCCAAGGGGAAGAAAAAGTCAAGTCCTACTTGAGTATAGGTCTGTAACAATATATCCATGTTTGATAATATCAAATTTAGACATCTAAGTAGCATCTTCCATGGGAAGACCCCTCCATTTGACCAAGTATTGAAGATATGTTGTGTTTCTCATCTTCTTGAGTTCCTTTGTATCAAGGACGTACTCCAACTCTAGAGGTTTGCTGGGAGGAAGGTCTTGGATCAATTCATCATCTACAAATCCTTGGGAACCTACTTCATTACCTGCAACAACATCCCCTTTGAAAGGGTACAAATCAGATGCATTAAATATAGGTGAAATGCCAATCCACTTGGTAATTCAATCTCATATGCATTCGGACCAAACTTGTGAACCACCTGGCAAGGACCAATCTTCTTCATCTACAATTTGGAGTACTATCCCTTAGGAAATCTCTTATTTCTAAGATGGGCTAGAACCAAATCCCCAACCTTGAAATTGACTTCTCTCTTCTTCATATCAACTTGTTGTTTGTATTTGTCCGCACTTCTTTGTAGGTGGTCCTTAACATATTGGTGAATCTTCTTCATAGCCACAACAAATTGCTCACCCTCAGTACTCATCCTCTCCATTCCACTAATATCCCTTAACTCAAAGGCTCCTCTAGGCTGCAAACCATAAACAATTTCAAAAAGACTCTTACCCACACTTCTATTTACTGAATCATTATATACAAATTCTACCTGAGGCAAGATCAGATCCCATTGAGTAGAATGCTCTTTGGTGAGACATCTTGAAAGGTTACTAAGGCTCCTATTAACCAATTCAATCTACCCATTAGTTTGAGGATGATAGGTAGAGCTAAATATAAGGTTAGTGCCAAGTTTCTTCGATAAAGTTCTCCAAAAATGCCCAACAAACTTACTATCTCTATCTGAAATAATACTCAAAGGCAAACCATGAATCCTTACCACTTCTTTGAAGAACAAACCTACGACATAAGAGGCATCCTTTATGCTCTTGCATGAGATGAAATGTGCCATCTTGGAGAACCGGTCTACTACAACATAGATGGAATCAAAGCCTCTAGGTGTTTTTGGTAAGCCCATTACAAAATCCATATGTATAGACTCCCAAGGCCTATTTGGAATAGGAAGGGACTGATACAAGCTTACATTTGTGCTACTCCCTTTTGCCTTTTGAAAAATAACACATTTTACAACAAATCTTCTTACATCATCTTGCATCCTAGGCAAAAAATAATGCCTTTTTAGTTGCTCCAAGATCTTATCAAGACCAAAGTGACTTGCCAAACTACCACAATGCTTCTCCCTTATGAGATTATCTCTCATGGAACATTTAGGCACACAAATTTGAGCCCCTTTAAATAGCAAACCATCTTGAATCAGAACTATACTCATGAAGAACACCATTAGATTGGTTACAAGAGGTATAAATCTCCTTGAAATCAACATCATCAACATACATACCTTTTAGTGCTTCAGCCCCTACTCTTTGCAATTGGATTTCTTGCACCATTAGTGTCCTTCTACTCAATGCGTTAGTCACTTTGTTTGACTGTCCCTTCTTATGTTTGATGGTGAAAGTAACATGCCTATGACTGAGTTTCTCTTGAGTGTTCAAGAATTGGAGAGCATGCTTATCAGTAAACACTACAAACTCCTTTGGAAGTAGATAATGCCTCCATTTCTTCAAGGAATGAACCAAAGCATACATCTCTAGGTCATAGGAAGAGTATTTTTTTAGCCTCATTAAGTTTTTCACTAAAGAAGGCTATGGGTCTGCCTTCTTGTTACATCCCCCTTTTTTGGATTGTTTTTACATTTTACTTGTTACTTGGATAGAAGTAGATCTATGAGTAAATGTTATGCATATGAGAATTAATGCTATGGTTTAGAGACATTAACTTTATGGAAAATGATTTTGGTAAATATGACTATTTGAATTATAATGTTTTATATGACGTGGAAAAATTGAAATGTTATTATTATGTTATCTAAATGAGACACCGATACGCTAATCATGATTTGTATGTAAGAGTTTTGAATAGGGAAATAGGTTGATCTAACTCTCTAAGAAGCAAAGGGATAGAAAGTATCTTTAGGGAAGAAGGGTATAGACTTTGGATTATCAACTGGTATTTGCCAATTAAGTTCGGTGTAACTGATAGTGGACCTTAGTCTATCTTGAGGTAAGTTTTATTTTATGATCAATATTAGTTTGTCTTGATGGGATCATTGATGTCTTTTGGAATAGGTTATCCTTCAATTGTGTCATGTAAAGAAATTTCATTGCTTGTCAGAACGTTATCGTCGCAACTAACGTAACCATTCGATGATTACGTTGTAATCGTTTGTATTCACATCTTCAAATGTGGATGATAGACTAATATCATACACCTTTGATTGCATGTCTTTGACAAGTCTTTTTGATGTAAAACAATGTGTTATCGTGTACGGGAGGTAAAAATTGACCCCATTATGTTAAACGTAAGACCGTCGATGTAAAATAGCTTCTATCCCTTCACGTGTTGCAAACTTTTAACCTTGCATATTTGTTTGATTGGGTTAATCTATCTTTGTAATTGTCAAGCTCTTTTTATCACTACGTTATTAAACCAATGGTTTTTAATCATTGCCATAACCTTTATTTGGCAGAGATAGATAATTAGAATAACATTAATTAGGAAATGAAAATTTTTTTATTCATATAATAATTATTATACGTAAGATTTAAAATGATAGTTTTATCATCAAGACCAACTTGGTATGGAAAAACCTCGATTATAATCAATGCCTAATACATTTGGAGGTAAGCATAATAATGATTCATCACCGCATGTATGTGTTAGACTGTGAAATATGGTATACCAATACGTATGTCTTATTGATGATAACATTAATAGAAAAGTTGATGTCGCTACCTATTGCCCATTGCCATGATGGTATAACTGTCAAGTGCCATGAGCCATAGTAGAGATATTCAAATATGGCAAAATTGCCTTTTGATAAACCAATCAAAATGGATAACCTTTGAATTCTTGATGAGGACAAGAAGTAATTGTAGGTGCAAGAAATGGTTACCTCATACCTCTCTTAAGCTTGATAAGAGTAGAAAGAAATAGTTTTTTTGGAATCATCATTCGAAGCACAATAATTTAGAGTCTTTCTAAAGTTAACACGATAGCACAATAAAGAATAGTGGTGTAGTAGTGATAGTCTTTAGCTAAGCTGGGAACTATCTCTGAAAGTAGAAAGAACATGTCACCTAGAGCAAATAAATAGGTTTCTTTCCTTACAAACCTACGTATCTATTGTATCTTCCTATGTTATCGGTTCTTTGCATTTGACTACTGGGTACTAGTTCAGTTCAAACTGGGTCCTAGTCCTGGTCCAGTCCTCTAAGGGATTCAGCCAGGGTTCTTCAAATGCCCTGTGGGTTCTTTCGGGACGAACCTAGGAGAACCCATGGGGAACCCAGACAAAATTTGCTCAGAATCTAGATAGAATTTTCTAATGAACAATGAGTATGTTTTCAAATTCTATTAGCATCTTTGCAGTTCTGTGTACATTAAATGATATGCATTTAAAATTGAAATTAACATGCCATCACAATTTGAATAAGAATTTTTTAGCATAATGAACTCTAATTCAAGGCATCAGATATGCCTTCACTCCAGATACCATTCTGATTTATTCAGATTGCAGTACTTCAAAGTTTAAACCTTTGAAGATTTTTATCATCTCATATTCCTTATGAAGATACCTGATATTTTCTGAATTCATTCTTTTTTGGGAGGATTATCATTTGAAATATTCTTATTACCTTTTAACTGATTTATCTCATCGATATTTCATGCTCCATATTTTGGATCCTGTTGTATCACCATACCCTTTGCATCATCATCTTGCCAAAATATAAAGATAATTACAAGTATAATTAGAATAGGTAGTTGTCAATGGCATTTCTTATCATCCATCACTAGCATAGTATTGTTCATGATAATTCAATATACCAAAAAGGTATTCTATTGCTATAAAGAATAAAAAGGTATGTTTATGATAATTCTATATCCCAAGAAGGTTTTGTTTATTCTGATGCTATGGTATTCTAAACTTAATTACTACTTCAAATATGAATATATTTCTAATTTTTATATGTTTTTGTATGGATGAACCCAAAATGAACCCACACCCAAATTTTTTTTTGACCGAACCCGTGAACCGAACCCCCGAACGTGAACCCAAACCAGTACCAGAATCGGTAACTTAGGTATCTTCTATGCCTTACTTTTAAGCTCTGTGCAACAACAATGCTAATGCATCTTAATTGTGCCATTTCTCTTAACCAAGAGAAAATATGTGTAAGTCATGTTTGAACAAAAACTATGCATTTTCTTCTATATTTAGAAAGAATATGCATAAGTCTTGTGGAATGACATCAATGTCTTTGCTGCAGTGTAAATAGAAAATAAAACTACTTCTTTATTTCCAGTCAGTACGCCATCATTTAGGATCATGCATGGAGAAAAACAACTTAGAATATCTTTAGTTTGTCTATCTTTTCCCTCGACTACAGACTGATGATGTTTCTTGTGGAAATCAATAGCAAAAGAATTACTCATGTTTTATGATTCAATGTCAGTTTTGGTAATATGAAGACGTTTACCCATTGAATAATTACTCTCCTATGCTTTATTTTTAAGCTCGATTACCACGTTGAATAATTACTCTCTACAAGAAGAGCTAGAACGTGTGGAAACTAAACTAAACTTTTAATCATTAGAGGCAAGATAGGCAATAGTCAAACCTTAGGAAATAGTTAACTTTTGCATTAATAATTTTCTTGCTTTAAAATGAAAGATCATTAGGTGTTGTTGTAGGGTTATGAGGAGCCATTTTTCCTAGAGCATACTATTATTTCCTATGCCATAAACCCATACCAAATGCATGAAGATTAATCATTACGAGCTCATGCTCTAAATTTTGATAATGGTAGTATTCATGGAAACCATATGGAGTTAGTATTGGGTTATTTTAATAATGGTTGAACTTAGAGTCGACAATGCGTGCAAACATCCTTCCCATTTTAATGATAGAAGGTTAGTTGACTCATAGTCTATGGGAAAAGCGAAAAGATAACATTAGTAATGGTCTTTTGACCAAAGAATAACTTAATCTTTTAAATAGAAAAACTCATTCAAAGAATAAACCCTAATAGTCTAAGGGGGGGAAAGTTTTATACCGAAATGAATTTACAAATCTTGATTTCTTGTCTTATTCATTAAGAGGACAAGGATGCCTTAAAGAACTTGTTATGGTTTTACATACCCTAGAGTTAGTATAAATCAAACAATTATATTTAGAATCTTGTCAAGCTAGGAAGGCTAAGAAAACTCTCATTGACCAAACAATTGTAGGATTGGGACATTATCCAAGTCGAGTTGGGGTGGGTGAACAATACAACTACATTGATTGCAATGCTATTTTTACAAAAAAATTTGGCCAAAGTAATGCACAAGCCTCTAGTGCATTGTCATTTCACTGTGTCTAGGATTACATAACCTATGGATATGATCACACTTAACTAGAGGGTATCTAGGGGTGTGTGATTACAGTGTTGCGTAGGACACAAACACCAGTACTCAGATGACAAATACCATAGCTCATCCTAGGTATATACTCTTCATGAAGGGTAGGGCCACTTCTGGGAAGGAAGGTGTATGGGAGAACGTCAGTCTATGGATGGAGGCAAAGCTCTCTGAAGATGCTTTCTCTCTCTTCAATTAGAGGCATGCTGACACTTGTGATATGGAAGTTAGCAATCGAGATGCAGTAAACATTTGGTGAGTTAATTTATATGTCCTTCTTTCTGTATAATTTAACATGTTTCAAATATTTGAAAATGGATAGATAATATAAATATTTTGATGCAATCATGCTTCTTTTCCAAGATAATGATTAAACTCAAACAAAAAAAAAATATTATCACCTTTTTACCTCTTCAAATTTACTTCATGGTAATTATTTGAATTTAGTGTTTTGAAAAACTTTGGATATTACACCTCTTGACTCAACACCACCCCTATGGCATAGCCACTTGCATCACACTTAATAGTAAACACCATATTAAAATCTAGTAAGGCTAATATGGGTTGCTCTGCTACCCTCTTTTTCAAATACTTAAAACTCTTTTCAGCCTCACTAGTCTGAACAAACTTCTTTCTTTTTCTCCCCTTTTTGTTATCAATGATTGGAGCACAAACATGACTAAAACCTTTAATAAAATTCCTATAAAAAGTTGCCAAACCATGGAAAATTCTTACCTCAACAGCTGATTTAGGTGGAGGCCAACTTAGAATAGCTTCAACCTTCCTTGGAATAATTTTCAGAGTGCCTTTTGTAACCACAAAACAAAGTTATACCAATCATGTCTTCATAACTCACATTTCTTCAAATTAATCATTAGTTTCTCTTCATTGAATTTTCTTAAAACCAAATCCAAATGGTGCAAATGCTCTTCCTTCATTTTACTAAAAACAAGAATCTCATCAAGGCAAACCACTACAAACTTTCCAATAAAAGGCTTGAGAACTTCATTCATCAACCTCATGAAGGTGCTGGGTACATTTAAGAGACCTAATGGTATTACAAACCACCCAGAGAGCCACTCATTTATTTTAAAAGTTGTCTTCCATTCATCTCTAGGTCTTATCCTAATTTGGTGATACCCACTCTTGAGGTCTATTTTAGAAAAGTAGCATGCTCCACCTAGATAGTCCATCAAGTCTTCCATCTGTGGAATGGTGAATCTATATCTCTGATTGTAATCTTATTGATGGCCCTAGAATCAGTGCACATCCTCCATTCACCTCTCTTCTCTGGTGCTAGGATGGCGGGAACTGAACATGGACTAAGGCTTTCTTTGATTGACCCCTTATCAAGTAATTCTTGGAATTGTCTCTTAATCTCCTCTTTCTGTTGTGGTGTCATCTTATATGCTGCCTTATTAGGTAAGATAGCCCCTGGTATGAAGTCAATATGATGGCTAATATCTATCATTAGTGGTAGGGAGTTTTGGAGTTCATCAACCACAATGTCAACATACTTGTTCAACAAATCTTGGACCTCCATAGGCAAATCAACAAACTTTGTTGTGGTCACAATAGACCGAGGCTTGGCTATGATGGAAAAACCCATATTCTCCTCTTCCATGGCCTTTATGAATTCCTTCTCTCCTACCAACATCACATTGGATTCCACTTGTGGTGTTTTATCTTCATCTTTCAATGGTGTTAGAGTATATGAGACTCCATCCTTCTCTATGACATATGTGTTATTTCTACCATCATGTTTGGCATTTCTATCATATTACCATGGTCTACCAAGAAGCACATGACAAACATTCATAGGGATGATGTGACACAAGACCTTGTCCTTATAACCCCCTATATGGAATTCTACCCAACATTGTTCATTCACCAACACTTGATGCCCTTTGTTTAACCAAGACATCTTGTATGGAGTGGCATGAGGCAATCTTTTAAACTTTAACTTCTCTACCATTTCAATTGAAACCAAATTGTCAGTACTACTAGAATCAATAACAACTTTGCAACATTTACCTTGGCATTTGTATGTAGTCCTAAAGAGTGACTTTCTTTGAGGTGGTTCCTTCTCCATAGGCACTTTGATCAAGGTTCTTCTCATTAATAAGGACTCTCCAACTTTTGGTTCTACATTTTGTGATGGTGAATTGACACTTTCAACATCATCTCCACCTTGTGCAATCTAATCTCTCCTTTCACCCTTAAAAGAAGTAGATGGGTGCTCCTTAGGGATTTGCCATGCTTGATGGCCTACAAATTTATTGCATTTGTAACACTTTCCAGTGAATCCACTTGAGCCTCCTTTATTGCCAAATGTGCCTCTAAAATTTGATCTTCTTCCTCTAAAGCTGCCCCTTGAATCTGATGTTTGTTCTTATGAATTACTTGTCTCTCCTTGAGACCTTTGGGACTGTCCTCTACTAGTAAAAGTCCCTCTTCCTCTGATGTTTGTCCTTCCCCTACCTCTACTTTTCTTCTCTTGTCTCATTTTCAACTTGTCTTTAGCTTTTATGGCCAACTGATAGCATTCTTCCATTGTTGTTGGACTTGTAAGACTTACTTCATCTTGTAAGCTATACTTTAGCCTATTCTAATACCTTGCAACTTTGTCAACATCTTCTTCCATGTGGCCTGATCTCATGCTTAGTTTGTAGAACTCTTCTGTGTATGTCTTCACATCCATGTCTGTTTGCTTCAAATTTTGCAACCTTCTATACAAATGAATGGCATAATCACTAGGTAATAATTTGCCCTTCAATTTGGCAACCATTCTATCCCAAGATGTGATCTTTGCCTTGCCTTCTTCTTCCTCTCTTCTTGTATATAATCCCACCATAAGGATGCATGTCCTTTTAGTTTTGTTCTTGCCAATTTTACTTGCTTCCCCTCAGGTATTTCCTCAAACTCAAAATACTTGTCTAATTCTCTTATCCAATCTGGGAGTTCTTCACCCTTCAAACTTCATAAAAATACTGGAAGTTCTATTTTTCCCTTGGAACCATCATTCTTAAGTGCCTTTAGCAATTTCTCCAACCTCTTCTCTTCAACATCTCTTTCTTCTTCATGTTATTCACCCACTTCTTCTCCTTCTTCTTCTTGGTCACTCAAATCTGCTATGACCACTCCTCTTCTCTGGTTGGTCTCAACTGATGTGAATCTTGCATCAAGGCTTTCCTTTATGGCTCTCAATTCTGGGGTAAGAAAGTCTCTCACCTCTATGATTATTCTTTCCACATTCACCCTTGAAGGCATCTTGGATTAACTTCAAATCAACTTATTTATCACCTCTTACTAATATTCCCTGTTCTGATACCAATTTGATGCAGAGGAAGGACCTAATTCAGGACAAACCTTGAAACTTTGTGCATTCTTTATATTTTACCCCTAAAACCTATTAGCCTTTCAAAATGGCACTTTTTACCATAAATTTTAGGATAAATATGATACTAAAAATATAAAACCTATTTGGGATACCCTTTTGGCTCTTATTAAACATATGTCAAAATGGGCTAGGGTTACTTTGTATAGAATAGGTAAAAAATTGATTGTCCTTCCAATTAGGCCTAATTTCAACAATGCAACTAGCAATACATGTGATCTAGGATGAATTAACACCTAATGATGGTACCATTGGAATGAAATTAACTCAATATCCTTCAAACCTTCTAATCCTAGTAACCTTACATAGGTTTTAAGGTTTACACCCATCAAGAAGTCCAAACTTGACTGTTACCCTCCTAGGTTTTCACTGTCATACACAATCCACTTTAGGACAATCAAAACTTTTTATCAAATAATTGTTATAAAAGATTAAAAACCCCTTGAAAAAGACTGTAGGACCCTTCCACACACTCCCAATACCTTCTCCAATCACAAAAAGATCAAATATGGCATTGGTGACCTCCAACTTGTCATGCAAGAACACCTTCCTATGACTGTATAATCAATCCTCTTGGGATAGTCACAATAAAAATTGAACAAACCTTCAAAAAAGTCCTAAAATCCACTAAAAAAGTCTGCAATACCTCTCACCACATTCTCCTATCATTACTCATGTCAAACACACAAAAAAACTAGACTTTAACTTGCCAAACTACCTTGTTTCTGTTATCCACACTTTGATACATCCAAATATCAGACCTATTGGTGAATAGAACACATGCCAAATCTTTCCTTGGACCCCTACAAACTTGAAGCAAGATAAAATACATGCATGGAGACCTTTCCACCCATATTGGAGATTTTCCACAAGTGGAAGGCCGATTTATTACATTATTTTTGCTCACTGGTTACCCTAGGCAGGGTTTCAACTAGTTTTTAGAAAAAAGGCAATAACTCACTCAAATCTTGATTAAAATCAATACAACTAGAAGAAAAAGAAATTAGATTCAGATACCAACAAAACCCAATTGATTTCATATGGTCATGAGGTCCATATAGTCTGTACCACAAGAATGAATAGGTCTGCAACAGTAGAAATACACAGAAAAGATTATTTTCATTCACCAAAACTTCAAAAAATAGTGTCTCCAATACAAGATATGACTATGGAGGGTGCATTTTTGCATTTATAACCAAATCCAATTTATTTGTAATATTTTCCTCATTGCATGCAACCATTTCTTGTTTTTTTTGACAACTTACCAAAATTGCATGACAACTCTTTTCAACATTTATCAACTTTTTGTACTTTTAAACCAATGACCCTACAAGCACTCCAATATGGATTACGTGATCACACATGGTCTTAAATTACCTCATGAAACTTCAAGGCACACAAAAAAACTTAAAATCCAAAATTACAAAAGAAGTGGTTCTAAGGCCCTGATGCCCCTGCACCAGTGATCTGGTGGTCCGCAAGTGATCTTTTCTTTATGATAGTGGATGATAGTTATGTTCAAGTGCTCCAAATAGAAAATTCTTCTTAACAAAGTTATTATAGGTTGTGTGGATGTTCTTGATGATTTCAGTGTGCTTGTGGATGTCTCTTGATCGTGTTCCTACCTTTGGATTGGTCCACAAAGAGAAATTTGGATCGTGGATGAAGATTGTTGTTAGAAGACTTAGTGTTAACACCAGTCTTGGCTGTCTTCACTACTTGCAGATATACATTGAAGATTATGGAAGCATGTCATGGCATGGAAGATTGCATTTGAATCCCAACTAAGGCATAACATGATCCGCAAACATATTTACCTTAGCAATTTTATTTAGGCCTAGACCTATTTCTATGTATGTTTGTAATGCCAACCTTGGAGATTGTTCCAATGGTTGATGAAAGTAATGCTGACCTTGATGTACATTCCAAGGTTGATGAATTGTATAAAAATATGTAATGTAGTTGTGAAAAAGATGTCCTTGAGTGAAAATGCAAAGATAAGTGTGAAGGTGTAAGAAGAGCAGAGCAGAGGAGTTATAATGTGCTTCAATGGAACTAAACCTAGGCATGAAGTAGATGCTAACAAATCAGTTCACCAACTCTTGGCAGTGAGCCAATCTTGGCAATTAGCCTCAACATTTATAGTAAGCATATTGGGTAGTGAGCCTCTATATTTTGGTATTGATATAACATATATTTTTGTGGGCTAACACTCACCATGGTTTTTCCCTTATAGGGTTTTCCACATAAAAAATTAGGTGTCTAATGTGTTGAATTTGTTATTGTGTTGAGCTTCTTGTTTCATGCTTTTATGGATAAATCTTAATAACAGTGATTGAATATTTGATGTGATGATAAGAGGTTAAAGTTTTTGTGGCAACTGATTCACCCCCCCTCTCAGTTGTCTAGTGTATTTCAATATATACTTCATCTTAAAAAGATTTACAATAATATTCAAGTTTACAAGATTGTGTTAATAGGTTAAAAGTCTTCTCGAGAAATTAGAAATAGATGCCCCCTCTTTTCTTCAAGTTCAGACTTAGAGCGTGGGGTACTAAGTTGATAACATGACTCCTGATCTTTTAATCTTCATTCACTGAATGTCTAGGCTCTGGAATCATTGAAGTAGCTCTCAATAGTTGAACTAAAAAGAGTCATCCTCACTGAGGCAAGGAATTATTTGACTCTATCAACAGAGTCCAACTTATCTTTTCTCAACTGGGCCAAAAAAACATAACACCCTTCCTCTTTTGTTATCTTTGACGAGTTCCACCAAACAGAGGGAAAGTGAGAGAAAAATGATGTCTCTCTACCAAGGTGTATGCGTTCCAATTCTGGATAAGGTTGCTTCAATCTCACCCAGTTAACTACCCTACCAAACAACTACATGTAGTTGGAGAATTTGGATGATTTGACTAGTTCCTCACTAGAATGACACTAGACAATAGTGGTCCTGAGGAAGTAGCAAGATAACCAAACCCGAAATATCCTATTCTTTCCAATTCCCCCATTCTCTTAGTAAGTATTCACTCCTTCCTTAATTAGGAATTAGAAAACCTACAACCAAGAGTATAAGGGCATAATTCTTTTAGGAACAAAGGATAAAAGTTGTAGGGAAATACTTTGCATAGTACCCATGGAAACAATTGATGTGAACAGTTTGTGAAAATACTTCTATTTGTAACAAGATCAGATGCAGGCCCACTACCTAAGAAATCTCCACTTTCCAACAATGTACAAAATTCCATTCTAGGTGTTTGCAGGATTCGCACACTTGAATCCATATCTAGAAATGTTTGAGGACCAAATTGTGACCTCTAAAGCAAGAAATGGAGGCATAGACTAATAGTAGTTTGGAACACCAAATCATAACTACAAGCGCCTCTCATGCAGACAACAAATGTCCAGCCTATGTAATAGAATCCAACTTAAGATTAGGGAAGTGTGTTGCTTGTCAAATCATGATCCTCTATACTCGAGTAACATCCTTTAGCTCACAACAAAACATAACTAATAACCATGCTACAACTTCTCCATTGTTTGTGCTCGAATGAAATCCAAAATTTGAACTTGGACCATGATTAAGGACACATCATAATAAGATCAGTGGCTAGAGATGCAAGATAATCAGGAGTGTTGAAAAGGCTTTGTCCAACCAGGAAATGCCAACAAAGAAAGCCTTCGTAGTCATAGGCCATGACCTTTCCACATGTCACCTTATCACATCAATGCAACCCCATAAGGGACCCACACTACCACCCTCATGCTCGTACACTGAGCACTTGCTTCATCTAACTTGGACTAGACAACCCACTTGACACTTATCACTCCATTGCAATGTCAAAAGGCATATTCTTTAGTATCTTTCTGTTGCACGCTCATGCGATCCAATGAAGAGTGAGCATGGCTTAGGCAATTGGCTCATAGGACTTGGGGCCCACTAGCTTGGAGATCTACAACCATCACATCAGTGTAGCTCTAACAGATCTGACAGATCTAGAGTCCACGAAGCCATGACAATCCATCAATTTTTCTATAAGGAACTATAGGCTCAAACTTAAGAATTATTTGCATCCATGGGGTAACTAGTAACTATGCTCAAGGGGCCAGTTTCGGATGGGAAACGTGACATCAAGTTATAACTTAAACTCAAGGTGACTGCCAACAATAGGTCAACTTAAAATTAGAATGCAGGCTTAAGGGAAAGGTCTAATGGTTTAGGGTTTAAGGCTTTCTTATGTGCAGACTTAGCCAATTGCAAGGGTTTAAGGCTAGAGAGCCAATAAATTGTGAGGGGGTTCCACCGGTGGCTCTGGATGGGGACGCATGGCTGACTCAAGCATGATGAGGACCACAAAACTCTGGGAAGTAAACCATGTACCAAATCCATTCAATTTTTGAAGAACTAATAAAATAAGAAACTAATGACTGATTGAAATTTAACTCAAATATCAACTCCCACTTGGTGGCCCTGGGCCACCAAAAACAAAAAATAGTATTTTCCTCTGTCAAATATCCTATTTTTATCATATTTTCCTAGATCCATTCTGGAAATGTTATGCTTACTAATAGTTGTTATCAACTAGAATTGTACTCATGATGCAAAGTGGGGAGGCTCTACAATCTTGTGTAACATGGGAATACCTGCAGTTTGTGGGTGTCCTATTTTGAAGGTAGACCTCAAGATTGTGGGCTGGTTTCCTTATGATTGAATTAATAATAAATTGACTTTGTAGGAAAAAGGATAGAAGGAATTGTAATGGAATAATAAATTGAAATTGAATTGTGGTCATACATTTAAATGATAGAAACATGCAACCTTGATTCAAAAATACTTTCAGAATATCTATTCACACATATCAATTTAGCAATATGACCACATAAATAATTTGAAGGAAGGACTAAATAAATTACCCCTTGAGGGAAAACTGGGTTTTCACAATATGGAAAAAATGACTATTTAATTGCATAACATAAGACCTATGATTTTTCACTACTTTGAATGCATGCAAGTATAAATGAGACAAAGAATTAAAGGTTTCAATGTTAGAACATAATAAACATTCATCCAATCATTCATAAAACAACACAATTGGGAAGGTGAATACTTGATTTTACTGAAAATGAAGGAATATCCACATAAATAACAAAAAAATAACTTGTAACCTACTGTATTATATAGATCTAAAAAATGAGTTACAAACACTCATATGCCTCTCTGAAATGTGTGAGAGAAAAGAAGGCAAGAACTGAGAAAAACCTAAGTTTTTCTCCAACATAATACAAAAGATGACTTCCCTCAATCAGAATGAGTGAACTCCAGTCAACTCAACATCAAAATATCTCCACAAAAGTCTCTCATGAGCATAAATGAAAATCCCTAAAAAGAAGGGCTATAATTGATCCAATTTGACCTAAAATAGCTCCAATCTGTCTCTCTCTGCTGGTTTGACCATGCAGAACTCCAAACTCACCCTAGTTTGGCCATAAATCAAGAAAAATACTCCAAAATATCTGTCATATCGCAGTCAACTCTACTACTGACTTTGCATGATTTTGAAGATCAGAAAACAATGTGAACAAATAATAAAGTAATTGTCATGATTTACTTTACTATTTGTTATGAATTTGTCTATTCTTGTTTTTACATCTTTATGACAAATAATAAAGTAATTTATAATTTATTACATTATTATTTGTTCACATTTGTTCATTGGTTTCCAAAACATGATAAACTAAGGAGATTCTAATTATTTTTTCATTTCTTTCATTCTCCCTTAGTTCAAAAGTCAAAAATAATAGCCTCCTTATAACTCCCCTTTGACTTGCATAATCTCTTCACATGCAAAAAGTTAGAACACAATCATATGTGAGATATGATATGTAAAATCATGAATCAAACCCTTATGTCTCCCATGCCATATTGCATCACTTATCATTAACATGGGATACTTGATTATTTGTCTAAGGTCAAAAGATCTTCAAACATTGGCAGTAGCAAAATCATTATTTGATTTTGAATTGACCCTTCATGGGCTCCTTGGCATCATTAGTTTTCTAATACTTAAAAGTGTTGACCTCAGGTACATTTGGATAATAATGATTTTATCAAAAAACAAAGTCAAAAGAGCCCATAGTTGGGCTAGGGCATTCGACTAGAAAGAAGCCGAACCCTAAAAGCCTACATATCATTTTTTGCTTTTCTTCTATTGTGCTGCCTTGTCACCACAGATGAGGGTTTTTGCTCTGTGCGAGGTTTTTGAAGGATTTTGGAGGCTCTTGAGACTATGTTTTTGCCATAAAATTTTGCAACTTTGCCTTCAATAGGTAAGAACACTCACTTGATGTTATATCTCTACATTTTGCCTTTATTCACTGGCATAAGAAGAAGAAAAAATATGTCTTTGCTTCTCTTTCCTTCTAATCTTTACAAAGGTTATAAATGTTTTGAAATGAGAATTTTGAAACCTTTTTGGCATGGGTTTTAATTGCTTGTGTAACCATGTCAAAAGACTTATGGATATCTATGTCCTCAAACAGTAATGAGATAAAACTTTCAGATCTTAGCATAGTAGCATAGATGTTTTAAACCTAACATACAAATTACTCACAAATTTTAAAAGAGTATCCTTGACTTCTAAGTGTTGTCAATCCTTTACTCTTTCTAATTTTCTATTCATAATTGCTTTATACTTAGTTGTTGCATTTCCTGAAGAGATGGTAAGAAATGCCAAAATAGATTGCCTAAGATTGCACAATACCCTTGAAGAAGGAACATCAATGTATTGGAAGTACAATGGAGTCATATATACACACCCATCCACATCACCTTTAAGTAACAAATGTGTAGGTTTCCCACCATTCAACCCATGAGAAAAAGCACCAAAAAGTTTTTCATATAGAACAACTGTCATCTCTTTATTTCCACTGAGGACACTATCTATAGAAGTCACAACTAGACCATAGGTAGGCTGACTTAAAAATGCATTGTCACCATTAACAGACTTTACTCTCTCAAAAAAGTTGAAGACGTTCCCATTGTTGATGAATACTAAAAATTCCATACCCCATGTCGATACAACAATTACCATATCTTGAGGTCCAAAACAAGGAAAACAAGCACCTTGAAGACATCTAATCAAATTTTTCTGCATAACCATCCTGGGTCTTGCCTTTTCTATGACTATTTCTGAGGAAGAAACCATCAACTACTTTATTTGCAAACATACTTGACTACTTTTAGATGCACTCATTTGTTTTGCAAAAGTAGCTTTATTGGAACAATTAGGGTTATCCAGAATTAGGGTATTTGAGGAACCATCTTTATCACCAGAAACACGTATGCTAGCATCACAATCCATGCTTTCTTAAATGTCAATATCTTCAAATAGTTCCCATTACTAAATCTTGGGACCACCTTCTTAGAATCTATAGAGAAACAAGACTACCACAGACAAAAATTAGGATTTAAATGATGTTTGGACAAAGTTTTCCACTATACCTTGATCCTCATGAACTGCTGCTCTTTATTTTGACTGTACCAATGCATTTGACTACTCCTTGTGAGGAGGACTACTCTTTGTGGTGAAGGCTACTCCTAATAGACCACATGGTCTACTGATCTTTTAATCAAAGATGACTACCCTCCATGATGATTGTTTTTCTTAGATTGTATACAGTCACTTCTCTTTTATTTTGGCTTTTATTTGGTATATGATTGCCATGTGTCAAATATAATGGTGTACTAGTGATGATATTATTATAACTCTGTCTTTTTACCCCTTTTGTTGGTTGTCTTTGCCATTCCACTTGCCCCCTTTTTTATAGTCATAATATGAATGCTCTTGCACTGTTTCAAAATCTCTGTATATTTCTTGCAGGCCTATGTCTACTTTCATGATTCTTAATGAATTATCATGGCTGTCTCTCTTTTAAATGCCTTTAAGACTGCTCAACCAGTCATGATGTGACTCTGTTTCTTTGATTACCATTTGATCATATATGACTATAAATTGTGCCAAGGTTTCTTCTTCATGAGTTATTCTATATTGTATGGATCTTGCATTTGTGATCATAATTGTTGCTACTTATATATGGTCATTCTATCATATCTGAGATAAATGTTATAGGGGCTTATTTATGCCTTTTCTCTGCTTCATCTTTTGACAACCAGTCTCTCTAATATGCTATAGATTGTATTCTAAAACTGCATTGGATCCTTTGCATCTTGAAATGGCTATGTGATTGTCATCATGCACTTATAGGACTGTGATAAGCATGAAGGGATGCTGCATGTATATGGTTGTCCTTGTCTTTCTTTTCTAGAAGTGACTATCATCATTCTATACACTGTGTCCCTATTTCCTTCACCAACATATGCTTGCTGCTGCCTTAGTGTTATGTGTTGGGCTCAACCCTTGTGGGAGCCACATTTTCCACCACACATAACAACTTTGAGCAATATTTATTGGTTGAAATGACCTATGCTGATGTGACCATGACAAAATTTGATTAACATGATATCCTATCATTGTCATAGATACCAAGTATAAACTATCCGCTATATGCCTAATGAATTATGAAGGAACCTTTTACTTGTGTAAAAGAATCAATAGTGTTGTGTCACCTTCTTGTTCATGTAGTAAAACCTGATAAGTATAGTAGCACTCTTGATAAACCTATTTGATCAATAATATGGCACAACACTATTGATCTTTATATAAATATGGGCTCCTTTATTAATTCTTTAGGGCTATAAACTCTCTTTGAATAGTGATATGCCTTTGATTGACAAAAGAGTAGTATGTTTGTTTATCTAAATGATATGATTGTACCTATACCTACACAATGAACAAACTAGTTAGAAAATAATGAAGTTCAATGCTCCCCTCTGATGATTTGACTCTCATTTGATGATCTGATTTGGCTCCTTTTGCATTTATCTGGTAATAGCTCCATTGATTTAATGCATCATAGATGTAAGTTATATGTCTGTTGGTGAAACATGTGATTAGATTTCATGTCCTGAGCTCTAACAAAATCTCTCAATCATTTACAGGTGCATCTAGAGATCAGGAACGAGAGGAGATAAAGATAGGAGGATTAAGCTAAAGATTGAAGGACCAAAATCTGCATCAGCCCTTAATACAATGATGGATATGACCTCTTCTCATGTGTTTTTCTTTACTTATCTTTAGCTGTATAGCTTGCATACATGTTGTATAATTCAATTCAGTCATTCCCACAACTTGTGTGGGATATTTAAGCATTCCTATTCATTTTAATGAATGAAACAACAACATTGTATACATTTCCACTTTCAAAATGAATAAAATACAGCATATCATGCTATTTTTATAATCATTTTTTGTTGTAAAACATTGCATAATAAAAATTGAACTCGACTTAAAACCTCACATGCAAAAGATTGAGATTTAGTAGAAATTTATTGAAGTACCTTTCACCGTAGATGCCACAACTATTTCAACTCTATCAAATTGAGCTGTAGGTGAAATTTGGTAACATTTTTTATGATTTCTACTGAATGCTTGCCTGCTAAGCATGCTAGATCAGTTGCCTTATCAATCCATTGGGCATGGGCTCAAACTCTGCCTTCCTTGACTTTTGAAACCATTGAAACTCAGTTGTTTGGAACTATACAGCAGTAGAAGAAAAATGAAAATAACTAACATGGCTCTGTTTAGGACAAGGCTAGCAAACATGTGCAACAACACTTCTTGGAAATGAAAACTTAACCTAACCTATACTAACCTAATCCAACCAGCAGTGGTTACTATCAAACAAAACCATTAACTGGTATTGAAAAAAAACCTTTCCTTTCTAATTAACACAGGACGTTTTGCAATATTATGATTTATTACTAATAATATATGAACCATAAGAATATACCTTATAGAATGTTGTAAAACTCTCTGAAAAACAAAAATAAACCCACTCACCATCTGAACCCGATCATAAATACTATTGTTATGGGGTGAATAGATGATTTGGTTTCAGTGTTCTAAGGCTGCAATCTTCTCTTTGGGTACAATAGTAACATGTGTCTCCTTATTTAGTTTTCTACTAGCTAAATCCCTTTTAGACACCCTCTTGCAATGATGAACCTTTGGCTAATACTCTTGGTTTCTTTATTGAGATCTGCTATCCTATTTTCACTTGTAGTTAGCTCACATGAATGAAATGAAGGAATGCTTGCCTCTTTGACCTGAATAGGTTAATCACATACTGGTGGCTCATATGATACTATCTTATCATCAATTAGAACAAAAAACTTCTATGATGCCTAAAAACATGTTCTCATCTAACTCATAATCTTGCACTGAATCCAAATGAGTTTTATCATTCTATTGTTCAATACTAGGAAGTTCATTAAACAAATTAGCTAAATTTTGAGACTCAACCTCTACTTGGAAAGCAGTATCCTACTTTTGGTCTTACTCCACTTGCACAAAATTTGCATTTATCTCAACATCTTGATTACTCAAATCAAGGCTGTTGTCTGTGATCTACTCATTAATTAGTATTTTGTCCAGATGATTTACGTCTTTCTCACAACCATTCTCACCCACAAAACTAGGGAGTTCATCAAAGATATTAATTGAAACATCCTTGACATTACCTAAGCTTGCAACAAAATCATCAAGATCATCCTAAAATGAAAGTTCATTGCATTCCTCTTGAATTTGTGATAAAAGAGGATCGTTCCTTACCTTATTGTAACTTTCATGAAACATCAACTCATCAGAAGGTTCATTTTTGTAATCCTCATTTTGATCCAAGGCTGTATTCTCACTTTGACTATCTTCAATCAGTAACTCATCTAATTGTCCTACGTCTTGCTGCTACTCTAAAACTACTACTAGTGAGGTCAAAAAGACACCTTCTACACAATTTTCCACAAAATAAGGTAATTCATTAAACCAAAATCGAATGCCCCTCTTGATCTGTCACTTTTACCTTTTTGCTATGTTGTCTGGGTTAATTTTTTGAGATAAGAGTTACAACATTTTCATTATCTTCAATAGAACAAAGAAGCTCATTAGTTAAAACATATAAAGATTTGTCTTGAGAGATCTTTTCTTGTTTAATCTTCTTCTATTCTAACTAATACTACTCCATAGCTGCATGCATTAAATTTATATTCCTAGCCTTTTTCATGGTAAGTGAGCTATCTTGGTAAATAATAGGTCCACCCTTATAAAGGTAAATAGTGATAGGACAATTACATTCATTTGATAGGGAAACTGAGAGATTTTTTTAAGTTTCCTGGATGAAAAAAGGCTCTTAAAGTGGCTGGTCTTGAGGAATAAAAAGTTTAGATTGTGCTAACATAGGATCTTGCAATGATAAAGGATCTCTAAAACTAGGAATCTTGACCTTGGGAGGGTTAAGAAGCTCACTTTGCTTGAAACTTGGGAACTTATGCTTATGAACCTCTTCTTGAATAGGCTAATCTGGAATGACGGGAGCTACTTGAACTTGACGCCTATGTGTTTGAGTGAGCAAAAGTCTCATCTACTCCTCTTTTACAACTAATTCCCTCTCAAGCATTTCTTCAAATTGTATCGTTTGTGCCTCCAACTCTTCATAGAGATAGGCTTGATAAGCCATCTCTTCCTATTGTTACTCATACTCTTGCTACCTCTTGATCTCTTCTATCTACTTTGTGAAGTCTAATAATGTGTCCTTCATATCATTCATGCTATTCTTTCTATCCCTAACCTCCAAATATTAGAGGTGATCAGGAGAGTGTTTGAACTGATTTGACATCAAAGATATTTCTTGAGGCTGATTTTGGACATATGAATGCTGATATGAAGGTTGACCAAGTGTGGGTGGGAGGAAAGCATATTGACCATTCTGGTTTCCTTGAAAAACCATAGAATTTGGGCTAAAACTAGCAGCATGGTTGATTTGATATGGCTGATAAGATGGTGGATTAGCAATGTTTTCATGATATGATGGATGATATGACATGTTCCCATGAAAGATAGACATGCTTACTCATTAAAAAGCCCATAAACAACTAAAAATAGAATTACTTGAAATAAAATAGCACCTAATCATACTAAAACCAATAGAAATGTCACTCAGAGTCACCAGATGTGTTGATTTCTTACCTCCAAAGGATGAGATCATTGACCACATAGCAAATATCAGTGATATATGAACATACTTTTGGACTGAAACAATCCAATCTATCCCATCGGGCATGCCAAAAACTGTTATCAACTAGGATTACACTTGTGATACAAAGCTAGGAAGCACTGCAATCCTATGTAACATGGGAATACCTTCAGGTTGTGGGTGCCCTACAGTGAAGGTAGACCTCTAGTTTGTGGGATGGTTCCCTTATGATTGATTTAATAATAAATTGACTTTGCAAGAAAAAGGATATAAGGAATTGTAATGGAACAATAAACTGAAATTGAATTGTGGTGATACACCTAAATGATAGAAACATGCAGCCTTGATTCACAAATACTTTTAGAATATCTATTCACATAGATTAATTTAGCAATATGACCACATAAATAATTTGAAGGAAGAATTGAATAAATTATCCCTTGAAGGAAAATTGGGTTTTCATAACATGGAAGAAATGACTATTCAATTGCACAACCTAAGACCTGTGAATTTTCACTATTTTGAATGCATACAACTATAAATGAGACAAAGACTTAAAGGTTTCAATGTGAAAACACAATAAACTTTCATCTAATCATTCATAAAACAACACAATTGGGAAGGTAAATACTTGATTTTACTAAAAATGAAGGAATATCTGCATAAATAACAAGAGAAATAACCTGTAACCCATTGTATTGTATAGATCTAAAAAAATGAGTTACAAACACTCGTATGCCTCTCTGAAATGTGTAAGAGAGAAAAGAAGGAAAGAACTGAGAAAAACCTAAGTTTTTCTCCAATATAATACAAAAGATGACTTCCCTCAGTTAGAATGAGTGAACTCCAGTGAACTCAACATTAAAATATCTCCACAAAACTCTCTCATGAGCAGAAATGAAAATCCCTAAAAAGAAGGGCTATAACTGATCCAATTTGAGCTAAAATAGCTCCAATCTATCTCTCTTAGCTAGTTCGACCATGTGGAACTCCAAACTCATCCTATTTTGGCCATAAATCAAGGAAAATACTTCAAAATATCTCAGTCATATCTGAGTCAACTCTACTCCTGACTTTGCATGATTTTGGAGATGAAGAAAAAAATGTGAACAAATAATAAAGTAATCGTCATGATTTACTTTACTATTTATTATGGATTTGTCTATTCTTGTTTTTACATCTTTATGACAAATAATAAAGTAATTTATAATTTTTTACTATATTATTTGTTTACATTTCTTCATTGGTTTCCCAAACATGATAAACTAAGGAGATTCTAATTTTTTTTTCATTTCTTTCATTCTCCCTTAGTTCAAAAGTAAAAAACAATAGCCTCCTTATAACTCCCCTTTGACTTGCATAATCTCTTCACATGCAAAAAGTCAGAACACATAATCATATGTGAGATATGACATGTAAAATCACGAATCAAACCCTTATGTCTCCCATGCCATATTGCATCACTTATCATTAACATGGTATACTTGATTATTTGTCTAAGGTCAAAAGATTTTCAAACATTTGCAGCAGCAAAAGCATTATTTGATTTTGAACTAACCCTTCATGGGCTCCTTGGCATCATTAGGTTTCTAACACTTAAAAGTGTTGACTTTGGGCACATTTGGATAATAATGATTTTATCAAAAAACAAAGTCAAAAGAGCCCATAGTTGGGCTAGGGCATTCGACTAAAAAGAAGCAAAACCCTAAAAGTCTTCATTTCATTATTTTCTTTTCTTCTATTGTACTACCCCGCCACCATGGCCAAGGTTTTTTGCTCTGTGTGAGGTTCTTGAAGGATTTTGGAGGCTCCTAAGACTGTGTTTTTCCCATAAAATCTTGTAACTCTGCCTTCAATAGGTAAGAACACTCACTTGATGTTATATCTTTGTATTTTGCCTTTATTCACTAGCATAAGAAGAAGAAGAAATATGTCTCTACTTCTCTTTCCTTCTAATCTTTACAAAGGTTATAAATGTTTTGAATTGAGAATTTTGAAACCTTTTTGGTGTGGGTTTTCATTGCTTGTGTAACCATGTCAAAAGACTTCTGGATATCTCTGTCCTCAAATAGTGATGAGATAAAACTTTCAAATTTTAACACAGTAGCATAGATGTTTTGAACATAACATACAAACTACTTACAAATTTTAAAAGAGTATCCTTGACTTCTGAATGCTATTGATCTTTCACTCTTTCTAATTTTCTGTTTATAATTGCTTCATACTTAGTTGCTACATTTGCTGAAGAGATGGCAAGCAATGCCAAAATAGACTACCCAAGATTGCACAATACCCTTGAAGAAGGAACATCAATGTCTTGGAAGTACAATGGAGTCATATATACACACCCATTCACATCACCTTTAAGTAACAAATGTGTAGGTTTCCCACCCTTTAACCCATCAGAAAAAGCACCAAAAAGTTTGTCATGTAGCACAACTGTCATCTCTTTATTTCCACTTAGGACACTATCTGTAGAAGTCATAACTAGACCATAGGTAGGCTGACTTGAACAAGCATTATCACCATTGACAGACTTTACTCTCTTAAAAAAGTTGAAGAGGTTCCCATTGTTGATGAAGCCTAAAAAATTTCCATACCCCATGTTGATACAACAATTACTATATCTTGACGTCCCAAATAAGTAAAACAAGCACCTTGAACATATCCAATCATTTTTTTCTGCATAACCGTCCTGGGTCTTGCCTTTTCTATAACTATTGCTGAGGAAGAAACCATCAATTACTTTATTTGCAAACATACTTGACTACTTTAGATGCACTCATTTGTTTTGCAGAAGTAGCTTTATTGGAACAATTGGGGTTATCCATAAATAACATATTTGAGGAACCATCTTTATCACCAAAAACATGTATTCTAGCTTCACAATCCATTCTTTCGTAAATGTCAATATCTTCAAATATTCCCCATTCATCCTTACTAAATATTGGGACCACCTTCTTAGAATCTATAGAGAAACAAGACTACCACAGACAATTAAAAAGTGTAAATTAGGATTTAAATGATGTTTGGACAAAGTTTTCCACTATACCTTGATCCTCATGAACTGCTACTCTTTATTTTGACTGTACCAATGCATTCGACTGCTCCTTGTGAGGAGGAATGCTCTTTCTAGTGAAGGTTGCTCCTAATAGACCACATGGTTTGTTGCTCTTTTAATCAGAGATGACTGCCCTCCATGATGATTGTTTTTCTTAGATTATATACAGTCACTTCTCTTTCATTTTGGCTTTTATCTCTTTTGGTATACGATTGCCCTATGTCAGATATAATGGTGTACTGGTGATGATGTTATTATAACTATGTCTTTTTACCCCTTTCGTTGGTTGTCTTTGCCATTCCACCTACCCCCTTTTTTGTAGTCGTAATATGAATGTTCTTGCACTGTTTCAAAATCTTTGCATATCTCTTGTAGCCCTATGTCTACTTTCATGATTCTTGATGAATTATCATGGTTGTCTCTCTTTTAAATGCCTTCAAGACTACTCAATTAGTCATGATGTGGCTATGTTTCTTTGATTGCCATTTCATCAGATATGACTGTAAATTGTACCAAGGTTTCTCCTTCATGAGTTATTCTATATTGTATGGCTCTTGCATTTGTGATAATAATTGTTCCTACTTATATATGGTCATTCTGTCATATCTGAGGTAAATGTTATAGGGGCTTATTCATTTCTTTTCTCTACTCCTTCACCTTTTGATAGTCAATCACTCTAGTATGCTATAGATTGTATTGTAAAACTGCATTAGATCCTTTGCATCTTGAAATGGCTATGTGATTGTCATCATGCACTTATAGGACTGTGATAAGCATGAAGGGATGTTGCATGTATATGGTTGACCTTGTATTTCTTTTCTTGAAGTGACTGTCATCATTCTGTGCATTGTGTCCCTATTTCCTTCCCCAACATATGCTTGCTGCTGCCTTAGTGTTATGTGCTGGACTCAACCCTTGTGGAAGCCACATTTTTCACCACACATAACAACGTTGAGCAATATTTGTTGGTTGAAATGACCTATGCTGATGTGACTATGACAAACTTTGATTGACATGATCATATCTTACCATTGTCAAAGATACCAAGTATAAACTATCCTCTATATGCCTAATGAATTATGAAGAAACCTTTTGCTTGTGTAGAAGGATCAATAGTGTTGTGCCACGTTCTTGTTCATGTAGTAAAACCTGATAAGTATAGTAGCACTCTTGATAAACCTATTTGATCAATAATTTGGTACAACACTATTGATCTTTATATAAATATGGGCTCCTTCATTAATTCTTTAGTGTTGTAAACTCTCTTTGAACAGTGATATGCCTTTGATTGACAAAACAATAGTATCTTTGTTGATCTGAATGATATGATTGTAGCTATACCTGCACAATGAACAAACTAGTTATAAAATAATGAAGTTTAATCCTCCCCTCTAATGATTTGACTCTCATTCAATGATCTGATTTGGCTCCTTTTACATTTATTTGGTAATAGCTCCATTAATTTAATGCATCATAGCTATAAGTTATGTCTATTGGTGAAACATGTGATTAGATTTCATGTGCCGAGCTCTAACAAAATCTCTCGATCATCTACAAGAGCATCTGGAGATCAAGAACAAGAGGAGTTGAAGACAAGAGGATTAAGGTAAAGATGAAAGGACCAAAATTTACATAAACCCTTAAGGCAATGATAGATATGACCTATTCTTATGTATTTTTCTTTACTTATCTTTAGATGTATAGCTTGCATACATGCTATATTAATTCAATTCAGTCATTCCCATGGCTTGTGTGGGATATTTATGCATTCCTGTTCATTTTAATGACTGAAACAATAACATTGTATACATTTCCACTTTCAAAATGAATGAAATATAGCATATCATGCAATTTGTATAATCACTTTTTGTTGTAAAACATTAAATAATAAAATTTAAACTCCACTTAGAACCTCAAATGAAAAATATTGAGATTTAGTAGAAATTTATTGAAGTACCTTTCACCCTAGATGTAACAATTGTTTTAGCTCTACCAAATTGAGCTGTAGGTGAAATTTGGTAACAATAGTATCATGGAAGCACATCATCATGTCTTTAACTATACCACCTTCATCATGTTTTTGTTGATCCATGTTAAAAAAAATTGAAAAATCCACATAGGTACAATCCCTTTGCATATATGAATCATAGTTGTATATTAATGAACCCTTAGAAATACTAGAAATTGAATAGTTGTTGAAGGATATGTAATCAACATTTACATCATATCTTCTTTCTTCAGTTATTCCATCCTCATATATGATTTGAGTCTTCAAGGGGATCTCAATCAAGCGTACATTGTGGCCATCATGATGTAAATTATATATACAAATAAAGTCATATTCTTCTTCCTTACCTTAAAAGGCTTCTCCTTTATAATAAATAGAGATCTAAGGTTCATTCCCTTTATTGTATTGCTCAGTCTAGCTGATTGCAATGTTCCTTGATCTCTTGTAAGTGTTGTCTTGCTTGGGTAGCTAATAAATTTGCCTTCCTAGACTTTTGCAACCATCAATGAAACATATGTTGTATCTTCTTAAAACCTTCCATTGTATGATATAAAAAATTAGAATTGTTGTGATTTGAATCAATTATGGACTGATCATGATCACAGTTACCATGATCACCAAACTGAAGGAGCTCACTTTGTCACATCTCATTTTTGGACTTTATTTATAATTTAAATCATTAGACATTTTTTTCTATGATTAATTTACTATGAGTGATTCCACATGTGTAAAAGTAATTATCGTGAATGTTATAAATGCATAATTTTGAAAGTTGATTTAATAATTGAATATTATTGGTAAGATTATGGATGTCCATTTTGTTTTGCTTCAGCTATGATTTTGGTGAACTAACCTATTAATAAAAATCTGAGTACGACTGAGTGCAGGAGAATTGTCAAAGATGAGAACATGGTTGAGGTAAAGATGTTCTAGCTGCCTGGCAAGAACTTATGGGATGGATAAACCTGATGCACACACACACACACTCATGTAGTTTCATATCATATAGCATCATTGAATGGTTATATTGTGCATTGTTATGTGGTTTCAAGTCTTGTTTGAGCATTTTATATAGTGAATAAATGTAATTGATGTTGAATGATTAGATAAAAATATGTCATTGTTGCTCTAGAATGTACTTCGAATTGCAAAGTTAACCATGAAAATTTTATGTTATTTTGACTTAGATAAATTAGAATTGCATAAATTATTTACTTCAATTATTAATAATTATTTGAAGTGTTTTTCTTTATTTAAATAATTTGATTAATAAATATATATATAAATATTTTATTATTAGACTTAAAATAAATATAAAGTATTAAAAATAAAAATATGATATTAATAATAACCTATATTATAAATAGAGATCTAAAATTATAAACAATCCTAGCATGCAATTTGGAGCAACAATAATAAAGGAATTTATTAATGCAAAGGAGAAATCTATGGTTTGGATGCCAAAAGCATGCAAAACTAGAGGTAACTGTAGTTAAATAGAGAAAGATCAATCTAATTATACAACACTAATTTTAGGAGAGGATTTTGGATTTAAAAAGAGGGGAATGGAAGAAAGAGGATCACCATTTTTTTAGCAACAGAAAAAAGAGAATAATCAGATATCAGCAATCATCATTAATTAACAAGAAGGAAAAGAGGATGGATCAACAAGAAGAAAAGTTACTCAAGTGACAAGAAGAGGAGTTTGATTTGTAGCGGAACCGTGTATAACCATGTATTTTACTTTTTGGTTCATAATTATAATTTCTTCTATGTTGTGGATGTTGTTAGAATATATACTGGCTTGCATCTTATTTTCCCTTGGTCTGCACTATACTTTTATCGATTGGTATTATTCTTCTTCAATTGGTGATTTGTTTGGTTCTTGTCGCTTTGTGTATTGATTTCCCCCATACTATTCTTAAGGCCTTTACTTGGCCCATTCGCTATTAAACTATCTATGTATGTAGTTTGACCTTGTTTATAGATTATTGGTCTTTCCTGATTTCCTCCATTGACTTGTATTGAGTATATTATATGCCTCTGTCTCAAATGACCTCATATTGTTATCAACCTAAGTGCTTCATATTATCAACCTATCGACCCTTTTGAAATTTTCAAAAGGCCTATGTAACTTCTTGCCTAGCTTAATCTTTCGATATGCATACTAACTTGGCATGTGTTTTCAATTCCTATTGACCTGCTTTCTTGTATTGGCCTTGGTAGTTGGTATCTACCCATATTACTGTCTGAGATAGGTCTCCTATTTTCTTTGACACCATAGTTAAATCTTGATGGCCTATTTTTCTAGTCAGCCAAGCCACCAGCTTGTAATCTTCCTAATGGCTTCATAATAGTTGCTGTCAGCCTGGTGGTATTCCTAACTTCTTGTATAATGTATGGGATTATTTTAATAAATGACTTGCATTCTATGTTTAATAGGCCTTCTATTATTTTAAACGGCCTTCCTTTCTGTTTAATCGACCTTTCTTTATATTGTGTTGACTTTTCTATACATATCTATTACATCCTAATTGGTAAGTTGCAATGACCTCTTTGTTTAGTGTCAACCTATTTTAATCCTTGTAATCACCCCTCTTCTTTCAATGACCTCCTGTTTAAGCACTACAAGACTACATTCTTTAGATAGTGGTTGGTAGTTTTATAGTGGTCTATTTTAATCCTTGCGGCCTACTTGAGAATAGTCTACCTTTACTCAACAGTCAACAGTATATCTAATTCCAGTAGTTGTTTTCCTTCTTATTATTTCCATAATAGTTCTCGAAACTGCATTATTACTTTCCTACAGTAGTTAGTTTTAAATTCCTGTCACTGATAGATGATTTCTATTGCAGATTTAATGAATCCTTTAGTTGTTATTTTAATCCCTATCACAACCTTGTTATTTCCTATCGTAGTTTAGACTAATTCTTATCATTGTTTATTTATTCATGTCATAGCAACTATTGTATCCTATTGATGTAGGAGCATCCCTAGTTCAAGAGTAATATTGCATCAACCAAAAATATTTGAATTTCAGTTCTCTCATTTTCTACTTCAATTTAGGTAGTGTAGTCAGTAGCAGTTTTCAGCTTGTGGTCTGGTTTTGGTATTTCACATCTTGCGGATCTAGACATAGCATCTACATTCATTCATCTACATCATATCAAGAATTTAGAGCATTTGGATTAGTTACTGGAAAGATATCACTATCAGAAGTTGATTGTTTTCTTAGAGTAGAGCATTCTAACAGTTCCTGGTAACTAGCTAAAGGAGAAGGCTAGCAGATCATTCCTTGACTTGCGGATCTTAATGACACATCATTCAATGTTCTTTGGTTCATGGACAACCTTCCCCAAGGGTCCGTACGTTGTTCCATTCATTTGAGGAAGTGTTCTATGCATTTAGGTCTGACCTATCTGTGAACATGTTACAACTCTTCATTGGAGTTTGTGACCTTCCTTGGCTGACACGAAGGAATCTATTGGTCTGAAAATGATATATAAAGATGCAATAGATCCTTAGAAAAGTAGTTAAGAAGCTAGCAATATGATTAATAGTTCATAGTTTAGATTTTGTGCAAAGGAGCTTCAAAGCCTATCTTGTGCATGTATGTAATCAGGCCTGTGAGCCCAAATTGTAAGCCTGCATGTTGCCAGCAAATCTCTATTTTGAATTCTTTGATATATTGAATGATTGAATCTGCATTAGTTCCATTTCTTTGAGTTGTTTCCATTGTGTTTACTCTTGTTGCATGGTCTAGATAGTTCATTATGTGAACCCTCCTACCGTGACTGCACCACCTATCATAGCAGGCTTTGTGTTCCTTTAGTGAACTAGACAACATTCCTATAGCAAATTTAGCTTATTTCCTGTAGTAGACAACAAGGTTTTGTTATAGATTTAGGATATATTTCATCAATCTTCTTTTACCCTGTTGTAAATGACATTTTATTGGAAAATATGATGTTGTTAAGTATATATAACCATCTAGTGATACTTATGCCTTCGTTTTTAAATATTTTTTTATTGGCAAATATCATACACCTCTTAGAATCCTTGTTACAAATTTAATTACATGGAATTATAAACCTGCTTGTGGGTAGGAAATATTAGTTCTAGACTTCTAATAGATATTTAAGAATGAAATATGGGTTGGGAAATCTAACTAGATTTATAGCTTCTTTATGTATTTTGAATGAATAAATGATGCTCCTTATTGATTGCTTTGCTTTAAATGTAATCTAGTTGATTGAGCAAAAGTAAGGAATGTATAGTTGTATCTAGGCAAAAGTATGTGTTATAAAATCTAGACACAAGATTCTTTTGAGGTAATTAAGAATGGAATGAGTAAAGTTATCTTCAGTTTATTACTTATTTATGTTTCTTGAATGAACATATGCTTAAATCTTTATCATTAGAATTATTTGCTTGAAAGTGAATTCATTTGATTGTACAAAAGAAAAGAATTAGTTTGTTCTGAAAAAAGTAGTTTATCTTTTGTGTGTGATTGGGGTTAGTTCCTAGGCTAGGATGCCATATGTGGAACAACAGAGATGGCTTTTCCTCTTTTCATGATTTGACCAGTACTATTTAAATGCTTGGGCCAAGCTCGGGTTTCATTGAAATAGATGAATATTTGTCTAGAAAAACTTTATATATATATATATATATATATATATATATATATATATATATATATATATATATATATATATATATATATATATATATACACCACATCCTCTTGTGAGACATTTGCATATCATTATTTAGATTTGCACATTAGACATCAGGTTACATCGGGTGTTCCCTCCTGCCAGTTGTTTCTAGGTTGCTAAATGTTTCGTGCAGGGTTGGGTTTCATTCGTGTCATGAAGGAATCTGGGGAAACGTAATTGCTTCATGGTTGGGCAAAAAAGTGCTTGAGCCATGTTCCTGTCTCTTGGCTTGTAGAAGACCATGTGCATTCATGGCAGCTAGAGAGTTTGATTTGATTATTATTCTTATATTGTACTTGATCATTAGATGATTTATGGCAAGAAAGCCAAAAAGACATTGTATATTCTTTATAGTGCTAACACCTAGATTAAGCACGTGATTTGTAAGATTAATGATATGATTGATTAATGTTTATGAGATCCATCTTTTTACTTGAGTTGATGTAAATAAGTGGATTATTTACTTCAATAACTTTTGATACGGAATGCGTACATTACATTTGGTATCAGAGCTTGGTTCCAACATTGGAAGCTCTGGGGTGTGTGTCACTCAATTTGTTCAAGCATGTGTGGGTCCATGTGTATTGGCATGTTGTGAGTAGCATGTGTCTTTTTTTGTTATGTCTTCCTTGCATGTGTGTGGTGACAGATAAATTGATTTCAGGGTTAGATAGACCCTAGCGGTTGCCTAGAAGTTGCTTATGGATGTTTACCTTCTTGATGTCTTGAAGGTTTGGCATGAGCCTTTGTAGTGTATGAGCATACTTGAGTGACCTTTGTAGGGTCATGTTCATGCTTGTGTGACCACTTTTCATAGTGGAGTTATGAGAACCTTGTGTGAAAGAAAATACTATGTTCTTGAGTGTGATTGAACTTAATTTACTATTTTGAGAGTTATGCATTGGTATGTGAAAGCGGATGTTTGATCATATGCCTGTCATATTTTAATAATTGCCTCTACCTAGTGAATGGTAAATTTTTGCTTGAAATGCATATTGCATCATCTTCTTGAGAGCATGTCTCTTTGTGTGGATTCATTATGCAATTGTAAGAAAGATAACATTGCATTACATTGCTAGTTAGATCATTTAGGGTAATGACTTACATTCCTAGATTGCATTCTTCCCTAGGATTCATGTGGGAACCTAGGTGTATTATTGCATTACATTATTTAAGATAAAGAGGAAAAAGGGTCATTTACATAGTCCTTGTGATGTTGAGGTGTTAGAATCTTGAATGAATTAGCCAACCCTGTATCTTGTGACTTGGGGTTGTGCTTTCCTTGTGTTTAGTGTGCACTTAGTATGCTTGTTGTCATGTTCTGAATAAATTTGGCCTCATACAAATGTTGCATTAATGCATTATCCATATGCTTGGTGAATCCCTGATTGGTGAGAAGTGTGAAATGCTCCTTGTTGGAAAGATTGATGTGTATAGATAACTTAGTTTGTGAACCTAATTTCATCCTAGCTTAATTTTGGTTGTTGGATGGTTTCTAGTGAATGACTTTGTGTCCTTCCATAGTGATTGTGATTCCCTTGAACGTGATGCAACTATTATTATTGAGCAACTTGAGTGATGTATGTGTGGTTAAGTAGAAATGATCTCTTGTTATAGATGTGTTTGGAGTCTTAGAAGACTCATTTGTGTGGTGTGATTGAGTGTGTTCTCTTACTCACCTCAGTTAGGATCTAGCCATAGTGTAGCATTTTACTCCCTCTCTAGTGACTAGAAATTAGTCATGTAGTTCATGTAATGTGGAACTTTTGAATTTTGATATTTGACTTCGACAATTTGTCTAAACGTTGTAAAGACCAACATTAAAATTTGATTCTTATTTATGAAAAAGTATAGCCATTAAAATTTGATATTTACTTATCTTTGTGACCTTGATGGTCATGTTTTGATTTAGTGTTAAAAATTGTGCACATTTTATGCCTTATTGTTGGTATTGACTTTTTCGTTTCTTCTTTTCTTTAAAATTTATTTATTTATTTATTATTGGTGGCTATGCTTGAATGTTTTAAACTATTGGTCATGTATCATGTTATGTTCTCTATCATGTCCATGATGGGCCTCTGATGGGTTGTATAAGGGAGTAGGATGCATAGAATATACTATTTCGTGGCATGCGTGATACTAAGAGCTTTGGTGGATTGAATTCATTAATTGTTGTTACATGTAAAGAACATTGTTTGAAGTGTTGAGGAAGTTTTGAAATGGATTTTTGTGTCACTATGGATCACTTATATGAGTTGAATTTTGTATGAAATTAAGTGTTGTCTATGTGAATGAGATATGTAGAAAGTATGGAGAGTGTTGTGTTGGTGTGTCCTTTGTTTGAGAGTTTCATAACTACGCTTATGTTTTGACATAGCATAGAGTGAGATGGAACCTTAGTTAGTTCTTGAGCACATAATATATATATATATATATGGTATTATAGTTGTCTTCTTACCTTTGAGTTTTTTAACCTTGGGAATTGGGTTGCTTTTAGAGTTTCATCTTAATAGTTGGAGTTTTCCAAGCTTGATGCTAGAAGGGATGCAAATTCTTGTGGGATAAAGTTGTCTTTTGTATCCAATTTTATGGATAATTGGTCTTAGGCCACAAGGAATCCTTGTGTTTCCTAGTTGATCATGAACTCATGATCATGTTGTATTGTTGACCTTTAAGTCTAGCTTAGTTAAGAGTTGATGTGTTGTGAGTAGTCTTACACCTGGTTGGTGAGTTGTGGCAACCTTAGATGTTCTCCTAGTGAGTAGTAAGTTGCTAAGTCTTTCTTGATAGAAGTGCTTTTGTTGTTAGAGGATATGGGTAGATTCTTTCCTTTGAGAATTTGTCTGGTTCATCCTAGTTTTGGTAGTATAGAGTGTGAGTATTAGAGAAACCATCCTTTTTAGAGTGAAACGTGAGGAAGTACCTTATGTAGGGAAACCACGTCTAGAGTTGAGGCACACTTTTGGGTTAGGATGAAAGTGTGATAATGGTGCTTTTAACCTTTTTGAGTTTGCCTTCCCTGATCCTTCAGCTCTTTTGTTGTGGGTAGTGCCTAAGGAAAGACTATTGAGAGAGTAATCTTTTGCAATTCTCCTTGAGAATGGGTATGGTAGCTTGGTGAGTTTCCTTAGACTTAGTTGATAGCTTGAGAGGTTATCCTAGCATAATTGTGGTCCTAAGTTTTGTGAACTTGACTTGCTTGTAGTTTGTTGCACCTTTTTGGCTAGAGCATCTTTTCATTACAGTAGCAGTTGGAAGATGGAGTGACGTAGTCTCAGAAGAGCTGTATGCACAATGGTTGGTTATGACCTAGTTGGGGCACCTTAGGAGATTTGTTTTGTTGTTTTATGACCTTGACCTAGCATTGGCTTGGAGGACTGATCTTTTGATATTGTGTTACCATGAGATTTCATGTGCATTCTGATGTTGATTCATGCTTGTATATGTCTATGATGAATTATGATTTATGCCTCATTTAGCATGCATTAAGGATGTGATTATTATCCTTATGCAATTGGGTGGTAGTTATACTATGTGATGGTTATACATTGTATTGGGAGTTGTGTCATGTGTGCTGATTGCATTGATTGATATATATACACACAATTTTTATTGATAAACACAATGATAAGTGTGAAATAGAGATATTGTTATGTATAAGGTCAAGTACAATCAATATTTTATGGATGGTGCCACATAGGAGGATGTAAAGGGCATTAGTAGAGGTATTTTGTCTAATTTAATAATACTTTATTAATACTTTGGTTGTTTTAGTGATATATTTCTATTAATTTAGTTTATGTGTGATAAGACATCAGGACGATGTCTCTTCCTAGTGGGGAAGGATGTCACATCTTGTTTTTGGACTTTATTTATAATTTAAATTATTGGACATTTTTTTTTCTATGATGGATTTACTATGAGTGATTCCATGTGTGTGAAAGTAACTATCATGAATGTTATAAATGCATAATTTTGAAAGTCAATTTATTAATTGAATATTATTGGCACAATTACGGATGTCCATTTTGTTTTGCTTTGGCTATGATTTTCAGGAACTAACCTATTAATGAAAATATGAGTGCTACTGAGTGCAAGACAAATGTCAAAGATGAGAACATGGTTGAGGTAAAGATGTTCTATCCGCCTGGCAAGAGCTGATGGGATGAATAAACCTGATGCATGCACACACTCACATAGTTTCATATCATATAGCATCATTGAATAGTTATATTGTGCATCATTATGTGGTTGCAAGTCTTGTTTGAGCATTTTATATAGTGAATGAATGTAATTGATGCTGAATGATTAGATAAAAATGTGTCATCATTTCTATATAAGGTTCTTTGAATTGCAAAGTTAACCATGTCTGTATTATGTTATTTCAACTTAGATACATTAGAATTGCATAAGTTATTTACTTAAATTATTAATAATTATTTGAAGTGTTTTTCTTTATTTAAATAATTTGATTAATAAATATTTATTAATATTTTATTTTTAGACTTAAAATAAATATGAAGTATAAAATATAAAAATATGATATTAATAATAACATATATTATAAATAGAGATCTAAAAATATAAATAATCTTGGCATGCAATTTGGAGCAACAACAATAAAGGAGTTTATTAATGCAAAGGAGAAATATATGGCTTGGACGCTAAAAGCATGCAAAACTAGAGGTAACTGTAGTTAAACAGAAAAAGCTCAATCTAATTATACAATGCTAATTTTAGGAGAAGATTTTCAATTAAAAAATAGGGGAACAGAAGAAAGAGGATCACCATTTTTTTTAGTGAAAAAAAAAGACAATAATCAGAAATCAACAATCATCATTAATCAACGAGAAGGAAAATAAGATGGATCAGCAGGAAGAAAAGTTCCTCAAGCAAAATGAAGAGGAGATTGGTCTACAGTGGAACTGTGTATAACTTGGTATTTTACTTTCTGGTTCATAATTAGAATTTCTTGTATGTTGTGGATGTTATTAAGACTATATACTAGCCTGCATCTTATTTTCCTCTAGTCTGTATTATACTTTTATTGACTGGTATTATTCTTCTTCAATTGGTGATTTGTTTAGTTTTTCTACCGCTTTGTGTATTGATTTCCCTATACTATTTTTAAGGCCTTTAGTTGGTCCATTCACTGTTAAACTATCCATGTATGTAGTTTGACCTTGTTTATAGTTTATTGGTCTTTCTTGATTTCCTCTATCAGCTTGCATTGAGTATATTATCGGCCTCTGTATAAAACGACCTCATATTGTTATCAACCTAAGTACTTCATATTATCAACCTATCGACCCTTTTGAAATTTCTAAATGGCCTATGTAACTTCTTGGCTAGCTTAATCTTTTGCTATGCATACTAACTTGGCCTATGTTTTCAATTCCTATTGACTTGCTTTCTCATATTGGCCTTGGTAGTTGGTATCTACCCATATTATTGTCTAAGATAGGTCACATGTTTTCTCTAATGCCATAGTTAAATCTTGATGGCCTAATTTTTCTGTTGGCCAAGTCACCAACTTGTAATATTCCTAATGGCTTCATAATGGTTGTTTTTAGCCTGGTGGTATTCCTAAATGTCTGTATAATGTATGGGATTATTTTAATAAATGGCTTGCATTGTATGTTTAATAGGTCTTCTATTATTTTGAATAGCCTTCCTTTTTGTTTAATCAACTTTTCTTTATATTGTGTTGGCTTTTCTATACATATCTATTGTAGCCTTAGTGGTAAGTTGCAACGACCTATTTGTTTAGTGTCGACCTATTTTAATCCCTGTAATCACCCCTTTTCTTTCAACGACTTTTTGTTTAAGCACTACTAGACTACATTCTTTACATAGCGGTTGGTAGTTTTATAGTGGCTTGTTTTAATCATTGCAACCTGCATGAGAATAACCTATCTATACTAAATAGTCACTAGTATATCTAATTCCTATAGTTGTTTACCTTCTTATTGTCACCATATGTAAAAGTTCCTAAAACTACGTTATTATTTTCTTGTAGCAGTTAGTTTAAAATTACTATCACTGATAGATGATTTTTCTCATAGGTTTAATGAATCATGTAGTTGTTATTTTAATCCCTATCACAACTTTGTTATTTCCTATCGCAGTTCAGACTAATTCCTATCACCGTTCGTTTATTCCTATCATAGCAGCTATTGTATCCTATCGTAGCAGGCTTTTTGTTCTTGTAGTGAACCAGACTACATTCTTGTAGCATAGTTAACTTATTTCATGTAGTAGACAACAAGGTTTTGTGATAGATTTGGGATATATTTCATCAATCGTCTTCTTTTACCCCGTTGTAAATGGTGTTTTATTAGTAAATATGATGTTAACTATATATAACCATCTAATGATACTTATGCCTTCATTTTAAATAATGTTTTATTGGAAAATATCATACAACTCTTAAAATCCTTGTTACAAATTTAATTATGTGGAATTATAAACCTACCTACAGGTACGAAATATTAGTTCTATATTTCTATTAGATATTTAAGAATGAAATATGGGTTGAGAAATATAACCAGTTTTATAGCTTCTTTATGTATTTTGAATGCATAAATGATACTCCTTATTGATTGCTTTGCTTAAAATATAATCTAGTTAATTGAGCAAAAGTAAGGAATGTATAGTTGTATCTAGGCAAAAGTATGTGTTATAAAATCCAGACAAAAGATTCTTTTGAGGTAATTAAGAATGGAATGAGTTATCTTTAGTTTATGTCTTATTTATGTTTCTTGAATGAACATATGCTTAAATCTTTTTCATTAGAATTGTCTTCTTGAAAGTGAATTCATTTGATTGTGCAAAAGAAAAGAATTAGTTTGTTCTAAAAGAAAGTAGTTTATCTTTTGTGTGTGATTGGGGTTACTTCATGGGCTAGGATGCCGAACGTGGAATAACATAGATGGATTTTACTCTTTTCAAGATTTGACTAATACTATTTAAATGCTTGGGCCAAGCTGGGAATTCATTGAAATAGATGAATATTTGTCTGGCAAAACTTTATATATATATATATATATATATATATATATATATATCTGCCACATCCTATTGGGAGACATTTGCATATCATTATTTAGATTTGCACATTAGACATTAGGTTGCATCGGGTGTTCCCTCCTTCCAGTTGTTTCCAAGTTACTAGACATTTCGTGCAGGGCTGGGTTTCCTTCATGTCATGAAGGAATCTAGGGAAGTGTAATTACTTCATGGTTGGGTGGAAAAGCACCTAAGCCATGTTCATGTCTCTTGGCTTGTGGAAGACCATGTGGGTCCATGGTGGCTAGAGAGTTTGATTTGATTATTATTATTAAATTATACTTGATCATTGGATGATTTGTAGCAAGAAAGCCAAAAGGACATTGTATATTCTTTATAGTGATAACACTTGGATTAAGCATGTGATTTGTAAGATTAATGATATTATTGATTAATGTTTATGAGATCTATCTTTTTACTTGAGTTGATGTAAATAAGTGGATTATTTACTTCAGTAACTTTTGATATGGAATGCATACATTACACACTTTTAGAAACATACTTATTTTCCTCACTATTGTGTTCAATAATTTGGTCATTATGAATGTCTGAGACTTGTTTATTCATAACAAAGCAGTCACCTTCATTGATGCATTCATCATGGAAAGTAAACAATTTCATTTCTAGTTCACGGAAATGATGTTTGTCAACATATTCATCATCCATCTTTAGAACATCTTCAATATTATGATCAAGAGTGAATCCATCATACCTGGTATGTGTGCATTCCTTTGAACCTTTAATAACAACACTACTACTAGATATAGTTTCACATATATTTTTTATTTCACCATGCATTTATCATGTATATGCATATCTTTCTCCCATAGGTTGATGACAAATACCATCTCTATTTCTCCAAGATGTATCTTTATTTTCTACAACAATGTTTTCATCCTTATGCAACATGCCAAGATTTTTTGCAATATTACAAATCCTATTATCTTTAGCCTTTTCCACAATCCCAATCCAATCAAATTTCTGACCAAGACTTTGAGGCTTCAATCTCTTTGGCATAGTGCTTAGACTTGATTCGTAAAATCCACATAATAAATCAATACACATAGAGCCCTTAGGTCTGCAATATTATGGGATTTCTAACAAAGTATTCATAAATTATGTATACAGAGCATAAGGTGATTCTCCTTGTTTCTTCAAATTAAGCAACAATTGAACAAAAAACATAGGATCAACAATACTTGATATTTGTTCACAAGCTGCTTGAAACTTTCTTGGAATATCAGAAGTATATTCATTTTGGAAACCATTCGCATTCTCTAATTTATATTGCTCACCTACATAGGATGTATTACAATAACCAACACTTGCACACATGTATCATATTGGCATTGGATACTTCAAATTACTCTCAATATCTTATGCAATTTCATAAGCTTGATGAAGTGTAGCTAGTTCCTTATCTCTCAGCAAACAACCCATTTCCTCATCTAATGCACTAAGATAGACTATCAAACAAAATGTATCATTTGGAGTTATATATTCTACAATGCTTTTAATCATTTCTGAAAACATTTGGTTAAAGGTTGGAATCAACTAACCCTTTTTCTTTTGAATGTTCATGAATTGTGTAATTAATCAAATCACATCAGTCCTTTCACCAAATTGTTCTAGAAATGCAATCTAAAAATCTATCCATGAAGAAATAGAACACAAAGGTAAATCAAAAAACCAATCCTAGCATCATCTTTCAATGACTAAATAAAAAGCCTCATAACAACACCTTCAACTTCAATTTCATAATCTCCTATCAAATCACAAAAAAACATGTAGATTCCTATCTATTGATTTAGAGCCTTTTCCATTATACTTTGGGGATACTTTCTGATTTCACTAGGAATATTATTTGGTTACCCATGAATACCACTAAAATTTAGAGCCTTATATCTTTCAGCAAAGAATGACTTCCTTTAAGGACATAATTAGGAATGCTGCTCTAAACTAATCATATTAAAGAGAAAAATGAAGTACTTAGGAATATATTGTAGCCTTAAACAAGTTCAGAGTTGCCAGCTCTTCAAAGAGGACAAAACATCAAACAGTTTTCTAGGTTGATCCTTCCAACAGAGTCACTAACTACAATACTTCCCAAATTAGATATAATGAGCTTCAATATCTTACCCAAAAAGGGTTTCTGAATCTTTCCAAATAGATGACTAAGCTTATCCCCAGCAAAGTCACAAATTCTATTGGTTCTCAAATCTGCACACACCAAATTCTAAATATTTGCCAGTTCTTATGATCAAATTCAATGAGAGACTTAGCCAATAGTGTGGGAGATTGTTCACACCTATCTCCCCTACACTTCAGGCTCTGCCAAAGCTAGGGGGTATTCCCTTATTTAACAGTCAATAGATTTGTCTTTCATAATATCAAACAGAAAATGTTCTCACAGATTGCACCAAGATGTGTAAGATCATTAAAGATTGGCAAAGGTCTCAAATATTTTACAATTATTGGCTTCGAGAACACATACAAAATCCCTACCTACACCAAAACAAAACAAAACAAAATGGTTCCAATGATTTTTCTTTAAATCTTGTTTCTTTTTGAACCTTTGGGAAAATAGGCTATCAGATAATTGCTTTATCAAGGGTAACAGAGTCAAAATCCCACACTGCACATGTTCCCTTTCTAACATTAAAAATTCAAATCTAGAGGACTGGTGATGATAGTATTACTGCATTACAATAATCATCCAAGAAAAAGCAATTCATACAAATCTTCTTCAATAATCCCTAATGTAACACATCACTTCCTATATCTTACACAAAGCATATTTAATCCATTCCTTGAACATAAGTAGTGGATAAGACATTCAATATAGAAAATGTGTATAAATGAAATCCAAAACCCTTGATTCTTTCATTCAAAAAAGAAATGTAAATAGTCAGGGAGACAATTGCAAGAAATACACATATATAGTGTTACTCATATATTGCAATTTGGTTTGAAAATTGTCTACAAGAATTTATTCATATGCAGGCATAATTCTACTCTACAATCTTAACAAAATTAACCTACCCTACTACAGAAACCATTCCCTAAAATGTGGATACCTTGTATCCAAAGCCCAGAATGTTCTAACCCCTTTTCTCTACCTTCCCCCTCCTACTATGACTTTTGGGAGTGCTAAATATAAACAAACTATGTCATCCACAATTTTCCTAGTACAATCTTTTAGTCATATTTTATTTAATAGTTGTAACTTGGGAAATTACATCCTTCCTTTGACTGTGTTAAGTATGAAAAAGGTGAATGATGACAACTAGGATGCACACTAGATCAAACCCTTTTCCATATAACATTCAAGGACAAGAATGAGCCAAATCACTACCCAATGAAGGTGGACTCAACTATAGATCTTGTACTCAAGTATGCTATAGAGGAACCAGATTTAATTTAGACTTTCTATCAAACCCTAGGTTAACAATGTACAAAACCATAGTTTAAGAATGATCAGCTCATAAAAGAGAAAGTACAATAGTAAGCTAGAAACTAATTGCATAGGGATGATCAGGAAGATGATAGAACCTATCTCCCAAAAGTAGAGGTGTCAGAGGACTAATTCGGGACCACCCAAGTCCTTACTAGAAGATTCTACCTGAGGTCTAAACTAGTTCAAAGATGTTACAGATGTTGCCTTGATGCTATTGGTTTTAGGATAGACAACTGAGAGGGGGGGTGAATCAATTGTCACCAAACCTTTTGATCTTTAAATCTTTAAATCCTTCTTATATAATAATTATTCAATCATGTAAGTAAAATACAATAACTCAAGATCAGAAACACATTCAACACATATGACACCAAGATTTTAACATGGAAAACCCAGTTAAGGGAAAAACCACCGAGTGACTAACCCAAGATTGTATTCTCTATTAAAAGAATGAGAACAAAAATGGTACTTGCTAATTAGGGTTCATTGCCTAAGTACACTATTCACAAGAGGCCCACTGCCTACAAGAGACATGCTCTCTATAGAATAACATAAATATTACATACTTGAACTGGAGATTAGCATCTTCACCATGCTTGAGATAGTTCCATTTAAGCTCAACACTTCTGCTCTATTTTTTGCTCCTTTCCTCTCTATCACTTTCTCATCACGAGCACACACCTTTTGAAATGAATTCACAAATCTTATTTATACAAGACATCAACTTTGGGATGATCATCAAAGTCGACACAACACATAATTTATTTTATTACAGAGCAATTACACAAATACAACTTGACTTATTACAAAAATTTCATGTGTGTCATTACCCTGTCGGCCACACATATCTGGGACTTCAATTTTCTTCGAGGAACACATCTTGCTTCGCAAAACATCTTCAAGATCATCCACAACAAGTGTAAAACATCCAGTCAGACAAGACTAGGAAGAACACCATCACTAAGAGGTAAATCTTCAATTACGAGCTCTATCTTCAATGTGGACTACCAACACGAACTAGACACTATCTAGAGACCCCCACAAGCTTTCCTGAAACACCAAGAACATCCACACCACTTTTTTTTACTAAAATCATTCACATCTTCATCTAGAACCTTAAGAATATAGTCGGTCATCACCATCACATAAGAATAATTGCTTGCGGACCTCCAAACAATGAACCAATTGAGTTGTCAATTCAAAATGGCTTCCCAAACATGCCACCAGATTTGTAGAAAAAGATATTGCATTTCTAGATCTCATCGGACCTATTTGTGTCACTATGTCACCTTTAAATAGCTACTAGAACTAGTTTTACTCATATGGCCATAACTTCTCCAAATCTTCATGCGGATCTCTGAAATATTTACAGAAGTACCTTCAAACACATATCTACAAACCCTTTGATGCGCATACTCTAATCTTCAACTATCTGGAATCTTCACTTCATAGAACTTGACTGACTTTAGTATTCTTCTCTATTCTAATAGGGTTAATTTTCTCAATATCCTCAGCACACAACTCATCCAATCCTTGACATCAATGCAACAGGAGTATGTTGACATCAATGATAACACCAGTTAGGCCCTTACTTGCAACAATCTCCCCCTTTGTCATTGATGGCAACAGATGATATGAAAATTTGTTTTGACCATCAAGACAAGAATTTCTCCTCACTGGCTCCCCCTAACAACACCAATCATTCACATATTTTTTCTTTCTTCATTTCTCCCCCTTTGATCAACAATCACTTTTGTTTTTCACATGCCTTCTCTCCCCCTTTGACATCAATGGCAAAGGTCACATACTTACAACATACTTTAGAATCATACAGACTACTCCCCAGGAGTAGCAGCTTCCTATCATCAATCTGGACCACAAGATATGACTGTGAGATCCACCAGACTGATGCACATCAGTGCACCTTAATTCAAAACCAGAGGGGTAATAACCCCTAACTTCTCCCTTAGATACTCAAAAGAGTCCTTAGGTAGAGGTTTAGTAAAAATATCTACAATCTAATCCTTTGATGGCACAAACTCCAATCTGACTTCATTCTTATTCACTCGCTCTCTCAAAAAGTGAAACTTGATGGATATATGTTTTGTCTTTGAATGCAACACTAGATTTTTTAATATATTTATTGCACTTAAGTTATCACAGAAGATTGTGATAGGTTCTTCATACTCCACTCTGATGTCTCTTAGCATTTGCTTCATCCACAATACTTGAGAGCAACTACCTGCTGCTACAATATACTCTTCTTCTGTAGTGGGCAGAGATATTGCCTCTTATTTCTTGCTTAGCCAAGAAACTAATCTTTTCCCCAAAAAGAATGCACCACCACTGGTACTCTTCCGATCATCCACATCTCCTGCCCAATCAGTATCTATATATGGATGAAGAGAGAAATCATGATCCCTAGGATACCATAAACCATACTCAACTATTCCTTTCAGATATCTAATAATTCTCTTGATTGACATGACATGAGACTCTCGAGGATCAACTTGGAATTTGGCAACACGACCAACAACATTCATAATGTCAGGTCTAGTTTGAGTAAGGTACAGGAGTCCTCCAATCATTGACCTGTACTTATTTTGATCAACCTTAGGAGATTCATCATCTTTGCTCAGTTTACACCCAGTTGCCATGGGAGCATTCATTGGCTTTGAATCTTCCATGCCAAATTTCTTCAACAATTATTTCACATATTTGGTCTGAGATATGAAGATTCCTTTCTTTGTTTGAGTGATTTGTAGACCTAAGAAGAAATTCATTTCCCCAAACATAGACATCTCAAATTCACTTTTCATTTGATTTGCAAAAGTCTTGCACATACTATCTTTTCCTCCAAAAATAATACCATCAACAAATACTTAACAATCAAGATATTTTCATGATCAATCTTGAAGTACAATTTACTATCAGCAGTACCTTTGTTGAAACCAATCTTCAAAAGATGTTTATCCAATCTTTCATACCAGGCTCTTGGGGCATGTTTGAGTCCATACAATGATTTATTCAACTTGCAAATCATATCACCATGATTAGACAATTGGAATCTATCTGGTTTCTTAATGTATACCTCTTCTTCCAAATTACCATTTAGGAAGGCACACTTGACATCCATCTGATATACTTTGAAATCTTTGAAGGCAGCAAAAGCAAGAAATAATCTGACTGCTTCAATTCTTTCCACTGAAGCCAAAGTTTCTTCAAAGTCAACTCCTTCTACTTGAGAATAACCCTTACAGACCAATCTGGCTTTGTTTTTGACTACTTCACCATCTTCATTTAGTTTATTCCAGAAGACCCACTTAGTCCCAATCACATTTTTGTCTTTAGGTCTGCGAACAAGATCCCAAGTGTGATTTTTTTCAATCTACATTAACTCTTCCTCCATTGCTTTAGAGCCCAGCTTTCATCATTGCATGCTTCACTTATTATTTTTGGCTCAACCTTTGAAATCAAACAATACTTCACAAAGTCTTAAAAAAAATTTCTTGTTTGAACACCTTTGCTTCTATCTCCTATGATTTGGTCTTCAAAATGATTCAATCTTACATACCTGGCAGTTTTGGGAATTTCTTGCACTTCTATTTCATTTGATTTATCATTATTATCATTATGGCAGTCTGATATTGTGTTTGTTCTTCTACTTCATGAATGAGCTACCCAGATCAAGAGGTCTAATCTAGTCAAATGATAAACTAGTTGCCATTCAAATCAGGGACTATCTGTATGGACTTGGTGATGCTCAAGCCCGGAAGATAGCTCTCTAGGGTTACTTCAAGAAATTCTAGAGCTTGATGCAAGTAAGAGAGAGAATTCCCAAATCAATAGTGGAGAAGTACAGAGACAATCTACTTTATGGTAGATATTGATCAATGCCTAATAGAGGTAGCTAAGCCAAGGACAGTATGGATAATGCCCATGGGCTATGAGGTTGATGGAAACATATTGGAGGCTCATATTCAACATTTACTGAGTCAACCCAAGGACCCCAAGGCAAAGAGATTTGGCACTTTTGAGGAATTGAACATAAAACTGTGTGTTGAATTAAGAAGGCTTGAGACAAAAAGAAAGGTGAGGAAAGAAGTTGAAAAGCTGGCAGAGGAATTTGGCATTACCAATGAAGCTGTCACTATAAAAAGAGAAAGATTAGAGAAGATTGAGAAAGAAAAAGAGGATGCAAAGAAAGAAAGTGTTCCAGTGCAAACCTCCTCCCAGACTAGATCTTCCAAGAGCTATGCTCCTATCACCCCTAAAAGCTCAAAAACTACCAAACTAGAAGTTGGGCCATTTGGAAAAGGATGAAGACCAAAGCATCAAGAACCTATAAGGGCCAAAATGATGATGAAGAGACTAAATCAGATGAAGAAATTAGGAAACTAAAGAAGCAAAGAACATCCATGATGTCCTCCGATAATAGAAATGAGGAAGAAAAATTAGAGGAATTTGTTGAAAAACCCACTTTATCAATTGACGATATAATCAAAGGCATCACTATAGATGGAAACCTGCAACTAGTGACATAATTTTATGATGAATACAATGAGGCTAATAAAAGATTACTTGAAGAGGCTACTGTTAGGTACTTGAACATTTACCATAAAGCTTTCATTGAAATTATATCATTGATTCCTAAGAGCCTAGAAAAAGGTACTTGAGCTAAGAAAAGAGAATGCAAAGGTGAAAGACTTAGAGATTTGGGAGAAGATAGCAATTCAGCTATGTCCTTCCATCACTCCAAAACAAATGAGCATGATTTTCAAGAATTGTAAGGATGAGTTCCGGAGCAAGGTGAGAATGAATAAACTCATGCTTGGAGAAACTGACCAAGTAGCAAGTGAAACAAAAGATATCCTCTGGAATACCTTGAAGAGATTGAATCTTTCTATTGTAGAGGAAATAGATGAAGAACCTTCTACCATGGATGTTGAAGGATTAAATGATATCAATGAAGAACCTTCTAACAAGGATGTTGAAGGATTAAAGAAAATAAATGAAGAAATCTCTGAGGACTTAGACTCCTCTATTCCGGTAGAGGAAGTTCATGAAGCAACAAACACGGGTGATATCTCTCCTCTAGATCCCACTGCAGCCATGACAAACATTTCACACACTAAAGCTGAAGGGGAAGGTAGAAGAGAAGAAAAGAAGAATCAAGAAAAAAGAGGATAAGGGAAAAGAAGAAGAACAAGAAGAAAAGATTAATGATGAATTATCAAAACTAGTCGGTCCTGATATCTCAAAAGGGAAGAAGTCTTAATCACCAGCAAGAGACACTCAGAGACAGTGAAGAACTTCTTAGACAGAGAAATGATGGAGTTGGATGAAATTGAGTTATTTCAAGGGCCACTAAATTTTGACTCTCTCTCCGCGGTTCAGACAATGAAATAGCATCTTTTTCTCAAGCCAAAGAAAAAGATAAACTCTTGAAATCACATATGGAGAATTATGAGCTATTGGAAAGTGCATCCAAGATATTGGAAAAGATCATGCCATCTTATCAAAAAGATCCTTCAGCCTCACCATCCAGTAACTTGAAAAACTTAGTAAATTCTGTTAACACTCATTTTGAATCTCTAGAGAAATTAGTAGAAGTAAAGGTCTAGAAGGAGTTTCTGGGGAAAAGATTCACTGAGGTGCAAGGGCTTATTGCAAATGATAGGAGGACCCTTGATATTGGAGTAAAGAGCCTTGAAAATGCTCTCAAAGATGGTGGGGACCTATTCAAATTTTGTCTGACTTGGCCTAAAGTGACAAAAGACATTGAGGAGAAAGTAAAAGAACAAGAAGAAAAACTATCCAGCCTAGTTCAAAATTTTGAACCCCCTTTCCTCCTCTCTAATGAATCAAGAATGCCAGCCTATTGTTATAATAAACAGAATAAAGAGACTAGGAAAAGAAAACAAGAACATAATGAATAAAATGGGTGAACTCAAAGGGATAATTATCCCTAAGTTAGAGGCAATGCATGAGGCCTTAATAGATGCTCAGACTGTGACCCAGGCCAGTGATCTAGCAAATTTAAGAAGGCCAGAAGCTTATGCATTTTTGTTGAGTGGTCACATCTCCATTTTGGATAGGATGAAGAGGAGTTGGGCCACAAAGTTTGTATATCTGAAGACTACTTTTGCAGACATACTCAAGTATATGTAAGTTTATCATATGAATTATATATACATATGTGGCCTTATGTAGAAACTTTTTTTACAATTTTGGTTTATGGATCCCTCCCTTTGCCATTGATGTCAAAGGGGGAGTGAAGTTCAATGAAAAATAAAGAATCCCACATCAAAAGAATACCAGCTTAGTTGGAGCATATGCAAAGGGGGAGTTGCTGCGATACTTAGTCATTTTTCACTAAGTGTTCCCATCAATGCCAAAGGGGGAGATTGTTGGCAAGAGACACTGCTAGGTCATTTAAGTGTTGTCATTGATGGCAACAACGTGTATCCTGGACATCCACAGTTGGTAATTCATTCATACCGGAAGTCAGATTGAAGTCAAGATGGTCCAGTAGACAAGAACAGAGCATGCTACATGATCTAACAATTAGGTCTGGATCTCTCAGATGGTGTAACTCAGTAAGCTGCAGACTTGGATAAGTCAAGAGGAATCATATGACTAGTGTATTCTAGAGATTTAGCCTCTGGTGGTAAAACATGTGAAAGATATGAGCATCTAAGTGTTGGTTTCTAGTCTGGTAGAGCAAATAGAGGAAGAACTAAGTGACAGAGTATTAGACTTCAATCTGGATGTGTAAAAGGTGTTGATCAAGCAATCTGTGATATCATACATTGTTAGCCAACATGATTAATGACTTCTATGCCTATGTTTTGACACGCATCACTAATCTAGCATGGATTCAGCCGACAGATCAACAACTTGTAAATATCTCAAGTGTTCTTTTTGCCGACTAAGAAAGTGTTGGAAATCCTTGATGCAGATATATATACCTGATGGATTCAAGATTATAAGTGTGTGAATTTGATTATATGAATGGTGAAGTGAGAAGAAAAATAGAGGCAAGTACGAAGACAGTAATTCAAGTCTGAAATGTGACAGGAAAGTAATATTGAGCAGAGGAAGAATGAAATGTGCCAGATCAGTATACTGTACCTAACCGAAACTAAAATCCTGCATGCATAGATGTTGTTCATTAGTTCAAACACCTTGGTATCATTTGTAAGCATTTGTAGACTGTAAGTCTCCTATAGGTAGTGGGCCTTTTGTGAACAGTGTGCTCAGGTAGTGAGCCCTAATTGGCAAGTGCCAAATTAGTACTCTTTATTCTTTTGATAGAGAATACAATCTTGGGTTAGTCACCCCATGGTTTTTCCCTTAACAGGGTTTCTACGTAAAAATCCTTGTGTTATGCGTTAATTTCTTTTCAGCTCTTATGATTGCCTTGCTTTGGTATAACATTAAATGTTAAGCTAAGAAAAGAAAAGAAAAATAGAAAAGTTAAAAGATAATTGATTCACCCCCCCTCTAAGTTATATTCATTATTTCCTACAGATGCTAGATATGAAGTCAGAAAGGGCAGAAAGACTAGGGTACCACTGCACAAGTCTTGGATAGAGGAATATTCTCTAACTGTTGTCAGATCCTAAAACCATAATCTTCACTCAGTCTTCTTATATGTTCACATTCTTTGGATCTTTCTCATGTAACCTACACACAGGAAGAAAGAAGGGGTTTGGGGGTTATGGTGTTTACGAACTTGCCTAAGTCGAATCTCAGAATAGCATTCAAGCTTCCCAACATCGTTGATTGATAGAGTGTGAGTGTCCTCATGGGGTAGAGGATGAAAATAATCATAATAATGATAAATCAAATGATGATAAACATTAATCATATTGAACCTATGTGATGATCCCTTAGAATGATGAATATCCTTCAACCCCTAAGGTGGATGGATGATACCTTCATGCCTGTAACAAACACATAATAACAACACACAAAACTCCTCTAGAATCACAATGAATTCTCTTACTTTATTTACTTCAATGTCACAAGTTAGCTATATCCATCTAGGTTACAAATGAACTCAAAAACACACTTATATATGTTTTCCCGCTCATAATCTTGAAATTATACCGAAAGAGCTGACAAGGAGAAACCTTTTGAAAGGTCCCAGGCTAACCAATACTTGATTTTGCCCTAGCCAATCAGGAGGGACTTGGGCAGTAATGCCCAAGTTTTTGAGCTCATTTTGGTTATGGGATAAGATAAAATATGGGTCCCTTGTTCCAATTTTACATTGGTGTCAGGTAATTTTGCATCAGGATGAACATTTTCAATGTATAATGTAATCTTAAGGACCTAGGAGCTAAACAAAGAGCTAAAAGACGTGGACACTTTTTACTCCATAACATTTAGCCCCCACTTTAATGTGTGTATGATATTACGTTTAGTACATGCATTAAAGTACGGTCAAAGCACATCAAACACATCAAGCACTAGAGTGAAGACACACCCTAAGTTTGGAAGACCATCTCTAGCCCCAAAGATTAGGCAAACATAGGGTGAAAGTTCAAAACTGTGTCACACTTTTATAAGAGATCAGCCAACACAAACATATTTTTTCAACTTAAACATCAAAAAAGTCATATGTATGTTAGGAATTTTAAAATGACATGAACTAATGAAATATAAAACTTTTAATGTAGTTTATGATTATATTTTTTTAATTTTTTAAAAAATAGTTGGATATTTTTTTTTAAAATTTAATTGATGAATTTTAAATGCTCATATTTTTTGTAAAAAGTTGCATCAATGGGACATCAAGAAAAATATAGAAAAATTATTTTTTTTCTTTAATTTTTTTTCCTAATTAGTCAACTCAAATATCTAGTGCATGGAAAAAAAATTTTAATTTTTGATAATTTTTTTAAATTTTTTTTTAAAGTCAATTTTAATCAGAGCATAGTAGTTTCCATGGGACGTCAACTTTTTTACGTTATTTTTTTTTTAAATACCCTCTTGGAGAGGATTCCATTCTCTAGTGAACCATATAATTTTCAAGTTTTGTGAATATGTTTTGCCTATTGATATCTATTTTCTAATCAGCTTCATGTTCAATGGGAAAAAACTACTTACAATAAATTTAAAAATATATATAATAAAAAAAATCAAAATATGAAAAAAAACATATATCTACAATCTATGTTCCAAGTACTACAAAAGGGTATTCGTCAATTTTTTAAAAAGTGTATTTTAATGGCAGAAATTAATAGTAGAAGATGAACTTTTTTGAAAATTGTGGGGAAGCAAGGAAAAGTACCACATAGACAGTTTCGGGCATAACCTTACTGGTGCAGGAGCACCCCCTCAAAATAAAGAATAAGTCTAATTATAGTATGTTTTTAGTTTATGATGTAATAAGGCCCATTGGACCAATCCTTATGTTTTAAGTCAATCTAGGATTGTGTGTAGATAGTTATAGTTTGTTATGTTAGCTATCCTCTCCCAGCCGCTTGGAAGTCTCCCAGCGACTGGGAATCGAGTCTGTACTACTCGTGAGGAGTAGATATATATGCCCTAGCTCAGTTTGTTTTAGACATAAAATTGCATAGGAGAAACAGATACAATGTGTTTTTTGGAGATCAGACTGAGCATTGTGATATAGTGCGGTTGTGATATTTTTATGCATTCCTGTTATTGAAATAAAGAAGATCCTGTTGTTTTCATCTGTCTGACCTTTGATCTATCGGTGTAGTCAATTTTCTTGTTTGCAGGTGAAATGGATTCATCCATCCATTCCACCGATTGATTCTCTGAATCAGTGGAATGGACATGTACAGTAGTTTAGTTTGCATCTCCGTGTTTCTATTTTTGCATTTCATGTTTTTGGGATCGATTTATAGCATGCTATGATTTATCCTAGCATCCTCATGTGCTAGGGTTTGAAGGTTAAATTCTAAGTTAAAATTGCCCAGGAAATGGTTCGGCCTTATCGCAATATTTTCTGTGTGAAATTTGTGAATTTTTGAGGGTTTTGTCAAAATGTACAATTGACGTATGTACAGTGTTTGTATGTGACATACAATCTGTGTGTATACCACATTTGTATCTATGCATATATTGCTAACCAGTTCAGGTGTTAAAACATGTTAAAAATACATGTTTCAGAGGTACAAAGGTGAAACACTTCGGATATACAATTCCTGTGTATATCGCTTTTGCATCCAAAGGTCATTTCATGTGTATCCATCATTTGCATATTAGGTTCGTATGTTGTGGATTTGGTAAAGGGTCGATATATAATCTCTGTGTATATCGCTATTGTACATTGGGCTAATATAAGGGAAAGTCAGTGGTCAACTATCTTCAGAAGGAATGTTCTAAGGAATATTCGGTAGATGCATATTATGGGTTGTATATTTTGAATGTATATTCAAACATACATTCTGCAGATACAAAGAAGTCAATGCCGGGTCAAACATACAAAGAGGGCATATCTGGAGGAATATTTGTTGTTTGTATATTTTAGTTTGCATGTATTAGTTGCATGTGGAGAATATACAAAGCGCAGATACAAGCACTAGATACAAAAGCCGACCGACTGCAAAGGTGGAGGTGACCGGCGCCGACAGGTCAGAGTTTGCATGTCCTATGTAAAGGAAGTGAAAGATACAAAGGAATCGCAGGATCAACCAGTAAATGTTTGTATGTAAGTATCGTTGTGACAATAGTCATTGGAGCAACGCAGTTTGGAGAACCCGATAGACAATGTCTTGCCGATAGGCAAATATGCGAATACTCATCGGTGTGAAGTGGGTATCGGAGTGAACAATGTTTTAGATACCGATGGTTTCAGTCTGGCTGATAGGATATGTCAGTGCAACATTTATCAACTCTTGCCGATGGAATAAGAAATATCAAATTCCACCATTAGAGAATGTTTTTGGATGTGCCTCTGCATCATAGTGGTATCAGAGTGAAGGAAGAATCTTTTGGGAAGATTTGAAGATAGAAAGATGTCAGAGGAAGAAGGAACATCAGAGTTTCCAGAAAGGATGACCAACGCTGAGTTGGCAGTTCTGGTAAAGAAGCAGATTACAGAAAGCAAAGCTATGAAGGCTCAGAATCAAGAATTGAAAGATGAGTTAGAGAAGTTGAGAGACAAAGTAGGTTCTGGGAAAGAAGAAGATAGGGAAGAAGAAGAGATCCCTAGATGGAACGAGGAAGACATTCCTGTAGACCAGAGACCCTTGATTAATGCCCTCAAATCCATGGAGAGGAGAACTATGGATGTGAAGCTGGATTTACCAGTGTTTACAGGTAAGATGGATCTTGATTCGGTGGAGTGGATAGACTCCTTAAACAATTTCTTTGAGATAGAGGAGATACCAGAACACCAGAGGGTAAAGATAGCCCAATCAAAAATGAAAGAGGCTGCATTAACTTGGTGGAATTTCATCCAAGATGACAGAGTACAAGAAAGAAAGCACAGAGTTGCTACATGGAAGAAGATGATGGCTTTAGTAAAAGAAGCCTATGTTCCATGGGATTACAACATCCAATTGCATAAGAGGAAGCAAAATTTGAAGCAGAAGGAGCTAGATGTCAGCTCATATACTGAACAATTCATGAAACTTTGTGTCAAGACAAAAGTAAAAGAGAGTGAGGAAGAAAGGGTAGCCAAATACCTTAATGGATTGAGGTTCAACATTCAGGAAGACTTGAATCTGCATAACCCAGATACAGTTTAGAAATGTTTTTAGTTGGCATTGAAAGTGGAAGAGAAATTAAAGAGAAGACAAGAATAGAACAATAGAGGAAGAGGAAAATAGCAAAGAGGTGGAAGAGGTCCTTTCAGAGGTAGTGGACATGGATTTGGATATCAGGGAGAATCCAGTCATGACAACAACAAGGGAGATAATAGTTAAAACTAGAGAGGAGGTTACAATTAGCAAGAAAACTTCAGAAGTAGAAGACCACCATTCAGAGGAAGATCCCAGGGTAGAGGATCTATCAAATGTTATAACTACAATAAAGAAGGCCATATAGCCAATAGATGTCCAGAAAAGGCAACAAGCTCAATAAGAGAAAGGAGAATGAATCTGATCCAAGAACCTGACAGTCAAAGTGCAACAAGCTCAAATGCTTTCCAAAGTGTGAATGCTCCTAACAATTATGGATATCCAGAGAGTGGAGAATCTCTGATGATGAGAACAATGACTACCATGAAGGTACCTAACAAAGAACCCCCACAAAGAAAGTCTCTTTTCAAAACTACTTGTAAGGCAGGAGGAAAGGTATGTAGAGTTCTAATTGATTCTGGTTCTACTAAAAATTTTGTATCTAATGAAATGGTAACAAAGCTTAAGCTCAAAAGATTGCCTCACCTATCCCCATATAAGGTCTCATGGCTTACCCAAGGTTAGCAAATAGTTGTAGAAGAGTAGGCTTGGGTAGAATTTTAGATTGGAGCATATAAAGACAAGTTACTATTTGACATCACTAAGATGGATGCTTGCCATCTTTTATTTGGAAGACCATGGCAGTATGATTTGCAGGCACACCATGATGGCGTTAGGAACACCTATACAATCACCAAAAATGGTATGGTGACAGAATTGATCCCACAGACAGAGAAGGAGGAGAAATCAAAAGGAAAAGAAGTAAAGGTAATGCTAATGGAAGGAAAACAATTCATGAAAGAAGTGGCAAAAGAAGGTGTAGTTGCATATGCCCTAATTCCATGTCTCACAATGAACAAAGAACAATAGCAAAAGGTCAAGAAGGAGAAGAAGCAAAGATTCATAGACCCGACTATCCAAGAGTTATTGGATAAGTATAAAGGCATCATCTCTGATGGAATTCCAAGATCCCTACCACCTGTAAGGGATATCAGTCATTGCATAGATCTAATTCCAGGATCTACACTTCCAAACAAGGCAGCATATAAGCTAACTCCAGAACAGAATGTAGAAGTAGCAAGACAAATTGAGGAATTGCTAGACACGGGTCTGATTGGCAAAAGTTTAAGCCCATGTGCAGTACCAACCATACTAGCACCAAAGAAAGAAGGCACTTGGAGGCTTTGCACAGATTCTAGGGCTATTAATAAGATAACAATAAGGTATAGGTTTCCAATACCTAGGATAGAGGATTTACTTGACTGTTTGGGAGGTGCTAAGTATTTTACAAAAATAGATCTGAAGAGTGGTTATCATTAGATCAGAATTAGGCCAGGAGATGAATGGAAAATAGCATTCAAAACCAATGAAGAGTTGTATGAGTGGAAAGTTATGCCTTTTGGTTTGTCTAATGCACCTAGTACTTTTATGAGATTGATGAATGAGGTTTTGAGAGAATTCATGGGAAAGTTTGTCATAGTATATCTAGATGACATTTTGATTTTCAGCAATACAAAAGAAGAACATCTCAGACATATAGATTTGGTTCTCAAGAGGTTACATGAAGAGCAGCTGATGATAAATTTGGACAAGTGTTTGTTCATGTAGGAGGAGATCACATATTTGGGTTTTGTCATTTCCCAAGGCAAGATGTAAATGGATAAGGAGAAGGTAAGTGCCATACTGACTTGGCCAACTCCAAGGACTATGAATGATGTCAGAAGTTTCCATGGGTTAGCAACCTTCTACAGAAAGTTTATAAGAGGGTTTAGTCATATTTGTGCACCCATGCTTGATACTATAAAAGGAGGACAAAAGTACATATTTGCTTGGACTAAGGAAGCAAGTGATTCCTTTGAAATGTTGAAGAAAAAGGTGGCACAGCAGCCAGTCCTTGCACTTCAGATTTTAAGAAAATTTTTCAGGTTGAATGTGATGCAAGTCACATGGCAATTGGAGCAATACTCAGCCAAGAAGGTAGGCCAATTGCATTTTTCAGTGAGAAACTCAATGATGCTAAAAAGAGGTATTCATCATATGATTTTGAAATGTATGCTTTAGTCCAGTCACTCAAGAAATGGAGGCATTAGTTGATACCAAAAGAATTCATAGTATTCACAGATAATTAGGCTCTAAGTTTTATCAACAGTCAGGAAAAGTTGAACCATAGACATATGAAATGGGTAGAGACTTTACAAGCTTTTACTTTCACATTGAAGCATAAGAAAGGAGTAAAAAATAAAGTAGCTAATGCCTTGAGTAGGATAGCTCTAACAGTCAACCAAATTCAGTTGGAAAGTGTTGGCATTGATTCATTAAAGACCATGTATGATGATGATGAAGATTTTGGAGAGATATATCAGGTATGTACTTCTTTTGGAGATAAATATCATGGTGAGTTCTCTAAATTTCTGATCCAAGATGGATTGCTATTCAAAGGTGGATAGTTGTGTATTCCAAAGTGTTCTATGAGGTTGAACATCATAAAAGAGAAACATTGTGGAGCTATGGCAGGACATTTTGGTTTGGATAAGACTCTTGATCTTGTTTGAAGACATTATTTTTGGCCTAAGTTACAATCAGATGTCAGAAAATTTGTAGAGACATGTGTGATATGTCAGAAAGCAAAAGGAAGATCAACTAATGCAGGTTTATATCAGCCTTTACCCATTCCTTCTAGACCATGGGAAAGTATCAGTATGGATTTTGTTTTGGGTTTACCCAGAACCAGAAAAGGATATGATAGTGTTTTTGTGGTAGTGGACAGATTCAGCAAAATGGCACATTTCTTACCATGCAAACCACTGTTGATGCTTCATATATTGCATATTTGTTTTTCAAAGAAATAGTAAGGATACATGGATTGCCATTGAGCATTGTGTCAGATAGAGATGTAAAGTTTATTGGTCATTTCTGGAGAACTCTTTGGAAGAAACTTGGAACAAATTTGTCTTTCTCATCCGCATATCATCCTCAAATAGATGGGCAGACTGAAGTGGTAAATCGTTCCTTAGGGAATTTGCTTAGATGCTTGATAAGACAACATGGAGAAAAATGGGATAATATCCTATCACAGGCAGAATTTGCTTATAATCATACTGTCAACAGGAGTACAGGGAAATCACCTTTTTAGATAGTATATGGTATACACCCAAGAGGTATTTTGGAGTTAAGAAACTTGCCTATAGGAGATTCTGTTAGTGTAGATGGAAGCTTTTGTAAAAGCCATCAAAGAGGTACATGATCAAATCAAGGACCAACTCCAACAAACCACTTTGAAGTATAAGGAGTATGCTGATAAAAAGAAGAAAGATATACAGTTTGATGTTGAAGATTTGGTATGGGTTCATTTGAAAAAGGAAAGACTTCCTAAAGGCAAATATACAAAACTAATGTAGAGGAAGATTGGACCATGTCAAATTTTGAAAAAGCATGGGCATAATGCTTAAGAGATACAACTTCCTTCAGATCTTGGATTATCACCTATATTCAATGTATGTGATTTAACTCCATACAAGCATAATCCAGATGATGAACAGGAACTACTACCAGATATAGCAGCTGATGACATTCCAAAACATGATCCACCATAGTTGCAAAAGGTTTTGGACACAAGAGTGATCAAGAAAACAAGGAACAAAGGATATCTGGAATATTTGGTGGCTTGGCAGGGAAAACCTGATTCAGGAGTAGTGTGGATGACTAACGAACAGATCAACCAACATGGTTCAGACCTACATACTCTCATCTCAAGTGGACTTGATATTTCTTCTTCTGGGGAGTATGGCACAGGAGCACCCCCTTGAAATAAAGAATAAGTCTAATTATAGTATGTTTTTAGTTTATGACGTAATAAGGCCCATTGGACCAATCCTTATGTTTTAAGTCAATCTAGGATTGTGTGTAGACAGTTATAGTTTGTTATGTTAGCTATCCTCTCCCAGCCACTGGGAATCGAGTCTGTACTACTTGTGAGGAGTAGATATATATGCCCTAGCTTAGTTTGTTTTAGGCATATAGTTACATAGGAGAAACAGATACATTGTGTTTTTTGGAGATCAGACTGAGCATTGTGATACAGTGGGGCTGTGATATTTGTATGCATTCTTTTTATTGAAATAAAGAAGATCCTGTTGTTTTCATCTGTCTGACCTTTGATCTATCAGTGTAGTCAATTTTCTTGTTTGCAGGTGAAATGGATTCATCCATCCATTCCACCAGATGATTCTCTGAATCGGTGGAATGGACATGTACAGTAGTTTAGTTTGCATCTCCGTGTTTCTATTTTTGCATTTCATGTTTTTGGGATTGATTTATAGCATGCTATGATTTATCCTAGCATCCTCATGTGCTAGGGTTTGAAGGTTAAATTCTAAGTTAAAATTGCCCATGAAATGGTTCGGCCCGATCACAGTATTTTCTATGTAAATACTGTGAAGTTTTGAGGGTTTTGTTAAAATGTACAATTGATGTATATACAGTGTTTGTATGTGACATACTGTCTGTGTGTATACCACATTTGTATCTATGTGTATATCGCTAACCGGTTTAGGTGTTAAAACATGTTAAAAATACATGTTTCAGAGGTACAAAGGTGAAACAGTTTAGATATACAATTCCTATGTATATTGCTTTTGCATTCGAGGGTCATTTCGTGTGTATCCGTCATTTGCATATCGAGTTTGTATGTTGTGGATTTGGTAAAGGGTCGATATACAATCTCTATGTATATCACTATTGTACATCAGGTTAATACAAGGGAAAGTTAGTGGTCAACTGTCTTTGGCAGGAATGTTCTAAGGAATATTCAACAGATGTATATTATGGGTTGTATATTTTGAATGTATATTCAAACATACATTCCACAGATACAAAGAAGTCAACGCCGGGTCAAACATACAAAGAGGGCATATCCAAAGGAATATTCGCCGTTTGTATATTTTGGTTTGCATGTATTGGTTGCATGTGGAGAATATACAAAGTGCAGATACAAGCACTAGATACAAAAGCTGACCGACTGCGAAGGTGGAGGTGACCAGCACCGATAGGTCAGAGTTTGCATGTCCTATGTAAAGGAAGTGAAAGATACAAAGGGATCATGGGATCAACTGATAAATATTTGTATGTATGTATCATTGTGACAATAGTCATCGGAGCAACGCAGTTTGGAGAACCCAATAGATGATGTCTTGCTGATAGGCACATAAGCGAATACTCATCGGTGTGAAGTGGATATCGGAGTGAACGGTGTTTGAGATACCAATGGTTTTAGTCTAGCTGATAGGATATGTCAATGCAACATTTATCAACTCTTGCCAATGGAATAAGAAATATCAAATTCCACCATTAGAGAACGTTTCCAGCTGTGCCTCTGCATCACTTACAAGGTGGTACGATTTTGCCCAGTAAGTTATGCCCAAAACTGTGAGGGGTGAGTTCAATGAGGGCAGAACCTTACCAGGCAGAAATGTTCCACCTAGAACTGCTTTTTATAATTAAAATTTTATAAATAATTATTTTTTAATGTAGATTTCATACTATACAAAATAATAGCGTCAGGGTATGACAGGGGGTAGAGAGAATTTACAGGGCAAATACAAGACAAAAAAAATTAGAAGCAAGGGTAAATTTTCTTTTAATAAACAATAATAAAGTTTATTATTTTATAATTGATTTAATTTTATTAAGGTTTAATTTTTTTAAAATACTATTTTAGGGTTTAATTGATTTAAAGTAGGGTTTAATTTTTTAAAGTAGGGTTTCATTGATTTTTTGTTAATTAGGGTTTATAAAAATTGACAAATGCTATACAAAAAAAATCCTAGATTAATAATAAAAAAATCCATACAAATTAACAAAAAATAAACTTACATTTATGTGAACTTCCCCATCCATATCCGCATATGTTCTTTCCTTGCATCGTAAGACGATCTTGGAAATAAGAAACTGTGTGGTTTATGCGAACTTTCTTATCCATTTTCATGTATTCTCTTTCCTCATGTTGTAAGAGGATCTTGGAAATTAGAAACAGTGTGGTTTCATTGATTTTTGTTAATTAGGGTTTCTAAAAGTTGAAAAATACTATACAAAAAAACTCCTAGATTAATAACAAAAAAATCAATACAAATTTACAAAAAATAAACTTAAATTTATGTGACCTTCCCCATGTCCATATCTATGTATGCTCTTTCCTCACATCATAAGATGATCTTGGAAATTAGAAATGGTGTGGTTTATGTGAACTTCCTTATCCATATCTATGTATGCTCTTTCCTCATGTCATAAGATGATCTTGGAAATCATAAGCAGTGTGGTTTCATTGATTTTTTGTTAGGGTTTCTTAAAATTGACAAATACTATACAAAAAAACTCCTAGATTAGTAATAAAAAAATCAATACAAATTAAACAAAAATAAACTTAAATTTATATAATTAACAATCCCCATCCATATCCATGTATGCTCTTTCCTCACATCATAGAACGATCTTGGAAATAAAAAATAGTGTGGTTTATGTAAATTTCCTTATCCAGATCCGCATATGCTCTTTCCTCGCTTCGTAAGACAATCTTGGAAACTAGAAACAATGTGGTTTATGTGAACTTCCCTAGTCCATATCTGTGTATGCTCTTTCCTCGTGTCATAAGATGATCTTGGAAATCAAAAATGGTGTGGATTTTTTTTTTTACTTTTTAGGGTTTTTTAGTTGACCTTGCCCTCACATATACATATTTGTGCAGGCTCGAATTAAAAGGTAATTTATGATGGGGAACAAAAGGAATAGGTCAAGGATTTTTGATCGAAGAAGGTCTGATGAAGATAAAAATCTAAGAAGAAGAATTGAGAGAAATTCAACCTTAGAAGGATTGGTTGAACATAGTCAAGAAGCACAAGATCAAATTACTAATGAACAAGATGAAGAACATCTTGGGTTTGACCAAATCAAAGAAGAAATTAAACAAGGTGCAAAAAACATTGTGACCAAGGAGGAAATTGAGAACAGAACATATTTTAAGGATACATAAAATCTAGTAGATTTAGATGAAGATGTGCTTTTCAGTAAGATTTCACCCCATGAAATGTTACCTGATAGTACAATAAAAATTCATTCAAAAGAATTTGGGATGAATTTTTTGAAGACAAATCTCTAATTGGAAGAGCACAATTATGTGTTAATTTATTTAGGAAAAAAGAAATTACCCCTATTTTGGAGTTGCTAAGAGTTGATAATAGGGAGAAAAAAACAAATTTAGCAAAAAACATAATAGTTGAAAACTTACAAGAAGCTTTGAACTCTATTCAAAGTACAAGTAGAACAAGTTATTTAAGTGCATCACATAGTGCATTGATGATTGTGATTTCAAGTAAAAAACTATCACTAATGAGACAAGTGAAAGAAATTAGAAAGTTACTGCAACTGCAAGTATCTAGGAAAACTATTCATAGATATATTTGAAAAAGAAATAAGCTTGATGAAAACATAGAAAAAAATTGGGTAAATATTGTTAGGGTTCCCATGAAAGATAGAATCCTAGAAGATGTGAAGAAACAAGTCATTGAATGTTGGATCAACCACTCTCATGTTTCCTCTAATAGAAGGAATACTATACAAGTAATAGACTTGAAGATGGAAAAAAGTATCCTCATCCAAAACATTTTATAGATACAACACAGAGTGAATGTTATGAAGCATTCAAACAAGAATCTCCATAGGTAAAGATATCTCAAAGGGTGTTTGAAAAGTCACATCCCTATTTTGTATGCATAAATAAAGTGCGTGAAACTTGTTGTTGTTGAAATCACGTTGAATTTCATCTACACCTTCAATCAAATAAAAATTTTATGGCAATGACTCATCTAGACGTTATCATCCATGCAAGTACAACACAATTTATGAAGTCCCTCTTATGTGAAAAAATAGAAGATTCTGATGAATTCAGTGTGCAATGTATAAAAAATAATTGTGAAAATTGTGGAGATTTGAAGAAACTTCCTTTGATTGAAAATATTGATTAATCAATGGAAATTATGCAAAAGAGATTTGAATATGAGAAATACACAACCAGGTCAGGAGTGGAATCAAAAAAATTTGTTATGAAAGAAAGTGAATTGCCCTGCAATGAGTTTTTGAATAAATTTTATAGTCTCATATATCTGCACATCCAACATTGTCATGGTGCAAGATGGCAGACAAACCATAGTCATGAGTCAAAGAATTGTTTTCCACAAAGTTGTATTTTTTCGGTTGTGGATTTTACTAAGAACTATACATTTAGTCCTCAAACATAGATTCAAAATTAGTATTATCATTCAAAATAGGTTGTAATCTTCATACATGTTTGTTATAGACATGTTAAGTTGCAAGTGGATGGTGTACAAAGTAGCCCGCATGAATGAAATATTATCAAAGAGGTTCATTTTTATATCAGTCATGATACTGGTCATGATAGAAGCTATGTAGCCTATTGTTTTGGAATGTTTTTTGATGATCTAAGACAACATGGCATGCATGCTTCAAGTCACTAGATTTGGTCAGATGGATGTACTGGTAAGTGTTGAATTTATTAAATATTTAAAAAAAAATTAAATTATTTCTAACTTTTAAACAAATTTTAATGTTCATTTGTTTACTTTATAAGATAATTCAAATCCTCTAAAGCATTTAATTGGTTGAGCAAACAACATGCGAGATGTTCCATAAAATCTGTGTGGATTTTTTTGAAAGTGGACATGGAAAAGGTGAGCATGACGGAGCTAGTGCATGTGTGAAGTGTGCACTTCTCCAACATGAGCTTGTTAGTAACACCATTCATAGTGCAAAGAAAATTCTTCAATGGTGTAAGACTCATTTTGGGGTTCATGAAGGAAAAAGTGGCTCAATAAGTACCAAATGCTATTTTTGGGAAGTCAAAGGTATTTCTTGTAATTCTTGCAGATCTACATTTATTTATGTTTAGTACATGTACATTTTTGTGTTGATAATAAGGAATACTAAGAGGGGGGGTAAATTAGTATTCCACAAAACCACTTCACAAATTTATTTATCCAATTTCCAAAGTTAATAACATGAAAGTAGAATAAACATATGAACAGCAACCATAAAGACATAACACATGAAGACCAAGATTTTTACGTGGAAAACCCAAAAGGGAAAAACCACAGTGAGTGCTAGCTCACAATATATTAATGTTTTGGAGATTTTTTTAGTGAAGGGTTAATGTTTCCTTTAGTTTGAATCCTCCTTTCCACAAAACATTCCAAGGGCTTTTTAATCAAGTGCCTCACCTATGAAGAGGAGAGTCAGCTATTAGATTTGAGTTGCCACTTGGTTTTCTGCTGGGAAGTTCAGATGTGATCACACAAGATTGCCAATTAATGCTTTTATGCCCTTAAAACCCTAATTTAAGCAATGTAGTAATCAAATCTACGAATTACGACAAATGCTACAGGAAATAAGTAGAGGGCAGAGAACCTTAACTCACTATTTTTCACAGTCAGATTACAAGAAGGCTTACTGCCCAGAGAAATACTCACTACAAGAAAGGCTCACTACCAAAATAGGCTCACTACCTAGAAAGAGAGGAAGAAAGAAGAATACCTCACTAATAATTTGAACTGCTCTAATTGCATCTACACATGCATGGTTACAACTCTAATGAAGTATAGAATTATTGTCTCAAAACTCTTCATTTCTGAGTGCTCTATTTCAATGCTCTATAGGATCTCTCTTTTCTTACCCTTACACAATTGCTTTATTTTGCATGTTGCACATTCACATTTGCATCACACACATACCAAACAATGAATTCGATCCCTTATATATATCTTCAACACTTAAGATTTTTATATTAGGTCAGCATACTCAGATGAAGCATATGGTTAATAAACTTGTAGCTTGTCAGCTAAATCCATTCACCAAAATACATGGCAGACCTAAATAACATTTGAAACACCTTCTCATATGTCAACTTCAATTATGGAACCACTTAGTATAAAGTTCTAATCAATCAAACTTACTACACATAAATCAAATTATCATGTCAGCCTCAAACATAGATTGTTACTGACTCAGTCTATCTGTCAAATCACAACTTTCACTATGGACCACATGGCTTGCTAAAAATCTTGACAAAGACTCCTTAGACATCACCAATCATACCTTCAGAACTGTAGAGCAAAATATTCTTTAGTAGCAAAATACAGACCATTAGAACTCAGACACTGTAACAATCAAACTCTGTCAAGCACTGTAGCGATACTCAATAGCTTGCAACTATCTTTCTGGTGGACTTCAAATCTTACAATTCTAGATTTAGACACTTCATACAAGTGTTTATAATACTTCAAAACCACATAACAAAATATGTACTTGTGGAGAAATACAGATCATTTTACTTTGCACTATACACTGTCCATGTCTTACCTCTATTCATCTAGACTTAGATATTTTCTTCAAATGAATTCTGAAGGAAGTCATGACTTGAAAAATGATGGAGAACACATAGAAGAAGGCACAAAATGGGCCCTAATTACCTCACAATCAGCAAGACTTCACATATGAGCCGCCAATACATCACCATTAGCCAGACAACCGCCGGTCGAAATGACTTATTGAAGTCTCTCTATTGGTCCACCTTACACTGATGACTCAACTTCACCCTACCTTCTGTGAGACCCACCTCATAGGTAAGCACTTATAGGCCCTGGCTAATGTACCAATGAAATAATATCCTCGGTGAGACTTTCACTATTAGTTGGGCTTTCTCCAGAGTTGCCGACAAACTGATCACTTCGATGTCACTTTCGATCTCCGCTCGTCAGCGTGACAATTGCTATCGGCCACCTTAGGGTTTTCTATGATGATACACTGATACACCATCACACAGTCTACCTTCTCTGAACCCTAGGACATGGAGATGCTAGGTCAACCTACTGTGTGAAACGCACTGTCTAGATCCTCTGTACCACTAAACAATGGAACAAAATAGAAAATGAAAGCAAATATTTATACAACAAAGCCATTCCACTGATTTCGATAGAAATCTCACCAGTGGAATGCTTCACAATGACATACAGAAATAAAATGGAAAGCATAAAAAGAATGGAGACCTATAATTACACAATTTGCAATTACAAGAAATAAAAATTGAATTGACAGAATAGAATAGCTTTATTTCTTTCAAGCATAATACACAATTACATTCGATCACACTTCTTTGATCTGGTTATAATGATCATTTGGTTCATTCCTCTAGGTATTTATCAACTTGCTTTGAGGAATACCAAACCAACTCCAAGCAGCTGGGAGACCAATCCAAGCAGCTGGGAGATAACCCTCTAAAATAGCCTCCAACTGCCCTACTGCCCTATTTTGGCATTATACGGTTACAATTTGATAAAAGTGTCCTAAGTCACTTAGGACTTACAAAATAAACCTATACACAAACTAAAATGAAAATGCATTGGTCAAATAGACATTATTACAAAAGAAAACATGATTTTCTAGGTGCTCCTGCACCATACTCCCCGGGTGAAAGTTGTCTCAAGTCCTCTTAGAGACTAACTGCTGCAAATCACCACCCTACCTTTTGATGTCTTCTTCCAGCATCCATGTGGCCTCTAATTCTAGAAATCCTTACCATTTGACTAAATGCTCAAAATAGGTCTGATTTCTAGTCTTCTTGGCTATCCTGCTATCTAAGATGCACTCCATCTGCGGTGGTTCCTTAGGTGGTAAATGTTACACCCACTCTACATTGTCTTAGACAGAATTTGCTATACTTTCATCTATATTAGGACTCTTATATAATGTCAAAACAACAACATTGAATATAGGTGAAATAGCAATATCATCAGGGAGTTCAATTTTGTAAGCATTAAAACCATATTGCTCTAGAATCTTACAAGGTCCAATTTTTCTCATCATCAACTTGCTGTGTTTTCCTATGGGTAGTCTGTTCTTGTTGAGATGAACCATGACCATATCTCCTATTTGGTACTACGCATCCCTTCTTCTTTGATCCACTTTAGCTTTGATCTTCTGACTATTCTTGTGTAGAGTATCTCTGACTTGTTAATGGATCTCTTTCATAGCCTCTGCAAATTTATCAGCATGTCCACTCCTTTTGTCCAACCCTTGAACATCTCTTAATTAAAAAATTTATCTAGGATGACTACCATAAACAACTTCAAAAGGACTTAGACCTGTACTTCTATTTGTAGAATCATTATAGGCATACTCTGCTTGTGGAAGTGCCACATCTCAGCAGATTGCCTAATGACCTATTCACAACCTTAGTTTGGCCATCAGTCTAAGGATGATAGGCAGAACTAAAAGACAAATTTGTACCCAATCTTTTCCACAAGGTTCTCTAGAAATGTCCCACAAATTTTCTATCTCTATCAGATACAATACTTAAAGGTAACCCATGAATCCTAACAATTTCTTTAAAGAACAAACCTACAATGTAACTAGCAGCATTGGTGGTTTTACAAGGAATAAAGTGTGCCATTTTGCTAAATCTATCTACCACAACAAACACACTGTCATAACATGTCCTTGTCTTGGGCAATCTCATTACAAAATCCATACTCAAACTTTCCCAAGGTCTGTTTGCTATGGGCAAAGGTTGGTACAATCCTGCATTAGTTGAGACTCCCTTTGCTTTCTGGCAAATAATACAACTCTCAACAAACCTTCTGATATTAGATTGCATCCTTGGCCAAAAATAAAATCTTCTTACAAGATCTAAGGTCTTATTGAGCCCAAAATGTCCTCCTAAACCACCACTATGTTTCTCCTTCATAATATTATCCCTCATTGAACACTTAGGGATACATAGTTGACTACCTTTGAACAAAAGTCCATCCTGTAATGTATAATCTAAAAATTCACTATGGAAAGCATTGGCAAACTCACTGCATACCCTGTAAATCTCCTTAAAATCTTGGTCCTCTTCATACAATTCTTTGAGTGACTCAACACCCATACTTTGTAGCTACACTTCTTGCACTGTCAACACCCTTCTGCTTAGAGCATCAACAACCTTATTGGTTATCACCTTCTTATGTTTGATGATGAAGGTGTATACTTGAAGACTTTCCACCCATTTCATGTGTCTATGACTGAGCTTTTCCTGTCCATTCAAAAAATTGAGAGCATGATTGTCCGTGTATACAATAAATTCCTTAGGAAGCAAGTAGTGCCTCCATTTTTTCAGAGCTTGTACCATAGCATACAACTCTAAATCATAAGAGGAGTACTTCCTCTTGGATTAATTTAAATTTTCACTAAAGAAGGCTAATGGTCTGCCTTCTTGGCTCAACATTGCTCCAATGGCCAACCCACTTGTATCACATTCAATGGTAAAAACCTTATTGAAATTGGGAAGTACTAAAATAGGATACTTGGTAACTTTCTATTTCAGACTTTCAAAACTTTGATCTACCTCTTTTGTCCACACAAACTTCATCTTTCCTCCACCCTTCATGGTCTCTAACATAGGTGCACACATATCACTGTAATTCTTAATAAATTTTCTGTAAAATGTGGCCAAGCCATGAAAGCTTCAGACTTCACCTGTTGTCGAGGTGTAGGCCAATTCAAAATAGCCTCTACCTTAGAAGAATCCATTTTCAAATCACCCTTAGAGATGACAAAACCTAGGTACACCAATTCTTGTTTTATGAAGTCACACTTTTCCAAGTTTATCAGTAACTTCTGATCTTGCGGCATCTTCAAGACTATCTCCAAATGTTCCAAGTGCTCTTCTTTGCTCTTACTGAACACCAAGATATCATCAAGGTAGACTACCACAAATTTCCCTATGAATTCCTGCAACACCTCATTCATTAGTCTCATAAAGGTGCTAGGGGCATTTGAAAGACCAAATGGCATCACAAGCCACTCATACAACCCTTCATTGGTTTTGAAAGTTGTCTTCCACTCATCCCCTTCTCTTATCCTTATTTGATGGTACCCACTCTTCAAGTCTATCTTAGAGAAATAGGTAGCACCTCCCAAACAATCCATTAGATCTCCTATTCTAGGAATAGGAAACCTATACCTAATGGTTATCCTATTTATCGCCCTAGAATCAGTACACAATCTCCATTTCCCATCTTTCTTTGGGGCTAAAATAGTAGGTATTACACATGGGCTAAGGCTCTACCTTATCAGCCCTTTGTTTAGGAGTTCTTGAATCTGATTTGCTATCTCTTCATTCTACTGAGGGGTCATTTTATATGTTGCCTTATTAGGAAGTACTACTCCTGGTATGAGATCTATCTGATGGCTAATGTCTTTGACAAGTGGTAGGGAATCAAGTATATCTTTTGTAGTCACTCCTTTGTAACTCTCAAGCAAATATCTGACCTCTTTAGGTCCTACTTCTCTCACACTTTTCATCTTTTCCCCCTTAGGCTTCACAATCAAAGAAAAACCTACTCCATCACCTTCCTTTAGTGTATCCATGAATTCTTTTTCTCCTACTAGCGTTAAACTAGACCCTACATGTTGTGGATCCTCTTCTACCAATGAGTGTATCCTATAAGTCACACCATCCTTTTGGAATGAGTAAGCATTCTTTTCTCCATCTTGATGAGCCTTTATGTCAAAATGCCATGGTCTGCCTGACAAAAGATGGCAAGCATCCATTGGAAGGATGTCACACAAAATTTTATCTCTATACCCCCCAGTATTGAATTCTACCCATGCTTGTTCATTGATGAGTATGTGTGCCCCTTATTCAACCAACTAACTTTATATGGATTGCTATGGGATATCTTTTCTAGATTCAACTTATTCACTGCTTCCAAAGATATAATATTATCAGTAGAACCAGAGTCAATAATAACTTTACAAACCTTACCTTGGATCTTGCAGTTGATTCTAAACAAAGCCCTTCTTTGAGATGGTTCAGTCTGCACTAGTTCCTTGAGCAGCATCCTCTTGATCATCAAATTTTCTCCCATTTCTGATGCTAGATTCACTTCAGGAGATGTCACACTCCTTGCATCTTCTTGAATCAAAGTGGTTCTCTTCTCACCACCATGAGAAGTTGAGGCCTTCTCTGAACACTTGTATCTCAGGTGCCCTATCTGATTGCAGTTATAGCATCTCATATTAGAGAATTTGGATCCTCTACCTAATCCACTTGTCTCACCTCTTCCATTAGGCCTTCTTCCTTGGTAGCCTTCTCTGCTACTGGAGTCTCCAACTTGCTCTTCTTGGCTAGACTCACCACTAGGCCTCTGGTTAGGACTTCTTCCTCCAAAACTACCTCTGCCTCTGAAATTCCTTCCACATCTACCTCTATTATTTTTCTCACTCTTTCTCTTTCTCTTTATCTTCTCTTCAGCCCTTAAGGCCATTTGGAAACACTTGTTCACTGTTTCTGGTGCTAATATGCTAATCTCATCTTAAATGTTCATCCTTAGGTCATTCAAATACTTGGCCACTTTCTCTGACTCTTCTTCTTGTCTCTTTGATCTGAGACTAAGTTTATGAAACTCTTGTGTGTATGCATTCACATCAAGGTCTCTCTGTCTGAGATTCTGTAATTTCTTATACATCTGCATGTTATAATCTAGGGGTAAGAATTGTGCCTTGATTTTGGTCTTCATCCTTTCCTAGGAGGTTATCATATTCTTCCCCTCCTTGACTCTCTCTCCTTGCTCATAATTCCACCATGCAAGAGGAGATCCCTTCAATCTTGCCTTTGCCAACTTAACCCTCTTATCATCAGGGACTTCCTTGTATTCAAAATGATTGTTCAATGTCTCAATCCAATCAATCACCTCTTCAGCTTCCATACTTCCACTATACATAGGTAACCCATCTATGGTGTCCCTATTGACTGACTTCAATGCATTTGCAAATGCCCTCTAGTCTGCTAGTATCTCCTCTATCTTTTTACTAGTTTCATCAATTTCTGTATCGCCTTCATCGCTGTCACTTTCATCTTCCCTATCTTTGCTTTTGGACTGCTTGAACTCTCCCAACTTGGATTCAAGCATCTCCTCAATCAACTTCTTAATGGCATCCTGCAACATACTTTTGGGAGGCATCCTCTCCACCACTATTTCACTTTCTCTATCTGACATTAACATTCATAGACAGCACCCAAACGCCAAAACTCCTGCAAATCCTCAATTCAACTTGCTGCCCACATCTTTTTCCCACTCTGATACCAATATGATGGGGAGCACACAATAGAAGGCACAAAATAGGCCCTAATTACCTCACAATTGGCAAGACTTCACATATGAGCCACCGATACATCACCATCAGCCAGACAACTGCCCATCGAAATGACTTACTGAAGTCTCTCTGTCGGTCCACCTTACACCGATGACTCCACTTCACCCTACCTTCAGTGAGACCCACATCGTCGGTGAGCACTTATAGGCCCTGGCCGATGTGCCAATGAAACAACATCCTTGGTGAGACTTTCACTATCAATCGTGCTTTCTCTAGAGTTGCTGACAAACCAATCACTCCAATGTCACTTTTGACTTCTGCTCGTCAACGTGACAATTGCTATTGGCCACCTTAGGGTTTGCTACATTGATACACTGTCGTACAGTCTACCTTCTCCAAACTCTAGCACATGGAGATGCTAGGTCAACCTACTGTATGAAACACACTGTCTAGATCCTCTGTACCACTGAACAATGGAACAAAACAGAAAATGAAAGAAAATATTTATACAACAAAGCCATTCCACTAATTTTGACAGAAATCTCACCAGTGGAATGCTTCACAATGACATACAACAAAAAAATGGGAAGCACAAAAAGAATGGAGACTTACAATTACACAATTTGCAGTTACAAGAAATAGAAATTGAATTGATAGAACAGAATAGCTTTATTTCTTTCAAGCACAATACACAATTACATTCGATCACACTTCTTTGATTTGGTTACAATGATCATTTGGTTCATTCCTCTGGGTATTTATCAACTCACCTTGAGGAATACCAAACTGAATCCAAGCGGCTGGGAGACAACCATCTAAAACAACCTCCAACTGCCCTACTACCCTATTTTGGCATTATGTGGTTACAATTTGACAAAAGTGTCCTAAGTCACTTGGGTCTTACAAAATAAACCTAGACACAAACTGAAATGAAAATGCATTGGTCAACTAGACCTTATTACAAAAGAAAACATGATTTTCTAGGTGCTCCTGTACCAAAAACTAGAGTATATCATCATCAAATAGCTAAGTCAACATACCTAAATTGCATTTGCCAATCTTGATCTATGGAGGCATACTGGTTCACTTTTTGTTCCTTACTCTAAATACTGTCCATCATTGTACCCTTCCAAACTTGAATACTTTTGCGCTTTGTTACCAATCCAAGTTGGTCTTCTGGAGTGATGTCTTCTTTGCCTTGTTACCATCAATGACAACACTCAATTATTCAACATAGTATTGTTTCTTGCTAACAATCTCCCCCTTTGGTATTGATGGCAACACTTAGTGAAAAATGTTTGACTACCTGACTTCTCCCCCTTTCTATATATTTCTTCTCCCCTTGAGATGTTTGCCGATTTTTCACTGATCTTCTTCTCCCCCTTTGACATCAATGGAAAGGTGTAGGTTTCAGAGTCAAAAATTATCAAAACTTCAAAAATTTATTATACCATACTTTGCCGCATATTTACAAGTACAGTCTTCAACTTTATTTTACATGTGCTGCAGGATGTCATTGAATATGTTCTTAATTTTAGTCTGCTCGCAATCGCAGCTTTTCTTAGAATTGTCCAAAATTTTAATATGACCACTAAGTAAAAAAACTATCATCTCTACCTAGTGAGGATCATAAGGTGTATCAGTATGTGAAGCTATTTGTGATTCAGCTGCAAGATTAAACCTTGAGTCTAACTTAGGAATGATTAGTTCTCTTAGTTGACACATTCTAGTTATGATTTGATTCCTCTCACTTATTACATTGCTCGTCATTATGAAGGTTGATGACTTGACTTTCCTTCTTGCTAACTAATTCTACTACCGGATCAAATGTCTTCGCCATGTTCAACAATTTCTGCTCCAAATCCTTGATCTTTTATGTTGTTTTCTTTGTGAGTTTTGGCCAAGATAAATAAAATTTATATGTCACCATCTTCTTTAATGACACTTTGAATACTTCTAATTCCTTGGTCTAAAGAGATCTTATCATTGATCAACATGGTTTTTAACTCTGTTAGTCTTTTCTCATCAAATTCTTTTTTGATCTTTGTTTCTACAGATTTTGAAAGGATTCAAAATGATTACTAATTGATCTTATCACACCTTTTAGTTGATCTATAGATGATATCACTATATCTTTCTGGTAATCAGGTGACAACTTTCCAAGTACACCAGATACTGTTGTAATGAGCTTATTGTCTTGCATGTGAGTTTTCATCAATTCTTCCTATGCCTTTTCTTGGGCAAATGATACTAATTCAAATTTCTATTCTAGAGATAGGGAATTTAGATTAATTGGTCCTTGAAGAAACTTGGGTAGATCTAAGATTTATACACTTTGTAGCTTTTTGAAAGGTTTTGCAATAGTGTCTCTTACCACTTTTTCTTCACAAAATGAAACTTTCTCTCTTCTTTTTTTTAGTTGTGGCATCTATTTTTTATATTATAAGGTAGAAAACCAGGGGCTGATCCCATATTACCAAAAAGAACCCAAGAAGGATAGAAAAGGCTCAGAAAACAAAAAGAGCCAAAACAACCACCGATAGCTTACATATAGCTGATAGATAGTAAAAAGTAATTAACAGTATAAAGCCAGCAAACAAAAAGCAAAGAAAGACTAGGAAGAGATGTCCTCCTCTCCCTTCGAAAGAAACTCTAGCATTTTGCCCAGTTCTTTAACCCTGTCATTAACAGCTCCATGAACGAGAGCATCCTTCTTCCAAAAAAGAGAGAGATTGTCCATAGCAGTCTTCCATAACATATTAGAAATGAAATTACCAAGAGAAGAGACCTAATTCTCTAGGGACTCCACCCATTTCTTAAGCATCTGTTATGGATGAGGTCCTTGATCTTTTTCTGAGACTAGATGCTAGTCTCTTTCCTTCAAATTTCTTATCTTTCCTTTCTAGAGTGCTTGAAGTCCATTCTATTGGAGCACTTATGGAATTTGATCCTTCTGGGTTGGTTGTTTCCTTACTTAATTGTTCATCTGATGTTTTCTTTGACTACTTAGATTCTATCAACATTTTGGAAGATAATTATGAGAATGTCCCAAATCTATCCTCTTTGGGATCAATAGGTTTACTTAGTAGTGCATTGGCTAATTCAGTCAAGACATCTTCTTCAACTTCATAACCAAGTGTAGGAACCCATACAGTTCTTGGTTCCACAACTTCCATGAAGCATTTGTCTTTATCCACCATGAATACAATATCTTTTCATACTTTATCACTACTTTTTTAGGTATCTGGAACCTTCTTACCATTTTCTATTGAAAATCTTTGAAATATTTCCATATGATTTCATTTTGTATATCTGCATTACCCTAACTCAGTAAGTGATTTCTTATTTGAGTAGCTACAGGTATGTGATCAAGCTAGACAATATTTCTTACACTAGGTAGTTATCTCAGGAAATAAAAGAGTAGGCATGTAATCAATGTTCCATATGTGAAAGGATGATTGGTTTCTTTTGTTCTTTTCAAGTTCTCCATTAGTTTACTCTAGAGCAATTCACAAAGGTCATAGTCTGTGTTATTTTTGATCATATCATATGTTGTGTATATAGCTAATGTAGATAGAATTTCCTTTGTTGGAGAAGTATACTTTGTATCCAACAATCATTGAAGCAAATTTGACAGTCGGATCCCTGATATCATTCACTATAAGGCCATTCTTCTCAAGTTTGGCTCCTATTAGTTCCATTACCACATTGTTCTTTATTTTCTTTATGCTTGGAGCCCTTCCAGTGGAGCTCATACTGGTTACAACTTTAATGGCTTCTTTAGTTATCAAATAGGGTTCATCAAGACATAAAGATTCATCATGAATTTTGCTTAGAATAAGCTTGACCCATGCATCAATCAAAATTGTGGGAAAGTCTAACCAAGTGTCAAGTTTCTTTTCTTCTAGGACTTTGTAATCATCTTTTAGCACAATGTCCATAGTAGTCAGTTCATCCAAATATAGTTTTCCTAACTTCATGCAATCATATTCTTCTAGACTAGTATGAATGTATGCTCTGATATATTCCATATGCATGACCCCATGTGGAGTAATTGAGAATGCCCTTAGTGGATCATTTTCCAGTGATTTGAAGAATTGTTTCTTAATATTCAGGTGAGGCATTTTTCCTATCTCGATTACGTGAGGAGTAAACATTTTCCCAGAGCAATTTAATTTTCACAGTAGGGTTTCAAGTTGTAAATACCTCTTTCACTAGATTAGGGTTTCCTTGATCTTGATCTAAAGTCCTTTGGAGAATATTGTAGCTGCCTTGAATTTTGCTTTGGTTCACCATAGTCACTTGAGTGCATGGAATACAAAATAATTTTTCCTTCAAATACAACTCCCTTTAACCTTCACATACTAAAACCTAAGTGTCATTAATGTCATTTTACAAAAAGTTGTTGAACACCTTCCTGACAGCCATAGACTCTTTAGATCACTCCACAAAATCTTCACAATTGGTCCTTTTCTTATGGAACTTGCTTTAGAGGATTTTTCATGTGATTCCTTTTATCACATCTTCGTGCCAAATTTCAGCAGTAACTATCTAGCTGGGGGTTTTTTAATTTTCAACATTGTTCCCCCTGAGCTAGAGCTCTCAATTTACTTCCTGGAGGAAGTGTCTGCACCGAAAGATGGTGCAGATTCATCCTTGACTTCGATCACATCTTTCTTTATCCAAATCTTTCCCATTTACTTCTTGGTTTCAATCGGATCAACCTTTTCTTTTCCTTTATCACTTCTTTGCTCTGATTTCTTGTTTTTAATATGGTAGTTCCTTTTTATATTTATGCTTCTGTAGAATCTTGCAACATGTCCAAATTTGTTGCAATTGAAGCACACAATGTTTCCTTGTCCTTGATTCCTTCCTCTGAATGTATTCATCCTTGCTCTACATTGATTAGCCATATGTCTAAATCTATTTCATGCAAAACACTTTCCATTGAATGATTGACTATTCGTTGCATTGTAAGACCCATTTCTTACCAGATTTTTGCAATCATTTGGTTTGTGACCAATTTTCTTGAAATTGAAACATTAACCAGAGAATGATGGAACATTCTGATTTACTCTACTCCTGCATTGAGTAGCTTTATGACCAAACTTACTGTAATTAAACAATGGCCATTGAAAGGTGGATACCTTTGAGCATTTGGATGTCTGATCAGAGGTCTTCTAGGTCTTCTTCTTTGATTTCTAAACTGGTTTCCTCTATTTTTCTTTAACTCAGTGTTTGTTTGGCTAGATTGTGAACTTTCTCCTTTCTCAAATCCCAAATGCTTCTTATCATCAGCACTCCTTTGACTAGCAATCACCCCATCAAGCTTTGTAAAACTTAGCTTGAACTTTTCTTCATAGCTCTTGGCTGCATCCAAATCAAATTTCAAAAGTAGCATGTCTTTGCCCAATTTTTCACATTCCTTTGATTTGTCCTTAACAACTTGATTCATATGTCTTTCAATTTCTTCCTTCTTTTCAACTTCTTGAGTCAATCGATTCAGAAACTCATGTGCTTCATCTAATTGATCATTTAGCTCCTTACTTTTTTCTTTGAACTTCCTGACTTGCTCTCTTATCTTTAGGATGCATTTATCAGCTTCTTGAATATTAGCTTTTAGATCCCTGATTTCTACTTCTGATTTTTCAAGATCAATAAGATTTGCTTCTAGTTCCTTATTGCTTTCATAATTTCCAAATCTTATTGCTACCATGATTACACTGCCCTAGATCTTCCTCAAGCTATTAGACTTCTTCAAAGGAACCAGACTCTAATACTAATTGTTGATAATAAGGAATATTGAGAGGGGGGGTGAATCAATATTCCACAAAACCACTTCTTCACAAATTTATTTATCCAATTTCTAAAGTTAATAACATAAAAGTGAAATAAACATAGGAACAACAACCATAAAGGCATAACATATGAACACTAGGATTTTTACGTGGAAAATCTAAAAGGGAAAAACCATGGTGAGTGTTAGCTCATAATATATTAATATAGCACAATATTAGATTACAAGACGGCTCACTACCTAGAGAAATGCTCACTACAAGAAAGGTCCACTTCCAAAACAGGCTCACTACCTAGAAAGAGAAGGAAGAAAAAAGAATGGCTCACTACCAATTTGAACTACTCTGATTGCAACTACACATGCATGGTTACATCTCTAATGAAGTATAGAAATATTGTCTCAAAACTCTTCATTTCTACTACTCTGTTTCATTGCTCTGCTTTTACATAGGAGCAGGATCTCTCTTTTCTTGCCCTTACACAATTTCTTTATTTCGCATGTTACACATTCACATTCACATCACACACATACCAAGCACTAAATTTGATCCCTTATATATATCTGTAACACTTAATATTGTTGGGAATTAAGGTGTCTCAACCTTGGTAATTCCTTGTATTATTTCATTGTATTTTTTATTTATTGCCTATTGTATAATTAGGATGTAAATCCTATGTTGTCATCTTGTGGGAGTTGCCACGGTGATGTGTCATCCTACATGGCATATGACCACATGTAATTTTATCCTCACATGAGGAGATAGGCATCCCACTTAGTGGTAGAAATATTTTGCCATGTGTCGTGTAATGCCTCGCCACGTAACCCTAGAGAAAAACTCAACTAAGCAATGCAAAAGGGCAAATATTTATTTTTTATTTTAACAAAGTAATTATCAACAAAATGTAAATCATGTTTAATTACAACATCTAAGTTAAGCTTTAACCTCTAGGGATTACATGACTACATTACTAATTACTAACATGATCTAACTAACAACCATGGTTTGCTCTAAATTCAAATGCACCAAATGAATCACACACACACACACATTTTGTAATGTCTATTAGAAAAATATTAGTAAATAAGAATAATGAACTTAACAAGATGATAGGATAACAATTTACAAAATTTAACTTAGTAAACCTCAAATTAAATATCAGAGTATATCAATATTCATCATAAATGAAATGTAAGATACAAATGTTTCAAATTAATTTATACAACTTTATACACATTTACCATAATTCCATATAATCATCTATTCACCAAGTGAAAAGGTACCTTCTTAGCTTTAGAGTCCTACATGGCTTATAGATCTCAACTACACATCTAAGGAAACATTAGTTCTGCATAGTTATTAATTAGACAAAACAAATATCATTTGCATAAAAAGGATAAGCCTAAGGCCCAAAGTGATGCAGAGGAAAATGAATCAACTTAACTCCTTATAGACATATTACACAACAATGGGTTTTAATCCATTTGATACCTCAGGTCCACAAGAGAACTTCACCATGCAATGGCCTCTACTCAAGCATATTTTGGATTACCAATTACTCTGACCCAAACAAGATCTTAGTTGTCTTTCTTTCCATCCTTTAGGAATCCTATCTCAACCAAAACAAACAATTACCAATGATTGTCCCTTCATGCATTTGTCATTCCTTCATGGACTGTCTTTAATGTGCAACTATGGAACTCACACTATAACCAATCAATAAAGACTTGTTCAACACATAACCAACACATGGTCTTTGACCAAATAACTGTGTTTAGTGCCTATGAGAGTAGTGGACAGCAAAGTATAGGCAAACTGCACTTTGACAGTGCCTTGCAACTCTGTCCCTCAAGCCTGACTTTTACATTCTAACTGTCAACTCTCATCAAAAGGTTCCATCAAACTTCCATGGGGATTAAATGGCATGAAAAAACATCCTAAATCAATTCCTTCAAGGGTTTTGTGGCCATTCAATAAGGGGGCATCCCTAAACCATACCAAACATGACCTTGACTGGACTGTTACAGTCTACTCTAACCGGACAGTGTTTGCAAAGCCTTAATCACTTAAGGATTTTGATAAACCTTTACTCTATCAACATTCCCCAAACACCTTGGCACCTTTCTCACACATCCCCACCTTTAATAGGTCATAAACTCCTCAATAAAACACAAAAAATCCCTCACTGTTCTTGCTTGATAGTTTGGAAACACAGAAATAACAGACCTTTATTGAGACATAACTAACAACAAGTACCTTTCCTTGGTCTGCACCTTCAAGGTATATTAGCATATGCAATTATGAGTGTCTCCACCATCCTCAGGATTCACCATCTCATTGGAAATCAGAGGAAAATGAACTCATGCATTCACTGTTACCCTAGGACAGGATTTTTAATAGTTTTCTACTAAAAATACAATATCTAACTCAAAACAACATCAAAATGCATGAGACCAACTACAAATGGAAGGTGGTTGAAGAAACTAATACTTACAAACAACTAGGCATCATTCCCTATCCATACAGGGCCATACAACAACCCAGAACAATTAATTTCTGAAGAAAAATATAGGAAAACAGTGCCTCTTAGCATTCCATGTTCAAATCTTCAATCACCCCCAAATTCCTAAAGGTTACAAGGCCTTTAAAGGCAATACATCAAGACCTTTCAGTTTCTAATTGAATTAGAATGAACCAAGAGCCAAATGACTCTTCACCTTCCCTCATTTTACATTTTTTTGAAAGATAACTTTCCCATTTTGCAAATGAAGACAAAACAAGAACATTTCTAAAGACCTAGTGACCTGATTAACCTCATTGCAATGTTGAAGCATTACAAATTTAATCAAACTCAAAGATTTGTCTAGGGCAACATTAGTTTGTCAAGGTGCTCCTGCACCATACAACCAACCAACAAAATTTCCAAGTCCCTTGGAAATGCACCTGCAACAAAAAGTCTTTTTCTGCATGTCCTCTGTCTGTCTCTTCATCTTTAGCTTCAGCTTCAAATCTTTACATCAATAGAAAGGTGACCAAACAACCAACAAAATCTGAACTACCATCATCTTTAGAACTTCTTTAGGCTCCTTCTACTCCCATCAGTGGAGTACTCTTCAGGCTGCAACATCAAGTGCTTCTTCAGTCAGGTATCCATCTCTCTACTGCTTCACAACACCAACTCACCAAACCATTCATCTCACCCAATAGCAGATCCTGGTATTGCATCTACCACTCTCTCCTTAGTGGTTTCTCTCTACACCCTTATCTAGCCTAATCTCCATTGGAGAATGGTCATGACATACCACATCTTGTCTTCCCACACACACAACCTTAGAAAACATCCTTCTGCAGCTAGATGGACCAAGCACCTGCAACCAAACAACTTAGAAACAAAATAATGGACACCAAAAAAACATATTGTTTCAACTCTTCATCTCAGAAATAACATCTCCTCCTAGAGCTTTTGCTAGCTCTGATACCAATCTAATGTAGAGGAAAATGAATCAACTCAACTCCTTATAGACATATTGCACAACAATGGGTTTCAATCCATTTGACACCTCAAGTCCACAAGAGAACTTCACCATGCAATGACCTCTACTCAAGCATATTTTAGATTTCTAATTACTCTGACCCAAACAAGATCTTAGTTTTCTTTCTTTCCATCCTTTAGGAATCGTATCTCAACCAAAACAAACAATTACCAATGACTGTCCCTTCATTCATTTGTCATTCCTTCATGGACTGTCTTTAATGTGCAACTATGGCACTCAGACTATAACCAATCAATAAAGACTTGTTCAACACATAACCAACACATGGTCTTTGACCAAATAACTATGTTCAGTACCTGTGAGATTAGTGGACAGCAAAGTATAGGCAGACTGCACTTTGACAGTGCCTTGCAACTCTGTCTCTCAAGCCTGAATTTTACATTCTAACTGTCAACTCTCATCAAAAGGTTCCATCAAACTTCCATGGGGATTAAATGGCATGCAACAACATCCTAAATCAATTCCTTCAAGGGTTTTGTGGCCATTCAATAAGGGGCATCCCTAAACCATACCAAACATGACCTTGACTGGACTGTTACAGTCTACTCTAACCGAACAGTGTTTGCAAAGCCTTAATCACTTAAGGATTTTGATAAACCTTTACTCTGTCAACATTCCCCAAACATCTTGGCACCTTTGTCACACATACCCACCTTTAATAGGTCATAAACTCCTCAATAAAACATAAAAAAACCCTCACTGTTCTTGCTCGATAGTCTGGAAACACAGAAATAACAAACCTTTATTGAGACATAACTAACAACAAGTACCTTTCCTTGGTCTGTACCTTCAAGGTATATTAGCATATGCAATTATGAGTGTCTCCACCATCCTCAGGATTCACCATCTCATTGGAAATCAGAGGAAAATGAACTCATGCATTCACTGTTACCCTAGGAAAGGGTTTTTAACAGTTTTTTGCTAAAAATACAATATCTAACTCAAAACAACATCAAAATGTATGAGACCAACTACAAATGGAAGGTGGTTGAAGAAAATAACACTTACAAACATCTAGGCATCATTCCCTATCCGTACAGGGCCATACAACAATTGAGAACAACAAATTTCTGAAGAAAAATATAGGAAAACAGTGCATTTTAGCATTTCATGTTCAAATCTTCAATCACCCCCAAATTCCTAAAGGTTACAAGGCCTTTTAAAGGCAATACATCAAGACCTTTCAATTTCTAACTGACTTAGAATGAACCAAGAGCCAAATAACTCTTCACCTTCCCTCATTTTACATTTTTTTGAAAGATAACTTTCCCATTTTGCAAATGAAGACAAAACTTGAACATTTCTAAAGACCTAGTGACCTGATTAACCTCATTACAATGTTGAAGCATTACAAATTTAATCAAACTCAAAGATTTGTCTAGGGCAACATTAATTTTCCAAGGTGCTCTTGTACCACAAAGGGCTAACCTAATGTCTTGGAGGCTCATCCAAGATGACCTTGCTTACGTATAGGTAGCGTAGAGACTTCGTAGTTCGGGGACTTAAACTTGCAACCACAAAATGGTACCATACCATCTATAATAATTTGGGTTAACAATTACAATGAAAGCTTTAAATTCTCAAGAACTTATAAGGAAATAACATATAAAACACAACATAAACTATATCCAATGATACGTTCTCATAACCAAAACATACCGATACAAGAAGTTATTCATTACATCATTAACATAAGCCATTATAGTAAGTACATCATTTTAGAAACCAAGTCTTAAAAAACAATATGATAGTATGCTATATGTAGACACCCAAAATTGTCCCAACTTTGTGTATGTCTTGCAACACCTTGTTAAAACATTATCCTAAACATCATAAGCCATTTTTGTCCTAAATCCCACTCTTAATCCCATTTATCCATTAAGCCAATTAATTAAATAAATTTTATTTATTTAATTAAAATCCCCATCTTTATCCTACTTAACCAATTAATTAAATAAATTTTATTTATTTAATTAATTTCACATACATAATCTCACTTTCCAATTAATTAAATAAATCTTATTTATTTAATTAATTTTCAACTCCTATCTCAACTAATTCAAATATTTTATTTGAATTAAGTCCTCCATATCTTATCCCATCCTATTCATTTATCCAATTAATTAAATAAATCTTATTTATTTAATTAATTTCCAACTCATGTCCCAACTAATTCAAATATTTTATTTGAATTAAACACTCATCTTTCATCACATTCCAACACTTGTCTAGTCAATCATGTGTTACAACTTTTATCTTTCACATGCATAACTAATGGGACCTAATTTTAGTATTTATCTACACAAGCACACCTAAGCCTTATCTTCCCTTGCCACATGTCACATGACTACAATTTCTTGATGTGCAAGGAAACCTAACTTAATCCTATCCATCGATTTCATCTAAAGCCCTAATTGATCCTAGCCATCCATTGGAACCAAGCCTTTCCTATAAATCAAACCCCTCACAAGCCATTAGCATGCATTGAGCCTTAAGCACCCTTATTCTGTCAAATTTTCTAAAAGGGCATTGATCCTCAAGTATCCACATGTTGTTGAAATATCATTAGAGCCTTTGCATCCATCATCTATCTCCTTATCAACGTTATGCTGCGGAATCGAGCAATCAACACAACAAAGCGATCAATCAATCAAGCTCATTTTGCATCTTCGAGGTATTGAATTATTTGGGTTTAGGTTATGCATTTCAATTGTTTGATCATTTCCATTTATAAATCTAAATTTTTCGATATACATTTGGCACGCCCGGTGGGACTCACGTCCCTGATTAACCCTCTTATTTGAGTTGTTTTTGTAAAGATCAGATTTCTTAGAGAGTCAATCATTCATTTTTGCAGGTTTATGCACTTTGATTTGTAGGTTGAAGATATTTTATATTGCTGATTTTTTTTATTTAGAACCAGATCTGTTGCAGAGGGTTGTTTGTTTTACACAGGTCCTGCAAAAAGGAGATCTTAGATCCATTGGAAAGAGGACTTCGAGAGCTTTCCGAAAAGTGGTTACATTAAAGATTTGGCTCATGATTCAAAGAGTTATGATGATTTGAAGTTGACCCTACGATTCTAATTTTTCAGAAATTTTTGATGCGCAACTTTTTGCTGATTTTTTTAAATTTAAGAGCAGATCTGTTGCAGAGGGTTTTTTGTTTTGCACAGGTCCTGGAAAAAAAAAGATCTTAGATTCGTTGGAAAGAGGACTTCGAGAGCTTTCCGAAAAGTGGTTACATTAAAGATTTGGCTCAGTATTCAAAGAGTTATGACGATTTGAAGTTGACCTTGCGATTCTAATTTTTCAGAAATTTTTGACGCGCAACTTTTTGCTGATTTTTTTTAATTTATGACCAGATCTGTTGCAGAGGGTTTTTTGTTTTACACAGGTCCTATAAAAAGAAGATCTTAGATTCGTTGGAAAGAGGACTTCGAGAGCTTTCCGAAAAGTGGTTACATTAAAAATTTGGTTCAGTATTCAAAGAGTTATGGCGATTTGAAGTTGACCCTGCGATTCTAATTTTTCAGAAATTTTTGACGCGCGACTTTTAGAAAAAAAAATCATATCTTCCAATCTAGCAAACCAAATCACATTTTATTTTTTGCAGTGACTTGTAAGTGAATCAAAGGAGCTGGAGGAACATTTGGATCAATCATAATAGCAACTTGGAAAGCAATTTTTATGAGGTGCACTCATTCTAATCTCTCATCTCTAATCATTATTTGATCACACATTTAGATTTTGGGCATAAAACAAACAACTTGTCAACCAACTCAGCAAACAACCTTGTGTTGATCTAGGGATATAGCTTTCCCTGCAATGACAACACTCTCAACTATCAACAATCAGCGATTAATCATTGGTTTACAGCTTGACAGGGCCAATACCTTGTTTGTTTTTGAATCATTTGTGCTTGCTTGCTTGCTTGTGTGTGTTATCTTTTTATCTTGCATTTGTATCACATCTATATCATTCCAGCTAATATTCATATCTTGTGTATGTTGGAATAGCTTTTTGCACTATCCTTTGCATCTAAGGTCATATCATACCTTTTGTGTAGTAGGACTTCAATGCTCTAAGTTTTCTTCCTCATATGTTAGACAATATTCATATCTTGTGTATGTTGGAATAGCTTTTTGCACTATCCTTTGCATCTAAGGTCATATCATACCTTTTGTGTAGTAGGACTTCAATGCTCTAAGTTTTCTTCCTCATATGTTAGACAAGGTTGTATTACGCTGGGGCACAAGACACATCATCACCCTGGTCCTTATACCTTGGTGCATAACGTCTAGTGCTATATCAAACATCATGGTTGCTCACCTTCTATTGCAGCATAACGCATCATCCATTTCTTCTATCCATTCCCTTATCTTTCTTTTGTAACCAAGCCATTTCTTTTCGAGAGCATACTCGTGTTTGTCCAACCCACCTATCCTCTCGAGGGGGCATCACCGACCTATCCTTTCTATCATCATCGTCGTCGTCGTCGTCAACATCCCTATCAATTATCCATACCTTAACTTCTTTGAAATGATGTTACTCGACACAAAGCTCATCATCTCGAACATCATCTCAAAGAGGGGCAAAATGTAGACACCCAAAATTGTCCCAACTTTGTGTATGTCTTGCAACACCTTGTTAAAATATTATCCTAAACATCATAAGCCATTTTTGTCCTAAATCCCACTCTTAATCCCATTTATTCATTAAGCCAATTAATTAAATAAATTTTATTTATTTAATTAAAATCCCCATCTTTATCCTACTTAGCCAATTAATTAAATAAATTTTATTTATTTAATTAATTTCACATGCATAATCCCACTTTCCAATTAATTAAATAAATCTTATTTATTTAATTAATTTTCAACTCCTATCCCAACTAATTCAAATATTTTATTTGAATTAAGTCCTCCATATCTTATCCCATCCTATTCATTTATCCAATTAATTAAATAAATCTTATTTATTTAATTAATTTCCAACTCATGTCCCAACTAATTCAAATATTTTATTTGAATTAAACACTCATATTTTATCACATTCCAACACTTGTCTAGTCAATCATGTGTTACAACTTTTATCTTTCACATGCACAACTAATGGGACCTAATTTTAGTATTTATCTACACAAGCACACCTAAGCCTTATCTTCCCTTGCCACATGTCACATGACTACAATTTCTTGATGTGCAAGGAAACCTAACTTAATCCTATCCATCGATTTCATCTAAAGCCCTAATTGATCCTAGCCATCCATTGGAACCAAGCCTTTCCTATAAATCAAACCCCTCACAAGCCATTAGCATGCATTGAGCCTTAAGCACCCTTATTCTGTCAAATTTTCTAAAAGGGCATTGATCCTCAAGTATCCACATGCTGTTGAAATATCATTAGAGCCTTTGCATCCATCATCTATCTCCTTATCAACGTTATGCTGCGGAATCGAGCAATCAACACAACAAAGCGATCAATCAATCAAGCTCATTTTGCATCTTCGAGGTATTGAATTATTTGGGTTTAGGTTATGCATTTCAATTGTTTGATCATTTCCATTTATAAATCCAAATTTTTCAATATACATTTGGCACGCCCGGTGGGATTCACGTCCCTGATTAACCCTCTTATTTGAGTTGTTTTTGTGAAGATCAGATTTCTTAGAGCGTCAATCATTCATTTTTGCAGGTTTATGCATTTTGATTTGTAGGTTGAAGATATTTTATATTGCTAATTTTTTTTATTTAGAACCAGATCTGTTGCAGAGGGTTTTTTGTTTTACACAAGTCCTGCAAAAAGGAGATCTTAGATCCATTGGAAAGAGGACTTCGAGAGCTTTCCGAAAAGTGGTTACATTAAAGATTTGGCTCAGTATTCAAAGAGTTATGATGATTTGAAGTTGACCCTACGATTCTAATTTTTCAGAAATTTTTGATGCGCAACTTTTTGCTGATTTTTTTAAATTTAAGAGCAGATCTGTTGCAGAGGGTTTTTTGTTTTGCACAGGTCCTGGAAAAAAAGAGATCTTAGATTCGTTGGAAAGAGGACTTCGAGAGCTTTCCGAAAAGTGGTTACATTAAAGATTTGGCTCAGTATTCAAAGAGTTATGACGATTTGAAGTTGACCTTGCGATTCTAATTTTTCAGAAATTTTTGACGCGCAACTTTTTGCTGATTTTTTTTAATTTATGACCAGATCTGTTGCAGAGGGTTTTTTATTTTACACAGGTCCTATAAAAGGGAGATCTTAGATTCGTTGGAAAGAGGACTTCGAGAGCTTTCCGAAAAGTGGTTACATTAAAGATTTGGTTCAGTATTCAAAGAGTTATGGCGATTTGAAGTTGACCCTGCGATTCTAATTTTTCAGAAATTTTTGACGCGCGACTTTTAGAAAAAAAAATCATATCTTCCAATCTAGTAAACCAAATCACATTTTATTTTTTGCAGTGACTTGTAAGTGAATCAAAGGAGCTGGAGCAACATTTGGATCAATCATAATAGCAACTTGGAAAGCAATTTTTATGAGGTGCACTCATTCTAATCTCTCATCTCTAATCATTATTTGATCACACATTTAGATTTTGGGCATAAAACAAACAACTTGTTTGTCATCACACTTGGATTTGGGCTTTAAAATAAATAATTGTTTGTAAATTCACATCAAAAAATTAGGCTAAAATAAACCATTGTCTTCCATCACATTTAGATTTGGGTCTAAAAAGAATAAGTGTTTGAACTGTTTGTTACACATTTCAAGTTTCTAAGGGGAAATTAACAACTGCGAGTGTGAATCAAGTGACAGCTCACTTGGTTTGCTTTTGTCATACCCTTCTTAGGAGGCCTGCTTGGAGACACACCACTCCAAGGGACGACCTCAATCGAGACTGAATAGAAAGACACCCTCATTGGGAGTTGGAATCTTGTCACTCTTGGCTAAACCCCAAAGAACTTTATACCTTTGGGAAGTGAAGGTGAAGGGTGGGTTACCCCTTTCTCCTGGCTGTGTGGCAGGATTTCACTTTCAATTCCATAGTCAACCTTGTGCAATAGATAGCCTAAGACCTAATTGGCTATACCCACTTGACTACACATTAGGCTTGTTGATGTGTCTTCCATGTGTGCTTGCATAATCATCACATTTCATTTTCAAAGTCAACAACTTGCTTATGTGTCTTGCGTGAGTGATTCATGTGTGTATATGCATAATCATTTGTTTGAATATTGCCATATCAAGCTCTAAACACCCAAACACATAAACAAATCAATCTAAACACATCATCTAAACATTCCACATCATCATCCAAATCCCTAAGCAAGCACTTGCTAAAAGGACTTAAGACAAACACGTGGTGACAACATGTCTACACTAGAGGACCTAGAAATCAAATTCCAAAGATTCCTCCAAAATCTTTATCAAGGATTACAACCCCTAAACCAAGACGCCATTGAAATATTACAATTCTTCATTCAAAAAGCTCAACCCCACGCAAGCCAATCACCTCAACTACAACACTCCATAGCTCAAGTCCAACACCTTTTAGCCACTAGTCAAGTTCGACAAGTACAACAATTCTTAGCCACTCCATACCAACCTAATCCACCTCATAGCCACATGTCATATCCATCCACTTCCTATCAACTTAATCCACCTATCCATTAAGTCAATGCCACATCAACCTATCAACCTCCACCTCAAGCTTATCCAATCCCTCATACCGCCATTCCAATGCACTACCAAGCCCATCCACAAGGCAATCAAGTGATATCACAAGAACAACATGCAAGTCCAAATAGCCCTTTGTACATAAATCAATCAGGTCCAAGTACACCTTTTCAACAAGACCACCAAGCACCATTGATAGACCTAAGTCCACCTTTGCAACAAGAAGCACATCCAAGTCCAAGTAATCCCTTGTACATAAATCAAACAAGCCCAAGTTATCCTATGCAAGACTTAATTACCTTTGACAAGGGAGATACCAATCTAGCAAATGCATCTTATGAGTGGCCTTCATCATCTAATCACCCGCCAACACATGAGCCAACTAATCATATCCCAACACTACCATGTGATCCCAATCATAGTCCATTGATCCCTTTACCTTCCAAACCACCAAGCCTCTCATTACCTTCCTCACCATATCGTTCTAATCGTTCACCAAAGGATGCGGCTGAGAGAGTTTTACAAAGGATGCTTGAAGCAAAACTCATTGAACGTCCTAAAGTCAAACCATGTGAAGAAAGTCCATATGATGAACATGATTATTGTGCATACCATAGGACCAAAGGCCATAATACAAACCAATGTCCAATATTTGTCTCAATTGTTTACAAGGTGTACCCACCTATAATGGGAAATCGTGCCACATCATCACCCCCATCTAGTCCAAATCCTAATCCATCCAATCCAATTAGGTCTCAACCTAATCCTAGTCCTAATCCTAATCCAACACCAACTACCATTATCATACATCCATTATATTTTCCATCCACCCATACACTTGCAAAGGATGTGATCCATTGGCTACTAGCTAGGAATAAACTACCTCCATGTCAAACACTAATTCATGAGCCTACCAATAAACTTCCAAAGGTCATGTCCAATCCTATAATCTCATCATGTGGTTCACATATCCTTGAGCCTCTTCAAGAGGCTTCCATTAACATACCTAGCCCTTTAAGCCCATCATGTGACCTACAAGCCAACAAGTCTATTCAAGAGTCTCCAACCACAAGCCTAAGTCAAGAGCCATCATGCCTTCATGTTGATAACTATCAAGAGCCTATCAAGTCCACTCAAGAACCTTCCACTTCCATCCAAAGTCAAGAGGTATGTCAAGAGCATAATCTTAAACATGTGGAAACATTAAGCCCTAGTCCAACTCAAGATCAAAACACTTCCATGCAACCCATCCATAACATTTACCTTCTTTATGATCAAGATGATACCTATGAAGAAGCTATCCATGAGCACCTTGATCCTATCCATAATCCTATATCTATCCATGACCAAGATATCCACATTGCTCCTAGTCATCTACCATCTAGCCCTATCCATAATGAGCAAACATCAACTTGTCATGATGAGACACTTGTCCCCCAAGTAAGCATAAAAGATCATACCAATAACTTGGATCAACATGAACATAAGCAAGATCCTAATGATCCTCCTTTCACATTGACCATCGATTCCACTTCAAGTCCACCATCATGTCCTATTAGTTTTACCACCTTTGTCCATGAATGTTCTTCCTTAGGACAACAACGACCTTTATCCACTTCACCTTCTTCATCCAATAATGAGCTCAAGTCTAATGTTCACAGCACACCTAGTCCCATTGTCCATCGCATACTCCAAAACATGAACTACCAAGGCAAAGGTCTAGGCCTTTATGAACAATGTATTTTGGAGCCAAACCATGTCAAAATCCCTCCATGCTCATATAGCCTTGGATACACACCCCAAGGTAAACAAGGCCAAGATGTTGGTAATCCCTTCATGCATCCTAAATCTACCACTTTCCATCGCACCCCCCATCATATACCCAAAACATATGTAGCCATTCAATCTCCATCATCCTATAAATGTCAAAAGCCTGTGACCATACACCTTCCGCCATCCACTTTACCTCCACTTTTACCAACTCAAAATATCCCTCCATCCACTTTGCCACCATTGCTTCCAACACCTAACATACTTATCATTCATAAGTATCCTTACATCCCTAATCATGGCCAACAAAAGCACACATCGCCTAAGCATAAAGCTTCCAATCATTTCATCCACTCCACCCACGCCATGGGATTCAAAAGCAAAAATTTTGATGCCTCTACCTATAAAGCTAAAAGTCCTACCAAAAATCCAAAGAACTATCATGCCTTAGGGCACAAACATGAAAAATCAATGCAAAGAACCAAATCAAAGCAATCCAAAAAGCTATCCAAGCCCATACCTCCAAAAGCAAAGCCCAAAAGCAAAATGGTTTGGGTTCCTAAGCAAACTGCTAGCAAAGCGAATGAGGCATCCTCATCCACATCTAAGCAACCATCCAAACCCTTACCTCCAAAAGCAAAGCCCAAAAGCAAAATGGTTTGGGTTCCTAAGAAAATAGCTAGCAAGTCAAATGAGGCATCCTCCTCCACATCTCAAGAATCCCAATCACCTACCTCCATCCAAAAGCCTATTTCCATCCAAAACTTCCATTCCCTTCAAAAATCCTACAAGCAAAACAAAAGCACTAAAAATACTAAATCTATGTGGGTTCCTAAATCACTTCATCAACCATCTCCTAAGCAAACATCTCCATTGCTTCCTACACCACCATCTCATCAAAAGCTTCAATGTTTATCATGGTGTGTGTAACTGTTGGTCATGATTCCCTTCCACTCCGCAGCACCTTCACATATCTACATCTACCCATCTTCCATCCATTATCTTGCATATCTCCGCCATGCTATCCCTATGGTCCATGCTTTTGCATAAGCCTACATAATCCACATCATAGTCCACTATCCCGATCCATCTATCCTTTCATGAACCTTTCATAATCCATTTCATCATCCACTATCTACCTACTCCATCTCCCATCCATGCAACCCCCTATCAACATCTATGAGCATAATGACATGGTCCATGTGAAGACATCATCCATTTCTAAAGGGACACTATCAACCTTCATAGCACTAGCCACTTGAGTCCCTCCTATCCATTACCATGGTGAAAACCTGGCAAACAAGCGCCATGTGTAATTGTCAACGCATCTAAAAGTAAAAAGAAAAAAAAAATAAAAAAGCAAAAAAAAAAGTCAAAATAGTAAAGAGAAATCCCTTTATCCAATGGTGAAAACCTGGTAAACAGGGGCCTTGGATAAGTACCATGATGAAAACCTGGCAAAGAGGCGTCATGTGTAGGTTGATCTTCTATGTCACTTACACTTGGGGGCACATTGTCTCATCCAACCTATCCATTTCTGAACTATCTATCCCATTATATCATTTACCATCCTACCATCCTTAGCCATTACATAAACAAGCCTATCCTATTGAACCTATTTATCCATTCATCCATCCTTCTGCCTTTTGATTTTGATGAAGACATAGGGGCAAAATTTTGAAACATGCTTTGGATATCTCTTGGTATACCTCATACCTTCCTCATCAATCCATATTATCATTATCCATCTATCATACACCTTGTCATGTAAAACCTATCATGTCATCCCATGGTCATGAACTTTGTCATGTAAAATCCTAAGCATTACCACCTAGAATGGGGCAATTTCTTCCTATGCAACATAGCCTTTGAAGATCACATCCTAGCTCCCTTATGATCCATCCACTATGGCATATCCTTATCATAAGCTTTCCATCTTATAGCTTATCCCCATCCATTTATCATGAGCTTTCCACTATAGCCTACCTATTTGTTCATCATGAGGCATGCATCCATCTCTTATATAGCCTATCTTTTTATCCATCCATATATCATGAGCCTTCCATCCCTTATTGCCCGTCCTTTTATCCATCCAATCCCATTCATCCATCTTTGCACCTAGACTTGGTTTTCCCTTGTCATTGGTATCTAGCACAACAGCTACCTAAATTGTAAATCCATTGACATCCCAAAACATTTCAAAAACTATAAAAAAAAATCAAATATGTCAAAAAATCTTAAAAAATCAACTATCCAACGAAAACTCCAAGCAATAAAATCAATCATCATCAATCCAAAATAATCCACTTCATCAACATTCAATCAAAATCAATTCATCATCATCTTCAATCATCAATCATCAATTCTTCTTATCAATAACATTCATTCATCCATTTCAATCAATCACTTCTTCCAGTCATATCAATCAAATCAATCTAAGCAATGATCTTAAATCCATGTCACACTAATCCATATCAAGCAAGCTAATCAATCAAGGAACATTATCCAATCAAATCAACAAGTTTTTGATCCTAATCTTGTCATGAGCCCAATCAATCATCATCAATGGGATATCGCATTCCCACATCCTTGTGTTGATCTAGGGATATAGCTTTCCCTGCAATGACAACACTATCATCATCAATCAAACAATCAAATATTGGTTTATGACTTGACAAGGGCAATAACCTTATTTGTTTTACATCCTTTGAGCATACTGAGAACACTTGCTTATGCTTAGATTGAATGGACACTCTAATCATCACACCATCACTATCATCATTCAAAACAATCCAATCATCAAAACAATCAACCCAGCAACAACAAACATCACAACCAAAACACATCAAGCCAAACATCAAGACAAATCCTATCAATCATTAGCATCAAAACCAAAGCAAATCAACTCAAAGCACGTCAAGCTAGCCATCAAAACAAAATCCAATCACTTCAGCAAATCAAAAGTAGCTCAATCCACCACATATCATCCATTCATATCAATTCAATTCAAATCATTATCCTTCATCAATCTTCATCCATCACTTCACCTAATCATCCATCCTTCATCAAATCAATCTAATCAGCATTTCATCATCTTCCAACCATTCCAAACAAAGATCCAAATGCAAGCCCATCCTTAATCCATACCAATCATGTTAATTAATCAAGCCAAGTTATCCAAACACAATCCATGGTCTTGATCCTAGCCTTGTTGTAAGCCAAATCAATCAATCAACTAGCCAACCAACTCAGCAAACAACCTTGTGTTGATCTAGGGATATAGCTTTCCCTGCAATGACAACACTCTCAACTATCAACAATCAGCAATTAATCACTGGTTTACAGCTTGACAGGGGCAATACCTTGTTTGTTTTTGAATCATTTGTGCTTGCTTGCTTGCTTGTGTGTGTTATCTTTTTATCTTGCATTTGTATCACATCTATATCATTCCAGCTAATATTCATATCTTGTGTATGTTGGAATAGCTTTTTGCACTATCCTTTGCATCTAAGGTCATATCATACCTTTTGTGTAGTAGGACTTCAATGCTCTAAGTTTTCTTCCTCATATGTTAGACAAGGTTGTATTACGCTGGGGCACAAGACACATCATCACCCTGGTCCTTATACCTTGGTGCATAACGTCTAGTGCTATATCAAACATCATGGTTGCTCACCTTCTATTGCAGCATAACGCATCATCCATTTCTTCTATCCATTCCCTTATCTTTCTTTTGTAGCCAAGCCATTTCTTTTCGAGAGCATACTCGTGTTTGTCCAACCCACCTATCCTCTCGAGGGGGCATCACCAACCTATCCTTTCTATCATCATCATTGTCGTCGTCGTCAACATCCCTATCAATTATCCATACCTTAACTTCTTTGAAATGATGTTACTCGACACAAAGCTCATCATCTCGAACATCATCTCAAAGAGGGGCAAAATGTAGACACCCAAAATTGTCCCAACTTTGTGTATGTCTTGCAACACCTTGTTAAAATATTATCCTAAACATCATAAGCCATTTTTGTCCTAAATCCCACTCTTAATCCCATTTATCCATTAAGCCAATTAATTAAATAAATTTTATTTATTTAATTAAAATCCCCATCTTTATCCTACTTAGCCAATTAATTAAATAAATTTTATTTATTTAATTAATTTCACATGCATAATCCCACTTTCCAATTAATTAAATAAATCTTATTTATTTAATTAATTTTCAACTCCTATCCCAACTAATTCAAATATTTTATTTGAATTAAGTCCTCCATATCTTATCCCATCCTATTCATTTATCCAATTAATTAAATAAATCTTATTTATTTAATTAATTTCCAACTCATGTCCCAACTAATTCAAATATTTTATTTGAATTAAACACTCATCTTTCATCACATTCCAACACTTGTCTAGTCAATCATGTGTTACAACTTTTATCTTTCACATGCACAACTAATGGGACCTAATTTTAGTATTTATCTACACAAGCACACCTAAGCCTTATCTTCCCTTGCCACATGTCACATGACTACAATTTCTTGATGTGCAAGGAAACCTAACTTAATCCTATCCATCCATTTCATCTAAAGCCCTAATTGATCCTAGCCATCCATTGGAACCAAGCCTTTCCTATAAATCAAACCCCTCACAAGCCATTAGCATGCATTGAGCCTTAAGCACCCTTATTCTGTCAAATTTTCTAAAAGGGCATTGATCCTCAAGTATCCACATGCTGTTGAAATATCATTAGAGCCTTTGCATCCATCATCTATCTCCTTATCAACGTTATGCTGCGGAATCGAGCAATCAACACAACAAAGCGATCAATCAATCAAGCTCATTTTGCATCTTCGAGGTATTGAATTATTTGGGTTTAGGTTATGCATTTCAATTGTTTGATCATTTCCATTTATAAATCCAAATTTTTTGATATACACTATATTCATTAAAAGTCTAAATAACTTCTTCTAAGATGTGATTTAGTCTTATTTTCTATTAAATTAACCCAGTCCAAATCATTCCCACATATATTCCCCAAGTTCCCTCATGATCTAGTTCACATTATTAAAGGTTCCTAAGTCTACCTCATTCGTTATTGAGCTCGGATCTTATCACTAACACAATATCCATACATACTAAAGATTCAAGAACACATAAAAGAGATGACTCCTAATCTTAATCTACTTTTATATCACACCTAAGATCAAATTACTCTATGTATTTGGTTAGGTCATATTTCTATAAATAGGATGTCTAGACCAATAAATAGTTTATTTCCTAGTAACGTTTACCATGGTCATCAGTAATTTTCAAACATAAATGAGTAAGACTAACAAACATATATTTCATACCCAAAACTTAGTGATATTTAAGTGTACTCTCTTAAATAAGATTGTTTTCTCTAAATTAATGAATAATAAATATAAAAGATAAAGAAATGTAAAAGATGACATTATTAAATGAATCTATTAAATCAACCTTTCTTGGAAGATCTAATTTAATCTTTACTCAACTATGTGCAAAGTAATCAATGTAATAAAGCCAATTCTATTCTATATTTCTCTGATGCAAAAAGAAAAAGAAAAAGAAAAAAATAAAATTAAAAGAATATCTAATTCTATTGCTATCTCTATCTTAAGAAAGTATGAAGATAGCTACCAAATAGATTCATTATATTCTAATTCAAGATCATATAGTTCTAAATTGAATCCATAACCTAAATCACCAGGTGGGTATTTTGAATTTGGTTTCCATCTCTTCATCAAAAGAAAATAATAATATGATTGGCACGAAGAAAATAATACTGCTATATTTGAATGATTGTGGACACATATCCATCGTGGTATGCCTGTAATCAAAAGTTCTTTGATATTATGATTGGCTGTGAGATAGGTGAATACACAAGATATCAAAATTCAATGGTTTAACTATAAAGTAGGAATGTTTTGATCAAGTATTTAGTACAAATCTACACAATCCCATACAGAGGTTCTATCAAGAAATTTGAGCCTCTTTAGGCAATTCTATTCTATATAATAATTAGCACACAGCGAATCAAATATTTGAAATTATTAATAATAATGACTGTTAGCTAACTGTGTAATAAATGATTTAGATTAATGCATCTTCTAGAATAAGAACTTCACATCAGTAAATAAAAATCAAACAACCAACTTTAGGAAAAACACAAATATTGGAATTTAAACTTTAGAAAAGTATAAAGCCATTGAAAATTATTTCAAGCCCAACTAGCAATGCAATGAGATATCGATCACTATAGTATCTAGCTACGGGAAGAATGGCACCATTTATTTTTGATTGGCAATAATGATTTACTTCACAAATTTTAGATCTCAAATGTTATTCAAAGGAATCTTTTAATGCCTGATCTATGAATGAACAATTAGATTGTGGCAAGCTCCCTCCAAGTAACTGATCACACCTGGGTCAATCTACTATTGTTAGCATAAATTTCTATCCTTAACAATAAGCTCACTAAGCATACAACAGTCAGTTATGGTGATCTCCTGTGATTCATGCATACATCAGTTCTCTCTGCTTTCACTGCCTCTTCCACCATAATTTCCTCTTGGATTCCTCTCCTATGGAGGCCTTTTTATTTGTAAATTTATATTCATGAAATAATGAAATTTAGACATTGCAAATTCTTTTCTATGCTTGATTTTTAATCTCTATAGATCTGCGAAAATTCACATGGTATCAAGGTGGTGGTCTACCTATTACGCCTAGTTGACGGCTCTGTAGAAAACACAGGGGGTTAATCATGTCTTTTAAATATCATTTTCATCATTCTATTGTTAGGCTAGATTTAGAGAATTTCTTGTCTTGGAAACAAGGGATAAAGAATCACTACCTTGAGTAGGATCTACTACCCTATCTCCTTGGATTGGTTCCTGAGCCAAGTAATTATGATGAAAAGAATGCATGGTTTAATAATAATGACATAGTCTATGGACTAATATGTCTTACTATTTCTGAGGATACTCCACATCACATAGAGCACACTGAGTGCCCTTCTACTACTTGGATCATCATCTAACAGTTGTATGGAGACATTGAATCTTCATCTGAAAGTGATGTTTTCTTGGAAAACTAGGCTATTGATGATATTGAGACTTATATTGCCTCATCTAATGTGGACACATCTTGTATGGATGATCAGTTTGTTGATTCCGCACCTGATCTAGATTCCATAGATGCTTCTTCAAGAGCCTCCAGTGATTCTTTGTAGCAGGATCATTTATGTCTTTTGGATTCAGTACATTGGGAATGTCTTTTGGATACAGTACATTGGGACCTCATTCTACCAGACATTTCTTTTTTGTTTGTAGAGTCCCTCATTTCAGATCTAGATGACACCATTGAGGACATATGTCTTCTCTTTGAGGACCACTCTTTTGTCCTTGCATCTATTGCTACTTTTGAGCTCTGTGTTGCTTCTTCGAAAGCTTCCAATGGCTTCTTGCAGCAGGGCATACAATGTCTTCCTGATTTAACTTTCTGGGATGATTTCTTGATAGGAGTTTCCAACTTGTTTATAGAGACTCACATTTTAGATTTGGAAGACACATTTGAGGAGTTATCTCTCCTCTTTGTTGACAGCCACATCAACGGTATTGGCCCACCATCTTCATCACCTTCGTAGCTTGCTCTTTATCAGTCTTCACAGAATCTTGGATCACCATCATTGCTTTCCAACATGTGGACATGTGAGCAGTTTTCAGATGCACACACCATCTGGATTTGGATTCCAATATCACCCATCTTTTTGGATTGGCTTCTTCAATCACCAATGGATCCGTTTCTTCCTAAGGGGAGAAATGTCATTTGTAGGCAGTGGATCATATTTTGTCTTTAGGTGTTCATCATTGGCACAGGAGCTCTCTCATTATGGGGGGATTCATATCTTCTTTTCTTATATTCTCTCTATATTTGTGGGGGAATTTTATATGTACATGGGTACCTAAAATGGCCTTGATGCCAGGACCCATATTTGATTGGCTCTATTGGTTTTTCTCTCCTTAGTTAGACTTAAGGAGGGGTGTTAGCGTAAATTTCTATCCTTAACAATAAGCTCACTAAGCATACAATAGTCAGTTACGGTGATCTCCTGTGATTCATGCATATAGTAGTTCTCTCTGCTTTCACTGCCTCTTCCACCTTAATTTCCTCCCAGATTCCTCTCCTACGGAGGCCTTTTTATTTGTAAATTTATATTCATGAAATAATGAAATTCAAACATTGCAAATTATTTCTATGCTTGATTTTTAATCTCTATAGATTTGCAAAAATTCACAACTATGGCTGCGAATGAACAGACTTGAAAGATTCAATTGAAAAATATTCTCAGTTGATTTGTCACAGAAATGGATATGCAATGTGATAGTGGCACCATGGTGAAAATTTGGCATTTACATTTGGTTTGTTAAATATGCTTCATGGATTAGCTATTAAAGTTGTTATGTGCCTTTTTACGCATGTGTTGATTGTTGCTCTACAACAGAAATAATCACCAAGATCGTCACAAGAGAAATACCTAAGGTGAGAGCAACCAATGACATTTTAAAAAAAGACAACATTCCAATCAAGATTATTGGTGATATTAAATGAAGCAATCGGCTGGTGAGAACTTGCAAACCAATAGTTTCATTCAAAATAAACTATGAATTCATCAATCTCAAATTACGAAAGATCAAGAATATAGCATTTTCCAAGAAATCTATCACTTCTACTAACTAGACAAATCTGACATTTGATGCATGTTTAATGCCTAGAATAAAGAATACATATATAGAAATATGAATCGTTACAATATTTATTTCTATGTTGGACAGTTTTTGAAAGATTTGGCCAACCAACTATATTTCCCAAAATATATATATATATAGGTAACACAGTAAAGGTCATTATGAAGAACGAGATACAAATTTACTATGGTTTCATTGGCGATATAATGTTTAGCATGTTGAAATAAATAGAACAATCTAAATTTTTCATTACTAGTCTCTATTTCTAGCATGATGAACAAGTCAAAAGATCACATAAATTCAAACCCAGGAATACAAATCTTTTGCATTTTCCTATAAGAATCTCTAACTTTCAAACATTAGTGATTGGTAGCTAAAACCTAAAATGGATTCCCCACGACATCTACTGGCATCCTTCTGTTGAGATTCTAATAAGGGCTTCAGAACAGGGTTGAACTTTCAAATATCATACAAGCAATTTGTAAAGCACTAACAAGGCACAACATAGAAAGGTGAATCGATGGATGATATACCTCACAAAGATATCATCTTTACTACATTGCCATTACAGTTGATTGCTATGTAAACCCTAGTATAGAATGGCTCCACACATTGATAGTGAGTAAGGCAATACCAAAGTCCATCACATGGAATGTACCATTTATAGGATATGCACAATTGGATTAGTTGAATAGTCTCTAGAGGTTCTTAGCAAAAACAAATGGTTGGTGTAAACCCAAATTCTTATAATACAATAATTGCAGGTCGAGCACAAAAATAGATTGTGTGTTTCTTTATTCATTTAAATGTCAACCAAAATTCAAACTAAACAGTGTATGCATACCTCTCATATAGAAATCACAGAAGAGCTTAGCTACTACCTTCACAATCCTTCTAATTGCTAAATCTCCACGACCCCCCCTCCTGCTTTTCGGGACAAATCTCTTTCTCTACTTTTTTGACCTCTACACTATCATTTTCTTCTCTTCCTCTAAAACTTTACTATACCACTGATCAGATGTATTTTACCCACTCCTTTGCTACCAATTTCCCTCCTGATTTCTCCTGGCATGTCTCCTTTTCTACTAAAAACTAACCATATCAAATATCAGAGAAACGTCCATGAATGGGTCCCACAATTTTCAAAATAAGAAAGTGTAGACACCTAAAAATGTCTCGACCACCAAACTGACTCCCGACATCCCTAAACATACCAATTTCCTTTCCAACCAATTAATTAAATTTTTATTTAATTAATTACCCCTTTCATTTCCTAAATCCACACCATTTCATCCCCAAAATTGAATTAATTTTGTTGATTCAATAGTCCAAACCTTAGCCAATTGATTTAATAAATATGCAAAATTTATTAAATCAATTCCCCCATTTTCCCTAAATCTAATTAATTAGTTAAAAAACATGTTAACTAATTAATCCAACCTACTAATTAGCCTATCCCTACCCTAGACAATAAAATAGCTACTATTTAATTGCCTACTCTAGCCTACCTCATCCTAGCCTTAGGATTAATTAGTTAAATCACTGATTAATTAATCTTATCCTCCCTCTAATCCCTCTACTAATTTATTCCAGCCACATTAGTTAGGTTAATCACCTTAATTAAGTGAGTCAAACCCTCATTAGCACTTCTCTCCACATCCCCAAATTTAAAATTCAAATAAATCACACATCACATTTACTCCTCTTACACATCCCTTACACATGTCATAACTCATAAATATCCACTCTTCCCCAAATGAATTTTTAATTCATTTTACTCTTCCCCATGTGAATTTTTAATTCACAAATAATCCATCTCACCCAACCTCATTTATTCACCCATTTCCCAAAAATAAATAAAAGATTTACTTTTATTCGTAGCCCTCCATCTTCCAAGATCAAATCTAGGCCCTCCACATCACTTTCATCCTCCACCATTGATCTCTCCAATCAATCTCCACCCTTGGATCAAAATCCCTTCCAAAAATCTATAAATACAACCTCTCACAAGTCATTTTCATCATCCAAGTTTATGCAAAGTTACCATGCCAAAATCATCCTTGAGTTAGATAGTGAGTTGCACAATTGAAGAGCATTTTACATTTGAATCCATAGTCTAGGGATAATCTTGGTCTTGGGAGCTTCTTTTGGGTGCAAAGGCTCCTTCTTCCCTTGATGGGATTAGGTTTTACATGTGAGGTATAATCTTGTGTTTTTATTGCATTTGATTTAGTGTTTTTACCTTCATTACTTTATCTAATCTATATTAGTACACCCGGTGGGACCCACAAGGTCCGAATCTAATATTTGTTCGTGAGTTTTTGTGTTAGTATGTGATTTTTGCAGGTTCAGCGCTATCCAACCGTCGCAGCAGCGCTATTTCTACGTGACCTTGTTTTCCTATTGACCTTACGTGTGTTTGATTTATGTTTTCCTATTGTTTTCTGTGGTGTTTGCTCTCTGTTTTGCAGGAAAACTAGGAATTACAGGGGGAGGTTATGGCAAATTTTTGAAAGAAATGAAAAAAATAGCATCCATTCCTGTTTTGACGCCATCATTCAGATAAGCGCCATCTACATTTCTCCACGACTCTGAAACATCTTGCAGTGGCATCTTTACAGCCATAAATCATCGCTATCCTCTATATTAACGCCTTAAGTAGGGCATATTAGTGCTAAACTATGTATCTACGCCATTCTGTATATTATCGCTATAGTAGTGTTTAATCATCGCCATAAGATATTTTAGCACCTTCTTTCATAAGTTGGGTTGTTATGCCCGCAGTGGCGCCTGTACATGTTTATTTTAGTGCTATTTCGGTAATTTGCCTTTCTATCTGTTGCAGGTACTATGGATACTAACAAGTCTTTTTGTAGGATGGTTTGTTGTTAGTTAGATAACACTTTGATTTTGGAAACTAAAATGAACCCTTTTTGCATTGTTAGGTGTTAGACAACATTTCAATTTGGTCTTTTAAAAAAAAATCAATCCAAAACAACTCCTTGTGTGAAGTGTGTGTGTGCTCATAACATTTATTTTGGTGCTCTAAAATTTACTCTTTTGTGTGCCAACAAACAATCAAACACTTCAATTTGGGCTATAAAAAGAACCACAAATTGCATACATCATTGGTTAAAAAGAACAACTTGTATTTCTCATGCATATAATCAAGAAAAACATCCTTTAAATTGTGTGTGAAGTGTTTTGTGCTCTTTTTTACTTGTGGTGTGAAAGCGTATGCTCTTCCCTTGCACCATTTTGGTGACCTTTGGAATCAAAAGCTTATCACAAAACTTGCATTAATCACACCCCATTTAATCCAAAGATCTAAAATTGAACCATGTTTAGTGTGATATAATCATAGGGAACACGTATGCTTTCCCCTCACATCTTTGTATGAACTTGGGGATCAAAAGTGTTTTCATGATTGTATTGCTTTTGTAATCCTTAGAGGGCCTACCACCCCGCTTCGAAAGGTGGGAACGACCCAAGCAGCATCAAGCTAAAGCCAAGCTCTTCCAAGCTGCTATATAAAATAAGGTGTTTGGGATGAAATTCTCAAGCGACAGGTGTTGTTTTGTTATACCGATAGCCAACCTCCCCATAAACCCTCCAAGGCGCAACCCTTGGAGGCTAGGAGACTCCATAATAGAGAGTAGCACTGCCGCACGTATAACCACCTGAACAGATGCCCTTACTAAGAGCCATTGTTGTAGCAAGCGAAAATCCTTCTATTTGTTGACGCAGAGGGCAAAACCCTTGAAGCGGCCCCGATTCATGCGGTTCTTAGCCAAGGTAGTAGGGACAATCTAAAAGTTTGGTGAGGGACACGCCTTATAAGAAACCTAGATCTTGGTATGCGTAAGAAGTGTGTGTAATTGTAAGGAGGAGCCGGTGCTACCAAGATCCTGGAGCTACCTGCTTTAAATAGGAGCAGCTAGGGGATTCAACAAATATTGTCACATTCTTGCCTTAGGTTGTGAAAAAGTGCTTGTTCTAAACAAAGTCATATGTCATTTCATAAACAAAAATCATTGCTTGTTTTACATTCAAATGTGTGTTAAAGTGCTTTGATTTTTCACAAACAAATTGCCAAGAGACAAAGTAAATCAGCTGGTCACATTCCAAACAGAAAAATCCAAAAATTTGCCATGAGAAATCTGTCTACCCTGTTTCAGCGCCATATCAGTCTGATTATAGTGCCTTTTCATTCGTGGATTGGTGCTATTTTGAGATTGACTTGCCTGAAACGAAACAAATCAGTTGGTCACATTCCAAACAAACAAATCAAAAAATTGGCCATCAGAAATCTGTCTACCTTGTTTTAGCGCCATATCACTCTGATTGTAGCACCTTTTCATCCGTGGATTGGCACTATTTTGAGATTGACTTGCCTGAAATGAAACAAATCAGTTGGTCATAGAAAAATCCAAAAATTTGCCATCAGAAATTTGTCTACCCTGTTTCAGCACCATATCAATCTAATTGTAGTGCCTTTTCATCCGTGGATTGGTGCTATTTTGAGATTGACTTGCCTGAAACAAAACAAATCAGTTGATCACATTCCAAACAAACAAATCCAAAAATTTGCCATAAAAAATCTGTCTACCTTGTTTCAGTGCCATATCAGTCTGATTGTAGCGCCTTTTCATCTGTGGATTGGCGCTATTTTAAGATTGACTTGCCTGAAACGAAACAAATCAGTTGGTCACAGAAAAATCCAAAAATTTGCCATCAGAAATCTATCTACCCTATTTCAGCGCCATATCAGTCTAATTGTAGCGCCATTTCATCTGTGGATTGGCGCTATTTTGAGATTGACTTGCTTGAAACGAAACAAATCAGTTGGTCACATTCCAAACAAACAAATCCAAAAATTTGCCATTAGAAATCTGTCTACCCTGTTTCAGCGCCATATCGGTCTGATTGTAGTGCCATTGCACCCGTGGATTGGCACTATTCTTAGGTTGACTTGCCTGAAACAAAGACCCATTTAGTTGTGATCTACACCTCTGCTCTGTCATAATCCATATCCACCTCACAGAAATCTACCAACAGTCTAGCCATTTTCTTCAAAATTTTCCAAATTGCACCTTCTCTTTGACCTTAGAGGATCAATCACCACCATTGTTGGACCCCTTTGATACATCATAATCAGCCCAAATACATATCTTTCAATCTTTTTGCACATCTCCTTGGACCAAGACAAATCATTTCAAGAAATCCACATCCAAATCAAAACCCCATCAACAAATCATCAATCAAAAATTGTCATCCTTTTGAGCCAAAGTTAGATCTAGATCTTATCATTAACATCACATTTTCCTTGAAAGGTCATTAGTCTACATTTCAAGAAAAACAAATCACCTCTCTTTGCATAAGGTCATTATTCTACCCCAAACAAAGAAAATTGTCATCCTTTTTGTGCCAAATCAAAATCTAGATCTTATCTAAAGGCTCAATTTAAAAAACATCAAGAACATCATCCTCATCATCCTAAATCAATCAAAAAATCAAAAACATCACAATTCCAAATCCCTTTCTCATCATCCATCTTTGGTCCAAAATTTGTGCAAAAATCAATATCACCCATTCATACCACCCTTAGGATAAAACCTTTGGAAAGACATATTGATCTTCACCATACCCTTCTACTCCATCTCACTACCATATCCATCTTTGGGTCCAACTAAATCAATCTGATTCTCTAAGGTCTTCATCTCCATTCCACTCTACTCCCAATCAAATCCATACGCGTATGCCCATCACGAGATCACAACACAAAAAGAATCTAGAAATGGCAGAACAATTGTCCTTTGGCCTACCTAACACCAACAATAGCAACATACCCACCTATCCAACATATAATCCATCTACATATTCCTTCATCCCCCCATTTGGCACCAACGACCCTTTTCACTTCTTACCACAAACACAAACACTACCACCACCACCACCACAAAATGTCCCCACCATATCCCAAGATGACCAAGATGTCTTGAGCTTCACACAAGATGCCGATAATATGGACCTACTTGATAAAATCCTAAGATCTGACCCAAATAGATATCTTGACCATCTTCTCAAGCTTGGCGCTCAACTTCCCCCCATCACAACATCCTCACAACCATCCACTTCTACAATCATCCCTACCACATCAAATACCCAAGCATCTACATCACATACCCAACCCACCATCTCTCAAACATCAACACCTAACGTATCTACCACCTCCACAACCTCAACCGCTACCACATCTACAATTCCCACATGCACTGCTATGCCTAACATCTTCCAACCCGTCATCACTTCTACTACCACAACAACCGTCAACCCTTCCATTTCACACATCACCATGGGTATACAAGGCAACATCACGTAAGCAAGTACCTCCACAAGTGTGCCCCCACCAAACCCTCACACCATTGCTTACCTACGACAACTATTCTCACAACAATCTCATAACACAACCAACCAACCCAACGTCCACATACCCAATGTCAATCCATCTTATGTCACATACCCCCATAATCCCATAAATCAACATAATCCCAATCCCCAAATACCACCACATGTTCTCCTACAACTCTATGCGCGCCAACAACAGTAGCCACCAATCAATCCAAACCCCAATCCGCAACACCAACATCTCAACCAAACCAATCCCCAACATCAAATCCCGCCTCACCTCCCATATCTCACCAACCAACAACCCTATGCATTCCAACCACAACAACCACAGGATTTCAACACCGTCCTACAAGGCTTAATCCAAAAGGTAGATGACCTACAAACTAGGGGCAAACACAAATACTATTCTTTTGAGGACATTTGCCCCTACCCATTTGACCGCACATTGTACATGCACCCTTTCCCTAAAAACTTTGAAACACCAAAATTTGACAAATACAAGGGAAAGGGCGATCCTAGGGACCACCTTCGGGAGTTCTACATTGCTTGCCTCGAAGTCTCTAACAATGACACATATCTTATGAGACTCTTCCCACGAAGCCTTGGCGGCCAAGCCGCTGAATGGTTTGCCCATCTTCCACCTGGAATTCAAACATTTCCTGAGCTTGCGGAGAAGTTTGTCAACCACTTCTCCTACAACTTTGAGCATGAGGTGTCTATGACCGACCTCTACAACACCAAACAAAAGAACAAAGAAGCTTTTGCTTCTTTCTTACAAAGGTGGAGGGGCCTAGCAAGCAAGCTCCCATGGCCTATTCATGAAAAACAACTTGTCACCATGTTCGTGGCTAATCTCAATCAGGAACTAGGATTTCATTTACAAATTCTTTGTGCATCTACCTTTGAAGAGGTTATTGACAAAGGCACTATTGTTGAACGAGCCCTCATTGCCAAGGGTTCCATCAAACTTTACGATCCCAAATCCAACAACAACAACAATAACAGCAACTACAAATCCAATCACAACACCCCCAATACCAACAACAATACTAACACGCAATCTAATGACAAATCACGCTATTGGGGGAAGAATAAGAATAATCTGAACGACGGTGTCATCGATGTGAAGGCCGTCCAACACATCCAAAACCAAACAATTGCACACACGTATGCAGCAAACACCAATAACCAAAGAGGGCCAAATAAACCACGCAACCCTCACCGCAATTTCACACAATTAGCAGAACCTATCGAGGATGTCCTCGATAGATGTCTCAAATAAGGAGCAATCAAACTCCTGCCTGTTAGACCACGCCAAGATAATGACCTCAAAGAAGTATGGTATAATGAAAATGACTATTGTGAATACCACCGCATGCGAGGCCATAAAATAGCTGACTGTATGCAATTAAAACATTGCATCCAAGACCTAATAGACCAAAATCTCAACCTCGAGCAAAGTGCACACCCATCACCAATGCTAACCTTGGAGCTTACAAGGATCCTTTACCCAACCATAATAAAGATTCTTCGTCTAACCAAGCATACAATGTCACTCCACCACCTGCATCCTATGACTCCATTATCAGCCGCATCAAACCCTCATCCCACTATGTCAACACAATCACCATTCGGGCACAAGCACCCGATTGCGCCATAACAACCCGTCGAGGCCATGTCTCAATCCGCACTACCCCTCCCATTGAATCGACACCCCCATCCACATCCAATCCCCTCCCCTAGTCCAAATGCCCGTCCATCACCCACCACTCGATATAACCTCTTAGACCATCTAGGAAAGACACCCGCGCAAATCTCCATCCTTGAGCTGCTTCGCACATCACCCCGCCACAAGGACATTCTCGACAAAGCCCTTTTGGAAACACAAGTCCTGGCAAACTTGGATGTCAATCAATTTCAAGCCATGGTCATCCATATTGCTACACCACACCATAGCACGTTTTCTGAAAGATCTCCCTGCTTTCGAACACCTACATAATGATGCACTACACATCAAGGTCCGCATTCACAAACACACCATTAAAAGGGTCCTAATAGATGCTGGTTCTGGCCTAAATATATGCACTCTAAAATTGCTAAAACACTTGGGGTGCTCAGATGTGGTTGTGGATGCTAGCGAGTGCATAACAATCAAAGGATATGATGACACCGAGAGGCTATCCAAGGGCACCATAAAGCTCCCTATTCAAGTAGGACCAGAAATCCTCAAAACCAAATGTCAGGTTCTGGATCTTGACCTCCCCTATAACATTCTTCTTAGCTACCCATGGATCCACGCCATGCAAGCTGTCCCATCCACTTTCCATCAATGTCTCAAATTCCCCCACAACGGCACCGAAGTCACTATTTATGCCGATCCCCATCCCTTCCAATACTGTAATTTTCTAGAAGGACACAACCAAACCTTCTGTCCATATAATAAAGCCACCACCCAAACCAACCCAACAGCTTCCACCTCATACATGGATCACGCCAACATCACCATCACTTCATCCCAAACACCTTCACCACCTAAGGTCAAGATCAAGCTCAGCGCCCAAGGCTATGGGGAATACAACCTTCATGGCACCTTTTGCGTGGGCTTATTACCCACTACTAAGACATTTGGCACTCCAAACATAGAGGCAATTGACACAGTCATCATCAAATGCAAACCCTCACCCATCTTTGAGAAAAAATACCTTCTAGTTTAGGACATACTTGAAGATATTTCATCCTGGCTTTACAAGGATGAAGAAACAGAACAAGACATCCCTACCATCCCAACAAATAGTTACGGCAAAGGTTCTGAAATAGTCAAAAGCATGGGTTACAAAGGACAAGGCGGCATTGGCCTTCATGAACAGGGGATTGTAGAACCACTACAAGCAACAAGAAACCCCTATACTCAAGGATTAGGGTATGGTTAACCACAACGCATCCTTAATACCAGCGAATGTATCCTAGCCAAGTTTGCTCTAGTTTCTCTAGACGTCGACAATGTCAATGAAACGGACCTACAAGACTTCTTTAGTGACTTTGCTGATTTCTTCACCTCCTCCATTTGCACCATCTACTCCGTCACCACTCTCACCTCACCATCCAATGACCTACCATTAGTATACCCTGATCTCATTGATTGGGACCAACGAGGACCTCCTATTTTTGATATCGCACCAAATGATGAAGCCATTGCTGAAATGATGGGAGTAAGAGACAACTTCCCCTTGGGAGATCACAGAGCTGGATAAATCATGGAACTCAATCTGGCTACCTATTTTGGGGAGACAACCCCTGCTTCCAGTCACAAAAATACAAAACAAAAAATGGATTTGATGGTGAAAACCGTTCCACGGTAGTATCAGAACCTAAAAAAGGAAAAATAAATGATGTATCTCCTGGTGAAAACCTCCATGAGGACCAGGGGATGGAAGCATGGGCCTCCCTGAAATAGATAAAGTATATCCTGACAGATCACCCATCTTGGTTGAACCAGCTCAGAAAATGAATCTAGGGATAGAGGAAGAGCCGAAATCACATACAGAGCAAAATCTCTCAGCCTGTTTGAATAGGAAGACTTCTTGGCATTCTTCACATGCAGAAATTGCAACTTTACATGGACCTACATAGACATGCCAAGGCTAGATCCCGCCTTGGTTGTTCATCATCTTGCAGTGCATCCTGATGCCAAACCAGTCAAACAGAAGCTCCGAAAGATGAATCCTCAAGTGGCCCTTCTTGTCAAAGCAGAGCTCAAAAAGTTACTAGATGTGGGGTTCATACGTCCAATTGATTATCCTGAATGGGTTTCAAATCTAGTACCCGTTGCTAAACCAAATGGTAGAATCCACTGTTGCACTGACTTCAGAGACCTCAACAAGGCCTGCCCGAAAGATGACTTCCCAATTCCCAACATTGACATGATCATAGATCTTACCGCAGGGCATGAGATGCTATCTCTCATGGATGGCTTTTTAGGATACAATCAAATCAAAATTGCCAAAGAAGATCAGCACAAGACATCCTTTATATGCCCATGGGGGACATACTATTGGGTAGTAATGCCATTTGGCCTAAAGAATGCAAGAGCTACTTATCAAAGAGCAATGACCGTCATCTTCCACGACCTCTTTCACCACATCATGGAGGACTCCATTGATGACTTACTCGGCAAATCAAAGACCAGAGAAGAACACTTAGACGTGCTAGCCAAGATCTTTGACAGACTAGACCAATATAATGTTCGTCTGAATCCAAAAAAGTGTGTCTTTGGTGTCACTTCAGGTAAATTGCTGGGATACATAGTCTCCAGACGAGGAATCAAGGTAGATCCGATGAAAGTCAAAGCTATTACTGAAATGCCACCTCCTAAAACCTTGAAACAACTGAAAAACTTGCAGGGTAAACTATAGTCTATTCACTGATTCATTGCTCAACTTGCTGACAAATGCCAACCATTCTAGCATCTCCTTAGGAAAGATACGACTTTCGCCTAGACTGCTCAGTGTCAGGATGCCTTTGACCAACTAAAAGCATATCTGGCTAATCCCCCTGTTCTATCTCCACCAAGACAAGGAGAGCCCCTCCTCTTGTATATCTCTGCGACAAACACAACAATTGGGGCTTTGTTAGCACAACATGATGAGTAGGAGAAGGAAAGAGCCATCTACTACATTAGCCACACTTTGATTTCCTATGAGCTTAACTACACACAAATTGAATGAGCATGTCTCGCCCTGGTCTTCACATCACAAAAGATAATACATTACATGTTCAATCACAAGACTAAGCTCATTTCTAAGATCGACCCACTCAAATATTTGCTAAACAGAGCAGCTCTCACTGGAAGAATGGCAAAATGGGTCATGATTCTCACTGAATTTGACATAAAATACACAGAGAGAAAGGCAATCAAAGAACAAGTCATAGTAGATCAGCTGGCTGAGGCACCTATTCATGTAGAACATCCTACAATAGAAGAATTTCCAGACGAGGCCATCTTGACAATCACACCAGCCACAGATACATGGAAGATGTATTTTGATGGATCCTACACTCACAGAGGCTCGGGGGCAGGCGTCCTATTTGTTACCCCTCAAGGTGACACAATCCCTAAATCATTCAAAATCACATTTCCATGCACCAATAATGTAGCAGAGTATGAGGCCCTCATCACAGGTCTTCGAATGGCCATCCAATGGAAAATAGAAAAACTAACTGTGTATGGCGACTCTCAACTAGTCATCAGGCAAGTCAATAATGAATACAAAACCAAGGATGATAAGCTCCTTCCCTATAAGAAGATGGTCAATGACTTTAAATATTATTTCAGTGACATCCACTTTGAGCAGATCCCAAGGTTAAACAATAAAGCGGCAGATGCCATGGCAACCATCGGATCTCTGGTAGACATGAAGCAAGGTAGCAAGAAATGCAAATTCCTGATCGAAGAGCTCCCCATCCCAGCATATGACATTCCCCAATCTAAACTAGTGTGTGAAATCATTGGTCCTCTATCCCCTTGGTATCAGGAAACCTACCTCTACCTTCATGATAATATCCTTCCCAACAACCTATCCCCATCACAGAAAAAATCCTTCATCCGTCGCGCCTCCCATTTCATCCTTGTAGGTGACACCCTCTACAAAAGGAGTCTTGATGGCACACTTCTACGATGTTTAGACTCTAGGGAAGCTGAGGCAGCTTTGGAAGAGGTACACGTAGGTATTTGTGGGGCACATTCAAGTGGACCAGCTCTTTCTAAAAAGATCCTGAGAACTGGATATTATTGGCCCACCATGGACAAAGATGCACATCAGTTTATTAGAAAATACCTCCCATGTCAACAACATGGTGATCTCATCCACGCACCAGCACAGGAGCTGTAACCAATCACAATGCCATGGCCCTTTTCACAATGGGGACTTGACCTCATAGGGAAAATCCATCCTCCATCTTCCAACGGCCATAAATTTATAATCATTGCTACCGAATACTTCACAAAGTGGGTGGAAGCAATACCACTCACCTTCACCACAGGCATCCAAATCTCTAAGTTCATTCTCCACTACATCATCTGCCTCTACGGTATCCCTCATTCCATTGTCACTGATAATGGGAAGTCATTCAAAAACCAAGAAGTTTGCACTTTGTGTGAAAAGTTCGACATCAAACACCGATTCTCCACGCCATATTACCCCCAAGGAAATGGTCAAGCAAAGGCTTCTAATAAAACCATCCTCCACATCTTAAAAAAGACAGTCAATGAAGTTGGCTGTGACTGGCACCTCCAACTCAACCCCGCCCTATGGGCTTACCACACAAGCATCCACACTCCTACCGGAGCCACGCCATACTCACTAGTATTCGGATCTGAAGCCATTTTACCTATAGAGGTCAAGCTCCCATCCCTCTGAGTATCATTGCAAAACATTGTCTCTGATGAAGACTATTGCATCGCAAGGTTGCATCAACTTGAACTATTATATGAGAAATGCCTGACTGCATTAAATCACTTACAGGCATACCAAAACTGCCTCAAAAGAAGCTACAACAAAAAGATCAGAACCAGAAAGTTTGAGGTAGGTGACCTGGTCCTAATGGAAAATCAGAAGAACCTACAAGAGCATCCAAAGCAAGGAAAGTTCAAACCTAATTGGCTAGGACCTTATGTCGTCACTGCTAACTATGGGTCAGGAGCTTATCAGCTTGCAACACCCGAGGAGCAGCCTCTAGATGAGCCAATGAACATCTTACATCTCAAGTGATTTTATGCATAACCCATCTGGTACCACAAGTCAAAAAATAAAAAAAAATAAAACAAATCACACACCAAAAAATTAGAAAATCAAGAAAAATTAGAGTGCAATAAAAACTTCCAATGGTGAAAATCATCTCGGTGACGCCTTGGATAAGTACCATGGTGAAAACCTATTTCAGGTGCCATGCGTAGTGGCCAGTTCTACCATCTAATAAGTCCTCTTTCCATCATAATACTCCATACCCACGTATCCCATGGCTTGAAATTCTGAAACATCAAGTTTGTTCGCCCATTCTGAGCTACCTCACCCACCCAAAACCTCATCCATGGAGCAAGGATCCTTGTAAGCTCTCGCTTGTACAGTTCATAAAATCAGAAAATCCAAAAACATCATAAAATCAGAAAATCCAAAAAAAAAAAAATCCTAAAAAATAGAAAATCCAAAAACAATCACCCCATGCATCAATCTCGCATCCCATCACAATCATCTAACACACATTAATCCGCATCACATCCCATCCATCGTAAACCATTCCCACATCATCAAGTCATGCCAGAACTACATATTCATTTCACCCACATCTTAAAAGTGCCTTGATCCCATGGACACAAGGTATGTAGGCAGACTGGAATACGAAGGATGTTTCCAGTACTCAGGTATCTAAGATGCACCCATCCCACCCGTTGGGATGGTTCCCACTCATTGAGCTTTCTAGATCTAAGAAATGATACACATGCTACGTATACAATTGAAACATGATCCCTCGCACAAAAAAATCATCAAGCAACATACCAACTATAATATTGCATTTGGCCAGAATGTTCTTTAGCCCATCTTCCAAAAACAAAAAAAAAAACTCTCCAATCAAACACCAACAGATCTGCATCCTAGGATATGTCTTTCCTACAATGGACAAAAATCTATCATTCTATCATCACGTCTCTTGGCAAGAGCACACAAAGGCTATTTGTATCTTTCGTTGGTCTTTTTGCTTATTGATTTTTTATCTTTTTGTCTCACTCCAAGTAATCTCCAAAGCTACCTTGATCTCATTATATCATGGTACATAGCAGATAGCCCTTGGAGTAGATATAGTCATTGTTTTGGTATGCTGTGCTTGTGGGTTGGTTTCATTACTCTAAGAATAGTATTCATATCTTGAAGTCCAGGTCGATTCTAGCATGATGTGTCCTATTTGCATATACAGGTATCAACACCTTATACACATTATTCACTCACTGCTATGAGTCCCCTTCCTCTACTAGACAAGATTATACTACCTTGGGCATGCATGAAAACAACCTATTGTTTGTGGGTCTAGTCCATGCAATCGTCAGATATACATCATCACCTAGGTCATTTCATACCTTTGTGAATGGTATCCTACATTGCTACATTACACTAAGAAATGCTCTTAATTAATTTTGTGCAACTACTGATACTAGCTCAACATCATCATCCTAATCACTCAGTTACCTTTCCCATATCGGCCTAGATTTGATAAACACTTTTCAACCACCCCCCCCCCCAATCTAACTCCCTCACTAACCCCATCTTCCCACCATATCTCCACTTAACACAACTTGAGCCAAACCAAACCCCCCCCCCCAATGACGTGGTGTCTTATGACATAGCAAGCCTCCAATCTCCCCACCGCCATCCCTTAGACGCTTCCATCCCTATCATCCCCACCACCTAGCACACTCTCCCACAGTCTCACCACTCAGGGTCATCACAAGGAACATCATGTGTATCAAGACTAGGCCATCTCACCTATCACCTCATTTACATACCACCTATCACCTAAACTGCATTTAAGCATATCATTTAGCTACATGTCACGATCCATTTGCATCCCATTTTAGGTTCATTTTAATCCATTTGCCTCTCATTTTAGGTTCATTTTAATCCATTTAAGTTGCATCACATTTTAGGCTTCATTTTAATCCATTTAAGTTGCATTACATTTTAGGTTCATTTTAATCCATTTGCATCCCATTTTAGGTTCATTTTAATCCATTTACCTCTCATTTTAGGTTCATTTTAATCTATTTAAGTTGCATCACATTTTAGGCTTCATTTTAATCCATTTAAGTTGCATTGCATTCTAGGTTCATCCATTTAAAAACATAAGTAGGTTCATTTTAGCTGCATATCATTAAACATCATATCATGTTTATTTATCACATAGGTGCATGATAAAATTAAAAATAGCATCATCACATTGCATTCCATACATATAAACATCTCATAAACAATTAGTTGCATTACAACATCATTAGCATCACCATTGAAACAACATATACATCTAGTGGCATATACATAATTCCATACTTTTTCATCCATAATAAATGTTCATTAGTTTGCATATTCAGTTACATCATATAGTCCATAAAATCACAACACCATGCATATATCACAAAAACATCCATGCATCCATCAAATCACACATCATTTGCATCAACATCACACATACACAACATATAAAACATTGTTGCAAGTATGAGGTGAACTAGTGTTGTCATTGATGTCAACATACTCATATTGCATTGACAAAAGGGATTCGATGAGCAGTGTGCTGAGGATATTGAGAAAATTAGCCTCAGTCAGGAACAGTGAAGAACAGTGATGAGAAGAAGGCAAATGTATTGTATAGGATGCGAACCGGAGGATGCAGATTAAAGGGTTTGTATATATGAGTCTTGAGATGCTTTAGTTAAGATTTTAGAGGTCTGCATGAAGATCTGAAGGAGTTGTGGTTGTCGGTGTGGAACCGGTTCCAGCAAGTGTTCAGAGGTGACAGAGGATCATAGAAAGGTCCGGTGAGGTCCGGAATTGTATAATCCTAATTTGCAGATTGGAAGGAGTGTTTGGGATGTCCTTGTGATGTGTCATCTCAAGTTGTGTATGATTTGGAGGTCCGGAAGTACCTTTTGCATTGTGACAATGGTGACAGACTGTGTTCTTGAAGTTTCGGATAAGGAAGAGAAGAGATTCCAGTAAGTAGAGGAAGTGCGGATATACCTGGACATTTAGGTAGGCTTGGAAATGTCTGTGGATCATGTTTAGATTGTGTTGTTGGTCCGCATTGATGGTAGAGCCCAGAATTGAAGATAATCTTCTGGATGAAGTTCTTGTTCTGTTTAGCCAACCAGATGAGTTGTTCATCCTACGAATGTTCTTGTGGTGGCTGACTGGATGTGTTATTCATCTTAAGGATATTCTTATGGTTGATTGCTGACTTAGATGATTGTTCCTAAGTCGATGTCTTGTATAAATAAAGGTTTATGAGTTCATTTTGTAGTGTGGATTGTGTGGAAGAGAGTGGTGTAGCGAAGAGAAGTGCGGAAGGCAGAGCAGAGGTTTTTGGGCTTAAATGGAACTGATCCGGACATGGTAAAGATGTCATTCTCCAGTTCAAGACCGTGATTCTTATCACTTTGTAGATAGTGTGTCTCCTTGTAGGCAGTGGGCCTCTTTGTGAGCAGTGTGATCGGGCAGTGAGCCCTAATTGGCAAGTGCCATTCTTTTTCTTATTCTTTTAACAGAGAATAATCCTTGGGTTAATCACCCCGTGGTTTGTCCCTTAACCAGGTTTTCCACGTCAAAATCTTGGTGTTCATTGTGTTGATGTTTATCTGCTCTTGTGTTTGTGCATTTTACTTTCATGGATGATTAATTGATATGCTGTTAACTAACAAGACAAATCAAGTGTTTGAAATAGAAGAAGTTTGTATACAACTGATTCACCCCCCCTCTCAGTTGTATGCCCTAGATCCAACAATTGGTATCAGAGCCAAGTTGCTCTGAAAGGAGCTTAACTGCTTGAGGAGATCCAGGATGTCATCATACATAAAGGATAGTCCGAAGTTCGATGGAACCAATTTCACACTCTGGAAGGGTCACATGAAATGTCACTTGGAATGTATGGGAAAAGCATACTTGGCCATGGTTTCAAAACCATATGTACCTCCACAAGGTGGTCCGACAACTCTGAATGGAATCACAGATGCTGAAAACTCTACAGACCAAGGAAGCTCTTCTAAGCGTATTGAATGACTCAGATCTCTCAAATGTTATTGACCTACCAACTGCATATGAGATCCTGACTAAACTGGAACTTCTGTATGAAGGAGATGAGTTTGTCAAGAGTGCAAGGTTGCAAAGTCTAAAAGGGAAATTTGAAAGATTGAAGATGAGAGATGATGAAAACATCACTACTTTTATGCCAAGAGTGAATGAACTAGTGTGTGGAATTAGAAATGCTAGTGGAACTCTGGATGAAAATGAGATTGTTTCCAAAATCCTCAGATTCCTTCCTGCTGCCTACAAAATCAAGGTTGCTGCAATTGATGAATTTAGAGCCCACACAACTGTCACAAGAGAACAATTGGCTGGCAAGCTAGCTGCATTTGAAATGACCGAGTTTGGAGATGATCCTCCCAAGACTAAATCTGCTTTCAAAGCCAGTGCCTATGTGAAAGGCAAACAGAGATTTGATCCGGGAGAAAACTCTTCAAGGAAGATGTCATGGTATGATCAAGCAAGAAGAGACATGGAAGAAGAAGAAGCAGAAACAACTCAACTTGAAGCCCTCATTACAAAAAGACTACCAAGAGGATTCGGTAAGTATGAAGGAAAACTACCCTTTAAGTGCTTCAACTGTAATAAGATTGGTCATTTTGCTTCGAGATGTCCGGAAAGATCTGCAAGGTCTAATACTAACAGACAAAGGTTTCAAAAGAACTGCTATTATGTTCATGAAGAAGATGATAATGAAGGAGTAACAGATGATGAATTAGAACTAGGAAGCAAATCCGGAAATGAATGGGTGTTTATTGCCATCAAGGAAGAAGATTCAATACTCTCTGAATCTGTCAATCACAAGGTTGTGGAAAAAGCTTTGGCTGCTCAAGTGGAAGAAAAGGATGATTGGGTTATTGACAGTGGATGTTCTCACCATATGACTGGTGACAAGGATAAGTTCTTGAATTTGGAAAGGTATGAAGGAGGAATGGTAAAGTTTGGTGACAATTCTGCTGGCAGAATCAGAGGTAGGGGAACTATTTCCTTTGATGGAAATAGCAAAATAGGTAATGTACTATATGTTGAAGGATTGAAGCACAATCTTCTCAGTGTTGGTCAGTTAGTAGACAAAGGCTATGATCTCCAGTTTAAGAATGGAAAATGCAGAATCTTTATAAGCTCCAGAACTGAAATTGCATCCGGTACTTAGACAAAATGTAATATCTTTCATCTGGTTGGTTCAAATAAAAGTTGTCTGTTTGTTCAAGTTGATCAGAGTTGTTTATGGCATAGAAGAATGTGTCATGTAAATTTTGATAACATCATCAAGATAAGCAATACTCAGGTTGTAAGAGATCTTCCAAAATTGATGAAACCTACAAATAGTTTGTGCAAAGAATGTCAGCTAGGTAAACAGAGCAGAGTCTCTTTCAAAAGAAAAGATCAGTCCTCTACCGGATTGTTGGAATTAGTACATACTGATCTCTGTGGTCTGATAAGAATCAAGAGTCTGCAAGGTGATAGATATTTCATGTTGTTAATTGATGACCATTCCCGGATGATGTGGGTTACCTTCCTAAAAGAAAAATCAGAAGCATTTGAGAAGTTCAAAATCTTCAAAGATATGGTAGAGAATCAAACCAGATTGAAACTGAAGTGTCTAAGGTCTGATAGAGGTGGTGAATTTACATCTGGTGAGTTCATTGACTTTTGTAAGAAGTAGGGTATAAGGAGACAATTGTCTGCTCCTAGGACTCCACAGCAGAATGGAGTAGTTGAAAGAAAGAACCAGACCATCCAAGAAGCTGCCAGGACAATGATGTTGGAAGCAAATGTTCCTCAGATGTTCTAGAAAGAAGCTATCAGCACTGTAGTCTACACTCTAAATCAAGTTCAAATCAGAAACAATACCGGTAAGACCCCCTATGAACTTTGGTTTGGCATCACACCTACTGTGAAATATTTTAGAGTATTTGGTAGCAAGTGTTATATTAAAAGAGATGAAGATCTAGGAAAGTTTGATGCTAGAAGTGATGAAGGAATTTTCTTGGGTTACTCCACTCAAAGCAAAGCATACCGGTGTTACAATAAGAGACTGAGGAAGATGATAGAAAGCACTAATGTGAAAGTTGATGAAGGAATTGAGAAGCCCTCAAGATTTTATGAGTTTGATGAAGATGACCAAGACGGTGTTCAGGTTCAAGGAACTCAATCCTCTCCGGTAAGTCAGAGTTAACCTGATCCGGTAAATCAGGAAGAAGAGATAGGTTTGAATGAGCCTGATCAAGAAGCAGCAGTGCAGGATACTTCCAAAATTCCAAGGTATGTAACACTGAACCACTCTGAAGATCAGATCATAGGTGATAGAAGCAAAGGTGTGCAAACTAGAAGGAATGTTACTCAAAATCAGGATGAATGTTGTTTGATTTCAAAGATTGAACCTAAAACAGTAAATGAAGCCTGCAATGATGAAAACTGGACCAAAGCAATGAAAGATGGATTAATGCAAATTGAGAAAAATCATACTTGGGATCTTGATCCCAGACCTAGAGACAGGAATGTGATTGGAACCAAATGGGTCTTCCGGAACAAATTAAATGAAGCTGGTGAAGTAATCAGAAACAAAGCTAGATTAGTCTGCAAAGGCTACTCTCAAATAGAAGGAATTGATTTTGAAGAGACCTTTGCTCCGGTGGCAAGAATTGAAGCAGTCAAATTATTTCTTGCGTTTGCTGCCTTTAAAGACTTCAAGGTATATTAGATGGATGTCAAGTCTGCCTTCCTAAATGGTGATCTGGAAGAAGAAGTTTACATTGAACAACCGGATGGATTTCAATTGTCTGACAATGATGATATGGTCTGCAAGTTGAAGAAAGCATTGTATGGATTAAAACAAGCCCCAAGAGCATGGTATGAAAGGTTGGATAAGCATCTTGTGCAAATTGGATTTAGCAAAGGTACTGTTGACAGTAACTTATATTTCAAAATTGATCATGAAAACATTTTGATTGTTGAAGTGTTTGTGGATGATATCATTTTTGGAGGAAGAGATAATATGTGCAAAACTTTTGCAAATCAGATGAAATGTGAGTTTGAAATGTCTATGCTTGGTGAAATGAATTTCTTCTTGGGTCTGTAAATTACTCAAACAAAGAAAGGGATCTTCATTTCTCAGACCAAATATGTGAAAAAATTGTTAAGGAAATTTGGTATGGAAGATTCAAAGCCAATGAACACTCCCATGGCAACCGGATGTAAGTTGAGCAAAGATGATGACTCCACAAAGGCAGATCAGAAAAAGTATAGATCAATGATTGGTGGATTGTTGTATCTCACTCAAACCAGACCTGATATAATGTAGGTTGTTGGTCTTGTAGCAAGATTCTAGGCTGATCCTAAAGAATCTCATGTTATGGCAATCAAAAGAATTTTTAGATACTTGAAAGGAACAGCTGAGTATGGTCTATGGTACCCTAGAGATCCAGATTTCTCTGTTCATGCTTACACAGATGCAGATTGGGCAGGAGATGTGGATGACCGGAAGAGCACCAGTGGTGGAGCATTCTTTTTGGGGAAGAGATTGGTTTCTTGGCTAAGCAAGAAACAAGATGCAATATCTCTGTCTACAACTGAAGCAGAATACATTGCAGCAGCAGGTAGTTGCACTCAAATCTTATGGATGAAGCAGATGCTAAGAGACATTAAAGTTGAATATGAGAAGCCTATCACAATTTTCTGTGATAATTCAAGTGCAATTAATATTTCCAAGAATCTGATATTGCACTCTAAGACTAAGCACATATCTATCAAGTTTCACTTTTTGAGAGAACAAGTGAACAAGGAAGAAGTCAGGTTGGAGTATGTTCCCTCTAAGGATCAGATTGCAGATATCTTTACTAAACCTCTTCCCAAGGACTCTTTTGAATATCTCCAGGAGAAGTTAGGGGTCATGGCCCCTCCGGTGATGAACTAGGATGCACTGATGTGCATCAGTCCGGTGGATATCACAGTCATATCTTGTGATCTGGATTGATGATGGGGAGCTGCTACTAAGGGGGAGTAGCTGGTATGATTCTGATGTGTTAAAATTGCAAGTATGAGGCCTTTGCCATTGATGTCAAAGGGGGAGAGAAGACATGTGAAAAACAAGTAGCTGATGATCAAAAGGGGAGCAGTAAATGAGGAAAAGACATGTTGCTAATAGGGAGAGCTGTGACAGAAAGGAGAAGTTCTTGTCTTGATGGTTTTTCACATCATATGTTGCCATCAATGACAAAGGGGGAGATTGTTGCAAGTATGAGGTGAACCAGTGTTGTCATTGATGTCAACATACTCATATTGCATTGACAAAAGGGATTCGATGAGCAGTGTGCTGAGGATATTGAGAAAATTAGCCTCAGTCAGGAACAGTGAAGAATAGTGATGAGAAGAAGTCAAATGTATTGTATAGGATGCGAACCGGAGGATGCGGATTAAAGGGTTTGTATATATGAGTCTTGAGATGCTTCAGTTAAGATTTCAGAGGTCCACATGAAGATCTGAAGGAGTTGTGGCTGTCGGTGTGGAACCAGTTCCAGCAAGTGTTTAGAGGTGACAGAGGATCACAGAAAGGTCTGGTGAGGTCCGAAATTGTATAATCCTAATCTGCAGATTGGAAGGAGTGTTTGGGATGTCCTTGTGATGTGTCATCTCAAGTTGTGTATGATTTGGAGGTTCGGAAGTACCTTTTGCATTGTGACAATGGCAACAGACTATGTTCTTGAAGTTTCCGATAAGGAAGAGAAGAGATTCCAGTAAGTAGAGGAAGTGCAGATATACCTGGTCATTTAGGCAGGCTTGGAAATGTCTGTGGATCATGTTTAGATTGTGTTGTTGGTCCGCATTGATGGTAGAGCCCAGAATTGAAGATAATCTTCCGGATGAAGTTCTTGCTCTGTTTAGCCGACCGGATGAGTTGTTCATCCTGCGAATGTTCTTGTGGTGGCCGACCGGATGTGTTATTCATCTTGCGGATATTCTTATGGTTGATTGCCGACTTAGATGATTGTTCGTAAGTCGATATCTTGTATAAATAAAGGTTTGTGAGTTCATTTTGTAGTGTGGATTGTGTGGAAGAGAGTGGTGTAGCGAAGAGAAGTGCAGAAGGCAGAGCAGAAGTTTTTGGGCTTAAATGGAACTAATCTGGACATTATAAAGATGTCATTCTCCAGTTCAAGACTGTGATTCTTATCACTTTGTAGACAGTGTGTCTCCTTGTATGCAGTGGGCCTCTTTGTGAGCAGTGTGCTAGGGCAGTGAGCCCTAATTGGCAAGTGCCATTCTTTTTCTTATTGTTTTAACAGAGAATAATCTTTGGGTTAATCACCCCATGGTTTTTCCCTTAACTGGATTTTCCACGTCAAAATCTTGGTGTTCATTGTGTTGATGTTTATCTGCTCTTGTGTTTGTGCGTTTTACTTTCATGGATGATTAATTGATATGCTGTTAACTAACAAGACAAATCAAGTGTTTGAAATAGAAGAAGTTTGTATACAACTGATTCACCCCCCCTCTTAGTTGTATGCCCTAGATCCAACAAACATAACATGTGCATCCATCATATAAGCATCATCACAATAGAACATCATACACCATCAAAAGTATCGCATCACATATAATCACCGTAAAACACCAATGTACATCGCTCACATCATCAAAAAATAAAGTGTCCTAATACAATGCCTCTAAGGGCTAACATGGTATAACTCTCAAATTGAGGATCCTCTCTCTGAGGGAGTAGGAAATGTTGACCCCGGTCGAGCCTATGATCCTGACGGCGGCTATGGCTGTGACACTACTCGTACCTAAGGACCTTGCTGGGGCACATGTGATCTCGATGCCCCTGATCTGCTGACTTGGCTATAACTCGGTGCCCGCTGCGCCACGAGCACGGCTGCATAGTACAACCCCCGATAATACTCCATCTGTGCTCTAGCCTCTGCTAGCTCTCCCTGTACCTGAGATACCTGCCCCTGTGCCTGGCTCAACTACCCCTATATCTGATGTGCATGTGTCTGCGCCTGAGCCAGCTAGGCCTGCATCCCTACCAAAATCGGGGCAAGTACCCCACCTGTAGCCTGTACACTGCTCAACGCAGTCTCTGCCTGCTGTGCTCTCACAAGCGCTACATCCCACTCTATCCTCAAATCCTCCATGTCCTCTCGAGCCTGGGCCAACTGAGCCTCTAGCACTGCCACCTACCCATCTACTCCACGCAACTATCCCAACTCGGCCTCTCGGTGCCCTAACGCCTCCTCTAAGTTGGCCACCTGAGCACATAATGTCTCCACCTCCTCCATCTCCTCTCATGGATGTCACCAAGGTGTCAGCCTCTCAACCTCTGCCGCCACCCCTGCTGCTAAACTCCCTGCCCTGATATCATGTCTATCGACTCGCAGCTGCTCCACCCGTGATGGAGATAGATCACCCTGCTCTGCCCTCAGCTGTCCATCGCACCGTCGCAGTGCTCTACCCTGTCGTCTGCCCCTAACCTGGGCCTGCTGTGCTGGAACCTGCTATCCAGGAACCTGCTATGCTGGAACCTCCTACCCCACCTATCCCTGTCCCGTTGCTGCTGCTGCCACCTCATCTACATGCTGACCATCTCTCACAATCACCCTCTCCTCCCCATCATCCATCACCTCCACAATGTAATCTACAATAACCTCATCTCCATCCCCATTAGGATCATCTCCACTCCCATCTGAGTCATCCCCTGATACCTCCACCATCGGATCTGTCAATCGGGTGGGCCGATGCATCTGCCACCATACCTCATATGCAGATGTAGTACCTGCATCCCTCACTGTGCTCCTCCAATCCCACTAAACTGGCCGAAGTGCTACAAAATCATTCAGTACAACCTGTGGCTGTAATGGTATGGGCCAGTGGGCTATATCCCGTGGCGTCCGCGCATATATCACCATCTGCTGAGGCGTATCCTATACCAGTCCAAACTGACGCATAACCCATGAGGGTAGGTACATCTCTATGGTACGGTCTGCACGACCCATAAGATATCTCTGCTAAAATGTGTACAAGAGATGAGTCACATCATCGGGCCACTCCTCACAACCAATATATGCACGCCATACCACGCTAATCACGTCATCCAATATCTGCCGCCAGTGGCGAACTTGTCCAGTGTATGTATACTTTGCATCCTGATACAAAAACACAAAAGCCTCAAACGGCCACCGATAATAACCACATCTCAGCTGAGTCACAGGGATATGCTCCCAAATCCATACGTGTAGCAACGTAACCCCAGCAGATAAAGCCCTGTCATGAAGATAAGCGACCGTGTGCATCTCATGAAGCAGCTGTGCTAGTATCACCGGCCCCCATGCATAGACAATATCATGGCTCACCATCCCCTGTATCATCTCACCCCAACCCACAGGAAAACCTCTGCCTCACCTATTCGGCATCACCACACCTCCAATCAGCACACACAAAAATAAGGCAAAGGGATCTGCACCCACCGCCAGCATCCTATCATAATCCAACTCCCTCCCATCTGCAGAAAAAACCAGGTGCTCTGCTCCGAACACTCTGATCAATGTAGTCTGCCCCCTCCTCATGTTATACCTCACACGTCGACCTAGAATCGGCAGCTTGAGGATGCGATAAACATCCTCAAGTGTGATGGTCATCTCTCCTGTCGGTAGCAGAAAGCTACAAGTCTCGGTACGATATTGCTCCACCATGGCCGTCATCAGAGCTCTATGAGCTCGCAGCACTGTTTCGATGGCACCGTCCAAAGCCCCAGCCTCGCCAGTTGAGGACGCCATGCCTCATCAAACAGTGGCATCACAGATCGCACTTGTCGCTCTCGCGACTGCAGTATAAACTATTGTGTATCCTGCATCCACCACTTCTTCGTTAGATACTAACTTATTTCCCCCACACACACTTTTTCTTCTAAATATCTCAAAGGCCCACATCATGTGGCCCCACACGGATAGCCCCTAGTGCCATTTTTAAAATGGCACTTCTTTTCCCTACCCATTACACCAATACAGATAATGGCACCACTGTGCGACCTATATCATGCCAATCCAGACGATGGCGACGTATTAAATTTTTGTGCCAATTTTTACTTTCGCGCTAAAACATACAATAGCGCTATTCCCCATTATGGTGCTATTCCAGACAATAGCACCGTTCTAACCCTAATATGGCACCAAAATGCCATATTTCTTTCTCCCTGGGTTTTAGCACTAATCCAGATGATGGCACTAATATTTCCCCCAAATGGTGACAAAACTGCCCTACCCTACCCTGGCGGATAGCGCTAATCCGTAGGATTGCACTAATTCACCTTATCTTTGGCACCACATGCTCCAAACCCATAGCCCAAAACCCAAAAAAATGTGCGTAAAATAAAAAATCACAAAGTTCAGGTTAGGCCCTACTTGGGGTCCAGCCTCGAGTGACCGCCTGACCTCTCAGAATCGCTCTGAGATGTGATGAAGTCACGGGAACTGTGGGTTGCGCTCAGCCATCTCTCCTTTGTCTTTTCTTCTACAAAGTCAAAAGTGTGCCAATGTGGCACTCTTTAGGCCCAGTTTGCCTAATAGAGTGGGCCATGTCATCCCTCCATCTTTCTTTTTTTCCTCCAGGGTGCAGATCTCAGCCTTTTTCCTCCATTTTTCCTCCTACCATCTTCTTTTTCCCTCACCTCTCCAACTATCACTTCTGTCGCATCCTTTCAGGAGCTTACCTGCAAAATTTTTATTTTCCTGCCAACCTCTCGAGGGGGCATCCCCTATCCATCTCATTCCTTCCTAGTAGCTGGGGCATATTTTTCTTTGACCTAACGCCACTTCCCTCCTAGGTCTTGACACCACGTCAAAGAGGGGCAAATGTAGACACCTAAAAATGTCTCGACCACCAAACTGACTCCCGACATCCCTAAACATACCAATTTCCTTTCCAACCAATTAATTAAATTTTTATTTAATTAATTACCCCTTTCATTTCCTAAATCCACACCATTTCATCCCCAAAATTGAATTAATTTTGTTGATTCAATAGTCCAAACCTTAGCCAATTGATTTAATAAATATGCAAAATTTATTAAATCAATTCCCCCATTTTCCCTAGATCTAATTAATTAGTTAAAAAACATGTTAACTAATTAATCCAGCCTACTAATTAACCTATCCCTACCCTAGACAATAAAATAGCTATTATTTAATTGCCTACTCTAGCCTACCTCATCCTAGCTTTAGGATTAATTAGTTAAATCACTAATTAATTAATCTTATCCTCCATCTAATCCCTCTACTAATTTATTCCAGCCACATTAATTAGGTTAATCACCTTAATTAAGTGAGTCAAACCCTCATTAGCACTTCTCTCCACATCCCCCAAATTTAAAATTCAAATAAATCACACATCACATTTACTCCTCTTACACATCCCTTACACATGTCATAACTCATAAATATCCACTCCTCCCCAAATGAATTTTTAATTTATTTTACCCTTCCCCATGTGAATTTTTAATTCACAAATAATCCATCTCACCCAACCTCATTTATTCACCCATTTCCCAAAAATGAATAAAAGATTTACTTTTATTCCTAACCCTCCATCTTCCAAGATCAAATCTAGGCCCTCCACATCACTTTCATCCTCCACCATTGATCTCTCCAATCAATCTCCACCCTTGGATCAAAATCCCTTCCAAAAATCTATAAATACAACCTCTCACAAGTCATTTTCATCATCCAAGTTTATGCAAAGTTACCATGCCAAAATCATCCTTGAGTTAGATAGTGAGTTGCACAATTGAAGAGCATTTCACATTTGAATCCATAGTCTAGGGATAATCTTGGTCTTAAGAGCTTCTTTTGGGTGCAAAGGCTCCTTCTTCCCTTGATGGGATTAGGTTTTGCATGTGAGGTATAATCTTGTGTTTTTATTGCATTTGATTTAGTATTTTTACCTTCATTGCTTTATCTAATCTACAGAAAGTATACTGCATAAACCTTAAGCTATGATGGAATCAAAGATTAGATTAGAAATGTCATTACACATCAAAGATTAGAAATGTTGTTGATGGAAATACAATTCATAACGTATACTACAAACATTCATTCCTAGACACACATACCACCTATAATAATGATACACAGATACATGACTCTAAAGATTCACTCCCAGATACATGACTTGGCAAATACAAAATCATAACATATATTTTGTTTTTGCATAGTTAATGGTATATCAAAAGCAGTTGATACAAAGTCAGAATGTAGACTTGCAGATTCATTGCATACAGAGAATATGATATCGAAAGACACATATAGTGACACTCTACTTAAATATCATCCACTTCAATGATCAAACAATCAATATAAATTTTATACTTCATTTACCATAAAAAAATGTTAGATATTTGTCCTCTTTTTATTGGCCAAAATTGACCTTTGACTATTGAAGTGGATGATACCTATCAGAAAATGGAAAGAGACCAATCTACTATTCTCGCATACACAAGATGGTCATAATCAATATCAATATATCACATGTCATTCAATGTCAAGTAACTTATCTATCCATAAGAAGATTAGCAAAATTGATGGTAATATAATAGCAGAATATCAAAGAGTATCAGATCGATTATTACCAAATGATCATAATCTAGTATAATATATTACGGAAGATATTGCGCATACTAGGAGGATATCATGGGAATAAATTATTGTGCTTACTTAAACCTTTAAATATCCCTATTATTTTATCATCATCTCCAGTTCCAAAACCAACTACCTGCACATCCAAAGTGAGAATGAAGGGGCACTACATGTCAGCATCTTGGAATGTGTGTAAGGGAATATTGACCTAAACGGTCATGACAGATTCCTGTGACAAAGTTATGACATGTAAGAGTCAAAAATAGAAGATCCTATGACAGGTATGGACATGTGTTGAGAAGCATCTTTGGGTTCCCCAAGGTGGGTTATGACATGTTGTAAGAGAATATGCTATTTATAGTGCATGTGTATGATACATTCTCTTATAGCTATGAGTTATGATAGCTATGATAGATTCTATGATGGTTGTAAGAGTCATAAGAGCATCTATCATTGCCCATTTTGGAAATAGGTAACCTCTTTGGGATGGGGTGACTTGACAAGTGTCAGGAACATCCTACAGTGTTGGACAAGTGTCTATAAGCATGGGTTTTGGGCCATGAGGCCATGTTGGATGCCCATCTCAATGTGGAACCATTTTTGCCTTGTATTTTCTTTATAAATAGGTGCTTTTGAGAGGTGATGCATTATGTGATTGATAGGTACTATTATGTTGCCAGATCATCTCTAGATATGAGTGTCGAAGACTCCTACAAGAGCATTGGCTCTGTGGCTATATTGTAACCTTCATTGTTTACGTAATACATTTGAGTTGTGTTTTGGAGGGTGGGGTTTTTCACCCATAAGGGTTTTCCCCATGTATATCGTGTGTCTCTCTTCTTTTGTCTTACATTCTTGTGTATGTGTTTGCTGCAATATCTTTGTTAGTGGGTTAACATAATCTATAATTGTAAAGATTAAATTGAATTTGCACTCTCCTCCCCTCATTAGATTAGTGTAGGAAGTGATTTCCACACACCTAGCTTCCTTTTAGTTGGTATCAGAGTCTGGCTAGTTTTGGTTCTAGCTACTGGGTAGGGGTTTTTTGAGCTAATCTTAGGTTGAGTGGGAGTTTTATGTAGAGTATCGTGTATCTTTTTGTAGGAAGGAGATGGCAACCACATCCGGAAGATTAGAGGTGGAGAAATTTAATGACACTAATTTCAAGTTGTGGAAAGTCAAGATAAATGACCTACTTGTTGATCGTGACCTATGGGAAACTATATCTAGTGTAAAACCTATAGCAATGTCACAAGCTGATTGGGACCTTAAAGATCAAAAGGATAAGGGTCTCATAAGACTCTGTCTAGCTAACTCTATCATGTTGAATGTCCATGAGGAGAAGAGTATGAAAGAACTTTGGAAGAAGCTGGGTGATATTTATTAGGCCAAGTACTTGGTGAATAAGATTTTTTTGAAAAAGAAGTTGTTTGCTCTGAAGATGGAAGATAGAGGAGTTGTTGCAGACCATATGAATACTTTCAACATGATCATTGTACAGTTGACATCTGTGGGTGTGAAAATGGAGGAGGAGGATCGGTGTATGACCCTGCTTTGTTTTTTGCCAGATTTGTGGGATCATCTTGTCATGGCCATCGGAAGCACCACTACCACCTTCAAGATGGAAGATGTGGTGTCTTCACTACTATCTAAAGAAATGCAGAGAAAGACATCTGAGTCATCTAAAGAGGCTCTTGTTGTTCGTGGAAGACCCAAAGAAAAAGGGAATAAGAAGGACAAAAAAAGTGAAAACGACAGATCCAAATCCTGTGGGAGATCCAAATCTCCTGGAAAGTCCAAGCCTCTCTATTGGAACTGTGGCAAATCTGGGCATTTCCAAAAGGAATGCAAAGAAGAAAATAAAAAGAAAAAGAAGACAGTCCCAAATTTAGATGCTGACAAGTCACAAGATGATGGTGATGTCTTCATCATAGCCCTGGCCATCCATGCATCTAATGATTTGTGGTTTATTAATTCTGGTGTATCATTCCACATGACCTCACATCTAAGCTAGTTCACAACGTATGAAGAGTTCAATGGTGGAAGAGTGTACCTGGGTGATGACTCTCATCTGAAGTTTTTTGGTTGTGGAAGAGTTTCAATCCAATTCCCTGAATGACAAGTGAAGGGGATCACTAGGGTTATGTACATCCCAGGCCTAGTATCAAACCCGCTTTATGTAAGTATGTTGAATGATGCAAGTGTGTAGGTTGTCTTTTCAAAGGATGGATACAAGATGACTAGAGGATCTATGGTGCTTGCGAAGGGGACTTGAAGAGGTACTCTATTTCAGATGGAGGCATGCACTTCATAGTACAATAGTTCTTCTGTCTCGAAGAAAAGAGCTGCAGTCACTTCATCCCCACCATCTGAATCTATTGTAACTAGTTCTGATGGTAGTGCACATGCTTTGGAAGTTAAGATTCCTGTTGAAAAGACTATGTTATGGCATACGAGATATGGCCACATTGGTGCGAAGGGTCTTAGAACCCTAAAAAATAAAAACCTCATTGAGGGGTTAAATGATTGTAATCTCAAGTTTGACTTTTGTGAACATTGTGTATATGGAAATCAAAACTATGTTCAATTTTACTCTAGTTCTCACAAGTCTTCTAGTGTATTGGATCTTATTCATTCTAATGTGTTTGGTCTAGTTAATGTTCCTTTGATTTCTAAATGTATATATTTTGTATCTTTCATAGATGATTATAGTAGAGGGACATGGGTTTATTTTATTAGAAGAAAGACTAAAGCCTTTAGTCAATTTAAAGAGTTTAAATCCTTTGATAAAAATTAGACTAGTAAAAAGATTAAGTGTTTGAGAACTAACAACGGTGGTGAGTTTTGTTTGGTAGAGTTTGATAAGTTCTATAAAGAGAAAGGGATTGAAATACATAAGACAACTACATACACCCCATAGAAAAATGGAGTTGCATAGAGGATGAATAGGACACTAATAGAGAAGGCTAGGAGTATGCTTAGTGGAGCAAGCCTTGAATAAAAGTTTTGGACTGAAGCTGTTGCCACTACTTGTTACCTAGTAAACAGGTCTCCTACATCAACTCTTGTTGGTAAGACACCCACAGAGGTGTGGTCTGGTAAGAAGCCTTCAGTTAGACATCTTCGTGTTTTTGGTTGTGAGGCATATGCACATGTGCCTAGGGTGAAATGGTGTAAATTGGAGAAAAAGGCTATTAAGTGTATTTTCATTGGATATGGTGTCGGTGTGAAAGGATACAAGCTTTGGGATCTTGTGGCTCAAAAATTGTTGTATAGAAGAAGTGTTATCTTTAGAGAGCTAAAGGATACAAGCTTTGGGATCCTGTGGCTAAAAAAGTGTTGTATAGCAGAAATGTTATCTTTAGAGAGCTAACACCTTCTTCTGTAGTTCTATAGCTAGAAAAGATAGAAAAGAAAGGATGCAGTTCAGTTTCCTTCTACCCCTGAGAAGATTGAATAGACAAACCCTGTGAGACCTAATGATGAGGAGAGCTCTAGTAGCTCTAAAAGATCAGAAGAAGAAGTAGAACCTCAATCTCAGCCATTGAGGAGGTATACACAAATGAGAAAGCAACCTAATAGGTTTGGTTATTCATTACTTGATTCTAGTTGTGCTTTTGCTTTACTTACTAACACTGATGAGCCTAGAACTATAAAAGATGCTATGGGCATGAAAGATGTAGGTTCCTGGAAGGAGGCCATGGAAGATGAGATGGCTTCTTTGGAGAAGAACAAAACATGGGACTTGGTGCCTTTGCCTAAAGGATGGAAACCCGTTGGATGCAAATAGGTGTTCAAGAAGAAATTTGGTGCATATGGCAGTGTTGAAAAGTACAAGGCTAGATTGGTTGCGAAGGGGTATTCACAAGTGGAGGGAATTGATTATGGTGAAATTTTCTCTCCCATTGCAAAGATGACATCCATTTGATTTTTGTTATCTCTTGTAGCTTCTTATGACTTAGAGGTAGAATAGATGGATGTGAAGATAGTTTTCCTTCAAGGTGATTTGGAGGAAGAGATTTACATGTCACAGCTAGAGCATTACATAGAGAAAGGTAAAGAAAATTTGGTTTGCAAGTTAAAGAAGTCTTTGTCTAGTTTGAAGCAATCTCCTAGGATGTGGTACTTGAAGTTTGATGTCTTTGTGTTGTCGATTAGATATCTGAGATCAAAATTAGATAATTGTGTGTATTACAAATTTGACATTGATCGTATTCTCATTATTGCATTGTATGTTGACGATATGTTATTGATTGGGAATGGTAAGAATATGATTTCTGATTTGAAGTCTCAGTTGTCAGTATAGTTTGAGATGAAAAATCTAGGGGTAGCTAGGTACATTCTGGGAATGGAAATCAGAAGAGACAGAGCTAACATAAAACTTTGGTTAAGCTAGAGTAAGTATGTGAAGATCATGTTGGATAGGTTCAGCATGGAAGATTGTAGACCATTGTGTGTTCCTATTTCACTAGGGACAAAGTTGTCTATTAATGATTGTCCAAAATCTCCTAGTGAGGTGGAGGACATCAGCAAAGTACCTTCTGCTAGTGTTGTTGGCAATTTGATGTATGTTATGGTCTGCACAAGACCAGACATTGCCCAAGCAGTGGGAGTCCTTAATCAATTTATGGCTAATCCTAGACAAGTACATTGGGATGCAGTTAAGTGAGTATTCAGATATTTGAGGGGTACTTCTAAGTATTCCATATGCTATCATGGTAATGTTACAAGACCTCTACATTCAGTTTGTATTCATGGATTTGTGGATTTTGATTGGGCAGGTGACATTGACAGTAGGAGATCCACCAGTACCTATGTGTTCACTATGTTTGGTGGTGCAATTAGTTGGATGAGTAAGCGATAACCTGTGGTTGCTTTGTCCATGACAGAAGCTGAGTATATGGCAGAAAATCATGCTTGCAAGGAAGCCATTTGTCTTAAGAGATTGTGTTCAAATAGTGGTGTTGATGTAGGATAGATTATGATTTGTTGTGACACTCAGAGTGTGATTTGCCTTGCAAAGAATCCAACTTTCCATGCCAGAAAAAAGCATATTGATGTATAGTTTCACTTTGTATGAGACATGGTAGAGGATAGGAAAGTAATTTTGGAGAAGGTAGATACTTTGAAGAATGTTGCAGATGCATTAACGAAGCCAGTGGGCACAGAGAAGTTTAGATGGCGTTCGGAGTCTATGGGCCTCTCGGCCTATAGCAGGTAAATCCTGTTAATTCTATTGGCTCTTACAAGGTGTTCGACAAGTGGGAGAATGTTGGGAAGTAAGGTGTCTCAACCTTGGTAATTCCTTGTATTATTTCATCAAATTTATTTATTTATTACCTATTGTATAATTAGGATGCAAATTCTATGTTGTCATCTTGTGGGAGTTGGCACGGTGATGTGTCATCCTACATGGCATATGACCACATGTAATTTTGTCCTCACATGAGGAGATAGGCATCCCACTTAGTGGTAGGAATATTTTTCCATGTGTCGGCATCTTGTAATGTTTGTAAGGGAATATTGACTGAAACGATCATGACAGATTCCTATGACAAAGTTATGACATGTAAGAGTCAGAAATAGAAGATCCTATGACAAGTATGGACATGTGTCAAGAAGCATCTTTGAAAAAGGCATCTTTGGATGCCCCAAGGTGGGTTATGACATGTTGTAAGAGAATATACTATTTCTAGCCTGTGTATGACAGATTGTCTTACAACTATAAGTTATGACGGTTTTAAGAGTCGTAAGATCATCTGTTATTGCCCATTTTGGAAATAGGTGATCTCTTTGGGATGGGGTTACTTGACAAGTCTTAGGAACATCCTACAGTGTTGGACAAGTGTCCATAGGCATGGGTTTTGGGCCATGAGGCCATGTTGGACACCCATCTCAATGTGGAGCCATTTTTGCCTTGTATTTTCTTTATAAATAGGTGCTTTTGAAAGGTGATGCATTATGTGATTGACAGGTACTGTTATGCTACTAGATCATCTATAGATATGAGTGTCGAAGACTCCTATAAGAGCATTGGCTCTATGACTGTATTGTAACCTTCATTGTTTACAGGATACATTTGAGTTGTGTTTTGGAGTGTAGGGTTTTTCACTTGTAAGGGTTTTCCCCATGTATATCTTGTGTCTCTCTTCTTTTGTCTTACATTATTGTGTATGTGTTTGTTGCAATATCTTTGTTGGGTTAACATAATCTATATTTATAAAGATAAAATTGAATTTGCACTCTCCTCCCCTCATTAGATTAGTGTAGGAAGTGATTTCCACACACCTAACTTCCTTTCAAAGATCTTCATATTAGGTCGACATACTCAAATGAAGTGTATGGTTAATAAACTTGTAGCTTGTCAGCCAAATCCATTCACCAAAATACATGGTGGACCTAAATAACATTTGAAACATCTTCTCATATGTCAGCTTCAATTATAGAACCACTTAGGATAAAGTTCTAATCAATAGAACTTACTACACATAAATCAAATTATCATGTTGGCCTCAAACATAGATTATTACTGACTCAGTCTATCTGTCAAATCACAAATTTCACTGTGGACCACATGGATTGCTCAAAATCATGACAAAGACTCCTTAGACATCACTAATCATACCTTCAGAACCGTAGAGAAAAATATTTTTTAGCAGCAAAATGCAGACCATCAGAACTCAGACACTCTCACAGTCAAACTCTATCAAACACTGTAACGATACTCAGCAACTTGCAACTATATTTCTGATGGACTTCAAATCTTACAATTCTAGATTTAGACACTTCATACAAGTGTTTACAACATCTCAAAACTGCATAACAAAATATGCACTTGTGGAGAAATGTGGATCATTTTACTTCACACTATACACTATCCCTGTCTTACCTCTGTTCATCTAAACTTAGATATTTTCTTCAAATGACTTCTGGAGGAAGTCATGACTTGAACACTAGAGTATATCATCATCAAATAGATATGAGTCAACATACCTAAACTGCATTTTTTGGTCTTCATCTACGGAGGCATACTGGTTCACTTTCTATTCCTTACTCTGAATAATGTCCATAGTCATTCTGGCCTTCCGAACTTGAATACTTTTGTGTTTTGTTCCCAATCCAAGTTGGTCTTTCAGAGTGATATCTTCTTTTCCTTGTTTCCATCAATGACAACACTCAATTATTCAACATAGTAGTGTTTCTTGCTAATATTTTGTTCATACAAATTTAAATTTCCATGATTGTAGATATCGATCGATCAAATCCCTATAATTTTCAAAAGATTGTCGATATTAGGATACTTCATCAAGTGATGATGACTAGACATAGTAAACCACTTGCAATCCAAATTAGAGAAAAATCATGTTTTTGTGTTGATTGCATTGAGAACAATGCAAATGTTGTACAATGTCAACATATTATTGATGGATATGTTTCCGAATGGGAGATTAAACAATTAGTTTCAATGTCTCCTTATGAAGATGATAATATAGATCGCCATGATCCTTTATATTCATCTAATTTTGAATATGTATCCAATCCAGTTGTTGCAGGTAAATAAACTATTTACATGTATATTGATTATTTAAATAGTGAATTTACAAGTATATTGATTATTTAAATAGTGAAATTTTGTCTAAATTGACTAAGTAACTACTTGTATTTGAATTATCTTTTGAATCTATGTATTTATTGTAGGAGATATCTTTGTTGTGATTGTAGATCCTGATAATACCAAAGGTGTAGATTACTATCTACTTAGATGCATGCAACAAAAATTCAATTTGATAGATGGTGATGCACAAGAGTATCCCATTGGCTATGTAGTGGTTGAAGGTACTTATTATCAACAAAGGAAGATAGATAAAAGTGGTATTATATTTGTTGATTATTTTCTAGGACAAAAGGTTCTACATTACAGTCACTTAGTTATAGCAACACAGTTAAATTTGGAAACTTTGTGAAAAATAGGATGTAGCCAACAAAAATGGAAGTTGAGTATTGAAGACCATGAAAAAATTTTAGAGATAATAAAGGATAGAGAGGATCCAGATTTTATGTACCAAGAACTAAGTTAAATGTATTTAAATTACACGTTGCATGCATCAATTTGTATGAAATATGTTCACAATAAAATGTTACAATTTCTAGAGGTTCCTACACATGCATAAGTTCATTAAAGCTATTTGATCATTGTATGTAATAGTTGTATTAATTAGTGCATGTAATTGAATTTGAACCATGTACTTTGAAGGACTTTGCTATACAATTTAGTTTCATTATTTACTATATTGGTTGCAGTAATTTTTTTTCCTAAGTTCGCCAAATCTTGTCTTAATCATTTTTATGTCAATATGGTTTTGAAGACTATATTTTAAAACCTATCAACAAATTAACATGGTTGTAAGTTTTACACATTTTGAGTTTAAATCTCTTCTACTTGGTTGTAGTATCACACATATTGAGCTTAAAGGTATCCTATTGAACATTCTTGGTCATCATAATATTGTTTATGTTTAATGTTTATGTTTATTTATATGATAAATGTTGGATATACAAAAATAAGTTCCTTTTAATTTCTATTTATTTTAAAAATTGTTTCTAATTTTATAATTTTAAATATTAACCTCATAACCAAATTTGAATATAATATTTTAATCAAGACTGCCTAGTTACAACATATATATGTGACACCCCCGTCAAACCATACTATATTTTTTAAAGTGTCCTAACATGATGGGTCCTAACATGAGTGCAAAATTAAATAGACAAGTGAAAGAGCTAATAGAGAGAGGTCTAATTTAGCCTATAAAGGATTACAATTTTGACCATTATATCAAGATTTGACTCTAATTAAACTCTGAATCACTTTTTAAATTCAATCTTGAATTCATTGATTTTATTTTTATTTGTTATAACTTAATAAATTAAAAATAAAAACTATTAATTTGTATTTTATTCAATAAATTTGATTGACATATATCAAATTGTTGACAAAATAAAACAAGGAATGAAGTATCAAGAACATTGAACAAACTAACTAATTATAAATAGTTTTTAATTGATTAGCATTTATAGTTGATGGAATCATGGATTTGGCTTCCTAATAATATTATGTAGAGATGATCTTATCCTAGAATAAAGACTATGTTTATACTGATCTTAAAGAAAAATTAATTCTTTAAATTTTTTGAAACTATAAATAGTTCGGAGTTATATATGTTTGGTGCCCACATTAGATTATTTAACTTTATTCACTACTACTTAATTTCAATTACATACTTTCAATATTATACTTTACCTATGATAGTCATTTGAACCTATGAATTCTACTTTAATCCAATATAGTTCAACTCAAATCCTTCTATTGTCCTCTAAATGGGTGTTTATACATGTTATATAGACTTGAGCAATCTTGTCATTGATATTAGAAGTCATTATAAACCCAAAAAGAAAGAATAATTCAAAGTTTTCTTAAGTTTTATTAGCCATATAAAAACACATGACAAAACTATCACTTTTGTATGTAACTACCCCTATATTTTTCCAATCCATGTGGTAATTTTAAAACTATCACAATAGTTATGTAACTTCTACCTAGAAAAATTGATGATTTCACAAAAATGACTAGAATAATTTATTTTCATAAATTTTCCAACTTTTATTCCCACAACCCACTTTACATGTCTTCTAAACTATGTTCCACTTATCCAATAAAGTCAACTAATCTATTCACTCATCAAATTCAATGTAGTCCACATCCAATGAGAGACTAATTTGAAATACAAATATTTTATAAAAACTCTATTTTAATTCACAAGATTCAATAGATATAAATTAAATTAAATAATTCATCATTTTTAAAAGTTAGTACACAACATAATATCTATTTTTCCATGCATTCCTAAATAAGTATAGGAATACATGTAGAATAACTCTCATCCTTTAAAATAAAGTGATGGTCCTTGATTAGAAGCTATAAGTATGAATGATGTGAATATTATAAGATAGCTTTAATCTATTATCATGAATTTAAAACTGATGCAGGAGCATCCAGTGGTGTAAGGGCAATCTTGCATCACCCAAAAAGAAGTTAATTCAAAATCATTATATTTGTTCTCATTTCTTTCTATAATTAGTGTTTCTGGTTCCATAATATCTAGAATAATAATGTAGGCCTTTCAGTTTTTCAAAAACTGCTAAAAATAGCGATCTGCTTGTTTTGGAAAGTGTACTTCCTATTTTTAGAAAGTTTGCATTTGGGCACGTAATGAAGAAAAAACTTCCAACAAGTTACATATCAGAAATATAAGACCTTTGGCGAAGGAATCAGGCAAAGATCATTTGTGAGCTGAAAGATATTAAAGTTTTTGTTTTTTGAAAAGCCCCTAAAAATTTACGGAACGAGATATGAGGCACTAAAACTTCTCATAATGACTCAAAAATTTGATGGAAATCCATTTATAGATTTCCAGTGTGATAGTTCACATCATGAGCTTTTCGGCGCTTAAAATGGTTTGTCAATCGGACACCTGGATCAAAAGTTATTCTTCCCGGAAGTTGACCTACTTTTGGAGGGAGTTGTAAATTTCAAAATTTAGCTAGAGGCCGCCAAAAGTGTTATTTATGACTATTTTGGGAACCTTGGGCAGTAGTAAAGTTAAGGGGGCCGGTGTAGAGTCAAGAATAGGCGAGAAAATAGAAACCCTAGCTGATTTGGGGGTTACAGAAGGCTGAAGATTCTAGAGTCTTGAGGTTGGGAAAGCTATAATGTGTTGCAGCCAGTAGAGGGTTCATCCTCTAATTGTAATTGAGCTTATGGAATGTAATGAGTTGTCCAGTTCAATAAAAGAAAGTTCTATTTGTTGTGTTCAATATATTTTACTGTGTGTTTTGTGATTTACCCCCTTCATCAAGTGGTATTAGAGCAAGGGTTCCTGAGTGTGTAGGCAGATCGCCAACCGTGAGGCAGTTTGCATCGGGACCTGAGGTTGTGGGTTTGCTGTGAAGATCAAGATGCCTCCACGAAGAAATCATGTTGGGAGGAATGCTTTGATAGAAGAGGGTTTTAAAGCCCTACAAAGGCAAATCGATGCATTACAAGAGGAGCCACGAAGAGGGTTTGATTTGAGAACAAGAGAAGAAAGCCAAGATGAAGCTAAAGAAGAGCTATCTGAGGAAGAGCAAGAAGTTACAGGAGATCCTACAGAAATTAGGTTGTTGAGGGCCATTTCAAAGATCAGAAAGAGGCCCAGAATCAAAGTTTCTACATATTCTGGAGATTTGAATCCAAAACAGCTTATTGATTGGATCAATGACATCGAGGAGTATTTTGAGTATGAAGATGTGGAGGACCCAGATCAGGTCAAGTTTGCAAAAACAAAGTTGAAGGACCATGCCAGTATTTGGTGGAAGGAGGTCCAATTAGAGAGGAATAGAAGAGGAAAAGGAAAGATCACCAAATGGGATCGGATGGTGGAGAAATTGAAGAAGCAGTTCATTCCTGTGGACTATGAGATGGAGTTGCTGAAGAAGCTACAAGGACTAAAGCAAGGTAATAAGTCTGTTAAGGAGTATATAGAAGATTTTTATAAATTACTATCAGAACCGGTCATGCAGAGGCCAATAAGGAGAAGGTAGCCCATTACATTAATGGGTTAAGGCCAAGTATCCAAGAAGAATTGAGCCTGGTTAGAATGACCACCATAGAAGATGCGTATCAGTTTTCCCTGAAGGTGGAAGAGAAGCTGAATAAAAGATTTGACAGCAAGAAAAGGGGAAGAGGTCAAGGCCGAAGGACTGGTGGAAGACCCTATGGAGGCTGAAATGAAGATACAAAGAAAAGTGAAGAAGCTGGCACCAGTCGAAATCAGAGAGGAGATAATACCTACCACCCTCATGACCAAAATAATGGTGAACAAAGAGGAAGAGGAAGAGGCAAACCTGGGAAAGGACTTGGAAGAGAAGGTTTTAGAGGAACCTATTTCCAATGTGGAGAAGAAGGGCATTGAGCATACGAGTGTCCACAACATCAAGGAAGGACAAATAGAAGACCTGAAAGTAATGCATGAGTTACACATGTAGATGAAGATGCACATTCTAAGCATTCTGAAGATGCTAAAAGGGGAGAAACCCTAGTTGTCAGAAGAACCTTGTTGAATGAGGAGAAAGAATCAAATCAGAGGAAGAGTTTATTCTGCACAAGGTGCAAATGTGAAGGTAAGTGTTGTGATATTATTATTGACAGTGGAAGCACTGATAATCTTGTTTCAGAGGAGGTGGTTGACAAGCTGATGTTGACAAGAAGAAAGCATCTACATCCATATCAGATTACATGGTTGTAGAAAGACCATAGAGATTTGGTCAATGAGCAGTGTTTAGTGAAGTTCAAGATTGGGGACTACCATGATGAGGTGATGTGTGATATCATACCGATGGATGCATGTCATATGCTATTGGGGAGGCCATGGTAGTATGATAGGAGCGTTGTCCATGATGGCCATGCAAACACATATTCCCTAACAAAAGATGGAGTTCATCATAAATTGAAGACCTTGAAGGAGGTGGAAGAAAAGGTATGTAATACTGCAAGAATTGGCTTGGTAGATGGTAGGAAATTTTTGGAGGGTATGAAGCATGAGCGTCATTGCTTTGCATTGATTCCTAAGATTAGTTAAGAGAACTATGAAGATGTTCTAGCAGAAGTTTCAGATATGTTGGAAGAGTTCCAAGACATTATCTCTGATAATGTACCAGAAGGTTTACCACCAGTAAGGAAGATAAGTCATCAAATGGATTTGATACCAAGGGCTAGTTTACCGAATAAGGTAGCCAATAGAATGACCCCTATAGAGAATGAAGAGCTGAATAGACAAGTTCATGAGTTGTTAAGGAAGGGACTGATAAGGGAGAGCCTAAGTCCATGTGCGGTACCTGTAGTACTAGCACCAAAGAAAGATGGAGAGTGGAGAATGTGTACAGACTCTCGAGCCATCAATAAGATCACAATCAAGTACAAATTTCCATTGCCCAGAATGGATGACATAATGGATTGTTTGAGTGGAGCCAAGTACTTCATGAAGATTGACCTGAAGAGTGGGTATCACCAGATCTGTATCAGAGAAGGAGATGAGTGGAAGACAGCCTTCAAGACAAAGGAAGGTTTGTATGAGTGGTTAGTCATGCCATTTGGACTAACCAATGCACCAAGCACATTCATGCGGCTCATGAATGAGGTACTGAAAGAATTTTTAGGAAGTTTTGTTGTTGTTTATTTGGATGACATTTTGATTTTTAGTAAGACTTGGGATGAGCATTTGATGCATATCAGAAGAGTTCTAGAGAAGCTGAGGGAGGAGAAGTTGCCGATTAATCTGAAGAAATGTAGTTTTGCAAAGGAGTTGGTATACCTAGGATTTGTTGTTTCAGAGGAAGGTCTTAAGATGGACCTAGAAAAAGTAAGGGCTATCATTGAATGGCCTACACCAAGGAGTGCAACAAAGGTACGATCTTTTCACGGTTTGGCAAGTTTTTACAGAAAGTTTATCAAAAATTTTAGCAACATTTGTGTACCCCTAACTGAGACAATGAGAGAGGATAGAAAAGAGTTTAGATGGACTAAAGGAGCAGATAAGAGCTTCAATACATTGAAACAAAAAGTCATAGAACAACCTGTTTTGGTACTTCTAGATTTTAATAAGGTATTTCAGGTAGATTGTGATGCTAGTGGTAGTGGTATAGGAGCTATTTAGAGCCAAGAAGGTAAGCCCATTGCCTATTTTAGTGAGAAGCTTAATTATGCCAAGAAAAAATATTCTATTTATGATCAGGTGTTTTATGCAATAGTTCAGGCTTTAAAGAAATGGAGACATTATTTGTTGCCAAAGGAGTTTGTTTTATATACTGATCATTAGGCTTTACAATATCTTCATAGTCAAGGAAAGTTAAATCAAAGGCACTTAAAATGGGTTGAGTTTTTGTAGAGCAATACTTTTGTTTTGAAGCACAAGAGTGGGAAGTTCAATAGAGTTGTAGATGCCTTGAGCAGAAAGCAAATTTTGTTGACAGAAATGAAGATGGAGGTTGTTGGGTTTGATGAGCTCAAAAGTTTGTATCCTAAAGATCTAGATTTTGCAGAGGCTTGGAAAGCTTGTTTGGAACCTGTTACTTTGGATAGGACAAAATGGTTGGATTTCATTATCCAAGATGGCATGTTGTTTAGAGGGAGCCAGTTGTGCATTCCAAGGAGTTCCATGAGAGAGAACTTGATTAAGGAGAAGCATAGTGGGGGATACACTTTGGTCGAGATAAGACCATTGCTATTATTGGTGAAAATTATTATTAGCCACAGTTGCAATAGGATGTGAGGAAATTTGTGTAAAGTTATAGAGTGTGTTAGATGGCAAAAGGAACAAGTCAGAATACAGGGTTGTATCAACCATTACCTGTACCGGAGAAGCCATGCGATGATATTAGCACAGATTTTGTTCTTGGTTTACCAAGGACACAGAGAGGACATGATTCTATTTTTGTGGTGGTGGACAGATTCTTAAAAATGGCACATTTTATTCCTTGTAAGAAGACTAATGATGTTGTTCATATTGCAGAGTTATTTTTCAAGGAAGTGGTTAGACTACATGGTCTACCAAAGAGCATAGTTTCAGACCGAGATACCAAGTTTGTTGGTTATTTCTAGAGGACATTATGGAAGAAGTTGAAGACAAACTTGAAGTTTAGTTCTGCACACCATCCACAGACTGATGGATAGACTGAAGTGGTGAATAGGAGTTTGGGTAACCTGCTACAATGCTTAGTAGGAGATAAGCCTAAGGGATGGGATTTGATTTTACCACAGGCAAAATTTGCTTACAACAATTCTGTCAATAGTAGTACTGGTAAATCACCATTCTAGATTGTATATGGGAATAGTCCAAGAAATGCTTCAGAGTTAAGGAAGCTGGACAATAGAGAAAAGACAAGTGCCGAAGCTGAAGACTTTGCAAAACATCTGAAAAAATTGCATGAAGAGGTGAGAAAGCACATTACTAAAATGAATATTTAGTACAAGGCTAAGGCATATTAGAAGAGGAGATATAAGGAATTCCAGGTAGGAGATGAAGTCATGGTTCACTTGAGAAAAGAAAGGTTCCCAATTGGAACATACAATAAGTTGAAAATGAAGAAATTTGGACCATGTAGAATCCTAGAGAAGCATGATTCAGGAAATACATATGAGGTAGAGCTACTGAATGGGATCAATATTTCCCCTATTTTCAACATTGTTGATTTATCATAATATCATGAAGGTGGAACAGAGGATGGACCAACAGAAGTGCAGTGGAGTATTCCAGCATCTACTTCAATGGAGGAGATAGAAGAGATCTTGGATAGCCGTGTGGGAAGAAGTACTCAGAATAAGCAATATGAGAAATATCTAGTAAAATGGAAAGGAAGGCCTATGGAGGATTCTTCTTGGTTGTCTAAGGCAGAGGTTGACCATTTGGGTTTTCCTCACACAAACATCTGAGATGTGATTGGGTCACTTCTCAAATTACCCTGGGTGTCTGATGCAGGAGCATCCAGTGGTGTAAGGGCAATCTTGCATCACCCAAAAAGAAGTTAATTCAAAATCATTGTAGTTATTCTCATTTCTTTCCATAATTAGTGTTTCTGGTTCTATAATATTCAGAATAATAATGTAGGCCTTTCAGTTTTTCCAAAACTACTAAAAATAGCAACCTGCCTGTTTTGGAAAGTGTACCTACTATTTTTAGAAAGTTTGCATTTGGGCATGTAATGAAGAAAAAAACTTCCAAAAAGTTACATAACAGAAATATAAGACCTTTGGCAAAGGAATCAGGCAAAGATCATTTGTGAGCTAAAAGATATTAATTTTTTTTGTTTTCTGAAAAGCCCCTAAAAATTTATAGAACGAGATATGAGGCACTAAAACTTCTCATAAAATCTTGAAACATTGATGGAAATCTATTTACAAAAATTTGGTGTGATAGTGCACATCATGAGCTTTCTGGCGCTTAAAACGGTTCGTCAATCAGACACCTGGATCAAAAGTTATGCTTCCCGGAAGTTGACCTACTTTTGGAGGGAGTTGCAAATTTTGAAATTTTACTGGAGGCCACCAAAAAGTGGTATTTATGACTATTTTGGGAGCCCTGGGTAGTAGTAGAGTTAAGGGGGCCAGTGTAGAGTCAAGAATAGGTGGGAAAATAGAAACCCTAGTTGATTTGGGGGTTACAGAATGCTGAAGATTCTAGAGTCTTGAGGTTGGGAAAGTTGTAATGTGTTGTAGCCAGTAGAGGGTTCATCCTCTGATTGTAATTAAGCTTCTGTAATGTAATGAGTTGCCTAGTTCAATAAAAGAAAGTTCTATTTGTTGTGTTCAATATCTGTTATTGTGTGTTTTTTGGTTTAGCCCCTTCATAAAAAATTTTCAAACCAAATCATAGCACCAACAAATAATAGGATTGATCTAAGGATTTTTTAAGACAATGTTTTGTTGTCTAATCCTATTAATGCCTAGGTTGTTAACATCATTTCTCAATCATTAAGAAAAAATGTCTTTCAAATTTCTTCTTATAATAATTACAACACAAATTAATCCTATATTATATACCAAATGATGGAACTTTTATTAAGTTTGGTTCTTATTGAATTAGTTTCCATGATGTCCAAATTGTCTTTCTTCACTGGATCTATAGAGCATCATTTTTTAATTCTTTATCTTTTTTACCACCATATCAATGACCTAATGAATAGGCATTAGAGTGGTGATGTCATGCTCATTTTTTTCTAATGAGTATTCCTATTTCACATTATGTTAAAGATATAATGGAGAGGTAATTTCATGCTTAATTTTATGTTTTCTATCTACTTAATAACATTACATCTACAAGAGTGGAGGAAAATATGGATAAAGTAGAATAGATTCATCATAGGCTCCATATTAGACCTAAATTTATTGTAAATTTAAAGTTAATAATCTTACATTCAGATTAAAAAAAGAAAAAAATAAGAAACATTTCAAAAATACATTGATATTTTTCCATAAAACTCAATTTAAATTTACATATAATTTATACATACATAGAAAGTTTCAACTATATGTATATATGTGCAAGTGAATATTTACATAGGTATAAGTAAATTTATATGCATCTACAAGTAAACATATATACACATTTAAACTATAAGTTAAAACTTGATTTTATCCAAATTAAGACTCGTATATGGAGGAAAACATCCATACATCTATAACTAAAGATCTAAATGTGCATATGCATATCATATATAAAGAAATAAGTAAACATGTAAACACAAGAACATCAAGTCTAACTACAACATGTAAGGATCAAAACATATGTAAGGATCATAACTGGTGGAATTTGAATCAACTGATCCTATGCTGGTGTGTGGATGCAACATATATCTACCAACACGATGAGATACCAAGTGGTCAACGTCACTGGTAATAGAACTTGAACTCTCAAAAATGTGTTGTCTCGATGTTGCAACTGCCAGCTCAGATGATCATCCTAGATTCAACCTTTTGGAAAGTACCAAAAGGTTGGGATCCACTTATGCCCTGTTATCAATGGGTGGATCCTGATTAGGATGTCAGTATTGAGGTTTATTTGAGATCCTCCCAAGACCTTGTCCCGCATGAGAAGGGATAGATGTGAAATCAACATCAAGTCATTAATGAACTGCAACATATAATTGTTTGCAAAAATAGAAGGGAAACTCTTCATTTAGTGGCCATCTATGATGTGTTACTAACCATTTAGGATATATAAGTGGTGCAACAACAATATCTATACACCTAGTGACATGATAGGTTCAAACTCTATCTCGTCCCTGATAATGTGGAAACATATCGTCCCTGATAATGTGGAAACATAGAATGCACCATATCCAATTAAATGACCCTATTAACCACTGACCATTTCACTGTTGCAGTAACAGTACTAGCAAGTGACACATATAAATCCTTAATACTCAAATCATCCTATGGATTATATGATTTGACAATGTCAATCATATGGGCAAACTGTGCTCTAATTCCCACCAACGTGTCTCTCTATTAGACAGGTTTAGTGTAATATGGATTGTCTAATCTAAATGTGTCAAAGAATTATTCATTCTATTGAGAGTGCTAGCATATAAGTCACTCCTAACACTATGTGCATCAGTAGTATTAAGCTCACTATCATGTGTATGACCATCACTATGATGAGATGCCATATCATCCATGTGATCTATGAAAAAAATATGTGCACGTGAGTGTATACAAATCTGCATTTAAAAAAATTGAACATACATTTAATTTATAAAATGAAAATACATTCAAATTTTACATTTAAATTAACAAAACTAAAAATATTTGAAATCTAAGAATTAAATACACACGAACAATCTACACATTTAAAAATTAGTTACAAAACTATAAACATTTAAAATTAAAAAATTAAATACATTCAATCTAAACTTTGTTGATAAAGGCATGGTTCAGTGGTTAAGTCACTTGGTTGTAGTGGTGGCCGCTAGAGTTCAAACCCCCATTAGGCCAACAAGCTTGTAGTATTTATGCCTTCACTAGGCCAATGAGCTCATGGGTTTGAAGTGTTCTTGCTAGGGGATGAGGTCCCCTGTGTTGTGGCCTCACCGGTTCATTGCTCTAGGCAAAAGCATTCATGTGGAGCCGGAGGGCGTGTTGCACCAGCGTTACTAGTCACGTTAAAAACTTTACCAAGTGCATTATCTTTTAAAAAAAAATCTAAATATTTATATTAACAAAACTAAAAATTAAATACATGAAGTGAGGTAATGATTGAACTAAGCTACAAGGTCTTCACTGACCTGTTAACAACTATGAAGCAATTCAAACAATGATAAAGAAGATAAAAGACCTAATAAGGTATTATGTGGAAACTTGATGGTTATGTAATTTCACTCAATATTGTGAGATCACCCAAAGGAATCAATGTAAAGTTAAAAATTTCAAGTGAAATCTTGATTGTAGAAAAGCAATCTATGTCTAGATAGCTAATTAGTCAATATCTTGATTTGACTTCATAATTGTATTAACTTAATTAAGTCCACATCTTATGACTTAATCTACACATTTAAAAATTAGTTACAAAACTATAAACATTTAAAATTAAAAAATTAAATACATTCAATCTAAACTTTGTTGATAAAGGCATGGTTCAGTGGTTAAGTCACTTGGTTGTAGTGGTGGCCGCTAGAGTTCAAACCCCCATTAGGCCAACAAGCTTGTAGTATTTATGCCTTCACTAGGCCAATGAGCTCATGGGTTTGAAGTGTTCTTGCTAGGGGATGAGGTCCCCTGTGTTGTGGCCTCACCGGTTCATTGCTCTAGGCAAAAGCATTCATGTGGAGCCGGAGGGCGTGTTGCACCAGCGTTACTAGTCACGTTAAAAACTTTACCAAGTGCATTATCTTTTAAAAAAAAAATCTAAATATTTATATTAACAAAACTAAAAATTAAATACATGAAGTGAGGTAATGATTGAACTAAGCTACAAGGTCTTCACTGACCTGTTAACAACTATGAAGCAATTCAAACAATGATAAAGAAGATAAAAGACCTAATAAGGTATTATGTGGAAACTTGATGGTTATGTAATTTCACTCAATATTGTGAGATCACCCAAAGGAATCAATGTAAAGTTAAAAATTTCAAGTGAAATCTTGATTGTAGAAAAGCAATCTATGTCTAGATAGCTAATTAGTCAATATCTTGATTTGACTTCATAATTGTATTAACTTAATTAAGTCCACATCTTATGACTTATTTTGAAGGTTTGGATTCTTCCTTAGTGAAAATATATAAATGAAGATCATTATTTCATTTGTTATAACAAGAAGATACTATTGTATTTAAATATATGTAATGAGAAACCTAAGTCATGATAGCTTTATTATGACCGAGCTATGAAGACTAACTATATATAGCTAATATTATTTTTTTATGATTTCATTAATAATAAAACATTAATAGATTTTATTAGGATATTTATTGCTCATTACATTGCAAGATAAGTGATTTAATAGAGTATGTTTAAGTTACTATAACACAATGTAAGATAAATCAGGATTATTTGTTTAATCACTCTTAGCTTGTAGATTATACTTTATGGTATCTAGTGGAAGTAATCAATGTATGTCTCGTAAGGATAAAGAAATATAATTATACTTTTTTATTAAATATATTAAATTATTCAAGCTAATAATTCTTAGCATATGATTAAAAAACTTGATGACCTCTTTTAAGTCTTGAATGGATAACATTTAGGATTGAACTTATACATGGAACATGTTGTAACACATATTGAAGATTGGTAAACTGGAAAACCTAAGTGTATTTAAAGATCTATCTTGTAGGTCCTATTTTAATCTTGGGAAATGTATGACCAATGTCCATACAATGATTTAAATTATGAGGATGTAAACAACCTATTGAACAATTAATAAGATAAATTATACATAAGGGTGATCCTTATAAATTATTGTCTAAATTCCATTCAAGACTATTGGACATTGTCTAGGGCTTCTCTAAAATATGCTAAAATAAGTTGTGAATCATCGAATGACACAATTTAATATTAGTGAAGCAAAAATGACATGACCACAAGTATGACTAACTTGAAACATAAGAACAAAGTCAAGAATGATTGTTAGACATAAGGTATTGACATAGGACCAAGTCCATATATTAATAGGATAAGCAATCTAGATATACATTTAAATCTATACATTCAATAGATATATACATTTGATTGGCAATAAATTATTGAAACATGATCTTTAGTTATTTATAATTTTCTACACACATTTAAGTCTATGAAAGTATCATGCTTCTAAAACATGATCTCTAGGATAGAAGGACTGATGTTGTCCATAAATATCTTCATAATTTCTATATATAGGAGGTGATAATGTATTTTTCTTAATATAGATTCATAGCATAAGATAAAGTCACTAACCTTTTCTCAGTGACTTTGCTTGAAATGTATGAGATGAGTGAAGCTTACTTTGAGTGAAATCTATATTTTGAAATGGATGATAGGCTTTTGTAATCATGTCAATTGTGTCTAGATGTACCAACAAGGAGTTGAATAAAACCACTCAATTGCATGTTCTTTGAATGAACATATTCAAACAATTTGCATAGGATGTGATTGTCGTATACATACTCTAGGCATAAGAAATAGAATGTTCTTACAAGATGAAATTCTAGATCTACCTCAAATAGTTCTCCTTAAGGAGTACTAGCTCTAAATCCCATTATATTTAATTCTCTTCTTGGATAATATTTTGAAGTTTTTAGGCTTGTTCAAGTTGTTAATGACTTAAAAAATTGATTGATATACCCTTAGCTCACTCAAGATTGATTCTAACCTGATCCTCTCTAATTTATATATATGCATGAGCTTGATATACCAAGTGTGAGTGAGAGGATCTATGCGAGTAAACATTCCCTTAGAGTAAATTGATTTATATATGTCTTGTGTCAACTCATTTGTGGTTGGTAGTTTGATGGTTAACTATTACTAGGTTTGGAGCTCGTACCTAAAAAATGCAAGGGACTAGGGATTGTGTTTTGTTTTGTTTTTATATTTTGAGCTATTTCAAAGCTAATAAAGTATGTATGTTTACAATTTATACTAAATGCTAAAGTGAAAGTTATTAAATGCAACAAACTAAATGTTATCTTATTTTTTATGTTTTTCCTAATGAATAAATGAATAATTAGTGATCAACTAATGATTAAAACTAATTTGCAAACACAACTATTGTTTTTGTTTCTTTTCAAAATGACTAATTGTTAAATGATAATGTAAGGCCTACCCTTGTCTCACAGGTACATATCAGTTCATTTTACGGTTATAGTATAAATGACATAATAAGTTGATTATTATATGATGCAATTATATGGCGGAAATGAACCTAGATAGATTTTGCATCCTCATTGGTCATTATATGTTGCTTCAGCTATGATATCCATTTGTTAGATTTGATGTGGTGTCTTAGTGTGCAAGGCATTCTTCCACAGATATTGACCAATGGGTGGATGTGGAGGAGGAGACATGGGATCATTAACCGCATGACTATTCCACCTTACCTAGCTAGTGGTCAAGTTATCTACCTTGTTCTTGTATGGTATGTCAGTCACCTAAACCTCTCTATTTGGTTGTGAGTCAAAGGTTGTACTGGTGTCCACCCTATTGTCTCTAATTTGAATCATTATGATTCTAGAGCCTTGTGTATCAATAGACCCATGATTTGTGTGTCACCCTTGCATGTGTGTAGTTTAACAATTGTTCCATTTCATGTTTTTATTTTGACTCTTCCCTCTGTTTCTTTGAAGTGTTGCAGTTGAACCTTATGTGTCACTGATGAGATCAATCTAGATTAGTAGTCTGTGAGGCCTACCTTTTTCATTTCCATTCATGTGACTATTTACCTTATTGTTGCTAATACTTTTATACTTGTGGGACTGTTGATCCCAGATTCCCAAACTTTTAGACTTTATTATGTAAAGGAAAACTAATTGGGTGATGTTAGATAGATGCTTGTATTAAGAGAAAACAAATTGGGTGATATTAGATAGATGATTATTTTATAGGAAAACTAATTGGGTGATGTTAGATAGATGTTTATATTATAGGAAAACTAATTGGGTGATGTTAGATAGATTCTTGTATTAAGAGAAAACAAATTGGATGATGTTAGATAGATGTTTATATTATAGGAAAACTAATTAGGTGATGTTAAATAGATGCTCTATATTAAAGGAAAACTAATTGGGTGATGTTAGTTAGAAAATTGTAATGTGATTCCCTTTATGCTTAAGAGAACTTGTGGTATTTTATGGGAATGCATCTTTTAAATTGCTTCGGCTATGATATTTATATGTGGAATTAACTTTGTAATTGAGTGTACAGGTATTTCTAACAAACCACAGATACTGGAGATCATCCCACACTTGATGTTGTAATCCCTTGTGAAGCCAATCTGGTTCCATGAGGAACCAAGATCAACTCTATGTATGATGTAATGTTGTAATGTTAATTTGCATGAGCTTAATTGGATTGAGTCTACCCTCTTTTAATTTGAATTATGATGTGTTGTAAGAATTGTCTTTGAATTTTATTTTTAAATTTTAAATTTTGGAGACCCTTTTCATGTGTTTTTACTTGACCCTAGGTGTCCTAACTAGGCTAAACTTGACCCTAGGTTATACCCCATGGGCCTAGGGTCCTTTTTGACTTGGGTAACCCTTAGTAAACCTCCATATGGTGACCTTAACTTCACACTGAAGTTAAGTGACGAATTTGGAGGCATGGGAGGGATAGGATAAGTGGAACCAACCCTCAAACCCATCCCTTTTCCCTTCCCAAGGTTAGAGATGACTCCAAGACCCACCAATTGTGGAGGACTTGACTTCAAGTCTCTCTCACAATTGGTGAGAGTACCCTTGGAGTTGTGTGGTCCTTCATGAGAGGAAAGGAAAGGGAGACATGTGTCACCCTTTCCCCCTTTAACTCCCCTTTTCTCTCCCATGTGTTAGAGAGAGGACATGTGGTAAGGGGTGAGGGAGACTTTGGGGATGGGTGAGTGACATGTGTCAAAACCCATCCCTTGGGACATGCTAGTGGTTGGGAGGAAGAGTGAGGAGGTGACAAGTGTCACCTCCCCATTCCTCTAAGCCCATGGATTGGGCTTATTTTAATCCCACTTGGGATAAGGTGAGGGGTTGTTAAATTTTTGAGAATTTTTATTGTTGGAAATTGTTTTGGGAAAAGAGATAGAGGGAGTTTGGTTGCTTATGTTGGAGGAGATTTTAGAGGATCTCTACATCAACTTCTTCCATATTAGGGCTTTACAGGTTGGTTTTCAAGGTTAAGGCGTTCCCCTTGTATTTTCAATTTGCTTGCATGATGAATGTGTGAGATGTATTTTGCTTGTGTTGTATTTTGTTATTGTGGGGAATATTTAGTAGGGTGTTGAAAAAGCCTCTCCCAATTGGGAGAAAATTCTCATCAAGTGTGGGGTAGGGGAGGAGTGATCCTCCTCGAGGTCATTACCTTGTTTTGGGATGTTGAAAGCCTTGAGGGTATTTTATGTGTTTTTGAGTAAATTGTTATATGGCTTGAGAGCCAAAATATGAACTCCTTCGGAAATTTTGTTAGCATGTTGGCTTGAGGCCATGAGGAAAAAGAAAATTGTGTTGAGATATTTTGAAGGAGTGACACTCTAGAGTTGAGTGTGTCCACTCTCCTACTCCTTTTAAGCTCACCTTGGTTGAGTTGTGTGTTGTAAATATCCATGGGTGTAATATTGTGCTTGAGATGTTTGTTGTCTTGTTGTGAAGTGGAATTGAGTTCCTAGGTGTGTGGATGACCTCCCTAGCTCGGGGGTGACCCTCTTGCAGGTCTACAGTAGGGAGGAGAGCAGGATGTGTGGTGTTTCTTTCCCTTGTGTGATATGCAGGTTTCATGGAGCTTAGCATGAAGTTGAAGAATTTACTAGTCTTGGGAAAATATTTTATTTTCCTTTACTCTTAAGGCTCTTGAGGAGAGCTTGGTCTTATTAAGAACTTCAACCTTCTTGTAAAATTTTGTCTTCTAAAGTTGTGAGAAAACCTCCTTCATTGTATTAATAGTTTTAGTTTGTTAAATGAAATTTTACCATTTATGAAATGATGAAGGAAGGAAATTTGTTTTTAAAAGGATATTGATTTTGTATATTTCCTAATACTTCTATTAGCAAAGATGTGATTTAGTTGTTGTGATCAATAAGAAATCATTATTTATTATTTGGAAGAAATGAAAGTTGTATGTAGTTATGCATTAGAATTTTATTTTAATTATTTGAAAATATATTTAAATTCTTTCATTAAAAAATGTGTAAATATAAATCTTATGAGGAATATATTTTAAAATGAACTCCTTGCCTTATAAGAAATTTTGGAATAAAAAAATACATACCTTGTTATTGTTTTTCTTAAAGAAAATTTATAAGGAAATTGAAGAAATATATAGCATAGTTAAAAGAATATATAGATATATTAATGTGTGTATTTTCTTTTCTTAAAGTGAATGTGCTTACATGATTTTTAAAATAGAAAACTGAGTTTATTATTGTTGCTTAATACACTTGTGATATATATAAATTTCTTTTTTACTATTAATTTCTCTTAAATAAACAACTGTGTTTTGGAATAGAACTGTGATTATATATATATATTAAACTTGAATTAAAATATACATTATTAAATGCCAAATTTGGAGGGACTGTATTTTTTTTACAATGCTGGAATTGGGTAAGGGACAAAATGCATTACAAAAAAAAAAAGATGTATACAAAATTTGGTGGGAGGGGGTTTGAACCCCCCCCACCATTGACATTGCAAAAGGGTGTGGGGAGGGGGCAGAGCGCCCACCCACACCCCACCCTCCCCACACTCCCCGCTACCCTAAGACTACCGCGACCCCCGCACAAACCTCTACACCGCCACCTAACTCATCCGTCGCGGCCATCTGTGGACTCTGCCCTCCGCGGAACCCCAGTCCCCTCTGCTCTCCCTTCGCCCTTCCTCTACTCGCGATCCTCCCTCTGAACCTCCACGTGGCCTCTCTCCCTGCGACCTTCTCTCTCCCATCCACTGTCGCCCTCCATGAAACCTACCACAAATCAACACAGCCAAACAAAATGTGTTAGGGTTTTTCAATGTGGTTCAAAATGAAAATATGAAATAAAATAATATCCATAGGTTTTATAAAGAAAACCTAATATTGTAACTCAATAAAGTATTAATATATATATATGTATGTATGTATATATAATTTATTAATAATTTTGTAAAAGGGAAGCCATTTAAAATATATATATATATATATATATATATATATATATATATATAATAGGGTTTCAATATTGACAAAAGAAAAATATAACAAATATTTAATAAGAGTATATATATATATAAATTCTATTTACAGGAAAATGGGTTTTGGGGTTTAACAATTTTCACAAATAAAATACCAAGAAAACGAAAAGAAAAATATACATATATTTTAATAAAGAAAAAACCTAGTGTTGTAAATACAAATAGCATATGTGTGTGTGTGTGTGGGTGTGTGTGTATTTATAACTTCGCATTATTTTCTTAAGCCATCATATGAATTTCATATGTGGCTATTTTAACCCAACCTGTAAATTTGAAAAAATGTCCAATTGAGAAAAATGAGAGAAAAAAAGAGAAAGAAAGATAAAAGTGAAAACAAAGAGGAGAAAATGCACGACCTTTTCCAAAATCAGGCTAAGAGTACTAATTAAGCTTTAACATTCTGTTAATCCTGGTTGGGGGTGATTTAATTAACAAAATTAATTCAAATGTTGAATTAAACCTAGAGTGGAAACCTAGTGGACTTCATCAAGCGAAGTTAGTAAGTCTTGTTTAAGTGATTTGATCTACCAAGAAACTAGGAATAATGTAAAGGATACAGTGATAACTCTGATTGATAGAGAACTGATCTACCAAGAAATTAGGAATAATGTAAAGGATGCAGTGATAACTTTGATTGATAGAGAACATGAAAGAGAACAAATTAAAAATTAAATTTTAGAGAAACGAGAAGGAGAACAAATGTTCAGGCTTTGTTGAAAATGTTAAAATTAGAAGGAGAACAAATTAATATTAAATTTCAAATAATGTGAAGGAGAACAGATGATCAAACTTTGTTGAAAAATGTGCCATTAACTTAATCAACTGTATCCCAATGTAATTAGCGAGTTGTAAGATATTTATTAACAATATCAGGAAACCTCATGATCAAGATTAGTGTTAGTGCAATAAACCCCACTCACGCCCGTGAGGCGTTATGCTGCCAGATTTTCGTAGAATTTAGGGTTTAGTAGTTTAGTAAGTTTAACCCTTGTAGCAACGTTAACTATGTCGCGATGACCCCCTTGTTAACCTTCTTGCATTTGGGTATGTGCATGTGTGTGTATTACCCCGCTGACAACTATATTGTTTACGCCTTAAGCATACGCCACCGAGCACGCTTATGCATGAGAGGGGGTTTCTAGGGAACCATGGGAAAATTTTTGATATTTCGTGTCATGACCACATGACAAATGTGGATATGACATGTGTGATGCATGTTGTGACTGCGTGGGAAATATGGGCATGACATTTGGTATCAGAGCCCAAGTTTAAACACTGGGCATATTTGGGCACATTATTTATTCTGCAACTTTGATTGATTAGTGCCTACCCTATTTTGTAGGATGCCTCCCCGACGTGTTCGACGAGCATGATCTTTCAACATGACGTCTGTTGAGGTGTACAATGATTCCTCTGCAGAGGGACAAGGACTTGCAGTTATAGCAAATCAGTCAGTACCATAGGCACCACTAGTACTAGACATAGGTCCTTAGATTTTATAGACATTATAGGCCATGTTAGATAGGTCACCGCCAGCTATTCTAGAGCCACGTGATGAGCCTTGCATCGATCTGCAAGAGGAGCCATGTAAAGGGCCGCATGTTGAACAACATGTGGAGCCCCATGTTGATCTGCGAGAGGTGCCACATATGGAGCCTTTCATAGAGATACCTGATACTATAGTGGAGGAGGTAGGGTCAGCCTACCGAGCATGGAGTAGGAGTCCTCCAAAACTCTTGAGACGAGATGAGACCATGAGAGTAGAGAAAATATATCATGGACCGTATGAGTATGGGTTGGATGAGCCGGTTGTAGGACTTAGAGATAGAGGAGACCCCATCAGAGACCTGCTTAGGCTCAACCCACCTAACTTCACAGGAGCAATAGAGGGAGCTGTGGTTGAGGCTTGGCTTATCAGCTTAGATAGGTGCTTCGCATTACAACCTTATAGGAGCAACACGAAAGCACGAGTGGCAGTATGCCTTCTAAGAGATGCAACAGCTACCTAGTGGTGCACTGAGGAGTGCAAGCGCCGATTATCCTTAGATACACTCACATGGGACATATTCATAGAGTGCTTTAATGCGTGATATTTGTGAGATCATTACAAATAGCAGTAGATAGATGAGTTCCATGACTTATAGCAGAGAGGACTCATGCTTGCTCAGTATGAGAGCTGGTTCATCAAGCTTTCTCGTTACGCAGAGTATCTCCACGATGAGAAACTCCTAGTGCAAAAATTCATCAGAGGTTTGTATCATGGGATAGCAGGACTAGTGTGTAAGGCAGAACCCCAGACTATGAGTGGGGCTATCGAAAAGGCTTTTATTGCAGAGGAAATTCAAGGATGAAGAAAGGAAGGGGAGACATGTGTCACCCTTTCCCTCTTTAACTCCCCTTTTCTCTCCCATGTGTTAGAGAGAGGACATGTGGTAAGGGGTGAGGGAGACTTTGGGGATGGGTGAGTGACATGTGTCAACACCCATCCCTTGGGACATGCTAGTGGTTGTGAGGAAGAGTGAGGAGGTGACAAGTGTCACCTCCCCATTCCTCTAAGCCTATGGATTGGGCTTATTTTAATCCCACTTGGGATAAGGTGAGGGGTTGTTGAATTTTTGAGAATTTTATTGTTAGAAATTGTTTTGGGAAAAAGGATAGAGGGAGTTTGGTGGCTTATGTTGGAGGAGATTTTAGAGGAGCTCTACATCAACTTCTTCCATATTATGGCTTCAAAGGTTGGTTTTCAAGGCTAAGGCCTTCCCCTTGTATTTTCAATTTGCTTGCATGATGAATGTGTGAGATGTATTTTGCTTGTGTTGTATTTTGTTATTGTGGGGAATATTTAGTAGGGTGTTGAAAGAGCCTCTCCCAATTGGGAGAAAATGCTCATCAAGTGTGGGGTGGGAGGAGTGATCCTCCTCGAGGTCCTTACCTTGTTTTGGGATGTTGAAAACCTTGAGGGCATTTTATGTGTTTTTGAGTAAATTGTTATATGGCTTGAGAGCCAAAATATGAACTACTTTCAAAATTTTGTTAAAATGTTGGCTTGAGGCCATGAGAAAAAAGAAAATTGTGTTGAGATATTTTGAAGGAGTGGCACTCTAGAGTTGAGTGTGTTCACTCTCCTACCCCTTTTAAACTCACCTTGGTTGAGTTGTGTGTTTTAAATATCCACGGGTGTAATATTGTGCTTGAGATGTTTGTTGTCTTGTTGTAAAGTGGAATTGAGTTCCCTAGGTGTGTGGATGACCTCCCTAGCTTGGGGGTGACCCTCTTGGGGGTCTATGGTAGGGAGGAGAGCAAGATGTGTTGTGTTTCTTTCCCTTGTGTGATATGCAGGTTTCATGGATCTTAGTGTGAAGTTGAAGAATTTACTAGTCTTGGGAAAATATTTTATTTTCCTTTACTCTTAAGGCTCTTGAGGAGAGCTTGGTCTTATTAAGAACTTCAACCTTGTTGTTGTTTCAAAGAGGAGAACTTCTCCCTCTCTCTTGTTGTAAAATTTTGTCTTCTAAAGTTGTGAGAAAACCTCCTTCATTGTATTGATAGTTTTAGTTTGTTAAATTAAATTTTACCATTTATGAAATGATGAAGGAAGGAAATTTGTTTTTAAAAGGATATTGATTTTGTATATTTCCTAATACTTCTATTGGCAAAGATATGATTTAGTTGTTGTGGTAGATAAGAAATTATTATTTATTATTTGTAAGAAATGAAAGTTGTATGTAGTTATGCATTAGAATTTTATTTTAATTATTTGCAAATATATTTAAATTCTTCCCTTCAAAAATGTGTAAATATAAATCTTATGAGGAATATATTTTTAAATGAACTCCTTGCCTTATAGGAAATTTTGGAATAAAAAAATACATACCTTGTTATTGTTTTTTCTAAAGAAAATTTATAAGGAAATTGAAGAAATATATAGTATAGTTAAAAGAATATATAGATATATTAATGTGTGTATTTTCTTTTCTTAAAGTGAATGTGCTTACATGATTTTTAAAATAGAAAACTGAGTTTATTATTGTTGCTTAATACACTTGTGATTTCATTATACACCTATAATATATATATAAATATATATTTATGAATTTCTTTTTTACTGTTAATTTCTCTTAAATAAACAACTATGTTTTGGAATAGAACTGTGATAATATATATATATATATATATATATATATATATATATATATATATATATATATATATATATATATATATATATATATATATATATAATTTTTATATTGAATAATCTTGAATTAAAATATACATTATTAAATGCCAAATTTGGAGGGACTGTATTTTTTTTACAATCATTGGAATTGTGTAAGGGATAGAATGCGTTACAAAAAAAAAAGATGTATACAAAATTTGGTGGGAGGGGGTTCGAACCCCCCCCACTGTTGACATTGCAAAAGGGTGTGGGGAAGGGTTGGAGACCCCACCCAGATACCACTTAGTGGGATTTGCGTGGCTTCTCTGCCCCATCCCCACACTCCCCGCTACCCTAAAACTACCGTGACCCCCGCGCAGGCCTCTACACCACCACCTAACTCCTCCACCACGGCCATCTGTGGACTCTGCCCTCTGCAGAACCCCACTCCCCTCTTCTCTCCCTCCGCCACTCCTTGCGGCTACCTCTGCCCTTCCTCTATCCTCGATCCTCCCTCTGAACCTCCATGTGGCCTCTCTCCCCCCAACCTCCACCTGTGGCCTTCTCTCTCCCATCTGCCACACAACCAAACAAAATGTGTTAGGGTTTTTCAATGTGTTTCAAAATGAAAATATGAAATAAAATAATATGCATAGGTTTTATAAAGAAAACCTAATATTGTAACTCAATAATATATATTATTTATTAATAATTTTGTAAAAGGGAAGCTGTTTAAAAAAAAATATAATAGGGTTTCAATATTAACAAGAGAAAAATATAACAAATATTTAATAAGAGGTTATATATATATATATATATATATATATATATATATATATATATATATATATATATATTAATTCTATTTATAGGAAAATGGGTTTTGGGGTTTAACAATTTTCACAAATGAAATACCAAGAAAATGAAAAGAAAAATATACATATATTTTAATAAAGAAAAAACCTAGTGTTGTAAATACAAATAGCATATGTGTGTGTATTTATAACTTCGCATTATTTTCTTAAGCCATCATATGCATTTCGTATGTGCCTATTTTAACCCAGCCTTTAAATTTGAAAAAACGTCCAATTGAGAAAAATGAGAGAAAAAAAGAGAAAGAAAGATAAAAGTGAAAACAAAGAGGAGAAAATGCGCCACCTTTTCTAAAATTAGGCTAAGAGTACTAATTAAGATTTAACATTCTGTTAATCCTGATTAGGGGTGATTTAATTAACAAAATTAATTCAAACGTTGAATTAAACCTAGTGGACTTCATCAAGCAAAGTTAGTAAGTCTTGTTTAAGTGATCTGATCTACCAAGAAATTAGGAATAATGTAAAGGATACAGTGATAACTCTGATTGATAGAGAACTAATCAACCAAGAAATTAGGAATAATGTAAAGGATGTAGTGATAACTCTGATTAATAGAGAACGTGAAAGAGAACAAATTAAAAATTAAATTTTAGAGAAATGGGAAGGAGAACAAATATTCGGGCTTTGTTGAAAATGCTAAAATTAGGAGAACAAATTAATATTAAATTTTAGAAAATGTGAAGGAGAACAGATGATCAGACTTTGTTGAAAAATGTGCCATTAACTTAATCAACTATATCCCAACGTAATTAGTGAGTTGTAAGATATTTATTAACCCTATTAAGAAACCTCGTGATCAAGATTAGTGGTAGTGCAATAAACCCCACTCACGCCCATGAGGTGTTATGCTACTGGATTTTCCTGGAATTTAGGGTTTAGTAGTTTAGAAAGTTTAACCCTTGTAGTGACGTTAACCATGTCGTGATGACCCCCTTGTTAGTCTTCTTGCGTTTGGGTATGTGCATGTGTGTGTATTACCCTCTAACAACTATATTGTTTACGCCTTAAGCATATGCCACCGAGCACACTTACGCATGTGAGGGGGTTTCTAGGGAAGCATGGGAAAATTTTTGATATTTCGTGTCATGACCACATGACAAATGTGGACATGAAATGTGTGATGCTTGTTGTGACCGCATGGGAAATATGGGCATGACATAGTCATCTTAGATGGGTCTCGAGTCATCCTAGCTTGGTCCTACATGCTTGATTTGGGGTGCCATTTGGAAATGCATGATGGACTTAGATGTGTGTTGGTTCTAATACCTTTGGCACAACTATTAATGTCATAGGTACCCTTGTTGTTCTTGGGGCCCTATAGCTTACTTACTTAAGACAATATTTGAGTTAAAACCAATATTTCTAAGCCCTACCTAGGGGTTTTTGATGGTATGGTTGTTTTGAGGCTAATAGAGGTAATGGATATTTATTATTGTTGATCATGTTATAACCTCAATCGATTAGGTTGAGGCATACTATTGTTGTTGTATCTAGACTATAGTAGTCACTCGTCAAGGTGTGTGTGTTTTGTGGGTAACTAATTATTACCTTTACCTTCATCTCATGTCAGATAAACTTAATCCATACTTAAACCCTATGCTTGGATGGTTGACCCTTCTTGCCAAGCAACTTCTCTTGTATGTTAAATATCTATTCTATAATGTCTTTATAATACATTGACATATCTTACTACAAGAAATATTATAAATAAATAAATATATATATATATATATATATATATATATATATATATATATATATATATATATATCTTAATCTTATTTAGATTAAGGGAGTTTGTCTTGAATCTTCTTCTTATGATGCAAAAGGTTTAGAGTTTTGATTGTACTGGTCTAGCCTTTTAAGGTATTGTTGTGATTGGATGGTAATTGTTCTAACAAGCATTTCTTCTAATTCTTAGTTGGGGACAACAGTTTTGGGATTGGGTTAAAAGTTGTTCTTTTCTTGATATAAGGGAAAAGACCCAATAGGTGGGATAGCTCCAATGGCTGAGATAGTGTATGTGCATTTAAGGCCCAATATAATTTAAGGTCAGTACTATTAGTTGTGACCTTAAGGTTGTTAGTGTCATTATATGTACTAATAATGGAATGAAATGCACCCTTTAAATTGCAACCAATAATGTGATGCCACATCAGCCCACCAACAAAACATGACTTAATGCACACCTATTGGTTCCCCATTTATTTTGGGGAAACTATTTGACATCTGATGTGGCATCACATTTGATGATGTGGCTCTAAAACCTTAGTTATAAGCAGGGGCATTGCCAAGTAGGCTACTGTTAAAATTTTGGAGTGATTCAAAATTGCCACGTATGATTTTTGAGTGACGTGAAGTTAGAGTGCATTGCTGGGTCCTCTTCCCTAATGGGGGTTCTAGAGTAGGCGGTTTTGCTAAGTGGAAGGGGCAGAAATTCAGTCTTTTACCTTTCACAAAAAGAATGGTGGGAAGATATCTTCGAGGAGATTAGCCCTGGCCAATGGGAACTGTCGGATAGGACTTTCTATTGTTGACTGAGAAAAGAAAGATCTGAACCATTGAACGAGATAGGGGGAGGGAGGTGAAGCAACCTAAGTTCTTTTTTGTTTGGAGGAAGGAGAGGCGAGGAGAGGAAGGCAGCCCTGTGGGTAGAAACGGAGCCCTGAAGGAGGAGGTGGTGGGAACAAGGTAGCAGGGAGGATGAGGGGTGCTGAGGAGAATGATGGTGGACTACGTTTTACCCCTGCTAATCATTTTTTGGTAAGTATCTAAAACTATTCCTACAAAAGATCCATTTGTGCAGTTTTGAAGTCATTGCATCCCATGAGATGATATCCCTTTCGACTTTCTGCCAAATGACTTCGTGCCTTGGTTGTGTTTTCACGTTACTCATTGATGTCTACCAGAGCTTTTCCAACTATAGTATCTGCCAGAAGCCCTTCTAGGTTGTCCACCTTGTGAATATCCTGTTATCATGACTTTCCATGAGATGGCATCATTTTGAGGCATGCTGTTAGGCAATCTATAGCCCTTGTCCATGCTCCCACCATTCATAGGCATGTCTACCAATGCACTTGAAAGCTATAACATCTGATAAGTATTCCCCTACTGTGATGCTTGATGGTTTCCTACCCTTCTTCATAGCTCCCATTTTGGCACGGTCTAAGAGGATCTTGGTAAGGGTCATGAGAATCAACTTCATACTCATTAAATTCTTGTTTTAAAGCTTCTCAAGCCATTTTGACAAACCCTTTTTTTGCTAATCTTGTAGTCCTTATGTTCTTGGTGTTAACACCTCTTGGAGGCATTCTGTCATAGTGTGTGTGCCTCTTCTATGCTTCCATTTTTGGCACGAGTAGGAGGATGTCAATAGAGGTTGTGGGACTTTGCTTCACCCCCACCCTTTTGCCTTAGCTTGAAAGTTTTTATAGACTTTTTAACAAATCTCTCCTTTCATTTGACACAACCTCTTCCAATGTATAAACCTTTCTTTTCATTTGATACAGTCCTTTGTCACTTTCAGTGTTGCTAGAAATATATTACAACAGACCTTAGTATTAAGTAAGATATTTAAAGCAACTTCTTTGTTTTCTTTTATTAACTGAATCCGATATAAGCTGGGTAGTTGAACCAAACCTCTAGTGATATGCTCTCAACTATGTGCTATAAAATGGCTATAGATAAACATCCAGTTTTGAGATATGCTTATAACTGCTAGGTGTGAGAAATACTTATTTGGGTGGGAACATTGAACTCTTGAAGTCGGGGCAATGTCCCTTTGTGTAAGGTGGTGGTTTATTTAAAAGGATTTGTTCTTAAGATTAAGTGCTAGTCTTATTCTTGATATTCATGTTGTATATATATATAGTTCATAATCTATTCATGCTTGAACAAGTTAGTTGGTGGGACCCTGTATGAAATTATTATTCTTTGTTGTCTTATTATATTGGTTAGACAAGTAGAAGTGGTAACTTATCTTCTATGTTAGCTTCGGGTAGCGAGATATCACTTTAACATGTGAAATGGGTGAATAGTTTTTAACTTGGGTGTCTCCCTTCTTTTCGTGGTTGCAAAGAACTTATTGAATAGTGTCTTGTTTAGGATATGGCACTCATAAGGTTAATTGTAATAATGTTCTTAGTATTAGCCTTATTTTTTTTCTTCCCTCTCTCAGTGTATAGGCCATGAGTGTCCTTAAGAGGAATTTAGTTTTGCAATTATTCTAGTGTGTTGTTGTGCATTAAATGCTCTTGTCCTAATCCCCTTGGTGTCGTGTCGTGTGTGCATGAGACTCGTGAACTTCCTTGTGTGATAGTCCTTAGTGTCTAGCTTGAGTTCCTTATAGTGGGAGTTGGCCAGTCTAGCAGTGGCTCATGATCTCCTCACTCCGTAGCTTAGGGGTTGCCTAGGGCGCAATGGACATCCATTACGCTCGACGATGGAAATATGGTTGGGAGGAGAGCAACCTCACCCATTGGTCTTCCTATTGGTCAACCCTATTGCAGTCTGGCAAAATCTTGGCCTTTGTCTGTTGGAAGAATCATTAAGTTTATTCGCCTCTATTGGTGTAAAGCAAAAATGATTGTTGAATTTATCTCTATTGATGTTCCAAATTCCTCTTTTGATGAGTTCTAGGAAATGAATATCGTATTTACTTTGTTTATATTTATAATCTAGAGAAGTAATTGATGTATTATTATTCTTTTGATGTATTCAGGATAATTAGATTAATGCATATTTTATCCTACCGATATAGGTAAAAGAATAATTTATGCATTTAATGTTTATATTAAATGTATGGATGCAAGGGAGAATAATTAATTAATAGTATATATTGTTGTAAAGAAAAGTATTATTTATCACTCTTTCAGTTAAGGAGATTCATTAATGATTAGTTTAGTCTCTTGTTGCAAAGGAAATTATTACCGATTAGTTATCTCTCTTGTATAATAGGTGTATAGGTAATTTATGTATAATTATCTCCTTGAAGTACTCAGAGAATTTCAATATTGTTTATTTAATTCTACTGACACAGGAAAATGGTGGATGTACATTTATCTTCTTGATATACTCAGAGAAATATAATATTGTTTAAATTATTTCTATTGACACATAGGAAAATGATGAAAGTATATTTATCTCCTTGATGTAATCAGTAAACTAGTTATGTCCATTTGCTCTATTGAGGTGTAGGAAAATAATTAAAGCATGTTTATCCTTGATGTACCCAGGAAAATAATTATTGTATATAAATTCTACCGATGTAGAGGAAAATTATTTATCATTGTTATCTCTAATGTAGTTAAGGAAAATGGTTGTCATTTTTACGTTTCTCCTTGATGTAATTAAAGTATAGACTAGATGTGGTAATTCTCTCTATCCCATTTTGTAGCCATGTCTTAAATTAGTAATGGAAGTGAATCTTGTCTTGATGTCCACTTCTGCTCTGGTAGGCTAGATCGGCTAGATCATACCACAACTGCCTCTAAGTGTAATATCCTATATTTTGTTGAAGGATGTTTGAATTGCATTCTTCTTGCATGGTTTTTGTTGGGTCTCTTAATGTTGTTATCCCCTTAGTTTTAGTTTTTGACAAGGCATCGTGGGTGTTTCATCCATGCCTTGTTTTCCTTCCCCGTCTTGCGCGATGGGGATTTAGGGAGCAGGGGAAATTTTTTGGTGCTTCGTGTCACGATCACATGGGAAATGTGGGCATGACATGTGGTTTCTCGTGTCATGGTCACTCGTAAAAGTGGGCATGACAGATAATCAATTAATATGAATGTAAACAATATTTAGATATCATTTTTCTAATTTCAAATGATTAAAATGTGACTTGTATTCAACTTAAATTAAATGCAAGACTATATGGGATAGGACTCATCTTGAGATCATCTTATTCAATATAAAGAAAAGAATTATAAGGGTGCAAGGGTTTGACACCTTATGCACCTTTTCTAAATCATATTCTCCTAGATCAATGCAAGATCAATGTGAAAGATCAATGCAATAGAAAGTTTATTTGTGAGTTCACTGTACCATTGGTGAATTAGTGTATGGAAAATTACTGATATTAATGGTAAGCAAGGTCCTTATAAATGGAGCTGAAGTATATTGAGACACACTGTATCAAATAAGAAATCCTAATTTATAGGATGATGTCATACTATGTAGCATTCGAATGTATGCATTTTGAAATGAATGTTATTGTAAGGAAGCATTTCCAGCTCTAATATGTAAGGGGCAAAGGGAATGTTACTTTTCAAATGAGCCATGAAATGAAATCATGTGGTTAGATTATTAAACATTGTTTTATGTTAAGTTGCCTAGGGAGGTAACAAATTAATTGTATTGATACCTTGTTTTACATAGAGGAATGATACCTAGTTAGTATATTGAGTTGATTTATGAATTTAAGTATATCGGTGATTTTGGTCAATAAGCCAAAAATAGTGGTCCTATAATAAAGTCATCTGTAATCATTCTGATAGTTTTACTTAGCATGGAAATCACTTGATGCAATGGACAACAGTGACATGGTAAGAGTGCTAGCTTAATTCATTGCAACTTTACATTTTTTCAACTATTAATATATATAAATTTGTGTGCTAATATTTATTACAAGGAAGATGAGATTTAGTGACCTTTGCACCCCAAATTGGTGTGAGATAGAGTGAGTTGAGAAGAAAGGAAGAAACATTTTCAAATTCTCCACCCTCAGATCAGTGTTTGGAGTTTTAGGAAGGATGACAAAAATAAGGCCAACAAGTCCTACTGTCACTGTAGTAGGATTGATCCAAAGTAGCACTGTAAGGTAAGGATTGCTTAATAGTCTAAAATTTTTGTGTCAATTGTAGAGTTAGGGTAAGGGAATTGGTTTTTTTTATGGGTTTTAAAAAAATTTAGCTAGACAAGATAGAAGGAAAACTTGGTTCTCATCCATGGCTGTGATGATAGGGTTGGAATTAACATTGGATTTAAAGAAATCTCCATTTCTGAAGAATAACATGGAATTAATATTGGAGGCTTACGTGCATTTATTAGATGGAAAGAGTTGAAATTTGATGAGCACTCTCATACCTGGAGGTGGTAGTCGACAGGCCTGTATGCTCACTAGCTATTGTGGGCTCTAAGTGGAATTCTTTAAATCAATAGCAATCTGGGCGAAAATGATATTTTCACCCTTTTTTTATTTTTTATTTTATATGGTTCCACTCGAAACCTTACCAGGCATAAACTTACCGCTTGATACCTTTCTGCCCAGAAATGTACAACCACGTAGGCACCACATGGGCACCACGTGGTTCTGGGTAGAACCAAACTAAACAAAATCTTACTACCCAGAAACTATCTGCTTGAAACTATTTAATTGACTGAAAGTGGGACATAGCTCCAAACTTTCACCCCATAAGAAAACACTTAATAGTCACACAAAATACAAAGAAGATAGTGAAGAAGCACACAATACATGGAGAACACATGAATGTAGTCACACAATACACAAGGTATACATGGAGGGAAGACATGATTAAACAATTATACTACCCTAACTCGGCAATGGGGGGACCTCATCGCTATGCGCCACCATCAAATCACAAAAAACACATAGCATGGGGGGAGCTCATTGCTACGCACCTCCACAAAACACACAAGACACACGGCATGAGGGGAGATCATCACTACACGCCTCCACAAAATATGCAAGACACATGAAAAACACACGAAATACACGAGCATCGTAGAGTGTGTCATTGACACACGATACGTCTTATACAAAGCAAAAATGGGCAATACGGAGGATACCACTGCTACACTCCACCATCAAAGACACGCCAAACACACTGATGATTGACCTATGCTACCACAACTACCATAAACATGCTTAAGATTGAATAACTCAAGATCCAACCTCGCCTCCATAGAGGAATTTTTCAAAATGATGTACAATCCACTCAAGGGTATACATCATCCCACCTTCTACAAAAGGGGTTTCAAAAGCATGTAACCCCACTTGCATCATGGAGATGCCTTATGGTTAAAAGGAAGCATGCAAACAAAGTATATGAACCCACCTACATCATGGAGATGTCTTATGGTGAAAAGGAAGTATATGCAAATAGACAAAACAAAGTATACAATCCCACCTGCATCATGGAGATGCCTTATGGTGAAAAGAAAGTATAGACACACATAATTTATCACAATGTCTAAGATATCCCAATATTTACCACAATATATGCCCCCACCTTAAAGTGGTTACTCCTTTGTTCCAGTAACAATCACATTTAAGGTAAGGTTGAAAACACGCGAGGAAACAAGAGCTTTGGCAAAGGCCATGCCCCCAAAGTGACATGTACTTTGTAATCACCGAATTGTTCCCAACAATCATGATAGAAACACATCAATATCATTTGCTAATAATCATTGATCAATAATAATCTTCAGTTAGAACATCTAAGCTAAGATAACAACCAAATCATTTCTTTAAACTAATATAGAAATAAGGTAACATGCCGCTCAAAAAAACCAAGGCTATACTTACAGGTTTGGAATCAAGGCGTGAGGTTATACTTTAGGTTGTTGGTAAGAGACACTCCTTTGATGAATGTTGAATGTTGTCATTTATGGAAACAAGGCAAAGGGATTCAACCTGCATGGCAAAGAGACTTTACTCCAGAAGAATAAATGACTAAGTATGGGTAGTATACATTATACAAAGTAAGTTATAGTGTTTGAGATGGTATGCCTCCATAGTTAAAGACATTTGTATGTAGTTCAGGTATGTTTCTCATAGCTATCTAGTGATCACATGTTCCAAGTGTTCAAGTCCTGACTTCCTCCAAAAGTCATATGGTGAAATATCTAAGTCTGGGTGAACATAGTTATGTCAAGAATAGTGCACAGTACTAGAGTAAAAGGGTCCACATTCCTCCACTGTGGCATATTTTGTCTTGTGGTTCTAAGGAAACAAAGATACATACCATGCTTACCTAAATCTAGATTTATAGCTTCTAAAGCTCTACAAGTTCTCTAGTATCAGCTTCCAGTTTGAAAGTATTTCACTATGACAGAGCAATAGTTCCAAGATCTACATTTTGCTATAATGGACTATTATGTTCTATGGTTCTGAAGGTATGTTAAGAGGTCAATAATGAATGTTGGATATGATTTTTGGAGTCTCATATGATCCGCAGTGGAAGTTATGAAGTGGTAGTTAAATTGGTCAAGTGGGTACTTAAGGGATAAACTAACAAGTATGTTAGATCTATATGCGGAAAAGATATATTGTTTGAACAATCAATCTAAGTGATGGTGATGCAGTGGCACCAAATGCATTTTGTGTAAATAAGGTCATTTTGTAGAGTTTAGGTGTTTTAAGTCTTTTATGTTACACATAAGGTCATAATAGACCATCTCTAATGTAAATAGAATCATATTGTTAAGCCTAGATAAAGTTGTGATTTGTAAAAATATGCAAAATAGTGGAAGTTGAATAGTCATGAACTCAAAAGGTAGTTAGAGAGCCTTAAAAATAGTTAAAAATGTTTATACAGGATGGATATCATCGTGGAGGAGGTGTGGAGATGAAGAGGATGAAATTTTATTGAAGGAATTTAATAAAGAACTCAATTTTATATCTACTTTTCTTTGTTTTCTGAACATTTTACTATTTTCTTGTTGTTCCTTTGAACCGTACAGCCCTGCATAGATGTGTCTAAGTCTGAGATCAACTAGAGGTGGAATATTGATGAATCTAATTTCAAATGGTTCTTGTTGCATGAAAGTTCATTGGGAAATGAATTAGTTATGGGCATTTTCCTAAAAACTATCACAAACTGTTGAAACCCTGAACTAGGGTAACAAAGGTAAACAAAATTTGTGTTTCTCTGAATTTGGAATAAGTGATAAATTTTAGATGTGATGAAAATGATCCTTCTTGTACACACTTTCATACTCCAAGGTTGCAGTTAAGGGAGAAGAGGTTTGTTATTAGGTTTTTGATGTTATACGACTGTGTCCTCTTAGATAACAGACTGGTAAGACAGCAAAGTAAGGGTTTTGGAATATTATTGACAAGTCTGGTGTTCATATAAGTAGAATTGACTTGGAAATGTTGTCAAGTTGAATTATGAACCTTCTTCAACTTGGGTTTGTTGAAACAAAAGAAATTTGAGGTCTTCCATACCCGTGCCCTGTCATGACATAGATGACAGTCAAAACAAACTCTGTTTGGTAAGATTTTGTTGGATTCCATAATGAAAGGCTTAAACCCATTTGTAGGTCACCTTTTCAAGGTATATCAATGCCATTAAAAGTTGTGTAGAAGATTGGGATGCCTTCTTATGTTGAGTGTCAAAACTTGCAAGTTGGAGCCAAGGCTAGTAAGTCTAATTGAGGGTTTAGTAGTTTGATGAGTTCAAAGACTTTTCTTGTGCCAAAACTTGTTGATTTAGCCTATTTGTAACCTATTGAAGGATTGCCAAAGGTTTTTTGGGATTGGGAAGTTGTTTAGAATCATGATGCTTTAGAAAATTGACCTATTTGAGGTCTAGGAGCAGCATAGCAGCAACAAATTGAAGGATATGTTCGAAAGGAGTCACGAGAGATCTTGAGATATGTCTTGTATTGGCTTAATGGGTGTCCAAAATTCCCATCACAGTCTTGAACTGTGGTCTGAAATAGAAGATAATGAGTAACAGTCCTTTTTTGAGGGCTACTAGCATTAGGACAGTCAAAGAGAGAAGTACCTATTGAAGGAGCATTTAAGTAGCAAGAGGAGTGTTGATACATTGTATTAGTCTATTTAACTTGGAAAAGGTCTTCCAAGTGATGAATAAGGGAATAAGTTGTTGGTTATTCTTTTGATGGATGTTTGTCATGTTGCAAATGAGTTATGGAGCCAGTCATGAGCCCATTGTTGTGAAATATGCCACCATATGTGTTGAATTGAACCCTTGTCCTGCATCAATTGGTATTAGGGCTTAGAAAGGTCTGGGAAAGTGAAGTTTGTGGTTGTGGAGGTTGGTTGCCAAAAGACTAGGAAGAGGAAAAGTGAAGAGACCTAGGTGAGGCAAAGAGAAGCAAGGAGAGACTTGCTAGAGGAAAAGATGGATTTGTTGAAGAAGTATTTGCTGGCTAAGGGTTCACAAAATCAGAAGCAAGAAGAAAAAGAGAGGAAAAGGAAAGAGGAAAAGATGAGGCAAATAGAGGTTGAAAAAGAAATAAAAGAATTGAAACAAGCTTTGAAACAAATGGAAGAAGACATGGAAAGGACAAATAGGGAGTTCCAAATGAAGTTGAAGCAGTTACAAAAGTGGCATTTGATAATAAAGAGGAAGGTTGTATGGCCTATTCAAAGGCTGAAGCAAAAGAGAAGACAAATGAAAGCACCAAAATTAGATGAGAAGTTTTTGTTCATGGAGGAAGACAATAAACAAGCCAAGCAAGATGTGATGAAGGATGAACCTTTTTCAAACCATGAGACAAAAGTACAAGAAGATGCTATGACAGCAGTAATACAAGAGTTGTTTGAGCAAGATGAACAAGCAGAGAAGAGTGTTGATGTTGCTGATGAATAGTTGCAGCCCAAGATGCTCCAAATTGATTTGGTCATGTTGCAAGGGTCACCAAGAGAGAGCAAAGAACCCATTGCTGATCAAGTTGGCTTTTATGTTGTCACTATTCAAGTGCAGGTATGTAGAGATGCAACTAGGAAGCATATTTTTCCAATGGACAGACCTAGGCACCTTAGTAAAAAGTTTGGAAAACCTAAGGTGAATATGAAAACAAATGTTGTGCTATTCCAAGGTGGATGGAATGCATGGATTTCAAGATATCAAAAAAAATTTCAAACATACTTCTCATGTTGATACTCCTTATTCAAGTGGACATAAATTTTTTTCTGTCCAATTGTATGGTGTCAGGGCACCAAATGCATTTTGTGTAAATAAGGTCATTTGGTAGAGTTTAGTTGTTTTAAGTCTTTTATGTTACACATAAGGTCATAATAGACTATCTCTAATGTAAATAGAGTCATATTGTTAAGCCTAGATAAAGTTGTCATTTGTAAAAATATGCAAAATTGTGGAAGTTGAACAGTCATGAACTCAAAAGGTAGTTAGAGAGCCTTAAAACTAGTTAGAAATGTTTATATAGGGTGGACATCATCGTGGAGGAGGTGTGGAGATGAAGAGGATGAAATTTTATTGAAAGAATTTAATAAAGAACTCAGTTTTATGTCTATTTTTCTTTGTTTTCTAAACTGTTTACTATTTTCTTGTTGTTCATCTAAACCGTATGGTCCTGTATGGATGTGTCCAGGTTTGAGATCAACTGGAGGTGGAAGCTTGATGAATCTACTTTCAAATGGTTCTTGTTGTACAAAATTTCATTGGGAAATGAATTAGTTATGGGCATTTTCTTAAAAACTGTCACAAACTGTTGAAACCTTGAACTAGGGTAACAGAGGTAATCAAAATTTTTGTTTCTCTGAATTTGGAATAAGTGATAAATTCTAGATGTGATGAAAATGATCCTTCTTGTACACACTTTCATACTCCAAGGTTGCATTTAAGGGAGAAGAGGTTTGTTATTAGGTTTTTTATGTTATAGGATTGTGTCCTCTTAGATAACAGACTGGTAAGACAATAAAGTAAGGGTTTTGGAATATTATGGACAAGTCTAGTGTTCATTATAACTATAATTGACTTGGAAATTTTGTGAAGTTGCATTATGAACCCTCTTCAACTTGGGTTTGTTGAAACAAAATAAATTTGAGGTCTTCCATACCCTTGCCCTGTCATGACAGAGATGATAGTCAAAACAAACTATGTTTGGTAGGATTTTGTTGGATTCCATAATGAATGGCTTAAACCCATTTGTAGGTCACTTATTTAAGGTATATCAATGCCATTAAAAGTTGTGTAGAAGCTTGGTATGCCTTATTATATTGAGTGTCAAAACTTGCAAGTTAGAGCCAAGGCTAGTAAGTCTAATTGAGGGTTTAGTAGTTTGATGAGTTCAAAGACTTTTCTTGTGCCAAAACCTGTTGATTTAGCCTATTTGTAACCTATTGAAGGACTATCAAAGGTGTTTTCAGATTGGGAAGTTGTTTAGAATCACGATGCTTTGGAAAAGTGACCTATTTGAGGTCTAGGAGCAGCGTAGTAGCAACATATTGAAGGATATGTTCCAAAGGAGTCACAACAGATCTTGAGATATGTCTTGTATTGGCTTAATGGGTGTCCAAAAGCCCATCATAGTCTTGAATGTGGTCTAAAATAGAAGATAATGAGTAATAGTCCTTTTTTGAGGGCTACTAGCATTAGGATAGTCAAAGAGAGAAGTACCTATTGAAGGAGCATTTAAGTAGCAAGAGGAGTGTTGATACATTGTATTAGTCTATATTAACTTGGAAAAGGTCTTCCAAGTGATGAATATAGGAATAAGTTGTTGGTTCTTCTTTTGATGGATGTTTGTCATGTTGCGAATGAGTTATGGAGCCAGTCATGAGCCCATTGTTTTGAAATATTCCACCATATGTGTTGAATTGAACCCTTGTCCTACATCAGATTGAATGATTGGTCCTGACCTATATGAAGACATTTGTATGTTCACTTGGGTCCAAACTATTGTTTGTGCACAAGTTCAAGCCAACAAGGTATAACATTTGTATACACATTTCATGTTTGGCTTGCTGACTTGATTGTGAGATAATTCTTCATGTGAATATATATACTCGATCTATTTCAACATTAGAATGTGGTGATGTGTGATAAGTGTGTGAATTCAATGTGTGTGCGATGTAAGATAGTCTTATGACCAGAAAAAGATAGTAAGGGCAGAAAAATAGAGCATATGTGAAGTAGAGCAGACATTATGAAGAGATTTGAGTCTATATATTGAGTTGGAAATGGCACTGCACCTTAGCATTCTGTAGATGCATTTATAGCAGTCATCTCTTGGCAGTGAGCCAATCATTCTTCTATCTTCTTGGAAATGAGCCCTTTTGTAATGAGCACTTCTTGGATAGTGAGTCCTTGAGTAGTGAGCCCTAAAGTAGTGATCCTTCATGTAATTTAGTATTATTATCATAATATATTGTGAGCTAACACTCACATTGGTTTTTCCCTTTTTTGGGTTTTCCACGTAAAAATCCTAGTGTCTATGTGTTATGACTTTATGGTTGTTGTTCTTATGTTTATTCTTTTTTCATGTTATTGAATTTGGTAATTGGATTATAGATCATATGAAGAAGTGGTTTTGTATAATATTGATTCACCCCCTCTCTCAGTATTCATTGTGTTCAACAATTGGTATCAAAGACAGGTTCCTTGGAAGAAGCTTAATAGCTTGAGGAAGATCTGGAAAGGTAAAGACATGGCAGCAAGAAGATATCCCTCTTCTTCAGAAACAAGTTATCTAGGTAGAATTAATGAATAGCTACATGCCGCTCTTAATGATTTAGATAAGTTTGAGGCAGTTATCAAAGATTTGGTGGAGAATATCAAAGAAGATGATGATTGTATTCTGAAACTAAAGGAGCAAGTCAAGAAGTCTTGGGATATAAGGAAAGAGCTAAGTGAACAATTAAAAGCCACAAATGAATCCATAGATAGTCTATCTATGCTAGTTGAAGAAAAAAAAAGGTTGAAGAACATTTGAATCAGGTTGTGAAGGATAAGTCTGAGGAATGTGAAAAACTAGGAAAAGAGGTCTTACTTTTGAAATATGATCTACAAGTAGCCAATAGCTATAAAGAAAAATTCAAAACAAGTTCTGCAAATCTTGAGGAGTTGATCGAAATTTAGAAGAGCTCAGATGGAAAGCAAGGCTTGGGATTTGAAAAAGGAGAAAGTTCAAAATTAGGCCAAGCAAACATTGAGATTAAGAAAAACAAAGGCAACCAGTTCTAGAATCAGAGAAGAAGACCTAGAAGACCTTTGGTTAGGCACCCAAATGCTCAAAGGTACCCATCTTTCAATGGCCATTGTTTTAATTACAATAAGTTTGGTCATAAAGCTACTTAGTGTAGGAGTAGAATGAATCAAAATACTCCATCATTCTCTGGTCAATGTTTCAATTGCAAGAAAATTGGTCACAAATCAAATGAATGCAGAAGCCTGGTAAGGAATTGTTTTAACAATACAAGAAATACTTAGTCTTTCAATGGAAAGTGTTTTGGATGTAATAGATTTGGGCATGTGGCTAACCAATATAGATCAAGGATGAATCAATTCAATGGAAGGAGTCAGGGATAGAGGAATATTGTGTGTTATAACTGCCATAGGCCTAGACATATTGCAAAATTATGTAGAAGCAAAAACATGAAAAGGAACAACTCTCTAAAAGGGAAAAATATAGAACAGAGGAATGATAAGGGAAAGGAAAAGGTTGATCTGGTTGAAACTAAGAAAGAGATTGGAAAAATATGGATAAAGAAAGATGTGATTGAAGTCAAGGATGAATCCACACCAGTCTTTGGTGCTGATACTTCCTCCGAGAAGTAAATTGGGAGCTCTGGCTCAGGGGGAGCTACATTGAAAATCCTAATCCCCTGGCTGAATAGTTAGTGCTAGAATTTGGCATGAAGATATGATGAAAAGCTTCATATAATAGATCTTTTGAAAGTATTTTTGGAAGAAAAGGTTCAAATGCATAACAGTGTAGAGCAATCCAAGTCAACTGTGCTTGACAGAGAAGTGTTTGACAACTTTTTGAAAGATAACATTTATGACAATTAGGTTTTGGCAAATGAGGGTTAAAAGGGTTGTATCTGAGGGGAATCACTTTGCATTCAAGCTCTCAAGTGTCTAAGGTGAACTAAAGAAAAATTCTTAGCAACTACAATGATTTCCAAATCAATTCAATACAAGATCAAGTAAAACTCTAAATCAACAAAAGAGGTTTGTTTTTTCAAAATTCAAAACCCTACTGAGAATTTATTTGAATCTTTGTGAAACTGGCAACACAACAAGTGATTGATATAACTGAGAGAGCTTAGCCAAAATTCAAGAAGCATCCATTCAAATCAATAAAGGTTGATCCAAATGGTGCATTTTGAGATGTTTTATTCAGTGTGATGCATGCAGAAGATGTTAGGGCTTATATTCATGTTTCCCTAGAGGACAGAGATAGTCAACTCATAGACCTATTTCTAAAACATCTAAGTGGTGATACATTTAACCTAAAAGAAGAATACAAGGCATTGGAGGAGAAGAAACTCATTCAGTATATAGATTTTCTAGTTTTTGCAGAAGATGAATGGGTCTGGTATGTCTTAAGCCAAATTCATGATGAGTTTATGTGGCTTAACTCTACATTCAAGATCACCAAAGATGACATAAGGGTAGTCACAAGATTAAACTCTACCATTACAGTGCCTATATTAAAGGTTAATGAAAGCCACCGGAGAAAAATTTGATAAAAGGGCATTGACAATCACTGATATTGAAGATCATGTAGTTAGGTTTGCATCCATGGTGATCAGCTACAAGGTCTACTTTACAAAATGAGAGAACTCTGTCTCCAGTACTACCATATATATTGCCTATCAAATGGTTAAGGAAAATGCAGAGTATGATCTGTGTGAACTACTCTAACAGTAGTTAATAGAGAACCTGAAGAAGACAAAAGAGAGCAAATATTCCTTCAAGTTTGGTAGATTAATTACATGTTTCTTCTTCTACTTTATGTAAGAGTTACCAGGCATGAAGAATGTATTTTGGATTAGAGACAAACATGTTGCAATACATATTAGAAATCATTTGAGAAGCATAGGAAATATTGATGCACAAAATTCAGCCCTATGGGATTATTTCAAACACTTCCAAAAGGTAATGTAATCTAGGGAAAGGATCCCTAAAACCACTGTGGAAAAGTACAAAGATGATATACGCTTTATTGTAAATAAGGATCAGTGTATGATGGAAGCTGTGGAGCCTAGAATAGTCTGGATTATGCCAATGGGATATGAAGTATCAAAAGATGTGTTAGACGGATATGCTCAACACATGTTGAGAAAACCAAGGGACCCCAAAGAAGAAAGATTTGGAACCTATGAGGAGCTATCAACAAAAATCCATGTTGAAGTAAGAAAACTAGAAATTTGAAAGAAGGCCCAAAAGATGGAAAAGGATTATGCCCTAAAAAAGGGTTTTACCAAAGAACAAATCATAGAATCAAGAAAAAAGGCATAAGCAGAAAGGGATGGAAGAGAGAAGAAATAAAATGAACTGGTCAAGGCTCTGGAAGAGCCTGAGGCAAAGGAAGAGGAACCTATTGTAACAAGGAAGAGGATAAGAGGTTCATCCTCTACATGAACTGCATCAAAAACCTTCAGTTTGACCTCATCTGTTAGTGTAGAGGCACTCACCAAGAAGCCCACTGACAAAATATTCAAAAGATAGAAAACCAAAGGTCATAGAATGTATGTTAGTATAGGAGTAGATGAGGAAGAGATAGAGTCAGATGAAGAAGTGAAGAAGATGAAAACTAAGGCTACCAAAGCCTCTGGGAGTAATAAGAAGAAAGCCTCCAGTAAGGGTAAAATCAAGAAAAGACAAGATGAACCTCTGACAAAAGAAGCTACAATGAGCTTAGAAGAAGTTTTGAAGGCCATCACAGTTGATGGCAATCTAAACCTGATTGCCCAATTATACAATGAATACAATGATGCAGATAAAAGGATCATTGAGAATGCTACTATAGAATACTTGAGCATATACAACAAAGCCCTCATTGAGATTATTACTGATCTCCTAGACAACTTGAGAAGTATAACATTTGCAAGAAAAGAAGTTGAAACGGCCAAGGACATTGAGCTTAGAGAACATACATTAATGAAACTATGTCCTAAAATCACTTTGGAAGATAAAGCAAAGACATCCAAAGTGCTTAGGAAGGAGTTTAGAACAAAGAAAAGAATGAACACTCTCATGTCAAATGACATTGAGAAAGTAGTGAAGGAAACTGAGGAAATCACTTTGAGAGTGTTAAAGGAATATCATCTTCCAACTATGTATGATAGAGAAGAAACAAATATTGGAGATGATACATCTATTCCTGAGATGAAAATGGATCAAGGATTAGACAAAAGTCATGAAGAGCCAAATAAGAAAGAAGATCCAGTCCTTGCTATTGGTTTGGATATTATTACTAAGGATCATTCTAGGACAAGTCTTCCTCTGGATCAACAAACTGATGACCAAACAGACAAGGAAAAGACTGAGGAACAAAACAAAGATGATGGTCAAGAAGAGGAACAAGCTAAGGAGAACTCTGTATAGGAACAAAAGGATGATGCAAATGAGGCCATGCATTTAGATCTACCAAAACAAAACCAAGAAGAAGTCTCTAGTATAGCAAGAGACATTGTAGAGTATGTCAAGGAATTCATGGAAAGAGAAAAACAAGTCTTGGATGAGTCTGATTTTTTGCAAGGACCAATAAACTTAGATTCAATGTCCCCTGTGTAGAGATTAAAATTGGTATCAATTGTGTAAGCAAAGGCACAGGAAGAAATATTGAAGTCACACATACAAGATAGTGAGTTAATTGGTGAAGTATCCAGCATTTTGGAGAAGTTGATGACATCATATCAAAATGATACCTCAATGTCTTCAACAAATGAACTCAAGGGACTCATAAACTTTGTAAGTATGCACTTTGAATCTTTTGAAAAGTCTACAGAAACAAAAGTGATGAAAGAGTTTGATGAGAAAAGATTAGCTGAGTTGAAGACCATGTTAGTAAATGATAAAACTCTATTAGATAATGGAATAAAAGGTATACAGAGTGATATTAAAGAAGCTTGTGACCTATACAAATTTTGTTTATCATGGCTAGAAGCTACAAGGGAGTTAGAAGAAAAGATCAAGGATATGGAGCTACAATTGATAAATATATCTAAGTCATTTGATTTGGCAACTGATTTAGTGAGTAACAAAGAGATACAAGTCATCAACATTCATAATAACTTGAGTAATCTACTAAATAAGAGGGATCAAAAGAAAAATAGAATGTGTCAGTTGAGAGGACTCATAAGTCCTAAGCTTGATTCAATGTCAAATCTTGCAGCAGAAGCCCTATAAGTACACTAATTGACACACCCTCTAATATACAAAAGGTAGAGAAATTAGTATTCCTCATAAATGGCCATATTCAAATTTTGGACAATGCAAAGAAGAGTTGGGATAGAGACATAGCTAAAATCAAGAACATCTTCAATGACATCCTACAACCCACATCAAATTAAGTGGAAGATTGTATGTGTACATATGTGGCAGAGTAAGATAGTTTTTACAATTTTTTTGGTCGTTTTGACACAATTTTGACTCTTGTACATACACCTTTGCCATTGATGTCAAAGGGGGAGAAGCAAACCAGTGAAAAATGGGCAAACACCTAAGGGGGAGAAGAAAAATAGAGTGTATATGGTAAGGGGGAGCAAATAAGCATTTTTCACTAAGTGTTGCCATCAATGCCAAAGGGGGAGATTGTTGACAAGAGACACTGCTCTGATGAATGTTGAATGTTGTCATTGATGGCAACAAGGAAAAGGGATTCTACCAGCATGGCAAAGAGACTTTACTCCTAAAGAATAAATGACTAAGTATAGGAAGTATACATTATACAAAGTAAGTGACAGTGTTTGAGATGGTGTGCCTCCGCAGTTAAAGACATTTGTATACAGTTCACGTATGTTACTCATAGCTACCTAGTTATCACATGTTCCAAGTGTTCAAGTCTTGACTTCCTCCAGAAGTCATATGGTGAAATATCTAAGTCCAGGTGAACAAAGTTAAGTTAGTAACACTACACAGTACCAGAGTAAAAGGGTCTGCATTCCTCCACTGTGGCATATTTTGTCTTGTAGTTCTAAGGCAACAAAGATACATACCATGGCTACTTAAATCTAGAGTTATAGCTTTTGAAGCTCAACAAATCACTTTCTACAAGTTCTCTAGTATCGGCTTCCAGTTTGATAGTATTTCACTATGACAGAGCAACAGTTCCAAGATCCACATTTTGCTATAAAGGACTATTATGTCCTGTGGTTCTGAAGGTATGTTAATATGTCAATAATGAATGTTGGATGTGATATTTAGAGTCTCATATGGTCTGCAGTGGATGTTATGATGTGACAGTTGAATTGGTCAAGTGGGTACTTAAGGGATAAGCTGACAAGTATGCTAGATCTATATACGGAAAAGATATAATGTTTGAACAATCATTCTAAGTGATGGAATGATTGGTCCTAACCTATATGAAGACTTTTGTATGTTCACTTGGGTTTGCATTGCTATTTGTACACAAGTTCAAGCCGAGAAGGTATAACATTTGTATACACATTTCATGTTTGACTTACCGACCTGATTGTGAGATAATTCTTGATGCGAATATATATACTCGATGTATTTTGGCATTAGAGTGTGGTGATGTGTGATAAGTGTGAATTTAATGTGTGTGTGATCTAAGGCAATCTTATGACCAAAAAAAAGAGTAAGGGCAGAAAAATAGAGCATATGTGAAGCAGAGTAGAAAAAGTAGAGAAAACATTATGAAGACATTTGAGTCTATATACTGAGCTCGAAATGTAACTACACCTGAGCATTCTTTAGATGCATTCATAGTAGTCATCTCTTGGTAGTGAGCCAATCATTCTTCTACCTTCTTGGTAGTGAGCCCTTTTGCAGTGAGCACTTCTTCGATAGTGAGTCCTCGAGTAGTGAGTCCTCGAGTAGTGAGCCCTAAGGCAGTGAGCCTTCATGTAATTTGGTATTATTATCATAATATATTGTGAGCTAACACTCACCATGGTTTTTCCTTTTTGGGGGTTTTCCACGTAAAAATTCTGGTGTCTATGTGTTATGACTTTATGGTTATTAGTCTTATGTTTATTCTGCTTTCATTTTATTGAATTTGGTAATTGGATTATAGATCATGTGAAGAAGCAGTTTTGTAGAATATTGATTCACCCCCCCTCTTAGTATTCATTGTGTTCAACATAGGTATCTCAGAATCAAGTGTAGCTACAAGGTGAGACAAAAGCATTTCAAAAGTGCATAGAAGCAGATTTAGAGTATTGCAAAGGCTTGTTACAACAATTTTACAATACGATACATGATCACATCTCAATAAAAAGTGATTCTACTAGTCAAATGTCAGTAAACATTACTCCTATCTTCATATATGGACTAGGTCCATTTTGATTTTCTTGTTTATGGACACATCGTCCTTATCAAAAGTGTATATTTGTTGTCAACATCTGCTAACTAGTAGAGCCACAGGTACAATGGAAGAATGAAATCACGAAAAATGAGAGAGGAGACAAAAGTGACTTAGGGTCACAATGTGGGAAGATGCCCCCAAGACAACCTACACAATGTTATGCCCCCAAGACAGCACACATAATTTTTGCAACAAGAGAAGAGTAGAAGAATAGATAAATAAATAGAAGAAATGTCACAACAGAGGTAGTCTCCTTGTATCCTTGACCTTACAAGGGTATCAATGGTCATCCAAGGAGACCTAAACAAACACTTAACACTATACAAGGGAACACAACACAACATATATATATATATATATATATATATATATATATATATATATAACATATATATACATATATATATATATAACATATATATACATATATATATATATACATATATATATATATATACATATATATATATATATATACATATATATATATATATACATATACATATATATACATATACATATATATATATATACATATATATATATACATATATATATATGTATATATATATATATATATATATATATATAAGAGGAGGGCAAGCTTGCGAGCATCTTGGAGAGGTGCCCTATAAAGTGTGGCAAAATAGATGAGAGATTCATACTTGTTTGATTTTCACAACAGTCATGTGGTGCTTGATACATAAATTTTTGTATGTTTGAAATCTTGTGATGCTTGCAAGGAGGTGAATCATTACCTTTATTAGTGGATTTTAATGACTCCTGCCTTTCTCTTTTTCTTTATTTTGCTTTCTTATTCTTCTTTTCTTGATGAGTGAGCTTTTCATGATGTAATGGGATAATTTTCATAATTAGAGCTTTCTCCTCCTTATTGTGATTGTATGTGGTCTATTCCTTTTGTGTATCTTGTGCATTCTAGTTATCTCCAGATCCATGAAGGGATAATAGAGGAGGAACCTTAGCGTAGATACCTTTTTCTCATGGATGAAGTAGATCTTTGAATTCTAGATAATCTTTTTCCACCTTTTCTGGTTCTATCAATCTAACTATTTCATCATATTCAAGAAATTCAACTTCAGGCTCTATTTTATTTTGTCATTCCACCATTATGTTGATGTTGTGCTTAGGAAAAGGATTAGTGAAGATCTCTATATTCTGATTTGGAGGAGTAACTGACTTATTTCCATTTTCATTCACACCAGTCACCTTTAGAATCAACGAGGTCTTGAATTTCATGTTTAAGACACATACATCTTTTAGTGTCATATCATTTTGAGCGGTGCTACTAGAAAATCAAATGAAGGTCCTTTCATCTTGTTATTGTCTATCAAAAGAGCAAAGGGATGCTTCAAAAAATTGTTGGTTACTTCTTAATCATTATCAAATTAAAAGAATCTGATAATGGAGTGAATATTCTTTATTGTTTCCTAAATTTGAATGGGGTCTGATTTGAAATAGCTGCCACTTGTGATTGAAATTTGTTTGACTATTATCCATTAATCTTGATGAAACTCTTGTTATGCTTCTTGAATGATTGTTGAGATGTCCCAGGTTCTGAATGACCAACCAAAGTTGATGAGTTATGATTCTCATACTGACTAGCTGAAAGTTGGTAATCACAGAGAGTTGTGCATAGATGTTGAAAAGAACTATACTTCATCAACAATATTTTGTCACGTAATACTTTTTGAACATCCTCATCTGTAATCAGATATTGTATTTGTGCAAAGAGAGCTTGATACCAACTAATGAACTCTGTTAATTTCTCTTTCAGACGTTTACAATGGACCAAGTCAATCAAATAAATAGGAGGTCCAATGTTTCCTTGAAAATGTTGCAAGAATTAATCAACTAGCTGTGAGAATGAATGTATTGAATTAGGAGATAAAGAGAAAAACCATTCCAAAGCTATATCTTTAAGAGACCATTGAAATAGTTTTGCTAACAATGCCTCATCAAAGAAGAAATCATAGTACACATTGTTGTGAATGCTGCCACATGATTATTAGGATCGTCTTTTCCACTTTACTTTTCAAAGTGGGGAGTCTCAAATTTGTCATGCATTTGAACTTGTAAGATTGTATAGGATAAAGGACTACAAGCATGATATGTTGGTATATTGGGTTGAGATACAATAGTCGTCATATTAGCTACTTTTTGTTGTAAGGATGTCGTACTTTGCAAAAGTTGGTTTAAGATTGCATCACTAGGTGATGTGGTTTGCGTATTGGATACCATGTTATTAAATGGTGCAGTATTGGAATTGAGGGGTGGTTGAGAATAGTTATTCATGGGTATGGACACATGTGGTAATAAATTTTGGCAATTGTAATTTATGGATTTGCAATTGTTTGCATTAGATGTTTCCATGTTAGTGGTAGCATTACCACAAGCTTGTGTACTAGTAGTGAGACTTGGTGATGTATAAGTGGATACTCCCATAGTTGCCATGGGTGACGATATTTGTGTATCATTTTATTTTGGTGATGACACATTGTTTATGATATTCACGTAGTTAGCCACTGACATAATGTTATTATCCACTATATGGGCTATTCCACAGTGTAATATTTAGCTAGATAGGAGCCACCCAAGATCTAGGACTTCATGAAAACACAAGAGAGACAATATGAAAGAATAATAATGTATTCTATCAATGAATGCAAAATTGTGTATGATACAATGCTTGTTTTTTTTACAAGAAGATCATTTCTTATAAAGACAAGGATGAGAGCCAAGATGTTGTAGTCATGTGACAAGTGTCTTAATCCTATGACATGTGACAAATATAGCACATGTGGAGGATAAGAAAACTATAAGACAACTAGCAACAACTAGACACAACTAGCAACAACTAGACACAACTAGGAACAACTAGAAACATCTAGAAGACTCACTAAGTCAAATTAACATGTGAATTATGTGAGGGAATTTTATTTAACTAATAAATGGTTAAATAATATTATGAATTATCCTCACACAAGGCAAACTAGATAGCAAATATCCCTATTCACACTAACATTCCCCCTTAAGTGCAACTTAGGGAGAAGCTGACTAATGCAAAGATTGATGGGTCTCAGCTACTAGGCCATGTTAGGTACCCATGTACAACAAATCTCAAGTGGAGTAAAAGAAAAAAACTCATGGGAAAAACTCCTCTCCAAAAGTGAGAATGCATACAAACATGGGCAAGTGATGGAATGATGGAAGAATCCAAACCCACCAAATACAACATCCATGACATATATACAATCAATATCCACCCATAAGAGGAAGAGCATGAGACAAGATGTCCTCCCCATAATGAAGTAGCTCCTACGCCAATGGTGAATGCTAGAAGAAGAAGACCAAAGATGATCCAAAACCTACAAACAACATTCCTCCCCTTGGGAAGAAACCAATCTATTGGTGCATGAAGAAACTCCAACTCCAAACTGAGAGATGAGGAAGGAAGTCTCATGAAATATGATGTATGTAAAAGATGACCATGTGTCTCCATGTGAATGTCGAAAGATACCACAATCGAATGAGGAGTCTTAGGTCTCACTAATGAAAGTGACAATCTAGGATCAAGTGAAAATTGATAATCATCAACCTCCAAAGACAAAGATGTGTTGACAACAGTTGTGCTATGACTGTCATCAAAGAGGAGAGATAACCCCTCAAATGTGTCATCCAAATCTTCAATGTGAGACTCCACAAACAAGTCTGAAATGCCTATCAAGTATTCATCCCACAAATTTGTATTTGAATGACAAGAAGTATCCTACTGAACTAAAGCACTGAACTCTAAAGAAGTAGGAGGTGGAGAAGATGGAAATGTAGCACGTCTCAAGAACCGATGAAGAGGCAAGAATACCAAGGTTCAAGTGACCAAACTTCTCCTTAGAAATATGATTCACACAAGGAGTGTGAATGTTAGCCAAATGATCTAAATCATCATCCGGAGAGAAACCATGAAAGGTGTTGAACTGAGTAGCATGATCAACCACCCCAGTAGCAATGATCTTTGTGCTGTCCAAGTCTTTGATAATAACCAAATTAGGTGTGAACTCCACTGTCTTCCTTGTACCACTATAAGTAATTTGATATATGGAAAGAAGGTTATTGGTCAATAAAGGCACACAAAGTACATCATTGAAAGTACCTTCACCAATATCAATGGTTCCCTTCCCAATTGCATTCATATATGTGTTATTACCCATCAAGATAGGTGGCATATCACATAGCTCAAATGAAGAAAACATATCCTTGGAAGAAGCCATATGATGAGAAGCACCTGAATCAAGAAGCCATTTACCTGATGTAGAACTTGTACTTGCACAAAGTGATTTACCTTTATGTTTAGGTTCCTTAGATTTTCTTGCATGAGATTTAGAAAGTACTAGCTACATAGATGATGGAGTAGAAGAAGAATCAAGTGATGAAAGTTTGTTCTTTTAAACAAGTTGCATCAACATGTCAATCTATTTCTTAAAACAAGTGTGTTCATCATGTCCTGATTTCTTACAATAACCACATGTAGGCTTCTCCTTCTTAGGTGTTCTTTGTGCTTGATCTGTTTGTGGAGTTTTCTTATCTTTCTTTTGTTTCTTATCAGAAGAACCTGATGCTTTGTGTTCCTTAGGTTGTGCAACCACCAAAGCATGATTATGTGACGGCTTAATGTACCCATAGAAAGAAGCTTTTGTTGCTCATGCATTAACATCTCAGCAAAGGATGCAAATGAAGACATAAAGAAAGAAGATCCCATAGTCAACTTGTGAGTGTGAAAGCTAGAAACAAAAGTTGCATATTCAAGACTAAGTTTGTTCAACATGTTGTTGATCAATTGGATGTCCTTTTTCTCAATACCCCATGATTTACATTCTGTTCTTAGATCATTAACCTTAGTTATATAATCCTATATGTTGCTAAAGTTCTTAGGATCAAGGCTCATCAATTCATTATCAATTTGATAGCCTTTAACTTCATCTTTTGTACCATACAATGTTTTCAATTTATCCCAAGCATCATGTGAATTTGTACATGCCTCAATCTAAAACAAGAGATCTAAGAAAATGAAACTATGAAGACATCCAAGAGATTTAGTATGCTTAATCATCCATTTTATCTTTTCCTTATCATTTGCAAGTTTAGGTATCTTGTTTTCAACATATAAAGAATGTCCAAGATCCATGAGGGCATTCCATGCATGTTGGCTCCAAGTTGCATAGTTATATGGTGTTAATAATGGAACCCTTGATTTATCCATGATGTAGAGGAAAAGAAGAGAACAAGAAGCTATATCAAAGCACAAACTGAATCAACACTATAATTTAAACCCACCTCAAACCAAAACAACCACCAATTTCAACTCTTTTCCAATCAATGAGTGATATGTATGCAAAGTGCTCCAAACTAAAAATTTGATGTCTAAAGAAAAATATGGAAAAATGGTATGGACAGAACTATATATCATAGAATTACCTTTCCAATGCCTATAATAAGTTGAAATTTCAATGAATTGGGTGAAAGTTGTGAGCTTGGGAGTGAAAAATGTAAGTTTTGGATTCAAATAGATATAGCAAGCACTTGCAGTAAAATATCAAAAAATTACCTACACCACTACGAAGTTCTCAAAACTAGATTTTTAATGATATCTTGTTTGTCAATTTTTGATACTGTGGTGAAAAGTTATGGCTCCCAGAAAAAAAACACCCTCCTAGGGCTAGAAGGGGGCCAAAGGGGGCCCCTGTTGATGTAGTGTTGACATCAGCAGTACTATCGACAGAATATACTCCCCTTGGCTGAAATATTCCCTACACGGCATATATAGGTGATGTCATCTATCAGATAGTGACATCATGATGATGTCAGTACATGGAAAAAAATACTGCCGGTTGGAGGAAAAAAACTGCTAGTTTGATTACGAAACCACCTTCCCTATTGTCGAAACCACCCTCTGCAATCATAAAACCACCTGATGTTATGGAAAAAACTACCTATGGTGTGGTGTAAAACTACCAGGACAATGTTATTTGGATGCTTGTTTTATACTGACCGGTGATTGATGAAGCCCTATCGGCCGTCGACTATCCCCTGTCACTCGTCAACTGCAAATACAATGGAGGATTGAGGAATATGCCGATAGAAACATTAGACGTGTATAGAAAATTACCTAGTGTTTTTTATTTGTAACCGTCTATAGTTTAGAGTTTTTTCCAGGTGGTTTACAGTTTGAAGACCGTCAGCTTGGTTGGAATGAAGCATGTGGAAGTATTAAACAAAAATGACACCAAAATTTTTTAAGAGGACTGCTGAGGAGATTTAGTGCCTACGGTTTAGACCAACCTGCCAGATGTTTAGATGTGCCAGAGATTTATTACCTCCGCTGGAAAGTATAATTGCCGCCAGTGGTTAATGATCTACTGAGAAGCCACCGATGCTGGTAAAGAGTTGAGGACTGTTGGGGGGGGCACGTGGTGCCCCCACAAACCCTGTACTCTGCATACCCTGTGACAGGGTATAGGGTACCAAAAAGAAATATTATGCAGAAAAAGACTTTATTAACCCATAGAGAAAAGACTTTAACCAGCATACCAATATTTTCACCACTAGATAAAAGTTGATATTCTGATTTGCCTATGCAATGCTTGCGCCAACAAGATTTCAAAGGAATATTCTCTACTACAATCTGTAAGATGGGGAAGGAGGCAAAAATTTTTGCGTTTTGATTCAATTGCTCTAATTTTAATGATTTTATAGTTGATCTATAGGTTTTGATGCCTTCCGGATGCAATGGCAGGGTTAATTTTTGCCCAAACTACTATGAAACTGCAAATGTCTCCCAGATCAAGTATCCATCCCCTAGATTGAAAATGCTATCGATTTGACCTCCGGTGTTCGATTTGGATGAAACAAAAGCTGATCTCAACTATCTTAGACCTCTTGAACACAATGGTGTGCTTAGATTTACAGTAGCACGCTTTGAAATGAACCTACAATACAAGGCTACAAAGAGGATACCCTCACAAATCTATTTTTTCCATCAATTCTTTCTAATTCTCTAGGTCATCATTCGATGCAAGAGAAGAGCATACTCAACTATCAAGATTTACCATGAATTTGCATTCAATCTCTCAATAATTTGGCTAACAAGAAGATATTCCACCTAGAGAGCTCTGATACCATGTAAGAGTTGGCTAGATAGGAGCCACCCAAGATCTAGGACTTCATGAAAGAACAAGAGAGACAATATGAAAGAATACTAATGTATTATATCAATGAATGCAAAATTGTGAATGATACAATGCTTGTTGTTGTTACAAGAATAGCCTTGCTTATAAAGACAAGGATGAGAGCCAAGATGTTGTAGTCATGTGACAATTGTCTTAATCCTATGGCATGTGACAACTATAGCACATGTGGAAGATAAGACAACTATAAGACAACTAGGAACAATTAGAAACAACTAGACACAACTAGGAACAACTAGAAATATCTAGAAGACTCACTAAGTCAACTTAACATGTGAATTATGTGAGGGAATATTATTTAACTAATAAATAGTTAAATAATATTATGAATTATCCTCACACAAGGGAAACTAGATAGTAAATATCCTTATTCACACTAACACATAGATTATGTCAACGCCTTCTTATCCTTCTTGCAATAATCCTCTTATACCTTCAAGAACAAGTATTGCTTCTTGAGCTAGATGTCCATTTCCCATAATTTTTTGAAAATCGGTAAGTCCTTTATCTAGTTTTTTGATTTGGTCTTCAAGTACATGTGAAACTATGTTAATTATGTCCTTAGAGTCATTAAATGTTTGTTCTTTTGACATGTTGATTAGTGACATTTTGCAAAGATGTTGATTCATCTTTTGTAAAGTAGTTGTGTAGTGGATTTTCTGATGTTTGCATATTGTTGCTATTGAAAGCACTAGAACCCATCAATCTACAACTTCTTCTTACCAAGGTGTTGGTGTTAGGGCAGTGGGTTATACAACTCATAGAAAATTTTTATAACACTCAATGCACTGACCAAGGATATGATCAATAAGATTATGAAAATTATGTTAGTTAGGCTTGTTGAAATACACAATGTGTAATTGCAAAAGTATTAATTTTCAAATGAAGGAGATGAAATGATGCAAGGTTACTGTGCAAAATTAGATTTGATGAATATTCATTCAATCAATATGATCATGTAAGAGAATTTTTGAAACCCTAATGCTAGCTTTTAGAATGCTTAAATATGCACTTTTTTTTCAAATTATGCAAGATTTTCAAATGAATATTGATAAATATGTAATAAATCAATGCAAGATTTGATTTGAACAATCAACAAGATGCAAATGTTCAAGGCTATGGCTTCACCAAAATCTTAAGTATGAAAAAGGTGAATGATGACAACTAGGACTAGATCAAACCCTTTTCCATATAACATTCAAGGACAAGATCGAGCCAAATCACTACCAAATGAAGGTGAACTAAGCTACAAATCTTGTACTCAGGTATACTATAGACAAACTAGATTTAATTTAGCCTTTCTATCAAACCCTAGGTTAATAATGCATGAAACCCCAGGTTAACAATGATCAGCTCATAACAGAGAAAGTACAATAGCAATCTAGAAACCAATTGCACATGGATGATCAGGAAGATGATAGAACCTATCTCTAGAAAGTAGAGGTGTCAGAGGACTAATTCAAGACCACCCAAGTCCTGACTGGAAGATTCTGACCAAGATCTGAACTAGAAAGATGTTGTAGATGCTACCCTAATGTCAGATCTAAAGTGAGAAAGGGTAGAAATACTAAGGCACCACCACCCAAGTCTTGGATAGAGGAATATTGTATAACTATTGTCAGATCCTAAAACCCTAATCTTCACTCAGTCTTCCTGTGTCTCCACATTCTCTTGATCTTGCTCCTATAACCTACACACAAGAAGATAAGAAGGGGTTGGGGGTTATGGTGTTTAGGGACTTACCTCAGTCAAATCCCAAGATAGCATTCAATCTTACCAACACCTTTGATTGATAAAGGCTATGTGCCCTCATGGGGGTAGAGGCTGAAAACAATGATAATGAATCAAATGATGATAAACAACAATTATATCACCTATGTGATGATCCCTTAGAATGATGAAGATCCTTCAACCCCTAAGGTGGATAGATGATAGCTTCATGCTTGCAACAAACATACAATAACAACACACAAATCTACTCTAGAATCATAATGAATGCTCTTGCTTACTTTACTTCAATGTAACAAGTTAGCTATATCCATCTAGGTTACAAATGAACTCAAAAACACATTTATATATACTTTCCCACTCACAATCATGAAATTAAACCAAAAGAGCCAACAATGAGAAACCTTTTGAAAGGTCCCAAGATGACCAATACTTGATTTTGCCCCAACCAATCAAGAGGGACTTGGGTAGTGGCACCCACGTCTTTGAGACCATAAAGACAACATAATGTCTAATTTTCATGCTAAGAAAGAAAAGGATGACTGGATCATTGATAGTGGCTTCTCAAATCATATGACAGGGGATAAGAGTAAGTTTGTTAAACTTGAAAAATATGATGGTGGAGTAGTTAGATTTGGTGATGAATAACACTAATGATGTTCTTTATGTTAAGGTTTTAAAGCACAATCTTTTGAGTGTTGGACATATGTGTAAGAAGGGTTACAATCTTATGTTTTAGGATGATGGCTATGAGATCAAGAAAAGCTCTGAAATAGTGGTTGCTACTGGAAAGAGAACTAGTGGAAATGTTTATCATCTCAAAGGTAGTAATGGTTGTTGCTTCATAACTCAGATTAGTGAAAGTTGGCTATGGTATAGGAGATTGTGTCACATCAATTTTGATATCCTAGTAAGGTTAAGTTCAGTTCAAGCTGTGAGAGATCTACCAAAGATTATAAAACCTATCAATGTCATTTGAAAGGAATGTCATGTTGGAAAGCAAGCGAGAGGAAGCTTCAAAGTCAAAGAACAATTTTCTACCAAACTGTTGGAATTGGTACATATAGACCTTTGTGGTCCTACCAGAGTAAGGAGTTTTCAAGATGATACGTATTTCATATTGTTTATTGATGATTATTCTAGAATGACATGGGTCACTTTTCTTAACAAAAATCAAAAGCCCTAGATAAGTTTAAAGTCTTTAAAGAAATGGTTGAGAATGAATTGGATATGAAAAACAAATGTTTGAGGTCTGACAAAGGTGGAAAATTTACTTCTAATGAGTTTAATGTATGTTTTGTGAGAATCATGGAATAAAGAGGCATTTATCTATCCCTAGGACTCCTCATCAGAATGGAGTGGTTGAAAGGAAAAATAGGACTATTCAAGAAGCTACAAGGACAATGATGAAAGAAGTGAACCTACCAGATGTCTTCTAGAGAGAAGCAATTCATACTGTTGTCTACATACAGAACAGAGGTCAAGTAAAAATAAATGACACAAAGATTCCTTATGAGCTATGGTATGGAACGATTCCAACTATTAAATATTTCAAAGTTTTTGAAAGCAAATGTTATATCAGAAGAGATGAAGAACTAGGAAAGTTTGATGCAAGGAGTGATGAAAGTATTTTCCTTGGGTAATCTAACAAAAGAAAAGCTTACTGTTGTTATAACAAGAGGTTAAGAAAGATTGTTGGGAGTGTGAGTGTGAAGGTTGATGAAGACATTTAGAAGATGCCAAAAGTTAATAATTATGAATTGGATGAGTCTTCCTCTAGTGAAGAAGAAGAATCTAAACAAAAAGAAGTGTAAATTGAAGAGGAAGAAGCTCCGGTGAAGTCTCCTAAAAATCCCAAGTATGTGTAGAGACATCACACTGAAGACCAGATCATTGGTGATAAGAACAAAGGTGTTTTGACAAGAAGCAGAGCTACTAAAGAATAGGTAAATATATGTTTACTCTCTAAAGTTGAACCTAAAATAGTAATTGAAGCATGCAAGGATGAGTATTGGATCAAGGCTATGGAAGAAGAACTAGTTAATGCAGACTGAGAAGAATCAGACATGGGAACTTGTCCCAAGACTAGAGAACAAAAATATAATTGGAACTAACTGAATGAAAATAGAGAAGTGGTAAGGAACAAGGCAAGACTAGTATGTAAAGGCTACTCACAAGTGGAAGGAATAGACTATGAAGAAACTTATGCTCTAGTGGAAAGAATGGAGGCTATAGGATGTTTTTGGCCTTTGCAACATATAAGGATTTCAATGTATATCAAATGGATGTGAAATCTACTTTCTTGAATGGTGAGTTAGAAGAGGAAGTATACATAGAGAAACTAGATGGATTTCAGTTGTCAGACAAACTAGATATGGTATGCAGATTGAAGAAGGCATTGTATGGAGTGAAGCAAGTTCCCAGAGCTTGGTATGCAAGGTTAGATAGGTATTTGTTGTAGCAAGGATTCAATAAAGGGTCTATAGACATTAATTTGTACATCAAGGCAAGCAAAGATCAAATCCTAATTGTTGAGGTTTATGTGGATGACATATTCTTTGATGGAAATGAAGGTATGTGTAAGGACTTTGCAGATGAGATGCAAAAAGAATTTGAGATGTCAATGTGTGGAGAGATGGAATTCTTCCTTGGGCTACGAATTAATTAGACAGATAAGGGCATTTTTATTTCACAATCAAAGTATGTCAAGGAATTTTTTGTGCTTTGCACACATGCCCCATTTTGCCAAATGGAGACCCCCTCTTTTGCTTTGGCTTGAAGTCTCAACCTTTCTACCTTATGATGATGAGAAAGTGAATTTGTGCTTAGAGTGCATGATTTGTTCCAAATTTGAGTTTTTTACATGTTTGGAGTCATTTGATGTTGTGCATGATTGATATGGAGGTGTCTTGGGTGGTCTTGTGCTTAAGAAATAGCCATTTGTTGCCTTTTGCACAAAAAATGGGTGTTACTGCATTTTGCTCTAAAATCCCATGTCACTAGATATTGCCCTTGAAATTGCTTCTATAGGATGTTTCATGTTGAAATTCCTGGTTTCTAGGTCTTAGACTTGCAAAATCATGTTCAATTCCACAAGTTTTCACTAAGGGGTTCGTATACTTTCATCCTGTCACATGGTCCTGAAGCCCTAATTTGGCTAAGTCTGAAACCCTGAAAATCCTAAAAAATGGCTAAGTCTAAAATCTGGTGGAACCTCCAAATTCTAGAATCTGCATATGAAATCCTATGGACCTAGAACCCATCTCAAACATTATAAAAGTATATTTAAAAATATTTAAAGTATAAGAAAAATATATTTTTAAATATACTTTCACCCTAGGCATTTCCAAATCTGGCGCTAAAAATGCCTACTACTGACCTTTGCGCTAAAAATGCCTCGTATCAACTTTTACACTAAAACCATCCTTGTCTAACTTCCCTCCAAGTTACCACTAAGTCAGTCACATCAAAAAACCCCACCGACGGCACTAGCAAAACTTGTACTAAAATCTTAAGACACTGACTTGCGCTGAAAAGCACCCTCACCGACTTTGGTCAGTGATCTCTCAAATCTGTGCAGGTCCATGCCCTTCAAAAGTAGTGCTAATGCATTTTGCGATGAAAACAAGCCTCTCTGACTTTGTACTAAAATGACCTTTGACTGACTTTTAGTCGTATGAACCCAAAATCCCCACTAGGTCAGTTGGAGGTGAAATCTTCACTAGGTCAATTAGAGGTAAAATCCCCACTAGGTCAATGACCCCCAAAATCCCCACTTTTTGCTTATTTTGGCCTAAGAACACATTTTTCCAAGGTGAAACTTAGATTTTCTTGGTGAATTTGGTCTACACATCTATTTATCACATCATGATTGATCTTTTTACTAAGTTTGTGTGGATTTTTGGCACGTTTTACAACAATTAATGCTACTGCACATGAAAAATTTGTGACCCCCAAAAATCTTGTTTTTTACAGAAAAGGCTAGAAAAACATAAAATAAAAGTCTGTAAATGGATTCAAATGACCACAAAAACTTCCTAAATCAATATATTGGCCAAATGGGTACTTGAAAATAGTAAAACATGCAGAAAATCATGCAAAAGTCACTAGATTTATAAAGTTGTCTATAAGGAAGCAACATTGACAATGAGTTGTTTTTTACTGATCCATTACTACAAATGGACATGTTTTGATCCAAATTGATGAGAAATGACTTGTTAAGATGAAATTGATTCTTTGCATTGTGAATTGTAGGTCTTGGAAGACACAGGAGCTTGTTGGAGTTGTCTTTGAAGGATGTACACACATATATGCAGTGCTGACCTAGAAATGCATAAACTTCATTTTATCAACCAAATTACTGCTGCACCTACAAGACGAAGTTAGTATGATGTCTGAGATGATAGAAATAAGTCCCTGGAGCTTGAAGACACTAAAGATCATGCCTACATCACTGTTGTTCCTACAGATCCAGTTCAATGCATAAGACATGTTCACACTTGTTCATAGTTGTCCTAGTAGTCTAGCTATGCAATGATGATCCAGCAAGCATCTAGTTGGATACACTTTCACTAAAAATGTGCCACATACCCCTCTTGATTCACTCAGCACTTGGAATGTCGTGAATCCACATTAGCTCAAGTTTCCAAGTGTCATGTGACTCTATTTTGGCTTTATTAGGCCCTGAAAATTGACTTTTCATCATGTACAACTAAATGGGTATCCATTTTGTCTAGATTCAATGTATTTGCAAGATGTATTTTGTCTTTTTCCTAAAGGACAAATGTAAATCTGAAAATGTAACAAACTGTTGTACCAAATTAAATGCCATGTAATCTAGACCGTTGGTGTTGAGTTAATCTCCACCATCCATTGAAAACTTGGTATGGTGCCTTGTCTATAAAAGGGTCATCATTCTTTCATTGTAAGAAGGAGGATTTGATAATGAATTGCTGAGACTCTATCAAAATACAGTCAATACAAAGAAAGTATTGCAGGTTGCTAGGAATTTATGTTTGTGTGTTGTCTTTTGGTTTTCATGGTTCATATCAATCTGAATTTAATTAGTTGTGCTTTTGCAATGATGGGTAAATGTTAAGATATCTAATGAATGCTTTGGTCCATACTATTAGTGCTTGTTGATGGTAAGTTGTTGTGTATAGTTAGCTTGGGCCCTGTCATTGAATATAGTTTAGTTGCACTCCACTAGTTAAGTTGTGCCATTGTTTAGGTGTTTAATGAGTGAATGCAATTTGAAAATCATAACGATCTATTGTGATGTTCACAACATGCCCCATTTTACTCCTTAGCAAAATGAGGACGCCTGCTGTGGCTTTTTGCTTTTTACTTGTGTGTGTTGTTTTGCCTGTTGGCAAAGGGAAAAGGGGTTAAAATTGCAAACATTGTTAAAAATAGAGAAAAAAATGCATTTTAGTACCAATGCATAGTATGGTTGGATTCCTTGTCAAAAATGAGCTAGGGTTGCTTTTTGAACCATGTCAAAATTTGTCATATTTTGCAAGTTATGAGCATTTTGGTAAAATGTACAAGGGAAGGGTTTGCTGTTTGCACATACAAGTCTCTTTGTATATCAAGTTGCATATACAAGGCCCTTTGTATGCAAGTTCACTTGTATACAAAGACCTTTGTATATCTCTTTCCATATACAAAGTCATTTGTATATGCAAAGATCATTTTATACTTAGTCACTTTTGTAGTCGGGTTCATATACAAAGTCACTTGTATGTCTTTTTGCCTTGCATACATTTGGTAGAGTTTATGCATACATGCAAGTTGGACTTGAAATAGTTAAGAGTTGAAATGAATAAATGTTTAAATCCATCACATGTATTTCACGTTTGTATGTTTGGCGGGTCGTAACATATAATACATTTATACAAGGAATGGAACTGAAAAGTTATTAAGCAATGTTAATTCATTGTATATTTCGAGCTTGTATATTTAAACATACATTTGATATATACATTTGCAGTGTGTAGGCTACGGACCTAAAAGCATCGTGAAGAAGAGTTAAATGGTTGTATATTTGGTGCTTGTATGTTTTTACATACAAGCGAACCATAGAAGTTAAAAGATACAAGGCTCATAATGTACAAGCGTTGGACCTGAAAAGTCTATTAAAACAGCCTAAGTCCTTGTATGTTTTTAGCTTGTATATTGGCGAGATACAAGTGTTTTATACATCAGGTGGACCCGAGACATTTATGAATTTGAATTAAGTCTTTGTATGTTTCGACTTGTATGTATGTTTCGATGTACATACATTCTGAAACATACAAAGTGGAGATACATTATCCAGAACCAAAATTTCATGAAGCAGAGTTAATTCAATGTATATCGGGCTTGTATATTCTTATATATAAGCCAATATACATTGCGCTTATACAAAGCAGAATCAAAGGGAAAATCAAAACTGATTAAATGCTTGTATCAAACCCAAATGTATATCGGAAGATACAAAGGTTATGTACATGCGGCGGACCCAAAAATTTATTGGACGTAATTAAATCCTTGCATATTTTGTGCTTTGTATATTGAGGATATACAAATACATTATGCAAGCCACGGATCTCAGCAAAGGATTAAATTTGGTTAAGTACTTGTATCACATCCAAATGTATATCAGAAGATACAAGTACAATATACAAGTGCTACATACAACGCGGACTTAAAAGAGTTATCAAACAATGTTAATTTGTTGTATAAATTCCGGCTTGTATATTTACATATACATTGCAATATACAACAGTTTATACAACTGCCAGAATTGAAGGTATTATGGAATAAGGTTAAATCGTTGTATAAATCTGGACTTGTATATTTCCAAACATATATTGCACACATACAAGCCAGAATCCAAATGAATCTGAAGTCGGATTTAAATATCACGTCTGAGTTGAATATCTAAAAGATACAAACATTCTTATACATTACACGGACACGAAGGAAAGTTAAGAAGAGTTAAATCGATGTAAGCGTCTGACTTGTATATTGCGATATACAAGGAAATTTTGAGCGGGAAAACAAAGCGATGGATTTTTTTGAATCCATTTTTAGAGCCCGAATGCATGTTTTTGGTCAACGATGGTTGACCCGACTGGTTTTAACGCTGTATATGCATTTTGATGCATATTTTCCATGGTTTTTGGGCCCGATGGCTGTGTTTGTACATTTGGAGCTTGTTTTAACATAAACATTTATTTTTCCTATTGACTTACCAAACAATGATGCTTATTCCTGCTTATTTATTGCAGATTCTTGGAGTAGCTGAAGAAGCAGAGTTGCCGACATAGTGGCAGTGAGCAGGTGAACATAAAGACGGAGCTTTGAGTGGCGATGACATCACGCAGGATAGTACTGGATCTTGAGAGGCCAAACACACCAGAAGAGGAGGGGCTTTCAATGTGAGACAGTTTGCAGATGGAGACATTATTGTTAGAGCGGTGCCCTATCTGGGTTTGCTGCTCGATTTCTTAGCGGGATTCATTTCTCACTGTTTGATGTTGCATTTCAAGATGCTGACCATTGATCTCCTAGGGTTTTGGGCACCATTTTGGGGAAGAAACCAGAGATATATATTGAGCCCCTATTCTGTACAAAAGGAGGAGGTCAATCATACAAAAAATTAGACCTGTAGTAGTTTCATAAAGAGCTCAAATTACTGAGACTAGTGAGGACTGGATTGTTGAAATAATTAAGTTCCTTTCCTCAGATCATTGTAAATATACCTATTTTACGAACATACTATATGGAGATGAAGCTTCAGACTATATCCTGATTGTAAACCTTAAGTAGTCTTCAACTTAATTTCTAGATATGTACTGGTGAATGCTATGTTCTATAGAAACGCTTTCATTTCATTACATGTTGTCAACTTTTACCCTTGAAGATTTGCACTGAATCATGTGGATTTGTGGACTATCCTGGTGAAGTATGATTTTAGTTTCCTTCTCTTCATTGCATGTATGGGAATATGTATGTGGATCCGTGATCTCAGTCAAGTAATTTTAGGAATCTCACTCTCTAACCCTTTTTCTCATTTTAATTTCATTGAAATCACTTTCATAACTGCACATCATGATAAATATTGAGCAGAATAGAAAAATATGCTGACATCCTGAAGACAACTGAGTATCATTAGCATATTTTGAGTTAAATGCATGTAGTATTGAAAATGTCATGCAGAGAATCAAAAATAAGGGTAGAACTCATGCAAATATCAACTTAGACACATCCTTTGAGGATATATGATGTGTAGAGTAACTTCCCTATATAGCATTGTTGCAGAAACAGAATCTACAGATCTACGTAAGACCCCAAAATGGAAAACAGCAATACACATCAACCACATATAACATCAGCAGATTATGAACTAATCAACGGGGACTTGGGATCATGAATTCTTTGAATTCATTGTATCTTTCAGGATAAACAAGGGTTGTTGTGTAACTTTTGTTTTGTGTGCTTAGTTGTGACTAACATCATATACCAATCAACAGAAACTAGCGCTAGAAGGAGGGCTGTTAACAAAAGGAAACTGTAGACTCCTGCATACATTGCTTAAACATCCCGTCAGTTTGAATTCTAACCATAAACTTGCCATTTTGCCTTGAAAACTTGAGAAATCCTAGCTTTCAGGCCAAATACCAGGTCCAAATCTAGTGGACTCTTCGAAGAACTGCCTATCAGGGGATTTAGACCTAGGACTATGGATATTCATCACACCCCTAATTCTAGTGCGACAGAATCCTCACCAGAACATGCTCCTGTCACTCCTATTGGCTTTCAAACACCCACCAGACCACCTATCACACCTTAGGCCCAGCCTCAACTTGTCATACCCTAGATCCAACCTCCACCAATTGCAATGTCATTTTTCACAGCAGAGTCATTGCTAGCCTTCAATGCATATCATGCTTTGCCTAAAAATCTAGATAAAATTTGTCCTAGGTACCATCCATATCAAGATGCTGATGATCATGTTAGGACCTTCAAGGAAGCTATTGTAGGGCTAAAATTGAGTATGAGGATGTGGTATGTAGATTGTTTCCATTCTCCTTAGGAGAAAAGGCCTATAACTAGTATACCAGTCTAGGTCAGGGTTCAGTCCGTTCATGGGATGCCTTAGAGAAAGCTTTCAAGAATAGGTTCAAGGTGCCTATAGATCCTTCAATGAACTATCATCTATTTGCCACCATTAAGAGGTGCGAAGGAGAACTTATGACAAACTTCAACGCTAGATTCCAGAAGATGTTGTCTAAGCTAGTTGCTCCCTACATTGTAATAGACAAAGCTGCTAGGAGCAACTATTATTCAGCTTTAGATCCCCTAACCTCCATGTTTATCAGAAGAACACACCCTAGTGTAACAACCTTAGCATAGGCTTTTGAGGAAGCTATCAAAGTTAGTCAGCAATTGGCTCCTGCTCCCACACCAAACATTGCCTTCCCTACACTTCTTGGTTATCCTACATATCCTGCCTACCAACAAACTAATGGAGCTATGGTACCTTCAGCTGTCATGCCAACCCCTTTGTAGATACCTCCACTTAGTGTCATGCCACCACTGAGTGGGAATAACCAAATGTTACCATATCAAACACAAATGCCTCAGGCTATAGAACAATCCAACAATAGCAATGGGTCTTCCTTTTTCAAGCCCCAGACAGAGAATGTGATGGCCAAGGTTCAGGAAGAGAAGGAAGAAATCAAAGAAATATCAGCTCAGTTAAGGAAACTTACTACTGAGGTCACTCACTTAAGAAATCAGAATTTCTACTTTCAACCTAATCAAAACAAAGGTTATGCCAATGACAGATCAAATTATCTTGATAGGGGGTACAACAATTACAATAACAACAATGGCAACAATAATCCTCCTAGACAGCCTAGAGTGTGGAACACCAAGTCAAACAATGGTTCCTTACCCTCACCCCTAGACAATTAGCCTCTTGGTGAACCTAGATAGACCACCAGAGTAAACCTCACAGAGGCAACACTTACGAACTGGTGCAGGATACATAACACCAACGCTCATGTAGAGTTGGACTGTCCTTAATTCAAGATTGCTGCTAGCATATTCCAAGATGAAGTGGCCAGTGCCTTAGGTAACCCACCTTATGTAGAGGGAAATGAAATTGTCCCCTGTGAGTATGATTCTGCCCTAGTGCTAGAAAGCTTCATGCATTATCCTTATCAGTAGACCATATCATCACATCAGGATTACACCTCAACATGTGAGGAATCAGCCATGGCTTTTGAGTCTAACTATGTTTTCCCCTTTGAGGATGAGAATGAGCCATCAATTGAGCATGAGGAAGTCAATGCTTATCAACAACAACCTCAAGGTAGGCATAACTATAACTTGAGGAATAACCCAAGAAGATCTGCTGATCCTTTGACCACTTCCTTGCCTCCAAACAAATTCAATACTCCACCTGATCCCAAGGCAAGTAATAACCCTAGACTCCCCAAGGTCAATGCTTAATATCTTGCACCACATAACACAGCACTAAAAGCTACAAATCCACTTCCTAAATCTGACAAATTGGTTACATATCTAGCAAATGAAATGAAAAAAGTAAAGATCAGCTTGCCAATGTCAGAGTTGCTTAAAACCCCTACTATCAAGAATGCTTTCATGGAATCATTGGATGGTTCCACTCAAAAGGAAGATAGCCATACCCCAGGCCAATTTAGAAATAAAGATCATGCTGCCAAGGATGTTAACATCAAACCTAAAACCTCAGCTACTATTCAGGCTACAGATACCTCCCACATGACCCTATACAAAGACAAGAGTGAGTCACCTCCCTTCCTCCTTACCACAAGGATGTTTGGTAAAAATTTGCACAACTGCTTAGTAGACTTAGAAGCATCTACCAATGTAATGCCCCTATCCATATGCGATGGTTTAGGGTTACATCCTGGTAAATCATTGAAGAAGGTAACATAATTAGACAAAATAGAAGTAAGTGTGGTAGGGGAACTGACCAACATTCACATGCAGCTAGCATCGGATCCTAGAATCTAGCACTATATTGATATTCAGGTAGTTGATATACCTGATACATATGTAATGTTACTTAGCAGAGACTGGTCAAAAACCCTCAATGGATACATGCCAACTGATTTCAGCCATATGTGGCTACCTTGGAAGGGTATACCAAATTAGATAAAGATCGAAGCTGAACCTTGCATGAGACACATGATCACCGAGTATAATAGAACTAATGAAATCATGTATGTGGATGTGGAACCTGGAGTTTACTCCATCAGACCTCAAACTACCAGCATAGAAGAAATCCTGATGCTTGACATACATGATCATAATGGTGACCTTTGGAGTGATGAAATAAATTCAGAGCCTGATTGTAATCTTGGAAATAAAATAGAATTGGATCATTTCAAGAAATTTGAGTGCATTTATCTAGATAGGTGAAACAATGTCAGTTATTAAATGTGCATGTTCACGATATTCTAATTGATGGATGGTGCAGGTTGCATGAGGAAGCTCATTCTGAAAAAACTTGTGATGTTTATTTAGACATGTTGGAGTTGGAGCAAGCATATAGTGAAGCATCTTCACCCGTAGTAAGTTCCACAGATAATGATAGTGATACTGATTTTTGTTTGTCTTCTGCAAGAACAGGAGGATGCACATAGAAAGATGAAAGTTCTGCTCATATGACAGAAGAGATACTGGTATGCAATGGGGGTAATGATAAGAACAAGAAGAAAATCACCCCTGGGAGTGATTGTTTAGTGGAGTTAGATTATGAGTTATCTGACGAGGATAGTGGCAGCAATCTATCCAAGTTCGAGGAATTTCTGTCGAAAGAAATCCAAAAAATGACGCAGCAGCATAGGCTTCCCCGGGATGCCTTGATTGAGAAGTGGTGCAGGTTGCATGAGGCACCTCACTCGGAGACATCTTGCTCATTGTACCCACATATCTTGAGAAGGCATATGCTACCTGGTCCAGAGAATGTTCCTCCTAATGATAAGAGAAAAAAAGAAATACCATCTTCTCATAAAGCCGATAAGGTGGTGTCTAAGAGGGCTGAGACACCAAAGCTAAAATGGATATCTAGTGGTGCAGCTGCCAGAGCCTAAAGAAAGAAAGAAGCACCAGACAAGCTTTTAGATGAAAATATGCCATGGATCCTCAGGTTTGATAGATCCAAGTCAAAACAAGGAGCTAGAGTAGGGATAGACCTCATTGACCCATCTGGAAAATCCTATTTTGCAGTGTACAGATTGCAGTTCCCATGTACAAACAATGTGATAAAATATAAAGCTCTAATTTATGGGATACTGTTTGCTCTTAGAAAGAAGGTCAGAATTCTACATGTCTATGGGGACTCAGAATTAGTTGTCAAACAGGTAAGGGGTATATACTCCTGTAATTACAGAAGGCTGTCCAATTACAGACACAGGGTGTGGAACTTAATAGAAGAGTTTGATGCATTCAATATCACCCACGTACCTAGAGAGCAAAACCATAGAGTAGATTCTTTGGCCTAGGCTGCTAGTACTCTAGAGCCACTGTCCATATTAGGTTTGAAAAGATTCTCAGTTGAATTAGTATTAGTGCCTTTAGTACCTGATAATGTAACTAATCTCCAAGTATTTGATGATGATCAGTATATATTGGATTTTATTTCCAATAGAGATGTTTTTGAGGCACAGATCATTGATGAAAAGAATCTAGAAGATCACGTCTAGGAAGAAGAAGAAATCCTGGAGCTGCCAAGTAACAAAATCCCTAGGGGAATGATAGAGCTAGAAAGAGCATTTGATCTGGATAGCATGCTGTAATAAAGGGATCTTCAAAAGGCTGATGAGGGATAGTATTCGCAGGTTGACATTGGGCAAGGTGATAAAAGAAGAAGCATCCTGATTGGGAAGGTCTATATAGAAGAAGAGTTGAAAGGGATAACTTAGGCCCTCAAAGATTACATCCATCTCATTGCCTGGACGTATGATGAACTAAAAACTTTTGACACATCAGTCATCACTCATACGATACCTGTGAAGCCAGACACCAAGCCTTTTCGGCAAAAGCAAAGACCCGTCAACGCTTTACTAGAGCCAATTATTTTTGAAGTTAAAAGACTGCTTGATGTCAGGATCATATTTCCTGTGAGACACTCCACATGGGTGGCAAACCTGGTCCTAGTGAGAAAAAAGAATGGTGACATCAGACTGTGCGTGGACTTCGAGAACTTGAATCAAGCTTCTGAAAAGGATAATTATCCTTTGCCTTCTCTAGATGAAGTCCTGCAGATTGTGAACGGTGCCAAGATGATGTCCTTCTTGGATGGTTTCTCTAGATACAACTAGGTGATGGTGGACAGAATTGATAGATTAAAAACCACATTTACCATGAAATGGGGGATCTTCGCCTACAGGCGCATGCCATTTGGGTTGATAAACGTTGGAGCTACATTTCAGTGAGCAATGGACATAGCCTTCAAAGGCTTAATTGGTAAGTGCATAGTAATATACATGGATGACTTAATGGTGTTCTCCAAAGATAGAGGAAACCATGTCGAGGACCTGAGAAAGGTGTTGAAGAAGTGCGAGCAGTACGGCATATCCTTGAATCCCAAGAAGTGCATATTTGGGATGACCACAGGAAAATTGCTAGGTCACCTGATAACTAAAGACAGGATCATCATTGATCCTAACAGAATAGAATCCATCATGAAGATACAACTACCTGGAAGCAAGACGGAGCTCAAATCTTACTTTGGTAAGATCAATTTTGTTAGGAAATTTATCACTAGCTTTGCAGAGATAGTCAGGCCCTTGAATGCCATGCTCAAGAAGGATGCTAAAATTGAATGGACACTGGAAGCTAGAGTAGCTTTTGAAGACATTAAGAAGGCCATATCAAATGCTCCAGTTTTGATTAGTCCAGATTACACCAAAGACTTCTACATCTACTCATTCACTTTAGAGCATACGTCTATAGCAGTGCTGATCCAGAAAAATGAAGAAAAAGAAGAAAAGCCTATAGCCTTCATGAGCTACCCTTTCAAAGACGCAGAGCTCAGGTATATGGACATTGAAAGATAGGCGCTTGCTTTGGTCTGAGCAGTCAAGAAGTTCAGGCACTACATCCTAAGAAGTAAGGTGATTGTTGTTGTACCTGATGTAGCAGTGAAAATGTTGTTAATGCAAAGTGAACCAAGTGAGAAAAGGGCTAAATGGATCACTGTCCTCCAGGAGTATGATATGGACATAATACCTATGAAGTTGGTAAGAGGGCAGGCATTAAACCAGATGATATCAGAGATTGATCCCAATATCATGAGCCAGCAATAAGTTGTAAATGCAAAAGATGACGGAGAATGGTACTCAAACATCAAGCACATCCTGATCACTGGAAGATGTCCCTCTAGACTGCAGGCCTCACAGAGGAGAGCCCTAAAGATAAGGTCACTAAAATATATGTTAAAAGGAGGAGTCCTTTTCAAGAAAAACTATGAGGGGATATACCTAAGGTGCCTGGAAAGATCAGAAGCAGATAAGGTGCTAACAGAATTACATGATAAATTTGGGACTGCACATGGGTCATCCTTAGCCACCACTCATGCTATCCTCAGGGTAGGGTATTATTGGCCCACAATTTTTAAAGACACAGCTGGGCACATCAAATGCTGTCATATGTGTCAGGTTACTACAAATAGAGAGAAATATGCTGCTCAACCTTTGTAGCTAGTGATGGAGATGCGCCCCTTTGCTCAATGGGGAATGGACTTCATAGGACCCATCCATCCTCCATCATCCTTAGGCCACAGGTATGTTTTAACTATTATTGAATACTGTACCAGGTGGATTGAGGCTGTCAGTAGGAAGACATGCAATGCTGAGGATGTCATCAGTTTTCTGGAAACCAATATAGTGACTAGGTATGGAGTTCCATATGCTTTAGTATGTGATAATGGACTTGCTTTTGCCTCAATTAAATTGTCAAGTTGGGCTTTTGATCATGGGGTCATTTTAAAATTCTCCTCAAACTACTATCCCCAAGGGAATGGATTAGCAAAATTCACAAACAAGAACCTATTGAACATCATAAAAAAGATGATAGATAAGAACCCAAGGGAATGGAACACTCTATTGAAATATGCCTTGTGGGTAGATAGAACCAGGAATACAGTTGCATTAGGAAATTCACCTTTTCACTTAGTATATGGGGTGGATCACATCCTCCCTGTCAACTTAAAGATTCCTACACTATAGTTCATACAAGAGTACCTAGGCATAGATAATAAACAGGAAGTTAGATTGCTACAACTAATGCACCTAGAGGAAAAAAGAAGTGTAACAATTAACCAATTTGCTAAACATCAGGCTATTGTCAAGTGTTGGTTTGACAAGAGAGCCAGAATCAAGGCTTTCAGGATCTCAGATCTAGTCCTGATGTGGGACAAAGTACATGAAAGGAAGGGTGATCATGGTAAATTTGACAAACTCTAGATAGGCCCCTTTCAAAATTTTGAAATTCTAGGAGACAGCACCTACAGGCTCAAGTCCTTAACAGGTGAGGATGTTCCATTACCAATTAATGGATAGTTCCTCAAACACTATTTTCAAGCCTGAAGTGGCATCATGACAGTCATGTGTATCATAGTGTACTTTCTTTGTATAGTTGTTTGTACAGTGGCTTTGTTTTGCTTGTTTTGTTTTGGTTGCTTTGTTTCCTCAGCAGGGATCTTTCTTTTGATTTAGAGTATGAAGGAGCAAATTAACAACCACTGAAAATAATGAAAAATTTAGATCATTAAGGTTAATTATTTGACATTCAGGCATAGCTTGTTGTAACTATCATGAATGTAGAAAGTTGTTTAACTTGTGAAATTTTGTATTCAATAAGAATGGGTTGAGTACTCAAGGAATGTTTCTCACAATGACACACCTAAAATCCTTGGGTTTGTTCAACTTACAAATGTAGATATTAGGTGAGAAATCAGAGGTCACCCTTGCTACCATTACAAGTCTCAGCTTAATTTCAGCAAATGACCACTCCTTGAATCATGAAGTTACAAATGCAATATCTTATGAAATCTCTATCAAAATACAAAAAATATATAAATACATAAAATGGATTATACTGAAAATCTAGATTAAGCCATCTAAGTAACTCTACCGGGGCTATAGACGCTCGCTAGCAGTGGGGCTTTACTTAGGAGAATTGTGACGATAACCTTATCGGGGCTATGGATGCTCGCTGGCAGCAAGGCTCTATCCAGTTGGCTATGAGGGAATGTCCTCACCTACGTAGTCTAATATCAGTCATGGGTTTGTTCAACTGATCTTCAAGATGAGGCTTATTAATCACGTGCACCCACTTAAACTGAAATGAAAATTCATGCACCTTATTGAATACATTAAGTCCCAAGTTGAATGATGATTTGCAAGAAAGATAGTTAGAAGTTATGAATTTATTTCATTTGGTTTTCTTTAATGGGTTGAATTTGATTGTTTTGTTTGGTTGCTAGTTGTTGTGATGTTCACAACACGCCCCATTTTACTCCTTAGCAAAATGAGGACCCCTACTGTGGCTTTTTGCTTTTTGCTTGTGTGTGTTGTTTTGCCTGGTGGTAAAGGGAAAAGGGGTTAAAATTGCAAACCTTGTTAAAAATAGAGAAAAAATGCATTTCAGTACCAGTGCATAGTATGGTTGGATTCCTTGTCAAAAATGAGCTAGGGTTGCTTTCTGAACCATGTCAAAATTTGCCATATTTTGCAAGTTATGAGCATTTTGGTAAAATGTACAAGGGAAGGGTTTGTTGTTTGCACATACAAGTCTCTTTGTATATCGGGTTGCATATACAAGGCCCTTTGTATGTGAGTTTGCTTGTATACAAAGACCTTTGTATATTGCTTTCCATATACAAAGTCATTTGTATATGCAAAGATCATTTTATACTTAGTCGCTTTTGTAGTCGGGTTCATATACAAAGTCATTTGTATGTCTTTTTGCCTTGTATACATTTGGTAGAGTTTATGCATACATGCAGGGTGGACCCAAAATAGTTAAGAGTTAAAATGAATAAATGTTTAAATCCGTCGCATGTATCTCGTATTTGTATGTTTGGCGGGTCGTAACATACAATGCATTTATACAAGGACCGGAACCAAAAAGTTATTAAGCAATGTTAATTCATTGTATATTTCAAGCTTGTGTATTTAAACATACATTTGGTATATACATTTGCAATGTGCAAGCCGCGGACCTGAAGCATCATGAAGAAGAGTTAAATGGTTGTATATTTGGCGCTTGTATGTTTTTACATACAAGCAAAACATACAAGTTAAAAGATACAAGGCTCATAATGTACAAGCGCCGGACCCGAAAAGTCTATTAAAATAGCCTAAGTCCTTGTATGTTTTTGGCTTGTATATTGGCGAGATACAAGTGTTTTATACATCGGGCAGACCCAAGGCATTTATAAATTTGAATTAATTCTTTGTATGTTTCGACTTATATGTATGTTTCGATGTACATACATTCCGAAACATACAAAGCGGAGATACATTGCCTGGAACCAAAATTTCATGAAGCAAAGTTAATTCAATGTATATCGGGCTTGTATATTCTTATATACAAGTTGATATACATTGTGCTTATACAAAGCAGAATCAAAGAGAAAATCAAAACTGATTAAATACTTGTATCAAACCCAAATGTATATCGGAAGATACAAGGGTTATGTACATGCGGCGGACCCAAAAATTTATTGGACGTAATTAAATCCTTGCATATTTTGTGCTTTGTATATTGAGGATATACAAAGACATTATGCAAGCCACAGATCTCAGCGAAGGATTAAATTTGGTTAAGTACTTGTATCACATCCAAATGTATATCGGAAGATACAATATACAAGCGCTACATACAACGCGGACTTAAAAGAGTTATCAAACAATGTTAATTCGTTGTATAAATTCTAGCTTGTATATTTACATATACATTGCGATATACAACAGTTTATACAACCGCCAGAATTGAAGGTATTATGGAATAAGGTTAAATCATTGTATAAATCAGGACTTGTATATTTCCAAACATACATTGCACACATACAAGCCAGAATTCAAATGAATCTGAAGTCGGATTTAAATGCTTGTATCATGTCCGAGTTGAATATCTAAAAGATACAAACATTCTTATACATTGTGCGGACGCAAAGGAAGGTTAAGAGTTAAATCGATGTATGCGTTTGACTTGTATATTGCAATATAAAAGGAAATTTTGAGCGGGAAAATGAAGCAATGGATTTTTTTGAATCCATTTTTGGAGCCTGAATGCATGTTTTTGGTCAACGATGGTTGACTCGACTGGTTTTAATGTTGTATATGCATTTTGATGCGCATTTTCCATGGTTTTTGGGCCCGATGGCTGTGTTTGTGCATTTGGAGCTTGTTTTAACATAAACGTTCATTTTTCCTATTGACTTACCAAACAATGATGCTTATTCCTACTTATTTATTGCAGATTGTTGGAGTAGCTAAAGAAGCAAAGTTGCTGACATAGTGGTGGCATGTAGGTGAACATAAAGATGGAGCTTTGAGTGGTGATGACATCATGCAGGATAACACTAGATCCCAAGAGGCCAAACACACTAGAAGAGGAGGGGCTTTCAATGCAAGACGGTTTGCAGAGGGAGACATTATTGTTGGAGTGGCACCCTATCTGGGTATGCTACTCGATTTCTTAGTAGGATTCATTTCTCACCGTTTGATGCTACATTTTAAGATGCTGACCATTGATCTCCTAGGGTTTTGGGCACCATTTTGGGGAAGAATCCAGAGATATATATTGAGCCCCTATTCTGTACAAAAGGAGGAGGTCAATCATACAAAAAATCAGACCTGTATTAGTTTTATAAAGAGATCGGATTATTGAGACTAGTGAGGACTGGATTGTTGAAATAATTAAGGTCCTTTCCTTAGATCATTGTAAATGTACCTATTTTATGAACATACTGTATGGAGATGAAGCTTTAGACTATATCGTGATTGTAAACCTTAAGCAGTCTTCAAGTTGATTTCTAGATATGTACTGGTGAATGCTATGTTCTATAGAAGCACTTTCATTTCATTGCATGTTGTTGTCAACTTTTACCCTTGAAGATTTGCACTGAATCATGTGGATTTGTGGACTATCCTGGTGAAGTATGATTTTAGTTTCCTTCTCTTCATTGCATGTATGGGAATATGTATGTGGATCCATGATCTCAGTCAAGTAATTTTAGGAATCTCACTCTCTAACCCTTTTTCTCATTTTAATTTCATTGAAATCACTTTCATAACTACACATCATGATAAATATTGAGCAGAACAGAAAAATATGCTGACATCCCGAAGACAACTAAGTATCATTAGCATATTTTGAGCTAAATGCATGTAGGATTGAAAACGCCATGCAGAGAATCACAAATAAGGGTAGAACTCATGCAAATATCAACTTAGACACATCCTTTGAGGATATATGCTATGTAGAGTAACTTCCCTATATAGCATTGTTGCAGAAACAAAATCTATAGATCTACGTAAGACCCCAAAATAGAAAAAAGTAATACACATCAACCACATAGTAACATCAGTAGATTATGAACTAATCAACAGGGACTTGGGATCATGAATTCTTTGAATTCATTGTATCTTTCAGGATAAACAAGGGTTGTTGTGTAGCTTTTGTTTTGTGTGCTTGGTTGTGACTAACATCATATACCAATCAACACGATCCTTTGAAGATTTCATCATTTCTTGCAACATTGTGGGTTTCCTATCCTAGTGAAATAGGAAATAGTTTATTGAAAGTATTTATCCATCTGCAACATTTTACCCAATTGTGACTATCACTTAGGATCTCTTAATCCTTTCTCTCTCTCCTTTTCCTTTTGCATTTTATTTATATCAAGTTTATTAGGTTAATTTATAAGCAACATCTACATTTCAAATCTGCTGAAAAATATCATAGGGTTTCTGCATACATATCGTTGCCACCTTTTATAAACCCTACATTTTATGTAAGAGCCCTTGTTGGCACAGCTAGACATACCACTGAGTCATTCCAAGCAAGCTAAGACCTTGCTGTATTATCCTTAGAGTAGTCCTATCTCGAATAGGATACCTTTTTCAAGAGATGTGTGATACCAACAATCATATTTGCATTGTTGTGTGCTAAAAACACCATCAACAGAATTGTTGAAGAAGTTTGAAATAGAAGATTCTAAACCATTTTGTACCCCCATGACAACTAGTTGCAAGTTGAGAAAGAATGATGAATCCCCTAAGGCTGATCAGAGAAAATATCGATCAATGATTGGAGGACTACTATACCTAACTACTAGCAGACTGGCTATCATGCATGTTGGTTGTCTGTGGCATGATTTCAAGAAGATCCTAGAGAGTCACATGTCATGGTAGTAAAGAGGATATTAGATATTTAAAGAGCACTCAAGATCATGGTTTGTGGTATCCTAAGAACAATGACTTCACCCTAATTTCCTATATAGATACCGATTGGGCCGGGTGTGTAGAAGACAGGAAAAGTACAAGTGGTGGTGTATTCTTTCTTGAAGATAGAGTTGTATCTTGGCTAAGAAAGATGAAGGATTTAGTGTCTTTATCCACTATAGAGGCAAAGTATATTGTTGCAGTATCATGTTGCACACAGGTGTTATGGATGAGACAAACCTTGAAGGATATCAAAGTTGTGTATGATGAGCCAATTTCTATTCTTTGTGATAATACAAGTGCTATTAACATTTCAAAGAACCTAGTGATGCATTCAAGGACAAAGCATATTTCAATTAGGTATCACTTCTTGAGAGAGAAATTTATAGAGAATAAAGTTAAGCTTGAGTATGTGCCTACAAAGGATCAAGTTACTAACATATTCTCTAATGTTCTTCCTAAGGACACATTTGAGTATCTCTGGGAGAAGTTGGGGGTTATTTCCCCTCCTTCTTTGAACTAGATGCATAAGGAGATGCATCAATCCAGTTGATTTCAAGATCCATTCTTTTCTAGACTAATGATTGGAGACTAGCCTCAGGGGGAGTAGGTAGTGGTTATGATGACTATTGCAGTCAGGGGGAGTATTCAGAGCAATGATAGAAAAAGATGTTGTAGAGTAGTAGTGAATAGTGTAAGTATGTGCAGTATCATGAAAAGGGAAAGTTGTGACACCCTTTGTCATTGATGTCAAAGGGGGAGAGAGTTCATGTGAAAAACAAAGGGGGAGAAAGAACAATCAATGATCAGAGAAAAAGATGTACAAAAGTAAGGGGAGAGTAAGCAAGTAAAGAAGATTGGTACAAAGTTGTGTATTGATGGTTTTTCACATCATGTGTTGCCATCAATGACAAAGGGGGAGATTGTTACAAGTATGTTCTAATCGATGTTGTCATTGATGTCAACAAGCTTTTGTTGTCATTGGTGTCAACTGTGTCTGTTGATGAGGTTGTTGTTGTTTGATTAAGATAGCTTGCCAAAAGTGATTTAGTTGCCTTGTAGAAATGTTGAAGGTGTTAAGGATATGCTTTTGGTACTAGGTTTCCAAGTGCTTTTGAGAAAATTTGATAAATTATGGAAATAGTTTGTTGAATGTGTCTTTTGGATTACATAATACTATTCAAGTTTTTGCTCCGTATTTCTTTTGTGTTAGAGATCTAAGTGTGTAGTTTGGATATGTTGTTGAGAAGTGTTTGAAGTTTCTAAATCTAGAATTTGGTACTCCAGAACACTGTGTAGTGAAAGTTATTTTCACCAATTTGAGAACAATGTCTAATAGTGTTTGTAGTGTGTTTGAGAGAAAACATTTTTCTCCACATTTCTCTGTAGAGTAGTTCTAGGTGTTGTGATTCTGGATATATCCTTATAAGGTCCTTATCTATCTTTATTCTAGAGGGTTTGTGATTTGGTGCTCCAGAAAGTAATTTTTTTGTGTAGCAGAGTTTGACAGTGTTGTTTGTAAGTAGTCTATGAATTGTCTTCAGGTGAAAGTTGTTACAGTTGAATTTGTTGATTCTCAGGTGACTTAAATGTGTTTGTGGATATTTATGGAATGTGTTAAAGCCCTATGTATGGTCCGTGAGCTTTGGTTGTGATCGTAGAAGTGTGTGATCAAGAATTTCTTATGTTTACACTATTTGGCTGACCTTGGATGTTTGCAATGTTTATGGAAATGATTTGGTGATTAAAGATTATGTGAATGTTGTGTAGCATGCTTGGATAGATTTAGGTCCAAGATAAGGTGTAAAGTGGTTTTCCTTCATTCCTTTGAGTCATGGAATGTTTAGGTCCAGACCTAATTCAAATGTTGTTTGTTTTTTGACCTTGGAGAATGTTTCAAGGATTGAAGATTGTGTTACCAACCTTGGAGATTGTTTCAAGGATAATGATGATATAAATAAGAGTCAAGGATTCATGATTGTGGGTGTGTGTGCAGGATATGATTTAAGTTATGCGAATTTGATCAGAGTAGTGTGAGATTTTATGTTTTAGGCTACTAGATGTAGTGAGCAGAAGGTGTCTACCATTGTTCAGTATTGATGCAAAGGTGTTGTGGTGTTTAGTGTGCTTCATTGGAACTAAATTCCATGCATAGGTTAGATGCAATTGTATTAGTTCAAATCATGGCAGTGAGCCACTCTTCTCTTCTCTCTTTCTATCCCAGTGGGTAGTGAGTCCACTTGGATAGTGAGTCCACCTATAGAGAGCATTCTTTTCTTAGTGCAGTGAGCCCTTTGGTAGTGATCCTTTGTAATTTAGTATTGCTACTACATTATATTGTGAGCTAATCCTCACCATGGTTTTTTCCCTTTTAGGGTTTTCCATGTAAAAATTTGGTGTTGTCTTATGTTTGTTGTTGTTATGATTCCGATTCTATTATCTGCTTTTCATGCTTAATCATCATAACAAGTTTAACGGTTAAGTAAGCTAATGTGGATATGAATGTTTGTAAGGGTTTAAAGTTGTTGATACAACTGATTCACCCCCCTCTAAGTTTTATTGTGCATTCAACAAGTATTTACTCCTTAATTCAGAATGAGCAAACCTGCAAATAGGAGTACAAGGGCATACTTCTTTGGGGAATAAAGGATAAAAGTTGTAGGGAAATACTTTGCATAGTACCCATGGCAACAATTGATGTGAACAATTCTTGAAAATTCTTCTATTTGTAGAAAGACTGGAAGGAGGCCCTCTATCTAAGCAATCTCCACTTGCCAACAACCTCCATAATTCCATTCTAGGTGTTTGCAAGCTTCATACACTTGAATCCATATCTAGAAATGTTTAACGACTAGATTGCAAACTACAAAGTAGGAAATGGAGGCGCACACCAATAGTAGTTCACCAAATCCTAACTATAAGAGCCTCTCACACAGACAACTAATGTCTAACCTATGTACCTGAATCCAACTTAAGATCAAGGAAGTGTGTTGCTTGTCAAATCATGATCCTCTATACTCAAGCGGCATCCTACATCTCACAACAGAACATAACTAATAACCATGCTACAATTGCTCTATTGTTCGTGCTCAAATGAAATCCATAATTTGAACTTGGATCATCGATTCAAGAAACATCAGAATGGGATAAGTGGTTCGAGATGCAAGAAAAGTCTTTATCTAATCAGGAAATTCCAACAGAGAAAGCATTTGTCGAATCAAGAAATGCCAACAGAGAAATCCTTCATAGTGAAAGACCACGACCTTATCACTTGTCACCTTATTGCAGTAGTGCAAGCCCAGAATGGACCCACACTACCACCCACATGCTCATGCACTAAGTAATTGCTTCAGCTCTCTTGGATCGGATGAGACCCACTTGACACTTGTCACTCCATCGTAGAATTGCAAGGTATATTCTTTGACATCTTTCTGTTGCACGCTCATGTGATCTAATGAGGAGCAAGTACAGCTTAGGAAATTGACTGATAAGACTTGGTGCCCACCAACTTGGAGATCTACGGTCAATGCATTAGCATGGCTCTGACAAATCTGACATATTAGGATCCTATGATGCTGTGACAATCCATTGATTTTTCTTTAAGGAACTATAGGCTTGGACTTAGGAATTATTTGTATGCATGGGGTAGCCGGTAACTAGGCTCAAGGGGCTCCATTTTTGGATGGGAAATATGACATCAAGTTATAACATAAACCTGGGGTGACCACCAACAGTAGGTCAACTTAAAATTAGAATGTAGGCTTAAGGGAAAGGGCTAAGTGTTTAGGGTTTAAGGATTGCAAGGGTTTAAGGCCAGAGAGCAAATAAATTATGAGGGGGGTTCCACCAAGTGCCTCAAATCTGAGTCTGAAACTTTTTTTGGTAGTTCAAAAAATGGAAACTTTAATATCTTGCAATCCAGGTATGATCTCTAGTTGAAACTCACTTGAGATGTTTACTTGATAGTTTTGTACCTTTTGGAAAAAATTTGAGTCCATTCAAGCTCAAATGTAGAGTTACTAAGAATAGTAAGCCCTACTATTTTTAGCTCCTTTTGAAACTTTTAAAGTTCTAAACCATTCTTTAAGATAAATGGTATTTGAAAGTACCAAAACTAGGAAGAATAGTAACATTTTGTAGTTGCAAGGTTGAGACACATTTCATAACATTCTTCCACTTGTTGAACACCTTGCAAGAGCAAAGGTATTATCAACACCATGATTTAATTTCTAGGGGTCAAGAGGCCCATAGACTCTGAACACCATCTGAACTTCTCTGTGCTCACAGACTTAGTTAATGAATTTGTAGCACTCATCAAAGTCTCTACCTTAACTAGCTTCAACCTGCCATCCTTGACCATATCTCTAACAAAATGATAGTGTACATAAATGTGCTTGGTCCTGACATGAAATGTTGGGTTCTTGGCTAGGCATATCACACTCTAGCTATCACAAAAAACCATCACTGCACCTTGTTTTATTCTGATATTTGAACACAGTCTCTTAATCCAAAGTACTTCTTTATAAGAATGAGTAGCTACCATATACTCATCTTTAGTAGTGGACAAAGCAACCACATCTTATCACTTACTCATCCAACTAATTGCACCACCAAATAAAATAAATACATAAGAACTGGTGGATCATCTGCTATAAACATCACCTACCTAGTCTAAATCCACATATCCATGAATATCAAAGGAATGCATGTCTCCTATCAAATTACCATGATAACACAATGAGTACTCTAAGATACCTAGCAAATATCTGAAGACTCTTTTAACTACATCCCAATGAACTCTACCAGGATTAGACATATATCTGGAAAGAACTCCCACTTCTTGAGCAATGTTTGGTCTAGTACATACCATAGCATACATTAAACATCTAACTACACTCTGGTAAGGCACTCTTCTCATGTCTTCCATCTCTGATTGGGATACTGGACATTATGAAGTAGATAACTTCATTCTAATCATAAAAGGAACACATAATGGTCTACAATCCTACATGTTAAACCTCTGTAAAACTAAATTGACATACTTACTCTAGCCAAGCCATAGTTTTATGTTCACTCTATCTCTTCTTATTTCCATCCCAATAATGTGTTTAGCTACACCAAGATCTTTCATTTCAAGTTTAGCTCCAAGTTGAGACATTAGTTCTGAAATCATTCATTTCCCTTTACCAATAAATAACATATCATCAACATATAACACAATAAATAGGAAATAATCACCAACAGATTTATAATAAACACAGTGATCAGATTTGGAATGCTCATATCCCAAACTCAACACATATGTATCAAATTTTTGGTATCACATCCTAGAATTTTTTTGAGACCATACAAAGTTTTCTTCAATTTACAAACTAGATTACTTTTACCTTTCATCATGTAGTGCTCTGGTTGTGTCATATAAATATCCTCCTCCAAATCACCATGAAGGAATGTCATTTTCACATCCATTTTCTCAACCTCTAGATCATAATTAGAAGTAGTAGAAAGCAAGAATCTAATGGATGTCATTTTTTGCAACAGGAGAAAATATCTCACCATAATCAACACCATCAACCTAAGACTAACCTCTCAGAACCAACCGTTCTTTGTACTTCTTGTTGGAATTAGGGAAGACAACCAAGGGGGGTGAATCAGTTGTCTCAAAACTTCAATACTTTATATAGTTAATTCTTCCTTTTACCACTTAACAATGGATCAATAATTTAACCATGAAAAACAAGAATCATAAACATATGAGCAGTAACACTAACACAATTATCACCAAGATTTTTAACATGGAAACCTAGTTAAGGGAAAAACCACAGTGGGACTTAACCCACAAAGATTAATACTCTGTTAAAAGTATTTTACAAATGGGAATGCACATGCATTCGGGCTCACTACTCAATAGAGGCTTACTGCCTACAAAGATGATTACAAGAGGATAAAAAGAAGTTTGAAGTGATGAATAACATCTACTAATGCAAGAATTTAGTTCTGGTTAAGTACAAAATATTGATCTTACACATTTCATCTTCACTCTGCCCTGTTTACTGCTCTGCTATCATCTAAACCTTAGATCTCTGCCCTTTTCACACTTTCTCCATAGTCGTATCACACACACACCAAATTCACTTAAATCCATTGGCTATATATATCCACATCATGATATTCAATCACTTTTTAGTCGGCTTCAAGAACACTTAGAACTTTGTTGAAAGACTCTACTCTATCAGCTAAATCCATGCATAACTTGTAACGTAGATCAAAACTTGCATTCACAAATCATCAATCATATCGGCCACTATCATTGATCATCACAAATCATCCAACTAACAACTTCCATTTGTCCAGAACCAAGATCAATTACAAGGTTGGCATGTTTTTCTATTGTCTGCATTGTCAAACTGTAACCTTATACTTAGATGCAAATAACTTTTGAATCCTTAATTACCTCAGATTAAAATTATAGATTTAGATTTCTCTAAAAATCCTTATGACTCCTTTAGATCCACAGCATACTCTGATTTACCATCGGAGAGATCTGGACCAAGATACCAAACCCTGTCACATGCTCTATTTTTGGCTACCCAGACTTAGATAAATTCTGATTCTGACTTCTGGTATGAACAAATTATGTTATGCAGATGAGTGAAATAGTGTTAGTTTCCATCAATGACAACAACTATCATGTGAAGAAGTGTCTCTTGCCAACAATCTCCCCCTTTAGCATTGATGGCAACACTTAGTGAAAAATGACTAAGTGTTACTCCCCCTTACTCTATACTCTTATGCTTTCCACTGATTTCAGAGATCCCCCTTTGTTGGATTCCTCATTTTTCACTATTATTCACTCACCTTTTGACATCAATGGCAAAGGATAGGGTTCGTAAGCCAAAATTCTCAAAAAATTTGTTTACAGTGCCACATATGTACACCCAATCATTAAGTTATATTTACATGAACTTGAGAATATCTGCAAAACTACTTTTCAATTGCTCAAGTTCAGTGGCCCAACTTATTTTCATGCCATCCAAAATTGAGATGTGTCAATTCAATAGAAATGTGTATGCTTCTATCTTTGTCAGATCTGAAGGATCACTTGTCTAAACTACAGTTTAAGCTTATGATAATGCATTAAACATTGTATCTAACTTGGGGACAATCAATCCCCAGAGCTCACACATTCTCTTCACAATATTGCCTTTTTCTTTAACAAGCTTCTTTATTTGATCAGTCAAGATGATTACTTGACATTCCTGACTTATAGGACAAACTGTTAGAGGATCAAAATTTTGAGATAGATTTGACAATTTTTATTCTTATTTCTTTATCTTCTTCTCAATATCCTCACTGACTTTGGCCTAGGATAGACAAAAATTTGTATATATCAACTCCATCACTTAGAGCATTTTGAATGCTCTTTATACTTATACCAAGTATCATCCTATCATTCCCTATTAGGCTCTTTCTTTCACTAAATTTCTTATCCAAAAATTTATTCCTGACTTTAGTCTCTGCAGACTTCTCAAAAGACTCAAAATGTGTACTTACAAAATTTACAAGATTCTTTAGATGTCCGAAGGGAGAGTCAGATGGATTCTTCTAGAAGGTTGGCATTATCTTCTCCATTTCTCTGGTTGTAAGGCCTAGTAGCTCACTGTCCTCAATGTGAGATTTCAACATCTTTAATCTTTCCTTGGCTTGTGTGAAAGATGCTATCTTCATTACTTGAACTGGAGAGAGAGCATCCAGATTGATCGGTCCTTGAAATATCTCTAGTTCATCAAACTCAAGCATTTCTTTACTCAAGAGAGTTTTTAATGCATCTGTAGTGTCTCTTGCCATAATTCTTGAACCACCTTCCTTTCCTTGAGATTTCTCAGTATCAATTTTTTTTTGTGTGGGTGCATTAACATTTGCACCATCTTCTTCTACCTTGTCTTCTTTACCCTCTTCTTTCTCTTCCTTTGATTCACCTTTTTCTGTATCATCTATAGGGGGAATCTTTTTTTTGTTTTCACATCTTGCTACCTGTTCTGGAGGGCTTTGTGTAGTAGCAATATTATCTTCTTTTCTAGATTGACTAGGTGGAGTTAGTTTATCTCCTGCATCATCAGTTTTGTCCACTATCTATATGTCTTCTTTGTTTATTTGCTCCTCTTCCAGAACAGAGGAGTCATCAACTTTAGTTTGTTACTCACTGATCTTTACTTTTTCAACATCTAGAATAGATGAATCAATCCAATCATCTGTCTCCTCATAGGTTTGTTCCAAAGGATCTAGGTCATCATTTCATTTCCTAGTTTCTTCTTTTGAGGTTTCTAGTTCTGGAACTGTAGGATTGTCTTCCTGAACTTTTTTTTCTGAAATGATATAATATTTATCTTTATCTAGGGCCTTCTTCAAAATGTCCTTTGTTTCTTTTACAACTTCCTTAGTTTCACCAACCATTAGCTTGTTCATCCAGATCTTGCTTCTGAATTTGTCCTTAACTTCCTTGAGGATTTTATCTGCTTCTCTCTATTAGGCTCTTTCTTTCACTAAATTTCTTATCCAAAAATTCATTCCTGACTTTAGTCTCTGCAAACTTCTCAAAAGACTCAAAATGTGTACTTACAGAATTTACAAGATTCTTTAGATGTCCGGAGGGAGAGTTAGATGGATTCTTCTAGAAGGTTGGCATTATCTTCTCCATTTCTTTGGTTGTAAGGCCTAGTAGCTCACTGTCCTCAATGTGAGATTTCAACATCTTTACTCTTGCCTTGGCTTGTGTGAAAGATGCTATCTTCATTACTTGAACTAGAGAGAGAGCATCCAAATTGATCGGTCCTTGAAATATCTCTAGTTCATCAAACTCAAGCATTTCTTTACTCAGGAGAGTTTTTAATGCATCTATAGTGTCTCTTGCCATAATTCTTGAACCACCTTCCTTTCCTTGAGATTTCTCAGTATCAAAATTTTTTTGTGTGGGTGCATTAACATTTGCACCATCTTCTTCTACCTTGTCTTCTTTACCCTCTTCTTTCTCTTCCTCTGATTCACCTTTTTCTATATCATCTGCAGGGGGAATCTTTTCTTTGTTTTCACATCTTGCTACCTATTCTGGAGGGCTTTGTGTAGTAGCAATATTATCTTCTTTTCTAGATTGACTAGGTGGAGTTAGTTTATCTCCTGCATCATCAATTTTGTCCACTATCTATATGTCTTCTTTGTTTATTTGCTTCTCTTCCGGAACAGAGGAGTCATCAACTTCAGTTTGTTGCTCACTGATCTTTACTTTTTCAACATCTAGAATAGATGAATCAATCCAATCATCTGTCTCCTCATAGGTTTGTTCCAAAGGATCTAGGTCATCATTTCATTTCCTAGTTTCTTCTTTTGAGGTTTCTAGTTCTGGAACTATAGGATTGTCTTCCTGAACTTTTTTTTTTTGAAACAATATAATATGTATCTTTATCTAGGGCCTTCTTCAAAATTTCCTTTGTTTCTTTTACAACTTCCTTAGTTTCACCAACCATTAGCTTGTTCATCCAGATCTTGCTTCTGAATTTGTCCTTAACTTCCTTGAGGATTTTATCTGCTTCTCTTCTGGTCATTACTAGACATAAGGTGGAGATGACATATTCTCTGAGTTCTATGTCTTTATTCTTGGTGGCTTCCTTCCTCATCTCTAGGATTTTCCTTAAACTTTTAGGAATTTCTTGCAAAATTTCTAGTAGAGGTCTATTAAATTTATTTAAGTACAGGATGGTGGCATCCTCTAGGATTTTCTTATTTGCTTCATCAAAACTATCATAACATTTTATGATAGGCCTTAAATTTCCATGAACAGTAATTGTTTTTACAATTTCATCAATAGTCATAGCAACCATACCAGTCTCTTGCATTTTACTTGCCTTTTTACTTCTGAAAGGTTGGTCCTCAGGAGCCCTTGAAGTCTTGGCTCTCTTAGATCTTATCTCTTTAAATTCTTCATCTATCTCTGTCTCCTCATCTTTTGTGTTCACATACATTCTTGTGGCCTTTGTTTTCTTTCTCTTACTTCCTTCACCAGATGGTCTATCTTTTGGTTTTGAAGTGGAGGATGGTTCCACTGGAGCATCTTCTTGTTTCTTATCCTACTTTTCCTTTTCATCCTTTTCAATTCTTTCTCTATTTTGCTTCACTGCCTCCTTGGTTAGGCCAATGCTTTCAGCATACCTTTCAACTTGCCTCTAAACTTTTCTCTTGATCTCTGGTTGCCTGATCTCAACATGCAATTTTAAACTCAACTTCTTATACATTCCAAACCTTTCAACAGAGGTGTCTTTTGATTTTCTCAAGAGATGTTGAGCATACATGTCCAGAACCTTTTCATCAACCTCATAGCTCATCAACATAATCCATATAGTTATGGGTTCCATAGCCTCCATTAGGCACTGATCAGTGTCTACCATAAAGTAGATTTCATTCTCATACTTCTCAACTATTGATTTGGGGATTTTTTCCCTTGAGTGCATCATACTCTAAATTTTTTTAAAGTACGCCCAGATTGTAGTCTTTTGTGCACTTGAGTCTCTAATGCTATGTAAATGATCCCTTATTTGAATTGCAACTTGCCTGTCATGTGTCCAGTGCACACCTTGCACTCTAGGTGCTTCATTCATGAAATATAAGAATAAGCATATAATTAAGGAACCATACTTGAAGGTATTTTTCTTATCCTTCTTGATTTTACTCAAATTTTCAACTAGTTGGTTCTATAGTAGTTCACATAAGTCATAATTTGCATTTTCCTTCAACATTTGATATGTTGCATATATAGTAGTTTCAGAGACTAAATTCTCTCTGCTAGAGTGATAGATCTTGTAGCCAATCACCATGGAAGCAAACTTCACATCTGATTCTATAATGTCATTTATGGTCATAGCCCTCTTATTGAACTTTGCACTAGTTGCATAAGTAATAGTTTGGTTTTTCACAGATTTTAACATAGGTAATCCACCAGTTAAGTTTAACCTAGTCAGAATTCTAATAATATCCTTGGTAATCTTGAATAGTTTTAATAGCCATATGAATTCATCATGTATCTGGCTCAACACATATCAAACCCATTCACTTTCATCAAACATTGAAAATTCAATCACTTGAAGAAAATGTTTGCTCTCCAGGGTTTCAAATACTAGTTTCAGTTGATAGTTATCATCTTTTAGATGGTTCTTAAGCAATTCAACCAACTTTAGATTCCCAAATTCTTCTACATTGCAGTGGATGTATGCCCTAATATCTTCAACATGTAGTACTCTATATGGGACACAGGAGAATGCACCTAACGGTTTGAATTTGACTGACTTGTAAGGATGCTTCTTAAATTTTGGATGAGGCCTTTCAGTAATGTCAACAACAAGAGGAGTAGCCATTTCAACAAATTTCAGATTCAAAGATTTATAGAGAAGTACCTTTTTCTATCACGGGGTTAGGGTTGATTAATTGCTGGTTGAATTCATTATTCGTTCTTCAATCTCTAGATGTGCAGCTCAGATGCTCTTCTTCTTGTTTCCTTTGAATGCAAAGTGATTCAAATGCATGACTAAGTGACCTTTTATCCTCTGCAAAATCTAATTTGACATTGTAATAAATGTGTATACCCTAACTTCATCTGGTTACTTTGTTTCTTGAACAGTTCTTCATGAATCACTCCACAAATTTTCATATCAACATCTTTTCTTCCAAAAATCCTTCCAAGAGTTCTAAGACAATTCAAAATATCTTCTCTCATTGTGCTAGATCTAGATACCCACTTGCTAACTGGGGGAATTTAATTTTTAATGCAGCTCCCCCTAAGCTAGAGCTCCAAATTCAATTCCCGGTGGAATTATCAGCACCAAATTCTGATGCGGACCCATTACTATTATTCACAACACTTTTCTTGACCCATGTCTTGCTCATTTCATTCTGGATTTCATTCACATCAATTTTTCTATTGCCTTTGTCTTGTCTTTGCTCATCTAGTTTTTTGTTTACTAGACCTTTTCTTTCATTATTCCTACATGTACAGAATCTTGCAATATGACCAGATCTCTTGTAATTAAAGCACTCAACATTTCTTTTCTTATGTGCTTGATTTCCTCTTGATCTGTACTGATTAGCCATGTGTCTAAATCCATTGCAAGTAAAGTAGTAACCATTGAAAGAGTTGCCATTTCCTCTATTGTTAAAGTTATTCATTATCATACTTCTGCATTCATTTGATCTATGACCATACCTCTTACACTTGATGCATTGACCAGAGAATGATGGACCATTTTGATTTACTCTGCTTTTGTACTGAGTAGCTCTATGACCAAATTTATTGCAGTTGAAACAATTGCCATTGAAGGATGGATATCTTTGAGCATTAGGTTGTCTTACTGAAGGTCTTCTACATCTGTTTCTCCCATTCCTTGGTTGAAAATTTCTTTGTCCAGATTTGGATCTTTCACCTTTCTCATATCCAAGACCATGCTTGTCGTCAGCCTTTTTCTGTCTTTCAAGCAGTGCTTCAAGTTTAGCTAAGCTTATCTTGAACTTCTCCTTGTATTCATTTGCAACTTCTAGGTCATGTTTGAGAATGACAATTTGCCTTTCAAGTTCTCTCTCATTATCTCTGCTTTCTTGTAGATCAGACTCTAGATTGCCTACTATTCTGTCCAATCTGCAGCATTCTTCAATTCTATCTTTTAGAGTTTGATTTAGGTCTTCTTCAATCTTCTTCCTTTGCTCAATTTCTTTGGTTAGCCTCATTACCCCAGATTCCATCTCAACTCTCAGAAAAGCAACTTCTTTTGATAGCTTCTCACACTCCTTTGTCTTTTCTTCCAAAGCTTCATTCATGCCATTTTCTTCAGTTAAACTAGATAATGACAGAAGTAGCTTCTTTCTCTTTTTCATAGATTTCTTTAATTTATCTTTTAACATTTCAATGGTATTATCAACATCTTTAAGCTTATCTTTCAGATTAGTCACTTCTGCTTTAGACTGATCAAGATCTTCTAGGGCCAACTAAAGTTGATCTTTGAGTGAACCCATTGAAACTCCTTCCAAGATCTTCCCTCAAGCTGTTAGGCTTCTTTCAATGAACCTTGCTCTGATACCAATTGTTGGAATTAGGATAGACAACTGAGAGGGAGGGGATGAATCAGTTGTCTCAAAACTTCAATACTTTTTACAGTTAATTTTTCCTTTTACCACTTAACAATGGATCAATAATTTATCCATGAAAAACAAGAATCATAAACATATGAGTAGCAACACAATAACACACTTATAACCAAGATTTTTAGTGTGGAAACATGGTTAAGGGAAAAACCACGGTGGGGGTTAACTCACAAATATTAATACTCTATTAAAAGTATTTTACAAATGGGAATGCACATGCATTCAAGCTCACTGCCCAGAGCTCACTACTCAATAGAAGCTCACTGCCTATAGAGATGATTACAAGAGGATAACAAGAAGTTTGAACTGATGAATAGCATCTACTAATACAAGAATTTAGTTCTGGTTAAGTACAAAATATTGATCTTACACATTTCATCTTCACTATGCCCTGTTTATTGCTCTACTATCATCTGTACCTTAGATCTCTGCCCTTTTCGTACTTTCTCCATAGTCACATCACACACACACTGAATTCACTTAAATCCATTGGCTATATATATCTGCATCATAATATTCAATCAATTTTTAGTTGGCTTCAAGAACACTTAGAACTTTGTTGAAGACTTTGCTTTGTCCACTAAATCCATGCATAACTTCTAATGTGGATCAAAACTTGCATTCACAAATCATCAATCATGTTAACCACTATCAGTAATCATCATAAATCATCCAACTAACACCTTTCATTTGTCTGGAACCAAGATCAATTACAAGTTTGGCCTGTTCTTCTGTTGTCTACACTGTCAAACTGTAACCCTATACTCATATGCAAATAGCTTTTGAGTCTTTCATTACCAAAGATTAAAATTCTAGATTTAGATTTCCCTGACAATCCTTATGACTCCTTCAGATCCACAGCATACTTTGATTTACCACCAGAGAGATCTGGACCAAGATACCAGACCCTATCACATGCTCTGTTTCTAGCTACTTGGACTTAGATAAATTATGATTCTGACTTTTGGTATGAACAAATTATGTTATGCGGATGAGTGGAATAGTCTTAGTTGCCATCAATTACAACTATCATGTGAAGTAGTGTCTCTTGCCAACACTTCTCAATACCTTCATTTGAACCAATCTTTTTCTTGAACACCCATTTGCAACCAATAGGTTTTCATTCATTAGGAAATGGTACCAAGTCCCATGTATCATTCTTTTTCAAAGATTCGATTTCTTCATCCATATCAATCTTTTAAGACTACATCATTCATTGCTAATGTCTCTTCTACAGATCTAGGTTCATCTATGTTAGTATTCAAAGAAAAAATACATCTCGAGTCATCAAGTGAATACCTTTCAAGTGGTTTTCTATGCCTTGTATACCTTCAAACACGCTGAATTAGAGGTTCTTCCTCCTCTTCTGAAGATTTAGAGCTAGATGAGCTCTACTCAACTTCTTTTCTATCTAGGGGCCTCAATTCAACTTTCTCAGGTGTAGAAGGGAGTTGAATCACATCTTTCTATTCACTTTGTTCTGGCAGCAATGTAACAGAAGAAGACTTAGTTTCTCTAAAAATAACACTTCTACTATATATTACCTTCTATACAACAGGGTCCCAAAACTTTTATCCTTTCACACCATAATTGTACCCAAAGAAGATACATTTCACAGCCTTGTTCTCCAACTTTGTTCACTTAAACTTTGGAACATGTACATATGCCTCACAACCAAAAACTTTATGATGTCTTAGTGAAGGCTTGTGTCCTGACCATGCCTCCATAGGCATTTTATCAACAGGAGCTGATGTAGGAGACATGTTAATCAAGTAGCAAGCAGTGGCAATAGCTTCAACCCAAAACCTTTGTTCTAGACCAGCACCACTAAGCATACTCCTAGCCTTCTCCATTAGTGTCTTGTTCATTCTTTCTACAACTCAATTCTTCTATGAAGAATATGGATTTGTCTTTTGTCTCTAAATGACACAATCTTTACAGAATCTATCAAAATCATTAGAGCAAAATTAACCACCAATGTCAGTCCTCAAACATTTTATTTTCTTTTCAATGTACAACTCAATTATTGCTTTAAAATCTTTAAATCATCTAAAAACTTCAGATTTACTCTTTTGAAAATATACCCATGTCCTTTTGTTGTAATCATAAATAAATGAAACATAATATGTGGAATTTCCAATGGAAGGAACATCTACAGGACCAACACATCAGAATGAATAAGATCCGATATACCACAAGATTTATGAGAACTCAAGTGAAATTGAATGCAGTTTTATTTACCATAAATGCAATGCTCATAGAAATCAAAATCATGATTACAATCAGTCAACCCTTCAACAAGGTTTTTATTTTTCAAGGTCCTTAGACCCTTTTCTCCTATGTGGCCTAATCTTTGGTGCCATAAATGATGTAGAGTCCCCTTAGGTACCCACAAGCCACAACCATCCACTAAAAATGAAACCCTCTCCTTTTACAATGAAGAAGTCAAAGATTTACTTTTCACAGAAGTACCATTGCAGTCAATAGTGCATGCATCAAGCTTATACAGTGTGCAAAGTCTGACACCTATAGCGATCACTATAGAACCTCTAACCATATTGCATCCTGTATTAGAAAAGACTACCTGCACACCTACATCTATTAATTTTCTCATAGATAATAAATTTTGTGCTAATCCAGGGATATGCAACACACCAATAATCCTTTTGTTCTACCATCAGGAAATCTGATGTTAACTTTACCACAACCAACAATAGTTAAATGAGAATCATCACTCAAGTACACCTTACCTCCTTCAAACTCTTCATATTCAGAAAACCAACCTCTATTAGGGGTCATATGGAAAGATCCACAGGTGAGTCAATTAACCATGCATCATTACCTGCATGAGTGGCAAAAGCTATAATGAATGCATCACCATCTTCCTTCTCGAAATTAGAATCAAAATCAAATTTCTTCTTTTTCTTCTTCTTTTCTTCTTTACACTCCTTATGCAAGTTCTAGGCTTACCATAATTCCAACAAATAACTTTGGACTTTCTAGGAGATTTGGATCTCCCCTTGGACTTGGATTTGTCACAATTCTCACTCTTCTTACCTTTTTCTTTAGGTCTTCCATGAACACTTATGGCTTCTTTGGCACTAATGGATACCTTCCTCCTCATTTCTTCAAAAATCAAAGAACCTATGACATAATCTTCAAGTTTCAAGATAACAGAAGTACTCCCAATCACCATAACCAGAGAATCCCATGAATCAAGCAAAGAACAAAGCAGGATCTGACATCTCTCCTCCTCATCCATTTTTACACCAACTAATGCCAATTGAGCTACCAACATATTGAATGTTTCTAGGTGGTATGAAATTTATCCACTCTCTTCCATTCTCAAGGAATATAATTTCTTCCTCAAGAAAATCTTGTTCACTAAAGATTTTGCTTGATATATTTCACCAAATTTCTTCCATAGTTTTTTTGCAGAGGGCTCTTCATGGACATTGATAAAAATAAATTCTGTCATGCACAATCTGATTAGACCCTTAGCTTTATAGTCCATAATATCATGTTTAGTAGCCAAAGTGGTATTTGTGGGCCTTGAAACTTTCTCATCAATAGCATCCCACAAATCTTGATCAACTAACAGATCCTCCATCTTCAGCTTCCACATATCAAAATTGTCACCAAAAAAAATTTCTACCTCTATTCTCCATAATATACTTGCCATTAGAAAATCCCTCCAACAAGATCACAAAGTATCTTCTGCACAAGCTCCCACTCAAAACTAGATTAGTTCAAAAAACCCAACAACCCACAACTAGAAACAAATGTGATCAGGTTATGATACTACTTGTAAGAAAGCTAAGGTAGTAGAACAACTTTCTACACTAATCTTGAGGAGAGATATATACAGAACTTTTTGGATCTTTACAATAGTTACAGAAATAAACACAAATAGAAATCATACCATAACACAGTAATTACGTGGGGAAACCCTTTCGGGAGAAATACCCCACTCCAAAGTCGCCATATATATTATTCAAGAATGAAGAAGATTACAATATACTTACAGAGCAAGATTTCATAGGAGTATAACCAACTAGAGATCCAGAGGCAACTCAACATCTATAAGACTCTTACACACAATCTCCATCTCAAGCTCATGACATATAGGAGATATAATACAATAAACTGTCAATAGTAATTACAAAACCATGAGCCAAAAATCACCCAAAAGTGGCACCCAAATCATCTTTGATCAAAGATGCCTTGTGAACATTGTGCCAAATCACACACCAACACATGTAACTCTCCCCTTTATAGCTCTTTTAAGTGTCCAACACATTTTCACATTTCCCAAAATAGGAGGTCCAACTTCTGGAGGTCATAACTTTTGATCCAGGTGTTCGATTGACTAATTGTTTAATGTGTTGAAATGCTCATGAAGAGATCTATCAATATATAACCCACTTCACCAATTGCAACAACTTTTAGGGCATTTAGGGACCTCTAAGTGCCTCAAATCTACATTCAAAACTTTTTTTGGTAGTTTTAAAAAATGGATACTTTAATATCTTGCAATCTAAGTACGATCTTGAGTCAAAACTCACCCGAGATGGTTACTAGATAGTTTTGAACCTTTTGGAAAAATTTTGGGTCCATCTGAGCTCAAATGTAGAGTGAATAAAAATAGTAAACCCTATCGTTTTTAGCCCCTTTTGAAACTTTGAAATTTCTAAACCATTCTTCAACATAAATGGTATTTGAAAAGACCAAAACTGGGAAGAATAGTAGCCTTTTGTAATTGCAAGGTTGAGACACCTTTCCTAATAGTTTCTACATCCATAGAAGCAAGCAGAAACATAGGGGTATATATCTACCCATGAGTTTCACTCTACATCCAATTCTTATCTTATTACCCTTAGAAATTTTTTAGACTAATACATCTTTTCTCTTGCAGGATGATTTAGCCTTTTCTGATAAAGTAATTTTGTAGGATGTAGTCCCTAACACTGTGGTTTTGCAGGTTCCTAGACTTAGGGCTCCATTCTCTCACTTGGAAATGCTCTAAATCCTCTACAATATCCTTTTGGGTATCCTTTACATGCTTTTAGTATTTTCTTTCTAGTACTTTAGCTTACATATGCACATAGTTTCATAAACCCGCTAAAGTGGGGGCTAAAAGTAACGTAGTAAATTGTGCTCCCTGATGGTGCAAGCACAATTTCATGCTCTATTTGGCACTCACTTTAGTGTCCACTCCCCTAGTCCATTTTAGTATCATTTCTAGCCTCGGCCTTACCCTCTGCTCAAGCGATATGCTTTGTGCTGCCTAAACCCTTATCGATGATCACATGCCAAAACTCTAGATACTTCAAACTAGCAAACAATCTCAGTTTGCTCTGATACCATAATAGAAATAAGATCAAAGAGATGAATGCAAGTATCGAATCCAGAGTGAAAGCAATAGAAATTTAAATGGATAAACAATGCAAAATAGCAAGTACATATAGATGAGAGAGGAAGTTGTTAGTTGAGGAAAGGACTCCTCAACTATGAGTGGTGGTGAGTTGCCTCCCTAAAAACTAACATGAGTGGCTAGTTAGTAGGCAACTTGGCGACACCTCTACTAACTACCCAACAACCTTAACACCTCAATGAGGAATGTGTCAAGATTGTATAAGGGCACACCCAAGTAATCTTAAGACTACAGTGTATGAAATATATATACACTAACACCCACCCTTAAGCATAGCTTAGATGGGTACAAGAAGGATGGGTTCTGGCAACTAGACCTGATCAGATACCCATATACAATAAAAATCTCTCATTAAGTGGAGATAAGGTAGAAAACCCTGTGGGAAATAAAAATACCCTCCAAAAGAGAGAAAAGATGCATGAATCTGGAAGTTGCTTGTGCACCTCAATGTCAATGTTGAACTATGGCTAAAATGACTCCATAGAAGCTAGTATCATGAGGATTCAGGAACATTAACCAAATTTGAGATGTGATCCGATGCAAGATTTAGGTTCATTTACCATAAGCTCTCAATGTGAGATGTGAACCGATGTGAATCCGTTGCAAGATTATGGATCATTTACCATTAGGCTCTCAATTTGAAAAGCGTTTGAAGGATCAATTTGATCCACCTGTTTCTCAATCCTACCTTCTTTTAGTTGCAACCTCATTGAGTTAAATTATGTGATATAATCCTCCATAGTATTAGAGTCTCTTGGACTTATACTTATGAGGTCTTAGCTTGTGACTTCTTTGTTCGTTGCCTTCCCATTTGGTGTTTTCAAGGTCCCAATATGAATAGAAGTACATGGAATTAGACTTGATCATGCACTTATTAAACCATGTAGATGAGATGTGTTTTTTAGAAGTATGGAAAGTGAAATCTCTATGACACCCCCTAGTTTTGGAATTTTATCATGTGTTATAGGTCTAAGCAGGTCGATATAATTAATCCCTAATACTTAGCCTTTTACAAAAAAAATGTAATTTGAGCACTAACGATTTTTAAAAGAACCTTTAACAATTTCTTCAGTTTAATTTTCCCTAATTTAAAATGTCCCCCTCAAATTTTAATTTTTGTATTGCATAGTGGTTTTTAGACAATTAAAATGTCTATTCTAACACAAAAAAAAATAATTTTAAATGTTTTTTTTGCAAACTAAACAAAATCTAAGAGCCCAAATTAGGGCAAATATTTCTTTGGGAGCATTTTAGGGAAAACTAAAAAAACAAATTCATAAAGGGTAGATGATTCTCCATGGTGGCAGCAAATGTGGTGCATGGGCAATTCCTTTCTATTATTGTACAGGCCGATTTGGGTGACGTGGCCTTCTTTGAAAGTTGTGAGGTGGTTTTTAATGTGAGAGCTAGGCTTCCACACCATAGATTGGGCCTTCAAACACCCTTTCACATAGGTTGTGGGTCATTTAATGCCTCCATTCAATATGCGGCCTAGCCGCTAGAGAACTCCATGGGGGCCTACGTGGTAGGGATTCACCCTTCACAGGCACCACACAAAGATGAGTACAAAAAAGGGTTTGAATGCCTTGTGCGGGGGATGTACACCTCACGCCATAGGTCGGCCCTTCCACATTCAATATCCATCCCCACTCCTTGAGCATCCCTCAATCTGCATAAAAGTACAAGGGTTTTATGCAAAAATGACCTAGAATCGGGCCTTCCACGCACCAGATCTGTGACTAGATTGATGTTAAGGGAAGCAGCACCAGCACTCCTAGGCAGCTGATGAGGAACCTTATCACTTCTTCTCTCAGCCAATTTGTCTAAACGACCCTCTATTGGCTTCTGCTAAGTGCCACACACTAAACAAACCAAAAAATCTGCAAGTGGGCACTAAGAAGCCTGCGCTGGGATGTCTCCCATGAATGTTGGTAGGTTCAATGCTAGACGCCACACTAGACTATCTCGGGTAAGGTTTTAATGTTGGATGCCAAACCAGGTCACGTACCAAACTGAGTCAGAATGTCAAACACCTTTCCCATTGTACAAATTCCAGCCAGATCAAAACACCTTTGCCAAACAAATTTAATGCACTTGGCAAGGCAAAACTGAGGAAACTAAATTTGTAGATTTGAAACAAATATCATGAAAAATTAAAACACAAAACAGATTAATGCAAGGAGGAAACTCTAGATACTTTGAACCAACAAATGATCTCAATTTGCTCTGATACCATATTAGAAACAAGATTGAAGAGATGAATGCAAGTATCAAAATTGGAGTGAAAGCAATAGAAATTGCAATGGATAAACAATGCAAAACAATAAGTACATATATATGAGAGACGAAGTTGTTAGTTGAGGAAAGGACTCCTCAACTATGAGTGGTGGCAATTTGCCTTCCTAAAAACTAGCGTGAGTAGCTAGTTATTAGACAACTTAGCGACACCTCTCCTAACCACTCAACAACCTTGACACCTAAATGAGGCATGTGTCAAGATTGTATAAGGGCCCACACCTAAGTAGTCTTAAGCATATAGTGTATGAAATATATATACACTAATAGACATCGTCGAACAGAAGATCTATCTGTACAAAACCCTAATGACTCTAATGCCCTGCGCTAGTGTCCTACCTAGTTAGCTCTTGTTTCTGATGCAAGGTTCCTTCTGATCTACTCATTTCTGTTTCGCTCCTATTTTTTGAAAACTGTAATAGTAGTCTACACATTTTCTCCATTAATCCATTTAGTCTTCACATGGCTTAGGTTAATCAATCCATTATTTATCAATCTTTCATCTTTGCAACAAAGGAATAGAACTCGGACAACTTGGCTCTCCCTTGAGGACAGTAGCCAAACATAAAGTCTTCATTGGTTCATGTTCTAGTGTTATCTGGAAAAAGATTGACCTAGATTAATGCATCTTGATTAGGATAGATCTCGTTTTCCACATAACAACCTCAAAGATGGCTTAACATTGCTTTGAACATTTGAAAGAACTCTAGAATAATATGGAGACCTATAATAACTTCAAACCTGAAGTAACAATCTCACATAATTGTATATGGTCCTCTCAATGACATGCAAATTTTCAATGAAACATCTAGACCATAGATGGATTTGGTATTGTTTCAAGAGCTCAACAAGGACTTTCAAGTACTATGTGATAGGTGTAAGGCACATGAGGATGCCAAAAGACATTGGTTGTAATGTGTTGTACCTGTTTGTATATTTTTAAAATCCTTTTATGTGTTATTTTATTATTTTATTGTATTCTTTCAGACTAGACAGAAAAATGCAGAAGGGGTTTTATGTTTTCCTGCAAATGTGTTGTTGAAGCATACAATATAGAGCATATAACCAAAACCTAGAAAATTTACAATGAATATAAGGAAACTAATGACTACCCAGATAGTAAAATGGCCAAATATAAATTATCATGACATACCCATATCTAGAAATACAACTTAGTATAATAGTTGAAATGGACCAGCAAGTGGGTATGGCTGGAAATACATTAAATCTTCATAGAATGATATAAAATATCTGATTAGCACATAGAAGGGCCTAAAACGCCACTCCCACACCAAATATAAAGCATACAATGAAAGGGAAAAAGCTTCTAAGGACCCACGTCCTCACTGGAGTTGGTACGGCTATGGCTGGGAGTTTAATCTGTAACAAATACTTCTGATATTCCTTTCTAACTATTCTGAAATGGATCTGCAATGACCCCTGATAAATGGTGACTCATCTCCAAGAAGAGAATAAACCCAGTTCTTCCTCAAAACCTCAAAAATCAAACTCCAATGAAGCACAGCTATGAATATTGGATGTATCCACCAAAGAAGCACCATTGGGTGGTATTGCACACCTATAGAATGCTATTACCTATGGAGGTTTCCATCTCCACAAGCCTCTAGTTTGAATCCTCAAACCTCCACAATAGCAGACTCTAGCAGAGCTCAAAAGAAGGAGATATCATAAAGAAAGCATATTCCAAATGAGGCACTTTTCCCTCTTTTAAAACTCTCCAAGAGGGGCATTTTACTTTGGAGGGAAATATTTCTTTGAATTTCACTTTTAATATTTCCCAATGTGAGCGCTCCATAAAATGACTTAAGTGACTTTTTAAATATTTCATTCTTCATCACTTAACTAAATGGCTAGTCCACATGAATTCTATGACGGACTAACCATGAGTCTAAAAGGGGACATTACAGTCCGCCCTCCCTAAGATTGCTTGCCTCAAGCAATCTCAAGTCAGGATGCTCTAATATCTGCTCATCCTCCCAAGTAGCATCCTCCACTAGCAGGTTCTTCCATTTAACCAAGTGCTCTCTAATGATCCTCCTCCTTAGATTACATTCCCTGGTATCAATTATAGCCTCAGGTACCAATATCAACTTCCCCTCATCATCAAGAGGAGGCAACTCTGCTGATGGTGTCACCTTATGCCCTAACACCTTCTTGAGGTGAGATACATGAAACACATTATGTACCTTGCTACCTGCTGGAAGCTCCAACTCATAAGCCACTTCTCCAATCCTCTTGGAGATCCAGAAAGGTCCATAGTACCGTGGCTTCAACTTCTCTACCCCACTCTTTCTAAGAGTGGACTGTCTATAGGGCTGCAGCATGAGATACACCATGTCACCAACCTCAAAAGACTGCTCAGTCCTTTGCTAATCTGCATACTGCTTCTACTGATTCTAAGCCCATTGTATGTTCTCCTTCAAAGACCTCATGATGTTCTGACTCTCCTGGAGAAGGTCTTTGGCCTTCGACACTCTGCTATCACCAAACAACAAATCAACAAAGCTCGGTGCCTCATACCCATATAGGGCCATAAATGGTGACATCTGAATAGACATGTGGTATGTGGAATTGTAACAGTACTCTCCCATGTAAAGCCACTTAACCCATGCCTTTTGCTACCCTGAAACATAGTTTTGGAGGTACCCTTCCACCCATTTATTAACTATCTCCGTCTAACCATCCGTCTAAGGGTGGTAACTCGTACTGGGTGTGAGCTCTGTCCCTGTCAACCTAAAGAGCTCCCGCCAAAAATTACTGAGGAACATGTTGTCCCTATCACTAACAATGTTCTAAGGAAATCCATGGAGTCGAAATACCTCACAAAAGAACAATTCTGCAACCTGTTGCCTCTCATTTAAGTCTTTATGGCCAAGGAAATGCTTCAAACTATTGCGATATGTTTTGACTATGAACTTACTGCCCACAAGGTATTGTCTGAACTTAGCCAATGCATACATTATGGCTAACATCTCCTTGTCGTAAATGCTATAGCTGTGTTCCACACCCCTCAACTTCCTACTCTCAAATTCTATGGGGTGCTTATCCTGCATAATTACCGCACTAATGCCTTCCCCTGAAGCATCACACTACAACTCGAAGGGCTTGCTGAAATCTGGCATGACCAATACAAGGCATGTACTCATAATCTATTTGAATCAGTCAAAGCACTCCTGTGTACCCCCTGTCCAACTAAATGCATCCTTGCGAGTCAAATCTATGAGGGGAGTAGCTGACTGAGAAAACCCCTTCACGAACCTGCGGTAATATCCACATAAACCCAAGAATCCCTTTAGCTAAGTAAGATTCTTTGGTGGTGGCCAGTCTACTATTGCCCGAATCTTCTCCGGGTCTACCCTCACGTTACCAGCACTGATGATGTGACCCAAGTATAGCAACTCGGTCATCCCAAACTCACACTTTGACATCTTAGCATATAAAGATTCCCTCTCTATAATACTCAACACAATGTCAATGTGTTTCACGTGCTCTTCCCACGTCTTGCTGTAAATTAGGATATCATCAAAAAATATCAGGACAAACCTCCTCAACTACTCTCTGAAGACTCTATTCATGCAAGACTAGAAAGTAGCTAGTGCATTAGTCAAGCCGAATGGCATGACTAGGAACTCAAAATGCCCATAGTGACACCTAAATGTTGTCTTCTCCACATCCTCATCTCTGACCTGAATCTGATGGTACCCAGATCTCAAGTCTATCTTGGAGAAATAATAGGCCCCATGTAGCTCATCAATCAGCTCATCTATCCTAGGTATGGGATACCTGTTCTTGATTATTTTCTTATTGAGTTCCTTGTAATCAATGCACATCCTAAGAGTCCCATCCTTTTTCTTTACTAACACAACGGATGATGCAAACGGGCTCTTACTCGATCTTATGTGTCCCATGGCGAGAAGCTCTTTGATAGCTTTCTCGATCTCATCTTTGGATCTCTTCAAGTGCCAGTATGGTGTGGTGATCACCGGTTTTGTACCCTCCTCCAACTTGATCACATGTTCGATACCCCTGTCAGGTGGTCTACCTGGTGGAATATCACTAAACACTTTGGTGTGTTTAGTTAGAAGAGCCTGTATGTCAAGTGGATACTCATGTTTTTACTACTCCACAATTTCAGGCATCACCAATATCTCTGCTGCCCATTGTACCTGATCATGGCGAATCAATCTTTCCATTCGCTTGAGAGAAACAACTCTCAATCCACCATCTGAAATTCCCTTGAGCACATGCTTAACTCCATTCACTTCAAACTTCATTTCCATTGTCCTCAAATTGATAGTGAACTCCCATACCTCATGAAGCCATTTCATTCCCAGCACAACATCCATGTCACCCATGCTAACCACATAAAACTCTGACTGGCAAGTATAATGGTTTAGCTGGATCATCAAGTTGGGAATCCTCCTAGTGCAAGTGAGTACAAGCCCATCGGCTACCTTTACCTTAAATCCTGCAAACTCCTCTATTTGTAACCCTCTCTTAGCAACCAAGCCCTCATCTATGAAGTTATGAGTGGCACCTGTATCTAGCAAGGTAATACACCTTTGTCCACCCAATACTCCTTGGATCCTAAATGACCCTTCTCTCTGGATGCTAGAAATGTGGACTGTGGGTAGGGAGGTATCATCATCCTTATCTGGTACTTCAGATGCAACATCTGTCCCTGAATCATCATCTCCTGAATGCTACTCTGAATACGTGTCTGACTCCATAGACTAATCTGCTGAGAAGTACTCAATCTATTTTGCCTTCCCTTGGGAAGTACACTTGTGCTTAGGATCCTAAGGCTCTCTGCAATGAAAACAAAGCTTCTTCCTCTTGAGGTCATTCAACTGATCACTATCAATCCTGGAAGAACTCTTATGTAGTTGGTGTCTCGAGTCCCTGTGGAAAGGTCTCCTATCTCTCTCCTTATCTCTCCTATGCTAAGAGTTCTTACTCTGAAATTTGCTCCTCCATGCAGACGATTCCATATAACGGGCCTTCTTTGTGGCTTCCTGCAATGTCATAGGGTCTAAACCCTTCACCCATCCTCTTAAAGGATCATACAACCCATCAATGAAGAACATGATCAACCTCCTTTCTGATATATCTGAAACCATGACTGAGAGATCCTGGAACTCTAAAATGTACGAGTCCATTGATCCACTTTGTCTCAACTATGTTAGCTCCTTGAACTACAATTTATGATCCTTCTTGTTGAATTTGTCTATGAGTCTGGCTGTGAACTCAACATAGGACATGATCTGGTCATGTCCTAGAGTCACCTTCCCATTGCTCCACCACTTATGCACACTACCCTCCAAGTGTAAGGCTGTGTATGTGATGGCATCTGTCTCTGGCATGGGGCTAATTTGGAGGTAATTGTCCAACTTTTGTACCCACACTCTTGCTGAAGTTTTTCCCGAACCATCAAAATATGGTAAGGTCATCTTGCTAACCTTCTTTTGTAGCTCATTGTTCTATTGTCTATTACCCCCTTTGGGTCTGTGTCTCATCCAAAGATCTGAGTACTCTCTGAAAGTCATTTCAACTCTAAACTCTTCACTGGAAGCCTGCCAATTCCTAAAGATCTCTTCCTGAAACTCCAACTGTGTAGCATCCATGTCTAGTATCTTGTCCCTCAGCCTGAAAGTCAGAATGCCTGGTCTATCTGCAGTCGTGAGTTGTGTAGCACCGCAGTTATTCACCAAAGCCTCTCCATCATGATTCCTGTGCCCATTTCTATCACTAATGTTTCGGTCACCATTCCTATCCCCATTTCGTCGATCTCTATTCCTGTCATGCCGATATCCATGCCTGTCATTCCTACCTCCATTCTTGTCATTTCTATATCTGTTTCGACCTATATCCTCCTCATCTTCTTTCATCTTAGGAAATAATTGGCCAAGAAGCCTCCCAAGTGTCTGCTGAGACCTATCCAAGCTAGCCACGATTTGTTGCTGACCTCTAGCCAAGTCATTGAGGATATCTCGTGTGCTTGTTTCTTCAATCTCTGTATCTCCCATTTCCCTTGTCTGCTCTGTAAATGGAGGTAACTCTCCAGGAAAGGGGTCTATCTGTGCTACATCTATCTCTGGGTCTAACTCAAAAAGATCTGTTATGGGTACTAGATTCTCTGGAACTAACAGTTGTGGAATCTGTGTTCCTTGCCTTGCTTTGGTATTCTTGAAGGAATATCTATTTGTCGATCGCATATCTCATTTTCACTTCTGCATGTCTATTTCACCTCACAAGATGGCAAGATCATAGCTCTAATACCACTGTACTGTGTTGTACATGTTTGTATATTTTTAAAATCTTTTTATGTGTTATTTTATCATTTTATTGTATTCTTTCAAACTAGACAGAAGAATGCGGAAGGGGTTTTCTATTTTCCTGCAAATGTGTTGTCGAAGCATACAATATAGAGCATATAACCAAAACCCAAAAAATTTAAAATGAATATAAGGAAACTAATGACTACCCAGATAGTAAAATGGCCAAATATAAATTATCATGACATACCCATATCTAGAAATGCAACTTAGTACAATAGCCAAAATGGACTTGCAAGTGGGTATGGCTGGAAATGCATTAAATCTTCATAGAATGATATAGATGTCCATACAATGTGATCATCACATAGAAGGGCCTAAAACGCCACTCTCAGGCCAAATATAAAGCATACAATGAAAGGGAAAAAGCCTCTAAGGACCCACATCCTCACTGGAGTTGGTACGGCTATGGCTGGGAGTCCAATCTACAACAAATACTTCTGATATTCCTTTCTAACTATTTTGAAATGGATCTGCAATGACCCCTGATAAATGGTGACTCATCTCCAAGAAGAGAATAAACCTAGTTCTTCCTTAAAACCTCAAAAATTAAACTCCAATGAAGCACAGCTGTGAATACTGGATGTATCCACCAAAGAAGCACCGTTGGGTGGTAGTGCACACTTGTAGAATGATGTTACCTATGGAGGTTTCCGTCTCCACAAGCCTCTGGTTTGAATCCTCAAACCTCCACAACAACAAACTCTAGTAGAGCTCAAAAGAAGGAGATATCATAAAGCAAGCATATTCCAAATGAGGCACTTTTCCCTCTTTTAAAACTCTCCAAGAGGGGTGTTTTACTTTGGAGGGAAATATTTCTTTGAATTTCACTTTTAATATTTCCCAATGTGAGCGCTCCATAAAATGACTTAAGTGACTTTTTAAATATTTCATTCTTCATCAATTAACTAAATGGCTAGTCCACAGGAATTCTATGATGGACTAACCATGAGTCTAAAAGGGGACATTACATTGGTGGTGTTTTCTTACCTTGATAGACCTTTAAGAGGCATTAAACAGTCTTAGACAATATTTGATAGGCATGTGCGTTTTCATTAGCTGTCTTGATACATTATGTTGGGTCTCCATTTCCTTCTATGAGAATCTCCTATGACTATTTTGTGATCTTCAATGCCTAGAACTAATGGCAAACCTCTTGAAAACCATCATGAAAACTTCAAGTGATAGGCCTGAAATAAAAGCATTTTGAATCCTCATGCTCTTTTTAGCCTTGAAATCTCATCAATCTAAGATGGTCCTTATGTGAAGGTACCTTCTCCATGATAAAAACCTGAAGCAAGATGAGAAAACCCCAAATAGAATGACCAAAACATGAGTCTAGCTAACCCTAACAAGACCTATAATAGCCTAACCTGAGAATGCTTGAGTTTAACCTCTAAAATCTGACCCAAACTTTGAAAGATCTTCCCTCCAAACATATGTACTAGGCTTTTTAAGGATTTTAAGGTTTTTTTAAGACAAGGAAGATTCCACTTTGACCTTTTGACCCTTAAAAAAACATGAATGGTCATGTGGAAGAGGGACTTTTTAATGTTTGAAATGCACTACAAACATTAATTTTTCATTGTCCGAGTGTAATCAAATGTCCAAAGTCTATTTTATGGCAATGAAATGATCAAAAGAAGATTACATCACCTTAAAAGAAACAACCTAATTGAACTTGACTCTTGACAACTAGGATTGAGGACTTACTAACACCTCCAAGACACCCATGCTTACTAATTTGGGCCATAAGGTACAAATGAGTAACATTTTCGGTGACCTCTATGGGAGTTTTTCCTACTAAAACTCAGAAGACCAATAGCTTTTGATTTTCCATTGTGAAAAAAGAGTCAAGAATACCTAAAAGAAACTCAAAAAAGACTTCAGACTTGATCGGTAGTTGTTAGTACCTTGGGAAAACTATAAAACAAAGCAAAAAACACTACAAACTACTAAAAAATAGTCTTCTAAAAGGAACAATAACATGTACATCAACACTTGGAGGAAAAGAAACACAACTACAATGTGAAACAACACTTATTTGAACATGAAACACCTAACCTACTATGTACAATGGTAAAACATCACCTCAATAACAAAACTTGAGATGTATCCCATTAACTGGGATAGGCAGCTCCTCTCCATCCATTTTAGATAGTTAGAATGCATTATGTTGTTTACAATTAGAAATCATGTAAAGTCCACTCCGCATGAAATCAAACTTAGTATGTCTCCTAGGTCTACTTTTCAGCTCATCCCACTTGAGAATAATGTCCTCTTCCTTGAAAGATCTTGGGACGCCTTCTTATCAAATGACCTTTTCACATGAGCTTGATGAAGCTCCATTGTGTTCATTGCTTGGTTTCTAGTTTCCTCCAACTCCATTTGCTCTAAAAATCTGATTGACATTGGATCTTCCTCCATCATCTCTAGTTGATTGATGAATGTAACCATTTGACGTTGGAAGGTAGTTGAGGATTTAATTTTTTCAAGACAAATCCCTTGTTAATTAAGTCTCTCCTTATGTATGTTTTTCTATGGCATTTGTTTACTTTCATTCATTTTTTAACTTTATCCCAATGGGTTAGGCACTAGTCATTGCTAGCTACAATTGGTCCAATTTCTTTGGAATTGAATGCAAGTCATTCACCTAGCTCTGATGTATTATTTATAAGTTATGTTTTGCTAGGATGCATGAATTCAATGTTATAAATCTTTGTTGAACCTTTGGGTATCTTTAATTTGTGAGTTTTTTAAGGGGATTATGCATACTATTAGTTTCGAGGTCATTGATGATGTAAATTGTTGTGAGAAGTCTCATCCATGGGAATATAAATTGTTCATACATCTTATGTTGCATCATGACCTACCATAATTCACCTATGGCCTACAAGTCAATGGACCAATATGAAGACATGGTGTGACAACCATTTTATGGAGTGTCTTCATGCATAGGGTTTGGTCAAACTTTGGTCATTTAGCCTACTATCATTCTGCAAAGGTCTCTAGGATTACCCTCGTAGGCTTGGTAGGGCTCAAAGTGTAGAAGAGATATCCCACTCTTGTCTAATTGGCCTTTTCTTATCCTTTGTATGATAATAGTTTTGTCACTCTACCTAGATTGACTTGAATCCTTGGGTCTAAGTGTTGTGCCATCCCTTAGAGCTAAGGCTAACAATAAAAAATCCTAACAAAACCCATGAACATAAATAATTAGGCAATATGTTTTGAAAGAGAACCCACACTACTGATTTAATATTATCATGTGGTTATCAAGGCTTGGAGGAGGAAACCAGTGGGTAGTTAGTTTAAGAGTACCACCATTTGTCAAAAGCATTCAACATGGAAAAAGGGACAAGCATGTTAGTATTAAATGCCACACAATACTTTGTCAAAAGCCCACATTATTAAAATTTCCCTATATTTTAAATGTAACCCACTCTATACAATTTGATCCAATCAATGGCTCATAGGACTCTAGGGTGAGAAAATGAAGATATCAAAATGAAAGCTCCATCATTAACCAAGAGAAGATGATGTGGCTTTTAATTATTATATTTTAATTCATGTAAGTTTTTTGAACCTAAATTTATTTTTTAAGAAGCCCACAAATATTGAAAAATCAAAGAGGCCATTCAAACTTTAGTAGTAAAGCTATGAGGAAAAATAAAAATAGAGTCATGAACATTAGAATAGGGCATGAAAGAGGATTAAATATTAAACAATAGCTTTATTATGAGCGGAAAATATTAAAGTGATAAAATTAAAAGAGAAAGAAATCAAAAGAGAAAGCTCATTCACGCATAGTGAAAGGGGTGAAAAAGATAAGAAAAGGGGGGGAAATATATTTACAAATTTAAGTCAAATTAACATGGGGAAATATTAAAATCTAAGTAGGCCAGTATATTTCATAGGAATTCAAGGTTTTTTTGCCTAGATATTTTCTTAAAGGTTAACTTGCTAACATTAGAAAGAATGATAAATTAAAGGTGAAGAAGTTTTTAGGCAAACTAAAAAAATAAGTGAGTAAAGGAAGATAATAAAAGATTTTATTTTTTCTTAATCTATTAAAATGATATGTATTATTTTTCTCAAAGGAATGACTCAACACATAATAATAAGTAGGAGCTTATATGAATTTTAAACTACAATCACATCATCTACAACAATTCTTTCCAATTTTTTCTTCCTTTTTTTCACTTTTTTTTTCCTCCTTTTATATATATGTCAAATTATTTTCAAATTGTATTTGCAAAATTGATCATTTTTTAGACCCATGCTACTATTCATAGCTTGTGTACAATATTTTCCATTCTCTATTTCTTTATTTTTAGCTCTAAAGGAACCTCAATGCATCTGTCTAAAAATAACTGATCTTCATTTTTGTTGGGTGAATATTTTGTCGTTTAGCTAACTAACGGCAAAATGGTTATATCAACCACAGTGTGATGAGATAAATCTCTCCTCTCATCAAGGGGAGGTTCCTTTTTAACTATTACAAACTTATTTACACTAAATACTAGCTTTGCGGGTGTGTTACATTCATCATTTTCTCTTCTTTTAGAAAAGATGTTTACAATGTTTCACAGTAATATTCAACAATGCTTCTACACTTAAACAATAATCAACAATATTCTTGTAAGTTGAAGCACAAAGTCTTTCAACTTACTTCACAAAAAGATTCACGAACCAAGTGAATAATCTCAAGTACAAAGTCTTCAAATTATCCCCAAAAATATTTTAAAAGTAACCATATCACCAGTTGGAGCACAAAGTCTGTCAGCTAACAACACCACTAATCCATGCGAATGTGATTGAAAATCATAGCACAAAGTCTACAAGTTCTCAACACGATTCATATACAAAGTAAACAACTACAAGCTCAAAGTCTTTATAATCCTTCACCAAGAAACGCTTTCAACACACATAGATTCAAGGAAATAATATAACGCAAAGTTTATATAACTTATCTTGAATGTCCTCCAATCGTAATAACCAAGCACCACTTTATCCAATCAATCAACAAGAGAAATCAGCAAAAATGCCATATGTACATCCTCACTCATACAAATTCGATTCAACACAAAGTTTGATATCAAAACTTGCCTTCTTTATTGATTGGAATTGATCATACAATTTGAATAGAAAGTCTCAAAGTTGAGTCTCAATTTGGGCAGCACTTTGTTGCATAAGATTAAAGATATCTATTACAATAGAGGCCCTTTTTATTTATAGGGAGGAGCCTAGAGCAAAAATAGGAAATTTACAACTACTTTGACTTATTCAACAAAAGAGTCCTATTTGACTTGGGACTTCCTTTGTCTCACATGTAATTACATTTTAGAAAAATACATGTGAAAATGTCTAAAACTGAAAATAAAGTACATGTGAAAATACAAAAATAAACTAAGGCATTATCACTTTCATCAACTCTCGTTCCCATCCTTCTTCAGAAAATCTTCAAACATTGTCCACATTGTTTGAATCTCAAGGTTATCCGGTCCAGAAGTATTCTCAGAAATGACACAAGTCCTTGTTACTGAATCTTTCACAGAGGTAGCAGCCTTCTCATGCTTATCCAGAACTACCTTGAGAATGTCCAAGGTCAACTATATATCTGACAACTTATCCATAGAAGCCACTGAGAAAGCTTGATCTTCAAACTCCTTTGGATCATGTTATTGAATGCCTGTATCTTTTCATCTGTGGAAAGAAACTTTTGGTCTCTTTGACTGGAAATTATAGTAGCGAGGGAGAATTGAGCATTTGCATGGGCTGTGAAGGGCTAAAGTGTGATTAGAGCGAAAAACTGAGTGAAAGCGAGCTAAAGTTAACAACTTGAAAAATTTCCCAGAGTTAGAAAATTTTCAGGGAGTGAGTGCACAGGCGGCAAAAATCACCACCCTTGCATGTGGAGGAAATTACTTTTGTGTATGAGTGGCAAAAATTGTCGCCCTTGCATGTGACAAAAAGATTAACATGCACGAGCAGCAAAAATTGTCGCCCTTTCATGTGACAAAAAGATTGACATGCATGGGCGGCAAAAATGACCGCCCTTGCATGTGACAAAGGGACCAACATGCACAAGCGGCAAAAATTGCCACCCTTGCATATGACAAAGGGACCAACATGCACGGGTGGCAAAAATTGCCGCCCTTGCATGTGACAAAAAGACTAACATGCACGGGCAGCAAAAATCCCCGCCAATGCATATGAAGATGCAATGGAGGCAAAAATCTTCGCCATTGCATATGACAAAAATTTACTAACTCCTAAAAAGTGAAATTTTCAATTTGACTTGTTTTACAAAATTCAAGAAACTAACACAAGTTGACACTCAAAAGGATGTTCCAAGGCTAGGAGACCATGCACGAGGGCAAATGTGATTCACCTCATTTTGCATGGTTAGAGTTGTAGGCTACAAAATAGATAAATTTTGTAGGGCTTATCCTACAAATTGAGCGCAACTAAATTTGAGGATAATAGCTAGCTCTAACTGGGGAGCTTCCTTTGATCATCCTTTGAAATGATCGAAGGGAGAAGAACTCCAGTCTCTAAGTGCCTTCATCCATCCATTGGGCTATAGAGTCAGGTGACACAACAAAAAGACATGAAAACACAAAAATGACTAAAACAACAAAAAAAAAGACACAAAAACTATACAAAAATTCACAAACTTATCTGTCACTTCACTTTGAGAATAGCTTCAGATGTTGTCTACTATGAGGCAAAAGAAAAGATGTTCCACGTCTTTTTCTTTTACTATTGAATGAGTAACATTTCCTAGTGCTTGACATTCTAGGATCTTCTTCTGCATCTTGTCCCACTCTTGCTGATGAATTCAGTCCCAACTGTCGTCGACGTTTGACAAAGCGATCATGCTCATCAAAAAGTTTCTCCAGAAAAACCAGTCTTTTGGAAATCCTATTTCCTTTCAGCTGTAAAATCTCTTCACTCGAAGAGGACGATCCATCTGTTTCTAGACCTTCAATTGAAGCACTATCTGATGACTCGGGATCTTCATTAGTGGTCAAGAAATAAGTACACATATCAGAAAACTCAAAGAGAATCTGAGCTTTTGGATCCTCAGATTTCATCATTGTGTACTTGGCCTTCCTTTCAGGATGAACCTCCTGCATAATACCCTTAATAGGTATTCTTGCCTCAAGCATTTGAATATGTGTCTCCTCAACATGATCTATGATACCAACAAGTTAATATGGACTTGCTACAGAAGATGAAAAACTCTCATCTTGAGGTTTTACATTAGGGGTACTGGTCTTAGGAACATAGGATGAAGTGAGAATATCTAGTGTACTTACTTGTTTGTCACCAACCACATCTTTATGATTTGATGTATTTTGTGACCATGTGAGAACATCATAAGATTCACCAAAAGTAACTTGTTTTTGTCCCATCTCATATTCCAAGTTCAGGAACCCGATGGTAGAGTCACCAGCTAATTGCTCCTCACCTTCCATGAAAAGATTAGCATCATCTTCTCCTTGATCATATTCTGATTGAAGAAGATCATCTTGCTCTGATTCATAATAGAAGATTGTTGCATCCACAGGTAGTGCCTCTAAAGTAAGTCTTCCTTGTGGTGGAGGAAACATGTTTTGATTCTGATCCATTGAAGCATTGCCTTGGTAATTCAGAGAATTTGGGAATGTCTTCCTCGGAATGTCCTTGTAGAGGGGAAGGGAAAAACTCTGTGACAATTGTTTTTTCAGAGCCAACAGCTCATCAGCTAACTTTTGCACCGTAGGATCCATGGTGCTGGTAGAAGGTAAAGCCAAAAAGGGCTGCTCATTAGGCCCAATAGAATCCTTCTTCAACTTTCCCGTCAAGATCAAATCATCCTCCACTTCAACTACTAAACTTTGAGTAATTGTAAGATCAGCTGGTGCTCCTCTTCGTAAAAGAAAACTTACTTCTGATAATTGTGAATTAATGAAGAAGCGTTTTAGGTTCTCAGCTGTGGGTTGAGCAACAGTTGGGATCATGTTCTTTATCCTATTGAGCTTTGCTACAAACTCACGCACGGGCTCATGCAATTCCTTTTTCATTTGAGTAAGTTGGACCAACAAGGCATAAGCATCTTCTGCTGGCTTGAATCTAGCTTCAAACTGGGTTCAAAATGTATTCCATCCAGTGACAGTTCCAGGTGCAAGGTGATAGAACCAATCAGCTACAACACCTTGGAATGTTTCTACAAACAGTCTTACAGAAACATCTTCATATTCAACTCTGAGAACACCACATGCAATGTAGAAAGCTACAATGTGCTCATTCAGATGTTGTTTACCATCCCTATAGAACTTGGGAAAGTTCTTAGGCGAACCCTGAGGTAGTTCATGTAGAGGCTGAGTCAATTTCAAAGGACCAAATACATTTCCCCATGGACCTAGGATAGCCATACTCCTTGATAAAACTTTAGAGAAGATATAACAAAAATATATTACAAAAGATGAGGCTGGTATGCTTCAACCAAAGGCGAGAGGCTCTTGGTTGCACGTTAGATCCCCAGTAGAGTCGCCAAAAACTATTGGGTGAATATTTTGTCGTTTAGCTAAATAATGGCAAAATGGTTATATCAACCGCAGTGTGATGAGATAAATCTCTCCTCTCAGCAAGGGGAGGTTCCCTTTTAACTATTACAAACTTATTTACACTAAATACTAGTTTTGGGGGTGTGTTACATTCATCCTTTTCTCTTCTTTCAGAAAAGATGTTTACAATGTTTCACGGTAATATTCAATAATGCTTCTACACTTAAACAATAATCAACAATATTCTTGTAAGTTGAAGCACAAAGTCTTTCAACTTACTTCATAAAAAGATTCATGAACCAAGTGAATAATCTCAAGTACAAAGTCTTCAAATTATCCCCAAAAATATTTTAAAAGTAACTGTATCACCAGTTGGAGCACAAAGTCTGTCAACTAACAACACCATTGATCCACGCGAATCTGATTGAAAATCATAGCACAAAGTCTACAAGTTCTCAACACGATTCATATACAAAGTAAATAACTACAAGCTCAAAGTCTTTATAATCCTTCACCAAGAAACGCTTTCAACACACATAGATTCAAGGAAATAATATAACACAAAGTTTATATAACTTATCTTGAATGTCCTCCAGTCATAATAAACAGGCACCACTTTATCCAATCAATCAACAAGAGAAATCAGCAAAAATGCCATATGTACATCCTCACTCATACAAATTCGATTCAACACAAAGTTTGATATCAAAACTCACCTTCTTTATTGATTGGAATTGATCATACAATTTGAACACAAAGTCTCAAAGTTGAGTCTCAATTTGGGCAGCACTTTGTTGCATAAGATTAAAGATATCTATTACAATAGAGGCCCTCTTTATTTATAGGGAGGATCCTGGAGCAAAAATAGGAAATTTACAACTACTTTGACTTATTCAACAAAAGAGTCTTATTTGACTTGGGACTTTTATTGTCTCACATGTAATTACATTTTGGAAAAATACATGTGAAAATGTCCAAAACTAAAAATAAAGTACATGTGAAAATACAAAAATAAACTAAGGCATTATCACTTTCATCAACTCTCGTTCCCAGCCTTCTTCAGAAAATCCTCAAACATTGTCCACATTGTTTGCATCTCAAGGTTATCCAGTCTAGAAGTATTCTCGGAAATGACACAAGTCCTTGTTACTGAATCTTTCACAGAGGTAGCAGCCTTCTCATGCTTATCTAGAACTACCTTGAGAATGTCCAAGGTCAACTATATATCTGACAACTTATCCATAGAAGCCACTGAGAAAGCTTGATCTTCAAACTCCTTTGGATCATGTTATTGAATGCCTATATCTTTTCATCTATGGAAAGAAACTTTTAGTCTTTTTGACTAGAAATTACAGTAGCGAGGGAGAATTGAGCATTTGCATGGGCTTTAAAGGGCTAAAGTGCAATTAGAGTGAAAAACTGAGTGAAAGCGAGCTAAAGTTAACAACTTGAAAAATTTCCCAGAGTTAGAAAATTTTCAGGGAGTGAGTGCACAGGTGGCAAAAATCACCGCCCTTGCATGTGGAGGAAATTGCTTTTGTGTACGAGCGGCAAAAATTGTCGCCCTTGCATGTGACAAAAAGATTAACATGCACGGGCGGCAAAAATCGCCGCCCTTCCATGTGACAAAAAGACTGACATGCATGGTTGCCACCCTTGCATGTGACAAAGGGACCAACATGTACGAGCGGCAAAAATTTCTGCCCTTGCATGTGACAAAAAGACTAACATGCACAGGTGGCAAAAATCCCCGCCAGTGCATATGAAGATGCAATGGAGGCAAAAATCCCGGCCATTGCATATGACAAAAATTTACTAACTCCTAAAAAGTGAAAATTTCAATTTGACTTGTTTTACAAAATTCAAGAAACTAACACAAGTTGACACTCAAAAGGATGTTCCAAGGCTAGGAGACCATGCACGAGGGCAAATGTGATTCACCTCGTTTTGCGTGGTTAGAGTTGTAGGCTACAAAATAGATAAATTTCGTAGGGGTCATCCTACAAATTGAGCGCAACTAAATTTGAGGATAACAATTTTATATGTAGATCAATTGTTTCTTTGGACGTATGCAATACAAGTTGTTGTGAATCTAGAAGTCATGATACTTGTTTGTCTATGAATAGATTATCTAATACATACTTATGGATATTTTATTGTTTATGTTATCTATTGTATATTATTTTTTAATTCCATAGGAAGGATTACAAAATGACAACTATCCCAAATTATGGCCTTTAATTTTTAGTTATTTATTTTCAACACTTCTCCCTTTTCATCTTTTAGTTAGGTTTAGGTTAGGATAGTTAAGGAACTGGCCTTTCAATCCTAGAGATTGATTTGTAGGTAATGTTCCACACATAAAAATTATTTCTATTGTTAGGCTCTATGTATGGTGTTGATATAGAGTGCACTCGACCTTTTTAATGGGTGGATACATTATTCAAGCATCAATAGAAACAACAAGTGCCTAAGAAGTAACAAGAATCAATATTGCATGTTTTTTAGATGTGTGTTGGAAAAGAGCCAAGATAAAAGAGTACAATTTATATCTAGCTAGATGGAGAGGAAAAGGACTAGAAGATGATACATGGATTTTAGAAGAAGTAGGCCGACTTGGGTGGCTAAAATAGTTTCTCATCCTTAATTTTGAGCACTTAGCTCAAAATTATGCTACTTGAGGTGTTTGATGTAGGATCATATCAAGGGTTGTGCAATCTTGCATCACCTAAAAATATTTTTTAATGTTTGTTTATCCTTCGCAATTTTTGTTTCTTGTTGTAGGTGTTTTGTTCTAACTACTAATCAATTTTCATCTTGTAGCTCTCTAGTTGCTCATATTGAGCTACAATCAATCTTCATTCCATGTGATACCACATATGACTACTGAAACCTGCAAATTGAAATTCTTGACTATTGTAATGGGACCTTGAACACATCCATGTGTCCTAATTTGTAATTTGATAAGTTGTGGCATGTCCTTTTTTTTAAAAGAGGTCTCATTTAGAACGTGCACCTTTTTAATTCAAATTTTCCTAAATGTAAAGCTCCACAATTTGTATATTTGACCCATAGAAGATCATTAGGCATAATACCACATTTATAGATGGTGACATCGTACTACATCAAAGTACCTATACAAAAGGATGATGAATCTTTTGATGAAAAGAAAGGGAGCGGGGAGGGCTATGGATCTTAGCATGTACTAGTTGTTAATAATTCATAATTTCTTACTCTATGACATCTTCTTGTCAAATTTTTTTTAAGAATAAGTTTTTTTGTGTATTCTTGCATTGGGTTTTCAATTTCTATGTTTGTGCTAGATGAATAAATTATATTTCATTAGACGGTCTATTTTTTATTACATCATTGAGTGGCAAACTCACCATTTTCACTTCTCCACTCAATTTTATTTTCAAAAAACTCAATTGAATTCCACGAGGATGTTTTAGACCATTGTTGACACCTTCTACATGCCAACTTCCATGCATCATGTACAATCTATTTTGGTGACAAAATATTCTCTCAAGCGAAATTATTGATAGTGACCTCTAACTTGACGCTATTTGTGGAATGTAATTGGCTTGATATATATCATATTGTCAAAGAGCATGCCTCATTCGTAAATGGATTGTTCATGCTTAGGAAGGTAATGCTCCATGGGAACAATGGACTCATTCTAAAATCTATTCTACCACTACTAGTAATCATTGAAAGGAGGTCTTGTGGAAGGATAAAACCATCCTATCCCCTTTCTTCAAGACTCAACATTATGCTCACCTTCAATAGTATACAGAAGGCCTATCAAGCTATGTCTCAATACTTGACCAAGTATGACCAATCCCTCAAATATGGATATTCAATTTCACTACCTTCTCCATTTAGTGGAGTAGGTTGATCCAATTAAATGATCTTCCTTTGGGGCATCTCTCCATCTAAAGGCAAAACACTTGATTAAAAATATTTATAGATGTTTAAGGACTTATGGCAAATCTTAGAAACACCTAAAGAATGAATACCACCTTAGCAATTCTAATAAACTATCTATTGTCAATGAGATTGAAGAGTTGGTCTCTCTTCCCTTTCTCTCAAGATTATTATTTTCTACTAGTGTAACTTTGTTAAAGAACAATGTTAGCCCTTTGTTCCCCCATAAATCCATCTACTAAAGTTTGCTCTTATGTCTTTCTACCATACCTACAATCGTTTCCAAATGGAAGTGTAAACTCTCTTGCTCCAAATGGTAGAAACTCAAATTACAATTGGGGAAGTCTAATGCTAGTGTCCAATCCCAACTTTCTTCCTAGAAACTTTTGAGCTCAAGTACCTACAATACCCACTCACTTGTGCCTTCTATTCCAATCATGAATTTGTCAAACCTGATTTTGGTACTATCCCCACTATCATACGATCTAGCAAGCAATCATGGTCTCTCTTCCGACCATCGTTTGAGCTCAAGTACCTATAATGCCATCTCACTTGTGCCTTCTGCTCCAATCATGAATTTGTCAAACCTGATTTTGGTACTATCCCCACTATCACACGATCTAGCAAGCCATCATGGTCTCTCTCTGTGTCTCATAGTGCGGTCTCCAAATCCTATAGAGAAGTGATTATTAAATTTATTTTTAAAGGCGCATGCATTGTTGTTTTTTCCCATCCATTCATTTTATACTCATGAAATTGAAAAGCAATTACTTTACTCTAACCTTTCCCTTCAAGTGGTGAATCTCTCTACATTTATGCAAGAACAACTCATAGTGAACAAACAACTTTAGAAATGGGTGTACAATCTGCATGAATAGCTTAAGGCTCTTGAAGTTAAACATGAAGATCTTTGAGAATATCAACAAAATAGTAAAAGATTCCAGAAATCTATCCTCCCTCAACAACACCCTTTACAACAAAAAGTGAATCAATAGAGCTAATACATTGCCAACTTAGCCCAAACTGATAGTTAGTGACTAGTGGCAGAAGAGTTCAAGCTCTAGTGTACTTTTGATACCTAAAATTTTATTTTGGTAACTATTACATGCTTTCTTAATATTGTTTCATTATGTGTCTATTATGCAAACTCATTATTACTGTTGGCAGCCTACCGTCCTGGTTAATGTAAGACCTAACTTTTATTTTAAATTTAATTCTATATAAGAAAAAAGCCATTATTTATTTATGTCTTGCATTTTAAATGTCAAAAGATTTAACTTTTTACTTCAAAGAATATAAGATGAATTCAAAGCATTATCTATTCCAAAGAAAAGTTTAAGAGAGAAACTAGTGGTTGCCCACTTGAGGAGATGATAGGTTGCCATCACATCAATATAATTTCAACTCAAAGCTAACCTATTAAATTAGTTTTCCGATAAATTTATCCAGTTTACTCATTAACCAGGTGCCCAATCACTTTCATTTAGACGTGTGGATTTATTTTTCCCAATTCTTTAATTTTTTTAAATCTAACAGTTACATTAGTTGAAATCATTACTTAGTATGGTAGGCATCTGGGCCCCTAAATTGTATATTATTAACATATGTAGCTTACATTAATATAATGCCTGTCTGTCCTCCTTCCTATAATAGTGCATGACTCAGAAGCATGAGGACAAATTTTCAGGCATAGAATAGACATGCTGGCAAACGCTAATATTAACATGACTTCAACACATACAATAATTTCTCAACTCCAACAGTGGCATCAACACAAATACTGGTAATAAACAAATAATTAAGCGATCCTTCCATGCTTGATTAATAGGGCTACTCGGCTTTATTTATTTACCACTTTTATATTGGTAAGCTCGCTAATACACTACTCATCCCACCATGAAAATCTCTCACCTGAAAAATGACAGAAGTGTCTCTATTCAATTTTGTCTTTGTAAACGAAGAAACAAAAGCACTAATATGTGATTCATCAACACAACTGCAAAGTTAAAAAAGTATCACCATGATTTTACCCATTCTACTTAAATATCATCCACTTCAATCGTCAATCAATCAATAGTGACTTTACACTTCATTCACAAAAAAGGTAAATATTTGTCCTATTTTTCTTGGCCAAAATTAACCTTTGACTAGTGAAATGGATGATATTTAAGAACAGCGGATGTTACCTTAAACATTGATAAAATACTGGAATTTGAGGGAATCCTGACCTTAATAGTAAAGAGAACCTGTGAAAAGCAAATCTAAACATCAAAATCATAATATTTGCTAGTGCAAATTAAATTGTTCTGAATTTATAACAAAATTAAACACTATAGCTTTATCTCTATGAAACATTCGGCACAATGTTGCCAACCTTCCCACAAATTCTCCCCTTTCGTACATTCAAGATGAAATGGGTCGATGGCCTCTTCCAATTGTTTCACTGCCATTTTAATCTGTTCAGAAATAATTAATTCGTTTCGTCAAATTACTTATAGCTATCTTATAATAAAAATAAAAAGGTTGAGAATATACCTCATTTTGTTTTTCCTTTCTTTTTTCCGGAATGTTATAAAGCTCATCAGGTCCCCCATAGTATAAAGATGAACCTAGGAAGCAATGTTGTGAACTCGGTATCTTATTATGCCTTAATACTTCCCTTTCTTGCTTTGCTGTGTTGGAGGCCCCACAAAAGGAATTACATTACAAGAGAAATCAGAAGAAAAAAGTATAATGTGAGAAATAAATCTTCTAAAAGCAGTTAATGTTGTGTAAAGTATAGATTAAAGCTGTCCAATTGAATCTGCATAAACATTGTGGCATTCCCATCTACGTGCATTTTGGTAATTGTAAATATTTAGAAGTATTACGAGCAATGGTAGCTTGATTGTGGCCATGGTTGCATTCTTGACCCATTAAACATCAATGACAATTTAAAAAGATTTGGACCTTTTTATGTTGGATCTAACAAAAAATCTAATGGGTATTTGCTGTTATCAAGTTATAACGGTACATCAAAATGTTATGGATCTCTTAGCTTTTTTAAGAGAGGAAGAGACTCAGGAATAATAAAATGAAAAAAACTACGCAGCCATATCTAGATTGATACATGTTCTTATGTCTGGGTAAAATCATTAATGTTATAGATTTGTGTGAATACGGTACAGTAATAAGGGTTCATTAATAACAGCCAAATTTCACCCAAAGTCTTCACATGAACTACATTTCTCACCACCACAGGCAACTAAGTGGAAGAACTAACACAAAAGCGACCTATGTGCTAGACCTCTCTACCTTATGGATTTGAAGTAAAGCTTAAACAGCGGGTATGTTAGAAAATGTAATGGGGTTGAAATCTTACTGACCGATCAGTTTTTTTAACTTCAATAGACAAATAGAAGGATCAAAAATATAGAGGATTGTCGTTTCAACGATAAAAGAAGTCAAAATTTTAACAGGTCAAAATTAAGAAAAACAATAGACACACAATGTGCAGGCTATTTAATGTGGGCGCTGATTTAGCATTCGCATAAAAAAAATCCCAGCAGAAACGGTAAGTAATTAATTAGCAATGCACCCAACAGAAACGGTAAGTAATTAATTAGCAATGCAATGTTTTATGAACATACGAAAAGAAATAAGAGAGTTATAGCACCTTTGAAACAGTTACAAGTACTTTCAATTTGATGCTCTTGACTGTGCACCGGTTGCTTTGGTTTTCCCAAAACTTCACATCCTGCTGAGTATACTCGACACGGAGCCTGCAATCCAGATCAATACAGAATCAGCACTCAATAAAAGATCATCCCATAAAGATGTTGAACATGTGCTGAAGATCAGTCTGCAAACAGGTTGAAAAATATGACTATTTCTTTAACACTGCTTAAATATTATCCATTTCAATGGTTAAACAATCAATAACAATTTTATACTTTATTTACAATAAAAAGTGTTAAATATTTGTCCTATTTTTATTGGACAAAATTAACCTTTGATTGTTGAAGTAGATGATATTTAAGAATAGCCTGACCTCCCAAAAATTGATTTATGAGACTTGAAAAAAAGCATTTTAATTGTTAACTGAGAGAGAAGAAAGGATCTTTTGGTAGACAAATGCCTCTCAGTTTAAAATACACTTCTTAGAATCCATTCATATATCATACTACATGATCTTTCGAATTCTCATGCTCGTTATGTCCTTGTTGAGCAGGCCGGCTCCATTATCCCATTGATATGCGAGACTTATAGATCATAGAACAAAATGCCTACACATGCTAAAGGATACAAATGCATCGGGAAATTAGACAGCCTACACTGAGGTACATTCAATGAAAATAAATTATAGGGGTGAAGATTTTCAACTGCTGAAAATAAATTTTATCATACTAAGCAATTGGATTATTTCTCATCAAAGCAGAACTTAGAGTAGTAATCAAATGAGATTTAACCCCTCCAGACCCAATATACTACAGAAGATGGCTTTGCTAAGTTCAGATGCATTAGCCCAAAGTTATGTTAGGAAGACTGTTTTTGGGTTCAATTGTGTATTTTTTCGTATCTACATTTCAGATCACACACAATGATCTATGGATGCACAATGATCCATGGATGCAAAAAAGATACACAGTCGAACCCAAAAACATTCTTACTAGCTTCATGGAATCTGGTCATGCTTACTATAAATGTATGTTTCTGAATATTGTAAGTCTACCCTAGATAAACCCATTGCAGAAAGAGGATGGACTAAAAAGAGTGGAATGTATAAAGTAAATATTAGTTATTTGCAATGCACAATTAGATATAATAGAAACATTAAACCAGATAAGACTCTCATTCGAGACAATCAGTAGGTACCTCTTCGATCTGAGTTGCAGATCCACTTTTAAAAGTCTCCGATGGTAAATTGCCCTGGAACCTTCTTTGGGTAGGATGACACACAGCACACGAGCTCTGTTCAAATATTTCATCTATAGAACTCTTTCTCACCAGGTCATAACTTTCCATGCCCAAATTCAAACTAAAAGCATCCCTAATGGGAAATGCAATACAATTCAACCTTTTACTACAGCAAGTGCAGTATTACAGATAATCATGTTAACATAAAAACCCCACGCATAAATAATTGTAAAGCAACGGCTATGGCTATAAAGGCACGGTCAGAGAAGAAGAAACACATGATAATAATGATAGTCTACAGTGCACTCACACAGTGACAAACAAGACAGATAAGGGATTTCACAGCACTCAAGTTCACAAAAGTTGAGTTCTCCTTAGTTAAATCTGGATTAAAGTGGGGCACTCATTGTAAAGGAATGAGTTATGATACCCAACTGTCAGAAACTACCCTAATATTAAATGGATTGTTATAAATATTCCCGAAAAACTATAATAATGGTCACCAACATAGCATGGAATTCGATTAGTCGAAATCCAATAGCTTGTTTACATATGTGTGAATGTTATGTTGAAACAGAGGAAGTGATGGTACAAGAACAATAAGATTGATGTTGATATATTTCAGCATTAAATATGCATCTTAACATTATATTGTAATTTTGATGTTAATTGAAATATGTTCTTGCTCTCTATTTCCCCATAATGGATCATGGAATGTGATCTGAAACTTTACTTTATACACAATTTAATCTTGAAACATTCAAATATAATTATCATGGACTGGAAATCTAATGTCTATTAAACCAAAAGTCCTCCATATATATACGTGTATGCACAGCAGCAGAACAGGTGGGAGTAGTGTTTCACTCGAAATTGAGAAGTCCCCATACAGAATCGCTTTACCGGGCCGCCTGTTTACGTGAGAGCATGGTTTACTGTACGAAATTTGTTTTGTAGTGACGGAGAACGACTCATCCAACGAGAAGATATATACAATCTATTCTCTTCTGGTCCTTGTGGGTTACGTGTCAACTCACCCTAAATGGCTTGTCTTATCTGTCTGTGCTTTCGTAATTGGTCCTTTCCTAAATGGTTATTATAATGTCGACGATCCCAATGTCTCCCCTCTTCCTAAATATTAATGCTCTGTGGCTTCTGCCATTGTCACTAAAATAATCATATTAATAAATACTATACCCAGCTATGAAAATGACGGTATAGATGACATTTTCGTTGTTATAAAACATTTAATTAAGTTGGTATGAGTTTTTTCATAGTCCATAAGTAAGAGTGCTTCTAAATTCAAGTGTGTTTATTTTTGTATCAACGTTTCGGATCACATTTAGTCTTTCTCATGATGGATCACTGAGCATGATCTGAAATACCATGTAAAAATACACACAGTTGAATCCAAAAGCACTTTTTCAAATCTAATAAGTTGTTTAGAATTAAATAGCTAAGTATTTTTATTTTAAAAATAATAATACATATTAGATTTAATTTAAATAAATAAGTATAGTAGTTAAGATAGTATTAGCATAAAAATTCAATGTGACAAGAAAGAAAAAGGGGAATAAGAATGGACAAGTGCATGTCATTCATCGAAATACACACAAACCTTCAATTACAAAACAACACTTCACATTGGATTACTTTTGTAACAAACATACTAGCGACAAATTAGAGCTACAAACAAACTTTACATTCTTGAGCTATAGAAATTACAAGGCGAAACTATTACATCCGGTACCTAGTCCTCCTACACAAGAAATGACAAAAGAGAAACAACCCGCATGTGAAGAGAACTTTAGACCGAAAGGGCAAGGTCCCTATGCTGAGGTTCCTCCCCCAAAATCCTTACAAAGATCGGGAGGTCATTGTCAACAACAAAGTGTTCCAACACGACAAATGAGGTTTGCTCCCAGTGCTTCATCTTCTAATTTGCACAAGCCTATCAAAGAGGACAACCCTATCTTACAAAAGATAAGTGGTAAAACAAAACGAAATAGAAAAGCAAGAGAAAGAAGAAAAATAAGACAAGAATATGCTATAAACCTCACCTCTCAACAAGAAAACATCGATCCTAATATTCAATCAAACAAAGACGATCGTAATGATGAACAACATGATGAGCAAGATATGAATATGGCTATGGTACCTTATGTCCCACTGTCCTCTAACATTAGGGAGTGGGAAGATGATGACAATGATTTGCTTATAGACAACTTCTAGCCCGGCAAGGGCCCTATAGGTAAGTATCTATAAACCTTTTTCTCTCCCATGATGTGCTTCCCCCGTGATGTGTTATGTGTTGCTTAGGCCTCCTGGGATGACCTTGGATTCTCCTGTAAGGTTTGCGATACCAAGAGACTACCTCTGTTGTGACCTTCTATTTGTATCATCATTCTTCTATATTGCCCCTCTCTCTAATTTCATTATTGTGTGTTGTGTCTTGCAGACATAGCATTGTGGTTGGTGACTTGGGGGCACCCTCCTATGTGATTGTCCCTAAGACACCTATTTCTCCTCTCTTATTTATTGTTTCCCTTCCTCTAGTGTTTCCACCTAGCGGGTGGATGACGACAAACATTTATACTGATGTGGACCTAGTGTCCCTTTCGAGAGCAATAAAAAAATGGACTATAGTTCCTAATATGACGATGGGGTTGTATATCTTATCTAACGCTTGGCTAGTGGAAGCACTCGTGCTTTCCGTATAGTGAATTCTATGATGTTTCTATCGCATTTACAAACCTTAACAATATTGTTGCTCTGTGCACCTTTGTTTGCCTTTGAATCTAGCCTTGGCATTACTCAATTCGAAGAGCTTCGTGATATAACCCACGGTTATCCTCATACTCTGAATTCGTTGTATAATCTTGGCTCTTTGTGTGGATAATCATATGCATTGATGTTGTTGTTTATCATGATTTTGTAGACACTAACATGTTTCTTGCAGGGATGTGTTTGTGGGAATAATTGGCGATCATAAAGTACATGTCACCTCCAGGGGGCATGGGCTTTGTGAAAGTTGATGTTCCCTTGTGTGTTTTCTTCCTACCTTAACATGCTTGATATCGATAACTAATATCAACCACCTTAGGGTGGGGGCATATATAAGGTAAGTTGTCTGTTATAGATGTTAGCAAAGTGTTTGACCTGAGATGTAGAGACTTGCGCCCCAAAGTAGTGCATCATGCATCCTGAGTTTGTTTGCAATCAATCAAATCAATCATGTAAGCCCTCTGTGGAGGTGGGATATCAAGCATATCCATTTTCTTAAGCCCTCTATGGAGGCGAGGATGGTGAATTTCTTGAAGAAGATTGCATCATCCTGTCATTTTCAAAAGTCCTTTGTGGAGGCAGGGAGTAGTTCTATGACTAACTCAACCTTTAAGCGTGTCTTCAGCAATTGTTGTGGTGAAGCCCAATCACCGGTGTGTGCCTGTAATGTCCCTGAGATGGTGTTGGACCTAGAAATAGGTACACTCCATCGCTTGTCTGTCGTGTTTTCTCCATGTCTTCAAATGTGTGTGTTTTGGCATGCTTGTTTTGTGTGGTGTGTTTGTTGCCACATATGCAAAGACCAGTGCCTTTGAGTAGTGCTTCATACATTTTGGGAGGTTTTGCGTATCTGGTGTGTGTGTTGCCCCATATATATAGAAAATAGCACCCCTGAGTAGTGCTTCCTGTATTATGGGAGCTTTGTTTACTTTCCAGTACCTACATTTGCATTTCATAAATATGAGAAAAAGAAAAGAAAAGATATCATTTATGTCTTCCATGCATTAATGTGTCTTCTATGCATTGACTGTCGTCTCCATGTTTTGCATGATTGTAACTGTCTTCTCTGTGTTTTGCATGCCTGTTACTGTCTTCTATGTGATTGGTGTGTCTTCTCCGTGCTTGGTGTGTTTACTGTGTTTGTGACCTTACTTTAATGCATGTATTGGCCTTGCGTTTATACGTACATTAAAGTGGGGGCTAAATGTAACGTCAAAAAATGTCCCCTTAGGGGCTTTTCCCTCATAAGGTTTAGCTCACGGGTCTTTAGAGTGCATTTAGGACATTTTCATTTATATTTTTGCATCCTGATGGAATGAGACCTGGGTTTCATGGCAAATGGGACCTAGGAGGACCCCTTAAGCTATACCCTGCCTAAAATAGGGGGAGGACTTAGGTGCCCGCGCCCTAGTCCTGCCCTATTTTGGGGCAGCCCCAATTTTTAGGTGTCAATTTATGAACGTTCGGGTGGTTATTTTATCGACACAATAAAGTTTGATTTTTAAAATCTTCGCAGGAATGCTTGTAGGTGCATATATAAGCATGTGTAGGCATTCATTTGTAAACTAGATGATCATTGTGAACTTTAGGCATTCTCAAGGTGATTCAAGGCTTTCTAGTGTGTTGCAAGAGTAGACTTGTATGTTTTGTGTGTTGATATTTGTAGATTTGAGCATCAATTTCCTCATGGCATGAAGAGCATCTTCCTCCATGAGAGCTTCACTACAAGGTAACATTATATTGTGTTTTTATCATTGATTCCTTTGGTTTTTGCCTCTGCCTCACAAGGGCATGCACTATTTGTCTAACAATGATGTTCAGAGACTTAAGTGTCCTCTGGGGCTTGACTGAGGCAAGCCTCTAAACACCACAACCCCCAAACCAAGTCTTGTGAGTGCAGGTTACAGGTGTCGCATTTGGGAAAAGTGGAGTTGCAGGAAGGAGTGGCAAGCATTAAGGATTCAGGATCTAAAGAAAAGTCAAACAAAGGAGCACTTCCAGGACTAGGGAGCCCAGAACAGTGTCCTTTGCAAATAGATTTTAGGAAATAGAAGTTACAGGGCTGATCAGTGTCAGAAGGAGGTCCAGATTTCTTGAAAAAGTAGGTACCTTGGACTTGGGCACCCGCACTAGTGTCCTCGACTATTCCGCCTCAAAACCCCAAAAATAGTTATTCTATGATTTGTCAATTTACTCCCGTCTGCAAGAGTTTTTTCTATCTTTCATGAATTTGTTGTCGTATTTGTAGAATTAGGGTTTTAATGGTTAATTCGACATAAGAGAAGGAAAAATTGATATTTAATTCTCTAATCCAAGTTTCCCTTCATTTGCAAGAGATCTAGGGTATGATAGTGCTTGCCACTCGACCCTAGATCCTTCAATGTTTAGTGGAGAGGTAGATTTTAACATCTAAACAACAAGAGATTAACAAATCCAATTTTACCCTAAACAAGATCAAAAAAAAGTGAAACCGAAGAAGGAATAGAAATAAACCCATTAATAGTTGAACAGATAAAAAGAAAACTAGAAGAAAACTCAAGAAAACTCAAAGAAAATTTAAAAATCATCAAAAGAGATAAAAATTAATCATGAGTTCATAATAGAAAGAAAGCTAGGAAAAGCACAAGTTGGCACAAAAAAATGGGAGTTAAAACGAGTTAAAAATGATGGAGAAAAGCCAAAAATATAAGTTGTTTTACATGTGCAAAAAGACATATGGTTGCCCTTTTTTCTAGTGAGGGTTACCTGAGAGATCTTGGATCATTAGGGGCCATCCCAAGGGTGACCTTAAATAGACCACAAGTGACCTTGAAGAGACCACGGGTGACCCTAAACAGGCAAAATAGGTGGAAAGAAAGGCAAAACAAGAGGGGCAAAATTTGACAAAATGAAAAGCAAAGTCATCAAGGTTAGAAGAGGTAAATCACACCTTTGAGGGTTGTAAGTTGTGACTATCATCTCATTATAGGACTGCCAAATTAGCTTGGTGTGATTTTTGTACATATATATTGGACCCCTTGAGGACGGTAGTCTATATGAAAGGTAGGTATTGTTCCTGAAGCATGGCCTTACCTTTGTTGTTATTGTCTCGTATCTAGACCTAATATATAAAATGATTGAAGTGTCAATCCAATATATAATTAGCTTAAAACATGTATGTATAAAGATAAAAGGACATACTTGTAGTGTATACGTTTCAAGTTCACATGTGTCCAATTGTCTTGTTGCAACAACCTGCAATGATGATAAAGACATGCAATAAGAGGAAAAAAAACTATACTAAGGATACAAAAGATGAAAAAAACATGCTAAGAAGAGAAGAATAAATTCTCCTTTTATTGCAATTTTTTTATGAGCATGATCAATTTTTAGGATTTTCGAAGAGTTTTAGAATTTTTAGGGTCTATTTGATTTTCTCATTTTTCTAAGTTTTGTGAAGATTCTACGAAGGTTTAACTTGACTATGTACCTTTACTTGAAATACATGTTGAGGTCCTTGAGAGACCTATCCTTATTGGGAACACATATATTGGGGTTCCTGATGTGCAAGCATTTTTGAGGAAGGTCAACATAGTAGAGGGAAGATCCTTCCAGGCTCAATAGATGGTGGCCTCTAGATTGATCCAAGAAACAACATTTCTTATTTCTCTCTAGTCCCTAGAGTTAGTCAAGGCATGTGCCAAAGCTTACAAGCTTGGAAGCAAGAGAATCGTCAGATTGGCAAGCTAGGTCATATTGGATATTACATCTGATCTGATTGATCAGAACTTTAGGATCTTGGTTTTCATGTCATATTAGAAAATATCACTCACATCTGCAGATACCTTCTATTCCAATAAGCCCAAAACTACTACTACTTATATCAATCAACAATTACTTTCTACAGAGGAAACATCCACTGAATATGGTTGTTGTTCAACCCAGGAGTTAGTTTAAAGAAGATGGGAAAGAATTTATCTCTCTCCTTAGTTAGGTATTTAGCCTCTCTTCTGTAGATAAATGGCACCCTTAGATGTGTCATTTTTACATGAAAAACATTGAAGGAAAGCATATTGACTGGGGATCCTTCATTACTAGAAAGTTAGATGACCAATTTTAAACAATGGAGAGAACACCAGGAGAATTTTATGACCTCTTATCTTTTGTATCTATTAGCTTTCTATGGCAGTTTCCTAGTATTGCAGCAGGTTGACTCTCTTCAAAGAGGCTCGAGGTGTTGGTCTATCAACATTTCCCACAGCTAGAGCTCTTGGAGAGACATAAACATTACAAGGCCACCAATGATGTTTTCATTTATGCCATTATTAGAGGCCTAGAAAATGACTACTCCAAAAGGTTGTCTTTAGAGGCTTGTGAAGAAATGACCGATTTGGGACATTGGTACATACAATTCAAGACCTCATATATCAAGGTAATGGGCTTCTCAAAACCTCCATACAAGCTCCCCAAATACCCTAGTGACAAAATTGTGTTATTGGAGATTTGTAAACATGTATCATAAGTATACAAACTTATTGTTGGTAAGCATAAATCAAGTTTCAAGTTCCCCATCAAGATAGGGGATTATTCTTGCCAAAGTATCACATAGGCCAAATTTGTAGAATTGGAGATGGATCCATGGGCCTTGGATTTATTTAATTATACTAGATCGAGGTTTGATCCAACTGGGTGGGTTAGTCCTCTGATTAGAAAATGGTTCGAACATGAAGATGTTTTTGAAGATCATTGGGCATATTGCATGGATGATCACAAAGTCAGGCTAAGAGACCACTTCAGATTAGATCTACATTTGGTGAAGAGGTTGAATCTAGTTGATTTCTCAAAGGTCCCAAAAGGATTGAAATAAGATTGGAGGATCTTAGACCCAATTTATGAGTAGAACAAGATCTATAATGAACCTTTGGATGATGTGAATTGGGGTAAAGATGAGATTGCCTCTTTAGAATATAAAGCCGAAGCAGTCCTTGTGAAGACCAAGAAGTGGTTGCTCAAACCATACCCCATGATAGAACTTTATCCTTCTAAAGAAAAGCAGAAAGATAAATCTAAAAAGGTGGTTTGGGGCGAATCTTCACATGCTCCCAAGGAGACTAAGGTGGCTTCTCCTAACTGAAAAGAGAATAGGAATACCAGAGCTACTACTACTGCTAGAGAAAAGGAGAAATCAAAGATAGTAGTAGAAGACTCTAGTGATACTAAGGAGGATGATCTAATTCCATTTGGCACAAAAATTCAGAGGAAGGGCCCAGCCCCCCACTCAAGGAGTAACAATTGCCTCTGCCACTGTAACCAATCAAGAAACTCCTCCCTCTTGAAAAGATATACACCAAATTTTGCATCATCCATCATCTCCTCCTATGGCCTCTCCTTCTCAAGGACCACCTCCCACATCAGTTACAGAGCCAATGGCACGAGAGGAGAGTGGTCATAAGGTCTCTTATCCACCAATACAAGTAGAAGAGCTCCAAGGTATGTTGAACCTAGATAACATTGTTGAGGTGGTTGCCTACTCGCCACCACATGGAGAAGGTTCTAAGGGATTAGGAAAAACAATGGTATTGACACCATCACCTACTATTACATAGGAAAAGAGAGCCTAGTCAATTATACACTAACTAGACCAATCTTTCCTATCCAACATTAGAACACAAGCCAACCAAGACTTGTACTCTTGGCTACAATCCTTAAAGGAGATCCAAATGGTTTGGGGCTTGTTTCTTTCTATTGTAATAGATGAGATTAGTTTGATAATAACTAGATCTAAGGTTTTAGGTGACTTAATTGACAAAATGAACAACTTACAATTATCGCAAACTGACTGTGTAGGAACTGAAAGCGGGTTAGGACTACGCAAAGCTATCGGGGTCCACAACCAAAAATAAGGGCTAGGTCTAGTGGACTAGGGCACCTAGGCATCCTGGTCCTAGGGTTATAGGCCAAATCTTGAACTGGTGATATGCGTTTCAAGATCTTCCATCTTCATGTCATTGTTTCATGTTAGTACTTTCCAATGTGATCTGTACACATGAAAGAGGGAAAAATGCTTGGCACTATATAAGAGCTTGCCTCAATCAAGCCCCTGTGTAAGTGTTCCCACTTCCAAAGTAGAAAGGATTAGATCAAGAGTTTGTACCCTAGGTAGGCAGAGGCAGATTTGAATAATCAAAGGATAAATGTAAACAAACATGAAGGAAAGATGTTACCATGAACATGAAACCCTTGATGGGATGATGTGACTATAAAATCACCACAAGGAGAGAATGAAGGAGGAAGGAGCCTCCACCATGATCTGCAACAAGGGTTAGTATACACAATAATAATCTATAGAAATATATATCTTGTAGATAGAGAGAGCTTGTTAGAGAGAACCTTTATAAAAAGCATCTAGAGTCTAGAACATTTAGTGTAAATGAGTGAAAGAGACTTGTTTATATATGATTCCTGATTACTATCTGAGAGCCCAATTGAGTTGAGGCCAACAAGGTGCATCATATAAGTCATGAGGCTGATAATAAAATATAAGTTGTCAAGGCCAAATTGCCAGGACTAGCATTTGGCACCCTAGTCCTAGTAATTTGGGCTATCTAAATGCCAGATGATAGAGGATTAAGCCTTGGTTCACATAGAAGTAGTATTTGCATAATGTAAATAGGGATGAACATTCAAGCCAAAACAGGTGCCAAATGTAGTGTGAAATTGTAAGAGGTGTACAATTTTCAATAGTACATTAAGCCCTCACTTTAGTGAGGGTATAATTTTATGCTCATACTCTTGCTAAAGTATGGAGAAGAAGAAATATCTTTGCCAAGATACTGGAGCTGTAGAATGTCACTATAATATCAGAAAATGTCCCCTTGGGGACTTTTCCCTCTTAAGGTTTAGCTTTCGGGTCTTTTATCTACATTTAGGACATATTGCATCATATTTTGACATCCTGATGAAATGAACCCTAAGTTTCATGACAAATGGGACCTAGGGGGATCCCTTGAACCTAACCCTGACCAAAATAGGGAGGGAGGACTTGGGCGCCTACACACTAGTTCTGCCCTATTTTGGGTCAGTACCAAATTTTGAGTATCGGCTTGTGACCGTTATTTGCATCCTATGCCAACACGGTAAGTTTGAATTACGAAGTTCTTGGTGGGAGTGTTTGTAATTGCATATATAAGCATGTTTAGGTATTCATTCATAGACTAGATGATTACTAGCTAGCAATTTGGATTCCCAAGTTTATGTAAAGGTGATTCAAGGCATTTATTGTGTAGCAAGAGCAGATTTGTGTTGTCTATGTGTTTGTATTTGTAGATTTGAGCATTCATCTCCTTATGACATGAAGAGATTCTTCCTTCCATGAGATCTTCACTACAAGGTGATATCATTTGTGTTTTTGAGCATTTATCATTTAGTTTTTACCTCTACCTCTCAAGGGCACACACTCTCTATCTCACAATGGTGTTCAAAAGACTTGAATGTCTCTCCAGGGCTTGACTAAGGCAAGCCTCTAAACACCACAACCCCCTCCCCATTTTCCCATGATTGCAAGTTACAGGTTGAAGAAACAGGAAAAGTGGAATTGCAAAGGAGTGTTGCAGAGTGTTAGATTCACAGATCAAAGTTGAAAATAGGGCCCTGGACTCAGGCACCCGCTCATTAGTCCTCCAGATTCCACAACGGAGAAATCTCTGAGACAACAGGAACAGGTTACAGATTGACTTCCCAAATCCTGACAAAAAGCATGGCATTGGACTAGGTTGTCCGCTCATTAGTCCCTAACTGTTTTGCTTTCCAAACTTTGGAAACTGGTACACATTTGTCTATCATTTTACATCTTTCTATAGTAGCATTTTCTGGTATTCATCTATTTGCTTCCATATTTCCATAATTAGGGTTTTGATGTATAATTGAGCATAATTGAGAATTTAATCATACAAATCCAAGTTTCCCTACATTCCTAAGTGACCAAGTGTATGATAGTGCATTGCCACTCGACCCAAAGTCCTTGAATGTAAAAGGGTGAAAGGATGATATACACAAAAATATCAAAAACTAATTATCCAAATTCCACCCTTTACATTTGGTAAACCCATGTTATTGGACTTGTTTGTATCTTGTCGAGTGCTTTGCTTCAAATTTGCATTGATTTCATTCATTCATATCATCATTCATCTTATTGCATTGGAAAAATTACAAAAAAAATTGTAAAAATTGAAAAATTTGAAAAAATTGCAAACCCTAGTTTGCATGTTGTATTAATTAATTTGAATTTCATCAAATTTTTGATTTTTGCATTAGATCTGAGCTAAATTGCAGAAAATTACAAAAATTCAATAGTTTGCATTGCATTTTCATCATAAAATTGCTAGGGTTTTGTTAGAAATTTAGAATTTTGCATATAACCTAGTTATTGCAAAGACTATGGTTTGTAGGTATAATCTTGTTTCAGATTTTTATACTAATCTTAGGCACTCATTTAAATTTGCATTTGACTAAGGTGTTGCATTTAGATTTCAAAAATTTGTATTTTCACATAGGAAATTTCAACAAAAACTAGCATTTTCATTGATTTTTCCTTAGATTTACGCTTGCATTTTGCATGGTAGGGTTTGAAAATCATTTTCAAATCTAAGGAGAACTAATTTTCATCACAAATTAGACTACAAAATATTCATATAGCATTTTGTATCAAGATCCCAAACCTAGGGCTTGAAAAACATGGATTTTCACTAGATTTGGCCTTATCGACTTTCAAAAATTGTACCATAGGCATGTTGTGAAGAATATTTTTACACTAATTCACTGTTATCATGGTTACTATCTACTACCCCTCCTAAAAATCTTCACAACACCTTTTTATTGGACTCTTGTATTGAAAATTTGGTGAAATATTGCATATTTTTGCTATATTTGCCCTAGGGTTTGACCTAGATTGCACTACAAGCGTGTTGTAAAAGATTTTATGATTGTAGGTGATTGACATCATTATTTTTATTTTCTACACCTCCTAAACTTCTTTACAACACCCCTTTTTCCAGGTCTTGGAGTTGAAAAAATATGAAAAATTGCATATTTTTGCTATATTTTTATTAGTGTTCACATTGCATTTGGCTTCATTTGGCTTTCATTTGGAAGCCTCATTTATGCACATGGCATAAGACACCTTAGCTGGGTGTGTGGTAGTTAGGAAGAGTCCTTCACTCCACTTAGCTTGCCACATCTCCTTGAGCTCTCCTTAAGTTATGGGATTGACTCCCATTAACTCAAGGTTACTCAGGCCTATTTGTACTCTCTTACATTGCTCATCTACATGAATCGGGTGACTTCATCTATTCATTGTGTTGTTATGTGCTTGTGATTTATCTTTGTGATCTACAGGATTCTTTTATGGTATTAGAGTGGTTTTAGATAGTTGCAGGCCGTAATCAGTCCCCATCCATCAGCGAGCGCAACATCTCGGAGGTGAAAGCAATTTTTTGTGTTCCGTTTAATTTTCTATGATTATGTTTTGTGTTTTGTGGCTGGATGGATCGAGTTCATGTTGGGGGAGCTTAATCTGGATCTGCTCGATGTAGAAGCTGGTGTCATCTTCCGTTCACATCCTGCCCCTGCTCATGCCTCTGGCATCCCTGTTCAGTCACCAAAGATGTCTATTCTGGGCATCTTCACCATGAACTAGACTTCATATGCCCTTGGAAGCCTTTCGTCCATCACCAGTTCTGTACTCTATGTCTTGGCATGGGAGAGTCCCATTCGGGACAGCAGAGAGCAACAACGGTATCAAGGAAAGGTTTGATGTCTATGGAAAAGCTTTTGTGAGATGTGCAGAGCAATTTTAGTCTCCAAACTACCTTCTACTTTTGACACCCCATCTGGCATGACTGTTGGCCCTCTCTGCACAAAATCTATTAGCCCTATCATCTCTTTGATGTCCTTTCATTTTGTTTGATTGCAGGCATCATTCTTCAAAGGGCCATTTTCCTGTCTTGTGGTTGCAGAAGGCCACGTCTGTGTGGAAGGGGTCATATCAGACCCATCTACAATGTGAAAGGAAGATCTAGGCCAAATTAAGGGAGGACATGGCCGACTTGTGCAATGTGAAGGCTCAATGGTAGTTTGTGGGAAGGGAACTCTACCCTATACCCAAGCACCTAATGCCATACCCTGGATGATGCCTCATCAGTCTGCTAGATCTGGTATGCTTGAGAGGGTGGATTCCTATATATAGGATCAATTTTTCCACTCTTGGAGGAGGTTTGAGTATGGTCTCATGTGAAGGATGTCAATCTCCTCTGAAGGCCGTCCAACACCAAGCGCAGTGAGCTATTGAAAGGTCGTTTTGTTGTCCTGTAAAAGAGTTCATGCCAGTTAACCACCTCTAATTGGGAATCTCTCCAAGTTTTTTTTTTATTTTGCAAATTCTAGATCTATTTTTTTGTAGAATTAAAGGCATGCAAGTGTATGAGGGTGAAAAGTAAAAATTGCATATCTTGCAAATAGTAACTCAAAATTGAGTTCCTTTTTTTGCAAATGTGCATGATTTTTTGAGTCACTTCTTTTGGACTCAAAACTCAACTATTGTTATAAAGTGCCTGTTTGAATTCCATTTTGTCTCATTTCACGTAGTAGAACTATAAAGTGTCGAATCTTGGGGGGGTTCATCAAATTTAATCAAGAGGGGGGGTGTCTTGTGTCTTTCACTTCCTTAAGAAGTGCATCTTGGTTGTGTACTTTGTCTTTTAGCATCTCTTTCCACCTTTCAGTTTGTAAGCTACAACATGGATTCTAGTATTTCTATTTCACCCTTAACGCCCTTCAATTATCAAGAATGGAAGTCCAAAATTTCTCTTTCACTTATGAATAAAGGCTTATATAGGGTTACAATGAATATTGAAAAAGAACCCACAACTATTAAGGATAAGGAAAAATGTTTAAACAAAAGAGATCAAGCTTTTGGTTTTTTGTGTCTTAATATTTCACCTGAATTACTATTTCATGTTCAGTCCTTGAAAACACCCAATGAAGTTTGGGAAGGTCTTAACAAGCTATTTGGCAAGATAGATGAATTTAGGAGTCATGAGTTGGAGAATGAACTCATATGGCTAAGTCCAAAAGACTATACATCTCTACAAGACTTTTTTCTAAGTTCAAGTCCTTAAGGTTGCAACTAAAAGAATGTGGGATTGAAAAAAAAGAGGACCAATTAGTTCTTTCTGTATTGTCCAAGTTAGGTCCTGAGTATTCTGTGTTTGTATCTACCTTCTACTCAACAAAGAGGGCTCTTGGAGCCTCATGGGCTATGCCTTCTCTTGATGACTTCATTGCTGACCTAACAAGGGAGCAAGACAAGTTGATTCAGATGGGGAATTTGAAGACTAGTAAATCTCAAGCACTCATTGCAGGAAATGAGAAAGCTCAATCTTCAAAGGGTAAGAAACAACAAAATCAAAAGGACAAGGATTCTAAGAAAGACAACAAAACTGATAACTCTAAAAAAGAAGGCAACTCTAAGCAAGGGAAACCTAAGAAAGAGTTACTCAAATGTGCCTATTGTAAAAAGAATGGTCATGATGAACATTAGTGTATGAAGAAGCAAATATATCACCTTACAAATCTTCTCAAGAAGAACAACATAGGGGTTTTAGATTCAATCAACACATCATCATCAAATTAGGATAAGTCAAAGGCAAAAGAGATAGGCAAGGGCAAAGCCTTAGTTGCTACTGCATCCTCATCACCATCTTGGATAATAGATTCAGGAGCTACTCATCATATGGGATCATCACAAGTTGAGTTATCATCGTTGCAATCATGTAGGATGTCATCAATCACCTTAGGTGATGATACTCCAACAATGGTTAGAGGAAGAGGGTCTATTGAAGTAGAAGGAGGAACATTCCAAAATGTTCTAAGTGTACCTCCACTTTCAACCAATCTCCTTTTAGTGTATCAAATCACTCATCTAGGAAAAGGAATGATAGTTGAATTTTCTCCAAATGGAGTTGAAATCAGAGAGATGTATAGCAACAATATGGTAGCTACAGAAAAGTGATGCAGAGCATCCACCACTCAAACCCTAACATACAATTGTAAATGTATGTCTATGCATTTCTTAATATGCATGCAAACTTTATCTTATAAAATCTCACTCCTATCGCAACACATAACACCATCAACTTCACAAAACACCTTATTCCTGATCACTATAGTGCTTGCACATACAAACACTTACCTGCTACGCCCACGACCCATTTGCATCTGCCACTTTCCCTACACTGAACATACAACAAATGACCTCTGATCGTCGGTTACCTTCACCCTTGCTGTCAGTCGTCCTTTGTATCCAAACCTTGTATCTGCGGAATGTATATTGCCATATACATTCAAAAACATACAACGTGAAACATACATTTGCCAAATATTCCCTCAGAATATGCCTTCGCTGAGAGTTGACCGTTGACTTCCCCTATATCAACTCGATGTATATTTGAAATATACATTTCAACATACAACCTTTAATATCCAAATGTAGGATACACATAAAATATCTCCGCATACATATGCAATATATTCACAGATTGTCTTCAACATACAAAAGACATATACTCATAAACTGTATAACCCGATAAACTTTTGCAACATACAAACCCCAATGTGCATCTGTGGGATACATAGGAAATGTACCCAATACTCACCAGTGATATACATAGTGAATGTATATCTTCAATCTACATTCGCAATGTACATTCATACATGCATTTCAAATATGCATTGACTGAATCTTGACTTCTTTGTATGCCGATTGAAACTCCAACTTTCTCTCTCCCTTGTACATGTGATAGACTCGTATATTTCGATGTATGTTTCAACATACAACAGTGATTGACCAAAGGCGATATACTCACAATATGCGATAGCGATATACTCATGGATTGTATATCTCACATACAAAAGTGATATACACACACTTTGTATGTCTCTTGCAACCCACGCCGATTTTGACTATTTTGATCCGCTTTTTACTTAGCGACTGCTCAGATCGATCTCCTCCTCAAACATGTAGCTCTCTACACTTCAACAATCTAGCACACAACCATGCTAGAATCCTTTAATGCATTCCTTACCCGATCCTACAAGCGTTAACACAAACAAAATAGAAAACAAAACCCTAACTAATATATATATAGCCATTCCACCGATTGAGAGAATCAACTAGTGGAATGGATAAATGAATCCATCCGACCTCAATACAGAAAATTAATTACACAGTGAATTCAAATGCAAGAGAATCTTGTTTATTATGCTTCTTCAAAAATGCGTTTACAAATGCTCTATTTACAATTCCACAACTGAACTAAACTGAATTGACTACTAACTCTCTATTTGTCCTTCGATCTATCCCAGGGGGAGTATTTATCTACTCACAAAGAGTAGTACTGACTTGGTTCCCGGTGGCTGGGAGACAATTCCAAGTGGCTGGGAGATCTAACCGACTAACAAACTCTTAACTAACAACCTAAAAATAGCAAGCATCAGTCAGATAGACCTTATTAGATTTAATGGTCATTTAGGACCTTATTGAAAACATAAAAATAAACATAAAACAACTAAATGCCTCATGGAGGCCACTGTGGGTTAGGTGCACCTGCACCAGAAAGGCAGATCATCAATTGAGATTGTATACCTTTTCTAGTTTTTCTCCTAGTACTTCTCCAAAAGCTTTACTTACCCATTCCAATGGCATTAGCAAGCTTTTGCATGAGCGATTTGGTCATTTGAACTATCACTATCTCAAACAATTGAATCAGCAAAATATGGTAACAGGGTTGCCAAATGTCAAATTTTCAAAGGGGCTTTGTGAAGGTTGTGCACTAGCCAAGCATCTAGAACATAAGTTTGATAAAGGCAAAGCATGGAGGGCATCACAAGTCTTAGAACTTGTACATAGTGATGTTTCGGGACCATTTCCACACCCATCCTTCACTAAGGCAAGATATGTTCTTACATTTATTGATGACTTTTCAAGATATACATGGGTTTACTTTCTTAGGCAAAAATCTGAAGTCTTTGATTGCTTTCAAGATTTCAAAGGGGATTGAATTGCAGCATATTGTTCCTTACTCTCCCCAACAAAATAGAGTTGCAGAATGCAAAAATAGGTCATTAAAAGAAATGGCAAACTGCATGATCCATCACAGAGAACTTACACCAAAATTTTGGGAAAAAGCTATCAATTATGCAAGTTAAATTCAGAATAGGGTACCTCAAAAAGCATTGAAAGGAATCACACCTTTTGAAGCTTGGAAAGGACAAAAACCAATAGTTGATCATTTCAGAGTTTTTGGGTCTCCAGCAATGGTTCGCATTCCAAAGGAGCAACGCAAGGCTATGGATCCTCAATCCAAACCATGTATTTTTGTTGGATATCCAGATGGTGTTAAGGGCTATCACTTACTACATCCTACTACACATGAGTTTTTCATTGAGAGAAATGTTAAGTTTCATGAGAATTCCATTGACTCTACACTTGACAATTCTTATCATACTTTGGGCTCACTACACCTTGATGATTCAGATCATTCATAGCAGATTCCTAATATAGTGTCTTCTTCAGATTCTTCTAGTTATGATAGTGAGGATAGTGATGAGGGTTCATCTTCATCTAGTTTTGGGATTGCATTAGAGGTTGACATAACTGCACCTGAGTCTCCCCCATCTCATTCACTTGATAGGGTAGATTTATGGGCACAGGATTCAGCAGTTGATAGACACATTGAGTCAAATTTTCGGGGGGGGGGGGGGGTGGTCTCATGCCTACTTTGCATCCACAGACTTTTAGATAGACATCAGGCATACCTGAGTGGGATAATGCTATGGATGAGGAATAGAATTCCTTAGATATCACACTTGGGATTTGACTTCACTTCCTAAGGGAAGGAAGCTAGTTCGATGCAAATGGATATATCGAACTAAGTTTGTAGTAGATGGGTCAATTGATAAGTATAAGGCATGACTAGTTGCAAAAGGTTTTTCACAAGTTGTAGATATTGATTATATTGAAACCTTTGCACCTGTCGCTAATATGACTTCAATTAGACTCACACTTGCTATTGATGCTTCACATGGATGGGAAGTACATCAGATGGATGTTAAGAGTGCATTTCTTCATGGAGATCTTGAGGAGGAAATCTACATGGAACAACCACCAAGGTTTGTTCAAGATTCATCCTTAGTATGGAGACTTAGGAAATCTCTCTATGGCCTCAAACAAGCTCCTAGAGCTTGGTATGCCAAGATGGATTCTTTCTTAGTTGCTTTAGGTTTCACTTGATGTCATTCTGATCCTAATGTGTATCTATTCCATCAAGATGATTCACTATTGATGTTGGTTCTATATGTTGATGATCTCTTGATCATAGGAAGTTCTTCTTCTGTTATTGCAACAGTGAAGTCAGCTCTCCATGAAAGATTTGATATGACAGAGTTGGATATTTTGCATTATTTCCTTGGCATAGAGATTTCACAATCTGATACAGGGATCACACTTGCACAACCCAAGTATACTCTTGATTTGTTGGCACGATTTAACATGACATCTTGTAAGCCATCTCCAACTCCCTTTCTATCAGAAGTCAAACTTGAGACATGTTGTACTTCACCATTGGTTGATGTCACTTTGTATCGCCAACTTGTTGGGAGTCTCATAAACTTGACTCATACTAGGCCTGATATTTCATATGCAGTAGGTATGGTTTCCAGATTCATGTAGGAACCTCATGAGTTGCATTGGAAAGTAGCTAAGAGGATCCTTCACTACCTATAGGGTACAATTAGTTTTGGGATTCGCTTCAGAGTTGGTACTGAGATTACCTTGGTTGGCTACACAAATTTAGATTTGGTTGGTGATACAGACAATCGCAAGTCCACTTCAGGTTACAATTTCTCTCTTGGATCAGGTCCTATCAGGTGGTCTAGCAAAAAGTAATCTACTATTGCTTTATCATCTATAGAGGCAGAGTACAGGGGAGCTGTTAATGCAGCTACTGAAGCTATTTAGCTACAGGGTATTCTTACTGAGTTTGGTATTTCTTTCAAGAAACCAACAGTCATTCATTGTGACAATCAGAGTGCTATTCATATATGTAGGAATCCAGTTCAGCATCAACGAACCAAACACATTGAGATTCATATGCATTATATTCGAGAGCTCATTCATAGTCAGTTCATTGACTTAGTATTTTGCCAGTCTTCAGCATAGGTTGCGAACATCTTCACCAAACCTTTCACTGAGAGCAAGTTCATCCATCTACGAGCTCTTTTAGGGGTGCGGTCTACATCAACAACTAGATCATCTTTGAGAGGGGATTTCTATCCTTCTTCCCTTCTTCTTTTCTCTCTTTTGGCATGTAGTTTTTTCCCACTGGGTTTTCTACCTTTCTCCACTTATGAGAGTTTTTTGTAAATGGGTACCTCATCAGGCCTTGTTGCCGGGACCCATCTTTTCCACCCACCTAAGTTGTGCTTAGGAGGGGGTATTAGTGTTCACATTGCATTTGGCTTCATTTGGCTTTCATTTGGAAGCCTCATTTATACACATGGCATAAGACACCTCAGCTGGGTGTGTGGCAGTTAGGAAGAGTCCTTCACTCCACTTAGCTTGCCACATCTCCTTGAGCTCTCCTTAAGTTATGGGATTGACTCCCATTGACTCAAGGTTACTCAAGCCTATTTGTACTCTCTTACATTGCTCATCTACATGCATCAGGTGACTTCATCTAGTCATTGTGTTGCTATGTGCTTGTGATTTATCTTTGTGATCTATAGGATTCTTTTAATTTTTAATAGGGTTTGACCTTGGGTGGCACTATAAGCATGTTGTGATAGATTTTTTGGCATCAGGTGGTTGTTATTACTATTATAATTTGCTATCCATCAACATTTTCCTCACAAACACTCTTTGTCATCCTCTTTTGCATTGAGATTTGGTGAAAAAATCACGTATTTTAGTGTATTTTCACTAGATTTGGACTAGTTATCATCTTAGATTTACATCAAGAGTGTGTTGTAACGGATATTACTGATGTATTTGTTAAAAATGATAATATTTACTTGGTTAAGGATACTTAAATCCTTACTTTAGAAAAGATCATTAAATTATTTCTTTGTATTAAATACTTGTATTATTATATACAAAGTATTTTTATTTTATGTGAGTATCCTCACACATGTGTGAGGATAACTCATGTCATTATTCCTCTTGGAGGAATATTTGATTTATTTAGCCACCTCCTTAAGAGGTTGACACATTGCACTTATTCACATGAAAGGTGGCATATGGGAGTTGCATGCAACTCCCCCTCTCACCTCTATTTATAGAGGTGCTCTCTCCTTACTTATTATTCCTCTCTTATTTTCTCTTCTCATTCATTTATTGAGGAGCTCCTTCCTCTCTTTGTAATATTTTTTATTTCATGGCTTCATGCCATCTTTCATAATTTATGGGGGTTTTTTCTTTACTTTTTCCCTTTTGTCTCCAATGTTGTTCTTTTGATGTGAGCTTGCAGATTTGCTTCTACTTTATGGTAATATCTTTTTATTATTTATCTCTCACAATCTTGATTAGTTGTTTCCTAGTCATTATTTTTCTAACATGGTATCAGAGCCATGCAACTAATATTTTTGTGAGTTGTATTTTTTCTGCAGCTTACACCTTGGAGACTTCATTTTTTGAGAGAAGAGAATTTTTTTTGTGCAAGAACAAGTTTACCTTTTTTCTTTTTTCTAACCCTATTGCATGCAGATTATTTTAGTTTTTCTTGCAGCAAGGATTTTCAAAAATTTAGATCTTATTGTTGTAAATTAATAAAATCAGTATGACTTCATTTTGAAAGCTTGCACCTTATAGAAAGACGTCCTCCTCTAAATAGCAGGTCACAAACTATAGACCAAAAATAGTCCTGCATTTTAATTAAAGGGAGGCAAGTTAAGATTTTTTTCTCAACAGTTATCTCTCTTACTAATTGCTTTATTCTACAAAATTGCTTTTTTTGCTTCACAAATCTTTGCATGTGGGCTCTTCAAACTAGATAAGAAACTAGATGAATGTGGAAATATTATAAAACACCCTGACGCATTCTTTCCTTTCAGCTCATTTTTTTTAATGTTAAAATGTTCTGTCCTCTGAAACAGCATGGTATGCAACTATATTAATAGTTGAAGTCGCACAAAAAAGAAACCATGGTAAATTTCCCTAAAACTGTCAGTTTTGTTGCCAGAGGACAAATTTGAGGTCAGAATTACAAATCTTTTATTATGCTTAAGCTACAGACATGGGAAAAAAAAACGTTACAAATCTCTTTGCCGCCGCTGAAATCTTCACCAAAAACATAAACCTGCGCCTTAATTTCTTTTAACCTATCTTTCATTTCAGCCTTTCATGAGGCGTTAAAACCCGCCCAATAGAAGTGTAGAAAGTCTAAATTTGGCACCTTAATGATGAAGGTTCTTTTCTTTTATGAGGTGCTTCCTTTTCTTCTATTTTGTTTACTAAAAATCTGCACTTATATTCATTTAAATCAGTCAATATTTAGGCTCCATTCCTCTGCTCATATTCTCTTTGTCTTATGTCTCATTTATTATCATATACAAATTATTAACCTATGGATTTCAACCCACGAGCATATAAAAGCCTTTTGGCTCATTTCTTTCACTTTATTATATTTTTTAAAATCTTTTAAATAAACTTTTTATTTAGTTTTCTTATTAAAACTTTTTTTCAGTTTAAAAAAAAAAAAGTCTTTCAATTATATATTTTAAATCATTAAATTTATTATTATTTTTTAATCTTTTTATCATCATATGTTTTTTAAATAAGTATTTTTTCAAAAAAAAAAAATTGCCTTATGAGGGCAATATATCAATTATTTGCCTTATAAGAGCAATATTTCAATAATTTTTTATATAAAGTTTCTAATCTAAGCTTTATTATATAAAGTTTCTAATTTTTAATATTTCCTTTTCTTTATATAATAAGGCATTTATTTTTTTTAAATATATATTTTTTTGTCTTTTCATTATGTCATAAGGCATTTTTTAAATTTGTTTTTTTTTAATTAGACATTTTCTTAAAATTGATTTTTTTAAAATGTTTTTTTCAAAAAAATTGTCTTTTTCATAAGGCACATTTAAAATTCATTTTTGGCATCTTTAAATAAAAATATATTGCCTCTCATTTATTTACTTTTTATCAAGAATCTTTTAAATAGGTTTTTCTTAAAAAATCTATCTTTTATTATATAAATTAGGCAATTTAAAACAAAAAATTAGGCATTTTTTTAATTATGGAAATTAGGCCTTTTTTAAAAAGTTGCCTTTTTCTTTTGAAATTAGGCATTTTTCAAATGTTGGTTTTAAAAATAATTACATATGTACTTTGTTATTGGACTTGATCAACCCAATAACATTGTACATGTAAAGTGATATCTTTAATATGTTCTATTCTTATTTACTTATAAAAATTTAAGGGGATATTCATGTAGTTTGGAATGCATGAATATCATCTTGTACTATTTTTTTAAATTTTATTTGTTAAGGTGGCTTCATTTGTGCCCCTTGATATCTCCAAGCTCATTCTATCATAGTTTGTGGTAATTTATCTTCTATTTTTCTCTACTAAGTCTTGATCGCATACAATATTTAAAACAAGTCTAGAGTTTCATTCTCAACTACAATTATGTTGTTTTGATAAAGATAATCTAATATTTTATTCTGCCTCATTTATCTGTTATAATTTTTGAGAAATTAAAAGCTCATTAGAGCACTAAAGCCTTTAAATATTTTATGAGCAAGACGCATTTGCAGTAATGTTGCATAGGGAGCCCTATTAAGTCTCATTTGAGTGTTTTTTTAGGCCCCATGGAAAATATTTCCATCCACTTTGATGGTATGCACTTATGGTTTTATGATGAACTAATCATTGGGGATCAAGTTCTTAAAATTTGATGAAGACATTATGGTTGTTATACCATTTTATAGGGCTATTTTCAAAGTCCTTTGATATTAACATTTTTTATGAAGGCACTATGGGTTTATATCCATCTATAGGATTGTTTTTCAAAGTCCGTAATATTGAATCTTCAAATGATGGCACTATGATCTTAGGACTAATTTTCAAAGTCCATTATTATTAATCTTGATATAAATTCCCTTTAGAATTCAACAAATGATGTAGTGAGAAGTATCCTAGAACTTTTATTTCTATGCCTATATATTGGCATTTTATAATTTGGGCTATAAGCCATGATTTGTGCTACAATTTTTTCTAGCACTCTTACTCAAGACTTAAAGTTATTGAATTAGCTATGCTAACTTTAGCCTTATTGGCTTTATGACTTAAATTTGGATTCATTTGATCCACAATTTTATTATCCACTATGCAATTTGTATCTCTTTCTATGAATATACTAATTCAAGTTTACGAGATGATCCCAATGATGGGAAATCCATTTATGGTTATGGTTTCTTTGATGAAACACATTCAATATCTTGGCAGCACAAGAACCTTCAATCCACTTCTTTTGGCTCTAAAGGAGCTTAATGTTTAGATTGTTCAAAGGCATCTATACAAGCACTTTGGTTCACTCAATTCCTTCAAGACTTGAAGACTTGGCTCTACATCAAGCTGCATCTAAACTTCTCTTTAAGCTTCTTTCTTAAAATATATATTCTTATTCATTGTAAAGGCTTTTATGCCATTCTTGTAAATGTTGTAATCATCCCATTGATGGATTATTTGTAATCTTCCCCAAGTAAAGCTTAAGGGGAGATGTTAAAATTGATAATCTTTACTTGGTTAAGGATACTTAAATCCTTACTTTAGAAAAGATTATTAAATTATTTCTTTGTATTAAATACAAAGTATTTTTATTTTAGGTAAGTATCCTCACACATGTGTGAGGATAACTCACATCATTATTCCTCTTGGAGGAATATTTGATTTATTTAGCCATCTCCTTAAGAGTTTGGCACATTGCACTTATTCACATGAAAGGTGGCATATGGGAGTTGCATGCAACTCCCCCTCTCACCTCTATTTATAGAGGTGCTCTCTCCTTTATTATTCCTCTCTTATTTTCTCTTCTCGTTCATTTCTTGAGGAGCTCCTCCCTCTCTTTGTAATATTTTTTATTTCATGGCTTCATGCCAACTTTCATAATTTATGGGGGTTTTTTCTTTGCTTTTCCCCCCTTCAAAATCTCTTGTCTCTAGTGTTGTTCTTTTGATGTGAGCTTGCAGATTTCCTTCTACTTTACGATAATATCTTTTTATTATTTATTTATTTATCTCTCACAATCTTGATTAGTTGTTTCCTGGTCATTATTTTTCTAACAATATTGGACTGATGTCCAACATATTTTTTCTCCCTGATCAAAATCTTTACAACACCTTTTCTTTCATATATTTGCATTGAAAAAGTATAAAAAATCAAGCATTTAAACATATCTTGTGCCTAAAGTTTGCACATATTGTTACATGAGTCTCATAACTTGCTGCCCTAAGAGAAATATTCCTTTAAGAAAAAGCATAAGACACATGGGATCTAGTGCTCTTGAAAAAGTGGGTACATTGAACACCTTCTTTGTACAAAAGGAGAGATATTACACCTATCACAAGTACAATGGAAGAGCAAACTTTTCATGATGTTGATGATACTATTGAGGTGACATAATATGTATTTGATGAGAAAATAGAAAAACTTGATAAAGAGCTAGCTGATTTTCAATCATTTATGGAAACTGAGAGGATAGCTAAAGAAGTTGTTCCTGCAATTCATAAGAGAATTGATAAAAGAGGGACAAGATGGTGTTAATGCAATCTATGGTTTAGTACATATTGTAAAAACCAACATTATGCCAGTGACCAAATGTACAAAAGTGATAAATAACACTTTATCACCATCTCATACTCAAGTATCGGTACCTATACTGACTACAGGAATATCTACATTTACATCAATGATCTTAACAATTGATGTGAATGCTTTTAATGCTACCACTAGTATTGGATTATCTAATGGCACTAATTACAAAGCTGTGGGATTTAATTATTAGAATTTGGCTTCTAAGGGGACCTCTTCTATGAATAATTTCTCTCAACCACCTCTTCATCCCAATTATTCTCAACCTCCCATTACATATAGTTATTCTCAACCACCTACCAGCTACTGTTATGTCCAACCACCATTGACCTATTCACTACCTCCGCCTATCACATCTCAAGCTCAATCACCCCCTCACTTTGGCTCCAATCCCTCACAGCAAACCGCATCTCCCAATAATGCCATCCTAAACCAACTTTTGCAGGGCATGACTGCTTTACAAAAAAAGGTAAAAAACTTGACAAATTCTTCGCAACCTAATATACCAACATATCATGCTTGTAATCCCCTTTCCTATGCAATTTTGAGAACTCCTATGCCTGAGAGGTTTGAGACCCCTCGCTTTGAAAAATATGGTGGAAAAGGTTATCCTAATACTCATGTGGTAGCATTCATAGCTATGTGTAGTGATTTTTATTTTGAAGAGGACTTGTTGGCAAAACTTTTTCCATGATCTCTAAAAGATACTGCTTTAGAATGGTTTTACTCTTTGTCTCTGAATTCAATGCACTCCTTTTTGCAGTTGATTGATCAATTTTTACAACATTTTCAAGAAAACATTGGACCTCAAGTCTCTTTGATTGACTTAGTTCATTGCAAGAAAGGTCCGAAAGAGAAGTTAACTGAATTCATTAGTCGGTATCAAGCTTTATATGTGCAAATTCAATATCAGATGAAAGATGAGGATGTTCAAAAGGTGTTTATTACAAATCTACAACCTAACATCTGTGATAAGATCCTCTTGATGAGGTATAACTCTGAATGCCACAATCTTTACAGAATCTATCAAAATCATTAGAGAAAAATTCACCACCATTGTCAGTCCTCAAACATTTTATTTTCTTTTCAATCTACAACTCAACTATTGCTTTAAAACCTTTAAATCATCTAAAAACTTCATATTTACTCTTTTGAAAATATACCCTTGTCCTTCTGCTGTAATCATAAATAAATGAAACATAATATGTGGAATTTCCAATCGAAGGAACATCTATAGGACCAAACACATCAAAATGAATAAGATTCGATATACCACAAGATTTATGAGAACTCAAGTAAAATTGAATGTAGTTTTGCTTACCATAAATGCAATGCTCATAGAAATCAAAATCACGATTACAATCAATTAACCCTTCAACAATGTTTTTATTTTTCAAGGTCCTTAGACCCTTTTCTCCTATGTGACCTAATCTTTGGTGCCATAACATAATCTTCTGTACAGACAATTTTGATTCAGACAAAAGAGCACCCTCAGGTACCCACAAGCCACAACCATCCACTAAAAATGAAACCCTCTCCTTTTCCAATGAAGAAGCCAAAGATATACTTTCCACAAAAGTATCATTGCACTCAATAGTGCATGCATCAATCTTATACATTGTGCAAAGTCTGACACCTCTAGTGATCACTATAGCACCTCTAACCATATTGCATCCTATATCAGAAAAGACTACCTGCACACCTACATCTATTAGTTTTCTCACAGATAATAAATTTTGTGCTAATCCCGGGATATGCAACACACCAATAATCTTTTTTGTTCTACCATCAGGAAATCTAATTTTAACTTTACCACGACCAACAATAATTAAATGAGAATCATCATTCAAGTACACCTTATCTCCATCAAACTCTTCATATTCAGAAAACCAACCTCTATTAGGGGTCATATGAAAATATCCACAAATGAGTCAATTAACCATACATCATTACCTGCACAAGTGGTGAAAGCTACAATGAATGCATCACCATCTTCCTTCTCGAACTTAGAATCAGAATCAAATTTCTTCTTTTTCTTCTTCTTTTCTTTTTTACACTCCTTATGCAAGTGTTTAGGCTTACCATTATTCTAGCAAATAACTTTGGACTTTCTAGGAGATTTGGATCTCCCGTTGGACTTGGATTTGTCACGCTTCTCGCTCTTCTTGCATTTTTCTTTAGGTCTTCCATGACCACTTAGGGCTTCTTTGGCACTGAGGGATACCTTCCTCCTCATTTCTTTAGAAAGAAAAGAACCGATGACATAATCTTCAAGTTTCAAGATAACAGAAGTACTCCCAATCGCCATAACAATAGAATCGCATAAATCAAGAAAAGAACAAAGAAGGATCTGACATCTCTCCTCCTCATCCATTTTTACACCAGCTAATGCCAATTGAGCCACCAACATATTGAATGCTTTCAGGTGGTCTAAAATTTGACCACCCTCTTCCATTCTCAAGGAATATAATTTCTTCCTCAAGAAAATCTTGTTCACTAAAGATTTTGCTTGATATATTTCACTAAGTTTCTTCCATAGTTTCTTTGTAGTGGTCTCTTCATGGACATTGATTAAAATAGATTCTGTCATGCACAATTTGATTAGAACCTTAGCTTTATAGTCCATAATATCATATTCAGTAGCCAAAGTGGCATTTGTTGGCCTTGAAAATTTCTCATCAATAGCATCCCACAAATCTTGATCAATTAACAGATCCTCCATCTTCAGCTTCCACATCTCAAAATTGTCACCAAAAAAAATTTCTACCTCTATTCTCCTTGATGTACTCACCATTAGAAAATCCCTGCAACAAGATCACAAAGTATCTTTACACAAGCTCCCACTCAAAACTGGATTAGTTCAAAAAACCCAACAACCCACAACTAGAAACAAATGTGATCAAGCTATGATACCACTTGTAAGAAAGCTAAGGTAGTAGAACAACTTTCTACACTAATCTTGAGGAGAGATATATACAGAACTTTTTAGATTTTTACAATAGTTACAAAAATAAACACAAATAAAAATCATACCATAACATAGTAATTACGTGGGGAAACCCTTTCGGGAGAAATACCCCACTCCAAAGTTGCCATATATATATTATTCAAGAATGAAGAAGATTACAATATACTTACAGAGGAAGCTTTCATAGGAGTATAACCAACTAGAGATCTAGAGGCAACTCAACATCTATAAGACTCTTACACACAACCTCCATCTCAAGCTCCTGATATATAGGAGATATAATACAATAAACTGTCAACAGTAATTACAAAACCATGAGCCAAAAACTACCCAAAAGTAGCACCCAAATCATCTTTGATCAAAGATGCCTTGTGAACATTGTGCCAAATCACACACCAACACATGTAACTCTCTCCTTTATAGCTCTTTTAAGTGTCTAACACATTTTCACATTTCCCAAAATAGGAGGTCCAACTTCTGGAGATCATAACTTTTGATAAAGGTGTCTAATTAACTAATTGTTTAATGTGTTGAAATGCTCATGAAGAGATCTATCAATATATAACCCACTTCACCAATTACGACAACTTTTAGGGCATTTAGGGACCTCTAAGTGCCTCAAATCTACATTCAAAACTTTTTTCAAAAGTTTCAAAAAATGGATACTTTAATATCTTGCAATCCAAGTACGATCTTGAGTTGAAACTCACCCAAGATGGTTACTAGACAGTTTTGCACCTTTTGGAAAAATTTTGGGTCCATCTGAGCTCAAATGTAGAGTTAATAAAAATAGTAAACCCTATCGTTTTTAGCCACTTTTGAAACTTTGAAATTTCTAAACCATTCTTCAACATAAATGGTATTTGAAAAGGCCAAAACTAGGAAGAATAGTAACCTTTTGTAGTTACAAGGTTGAGACACCTTTCCTAATAGTTTCTATATCCATAGAAGCAAGCAAAAAGATGGGGGCATATATCTACCCATGAGTTTCACTATGGATCCAATTCTTATCTTATTCCCTTTAGAAATTTTTTAGACTAATACATCTTTTCTCCTGCAAGATGATTTAGCCTTTTCTGATAAAGTACTTTTGTAGGATGCAGTCCCTAACACTATGGTATTGTAGGTTCCTAGACTGAGGGCTCCATTCTCTCACTTGGAAATGCTTTAAATCCTCTACAATATCCTTTTGGGTATCCTTTACATGGTTTTAGTATTTGCTTTCTAGTACTTTAGCTTACATATGCACGTAGTTTCATACACCCACTAAAGTGGGGGCTAAATATAACGTAGTAAATTGTGCTCCCTAATGGTGCAAGCACAATTTCATGCTCCATTTGGTAGTCACTTTAGTGTACATTCCCCTAGTCCATTTTAGAATCATTTCTAGCCTTGGCCTTACCCTCAACTCAAGCGATATGCTTTGTGTTGCATAAACCCTTATCGATGATCACATGCCAAAACTCTAGATACTTCAAACTAGCAAACAATCTCAGTTTGCTCTGATACCATATTAGAAACAAGATCAAAGAGATGAATGCAAGTATCTAATCCAGAGTGAAAGCAATAGAAATTTAAATGGATAAACAATGCAAAATAGCAAGTACATATAGATGAGAGAGGAAGTTGTTAGTTGAGGAAAGGACTCCTCAACTATGAGTGGTGGTGAGTTGCCTCCCTAAAAACTAACATGAGTGGCTAGTTAGTAGGCAACTTGGTGACACCTCTACTAACTGCCCAACAACCTTAACATCTCAATGAAGCATGTGTCAAGATTGTATAAGGGCACACCCAAGTAGTCTTAAGCATACAGTGTATGAAATATATATACACTAACACCCCCCCTTAAGCATAGCTTAGATAGGTACAAGAAAGATGGGTCCCGGGAACTAGGCCTGATCAGGTACCCATATACAATAAAATCTCTCATGAAATGGAGATAAGGTAGAAAGCCCTATGGGAAAAAAAGTACCCTCCAAAAGAGAGAAAAGATGCATGAATCTGGAAGCTGCTTGTGCACCTCAATGTCAATGTTGAACTATGGCTAAAATGATTCCATAGAGGCTAGTATCATGAGGATTCAGGAACATTAATCAAATTTGAGATGTGATATGATGCAAGATTCAGGTTCATTTACCATAGGCTCTCAATGTGCGATGTGAACTAATGTGAATCCGTTGCAAGATTATGGATCATTTACCATAGGCTCTCAATTTGAAAAGTGTTTGAAGGATCAATTTGATCCATCTATTTCTCAATCCTACCTTCTTTTAGTTGCAACCTTATTTAGTTAAATTATGTGATATAATCCTCTATAGTATTAGAGTCTCTTGGACTTATACTTATGAGGTCTTAGCTCGTGACTTCTTTGTTCGTTGACCTTCCCATTGGGTGTTTTCAAGGTCCTAATATGAATAGAAGTATGTGGAATTAGACTTGATCATGCACTTATTAAACCGTGTAGATGAGACGTGTTTTCTAGAAGTACGGAAAGTGAAATTTCTATGACACCCCCCAATTTTGGAACTTTATCATGTAGTGTTATAGGTTTACACAGGTTGATATAATTAATCCCTAATACTTAACCTTTTACAACAAAAATATAATTTGAGCAGTAACAATTTTTAAAAGAACCTTTAACAATTTCTTCAGTTTAATTTTCCCTAATTTAAAATGTTCCCCTCAAAATTTCATTTCTATATTGCATAGTGATTTTTAGACAATTAAAATGTCTATTCTAACACCAAAAAAACATAATTTTAAATGTTCTAAGAGCCCAAATTAGGGCAAATATTGCTTTGGGGGCGTTTTAGGGAAAACTAGAAAAACAAATTCATAAAGGGTAGATGCTCCTCCATGGCGGCGGTAGATGTGGTGTAGGAGCAATTCCTTTCTATTGTTGTACAGGCCGATTTGGGTGACGTGGCCTTCTTTGCAGGTTGTGAGGTGGTTTTGAATGCCGAGAGCTAGGCTTTCACACCATAGATTGGGCCTTCAAACACCCTTTCACACAGGTTGTGGGTCCTTTAATGCCTCCATTCAATATGCAGCCTAGCTGTTAGAGAACTCCATGGGGGCCTACGTGGTAGGGATTCACCCTTCACAGGCACCACACAAAGATGATTGAATGCCTTGCGCAGGGGCTGCACACCTCACGCCATAGGTCAGCCCTTCCACATTCAATATCCATCCCCAATCCTTGAGCGTCCCTCAATCTGCATAAAAGTACAAGGGTTGTATGCAAAAATGACTGGATTGATGTTAGGGGAAGCAGCACCAGCACTCCTAGGCAGCTGATGAGGAACCTTATCACTTCTTCTCTCGGCCAATTTGTCTAAACGACCCTCTATTGGCTTCTGCTAGGTGCCACACACTAAACAGACCAAAAAATGTGCAAGTGGGCACTAAGAAGCCTGCGCTGGGATGTCTCCCATGAATGTTGGTAGGTTCAATGCTAGACGCCACACTAGACTACCTCGGGTAAGGGTTTTAATGTTGGATGCCAAACCAGGTCACCTACCAAACTGAGTCAGAATGTCAAACACCTTTCCCATTGCACAAATTCCAGCCAGATCAAAACACCTTTGTGAAACAAATTTAATGCAAGGCGAGGCAAAACTGAGGAAACTAAATTTGCAGATTTGAAACAAATATCATGAAAAATTAAAACACAAAACAGATTAATACGAGGAAACTCCAGATACTTTGAACAAACAAATGATCTCAGTTTGCTCTGATACCATATTAGAAACAAGATTGAAGAGACGAATGCAAGTATCGAATCCAGAGTGAAAGCAATAGAAATTGCAATGGATAAACAATGCAAAACAGCAAGTACATATATATGAGAGAGGAAGTTGTTAGTTGAGGAAAGGACTCCTCAACTATAAGTGGTGGCGAGTTTCATCCCTAAAAACTAGCGTGAGTGGCTAGTTATTACACAACTTGGCGACACCTCTCCTAACCGACCAACAACCTTGACACCTCAATGAGGCATGTGTCAAGATTGTATAAGGGCACACCTAAGTAGTCTTAAGCATATAGTGTATGAAATATATATATACACTGATAGACATCATCGAATAGAAGATCTATCTATACAAAACCCTAAGGACTCTAATGCCCTGTGCTAGTGTCCTACCTAGTCAGCTCTTGCTTCTGATGCAAGGTTCCATCTGATCTGCTCATTCATGTTTCACTCCTATTGTTTTTAAACTGTAATAGTACTCTAAACATTTTATCCATTAATCTATTTAGTCTTTGCATGGCTTAGGTTAATCGATCCATTAGTTATCAATCTTTCATCTTTGCAACAAAGGATTGGAGCCCGGACAACTTGGCTCTCCCTTGAGGATAGTAGCCAAGCACAAAGTCTTCATTGGTTCATGTTCCAGTGTTATGTGGAGAAAGATTGACCTAGATTAATGCATCAATTAGGATAGATCTCATTTTCCACATAAAAACCTCAAAGATGGCTTAGCATGGATTTGAACATTTGAAAGGACTCTAGAAGAATATGCAGACCTAAAATAACTTCAAACCTAAAGTAACAATCTCACATAATTGTATATGGTTCTCTCAATGACATGCAAATTTTCAATGAAACATCTAGACCATAGATGGATTTGGTATTATTTCAAGAGCTCAACAAGGACTTTCAAGTACTTCTTGATAGGTGCAAGGCACATGAGGATGTCAAAAGACATTGGTGGTGTTTTCTTACCTTGACAGGCCTTTAAGAGGCATTAAACAATCTTGGACAATATTTGATATGCATGTGCATTTTCATTAGCCGCCTTGATACATTATGTTAGGTCTCCATTTCCTTCTATGAGAATCTCCTATGACTATTTTGTGATCTTAAATGCCTAGAACTAATGGCAAATCTCTTGAAAACCATCATGAAAACTTCAAGTGATAGGCCTAAAATAAAAGCATTTTGAATCCTCATGCTCTTTTTGGCCTTGAAATCTCATCAATATGAGATGGTCCTTATGTGAAGGTGCCTTCTCCATGATAAAAACCTGAAGCAAGATGAGAAAACCCTAAAGAGAATGACCCAAAAATGACTCTAGCTAACCCTAACCAGAATAGTTTACCCTGACCCAAGAATGCTTGAGTTTAACCTCTAAAATCTGACCCAAAATTTGAAAGATCTTCCCTCCAAACATATGTACTAGGATTTTTAAGGTTTTTTTAATACAAGGAAAATTCCACTTTGACCTTTTGACCCTTAAAAAACATGAATGATCATGTGGAAGAGGGACTTTTTAATATTTGAAATGCACTACAAACATTGATTTTTCACTGTCAAGGTGTAATCAAATGTTCAAAGACTATTTTATGGCAATGAAATGATCAAAAAAAGATTACATCACCTTAAAAGAAACAACCTAATTGAACTTGAATCTTGACAACCAGGATTGAGGACTTACTAACACCTCCAAGACACCCATGCTTATTTGGGCCACAAGGTACAAATGAGTAACATTTTTGGTGACCTCTATGGGAGTTTTTCCTACTAAAACTCAGAAGACCAATAGATTTTAAATTTCCATTGTGAAAAAAGAGTTTAGAAGACCTAAAAAAACTTAGAAAAGACTTTAGACTTGATTGATAGTTGTTAGTACCTTGGGAAAACTATAAAACAAAGGAAAAAACACAACAAACTACTCAAAAATAGTCTTCTAAAAGGAACAATAACATGTGCATCAGCACTTGGAGGAAAAGAAACACAACTACAATGTGAAACATTAACACTTTTTTGAACATGAAACACCTAACCTACTATGTACAATGGTAATATATCACATCAATAACAAAACTTGAGATGTATCCCATTAACTGGGATAGGTAGCTCCTCTCCATCTAGTTTAAACAACTAAAATGCATTATGTTGTTTGCAATCAGAAATCATGTAAGGTCCACTCCACATGAAGTCAAACTTAGTATGCCTCCTAGATCTACTTTTCAGCTCATCCCACTTGAGAACAATGTCCCCTTCCTTGAAAGATCTTGGGACTGTCTTCTTATCAAATGAGCTTTTCACATGAGCTTGATGAAGCTCCATTGTGTTCATTGCTTGGTTTCTAGTTTCCTCCAACTCCATTAGCTCTACAAATCTGATTGCCATTGGATCTTGCTCCATCATCTCTAGTTGATTGATGAATGTAACCATTTGAGATGGAAGGCAGTTGAGGACTTAATCTTTTCAAGACAAATCTCTAGTTAATTAAGTCTCTCCTTACCTATGTTTTTCTATGGCATTTGTTTACTTTAATTCATTTTTTCACTTTATCCTAATGGATTAGGCACTAGTCATTGTTAGCTACAATTGGTCCAATTTCTTTGGAATTGAATGCAAAATCATTCGCCTAGCTCTGATATATTATTTATAAGTTATGTTTTTCTAGTATGCATGAAATCAATGTTATAAATCTTTGTTGAACCTTTGGGGATCTTTAATTTGTGAATTTTTTTAGGGGATTATGCATACTATTAGTTTCTAGGTCATTGATGATGTAAATTGTTGTGAGAAGTCTCATCCATGGGAATATAAATTGTTCATACATCTTATGTTGCATCATGACCTACCATAAGTCTACCTTATGAAGCGACCTATGGCCTATAAGCCAATGGACTAGTATGAAGACATGGTGTGACAACCATTTTATGGAGTGTCTTCATGCCTAGGGTTTGGTCAAACCTTGGTCATTTAGCCTACTATCATTGTGCAAAGGTCTCTAGGATTACCCTCCTAGGCTTGCTAGGGCTCAAAGTGTAGAAGAAATATCCCACTCTTGTCTAATTGGCCTTTTCTTATCCAATGTTTGATCATAGTTTTGTCACTCTACCTAGATTGACTTGAATCCTTTGGTCTAGGTGTTGTGACATCCCTTAGAGCTAAGGGTAATAAGAAAAAATCCTAACAAAACCCATGAACATAAATCATTAGGCAATATGTTTTGAAAGAGAACCCACACTACTGATTTAATCTTATCATGTGGTTATCAAGGCTTGGAGGAGGAAACCAGTGGGTAGTTAGTTTAAGAGTACCTTCATTTGTCAAAAGCATCCAACATGGCAAAAGGGGCAAGCGTGTTAGTATTAAATGCCACATGATACTTTGTCAAAAGCCCACAATATTAAAATTCCCTATATTTGAAATGTAACCCATTCTATACAATTTGATCCAACCAATGGCTCATAAGACTCTAGGATGAGAAAATGAAGATATCAAAATGAAAGCTCCATCATTAACCAAGAGAAGATGATGTGGCTTTTAATTATTATATTTTAATTCATATAATTAAAATATAATTTTTTTGAAACTAAATTTATTTTTTAAGAAACCCACAAATATTGAAAAATCAAAGAGGCCAATCAAACTTTAGTATTAAAGTTGTGAGGAAAAATAAAAATAGAGTCATGAACATTAGAATAGGGCGTGAAAGAGGATTTACTATTAAACATTAGCTTTATCATGAGCAGAAAATATTAAAGTGATAAAATTAAAGGAGAGAGAAATCGAAAGAGAAAGCTCATTCACGCATAGTGAAAGGGGTGAAAAAGATAAGAAAAGGGGGAAAATATATTTACAAAATTAAGTCAACTTAACATGGGGAAATATTAAAATTTAAGTAGGCTACTATATTTCATAAGAATTCAAGGTTTTTTTTGCCTAGATATTTTCTTAAAGGTTAAAGCTAACATAAGAAAGAATGATAAATTAAAGGTGAAGATGTTTTTAGGCAAACTAAAAATGAGCGAGTAAAGGAAGATAATAAGAGATTTTACTTTTTTCTTAATCTATTAAAATGATATGTATTATTTTTCTCAAAGGAATGGCTCAACACATAATAATAAGTAGGAGTTATATGAATTTTAGACTACAATCACATCATCTACAACAATTCCTTCCATTTTTCTTCTTTTTTTCACTTTTCTTTCCTCCTTTTATATATATGTCAAATTATTTTCAAATTGTATTGTAAGATTGATCATTTTTTAGACCCATGCTACTTTTCATAGCTTGTGTACAGTATTTTCCATTCTCTATTTCTTTATTGTTTGTCTCTAAGGGAACCTCAATGCATGTGTCTAAAAATAATTGATCTTCATTTTATATGTAGATGAATTGTTTCTTTGGAAGTATGCAATACAAGTTGTTGTGAATCTAGAGGTCTTGATACTTGTTTGTCTATGAATAGATTATCTAATACATACTTATGGATATTTTATTGTTTATGTTAACTATGGTATATTTTTTTTCAATTCCATAGGAAGGACAACAAAATGACAACTATCCCAAATTATGGCCTTTAATTTTTAGTTATTTATTTTCAACACTTCTCCCTTTTCATCTTTTAGCTAGGTTTAGGTTAGGATAGTTAAGGAACTAACCTTTCAATCCTAGAGATTGATTTGTAGGTAATGTTCCACACCTAAAAATATTTCTATTGTTAGGCTCTATGTATGGTGTTGATATAGAGTGCACTCGACCTTTTCAATGGGTGGATACATTATTCAAGCATCAATAGAAACAACAAGTGCCTAAGAAGCAACAAGAAGCAACATTGCATGTTTTTTAGATGTGTGTACGGAAAAGAACCAAGATAAAAGAGTACAAATAGTATCTAGCTAGATGGAGAGGGAAAGGACTAGAAGATGATACATGGATTTTAGAAGAAGTAGGTTGACTTGGGTGGCTAAAATAGTTTCTCATCCTTCATTTTGAGCACTTAGCTCAAAATTATGCTAATTGAGGTGTTTGATGTAGGATCATCTCAAGGGTTGTGTAATCTTGCATCACCTAAAAATATTTTTTTAATGTTTGTTTATCCTTTACAATTTTTGTTTCTTGTTGCAGGTGTTTTGTTCTAACTACTAATCAATTTTCATGTTGTAGCTCTCTAGTTGCTCATATTGAGCTACAATCAATCTTCATTCCATGTGATACCACATATGACTATTGAAACCTCCAAATTGAAATTCTTGACTATTGTAATGGGACCTTGAACACATCCATGTGTCCTAATTTGTAATTTGATAAGTTGTGGCATGTTTTTTTTTAAAAAGAGGTCTCATTTAGAATGTGCACCTTTTTAATTCAAATTTTCTTGAATTTAAAGCTCCACAATGTGTATATTTGACCCATAGAGGATCATTAGGCATAATACCACATTTATGGTTGGTGACATCTTACTACATCAAAGTACATATACAAAAGGATGATGAATCTTTTGATGAAAAGAAAGGGAGGGGGGAGGGCTATGGATCTTGGCATGTACTAGTTGTCAATAATTCATAATTTCTTACTCTAAGAAATCTTATTGTCAAATATTTTCTTAAGAATAAATTTGTTTGTGTATTCTTGCATTGGGCTTTCAATTTCTATGGTTGTGCTACATGAATAAACTATATTTCATTAGACCCTCTATTTTTTATTGCATCATTGAGTGGCAAACTCACCATTTTTCCTTTTCCACTCAATTTTAATTTCAAAAAACCCAATTGAATACCACGAGGATGTTTTGGACCATTGTTCACACCTTCTACATGCCGACTTCCATGCATCATGTACAATCTATTTTGGTGACAAAATGTTCTCTCAAACGTAATTACTGATAGTGAGGTCTCCAACTTGACCCTATTTGTGGAATGTAACTGGATTGATATATATCATATTGTCAAAGACCATGCCTCATTGGTAAATGGATTGTTCATTCTTTGGAAGGTAATGATCCATGGAAACAATTGACTCATTCTAAAATCTATTCTACCACTGCTAGTAATCATTGAAAGGAGGTGTTGTTAAAGGATAAAATCATCCTATCCCCTTTCTTCAAGACTCAACATTATGCTCACCTTCAATAGTATACAGAAGGCCTATCAAGCTATGTCTCAATACTTTACCAAGTATGAACAATCCCTCAAACATGGATATTCAATTTCACTACCTTCTCCATTTAGTGGAGTAGGTTGATCCAATTAAATGATCTTCCTTTGGGGCATCTCCCCATATAAAGGGAAAATACTTGATTAAAAAGGGTTATATATGTTTAAGGACTTATGGAAAATGTTTGAAACACCTAAAGAATGAATACCACCTTAGCAATTCTAATAAACTATCTATTGTCAATGGGATTGAAGAGTTGGTCTCTCCTCCCTTTCTCTCAAGCTTATTATTTTCTACTAGTGAAACTTTGTTAAAGAACAATGTAGCCCTTTGTTCCCCCATAAATCCATCTACTAAAGTTTGCTCTTATGCCTTTGTACCATCCCTACAATCATTTCCAAATGAAAGTATAAACTCTCTTGCTCCAAATGGTAGAAACTCAAATTACAATTGTGGAAGTCTAATGCTAGTGTCCAATCCCAACTTTCTTCCTAGAAACTTTTGAGCTCAAGTACCTACAATACCCACTCACTTGTGCCTTCTACTCCAATCATGAATTTGTCAGACCTGATTTTGGTACTATCCCCACTATCACACAATCTAGCAAGCCATCATGGTCTCTCTTCCAACCATCATTTGAGCTCAAGTACCTACAATGCCATCTCTCTTGTGCCTTTTTCTCCAATCATGAATTTGTCAAACCTAATTTTGGTACTATCCCCACTATCACACGATCTAGCAAGCCATCATGGTCTATCTCTGTGCCTCACAGTGTGGTCTCCAAATCCTATAGAGAAGTGATTACTAAATTTATTTTTAAAGGCACATGCATTGTTGTTTTTTACCATCCATTTATTTTATCCTCATGAAGTTGAAAAGCAATTACTTTACTCTAACGTTTCCCTTCAATTGGTGAATCTCTCTACATTTATGCAAGAACAACTCAAAGTGAACAAATGACTTTAGAAATGGATGTATAATCTGCATGGATAGCTTATGGCTCTTGAAGTTAAACATGAAGATCTTTGAAAATATCAACAAAATAGTAAAAGATTCCAACAATCCACCTCCCTCAACAACACCGTTTACAACAAAAAGTGAATCAATAGAACCAATACATTGCCAACTTAGCCCAAATTGATACTTAGTGACTAGTGGCAGAAAAGTTCAAACTCTAGTCACTCATCTTTCATACTTTTGATGCCCAAAATTTTATTTTGGTAACTATTACATGCTTTCTTAATACTGTTTCATTATATGTCTATTATGCAAACTCATTATTACTGTTGTCAGCCTACTATCCTTGTTAATGTAAGATCTAACTTTTAATTTAAATTTAATTCTATATAAGAAAAAAGCCATTATTTATTTATGTCTTGCATTTTAAATGTCAAAAGATTTAACTTTTTAAAGAATATAAGATGAATCCAAAGCATTATCGAGTCCAAAGAAACGTTTAAGAGAGAGACTAGTGGTTGCCCACTTGAGGAGATGATAGGTTGCCATCACATCAATATAATTGTTTCAACTCAAAGCTAACCTATTAAATTAGTTTTTCCGATAAATTTAACCAGTTTACTCATTAACCAGGTGCCCAATCACTTTCATTTAGACGTGTGGATTTATTTTTCCCAATTCTTTAATTTTTTAAAATCTAACAGTTACATTAGTTGAAATCATTACTTAGTATGGTAGGCATCTGGGCCCATAAATGATATATTATTAAAATATGTAGCTTACATTAATATAATGCCTGTCTGTCCTCCTTCCTATAATAGTGCATGGCTCAGAAGCATGAGGACAAATTCTCAGGCATAGAATAGACATGCTGGCAAACGCTAATATTAACATGACTTCAACTCGTACAATAATTTCTCAACTCCAACAGTGGCATCAACACAAATACTGGTAATAAACAAATAATTAGGCGATCCTTCCATGCTTGATTAATAGGGCTACTAGGTTTTATTTATTTACCACTTTTATATGGGTAAGCTCGCTAATACATTACTCATCCCACCATGAAAATCTCACACCTGAAAAATGACAAAAGTGTCTCTATTCAATTATGTCTTTGTAAATGAAGAAACAAAAGCACTAATATGTGATTCATCAACACAACTGCAAAGTCAAAAAAGTATCACCATGATCTTACCCATTCTACTTAAATATCATCCACTTCAATGGTCAATCAATCAATAGCGATTTTACACTTCATTCACAAAAAAAAGGTAAATATTTGTCCTATTTTTCTTGGCCAAAATTAACCTTTGACTATTAAAATGGATGATATTTAAGAACAGTGGATATTACCTTAAACATTGATAAAATACTGCAGTTTGAAAGAATCCTAACCTTAATAGTAAAGAGAACCTGTAAAAAGCAAATCTAAACATCAAAATTATAATATTTGCTAGTACAAATTAAATTGTTCTGAATTTATAACAAAATTAAACACTATAGCTTTCTCTCTATGAAACATTCGGCACAATGTTGCCAACCTTCCCACAAATTCTCCCTTTTTGTACATTCAAGATGAAATGGGTCGATGGCCTCTTCCAATTGTTTCACTGCCATTTTAATCTGTACAGAAATAATTAATTCTTTTCGTCAAATTACTTACAGCTATCTTATAATAAAAATAAAAAGGTTGAGAATATACCTCATTTTGTTTTTCCTTTCTTTTTTCTGGAATGTCATCATCAGGTCCCCCATAGTATAAAGATGAACCTAGGAAGCAATGTTGTGAACTCGGTATCTTATTATGTCTTAATACTTCCCTTTCTTGCTTTGCTGTGTTGGAGGCCCCACAAAAGGAATTACATTACAAGAGAAATCAGAAGAAAAAAGTATAAAGGATAATGTGAGAAATAAATCTTCTAAAAGCAGTTAATGTTGTGTAAAGTATAGATTAAAGCTGTCCAATTGAATCTGCATAAACATTGTGGCATTCCCATCTACGTGCATTTTGGTTATTGTAAACATTTCAAGTATTACGAGCAATGGTAGCTTGATTGTGGCCATGGTTGCATTCTTGACCCATTAAACATCAATGACAATTTAAGAAGATTTGGACCTTTTTATGTTGGATCTAACAAAAAAATCTAATGGGTATTTGCTGTTATCAAGTTATAACGGTACATCAAAATGTTATGGATCTCTTAGCTTTTTTAAGAGAGGAAGAGACTCAGGAATAATAAAATGAAAAAAACTACGCAGCTATATCTAGATTGATACATGTTCTTATGTCTGGGTAAAATCATTAATGTTATAGATTTGTGTGAATACGGTACAGTAATAAGGGTTCATTAATAACAGCCAAATTTCACCCAAAGTCTTCACATGAACTACATTTCTCACCACCACAGGCAACTAAGTGGAAAAACTAACAAAAAGCGACCTATGTGCTAGATTTCCCTACCTCACTGATTTGAGGTAAAGCTTAAACAGCGGGTATGCTGGAAAACGTAATGGCGGTTGAAATTTTACCAATCGATCAGTTTTTTTAACTTCAATAGACAAATAGAAAGGTCAAAAATATGGAGGATTATCAATTCAACACGATAAAAGAAGTCAAAATTTTAACAGGTCGAAAATTAAGAAAAACAGTAGACACGCAATGTGCAGGCTGTTTACTGTGGGTGCTGATTTAGCATTCCCATAAAAGAATCCCCAGCAGAAACGGTAAGTAATTAATCAGCATTGCACCCAACAGAAACGGTGAGTAATTAATTAGCAATGCAATGTTTTATGAACTTACGAAAAGAAATAAGAGAGTTACAGCACCTTTGAAACAGTTACAAGTACTTTCAATTTGATGCTCTTGACTGTGCACCGGTTGCTTTGGTTTTCCCAAAACTTCACATCCTGCTGAATATACTCGACACAGAGCCTGCAAACCAGATCAATACAGAATCAGCACTCAATAAAAGATCATCCCATAAAGATGTTGAACATGTGCTGAAGATCAGTCTGCAAACAGGTTGAAAAATATGACTATTTCTTTAACATTCTACTTAAATATTATCTATTTTAATGGTCAAACAATCAATAACAATTTTATACCTTATTCACAATAAAAAGTGCTAAATATTTGTCCTATTTTTATTGGGCAAAATAGACTTTTGATTGTTGAAGTAGATGATATTCAAGAATAACTTGACCTCCCAAAAACTGATTTATGAGACTTTAAAAAAAGCATTTTAATTGTTAACTGAGAGAGAAGAAAAAAGGATCTTTTGATAGACAAATGCCTCTCAGTTTAAAATACACTTCTTAGAATCCATTCATATATCATACTACATGATCTTTCAAATTCTCATGCTCGTTATGTCCTTGTTGAGCTGGCCGACTCCATTATCCCATTGATATGCGAGACTTATAGATCATAGAACAAAATGCCTACACATGCTAAAGGATACAAATGCATCGGGAAATTAGACAGCCTACACTGAGGTACATTCAATGAAAATAAATTATAGGGGTGAAGATTTTCAACTGCTGAAAATAAATTTTATCATAATAAGCAATTGGGTTATTTCTCATCAAAGGCAGAACTTAGAGTAGTAATCAAATGAGATTTAACCCCTCCAGACCCAATATACTACAGAAGATGGCTTTGCTAAGTTTAGATGCATTAGCCCAATTTATATTAGGAAGAGTGATTTTGGGTTCAATTGTGTATTTTTTCGTATCTACGTTTCAGATCACACACAATGATCCATGGATGCAAAAAAGATACACAGTCGAACCCAAAAACATTCTTACTAGCTTCATGGAATCTGGTCATGCTTACTATAAATGTATGTTTCTGAATATTGTAAGTCTACCCTAGATAAACCCATTGCAGAAAGAGGATGGACTAAAAAGAGTGGAATGTATAAAGTAAATATTAGTTATTTGCAATGCACAATTAGATATAATAGAAACGTTAAACCAGATAAGACTGTCATTCGAGACAATCAGTAGGTACCTCTTCGATCTGAGTTGCAGATCCACTTTTAAAAGTCTCCGATGGTAAATTGCCCTGGAACCTTCTTTGGGTAGGATGACACACAGCACACGAGCTCTGTTCAAATATTTCATCTATAGAACTCTTTCTCACCAGGTTATAACTTTCCATGCCCAAATTCAAACTAAAAGCATCCCTAATGGGAAATGCAATACAATTCAACCTTTAACTACAGCAAGTGCAGCATTAGAGATAATCATGTTAACATAAAAACCCCACGCATAAATGATTGTAAAGCAACGGCTATGGCTATAAAGGCACGGTCAGAGAAGAAGAAACACATGATAATAATGATAGTGTACAGTGCACTCACACAGTGACAAACAAGACAGATAAGGGATTTCACGGCACTTAGTTCACAAAAGTTGAGTTCTCCTTAGTTAAATCTGGATTAAAGTGGGGCTCTCATTGTAAAGGAATGAGTTATGATACCTAACTGTCAAAAACTACCCTAATATTAGATGGATTGTTATAAATATTCCCGAAAAACTATAATAATGGTCACCAACATAGCATGGAATTCGATTAGTCGAAATCCAATAGCTTGTTTACATATGTGTGAATGTTATGTTGAAACAGAGGAAGTGATGGTACATGAACAGCAGGATTGATGTTGATATATTTTGGCATTAAATATGCATCTTAACATTACACTGTAATTTCCATGTTAATTGAAATATACTTTTGCTTTTTATTTTTTAATAATGGATCACAGAGTGTGATCTGAAATGTTACTTTATACACAATTTAATCTTGAAACATTCAAATATAATTATCAGTGTAAATCTGATGTCTATTAAACCAAAAGTCCTCCATATATATATACGTGTATGCATAGCAGCAGAACAACAGAGAAAGTGATGGTAGTAGTAGATATACATGAACAATAGAATTGATGTTGATATATTTCGACATTAAATATGCATCTTAACATCACACTGTAATTTCAATGTTAATTGAAATATGCTCTTGCTCTCTATTTCCTGATAATATATTAAGAAGTGTGATCTAAAACCTTACTTTATACACAATTTAATCCTAAAACATTCAAATATAATTATCATGGAGTAGAAATCTGATGTCTATAAAACCAAAAGTCCTCCATATATACGTGTATGCACAGCAGCAGAACAGGTGGTAGTAGTGTTTCACTCGAAATTGAGAAGTCCCAATACAGAATCGTTTTACCGGGCCGCCTGTTTACGTGAGAGCATGGTTTACTGTACGAAATTTGTTTTGTAGTGACGGAGAACGACTCATCCAACGAGAAGAAATATACAATCTATTCTCTTCTAGTCCTTGTGGGTTACGTGTCAACTCACCCTAAATGCCTTGTCTTATCTGTCTGTGCTTTCGTAATTGGTCCTTTCCTAAATGGTTATTATAATGTCGACGATCCCAATGTCTCACCTCTTCCTAAATATTAATGCTCTGTGGCTTCTGCCATTGTCACCAAAATAATCATACTAATAAATACTATTCCCAGCTATGAAAATGACGGTATAACATTTTCATTGTTATAAAACATCTAATTAAGTCGGTATGAGTTTTTTTAGAGTCCATAATATTAGATTAGATTTAGATGTCTAAGAGTGTTTCTAGAGTCCATAATATTATATTTCTAAGAGTGTTTCTAGAGTCCATAATATTAGATTTGTAAGAGTGCTTGTAGATTCAACCATGTTTACTTTTGTATCAACTGTATTTATTTTTACATCAACGTTTCGGATCACACTCAATCTTTCTGATAATGAATCATAGTGTGACCTGAAATGTCAATGTAAAAATACACATAGTTGAATCCAAAGGGACTTTTACAAATCTAATAAGTTGTTTAGATTTAAATAGCTAAGTATTTTCATTTTAAAAATAGTAATACATTTAGATTTAATTTAAATAAATAAGTATAGTAGTTAAGATTGTATTAGCATAAAAATTTAATGTGACAAGAAAGAGAAAGGGGAATAAGAAGTATGTCTAGATTTGTTGTCACACAGTTATTTAAAAGATGGAAGTGAGTTCCAATGATGGGCTGAAATGGGGATTCTATGTTTTATCAAAGTTTTGTGGGAGATTGAACCTTGCATGTTTATATTTACTTTTGCATGCATGTGACCTTTTTGGCACACTATTGTCCAATACGACACTCTAGTGTCTTGTGCTGGCCTGATCACATTCTTTGTGCCTATTGACATAAATCTATGTGCATGTCAATGACCTCAACTCCTATGATAGTACATGCAAGTGCCTAAAAATGGAGAACTTGGTGCCTATGTCACATTTTGTGGACCTACCTTAGTCATGTCAATAGGTTCACTCAACAAAAATACTATAAACTAGGTTTTGAGTATGTTCTCCTAACTGCTGTGTTGATGAAAGTAGCAATGGAGATATGTGGTGTGTGTAGAAATGAAGGAAGCCCTAAGTAAGTACAAGAGGGTTCGAGATGCCTAAAAATAATATGTGCTAGAGGTGCTATTTTAGATGAGATGAATGCTAGATTATGTGATACTTTATATTTTGGTCCAACCACTTAAACAAGTAGTCCTAGACCTAATTTGATAGTTGGTGGTGTGATAGCTAGAGTGTGACACAAACACAACAAGGATGAGTCAGACTATAGATAACACATGCACTACACCCTTGTTAAAGGCATTAGCCAAGTCATTCCTACCTTTCTGGGGAAAGCCAGCTAGGTAGGGGTGGTTGGGATGATTACTCTCTTTGCATGGAAGAAGAGTGTTGTAGGTGCGAGTGGAGTTGTTGTGTTGTATGAATGTGGAATTATCAAATTTGTGTACCTCATGATGATATCAAGGGCTTCTTCAATATTTGAATGTTTGATATGTTGTATGCCTCGTGATGAAACTAAGGGCTTGAATACTTGAAACATTTGAAAGTTTAAAAGGAATGTCTAATCCAATTAATACTAAATGAATGCAAGCTTTTATTTTCCTAAATTTTTATGATGATCTAATTACTATTGAAAGGAAATATGTATGCAAACTATATGGATTTTCCTAAATGTAGTTTTACTATGTTTTGGTGTTTGCACTTGTGACATCACAATAATTGAAACGAAATTTTAGTTTAAAAATGACATGCAATCTTTTCCCTACACTAAAACAACTTTTTCTTTTTGAAGAAATGTAGATCTAGTTTCTTAAATGCAAATTGTTCAAATGCAAACTAATCTATGGATGTAGAAAAAGAAAAAGAATCTTTTCTTGGGAAAAGAAGGATGAAAAAATGAACCTTTCTTTTATAAACAACTTTCTTTTCCAATGACATGCAAATCTAATTTCTTAAATGCAAAATGCTTTGTAAATATAAAACAAAGAAATAATCTATGCTAAGAGCTTTATTTTTTGAAGATTCATAATGAAATGCACATTACTTCTACACAAGAAAGATATTTTCTAACTACTACTAAAATGGAAAAAAGGGAATCTATATACAAATCATGCCAATGCAATACAAATCATCCTCAGAGGTCCAACTAATATTTAAATGTCCTCTTTTTGCAATAGTGGGGTTCTCCGCTTGATGATAGGAAAAAGAAAAGTATCAATAAGCTCTATGGCTTGTGGGAAAATGAAAATGAAGGAAGCTCTGGGCTTGTCAAGCTAAAAAGAAAGACAAGGCTTGAGGCATATATGAGAAGTTTAGTTGGGCTAAGGCTTCTAGAGATATTTGTGCTAGAAGACATCTAATCAAAGAATAATAAGAAAAAATCTCAAAATCTATGTAGAAGCTTGCAATAAGCTTGTAGAAAAAGAAGCTAAGAAGTTTGTGAAGAATCATGTAAAGAAGCTTGTGACAATGAGAAGTGATGATGAGAAGAGAATGATAAATAAAGAAAAGAATAGTTGAATTTATAGGTAAAATGGGAGGGAAGATAAGAAAAAAGATAAGATCAAAAGAAAGTGCAACCCAAGAAGAAATAGAAATAAACCCATTAATAGTTGAAGAGATAAAAATAAAACTAGAAGAAAACTTAAGAAAACTCAAGAAAACTCCAAGAAAATTTAAAAAGTGTCAAAAGAGATAAAAAATAATCATGAGTTCATAATAGAAAGAAAGCTAGGAAAAGCACAAGTTGGCACAAAAAAATGGGAGTTAAAACGAGTTTAAAATGAAGGAGAAAAGCCAAAAATATAAGTTGTTTCACACGTGCAAAAAGACACATGGTTGCCCTTTTCTCTATTAAGGGTTACCTAAGAGATCTTGGATCATAGGGGCCACCCCAAGGGTGACCCTAAAGAGACCACGAGTGACCTTGAAGAGACCACGGGTGACCCTAAACAGACAAAATAGGTGGAAAGAAAGGCAAAAACAAGAGGGACAAAATTTGACAAAATGAAAAGAAAACTCATCAAGGTTAGAAGAGGTAAATCACACCTTTTAGGGTTGTAAGTTGTGACTGCCATCTCATTATAGGACTGCCAAATTGGCTTGGAGTGATTTTTGTACATACATGTTTGACCCCTCGAGGACGATAGTCTATATGAAAGGTAGGTATTGTTCTCGAAGCATGGCCTTACCTTTGTTGTTGTTGTCCCGCGTCTAGACCTAATCTATAAAATGATTGAAGTGTCAATTTAATAAATAATTAGCTTAAAACATGTATGTAAAAAGATAAAAGGACATACTTGTAGTGTATACGTTTCAAGTTCACCTGTGTCGAATTGTCTTGTTGTAACAACCTGCAATGATGATAAAGACATGCAATAAGAGGGAAAAAAACTATACTAAGGATACAAAAGATGAAAAAAACATGCAAAGAAGAGAAGAATAAGTTCTCCTTTTATTGCAATTTTTTATGAACATGATCAATTTTTAGGATTTTCGAAGAGTTTTAGAATTTTTAGGGTTTATTTGATTATCTAATTTTTTAGAGTTTTGTGAAGATTTTACGAAGGTTTAACTTGACTATGTACCTTTACTTGAAATACATGTTGAGGTCCTTGAGAGACCTATGCTTATTTGGGATACATATATTGGGGTTCCTGATGTGTAAGCATTTTTTAGGAAGGTCAACATAGCAGAGGGAAGATCCTTCCAGGCTCAATAGATGGTGGCCTCTAGATTGATTCAAGCAACAACATTTCTCATTTCCCTCTAGTCCCTAGAGTTAGTCAAGGCATGTGCCAAAGATTACAAGCCTAGAAGCAAGAGAATCATCAGATTAGCAGGCTAGGTCATATTGGATATTACATCTGATATGATTGATCAGGTCTTTGGGATGCTGGTTTTCATGTCATATGAGAAAATATCACTCACATATGTGGATACCTTCTACTCCAATAAGCCTAAAACTACTACTACTTATATCAATCAACAATTGCTTGCTACATAGAGGAAACATCCACTAAATATGTTTGTTGTTCAACCCAAGAGTGAGTTTAAAGAAGATGGGAAAGAATTTATCTCTCTCCTTAGTCAGGTATTTAGCCTCTCTTCTATAGATAAATGGCACCCTTGTATGTGCCAGTTTTGCATGAAAAACATTGAAGGAAATCATATTGATTGGGGATCCTTCATTACTAGAAAGTTAGATGACCAATTTTAAACAATGGAGAAAACACCAAGAGAATTTTATATGACCTCTTATATTTTGTATCTATTAGCTTTCCATGGTAGTTTCCTGGTATTGCAATATGTTGACTCTCTTCAAAGAGGCTCGAGGTGTTGGTTTATCAACATTTCCCACAGCTAGAGCTTTTGGAGACATAAACATTACAAGGCCACCAATGATGCTTTCATTTATGCCATTATTAGAGGCCTGGAAAATGACTACTCCAACATGTTGTCTTTAGAGGCTTGTGACGAAATGACTGATTGGGGACATTGGTATGTATACAATTCAAGACCTCATATATCAAGGTAATGGGCTTCTCAAAACCTCCATACAAGCTCCCTAGATACCCTAGTGAAAAAATTGTATTATTGGAGATTTGAAAACATGTATCATAAGTATACAAACTTATTGTTGGTAAGCAAAAATCAAGTTTCAAGTTCCCCATAAAGATAGGGGATTATTCTTGCCAAAGTATCACATAGGCCAAATTTGTAGAATTGGAGATGGATCCATGGGCCTTATATTTATTTAATTATACTAGATCGATTTTTGATCCAATTGGGTGGGTTAGTCCTCTAAATAGAAAATGGTTCAAACAAGAAGATGTTTTTGAGGATCATTGGGCATATTGCATGGATGATCATAAAGTCAATCCAGGAGACCACTTCAGATTAGATCTACATTTGGTGAAGAGGTTGAATCTAGTTGATCTCTCAAAGGTCCCAAAGGGATTGAAATAAGATTAGAGGATCTTAGACCCAATTTATGAGTAGAACAAGATCTATAATGAACCTTTGGATGATGTGAATTGGGGGAAAGATGAGATTGCCTCTTTAGAATATAGAGCCCAAGTAGTCCTTGTGAAGACCAAGAAGTGGTTGCTCAAACCATACCCAATGGTAGAACTTTATCCTTCTAAGGAAAAGCAGAAAGATAAATCTAAAAAGGTGGTTTGGGGTGAATCTGCACATGCACCCAATGAGACTAAGGTGACTTCTCCTAACCCAAAAGAGAAGAGGAATACCAGAGCTGCTACTACTACTAGAGAAAAGGAGAAATCAAAGATAGTAGTAGAAGACTCTAGTGATACCAAGGAGGATGATCTAATTCCATGTGGCATAAAAATTTAGAGGAAGTGCCCAGCCCTACACTCAAGGAGTAACAATTGCCTCTGCCACTACAACCAATCAAGAAACTCCTCCCTCTCAAAAAGATATACACCAAATTTTGCCCTATCCATCATCTCCTCCTATGGCCTCTCCTTCTCAAGGACCACCTCCCACATCAGTTGCAGAGCCAATGGCACAAGAGGAGAGTGGCCATAAGGTCTCTTCTCCACCAATACAAGTAGAAGAGCTCCAAGATCTGTTGAACCTAGATAACATTGTTGAGGTGGTTGCCTCCTCGCCACCACATGGAGAAGGTTTTAAAGGATTAGGAAAAACAATGGTATTGACAACATCACCTACTATTACATAGGAAAAGAGAGCCTAGTCAATTATACACTAACTAGACAATTCTTTCCTATCCAACATTAGAACACAAGCCAACCAAGACTTGTACTCTTGGCTACAGTCCTCAAAGGAGATCCAAATGGTTTGGGGCTTGTTTTCTTTCTATTGTAGTAGATGATATTAGTTTCATAATAGCTAGATCTAATGTTTTAGGTGACTTAATTGACAAAATGAACAACTTATAATTATTGCAAACTGACTGTGTAGGAACTGAAAGTAGGTTAGGACTATGCAAAGCTATCGGGGCACACAACCAAAAATAGGGGCTAGATCTGAAGGACTAGGGCACCTAGGCATCCTGGTGCTAGGGTTATAGGCCAAATCTTGAACTGGTGATATGTGTTTCAAGATCTTCCATCTTCATGTCATTATTTCATGTTAGAACTTTCCTATGTGATTTGTACACATGAAAGAGGAAAAATGTTTGGCACTGTATAAGAGCTCGCCTCAATCAAGCCCTTGTGTAAATGTTCCCAATTCCACAATAGAAAGGATTAGATCAAGAGTGTGTACCCTAGGTAGGCCAAGGTAGATCTGAATAATCAAAGGATAAATGTAAACAAACATGAAGGAACAATGTTACCATGAACATGAAACCCTTGATGGGATGATGTCATTATAAAATCACCACAAGGAGAGAATGAAGGAGGAAGGAGCCTCCACCATGATCTACAACAAGGGTTAGTATACATAATAATAATCTACAAAAATATATATCTTGTAGATAGGGAGAGCTTGTTAGAGAGAACCTTCATCTAGTGTAAATGAGGGAAAGAGACTTGTTTATATATGATTCTGATTACTATCTAAGGGCCCAATTGAGTTGAGGCTAACAAGCTGCATCATATAAGTCATGAGGCCAATACTAAAATATAAGTTGTCAGGGCCAAATTGCCAAGACTCTAGCATTTGGCATCCTAGTCCTAGTAATTTGGGCTATCCAAATGCCAGATGATAGAGGATTAAGCCTTGGTTCACATAGAAGTAGTAGAATTTACATAATGTAAATAGGGATGAACATTCAAGCCAAAATGGGTGCCAAATGTAGTGTGAAATTGTAAGACGTATACAATTTCCAATAGTACATTAAGCCCCCACTTTAGTGAGGGTATGATCTTATGCTCATACTCTTCCTAAAGTATGGAGAAGAAAAAATATCTTTGCCAAGATGCTGGAGCTATAGAATGTCACTGTAATGTTGGAAAATGTCCCCTTGGGAGCTTTTCCGTCTTAAGGTTTAGCTCCTAGGTCTTTTATCTACATTTAGGACATCTTGCATCATATTTTGACATCCTAATGAAATAAGCCTTAAGTTTCATGACAAATGGGACCTAGGGGGATCCCTTGAACCTAACCCTGACCAAAATAGGGAGGGAGGACTTGGGCGCCCATGCCCTAGTCCTGCCCTATTTTGGGTCAGTCCCAAATTTTGAGTATCGGCTTGTGACTATTATTTGGGTCCTATGCCAACACGGTAAGTTTGAATTACGAAATTCTTGGCAGGAGTGTTTGTAGTTGTATATATAAGAATGTTTAGGTATTCATTTATAGACTAGATGATTACTAGCTAGCAATTTGGATTCTCAAGTTTATGTGAAGGTGATTCAAGGCATTCATTGTGTAGCAAGAGCAGATTTGTGTTGTCTATGTGTTTGTATTTGCAGCTTTGAGCATCCATCTCCTCATGACATGAAGAGATTATTCCTTCCATGAGATCTTCACTACAAGGTGATATCATTATGTTTTTGATCATTTATCATTTGATTTTTGCTTCTGCCTCTCAAGGGCATGCACTCTCTATCTGACAACGATGTTCAGAAGACTTGAATGTCTCTCTAGGGCTTGACTGAGGCAAGCCTCTAAACACCACAACCCCCTCCCCATTTTCCCATGATTACAAGTTATAGGTTGAAGAAGAAGGAAAAGTGGAGTTGTAGAGGAGTGTTGCAGAGTGTCGGATTCATAGATCAGAGTTGAAAATAGGGCCCTGGACTCAGGCACCCACTGATTAGTCCTCCAGATTCTACAGTAGAGAAATCTTTGAGACAACAGGAACAGGTTACAAATTGACTTCCTAAATCCTGAAAAAAAACATGGCATTGGACTAGGGTGCCCGCTCATTAGTCCCTGATTGTTCCACTTCTCAAACTTCAGAAACTGGTACACATTTGTCTATCATTTTGCATCTTTCTGTAGTAGCATTTTCTGGTATTTATCTATTTGCTTCCGTATTTTCATAATTAGGGTTTTGATATATAATTGAGCATAATTGACAATCTAATCATAGAAATCCAAGTTTCCTTGCATTCCTAAGTGACCAAGTGTATGATAGTGCATTGTTGCTCAACCCAAAGTCCTTGAATGTAAGAGGGTGAAAGGATGATATACACAAAACTATCAAAAACCAATTATCCAAATTCCACCCTTTACATTTTGGTGAACTCATGTTGTTGGACTTATTTGCACCTTGCTAAGTGTTTTGCTTCAGATTTGCATTGATTTCATTCATTCATATCATAATTCACCTTATTGCATTGGAAAAATTACAAAAAAAATTGTAAAAAATGAAAATATTGAAAAAATTCCAAACCCTAGTTTGCATGTTGTATTAATTAATTTGAATTTCATCAAATTTCTAATTTTTACATTAGATCTAAGCTAAATTGTAGAAAATTACAAAAATTCAATAGCTTGCATTGCATTTTCATCATAAAATTGCTAGGGTTTTGTTGGAAATTTAGAATTTTGCATATAACCTAGTAATTTCAAAGACTAGGGTTTGTAGGTAAAATCTTGTTTCAGATTTTTATACTGATCTTAGGCACTCATTAAAATTTGTAATTGGCTATAGTGTTTGCATTTTAGTGTAAATTTGTATTTAGATTTCAAAAATTTGCTTTTTTGCATAGGAAATTTCAACAAAAACTAGCATTTTCATTGATTTTTTCTTAGATTTGTACTTGCATTTTGCATGGTGGGGTTTGAAAATTATTTTCAGATCTAAGGAGAACTAATTTTCATCACAAATCAGACTACAAGACATTCATATAGCATTTTGCATCAAGATCTCAAACCTAAGGCTTGAAAAACATGGATTTTCACTAGATTTGGCCTTATCGACTCTCAAAATTTGCACCATAGGCGTGTTGTGAAGAATATTTTTTCACTAATTGGCTATTATCAGGGTATTATCTGCTGCCTCTCCTAAAAATATTTACAACACCTTTTTATTGGGCTCTTGTATTGAAAATTTGGCAAAATTTTTCATATTTTTGCTATATTTGCCCTAGGGTTTGACCTAGATTGCACTACAAGCATGTTGTAAAAGATTTTATGATTGTAAGTGACTAATATCATTGTTATTATTTTTTACACCTCCTAAAATTCTTTACAACACCCCTTTTTCTAGGTCTTGGAGTTGAAAAAATGTGAAAAATTACATATTTTTGCTATATTTTCACTAGAGTTTGACCTTGGGTGGCACTATAAGCATGTTGTGATAGAATTTTTGGCATTAGGTGGCTCTTATTACTATTATAATTTTCTTTCCATCAACATTTTCCTCACAAACACTCTTTGTCATGCTCTTTTGCATTGAGATTTGGTGAAAAAATCATGTATTTTAGTGTATTTTCACTAGATTTGGACTAGTTATCATCTTAGATTTACATCAAGAGCATGTTGTAACAGATATTATTGTTGTAGTGGACTGATATCAGACATATTATTTTATGTCCTTGATCAAAAATTTTACAACACCTTTTCTTTCATAACTTTGCATTGAAAAAGTACAAAAAATCAAGCATTTAAACATATCCCGTGCCTAAAGTTTGTGCATATTGCTGCATGAATCTCATCACTCACTACCCTAAGAGAAATATTTCTTTAAGAAGAAGCAGAAGACACATGGGATCTAGTGCTCTTGAAAAAGTGGGTACATTGAACACCTTCTTTACAAAAGGAGAGACACAAATGCTACAAGATATTACACCTATCACAAGTACAACGAAAGAGCAAACTTTTCATGATGTTGGTGATACTATTGAGGTGACATGATATGTATCTGATGAGCAAATAGAAAAACTTTATAAAGACCTAGCTGATTTTCAATCATTTATGGAAACTGAGAGGATAGCTGAAGAAGTTGTTCCTGCAATTCATAACATAAGAGAATTGATAAAAGATGGACAAGATGGTGTTAATGCAATCTGTGGTTTAGCACATATTGTACAAACCAATATTATGCTAGTGACTGAATGTACAAAAGTGATAAATAACACTTTATCACCATCTCATACTAAAGTATCGATACCTATACTGACTACGGCAATATCTACATTTACATCAATGATCTTAACAACTGATGTGAATGCTTGTAATGCTACCACTGGTATTGGAGTATCTAATGGAACTCATTACAAAGATGTGGGATTTAAATATCAGAATTTGGTTTTTAAGGGGACCTCTTCTATGAATAATTGCTCTCAACAACCTCTTCATCCCAATGATTCTCAACCTCCCATTACATATAGTTATTCTCAACCACCTACCATTATGTCCAACCACCATTGACCTATTAACAGCCTTCACCTATCACATCTCAGGCTCAATCACCCCCTCAATTTAGTTCGAATTTCTCACAGCAAATCGTATCTCCCAATGATGCCATCCTAAACCAACTTTTGTAGGGCATGTCTGCTTTACAACAAAAGGTAACAAACTTGACAAATTCTTTGCAACCTAATATACCAACATATCATGCCTGTAGTCCCCTTTCCTATGCAATTTTGAGAACTCCTATGCCCGAGAGGTTTGAGACCCCTTACTTCGAAAAATATGGTGGAAAAGGTGATCCTAATACTCATGTGGCAGCATTCACAGCTATGTGTAGTGATTTTTATTTTGAAGAGGACTTGTTGGCAAAGCTTTTCCCGTGATGTCTCAAAGATACTACTTTAGAATGGCTTTACTCTTTGCCTCTAAATTCAATACACTCCTTTTTGTAGTTGATTGATCAATTTTTACAACATTTTCAAGCAAACATTGAACCTGAAGTCTCTTTGATTGACCTAGTTCATTGCAAGCAAGGTCCGAAAGAGAAGTTAACTGAATTCATTAGTCGGTATCAAGCTTTATATGCACAAATTCAATATCAGATGAAAGATGAGGATATTCAAAAGGTGTTTATTATGAATCTACAACCTAACATCTATGATAAGATCCTCTTGATGAGGTATAACTCCTTTCAACATCTATGTACTGCCCTTCAAGATTATCAACTTTCATCTAGTTAGTATGAAAACCAAAACTCATTGGCTCAAGTTGGTCAATCCATCAGTGGATCATCACAAACCAACTTTAAGGGGAATAATAATAATAGGAGTTTCATTAGGGTTAACTGACCAAATACAAATAACTTCTCTAATGTGTCTATTATCACTAATCTAAAGAAGGCATCATATCAACCAAGAAAGTTTACTCTGATATCTGAGTCTTATCATTCTATCATGAACCAAGCTATGAGTAATAACATTCTAAAGCTTCCCCCAATTAATCTTGTCGATCCTAGTAGAGTACAAGGATCTTACTTCAATGCTAATGCCTTTTGTCATTTTCATCAGACACAAGGACATGATATTGAATGATGTATGCGTCTTAGACATGAAATACAAGACCTCATTGATACAAATGTTATACAGGTATCAGGTGTGAATGATGATGGAAACAAGTTGGTTGCTCTGCCGAATCAAAATTTACAAATCTTCACAAATCCATTCCCTAAGCATATTGATAACAATATGTTGGAACATGGTTTAGTGGAAGTATTTGGTGATGATGATTACATAGAATATGATAATATCGTGGGTATGATTGAAGTGGATAAGGAAAAATTGGATAACCCACCTCATCCACAAAGAAATTGGATTTATGCTAAGGTTCCTCCTCCGTTATCCTTATTAAGATCAGGAGATAACCAAAATGCATCAGAAAAGCAAGTAGAACCAACTGATACAAATGAGTGAGATGGTACAAGATGATTCTTGTTACTGTGTTAGACGGCTTCAATAATGAAAACTTGCTAAAATTAGAAAAGAGTAAGACGACTATCAACAGTCAGAGATAATAGTGGTTCTCCTCCTCATAAGAAACAAAAGGTCACATTTAAACAAGGATTTAACAAACAAGACTTTCATAAGAACCACTCCAACTTTGTACTAAACATGATCAAGTACCTCTCCAAGAGGTTCACAAGTTCAAAAATTTGATACAAAGATCCTACCAGGTAAGTATTCCTAACCCTTTATCTCTCTAGTGATGTGCTTCCCCTGTGATGTGCTATGTTGTTTAGGCCTCTTAGAATGACCCCTAATTCTCTTGTAAGGTCCAGGATACTAGGAGACTACCTTTGTTGTGACCTTCTTCTATTTGTATCATCATTCTTCTATATTGCCTCTCTCTCTGATTTCATTGTTGTGTGTTGTGTCTTACAAACATAGCATTACAGTTGGTGACTTGGGGGTACCCTCCTATGTGACTGTCCCTAAGGCCCTTGTTTCTCCTCTCTTAATTTATTATTTACCTTCCTCTAGTGTTTCTATCTAGCAAGCGGATGACAAAAAACATTTATACTGATGCAGACCTAATGTCCCTTTAGCAAGAAATCAAAAATTGGACTTAGTTCCTAATATGATGATGGGGTTGTATATCTTATCTGATGCTTGGCTCATAGAAGCACTTCATGCTTTCTACGTAATGATTTTGATGATGTTTTTATCTCACTTACAAAACATAACAATACTGCTGCTCCATGCACTTTGTTGGTCTTTGAATCTCACCTTGGTGACACTCGGTTCTGAGATTTTCATGATATAGGCCCACAGTTATCCTTGATCTCTAAATTTATAGTATAACCTTGCCTCTTTGTGTGACTAATCATATGCATTGATGTTGTTGTTTATCATGATTATGGTGACCCTAATATATTTCTTGTAGGGATGTGTTTGTGGGAATATTTGGCGATCATAAAGTACATGTCACCTCTGGGAGGCATGGGCTTTGCAAGAGTCCATGTTCCCTTGTGTGTTTTCTTCCTACCTTAGTGTGCTTGATATCAATGCATGATATCAACCACCTTAAGGTGGGGGCATATATAAGGTAAGATGTATGTTGTAGATGTTAGCAATGTGCTTGTCCTCAGGTGCAGTTTAAAGACTGGTGGCGATGAGTCCCTCCTACACTCTGAGTTTTTTTTCAATCAATCAATCATCTTAAGCCCTCTGTGGAGGTAGGAGTGGTGTATCTCTTGCGGAGAGTGCCCATCCTATCATTTTCAAAAAGTCCTCATCGAGAGGTGGGGAGCGATTCTGTGACTAACTCAACCCTTAAGCATGTCTTTGGTGATTGTTGTGATGAAGCCCAATCATCGATGTGTGCCTATAATGTGCCTGAGATGGTGATGATCCTAGAAATAGGAACACTCCATTGCTTGTCTACTGTGTTTTCTTTATGTCTTCAAAGAGTTTGTGTTTAGTGTGCTTGCTTTGTTTGGGGTGTCTATTGCCCCATATGTAGTCTAAAGACTAGCACGATGAGTGCTTCCTACATTTTGGGAGGTTTGGCATGTCTTGCATGTGTGTTACCCCATATATGCAGTCTAAAGACCAATGCGATGAGTGTTTCCTGCATTATGGGAGGTGTGTTTACTTTCCTAAACTTGCATCTACATTTCATATAAATGAGAAAAATAAAAGAAAAAGAAATCATTCTTGTCTTCCATGCATTAACTGTCTTCTATGCATCTGTTGTATTCTCCATGCTTTGTATGACCATAATTGTCTTCTCTATGTTTAGCATGCCTGTCATTGTCTTCAATGTGTTTGGCATGTCTTCTTCGTGCTTGGCATGTTTTCTATGTTTGTTGACCATACTTTAATGCATGTATTGGCCTTGCATTTATACATACATTAAAGTGGGGGCTAAATGTAACATCGAAAAATGTCCCCTTGGGCGCTTTTCCCTCTTTAGGTTTAGCTCTCGGGTCTTTTATCTGCATTTAGGACATCTTGCATCATATTTTGACATCTTGATGAAATGAGCCCTAAGTTTCATGACAAAAGGAACCTAGGGGGACCCTTGAACCTAACCCTGACCAAAATAGGGAGGGAGGACTTGGGCACCTGCGCCCTAGTCCTACCTTATTTTGCGTCAATCCCAAATTTTGAGTGTCAGCTTGTGACCATTATTTGGGTCCTGTGCCGACACGGTAAGTTTGAATTACAAAATTCTTGGTGGGAGTGTTTGTAGTTGCATATATAAGCATGTTTAGGCATTCATATGTGGACTAGATGATTACTAGCTAGTAATTTTGATTCTCAAGTTTATGTGAAGGTGATTCAAGGCATTCAATGTGTAGCAAGAGAAGATTTGTGTTGTCTATGTGTTTGTATTTGCAGATTTGAGAATCCATCTCCTCATGGCATGAAGAGCTTCTTCCTTACATGAGATCTTCACTACAAGGTGATATCATTTGTGTTTTTGAGCATTTATCAATTGGTTTTTGCCTCTGCCTCTCAAGGGCATGCACTCTCTATCTGACAACGGTGTTTAGAAGACTTGAATGTCTCTCCAAGGCTTGACTGAGGCAAGCCTCTAAACACCACAACCCCCTCCCCATTTTCTCATGATTGCAGGTTACAAGTTGAAGAAGCAGGAAAAGTGGAGTTGTAGAGGAGTGTTGTAGATTGTCAAATTCGCATATCAGAGTTAAAAATAGGGCCCTAAACTTGGGCTCCCACTCATTAGTTCTCCAAATTCTGCAATGGATAAATCTTTAAGATAGTAGGAATAGGTTACAGATTGACTTCGCAAATCTTGACAAAAAACATGGCATTGGACTAGGGCACCCACTCATTAGATCCCAACTATTCTGCTTCTCAAACTTCGGAAACTTATACACATTTGTATGTCATTTTACATCTTTCTGTAGCAACATTTTATGTTATTCGTCTGTTTGCTTCCGTATTTAGATAATTAGGGTTTTGATGTATAATTGAGCATAATTGACAATATAATCATACAAATCCAAGTTTCCCTACATTCCTAAGTGGCCAAAGGTATGATAGTGCATTGCCACTCAACCCAAAGTCCTTGAATGTAAAAGGGTGAAAGGAGGATATACACAAAACTATCAAAAACAAATTATCCAAATTCCACCCTTTATAGTCACTAAGTTGAGAGTTGTGCTAGGCCCTAAGCTTAGGATACTACAAGTCTACAATGTTTAGCTAAAGAAGTTATACATCAAGACACATAGCATAGATCACAAAGTATTCATGGAAAACACAAAGCATACACATGGAAAACACAAAGAAAACATATGGAGAACATAAAGCAGACATGGAAGACATGGTGTGTACATGGAAGACACAAATCATACAAAGCATACATTGAAAACATGAAGAATACATAGAGCATAGATGAAGCATACATAGATCATAGAGTATAGATGGAAAACAAGATCATGTAAACATGAAGTGACCCAATACATAAGAAAATGAGAAAGGAAAACATTGAGTCAACCAAAGTAAAGATGCCTTGGTTGAAAGGACCAAGAATACGATAATTCTAAAAAGGAGATAGAAGAATGTAATGAGCTGCTCGATTGCTATAAGGAGAGAAGAAAAACAAATAGATAGGATGCAAGAATGAAGAGGAGTACATAAATTTGGCACTAGCTTTCTCTATTGCTAGGGGTCATGTAGATCAATATGCCCTCATGGATCACATGTTAGAAAGGTTTTTTATGCTAGGTACCATGAGTTAAGGTCATATGAAACACACAGGCTGGCAAGTTGTGTTATGCTAGGTGGCTCATAGACTATACGGATCATAGGATAACAAGTTGCATTATGCTAGGTGACTAGGTGATTGCATACTATCAATGCCTCAAGGAGCATGAATAAATAATACGTCAGGGAGCATAATGCTTCAACGAGTGCAAAAGTAATCAATGTCTTAGGGAGCATATTGATAACTGCACCTCAGGGGGTGTTATGAAAACACCACCACAAGGGGCACATCAATAGGCTAAAGCTCAAGAGAAATAAATGAATACAGGTGCATGTATGGATGCACAAGTTAATAAGGACTATATGCCCCCCCTTAATATGTACAATATGCAAATGTTTTAAGGTAAAGAAGAGGGGAAAGTATAAGAAGAGGGGAGACCTTTAGAAAGAATTCCTACTCCTTTAATGGGTCATCCTTCTAGCCCCCATAGTATGGTTGAGAAAAACCATGAAAAAGAGTACTCATGTTATTAATAAGAAAGAAATGAGATAGCATCACCATGCATAGCAATGAGCTAGTAATAAAAAGATACAATTTCTATGCCAATAGTGAAGTGATTAAAAAATTCTACATCACAAGGAGAGGAAGAAAGATCTCGAAGGGTAGAGCATGAAGCATGAATGAAAGTAAAAGTTATAGTTGGGTCACCATTAATGGACAACTTCTTACCAACAAGAAGGGGAGAAGTGTAGCATCACAATTGAGGTGACTAATGTTAAGTACAAAAGAAACATGTAGAAGAGAATTATGTTTCTAATGAATAGTTGTGGAGTCTATCGCAATGTGATGGAAGAGGTGCACAATGTCATAACAAGTGAGACTCAATCATGATGATGTAGATAGAAGAATGTTATTTGAATAAAGAAGAGGTGCTACAACAAAAAGGGAGATGCGAGTACATGTGTCATGAAGGTGTTAAATTTTGTCATACAAGGATTGGCATTCACTAGTGGAACGGCTAAGCAATCGATGATATGTATAGAAAGGAAGAGTTGATTGATTACTTTGCAAAAAAAATTTGCATGTTGGAGGAGAGAGAGTGATCAAGTGGTCTTTAAGTAGACTCATAAAAATACACTCTTGTTGAGATAGACTAGAAGAAGAAGGTGGAGTAGGAAGCAACCCTTTCTATTGTGGAGAGGAGTTTGATTTCTAAAAAGGAGCCATAGAGACATTAGACAATGGTGGAGGGGATGTAGACATAGGAGAAGGCTGGAAACCTAAACCTACTTTAGAAAAGTGCAGTGTTGGTCTCACAGGAACCTTAACTCCTTGTTCCAAGCACCCTAAACCATTTCCATCATGTTTATAAAGAATTTTGAATCCAAGCCCATAACATGTCTATAAATCAAGTAGAGGAGGAGGGGCCACATTATGAGTTTTATTAAAATGAGAATCGTGATCATGTGTTGAAAAGGTAGTAAAATTGATATGAGGAGGGGATCAATCCTTTCACAAGGATGTGGATCCTTGTTGAGTGTTGAGATGTTAGGGTAAGGAGGGTCAATCTTAGATTTAATAGGCCCACATGGGTAGAAATCTAAAGGGCCCCAATCATCACCAAGACATGCATTAGAAGAAGATACACCATCATGAATAGAATGTGAGGAAAGTGTTTGAGAATTTGTTGAAGTAGAAGAAGTTTTAGTTTTGAGTTTAGAAGAGGGAATATATTATGTAGAGCAAACCGAATCCACCTTCGAGATCTCAGGTTTAGATTGGGGCATTTTGTACTCTCCCATGAAGGAGGGTGTAAAATCTAGTGAACCTTAGTTGTCACTGAAAAATGCATTTGAAGGCAAAGCAGTATTATGATCATCACTGTTGTTAGCAATGGAGAATAGTGGGTAAGCTTTTATTGAAGAGGGAATCAAATTATTGAGAGATTGTGAAACAAGAGGTTGATATCCAGCTTCTACTTGCAAGCAACTATTTAGATTCAGATCACCCTCAACTGTATAGTGTTTTTTACTATACATGAACTTCAATTTACGATGAAGAGTAGATGAGGCTGCTCCCATGGCATTAATCCATGGTCTATCAAGAAGAAGATTATATGAAAGATAATCAGGCATGACATGGATAAGAGTAGGCAAGGTCACAGGTCCAACCTCAACTTGTAGTGTGATTGTCCCTAGTGACCGTCTACTAACATTATCGAAGCCATGAATAGAAGAGTATCAAGTTTGATGAGAGACATATATACACCAATTTTTCATAACAAGTCTATGCTACAAACATTAAGACCTGATCTGCTATTGATTAGAGTATGCTTTGTTCCATTTTTCTTTAGTGACGACTGAAATCATGAGTGCATCATATTTATTTTGAACTTCAATAGGAGGCATCTCATGCTGATGAAAGATGATATCCAAACTCGTCACATGCATACAATCAAATAGGGTTGTTACATTATTCAGTCTATCAGAAGGTGGAACAATTACCTTTTGTAGAGCCTCCTAGAGTATTTTTGGTATGTAGGCGAGGTTTGTATTAAATCCCAGAGTGAGATCTTAGCTAGAGTAGCATGGAGCTGCTCAACAAGATTATATTTTTTTTTAGTCTGTTGAGAAAAATGAGGTGGTGGAGGAAGAAAAAGTTGAGGTGGAAGAAAAGTAGGAACAATTAGTGCTTGTTTATTTTGTTTATTGTTGTGAGTATTGTATGTGTGAGAAATTGCATGGTAACTAGATTGTTATGACACATTTTGAATAACTTGGTTGTTTGGACGAAGATGCATAGAAATCTTAGGTTTTGTAGGCTCTTTTTGGGAATCGAAAACATAAATTGTGTTGATTTGGCTGTTGTAATCATGTATTCATATGGAGTCTAATGTGAGATTTAAGTCTTCCTTCATGGAAGCTTTATTGCTACCATGGAGAATATTAGATTAAAGAGTAGGTAAAGTAATGATGAGAGAAGTATCTATGATTATAGTGTGAGTGATATCCAGTTGTCTTGAACATGCAACTAAAGGAGGAAGAGGAGACGTCTTCACATCCTTTGTAATATCTAAAGCACTTGAACATACAACCAGAGGAGAAAAAGAAGAAGCCTTCACATTCTTTGTGATACCCAAGGAACTTGAACATGCAACCAAAGGAGAAAGAAAAAAAGTCTTCGCATCCTTTGTGATACCCAAGGAACTTGAACATGTAATCAAAGTGGGAAAAGAAGAGGTCTTTGTTGGAAATAGTCTAGACAACTGAGAGGGGGGTGAATCAGTTGTCTCAAAATTCTAACCTTTTCTACTGTTAATCTTCTTTATCAACATATAATTAGATCAATAATGTAAACATTAAAGTATGAATCAACAACACATGAGCAAAAATAAACTTAACACACATAACACCAATATTTTTATGTAGAAACCTGGTTAAGGGAAAACCATAATGGGGGTTAACCCACAAGATTTGTACCCTGTTAAAAGTACCTAAAAGAAAAGAGAAGGCACATGCCTTTGAGCTCATTGCTAATAGCTCACTACTCAAGAGAGGCTCACTGTCTACAAAATTTATGTTTAATACAGAAAGAATTAACTGATGAATAGCATCTCCTTCATGCTTGGTTCAGTTTCATTGAGTGCTCACAAAACTTCTGCTTTGCCCCAAATACTTCTTTTCTAACTCTTCATCAAAACAATTCTTATTCTTTTGCTTCTCCTTTGCTCTACTTTGCCTTCGATCCTTTCATCAGATTATATTATTGTCGCACAAGGATAATTTTCCACAACTCATCAACAAGTACTTATATGCTTCATCAACCTTGGAATGAACATCAAGGTCAGAACTACAAACATCTGACTTAATATGAATCACTAATCTATTGGCCAAACATAACTGGGACTAAAATCTTCATTAGTCAACACACCATGCTCCATAGAAATGCTCTTAGAACATCTACAACACACTTGAATCATCCGGTCAGCCAAGACTGGGAAGAACAACAACACCAAGAAGGAAATCTTCATTGACAAGTTCAAAGTTTAATGCGGACCTCCAACATAGCAGTCATACAATCCAGAGACTTCCACAAGCACATTGATTTCAACAAAAACATCCACATTCCTCCAAATCATCAGAATCACTTGCATCTTCCTCTACAACCTCAAGAACACTGTCTGCCATGACTGTCACTTTAGGAAGATTGCTTACAGACCTCCAAACCACAAACCACTTGAATGGATGATACACACTGACTTCCCAAACATGCCTCCAGATCTATAGATCATCATTCAACATATCTAGAACAATCTGGACCTCTTTCCTATCACTCTGTCTCTTCTTAATACTACAAAACTAGTTCTACTCAGATAGCCATAGCTTCTTCAAATCTTCATGTGAACCCTTCAATGCTTAACCGAAGTTTCTTCAGACAATCCTTTACTTAGCCATATGGTCCGTATACATTGATCCTCATTAATTTTCTCAATATCCTCAACAATCTAGTCTTCTACATAGGCATCAAAATAGGATATAGTTGACACCAATGGCAATAAGGATATGTTGACATCAATGACAACACTGCTTAGGCACATATTTGCAACAATCTTCCCCTTTGTCATTGATGGCAACATATGATGTGAAAAAATGATTTGACCATCAAGAAAAGACCTTCTCCCATTTCTCTTATCACTTCTGTAATCACTTCCTTCATTGCTTCCCCTTTCACTAGTAACTAGTTTTTCACATGAACTTCTATCCCCCTATGACATCAATGGCAAAGGGCACATATTTGCAGTCTTTTCTTCTTATTTTTGTTTCAGACCAAACTCAAAAATTACATGCAGACTACTCCCCCTGATTAGTGCCTCCTTGAGATCAATCCAGATCACAAGATGTGACTATGAATTCTATTGGACTGATGCACTCTAGTGCATCTTAATTCTGATCAAGAGGGGTAATAACCCCCAACTTCTCTCTGAGATACTCAAAAGTATCCTTGGGAAGAGTCTTACTGAAAATATCTACAATCTGATCCTTTAAAGATACAAACTCCAACTTCACTTCATTCTCATTTACCTTCTCTCTCAAGAAATGAAACTTGATGGATATGTGCTTTGTCTTTGAATGCAACACTAGATTCTTTGAGATGCTTATTGCACTTGAATTATCAGAGAAGATTGTGACTAGCTCCTCAAACACAATTTTTATGTCCTTCAACATTTGCTTCATCCACAGAACTTGAGTGCAATTATTTTCTACTGCTATATACTCTACCTCTATTGTAGATAGGGATATTGTCTCCTACTTTTTGCTCAACCAAGAAACCAATCTACTTCCCAAGAAGAATGCACCACCACTAGTACTTTTCCTATCATCCACATCTCCTGCCCAATCAACATATATATATGCATGAAGAGTAAAGTCATTGTATTTTGGATACCACAAGCCATAATCAAGTGTTCCTTTGAGATATCTGAAGATTCGTTTGACTGCTACAACATGGGATTCTTTAGGATTAGCTTGGAATCTAGCAACAAGCCCTACTGCATTCATGATATCAGATCTAGTCAGAGTCAGATAGAGCAGTCCTCCAATCATTGATCTATACCTTTTTTTATTTTCCTTAGGGAAGTCATAATCTTTACTCAACTTACATCTGATTACCATAGGCATATCTACTGGCTTTGAATCTTCCATTCCAGACTTCTTCAACAATTCTTTCACATACTTAGACTGAGATATAAAGATACCTTTATCTGACTGAGTGATTTGTAGACCTAAGAAGAAATTCATCTCACCAAACATGGACATCTCAAATTCACTTTGCATCTAAGCAGCAAATGTTTTGCACATGCTCTCATTTCCACCAAAAATGATATCATCAACAAATACCTCAACAATTAGAATATTTTGATGATCAATTTTGAAGTAAAGATTACTATCAAAAGTGCCTTTGTTATATCCTAGCTTTAGTAGATACTTATCTAATCTTGCATACCAGGCTCTTAGGGCTTGTTTGAGTCCATATAATGCTTTCCTCAATCTATAGACCATGTCTTTCTAATTAGACAACTAAAATCCTTTCAGTTGCTCAATGTAGACTTCTTCTAACTCTCCATTTAGGAATGCTGATTTGACATCCATCTGATAGACCTTGAAATCTTTATAAGCAACAATGCAAGAAATAACCTGATTGCTTCTATTCTTTCCACTGGAGCAAAAGTTTCTTCAAAATGAATTCCTTCTACTTGAGAATATCCTTTGCATACCAACCTTGCTTTGTTTCTTACAACTTCACCATCTTCATTTAGTTTGTTCCAGAAGACCCATTTAGTTCCAATCACTTTTTTGTCATCAGGTCTAGAAACAATATCCCAACTGTGATTCCTTTCAATTTGCATTAATTCTTCTTCCATTGCCTTTACCCAATTTTTATCTTCGCAGGCTTCACTTACTATTTTTGGTTCAATCTTTGAAATTCAACAAATCTCTTCTTGATCTTTAGCAATTCTTCTCCTAGTTTGAACACCTTTATTTCTATCTCCTATGATTTGATCTTCAGGATGACTCATCCTTGCATACCTGGGAGTTTTGGGATTTTCTTGAACTTCTGATTCTTGAGCTTCTTCCTCAACTTCTGCACTAACCTCTTGAATTACTGGATTTTCTGGATCAATTTGGATCTGAGTCTGAGTTTGCACTTGCCTTTCATGACTTGGATTTTCATCTTGATCATTAGAATCATATCTATAAGACTTGGAATGTCCTTCCTTGCTCTCATCAACTCTGACATTAGCACTTTCAACAATCTTTTTCAACCTCTTGTTGAAGCACCAGTATGCTTTGCTTTGAGTAGAGTAACCTAGAAAAATTCCTTCACTTCTTGCTCCAAACTTACCTAGATCCTCATCTCTTTTGATATAGCATTTACTACCAAAAAATCTAAAATATCTCACAGTAGGAGGATGACCAAACCATAGTTCATAAGGAGTCTTACTAGAATTGCCTTTGATCTGCACCCCGTTAAGAGTGTAGACAATAGTACTCACAACTTCTCTCCATTAAACTTGTGGAACATTTGTTTCCATCATCATGGTCTTGGAAGCTTCTTAAAAGGTCCAATTCTTTCTTTCTACAACTCCATTTTGCTGAGGAGTCCTAGGAGCATGTAACTATCTTTTTATTCCATGCCTTTCACATAATGCATCAAACTCACCGAAGGTAAACTTTCCACCTCTATTAGATCTTAGACACTTTATCTTTACACCAATCTCATTTTTCACCATAATTTTGAACACTTTGAATTTGTCAAGAGTTTCTGATTTTTCTTTTAAGAAAGTTACCCACATCATTCGGGAGTAATAATCAATCAGCAACATAAAATATTTATCTCCTTGCACACTCCTAATTCTAACAGGACCACATAGATCAGTATGCACAAGTTCCAATCGCCCACTTGAAAATTGTTCTTTACTTTTGAATGAAATTTTGTTCTATTTACCCAATTGACATTATCAACACATGCTATCAGGTTTCACAAGTCTTGGAAGATCTCTCACAGCCTGAGTATAACTTATCTTGACAATGTTATCAAAATTCACATGACACATTCTCCTATGCCACAACCAACTTTGATCTGTCTAAGCAATCAAACAACTTTTACCAGAACTACTTAATCAAAAAATGTTACCTCTAGTTTGTGTACCAAATGTAATTTTAGTTCCAGAGCTTTCCAAGATTCTGCATTTGCCATCCTTGAATTGGAGATCATAACCCTTGTCAACCAACTGTCCAACACTAAGAAGATTATGTTTCAGCCCTTCCAAATATACATCATTGGTGTTATTCTTACCATCAAAAGACATGGATCCTCTACCACGGATTCTACCATCTGAGTTATCTCCAAATTTTACAAGCCCACCTTCATATTTTTCAAGGCTTACAAACTTACTTTTATCACTAGTCATATGATGCGAAAATCCACTACTAATCACCCATTCATCTTTTTCAACAACCTAAGTAGCCAAGGCACTTTCCACATTTTCAGAACTAGTAGATTCAGTAGACACCAAATCTTCTTCTTTGATAGCAATGAACACCCAATCATTTTTCAGTGGAACCTCCATGATCAAATTCATCATCTGTGACTCCTTCTTCTCTAGCTTCTTGGACATAGTAACATTTCTTCTGACCTTTATATCTGTTAGGGTTTGGTTTTGAAAACCTCTCCAGACATCTTGAGGCAAAATGACCAATCTTATTACAAGAAAAACATTTGAGTGGCAAATTTCCTTCATACTTACCAGATCCTCGTAGCATTCTTTTGGCAATAAGAACTTCAAGATCTGTAGTCTCAATTTCATCATCTTCAAGATCCTTCCTTGCCTTCACAAATCTATTTGATCTTGCAGAAGAGCTTTTACCTGGATCATATCTTTGTTTTCCATATACACTGACCTTAAATGTAGATTCAAACTTAGGAAGAGAATTGTTGGTGTGAACACATAATTCACACATGTTAAGTTAACTTAGTGAGTCATCTAGATGTCTAGTTGAGTCTAGTTGTGTGTTGAGTTGTTGATAGTTGGAGTGAGTTGTCTTATCCTCCACATGTGTAATTAGTTATCATTCTCTAATTGACACATGTAGGAATATGTCCACCTTTCACTCCACCCTTCTAGCTCTCACCTTGCCTTTATAAGAAAGGCTCACTCATTGTATTTCATACAACTTCATATGATCTTTGTATAGATTCTTTGCTCCATTGTTTTAGCATCTTCTCTTGTCATCTTTGTGTGGAAGGTTATCTTGATTGCAGGTGATCCTGGCTTGTTGAGTCACATTGACTCTTACATGGTATCATAACCTAATCTACAATTTCCTTCCCTCATTGGAGAAGTTTTGTTGGGAGCAGTGTCTTAGGAGCATCCTGGAGAAAATCTGACATCACAGTTGTGATCAGGAGGCCCAAATCTATATAGATCAGCTATTCATTCACTGAATTTCATTATAAAAAATTTTGGCAAAATTTTTTTGCCCCTGTCCATTGACAGAAAATCCTTATGGCTATACCATACCTATACCAGTCTGCATCATTGTACTATCATTGTGCAAATACTATGTCAGTATTGTACCCAGATCTGCTTCATAGGCAGTTGGTTCTTGGGTAAATTTTTTTTAATATCCGCTAGTTAATATTTTGTTTCTGCGGACTATTTTTTTTGAAAAGCTTTGTAAAAGTTTTAAAAAAATCAAAAGAAAAGGGGACTACATTTGTTTTAGAGTACAAGGTACCCCGGTAGGGTTAGACCTACTATACACGTAGGTGTTTAAAAGGCTTTGGCCTTGTTTTAAATCTGCAGGCTTATGACCATCGATCCACCCTCGGCGGCCACTCTTTATCCAGCAACAGTCTTTACACAAGATCTGCAAAATCAACTCGACCGGTGGGCATCTCTCTTTGGAGCATTGGCGGCCATCTCTCTTTGGAGCAGACCACCCAAACCAAGATCTTGATAGCTGCTTTGAAGGCATATTCACTAACGGTCAACACATTTTACCACCTTTGGCGGCCTTTCAATTTTAAGTCAGACGATCAACAACGATCAACAATCTTGATCCGCTTGTGGCGGTCAACAAAGGTTTAAAGTTCCAGTGGTAATTGACATTGACTCTTACACAAGATCTTTCTTGACGGCTCTTACACAATCACCATAGTAGGTTGGTTTTATCTATGGCAGTGGGCATCAGTAGTCATCACATCTATCCAGCAGTTTCCATGGTTTTGGCTTTGGCCATATTTGTCAAAGCTTGGTGAACATTGTTTTTCCGTCAATGACAGCAGTCATCACTTGGCAACCATTTAACATCGGCAGGATTTGAATTTTTTTTTACGATCTACAATCCACCTCGGCAGTGGGCTTCATTAATTCTAGCAGACCTTGAAGTCATTGGCTGTCAAAGATCCACATTTGTTGGTGTTTCCAAAGCCAACATAGGCTATTTCAAATACCAGGGGACCTTCCAAATTTTCCAGCGACCATGGGTTGAAGTCTTTTCCAATGGTGAATGTTTACAAGAATCACCAAACTCACTTAATTCAAAAGCTAAAATTTTGCCAACTAGCTGATCTCTTGTAACTTTTGAGATAGTCATCATCTCCTCTATAGCAGTAACCTTATGTTGGTATGAATTAGGTAAAGATCTGAGCACTTTTTCTACAATCTCTAATTCTTCCAAAGTTCCACCAGCACACCTGATACCACACACAAGTTCATTTATCTTTTGCATGTAGATTGTGATGTTTTCATCTTCACTCATCCTCATATTTTCAAATTTTCCTCTCAGACTTTATAGCTTGGCACATTTGGCAAATTCTTTTCCTTCATATAGATTCTCCAACTTTTTCTAGATTTCATGAGCAATTTTTAGTCCAAAGACATTTGTCATTTCTGAATCAGTAAGGGCACTTAACAAGGCTTCTTTAGCTCAAAGGTTATTTTCAACATCTTTGAGTTGATCTAGAGTTGAAAGACCTTTCTCCAGAGGTTTATAGTCATCATTAGTTATCACCCAATAAGCATCACCCATGCATTGCAAATAATACTCCATACGACTCTTCCAAACAGAATAATTTGTTCCATCAAATCTCATACTATCCTTCTTGTAGGTCAGTATCCTAGATCTCCTCAAGTGGTCAAGCTTCTTTTAGATGATCTATCTCTGATACCAATTGTTGGAAATAGTCTAGACAACTGAGAGGGGGGGTGAATTAGTTGTCTCAAAATTTTAACCTTTTCTACTTTTAATCTTCTTTATCAACTTATAATTAGATCAATAATGTAAACATTAAACTATGAATCAACAACAAATGAGCAGAAATAAACTTAACACACATAACACCAAGATTTTTACATGGAAACCCAGTTAAGGGAAAACCATAGTGGGGGTTAACCCACAAGATTCATACCCTGTTAAAAGTACTTAGAAGAAAAGAGAAGATACATGCCTTTGAGCTCACTGCCTATAGAATTTATGTTTAATACAGAAAGAATTAACTGATAAATAGCATCTCTTTCATGCTTGGTTCATTTTCATTGAGTGCTCACAAAACTTCTTCTCTATCCCAAATACTTTTTTTCTAACTCTTCATCAAAATAGCTCTTGTTCTTCTACTTCTCCTTTGTTGTGTTCTTCCTTCGATCCTTTCTTTAGATTAATTATTGTCGTACAATGATAATTTTCCACAACTCATCAAGTACTTATATGCTTCATCAACCTTGGAATGAACATCAAGGTTGGCACTAGAAACATCTGACTTAATATGAATCACTAAGTTGTTGGCAAAACATAACTGGGACTCAAATCTTAATTAGTCAACACACCATACTCCATAGAAATGCTCTTAGGACATCCGCAACATGCTTGAATCATCTGGTCGGCCAAGACTGTGAAGAATAGAAACACCAAGAAGGAAATCTTCATTAACAAGCTCAAACTTACCTCCAACATAGAAGTCATACAATCCAAAGACTTCCACAAGCACATTGATTTCAACAAAAACATCTGCATTCCTCAAAATCATCAGAATCACTTTTATCTTCCTCTGGAACCTCAAGAACACTATCTACCATGACTATCACTTTAGAAAGATTGCTTACAGACCTCCAAACCACGAACCACTTGAATGGATGATACACACTAACTTCCCAAACATGCCTCTAGATCTATAGATCATCATTTGGCATATCCAGAACAATTCGGGCCTCTTTCTTGTCGCTCTGTCTCTTCTGAACACTACAAAACTGGTTCTACTCAGATGACCATAGCTTCTTCAAATCTTCATGTGAACCCTTCAAAGCTTAACTGGAGCTTCTTCAGACAATCCTCTACTCAGCCATATGGTCCGCATACATTGAACCTCATTAATTTTCTCAATATCCTCAACAATCTAATCTTCTACACAAGTAGTAAAATAGGATATAGTTGACACCAATGGCAATAAGGATATGTTGACATCAATGACAACACCGCTTAGGCACATATTTGCAACAGTCTTCACATCCTTTATGATATCCAAGGAACTTGAACATGCAACCAAAGGAGGAAGAGAAGAAGTCTTCACATCCTTTGTGATATTCAAGGGACTTGAACATGCAACCAATGTTGATAACTAAGAGGGGGGGTGAATCAGTTATCCTAATAATTTAACTTCTTGTGCTTTCTTAATAGTTAATGCAACATCAGATCAAATAAGCAAGCATAATTATGAAATGGAAATAACACCAATACACATGACACAATGATTTTGAGGTGGAAACCTTGTTAAGGGAAAAAACCATGGGGTGATTAACCCAAGATATTATTCTTTGTTAGAAGAATAGAAGATACAAAATGGCACTTACCAATTAGGGCTAACTGCCTGAGCACACTACTCACAAGAGGCTCATTGCCTACAAAAGACTTACTAAATACACGAAGAAAACTTGAACTGATGAGAAGCATCCACACATGCTGAAGTTTAGTTCCAGTTAAGCTCAATAGACTGATCTGCTGCACTTCATTCTTACTCTCCTTAAGTGCTGCTGTCCTTTTACATTCCGAACCTATTTTTCTACCTTTTATACTATTCTACTTTTATTTGCACTTTAATTCTTACACAACACACATCTTCACATCTAAAACCATCTTGTATATATATCCGCACAAGTGATTTGAACACTTTTCTAGTCGGCATCCGGAATAGTCAATATTATCTCAAACTTTAATCTGTCGGCTGAATCCTTGTTTCCCAAGTGAAGCAGATCAAAAAGAAACTTATAGAAGTCATCTAATAAGTCAGCCAATCATGAAAGATACCTTAGGAATCTTTATCACCATCAACAGCTCATCCGGAATAACTTCTGATGCTCTGCCTATCAGTTCTTCCTCTGTCTGTTCTATCAAACCGGACCCTAATACTTGAATGCTTATATCTCTTTACTCTTTCATCACCAAAGGCTCAATTCCTAGAATCTATTAGTCAAGGTACTCCTCTTGACTTCCCCAAGTCCACACTTTCCAAAGATACTTCCTCTGAGAGATCCGGACCTGACTGTCGAACCTTTCCACATACTCTGTTCTTGCTTACCGGACCACAACATTCTTCAATCTGACTTCCAGTATAGACACACCATGTCCTGCAGATGTGTGGGATGAACTTTGTTGCCATCAATGACAACAATCATGAAGCTCCAATGTGTCTCTTGCCAACAATCTCCCCCTTTGGCATTGATGGCAACACTTAGTGAAAAAATGACTGTGTGTCACACTATACTCCCCCTTAGCTGATGCTCTGTCTCTATGTACATTTTCTGGAGCTCCCCCTTAGCTGAATTCCTCATTTTTCACTACTCTTCACTCCCCCTTTGACATCAATGGGAAAGGGTAGGATCCACATATCAAAATTTCAACTATACTTGGCCACATAAGTATATACATATGGCATACTTACATATACTGAAGAATGTCTACACAAGTTGTCTTCAATTGGACAAATTCTATTGCCCAACTTTGCTTCATTCTATCCAAAATTGATATATGACCACTTAACAGGAATGCAAACGCATCTGCCCTTTTTAGATCTATTGGATCACTAGTCCGGGCTGTGATCTGGGCTTCTTTTATGGCCTCATGCATGGCCTCTAACTTAGGGATAATTATCCCTCTGAGTGCACCCAACCTGCTTATTCTATTTTTCTTTTCCTTCTCCATCTTCTTGATTTCATTCAAGACTGCAATAGTCTGACATTCTTGATTTATTATGGAAGATGAGAGAGGATAAAAATTCTTTGATAGATTTGTCAGTTTGTCCTCCTGTTCTTTTACTTTCTTCTCAATATTCGTTGTTATTGTGGTCTAGGATATACAAAATTTGTATACATCTCCTCCATCCTTAAGAGCATTTTCCAAGCTCTTTATCCCAATATTCATATTTCTCCTATCATCAGCTATTAACCCTTGTACCTCTGATAATCTTTTTGCCAAGAATTCCTTCTGGACCTTATCTTCTGCTGACTTCTCTAGGGAATCAAAATGTGTGCTAACACTATTGACTAGAGATTTGAGATTACCGGATGAGGAGGCTGAGGGATCCTTCTGAAAAGATGGCATGATCTTTTCTAAAATGTCAGATGCAACTTCTATTAGCTCACAGTCTTCCATGTGAGACTTCAGGAGTTTTTCTTTTGCCTTTGCATTGGCAAATGAAGCTATCTTCATTGTCTGAATTGGGGAGAGAGTCAAAGTTAAAAGGACCTTGAAGTAACTCCGGTTCATCAATCTCCAACATTTCTTTTGTCAAGAAGTCCTTGATAGTTTCTATAGTGTCTCTTGCCAGAGATAGAGATTTCTTCTCTTCTGCACTGTCACTTATGTTCTTCTCAGCTTGACTTTCTTCTCTTCCTTTCGCTCTTTCTTCTTTCTCCTCTATTCTTTCTTCTCCTTTAGATCCGGAGACTATAGGGGAAACCAGAGGAGAGATATTTGTTTGTTCATGTGTCACCTCTTCCAGAGTAGAGGATTCCAAGCCCTTGTCTTTACCTTCACCAGAGTCCATTACTTCTTCTGTCATTGCCTCAATAGATTCTTTTTCAACACTTGTAGTCGAGGGATCAACACTCAAGTCCTCTATAATAGGAATGTTGAATCTTGAGTATGCCTTCCGCAGGATTTCTTCTGTTTCTTTTGCCACTTTATCAGTCTCTCCAAGTATGAGCTGATTCATTCTAGTCTTACTCCGGAACTCATCCTTGCAATCTTTGAAGATCATATCCATTTGTTTTGGAGTAATTGAAGGGTAGAGCTAAATAGCTATCTGTTCTCTGATTTCTAAGTCCTTAGCCTTAGCATTTTCTTTTCTCATTTCAAGTTCCTTTTCCAGACTTTTAGGAATTAGAGAAATTATTTCAATCAAGGCTTTATTGTATATGTTCAATTACTTAACTGTGGCTTCCTCCAAGATTTTTCTATCTGCATCATTATATGCATCATAGAATTCTATTATTAGTTGCAGGTTTCCATCCATAGTAACAGCTTTGACTACATCATCTGGGGACAGAGTGGGCTTTTCAACAAATTCTTCTACCTCTGCCACCTTATCTACATCGGATACTTTCTTCTTCTTCATCTTCTTGATTTCTTCATCAAATTCTGTCTCTTCTTCATCTTTCTAACTAATATAAGACCTTGTGGCCTTTGTCTTAGTTTTTTCTCTGCCTTACCAGATGATTTTGCTTTCAGTTTTGATGTCTTTGAGCTCTTGTCAGTGGTAGGAGTAGACCTCTTAGAGGATCTTGTCCAGGTGGGGGCTTCTACCAGACCACTTTCCTTTTCAGTACCTTCCTTCTCTTTCTCTACTCTTTCCATCTTCTCCCTATTAGCATCGAGTGCCTCTTTTGAGATACCAAAGCTTTTGGTAATGTTTTCTACTTCTTTTCTTACCTTTCTTTTCATCTCTGGTTGCCTTAGCTCAATATGGATCTTCACACTCAATTCTTCAAAGGTTCCAAACCTTTTTGTCTTGGGATCCTTTGATTTACTAAGCATGTGCTGAACATGTAGCTCTACGATTTTCTCATCCACCTCATACCCCATTGGCATGATCCACACTATTCTTGGTTCCACTACCTCCATTAGGCATTGATCAGTCTCTACCATAAACCATATTGTGTCTTTGTATTTCTCAACTAGAGATAGGGGAATTCTCTCTCTAGCTTGCATCATGTTCTAAAAGTTTTTAAAGAAACCCTAGAGAGCTGTGTTTTGTACTTTGTCATCACCAAGTCCATGCAAATAATCCTTGATTTGTATGGTAATCGGTCTGTCATTCTGCCATACCCATCCACTAGATCTGAGTAGCTCATTCATAAAGTAGAAGAATAGACAGAGTATTAGGCCACCAAATTTGAAGGAATTCTTCTTGTCCTTCTTTATCTTCTATAGGTTCTCCAAGAGTTGGTTTAGAAGGAGCTCACAAAGGTCATAGTCTGCATTTTTTCTCAACATTTCATAGGCAGTGTAGATAGCAGTTCTAGGTACTGAATTCTCCTGGCTAGAATGATATATCTTGTAGCCAATGATCATGGATGCAAACATGACATCTGGATTAGTGATGTCATCTACTGTCATTGCTCTTTTATCAAACCTAGATCCGGTAGCCTCACTTATAGTCAGATTCTTGGTCGATTTGAGAATAGGTATACCACCAGATGAGTGCAAACCAGTAACTGCCCTAATGGCATCTTTTGTGATCTTGAATGGTCCATTCAACCACATGAAGTTGTCATGTATTCTGCTCAAGACATACCGGACCCATTCATCCTCAACAAAGCAGGGGAAATGTATACATTGTGCAAAGTGCTTCTCCCGGAGGGCCTTGTATTGGGGTTTGAGCTCAAATGAATCATCTATTAGTTGTTTGTGGTAGATATCCCTCAATTTGGACTCTCTGAATTCTTCAATGTTTGCGTGAATGTAAGCCCTAATATCTTCTATATGCAAGAAACCATGCGGAACACTGGAAAAAGCTCCTAGGGGATCTACCTCCAAGGATTTGTAGGGATGTTTCTTGAATTTGGGGTGAGGCCTATTAGTGATCTTCACAATATTCAGAGTAGACATCTTTTAAAAAAATTTGTAGAGAGATATTTTAGGAACAGAAAATAACTTTTGCGCCTTTAGGTTTCACGGAGTTAGCCAGATCATTTTTTGCATGAATTGACTTCTGTAAATGATCTTTGATGGACTTGAGGAAATTTGTTGCAGAGCTTCTCTTTTCTTCTTCTTAAATGCATAATGGGAAAATGTTTAATAGGAAGAACCCTTCTATTACTCTGCAAACCCTAATACCGAGTTGCAATAAATACTCAACCTAAGTTATTCTGGTTTGCCTTATTCAGATGACTTGAAGAACCAGATCAATCTTGATCTAAACATATTGTAGATCTTCCAAATCTTAACCATAGTTTATTTAGATGTTTCTCTTATGAACCCTTTAATCCGCAACTCTCCTTGTGCCAGTTCTGGCACCAATTGACTGGCTGGGGGAACAAGGTTTTCTTTGTGTCTCCCCCTGAGCCAAAGCTCACTTTTTAATTTCTGGAAGGAATATCAGCACCAGAGTCTGGTGCGAATCCATCCTCTACATTCTCTATACTTTTCTTCACCCAAATCTTGTTCATCTCACTTTGAACCTCATCCGCATTCACTTTTTGTTTTCCCTTATCTTGATTCTGATTATGATATACCAGACCTCTTTTGTCCTGATTCTTGCTTCTATAGAATTTTGTAATATGACCGGATTTATTGCAAATTTGGCAAACAACATTTCTTTGAATATTTGATTGATATCCTCTTGATTTGCATTGATTAGCCATATGACCCATTCTATTGCATGTAAAGCATCTACCATTGAATGAATTGTTCATTTGCATATTTTTGCATTCATGAGATTTGTGACCATACCTTTTGCAATTGAAACATTGTCCGGAGAAGGATGTATTAGTTTGATTCATTCTCTTTCTACACTGATTAGCTTTATGACCAAAGTTATTACAGTTGTGGTAGTATCCATTGAAGGATGGATATCTTTGAGCATTAGTCTACCTTTCCAGAGGTCTTCTAGGCCAATTCCTTGGATTTTCTGATCCAAAATTCTTCTGACCGGATCCGGAGCTTTCACCCTTTTCATACCCTAGGCCACACTTGTCATCTACCCTCTTTTGGCTTTCAAGAAGAACTTCAAGTTGAGTAGAGATTATCTTCAATTTTGCTTTGTATTCATTTGTTGTTTGAAGATCCCTTTTAAGAGAGACAATTTGATCCTCAAGTTTTTCTTCATTATCTTTAGCATCTTCAAGATCAGATTCAAGATGTCTGATTATTCTATCCATTTTGTGGCAGTCTTCTAATTTTTCCTTGAGAGATTGTCTTAGATCATCTTCAGATTTTCTTCTTTCTTCAATTTCTTGGGTGAACTTCATAACTCCTGATTCCATTTCATGTCTTACCATGATGATTTCTTTTGATAACTTTTCACATAACTTGGTTTTCTCTTTTAGATCTCCGTTTGTATCATTGGCTTCACCTTGACTTGCCAATTGCTGAAGTAGCTCCTTTCTCTTTTTCATAGAGAGACTCAATTTCTCTTTTAGTTCTTTTATGAAATCATCAGCCTGTTTGAGTCTTTCCTTCAATTCATTGACTTTAGAGTTTGACTATTCAAGATCATCAAGGGCAAACTTGAGTTGCTCCCTTATACCATATACATCCATTTGAATTCCTAGATCTTCCTCAAGCTGTTAGGCTCTGTTAGGAGGAACTTAGCTCTGATACCAATTATTGATAGCTGAGAGGGGGTGGTGAATCAATTATCCTAATAATTTAACTTTCTGTGCTTTCTTAACAGTTAATGCAACATCAGATCAAATAAGCAAGCATAATCATGAAATGGAAATAACACCAATACACATGACACAATGATTTTGACGTGGAAACCCTCTTAAGGGAAAAAACCACGGGGTGATTAACCCAAGATATTATTCTCTGTTAGAAGAATAGAAGTTACAAAATGGCACTTGCCAATTAGGGCTAACTGCCCGAGCACACTGCTCACAAGAGGCTCACTGCCTACAAAAGACTTACTGAATACATGAAGAAAACTTGAACTGATGAGAAGCATCCACACATGCTGAAGTTCAGTTCTGGTTAAGCTCAATAGACTAATCTACTGCACTTCATTCTTACTCTCCTTAAGTGCTGCTGTCCTTTTACATTCTGAACCTATTTTTTTGCCTTTTATACTATTCTGCTTTTATTCACACTTTGATTCTTACACAACACACATCTTCACATCTAAAACCATCTTGTATATATATCCGCACAAGTGATTTCAACACTTTTCTAGTCAACATCCGGAATAGTCAATATTATCTCAAACTTTAGTCTGTCAGCTGAATCCTTGCTTCCCAATGAAGCGGATCAAAAAGAAACTTATAGAAGTCATCTAATAAGTCAGCCAATCATGAAAGATACCTTAGGAATCTTTATCACCATCAACATCTCATATGGAATAACTTCTGATGCTCTGCCTATCAGTTTTTCCTCTGTCTGTTCTATCAAACTGACCCTAATACTTGAATGCTTATATCTCTTTACTCTTTCATCACCAGAGGCTCAATTCCTAGAATCTATCATTCAAGGTACTCCTCTTGACTACCCCAAGTCCGCACTTTCCAAAGATACTTGTTGACCCATTTTTTCCTCTGACCAGAGCCAAATAGTCAACCTATCATTTTCCTTGAAAAGCCTTTGGAAAATGTTGCCTAAAAATGAAAAGTGCCAAATTGCCTAAGAAACCTTACCATTGGAAAGAGCTTGAAAAAATAGGCAGGTTTGCTTTTTACATCACCCTGAAATTCGGCCAAATAAAGAAGTTATTGATGGTCAAAGTTTTGGTCAACATACAGTTCAAATATGGATTTGGCGGGCTTGAAAATCTCCATCAGCCTTTGGAAATAATGAAAAATTAAGTTATATACATTTTTTGAATGTATATCGGGCCAGGGAAATGCATATACGTTTCAAGAATCTTTTGTAGATTCCCGGGAATATTCCGGGTTTGTATATCGACAATATACAAATGGAGATGCAAGTGAAACATACAAGGTATAAGATACACCCAGGGAATATTCCTCAAAGATTCTGTATTTGCATGTGACGGCTTGTATGTTTGCCTTGTATGTTCGCACATACAAGCAAATATACATTCGCTAAATGTACAAGGTAATATACATTGAAGATTCCTTAGAATATTCTGCGCTTGTATGCATAAAAAGGCTTATATATTGCTCTGTATGTTCGCACATACAATCGGCTATATACAAATGAGGATATGCATCGCGGGTATATTCCATCAAAGATTCCCTATTTGTATGTAAGGGAGTTTGTCTCTTTGAGTTTGTATATTTGCATATACAAGGGTGCAAATGTACATTTGCTACAGTGCCGCAGAGGGAGATACAAATGGTGGGTCCCGCGCATATACAAGCAGGATTGTATGTTTCGACATACAAAAGGTGGGGCCCGTAGGTTTACATATGAGATTGCATGCAAGAAGTGCCGCGGGGAAATATACAAAGGAGTTTGTATATCTCAGAGATACAAGTGGTGGGGCCCGTGAAGATAGAAAGAGGTTTGTATATCATATACGTACAAAGGTTCAAGTGCTACAATGGAATGTATATCGACTTGTATGTTCGCACATACAAGCCGATATACAAGGAAACATATACAATCCGGACCTGAATAGAAGTTTCAATCTATTCTATGTTGTTCTCAGGTCCGCCTTGTATAAAAGGTGTTCGTATGTCTTGACATACAAAAGAGCATGTACAAGCCGGATTTCAAGACAAGTATAGTTTCGCGGAGCGCAGTGCTAAGTCCGTCGCTTGTATGTATATGGCAATTGTATATTGCGATAAACAAGACAAAGATGCAAAGAGGTATACAAGACGGATCCGATGTGAAAATCATTTCTGCCTTATTCAGGCTATGGGTCTGTTTTGTAGGTATGAGGCTATTTGTATATTACGATGTACAAGAGATATACAAAAGGAAGTGGTACAAGCCAGACCTGACAGGGCAATCAAATATACTTAAAGGTTAGTTGGGGTCTGATTTGTATGTATATGGCGCTTGTATATTGCGATATACAAGTCAAAGATGCATTGCGATATACAAGGCAGATTTGAATCAAGGATCAGTTTCGACACATAAGAGTTTGGAGTCCGCTTTGTATGAATAAGTGTTTGTATATTTTGCATATACAAAGAAATGTACAAGGAAAAGTGATACAAGTCAGACCCGATAGGACAATGAAAAGCAGCTAATGGTCATTTTTAGGTCCGCGGCTTGTATGTTTGCATATTCAGAAGAGGAGAGACAAATGGTGGGGCCCGCACATACAAGAGAAATAGTATGCATATGCAATTTTAGATATACAAGGCATATGCAGAGCTCGATATACAAGGCGCCCTACACATACAACGGTGTTGCAGAATGAGTTTTTAAATGCTGATTTAGGCACCAAGATGCAGCAATATACACAGAAATGCAAAAGTGATATATACAGGTAGTTGACCGAAAGTTTGACCACCTGTATCTCCTTCATTTTGGTGAATTTCAGCATGCTCCAAGAGGCAAAGTTGCATATTTTGGTCCCCTCTTTCATTTGGTAGGGTTTTTTTTAGGAGCTTTACCACTTTTCAAATTTCAGATCTAGAAAAGCATATTTTTGAGCAATGAATATCTCAGAGATGACTTTTAGCAGATGGAGATATTTTTGCACATTCATTGCAGTAGACAGAACAAGCAGCTCACATTAATGGAAAAGAATATCTTTCCACCTCTTCATCTCCAGATGCACGATGAGTAAGCTGCTACATTAAAGACTCTAAATATCTCCCCATCCGCCCAGTTCTAGATTTCAACGCCATAACTGATGCAGCTGGACAGTCATTTTAGGGAGATATTTTCAATAACAGCTCTTTGAGCGGATTTTTGTAACCGACTTAGAATAATTTTTGAATGCTATATATATGCATTCAAATGTTGTAAATATGGTTGGAAATTTTTTGGGATTAAGGCTTTTCTGTTTCCAAATAGGGTTTTCATATGCTGTAACCGTGCCTTTCCATTGAATATATGCAAGTTAATTTTACCTCTTCACAATCTGCATATGGTTTGTCTGTGAATGTTTCATTCATCTCAATCATATTGCTTCTCATCTCTGCTAGAGTCATCTAACCTATGTATACCTACTTGCTATATTTGATTACATTGTGCATCTTCTCAATGTTGTGGAAGTTTCTTTAAATCTATCTGGTGTATCGCCCTTTTATGTTTTCAAGCTTTTAGTTCATTTCCATTACAAGCTTTCTCTCTCCCTTTTCCCCTCAAAATTTAGTAGTTTTAGGTGACAACTAGACAAAGAAGCCAACCTTCTCTGGAGGTATGATCTCACTTAGCAAAGTCCCACATTTAGAGATCAGTCCCATGTTATTGTAGTTTGTAGAGGTTTCACAACTATATGTAGGGGTGCAAAACTGGGTTATAACAACTTTGGCATGCCCGGTGGGACTCAAGAAATCTAAGTAATAATCAAATTAACAACCATTATTACTAGTTTTGATGTGCAACTAGTAATTGTAGACCTTTAAGAGGTTAAAATTTACACATCTGGCGACTTAGATTGAGGAAAGACAAACAGACCAGTTTTGCTGATACACGTTTTATGAGAAAGATAGCAACCAGGAGTTCAAGTTTAGGCTCATTCAAATATTTGCTGCTCTCTCCGCCTGGAAGCAGAGTAGAGCTGCAGCAAGGACTCTAGTTTCTAAAAGAGTAGAGTCAACTCCACCAGGTTTCAGACCAGTTGCTTCTGTAGTTCCCACAGTAACTCAAGTGAATCTACCTACAACTCTTCAAATGGCAAGAAATCAGCCATTTGTGACTTTTGATGGGGGGAGTCCTTTGAATCTAATGGTGCATGATGTGATACCAATGGCAGCTTTGAAGAATCTACCCTATTTCGTAGGGGAAAATTAGACTACTCTGATCGAGCACATTAGAGACATAGCATCTCTATGTGGGGTTCATCATGTCACTCAAGAGAATGTAGCCATCAGATTGTTGGCTGCCTCTTTCAAGGGGAAGGCATTGCAATGGTTTAGGAGTCTACCAGTGCAAACTATAGGAACTTGGGATGAGCTAGGAGAGAAATTAAATAAGCAATTTCAAGAAAAATCAGATAATCTATCATTGGTCGAACAGATGACCACCATAAAGAGAGCTCTACAGGAGCAAATGATGGATTTTAACTCTAGATTTCAGAAGACATGGGACAGAATCCCTGCCATGGTAAGACCTCCAGCTGAATATGCATTTCTATATTTTTTGAAAGTCCTAAATAGTGATATTTCAGTAATGGTTCAATCACTAGGAGGTAATAGTTTACCAGATGCGTATGAATTAGCAATTAGGGTAGAGAATAATCTCATTCAGGCCAGAAAATAGCACCCAGACCACTAGTGCCTATCTTTCTTGAGATTCAAGTTTCTATACCTTTGCCAATTCCATGTTTTTCCCCTATGCCTACTATCACAGCATTACCAAATATTGCTAATTTTGAACTTGCTGCCTCTAGTTCATCTCAAGAGTTGAAAAAGGTTAAAAATAGTCAACAAAATATTGAGGGTATCCTTCAAACTTTTGGAAATGAACTGGTAAACATAAAGAAGCAATAGTCCTAGAGGCCCTTTTAGCCTTATCAGCAATCTAGCCACAGGCAGAATCAACCATTTCAAGGACAAAATCAGTCGTATCAAGCTAATAGGCTGCCTTATCAAAGCAACTATCAAGGTGCCAGACAAAATGTAAATCAAAGGCCTTTTCTGCCTTATAATCCAGCACCTATTAACAATGTAAGGGACCTTGTCCCTGCTTAGAACAACCTAGCAGTTGAATATGAGTGGTGCTACCCATGCAATCAGCCACACAGTCAAGCAACCTGCTCAAATGGAGTCATAAATCAGGCTTTAATGGTGCAAAATGTGTCAGCCTCACAGCCAAGTACACCAAATGATGGGGCTGTGCAACAACAGGAACAACCTCAGAGTGATTCTACTTTCATGAGCTAGCAGGTAGGTGAATTTTGTGGCATAAACAGCGATAACACCTTAGTTGCAGCAAATACAAGAGCAAAGAAAAGGGGTTATGAGGTAGAACAAGAAGCAAATAAAGGAAAAGCGTCTGCTGATTTTCCTGCACCCCAAATTCCCCATATTCTACAAAGAAATGACCTAGCAAAAGCAAGGGAGATGCTTTGTTTGCAACCAAACGTTGCTGCTACAAAATCAAATCAGAAGGTGAGTGCTATTCCACCTTTCAATATTATTGAAAATATGAAAAAGATGAATGTGACAATGTCTATGTGGGATTCTTTAGCCATCCCGGGCCAAAAAGACCTATTGCAATCTGCCTTGTCTGATTTGAAGGTGTCCAAAGATACAACTGTTGACCCAAATAGGGTTGTCCTTACTAATTCCTCTAAGGATAACAGCAAACAACCTAACAAAAGTACTAAGCCACTCCCATTCTATATATCATTGATAATTGGAGATAAATTAGTTCATAATTGCATGGTGGATAGTGGAGCAAGCAGTTCTATGATGCCTAAACAAATTGCAGACTAATTAGGGCTCAAGTACCAGCCTCTTGAGAAGGGTGTACTCCAATTAGATGGCATAGCTGTTAGTACTGTGGGTGTAACAAAAGACCTAGGTCTTACTCTACATACCTGCCCCAATGTTTCCATCTTCCAAGAGGTCTTCATTATTGATTTGCCTCCCTATTTTGTCATGTGCCTATCAAGAGAATTCATAGCCAAAATAGGAGGATACCTATCCTCTGACTGGTCCCATATGTTTTTTAGTACCAGATATGGCACTAAGGTGACCCTAAGATCTGAATTGCTTTCAAATCATCACATAGAGCCCTATACACCAAGTGTGGTTAATGTAAATCATATTATTTTTGATGATTTTGAAATTGTGGCGGCTCAAGAGTTACAAGCTGAGAGTATACCGGATATGTTATTAAGGGAATGGTCCTCAAAAGATGTTGTAGATGATCCTGAAGCACATATTCAAGAAAATGGTATGGGGGTCTATATACTTCATGAGCTTAAGGCAGCAATTCCAAGTATGGTAAAAGATGCAGGATAGCAGGCCGGGTAGCAAGGAGAAGTATGGAAAATGTTTTTTGATGGCTCTAGGAATAGAAATGGATCTGGTGGTGGTGCAATGCTTGTATCCCCATAGGGTGAAAAATATTTTTCTTCTTTTCATTTTGCCTTCGCATGTACAAACAACATTGCTGAATATGAAGGATTAATTCAAGGTTTGCAGTGGGCAAGAAAGAGGAAAATATGCTGTTTGCAAGTATTTGGGGATAGTGAACTAATTGTAAATCAGGTAAGAGGACTACATCTTACCAAAAATGATACCTTGAAGTGCTATAAGCATAGGGTATGGAACATGATTGAAGATTTTGATGCTTTTAATCTGATTTCCATTCCAAGAAATCAAAACTCCCATGCTGATAGATTGGCTGCAATTGGGGCATAGTTTGACATCCCTAGTGACATTCAAAAGGAGAAAATGTAGCCTCATGTAAAAATAGTTGATGGACCCTCTATCCCCGACAACAATGTTCATTGGCAGGTCTTTGAAAGTGATGAACAGATTCTAAGATTCCTGTTAGAGGAAGATGAGTTTTCCATGATGAATCAGGATAAACTCAAACAACAGTATGGCAATGATCAGATTATTCAGTTGAAGACAAACAAACTGCCCAAGGGATTGGTGACTTTGGAGTCTATTTTTGGCACCGATGATCAGATGAAGAAGACTAAGACCGATATGCAAATAAAAGAGGAACATTATGAGGAGTTAGAAATTTTTAAGGGAAAACTCCTCAAAATAGGTAAAATCTGTTTAGTTGAGGACAAGAGAGCTTTTATTGCTCTTTGTTAGGAATTTAAGGAGGTATTTGCTTGGGATTATTCAGACCTAAAGGGATTTGATCCTCATATTACCTAGTACACCATAGAATTAGAACCAGGTGCAAAGCCTATAAGGCAGAGGTAGAGGCCCCTAAATCCAAAGCTAGAGCCCCTGATGATTAAAGAATTGACTAAGCTAATTGAGGGAAAGATCATTTTTCCCATCAACTAGACTTCTTGGGTCTCAAACCTTGTCCCTGTGAAGAAGAAGAATGGAGAAATCAGGTTGTACATTGATTTCAGGGACCTAAATAGAGCCTCCCTAAAAGACCACTACCCACTTCCATCAATGGAGCAGATTTTACAAGTAGTGGCTGGCTCGGAGAGATTTTCTTTGATTGACAGATTTTCTGGTTACAATCAGGTGTTAGTCAAGGAGGAGGATCAGTTCAAAACTACTTTCACTACCAAGTGGGGCACCATGGTCTACAGGAGGATGCCTTTTGGTCTCTCTAACACTGGCTCAACCTTTCAAAGAGCCATGGATATGGCATTCAAGGGTTTGCTATACAAACTGGTGCTGGTGTACTTAGATGATATAACAATTTTTTTCCAAGAATGCATCTGAGCATTTATCCCACTTAAGGCAAGATTTTGAGAGATACCAAGAGTTTGGGATATCCCTTAATCCAAACAAATGCATTTTTCTTGTCCATGAGGGCAAGCTGTTAGGGCACGTTGTCTCAAAAGAAGGCATTACTATTGATGTTGAAAGAGTAAGGGCCATTTTGGAGTTGCCTTTACCAAGTCATAAGAAGGGACTACAAAGTTTTATTAGCAGAATTAATTTTCTACGAAGGTTCATCCCTGATATCGCAAACCTTTTGAAACCTTTGACATCCATGTTGAAAAAGAATATAGCCTTTAATTGGACAAAAGAGGCTAGACTCAGTTTTGAGTCTATAAAAGAAGCATTGTCAGTTGCACCAACCTTGGTACATCCTAACTTTTCCAAAGATTTTATTCTATATGCTTATGGCAGCCTAGATACAATCTGTGCGATTTTAGTGTAGAAGCAGAGTAGCGGCTTTGAGCAGCCAATTGCTGTTTTCAGTCAGGGGTTGGAAGAATATGAGCAGAGGTACAACTTTGTTGAGAAGTACATCCTTGCAGTGATACAGAGCCTCAAGAAATTTCAGCATCTTGTTTCCAATAACAAGATACATTTAATGGTGGCTCATCCCAGCGTGAAGGAGTTCCTGTTGAGCAAAGATATAAATGAGAAAAGAGCCGGTTGGATCACCAAGGTCATGGAATATGACGTGGATATCCAAGTAACCAAGCTTGTCAGAGGCAGAGGACTCAGCAACTAGCTAGCTACTAGTTTCAATAAGGAGGATGAGACACTTTTTACCATTGAGGATGCACCTCAAGATAATGCAGCAGTAGCGAGCACAGGCTGGGTTATTGATATGACTAAATTTTTGCAAACCGGTAAATGTCTAGTAGGTCTAGATAGAACTAAAAGAAGATATTATAGGCTGCAATCAGTTCCATATGTTTTAATAAATGACATCCTTTTCAGAAAGGACTTTAATGGTGTATTGTTAAGGTGCATTGATAAAGATCAGACTGACAAGATGCTACATGAATTTCATGATGGAACAACAGGGGGTCATTTTGCCCCAAAGACTACTGCCTGGAAGATAATGAGAGCTAGCTATTACTGGCCCAGCTTATTTAAGGATGCCCATGCATGGGCTAGGAAATGTGTAAAGTGTGCCATTTTTGCAGGAAAGGAGAGGCTGTCAGCCTTACCTCTACGGCCAATTCAAATAGAGCAACCCTTCATGAGATGGGGTGTTGACTTCGTAGGACCCATTAATCCACCATCAAGTGTAGGCCACAAGTGGATTCTTACAGCTATAGATTTTTTCACAAGATGGACTGAAGCAGTAGCTCTAAAGGAATCAAATGAAAATGCTATTTTAAATTTTTATCATGACTTGATTTCTAGATTTGGAGTGCCTGAGTCAATAATTTCTGACAATGCTTTAGCCTTTGTTGGCCTAAAGATAACTAATTGGGCTGTCAAAAATGGGATCTATGTGAATACTTCTTCTAATTATTACCCACAGGGGAATGGTCTGGCTGAGTCTACCAACAAAAATCTCATAAGGATTATTAAAAGATCAATGGAGGACAACCAGAGGACCTGGCACACTAATTTGAAATATGCCTTATGGGCAGATAGAATAACTCCTTAGAGGTCCATTAGAAATTCTCCATATATGTTAGTAAATGGGAGGGAAGAAAGATTGCCTATCTCTGTAGAACTGCCAGCACTGGACATCATGAACCAGCTGGAGATATTTGAAGAAGAGAATCCCATGGCTGTCAGATATGCTCAGCTTATGGAGCTTCAAGAAATCAGAGACAAGGCTATGAAGACTATGGAATATCATCAGCTTCAAACAAAAAGAAATTTTGATCAGAAGGCCACCCCCAGAAGCTTTAGAATGGGTGACATGGTGCTTAATGGGATGAATTAAAAAGCAGACCAGGAAAGCATTCCAAGTTTGACAACATATGGAGTGGTCCATTTCTCATTACTGAATGTAAGGAGCACAATGCATTTCAGTTATCAAATATGGATGGAGAAAATCTGCCTATCCCAGTCAATGGGATACACCTAAAGAGGTGTTTTGAGGTATGAGTGCCTTGTAAATCAATAAATTAGGTTTCTATGCTTTTAATAAGTGCTACTGGACATTAGTTTAGATCTGGTTTTGCTTTCCCTAAATGTTGTCTAGCATAGGTGAAAGAGTTTGCTTTCAACATTTTGTCTTGGTTTGGCCTTCCAAGTGTTCTTCATTGCTTCTATTTGGTTTTGCTAAGGTCAGAAATATCTATATTTTAGTCTCTATGTGACTCTATGCCCAATAGATGTATAGGCCACTGATCTAACTGTCTAGCAGGCAAACATCCCATAGAGATTGCCAAATTGTTGACCCATTTTTTCCTCTGACCAGAGCCAAATAGTCAACCTATAATTTTCCTTGAAAAGCCTTTGGAAAATGTTGCCTAAAAATGAAAAGTGCTAGATTGCCTAAGAAACCTTACCATTGGAAAGAGCTTGAAAAAATAGGTAGGTTTTCTTTTTACATCACCCTGAAATTCGACCAAATAAAGAAGTTATTGATGGTCAAAGTTTTGGTCAACATACAGTTCAAATATGCATTTGGCGGGCTTGAAAATCTCCATCGGCCTTAGGAAATAATGAAAAATTAAGTTATATACATTTTTTGAATGTATATCGGGCCAGGGAAATGCATATACATTTTAAGAATCTTTTGCAGATTCCCAAGAATATTCTGGGTTTGTATATTGGCGATATACAAATGGAGATGCAAGTGAAAAATACAAGGTATAAGATACACCTAGGGAATATTCCTCAAAGATTTCATATTTGCATGTGACGGCTTGTATGTTTGCCTTGTATGTTCGCACATACAAGCAAATATACATTGAAGATTCCTCAGAATATTCCGCACTTGTATGCATAAAAAGGCTTGTATATTGCTTTGTATGTTCGCACATACAATCGGCTATATACAAATGAAGATATGCATCGCGGGTATATTTCATCAAAGATTCCCTATTTGTATGTAAGGGAGTTTGTATATTTGAGTTTGTATATTTGCATATACAAGGGTGCAAATGTACATTTGCTATAGTGCCGCAGAGGGAGATACAAATGGTGGGTCCCGCGCATATACAAGCAGGATTGTATGTTTTGACATACAAAAGGTGGGGCCCGTAGGTTTACAAATGAGATTGCATGCAAGAAGTGTCATGGGGAAATATACAAAGGAGTTTGTATATCTCAGAGATACAAGTGGTGGGGCCCATGAAGATACAAAGAGGTTTGTATATCATATACATACAAAGTTCAAGTGCTACAGTGGAATGTATATCAACTTGTATGTTCGCACATACAAGTTGATATACAAGGAAACATATACAATCCAGACCCAAATAGAAGTTTCAATCTATTCTATGTTGTTCTTGGGTCCACCTTGTATAAAAGTTGTTTGTATGTCTTGACATACAAAAGAGCATGTACAAGCCAGATTTCAAGACAGGTATAGTTTGGCGGAATGTAGCGCTAAGTCTGCGGCTTGTATGTATATGGCAATTGTATATTGCGATATACAAGCCAAAGATACAAAAAAGGTATACAAGATGGATCCGATGTGAAAATCATTTCTGCCTTATTCAGGCTCCGGGTCCGTTTTGTAGGTATGAGGCCATTTGTAAATTACGATATACAAGAGATATACAAAAGGAAGTGGTACAAGCCGGACCCGACAGGGCAATCAAATATACTTAAGGGTCAATTGGGGTCTGATTTGTATGTATATGGTGCTTGTATATTGCAATATACAAGTCAAAGATGCATTGCGATATACAAGGCATATTTGAATCAAGGATTAGTTTCGGCATAAGAGTTTGGAGTCTACTTTGTATGAATAAGTCTTTGTATATTTTGCATATACGAAGAAATGTACAAGGAAAAGTGATACAAGTCAGACCCGACAGGACAATGAAAAGTAGCTAATGGTCATTTTCAAGTATGCGGCTTGCATGTTTGCATATTCAGAAGAGGAGAGACAAATGGTGGGGCCTGCACATATAAGAGAAATTGTATGCATATGCAATTTTAGATATACAAGGCATATGCAAAGCCCGATATACAAGGTGCCCTACACATACAAAGGTGTTGCAGAATGAGTTTTTAAATGCTGATTCAGGTGCCAAGATGCAGCGATATACACAGAAATGCAAAAGTGATATATACAGGTAGTTGACTGAAAGTTTGACCACCTGTATCTCCTTCATTTTGGTGAATTTTGGCATGCTCCAAGAGGCAAAGTTGCATATTTTGGTCCCCTCTTTCATTTGGTAGGGTTTTTAGGAGCTTTATCACTTTTCAAATTTCAAATCTGGAAATGCATATTTTTGAGCGATGAACATCTCAAAGATGACTTTTAGCAGATGGAGATATTTTTGGGCATTCATTGCAGTAGACAGAACAAGCAGCTTGCATTAACGGCAAAGAATATCTTTCCACCTCTTCATCTCCAGATGCATGATGAGTAAGCTGCTACATTAAAGACTCTAAATATCTCCCCATTTGCCCAGTTCCAGATTTTGATGCCATAACTGATGCAGCTGGACAGTCATTTCGGGGAGATATTTTCAATAACAGCTCTTTGAGCAGATTTTTGTAACCAACTTAGAATAATTTTTGAATGCTATATATATGCATTTAAATGTTGTAAATAGGGTTGGAAATATTTTGGCATTAAGGCTTTTCTATTTCCAAACAGGGTTTTCATATGCTGTAACCGTGCCTTTCCATTGAATATATGCAAGTTAATTTTACCTCTTTACTGATTTTTCTAGTTCTGTGTGAATCTGCATATGGTTTGTCTGTGAATGTTTCATTCCTCTCAATCATATTGCTTCTCACCTCTACTAGAGTCATCTAACCTGTGTATACCTACTTGTTGTATTTGATTACATTGTGCATCTTCTCAGTGTTGTGGAAGTTTCTTTAAATGTATCTGGTGTATCACCCTTTTATATTCTCAAGCTTTTAGTTCATTTCCATTACAAGCTTTCTCTCTCCCTTTTCCCCTCAAAATTCAGTAGTTTTAGGTGACAACTAGACAAGGAAGCTGGCCTTCTCTGGAGGTCTGATCTCACTTAGCAAAGCCCCACACTTAGAGATCAGTCCCATGTTATTCCAGTTTGCAGAGGCTTCACAACTGTATGCAGGGGTGCAAAACTGGGTGATAACAATACTTCCTCTGAGAGATCCAGACCTGACTGTCAAACCTTTCCACTTACTCTGTTCTTGCTTACCGGATCACAACATTCTTCAATCTGACTTCTGGTATAGACACACCATGTCCTGCAGATATGTGGGATGAACTTTGTTGCCATCAATGACAACAATCATGAAGCTCCAATGTGTCTCTTGCCAACAACCAAAGGAGGAAGAGAAGAGGTCTTCATGTCCTTCATGATATCCAATGGACTTGAACATGTAACCAAAGGAGGAAGAGGATAGGTCTTCACATCCTTCATGATATCCAAGGGACTTAAACTTGCAACCAAAGGACGAAGAGAAGAGGTCTTCACATTTTTCATGATATCCAAGGGACTTGAATGTGAAATCAAAGGAGGATGAGAAGAAGTCTTCACATCCTTCATGGTATCCAAGGTACTTAAACATGCAACCAAAGGAGGAAGATCATCCAAAGTAAGAAGGTATAGTAATTGTTGATGATTGTTTTTAAACATTCATAACAAAAGTTAAAATTCACAAAAATGAACCTAACTGCCTTGAAAGATATGAAGAAATCAATGAAGATTACTTAATCCCAAGTTTCTGCATGGTCAGGTCTTGACTATGTGGACAATTCAGTAGGTTAATGTGAAGCTGTAATATGCAAGGGGCCTTACTTGATTTAAGGTATTTTATGACTCATTGGACTTGAATTATGCAAAATATCACAAATATCAATATTTTCTTCATTCCTTTTGCACAGATTTGTTACTGTATCACAAAGCTTTATATGATTTATATTAACACAAGCTTTTCTTTTCAAATATTATGAAAATTGTCCAATATCAACTCAGTTGTTCATGTTTCCTTCAAATATTAGACAATCTCCTTTAAATCTCTGTGTTTAAGCTAAATATTTCAAATGTTTGGGAAAAGTTAGAGGAATCTAAATTAAACTTCATTCTACCACAGGATCTAAATATTCAGTTATGCACATTGTAAGCAATACAACAAACTTGATTAAATCCACAGACTAAACCTTTAAATGTAAGCCCTAAATATTTTCACGAACATACATTCAAGATTGCAAGCTTTAAGAGATACTATTTCAAATACAAAGAAGAACCAGAAGACACTCTGAATATAGACACAGAATTCCAGATTCATTTATATTCAAGATAAACAGTCATATATGATTTACAATGTATGAATGACTCTTAGCTTCATTAATCAGCTTCACAGAAAACTTACAACGCTTTATAGATATAGTAAGGAAGTTAGATGTTCCACGCATTCCTTATTACAGACATAGGTGACCTCCTTCTATTATAAACTAAATGTTCTATTCAAAATCCCAAGACAAATTACAACTTCTAGCTCTGTCCTATGAATCCCTGTGTAAGTATTACAAAGTAAAGGGGCGCAATATATAGATTTGATTATCCCCAATACGGCTCCAAAACCCTAGTCAATCAATGGTCTATACCGCAAGTGCAGTAGCAACGGTGGAAAACAAATCGCGCCAAAAATCTCTGAGAAGCATACTCCATACTGAGCGTAAGGATGCCCTTTGGAAATCCTAACAGCCACCAAAATATCTTCTGTTGCTCTTTTAATAATGTTTCCTTCCACCTGCATTTTTTTTCTTATTGAAAGCCTTTACTCCTCTCGCTTCTTCTGTGATCCGATCTGCCCTTTGTGATGTCATCACCATTAAAGCTCCACCTTCCATATATCTGCAAACCTGCCAACAGACACAAAAATGGATTATAAAAAATTCACATCGCTTTCACCAATTTATACCTCATCAAAATGTTAGATTGGCATTAATTATAGTAATTAATGCGCCACAAGATCGGCCCACTGCAATGTTGGCACTTTTAAACCTTTTTTGCCATTAGTTTATTTCTGCATACATACCCTTTTCCCTTGTATGTTTTCTTGTATGTTCCCTTTGTATGTCTTCTTTGTATGCCTAAACATACAAACATTTTATGCAAGAAATCAAACTAAAGTTCCCTCCCTTTTCCTCTTTTCATACATCCTTGTATCTTTGCTTTGTATATCATGCATTGTATGTCTCATTATATACAAGTGCATACACAAAAACATATACAAACCCTCTTTTACCCTTTATCTCCCGTGATGCCTTTATTTCTTTTGTATATCCGGCTTTGTATATCATAAACATACAAGCATCCCGAACATACAAAAGCTTTTCAGTATTTGACTTTCATTTCGCATCCATCTTGTATCTTCCATTTGCATTCGTCGCATTGCATATCGGCTTGTATCTTTCGCTTTGTGTATCGGCTTGTATCTTTCCTTATATGAGTGCATATAGAAACAACCTTATGTAAACCTCTTTTCATTACCCTTTATTTCTTTTGATGCCTTTTATTCCTTTGTATATCGGTTATGTATACCTTCATCATCAGAGTAACTCACTTAGTCGGGGCAATCTAAAAAACTCACTCTAATCACACATATCTGCCCAATAAAATTTTTTTATCGATGAGAGTACAAGTGATTCCTGTTGAAAAGTACTTATTTCCAAGAGGCATAAGATCGGTATGATCTAAAAATTTTGCTCTGGCAAGCTTACTCACGCCGATGAGTGGTGGAGCCCACATTACTTCCCCTTGTATCTCTGTGATACAACAATACTTGTATCAAAACTATACAAGCCTAGATACATACAAATATTTACATGTATCACCTTTTTGGACTTATCCTTTCCATAAACCATAGTTTACTCACTTTCGATTCCACAACATGCATAAAGTGCAATGCATCTTTTAATATACGTTAAGTAGTGATGCATCATTTATATTAGATTTTAATCTTTCCTGAATTCCGCATTGTATGTATCCTAAAATGTATGCAACCGAAAGCATACACATACAAAGCGCGAAACATACAACAATAAAACTAACTTTAATACTTTTTCGAATCCACGACATGTATATCAAATGCAATGCATCTTTTAATATATGTTAAGTCATGATGCATCACCTTAACCAAATTTTAAACTTTCTTGAATTCCTCATTGTATGTATATTAAAATGTATGTCTCCAAAGCATACATATACAAAGTCCAAAACATACAACAATAAAACCAACTTTAATACTTTTTCGAATCCACGGCATGTATGTAGCCTTGTATATCCATGTTTATATGTTTCTCTTTCACCAAACATACAAACATAAAATACATCTGATAGAATCAACCGATTATGCATTCAAACTTTGAAATCCATCGGGTCTAACTTGTATGTATAGATAGAACGTTAACAAAATGCATACAAGTAAAATGACTTAAAAAAACCCAACAAGTCCCCTTGCGATTTACACAAATGACCTAATATACAAACAGATTTGTATATTCAACATACAGACGACCTGATATACAAACAGATTTGTATATGCAACATACAAATGACCCGATATGCAAATGACCCGATATACAAATGACTTTGTATATGCAACATGCAAACCCTCTTATTGTAGATTTTACCAAAAACACATATATCTTGCAAAATACTTGGAATTTTAAAATGGTTCAAAAAGAAACCCTCACTCATTTTTGATAAGGAATTCACCCATATTCTGCTTTGGTACTTAATGTTATTTTTTCTTTATTTTCAAGAAGGTTTGTAACTTTCACCTCCTTTTCCCTTTTACCACCAAATAGACCCACACACAAAAGCAAAAGCCATAGCCACAACAGGGGTCCTCATTTACTAAGAAGTAAAATGGGGCATGTTGTGAGCATCACAACAATTAGCAACCAAACAAAACAATTAAATTCAAAAACTATCAAAGAAAACTAAATGAAATAAATTCATAATTTCTAGCTATCTTTTCTACAAAATCATCACCCAACTTGAGACATAAGGTGCATGAATCTTCCTTTTAGTATAAGTGGGTGCACATGATTAATAATCCTCATCTTGAAAATTAGTTGAACAAACTAGTGACTGATATTAGCCTACATAGTTGATGTCATTCCTTCATCACCAACTGGATAGAGCCTTGCTGCCAGCAGGCATCCATAGCCCTGACAAGGTTATCGTTACAATTCTTCTAAGTAGAGCCCCACTGCCAACAAGCATCTATAGCTCCGGTAGAGTTACTTAGATGACTTAATCTAGATTTTTAGTAAAATCTATTTTATTTATTTATTTTTATATTTTGTATTCCATAGAAATTTCATAAGATATTACAGTTGTAACTTCATGATGCAAGGAATGATCACTTGCTAAAATTAAGCTGAGAATTGTAATGGTAGCAAGGGTGACCTCTGATTTTTCACCTAATATCTACACTGGTATGTTCAACAAACCCAAGGATTTTAGATGTGTCATTGTGAGAAACTTCCCTTGAATACTCAACCCATAGTTATTGAATACAAAATTTCACAAGTCAAACAACTTTCTACATTCATGACAGTCATAACAAGTTATGCATAAATTTCAAATAATTAACCTGAATGTTCTGAATTTTCTATTGTTTTTAGTGGTTGTTAGTCTGCTCTTGCTTACCCTAAATCAAAATAAAGACCCCAGCACACAGGAAAACAACAAAAAAACAAAACAAATAGACTGTACAAACAACTAACTACGAAAGGAAACAACACAAAGCAAGACAAGAAAACAAAGAAAAGAAAATAAAACAACCACGCCCCCCAAACTATACAAGACACCACTGGGCAAATAAAACCTAAGAAAAGACCCAAAGACACCTGTATTTGCATACTTCCTTAGATTGTGCAGGAGCATTAGGGCACTATTTATGGTTCTGACCCTAGCAAATTCATCTTTGAATTTTGAAAAATGTTCTTGTATTCTGAATTCATTATGTTTAACAGAATAAATTCTGATAATTAGCAACTGAGGAAGCTCATCATGTTTATGACTAAACCACGTGTGTCTTATCCTTTGAATTTCCATAATCAAAATAGTATTCAACATTATTCACTGTGGAAGGGAGAAATTCAACCTGGTGTATCTCTAGTTCTATTGGACATGCTTGTTCATTGACAGCTGGTCCTCCATTTAACTTTGCACTTTCATTTCTTAGCTCAATGTCTGGTCTCACTTTGAATTGAAGGATGTATGACTCTTGATGGATTATTTCTTCATCTTTATCCACACCAATCTCTTCATTCTGGATGTTCAGTTTATCCTCAAGTTCAGGAAACGTCTCAATGTTCTCTACAATTCTCTGTACATTAGCATCTAAATGAGTACCATCATAATCTAACATATCTAAATTTATCATTTCTAGATTACTTGGATGTGAATGTGAAACAACATTTGATTCATGAAAATACTTCCCTATTTCACTATCAAAATAATGCTGGAGTGATGCCTGATTATGCACAACAATAGCATAATCCTCTGTATCTTCCATTTTCAAGAATTGTTCCTCAAATAATTCAGTCCTATTATTCAGCAAAGTATCTAGTTCCATTATCCTACAACAATCTTGGATTTGGTCATTCAATTTAAAGCCATCAAATAATAAATCAAGATTTACTTCTTTTCCTATGATTCCTTTATTTGTTGATACAGAAACTTCTTTAATTTTAGTGCACTTTAATTCTGTCAATACTTGTTTACATTTCTTTCACCAATCATTTTCGTTAAAACTTTTCAAATCAATCCAGAGGTTTCTTCTTAATAAATATTACTTAGTATTTCAATATATTTATCAAATGTATCAAGATCAACTTCACTTTTCTTTTTCTTTTCATTAAATCCTCTTTTCTTATCATCTAGAAAATGAACATGAGTTGTGATTTCCTCCCTGTATTTTTTAGAATATTTATACCTGTCATTAGCTTTATCTGCATTTGAACCTTGACAAAAAAGTAGATTATTTTTCTTACCATCACATGATTCTAGAAAAGAGATTTTACTATCCTTTATTTCTAGCATTGGTTCAATCTTTGCATTCTCTAAACAATTAATGATTGCTAATATTGCATCCTCCTGTTGCTCCATAATCTCCTCATTTTCCTGCCAACCTTTAGCCCTATACACATCTGAGAAAGAGATCAATCCTTTTAAAGCCAAATCTAACCTTGTAAGAAAAGCCAGACAATTAATTTCACCATGCTCTATGGACTTATGTATCCTGCACCTTCCACATAAAACAAAGTTAGATAAAATTTTAGGATAAAGTTTACTATTTAAAGTTTCCTGAAAGACAGGAATATTAACCTGGAAATTGTCCTCATATAAGTCCATTCTAAATGGTACTTTGTTTTCAACTTTTTAGATTTTGGGAAGTTTATGACATCTAACATATCTTAGAATAAAATATTAAAACTCAAAAAATCAGAATAGTCCCTGAAGTTTGAGCAGTACCTTTGCAAAAAAAAACATTCAAATTCTTTCAAACAGAAGATATTTGCAAAGAAAACACTCAAATTTTCAAGAACTAAAATGATCCTTTTGGGCAGCCTACACAAAATCAACCTTAAATCCTATCAAGCCCTCCTTCTAGCACCAAAAACTGTTGATGATTGTTTTTACACATTCATAACAAAAGTTAAAATTCACAAAAATGAACCTAACTGTCTTGAAAGATATGAAGAAATCAATGAAGATTACTTAATCCCAAGTTTCTATATGGTTAGGTCTTGACCTTGTGGACAATTTAGTAGGTTAATATGAAGCTGAAATATGCAAGGGGCCTTACTTCATTTAAGGTGTTTTATGACTCACTGGACTCGAATTATGCAAAATATCACAAATATCAATATTTTCTTCATTCCTTTTGCACAGATTTGTTACTGTATCACAAAGCTTTATATGATTTATATTAACACAAGCTTTTCTTTTCAACTATTATGAAAACTATCCAATATCAACTCAGTTGTTCATGTTTCCTTCAAATATCAAACAATCTCCTTTAAATCTCTATGTTTAAGCTAAATATTTCAAATGTTTGGGAAAAGTTAGAGGAATCTAAATTAAACTTCATTCTACTACAGGATCTAAATGTTTGGTTATGCACATTGTAAGAAGTAAAACAAACTTGATTAAATCCATAGACTAAACCTTTAAATGTGAGCCCTAAGTATTTTCATGAACATATATTCAAGATTGCAAGCTTTAAGAGATATTATTTCAAATACAAAGAAGAGCCAAAAGACACTCTGAATATAGACGCAAAATTCCAGATTCATTTATATTCAAGATAAATAGTCATATATGATTTACAATCTATGAATGACTCTTAGCTTCATTAATCAGCTTCATAGAAAACTTACAACGCTTTACAGATATAGTAAGGAAGCTAAATGTTCCACGCATTCCTTATTGCAGACACAGGTGACCTCCTTCTATTCTAAACTAAATGTTCTTCTATTCAAAATGCCAAGACAAATTACAACTTCTAGCTCTGTCCTACGAATCCCTGTGTAAGTATTACAAAGTAAAGGGGCTCAATATATAGATTTGATTATCCCCAATACGGCTCCAAAACCCTAGTCAATCAATAGTCTATACCACAAGTGTAGCAGCAACGGTGGAAAACAAATCCTGCCAAAAATCTCTGAGAAGCATACTCCATACTGAGCATAAGGATGCCCTTTGGAAACCCTAACAACCACCAAAATATCTTCTGTTGATCTTTTAATAATGTTTCCTTCCACCTGCATTTTTCTTCTCATTGAAAGCCTTTACTCCTCTCGCTTCTTCTGTGATCTGATCCACCCTTTGTGATGTCATCGCCATGAAAGCTCCACCTTCCATATATCTGTAAACCTGCCAACAGACACAAAAATGGATTATAAAAAATTCATGTCGCTTTCACCAATTTATACCTCGTCACAATGTTAGATTGGCATTAATTACAATAATTAATGCGCCACAAGCTTGGCCTTCCACTGCAATGTTGGCGCTTTTAAACCTTTTTTGCTTTTAGTTTATTTCTGCATACATACCCTTTTCCCTTGTATGTTTTCTTGTATGTTCCCTTTGTATGTCTTCTTTGTATGTCTAAACATACAAACATTTTATGCAAGAAATCAAACTAAAGTTCCCTCCCTTTTCTTCTTTTCATACATCCTTGTATCTTCACTTTGTATATCGCGCATTGTATGTCTCATTATATACAAGTGCATACACAAAAACATATACAAACCCTCTTTTACCCTTTATCTCCCATGATGCCTTTATTTCTCTTGTATATCAGGCTTTGTATATCATAAACATACAAGCAGCCCGAACATACAAAAACTTTTTAGTATTTGACTTTCTTTTCGCATCCATCTTGTATCTTCCATTTGCATCTGTCGCGTTGCATATCAGCTTGTATCCTTCACTTTGCATATCAGCTTGTATCTTTCCTTGTATGAGTGCATATAGAAACAACCCTATACAAACCTCCTTTCATTACCCTTTATTTCTTTTAGTGCCTTTTATTCCTTTGTATATCGGTTATGTATACCTTCATCATCAGAGTAACTCACTTAGTCGGGGTGATCTAAAAAAGTCACTCCGATCACACATATCTGCCCGATACAAATTTTTTATCGGTGAGATTACAAGTGATTCCTGTCGAAAAGTAGTTATCACCGAGAGGCATAAGATCAGTATGATCTAAAATTTTTGCTCTGGCAAGCTTACTCACACCAATGAGTGGTGGAGCCCACATTACTTCACCTTGTATCTCCATGATACAACAATAATTGTATCAAAACTATACAAGCCTAGATACATACAAATATTTGCATGTATCACCTTTTCGGGCTTATCCTTTCCATAAACCATAGTTTACTCACTTTTGGTTCTGCAACATGCATAAAATGCAATGCATCTTGTAATATACATTAAGTAGTGATGCATCATTTATATCAGATTTTAATCTTTCTTGAATTCCGCATTGTATGTATCCTGAAATGTATGCAACTAAAAGCATACATGTACAAAGCATGAAACATACAACAATAAAGCCAACTTTAATACTTTTTTGAATCCACGGGATGTATATCAAATGTAATGCATCTTTTAATATATGTTAAGTCATGATGCATCGCCTTAACCAAATTTTCAACTTTCCTAAATTCCGCATTGTATGTATATTAAAATGTATGTCTCCAAAACATACATATACAAAGTGTGAAACATACAACAATAAAACCAACTTTAATACTTTTTTGAATCCACGGCATGTATGTAGCCTTGTATATCAATGTTTGTATGTTTCTCTTTCGCCAAACATACAAACATAAAATACATTTGACGGAATCAACCAATTATGCATTCAAACTTTGAAATCTGTCGGGTCTCACTTGTATGTATAGATAGAACGTTAAAAAAATGCATACAAGTAAAATGACTTAAAAAAACCCGACAACTCCCCTTGTGATTTACACAAACAACCTGATATACAAATAGATTTGTATATGCAACATACAAATGACCTGATATACAAACAGATTTGTAGATACAACATACAAATGACTTTGTATATGCAACATGCAAACCCTCTTATTGTACATTTTACCAAAAACACATATATCTTGCAAAATACTTGGAATTTTAAAATGGTTCAAAACATAACCCTCACTCATTTTTGACGTGGAATTCACCCATATTCTGCTCTGGTACTTAATGTTATTATTTATTTTTTTTCAACAAGGTTTGTAACTTTCACCTCCTTTTCCCTTTTACCACCAAATAGACCCACACACAAAAGCAAAAGCCACAGCCATAGCAGGGGTCCTCATTTTGCTAAGAAGTAAAATGGGGCGTGTTGTGAGCATCACAACAGTAATGTGTTACTCTAATGTTAGGTACGACTCTACATCCATCAATGCTATATTTCCAAAAGGAAGGGCATTGGAATGAAGAGGAGGCAAAATATTGATGATTTATGTTGTTGCACCAAAATACCCTCACAAGTTCACAAGTTGTTAAGGAAAGAATTGATAAGGGAGAGGCTAAGTCCATGTGCGGTATCTATAGTAATAGCACTAAAGAAAGATAGAGAGTAGAGAATGTGTATAGATTCTTGAGCCATCAACAAGATCATGATCAAGTACAAATTTCCATTGCCCATAATGGATGACATAATGGATTGTTTGAGTGCAGCCAAGTACTTTACAAAGATTTATTTGAAGAGTGGATATCACTATATCTGAATTAGAGAAGGAGATGAATGGAAGATAGCCTTCAAGACAAAGGAAATTTTGTATGAGTGGTTAGTAATGCAAATTGGACTCCCACCTACAGCTCATAACTCAAATCTTCTCATGACACAACTCATATGCAACCACAGATATAAATTCATACTTTACTTTATTGAATTTGAACTCACATACAATCTATTGATTACACAAATTTGTACAAACAAATTAAATCTACATTCATAGCCTCCAATGGCCTCTCTCACACAAACATATCAAATCTACCCTATTTCTATTTTAGGACAATGAATCTCACTTCACTCCTATGTCATTCTCATGGGAAAACCTCTACCAAATCTTCTAACTTTCTCCACAAGCTGGCTACTCTCTACTCTACCAAAATGGGAACTCTATTTTACTCAAGACTAGCACTATAGTTCATCCAATCCTTTGTTATCTTTTTAGCCTCAAGTAAAGAGTACAAAAACTACACTTTTAGGCACCTCCTCTCTGCCCAAACTTGCTACAGGAAAACAAATTAAATGCTTCTATGAGGTATTCCTTCTTTTCCTCTTCCTTGGCACCCTTCTCTTCATATTTCTACAATAAAATCTTTCTTTATGATGTTGGCTTTTGTGTTAATAAATAAAGAAAGAAATTCTCATTTGGGAGGTGTTAAAATCCCTCCAAAATTGGTGCCTCATTCCCCTTTAAACTCTTTCAGTTTTAACTTCTTAAAGGCATTTAATTTTCTCCATTTTCTATTATAAAATCATCTCAAAAGCTATCTTTTCTTTCATGAAAATATGCTTTAAAGAGAAGTTGCAAAATATGGTAGTTACCAACTTTTCAACTCTACCATGAATTTTTTTTAATCTATTTTTGAATGTAAACACCTCTAGATTCTTTATGAAATGGATGAATGAAGCATAAAGGAATTAAAATCAATAAACTACTTTCCATGATCTCCTTAATACCTTACCAAAATTAAATGGTCAAACTAGTGCTTTAGAAGTAAAAAATTGGATGCCAAAAAACTACCAGATATCGACATTTCCCATAACTTTTACCCAAAAGATCATCTATGTGTGAAATCTTTCTAGGATGTGAATAATGTCACTACGATGCTTCCCTCCAAAGGATTTTGTTTCAAACTTTACAAAAATCAATAAATTAAATTTCCCATAAATTGCCAACCATGAATAAAGAATTTTAAATTCTACCAAAAAATGAAAGATTTGGTGATGGTTCCTTTCGCATATTTGGAGAAACATAGTCAAGTCTCTACCCCTGAAAGGATATTTTCCTAGATCTTAAGGATCTCAGGAAATAATTGTTTCAGTGAAATTGCCTATGGGAGACTTAAAACAATGATTCAGAGCCTTAAAACAACAATTCCCTGTGGGTGAGAGATGCCTAAAACTACCACAACACACCAAAAATGAGAAAATAAAATGCAAATATTTTTAGGCAATGTAGTATTTCTGTGGAAACAAGATGCTCTTGCATCAGACATGTTGGGTAGGAAGTTTGTGAGCATACACTCACAAACGTAGAGTTGAGTAGTCGCACTACTCTTCCAGGTTGTAACCAACCTATAGTGAACTCCATCGTTGAATCATGTGCACAAAGTTATTTCTTATTTCTCTTTTTCTAGCACCTCATCGGGACTAGCATGATCCTGCTCCCGCAACTTTGCTCACCACTCTTCTCTCCTCTCATGGATTTGCATCCACCATGTATCATCCTCCTCCACCAAATTTTGTCTCCTCTACTCTTCTCCTTCATGGGGTCCAACTCACCACAAATCAACCACCTCCACCAAGTTATACATGCATCATCTTCTACAACCTCTATATACAAATATGCAATGTCTATATACAAATCTACAACTACTATTTCATTCTTTACAACATCCTTTTCTACTATCACTATGGAAGAACGATCACAAATGAAATAAAAACATTCATGATTTACCTCGTTTTCCTTCACTGCTACAACATCATCTTCGTCCTTTGTTGTGATGTGCATATTCTCATTTTCAGCAATGATCTTCCCAAGCCACTCCTCTTCTATTGCCAAAATATGTGCTAACAAATCATCATCTTCTCTATGTTTTATGGCTGCAACCTCTTCACATTTCATCACTGCATCTTCAACCTCTTCTACATTCTTCTCTCTAATTCTCACATCTTTCACTTCCTCAATCACTGTTGCATGTGTTTTAGGTAAAATTTGGATTGCTTAATGTTTTTGGTTGTTAGATGTTTGAATCCTCCTTTCACCTAACACATTCAAGGACCTTTGGATCGAGTGGTAGAGCAGTAATAGGTCCTTGGTCACTTACAAATGTAGGAAAACTTAGATTAGGATGTCTAATTATCAATTTTCCTTCTCTTATGCTTAATTGACAACTAAAACCCTAATTTTGTAAATATGACTGTAAACGGAAGAATAATAGAAAAAGATCTTGTAGAGGGAAGTAAAATATCAAATCACAGAGTACCTATTTTCAGGGCTACAAGGTAGAAAAGTTAGGGACACAGGAGCGGGCATCCAAGTCCAAGGCCCTAGTTTTTGTCGAGATCTGGAAACTCAGTTTGTAACTCTTTCCTACTGTTCTAGAGATTTTCCCGTCATAGAAGTTGGAGGACTAATGAGTGGTTGCCCAAGTCTAGGGTGCTATATTTCCTTCTATTCTACAATTCTGACACTTCAAGATGCCTTCCTACAACTTCACTTTGTCCAACTCCTCAACTTGTAACCTGCAATCATGAAAACTTTGGGTGGGGTTGTGGTGTGTAGAGGCTTGCTTCAATCAAGACCCAGAGGACACTTAAGTCTCTGAACACCATTGTCAGATAGAGAGTGTGTACCCTTGTGAGGAAAAGGCAAAAATCAAAGGAAATGATGATGAAAACACAATATAATGTCACCTTGTAGTGAAGATCTCATGGGAGAAAGAAACTCTTCATTCCATGAGGAAATGGATGCTCAAATCTAGAAACACAAACACATAGATAACACAATTCTACTCTTGCAACACAATGAAAGCCTTGAATCACCTTGAGAGTGCACAAACATTACAATGATCATCTAGTTTACAAATGAATGCCTAAAAATGCTTATGTATGCAACTACAAACATTCCTACCAAGATTTTGTAAATTAAAACTTATCGTGTCGGCATAGGACCCAAATAACGGTCACAAGCTAACACCCAAAAATTGGGACTGCCCCAAAATAAGGCAAGACTAGGGCATGGGTGCCCAAGTCCTCCCCCCTATTTTGGGTAGGGTCAAGCTCAAGGGGTCATCCTAGGTCCCATTTGTCATGTTACCTAGGGCTCATTCCATCAGGATGCCAAATTATGAAGTAAGATGTCCTAAATGCATGCAAAAGACCCAGGAGCTAAACCTTATGAGGGAAAAGCCGACAAGGGGACATTTTCTGATGTTACATTTAGCCCCCACTTTAATGTATGTATAAACATGAGGCCAATACATGCATTAAAGTACGGTCACAAACATAGAAAACACACCAAGCACAGAGAAGACATGCCAATCACATAGAAGATAGTAACATGCATGGAAAATATGGAGAAGACAATTATAGTCACACAGAACATAGAGAAGATAGTAAATGCATGGAAGACACATTAATGCATGGAAGATAGAAATGATATCTTTTCTTTTCTTTTTCTCATATTTATGAAATGCAGATGTAAGTACTAGAAAGTAAACAAACATCCCATAATGCAGGAAGCACTCATCGCATTGGTCTTGATACTACATGTTGTTGGAATTAGACTAGACAACTGAGAGGAGGGGTGAATCAGTTGTCACACAAAGTAAACTTTTTCTACTCTTAACCTTCTTTATTAACTTACTATCAGATTAATGATATAATCATTAAAGCATAGATCAACAACATATGAGCAGAAACATAATCAACACACTTGACACCAAGATTTTGACGTGGAAACCCGGTTAAGGGAAAAACCATGGTAGGGGTTAACCCACAAAGATTTGTACCCTGTTAATAGTACTTTAGAAAAATAGAAGGCACTTGCTTTCAGGTGCACTATCCAGAGCTCAATGCTCAAAAGAGAGGCTCACTACCTATAGAATTTATTTAGAATAGAAAGAATTAACTGAGAAATAGCATCTACTTCATGCCTGGTTTAATTCAAATAAATGCTCATAAAACTTCTCCTTTGACCCAAATTCTTATTCACTAACTTTTCACTCTACATTGCTCTTGCTCCTTTTCTTCTCTACTCTGCGTCTAATCCTTTATTCGGATTTAATCTATTTTTCTCAAGGATGATCTTTAACAACTCTTCAACAAGTAGTTATACACTTCATCAACCTTGGAATGATCAACAAGGTCGGCTAAACTTAATGCAGATCTTTACACTATTGGCCAAGTATAGCTAAGACTTGAATCTTTCTCTACTAACACACCATGCTTCATAAAATGATCTTTAGATTATCCGCAACATGCTAGAAACATCCGGTCGGCCAAGACTAGGAAGAACATCAACTTCAAAGAGGAAATCTTTAATAACAAGCTCAAACTCTAATGCGGAGCTCCAACATAGTAGCCACATGATCTAGAGACTTCCACAAGCACATTGAACTCACCAATAACATCCACTCTAAACCAAAATACCAGAATCATTTGTATCTTCCTCTGGAACCTCAAGAACACTGTCTACCATGATTGTCAAACTAGAAGGATGGCTTGTGGACCTCCAAACCATGAACTACTAGAGTTAATGGTACACACTAACTTCCCAAACATGCCTTCAGATCTGTAAACCCTAATATTTCACTGTGAAGCAATTAGGACCAACTTACTATCACTCTGTCTCTTCTAAATATCGTAAGATCTGGTTCTACTCAGATGGACATAACTTCTTCAAATCTTTATGTGGACTTCTCAATTCTTAATTGGAACAACCTTTGACAATCCTCTACATAGCCATAAGGTCTATAAACATTGAGTCTTCATTAATTTTCTCAATATCCTCAACATTCTAGTCTCCTGAACAGACAACAAAATAAGGCACAGTTGACACTAATGACAACAAGAATATGTTGACATCAATGACAACACCACTTAGGCACATATTTGCAACAATCTCCCCCTTTGTCATTGATGGCAACATATGTTGTGAAAAACTGATTCAACCATCATGACAAGAACTTCGCCCCCTAACTTCTGCAACCACTTCCTTCATTGCTCCCCATGTCATCAGTAATTAGTTTTTCACATGTCTTCTCTCCCCCTTTGACATCAATGGCAAAGGGCACATATTTGCAACCTTTACTCCCCCTTTTTTATTTCAGACTGATCTCCAACATTTTCATACTGACTACTCCTTAGAGTAGTATTTTCTCAACATCAATCCAGATCTCAAGATATGACTGAGAATACCACCAGACTGATGCACCTTAGTGTATCTTAGTTCTTCTTTAGAGGGGTAATAACCCCTATCTTCTCTCTGAGATACTCAAAGGTATCCTTGGGAAGAGGCTTAGTGAAGATATCTACAATCTGATCTTTGGAAGACACAAACTCCAACTTGACTTCATTCTCATTTACCTTCTCTCTCAAGAAATGAAACTTGATAGATATATGCTTTGTCTTTGAATACAACACTGGATTCTTTGAGATGCTTATTGCACTAGAATTATCACAAAATATTGTGACTGGTTCCTCAAACAAAATTCTGATGTCCTTCAACATTTGCTTCATCCACAGAACCTGAGTACAATTATTTACTACCGCTATATATTCTACTTCTATAGTAGATAGAGATATTGTCTCTTGCTTTTTGCTCATCCAAGAGACCAATCTTCTTCCCAAGAAAAATACACCACCACTAGTACTTTTTCTATCATCCACATCTCTTGCCCAATCAACATCTGTATATACATGAAGAGTGAAATCATTGTCCTTTAGATACCACAATCCATAATCAATTGTCCCCTTGAGATATATGAAAATTCTTTTGACTTCCACAATGTGGGATTCTTTTGGATCATCTTGAAATCTAGCAACAAGTCCAATGACATTCATGATGTCAGGTCTAGTGTGAGTCAGATAGAGTAATCCTCCAATTATTGATCTATACCTTTTCTGATTTGCCTTGGGGAAGTCATCATCTTTAGTTAACTTGCATTTGGTTACCATAGGTTGACCTACTAGCTTTGAATCTCCCATTCCAAACTTCTTCAGCAATTCTTTAACATACTTGGACTAAGATATAAAGATACCTTTATTTGACTGAACAATTTGCAGACCTAGGAAGAAATTCATTTCTCCAAACATTGACATCTCAAATTCACTTTTCATCTGATCAGCAAATGCTTTGCACATACATTCATTTCCACCAAAAATGATATCATCAACAAAGACCTCAACAATTAGGATGTCCTCATGATTAATCTTGAAGTAAAGATTACTATCAGCAGTACCTTTGTTAAAACCTATCTTAAGAAAATATTTATCCAATCTTGCATACCAGGCTCTTGGAGCTTGCTTGAGTCCATACAAGGTTTTTCTCAGTCTACAAACCATATCTCCCTGATCAGACAACTAAAATCCTTCTGGTTGCTCAAAGTAGACTTCTTCCTATTGGTTTAGGTCTGGACAACTGAGAGTGGGGGGTGAATCAGTTGTCACACATTAACTTTATTTTCTACTTTTAAACAATTCAATGATATAAACATTTCAGCATCAATCAACAACATATGAATAGAAAACTTAAATAACACATTAGACACCAAGATTTTGATGTGGAAACTTGGTTAAGGGAAAAACCACAGTGGGGTTTAACCCACAAAATTAATACTTTGTTAAAAGTATTTTTACAAATCGAAATGCACATGCATTCGGGCTCACTGCTCAAAAAGAGGCTCACTGCCTTTGGAAATATTACAACAAAAATAATAGAGCTCTGAACTAATTAATATCATCTACTCATGCAAGAGTTTCAGTTCTAGTTGAGTATAAAAACTGATCTTACACATTTCATCTTTGATTTTCTCTTCTTAATGTTCTACCTTCATTCACACTTTGGATTTCTACTCTTCTTACATACACCTTTTTCGTATATATTCCACACACAAAATCATCTGATTCCGTCAGCTATATATATCCACAACATGATCTACAATCATTTTATCAGCCGGCTTCAACAACACTTAGAACTTTTATGAATGCTCTGTTCTATCGACTAGATCTATGCATTGCTTAAGGTGTGGACCAAAACTTGCTCTTGAAAATCATCACTCATGTCGGCCACTATTACTAATCATCATCATTTGTCCAAAAAACAACTTCCATACATCTAGAATCAAGATCTTCTGCAAGGTCAGCCTATTTTTCTTTTGTCTGCTTTGACAAATTGGATCTGGTACTCAGAGGCTAATATCTTTTGAATCCTTCATCACCAGAGGACAAAAATCTATAGCTAATCATGAATTTCCACCAGAGAGATTCAGACCACAATACCGGACCCTATCACCTATTCTGTTCCTGACTGCTCAAACTTAGACACATTCTGAATCTGACTTCTGATATGAACAGATTGTGTTATGTAGATGATTAGGATGATCTTAGTTGCCATCAATGACAACTTCTATCATGCCTAGTAGTGTCTCTTGCCAACAATCTCCCCCTTTGGCATTGATGGCAACACTTACTGAAAAATGACTAAGTGTTTTGTGCAACTCCCCCTTTGTCTGTACATTTGTGCACTTCACTTGTTCTGTTGCTCCCCCTTTGCTGAATACCTCATTTTTCACTGCCCTTCACTCCCCCTTTGACATCAATGGCAAAGGGTGGGGTCTGGAAGCTAAAAGTCTTGATTACATGAAATTGAGAATGTCTACAAAACTGACTTTTATTTGCACAAGTTCGAAGGCCCAAGTACTCTTCATCCCATCCAAAATTGAGATGTGCCCACTCAAAAAAAATGCATAAGCTTCTACCTTGGCTAGATCCAGAGGATCACTTGTCTGAAGTACATTCTGGGCTTTGAATAAGGCATTATGCATGGATTCCAACTTGGGAGCAATCAATCCACGGAGTTCACACATCCTCTTCATTGTATTGCCTTTCTCTTTTACTAGTCCCTTTATTTCATCTGTCAAGCTAATAACCTGACATTCCTGGCTTATAGGAGAGGTGGTTAGAGGATCAAAATTTTGAGATAGAACTGATATTTTCTGCTCTTGTTCCTTTATCTTCTTCTCAATATCCTCATTGACTTTAGACCATGATATGCAAAAATTATATATATCTCCTCCATCTCTTAGAGCATTCTAAATGCTCTTTATGCTAATGCCCAGTATCAACCTATCACTCCTTATTACATTCTTAACTTGACTGAATTTCTTGTTCAAGAACTCTTTCTAAACTTTTGCCTCCGCAAACTTTTCAAAAGACTCAAAATGTGAGTTTGTTGAACTTACAAGATATTTTAGATGTCCGGAGGGGGAATCTTTTTTATTTTTCTAATAGGTTGGCATTAATTTCTCTAGAATTCCAGTTGCAAGCCCTAGTAGCTCATTGTCCTTCATGTGGGACTTTAACATCTTTTCTCTGGCCTTTACTTGGGTGAATGATGCTATTTTCATCAATTGAATTGGAGAGAGAGCATCTAGATTGGCTAGACCTTGGAGTAGCTCAAGCTCATCAAGTTTAATCATTTCTTTTTCAAGAAGACCTTTTACTGCATCTATAGTGTCTCTTACAACCATTTTAGAACCATCCTTTTGTTCATCTAATTTATCAACATCTGCTTTAGGTGCTTCAATGTTTGCACCATCTTCTTCTGCCTTATCTTTCTTTCCTTTTTCTTCCTCTCTCTTTGTTTTACTCTTCTCTATGTTCTTTTCTGACAGACTCTTTCTTGTTTTCTCACTACTTGCTACCTGATCCGAAGGACTCTGTGTGGTAGCAATATCCTCTTCTTTTCTAGAGTGATCAGGTGGTGGAGTAACCCCTGCATCAACTATTCTGTCTATCATATCTATGTCCTCTTGATTGACTTGTTCCTCTTCCTAAGCTTCTCCAATCTTTGGATCAAGTCCATCATTGGTCTCCTCATGGATTAGTTTCGGAGGATCTAGAGTAGTACTTTGGTTATTAATTCTCTTGTTATTTTCTTCTTCTAGAGCTTCTTGTTTTGGAGCAGGAGGATTGTCTTCTTCCACTTGCTTTTCTAAAATAATGTAGTATTTATTTTTGTCTAAAGCCTTTCTTATAATTTCCTCTGTTTCCTTTGCAATTTCCTCAGTCTCACCAAACATTAGCTTGTTCATCCGAACCTTGCTTCTAAATTTATCTTTAACTTCTTTGAAGATTTTATCTGCTTCTTTTCTGGTCATTATAGGCTACAAAGAGGAGAGAACATACTCTTTGAGTTCTATGTCTTTATCCTTGGCTACTTCTTTCCTCATTTCCATTACTTTCCTTAAGCTTTTAGGAAGTTCTTATAAGATTTCCAACAGGGCTCTATTGAATTTATTCAGATATATGATAATGACATCTTCTAAAATGTTCTTGTTTGCTTGATCAAGGTTATCATAGTAAACTCTGATAGGTTTTAAATTTCCATGAATAGTGATTGTTTTTATAATTTCATAAATAGACATAACAACCTTACTAGTTGCTTGCTTTTTACTGGCTTTATTGCTTCCAGAAGGCTAGTCTTTAGAAGTCTTTGAAGTTTTGACTTTCTTGGATCTTATTTCTTTTATTTCTTCATCTGTTTCTATCTCCTCATCATCTTTTGTGCTTGAGTAGATTCTTGTGGCCTTGGTTTTCTTCCTTTTGCTTCCATGACTGGATGGAGTCACTTCTGGCTTATTGGTGGAAGTGGACTTGAGTTTCTCAGTAGGAGTTACAGAACTCCTTGTCTTGAAGAACTTGGTGGAATTTCTAGAGTGACTGCTAGCTGACTTTCTATTTTTTCTTCTATAGTCTACTCAGTGCTCTTGTTCATCTTTTTAATTCTTTCTCTATTTTGCTTTACTGCCTCCTTGGTTAGGCCAATGCTCTCAGCATACCTTTCAACTTGTCTTTGCACTTTCCTCTTGGTCTCAGGCTATTTGAACTCCACATGTAATTTTAGACTTAATTCATTGTAGGTTCCAAACCTTTCCATAGAGATATCTTTAGGTGTGCTCAGAAGATGTTGAGCATACATGTCTAGAATTTCCTCATCCACTTCATAAGCCATTGGCATTATCCATACTGTTCTTGGTTCTACAGCTTCCATCAAACATTGATCTGTGTCTACCATAAAACATATTCCATTTTCATGTTTTTCTATGACTAAACTAGGGATTCTTTCCCTTGCATGCATCAGACTCTAAAAGTTTTTGAAATATCCCCATATTGTAGTCTTTTGTGCTCCTGAATCTGCAAGATTATGTAAATGGTCTCTTATATGGATTGCCACTAGTCTGTCATTTGTCCAATGCACACCTTACACTCCAGGCACTTCATTCATAAAATAGAAAAATAGGCATATGATCAAGGAACCATATTTGAAGGAGTTTTTCTTATCTCTTTTGATTTTGCTCACATTCTCTATTAGCTAATTTTGTAGTAATTCACACAGATCATAGTCTGCATTCTCCTTTAACATCTTATAAGCTACATATATTGCAGTCCTAGAGACTAAATTTTTCCTACTTGAGTGATAAATCTTGTACTCGATTACCATAGAGGCAAATTTAACATCCGGTTCTATGATATCATTGATGGTCATTGCCCTTTTGTCAAACTTGGCACCAGAAGCATCAGTTACAGTCTAGTTTTTAATGGCTTTCAACATGGGTAATCTATCAGAGGAGTTCAACCCAATTACAATCTTGATAACATCCTTTGTGATCTTAAATGGTTTAATTAGCCACAATAATTCATCGTGTATTTGGCTTAAGATGTATCGAACCCATTCATTTTCATCAAAAGATAGAAATTCAATTATTTGCAGAAAGTGTTTTCTTTCAAGGGCTTTAAATTCAAGTCTCATTTGGTAGTTGTCATCTTTCAGATGATTCTTAAACAACTCCATCAGTTTTAGATTCCCAAATTCTTCTAGATTGCAATGAATGTATGCCCTAATATCTTCAACATGTAAAACACCATATGGGACACTCAAGAAGGCACCTAGAAGATTGACTTCAACAGATTTATAGTGATGCTTCTTGAATTTGGGATGGGGCCTCTCAGTGACATCAACAAGTAAAGGTGTAGCCATTTGCAAAGATTGAGAATTCAAGAAGTTTCGTAGAAAATAGAAATACCTTGTCTGAAGATTAGGGCTTCGCTTGGAGATCCTCTTCACACTTTAGTTTTTGGAAATTCTCATCTCTAAACTTGTTTACTTATCCTCTTCTTGCTTTCTTCTGATGCAAAGTTATCTAAATGAGGAATGAATGATCTTTTTATGTTCCACAATACCTAATTTGTCTTTGTAATAAATGCTCTGCCCTAATACATCTGGCTACTTTAGTTTATTGAACAGTTTCACATAAATTACTCCATAATTTGCCATATTCACCTCTTATCTTCTAGAATTCTTTCCAACTGTTCTAAATCAATTCAAGGTACATTTTCTTATTGTGCCAGATCCCGGCACTCACTTACTAGCCGGGGCAATTTGATTTACAATGCTGCTCCTCATGAGCCAAGGCTCTCAATTTAATTCCTTAAGGAATTTTCAGTACCAGATTCTGGTGCAGATCCATTATTATCATCCATAATTGTTTCCTTGACCCATATCTTGTTTGATTCATTCTGAGTCTCATTCATATCAATTTTTTCTTTTCCTTTGTTTTGTCTCTACTCATCTAGTTTTCTGCTTATTGGGCCACTTATTTCATTGTTCCTACTTCTGCACTATCTTGCAATATGAACAGATTTATTGTAGTTAAAGCACACAACATTTCTTTTCTTGTAAACCTAATTTTCTTTTGATCTGCACTGATTAGCCATGTGTCCAAATCCATTACAAACAAAGTAGTAACCATTGAAAGAATTGCTAATTCTTCTATTGTTAGCATTATTCATCTTCATATTTCTGCATTCATTTGATCTATGACCATACCTCTTACATTTGAAGCATTGACCATAGAAGGATGGACCATTTTGATTTATGTTGCTTTTGCACTGAGTAGATCTATGACCAAATTTGTTGCAATTGAAGGAATTTCCATTGAATGAAGGATATCTTTGAGCATTAGGTTGTCTTACCAGAGGTTTTATAGTTCTATTTCTCCCATTCCTAGATTGAAAATTTTTATGTCCAGATTCAGAGCTTTCACCTTTCTCATATCCAAGACCATGCTTGTCATTAGCCCTTTTTTGTCCTTCAAGTAGTGCTTCTAGTTTTACTGAGCTTATCTTGAACTTCTCCTTATATTCACTTGCAACTTCTAGGTCATGTTTGAGAATGATAATTTGCCTCTCAAGTTCTCTCTCATTGTCTCTACTTTCTTGTAGATCAGATTCTAGATGTCTAGCTATTCTATCCAATTTGCAATATTCTTCAATTCTTTCTCTTAGTTTTTTATTTAGATCTTCTTCAATTTTCTTCCTATCTTCACTTTCTTTGGTTTGCCTCATTCTGGATTCCATTTCAATTTTTAGAACAAAAACTTCATTTGGTAGCTTCTCACATTCTTTTGTCTTTTCTTCCAAAACTTCATTCATGCCATTTTCTTTAGGTAAACTGGATAGCTACAGAAGTAGTTCATTTTTCCTTTATAGAGATTTCTTTAATTTGTCTTTTAACGATTCAATGGTATCATCAGCATCTTTGAGTTCACCTTTCAAATTGTTAATTCCTTCTTTAGATTGAACAAGCTCTTCCAGGGCCACTTGAAGTTGATCTTTGAGTGAACCCATTTCAGAATCCTTCCAAGATCTTTTCCTTAGGTTGTTAGGCTTTTCAAAGGAACCTTGCTCTGATACCAATTGTTGGCTTAGGTATGAACAACTGAGCAGGCGGGGGGGGGGGGGTGAATCAGTTGTCACACATTAACTTTCTTTTCTACTTTGAATCAATTCAATGATATAAACATTTCAGTATCAATCAATAACATATGAACAAAAAACTTAAATAACACATTAGACACCAATATTTTGATGTGGAAACCTGGTTAAGGGAAAAACCACGGTGGGGGTTAACCCACAAAATTAATACTCTGTTAAAAGTATTTTTACAAATGGGAATGCACATGCATTCAGGCTCACTACTCAAAAGGAGGCTCACTGCCTTTGGAAATATTATAAAAAAAATAATAGAGGTCTAAACTGATTAATAGCATCTACTCATGCAAGAGTTTTAGTTTTGGTTGAGTACAAAAATAGATCTTACACATTTCATCTTTGATTTGCTCTTCTTAATGTTCTACCTTCATTCACACTTTGGATTTTTGTTCTTCTCACATACACCTTTTTTGCATATATTCCACACACAAAATCATCTGATTCCATCAGCTATTTATATCTGTAACATGACCTACAATCATTTTATCAGTCGACTTCAACAACACTTAGAACTTTGATGAATGCTCTATTCTGTCAGCTAGATCTATGCATAGCTTAAGGTGCAGACCAAAACTTGCTGTTGAAAATCATCACTCATGTTAGCCACTATTACTAATCATCATCATTTGTCCAACAAACAACTTCCATACATCCAGAATCAAGATCTTCTGCAAGGTCAACCTGTTCTTCTTCTGTTTACTCTGACAAACTGGAACCTAGTACTCAGAGGCTAATATCTTTTGAATCCTTCATCACCGAACGACAAAAATCTAGATTTAGATTGTTTTGACAATGCATATAACTCCCTTAGATCCGCATCTAATCATGACTTTCCACAAGAGAGATCTAGACCAAAATACCAGACCCTGTCACCTGTTCTGTTCCTGGCTGCTTGGACTTAGACACATTCTGAATATGACTTCCGGTATGAATAGATTGTGTTATATGGATGATTAGGATGATCTTAGTTGCCATCAATGACAACTTCTATCATGCCTACAGTGTCTCTTGCCAACACTTCCTCCAAATCTCCATTCAAGAATGCTGATTTGACATCCATCTGATACATTTTAAAATCTCTGAAAGTAGCAAATGCAAGAAACAATCTAACTACCTCTATTCTTGCCACAAGAGCAAAAGTTTCTTCAAAATCAATTCCTTCTACTTGAGAATAGCCTTTTCATACCAACCTTTCTTTGTTTCTTACAACTTCACCATCTTGATTTAGTTTATTTCGGAAGACCCATTTGGTTCCAATCACATTTTTGTCCTCAAGTCTATGAACAAGATCCCAAGTGTGGTTCTTTTCAATTTGCATTAATTCTTCTTCCATTGATTTTACCTAGTTTTCATCATTGCAGGCTTCACTTACTGATTTAAGTTCAATCCTTGAAATCAAACAAACTCTTCTTGATCTTCAACAACTCTTCTCCTAGTTTGAACACCTTTATTTCTATCTCCTATGATTTGATCTTCAAGATGATTCATTCTTACATACCTATGGGTTTTGGGAATTGCTTGAACTTCTGTTTCTTGAGCTTGATCCTCAACATATGTACTATTTTCTTGAGTTCCTAGAGTTTCTAGATTAATCCAAATCTGAGTCAGAGTCTGAACTAACCTTCCTTGACTTTGAATTTCATCTTGATCATCTAAATCATATTCGTAGAACCTAGAATGTCCTTCCTTGCTCTCATCAACTCTAACATTAGTACTTTCAACAATCTTTTTCAGCCTTTTGTTAAAGCACCGATAATCCTTACTTTGAGTAGAGTACCACAAAAATATTCCCTCATCGCTTCTTGTATCAAACTTGCCTAAATTCTCATCTCTTTTGATATAGCATTTACTACAAAAAACTCTGAAATATCTCATAGTAGGAGGATGACCAAACCATAGTTCATAAGGGGTCTTACCAGAATTAACTTTGATCTGCACCTGGTTAAGAGTGTAGATAGCAGTACTTACAACTTCTCTCCAATAAACTTGAGCAACATTTGTTTCCATCATCATGATCCTGGCAACTTCTTGAATGGTCCAATTCTTTCTTTCCACAACTCCATTTTCTTGGGGAGTCCTAGGAGACGATAACTATCTTTTTGTGCCATACTTTTCACAGAAAGCATCAAACTCATTGGAAGTAAATTCTCCACCTCTGTCAGATCTCAGACATTTCAATTTTTCACCAATCTCATTTTCCACCATCACTTTGAACACCTTAAATTTGTCAATAGATTTTGATTTTTCTTTTAGGAAAGTTACCCACATCATTCTAGAGTAATCATCAATCAGTAACATGAAATATCTATCTCCTTATACACTCCTAATTCTAGCAGGACCATAGAGATTAGTATGTACTAGTTCCAATCCTCCACTTGAAGCTTGTTCCTTACTTTTGAATGAAATTTTACTATGTTTCCCCAATTGACATTCTCTACACATGCTATTAGGTTTCACAAGGTTTGGAAGATCTCTTATAGCCTAAGTGCTACTTATTTTGACAATGTTATCAAAATTCACATGACACATCCTCCTATGCCATAAGCAACTTTGATCTATCTGAGAAATCAAACAACTTTTTCTAGAACTACTTAAATGAAAGATGTTATCTATAGTTTGAGTACCGGATGCAATTTCAATTCCAGAGCTCTCCAAGATTCTGCATTTTCCATCCTTGAATCGAAGATCATAATCTTTGTCAACCAACTGTCCAACATTGAGAAGATTATGTTTCAGTTCTTCCACATACAGAACATCATTGGTGCTATTCTTACCATCAAAAGAGATGGATCCTCTGCCATAGATTCTACTAGCTTAGTTATCTCCAAATTTCACAAGCCCTCCTTCATAATTTTTGAAGTTCACAAACTTACTCTTGTCTCTAGTCATATGATGAGAACATCCACTATCAATCACCCATTCATCTTTCTTAATAACTTGAGCAGCCAAGGCACTTTCCATATTTGCATAGCTAGCAGATTTAGTAGACACTATATCTTCTTCTTTGATGGCAATGAACACCCAATCATTTTCAAAGGAACCTCCATGATCAGATTCATCATCTGTGACTCCTTCTTCTCCAGCTTCTTGGACATAGTAACATTTGTTCTAATTTTTGTATCTGTTAGGGTTTGGTTTTGAAAACCTCTCCGGACATCTTGAGGCAAAATGACCAATCCTATTACAAGCAAAACATTTGAGTGGCAATTTTCCTTCATACTTACCGGATCCTCTTGGCAATCTTTTGGCAAGAAGAGCTTCAACATCTACAGTTTCAATTTCAACATATTCATGACCCTTTCTTGTCTTCATGACTCTATTTGATCTTGCAAAAGAGATTTCACCTGGGTGCTATCTTTGTTTTCCATATACATTGGCCTTAAATGTAGATTCAGACTTGGGAAGAGAATCACCAAACTCACTTAATACAAAAATTAAAATTTTGCCAACTAGTTGATCTCTTGTAACTTCTTAGATAGTCCTAATCTCCCCTATAGCAATAACCTTATGTTTGTATGAATCAAGTAAAGATCTAAGCACTTTTGATAGAATCTCTGATTCTTCCAAAGTTCCACCAGCACACCTAATACCACACACAAGTTCATTTATCTTTTTCATATAGAATGTGATGTTTTCATCTTCACTCATCCTCAGAGTTTCATGTTTTGCTCTTAGACTTTGCAGCTTGGTACATGTGACAAATTTATCACCTTCATACAGATTCTCCAACATTTTTAGATTTCATGAGCCATTTTTAGACCAAAGACATTTGTCATTTCTAAATCAGTCAGGGCACTCAATAAGGCTTCTTTAGCTCGAAGGTTATTTCAGCATCTTTGATTTGATCTAGAGTTAAAGGACTTTTCTCCAGAGGTTTATACTCAACACTGGTTATCACCTAATAGGCATTGCAAATGGCACTCCATGCGATTCTTCCAAATAGAATAATTTGTTCCATCAAATCTCGGACTATCCTTCTTATAGGTTGACATCCTAGATCTCCTCAAGTGGTCAAGCTTTTATAAGAGGATCTAGCTCTGATACTAATTGTTGGAATTAGACTAGACAACTAAAAGGGGGGTGAATCAGTTATCACACAAAGTAAACTTTTTCTACTTTTAACCTTCTTTATTAACTTGCTATCAGATTAATGATATAAACATTAAAGCATAGATCAACAACATATGAGCAAAAACATAATCAACACACTTGACACCAACATTTTGATGTGGAAACCCAGTTAAGGGAAAAACCATGGTAGGGGTTAACCCACAAAGATTTGTACCCTGTTAAAAGTACTTTAGAAAAATAGATGGTACATGCCTTCAGGTGCACTACCCAGAGCTCATTGCTCAAAAGAGAGGCTCACTACCTACAAAATTTATTTAGAATAGAAAAAATTAACTGAGAAATAGCATCTACTTCATGCCTGGTTCAGTTTCAATGAATGCTCATAAAACTTCTCCTTTGCCCCAAATTCTTCTTCACTAACTTTTCACTCTACACTGCTCTCGCTCTTTTTCTTCTCTTCTTTGCTTCTGATCCTTTATTTGGATTTAATCTATTTTGGTCAAGGACAATCTTTAACAACCCTTCAACAAGTATTTATACACTTCATCAACCTTGGAATCATCAACAAGGTCATCCAATCTTAATGCGGATCTTTACACTATCAGCCAAACATAGATGAGACTTGAATCTTCCTCTACTAACACATCACGCTTCATAAAATGATTTTTAGATCATCTGCAACATGCTAGGAACATCCGATCAGCCAAGACTGGGAAGAACATCAACTTCAAAGAGGAAATCTTCAATAACAAGATCAAACTCCAATGTGGACCTCCAACATAGTAGCCACATGATCCATAGACTTCCACAAGCACATTGAACTCACCAGTAACATCCACTCTAAACCAAAATACCAGAATCATTTGTATCTTCCTCCAAAACCTCAAGAACACTCTCTACCATGACTATCAAACTAGAAGGATGGATTGCAAACCTCCAAACCACAAATTACTAGAGTTGATGGTACACATTGACTTCCCAAACATGCCTTTAGATCCATAGACTATAATATTTCACTGTGAAGCAATCCAAACCAACTTATTGTCACTCTATCTCTTCTGAATACTGTAAGATCTAGTTCTACTCAGATGACCATAACTTCTTCAAATCTTCATGTGGACTTTTCAATTCTTAATTGGAACAACCTCTGACAATCCTCTACATAGCCATAAGGTCCACGAATATTGAGTCTTCATTAATTTTCTCAATATCCTCAACATTCCAGTCTCCTAAACAGGTAACAAAATAAGGCACAGTTGACACTAATGACAAGAAGAATATGTTGACATCAATGAGAACACTACTTAGGCACATATTTGCAACACTTGTATGGGGAAACACACACGCAAGACATGCAAAACCTCCCAAAATGTAGGAAACACTCATCGCGCTATTCTTTAGACTGCATATGGGGCAACAAACATGCCAAATAAAGTAAGCACGCCAAACACACACACTTGAAGACATAGAGAAAACATGGTAGACAAGCAATGGAGTGTACCTATTTGTAGGTCCAACACCATCTCACGCACATTATGGGCACACACCAATGATTGGGCTTTGCCACAACAATTGCCAAAGACACACTTAAGAGTTGAGTTAGTCACAAAATTGCTCCCCACCTCCATAGAGGACTTTTAAAAATGACAGGATGGGCAATCTACTCTGAGAAATACACCATCCCCGCCTCCATAGAGGGATTAAGGTGAAAAGGATATATGCGATATCTCACCTCCATAGAGGGCTTAAATGATTAATTGATTGCAAACAAACTCAGAGTGTAGGATGTACTCATCGCACAAGACTACACCTAAGGACAAACACATTGCTAGCATCTAGAACAGACAACTTACCTTATATATGCCCCCACCTTAAGGTGGTTGATATAATGTATTGATATCAAGCATGTTAAGGTAGGAAGAAAACACACAAGGGAACATAGACTCTCGCAAAGCCCATGCCCCTTGGAGGTGACATGTACTTCACGATCAACAAATGTTCCCACAAACACATCTCTGCAAGAAACATGTTAGTGTCTACAACGTCATGATAAACAACAACATTAGTGCATATGATTAATCACACAAAGAGCTAAGGTTATACCATGAATTTAGAGTTTGAGGATAACCGTGGGGATATATCATGAAGCTCTCTGAATCAAGTACCACCAAGACTAGATTCAAAGACAAACAAAGGCGCATAGAGCAGCAGTATTGTTAAGGTTTGTAAATGAGATAAAAACATCATCAAATTCACTATGTGGAAAGCATGAGTGCTTCCACTAGCCAAGCGTTAGATAAGATATACAACCCCATCGTCATATTAGGAACTAAGTCCATTTTTTTTATTGCTCTCGAAAGGGACACTAGGTCTGCATCAGTATAAATATTTTTTTCATCATCTTCCCACTAGATAGAAACACTTGAAGAAGGGAAACAATAAATAAGAGAGGAGAAACAAATGTCTTAGGGACAGTCACATAGGAGGGCGCCCCCAACTCACCAACTGCAATGCTATGTCCGTAAGACACAACACACAACAATGAAATTATAGAGAGAGGCAATATAGAAGAATGATGATACAAATAGAAGAAGGTCACAACAGAGGCAGTCTCCTGGTATCCTGGACCTTACGAGATAATTAGGGGTCATCACAGGAGGCCTAAACAACACATAACACATCACGGGGGAAGCACATCATGAAAGAGATAAAGGGTTAGAAATACTTACCTGGTAGCACCATCATTAAGAACATACACATTTAGGATATCTCTCATGTTGTTTTAATATTGTATTAACATTAAGTTTAGGACAACAAGAGGCTTTGGTGGGTTTCAAAGAGCGGTATCCTATATCAATTCTGTAGTTAATTCCAACTTGTAAAGGTACTCTAATTCCTTATTGATTTACACTGCAACCATCACCTACATAGTCACTATTTTTGTACAAGATTTGAAATCCACGACCATATAGAGAGTCCATTTCTTTAGAAGAAGGTGAAGCCTCATATGTATCATAATTTGTAGTATAAGTGAGGGTATTGTCTTTATTTTCAACCAAGGAAACTTTGTTTTTCTGAGATGTTTCAAAAGATTGTTTAGATGAGATCGATGTGACTTTTGATGTATCAGGTTTATTAAATTTGTATTCCCCTGTACTACAAGGGTTAAAATCTAATGAACCCAAATCATTACCAATAAGTGTATTTGATGGTTGAGAGTCTTGTACAACATTAGTCATTGATGGATCCCTTGCAAATTGTTTAAGCTCATATGATTGTAAACTAGTTTTTGCATTTCAATGTGTAAATAGTTATCTAGTTCAGGATTAGCATGAATAGTATAAAGTTTATCTTTGAATATAATTTTGATTGAACAATGTAGAGTGGAAGGGACTGCCCCCAATGCATGAATCCAAGGTCTACCAAGAATCATGTTGCAAGATAAAGAACTAGGCATGACATGAATTAGGGTAGGCACCATCATAGGTCCCACTTGTATAGGTAAAGTTATAGTACCTATGGATTGTCATCCAACATTGTCAAAACCACAGATACTTAATAGTTCCATCTTGATGGCAGATTTATCAACTTTAATCTTATGTAATAGGTCAATGCCACAAACATTAAGAGCCAATCCATTCTCAATCATAACTCATTTTACCAATGTTTTTTTATTGTGACAAAGATTATAAGAGGATCATATTGGTTTTGAACTTCAATTGATGGTAATTCTTGTGGTTGAAAGAGAATATGTGTTTTTGTTGCATGCATACTATCCAATACGGCTGCTACATCTTTCAGCTTAATAGTAGGTGGCATAATCACCTTTTGTAAAGCTTCTTGTAGCATTCCATGGTATTTAGGTGATTTTTATATCAAATCCCAAAGAGAGATCTTAGCTGGAGTAGCACGAAGTTGTTCAACAAGATCATACTTTTGACCACTTTTATCAGTAAGATGAGGTGGTGGATGGAGCATAGGTTGAGAACAAGGAAGAGAGATAGGCATGTATGGTGCTTGCTTACTTTTCTTGTTATTATGTGTGTTATATGTGTGAGCAATCGCATTGTGGTGTGGTTGTTGTAACACATTTTGAACACCTTGACTCGGTTGAGCAATTTGTTGTCCATATTTATAGATGTAATCGGGGGATCTACCTTGAACAATAATCACCGACTTTAAGAAAGAGGGTGCACTAGGTGCCCCTCAAACAATCATCTTAGGAATATTGTTACAAAGTTTATTAGTAAGTATCGAATTAACATGGTTTCCCTCTTGATTGCACCCAACATCCATCTCTGAAGTATTTAATGTGAGAGACCTTTTCTCATCCACTAATGCTACATCTTGGCCAAGGAGAGCAATGGGATGAGAGGAAGGTACATCATCATCATCATACTCTATGGAAGAAAAAGGCTTTTCACTCTCATCATTCTCATGAGTGTTCCTAGAGATGAATTTGGTTAAATCTTTTAATATCAAAGGATGTTCACTCATGAGGATTAGGAATTTGTCAAAATCAAGATCTTTGATAAATGCATGCAGAGATACCATAGAAAAATGACATGAAGGTGCCATTGCATTGTTTTCAATGTAAAATCAGATTTTAAAATCTTATCAAATTTGATGCAAAACACAAGTGCAAGACTATATGCAAAAAGTGACCTAAATGCTTGCTTTTCTGTACTTTTTTCAATGCAAATGAATGAAACAAAAGGTGTTGTAAGTATTTTGATTAGGGGAAGCAAATTATATGTCTGATATCAGTCTAAAACAGAAATAATATCTTTCAAAACACACTCTTGATGCAAATCTAAGATTATGCCAAGTCAAAATATAGTGAAAATATGTCAAAATGGGCACTTTTTTCACCAAATCTTGATGTAAAAGAGCATGACAAAGGGTGTTGTGAGGAAAATGATGATGGAAAAAAAAATATATTAGTAATAACAGCCACTTAGGGTCAAAATACCCAACACAACACACTTTTAGTGCCACTTAAGGTCAAACCCTTGTGAAAATATAGCAAAAATAGGCTATTTTTCACGGTTTTTTAACTCAAAGACCTAGAAAATGGGGTGTTGTCATGAATTTTAGGAGGTGAAGTAGATAATAGCAATTATATCAGTCACCTAAATCTATAAAATTTATCACAACACACTTGGAGTGCAAACTAGGGCAAACCCTAGGGCAAAAATAGCAAAAATATGTAGTTTTTCACCAAATTTTCAATACAAGAGGCCAATAAAAAGGTGTTGTGAATATTTTTAGGAGGGGAAGAGAATAATTACCCTGATAAAATCCAATTGGTGCAAAAATACCCTTCACAACATGCCTATGGTGCAAATTTAGGGACTCAATAAGGCCAAATTTAGTAAAAATCAGTGTTTTTGAAGCCCTAGGTTTGAGATCTTGACACAAAAAGTTATATGAATGATTTGAGGTCTAATTTATGATGATAATGAAATACTCTCAGATCTAAATATGATTTCCAAGCTTGAACATGCAAAATGCCAATGCAAATCTAATGAAAATGCATGAAAATTACTAGTTTTTTGTTAAATTTTTCTATGCAAAAATGTAAATATTTAAAATCTAAATAAAAATTTATAATAAAATGCAATAATACAGCCAAATTATAATTTGAATGACCCTCTAAAATCATTAGAAAATTTGAAAGAAGATTTTCCCTACTAACCCTAGATTTTGGAATTACTAGGTTATATGAAAATTGTCAAAATTTCTACAAAACCCTAGCAATTAAATGATGAAAATGCAATGCAAATTATTGTATTTTTATAATTTTCTATAGTTTATATCAGATATGATGCAAAAATTATGAATTATAGAAAATTAGAAATAACTGATGCAAATTAGTAAGCCTAACAATGCAATTATTTTGAATTTTTCAAAATTTTCAATTTTTTTGTAATTTTATCAATGCAATAAGATGAATGACTATATGAATGAATGAAATTAATCTAAATTTAAATACAAACACTCAAAAAGTTGCAATTAATTCCAAAAACATGGGTTCACCAAAATGTTTTAGATAAATTTAGATTGCTTAATGTTTTGATTGTTAGATGTTTGAATCCTCGTTTCACCTAACACAATCAAGGACCTTCGAATCGAGTGGTAGAGCACTAATAGGTCCTTGGTCACTTAAAAATGTAGGGAAACTTGGATTAGGATGTTTAATTATCATTTTTCCTTCTCTTATGCTTAATTGACCGTTAAAACCCTAATTTCATAAATACGACTGTAAATAGAAGAATAATAGAAAAAGCTCTTGCAGAGGGAAGTGAAATATCAAATCATAGAGTACCTATTTTTAGAGCTCAAAGGTGAAAAAGTCGGGGACACAGGAGTGGGTGCCCAAGTCCAAGATCTCGAAACTTAGTTTGCAAATCTTTCCTGTTGTTCCAAAGATTTTCCCGTTTAGAATTTGGAGGGCTAATGAGCGGGTGCCCAAGTCCAGGGTACTATTTTTCCTTCTGTTTTGCAATTATGACACTTCAAGATGCCTTCCTATAACTTCACTTTGTTCAACTCCTCAACCTGTAACTTGCAAGCATGAAAACTTTGGGAGGGGGTTGTGGTGTTTAGAGGCTTGCCTTAGTCAAGCCCAAGAGGACACTTAAGTCTCTGAACACCATTGTCAAATAGAGAGTGCCCTTATGAGGCAGAGGCAAAAACCAAAGGAAATGATGATGAAAACACAATATAATGTCACCCTATAGTGAAGATCTCATGGGAGGAATAAGCTTTTCATTCCATAAGGAAATGGATGCTCAAGTCTGCAAACACAAACACATAGACAACACAATTTTGCTCTTTCAACATAATGAAAGCCTTGAATCGCCTTGAGAGTGCACAAACATCACAATGATCATCTAGTTTATAAATGAATGCCTAAACATGCTTATATATGCAACTACAAACATTCCCACCAAGATTTCGTAAATTAAAACTTACCGTGTCGGCATAGGACTCAAATAACGGTCACAAGCGGATACCTAAAAATTGGGACTGCCCCAAAATAGGGTAGGACTAGGGCACGGGCACCCAAGTCCTCCCCTCCTATTTTGGGTAGGGTCAAGCTCAAGGGGTCCTCCTATGTCCCATTTGTCATTTTACCTAGGGCTCATTCCATTGGGATGCCAAATTATGAAGTAAGATGTCCTAAATGCGTGTAAAAGACCCAGGAGCTAAACCTTATGAGGGAAAAGTCCCCAAGGGGACATTTTCTGATGTTACAACATACAACTCTTCATCTTGCTTCACCAATTCACCATGCTGCCATGATTCTAATCTATCTACTCTCACATTTATATCAGCCATCATCTCGAGAGTATTTTGCTCTTGATACTGCCTCCAACCTTCCCATATCATGGGCTTCCTCAAGTATATCCACATCTCATCTGTTGCAATCTTACATAATTGTCACTTCATGTTCTCCAATCTTCCATCAAAGTCTCAATCTGTAAAAACAAATTTATTAGTAGCTCCCCAACTCTCACTTGCTTAGGACTCCTCTCTACCTACAACAATCTTTTGAGCTCTTCACAACCACCTTCTCTCCCGTAGATCCTAGTGGATCCTCTCCACACTCAGGTTACTAGCTCTAATACCATATGATGCAATGAGACTCCCACCTGCAGCTCATAACTCAAATCTACTCAAGACACAACTCATATGCAACCATAGGCACAAATTCATTATTTATTTTATTGAATTTGAACTCACATACAATCTATTGATTACACAAATTTGTACAAACAAATTACAACTACACTCATGGCCTCCAATGGCCTCTCTCACAGAAACATATCAAATCTTCCCTATGTCTATTTAAGGATAGCGAATCTCACTTCACTCCTATTCCATTCTCATGGGAAAAGCTCTGCCAAACCTTGTAACTTTCTCCATGAGCTGGCTTCTCTCTGTTTTGCCAAAATGGGCACTCTATTTTACTCAAGACTAGCATTGCAATTCATCCAATCCTTTGTTATCTTTTCAGCCTCCAGTGAGGAGTACAACATCTACACTTTTAGGCACCTCCTCCCTACCCAAACTTGCAACAAGAAAACAAATTAAATGCTTCTATGAGGCATCCCTTCTTTTTCTCTTCCTTGGCACCCTATCCCTTCATATTTCTGCAATAAAATCTTTCTTTATGCCATTGCCTTTTGTGTTAATAAATAAAGAAAGAAATTCTCATTTGGGAGGTGTTGAAATTTGTCCGAAATTGGTGCTTCATTCCCCTTTAAACTCTTTCAGTTTTAGCTTCTTAAAGGAATTTAATTTTCACCATTTTCTATTGTAAAATCATCTCAAAAGCTATCTTTTCTTTCATGAAAATATGCTTTAAGGAGGAGTTGCAAAATATGGTAGTTACCAACTTTTTGACTCTATCATGAATTTTTTTAATCTATTTTCAAATGTAAACACATCTAGATTCTTTATGCAATGGATGAATGAAGCATAAATGAATTAAAATTAGTAAACTACTTTCCATGATCTCCATAATACCTCACCAAAATTAAATGGTCAAACTGGTGCTTTAGAAGTCAAAATTGGATGCCGACAAACTACCAGATATCAACATTTCCAATAACTTTTACCTAGAATCTCATCTACACGTGAAATCTTCCAAAGATGTGAATAATGTCACTATGATGCTTCCCTCCAAAGGATTTTCCTTCAAACTTTACAAAACTTGAGAAATTAAATTCCCTATAAACTGCTAGCCATGAATAGAGAATTTTAAATTCTACCAAATGGTGAAAAATTTGGTGACAATTCCTTTTACATATTTGGAGAAACATATTCATGTCTCTACCCCTAAAAGGATTTTTTCCTAGATCTTAGGGATCTTTGGAAACAATTGTTTTGGTGAAATTGCCTACAGGAGCCTTAAAACAATGATTCGGTGAAAAATTGAATATTGTAATTCTGACCATAGGAGAGATTTTTGAAGGCTGAGAGATGCCTAAAACCACCACAACACACCAAAAATGAGAAAATAAAATGCAAATATTTTTGGACGATGCAGGATCGTCATGGACCTAGGATGCTCCTGCATCAATTAGTCATGCCATTTGGTCTAACCAATGCACTGAGCACATTCATGCAACTCATGAACGATGTATTGAAAGAGTTTTTGGGAAAGTTTGTTATTCTTTATTTAGATGACATTTTGATTTTCAGTAGGACCTAGGAGGAGAAGTAGTTGATCAATCTTTAGAAATACAATTTTGCAAAGAAGGAGTTGGTATACTTGGGATTTGTTGTCTCAACCAAGGATCTTAACATGGACCCAAAAAAGTAAGGGCTATTGTTGAATGTCCCATGCCAAGGAGTGCTACAGAGGTATGATATTTTCATGGTTTGGTAAGTTTTTATATAAATTTATCAGGAATTTTAGTAGCATTTGTGCCCCAATAACTAAAACAATGAGAGGAGATAAAAGAGTTCAAGTGGACCAAATGAGAAGTAAAGAGTTTTTATATGTTGAAGAAGAAAGTCACATAGCAACCTATTTTGGCACTTCTAGATTTCAACAAGGTATTTCAGGTAGATTGTGATGCTAGAAGCAATGCCATAGGAGTTGTTTTAAATTGGGAAGGTAAGCCCATTGCCTATTTCAGTGAAAAGCTTAATGATGCCAAGAAAAAATATTATGTCTATGATCAGGAGTTTCATGCTATAGTTTAGGCTTTGAAGAAATGGAGACATTATGATGAAGGGGGTAAATCATAAAACACACAACCACAGAAATTGCACATAGAAAATAGAGCTTTCTTTACTGATTTGGACAACTTATTACATTATAGAAGCTCAAATACAATCAGAGGAATCAACCCTCCACAGGCTGCAACACATTACAACTTCCTCTCCCAAGACTGAAATCATCTGCCTTCTGTAACCCTAAATCAGCTAGGGTTTCTATTTTCCCACCTAGTCTTGACTCTACACTTTACCCCTTAACTCTACTACTACCCAAGGTTCCCAAAAATGGTTATTAATAGCCTTTTGGTGGCCAACAACCTAATTTCAAAATTTGCATCTCCCTCCAAAAATAGGTCAACTTCTAGAAGCCATAACTTTTGATCCAGGTGTCCGATTGACGAATCATTTTATGTGGCGGAAAGCTTGCAGAGTGCTCTACATGCTAAAAACCTACTCTATCGGTTTCGGCCATTTTTGGGCCCGTACGGGGCCGTTTAGTGCCTCAAACCTGAGTTTGAATAATTTTCAGGCATTTTTTGAGAAACAAAAACTTTAATATCTTTTAGCTCTCAAATGATCTTTCCGTGACTCCTTCACCAAAGGTCTTATTTTTCAGTTATGAAACTTCATGTAAAATTTCACTTCATTCCATGCCCAAATGCAAACTTTCTAAAAATAGCAGGTTGCTATTTTTAGCAGTTTGGAAAAACTAAAAGTTGTACATCATTATTCAAGCGATTATGGAACCAGAACCACAAATTTTGAAAAGAAATGGAAAGAACATCAACAATTTTGAAACACATCTTTTTTTTGGGTGATGCAAGATTGCCCTTACACCACTGGATGCTCCTGCATTAGACACCTAGGGTAATTTGAGAAGTGACCCTGTCACGTCTCAGGTGTTTATGTGAGGAAAACCCAAATGGTCAACCTCTTCCTTAGACAACCAAGAAGAATCTTCAATAGGCTTTCCTTTCCATTTCACCAGATATTCTTCATATTGCCTATTCCGAGTACTTCTTCCCACACGGCTATCCAATATCTCTTCTATCTCCTCGGTTGAAGTAGATGCTGGAATACTCCACTGTTCTTCTGTTGGTCCTGTTGTGATGCTCACAACATGCCCCATTTTACTCCTTAGCAAAATGAGGACCCTTTCTATGGCTTTGCTTTTGTTTGTGTGTGTGTGTGGGTCCACTTGGTGGTAAAAGGGAAAAGGAAGTGAAGGTACAAACCCTGTTTAAAATAAAGAAAAAATAACATTAAGTACCAAAGCAGAATATGGGTGAATTCCTTGTCAAAAATGAGTGAGGGTTGCTTTTTGAACCATTTTAAAATTCCCAATATTTTGCAAGATATGTATGTTTTTGGTAAAATGTATAATAAGAAGGTTTGTATGTTGCATATACAAAGCTGTTTGTATATCAAGTCATGGTATGAGTCGCATGTGGGAGTTGTCGGGTTTATTACATCATTATACTTGTATGTGTTTCGTTAACGCTTCATCCTTACATACAAGTTGGGCCTGAAAGAGTTCAAAGTTTAAATAAATAATTCATCAAGTCCGTTAGATGTATTTTAGGTTTGTATGTTTGGCAAAGGGAAACATACAAGATGATATACAATGGGATATGCATGCCACGGAACTAAAAAGATTATGAAATGAAGTTTTATTGTTGTATGTTTCATGCATTGTATGTATGTTTCAGGTTATAGATTTCAATATACATACAATGCGGAACTCAAGAAGGGTTAAAATTTGGTTAAAGCGATGCATCATGACTTTAAGTATATCGGAAGATGCATTGCACTTTATACACCATAGAGCTGAAAGATAAGTAAACTGTGGTTTATAAAAATGATAAGTCCGAAAAGGTGATAGAAAAGGAGTTTTTATGTATTGGGCTTTGTATCTAAAAAATTAGATACAAGTATTGTTGCATTTCGGAAGATACAATCAAAAAAGTGAAGTGGGTCCCACCGTTTGCATGTCAGGTTTGTATAATTACAATGTATATTTTTTATATACAGGCCAATGTACAAGTTGAAAGATGCAAATAGGAGATACAAGCCGGATGCCCAAAGGAAGTTCAAGATAGAAAAGTCTTTGTATATTTAAATGCTTGTATGTTTATGATGCAGAGGCACCCACACTATAACCTTACAATACAACATGGATGTCTGCAGCCCATCATCATCATCATCATCATCACCATCATCATCATATTTTGCTTAACACTGCCAGCATCATCATATTTCCTGTGCCGACCGATATCCTCCTGATGACAAGCCCTCGCCCGTTCGCATGTCAACAGCATCACCTTATTCGATTATCGACAGCATCATCATGTTCGACCAGCACGAACATCCTCCTGACGTCCACTGTTCACTTCAGCGACAACTTCCGTCTTCACTACCTTCAGCATCATGATATTCAACATCATGATAATCAACAGGATAAAGAACATCTGGTTCCTTCCATTTATCCTGATGATGACGAATCTTAACTCCTCGCACCGTCCCTTCTGATGCTGACGTCACCCGATATCCTGATGACATATATCCTGATGACGATGACGTCACCTACAGCTCCTCAATATCCTGCTGCTCTGAAATATCCTGATGACGTATATCCTGATGATGATGATGTCATATCCTGCTGTTGGCCAAACTTAGCTTTTTCCGGCCCGCGATCAACCCGATCTTCAACGTGATGCCGATACGCTCCTCCTCGGCACCTCCTGATGATGATCACCCTGACGCTCATTCACTTCATGTATTCAACTGCATCATGCCGATCTCCTCTTACTCGGATGCTGATGCCCAAAGCGACTGCAGGATATAAGCAGAAATATCCTGATGATGCCGTTTTAACAAACTTTCCAACCTTAGCGGATTTTCACTGTTCTGATCCGCCGAACCTCCTGGGATGACTCGATCCACTTCTAGGGTGATCTTCCACACTTTATCAGCTCGACCTAGCACATGCCCATGCTAGGGTCTTCAACACCTCTCGACGGTGATCCTGCACACCTGCATGCAAACAAACAAACTAACACCTAACCTACTGTACATAACCATTCCACTGATCAGACGAATCAACTAGTGGAATGGATCAGTGGATCCATGAAACCACCAAACCAGCAGATCGATTACACAAAGGAAATCAAACAGAAGATGAAAACAAGATCTTTATTGATTTCAAAGATGCAATACAATATACTGTTTCTCACACAGCACACTCTAACTCCTCTACTCAATGCAATACTATACTATCGATCGATGATCTATAGTCAACCGATCCTCATGCTTAAATAGATTTTCCTACGAGTACTACTGACCCGACTCCAAGCGGCTGGGAACTCTCTCCAAGCGGCTGGGAGGTCCAACCGAACATACATCATGACAACTGTCCTAACAAACTACCTAAAAATAGTAAAAGCATGGTCAGCATGATCTTATCATGATCAGCATGACCTTATTACATGCATTTGGTCTTATCAGACCTTCTTGGAAACATAAACAAGACTCAAACTAACTAATTGCCTCATGAAGGCCAGCTGTCAGGTAGGTGGTCCTGCACCATACTCCCCAATAGAAAAGAACTCATGTCCCATGAGTTTAGTATGTGGAAGTCCTCCACCTTTACACTTTGCCTTTGCAACATTCTGACCTGTTCCAGCTTTGTCCTCTGCTGGCTCTTGGCTGCTCCAAGACTTCTGAACTGTAACTTGCTTTCTGGCAAGGAAATCCTCATGCCTGTCAATGTAGACCTTGCTCTCACATACCCTGGGTTTGTCAGGTTGTCTGACCAGAACCTCTATCGGAACTGCCTCTGGAACTTCTGAAATGTTCAATCATGTCTCCCTTTCAATCTTTATAGGACAAACAATAGTCCCAACTATGACAACATCCTTGTCATTCCTCTCAACTGGTTGCTGTGTACAAACCTGTTTCTGCACCTGTTGCTGACCTCTGTCAGTCAAAACTAAAACTTTCTTCAATCTGTTGTCCTTAACAACTCCTTTCCCTGCAGTATCCTCATCTGCTTTTATGCCTGCTCCTCTAGGCATCTGCACATACTCCTTCTTTCCCATCAAAATGATTTTGGCTGCCCTCTGTGCTGCAGCATCTGCCTGCAATGGCATCAACTTCATAGTCTTCCCATCTTTCTTGATGGTATAGGTATTTGCATACCCATCATACAGTACCCTTCTATCAAATTGCCATGGTCTACCCAACAGTAGGTGACAACATTCCATGGGCAAAATATCACACAAAATTCTATCCTGATATGCTCCAATCTGAAAATCCACATATGCCTATTCAGAGACAAAAAGTGATTGACTATCACTCACCCAAGATGCCTTGTAAGGGTGTGGATGTGTAATCCTTTCCAAATTCAGTTTATCCACCATTTCCTGAGATACCATGTTGTCTGTTGAACCAGTGTCAATGACAACCTTACATACTTTACCTTTGCTCTTGCAGATGGTCTTGAAAAGAGCTCTTCTTTGTGGGGATTCTTTGTCATGTACCTTCATGGTAGTCACTGTTCTTCTCATCATCAGAGACTCTCCACTCTCTGGATATGCATAATTATCAGGCTCCTTATCTTTTTGATAAGTGTTTGAACTCTGCACACTTTGCTCTCCTGTCTCTTCTTGTACAAGTTGTACCCTCTTGTCACTAGTTCTATCATTTCTGGATGATGAACCTTTGTTTTCTGGACATTTAAAGGATGGATGACCAAACTCTCCACAGGTGTAACACTTTCCTGAGAATGTAGTAGAACCTCTACCACCTCCAAATCTGCCTCTATTACCTTTCCATCCACCTCTGAAATCAGACTGTCCCTGTCCTTTACCAGTGTCTTCTTGACCCTCATTGGTTTGCTTTTGTGTAGGGGCTGCTCCTCTTCCCCTCATATTGTTTCCTCTTCCTCTCATGGACTTATCATGTCCTCTATTCATCTTTTCTTCAATCCTGATTGCCATTTGATAACAATCCTCCACATTCTTAGGGTTAGCTAAAACTAACTCATCCTGTATGTTAAATCTCAAACCAGCCAAGTACCTAGCCACCTTTTCTACCTCATTCTCATGATGACCAGATCTCATACTCAACTTATAAAACTCCTCAGTATATGCCTTCACATCCCTTTCCTTCTGCTTTAAAAATTGCAGCTTCTTAAACATCTGAATTTCATAATCCCTTGGCAAGAATTTACCTTTGATCCTTGCTACCATCTTATCCCATGAAGTGATCTTTGACTTCCCTTGTTTCCTTCTCTCAGATTGTACATAATCCCACCAAACCAAAGCATGACCTCCTAACTTGGTCTTTGCAATCTTTACCTTCTGATCCTCAGCAATATCTTCACATTCAAAGTGATTATCCAGTGCAGCAATCCAATCCAGTAACTCATCTTCATTCAAACTTCCAGTATACTTGGAAACATCAACCTTTACCTTAGGTTTATCACTCTGCACTGCCTTTAATAGTTTTGCAAGTCTCTGGTCTTCAGCATCCAGATCTTCAGCTACCTCTTCATACTCTTCAACAGTATCTTCATCTTCTTCAGACTCACTGTCTTCCACTTCCCTCTTTTTGTTCTTTTCCAGGGCTGTAAGCCTGGCTTGAAGTGCTTTAGCAAGCTCCTTCATCTTCCTCATCTCTCTGGCATGTTTCTCCTTCATCTCCTGCAATTCCCTTGCAGTACCACTACCTTTTGGAGGCATTTTATCAACCTCTCACTCAACACACAACACACAATCAACTCTACCTCTGCCCTTTCGGTGACAGAATCAACACACAACAGCCCAGACCTTTTGCTGAGCTCTGATACCACTATGATGCAGAGGCACCCACACTATAACCTTACAATACAGCATGGATGTCTGCAGCCCATCATCATCATCATCATCATCACCATCATCATCATATTTTGCTTAACACTGCCAGCATCATCATATTTCCTGTGCCGACCGATATCCTCCTGATGACAAGCCCTCGCCTGTTCGCATGTCAACAGCATCACCTTATTCGATTATCGACAGCATCATCATGTTCGACCAGCGCGAACATCCTCCTGACATCCACTGTTCACTTCAGCGACAACTTCCGTCTTCACTACCTTCAGCATCATGATATTCAACATCATGATAATCAACAGGATAAAGAACATCTGGTTCCTTCCATTTATCCTGATGATGATGAATCTTAACTCCTCGCACCGTCCCTTCCAATGCTGATGTCACCCGATATCCTGATGACGTATATCCTAATGATGATGACGTCACCTGCAGCTCCTCAATATCCTGCTGCTCCGAAATATCCTAATGACGTATATCCTGATGATGATGACGTCATATCCTGCTGTTGGCCAAACTTAGCTTTTTCTGGCCCACGATCAACCCGATCTTCAACCTGATGCCGATACGCTCCTCCTTGGCACCTCCTGATGATGATCACCCCGACGCTCATTCACTTCATGCATTCAACTGCATCATGCCGATCTCCTCTTACTCGGATGATGATGCCCAAAGCGACTGCAGGATATAAGCAGAAATATCCTGATGATGCCGTTTTAACGAACTTTCCAACCTTAGCAGATTTTCACTGTTCTGATCCACCGAACCTCCTGGGATGACTCGATCCACTTCCAGGGTGATCTTCCACACTTTATCAGCTCGACCTAGCACATGCCCATGCTAGGGTCTTCAACACCTCTCGACGGCGATCCTGCACACCTGCATGCAAACAAACAAACTAACACCTAACCTACTGTACATAACCATTCCACCGATCAGACGAATCAACCGGTGGAATGGATCAGTGGATCCATGAAACCACCAAACCAGCAGATCGATTACACAAAGGAGATCAAACAGAAGATGAAAATAGGATCTTTATTGATTTCAAAGATGCAATACAATATACTGTTTCTCACACAGCACACTCTAACTCCTCTACTCAATGCAATACTATACTATCGATCGATGATCTATAGTCAACCGATCGTCATGCTTAAATAGATTTTCCTACGAGTACTACTGACCCGACTCCAAGCGGCTGGGAACTCTCTCCAAGCGGCTGGGAGGTCCAACCGAACATACATCATGACAACTGTCCTAACAAACTACCTAAAAATAGTAAAAGCATGGTCAGCATGATCTTATCATGATCAGCATGACCTTATTACATGCATTTGGTCTTATCAGACCTTCTTGGAAACATAAACAAGACTCAAACTAACTAACTGCCTCATGAAGGCCAGCTGTCAGGTAGGTGCTCCTGCACCAGTTTATAATATACATACCTGATATACATTGTAATGTATAAAATGATATACAATTTAACATACAATGAAATATGCAAAGGTAGTACAATTTGGTTTGTATACAAATAGCAGAACCAAGTGCATCTTTTAAATTCATTTTATAAGCTTTTGAGCTCCGTTTTGTATGTTTTACCAGGGAAAATGACGAAATTGAAGAGATTTCTAATACATTCTATTAACGGTGGTGTCCATTGTTTATCATTTTTTATATCAGGTGGAGGCGAAGGATTTACCAAGGGATGATGTAAACAAGGGCATATGATGAAGATATAAAGGTGGAGCTTAAATGGCGATGACATCACAAAGGGTGGAATGGATCACAAAAGAAGTAAAAGGAGTAAAGGATTTCAATGAGAAGAAATATACAGGTGGAAAGAAGCATAATTAAAAGGGAAAAGCAATAGAAGATATTTTGAGGTTGTTAGGGATTCCAAAGGGCATCTTTATGCTCAGTATGGAATATGCTTCTTGGGAATTTTGGCAGGATTTGTTTTCCACTGTTGATACTGCACTTGAGATATAAACTGTTGATTGACCAGGTTTTGTAACCGTATTGGGGATAATCAAATCTATATCTTGAGCCCCTTTACTTTGTAAGATACATGGGAATACATGGAGGTTTCAAAAGTGAACAAAGTATGCAAGAGGGGTGACTAAAGCATAGTGCCTTGAGCAAAGCTAACAGTAGAAATTCACCTGTGGTCAGCATTGAGGAGTCCACAGAATGTCTAGTCTCCTTGATGTATCTGTGAAAATGTTTGTAAGTGTTTATTACTCATAATTCAAAGGATTTGAAGTCATAAACATTGTAAATTTGAAATGACTATCTTATGTTAGTAAATACAAACATTAATTTTCTGCGTCTATCTTCTGAGTGTGAATTGATTCAGGTATTCTCAAACATATTTTTTTTCCTTGAAGATTGCAATTTTGTATGTAAATTCATGAAAATGCTTAGGATTTATGTATGAGGATTTATTTGCTTTGAATTGATCAGCATAAATAGATTTATATGCATGAGTAATAAAAAGCTGTATGTGGATGAAATCCAATTTTCTAACCTTTTTTTTCTTTCTAACTTTTCCAAAAACAATCTTTAACTAATTAGCTAAAACACAATTATCTAAAGGAAGTTGTTAAAAATGTTGTTAAACACATGGAAATACTAAAGATTTTTGATGATTTTTCATAAAGTTTGAATAATCAAGTTTGTTTCTGTAAAGTTCATGTAAAGTTTGACTTGAAGGTTATAAATAGTTGCAAAGGATCATTGAATTGAGAGTTATTTTGAGATATTTGCACATAGGAAATGACAATTGTCAGTAGCATCACCTTAAATCTAGTAAGGCCCCTTGCATATTATAGTTTCACATCGACCTACTGAATTATCCACAAGGTCAAGACCTGACCATACGGAAACTTGGGATTAAGTAATCTTAATTGATTTCTTCATATCTTTCAAGATAGTTAGGTTCATTTTGTGAATTTTAACTTTTGTTATAAATGTGTAAAAATAATCATCAACAGGTCCATCCTTTGTTCCACCTTCATGATATTCTGATAAATCAGCAATGTTGAAAATAGGGAAAATGTTGATCTCACTCGGTAGCTCCACCTCATATGCATTTCCTAAATCATGTTTCTTCAAAATTTTGCATGATCCAAATTTCTTCATTTTCAACTTATTGTATGTTCCAATCGGAAATCTTTCTTTTCTCAAGTGAACCATGACTTTATCTCCTACCTATAATTCCTTATATCTCCTCTTCTGATCTGCCTTAGCCTTGTACTAAATGTTCATCTTATTAATGTACTTTTTCACCTCTTCATGTGTTCTGCGAAGTCTTCAGCCTCGACACTTATCTTTTCTCCTTTGTCCAGATTCCTTAACTCCGAAGCATTTCTTAGACTATTGCCATATACAATCTCAAAAGGTGATTTACTAGTACTCGTATTAACAGAATTGTTGAAGCAAATTCTGCCTGTGGTTAAATTAAATCCCATCCCTTAGGCTTATTTCCTACTAAGCATCATAGTAGATTACCCAAACTCCTATTCACCACTTCTATTTGTCCATTAGTCTGTGGATGGTGTGTAGAACTAAACTTCAAATCTATTTTCAACTTCTTCCACAATGTCCTCCATAAATACCAACAAACTTGGTATCTTGATCTGAAACTATGCTCTTTGGTAGACCATGTAATCTCACCACCTCCCTAAAAAATAATTTAGCAATATGGATAGCATCATTAGTCTTCTTGCAAGGAATGAAATGTGCCATCTTTGGGAATCTATTTACCACCACAAAAATAGAATCATGTCCTCTATGTGTCCTTGGTAAACCAAGAACAAAATCCATACTAATATCATCCCATGGCTTCTCTTGGTACAGGTAGTGGCTGATATAGACCTGTATTTTGACTTGCTCCTTTCGCCATCTAACATACTCTACAACTCTGCACAAATTTCCTCACATCCTACAGTAACTATGGCTAATAATAATTTTCACCAACAATAGCAATGGTCTTATCTCAACCAAAGTGTCCAGCCAATCCTCCACTATGCTTCTCCTTAATTAGGTTCTTTCTCATGGAACTCCTTAGAATACACAACTGGCTTACTCTAAACAACATGTCATCTTGGATTATAAAATCCAACCATTTTGTCCTATCCAAAGTAACAAGTTCCAAACAAGCTTTCTAGGCCTCTATAAAATCTAGATCTTTAGGATACAAACTTTTGAGCTCATCGAACCCAACAACCTCTATCTTCATTTCTGTCAACAAGCTTTGCCTTCTACTCAAGGCATCTGCAACTCTATTAGAATTCCCACTCCTGTGCTTCAAAAAAAATTATAGCTCTACAAAAACTCAACCCATTTTAAATGCCTTTAGTTCAACTTTCCTTGACTATTAAGATACTGCAAAGCCTGATGATCAATATATAAAACAAACTCTTTTGGCAACAAATAATGTCTCCATTTCTTCAAATCCTAAACTATTGCATAAAATTCCTAATCATAAATAGAATAATTTTTCTTGGCATCATTAAGCTTCTCACTATAATAGGCAACGGGCTTACCTTCTTGACTCAAAACAGCTCCTATAGCACTACCACTAGCATCACAGTCTACCTGAAATACCTTATTGAAATCTAGAAGTGCCAAAATAGGTTGGTCTGTAACTTTCTGCTTCAATGTATCAAAGCTTTTGTTTTCTCCTTTAGTCCATCTAAACTCTTTTCTATCCCCTCTCATTGTCTCCATTAGGGGTGCACAAATACTACTAAAATTCCTGATAAACTTTCTATAAAAACTTGCCAAACCATGAAAAGATCGTACCTCTGTGGCACTCTTTGGCGTAGGCCATTTAATGATAGCCCTCACTTTTTCCAGGTCCATCTTAAGACCTTCCTCTGAGACAACAAATCCCAGGTATACCAACTCCTTCTTTGCAAAACTACATTTCTTCAAATTATTCAACAACTTCTCTTCTCTTAGCTTCTCTAAAAATGTTCTAATATGCATCAAATGCTGATCCCAAGGCTTACTAAAAATCAAAATATCATCCAAATAAACAATAACAAAACTTCCCCAAAAAAATTTCAATACCTCGTTCATGAGCTGCATGAATGTGCTCAGTGCATTGGTTAGCCCAAATGGCATGATTAACCACTCATACAAACCTTCCTTTGTCTTGAAGGTTGTTTTCCACTCATCTCCTTCTCTGATACGGATTTGGTGATACCCACTCTTCAGGTCAATCTTTGTGAAGTACTTGGCTCCACTTAAACAGTCCATTATGTCATCCATTCTAGGAAATAGAAATCTATACTTGATTGTGATCTTATTGATGGCTCGAGAGTCTGTATACATTCTCCACTTTCCATCTTTCTTTGGTGCTAGTACTACAGGTACTGCACATGGACTTAGGCTCTCTCTTATCAATCCCTTCCTCAACAACTCTTGAACTTATCTATTCAACTCTTCACTCTCTACTAGAGTCATTCTATGGGTGGCCTTATTTGGCAAACTAGCTCCTGGTATCAAATCCATTTGATGACTTATCTTCCTCACCGGTGGTAAACCCTCTGGTACATTATCAGAGATAATGTCCTAAAATTCTTCCAACATATCTAAAGCTTCTGCTGGTACATCTTCACATTTCTCTTGACTAATCTTAGGAATCAATGCAAAACAATGATGCGCATGCTTTATACCCTCCAAACATTTTCTACCATCTACCAAGCAATTCTGGAAGTACTATATGCCTTTCCTTCCACCTCTTTCAAGGGCTTCAATTTATGATGGACTCCATCTTTCGTTAGGGAATATGTGTTTACATGGCCATCATGGATAGTGCTCCTATCATACTACCACGACCTCCCTAACAACATATGACATGCGTCTATTGGTATGATATAACACAGCACCTCATCATGGCAATCTTGAATCTTGAACTTCACTAAACACTGCTCATTGACCAAAGCTCTATGGTCCTTCTGTAACCATGCAATCTGATATGGATGTGGATGCTTTCTTCTTGTCAACTTCAACTTGTTAACCATCTCCTCTAAAACAAGATTATCAATGCTTCCACTATCAATAATAATATCACAACACTTACCTTCACATTTGCACCTTGTACAAAATAAACTCTTCCTCTGATTTGGTTCTTTCTCCTCATTCAACAATGTTCTTCTGACCACTAGGGTTTCTCCCCTTTCAACATCTTCAGAATACTCAGACTGTGCATCTTCATCTACATGTGCAACTCGTGCATTACCTTTAGGTCTTCTATTCGTCCTTCCTTGATGTTGTGGACACTCGTATGATCAATGCCCTTTTTCTCCACATTGGAAATAGGTTCCTTTGAAACCTCCTCTTCTAGGTCCTTGCCCAGGTTTGCCTCTTCCTCTCCCTCTTTGCTCACCATTGTTCTGGTCATGAGGGCGGTAGGCATTATCTCCTCTCTGAATTTGACTGGTGTCGGCTTCTTCACTTATCTTTAAATCTTCATTTTGCCCCCATAGCGTCTTCCAACAATCCTTCTACCTTGACCTCTTCCCCTTTGCTTGTTGTCATATCTTTTATTTAGCTTCTCTTCCAGCTTTAGGGAAAACTAGTTTGTATCTTCTATGGTGGTCATTCTGACTAGGCTCAGCTCTTCTTGAATATTCAGCCTCAACCCATTAATGTAACGAGCTACCTTCTCCTTGTTGGGCTCTGCAGGACCTATCATGATAGTAATTTTATAAAACTCCTCTTTGTACTCCTTAACAGACTTGTTTCCTTGCTTCAATCCTTGCAGCTTCTTCAACAACTCCATCTCATAGTCCACAGGATTGAACTGTTTCTTCAGTTTCTCCACCATTCGATCCCATCTGGTGATCTTTCGTTTTCCTCTTCTATTCCTCTCTAACTGGACATCCTTCCACCAAATACTGGCATGGCCCTTCAACTTTGTTTTTACAAACTTGACCCGATCTAGGTCCTCCACATCTTCATACTTGAAGTACTCCTCCATGTCATTGATCCAATCAATAAGCTATTCCAGATTCAAATCTCCAAAATAGGTAGAAACTTTGATCCTGGGCCTCTTTCCAATCTTCAAAATGGCCCTCAACAACCTAACCTCTGCAGGATCCCCTGTAGCTTCTTGTTCTTCTTCAAATAGCTCTTCTTCAGCTTCATCTTCGCTTTCTTGTCTTGTTCTCGGCTCAAACCCTCTTCATAGATCCTCTTGCAATGCATCGATTTGTCTTTGCAGGGCTCTAAAACCCTCTTCTATCAAATAATTCCTCCCAATATGATTTCTTCATGGAGGCATCTTGATCTCCCCAGCAAACCCACAACCTCAGGTCCTAGTGCAAACAACCTCACGGTTGGCAATATGTCTACACACTTAGGAACCCTTGCTCTGATACCACTTGATGAAGGGGGTAAATCATAAAACACACAATAACAGAAATTGCATACAGAAAATAGAACTTTTTTTATTGATTTGGACAACTTATTACATTACAGAAGCTCAAATACAATCAGGGGAATCAACCCTCCATAGGCTGCAACACATTACAACTTCCTCTCCCAAGACTCTGGAATCATCTGCCTTTTGTAATCCCAAATCAGGTAGGGTTTCTGTTTTCCTACCTATTCTTGACTCTACACTTTCCCCCTTAAATCTACTACTACCTAGGGTTCCCAAAAATGGTTATTAATAGCCTTTTGGCAGCCAACAACCTAATTTCAAAATTTGCATCTCCCTCAAAAAATAGGTCAACTTTCGGAGCCATAACTTTTGATCTGGGTGTCTGATTGACGAACCATTTTATGCATCAAAAAGATCACAGAATTCTCTACACGTAAAAAACCTACTCTACTAGTTCCAGTCATTTTTGGGCCTGTACGAGGCCATTTAGTGCCTCAAACCTAAGTTTGAATAATTTTTATGCATTTTTCAGGAAACGGAAACTTTAATAACTTTCAGCTCCCAAATGATCTTTGCATGATTCCTTTGCTAGTCTTATTTTTTAGTTATGAAACTTCCTGTAAAATTTCACTTCATTCTGTGCCCAAATGCAAACTTTCTAAAAATAGCAGGTTGCTATTTTTAGCGGTTTGGAAAAATTGAAAGTTCTACATCATTATTCAAGCGATTATGGAACCAAAACCACAAATTTTGAAAAGAAATGGAAAGAACATCAACAATTTTGAAACACATCTTTTTTTTGGGTGATACAAGATTGTGCTTACACCACTGGATGCTCCTGCATCACGTTATTTATTTTCAAAAGAGTTTGTTCTATGCATTGATCACCAGAATTTACAATTGTGATGGGTAAAATGTGGGATTAATCAAATCAATAACAAACCCAATACATCAATGAAATATGAAAGAAAAAGGATTTAAAATAACAACGAGAGATACTTACAACCTTTACCTTATGCCTTCCATTGTTCACCTTTTCTTTCTTGATCTTGATGGAGATGAAAATGTTGGCAAGAGACACTGTGTGGCTTCATGAATATTGTCATTGATGGCAACAAAGTCCATCCCACACATCTGCAGGACATGGTATGTCTATACCAGAAGTCAAATTGAAAAGTACTTTGGTCTGGTGAAGCAAGAACAGAGCATGCAGCAAGGTTTAACAATTAGGTCTAGATCTCTCAGAGGAAGGATCTCAGAAAAGTGCAGACTTTGGGAAGTCAAGAGGAGTACCATGACTGATACATTCGAGAGATTGACCCTCCGATGGTGAAAGAATGAAAAGATATGAGTACCTAAGTCTTGGGTTCCTGTTTGGCAGAGTAGACTGAGGAAGAACTAACCAACAGAGCATCAGACCTTAATCCAGATAAGAAATTGATGGTGATCAAGTTTTTTGAGGGATCATTCATGGTTAGTAGACATGATTGATGACTTCTGTAAGCATCACTTTGATACGCATCACTTAGTAAGCAAGGATTCAGCTAACAGACCAAAGTTGGGGAAAATATTGAGTGTTCTAGATGCTGACTAGAAAGATGATGGAATCCTTGGTGCGGATATATACCAGATGGATTTTGATGTGAAGCAGAGTGTGATGTGTTGGGTTGTGCAAAGAAAATCAAAGAATAGTGTGGAAGTAGCAATACATGTCCGGTATGTGACAGGACAACAGCAACAAAGAAGAGGAAGAATGGAGTGTAGTAGATCAGTGTATTGAGCCTAACCAAAACTAAACCTCAGCATATGTGGATGCTTCTCATCAGTTCAATCACCTGGTTACTTTCTTTATACCTTGTAGGCAGTGAGTCTCTTGTAGGCAGTGAGCCTCTTGTGAGCAGTGTGCTCAGGCAGTGAGCCCTAATTGGCAAGTGCCATTTTCTACTTCTATTCTTTTAACAGAGAATACAATCTTGGGTTACTCACCCCATGGTTTTTCCCTTAACAAAGTTTTCCATGTCAAAATCATTGTGTTATGTGTAATGATTTGATTTCTGATTTCATGGTTATGCATGCTTATATGATTTGATACTGCACTAGTTGTTAAAGAAGAACAAAAAGTTAAAATAATTAAGATAACTGATTCACCCCCCTCTCAGTTATCAACAAAAAATGGCCCTCAGGAATCTTGTTTCCTCACTTCAATTCCTCAAGATGACAAGGAGAAGTTGGCTCTGATACTTTGTGTGATTGAAGATGAGCTTCAACACACTATGAAATGGATGATAATGATGAAGTGATGGGGGTGGGGGTGCCAATGGCGCGCTATGGTTTCTACAGCATAAGTTTACTCAAATGATGGATGGATGAAATGAAGAAGAAGAGGGTTGTATTTATAGAGTTGGGTGAGGGAAGATCAATGGTTAAGTAGAAATAAGAAGATCAACAGAGGAGAATGTTTGTGCGAACATGTGCAAATAGAAGAAGGACACATGTCATTCAAAAAGAAGCTTTGTTGAGTTAAATGCTTTCTTGATGAGGATGAGTTTTCATTTTCTTAAATTAGAATTTATTTTTCTAATTTAAGAGCAAAGTTGCTTTAAAGTTGCTTTAACTCAGTTTTTGCTTTTGTATGACAAGAGGAATATATTTTTAGAAGATATGAAGATTTTTAAAACATAAGAAAGCATAATTGAATAAATAGATTTATTTAATTATTTGTAGATAATTTGGAGGAATAAAATAAAATAATAAAATATATTTTATTTTTGTAGAGATTTAAGATTTAATTTAAATAAAATTGCATTTTATTTAAATTTGGAAGAATAAAAGATTTTAATTAAATAATTAAAATTATTTAATTATTTAGAAGAATGAAGTTGGTGTAGATGAATTTAATTAATTAAATAAATGTAATTTATTTAATTAAATGGGAGAAAGTGAATCAAACAAATAAATAACTTTATTTATTTATTGATAGAGGACTATGAAGGTGAAATAAATATTTAAAATATTTATTTAAGTAGAGTCGTGTCATTTTTAGGTGTATACAACAATATCTTAATAGTCAAGGGAAGTTGAATCAAAGGTACTTAAAATGGGTTGAGTTTTTGCAAAGTTATACTTTTATTTTGAATCACAAGTGTGGAAGATCAAACAGAGTTGTAGATGCCTTAAGTAGAAGGAAAAATTTGTTAACAGAGATGAAGATAGCAGTTTTTGGGTTTAATGAACTCAAAAGTTTGTATTCTAAGATCCAGATTTTGCAAATGCTTGGAAAGGTTGTTTGGAACCTATTACTTTAGATAGGAAAAGGTGGTTGGATTTCATGATCCAAGATGGTATGCTATTAAGAGGAAGATAGTTGTGCATTCTAAGGAGTTCCATGAGAGAGAATCTCATCAAGGAGAAGCGTAGGACATTTTGGTCAAGATAAGACCATTTCTCTTGTTAGTGAGAATTACTATTGGCCACAATTACACCAGAATGTTAAGAAATTTGTGCAGAGGTGCGAAATATGTTAGATGGATAAAGGGGTAAGTCAGAATTTATAGGGTTGTATCAACCGTTACCTGTACCAAAGAGACCATGGGAAGACATCAGCATGGATTTTGTTCTTTTTTTTTTGAGAATGCAAAGAGGACACATGAATCCATATTGTTAGTTGATAGGTTTTCAAAGATGGAACACTTCATTCCATGCCATAAAACTAGTGATGCTATTCATGTTGTAAAATTATTTTTCAGAGAGGTGGTAAGACTACATGGTCTACCAAAAAGCATAGTTTTTATGGAAGAATTTGAAGACTGATTTGAAGTTTAGTTCTGCACATCATCTACAAACTGATCGACAGACAAAGGTGGTGAATAGGAGTTTAGGAAACCTACTAAGATTTTTGTAGGAGATAAGCCCAAGGGATGGGATTTGATGTTACCATAGATAGAGTTTGCATAGACAAATTCCGTCAACAAAACTAATGGTAAATCTCCATTCCAGATTGTATATAGTAGTAGTCCAATAAATCCTTCTAAGTTGAGGAAGATGGATAGTGGAGATAAAAGTAGTGTCGAAGCTGAAGACTTTGTAGAGCACCTAAAGAACTTGCATGAGGAGGTAAGAAAGCATATTAATAAGATGAATTGACAATACAAGGCTAAGGTAGATCAAAAGAGAAGATTTAAGGAGTTCAAGGTTCGAGATGAAGTCATGGTTCACCTAAGGAAAGAAACGTTCCCAATGGGGACATATAATAAGTTGAAGATGAAGAAATTTGGACCATGTGTAGTATCCTAAAGAAGCATGATTTAGGAAATGCATATGAGGTAGAGCTATCAACTTGAATCAACATCTTCCCTGTGTTCAACATTGCTAATTTAATAGAGTATCATGAAGGTGGCATAAAAGATGGACCAATAGAAGAACAGTGGAGTATCTAGAATCTACTTCAAAGGAGGATATATAAGATATCTTATATAACCATGTGGGAAGAAGTACTTGGAATAGATAATATGAATAATATCTGGTGAAGTGGAAAGGAAGTCATGTCAAAGATTCTTCATGGTTGTTTTAGGTAGAGGTTGATCATTTGGGTTTTCCTCAAACACCTTAGATGTGACAAGGTCATTTCTCAAATTACCCTAGGTGTTTGATGCAAGAGAATCCAGAGGTGTATGGGTTGTCTTGCATCACCCCAAAACTGATGATTTTTGTAGTGTCCTTACTAGGTCTAGTAAACTTGGTGACAATCACACAATTTAGAGGAAAAACCTAACTAAATAGTCCACTTGAACCTTTGGAAATACCTTCATTGAATTATCAACCAGGGCTAGTAAGCTTGTGATCGTACTAGCATTGTATGTGTTTTCAAAGATTTAAGACTACCTAACTCATCCTAGTATAGTGTATACTTGCTAGAAAATCTCAAAATTGCATAATAGTAAAGGAACTAATGTTGGCACTATTGCTATGGGTACATACAATATAAGACTATAACTAATTATTGTTAAGAAATGAATGCTAAGGTTTAACTTGATATTGTTAATCTAAACCTACACTCCAAAGTACAACAAGTTTAAACAAACTAGAATAACTAAAAGAATCTAATTAATCATACATTTATAAAATAATTGTTACAACAAAAGTAATTATATAGGAAATGAACTGAGGGACAACTATCTTGAGTGGCCCTTGTTAGGATTAAGTTGCCATCAACCTTGTAAATCCAATGTAATTTAATTACTCCTAATATTGTTTGTAAATCACCCATAAGGGATGAAAGGTTTCACCAGCAATGGTCTTGTTTCAGATACATGTTTATATCTAGTCCTTGATGCTAATTTGTTTGTGATGAGGGCTCATAGGAGGGTTTCTCCCTATGAGGGGTCCGGGGGGATCATCCCCTAGCAAGGTGTCATGCCCACATTTTCCTTGTGGTCACAACACACATCACACGTGTCATAGCCACATCTGTTATGTGGTTATGACACGAGATATGAAAAACTTTTCTCACACTGTCCTACAAACCCCCTCGCATGTGTAAGCATGCTCGGCGGTGTTCTCTCATGGTGAAAATACTACAGCTTTCGGCGGGATATAAGTACAATTGCGTGCAACCAGACGCAAGCAGACCAACAAGAGGATCTCTACGACGCCGCTAACGTCATTGCAAGAGTGAGATTACCAAAGTTCCTAAATCTAAACCTCGGCAATTTCTGGCAGCATAATGCCTTACGGCGTTAGTGGGAATTACGCAGCACTCATTTACGCACATGGTTCGCTGATAGATTAACAACTTCCCATGACGCCTTGTTCCGACTAAACCGACTAGTGATCTCCCTATTTAGTCAATTTTCAGCAAGACACGGTTGTCTGTCTCCTCTCTTGCTTCCTGAAACATACTCCTCCTACGACTTAGCATTCTCAACAAGGCGGTTTGTTTGCTCTCTCTTCCCTTTTCTCTGGGTCTTAATTTTGATTGTCTTTTTATCGCACTTACCTTAACTATTTCTCTGATAATTTAGTTTGCTTATATTTCGGTCTCTCTCTCTTTCGTTTTCTATGCTTTCTTTATGTATATCCGGGCCTTTCTTCATGATTTACATCAATCAGGGTTATCACTGCAGCTATTGTTGATATTAAACCTAACTTCCGGATGGTCTAGGTCACATAGGCTGGTTTACTACTTCGCTGGACTCGGTCTCCTAATCTTCTCCGATCTAGGTTCCTCCTCTACGTATGTAAATTTTAGCGGAAGGGTCCATCAACTTAGTTCTCTTATCCCATGTGGGAAATGTCGCGCATTTTCTCCTTTGTGTTTTCCAATGTTAGTTTTTCTTCTTCTGACTCTCTTACAGGTTTACTTATATGGACGTTTACTACAGTTGAGATTAAAATGGCCTCACATGGAATGTCTGTGATGGCTTCTTAAGTTTATTTCCAGTGTTTCTTTAAGTAAGGTGGCGTGTAATTTTCCTCTTCATTTTCCTGGTATTGAATCGCGTTGATAGTGGAAACTTCCGAGAAACTCTTTCCGGAGTAATACAGTATATTCCTTTACGCTTACTTTAAATTATAATTTTATTTTCTCTTATTTATACTTACTGTTGTTATTCTTACTACTAATTAATATTAATACTCTTAGTGTGAATCCTATACCATTGTTAATAGATATAGGAGGCTCTCCTCTTTATAAAACCCTAATCATGGAAACATAACTTCTTTGGTTGTTGTGTTCAACACTTAAATAAACCTAACTGTGAAAATATATTTTGTTTTTAATTAATTTTGCACATCTCCTTGTTATGAATGATAGAGAGGGCCTCATAAAATGGCCCAAGACACCTCTTCTATGTATATATATACCATATATATAAATATATATATGTAATATATATATACATATAGAACTATATAACTAACTATATCTATATTTATTTACAATTCCCCTTCAAAACATAATATATATATATATATATATATATTTGTTTTGTTATTTAATGAATCAGGCATATATATATATATATATATATATGACATTTATTATGCCAACATATATATAGATATATATAAATATATATATTTTTGCTTTGTTATTTAAATGATCCATTGCATGTATGTTAGGGCTAAATAGCCCTAACATTTTTTTTTACTTAACATTTTATGTTTTGTTGTGTAGGGGACTGGCAGCAGGGGTCGGCCGCACAGAGGGACAGAGGCCGCAAGAGACAGCGGCAGCGAAGCGCTGCTGTGGGCGGAGTTAAGAGCTCTGCGGGGGTTTAAACGACAGGGGGATGTGGGGAGGGGCGGAGCCCCACCCACATCCCACGATGTGGGGTGTGGGTGGGGCTCCGCCCCTCCCCACACCTCTGTGTTTAATATATAGGGACTGCGGTGGGGATTACTCCCCACCGCCCAACATACACAAAGCTTTGACTGTGTTTTCAACACAGCGTTCTCAAATGATGCCAGTCTTAAAATGAGATCCATTTTTATTGCATTTGATGATACTAAAACATCAATAATATATATATATATATATTTAAGTCTCTTTAAATCTGTAAATCTTGTTTTTGTTTTACTACACAATTTATTCAGTTACTATTATTCTATTTAAATATATATATATATATATATGCAAATGTATATATATATTTTATTACCATTCAAATTTGTCCGTTACAATTAAATAGTTAGTTTCTCATATTCGGTAAAAAAAATGGTAATTAAATAACAACTAATATATATATATATATTTATATATAGCGATATATATTCCATTTTCATAAGACATTTAAGTTTCTTAAATTAATGAACAGAAATATATACATGCTAGATTTCCTCTAATCTTTGCAAATTAACTGAAACCACTATATATGAAGAATAAACTTAAACATTTAAAATTGTCTTTTCCATTAGAACAATGAACCATAAAACTAACATTTCAACTAGTTAAGCAATTCCAAACTTTCAATTACGTAAACAAACTTAGATTAGATTGCAAATAAGAGATGAACTCTTCCTTTCATTAACATATTAAACACTATTTTTAAAAAGGTTTCCAAAACAACATAACTTGAAAACCACATTCATATTCTAGAAAAGATAACTCTTCCACTACATAAAGCAAGAGATTATTTTAAACCCTGGATACAAACAACTAACTTCCTAGATATGAATTTCCTTCTCCCAAACAATATACAACTGATAGCTTGTGACAACCAAGTAAAAGTCCATCAATAACAAGATCAGGGAGGTGATTTCCTTCACTCCCAGGGTAACAATAAATTACAGCAATAACAAGAGAGGTGCTCCCTCCTCAACTCTTATGAAATGACCCAGGCCTAATTCTCATGACAAAGAAGAATAAGCTGTTTCTTCATAAATATCCAACCAGAAGCTCCAAGAGAAAAACCTGCGTATCAAAGACAAACAAAGAAGAAAACACCACTCATCTAGCTCTCCTCCCTTCCGTAGACCCGCAAGTGGGTCACCCCTGAGCTAGGGAGACCATACTCACACCTGGGTAACTCAAGCACTCCACTTCACAATAGTAACAACAACAATCCCAAAGCACACAAACACCCATGGGTAATTTACACAACACGGAAACTCAACTACAGTGAGTTTCATAAGGGGCAGGAGAGTGGACACACTCGACTCCAGAGTGTCACCCTGACAGATAAGTTAACCAATACAATTTCTCTTGGTCTCAAACCAAGTTTGATCACAAATTTTTAAGAAATCTGTATTTGACTCTCAAGTCAAAAATACAGTCACAGATACATGCCCTCAAGGCTTTCAACATCCCAAAAGATGGAAACAGGTATGCACCTGAGGAGGATCTCTCCTCCCCTACCCCAAACTTGATGAGCATTTCTCCCAAGTGGGAGAAGCTCTGTCAAACAAGCCGACAACAAACCCCACAGAAAACAAATCTACACACAAATTCACACACTTTACATACACATTCAGCTATATGAAACAAAGGTAAAATTCAACCAACCTTACAAAGCCTTCCTGGAATGAAGCTGTTACAGAGCCCACAGAGTTCTCTTCCAACCTTAGCCACCAACTCCCTCTCCCTTCTCTCTCCTGCAAGCTAACTTTTCTATTTTTGGTAAGGCCAAAATGAAAGTTTCCCCCAAAATTCAACTAACTCCCTCCCATCCCAAAATTGGAAACAAATAACCAAATTCTTTTCAGTTTTGAGGAATGGGGAGGTGACACTTGTCACCTTCTCACTCTCCCCCAAAACCACTATTTTGCCCTGGTGGCTTATGTCACTCACCCTTCCCAAGAGTACTCCTTATTCCTCTCCTCATGTGATTCCTCTTACGCATGGGAGAAATAAAAGGAGTTAATGGGGAAGAAGACAGGTGACCCATGCCCCTTCTTCCCTTCTTCACATGGGTGTCCCCACAGCACATGGGGGAATCTCACTATGGAAGGGGTGACTTTAAGTCAATCCTTCAATAATGGATGGCATCTCTTACCTTGGGGAATGTAGAGGGGATGGGTTGGGTGTTGGTACAACCCATCATGTCCCCTCCTACCTCCAATTTTCGCCACTTAACTTCAGGGGGAAGTTAAGATGACTAGATGGAGGTTACTCAAGGGTTACCCATGCCAAATGGGCCCCTGGACCCATGGGGTATAACCCAGGGTCAACTTTAACCCATACAAGACACCCCTGGTCAAGGTAAAGCACAAGAAAAGGCCTCATAAATTTAAATTAAATAAGGAAATTCAATTTCAATCCTTTTTACAACACAAATTATAAAATAATGTTACATGAGGGTAACCTAACCCACTCGACCATACGAAAGACCACATTACATCATTACATCAAACACAAAGAGATCTTGGTTCCTCGTGGAATCAGATCGGCTTAGCAGGGAATAACAAATAACAAGGTGCGGAATGATCTCCGAATTCTGTGGTTCGATTAGTAATTCCTGCACACTAAATTACAAGATCAGTAACCACATAAAATCATCATAGCCAAAGCAACTAAAAACATGCATTATCATGACATAGTACTAATTAACATAAATGAAATCATATTACAATTTTCCATCATCACCTAATTAATGTTTTTCTGAAATGTAAACTTATCCAAACATCACCCAATTAGTTTTTCCGAAATCATAATAAAGTTTAATAGTTTGACAATTCCAGGAACTGCTATCCCACAAATATAAAAATAACAATAACAGTAATGTAAATAGTCATAACAACAGAAGTAAAAAGGGTGGTCCTCACATCCTCTCCCCCTAAGATGGTACTTCCTCCTGGAAGTCGTAAAAAAGGTGAGGATAAAGGGTCTTCAGTCTCTCTGCATCTTCCCATGTTGCAGTGACTTCGTCATATAGGTCCCATTGGACTCTAACGTGGTCCAGCTCTCGACCTCGAAGGGCCAGTGTCCGACGAGCCAATATGCGAATTGGCTCCAACGCCAGCTGTTCGTCTGCCTCTACCTGAAGAGCACTCCAATCCAACACGTGAGATAAGTCAGAAATATATTGACGTAAAACTGATACATGAAATACATCGTGGATACATGACAGGCTAGGTGGCAAGGCTAGACGATAGGCTATTGGTCCTATCCGCTCCAAGATTTCGAAAGGTCCTACAAATCGAGGTGTGAGCTTAGAGCCTTTTCCGTAACGGATTGGACTCTTGTGTGGCCGCACTCTCAAAAATACTCTTTCCCCCACAGAGAAACTTCGGTCGGTCCTCTTAGCATCGGCATACTTTTTCTGCCTGTCCTGTGCTTCCTGGAGCCTTTGTCTAATCTGTTTGACTTGCAGTTCCATATTCTGAACTATCTCTGGACCGATGACTGTTCTGTCCTCTATCCGATCCCAACTCAAAGGTGTTCTGCATGGTCTGCCATATAACGCCTGGAAAGGAGGCATACCCAACGAGCTATGATGCCCATTATTGTAGGCGAACTCAACTAGATACAGGTACTCCTCCCATCTAGACTGATGGTCCATCACATACATGCGAAGCATGTCTTCTAACACCTGGTTAACTCTCTCTGTCTGTCCGTCAGTTTCTGGATGATATGCTGAACTGAAGTTGAGCTGTGTGCCCAACGCCTGATGTAAGGCTTTCCAGAACGATGAAGTGAATACGGAGTCTCTGTCAGATATAATGCGGCGAGGTACCCCATGAAGTCTAACAATCTGATCAAGAAACACCTTTGCCACTGATGGTGCATTGTATGTTGTGCATATTAGTGAAAAATGCGCCACTTTGGTTAGCTTGTCAACTGTCACCATAATAGCATCATGGTGACGTGATGACATAGGTGGACCAACGATAAAATCCATAGAAATGGTGTCCCATTTCCATTCAGGTATTTCGTGAGGGTACAACAGTCCCGCTGGATGCTGATGTTCGGCCTTGACCCTCTGACATTCCAGACAACGAGCAACAAATTCGTCAATGTCACGCCTCATCCCAGCCCAATGATAAAGCTGTCGTAAGTTAGCATGCATCTTCTTCACTCCTGGGTGTGCTACATAGGGTGCTCTATGAGCCTCTGATAGGATTATTGTGCGAAGATTACCCGCTGGGGTATATAGATGCGCTACCGATGTCGAAGTATACCATCAGACTCAAGGGAATATCCTATAAATTTGCCCTCAAGGGCCTTCTGATTTAATAATGCCTGCTGCACTTCAAGAAACCATTCGTCCTCCGGTAAATGCTGTAAGATGCGATCTTTCAAGTCCACCTTCAAGGTCAGGGTTAGGATCTCATGGCGCCTTCGACTCAAGGCATCAGCGACCACGTTCTCCTTCCCTTTGATGTAGTGGACATCGAAGTCGTATTCACATAGGAATTCCATCCAACGCCGTTGGCGGGTGTTCAAATTAGGCTGTGTAAAAATATACTGCAAACTATGATGATCCGAATGGAGTTCAAAGCGTCGACCCAGGAGAAAGTGTCTCCAGCGAACCAAGGCATGAACAACAGCTGCGAGCTCTAAGTCGTGAGTAGGATAGTTTAACTCATGTGTCTTTAGTTTCCACGATTCGTATGCGATCGCTCGACCACCCTGCATAAGCACGGCTCCCAAACCTTCTAATGATGCATCTGTGCAAACTACAAACTCCTCTGTAGGATCTGGGACTGCTAAAATAGGAGCACTGGTAAGACACTCCTTGAGGACTCCAAAAGCCTTTTCACACTGCTCGGTCCAAGTGAAACCCTTCCCTTTTCGCTGAAGGGAAGTAATGGGATGTGCTATCCTGGAGAAGCCCTCGACAAACTGACGATAATATCTGGCTAACCCCATAAAGCTTCGGACCTCTATCACGTTAGTGGGTGCCGGCCATTCCTGGATTGCTCTAATTTTAGATGGATCTACGGAGATGCCATCGCCTGATAAAATGTGTCCCAAATACTGCACCTCTGTCCTGAAGAAGGCACACTTCGCCAAGTTGCCATAAAGCTGCTGCCCTCGTAATTGCTGCAAAACTTGACGCAAGTGCTCTACATGCTCCTCCTCAGTCCGTGAATAAATCAAAATGTCATCTAGAAATATGATCACGAACCAATCTAGGTAAGTACAGAACACCCCGTTCATGAGACTCATGAATACTGCAGGAGCGTTCGTCAACCCGAAAGGTACCACTGTGAATTCGTAATGGCCATATCTGGTTTGAAAAGCAGTTTTATGAATATCTGACTCCGTGATGCGCAATTGGTGATACCCAGATTTTAGATCAATTTTTGAGAACACTCTGGCTCCCTGCATCTGATCAAAAAGGTCATCAATCCTAGGCAGAGGATAACGGTTCTTCACCGTCACCTTGTTCAACTGCCTGTAGTCCATACATAGACGAAGAGACCCATCCTTCTTCTTCACGAAGATAACTGGTGCGCCCCATGGTGAAACGCTAGGTCGGATGTGTCCCTTTTCAAGTAATTCCTCTAACTGCAGTTTAAGTTCAGTGAGTTCATGTGTAGTCATCCTATAGGGTGCACGGGATATCAGTTCTGCACCCGGTACCAAGTCGATGTGGAAGTCCACTTCTCTGCGTGGAGGCATACCTGGTAATTCCAGCGGAAATACATCGGCAAACTCTCTAAGGACAGGGTGATCATCTAAAGTAGCCTCAGGTTCATCCTCTGCTCTATCACTGACCATGATGGCAAACATTTGACATCCCTTCCGCATATAGTGCTTAAGCTGCTGAGCAGATATCATACGAGCAGCCGTGGGCTTTTGAATGCCCACTATCTCAACCGATGAACCATGATCGTCTAAACAGCTAATCGTCCTCTGGCGACAATCAAGCTTGGCTCTATGTGCCGCAAGCCAATCCATACCCAGAACTACTCCGTAAGATCCTAATGGCATAATCCTAAGGTCACATGTTGTGGTGAATGATCCTAATGTGATCTCACAGTCTTTAACCAAGGTATCTACTGACATCCTGGCCCTTGAGGCCAACTCAACTTCCCACCTAATGTCTTGCCTAGAAGCCACTAGCCTGCAATGCTCCACTAACGATGTAGACAAAAAAGAGTCAGTAGCTCCTGAGTCAAAAAGGATCGAAATGGAAAAGTCTCCAATCGTACCTGCTGCCTCGATGACAGAAGCCTGGAAATCGGCCTGGCGGTTATCAACCACTGCAAACATGTGGTGGGTTCTGCCCACGTCACCTACGGTCTGCTCAGACCCTCCTGATCGGGGCTGTCCCCCTGCAGTAAATCCCTGCGGGCACTCTCTAGCCAGATGCCCTACCCCACCACACACATAACATGGTCCTCAAACCTGTAACTGCCCTGACTGTGTTCTGCCTGATTGTTGTTGCCCAGTCTGTCCAGTGGATCCCTGTGAGCCTCTATAAGACTGCTGGGACCTCGCGGGTCCTGCCGATGAACCCTGCTGTCTCTGATCTCTGCGTGGACCCTGTTGCTGCCATCCACGGTTCTGTCCTCCTTGTCCCCTCTGTTGAAATTTGGTTTTTTGCTGATGTTGCTGCTGCTGTGGAGGCCTAGGAGGTAATGATGAAGGATTATATCCTCCTCTCTGTGTTGTATTTTGAGGCCTTCGGAAGTTTTGCTGTTGTTGGGGATTACGTTCCTGGTACTGCGGGCATGAATTCTGCCCTCGTCCCTGAATTTCCTCTGATATAAGGGCCTTTTCAACAGCCTCGCTCATGGTATGGGGATTTGCCATACGAACTGGTTCTGCTATCCCGTGATTTAGCCCTCTAATGAATTTGTGTATTAAGATTTTCTCATCATGGAGGTATTCCGCGTAACGAGAAAGCTCTATAAATCAGCTCTCATACTGAGTAATGGTGAGTCCCCTCTGCTGTAAATCATGGAACTCATCGATCCTGCGCTGTCTATAATGTTCGGACAAATATCGCGCATTGAAGCGCTCAATGAAGATGTCCCATGTGAGTGTATCCATGAATAGTCAGCGCTTGCACTCCTCTGTGCACCACCAGGTGGCTACTGCATCCCTAAGAAGATGGACTGCCACTCGTGCTTTCGTGTTGCTTCCATATGGTCGCAATGCGAAACACCTGTCTAAGCTAATCAGCCAAGCCTCGGCCACAGCTCCCTCTGTAGCACCTGCGAAAGTGGGTGGGTTGAGCCTCAGTAGATCTCTGATGGGGTCCCCTCTGTCTCTAAGTCTCACAAGTGGCTCTTCCACACCATCCTCATATAATCCATGCTGAACCTGTTCTTGTCTCAAAAGTCTCGGAGGACTCCTGCTCCGTGCTCGGGAGGCTGACCCTACCTCCTCTACTGTTGTGTCAGGAATCTCAACGAAGGGCTCCACACGTGGCACCTCTAGTGGATCAACACGGGGCTCCATACGTGGCTCAATACATGACTCGGCACGTGGCTCCTCTCGCGGATCAACACGAGGCTCTCTACGCGGCTCAGGAATCACTGGCGGTAACCTGTCTAACATAGTCTGTAGTGCCTGTAAGATCTGTGGACCTATATCCAATACTGGTGTCACCTGTGGTTCTAATGGTGCTTGTGGTACAGGTGGTGCAGGTGGCGCTACTATAACTATGGGTGCTAATACTGGTGTCGCCTGTGGTACTAATAGTGCTTGTGGTACAGGTGGTGCAGGTCGTGCTGCTGTAACTACGGGTGCCAGTCCCTCGGCTGAGGAATCACTGTGCACCTCGACTGACGCTATGTAGCGTGATCGCGCTCGTTGAACACGTCGGGGAGGCATCCTACAAAACAAGGTAGAAACTAATTAGCCAAAGTTGCGGAATAATAACGTGCCCAAATACGCCCAGTGTTTAAAACTTGGCTCTGATACCAAATGTCATGCCCACATTTTCCTTGTGGTCACAACACACATCACACGTGTCATAGCCACATCTGTTATGTGGTTATGACACGAGATATGAAAAACTTTTCTCACACTGTCCTACAAACCCCCTCGCATGCGTAAGCATGCTCGGCGGTGTTCTCTCATGGCAAAAATACTACAGCTTTCGGCGGGATATAACTACAATTGCGTGCAACTAGACGCAAGCAGACCAACAAGAGGATCTCTACGACGCCGCTAACGTCATTGCAAGAGTGAGATTACCAAAGTTCCTAAATCTAAACCTCGGCAATTTTTGGCAGCATAACACCTTACGGCGTTAGTGGGAATTACGCAGCACTCATTTACGCACGTGGTTCGCTGATAGATTAACAACTTCCCACGATGCCTTGTTCCGACTAAACCGACTAGTGATCTCCCTATTTAGTCAATTTTCAGCAAGACACGGTTGTCTGTCTCCTCTCTTGCTTCCTGAAACATACTCCTCCTATGACTTAGCATTCTCAACAAGGCGGTTTGTTTGCTCTCTCTTCCCTTTTCTCTGGGTCTTAATTTTGATTGTCTTTTTATCGCACTTACCTTAACTATTTCTCTGATAATTTAGTTTGCTTATATTTCGGTCTCTCTCTCTTTCATTTTCTATGCTTTCTTTATGTATATCCGGGCCTTTCTTCATGATTTACATCAATCAGGGTTATCACTGCAGCTATTGTTGATATTAAACCTAACTTCCGGATGGTCTAGGTCACATAGGCTGGTTTACTACTTCGCTGGACTCGGTCTCCTAATCTTCTCTGATCTAGGTTCCTCCTCTACGTATGTAAATTTTAGCGGAAGGGTCCATCAAATTAGTTCTCTTATCCCATGTGGGAAATGTCGCTCATTTTCTCCTTTGTGTTTTCCAATGTTAGTTTTTCTTCTTCTGACTCTCTTACAGGTTTACTTATATGGACGTTTACTACAGTTGAGATTAAAATGGCCTCACATGGAATGTCTGTGATGGCTTCTTAAGTTTATTTCCAGTGTTTCTTTAAGTAAGGTGGCGTGTAATTTTCCTCTTCATTTTCCTGGTATTGAATCCCGTTGATAGTGGAAACTTCCGAGAAACTCTTTCCGGAGTAATACAGTATATTCCTTTACGCTCACTTTAAATTATAATTTTATTTTCTCTTATTTATACTTACTGTTGTTATTCTTACTACTAATTAATATTAATACTCTTAGTGTGAATCCTATACCATTGTTAATAGATATAGGAGGCTCTCCTCTTTATAAAACCCTGATCATGGAAACATAACTTCTTTGGTTGTTGTGTTCAACACTTAAATAAACCTAACTGTGAAAATATATTTTGTTTTTAATTAATTTTGCACATCTCCTTGTTATGAATGATAGAGAGGGCCTCATAAAATGGCCCAAGACACCTCTTCTATGTATATATATACCATATATATAAATATATATGTAATATATACGTAATATATATATACATATAGAACTATATAACTAACTATATCTATATTTATTTACAATTCCCCTTCAAAACATAATATATATATATATATATATATATTTGTTTTGTTATTTAATGAATCAGGCATATATATATATATGACATTTATTATGCCAACATATATATATATATATATAAATATATATATTTTTGCTTTGTTATTTAAATGATCCATTGCATGTATGTTAGGGCTAAATAGCCCTAACATTTTTTTTTACTTAACATTTTATGTTTTGTTGTGTAGGGGACTGGCGGCAGGGGTCGGCCGCACAGAGGGACGGAGGCCGCAAGAGACAGCGGCGGCGAAGCGCTGCTGTGGGCGGAGTTAAGAGCTCCGCGGGGGTTTAAACGACAGGGGGATGTGGGGAGGGGCGGAGCCCCACCCACATCCCACGATTTGGGGTGTGGGTGGGGCTCCGCCCCTCCCCACACCTCTGTGTTTAATATATAGGGACTGCGGTGGGGATTACTCCCCACCGCCCAACATACACAAAGCTTCGACTGTGTTTTCAACACAGCGTTCTCAAATGATGCCAGTCTTAAAATGAGATCCATTTTTATTGCATTCGATGATACTAAAACATCAATAATCTATATATATATATATATATTTAAGTCTCTTTAAATCTGTAAATCTTGTTTTTGTTTTACTACACAATTTATTCAGTTACTATTATTCTATTTAAATATATATATATATATGTATATATATATATATATATTTATATATATGCAAATGTATATATATATTTTATTACCATTCAAATTTGTCCATTACAATTAAATAGTTAGTTTCTCATATTCGGTAAAAAAAAAATGGTAATTAAATAACAACTAATATATATATATATATATATTTTTATATATAGCGATATATATTCCATTTTCATAAAACATTTAAGTTTCTTAAATTAACGAACAGAAATATATACATGCTAGATTTCCTCTAATCTTTGCAAATTAACCGAAACCACTATATATGAAGAATAAACTTAAAACATTTAAAATTGTCTTTTCCATTAGAACAATGAACCATAAAACTAACATTTCAACTAGTTAAGCAATTCCAAACTTTCAATTACGTAAACAAACTTAGATTAGATTGCAAATAAGAGATGAACTCTTCCTTTCATTAACATATTAAACACTATTTTTAAAAAGGTTTCCAAAACAACATAACTTGAAAACCACATTCATATTCTAGAAAAGATAACTCTTCCACTACATAAAGCAAGAGATTATTTTAAACCCTGGATACAAACAACTAACTTCCTAGATATGAATTTCCTTCTCCCAAACAATATACAACTGATAGCTTGTGACAACCAAGTAAAAGTCCATCAATAACAAGATCAGGGAGGTGATTTCCTTCACTCCCAGGGTAACAATAAATTATAGCAATAACAAGAGAGGTGCTCCCTCCTCAACTCTTATGAAATGACCCAGGCCTAATTCTCATGACAAAGAAGAATAAGCTGTTTCTTCATAAATATCCAACCAGAAGCTCCAAGAGAAAACCTGCGTATCAAAGACAAACAAAGAAGAAAACACCACTCATCTAGCTCTCCTCCCTTCCGTAGACCCGCAAGTGGGTCACCCCCGAGCTAGGGAGACCATACTCACACCTGGGTAACTCAAGCACTCCACTTCACAATAGTAACAACAACAATCCCAAAGCACACAAACACCCATGGGTAATTTACACAACACGGAAACTCAACTACAGTGAGTTTCATAAGGGGCAGGAGAGTGGACACACTCGACTCCAGAGTGTCACCCTAACAGATAAGTTAACCAATACAATTTCTCTTGGTCTCAAACCAAGTTTGATCACAAATTTTTAAGAAATCTGTATTTGACTCTCAAGTCAAAAATACAGTCACAGATACATGCCCTCAAGGCTTTCAACATCCCAAAAGATGGAAACAGGTATGCACCCGAGGAGGATCTCTCCTCCCCTACCCCAAACTTGATGAGCATTTCTCCCAAGTGGGAGAAGCTCTGTCAAACAACCCAACAACAAACCCCACAGAAAACAAATCTAAACACAAATTCACACACTTTACATACACATTCAGCTATACGAAACAAAGGTAAAATTCAACCAACCTTACAAAGCCTTCCTGGAATGAAGCTGTTGCAGAGCCCACAGAGTTCTCTTCCAACCTTAGCCACCAACTCCCTCTCCCTTCTCTCTCCTGCAAGCTAACTTTTCTATTTTTGGTAAGGCCAAAATGAAAGTTTCCCCCAAAATTCAACTAACTCCCTCCCATCCCAAAATTGGAAACAAATAACCAAATTCTTTTCAGTTTTGAGGAATGGGGAGGTGACACTTGTCACCTTCTCACTCTCCCCCAAAACCACTATTCTGCCCTGGTGGCTTATGTCACTCACCCTTCCCAAGAGTACTCCTTATTCCTCTCCTCATGTGATTCCTCTTACGCATGGGAGAAATAAAAGGAGTTAATGGGGAAGAAGACAGGTGACCCATGCCCCTTCTTCCCTTCTTCACATGGGTGTCCCCACAACACATGGGGAAATCTCACTATGGAAGGGGTGACTTTAAGTCAATCCTTCAATAATGGATGGCATCTCTTACCTTGGGGAATGTAGAGGGGATGGGTTGGGTGTTGGTACAACCCATCATGTCCCCTCCTACCTCCAATTTTCGCCACTTAACTTCAGGGGGAAGTTAAGATGACTAGATGGAGGTTACTCAAGGGTTACCCATGCCAAATGGGCCCCTGGACCCATGGGGTATAACCCAGGGTCAACTTTAACCCATACAAGACACCCCTGGTCAAGGTAAAGCACAAGAAAAGGCCTCATAAATTTAAATTAAATAAGGAAATTCAATTTCAATCCTTTTTACAACACAAATTATAAAATAATGTTACATGAGGGTAACCTAACCCACTCGACCATACGAAAGACCACATTACATCATTACATCAAACACAAAGAGATCTTGGTTCCTCGTGGAATCAGATCGGCTTAATAGGGAATAACAAATAACAAGGTGCGGAATGATCTCCGAATTCTGTGGTTCGATTAGTAATTCCTGCACACTAAATTACAAGATCAGTAACCACATAAAATCATCATAGCCGAAGCAACTAAAAACATGCATTATCATGACATAGTACTAATTAACATAAATGAAATCATATTACAATTTTCCATCATCACCTAATTAATGTTTTTCTGAAATGTAAACTTATCCAAACATCACCCAATTAGTTTTTCCGAAATCATAATAAAGTTTAATAGTTTGACAATTCTGGGAACTGCTATCCCACAAATATAAAAATAACAATAACAGTAATGTAAATAGTCATAACAACAGAAGTAAAAAGGGCGGTCCTCACACAAGGGTTCTGGGGGTTGCGTGCCCTGATGGGGGTTCGGGGGCAATGCCCCTGAAACCACATTTTATTTATATTTTATCATTATAAATCTAGACCATTCATCATTAGGTTACAAATCTAACGGTTCATATTATGTCAATTTTCTTGCCCTAGAAGGCAACCCCCCTTTATAAGGATATTTGTACTATATTTTTATCAAATTTGAGAGTAACAAGTGCCATTGGATTGAAGACTAAAGAAATAGAGGAAGTCCATATATTGTAATCTCATATTTGAAGATAATACAACTTGGAGCTTCTTTTCTTGGTGGAGTTTTTTTACCTAAAAGGGTTTTCTCATGTTACATATTGTTTTATGTGTGTAGTTCTTAATGCATGTTATTTTTGTGTAGTGAGTTTTATTTCTATTTCTATTGTGTGCTTTGCACCTTCATTTCTAACATTTGGTATCAGAGCCTGGCCAATTTTGATTCTTGGGTGGTAGTGTGAAGATTTTTTAGCTGCAAAGGGCGATTTGGTTGTTGTTTGTTTGCAAATATCGTGTAGATATCATGGCTTCATCCACTATTGCTTCTACCTCTCGGTTGGACATTAAAAAGTTCAATGGTATAGGGTACAAATTGTGGAAGCTAAAAATAGAGGATTTGGTAGATAAAAGAAACTAATGATTGGCTATTACGAAAGAAAAGAAACTTGATGATGTTGCTCTTGATGAGTGGGAAAGACTAGATAAAAAGGCATGAGGTACAATCTAGTTGTGTCTTGCAAATTTTGTTCTACTAAATGTTGCGAGAGAGAAGTTCACACATAGCTTGTGGAAGCATCTGGGTGAGATCTACCAAGCCAAGAGTATGGTAAATAAACTTTATTTAAAGCGTAAGTTATTTTTCATGAAAATGAAAGAGGGTGAATCAGTTGTAGAGCATTTGAATTCATTTAATTTGTTATTGAGTCAACTAGCATCTATAGATATGGTGGTGAATGAGGAAGATAAATGTATATTGCTTCTTTGTTCTTTGCCTGAGTCATGGGAGAATGTTATTTTGGCTATCACTACTAACCTCACAAATCCAAAGTTGGATGCTCTTGTTTCAGTTCTGCTATCACATGAATTGAGGAAGAAAAGTTTGGATAGTTTAGGGGATGCTCTCAGTGTCAGGGGAAGGTCTATGGAAAGAGGATTAAAAGGAGATTAGAAAGGGTCTAAAGACAAGTCTAAGGGTCATTCTAAGACTCCTAGAAAGAAGAATAGAGTCAAGTGTTGGAACTGTGGAAAGAGAGGACATGTGAAAGAGGAATGTAGAAACCCAAATAAATAATGGGATTCCACTACTGATAAGTCTTTGAATGTAGGTGATGAGGTTTTCTTTCTGCATGTAATGTTGTTTCTCATGATCATTGGTTTTTTGACTCAGGATGCTCATACCACATGACCCCACATAAAGAATGGTTTTCCACATATGAAGAGTATGATGGAGGAAATGTGTACCTTAGGGACAACTCTTCATATCCTATTATTGAATGAGGGAAGCAATGTTGTGTTTCAGTGATGGGAGAATTAAAACCCTCCCTGGTATTTTTTATGTTTTTGGATTGGCTAGAAATTTGATTTATGTTTCAAAGCTGAATGATTTGGAAATGCATGTGACAGTTGATAAGCATGGTTGCAGATTAGTGAGAGGAAACTTGGTGGTAGCAAAGGGGAAAAGATTGGGAACTTTGCTTAAGCTAGAAGCCACTACTGTTTGGAATGCCTCTTAAGTATCTGAGGCTAATATTGAAAATACATGTATGTTGTGTCACTGTAGGGACCACATAAGTTAGTTTGGTTTAAAGACTATCTTAAATAAAAAATTGTTAGAGAATTTATCCTATTCTGATGAGAGTTTCAAATTTTGTGAACATTGTGTGTTTGGAAAACATAATAGATCTCCATTTCCTTCAGGTAGTAATAACTCTAATGATAAATTTGAACTTATTCATTCAGATGTTTTTGGTCTAGTGGATGTTGAATTATTGTGTGGTTCCACAACATGTCCCATTTTGCCTTAGCAAAATAGGGACCCAACCTTTTTGTTTTTGATTGTTTTTGCTTTCTTGCTTTGGGTGGTTTGGCAAAAATCAGTTGAGTATATCACCTTTGTACATGCATATGCCTCACAAGAGAAAGCCATTTGTAAAAGTCAAGAGTTGGTCACCATAAACCTCATAATCTTGAAGAGTGCAAAATTCTAAGTGGGTTTACCTTTTGGATGACCTTGATATTTGTTAAGGATAAAAAGTTATGCTAAGTCAAAGTTTAGTTAAACCTGATATTCTCATAGGGTCATATTTGTTAATGTCAGTCACATTCATTAGATGACCCTGACATATGAAGATCACCTGATATCTGCATATTCTTTAATATGCAAATGTCAAAGTTAAGTGCGAAAGAATAACTACCCATCAAATCCTCATGCATATTTCTAAAGGGTCATATTTCTAAATATCCATCATGTCACATAATATCACCCTTCACAAATATGACCATGACATCATCTTGTTCTAATTTATAAAAGAACCCGATATGATGATGATGTCATTAGTATGTTGGACACCCACAGGGTCATATTTCTAAATATCTGTCATATTACTCAATATGATGATGTTGTCATCCTAACTTGATAAAAAGTGAACATGATCTGATGATGATGTCATCATGATCTAGACCTAAGAAAGTCATATTCTAAAATATCCCTAATCTTAACTAATATGGTGATATCATTCTCTCGAACAATTTCAAAGACTTATAAAATGTTGACGTCATCCACACATTCTCAAATAGGCTGATATTTCGTAGTGTTAAAAGACCTGGGTATTTCCTTATATCCCTCATGTCGACCCTGGGACCTGAGATGCAGTGATTTCCATTAACCAATCAAATGATGCCACATGGCATCTCCATCTGATCATATTGATACAACATGTTATCATGATTATTTACAAAGGTATAGTGACCCAACCTCAGTTATTGGTCAATGGTTGGCCATCCTCATGGTGATTTCACCTTCATATTCCAAATATCAGTCATGTTACCCAACATCCTTGATCTCCACTCACCCTTCGCATTAAATGTAATTTGAACGGTAGGTGGAGCCTTCAAAATTTCAAATACACACTCGCCACTTGTCAACATCCACAAACATAATGTGTCGATCAATGGACATGAACAAAAAACACTAAACGCACCCTAATCTGCCATGTTAATTGGTTAAAAGTAAATTTTGGGGTTCATTTTGAATTTACCATACGTTTAAACAAGAATTACAAAGCTCTGAGAGATCAAAGCATCACTGCAACTTGCAAACAGAACGAGACCTACATTTAAATGGAATGGGAGATGGTAATTGCAATGCAATAGGACTCATACAGATATCACCTATATAGTAAAAGGAAAGTGATTATCAGTTATGTAACTGTGAAACCCTCCTTTTGTTATTTATGGTAAATCATGCGGTAAAAGGGTTTTTACAGAGTTAATTAATATGATGATTGTATAAGATAAACTAGAATGGAATTATCACCATGAAATGCACATGATTGCTAAACCACTGCTACACATGAAACATTAGGGTAAGATATGCATGTTTTTATTGAAGGATCTAATGGCAATTCAAAAGAATAGATCAGACACCAAGTTTTTGAAGCCCATGTTTGTGCAACCAGAAGGAACAATATTCAGATATGGACAAATCAATGATAAGCATCAAGAGAGTGTTGATCTTAATGCATGGACGGTGAGACTACAGAAAGGAAGTGGAAACCCTCTTCTCATGAGTATATACAGTTTAGGGATGTGGAATGCTGGCAGATTTCCATATGCAATGGAAGCCACTGAGCTAGTGGTAGAATGTGCCCAAAATTACAATACAGAGACCAGAAAGGTAGAGAAGCATGGGAGAGTTTATGTAGATTTCTTAGTTGCAAGCATCACCTCAGGCTTCAATCTACCTAAGGGACCCAATGTGGTTTGATTAAACCTAGGTAGATTGGAAAAGGAATATTGTAGTAACTAGAAAGAAGCTAGAAGAATCATGTATCAATGGAGATCCAAGAGTAGCACATATAAGGCCTTAGCCAAATTGCATGTGTATCTCTTTAAGTTTGATTTTGTTCTCGAATATCAATACATGATGACAATGCTCAGCCGAATGACAGGGAGAGCAAATGCTGGAGCCCTTGAGAATTAGATGTATGGTATCATCTAGATAGTGGAATGTATAGATGACAAGCCCTTATGGGCCAAAATCATAACTGACAACCTAGATGAGGGAATGAGGAGGCTAGGAGGAAAGGTGAACATGTTCCATATGACCTCTTACGTAGTATATGCTTACATGTTTAGAGGTACATTCAATGGATTGCAATCAGTAGGTAGGGTTGGAGATAACCCCAGGGATGTGAACATCTGGGAGCATTACCCATAGTTGAAAAGAAGAGAATCTCTCCAAAACTATAGGATAGTGAATGACTCCTTCTCCATGCATCTTGTCAAGACCATAGAAGAAGACAGAACAAAAAGATTAAGTGTAGAAGCACAAGTTGTTACATACAAGCATGGGGCTTGGTTTATCTGATTCCCCACATTTTCATATATGAGAATATAAGGCTTTACTGGGCAACCCCTCATGCTTCCTAGATATCCAAACAACCAAGTCATCCTGACGGAATTTGCTAGAGAGATATTACCTTCAATGGAGGCTCATATTGAAAAGGGACAGATTCTGCATGTTTTGTTTCCAGTCTACATTGGCTGGTATATGTGTCTAGATAGAGAGAGTGTTAAGGATGTAATTGGAGGATTGAACTTGATGCACTTGCAGCCTTTTTCACTAGCTAGGCCCTATGACCCATATGACAGGATGCATGCATTACTTGGGAAGCCTATACATCAGAAGCACCTTGAAGATTACTGGGCTGATTGTGATGATGAAGAAGAAGTAAGGAGGAATTATCAGAGGCTCACTTTAAATCAGATACACACCTTTGATTACATATCAGTGCCTACTCAGCTGCATGAAGATGATGATAAGATCATGTCCCAAGAATATGAGGACAAGAATGTATACAATGAAACAATATCAACCCCTGACTTGAGTCAACTAGAGGTGACTTCACTAGACCAAATAATGTTGAAGGTCATTCAGCTAACCCAAGGCTGGGTGGATGCTGATGTTAACAAATTAAAAAAGAAAGGTGTAGCCCTTACTATGGACAATAAAAGAAAGAGACATGAATTATCTGAGCAGGAACAAGATGATTTCCTGAAAGAGAAGAGGCAATCAAATGGAGAAAGACATCCAAGAGAAGAAAAGAAGTAGGGTAAAAATAAGAAAGAGACCCTAGCATCTGGAGTGGTGATCATTAGATGACCCCAACCAAAGGGAGATGTAGTGTCCACCTTAGCTGCAACATCACCTCATACACCTGCTAAACAAAAGAAGGATGCTACAAAGCCTACCCCTATTATTATAGAAGAGGAGTAAGAACCCTCAGATGATGACCTCTTGATCAAGAAGAAAAAGAAGAAGGTCCAAGCCCTACCTCAAAAGAAGCAAAATACTACAATGAGAGGAATTGTGGATATAAGTCCTATCCTATTGAGGGGAATTGGTGGTCAAGGTATTTTGAAGAACTTGCAGCATGAAGTTCCTATCCCTGATATTGTACAATTCAAGACTGAGAAGGTAGAAGAACAAAGAGAAGAGATGTAGAGTGCAAGGAAGGAGCCACCTTTTCCACTAGATAATACATTGGATTTATCTGATGATGATGTAGTTAATGAGGTTTCTACTCAAAAGATAGAGAATTTGGTGGCAAACACAAAGATGACCTCTTATGGCACACCCATAGTTCAAAAGGGAGCCCATCAGGAGGAGGTTGAAATGAAAGAAATAGAAGAAGAAAGCCCTGAGGTGGTAGCTCAACAAATTGGGCTAACAAATTTAGTTGATCAAATTACCAGCCCTACTGTAATAGACCTAGCTTACTAGGGTGATGAGGGTCAAGATAAAGATAAAGATATACTTCCAGAACAAGAGAAAGTGGAAGTCAATGTGCATAGGGAAGGTGATAAAGAGATGTCTAATAAGGATAAAGATCAGGATCATGCACCAACATAAGAAGAAAGAATAAATGAAAACGAAGTGGATAAAACCCAAGACCTTGGAGAGAGAGACATATCAAAAGATAAAGAACATAGTCTTCAAAAAGGTGGTGATTAGAAAAAGGAAATAGAGAATGTGACCAAGGATGATCAGGGTGATCACTTGGATAAAACATATCAAAATGTCCAAAGTCCTCATGAGGATCAAGTGCAACAAAATATGCAAGACCAAAATGTAAATGCATTACAAGAAGTCCCTGCACCACAGGAGATCTCTCATGAGAAAATCTAGGAGGATGAGCCAAGGAAAGAAACTTCTCCACTGAGGGTAGAGAAAAATGTACAGTCTCATGATGCTCATATTGAGTAGACTAACAAACAAGGACCCCCTACTAGTGACATACCATATTGGTTACAAGAGGAAATAGTTCCACCATAGGTCACAGATGTGCCTGAGTTTGATGTGTCTACTTTATTTTCAGCTAATATGATTAAACCCAAAAGAAAAGCAAGACCTACATCCACCATCAGGAGAGATCCTACCACAGGAAGGAGGACAACTCAGGTAGCTCTACCAATAGCAGATAAGGTGAAAGGAGAAATACGTATTGATGAATTTCAGATAGCTAATGTTGATCTAGGCTTTGCTATTGAGGAGTAAGAAGGCCAAGAGGCCAAAGACATAATTGATTCTCTGATGAAAAGTGTAAAGAAAGAGGACAAAATAAGATGGACAAGGAGCACATTGCCTAATTGCATACATTCATAAAAGGGTTAATTGACCCCAACTACATACCAGCTGACATAGCCACTCCTTTGACCATTATATCTCAAGAGGAGGTCACAAGTCAAGACATCATGAAGCATAAGGCTCATGTGGTCGACAATTGGTTTGTTATTTTCATGACTGAAGCAGAGAAAGTGATAAAGATCTCCTTGTCTAATTGGAGCCTGCTTAGCACATTAAGGAGCGGGGTGGATAAGTTTCAAAAGAAGGTTGGAAGGAGATCCATCGAAGTAGATAAGCATCTGGATGCTCTGGTGGAGATGAAATGCATAGACATGCAGATGCTCATATATAATAAAGTACTAGATAACATTATGACACAGTTGTTGGACACATGGTATGAAGATACTAGGTTTGATAGTGATATCTTGAAAAGATGTAATGCCAAGCTTAGGGATATTAGTGTTAAATTGCATCATCTTATGGTAGAGGAGGCAAATACCTTAGAAGCTCTAGAGGGTAGTGTAGAAGGAAAGATAGAAAATTATGATCTTGATTTTGCAATTCAAGCCTTCCAAAATAATTTCAAACAAGTAATAGATGACCCTCTCCATCATATGACGAAGGATGTAATCAACAAGGCTATGAGGATGAAGGCCAAGGTGGAGGCATATAATGAGACCTTAAATAGCAGAAAGAGTAAATGGTCTGCACTGTAAACACAATTTCATTCCTAGGGGCATGCTGTTGTAAAAGCTAAAGTCCAGGATGGGGGAGAGATTGAAATAATAATGCAGGCATATGAACCTATCAGGGAGAGTATCATCATACATGTAGGAGATGACCCTCATACAAATGAAGTATCTAATGAAGATGATGAAGATGAAGAAGAAGAAGAAGAGTGAGTGAAGATGCATGATGACAGAGTGACATGCATGGTAAGACAAAAGTGATCGAGTCCCACCAAATGGTTTCTAGATGGCAACCTATGCCACATTGACATATGTTAACTGAGTCAAAAGGGATATAGACCGTTGATTTAGATAGACAAATCTTGATCGTTGGATCAATGTAACTGCCTCCTCTCATTATCCTATAAAAGGAGATGGAATGCACATTGTATTATTATTAGAGACTTAATTGAGATAGGATTGTTGAATCTCATGATACTTTCTCAAGATAGATTATAAATGTGCATGTCTTTAAATACTAATGAAATAGAGATCAGATTACATACAATCGTAAATTCTAAGTAATCTAGGGAATGTCATCTGGATATTTCACTATGATGTGATGCATCTCTTGGAGTGCATGTCAATTTGTGGATATTGTTGTCATTCTTTATCCTAGAAGATTAGCATCATCTATGTGAAGTTGTGGAATGGCCCGGTAACACATGGTTTGATTTCATCTATGTTTTGTGAAATATTAAATGGTACATATGGATCGACTATCAAAGACTCATTTAATTTCAGTAAATTTAGAATGTTTGAGTTTATTTTCATAAACTTCATTATAATCATCTCCATGATTGCAAATATACAGGCAATCTTAAGAAAAAATACATAAATATGCTGACATTCTGAAGGAAACTAAAGATCAATAGCATATTTGAATTAATCTACATGCATAATTGAAAATATCATGCAAATGCATATAAATGACAACAATAATCATGCAAATATCAGCTTATAGGCATATTATTTAAACAAATTCATAGTGCAAAAGTGAAAATAATCAATTATAGTTGATGATCAAAAGAATTGATCAAACTTATCAAAGATCCTCATCATCGATAGAATATAGTAGGATTAACCTTGTTTGTGAAGAAATTTATAGGAAGCAGGTGTAGAATCAAATGTACAGACATCAGTTTATGATAGAAAAACAATCTAAGACCCCTTGAATGGAAAACAACATATCACATCAACCTCTGAGTAACGTCAGATGATCATGACCTAATCAATGAAGACTTGGAGTCATCAATTCATTCCAAATTGATCATACTTTTCAAGATAACAAAGGTTTGTTGTGTAAATGTTTATGCATGTTGTTATGACTAACAATCATCATCAACATGAATCAATTGGAAAATCTAGATATTTTATTTCCTTCATTGATGATGTCTCAAGGTTTACTTGGATTTATTTTATGCATTACAAATATGAAGTTTTCACTATGTTTAAGGAATTTAAAGGCTTAGTTGAAAAGAAATCAAATTATAGGATATATAGGTTTTGAGATATGCCAATGGAGGGGAATACTGTTCTAAGGAATTTGATGAATTCTTTAAGCATGCAAGTATTGTTGGAGAAAAACTACTCCATATACTCTACAACAGATTGGAGTGGTAGAAAGGATGAATCTAACAATAATGGAAAGAGCTAGAAGTATGTTGAGTGAATCACAATTGAATAAATGTTTTTGGACAGAAGCTATGTATTGCAAACTACTTGATTAACAAATCTCTGTGTAATGCTCTTATTTCAACTCTTTATGAAATGTGGATAGGTAAGAAACCTTCTATTTCACATTTAAGGGTATTTGGCTGTGAGGCTTATGTTCATGTTCCTAAAGAAAAATGAACTAAGTTGGATCCAAAAGATGAAAAGTATACTTTCATTAGATATGGTGATAATGTAAAAGGTTATAATCTTTGGAATCCTCTAACCTGAAAGATTATCTATTCTAGAGATGTTATTTTCAGGGAGCTTAGTGCTATTTCAAAACCTGAACAACCAAAGAAAAAAGAAGAAAAGGTGATGAGAGTGCATTTTGAATTAGAGCATGAAGATGCACCTTAGGAATAACATAATTATAGATTAGGGGGTGAAGAAGCAGAAGAAGACTCGAGTGAAAGTTTTGATGAGGAAGAATCCATTGTGATAGAAGAAGTTGATATAGATGAGCATGTAGAAGAACTTGAAGAGTCTATTACTCCACCTCTAAGAAGATCCACAAGACAACAGAACATAGTTGATAGGTATAGCCCACCAGATTTCTATTGTGTATTTGCTTTATTGAGTACTAATGATGAGCCTAGATCCTACAGGGAAGCTATTCATGTAGATGATAGTGAGTCTTGGCAGTTAGCCATGCAAGAGGAGATGATGGATTTAGACTCTTGCAACACCTGGGATCTTGTTCTTTTACCCAAAGGAAGAAAGGCCATAGGTTGCAAGTGGGTCTTCAAGAAGAAGTTTGGAGCAAATGGTTCATTAGAGAAGTACAAGGCTAAATTGGTAGCCAAGGGCTACTCTTAGAGAGAGGAAGTTGATTTTGTTGAAATTTTCTTTCTTATTGCTAAATTAAATTCTATTCATTTTCTCTTATCCATTACTATAACTCTTGATTGGGAAATAGAGAAAATGGATGTTAAGACTGCATTCTTGCATGGAGATCTTGAGGAAGAAATTTACATGCAACAACCTATAGGTTTTGAGGTAAAAGGGAAAGAACATTAGGTTTGCAGATTGAAGAGGTCTCTTTATGGTCTTAAACAGTCCCCCAAGATGTGGTACCAAAAATTTGATTCATTTGTGTTGAAATTGGGTTTTGTTAGAAGTGAGTAGGATCACTATGTGTACATTCATTTTATTGATGATTCTATTCTGATCATTGCATTACATGTTGATGACATGTTATTTTTCAGCAATACTAAGGGTATGATTAGTGTGTTGAAAGCCCAACTTTTAGGTGCATTCAAAATGAAGGATCTTGGAGCTACTAGGTATATTTTGGGGATGGAAATCAAAAGGGATAGAGGTAACATAAAACTTTGGTTATCTCAAAGTAAGTATGTGAACACCATTTTGCAGAGATTTAGTTGTAGGACCGTAACCCAATTAGAGTTCCTTTGCCCATTGCTACTAAGATTTCATTAGATATGTGTCCAAAGAATGAGGATGATTTAGAGGATATGTCTAATGTGCCATATGCTAGTGTTGTAGAGAGTTTGATATATGCAATGGTTTGCACTAGACCAGATATTACCTAAGTAGTGGGAGTTTTGAGCAGATTTATGTCTAATCCTAGTAGACACATTAGAATTATGCGAAGAGGGTGTTTAGATATCTATTAGGCACTCCTAATTACTGTTTGGTTTATTCTGGTACTAATAGTGCTGACAAAAGTTTGGACATACATGGATTTGTTGATACAGATTGGGCAAGTGACTTGGATAGTCAAAGGTCCACTAGTGTCTATGTGTTTACTTTGTTTGGTAGAGCAGTGAGTTGGATGAGCAAAAGGTAGCCCACGGTTGCTTTGTCCACCACCAAAATAGAGTATATGGCTGCTACCCATGTCTCTAAGGAGGTAGTTTGGTTAAGAAGATTGTGTATAGGTATTGGTTTTGATTGCAGGATCATTCAGATTGGTTGTGATAGAAAGAGTGCTATTTGTTTGGCCAAGAATCCTATTTATCATACTCAGACTAAGCATGTTGATGTACAGTATCACTTTGTTTGACAAATGGTTGCAAGTGGATAAATTGAGCTAAAGAAGGTAGACAATAAGGAGAATGTTGCAGATGCTTTGACCAAGCCTATGAGCACATAGAAATTTGTTTGGTGTAGAGAGGCCATGGGCCTTAATTCTAGTTCTTGATTATTTTATGGATTTCCTATGGGTATTTACAATGTATGATGTCAGGTAGGAGAATGTTAGGATTAAGGTGCCATCAACCTTGTAAATCCTATGTAATTAATTACTCCTAATATTATTTCTAAATCACCCATAAGGGATGAAAGGTTTCACCAGCAATGGTCTTGTTTCAACTAAATGTTTATATCCGGTCCTTGATGCTAATTCATCTACAATGGGGGGTTACAGGGAGGTTTCCCCCTGTGAGGGGTCCAAGGGGATCATCCCCTAGGTGGGGGGTTTGGGGGCCACGCACCCCCATGAGGGTTCGGGGGCAATACCCCCGAAACCACATTTTATTTATATTTTATCATTGTAATTCTAGATCATTCATCATTAGGTCACAAACCTAATGGTTGATATTATGTTAATTTTCTTGCCCTAGAAGGCAACCCCCTTTTATAAGGATATTTGTACTACATTTTTATCAAATTTGAGAGTAACAGGCGCCACTGGATTGAAGACTGAAGAAACAGAGGAAGTGCATGTATTGTAATCACATATTTGAAGATAATACAACTTTGAGCCTCTTTCTTTGGGGGAGGTTTTTACCTGAAAGGGTTTTCTCCACGTTACTGTTGATGATCGTTTTGATGCAATCATAACAATAAGTTAAAATTCACATGAAATGAACTGAAACTATACTTGAAAGATAAGAAGGAATCATTTGAGATTCAACTAATCCCAAGTCTACAATGGTTTGGTTGGTCAAGTTCAGTTGGTCAATGTGAAGCTGTAATGTTCAAGGGGCCTTACGTAGTTTAGGTTTGTTTGGTGGTTTACTGGACTAAGAATATGCAAAAAGGTCAGGAGATATGTCAATACTTTTCATTCCTTTGCATAAAAGTGATACTGTGCTGCAAGCTTTAGATGGTTTTCTTGAATTTTTGCAGCTTTCTTCCTTATCTATTTATGAAAACTGTCTACTTATAGCTCTGTTATGCATGCTTCTTCAAATTTGAGACAATTTCCTTTAGATTTCTACATTTTCAGCTAAATATTTTAGATGGGTTGGGAAAAGTTAGAAAGATCTAATCTATACCTCATTTAATCTACCGAAGGATCTAATTGTTTCTGTTATGCACTATGTAAATACCACAGTAATTTGATCAAATCCACAGTAAAAACCCTAAATGTAAGTTCTGAGCATTTTCACAAACATACATTTAAAATTGCAAGCTCTCAAAGAAGAAATTTCAAAACACAAAGAAGAGCAGGAGAACACTCAGAAGATAGATGCAGAACTCCAGATTCTATTGTATTAGAAACGAATAGTCATACTTGATTTACAATGTAGGAATGACTCTTAGTTTCATTGATCATACTACAGAGAACTTACAAGCTTTACAGATACAGTAAGGCAGCCAGACATTCCACACGCACCTTACTGCAGACAAACAGGCGACCTCCTTCTTCTACTTCTAAACTATGCCCAGAAAGACTCTACAATTCTGGCAAAATACTAAAATCCCTGTGTAAAGCATTACAGTGTAGAGAGGCACAATATAAAGACATTCTGATTGTCCTCACTACAGCAAAAACCTAACTGAACCCCTGGTTCAAACCCCTGGTTACAGCAATAAATACAGGGGAACCAGCTCCTCAAAATATCTCTGAGTAGTGTCAAATCTGGGCAAAATATTGCCCCTTCTGAGAAGTTCTGGCAGCTGGGTAATAACTTCTGTTTGTCTGTTGTAGTAATACCTTCAGCTGCAACTCTATCCTTCACTTGAATGGCCTTGACTTTTTAGCACTTCATCTTTATCTTCCTGCTCCTGAGATCAGATTTCCTTCCTCCATGAGGTCACTGTGTTGAATTTCCAGCTGCTTCCTCAACTGCAAGCCTGCAAGACAAGACAAGCAATAAGTATTACATTTATCACATAAACAACAGGAAATTACAATAATCGTTTAAATCCAGGTGACTGCGCAAAATCGCAGAGATCGGATCCAGAATACTCCTCAAACGGGCCCAAAATGCATTTAGACTGCTCAAAATTCATCGGGTCAACTATCGCTGACCGGGAAAATGCCACAGGCGCCAAAAAAAACACTTTAAAATTCCACCGCCTCATTTCCCGCCCATCGGCATGACTATCGCTATCGGCGTGTCAAAAAAAACATGTTGGTCGATATTCACTTCATCATCATGATATTCTAGAAATATGATGCTCTCCCTTCTGAAGGTCCAGATGACGTCATCAGGATGTTTCGCTCTTGTATATCGGGGAAAAGAATAACATCATCATCATCTTCATGTTGAAGGAAAATAGGAGGATGTGAAATATGATCCTGCTGCTGAGGAAAGGAATATGATGGTGATGTCATCGTCATATTCGGGCTTCATTAAAATGCAAGAGATGACATCATCATCATGTTCAGTTAAGATCAGGGGATAATTGTGATATCGGGTCACCTAAGGAGCATGATCAGGATGATGAATGTAAAATGACCCCCTTTGCGGCCAAGGTAACCCTCTCGAAAGATCAGGATGATGATGATCATCAGGATATTTGCTTTTGTCGAACTTAGAATAAGACGTCATCATCATATTCGTGAACCGGATCGTGCTTTGGAAAATATCCTGCCGAAGGGAAATGTGATGATGATGATCATCAGGATATTTACAAAAGGTCGTTCTTCTCGGTAGGAGGACTTCACGAAATGTCGGGTGAACAAACAAGATCATGATGATCTTGACAATATGACAGGATAAAAAATATGATGATAACCCTCCTCATCGACTTATCATGATGACATCATCATCATATTTCATCTTCGGAGCACAAGGATGAGTTGAGGTCATCATGATATTTGTGCTAGGGTGATATTGTAAAATATGATCATGCTGTTGAGGAATGGAATATCACCCTCCCTTGAAAGATAGGGTGATCATCATGATCATGCAAAAGGAGATCAGGAGGATATGAATATGACGATCCTCTTTATCGAATATCATGATGATGTCTCCATCACTTAGCGAATTTCAGCGAATGACCCTCGTGAAAGATCAGGATGATGATCATGATCATGCAAAAGGAGATCAGGAGGATATGAAGTCATCATCATCATCTTAGCGAATTTCAGCAAATATCAGGATGATGACCCTCCGATAGGATTTGAACATGCGCATGCAAATATGCCGATGGTAGATTTTCTAAGTCAGGGTGATCTTATATTATCAGCATGATATTATAATATTAGGCGATGTAAATATATCATGATGCTCACGATGCGAAAGACTGCTCGACGGGGAAACTTACCGTGACTTAAAGTTGACGTCATCATGATATTTGAACCTCAGGATATTATCGGGGGGGGGGGCGCTTCAAATATGATGATGATGTCCTTCATACAGCAAAAACTGAGTTTATAAAATATGACCCTCTAAAAATCATGATGCTCATGATGCGCATAAGGTCATTTGACGGGTAAAGGGCACTACCACCTAAGATTGACGTCCGGATATTGCGACTGCATGATTTTTATTGGGTGATAGACCAAGATCATGATGACCTTAACAACATGAAAAAAAATGATGATCTCTTGCGATTATCAGGTTTGACCAAAACTTTGACCGTGCATAACTTCCACATATGGACGAATTTTCAAGTGAAGTAAAAGGCAAACCTGCATGGAATTTCAAGCTCTTTCTAAATATGAGGTCACAGAAACCAAATATGAACTTTGACAAACTGACCTCATGATGATGACCTACCTCATCCAATATCATGATGATGATGCAACTGACTCATTTTTTACCAAACCGTCAGAAAGCAGAAAAACACAAGCAGAAGCAAAAAAGCAAAACATCAGCAGGGGTCCTCATTTTGCTAAGGAGCAAAATGGGGCATGTTGTGAACATCACAACAACTAGCAACCAAAACAAAACAATTAAATTCAAAGTGTTCAAGGAAACTAGATGAAATGAACTCATAACTCCCAACTATCTTTCCTGCGAATTACTATTCAGCTTGAGACTCAAAGTATTCAATAAAGATGCATGAATTTCCATTTTCAGTTTAGTTGTGTGCACGTGATTAATTATCCTCATCTTGAAGATCGGTTGAACAAACCAGTGACTGACATTAGCCTACATAGGTGAGGATATTCCCTCATAGCCGACCGGATAGAGCCTTGCTGCCAGCGAGCGTCTATAGCCCCGGCAAGGTTATCGTTACAATTCTCCTAAGTAGAGCCCCACTGCCAGTGAGCGTCCATAGCCCCGGTAGAGTTACTTAGATGGCTTAATCTGGATTTTCAGTATAATCCGCTTTATTCATTTATTTATTTATTTTTTTGTTTTCTAATTTTGAAAGATTTCATAAGGTATAGCAATTTGTAACTTCATGATGCAAGGAGTGGACACTTGCTAAAATTAAGCTGAGAATTGTAATGGTAGCAAGGGTGACCTCTGATTTTTCACCTAATATCTACACTGGTAAGTTCAACAAACCCAAGGATTTTAGGTGTGTCATCGTGAGAAACCTGCTTCGAATTCTCAATCACATTTATTGAATACAAAACTTTAGAAGATGAACAACTCTCTACATTCATGACAGTGACAGGTTATGTGTAAATTGCAAATGGTTAACCGGAATATCCTAAATTATATATTGTTTTGAATGGTTGCTAGTTTTGCTCCTTAATACTCTACAGTAAAATAAAGATCCCTGCTGAGGAGACAACAAACAAACCAAACAAATAGGCTGTACAAACAACACAACAACAAAAGAAAAAACTGTACAAACAGAAAGAAACAAAAGCAAAAACAAACAGAAGACAAACTATACAAACAGCCAACCCAAAAGAAAATAGCAGAAGAAGAACTGTACATTATCCACAGCATTTTACATTAAGAAAGAAAGGACTGCCTCATCCTGACCTTCAAGCCTGGAAGTAGTGTTTCAAATGCTGGCCATTAACTGGTAATGGCATATCTTCTCCAGTCAAGGTCTTAATCTAAAGGTGTTATCTCCTATTATTTCTGAGACTTGTAATGGACCCAGCCATAATTTATCGAATTTTCCATGGCCTCCTTTCTTTTCATGTGCTTTGTCCCAGCACAACACTAAGTCTGATATCCTAAATGTCTTGACTCTTGCCCTTTTGTCAAACCACCTCTTAACAACTGCTTGGTGTTTGGCAAACTTCTCGAGGGCTTGACCTCTTTTCTCCTCTAGTTGTAACATTTGTACTATTCTGGCTTCCCTATGGTTATCAAAGCCTAGATATTCATTGGCAAACTTCCAGGTTGGTATTCTCAGATTAACCGGAAGTATGGGATCAGTCCCATAAACTAAGTGATAAGGTGTGCTACCTAAAGCTGTTTTGAACTTGGTCCTGTCTACCCATAATGCATATCTTAATAGGGTATTCCACTCTCTAGGACTTTTGGCAATTAACCTCTTGATTATGTCTAATAAGATTTTGTTTGTTGATTCAGCCAGTCCATTACCTTGAGGGTAATAATTTGAAGAAAACCTTAGAATGATCCCATATTCAAATGCCCATTTAGAAAATTTTAAAGAAGAGAAAGCAGGGCCGTTATCACATACCAATGAATAGGGTGTTCCAAACCTGGTGATAATGTTTTCTTCAAGGAACTTGATAACTACCTCAGTTGTGGAAAACTTGCAGCAGGTGGCCTCAGTCCACCTTGTACAATAGTCTGTTACCGTCAATATAAATTTGTGTCCTGCAGAAGATGGGGGATTGATGACTCCGATAAAATCCAAGCCCCATTGTGCAAACGGTCTGGATTCGATCATAGGTTGCAGTGGATTGGCCAGATTTCTCCCTTTGTCTGTTGCAGTCTGACAGGTGTGGCAACTTCTGATGTGACTCTTAGTATCTTTGAACATAGTGGGCCAGTAATAGCCCACCCTCAGTATTTTGTGTGTTGTAGCTAAATGGGAACCATGGCCGGTTCCGTACTTGTCATGTAGTTCTGTCAACACTCTATCAGCTTCAGTTCTGTTTATGCATCTCAGATAAATTCCATCATGGTTCTTCCTGAATAGAAGACCTCCTTGCACCATATAATGTTGTGCCTTAATCTTCAAAGCTCTCCTCTGAGAAGCCTTCATCTTGCCTGGGTACTTTCCAGCTATCAGGAAGGTGCTTAAATCATCGTACCAGCCTGATGCGTCTTGGGAATTCAATACATATTATTGTTTTATCAGATTTGGATCCATGTTTGCTATTGTCTGCACCAACGCCTGCCCTCTGACCAGCTTTGCGGGAATGATCTCCATGTCGAATTCTTGCAGTGTGGTGATCCATTTGGCTCTTTTTTCTCTAGGCTCATTTTGCATCAGCAACATTTTTACTGCTGCGTCTGGTACTATGGCTTTAATCTGGCTGCGCAGAATGTAGTGTCTAAATTTTTTCACAGCCTTCACTAATGCTAATGCCTATCTTTCGATATCTAGATATCTTAGATGTGCATCCTTCAGAGGCGCACTCATAAATGCTATGGGCCTTTCTTCATTATTTTCACCTTTCTGTGTCAAGGCAGCAGCGACAGAATGAGAAGATGCGAAGGAGTAGATGTAAAACGGGTTTGTGTAGTCTGGACTTGCCAATACAGGAGCATTAGAAATTGCCTCCTTGATATCTTCAAATGCGGCTTTGGCCACTGGCGTCCATTCCATCTGTGCATCTTTCTTCAACATAGCATTCAACGGCTGCACGATCTCTGCAAAACCTGTTATAAACTTCCGAACAAAGTTAATTTTACCAAAAAATGATTTCAATTCTTTCCTACTGTTTGGTATTTGCAAATTTTTTATGGATTCTATTCTATCCGGATCAATTGAAATTCCATTTTCAGAAATGACATGGCCTAATAATTTACCTTCAGTTACGCCAAATATACATTTCTTAGGATTAAGGGAAATCCCATACCTTTCACATCGCTGGAGTACTTTTCTGAGGTCCTCAGCGTGGGTGGATGCATCCTGGGAATACATAGTTAAATCATCCATATACACAACAATGCATTTACCTGATAATCCATGGAATGCAACGTCCATGGCCCTCTGAAAAGTGGCACCTGCATTAATTAGACCAAAAGGCATTCTTCTATACGCATAATTTCCCCATTTGCAAGTGAAGGTGGTTTTTAGTCTATCTTCTCTGTCAATTAAGACCTAGTTATAACCTGAAAAACCATCTAAAAAAGACATCATCTTTGCGCCATTTACTGCTTGCAGTACTTCGTCTATTGGGGGCAAAGGATAATTATCTTTTTCAGATGCCTTGTTTAAATTTCTGAAGTCTACGCACAACCTGATGTCTCCGTTTTTCTTCCTCACTGGTACTAAGTTAGCTACCTAGACAGAATGTCTGACTGGGAAAATTATTCCAGCGGACAGTAATTTTTTAACTTCCTCAAAGATTAAAGGCTCTAGAATGGCACTTACAGGCCTCTGTTTCTGCCTAAATGGTTTGACTTCTTTTCTTAAAGGTATTACGTGAGTTATGATGGACTCATCAAATGTTTTCAAGTCTTCATAAGTCCATGCTATGACATGTTTATATTTTTTCAGAACGTCCAGAACCTCTTTTCTGATTTTCTCAGAGCAAGCTTTCCCAATTAGTACATTTTGCGGATTTAGCTCAGTCCCTAAGTTATGTAAATCATACTTACCCCCTTCCGTTTTGGGTAAGTCTTTCTGCCTTATTATTCCGTCGAAGTCAAAGATGTGTTCTAATTCAATTACTCCTTTTGGCAAGAAGTTGCTCTTTAAGTTGATCATATCTTCTTCGTCCCATGTTACTTCAGGCCTTTCTTGTTCATCAATGATTTGGGCCTCAAATGCCTCATTACAAGTCAGAAAATTAATAATTTTCTAATCCTCTCCAAATACCTGAAAGTGTGTAACGTTGTCTGGTATACTGGGCACGTTAACTAGCTCAACAGCAAATCGTCTTAATCCTGACAGTGCCAATGGTTCTAATGTACTGGCAGCAACTGCTAACGCATCTGGCCTGTGGTTCAGCTCTCTAGGAATGTGCTCTATGTTAAAAGCATCAAATGAATCCATTAAACCCCATACTCTATGTCTGTAACTAATCATTTTCTTATAATTGCAGGCATATAGTTTCCTCACTTGTCTGACTACTAATTCAGAGTCTGAAAATACTCTGATGGTTTTTACCCCTTTCTTGATGGCCATGACAAGTCCTAAAATTAGGGCCTCATATTCAACAATATTGTTAGTGCAGGAAAATTGTAATCTATATGTTGCCAAATGTGATTTACCTTGAGGATTTATGAGTTCAATACCCGCACCTGCGCCCTGTTTTGATTTGGACCCATCACATTTTAACGTCCACAAGCCATCTTTACTTTTCTGATCTTTTTCCTTGGCATACTTTGTCCCTTTTATTGCCTGTGGGGTGTTGTCTTGTTTATTCATGGGTTTTTCCATTTGGTTATCTTGCATATGTGTGTTTTTAGTTTGTAACTCAGAAAGATAACTACCCTTGTCCTCTATTTCTTTCCCTAAATCTGGAATCAAAGCATCTATATGATCCTAAACATATCTCTGTGTCGGATCAGGATTCTCATTTTTCTCTTGTGACTCTACCCTCCCTATGCACTTTTTGTATTCATATTCAATGATATCTTTGCATATTTCACAATTCTCCTCAGAATGTTGCCTATCATGGACTCTACACCTATTTTTATATAACTTACATTGGACTGGGAGATTGTGTGTAATGCACTCTTCTACCTCTCGTCTAATGGCATGACCAAATTTGTCTATTGCATTGTTTTCCTCATCTGAAGAATTTCTGTCAGACTCAATGAATAGTGCCGTTCTATTGCTGACACACTTCTTTCTAATGTTTAACATCATAATCTCTTCAATCTACATCCCATTGTTGGTAATTCTATAGACACCTGGTTCAACAGTAGCATATAAGATTTCATTAGTTCGATTATACTCTATTATCATATGTCTCATTCTGGGCTCTGCCTCTATTCTGATCTGGTTTGGGATGCCTCTCCATGGTAACCACATGTGTGAAAAGTCAGTAGCCATATATCCGTTTAATGTCTTGGACCAATCCCTACTTAGCAACATTCCATAATTTACGGGTATATCCACTACTTGAATGTCAATGATTTGGCTTACTCTAGGGTCTGAAGCTAATTGGACTTGTATGTTCATGAGTTCTCCTATCACGCTAACCTCGGTCTTATCTAATTGCGTGACAACCTTGGCAGATTTGGTGGGAGTCAGCCCGAGAGTTTTACATATTCCTAAGGGCATTACGTTGGCTGAAGCACCAGAATCTACCATGCAATTGTGTATATTCTTCCCACACAACCTAACAGTTAACAAGAAAGGTTGAGTATCCCTCTTATCCGCATGTATTACTACATTTGTATTGGAAGGCTGCTCAACTTTCTTACCTTTCTCCTTAGGTGGTGATTCACTACTAGGAACAGTTATATCAGCAGACACCTTGTTTGTTATGGATGTATCCAGGGATTTAAAAAAAGCATTTCTGATCCCTGGGGTCTTCAATAATTCATTTAGAGGTATACTGACCTTAATTTTCTTTATTTCCTCTGATAAGTAATTCATTAATCTTGTTGTCTCTATTGCTTCTGTCTTACCTGTTTGATCCTTTTGCACTGCTGTTCCATTATTTGTGTGCTGACTAGCTTTAAGTATGGTAGGATTGTTGCTAGCATTCTGATCTGGGGGTGTATTGATGTTATTCAGAGGAGTAGAAGTGGTGAAAGCTCCTCTCGGCCTAGGGTTGTTCCTCAAATTGTAGGTGTGGCTTTTATTTGTCTGTTGAAAGGCCTGCACCTCCTCTGTTTCATTTAATATCTCATTTTCAGACTCAAAAGGGAACTGAAAAGCATTTAACACGAAGGCTGATTCAGGATAAAGACTTTCACAACAGTATGGTTCATCCTCTAGCAATTCATCCTCTTTCTCTTCTGCAGTTGTAAAGGTAAACGTTTCTAAGACTAATGCTGTGTCATATTCTGAGGGTACTACCTCATTACCCTTAGGAATGAGAAATTCAGAGGTAGGAGGCTGTACATCTACGTTGAAAATACTAGCTGCCAAGTGGAACTGTGGACAATCGTGCTCAGCATGGGCATTGGTATTGTGAAATCTGCACCAATTTTTGGGTGCTGTATTGGCCATTTGTATGCTAGTTGTTTGTTTTGTACCATGATTATCTGTATTCTCAAAAGGAGAAGCCAGAGTACCGTTATTGGGCCCAGTGTTCCATGTCTTGGGTGGCCTAGGTTGATTCTGATTTTTGTTGTTATTGCCCCAGGTCCTATTATCTATCACTGGCCCCCTATTTTGCATTGGTTGCCCCTGACTGGGGCCTTGATGCTGATTGTAGCTTTGGTTCTGATTGTACTGCTGATTTTGGTTGAGACTAAATTCTGATTTTGGCCTTGGTTGTGATTTTGATGTGGATTGTAGTTTTGGTTGCTTCTTCCATAGAGGTTCTCATTTCTTAGCTGTGTCACTTCGGTTGTTAATCTTTTCAAATGTGCAGTAATCTCTTTGATTTCTTCCCTATCCTCTTGTGCTTTTGCCACAGTTACATCCCTAGGAAGTTGGAAGAAAGGCTAACCATTATTTTGACTGTTATTGGAAGTACTAGCCGTGTAAGGAGTTATAGCTTGGATTGGGGTAGGATTATACACAGGTGTGTAAGAAGGAACCGGATTTACTAGTGGAGCATGCTGCACAGGGACTCCATTCCATGGCTGTGCCTGATTCTGCACCCCAAAATTTCCTCCATTGGCAAATGGACTATAAGTTGTATGTCTCATTTCTTGGTTCACTGAAGCTACCTCTTTATAGGCTTTGGATATTGAATCTATGTCAGGTTTTCTTTTGACAAACATGGCAGTTAAAGGATCCAAGGCAGCATAGTACATAGCCAACAAGGGAGCATCATCTATGGTATAAGGGGGTACTAGCCTAGAATAGGCCTTTTGAAATCTATCATTGAAATTATCAATTAGCTCTCCCTCACCTCGTTTTATAGCAGCCAATTTATGATACAAAGCGCAAGGATCAATGGGTCCTCTAAATCTTGACAGAAATGCTTCTTCCATAAGTGTCCAGGAAGAAATGTAACCATTGGGCAAGTTTACGTACCAGCTAGAGGCCTGCTCATTAAAGGTGTAAGGAAACAATCTACACACAACATCCTCGTGCTCTAACATAGCCCTAAAACATGCTTCCTTAAATATTCTAATATGATCTTCTGGGTCTTGATGCAACTGGTATTTGGGACATATCTTTTCCAGATTTTTTGGCATCTCATGATAATCATTGAAGAGTATGGGAGAATTGACATCGAAATAAGCCATTGCAGGTGTTTGAGCTTGACTTGAACCTGTAGGAATACCTGGATTGATTGGTGGATTAGGATTTAGAGGAGGATTGAGACCTCCAGGAGTGCCTGAACCAAGATTTAAAGATCTGAACAGCGATCTATCAGGACTTACAATACTACAGATGTTAAAAGGTGACCCAGGAGGTGTTCCAGATGAACTTCCCGCTTGCGATATTTTTGGATTCCAAATTAAAGGGCTTTTACTTTGCCTTGTATCAAGTAGTTGCACAAATATATCTCCTGAACTGGACCTAGACCTAGTCACTCTATTACTGTCGTTAGCCAGTTTGAAATAAAACCCAACTCAGGAAGGCCCTCCTTCTAGCGCCAGAAAACTGTTGATGATCGTTTTGATGCAATCATAACAATAAGTTAAAATTCACATGAAATGAACTGAAACTATACTTGAAAGATAAGAAGGAATCATTTGAGATTCAACTAATCCCAAGTCTACAATGGTTCGGTTGGTCAAGTTCAGTTGGTCAATGTGAAGCTGTAATGTTCAAGGGGCCTTACGTAGTTTAGGTTTGTTTGGTGGTTTACTGGACTAAGAATATGCAAAAAGGTCAGGAGATATGTCAATACTTTTCATTCCTTTGCATAAAAGTGATACTGTGCTGCAAGCTTTAGATGGTTTTCTTGAATTTTTGTAGCTTTCTTCCTTATCTATTTATGAAAACTGTCTACTTATAGCTCTGTTATGCATGCTTCTTCAAATTTGAGACAATTTCCTTTAGATTTCTACGTTTTCAGCTAAATATTTCAGATGGGTTGGGAAAAGTTAGAAAGATCTAATCTATACCTCATTTAATCTACCGAAGGATCTAATTGTTTCTGTTATGCACTATGTAAATACCACAGTAATTTGATCAAATCCACAGTAAAAACCCTAAATGTAAGTTCTGAGCATTTTCACAAACATACATTTAAAATTGCAAGCTCTCAAAGAAGAAATTTCAAAACACAAAGAAGAGCAGGAGAACACTCAGAAGATAGATGCAAAACTCCAGATTCTATTGTATTAGAAAGGAATAGTCATACTTGATTTACAATGTAGGAATGACTCTTAGTTTCATTGATCATACTACAGAGAACTTACAAGCTTTACAGATACAGTAAGGCAGCCAGACATTCCACACGCACCTTACTGCAGACAAACAGGCGACCTCCTTCTTCTACTTCTAAACTATGCCCAGAAAGACTCTACAATTCTGGCAAAATACTAAAATCCCTGTGTAAAGCATTACAGTGTAGAGAGGCACAATATAAAGACATTCTGATTGTCCTCACTACAGCAAAAACCTAACTGAACCCCTGGTTACAGCAATAAATACAGGTGAACCAGCTCTTCAAAATATCTCTGAGCAGTGTCAAATCTGGGTGAAATATTGCCCCTTCTGAGAAGTTCTGGCAGCTGGGTAATAACTTCTGTTTGTCTGTTGTAGTAATACCTTCAGCTGCAACTCTGTCCTTCACTTGAATGGCATTGACTTTTTAGCACTTCATCTTTATCTTCCTGCTCCTGAGATCAGATTTCCTTCCTCCATGAGGTCACTGTGTTGACTTTCCAGCTGCTTCCTCAACTGCAAGCCTGCAAGACAAGACAAGCAATAAGTATTACATTTATCACATAAACAACAGGAAATTACAATAATCGTTTAAATCCAGGTGACTGCGCAAAATCACAGAGATCGGATCCAGAATACTCCTCAAACGCGCCCAAAATGCGTTCAGACTGCTCAAAATTCATCGGGTCAACTATCGCTGACCGGGAAAATGCCACAAGCGCCAAAAAAAAACACTTTAAAATTCCACCGCCTCATTTCCCGCCCATCGGCATGACTATCGCTATTGGCGTGTCAAAAAAAACATGTTGGTCGATATTCACTTCATCATCATGATATTCTGGAAATATGATGCTCTCCCTTCTGAAGGTCAAGATGACGTCATCAGGATGTTTCGCTCTTGTATATCGGGGAAAAGAATAACATCATCATCATCTTCATGTTGAAGGAAAATAGGAGGATGTGAACTATGATCCTACTGCTGAGGAAAGGAATATGATGGTGACGTCATCGTCATATTCGGGGTTCATTAAAATGCAAGAGATGACGTCATCATCATGTTCAGTTAAGATCAGGGGATAATTGTGATATCGGGTCACCTAAGGAGCATGATCAGGATGATGAATGTAAAATGACCCCCTTTGCAGCCAAGGTAACCCTCTCGAAAGATCAGGATGATGATGATCATCAGGATATTTGCTTTTGTCGAACTTAGAATAAGACGTCATCATCATATTCGTGAACCGGATTGTGCTTTGGAAAATATCCTGCCGAAGGGAAATGTGATGATGATGATCATCAGGATATTTACAAAAGGTCGTTCTTCTCGGCAGGAGGACTTCACGAAATGTCGGGTGAACAAACAAGATCATGATGATCTTGACAATATGACAGGATAAAAAATATGATGATGACCCTCCTCATCGACTTATCATGATGACGTCATCATCATATTTCGTCTTCAGAGCACAAGGATAAGTTGAGTTCATCATGATATTTGCGCTAGGGTGATATTGTAAAATATGATCATGCTGTTGAGGAATGTAATATCACCCTCCCTTGAAAGATAGGGTGATCATCATGATCATGCAAAAGGAGATCAGGAGGATATGAATATGACGATCCTCTTTATCGAATATCATGATGATGTCTCCATCACTTAGCGAATTTCAGTGAATGACCCTCGTGAAAGATCAGGATGATGATCATGATCATGCAAAAGGAGATCAGGAGGATATGAAGTCGTCATCATCATCTTAGCGAATTTCAGCAAATATCAGGATGATGACCCTCCGATAGGATTTGAACATGCGCATGCAAATATGCCGATGGCGGATTTTCTAAGTCAGGGTGATCTTATATTATCAGCATGATATTATAATATTAGGCGATGTAAAAATATCATGATGCTCGCGATGCGAAAGATCGCTCGACGGGGAAACTTACCGTGACTTAAAGTTGACGTCATCATGATATTTGAACCTCAGGATATTATCGGGGGGGGGGGGGGGGGCGCTTCAAATATGATGATGATGTCCTTCATACAGCAAAAACCGAGTTTATAAAATATGACCCTCTAAAAATCATGATGCTCATGATGCGCATAAGGTCATTTGACGGGTAAAGGGCACTACCACCTAAGATTGACGTCCGGATATTGCAACTGCATGATTTTTATCGGGTGATAGACCAAGATCATGATGACCTTGACAACATGAAAAAAAATGATGATCTCTTGCGATTATCAAGTTTGACCAAAACTTTGACCGTGCATAACTTCCACATATGGACGAATTTTCAAGTGAAGTAAAAGGCAAACCTGCATGGAATTTCAAGCTCTTTCTAAATATGAGGTCACAGAAACAAAATATGAACTTTGACAAACTGACCTCATGATGATGACCTACCTCATCCAATATCATGATGATGATGCACCTGACTCATTTTTTACCAAACCGCCAGAAAGCAGAAAAACACAAGCAGAAGCAAAAAAGCAAAACATCAGCAGGGGTCCTCGTTTTGCTAAGGAGCAAAATGGGGTGTGTTGTGAACATCACAACAGTTACATACTATGTTATGTATTCAATTCTTAATGCATGTTATTTCTGTGTAGTGGGTTTTATTTCTATTGTAATCTCCATTGATTCTACATTATTTATAGGATATAAATAAGGTTTGAATCAGATTTTTGTTGTGTGGTTTGTACCTTCATTTCTAACAGCCCTTGCTCAAGTAACTATCTCCACTGATCTAACTCAAATCTAACTTCTTAGATTGACACAATCATAATAATTCAAAATCATTCATTGCACAATCTCCACAATATCACATAAGATTCTACTAAAATATTTTATTCATGAATTCATCATTGAACAATAAACATTTTCTGTGTAAAAATAACTAACTAAAAAGATCTAATAACTATATCTGCTAACTCAACAAATTACTCCACCTCAACCATCAAGCCATACATATAGGCATGGGGGAAGTTTATTAAAACAAGAACTCTCAACTAAAATCATAAATCACCACTCCCTATATATTAGAGTGTGATAAATACCAAGCAATCAATAACTGAAAAAAGAAAGAAGAGTTCAAGTGAAACTAAGACTTTTGTTGTAACAAAATTGGAACATGGATTGGTTGAATCAGTCATGCTAGATTACTGACTGCAACATAGTTATTCTCCTTCAATCACCTTTATTTATTATCATCATGCTGCACAATCATATTCATTAAGTGCCTCTATGCTGTAGTTTCTGTGCTCATTTTATTTTGGAACCTCCTCTGCTCTACTTTCTGGGAACTCTTTTGGTTGTGGGTTGCACCTTCTAGTTGTTGTAGGCTACAGTCTATCTTCTTTAGCTACAAAGAGTTAGTTCACAAAACATGCACATAATACTAACAACCATATCTAAGCATATATATGCATTACAATTCATACACTCCCACACATAATCATGCAATATCCATCACATCATAATGATATTTCCATATACTTTAAATTAGGTTTAGGGTTGCATAATGAGCATAAAAGATAGCATAGTGTAGGAATATGTATAAGATAAATGTCTAAGAATGTCTATGAACTTGCATAAAAACATAAGAAAACTATCTAATGATTAGACACATCATTCCCCCCAACTACCCATTTGCTTTGAACCCTCAAGCAAATTAACTAGGGCTAAAGGTTGTAGTGCAAAGTGATTTCTCTAAATTCCGCAATAGCATCCACTCCTTGAACGTGTTTCAAATAAAAGACTTTGTAACATGCTAGTCTATTCATTATGGTAACCTCTTCCTTGTCCAGTGTGGTATTGGGTACAAGAGGATTGGTGGCTGGAATGTAAGTAGCACCCATTCAAGTCCCTGATCTCTAGCAATATCCATATATCTTCATGCTCTTTCAAAAATGACAATAAAATTATAAATGGAGTGGATTTCTTTTCTCAGGGGTTAAGTTGTCTCATCTTTCTTGCACAAACTAGTAGGAATGATGGATGAGTCCAATTGTCAAATGATACATTCTTTCGTAATCTTGCAATCTCAAGTTCATGATTTTTCTGCCTACACCTTTATGATCCAAAAGTTGTATCCATTCTCAAATGATCATTTCAGGGGTTCTAGATTCCTTCCTTATTGGAAGAGTAATTGATTTGTCTCTCCCTATATTCTTCCATAATTTCACCCCTAAACTTCTCATTCCTGAAATAAGATGCTGGTGCCCTTAATTGTAAATCTACCACAAAAATTAATGGGTTCTATTCTATGTCTTTAGGTACAACATAATTATGCAAATAGTACTCACATAACTAATCATATTCCTCTAGTGTGGCATCAACAAAAACTTTTAGAAAATTAATTCTACTCATAGAAATTGATTTATTACTAATCAACTTACTGAATTGATAACTTAAAAACTTTTCTTGTAAAAACAAAGCATAAGTTCTAGCTGGAGGTCTGTATTTAACAATCTAGGTGGCTTTATCTGCTACCTCTTCCACCTTGTCTGCTAAATTTTTCAATTCAATATCTTTACTCTCCATTACCTTAGTATGGTCTTAGATCATTATTTCTTTTTCTTTCTTCCATTCCTCCTTTTGTTTAGAAAAGTCTTGAGTATCTTGCCACAATTTGTAAGCTAGGGACATGATTGTGTTACAAGTTGGAGTTTTTGTGGTAGGGGTCTTCTTTCCTCAGTTACTAGTTCCTTGTTTCTTGTTGTAACTATTGCTAGTTGTGCAAGTAAATCTAATTTTGACCCTTTCCCATAAGTATTTAATTTTTCCTCCAATTCTTGAATCTTTGTTTCCCTTTCTTTGTCCCTTTTCTCATATGTTTTTACTAGTTATTCTAAGTATTTGTTCCTTTCAAAAGCTTCTTGCAATTCTTTTCTAACATTTCTTTCTTCTAACAACAATTCCTCATCTCTCAAAAATTGTTCAGCACCATCCCCTATGGATTCATAACCCTCACTGTTAGGGTTAACTAGGGTTCTCCTCCTAATTTTATTGGCAACAAAAATATCCTCTGATTCTGGTTCAAAGGTGGTGGATATATACTATTTTCTTTTCATGGGAACTTGCACATTTTTAGTCACATTGTGCCATAGTTCTAAGTCAATATCCACTATTACAACATCTTTTTCTTTTCCTAGTTTCTCAACACCACCCCTCATAGGAGCCTTCCTTTTCAGGTGATGCAAATGCCTTAGTTGTGTGGGTTTCTTTTTCTGCACCTTTGGAGGTGCAGAAGAAGAACCACCTCTCTTCTTTCTAGTTTTTGGCATTTTACTAGAAGATGGGGTTTGATGTACCTCTCTTGCTGTAGGTTGATCAAATGCTACATGTGGTGAGTTTTGTACATTTTGCTCCTTTGTTTCACCCATGTTGTGGGTGGGTGAAGTAGTAGGTGAAACAAGAGGAGTTTCCCTTAAAGATGTAGTAGGTGATTCTATGTTTCTTGGTACTTTTGGTTCCACAAGAATACTATTAATGTTCCCACAAATTAAAAATCTCTCCTAGGACACTTGTGGGTGCTGAACCCTAAGGCTTCTTTTTATTAGAAACGTAATCAAACAATCATGTGACAGAGTTGAATCATTTAACTTTTGTTTGTATTTAGACCCCATTCTTTTTAACAAATTATAAAGAAAATTGGGTACATTGACTAGTCTTTTGTGACAGAGGTGACTCAATAGCTTAAAATGCACATTATATAGAAGCGATTGTCTACCATCACAAGTAATATACTTAATAATGTAAGCATCCCAAGAAGCCCATACCCATGGAAGTAATAATCTCTTGGTACCTTATGATAATGAGTCAAGGTTCTCTCCTACCTCACTGAACTCATCCCTGGTAGCTATTGCATTTGCTCTAACAGGGAATTCATCTCCATTCTTGGGTAGACTAGACACTTCTGCAATTGTAGCCTCTGAAGCATCCACTCTCAAACCCTTGACAATGGGTTCATCATGTTGTAATGTTTCTACAAATTGTCTTATCATGTCTTCATTATACTCTGTGAGCTTCAAGAAGTAATCTAGCCATCCTGCTCTTGTTAAAATTGGCAATACTAACATGTCCTCCAATATTGGTTGATGTATTGTTGGTTCCCTTCTTATAATATCACCTCCCATGCTGCCAATTCAGCTCAAAGTTTAGATTTAATAACCCTCTACTCAACCCTCTATATCTGTTATACTTGCGTGCACTTTGATCACTTGCAACTTCTACTACTAAGCTTGAACTAGATTGAATTGACTCAAAATTTAGGAAGTTGACAATAAAAAGGTTATAGATGCAAGAAGGTCAAAAATGGTTTGTATGGTCTATCTGCATTTTGTATTTGGTGGCGAACAATATTTTTTAATATATATTGTCTCCCCCCCAACTAAAACCTGGAAGTGACTTCATTTCAATGCATTGTATGAGATGAAGGGGATGATTAACAAATATGGAAATAAGATTAAAATGATAATCATGCTAAATTAAGTGTGAGTACATATTGAATGTATTGGAAAGCTATGTTAATTATGGAAGGTTAGTATGCATACCTGTTATTTGAAGTGAACGAAACTCTTCATGTGTGAAGCTATGTCAAGAGTGTTTGCAAAATGAATGTGATTGGACGCTGGATAATTCCTATGGGATATGAAGTGAATGATAGGTTGGCATGTGTGAACGAGTTGATCAAGCTTTCACATAGTGATATGACAGCTTGTGGCTACATGCACTGGAAAAGTGGAATAATGTTGATGGAATGGAATTAACTTGGTGAAAATTTTGAATTCTTTGACAAATAGTTGTTGGGAGTACCTTCATCAATAGGTCTCAAAGTGAACTATGGTATCTTTTATTTTTCTTTCAATAGGTCCCTACTGCATAATGAAGTGGTCTTAAAGAATATTGTGGCACCTGTGTTGTGTGTGCACATGAAAAAGGATAAGGAATTATACCTAAGTGCTCTCAGGAGGTGAGCTGTGTATCTCATCTCTTGAGTCACTATGAGAACTGGTAGTGTTTTCTACTGAGTTATTATCTGTTGGTAACATGTTAGTATTAGAATCATGGATTGCACCATAGAAATGCTTCAAGAAAGAAGAAAATCATCTCATTTTGTTGGCTTTGTGTATATCTTCAATTTGTGGCCATTACCTAATAGTGAGAATCTAACTGCATTGATGGTTTGTAATTTGACTAGGCCTCATTAGGGAATACCTATTATTTTTCATAGGGTCCTAACCATTTAGATTGTATCTTGCCCTTATGATCTTTGTATTTGGAATCATATAATAAATCCTAGTCACCCAGATTGAATTATTTAGTCTTTATAAACTAATCATGCCATTTAGTCCTGTGTTTTTAGATTATCTCTGTGTGATCCATAGCCTCCATTTGAATTTCATCTAGCCCATTCAAAATGCGTAACCTCTCTTTCTATGCTATTCTCAAGTCCATGTAGAGTTTCACTATTTTTCTAAGTGTCTTATATTCAAATTATAGTGGTAGAACTATTTTTCCATACATGAGTTCATAAGGTGTGAAACCTATAGTTGTTTTCCATGTTGTTCTATATGCCCACACTGCTTCTGATAATCTGGCTGCCCAGTCTTTCCTATAAATGTGCACTATTTTGGTTAGAATATTTTAAATCTCCATATTTGTAACCTCCACTTGCCCATTGGCTTGGGGGTGATAAGGTGTTGACTTTTTATGTTTGATTTCATATTCTTTAACCAATTTAGAAATGAGTTCAGAAGTGAATTGGGGACCTTGATTAGTTACACTTTCTTTGGGGACTCCATACCTAGTAAAGATGCCTTCATACAAGAATTTAGCTACATTCCCATCTCTTATGGACTATAATGCTTTGACTTCAACCCATTTTGTCAGATAATCTATGCAAACTAAAATATATCCCTTGTTATTGGATGCTTGTGAATTTGGGCCAATGAAGTCTAGCCCCATTTGTCAAATGGTGCTAGTGCTGGCAGTGGCTGCAAAGGCATCTCATCTATCCTTGTTGGTCTCTCCATTCTTTGACATCTGTCACAACTCCTTATATACTTTATTGAATCCTTATGGAGAATTGGCCAATAGTAACCTATTGTTAAGATCTTAAATGTTGTCCTTATGGCTGCAAAGTGACCCCCATAGGGCTCATCATGGAAATCTTTTAGGATTTCAAAGACCTCATCTTCTCTTATGCATCTCCTCATAATATTATCTGGACTTGTGTAGAATAGATAACCAGCAACCCAAAAGTGTGGAAATCGTTTATGCACAAGTTGTCTTTTTTGTCTAGGAGAGAAATGTGATGGTATCTATCCCGCCACTAATTTATTTGCAATATTAGCAAACCATGGTGTGTGTATATTGAGAGAAAACACATGCTCATCTGGAAAAGAGTCATCTACAACACCTTCTTCTAGTTGTGTGGGCAATTTAGATAGGAAATCTGCCACCACATTAGCTTTCTTAGGCTTATCCACTATTGTTATATCAAACTCATGTAGTAAGGGAAACCATCTGATTAGTCTCCCTCCAACCACATGTTTGTTCATTAAGTACCTTATTGTAGTATGATCTGTGTGGATAAAGAATGGATAACCAATGATGCAATGCTTAAACTTGTTAATGGCATAGACTACTACCAACATCTTATTCTTTGTGATAGTGTAGTTAAGTTCTGCTCCTTGTAAGTTCTTGCTGATGTAATAGATAACATACTCCTTATTACCTTCCTTTTGTCCCATTACAACTCCTATACAAAAATTAAAAACATTAATGTGTATGTGGAAAGGTAATGTCCAATTTGGTCCTCTCAAGATAGGTGCTTTTATCAAAGTTATCTTAAGTGTCTCAAAAGAGTGCTGACACTCAGTGGTCCAGTCAAACTCCATATCTTTTGTGAGAAGAGTAAACAAAGGTGCTGCAATTTTACTAAAGTCCTAAATAAATCACCTATAGTAGCCTACATGGCCCCAAAAGTTCCTTACATTTTTTTGTTTCTATGGCATAGGAAGCATAGAGATGATCTCAAGTTTATGGAGATCCACTTGAAATCCTTCACTTGATATAAAATGTCCTAGAACAATCCCTTGAGCCATCATCATAAAACATTTCTCATGACTCAATGATAGATTGTGTTCTTAACATCTTTTTAGAATTTGCTCTAGATTGTTGAGTGCCCTTTTATATGTTTCTCCATAGGTGATGAAGTCATCCATGTAGATCTCCATGGAATCATGAGTATAATCTGAGAAGATACTTAGCACTACCCTCTGGAAAGTGGCTAGAGAATTACATAATCCAAAGGGAAGAACAGAATAAGCATATATACCCCAAGGGCATGTAAATGTGGTTCTATCCTAGTCCTTTGGAACTATCTTTATCTAGTTATAGCCACTAAATCCATCTAAGAACGAGAAGTACTTTTTACCTACTAGGGAATCAAGTACTTGGTCAATGAAAGGTAGTGGAAAGTGATCCTTTCTAGTGTCTGTGTTTATCTCCCTATAGTCCACACATACCCTCCATTCGCCTCCTTTATTAGGGACAATAACTAAAGGTGACACCCATTCATTGTCAAAAATAGGGTAAATGAAGTATGCATCAAGTAATTTTTGTAGCTTAGTTTTAACTATTTCTCGTAAGGCAGGGCTTATTTTCCTTTGAGGCTATATAATTGGATTGAAACCATCATTTATGTAGATCCTATGCATGCATAGGTCTGGATCAATTCCATTCATGTCATGGTAGTCCCATGCAAAGGCTGATGCGTGTGCCTATAACATAGTGTTTAGGGAATTCTGATGTTCTTCAGTTAGGGCATTGTTAACATTCAACATTTTACCTGGCATGATTTCCAATGTCTTCAAAGTTGATTGCACAAATGAAAGGTCACATCTACTAATGTTGGGAACATGTTCCTGTGGCAGTAAAGAGTAGAAAAGGTGGGACATTTCTTCTAAGGAATTTTTAGGTATAATGTTCTGCAATGGATCTTGTAGACATGACAGACAGTCTTATTGTTGTGGGTCCCTACCATAGTTATTCTATATGATGTGGTCAATTAAGTCACCTCATCTTGTCTTGCCAAGAGGGGGCTGCATTCAATAGTCATGAGAGTTTGCAAGGAATAGTGGTCTTCTTCATCCAAGGTAGGCCATATCGTTTGGTCTAGATTTTCATGAGGTTGGGTTCATGGATAGAGGACCAAATTCTTGGTTGTAGTTCCATTTGATATTATCATGTTCCCAGACCTACAACCTATGAATGAATTAGTTGTTACTAACCATGGTCTTCCTAAGATAAGTGGATAGCTTGCAAGGTTGACATTTGGCTACAAGACTATGAAATGTGCAAGATACTCCCAGGAATCTAATGCTATGACTATGTCCTCAATGATCCCTTCAAGTTTTACTATTGACCTATCTGCCAACTATAAAATAGTTGGTGTAGGCCTAAGGTTAGCCAGCTGAAGTAGTTGTATTGTTTCTTTAGTCATGACATTAATGGTTGCCCCTAAGTCAATCAAGGTATTTTTGATAAGGGTCCCATTTATCTTAGCATCCACTACTGGACTACCAAGGTATGTATATTTAGGGATAGTTATATTCCCTAGCATAATGTCAGAAAGGTTCCCTATGACATGTACAATCTGAGGCCCCTTCCTCTTTCTCCCTAGCTTTTTGAGACAAAGGTCTCTTACTGTCTTGGTATAGATTGGGATATCCTTGATAGCTTGTGTTGGATTTTTTTCCAAACTGGATGTTTCCCAATTATCCCTACAAGGTAGCCATCACTCATCAATAGGATTCTCAGGCTAGGGGCCAATAGTACACAAGATAGACTCTATAAATATCTCTTCTTCTTTAGGCTCTGCAAAACCTAAGGGGGTATTCCCTATTCTATGAAATATATCTGTAATTTTGCTGAGATGCTAATACAAAGTAGATAAATCCTCTCTCATGAAGATCAAAACTGTATGATAAGTGCAAAGGGGCAAGCTTTGGGCCTTATGTTCAATTGTGAATCAGAGGATTTTTGGTCCTAAAACTACTTCTAAATCCTACAGGTTTGTGAATAATATTCTAATTTAGTTTTTTGTATTTTGGATGTAAGATAGGGGTTTTGAAGCATAACTCCAATACAAGAATAGACTACTGCCTATCTCAGGGCAAGGAGTCAACTTGACGTATATATGTGAATGATTTACATAAACTCAACTAATATTCAAGTTTCATGGGGATAAATTGGTATTTGCCTTACAAACACCACCCAAGATTGAATACTCAGTTATCTTTTCTTATGAATATCCTTATTTCAATATGTTCTTCCCAATATTTAACCTAAAACATTTAATTTACTCCTTGAGCAAAAGTAAAAGATTAAACATTCAATATAGAAAAATCCATATCCCAGAACCTCAAATAACCCTTAGCTAATCAGATTGAAAAGAAAAACACAAACAACTTGGAGACATATAGCCAAATACATGCATTGAAGCATTACTCATATAACATCAACATGAAACTAAAAACATATATGCAAACATACATTCAACATATAACTCATAAACTTATAGCACAAGAGGTAGAATAGTGCAGAAAGCAATGTATTTTCATTACTTTTCCAAAATTTTCCATGTCTTCAACAACCATAAAATGAGTAATACAGTTCCATTATATAACAAGAACATGTACCCTCAGGATTTAATAATTTTTTTTCAAATATAATGGATACAGAGAGGCACCAAAAGGTGTTGAAGAAACATTAATTGCACTGAAGGAAAAGAGAAGTGGTTGGCCTTAAGAAGCATGTGAAGCTATCTGGGGATCTACATTGTTGTGGTTGGGTGATAGTGGCTGAGTTGTCATTCATGAGGTCCATATCTATCTTGCCACTCACTGTATTTACTTTCAGTCGGCTAAGGGCATGAAATGGTTTCTACTACCTTACCATTGTGGTTGACATACTATGCATATAGGATACTTTTGATAGTTTTACCAATAATTCAAATGTAATGTCCACAACATGTAACCTATCAAGCGTCCAACTTAACACATGCAATTCTAGGTCTCCCTTATCACAACAAGCTAGAATTAATTGATCACCATTATCAATGATTTCCTTCTTCCATTTGTTCATATCTTTTGTTGTCCCATCAATTTCTAGAATGTGAGGCAACCACTTCGTGTCCATCCTGTCAATTGCTTGCATTTTATTCTTCAATACTGTATCCAATTTTAATTGATGAGTAGCCACATCCTTAAATTTCTTCAGCATACCTACTACCAACTCCATCTCAGGAGGGACATTTGGATCATATCTAGAGCACATGGGAAAATCTCTGACTTTTGTAGTCCTTCATAGCCACCTGGTCTTCATAGTTGCCAGCCTCTATTTATCTGATTCATGCTTCTCATGTGCTGTCCTTAATTGGGAGTAAGACCTGTGGATCTCCTCCAACCTGGCCAATATCTTGTTGATCCTATACTTGATCAAATTCATAGCTGCATCCTCCACTTTACTTTCTATTTCTTCCTTCAACTTCTTATTCTCCTCTTTGAGTTCCTTTATTTCTTGAAGAACGAGTTGTATGTCCACTGGTAATGACTCTGTATTTTGTATAATTGGAGGAGTTTGAGATGGACTAGCTTCCAACTGAAGGTGAATCTCATGAGTGTTAAGTTTGACCATTGCTTCAGTGTATTTCTCCAATAATTCATTATACTCTTTCTGCAGTTTGAGTGTTGTTGCTTCTGCAAAATGTGTTGTTTGTACATTTAGGCTAGCTGCCTGAGGAGCAGGAGTGTCTGACACCCTCTTAATGATCACATTACTAGTTAACTCCTCCAAACCTACCTTTGGCTTTTTATCATTTGGGGCCAATGTCTAGATAGACAAGGTCTCAAATCTAGGGTCAAAGATAGCACCTTGTAATGCCTTTTTGGCTTGCACTCCACTTACATCTGAATCATCCCTGGCAATTGTATCAAATGCAATAGCATTTGATAGCATCCAATGTGGCAATAGTAGGATGTTACTCTTCTTCACAAGTGTTCTCCCTTCCTCAGGAGTCATGGCACTAATGTCCTTGTTCACTTCACTTAGAACCCTCCTTGTGATGGCATCATATTTCAAAGGGTCTGCAGCACGCTTTGCTTCTTCTATCCTTTTCTAAAATTCTTCATTCCTTGTTCTTACCACATAGGATTTAAATTTTGAGGTAGCTATGAATGCATCATCAGAGATAAACTAATTTCATGCCACCTTCCTCACATCTTCTGTGTCAACCTCATTGTTGATTGTGGACCTTGTCAACCTATTCTCTGGAGAGACATATGGTGCTATCCTTGGGGGAGAATGCAATTTGTGTGAAGGCTCTGGGACTTGTTCCTCTACTACTTCTTAATCCAAATTCACAACTTCCATCTCTTCCTCTATTTCAAGGTCAATTATTTTTTCTTTCTTTGGGTCAGGGGCATCAAGGGAGTCAGGGGAATCTCTTCTAACATACTTGCCCCTTGAACTGTTTGGTTGATATATGGGCCTTTCCTCTCTAACAGGTGCTTCAATAATCAATTATTTGCTTTAGAAAAGAGCATTTTTATTCTTTCAATGGGGTGTTGAATCTGATTGAAAGCCCCTTGATATATAGAGTTAGCATCCTTTTTCCTTTTCTCCACTTCCATTATCAAATTCCATTTATTTCTCAAGACATGCACCAGTTCCATTGATTCACTAACAGTGTCCTCATCAAATAGGACATGGTGTGGATATGCAGGCCTACCAGCTTCATGCCTTTAGTCATGAATGGAACTTTTAGGATCAAAGTACCTTATTCTTTCCATATCCATCCTATAACTTTGCAACATGAAACTAATTTGGTCCAAGCCACTCTTATCAATTGTAAAAAAATCACGAAGCCTCAGAGATGTTGGGATAAGAGATCCTTTCTTATGCTTTCTAAAATGTTCCTTATTTGCTTCATTTAGTTGTCTGATGATCTCCATAGATGCTATTCTCCTAGGCACAAATTTTGGTAAGGAGTAGGGTGGAGCCTCACACCCACAGATTCTGATACAAGTTGTGTTTTCATGTAAAAATCAATCTCCCCAATTGTGATTGATCTTCAAATGAGGGTTTCTTTCCATTGGTATCCTATCTGCAGCTGGCTCTAGAAATCCCAACACTTTCATCACAAAATGTTCTTCAAAAGTAACATAGCTAGCCTGTTTGAAATGCATGTCCAGCATGCAGGTCCACATCTAAACTGGCATGGCATTTTCTTCTGCATCAGTCATTCTCAAGTGCAATTCTTTTGTCCAATGGCCAGATAGAGAGAACAAGATCATGTGGGACATTAATGAATGCCAGATGAATTTTACACGGGGAGATGGATTGTACATATTGTTCTTAATGGCCATCATTTGCTCATGCATCCTTTTTGACAAATAACCTACATAATCATATGGCTTCTTGGCTCCATAGTCTTGAATATACACTGCCATCATCATTAAAGACACCAACATTCTATCTTATGCATCTCTTCTGAGCACATGACACAAGATATGATAGGTCTTACCAAAATATTCCATGAACAGGTTGCATCAAAAAGGTTCCTCTTCTATATCAAGGATTTTCATCAAAGCTCCATCAACCCACTTCAATCTATGCTTGGCCAAGTTATGAGACCTATATGCATACCTAAGAGTTTTGTATTTTTCTCTGAAGGCATTCAAGTCTATAGGTATACCAATGGTAGGATCAAGATTGAAGATAGTAGCAATATAGGCCTTTGTGAACCTAATGATAACGTTGCCATTACTAGACAAGACATACATGGTCCTAGGGTCATACCTAGTTGCTACAACTCTCATCAATTCTATGTTTTTGAAGACGATAGGGCATATTACTTTGGCTAAGTCAAGTGTCCAAGCATGGAATATTGGGGCTCTATAGTCATGTCGCTTGTGCCAATGCTCAAACAAACTCCAAGCAGACATAGGGATCCTAACATCTCAACAATCTACATAGAGGTCATATATTTTGTCATTTTTCCCAACCTCTCCCAAATTTGTCAAAGGTCTCCTAGATGATCTGGGACACTAAATCATGATATCCTCATCTAGGCTATGTTTTGAGGTCAAAACTTGACTTGACTGACTCATTTTGTATTTGTGCAAGCAACCTAGGGTTTATGCAATCAATAGTTACTCTAAATGCCTCAAAAAGTACTTACAGATAGAAAGACTAAGTGTGAGGGAGAGACAATAACTTACTATTTTTTTTAATGTCATAGAGGCTAAGAATTGCTTCTCCTTGCCTATTTTGATGATTATCTAGCTCTGAACATGATTACTCCTTGAAAAAAGATAGGAAATACTTTGAATTATGTTGTTATAACATCGAATTCTTGTACTACTCTATGTATTAATGGAGGTCAAGGCAACCATAACTCTTCTCGTGCCACAGTCATTTGAAAATCTTCTTTGTTTTCAAGTTTGAATTTGGACCGCTAATCATTTCATGCATTTCTAAAATCCACGGCTTCAATTCATTGACTAGATTTGACAATCTTAGTCATCTTTGTTGACAAGTCATCACCCAATGAAAATGAGCCAAATCATTAGTACCTTCCCTACTCATTATGTCATCCTTAGCTTAGACTGGACGTGTGTCACCTTTTTGTGGCATCACAGATGGGGAGGGCCCACCATATACCTATTATGCAATGGTGTGACATAGCATCCATATGCCTTTATTATACTTGCTTTTCAATCAGTGCATGCCATGTGTCATCATCTCATTGCCTCGCAACGAATATTCCTCCTGGAAAAAATCCCTTGATAGAAAATGCAGCTGTTGGATCTTAGGCTTGCTTTGTGGACCATTAATACTTTGAGATGTGGTGGTGGACAGTTGGCTGAGGCAAGATTCCAAAGTGAACACTTCATAAGCAAAGGTTATTAGACAGGTGGCAACTTATTGCAGCGTCATGGCCAGGTACTGACGTCATCTAATATGCTTTGCGATGGTGTGGTATTCACTTTATAAGACTTTAGGACATTAAACATTGAATTTTTCAGTGGCAACAAGTAACAGCTAGGCTAAGGGGTTGGTCAACTCACAGGCTTCAAGACTTAAGGTTGTGACTTAAAGAATTGACAACTAGCTATAAATAGTCAACACAAGAATATAACAATAAAGTGCATGACCTAAAGAAAAGGGACAAAGGGTTTTCAAGATCGAACACTTAGAAATTTTTTTAAACCTAAAACCCTAACCCTAAAGGGGGGAACCACCATTGGCTCTAATTGGGGACATGCAGACATGAGGCTATAGTGAGAACCAGACCTCTCCGGGACAGACCAAACAAAAAAAACATAGAACACAACCAACTTTACAAAATTTATAGACTACATACACATGTTACATTGTGCACAAAAATATACTTGTTCACGAAAAATAGGGCTTGAGGAATTGACCATGCACAAGTAATTCCTGTAACTCACCATTTAGGGCCTGGAGAAAGTAGGAATCTTCTCCATGTGTATTATTGATTTGATATGGGCCCATCCATAAGGGTTCAAATTTACCATGTTTGCGCTTGTCTTGACCTCTTGCATTCTAGACAAGGACAAGTCACTTATCTAAAAATTCCTTTCTGTAGCCCTTTTATCAAACAGTTATTTCACCTTTTGCTGCTTCTTAAGATTTGTGATGTATGCTTCTCTTCTAGTCTCATCCAATGCAATCAATTAATTTATTCTTTCACTCATTGGATCTATTTCTTGATCATTTTCCTATATGAACCTGTAGATTGGCAAGAGATGATTAATTGGTAATTTGGCCTCAATTCCATATACCAACTCAAAAGGTGACTTCTTGATTTCTTTCTTCATTGTCACCCTATCAGCCCATAATGCCAACTTCAACTTTGGATCCCAAGATCTCTTATTCTTATCAAGTATTCTTTTGATTATCTTCATAAGGTTTTTATTACTAGACTTTGCTTGACCATTTCCTTGTGGGTGATATGGTGATACATAAGACAGATTGATTCCATAGCTATTGCAAAAATCAACAAACTCATTGGATCTAAAGCACATGGCATTATCTACAACTAGTTTTGCTAGAACTCCAAATATAATGATAATATGCTCCAAAATGAAATTTATCACTACCTTGCTAGTAGCCCTCATAGTTGGAATAGCCTCAATCCATTTGATGAAGTAGTCAGTAGCAACCAAAATCCAACTGTGTCCTCCACTTGATTTGTCTAAGATCTCCCCTATAAAGTCAATCCCCCATTGCTGGAATGGAGCTTCTATTGATACAGTTCTAAGGGGCAATGTGCCTTCATACTTAAGTTTCCCAAAAAATCTTTGATAGGGGTCACATTTTCTTACCATTTTCTATGTATCAGAGAATAATGTTGGCCACCGATATTCTACCCTTAAGATTTTATGAGCAGTCATTTTAGGAGTAAAGTGTCCACCACATAATCCCTCATGCATGCCATTTAAAATACCCTTGGCTTGATTCCCATTCACACATTTAAGCAGCACACCATCAAGTTTTTTTCCAGTATAACTCTCCTTGAACAATAATGTACTTGATAGCATGTAGTTTCAGGGTCCTTCTTTGACTATCACTAAGATGGGAAGGATAATTTAGATTCTACAAATAGTACATGATATCCCTGTACCATTCAGATTCTGACATGTTAACAGCTTCATCTTGAACTATATTTACTTGGCATGCTTCCAAATTTGATTGTGCCATCAACTTAGCTAAGCCTTGTCACCTTACCAATTTTGTAATTTGTATCTCAATGTTAAATTCTTGTAACTTATTAATTCACCTGCATCTTCTTCCTATTACTTCTTGTTGAGAAAATATATCTTTAACTGCTGCATGGGACACATATACAATTATCTGAGATCCTACTAAATAAGGCCTTAATCTTTTGACTACTCTAACCAATGCATATGCATGTTTCTCCGTGATATCATATTTTAACTTTGCTGCCTACAATGACTTGCTAAAGAAAGCAATAGAGTGCTCATAACCATTTTCATTTTTCTGCAATAAGCAAGTAGTAATTGTGTGAAAAGAAGCAAATGAAAATAGCTGAAATGGCTTAGAAAAGTTAGGAGATTTTAACACAGGAGCCCTTTTGATAGCTTCTTTAATGATTTGAAAAGACAGGGTTGCTTCATTCTCCCACTTTATAGTTTCTCCCTTTTTTAACATCTTTGAAATGTCCTTTGTAATTTCTAGAAAGTTGGGAATGAATCTTCTAACAAAGTTTATCTATCCAAAGAAAGATTGAATACCTTTTACTATCTTGGGAATCTAAATTTTATCTATTCCAACAACCCTCTCAGGATTTATTCTAACTCCATCTTTGGAAACTATGTTCCCTAGTAGTTTTCATTCTACTACTCCAAAGGTACATTTCTTTGGATTGAGTGAAATCCCATATTCCAATGCTCTAACAAAGATTTGTTCCAAATGCATGCAGTGCTCCTCTTCTTTCTTTGAATAGGTAGTCAAATCATCTTGACACACAACTAAAATTGAATCAATCAACCTTGCAAAGGCAACATCCATATCTCTTTGGAATGTAGCACTTGTATTTGTCAATCCAAATGGCATTCTCACATAAACATAAGTTCCCCATGGAGTTGTGAAGGTAGTTTTGTACTATTTTGATTCTTTTACTTTTACTTGATTGTATCATGAGAATCCATCCATCATGGATAAAACCTCACATCCTATTACTCTTTGTAGCATAGCCTCCATGGTAGGAAATGGATAATTATCTGTTAAAGAAGATACATTCAAATTTCTAAAATCTACACAGAGTCTTATGTCCCCATTCTTCTTCCTAACTAAGACAAGGTTAGACACCTAAGTTGAGTGTCTAATGGGCATGATTATTCTAGCCTCTCTGAGCTTCTTAAGCTCATCCTACATTTTTGGTGCTAAGGTAGGATTAATAGGCCTCTATTTTTTTCTGAATGATCTAGCTCCAAGTTTCAAAGGGATTTCATGCTGAAATAAATCTTCTATAGGATTGCAGGTCTTCATATGACCATGAAAAGACATGTTTGTACTTCTTCAACAATTCTATCAACATATCCTAATGTGTGGTTTAAGCCACTTACCACTGTACACATTTTTGGGGGCATGGTGCATTCCCAAATTTACTTCTTCTAAATCATCTTTGTTTGTGGGAGACATCCTAGCAATGAGTTGATCCCTACTGTCAAATGTTCTCTCTAAGGCTACTAACCCTCTAGAAATCTTATTTATCTTCAACTATATTACTTCTTTCCCCAAAAGGGTCTCCTTTCCATCTATGACTTCTACAAAGTTCTGGAAATCAATCTCCTGACTTTCATATTCATATATACAATGCAAGAATCTTAACAAGTCTTTATCATCATCAAACACTTGCCAACTGCATATGTTGTCTGGCACTATTGGTCTGATCTTAACCTCAACATTTGTTATATCTGACAAAGTTATTTCATCTAGTCTAATTGCTACATTTGCTAAGAAATCAGCCATGACATTTTTTGACCTTTCTATCCAATTTATTGAAAATGCATCAAATAATTCAATTGTATCCTTGACAAGATGCTTATATTGCTTTAACCTTTTATTTTTTGAAGCATACTTATCCCTTACTTGGGAAACTATCAACTCTGAGTCTCTGAACACTTTTATCAATTTAATTCCATGCTTCAATGTAAGATTTAACCCTAACAATAGAGCTTCATATTCTACAATGTTATTGGTGTAGGTAAACTTTAACAGGAAAGAGAATTTTAGAAGCTTACCTGTTGGAGACAAAAAAACCACTCCAGCACTAGACCCTTCTTTTGAACAAGCACCATCAAATTTTATAGTCCATAGTTCATGTTGATCAAACTCTTCAATACAAAGTTCCTTCTCCTTATTCTCTGGATCCTTTCAAATAATTATGAAGTTCTCACAGTCAATGTCAACAAAGCAAATATGATCCTTTGGTTCCTGATTTCCTAGTGTTTCTTGTGATCTTTCTTCTCTAACCAGTTTAACATCCTTACCATTCATAGGGATCATGACATATGGCAAGTCTAATTGCATACTTCCTTCGATCAGTGTAGCCCATCTTCTTGACAACAACATACCATACTATGGTTTTATATCAACTACTGTTATGTTCATTTATAGGTCTTCTCTGGATAAGCTACTAGCATAAAATCCACGTCTTTCATGATTCCTATAACTAGTACCTCCCTAGCATCCATGGCATAACATTTTCCACATGCCTTATCAATATTTAACCCAACTTGTTGCATAATAGCTAGAGGCATTATGTTTGTTGATACACTTGAGTCAAGCATACAATTCCTAATCACCTTTCCATTGATAACAAGGGAAACATAGAATGGTTCAACCTGTGAAGGACATTTGGTCATCATCACTCCGAGATAGACCTCATGAACCTCTTCCTCATCAATACACAACTCTTGTTTTTTGTTTTGATCCTCAAAACTTTGTTCTATTTGATGAGCTACACCTGAAATTAGAGACAGATCCTTGTTCCTATATTCTTTAATTTTAATCATTTCCATTAATGGGGCAGAGACCTTCATCTAGGATAAAGCCTGAGTTATGTCAAAGGGGGAATAATTTTGTATAACAGTTGTAGCTTTCAGCCTAGCGTTTACTCTTATCATGGGTTGATCTAGTCTTGACTTGAATAGTTTTCTAATTATCATCCTTGATAGGCAAATTCTTAATCTTGTCCTCACTTTGGGGAATTTTACCTTTTGAGTTTTGAGGATCTTGACCTAGTTTTTGCTTGAAATTTTTCTTGTTATTATTCCATTGCTTCTTATGTGGTTTAGTATCCTTATGATTATGCATAGGTTGGTTTACAAAGATACCCCCTCACTGCCTTGAATCACCCACTTTAGCCTTATTTCTAAGGTTATAGTTACTCTTGACTTGAGCCACTATAAAATCTCTAATTTCTTCATCAAAAGGCCTCCTTAAATTATTTAGAGGGATGTGTGAATTTTGAGCATATACATGGATATCCTCATCATCTTCATCAGAAAAGACTTGTTGGTAAACTTGGTTCATATCATTCCTCCTCTCATCAGCATCAATCTCATCAGAAGAGGAATACTCTCCATTTGTAAAGAGCATTTTAACACTGTCATCCTCTAGATAATGTGGCTCATTACACTCATCACAGACAATGACATCATTGTAAAAGGATTGAGTAATCATACTATGTGACTGTGAGTGAGGCATCTGACATATTATACACCATGGATTATCCTCAACAATGTTTATAGTTTTCTTTAAAGGATCAGGGGTCCCTTTAACATTTTGAGTTTTTTGATCAGTGTTCTTATTTGGGAGGATGGGCTTACCATTGTGCTAGTTTGTATTATATGGCATGTCATGTAATTGTGGTCTCTTCTCCTATCTCTGATAAACTTATTTCCTAGGACCAAATTCTTTTTCATTTTTGGCAAGTCTATAACTTAGGTCCTTAATAACAAATGTTAACTTATCTAGTTTATCCTTAGAAGTGGATGTATTACCTTGAGTATTTTGAGACCTATTATTTGGATTCTGAAGAATTCTTACATCATCCCTTATGTTTGTCTTACCAGATGCTTTCCTATTGTTTTCAATGTTGGTTGCAATTCTGAAAGCATCCTTGAGGCTAGCAGGACTCTTATCTCTTAATTCATAAGTAGTTTTAGCATCAAAAGCATTAATGTATAACACCATGCACATTGGTTCATTAGGCCTCATATGAGGGGGTAGCCTATTCAGTATTCTTGTAAATCTAGCATTAAAATCAGCAATAGGCCCATTTGACCCCTTGACAATACTAGTGAATTCATTTATGATAAAGCTAGAGTCAGTCTTATCTCCATATTTCTCTCTAAAAATCCTCTTGAAGTCATCCCATGATGTAACACTCTGATTAAGAAAATTTCTATACCATTCTCTAGCTTCATCAATCAGGGATTGCATAAATAATTTCATAAAAACATCCTCATGTTCAACCTCAAATTTATCCATAACATTTTGAAAAGACTTCAAGTGATATTCCCCTGACACAACATTATTTCCAAAAAGTTTTGGTATTTCAAAGCTTGTATGTTTGTCAATGGGATTGGGATAACTGGGAATACCATTAAAATCTAACTATCTAAACCTATCCAATTGCATAGGCTATCTACCAAACTGATTAACATTTGCATTCCTATTAGCATTCTGATTTCTCATGTTCTTTAATGGCATCCTAATGTTATTTATATTATGTATAATTATTTTGTGGGTTTTGATTCATGTGTTGATTAAGTTCTTGATCATCCTTGGGGATATTCTGATTATCTTGTTGATTCTGAACTTCATTTCTATGTTGATTTCTAAACACATTCACATTATCAAGGGTGGGAACTTAGTATTGTTGAGCCATTTTCAAAGCTTGCACTTTTTGTTTCATATCATCTCTTATTTTCAAAGCCTACAAAAAGTCAAGTTCTACTCTGAGGTTTCTAATTTGTTCTGCTAACTAGTCATTTGTTAGCATGGAAGTAGATGGTCCTTTTCCATTAGGGTCATCATTATCCCTCAGGGATTTTGTGTCTTCAAATCTATCAGGGGGATCTAAGAAAGGATGTTCCTGGAAAACTTCTAATCTCATTCTCAACATATCACCTTGCTGTCCTTCATACACCTCTTGAATCTTAGCTTCAATATTTGAGAAATAGGGTGCTTGTTGTCTAGAAGACCTAGGGTTATCTTGAATATCACGATCACTTCTAGGGCTAGGTGAGCATTCATGACTAGTTTGACCAGTCCCTTTTTTCTTATACATCATTATTCTAGGTAGTTCTTCAAATAAAGGGTTGTGCAGGGATCTTGTCTCCTACATACAAATTTTATCTTACTCGCTAGGAGATTTGTTCGAAGTCACCACCAACAACTAGGTATCAAATTTCAAAATGAGGTTCTTACACAGAGGTATCCCTAGTAGAGTTGCCAAATCTATTGGGTTTTTTCCCAAATTGGATGTTTCCCAATTATCCCTACAAGGTAGCCATCACTCATCAATAGGATTCTCAGGCCAGGGGCAAACAGTACAAGAGATAGACTCTATAAATATCTCTTCTTCTTTAGGCTTTGTAAAACCTAGGGTGGTATTCCCTATTCAACATCTATGAAATATATCTATAATCTCATTGAGATGCTAATACAAAGCAAATAAATCCTCTCTAATGAAGACCAAAACTATAAGATAAGTGTAAAGGGGCTAGCTTTGGGCCTTATGTTCAGTTGTGACTCAAAGGATTTTGGGTCCTAAAACTACTTCTAAATCCTATAGGTTTGTGAATAATATTCTAATTTAGTTTTTTGTATTTTGGATGCAAGATGGGGGTTTTGAATCGTAACTCCAACACAAGAATAGACTGGTGCCTATCTCAAGGCAAGGAGTCAACTAGACATTTATATGTGAATGATTTGTATAAACTCAACTGACATTCAAGTTCAATGGGGATAAATTGGTATTTTCCTTAAAAACACCACCCAAGATTGAGTATTTAGTTATCTCTTCTTATGAATATCCTTATTGCAATATGTTCTTCCCAATATTTAACCTAAAACATTTAATCTACTCCTTCAACAGAAGTAAAAGATTAAACATTCAATACATAAAAATCTATATCCCAGAACCTCAAATAACCCTTAGCTATTCAGATTCAAAAGAAAAACACACACAACTTGGAGAAAGATAGCTAAATACATGCATTGAAGCATTACTCATATAGCATCAATAAGAAACTAAAAACATATATGCAAACATACATTCAACATATAACTCATAAACTTATAGCACAAGAAGGAGAACAACACAGAAAGCTCTGTATTTTCATTACTTTTCCAAAATTTTCAAAGTCTTCAACAACAATAAAATGAGTAATACAATTCCATTATATAATAGGAAAATGCACCCTCAACATTTAATAAATTGGTTTTCAAATACAATGGATATAGAGAGGCGCAAAAAGGCGTTGAACAAACATTAATTGCACTGAAGGAAAAGAGAAGAAGTGGTTGGCCTTGAGAAGCATGGGAAGTTGCCTGGGGATCTACATTGTTGTGGTTGGGAGATAGTGTTTGAGTTGTCATTCATGAGGTCCATATCTGTCCTACTGCTCACCATATGTACTTTTAGCCAGGCAAGGGAATGAAATGATTTCTGCTACCTTACCATTGTGGTTGACATACTATGCATCTAGGATACTTTTGACACTTTTACCAAATAATTCAAATGTAATGTCCACAACATGTAACCTATCAACCATCCAACTTAACACCTACAAAGCTGGGTCTCCCTTATCACAACAAGCTGGAATTAATTGATCACCATTTCATTCTTCCATTTGTTCATATCTTTTGTTGTCCCATCAGTTTTTAGAATGTGAGGCAACCACTTTGTGTCCAGCCTCTCAATTGCTTGCATTTTATCCTTCAATACTATATCTAATTTTAATTGATGAGAAGCCACATCCTCAAATTTCCTCAACATACCTACTACCAACTCCATCTCAGGAGGGGCATTTGGATCATATCTAGAGCACCTGAGAAAATCTCTAACTTTTATAGTCCTTGGTAGCCACCTGGTCTTCATAGTTGATAGCATCTATTTATCTGATTCATGCTTCTCATGTGTTGTCCTTAATTGGGAGTAAGACCTATGGGTCTCCTCCAACCTGGCCAATATCTTGTTGATCCTATACTTGATCAAATTTGTAGCTACACCCTCCACTTTACTTTCTATTTCTTCCTTCAACTTCTTATTCTCCTCTTTCAGTTCCTTTATTTCTTAAAGCAAGGGTTGTGTGTCCACTGGTAATGACTCTACAGTTTGTATAATAGGAGGAGTTTGAGATGGACCATTTTCCAATTGAGGTTGACTCTCATGAGTGTTAGGTCTAGCCATTACTTCAGTGTATTTCTCCAATAATTCATTGTACTCTTTTTGCAGTTTGAGTTTTGTTGCTTCTGTAAAATGTGTTGTTTTTACATTTAGGATGGTTTCCTGAGGAGAAAGGGTGTCTGACACCCTCTTGATGATCACATCACCGTCAACTCCTCCAAGCCTACCTTTAGCTTTTTATCATTTGGGGCCAATGCCCAGATAGCCATGCTCTCAAATCTAGGGTCAAAGATAGCACCCTGTAATGCCTTTTTGGCCCGCTCTCCACTTACATCTGAATGATCGCTGACAATTGTGTCAAATGCAATAGCATCTGATAGAGTCCAATGTGGTCATAGTATGATGCTACTTTTCTTCACAAGTGCTCTCCCTTCCTCAGGAGTCATGGCAATAATATCCTTGTTCAGTTCACTCAGAACCCTCCTTGTGATGGCATCATATTTCGAAGGGTCTGCACCACGATTTGCTTCTCCTATCCTTTTCTAAAATTCTTCACTCCTCATTCTTAGTACATAGGATTTAAATTCTAGAGTAGTAATGAATGCATCATCAGAGATAAACTGATTGCATGCCACCTCCCTTACATCTTCTATGTCAACGTCATTGTTGATTCTGGACCTTGTCAACCTATTCTCTGGAGAGGCATATGGTGCTATCCTTGGGTGAGAATGCAATTGGTGTGGAGGTTCTAGAACTTGTTCCTCTACTACTTCTTCCTCCAGATTCACAACTTCCATCTCTTCCTCTATTTCAAGGTCAATTATTTTTTCTTTCTTTGGGGCAGGGGCATCAGGCGAGTCAGGAGAATCTCTTCTAACATACTTGCCCCTTGAAATTATTGGTTAATATGTGGGCCTTTCCTCTCTAGCAGGTGCTTCAACAATCAATTCATCTACTTTATCAAAGAACATTTTTATTCTTTTAATGGGGTCTTAAATATCAGTGAAAGCCCCTTGATATGTAGATTTAGAATCCTTTTTCCTTTTCTCCACTTCCATGATTAAATTCCATTTATTTCTCAAGACATGTACCTGTTGCATTGATTCACAATTTCTAACAGTGTCCTCATCAAACAGGACATGGTGTGGATATGCAGGCCTGCTGACTTTATGCCTTGTGTCATGAATGAAAATTTCAAGATCAAATTACCTTATTCTATCCATATCCATCCTATAACTTTACAACATGAAACCAATTTGGTCCAAGCCACTCTTATCAATTGTAACAAAATCATGAAGTCTTAGAGATGTTGGGATAAGAGATCCTTTCTTGTGCTTTCTAAAATGTTCCTTATCTACTTCATTTAGTGGTCTGATGATCTCCATAAATTCTATTCTCTTGGGCACAAATTTTGGTAAGGAGTAGGGAGGAGCCTCGCACCCATAGATTCTGATACAAGTTGTGCTTCCATGTAAAAACCAATCTCCCCAATTCTAATTGAACTTCAAATGAGGGGTTCTTTTTATTGGTCTAAAAAAATCCTTTATCTCCTTTGGTATCCTATCTGCAGCTGGCTCTGGGAATCCCAACACTTTCTTCACAAAATGTTCTTCAAAAGTGACATAGATAGAATGTTTGAAATGCATGTCTAGCATGTAGGCCCACATCTAAACTGGCATGGCATTTTCTTCTACATCAGTCATTCTCAAGTGCAATTCTTTGGTCCAATGGCCAGACAGAGAGAACAAGATCATGTGGGACATTAATGAATGCCAAGTGAATTTTGCATGGGGAGCTAGAGTGTACATATTGTTCTTAATGGCCATCATCTGCTCATGCATCCTTTTTGACAAATAACCTGCATAATCATATGGCTTCTTAGATCCATAGTCTTGACTATACACTACCATCATCATTAAAGACACTAGCATTCTATCTGATGCATCTCTTCCAAGAACATGACACAAGCTATGATAGGTCTTAACAAAATATTCCATGAACAGGTTGCATCAAAAAGGTTCCTCTCCTATACCAGGGATTTTAATCAAAGCTCCATCAACCCCCTTCTATCTGTGCTTAGCCAAGTTATGAGATCTATATGCATACCTAAGAGTTTTGTATTTTTCTTTGAAGGCATTCAAGTCTATAGGTTTACTAGTGGTAGGATCAAGATTGAAGAAAATAGCAATATAGGCCTTTGTGAACCTAATGATAACATTGCCATTACCAAACAAGACAAACATGGTCCTTGGGTCATACCTAGTTGCTATAGCTCACCAAGTTTGTGTTTCTGAAGACATTAGGGCATATTACTTTGGCTAAGTCAAATGTGCAAGCATGGAAGATTGGGGCTCTGTAGTCAAGTCACTTTTGCCAATGCTCAAATAGACTTCAAGCAGACACATGGATCCTAGCATCTCGACAATCTACATAGAGGTCATATTTTTTGTCATTTTTGGCAACCTCCCCTAAATTTGTCAGAGGTCTCCTAGATGATCTAGGACACACTATCATGATATCCTCATCCAGGCTACGTTTTGAGTTCAAAGCTTGACCTGATTGACTCATTTTGTATTTGTGCAAGTAACCTAGGGTTTATGCAATCAATAGCTACCCTAAATGCCTTAGAAAGTACTTACTATTGCAAGTATGAGGTTAACTAGTGGTGTCATTGATGTCAACATACTCATATTGCATTGATAAGAAGGATTGGATGAGCTGTGTGCTGAGGATATTGAGAAAATTAGTCTCAATCAAGAACAGTGATAAGAAGAAGGCAAAAGTACTCAATGGGTTGAGAATCAGAGGATGTGGATTAAAGGGTTTGTAGATATAAGTCTTGAGATGTTCCAGTCAATATTTCATAGGTCCGCATAACGATCTGAAGAAGTTATGGCTGTTTGTGTAGAACCGGTTCCGACAGGCGTTCAGCAGTGACAGAGTGTCACAAATTGGTCCGGTGAGTTTTGGAATTACATTCTCTCATTCTACAGATTGGAGGGAGTGCTAAGGAAGTCAGTGTGAAGTGACAACTTGATTTGTGCATTGTTTGGAGGTCTGGAAGAACCTTTTGTATTATGACAGTGGTGATAGACTATGTTCTTGAAGTTCCAGATGAAGAAGAGAAGGATTCCAGTAAGCAGATGAAGTGCGGATGTTATTGGTGATTTGGGAAAGGTTGCGGTGATCCTTGGATTGTGTCCAGTCCATATTGGTGGTCCGCATTGAAGTTAGAGTTTGGATTTGATGTAAAGACCACCGGTTGTTGGTGTTCTTACTGAGACAGGCCGATCGGATGTATTACACGTCTTGCGAATGATCTTGTAGATGATTGCCGACTTAGATGATTGTTCCTAAGTCGATGCCTTGTATAAATAAGAGTTTGTGAATTCATTTTGAAGTGTGTCTTGTGGTGATGAGTGTGATATAGTGAAGAGAAGTGTGAAAGGCAGAGCAGGAGTTTTTGGGCTTAAATGGAACTGATCCAGGCATGGTAAAGATGTCAATCTCCAGTTCAAGTTTGTGATTCTTATCACTTTGTAGACAATGTGTCTCTTGTAGGCAGTGTGCCTCTTGTGAGCAGTGTGCTCAGGTAGTGAGCCCTAATTGGCATGTGCCATCCATTTTTCTTATTCTTCTAATAGAGAATAATCCTTGGGTTAATCACCCCATGGTTTTTCCCTTAACCGGGTTTTCCATGTCAAAATCTTGGTGTCTCATGTGTTGATGTGTATCTGCTTTGATGTTTATGCCTTATGCTTTCATGAATGATTAATTGCTATGCTATTGATTAACAAAGTGGATTTAAGTGTTTGAACTGGAAGCGAATTAAGGATAACTGATTCACCCCCCTCTCAGTTATCAACAATTGGTATCAGAGCCAAGTTCCTCTAAAAAGAGCTTAACTGCTTGAGGAGATCTAGGATGTCATCATACAAGAAGGACAGTCTGAAGTTTGATGGAACCAACTTCACTCTTTGGAAAGGCCGCATGAAATGTCACTTGGAATGTATGGGAAAGGCGTACTTGTCCATGGTCACAAAAGCATATACACCTCCACAGGGTGGTCTGACAACTCTAAATGAAATCACAGATGTTGAAAACAATCTGCAGACTAAAGAGGCTCTTCTAAGTGCATTAACTGACTTAGAGCTCTCAAATGTTATTGACCTACCAACTGCATATGAAATCTAGATTAAACTGGAACTTCTGCATGAAGGAGATGAGTTTGTTAAGAGTGCAAGGTTACAGAGTCTAAAAGGGAAATTTGAAAGATTGAAGATGAGAGATGATGAAAATATCACTATCTTTATGCCAAGAGTAAATGAGCTGGTGTGTGGAATCAGGAATGCTGGTGGAGTTTTGGATAAAAATGAGATTGTTTGCAAAATTCTCAGATCCCTTCCTACTGCCTACAAAATCAAGGTTGCTGCCATTGATGAATTCAGAGCCCATACAACTGTCACAAGAGAACAATTGGCTGGCAAACTAGCTGCATTTGAAATGATCGAGTTTGGAGATGATCCACCCAAGACTGAATCTGCATTCAAAGCCAGTGCGTATGTGAAAGGCAAACAAAGATTTGATCTGGGAGAAAACTCTTCAAGGAAGCTGTCATGGTATGATCAGGCAAGAAAAGACATGGAAGAGGAAGAAGTAGAAACAGCTCAACTTGAAGCCCTCATTGCAAAAAGACTGCCAAGGGGATCTGGTAAGTATGAAGGAAAATTACCCTTTAAGTGCTTCAATTGCAATAAGATTGGTCACTTTGCCTCAAGATGTCCGAAAAGATCCACAAGATCAAATTCTAACAGAAAAAGGTTCCAAAAGAATTTTTATTATGTTCATGAAGAAGCTGATAATGAAGGAGTAACAAATGATGAATCAGAGATAGGAGACAAATTTGGAAATGAATGGGTGTTCATTGCCATCAAGAAGATCCAATATTCCCTGAATCTATCAATCATAAGGTTATAGAAAGAGCTTTGGCTACCCAATTTGAAGAAAAGGATGATTGGGTTATTGACAGTGGATGCTCTCACCATATGATAGGTGACAAGAACAAGTTCTTAGATTTGGAAAGGTATGAAGGAGGAATGGTAAATTTTGGTGACAATTCTGCTAGTAGAATCAGAGGTAGGGGAACTATCTCTTTTGATGGAAAGAGCAAAATTGGTAATGTACTATATGTTGAAGGATTGAAGCACAATCTTCTCAGTGTTGGTCAGTTGGTGGACAAAGGCTATGATCTCCAGTTCAAGAATGGAAGATGCAAGATCTTTGAAAGCTCCAGAACTAAGATTGCATCCGGTACTCACACAAAAGGTAATATCTTCCATCTATTTGGTACTAATAAAAGTTGTCTATTTATTCAAGTTGATCAAAGTTGGTTATGGCATAGAAGGATGTGTCATGTAAATTTTGATAACATCATCAAGATAAGCAATACTTAGGTTGTAAGAGATCTTCCAAAGTTGGTAAAACCTCCAAATAGTATGTGCAAAGAATGTCAGCTAGGTAAATAGAGCAGAGTTTCATTCAAAAGCAAGGATCAGTCCTCTACCAGATTATTGGAGTTAGTTCATATTGATCTATGTGGTCTGACAAGAATCAAGAGTATGCAAGGTGATAGATATTTCATTTTACTGATTGATGACCATTCCTAGATGATGTGGGTCACCTTTCTGAAAGAGAAATCGGAAGCCTTTGAGAAGTTCAAAATCTTCAAGGCTATGGTAGAGAATCAAACCGGATTAAAACTAAAATGTCTGAGGTCTGATAGAGGTGGTGAATTCACATCTGGTGAATTCATAGACTTCTATGAGAAGCATGGTATAAAGAGACAGTTGTCTGCTCCTAGGACTCCACAACAGAATGGAGTAGTTGAGAGAAAGAACCGGACCATCCAGGACAATGATGATGGAAGCAAATGTTCCCCAGATGTTTTGGAAAGAAGCTGTCAGCACTGCAGTCTACACTCTCAATCGAGTTCAAATCAGAAGCAATACCGGTAAGACTCCTTATGAACTTTGGTTTGGCATCACTCCTACTGTGAGATATTTTAGAGTATTTGGTAGCAAGTGTTACATTAAAAGAGATGATGATCTAGGAAAGTTTGATGCTAGAAGTGATGAAGGAATTTTCATGGGATACTCCACTCAAAGCAAAGCATACCAGTGTTACAATAAGAGACTGAGAAAGATGATAGAAAGTACAAATGTGAAGGTTGATGAAGGTATTGAGAAGCCCTTAACATTTTATGAGTATGATGAAGATGATCAGAGTGATGTTCTGGTTTAAGGAGCTCCATCCTCTCTTGAAGGTCAAATTCAAACTGATCTGGTAAATCAGGAAGAAGAGATAGGTCTGGATGAGCCTGATCAAGAAGCAAAAGTGCAAGAAACTCCCAAAGTTCCAAGGTATGTAAGATTGAACCACTTTGAAGATCATATCATAGGTGACAAAAGCAAAGGTGTGCAAACTAGAAGGAATGTTGCTCAAAATTTAGATGAATGTTGTTTGATTTCAAAGATTGAACCTAAGACAATAAATGAAGCATGCAATGATGAAAATTGGACAAAAGCAATGGAGGAAGAGTTAATGCAAATTAAGAAAAATCACACTTGGGATCTTGTTTCCAGACCTAGTAACAAGAATGTGATTGGAACCAAATGGGTCTTCTGGAACAAACTAAATGAAGTTGGTGAAGTAATCAGAAATAAGGCCAGATTAGTCTGCAAAGGATACTCTCAAATAGAAGGGATTGATTTTGAGGAAACCTTTGCTCCGGTGGCAAGAATTGAAGCAATCAGACTATTTCTTGCATTTGTTGCCTTCAAAGATTTCAAAGTGTATCAGATGGATGTCAAATCTGCTTTTCTGAATGGTGACCTAGAAGAAGAGGTGTACATTGAACAACCGGATGGATTTTAGTTATCAGAGCATGGTGATATGGTCTGCAAATTAAAGAAAGCACTGTATGGTCTAAAGCAAGCCCCAAGAGCATGGTATGAGAGGCTAGATAAACATCTTTTGAAGATTGGTTTCAACAAAGGTACTGCTGATAGTAACCTATATTTTGAAATTGATCATGAAAACATCTTGATTGTTGAAGTATTTGTTGATGATATCATCTTTGGAGGAAGAGACAGTATGTGTAAAACCTTTGCAAACCAAATGAAAATTGAGTTTGAAATGTCAATGCTCAGTGAAATGAATTTTTTCCTGGGTCTGCAAATCACTCAGACAAAGAAAGGAATCTTTATCTCTCAGACCAAATATGTGAAAGAACTATTGAAGAAATTTGGAATGGAAGATTCAAAGCCAATGAACACTCCTATGGCTACCGGATGTAAGTTGAGCAAAGATGATGACTCTCCTAAGATAGATCAAACAAAGTATAGATCAATGATTGGTGGATTACTATATCTCACTCAGACTAGACCAGATATAATGCAGGCTATTGGTCTTGTGGCGAGATTCTAGGCTGATCCCAGAGAATCTCATGTCATGGCAATCAAAACAATTTTTAGGTACTTAAAAGGAACAATTGAGTATGGCCTATGGTATCCCAAAGATCATGACTTTTCTCTTCATGCATATACAGATACAGATTGGGTAGGAGATGTGGATGATAGGAAGAGTACAAGTGGAGGAGCATTCTTTTTGGGAAAAAGGTTGGTTTCTTGGCTAAGTAAGAAACAAGAAGCAATATCCCTATCTACAACAGAAGCAGAATACATTGCAGTAGTAGGTAGTTGCACTCAACTTTTGTGGATGAAGCAAATGCTAAGAGATATTCAAGTAGAATATGAGGTGCCTATCACAATTTACTGTGACAATTCAAGTGCAATAAATATTTCTAAGAATCCGGTATTGCATTCTAAGACCAAGCATATATCTATTAAATTTCACTTTTTGAGAGAACAAGTGAACAAGGGTGAAGTTAGATTGGAGTATGTGTCCTCCAAGGATTAGCTTGCAGATATTTTTACTAAACCTCTTCCCAAGGACTCTTTTGAGTATCTCAGGGAGAAGTTAGGGGTCATGGCCCCTCCAGTGATGAACTAGGATGCACTGATGTGCATCAGTCTGGTGGATATCACAGTCATATCTTGTGATCTGAATTGATGATGGGGAGCTGCCACTAAGGGGGAGCAACTGGTATGATTCTGATGTGTTAGAATCGCAAGTATGAGCCCTTTGCCATTGATGTCAAAGGGGGAGAGAAGACATGTGAAAAACTAGTGGTTGATGATCAAAAGGGGAGCAGTAAAGGAAGAGAAGACATGTGAAGAGTTGTTGCTGATAGGGGGAGCTATGACAGAAAGGAGAAGTTCTTGTCTTGATGGTTTTTCACATCATATGTTGCCACCAATGACAAAGGGGGAAATTGTTGCAAGTATGAGGTTAACCAGTGTTGTCATTGATGTCAACATACTCATATTGCATTGATAAGAAGGATTGGATGAGCTGTGTGCTGAGGATATTGAGAAAATTAGTCTCAATCAAGAACAGTGATAAGAAGAAGGCAAAAGTACTCAATGGGTTGAGAATCAGAGGATGCGGATTAAAGGGTTTGTAGCTATAAGTCTTGAGATGTTCCAGTCAAGATTTCATGGGTCCACATAGCAATCTGAAGAAGTTATGGTTATTTTTGTAGAACCAGTTCCGGTAGGCGTTCAGCGGTGACAGAGTGTCACAAATTGGTCCGGTGAGTTCCAGAATTACATTCTCTCATTTTGCAGATTGGAGGGAGTGCTAAGGAAGTCAGTGTGAAGTGACAACTTGATTTGTCCATTGTTTGGAGGTCTGGAAGAACCTTTTGCATTATGATAGTGGCGACAGACTATGTTCTTGAAGTTCCTGATGAAGAACAGAAGGATTCTAGTAAGTAGATGAAGTGCAGATGTTATTGGTAATTTGGGAAAGGTTGTGGTGATCCTTGGATCGTGTCTAGTCCATATTGGCAGTTCGCATTGAAGTTAGAGTTTGGATTTGATGTAAAGACCACCAGTTGTTGGTGTTCTTACTGAGACAGGCCAACCAGATGTATTACACATCTTGCGAATGATCTTGTAGATGATTGCCGACTTAGATGATTGTTCCTAAGTTGATGCCTTGTATAAATAAGAGTTTGTGAATTCATTTTGAAGTGTGTCTTGTGGTGATGAGTGTGATATAGTGAAGAGAAGTGCGAAAGGCAGAGCAGGAGTTTTTGGGCTTAAATGGAACTGATCCAGGCATGGTAAAGATGTCAATCTCCAGTTCAAGTTTGTGATTCTTATCACTTTGTAGATAGTGTGTCTTTTGTAGGCAGCGTGCCTCTTGTGAGCAGTGTGCTCGGGTAGTGAGCCCTAATTGGCATGTGCCATCCATTTTTCTTATTCTTCTAACAGAGAATAATCCTTGGGTTAATCACCCCGTGGTTTTTCCCTTAATCAGGTTTTCCACGTCAAAATCTTGGTGTCTCATGTGTTGATGTGTATCTACTATGATGTTTATGCCTTATGCTTTCATGAATGATTAGTTGCTATGCTATTGATTAACAAAGTGGATTTAAGTGTTTGAACTGGAAGTGAATTAAGGATAACTGATTCACCCCCCCTCTCAGTTATCAACACTTACAAATAGAAAGACTAAGTGCAAGGGAGAGACAATAAATTACTAGTTTTTTGATGTCATAGAGGCTTAGAATTGCTTCTTCTTGCCTATTTTGATGATTCTCTAGCTCTGAACGTGATTGCTCCTTGAAAAATGATAGGAAATACTTTGAATTATGTTGTTATAACATCAAATTCCTATACTACTCTCTTTATTAATGGAGGTCACAGTAACCATAACTTTGCTCGTGCCACAATCATTCAAAACTCTTCTTTGTTTGCAAGTTTGAATTTGGACTGCTGATCGTTTCATGCCTTTCTAAAATCAATGACTTTGATTCATTGACTAGATTTGACAATCTTAGTCATCTTTGTTGACAAGTCATCGTGTAATGAAAATGAGCCAAATCATTAGTACCTTCCTTGCTCATTATGCCATCCTTAGCTCAGACTAGATGTGTGTCACCTTTTTGTGATGTCACAGTTGGGGAGGGTCCACCATATACCTACTGCATGATGGTGGGACATAGCATCCATGCACCTTTATTATACTTGTTTTTCAATTGTTGCATGCCACATGTCATCATCTCATTGTCTTGGAATGAATATTCCTCCTGGAAAAACTCCCTTGCACTAGAGCGTAGCTATTGGATCTTAGGCTTGCTTTGTAGACCATTAATACTTTGACATGTGGTAGCAGACAGTTAGCTGAGGCAAGATTCTGAAGTGAACACTTCGTAAGAAAAGGTTACTAGATAGGTGGCAACTTGTTGCAACATCGTGACTGGGTGCTGACGTCATCTAATATGCTCCGTGATGGTATGATATTCACTTTATAATACTTTAGGACATTAAACATTGATTTTGTCGATGGCAACAAGTAACAGCTAAGCTAAGGGGCCGGTTAACTTACGGCCTTCAAGACTTAAGGTCGTGACTTAAAGGATCAACAACTGGCTATAAACAGTCAACACAAGAATATACCAATAAAGTGCATGACCTAAAGAAAAGGGATAAAGGGTTTTCAAGATCAAACACTTAGAAAAAATTTTAAACCTAAAACTCAAACCCTAAAGGGGGGAACCACCAGCTTGAATAAGGGGGATTTTGATATTGGCATTCTTAAATTGACCCAATAAGTCTATCTCAGCTTGGGTATGATGTTTTGGAATGGCTAAATGCTCAGGGAAAGGAGGCTCTAGACTTGAGATAGTCTGATTTACCTGATTTGAGCCAGGCTCCAGAGGTGAATTATCCAAAGCTTCATCTATGGGTTTCTCATCTACCATCTCATTGATTTGAGGGGATGAAAGCCCAGCTAGTGTTTTCCCTGACCTGAGGCAGACATCACTCACCTCTACCCCATAAGTGGGGTATTGAATAGTCTCATTAGTGTATGCCTGTTGGACAAACTTGTTATTGGCGTTAGGTGTAGGTTGGGTAGGTAATTGTTGTGCTCTTGGTGGCTGAGATGTTGGGCTTGATGGATTGGGCATAATAGCTTGTTGTTGTGGCTGAGAAAGAATCAAAGGTTGTGGGTAATTCATATTTTAGTGCTTCCACTGCTATCCCTTTTGCCATTGTGGCTGCCACTGATTTTGCTATACTGGCCATTGAGGATTGTAAGTGGAACCTTGGAAATTTGTTGTGGCCATACATTTGGTTGCTACCGGTTCTATTTTTGCTGAGGGTTTTGCCATTGTTGAGGGTTTTGCTATTGGTTTTGGGTATTTGGCCAAGGATGGGGGTTCCAACCAGAGAAATTATGATTACCAACTGGAAATGATGCATTGAAACTTAGAGGGTCTTGTGGCATACCTTATCTTGGTTGCCATGGCTTTCTTTGTGTAATGTAGAACAACTACCCATCTTCACTTTCGAATGGTTAGAAATTTGGTTTCTCTGATTTATCTTCTGTAATACTAGACACCCTTTTACACTTGCAGTTAGCTTTCCTTTGTCTACAATTGGGGGAGTATTCAGTAATTGATGCTTCAACCTCCTCCTACTTCTCTTCACATGTAGAGTGTCCAACTGAGTAGCTAGGTGACTTATACTATCTTCTTTCATATTGGATAGTAGGTTGCTTAACTCCACCCTTGAAACTACATTAGATGTCTTGCCAATGGTAGATATTCTTTCCCCCCTTATCTTTTTGGTAAAGGACCTTGAGTAGTTCCTACAAACTTTACAGATATCATCAAAGGGCAATTGAGACACATCCCCTACCCCAATAAGATTAAGGGCATCCATACAATCATCATTGACTCCTCTCAAAAAGACAAGATTAAAGGATTCTTTTGAGAGTTGATTCTATGGGTTTTTCTTCAGGTAGAATTGGAACCTTTCTACATAATCTTCCAATGGTTCATACTCTTTTTGATTCATTCTAAAAATGTCATCTCTTCTCCTACAAAATCTTTGGCAATAATCTTGGTATTTTTCAAAGAATTTTGTTTTCATTGTGTTCCAATCTGGAACATCATCTTTGCCCAGTCCCATAAACTATGTCATAGAAGCATCCTTCAAAGTTGTAGGAAATAGCTTGAGCCTATGAGCATCAGTTATGCACTCATAACTTCTACATAGGACATCAAATGCGAACAAGAATGTATCTAGATCCTCGGTCACCAAACCATAGAAGACTAGAAATGTTGAAGTAGGTATATTCTTCAGGGCAACAACCCTCTCTTGGTTGGTAATTGGAAATTCAAAATTCACATGTTCTAGTGGATCATCTACTGCTGCATCAACCATGGTTTGGAAGATCCCCTCTGTGTTTTTATTAGATGTTGGTGAAAGGGAAAGTTTTTCTTCAGGAATACCCTCTCTCTAATCACTGTGGTCAACAATATCTTCTATAGCTTGTTGGTTTGAAGGGAGAAACCTTCCCAAAGTGTCTCTCTGCCTCCACATACAATAGGTATTATTTTGTATAGAAATGTCTCTTGCACAATGTTAGTAAAATGTTCTTGTATTTGAAGGGATGAAACCTAAGTATCCTAATACTAAAAGAAAAATTATAAATAAGGAAAGCCTGGAAATAAAACAAATTGATCATTAAAAGTAGCACCATCCCTGGCAACGCCAAAAAATGTAGCATCCTTACTATGTCTACTAAACTTGGTGACAATCACACAATTCAGAGGAAAAACCTAACTAAATAGTCCACTTGAACCTTCGAAAATACCTTCATTGAATTATTGACTAGGGCTAGTAAGCTTGTGATGGTACTAGAACTATATGTGCTTTCATAGATTTAAGACTACCTAACTCATCTTGGTATAGTATTATACTTTCTAGAAAATCTCAAAACTGCATAACTATAAAGGAAGTAATGCTAGCACTATTGCTATAGATACATACAATATAAGACTGCAACTAATTATTGTCAAGAAATGAATGCTAAGGTTTAACTTGATACTGATAGTCTAAACCTACACTCTGGAGTACAACAAGTTTAAGCAAACTAGAATAACTCAAAGAATCTAATTAATCATGCATTTATAAAATAATTGTTATACCAAAAGTAGTTATATATGAAATGAAGTGAGGGATGGTTACCTTGAGTGGCCCTTGATCAAGTGACTATCTCCACTAATCTAACTCAAATCTAGCTTCTTAGATTGACACAATCATAATAATTCAAAATCATTCATTGCACAATCTCCATAATATCACATAAGATTCTACTGAAATATCTCATTCATGAATTCATCATCGAATAATAAACATTGTCTGTGTAAAAATAACTAACTAAAAAGATCTGATAACTATATCTACTAACTGAACAACTTACTCCACCTTAACCACCAAGCCATACATATAGGCACGGCGGAAGTTTTTTAAAACAAGGACTCTCAACTAAAATCATAAATCACCACTCCCTATATATTAGAGTGTGATAAATACCAAGCAATCAATAACTAAAAAAGAAACAAGAGCTCAAGTGAAACTAGGACTCTTGCTATAACAGAACTAGAACATGGACTGGTTGAATCAGTCACATTAGATTCCTGACTACAACAGAGGTCTTCTCCTTCAATCACCTTTATTTATTGTCATCATGATGCACAATCATCTTCATTAAATGCCTATGTGTTGTAGTTGATGTGGTTAGTTTATTCTAGAACTTCCCTTGCTCTACTATCTGGGAACTCTTTTGGCTATGGGTTGCACCTTGCAGTTGTTGTGGGCTACAGTCTATCTCCTCCAACTGCAAAGAGTTAGTTCACAAAACATGTACACAATACTAACAACCATAGCTGAGAATAGATATCCATTCCAATTTATACATTCCCACACATAATCATGCAATATCCATCACATCATAACCATATTTCCATATACTTTAAATCAGTTCCCGGGTTGCATAATGAGCATAATGTTAGTTTTAGGATAGATGACTGAGAGGGAGGTGAATCAGTTGTCCCAAAACTTTCTATTCTTTAAACACTTAAATCCTTCTTGTAATTCAACAGCATAATAATAAATCAATCATGGAAGCACAATGCAATAATTCAAGAGCAAAGACGCATTAACACATATGACACCAAGAATTTAACATGGAAAACCCGATTAAGGGAAAAACCACGGGGTGACTAACCCAAGATTGTATTCTATGTTAAAAGAATAAGAAGAACAAAATGGCACATGTCAATTAGGGCTCACTACCTGAGTACATTGCTCACAAGAGGCCCACTACCTACAGAAGACACACTGTCTACAGAATAATAACTATTACATACTTGAACTGAAGATTAGCATCTTTACCATGCTTGAGTCAGTTCCATTTAAGCTCAATACTTCTGCTCTACTTTTTGCTCTTCTCCTTTCTACCACTTTCTCATCTCCAGATGCTTTGAAATGACTTCATGACTCTTATTTATACAAGACATCAACTTTGGGATAATCATCAAAGTTGGCACAATACATACTTTATTTTATTACAAAGCAAATACACAAATACAACTTGACTTGTTACAAAAGACTTCATGTGAATCACCACACTATCAGCCACACATATCTAGGACTTCAATCTTCTTTGAGGAACATGCCATCCTTCACAGAACATCTTCAAGATCTGCAAGATGTGTAAATCATCTGGTCAACCAAGTTTAGGAAGAACATCATCATCCGAAAGTAATTCTTCAATCATGAGCTCAATCTTCAATGCGGACCACCAACACAAACTGGACACAATCTAGAGACCCCCACAAGCTTGCCTAAATCACCAAGAACATCCACACCACTTCTTCTTACTGAAATCATTCTCTTCTTCATCTGGAACCTCAAGAACACAGCATGTCATCACTGTCACATTTGAATAAATGCTTGCGGACCTCCAGACCATGAACCAATTGAGTTGTCAATTCACATTGACTTCCTAAACACTCCACCAAATCTACAAAACAAGATATTACATTTTTGGATCTCACAAGACCTAATTGTGTCACTCTGTCACCTCTAAACATCTGCCAGAACTGGTTTTACTCATATGGCCATAACTTCTTCAAATATTCATGCAGACCTCTTAAATTTTTACTGGATCACCTTTAGACACATATCTACAAACCCTTTGATGCATATCCTCTGATATTCATCCTAGCTAGGATCTTCACTTCATATAGCTTCGCTATCTTCACTGTTCTTCTCTATTTCTGATAGGACTAATTTTTTAATATCCTCAGCACACAACTCATCCAATCCTTGACATCAATGCAATAGGAGTATGTTGACATCAATAACAACACCGGTTAGGCCCATACTTGTAACAATCTCCCCCTTTGTCATTGATGGCAACATATGATGTGAAAAATTGTTTTAACCATCAAGACAAGTACTTCTCCTCACTGACTGACATACCTCCCCCTATCAACAACAACCATTCACATGTCTTCTCTTCCTTTACTACTCCCCCTTTGATCAGCAACCACTTTTTGTTTTTCACATGTCTTCTCTCCCCCTTTGATATCAATGGCAAAGGGCACATACTTGCATCACTCAGAATCATACAAACTGCTCCCCCTGAGTAGCAGGTTCCTATCATCAATCCGGACCACAAGATATGATTGTGAGATCCACCGGACTTATGCACATTAGTGCACCATAATTCAAAAGCGGGAGGGTAATAACCCCTAACTTCTCCCTAAGATACTCAAAAGAGTCCTTAGGTAGAGGTTTAGTAAAAATATTTGCAATCTAATCCTTGGAGGGCACAAAATGCAATCTCACTTCATTCTTGTTCACCTACTCTCTCAAGAAGTGAAACTTGATGGATATATGTTTTGTCTTTGAATGCAACACTAGATTTTTTGATATATTTATTGCACCTGAGTTATCATAGAAGATTGTGATAGGTTCCTCATACTCCAGTCTGATGTCTCTTAGCATTTGCTTCATCCACAATACTTGAGTGCAACTACCTACTACTGCAATATATTCTACTTCTACAGTGGATAGAGATATTGCCTCTTATTTCTTGCTCAGCTAAGAAACCAATCTTTTCCCTAAAAAGAATGTTCCACCACTGGTACTCTTCCAGTCATCCACATCTCCTACCTAATTTGCATCTGTATATGCATGAAGAGAAAAATCATGATCTCTAGGATACCATAAACCATACTCAATTGTTCCTTTTAGATATCTGAGAATCCTCTTGATTGCCATGACATGAGATTCTCTAGGATCAGCTTGGAATCTGGCAACAAGAATAGAACCATTGAAGAAGCTACTAGAGCAATGATCAAGGAAGCAAACCTACCAGAAGTATACTGGAAAGAAGCAATACATAATGTTGTCTATATTCAGAACAAAGTGCAAGTTAGAGCAGAAGAAACAAAAACACCTTATGAATTGTGGTATGGTAGAGCTCCTACTATCAAATACTTCAATGTTTTTGGAAGCAAATGCTACATCAAAAAGGATGGAGAATCAGGGAAGTTTTATGCTAGATGTGATACAGGCATATTCCTTGGGTACTCCACTAAGCGCAAGGCTTACTAGTGGTATAACAAAAGATTGAGAAAGATCATTGAAAGTGCAAATGTAAAGGTAGGTCAAGATTTCCAACCAAATGGATTTAAGTCATGAATCTGTTGATACAGAAAAGATTGAAAAAATCAAAGAAAATCAAAGAAAATGAAGTTTAGAATGAAGAACAATCTTCTCCAAAAGAAGAAGAAACTCAAGACGAGGCTCCCATAAGAACTCCTAAAACTCCTAGGTATGTGCAAAGATATCATTACGCAAGTCAAATTATTGGTGACAAAAGTAAAGGTGTAATGACAACAATTAGGATTGCAGAAGAATAAGTAAATCTCTGCCTGCTTTCAAAGGTGGAACCTAAAATAGTAAATGAAGCATGTAATGTGAGCATTGGGTTAAGGCAATGAAAGAAGAATTGTTGTAGATTGAAAAGAACAACAATGTGGAACTTGTTCCTAGGCCTGTAAACAAGAATGTGATTGGAACAAAGTGGGTTTTTCAAAAAAAACTAAATAAAGTTGGATAAGTTCTGAGAAACAAGGTAAGACTTGTATGTAAAGGCTACTCCCAAGTTGAAGGAATTGGTTATGAAGAGACCTATGCTCCAGTGTCAAGAATGGAAGCTATTAAACTATTTTTGGCATTTACAGCACACAAAAGCTTGAAGGTATATTAGATGGATGTGAAATCTACCTTCCTAAATGATGAGAAAGAAGAAGTCTACATAGAGCAAGTGGATGGGTTCTAGTTATCAGACAAATTAGATATGGTATGCAAGTTAAAGAAGGCCTTGTATGGACTAAAACAAGCTCCCAGAGCTTTGTATGCAATATTACATAACTATTTGTTGCGGCAAGGTTTCAATAAAGGGTCCGCAGATAGCAATTTGTATATCAAGGTAAGAAGAGATCAAATCCTGATTATTGAAGTTTATGTATATGATATCATGTTTGGTGGAAATGAAGAGATGTGTAAGAACTTTACAAATGAAATGAAAAAAGAGTTTGAGATGTCTATGTGTGGTGAGATGAATTTCTTCCTTGTACTGTATATCAATCAGATAGACAAAGGTATTTTCATTTCTCAATCAAAATATGTCAGGGAATTGTTGAAGTTTGGAATGGAGGACTCTAACCGGTATGCAATCCTATGGTTATTGGTTGTAAACTGACAAAGAATGATGAATCTCCTAAGGTTGATAAAAGCAAGTACAAATCAATGATTGGAGAACTGCTTTACTTGACTGCTACCAGACTAGATATCATGCATGTAGTCTGTCTTGTGGCTAAATTTCAATCAGATCGTAGACTATCACATGTGATGGTAATAAAAAGGATATTCAAGTATTTGAAGGGCACTCATGATCATGGCTTGTGGTATCCTAAGAACAATGATTTTTCTTTAAGTGCTTATATAGATGCAGATTGGGCTAGATGTGCTAATGAAAGGAAAAGCACAAGTGGAAGTGCATTCTTCTTTGGAGATAGGGAAGTATCCTAACACAACAAGAAACAAGAATCAGTCTCCTTGTCTATTGTAGAAGAAGAATATATTGTTGCAGTATCATGTTGCACTCAGGTGCTCTAGATTAAGAAAACCTTGAAGGATATCAAAGTTGAGTTTGATGGACCAATTCCTATTCTTTGTGATAACACAAGTGCCATAAACATTTCAAAGAATCTAGTGATGCACTCAAAGACAAAACACATTTCAATCAAGTATCACTTTTTGATGGAGAAAGTTGTAGAGAATGAGGTAAAGCTTGAGTATGTACCAACAAAAGATCAAATTGTTGATATATTCATTAAGGCTCTTCCAAAAGACACATTTGAGTATCTCTAAGAGAAATTAGGGGTTATTTCCCCTCCTTCCTTGAACTAGATGCATAGGAAGGTGCATCAATCAAGTGTGCTTCAAAGTGCATTCCTCTTTTTGGACTGATGTTGGAGGCTACCTCTCAGGGGGAGCAAGTAGTGGTTTGAGATGATTGTTGCATTTAGGGGGGGTAAAGAATGGTTTCAGAATCATCAAAGTAGTATTGTGCAAGTATGTGTACTAGAAGAGATGTGAAGCCCTTTTCCATTGATGTCAAAGAGGGAGAGAGATCATGTGAAAAACTCAGGAGTAAGAGTGTAGATGTGTAAAAAGAAAGGGGGAGTCTTAAAGTAAAATTGTGTCTTGATGGTGGAACATGTTTTTCACATCATATTTTGCTGTCAATGACAAAGGGGGAGATTGTTGTAAGTATCTACTAACTAGTGTTGTCATTGATGTCAACATATTTGTGTTTTCATTGGTGCCAACTATATCTTCTGATACTGATGTTTGCTGATTGATTGGAGAACACTATCTAAATATTTTGCTCCACATTTTCTCTATAGTGAAGACCAGAGTATGAGATTTGGATATGATTTAGAGAAGTGTTTGAAAATGTTAAATCTAGAATTTGGTGGTCCCGATCGCTATGCAGAAAAACTTCTATTCACTAGTGTGAAGACTGTGCATGGCAAGGCTTGTAGAGTGATAGGGAGAAAGCGTTTTGCTCTAGATTTCTCCTCAGATTGGAATTTTTCTTTGTGGTTCTAGAATTTAGCTTATAAGGTCCTTAGTCATCTTCATCCCAAATGATATGTGATTTGAAGCTCCATAAAGAAAGTTTCTAATTAGCAGAGTTTGACAGTGTCTGATTGAGAATAGTCTATGATCCATCTTCAAGTAAATTAAGTTGAGATCGTTGGAATTAGATTTTTTTATTTCTAGATGATTCTATGATGTTAGTGAAGATCTTGGAAGTGTGTGTTCAAGTGTTCTTGATGATTGCACCAGTCTGGCAGACCTAGATATTAACACTCTTTGTGGATGAATTTCTTGAATTGTAGAAGTGTGTGGTAGCATGTGAAGGTGTAGTTGATTTCTTGCTAAGGCAGAAAGTGTTCCTTCTTTATTCATTTAGTCCACAAGTTTGTTTAGGTCTAGTCCTAATTTGATGTTTGTATGTATGTCAACTTTGGAGATTGTTCCAATGGTTGATTATTGTAATACTGACCTTGATGTGCATTCCAAGGTTGATGAATTGTATAAATATATGTAATGAAGTTGTGAATGATGTATGATAGTATGAAGATGAGAAGATAAGTGTGAAGTGTAAAAGTAGAGAAGAGGAGAGGAGATATATTGCACTTCAATGGAACTAAACTCAGGCACGGTGTAGATGCTACTAAATCAGTTCACCTTGGCAGTGAGCCACCCCCGACAGTGAGCCAACACCCTGGCAGTAGCCAACCTTGGCAGTGAGCCACCCTTGGTAGTGACCCTTTCAATTAGGCAGTGAGACCTTTTAGCACTGAGCCTCTTTCGATATTCAGTATTATTATTACATTATTTTGTGAGCTAACACTCACCATGCTTTTTCCTTGTTTAGGATTTTCCACATAAAATTCTAGTGTTCATGTGTGTATGGTGTTGATGTGTTCATGTTTTGATTCTTCTATTAATGGTTAATGTTCATAACTGAATAAGGAGTTAGATTAAGTGAATGTGAAAGTGATTCTAATTTAAAGAAGTTAAAGTTTTTGATACAACTGATTCACCCCCCTCTCAGTTTTCTTGTGCCTTTCAACATCGGTAATGCCAATACTCTTAGCAGTGTCCTACTAGATTTTTCTAGTTTCAGTATAAACTACCATTGAATAATACGCCTACGGGTGAACCAGCCTCCAAAATATATCTTCATTATTATGCCCTGTTATGGAGTAAAAAGTGACCTCATGCCTTTTTACCTCCTGGTTTAGCTCCTAGGTCCCCATGTTAACATTAATCAAGTTAAATACTCATCTTGGAGCAATTTCCCCTAAAACTATCAAATGGGGACTAGGGGCCCATCTTAAGTGCTTAAGCATGACCAAAAAGGACCTTGGGACTTGGGTGCCTGTGCCCAAGTCTAGTCTAATTTGTTGGGGTGAAATCTAATGTATGTCAAGCTAGGATTCTTAAATGGGTCCTTCTTTGTCAGCCCTTTCATTTAATTTACAAATGTTTGGTGGGAAATCATATATAAGCAAGTATTTGAGTTCATTTGTAGCCTAGATGGATAACACAAACTTGTGATATTGAGCAAAGAGAATTCAAAGGACTTCATTGTGTTTTAGAGTAGAATTGTGTTGTTATTGTGTTTGTTTGTTGTAAATTTGGCTTCATCAATCCATCTCCTCATGATTTGAAGGACCTTCATCTCCATGAGGGCTTTACTTCTAAGATGACATCAATTTGTGTTTTGATCATTACATTTTAGTGGATTTGGTATTTTCCCTCCTTGGGCATGCACTATATCTGAAAGAGGTGTTGGAAGACTTGAATTTCATTTTGGGGCTTGACCGAGGCAAGCTCCTAAACACCACAACCCCCAAACCCATTTTCTCCATTCGTTCAGGTTACTGGTGTGGGAGTTGGAAAATTATAGGTGTATAGAAGTTGTTTGAAGGACATATATTTAGGATTTGGAAGAATCTATGGAATATTCCTTAGTGACGGACTAGGGCGCGGGCACCATAGTCTTCTTGACAAATCAGGTCCTTGATCTGGCATCAGGAAGTTGTCTACAACATTTTCTCTATTTAGAGCTTCTAAAAATTCTACCTTCCTAGAATAGGCACCTACCCTAGATTCTTCTAGGTTTTCATTCTCGAGAATTCAACTTTTGGTAAGTTTCTAATCATTTCTGAGTACCTTCTTGTCTGGCTATCAGTTGCATTCTATTTGTTTACAGTTGATTGTTCTCTAATTAGGGTTTGAGGCCTAGTTGATTTTGGGTTTGACAAATCCTTCAATCTAATCTATTCTTTCCTTATCATTCCTGAGCATAAAATCAACAGCTGAGTCCTCATCCATCTTGTAGTGACTTGGTTTGGTTTTGTCCTCAAGTGTTAATGTGAAAGGAGGGTTTGATTTGATACACCTTTACCCCATTTCATACCCTTGTCCCTTTTCACATATATCATTTTGGTGAACCTAGAACAATGAGCATTATGTATCTTTTAGAGTGTTGTAATGATTCCTTGCATTCATTTATATCATATTTGTCACCTCACATTGGAAAATCCTACATACATTTGAAAATTTTGAAAAAACAAGCATTCTAGGCTTGCATGTAGATATAGTTTTGCATGATTTACATTTGCATTTGATTAAAGATTTAATTTTATGATATTTACACCAGGTTTGATCCATATTATAGTAATTCATCATTTCATCATATTACATCTTGCATTTGAAGATCTCATTTGCTAGGGTTTTGGTTAAAAGTTGCATTTTTCATTTAACCTAGTAATTCCAAAAGCTAGGGTTTGTAGTCAAAATCTTATTTCAGATTTTTCTATTGTCATAAACATCTTTCAATTCAGATCTAGAAATGACTTAAAGCATATTTTCATTGCTCATTTTAAAATTTTACATAATTTCATACTTTAGTTTGAAAATTCGCACGTTTGTAATTACACAGTGTGTATTTCAACACGAGAAATTTAACATCTCCTTACATTTCTTTGCAAGAAATCTAAAGTTGTCTATATTACCTTTTGTACAGAACTTTTTTGCATCTTGATCACTCCATTTGTATGGACACTAGTGTGTTTTTGTACTTTGCAAAAAGATTCAACAACCTGGTTTCCTCAAACTAGTGTTGTGGTGTATAAAAGTCTCTCATATTGGTGGTATTTGATAAATGAATAGACCTTATTGTATATTATTGGTACAAGACATTTCATAACAACACCTTCATGTCATTTCTCTTTGGTATCTTTGCATACATATATCAAATATCTTGATTTTCATAGATTCCTAACCCTCATGAGTGAGAATCCTACAATATAATAAAACTTAACCGAATTCATCTCCATGAATAGTCATGGGAAAGATAACTATGATGGAACTTCTTCTATGCATTTAGTCTCTAATACATGTGATAGTGACCTAGCTTTGCCTATTTCAGCCTATGATCACTCTCCCCATGTTATTCCCACTTGTGAGGACATCTTGACACAAGAAGATGAAATCATTAATACATTTATTAATATTACCCTACCCTCCCTTCATTCCAATGCTCTGTCTTTGGAAGATGAAGCATTAGTGGATAAAGGGCCTCCTCTCAAAAAGGATCCTCCATGGGTAGATAATAACTATTCATCTAATAATCACATGGTACATGAAGCTTCTATAGTTCATCCTATGGATCTCCCACCTTTGATTGAATGTTCAAGCACATTGGACATCACTAAGGAAGTGAAGACCCTTGATCTTCCTTCTTTGATTGAATGTTCACATACCTTGAATATCTCTAAGGAAGTGAAGACCATGGATAGATCTACTTTGGCTACAAATTTAAGCCCCTTAGACATCACTAATGATACAATCATCACTAACCTCCTTAACAAAACTGTACCTTCCCTTAGTTCCAATGCCCCCCCTTCAAAAGTTGAAGCATTAGTGGATGAGGAAAGGTCTCTCACATTAAAACCTTTAGGGATAGATGTTGATTGTAATCAAAATGAAAACAATGCTAATTCAATATTCATTAATAGACTTATTCTACCCACTAAGGGGATAGTACATAAGTGTATTAATGTTCCTAAAATGATTGTGCAAGGTGATCCAAAACCACCTCAACCCCCTAGTTACATTCTCAATGTTGCAAAACAAATTACTCAGAAATCAAGTGTATCATAATGTGTCACACCAACCATACTACAATGTGGTTGCTCACACATGCAATACATGGAACAATAAACAAAGTAAACAACAATCACACATTCTGATCTCTTTACCAACTTCTCAACCTATGCTTCCTCAACCACCTTGTCTTACTCATAAAGGTTGTCAATATTATGATCTTGTTGAGCATCTTCATGCTACTCTTTCTAATATATCTCTATGGGAACTCGTACAAACATTACCTACATACCACAGAATGATCTAGACAAATGTCTCTTTATTCCATGTTCTTCATAGAAAGCATTGAAATCATTTGAGGTAAACTCACCACCTCTGTTAGATCTTACGCATTTGATTTTCAAATCCAATTCATTTTCAACCATAGCTTTGAATGTCTTGAACTTATCTAAAGCTCCTACTTTTTCTCTAAGGAAAGTTTTTGCCAAGTCATTCTTGAAAAATCATCAATAAAGAGCATGAAATACCTTTCACCTTGTAGAGTTCTTGTTCTTGTGGGACCACATAGGTCTATATGCACCAGCTCCAGCAGACTGGTAGAGGATTGTTCTTTGATTTTGAAAGTTGTCTTTGTCATCTTCCCAAACTAGCACTCTTTGCATATAACATTGGCAAGCTTCACAATCTTGGGCAGATCTCTTACATCTTGAATAGTGCTTATTCTCACTAGATTATTAAAGTTAATGTGACACATTCTCCTATTCCATAGCCAACTTTCATCAGACTTAGCCAACAAGCAACAATTTTCAGCACCTTTCAAATGATAAACATTACCATGAGTCTTCTTACCAATAGCAATTAGGGTTCTGGAGCTATTCTGTATCTTACACCCATTGTCCTTGAACACAATATTATACCCTTTGTCATACATTTTTCCAACATTTATTAGATTGTTCTTTAGGCCCTTGACATAAAGAACATCATCTATATTATGCTTTCCATTAAAAGTAATAGATCCTTTTCCACAAATCTTACCAGCTACATCATCACCAAACCTAACAAGTCCTCCATCATACTTTTCAAACTTAACAAACTTATTCTTGTCTCCTATCATGTGGTTTGAGAATCCATTGTTAATGATCCATTAATCTTGCTTTTCAGCATGGAATGCAGACAACTCTTCTGGACTTTCTTCCTTCACATAGATTGCAAGATTAGTAGAAACAGGTTCTTCTCTAATTGCAATAAGCAAGCATTCACTACAATTACCATCATCAGAGTTAGAGTCATCATCAATTACATCATCATCATCTCTAACATAATAACTCTTTCTTACCATCTTTCCTTTGCTTTCATTGATTTTCAAAGCATTGTCAGGACACCTTGAAGCATAATGGCCAATTTTACCACAACTGAAGCATTTGAAAGGTAACTTACCTTTGAACTTTCCTCTACTAGCCCTTTTCATTATGCTTGCAAATTTTGCCTCAAGCTCTACAAAATCTTCATCATCTAATTCCACAACATATTTCTCTGATCTAGCAGTTTTATTTTCTTTGTTGGCCTCAAAAGTAGTCTCAATTTTCACAGAGCCATTAGTAGTACCAAACTCTCTTATCTCAAAGGTAGTCAATTTACCAAGCAATTGATCTTTTGTAAGCTTCCCCATATCAAGAAACTCTTCAATGGTAGATACCTTGTGGCTATAAGATTTGGGAAGAGTTCTGAGTATCTTATTTGTGACATCCTCATCCTTTAATTGTCCACCAAGACCCCTGATGATGCTAACAACTTCATCAATCTTCTATAAGTAACTTGTTATGTTCTCATCTTTAGTCATTCACATGGTTTCATATGTGGTTTTCAAGTTATTCAACTTGGCCTTCTTGGAAGATGCATCACCTTCATAGACTTGCTTTAATTTGTTCCAAATCTCATAGGCAGTTTCCATATTCACAACTTTTGCCATTTCAATGTTAGACATGGCATTTAATAGAGAATTTTTAGATTTGTGATTATCCTCAAAATCTTTAATCTCTTCTTTAGACTCTAGATCTTTAGGAACCGTATATTTGTTTTTAACCATTGCCTAAACATTATAACCAAGTGAAATGAGATAAGGTTGCATTCATACCTTCTAGTAGGCATAGTCAGATCCATAGTTGCAAGACTCAGAAAAAGTATTTACTCAGCAAGCTCGAAAAGTACGGTTCAGAAAAAAACTCGGCAAAAACTCAGCAAAAAACTTAGCAACTTAAAAAATTGCTTAAAATTCATTAAAAACACTTTTTTTTTTTAGCAAAATTCAGTGATAAGATACATCCAATGAGTCAATAAAATGAGTACATAAAAGAAACAAGATGAGTCTAGTTATAATTGATTGATTTCAAAGAAAATTAGATACAAAATTGCATCCTCATGTGGAATGCTTAATACACTGATACTGATAGTCTGAAACAAAATGAAAATAGAAATTGTTTTTGTAAAACTGAAAGTAAATACTAAATACAAATTCACATAGAATCAACAAAAATGAAGAATTTTTTTTTAAAAAGAATAAGAAAAATCAGAAAACCTACCTGGGAATCCAATTTGCCTTTGAAATTCGATGAAAATGCTCCTCAAATCTCATCTCCTCGATGCAAAATCACTGTAAATAGGTGCATAATGATTTGGAGAGTGTTTTTTTCTGAGTGACAGTTTCCAAATGAATGAAAAAATTAAGTTAAAATGCCTTTTGAAAACACTGTCTGAGTTAAACGTAGTCACGTGAGTTTTTTTTGAAAACTTGCCGAGTCTTTGAGAAAAACTCAGCAAAAACTCTATGAGTTTTTCCCAAAAACTCAGTGCAAACAAATACTCCAAAAACTCATTTTTGAAAAAGACTCACGAGTTTTAAAAAACTCGCCGGGTTTTTGCTAAGTCTTGTAACTATGGTCAGATCCATTGAACTGAGGAATGTCTTTCATGTGTACCAGCCTGGATCTACCTTAAGCTGTTAGCCTTTCTTCAAAGGAACCTTGCTCTGATACCAATTGTTGAAAGCCACAAGACAACTAAGAGGGGGGGTGAATCAGTTGTATCAAAAACTTTAACTTCTTTAAATTAGAATCACTTTCACATTCACTTAATCTAACTCCTTATTCAATTATGAACATTAAAATGAATAGAAGAATCAAAACATGAACACATGAATACCATATTTTTACGTGGAAAACCTTAAATAGGGAAAAACCATGGTGAGTGTTAGCTCAAAAAATAATGTAATAACAATACCGAATATCAAAAGAGGCTCACTGCTAAAAGGGCTCATTGTCTAGGGCTCATTGCCCAATTGAAATGCTCACTGCCAAGATGTTGGCTCACTACCGGGGGTGGCTCACTACCAGAGTGAACTAATTTAGTAGCATCTACACCATGCCTGAGTTCAATTCCATTGAAGTGCAATATATCTCATCTGGTCTACTCTACTTTTACACTTTGCATTTATCTTCTCATCTTCACACTATAATACATCTTTCACGACTTCATTACATATACTTATATAATTCATCAACCTTGGAATGTACATCAAGGTTGGAATTACAATCAACTATTGGAACTGTTGGGATTAGGCTAGATAACTAAGAGGGGGGTGAATCAATTGTCCCAAATCTTTAACACTTGCAACTATTTCTTTACCACACAAAACTGATTAATAATATAAATATTTAAAGCATGAATCATCAACACATGAGCAGAGACAAATGAACACATAACACCAAGATTTTTACGTAGAAACCTGGTTAAGGGAAAACCACGGTGGGAGTTAACCCACAAATACTAGTACCCTGTTAAAGGTACTTTAGAAAAATAGAAGGCACATGCCTTTAGGCGCACTGCCCAGAGCTCACTGCTCAAAAGAGAGGCTCACTGTATATAGGGTTTATTTTTAGTACAGAAGGAATTAACTGAGAAATAGCATCTTCTTCATGCCTAGTTCAGTCTCATTGAGTGCCCATAAAACTTCTACTCTTCTCCGAAATACTTCTTTACTATCACTTCATCCTTTACTATTCTTGCTCCTTTGCTCCTCCTTTCTTTTGCTCTACCTCTGATCTTTTCTTGGGATTTTTGATTTCGTACAATGATGTATTTTCAACAACTCAACTACATGCCTTTATATGCTTCATCAATCTTGGAATAAACATCAAGGTCAGCACTACAAGCATTTGACTTAATGCGAGTCACTAAGCTATTAGCCAAACATAACAAGGACTCAAAAATTCCTTGATCAACATGCCATGCTCCATCAAATTGCTCTTAGATCATCTGCAACACTCTTGAATCATGTGGTCGGCCAAGACTGGGAAGAATAGTAGCACCAAGAAGGAAATCTTCACCAATGAGCTCAAACTTCAATGCGGACCTCCAAAATAGTAGTCACATGATCTAGAGACCTTCACAAGCACATTAAATTCAACAAAAACATCCACACTCCTCCAAATTATCAGAATCACTTGCATCTTCATCCAAAATCTCAAGAACATTGTCTGCTATGACTGTTACATAAGAAAGATTGCTTGCAGATCTCAAAACCACAAACCACTTGATTGGATGATACACACAGACTTCCCAAACATTTCTCTAGATCCACATATCATCATTTTATATTTTTAGAACAATTCAAAGCTCTTTCCTATCTCTTTGTCTCTTCTAAACACTGCAAAACTGGTTCTACTTAGATGGCCATAGTTTCTACAAATCTTCATACGAACCCTTCAAATCTTAATTGGAGCTTCTTAAAACAATCATCTACTCAACCATATGGTCTGTATACATTGATCCTTATTAATTTTGTCAATATCCTCAACATTCTAGTCTTCTAAACAGGCAACAAAATAGGATACAGTTGACACCAATGGCAACAAGAATATGTTGACATCAATGACAACATCGATAAGGCACATATTTGTAACAATCTCCCCCTTTGTCATTGATGGCAACATATGATGTGAAAAACTAATTCAACCATCATGACAAGAAATTCCCCCTTTCTCTTATCACTTTTCAACCACTATCTTCACTGCTGCCCCTTTCATTAGCAACTAGTTTTTCACAAGATTTCTCTCCCCCTTTGACATCAATAGCAATGGGTACATATTTGTATTCTTTTCTCCTTATTTTTATTTTAGACCAAACTCAAAAATTACATGCAGACTACTCCCCCTGAGTAGTGCCTTCTTAACATCAATCTATATCACAAGATGTGACTATGAATTCCACCAGGCTAATGCACTCTAGTGCATCTTAATTCTGATTAGGAGGGGTAATAACCCCTAACTTCTCTCTGAGATACTCAAAGGAATCCTTGGGAAGAGGCTTAGTGAAAATATCTACAATTTGATCCTTTGAAGACACAAACTCCAACTTGACTTCATTCTCATTTACCTTCTCTCTCAAGAAATGAAATTTGATGGATATGTGCTTTGTCTTTGAATGCAACACTAGATTCTTTGAGATTCTTATTGCACCTAAATTATTATAGAAGATTGTGACAGGGTCCTCAAACACAATTCTGATGTCCTTCAACATTTGCTTCATCCACAAAACTTGAGTACAATTGTTTGCTACTACTATATATTCTACCTCTATTGTAGATAGGGGTATTGCCTCCTACTTTTTGCTCAGCTAAGAAACCAATCTACTTCCCAAGAAGAATGTACCACCACTAGTGCTTTTTATATCATCCATGTATCCTGCCCAATCAGCATCTATGTATGCATGAAGAGTGAATTCATTATCCTTTGGATACCATAATCCATAAACAATTGTCCCTTTGAGATATCTAAAAATTATCTTGACTGCTACAACATGGGATTCTCTAGGATCATCTTGAAATCTAACAACAAGTCCAACTACATTCATGATATTAGGTCTGGTTTGGGTCAGATAGAGCAGTCCTCCAATCATTGATCTATACCTTTTCTGATCTGCCTTAGGTGAATTATCATCTTTACTTAACTTGCATCCAGTTACCATAGGTGTACCTATTGGCTTTGAATCTTCCATTCCAAACTTCTTCAATAGTTCTCTCACATACTTAGACTAAGATATGAAGATACCTTTATCTGATTGATTGATTTGTAGACCTAAGAAGAAATTCATCTCACCAAACATGGACATCTCAAATTCACTTTGCATCTGATCAAGAAATATTTTGCACATACTCTCATTTCCACCAAAAATGATATCAACAACAAATACCTCAACAATTAGAATATTCTCATGATCAATCTTGAAGTAAAGATTACTATCAACAGTGCCTTTGCTATAACCTATCTTTAGCAAATACTTATCTAATCTTGCATACCAGGCTCTTGGGGCTTGTTTGAGTCCATACAACGCTTTCCTTAACCTGCAGACCATATCTCTCTGATCAGACAACTTAAATCCTTCTGGTTGCTCAATTTAGACCTCTTCTTCTCTAACTCTCCATTTAGAAATGCTAACTTGACATCCATCTAATAGACTTTGAAATCTTTATAAGTAAAAAAAGAAATAAACAATCTGACTACCTCTATTCTTTCCACCAGAGCAAAAGTTTTTTCAAAATCAATTCCTTCCACTTGAGAATATCCTTTGCATACCAATCTTGCTTTATTTCTTACAACTTCACCATCTTCATTCAGTTTATTCCGAAAGACCCATTTAGTTCCAATCACATTTTTGTCCTCAGGTCTAGAAACAAGATCCCAAGTGTGATTCTTTTCAATTTGCATTAATTCTTCTTCCATTGCCTTTACCCAGTTTTCGTCTTTGCAGGCTTCACTTACTGTTTTTGGTTCAATCTTTGAAATCAGACAAATCTCTTCTTGATCTTCAACAATTCTTCTCCTAGTTCGAACACCTTTATTTCTATCTCCTATGAATTGATCTTTAGGATGATTCTTCCTTATATACCTGGGAGTTTTGGAATTTTCTTGAACTTCTGTTTCTTGAGCTTGTTCCTCAACTTTTGCACTATCCTCTTGAGTTACTAGATTTTCTGAATCAATCTGGATCTGAATCTGGGTCTGAACTTGCCTTCCTTGATTTTGACTTTCATCTTGATCTTCTCATGACGTTCTTTGCTTTCATCAACTCTAACATTTGCACTTTCAACAATCTTTTTCAATCTTTTGTTAAAGCACCGGTATGCCTTGATTTGAGTAAAGTAATCCAGAAATATTCCTTCATCACTTCTAGTTTCAGACTTGCTTAGATCCTCATCTCTTTTGATATAGCATTTGCTACCAAAAACTCTCAAATATCTCATAGTAGGAGGATGACCAAACCATAGTTCATAAGGAGTCTTACCAGAATCGCCTTTGATCTGCACCTAGTTCAGAGTGTAGACAGCAATTCTCATAGCTTCTCTCCAATAAACTTGAGGAACATTTTTTTTCATCATCATGGTCTTGGCAGCTTCTTGAATGGTCCAGTTTTTTCTTTCCACTACTCCATTTTGTTGTGGAGTCCTAGGAACAGATAACTACCTTTTTATTCCATGCTTTTCATAGAATGAATCAAACTCACCAGAGGTAAATTCTCCACCTCTATCCGATCTCAGACAATTTATCTTTCCACCAATCTCATTCTCCACCATAACCTTGAACATTTTGAATTTGTCAAGAGCTTTTGATTTTTCTTTTAAGAAGGTTACCCACATCATCCGGGAGTAATCATTAATTAGCAACATAAAATATATGTCTCCTTGCACACTCCTAATTCTAGCAGGACCACACAGATTAGTATGCACAAGTTCCAACTGTTCACTTGAAAATTGTTTTTTACTTTTGAATGAAATTTTGTTCAGTTTACCCAATCAATATTCCCTACACATGCTATCAGGTTTCACAAGTTTTGGCAGATCTCTTACAACCTGAATAGAACTTATCTTGACAATGTTATCAAAATTCACATGACACATCCTCCTATACCATAACTGTCACAACCACATGGGAAATGTGGGCGTGACATGTGGTTTCTCATGTCGTGGTCACTTGTAAAAGTGGGCATGACAATAACCATATTTGATTTGTCTGAGCAATCGGACAACTTTTACCAGAACTACTTAAATGAAAGATGTTACCTCTAGTTCGAGTAATGGATGTAATTTCAGCTCTGGAGCTTTCAAAGATTCTACTTTTTCCATCCTTGAATCAGAGATCATAACCTTGTCAACCAACTGTCCAACACTGAGAAGATTATGCTTTAGTCCTTCCACATACAAAACATCATTGGTGTTATTCTTACCATCAAAAGAGATGGATCCTTTGCCACAGATTCTATCAACTGAGTTGTCTTGAAATTTTACAAGCCCACCTTCATATTTTTCAAGGCTTACAAACTTGCTTTTATCACTAGTCATATGATGAGAACATCCACTATTAATCACCCATTCATCCTTTTCAACAACCTGAGCAGCCAAGGCACTTTCCATATTTGCACAGCTAGCAAATTTAGTAGACACCGGTTCTTCTTCTTTGATAGCAATGAACACCCAATCATTTTTAGTGGAACCTCCATGATCAGATTCATCATCTGTGACTCCTTCTCTAGCTTCTTGGACATAGTAACATTTCTTCTAACCCTTATATCTTCTAGGGTTTGGTTTTGAAAACCTCTCTAGACATCTTCAGGCAAAATGACAAATCTTATTACAAGCAAAACATTTGAATGGCAACTTTTCTTCATACTTACTAGATCCTCTTGGAATTCTTTTGGCAATAAGAGCTTCAAGATCTGCACTCTCAATTTCATCATCTTCAAGATCCTTCCTTGCCTTCACAAATCTGTTTGTTCTTGCTGAAGAGCTTTCACCCAGATCATATCTTTGTTTTCCATATACACTAGCCTTGAATGCAGATTTAGGCTTAGGAAGAGAATCACCAAACTCACTTAATTCAAAAGCTAAAATTTTGCCAATCAGCTGATCTCTTGTAACTTTTGAGATAGTCCTGATCTCCTCTATAGAAGCAACCTTATGTTTGTATGAATTAGGTAAAGATCTAAGCACTTTTTCCATAATCTCTGATTCTTCCAATGTTTCACTAGCACACCTAATACCACACACAAGTTCATTATCTTTTGCATGTAGATTGTGATGTTTTCATCTTCACTCATCCTTAGATTTTCAAATTTTCCTCTCAGACTTTGTAGCTTGGCACATTTGACATGTTCATCACCTTCATAAAGATTCTCCAATTTCTTCCAGATTTCATGAGCAGTTTTTAGTCTAAAGACATTTGTCATTTATGAATTAGTCAGGGCACTCAACAAGGATTCTTTAGCTTGAAGGTTATTTTCAGTATCTTTGAGTTCATCTGAAGTCAAAGGACCTTTTTCCAGAGGTTTGTACACATCATTGGTTATCACCCAATAAGAATAACCCATACATTGCAAATGGCACTCCATGCGACTCTTCCAGAGTAATTTGTTCCATCAAATCTCAGACTATCCTTCTTGTAGGTCGACATCCTAGATCTCCTTAAGTGGTCAAGCTTCTTTTAGAGGATTTGGATCTGATACCAATTGTTGGGATTATTCTAGACAACTGAGAGGGGGGCCAAATCAATTGTCCCAAATCTTTAACACTTGCAACTATTTGTTTACCAGACAAAACTGATTAATGATATAAATATTTAAAGCATGAATCATCAACACATGAGCAGAGACAAATGAACACATAACACCAAGATTTTTACGTGGAAACCCAGTTAAGGGAAAACCATGGTGGGGGTTAACCCACAAAGATTAGTACCCTATTAAAAGTATTTTAGAAAAATAGAAAGCACATGCCTTCGGGCGCACTACCCAGAGCTCACTGCCTACAGAATTTATTTTTAGTACAGAAGGAATTAACTAAGAAATAGCATCTTCTTCATGCCTAGTTCAATCTCATTGAGTGCTCACAAAACTTCTACTCTTCTCCCAAATGCTTCTTCACTATCACTTCATCCTTTACTATTCTTGCTCCTCTGATCCTCTTCTCTGCAATGCTTTTGATCCTTTCTTGGGATTTTTGATTTCGCACAAGGATGTATTTTCAACAACTCAACTACATGCCTTTATATGCTTCATCAACCTTGTAATAAACATCAAGGTCAGCACTACAAGCATTTGACTTAATGCGAGTCACTAAGCTATCGACCAAACATAACTAGGACTCAAATCCTCCTTGATCAACACGCCATGCTCCATCAAATTACTCTTAGATCGTCTGCAACACTCTTGTATCATTCAGTCAGCCAAGACTAGGAAGAACCACAGCACGAAGAAGGAAATCTTCACCAACGAGCTCAAACTTCAATGCAAACCTCCAACATAGCAGTCACATGATCCAGAGACCTTCATAAGCATAGTGAATTCAATAAAAACATCCGTACTCCAAATTATTAGAATCACTTGCATCTTCATCTGGAACCTTAAGAACAATGTCTGCTATGATTGTTACATTAGAAAGATTGCTTGCAGATCTCCAAACCACGAACCGCTTGACTGGATGATACACACTGACTTCCCAAACATGTCTCTAGATCCGCAGATCATCATTTTATATTTTTGAAACAATCTGGACCTCTTTCCTGTCACTCTATCTCTTATGAACACTACAAAACCGATTTTACTCAAATGGCCATAGCTTCTTCAAATCTTCATGCGAACCCTTCAAATCTTAACTAGAGCTTCTTAAAGCAATCCTCTACTCAGCCATATGGTCCGCATACATTGATCCTTATTAATTTTCTCAATATCCTCAACATTCTAGTCTTCTAAACAGGCAAAAAAATATGATACAGTTGACACCAATGACAACAAGAATATGTTGACATCAATGACAACATCGATTAGGCACATATTTGCAACAGGAACAATCTCCAAGGTCGGCATACATACATACATCAAATTAGGACTAGACCTAAACAAACTTGTAGACTAAATGAATAAAGGAGGAACATGTCATGCCTTAGCATGGAATCAATTACATCTTCAAATGCTACCACACTCTTCTACAATTTAGGAAATTCATCTGCAAAGAGTGTTAATCATCCAGGTCGGCCAGACCGGTTCAATCATCAAGAACACTTGAACACATGCTTCCAAGGTCTTCATTACAACTTACAAATCAAGCACATGCCTTCAATGTTTTTAGGGGACATCTACTAACATCATAGAATCATTTGGAAATTAGTAAATCTAATCACAACAGATCTCAACTTATTTCACTTGAAGATGGATCACAAACTGTTCTCAATTAGACACTGTCAAACTTTGCTAATTAGAAACTTGCTTTCCGGAGCTTCAAATCACATATCCTTTGGGATGACGATGAATAAGGACCTTATAAGCTTGTCCAAAACTGCAATGCCAAATTCCAATCTGTGGAGAAATGTGGAGCAAAACACTTTCTCCTTGTCACTCTGTGAACCTTGCCAAACATAGTCTTCACACTAGTGAATAGAACTTTTTCTGTACAGTGATCTAGACCACCAAATTCTAGATTTAGAATTTTTAGACACTGCTCTAAATCATATCCAAAGCTCATACTCTGGTCTTCACTATAGATAAAATATGGAGTAAAATACTTAGACAGTGTTCTTCAATCAATCAACAAACATCAGTATCAGAAGATACAGTTGGCACTAATGACAACACAAATATGTTGACATTAATGAAAACACCTAGTAGCACATACATGCTGATGGAAACTTCAAAATTTTGCAAATTTTGAGTGCATATATCCTTTCATCATGTCGACAGAGGCTAAGTCAGCATACTGCTCAATCTACCTTAGAGCCTATCTTCGCCAATTAAAATTTTGCAACCCAGAGCTCATCCTGCAAATCCATATGGTACAATGTTTCTTGGTATATATGGTAGTGTGCCTATGTAGTTTTGTGCTTCCAAGATGAGTTCTGATGGGTTATTTAATTATTTTCTGACTGCGACCAGGCTAAAATTGGTGTTTCAGAAAGTTACAAATTTCACAAATCTAAAGGCAACCCATTTCTTTTTTTAACCTAAAACATCATAAGTTCCATTGTCATTAAAAAATGAGTCCATATTATGCATTATTTTAATGCATCTCAGTTGCAGCAAACACAATTTGCGGGCCAGTTTACAAAGGAGGTATATAAATTTGGTGAGCTAGGCAAGATCCATTGACAAACCCATGTTTTAAATAATTAATTATGCCTACTCACAAGTTTTCATGGCTTCAGGTGTTCCAATTTATGCATAGTGAATTTCCTCCATTTGATTAGTAGGCGAAATTAATTTTTCCCCTATCTTCTAATGTTTTGATAGGCAATTTCTTTTAAAACATTTTATTATGTTTTAAATGTTTGGGGGGCTAAAAGAGTAGGGTGAAAGTATTTAAATATTTTTCCAAGGGTGAAAATTTAAGTGAAAACTTAAATCAAAACCTTTATTAAGAGGTGAAAAAGTGAACAGTGAAGAGAAACACAGAACAACGGAAAACAAATATTAAGTTAAACATTTAAATGTTTCCTAAAATATTTTCCAGAGGTTAAAACAACAAAATCTTTCTAAGTTTTAATAATATTTCATTCACTTTCTGCAATTCCATGGACAAAATAAAATAAGCAAAGAATGGATTGACGGAAATGCAGAAGGCTCTAGCAAAACATTTCAAATGTTTTAAATACTTTATGAAGTAAATTTTGAGGTGAAAAACATTTAAATGTTTTTACTTAGTTTTCTATTTTCTGCTATTCTGCAGAAGGCAAAAAAGAGAACACATTATTCAAATGCGGAACAACAGAAAGTTTGAAAAGGCATTTTAAATGTTTTGATATATTTGCCAAGGGTAAAAATTGAAGGGAAAAACTTTTAAAAGGCTTTGTTAAAATGTTTTAAAACCTTTTACTTCTTTTCCTCCATTCCACAGAGAGGAAATGATGAGTATTCATGCGGAACACGAAACAACGGAAAGTTTTGTAAAACATTTTAATATTTCTATTCCTTGGCCATGAAAAATTAAAGATGAAAAGCTTTGTTTAAAGATTTATTATAAGATTTGGAGTGCAAAATGTTTGTTGAAAAAAGTTGCAGAGTTGTGCTGAAGTGTTTTTACTGTCATGTTTTTTGCATTTGGGGTAGATTTTTAGAGTGTTTGCAAGTTCAAAGTAGTTGTTTCTTCATCCAGAAAGCTTTCCCAATGTATTCCTTATGCCTTTGGAGCTTTTTTACAATATTTCAAGCTTCTATGGAGTGCCAGTAAGCAAAGAAATGGCCCAAATAAAATATCCACAGCTTACAGTTGAGATGTGCCATGTGTCATCAATAGATTAATTTTAGGGTTTTCATCTTCTTCTCTCTTTCTCTATAAGACTATAACTTATGTGTCATTTTAAGGGTTGATTCTAGGTTGTCTTCTTAGACTGGGTCTGAAAGATAAAGATCAATCCAAGGGTTCTATTTTTCTGCAATAGTTAGGTCTCTGTTTTTATGATGCAATACATCTACTTGTATGAATTTCTATACTGGACTTGGAAGTATTTTCAATAAATCAATATAAGTCCATGCTTTTGTTGTCAATACTATTTTCTATCTCCATCAATGTTTGAGTATTTCAGGGGATCTAAGGGGTTTCTGGGTGTACATTTACTACACTCTCTATTTGATCTATGTTAGACTGTATTTTCAAGGAGATACAGTAATAGCGTTTTGCTTAAATATTTACTTAAATATCTAAGTGAACATCCTTTCATGGACAAATATTTGGGATGTTTTAGTGCATTGTGGATAGCTAAGAATGGATGTAGTATTGAGTGCAGGACGATTGAGGGTTCAATGTTTTTGTAAGGCAGAAACCTAGTTAATTGAATTCATTTTGAATGTATGCTTTCCTTTACATTATGGATTTTGATCCAAGTGTGACTCGGTTGCCCATGGGATTTGGCACTAATCTAGAGTAGTCAATTATAACCCTACCCCATTACAAATTTGAAAATCATGTTAGTCTTTTTCTAATTTATTTGTAAATTATTTCTACCCTACCCTTATGCATGAAGTCCAGTATTTTAATCCTTGATTAAACCTCATGAGAAACTTGTAACTAATGTAAATATTTAGAGGACTTATGCATATTGTATCTCCTAGGTCAATGGTGTTGTAAGAAGCTATCAATGCTCATACATTCACAAGGATTATAACTAAGCTTATCATATGTTAACACCATTTGAACCTAATTGCCTAAATTTAGAGATCTCCCTTGCTATGTATTTGTTTCCTAAATTATTTTGAGGTTTTTGGGAACACCCTCCTGAGCTTGACAATGCTCAAAGAGTAGAAGCCTATGTTTAGCCTTGTTCATTGGCCTTTCTTATCCTCAGTCTAATGTTTGTTTTCCTTAGGATTGAGGGTTGTAGAAAAAATACCAACATACGGTGACTCTACTGTGAATCTTTAAGTCATATATGTCAAGATCAATCCAGTGGTCTGTCATGGGTATTTAGAGTTAGTATATGTATAATGCTTTATCATTTCCTTTAGAGGGTGGTGACTCTGCTTACTTTTGAATCAATTGATCAAAGGGGAATACTAGTTGTGTATGTGAAGAAGATTGTATGTGGCTCTGCTATTGGAGAAGGCCCAGAATGAAAGAAATCTTGTAAGGAGCTTCTTTCTTCTTAAAATTCAGTCCTCTATTGAGAGAGATGGTGACTCTATTTTCAAGAGCCTGATAAAGGATACAAAGAACTTCCTTATCTACATAATATTTCATATCATCAGAAGAGTTGGTTGTAGCAGTTCTCAGAATTCAAAGGGCAAAGCTCAGGATTAGTATGTAGAAATTTGCAAAAATTCATAGACTTGATGGGAGATTATGAGATAGGTCATGAAGATGTTGTCATGAAGTTCTTTGTTTGATCTCTGAAGAAAGATGCTAGAGATTGGTTTTCATATTTGCCAATATGTTATATCTCTTTATGGAGTGAGTTTATGATAGTATTCATAGGGAAGTTTGGTGAAAGAATTGACCCAAGTTCATTGATCAGTAAGTATATGAGCATTGAGAAAGAAGAAGATGAGTTGGTTTTGTTGGTTATTTTCCCAGACTGGATGCTTATTCCTAGTAATCCTTACAAAATAGCCATCATTGATCAATAGGATTCCCAGGCCAGGGGCCAACAATATGGGAGATAGACTTTATAAATATCTCTTCTTCTTCTTTAAGCTCTGCAAAACTAAGGGGGGTGTTCCCTATTCAACATCCATGAAATGTATCTATGTACTAGCTGGGATGTTGACACAAAGCAGATAAATCCTCTCTTATGAAGACCAAAGCTGCAAGATAAGTGCAAAGGGGCTAGCTTTGGGCCTATATTTAGTTGTAGATAGAGGATTTCAGTCCTAAAACTACTCCTAATATCCTAAATGTTTGTATTTAAAGTTTGAGTTTGATTTATATTTGGATGCAAAACTAGGACCTTGGTTTTGACCTCAATACAAGACTGGATCGGTGCCTATTTCAGGGCTAGGAGTCAATAGACATACACATGTGAATGTACACATAACTTATATTACTGACTAAGTTTTAAGGGGATTGTTTAATATCTGCCTTACAGATACTTCCCAAAATTGAGTGTTTAGTTACCTCTGCTTAGAATATCCTCATTGCAATATATTCTTCTTAATACTTAACCTAAAACATTTAATCTACTCCTTGAGCAGATGTAAAAGACCAAGCATTCAATATAGCAAATAGATATTCAAGAATCTTAGACACCCCTTAACTGTTTAGATTCAAAAGAAGAGTACATTCAATTTGGAGACAAGTAAAAGAACACATGCAATGAAGCATTACTCATTTAAATCAACATGAAACTAGTAGATTTATGTAGAAAAACATACAACATGAGACTCATAAACTCATGAGATAACCAAGACAGAGCCACCAATGAAGTTGTATCTTATTACAGCGCCAAAAATTTGTCCAGTTTTCAACAACAAAAAATGAGTAACACAGTCTACTTAAACAACAAGAAAGTGTACTCCGTATTAATTACATGGCACATCAACAAAAATCAAAATTCTACCAAACGCGTTGCACCATGAAGATGGCACCTAAACAATGAATGCGGTAGAAGGACCAAGAGGAAGGAGAAGGTGAGTTCAGGATCTGCACTACCATTCAAAGATTTTCATCATAAACCTAGTAGTTGGCTGTTCAACCATCGGCCCATGCCCCTATATGTTTCCATTAATGACTCAACTACCTGCAGCTCCCCTTGGAAATTGCAGCAGTGCACACATGGAGTTTTTCCACTCAAAAACCGATTGTAGACACAAGGAAAATCCATCGCTGAAGGTTTAAAACCTGACTGTCGATTTGATTCTATCATTGAGATCAGATGGCCCAAAAACCTGCAGAAGAGCCAAGAACCAGTGATCACATGCCACGTGGGCACTCCATATACCTATCATTGACTTTTTGCCATCTCCATTTTGCCATTTCACCCTTGTATATGCATGGAAGGATGCATATACAATCGCCACTGTTTGCCTCTCAAAATCCCTTGCATATGCAAAATGCATATACATGCAAGAGTTCCCAGGGACGTGCCAGCTTGTGATTTGTCCTCCGTCGCTATGCATTTGATCTCCATCAGCCATCAGAATGACCCAGGAAAGGTTGGCCGATACATACGGTCTTGGCGACAATCTCTTTGTATATCGCCTACTGTACAAGTATACAATCGCCTTATACAACCCCAGACCTTAGATTAATATTTGTTGTATTTGACTTCTCCTTCGCATCTGGGTTGTATATCTTTGTTTTGTATATAGGGTTATATGCTGCATATACAAACCCAATATACATGTTGCGGACCCCAAACTTGTATGAAGCATCTTGGAATTCTACTTGGGTCCAGAATGCATCTTTGTACTTGTATGTTTTGAATGTATGTCAGCATGCATACAACTACCATTTTATAAAACTGGTGGGCCCAACCCATTTTCTCTCTCCTTTGCACATTTTGTTGCACATCGCATATACAAATGCAATGTACAAGATGGACTTCACCACAATCAAAAAGCACATCTAAAATATTTTTGGAATCCAGCTTGTATAATGGCAAATACATATCTCCTTTGTATATCGACCATATACAAACCCACATGTACATACCCGCGGGCCTCACCAATTGTATCTTTGCTACACGGTAGCAAATATATATGCACCAGCCTTTGTATATTTTTCAATGTACATTTCCTTTGTATGTCAAATATACAAACACAAACATACAAACCCCTATATGCAAGCAACAAATATTCCTAGAAGATTTCTGCTTGTATATTTCGGCCTTGTACATTTCCCTTTTGAGCCTGATATGCATCTAAAATGCATATAACTCAATTCTTTATCATTTTTTGGAGGCTGGTAGAGATTTCATAAGCCCGCCAACATACAACTTGCACTTGCACATACAAGACTTAACATTTTTCTTAGGTGCGACAAGAAAAAGTGGTAAAACACTACATGCAGGTGGAGGAACAATTTAAACCAAGGCACCAAGGGTTTGAAGGAATACACACAGGAACTTGTAAACTCAAATTCAAAACCCTAATGCTAGGTGAACACCACTAGTGGCTCCGACTGGGGATGTGCAGACACAAGACTACAGTGAGGGCCAGACTACTCTGGGGCAGACCAAACAGAACACAAAACTCAAAACATGACCGACTATACAAGGCATGTACAAACATTTACATCTAGTTTACAGTGTGCACAAAATGCATTCATCTATGAGAAAAAAGCTTTAAGGAATTGATCGTGCACAGGCAATTCTAGCAGTTCACCACTTAGGGCCTGGAGAAAATAAGAACCCTCTCCATGAGTGTTGCAAATTTAGTACGGGCCCATCCATAAGGGCTCAAACTTACCATGCTTGCCCTTATCCTGGCTCCTTGCATTCCATACAAGGACCAAATCACCAATCTAAAACTTTCTTTCTATAGCCCTTTTATCAAACAAATATTTTACCTTTTGTTGTCTCTTGATGTTTGTTTCCTATGCCTCCCTTCTCATTTCATCTAGTGCAACCAGCTGATTTATTCTTCTAGTCATTAAATCCTCAATCTCCTCCTCATTTTCCTGTATGAATTTATAGACTAGTAGGAGGTTGTTTACAGGCAATGTAGCTGCTGCACCATATACCAATTCAAAAGGTGACTTTCCAGTTGCTTTCTTCACCATCACTCTGTCAGCCCATAATGCTATTTTCAACTTTGAATCCCAAGCCCTTTTGTTTTTACCTACTATCTTTTTGACAATCTTCATGAGGCTTTTATTGCTTGACTCTGCTTGACCATTTCCATGTGGATGGTACGGTGATGCATGTAGCAAATTTATTCCATAGGTATTACAAAAATTAATAAATTCACCAGACCTGAAGCACATTGCATTATCTGTGACCAATTTGGCTGGAACTCTAAATCTGATAATAATATTTTCTAGAATAAAATCCATTACCACTTTGATTGTAGCCTTTTTAATTGGAATGGCTTCAATCCATTTAGTGAAGTAATTAGTAGCAACCAAAATCCAATTGTGCCCTCCACTTGATTTTTCTAAAATTTCCCCTATAAAATCAATTCCACATTGCTGAAATGGAGCTTCTACAGTTATAGTCCTAAGGCGCAATGCACCCTCATATTTTAGCTTTACTGAAAACCTCTAGCAAGGATCACATTTTCTTACCATTCTTTGTGCATCTGAGAAGAGAGTTGGCCACCAGTAGCCAGCTCTGAGAATTTTGTGGGTTGTTGTATGGGTAGTATAATGTCCACCACATACTCCATTGTGCATATCATTTAGAATATCCTTAGCCTGATCTTCATTCACACATCTGAGTAATACACCATCAGGATTTTTCCAATACAGCTCTCCTTGAACAATGATGTATTTAATAGCCTGTAGCTTGAAGGTCCTCTTCTGATTATCACTGAGATGGGAAGGACAGTTCAAATTTTGCAAATAATGTACAATGTCCTTATACCATTCAGGTTTTGAAATATTTATAATTTCATTATGCACTACATTCACTTGGCATGCCTCTAGATTTGACTGTCATTAGTTTTTCTAAACCTTGTACTCTTACCAATTTTGTGATCTATATTTCAATATTGAACTCCTACAATTTGTTTATCCATCTACATCTCCTTCCAGTTACCTCCTGTTGAGTAAATATATCTTTGACCGCTGCATGAGGCACATATGCAACTATGTGAGAGCCCACCAAATATGGCCTGAAACTTTTGACTCGTCTAACCAGTGCATATGCTTATTTCTCCATGATGTCATATTTCAATTTAGCAGCCTGCAATGACCTGCTAAAGAAAGCTATAGGTTGTTCAAAACCTTCTGCATTTTTCTGTAATAAACATGCAGTAATAGTGTGGAAAGAAGCAAATGAGAACAACTGAAATGGCTTAGAAAAATTAGGAGATTTTAACACAGGAGCCATTTTTATAGCCTCTTTTATGTTCTGGAATGATTTAGTTGCTTCATCTTCCCATTTAATAGTTGCACCTTTCTTCAACATCTTGGAGATATTTTTTGTGGTCTCTGCAAAGTTAGGCACAAATCTTCTAACAAAATTAATTTGTCCAAAGAAGGACTGAACACCTTTCACTATTTTAGGGATCTGGATTTTGTCAATTGCAGCCACCTGTTCAGGATCAATCCTGACTCCATCCTTGGAAACAATGTGCCCCAACAATTTTCCTTCCACAATCCCAAAAGTATATTTTTTTGGGTTGAGCAAGATGCCATACTCCAACGCTCTGATAAAAATATGCTCCAAGTGCATACAATGCTACTCCTCCTTTTTTGAATAAGTTGTCAAAGCATCCTGATACACCACCAAGATTGAGTCAATCAATCCTACAAAAGCAACATCCATTGCCCTCTGAAATGTGGCACTTGCATTTGTCAGTCCGAATCACATTCTCACATATATATAGGTTTCCCATGGAGTGGTGAAAGCGGTCTTGAACTATTTTAATTTTTTTACTTTTACTTGATTGTACCCTGAAAATCCATCCATCATGGATAGAAGCTCACAGCCAGTCACCTTCTACAACATGGCCTCCATGTTTGGCAATGGATAATTGTCCTTCAAAGAAGATACATTCAGATTTCTAAAGTCCACACAAAGTCTTATGTCATCATTCTTTTTTCTAACTGGGACAAGGTTAGACACCCAAGTTGAGTACCTAATAGGCATAATTATTCTAGCCTCCCTAAGATTTATAAGTTCTTCTTGCATTTTTTGAGCCAAGGTTGGGTTGATAGGTCTTTGTTTTTGTCTAAATGGTTTAGCTCTAGGCTTCAAAGGGATTTCATGCTAGAATAAATCCTCTCTATAAGCTTTCAGGTCCTCACATGACTAGGCAAAGACATGCTTATATTTTTTCAGTAGTGCAATCAACATAGTCCTGATATGTGGCTTGCGTTGTTTGCCAATGTATACCCTTTTGGGGGCCTGAGATGTCCCCAAGTTTATCTCTTCTAAATCATTCTTGTTTGTTGAGGATGCCTTTGTAACAAATTGGTCCCTATTGTCAAAAGCTCTTTCTAAAGCAACCAGCCCCCTAGGGATTTTATTTGTCTTGAGTTGAATTATTTCTTTCCCTAAGAGGGCTTCTTTTCCATCTACAAGCTCTACAAAGTTCTGAAAATCCACTTCCTGGTTCTCATACTCATCAATGCAATGTAAAAATCTCAGTAAATCCTTATCATCATCAAACACTTTCCAGTTGCATACATTATCTGGCACTGTAGGTCTAAATTTGACCTCAACATTTGTAACATCTATCAGAGTAACATCATCTAGCCTTATAGCTACATTAGCTAGAAAATTTGCCCTGACATTTTTGGATCTCTCTATCCAGCTTATTGAGAATGCATCAAACAGTTCAATTGCATCCCAAACAACATGCTTATACTATTTTAACCTCTTATTTTTTTATGCATACTTATCTCTGACTTGGGAAACAACTAACTCTAAATCACCAAATACCTTGAGTATCTTAATTCCATGCTTTAGAGCAACATTCAATCCTAACAACAAAGCCTCATACTCTGCAATATTATTTGTACAGGCAAACTTCAGCAAGAATGAGAATTTTAGAAGCTTACCAGTTGGAGACAGAAATACAACCCCAGCACCAGAGCCCTCATTTGAACAAGCTCCATCAAAATACATGGTCCAAAGACCCTGTTGGTCAAGCTCTTGAATGCACATATCTCTCCCTCTACCTCCTTTTTCATCTGAGACAACCTTGAAATTATCACAGTCAGTGTCCACAAAACATATATGCTCCTATGATTCTTAATCCTCAACTATTTCTAATGACCTTTCTTCTCTGATTAGTTTGACATCCTTGCCATTCATAGGGATTATAGCATATGACAAATCCAATTGCATACTCCCACCAATCAATGATGCCCATCTTCTTGACAACAACATGCCATATTGTGGCTTGATATCAACAAGTGTTATGTTCATTTTGTAGGTCTTCTCAGGATATGCTGCTAGTCTAAATCTACATCATTCATAATTCCAATGACTGGTACTTCTCTAGCATCCACGGCATAGCATTTCCTACATGCCTTATCTATCTTCAACCCAGCTTGCTGCATAATGGCCAAAGGCATGATATTTGTTGATGCCCCTGAGTCAAGCATACAATTCTTAATCACTTTTCCATTTATAACAAGGGAGACATAGAATGGCTCAACCTGTGAAGGGCATTTTGTCATGGTCATCCCCAAATAAACTTCAGGGACCTCATCCTCTTCAATATACATAGCTTGTTTTTTACCCTGAGTTTCATCATTTTGATTAGCTTGACAGGGTATTCTTGAAATCAGGGATAATGTTTTATTTTTGAACTCTTCAACTTTCATCAGCTCCATCAATGGAATAGAAACTTTTACCTGGGACAAGACCTGAGTTATGTCAAATAGAGCATAATTTTGTATGACAGTTGTAGCCTGATCTACAGTTTTATTTTTATCTTGGTATGATCCAGCTTTAATTTTTGTGGCTTTTTGACTGTCTTCTTTGATATGAAATTTTTTATTTTGATCCTCAACCTGGGGAATTCTATTTTCTAGTCCTTGAGAATCATGACCTATTTTTTGCTTAAAATTTTGCTTATTATTACTCCATTGCTTCTTTTGTGTTTCAGTCCCTTTATGACTATGCACTGGCTGACTTGCAAAAGTATTCTCTGGTTGGTGTGAGTTACTTACCTGAGCTTTACCCCTGAGATTATAATTGCCTTTGACCTGAGCCACTACTATAGCTGTGAGGACTCTAATTTCTTCATCAGATGGCCTTCTCAAGTTACTCAGAAAATTATGTGAACCCTGAGCATAGGCATAGTTATCTTCTTCATCATAGGGAAACTACTGATAGACCTAAATCTCATCAATTGCACTACATCAGCATCCTAAGAGGGATACTCTCTGTTTGTAGAAAACATATTAACATTGTCTTCCTCCATGCAATGCGGCTCATTGCACTCATCACAGGCAACAACATTATTGTATAGAGACTGAGCAATCATACATTGTGACTGTGAGTGAGGCATTTGACATATGATGCACCATGCGGTGTTATCAACAATATTAATAGCCTTCTTCAAAGGATCAGTTGTCTCCTTAGCACTTTGAGCCCTTGGATTTGTATTGTTGTGCAGGAGGATGGGCTTACCATTATGCCAATTAGTGTTATATGGCATGCCATGTAATGATGGTCTTCTTTCTTGCCTTTGGTAAACTTGTCTATCAAGACCAACTCCCTTTTCATATTTAGCCATTCTATAGCTCAGGTCCCTGACAATAGTTGTCAATTTATCTAATTTTTCCTCAGTAGTAGATGCATTTCTTTGAACACTTTGAGATTTAATATTTGGATTTTGCAGAATTTTTACATCATCTCTTATGTTTGTCTTACCAGATGCTTTTCTGTTATTTTCAATATTTGTTGCTATTTTGAAAGCATCTCTGAGGCTATGAAGACCCTTATCTCTTAATCCATAAGTTGTTTTGGCATCAAATGCATTTATGTACAACACTATGCACATAGGTTCGTTAGGCCTTAGGTGATGTGGCAATTTGTTCAACACCTTCATGAATCTAGCATTGAAATCAGCAACCTGTTCATTTAACCCTTTGGTGATTCTAGTGAATTCATTAATAAAGAAACTTGGATCAGTCTTGTCACCATATTGTTCTTTGAATATTCTCCTGAAGTCCTCCCATGATGAAACACTTCTGTCAGGCAAACCCTTGTACCATTCTCAGGCCTCATCAACTAAGGATTGCATAAATAATTTCATAAAAACATCCTCATGCTCAACCTCAAAGTTGTCCATGATATTCTGAAAAGCTTTTAAATGATCTTCACCTGATACAGTATTATTTCCTGAAAATTTAGGCACTTGCAGCCTCACATGTTTGTCAATAGAATTTGGATAACCAGGAATGCCATCAAAAACCAATTGCTTGAATCTGTCCAGCTGCATCGACTGTCTACCAAACTGATTAGCATTAGCATTTCTATTTGCATTCTGATTTCTTACATTATTTAATGGTATTCTAGCATTGTTTGCATTCTGTCCTTGCTCATTATGTTGATCCTAGACTTCATTTCTTTGTTGGTTTCTCTGTATATTTGCATTTTCAAGGGTGGGAACTAAATCATTCTGAGCAGTTCTTAGCACTTGTACTTTCTGTCTCATTTCATCTCTAATCTTCATAGCTTGTAAATATTCTAATTCAGCTCTTAAGCTTTTGATTTCTTCAGCTAACTGTTCCTCTTTGGGCATAGAAGAGGATGGTCTCATTCCATTGTGGTCATCATCATCATCATCCCTCAGAGATTCAACCTCTTCAAATCTGTCACTGGGATCTAAGAAAGGGCATTCTTGAAACACTTCTGACCTCATCCTCAAAGCACCAACCTGCTATTTCTCATATACATTTTGGATTTCAGCTTCTATGTTTGAAAAATAAGGCTCTGTCCTCTCTGAAGATCCTGGATTGTTTTGATTATTATCACTTCTGGGAGAACCCACCTGACTGGCTTGAACAGTCCCCTTTTTCCTGTACATCATTTTTATGGGTAATTCTTTAGATAGAGAATTATGTAGGGATCTTCTACCTAGCATATAAATTTTTACTTTACCAGTTGGGAGATTGGTTCAGAGTCGCCACCTATAACTAGGAATTATTTACTTTTAATCCAGGGTTCTCTCACAATAAAGTCCCCAGCGGAGTCACCAAAATCTATTGGTTATTTTCCCAGACTGGATGCTTAATCCTAGTAATCCCTACAAAATAGCCATCATTGATCAACAAGATTCCCGGGCCAGGGGCCAATAGTATAGGAGATAGACTTTATAAATATCTCCTCTTCTTCTTTAAGCTCTACAAAACCAAGGGGGTGTTCCTTATTCAACATCCATGAAATGTATCTATGTACTAGCTGGGATGTTGACACAAAGCAGATAAATCCTCTCTTATGAAGACCAAAACTGCAAGATAAGTGTAAAGGGGCTAGCTTTGGGCCTATATTCAGTTGTAGACAGAGGATTTCAGTCCTAAAACTACTCCTAATATCCTAAAGGTTTGTATTTAAAGTTTGAGTTTGATTATATTTGGATGCAAAACTAGGACCTTGGTTTTGACCTCAATACAAGACTGGATCGGTGTCTATTTTAGGGCTCGGAGTCAATAGACATACACATGTGAATGTATGCATAACTTATATTACTGACTGAGTTTCAAGGGGATTGTCTAATATCTACCTTACAGATACTTCCCAAAATTGAGTGTTCAGTTACCTCTGCTTACAAGATCCTCATTGCAATATATTCTTCTAAATACTTAACCTAAAACATTTAATCTACTCTTTGAGCAGACGTAAAAGACCAAGAATTCAATATAGCAAATCCATGTTCAAGAATCTTAGACACCCCTTAGCTGTTTAGATTCAAAAGAAGAGTACATTCAATTTGGAGACAAGTAAAAGAACACATGCAATGAAGCATTACTCATTAAATCAACATGAAACCAATAGATTTATGTAGAATAACATACAACACGAGACTCATAAACTCATGAGATAGCCAAGACAGAGCCACCAATGAAGTTGTATCTTATTACAGCGCCAAAATTTGTCTAGTTTTCAATAATAAAAAATGAGTAACATAGTCTGCTTAAACAACAAGAAAGTGTACTCCGTATTAATTACATGGCACATCAACAAAAATCAAAATTCTGCCAAATACGTTGCACCATGAAGATGGCACCCAAACAATGAATGCGGCAGAAGGACCAAGAGGAAGGAGAAGGTGAGTTCAGGATTTACACCACCGTTCAAAGATTTTTATCATAAACTTGGTATTTGGCCATTCAACCATCGGCCCATGCCCCTATATGTTTCCATTAATGACTCAACTACCCACAGCTCCCCTTGGAAATCGTAGCAGTGCACACATGGATTTTTCCTGCTCAAAAACTAACTGCAGACACAAGGAAAATCCATCGTTGAAGGTTTAAAACCTGACCGTCAATTTTCTTCTATCGCTAAGATCAGACGGCCCAAAAACCTACAGAAGAGCCAAGAACTAGTGATCATGTGCCACGTGGGCACTCCATATTCCTATCGCTAACTTTTTGCCATCTCTATTTTGCCATTTCACCCTTGTATATGCACGGAAGGATGCATATACAATTGCCACTATTCGCCTCTCAAAATCCCTTGCATATGCAAAATACATATACATGCAATAGTTCCTAGGCATGTGGTAGCTTGTGATTCATCCTCTGTCGCTGTGCATTTGATCTCCATCAGCCATCGAAATGACCCAAGAAAGGTTGGCTGATACATACGGTCTTGGTGACAATCTCTTTGCATATTGGCTACTGTACAAGCATACAATCACCTTATGCAACCCCGGATCTTAGATTAATATTCACTATATTTGACTTCTCCTTCACGTCCGGGTTGTATATCTTTGTTTTGTATATAGGGTTGTATGCTGCATATACAAACCCAATATACATGCTGCGTACCCCAAACTTGTATGAAGCATCTTGGAATTCTACTCGGGTCCGGAATGCATCTTTGTACTTGTATGTTTTGAATGTATGTCGGCATACATACAACTACCATTTTATACAACTGGTGGGCCCAACCCATTTTCTCCCTCCTTTGCACAATTCATTGCACATCACATATACAAATGCAATGTACAAGCTGGACTTCGCCACAATTAAAAAGCACATCTGAAATATTTTTGGAATCTGGCTTGTATAATGGCAAATACTTATCTCCTTTGTATATCGACCATATACAAACCCACATGTACATACCCGCAGGCCCCACCAATTGTATCTTTGCTGCACAGTAGCAAATATATATGCGCCAACCTTTGTATATTTTTCAATGTACATTTCCTTTGTATGTCGAATTTACAAATGCAAACATACAAACCCCTATATGCAAGCAACGAATATTCCTGGAAGATTCCCGCTTGTATATTCTGGCCTTGTACATTTTCCTTTTGAGCCTGATATGCATCCAAAATGCATATAACTCAATTCTTTATCATTTTTTGGAGGCTGATAGAGATTTCATAAGCCCGCCAACATACAACTTGCACTTGCACATACAAGACTTAACATTTTTCTCAGGTGCGACAGGAAAAAGTGGTAAAACACTGCATGTAGGTGGAGGAACAATCTAAACCAAGGCACCAAGGGTTTGAAGGAATACACACAGGAACTTGCAAACTTGAATTCAAAATCCTAACACTAGGTGAACACCACCAAGTTCCTACATTTAATCTTAGATTTTCAAAGGCAATATAGGATATTCTAGAAAGTATAAGACCAAATGATGCATTATGCTTGTTTGTATACCTAGGTGCATTTGATGAAAAAATTAGCTACCTCTTAAGGGATAAAGAGCCTGCAACACTTCATTAGGCATATCAATTTGCCATGGATATTGAAAACCACTCAAGGTATGCAATGATGAGAGGACATATGTCAACAAGTGTTGGTTGTCCTAGAACATCTTATGCATACAACCAATCCAAGGAGGAAGATGAAAACTATTGTCAAGATATTTATATATAAGTTGTTCCGATTTGTCCATCATTACAACATGCATATCACAGTGAACTCCAAGCTAAGCATCAACAAAATTTGAGCAATGTTGATCCTATATTTTTTGTTCAAGAATTGTCTGACATGAAGAGAGGGGAAGATGATTTTTCTGGTCAACCCATGGAGAAGATATATGTAGATGAAGATTGCAGCACTAATAGTCAATATGTAAGACATGATGAGATAAATGAAACATGTGAAGTCATGCTTTCTATTTACTTTGAAAATATAGAAGTAGAGAACTAGCTCTCTATATCAAATGAAGGTTGTAGTGTTGCAAAAAATGCTAAAGATATGATCTCACTCGTTAATGAGGAAAAGATATACTATGATGAATCCATTAAATTAGATGTATTAATATTGTCTAAAAATGCATTAGAAATTGAAGATTCATTTTTAGGTCATCTTACTGATTATGCTAATTTTGAAGTTTCAAGTCTTCATGATGACAAAATTTTTGAAGCTTCACAAATGCATGGTGATGTTATGAAAATTTGTGATGGTGTTGACAATCCTTTGAATGATCATCCTAGTTCAAATTGTGTTGATGATATAAGAGTTTTAGAATCTTGTATGGATAGGATAGATGCTGAAAACTAGGGTAATACTCTTGAGATTGGCAGTATATCAGATGCAAATGATAGAGTTTACAATGATTTTTAGTTGGAGAAATCATCTGTGAGAAGCTTCAATGAAGAAATAAATGATGATTTCTAGTTTGATAGTGAGGAACATGACCCTACTGATTATTGTAGCAGTATGGACAAAGAAGAAGATATATGTGCAAGAGATTCATTGGATGAATCAGTTTAGGTAGTTGATTTTATAGAGCATGCATATGTTGGTGATGTAAGTGGTGAATAAAGAATTGCCTTCTTGTTTGATCTTTTACCTTCTTCTATCCCTTTTTCTAGTTTTGAAGTTATTACTGAATGTTTGCATGAGGATAGCATCAATGTAGTTGTACATGAAAGTGAAAATGTAAAGACAAATGTTGGTATAGATGATGATGGTTTTTATGATGAGTTTTCACTTGAAGAATGTGATTGTGTCAATTACATGGATGCATATGAGAATTTTTTTTGGTGTGCAACTTCTAGTCTTCCTCATAAACATTGTAATTCAAACGAGTCATGGGAGGGTAGCACTGTTGAGTTAAGCATGACAAATATGTGTCATAGATCTGATTTGTATGGCACATATGTTTCAACAGATTGCCAAGAGATTGAAATAGAGAGACAATCTGAGGAGTATGGCTCTTCACATAAAATGTCTCATGATATGGATGGAAATATTGATGAGGTTTGCATAAGCATAAATGACCCCAAACATACATCTTGGAGTGATGATGAGCAGCAACAAGTTATCCAGGTTGGTGATTCTCTGGTTGCTCATGTTTCTTACGTGCTTGAACTTCAATGTTTTAAGTTTGACATGTTAGAGTACAAGTTTCCCTCTCCAATTCAACATAATGAAGGGGCATCTTTTTCTTTACCTTGTGAATTGGAGGCATTTTCATTTTGCCTTGATTCATTTGAGGAGGTCAATAGCTATGAATGTTCCATGTTTTCATGTGGTGTTGACTTGAGATTTCATGTTTTTCCACCACCTACTACAAGAATGAAAAATTTTCTACATGACAATGTGGTGGCCTATGTTATGTTGTTTCCATGCAACAACAGGGTCAAATATGGACCAAGTATTCACTTGTTCAGTGGTAGTCACATATTTATGCTTGTAAGAAGAGGGCCATACTTGTTGCAGTGGTGTGGTAGAGGTAAATGTGGGTTGAGGGAAATCAGTTCCTTCAACAAGGTAGTGTTTGATAGAGGCAAATATTGGTTCTTCTTTTCATTTGGTGGCCTAGGGCCATCAAATAATGTTTGAAAATTATGTGTTGGAGCTCTGCAAGTTGCATGATGAATCAATTTTTAGAGCTGCCCAATGGAGTAGGCACCTGATCTACATCCCAAACATCTGGAATCTCACCATGCCTGTAGGGTGTATGTGTCCCCAACTAGAGCCACTGATGGAACCTTCAATATTTTGCAAATTTTGAGTGCATATGTCCTTTCATCATGTCGACAGAGGCTAAGTTGACATACTACTCAATCTACCCCAGAGCCCAGCTTCATCGATTAAAATTTTGCAACCCAGAGGTCGTCTTGCAAATCTGTATGGAACAATGTTTCTTGGTACATTGGTAGTGTGTCTGTGCAATTTTGTGCTTCCAGGATGAGTTATGATGGGTTATTTAATTATTTTCTAACTGCGACCAGGCTAAAATTGGTGTTCCAAAAAGTTGCAAAATATATAAATATGAAGGCAACCCATTTCTCATTTTATCCTAAAACATCTTTAGTTCCATTTTCATTAGAAACAAAGTCCATATGATGCATTATTTTAATGCATCTCAATTGTGGTGAACACGTTTTGCGGGCCAGTTTACAAATGAGGTATATAAATTTGGTGAGCTAGGTTAGATCCAACAACAAACCCATGTTTTAAATAATTGATTATGCCTGCTCACAAGTTTTTGTGGCTCCAAGTGTTCCGGTTTGTGCACAGTGAATTTCCTCCATTTGATCGGCAGGTGAAATTAATTTTTCCCCTATCTTCTAATGTTTTAATATGCAATTTTATTTAAAACATTTTATTATATTTTAAATGTTTGGTGGGGTTAAAAGAGTAGGGTGAAAGCATTTAAGTATTTTGCCAAGGGTGAAAGTTTAAGTGAAAACTTAAATCAAAACCTTTATTAATGTTTTTCTACAATTTCACGGAGGTGAAAAAGTGAACGGTGAAGAGAAACATGGAACAACAGAAAAAAGATTAAGGTAAACATTTAAATCTTTCCTAAAATATTTGCTAGAGGTTAAAATAGTAAAAACTTTCTAAGTTTTAATAATATTTCGTGAAAAATTAAACAGTGAAGAGAAACACAGAACAATAGAAAAAGATTAAGGTAAACATTTAAATGTTTCCTAAAATATTTGCTAGAGGTTAAAACAGCAAAAGCTTTCTAAGTTTTAATAATATTTCATTCACTTTCCGTAATTCCGTGGACAAAATAAAATAAGCAAAGAATGGATTGAAGGAAATGCGGAAGGTTGCAGCAAAACATTTCAAATGTTTTAAATACTTTATGAAGTAAAATCTGAGGTGAAAAACATTTAAATATTTTTACTTAGTTTTCTATTTTCCACTATTCAACAGAAGGCAAAACAAAAGAACACATTATTCAAATGCCGAACATCAGAAAGTTTGAAAAGGCATTTTAAATGTTTTGATATATTTGCCAAGGGTAAAAATTGAAGGGAAAAAAATTTAAAAGGCTTTGTTAAAATGTTTTATAACCTTTTACTTCTTTTCCTCCATTCCGCAGAGAGGAAATGGTGAGTATTCATGGGGAGCACGGAATAGTGGAAAGTTTTGTAAAACATTTTAATATTTCTATTTTTTGGCCATGAAAAAGTAAAGATGAAAAGCTTTGTTTAAAGCTTTATTATAAGATTTGGTGTGCGAAATGTTTGCTGGAAAAAGTTGCAGAGTTGTGTTGAAGTGTTTTTTCTGTCAGGTTTTTTGCATTTGGGGTAGATTTTTAGAGTGTTTGCAGGTTTAAAGAAGTTGTTTCTTCATCTAGAAAGCTTTCCCAATGTATTCCTTATGCCTTGGGAGCTTTTTTACAATATTTTAAGCTTCTGTAGAGTGCCAATAAGCAAAGAAATGGCCCAAATAAAATACTCACAACCTGCATTCCTTTCTTCTTCTATTATAACGACCATATATTATGTGGAGGTTTCAAATTTTGTACAAAATTCATCATGCCAGAGGATTGAAGAAGATAAAACAGTGGATACAGGATAAATATTTGACAAAATATCAAATTAAAAGGCAGATGAAATTGTGATTTTCTGAGGAGTCTGTTGAGTTAAAATGCAAAAGTTAAAATAAAAGTTTTAACTGCTAGTATGTGGGTTTCCACCCAAAAGTGAAAATTTTCACTTGCCAGTGAAAAAGGAGGCAGTTAGTGGGTTTTTACACCCAAGTGAACAATTTGCATAGGAATGTAAAATAGATTTGGGCCAAATCAATTTCAGTTACAAAAAGGAATGGGCAGCTTGATGAGGGGAAATAAAGAAGGAGAAGGAGCATCTTCTAAAAGAAAATTAGTTGCAAATCAAGGGAGTTGAGATGTGTCATGTGCCATCAATAGATTAATTTTAGGGTTTTCATCTTCTTCTCTCTTTCTCTATAAGACTGTAACTTCTGTGTCATTTTAAGGGTTGATTCCAAGTTGTCTTCTTAGACTAGGTCTAGAAGATAAAGCTCAATCCATGGGTTCTATTTTTCTGCAATAGTTAGGTCTCTATTTTTATGATGTAATAGATCTACTTGTATGAATTTCTATACTGGACTTGAAAGTATTTTCAATAAATCAATATAAGTCCATGCTTTTGTTGTCAATCCTATTTTCTATCACCATCAATGTTTGAGTATTTTAGGGGATCTAAGGGGTTTATGGGTGGACATTTGCTACACTCTCCATTTGAACTATGTTAGTTTGTATTTTCAAGGAGATACAGTAATAGTGTTTTGCTTAAATATTTACTTAAATTTCTAAGTGAACATGCTTTTATGGACAAATATTTAGGATGTTTTAGTGCATTGTGGATAGCTAAGAATGGATGTAGTGTTGAGTACAGAAGGATAATTGAGGGTTCAATGTTTCTATAAGGTAGAAACCTAGTTAATTGAATTCATTTTGAATGTATGCTTTCCTTTTCATTATGGATTTTGATCCAAGTGAGACTCTATTGCTCATGGGATTAGGCACTGATCTAGAGCAATCAAGTATAACCCTACCCCATTACAAGTTTGAAAATCATGTTAGTCTTTTCCTAATTTATTTGTAAATTATTTCTGCCCTACCCTTATGCATGAAGTCTGGTATTTTAAACCTTGATTAAACCACATGAGAAACTTGTAACTGATGCAAATATTTAGAGGACTTATGCATATTGTATCTCCTAGGTCAATGGTGTTGTAAGAAGTTGTCAATGCTCGTACATTCACAAGGATTATGACTAAGCTTATCATATGTTAACACCATTTGAACCTATTTGCCTAAATTTAGAGATCTCCCTTGTATGTATTTGTTTTCTAGATTGTTTTGAGGTCTCTAAGAACACCCTCCTGAGCTTGGCAATGCTCAAAGAGTAGAAAGCTATGTTTATCCTTGTTTGTTGGCCTGTCTTGTCCTCAGTCTGATGTTAGTTTTCCTTAGGATTGAGAGTTGCAAGAAAAAACACCAACACTTGCAACAATCGATTCCCTCAAAAATGCCATGGGAGGAGACCTTATTATAATTAACCCTTCAATTGTGAAAATATTTGCAGCAATGTAGAGGTGTGGGAAATCCTTATGAGAGGTAACCTTATGTATTATATAGAAGCCATGAATGGCTATCACATAGTCCCGTCTAGGGAATTTGCCATGTCTTGCAAAGTTGGCACAGTCGAAATAAGGGGAATCTCATTCAAATTTTTTGAAGACCTCATAGCTATGGCTACTAGCCTCAAGATGGAGGGTGAACTCTTGTAGAAGAAAATCAAAATTCATAATCATGAGGTGACGGACAAATTCCTCAAAAGGGGTGAAAAAGTACGAAGACTCCAAAATGGGTTCAATAAGGAAGCTCTTTCAGGATGTTGGAAGATAGTGGCAGAGGTCCTCATGTGTTATATAACACTTCAAGGAAGGTAAAAACATTTTTACTCATGCCTTTTCCCAATGTTAAATCATCTTAGGCATGGTATCAAGTTAAATTTTACCTTTTGGATATTTATTTCCCTGGAAGACTCTATTCTTCAAGTGATCTTAAACAAGAAACTCTTGCACATATGTTACCTAAGGTTGTAATGTCATTGTCATTAATGTCAACACTCAGCTTGGATTGTCATTGATGCAAGGTTTTGATATGATTGTTATTGATGTCAACACTCAGTTTGGGTTCTCATTGATGCTTGATGATGGTAGTGTGGTACCAGTGATGTTGTTGATATTCATGTCATGACTTGTTTAAGGTCAGTAGAGACACAATGTGGATGTCATGCCTTGTGGATAGTAATAGTGATAATGCTAATGTTCATGGTTGGATGTCATGTCTTGTTTAAGGTCAGTAGAAGCTGTGGTTTGGAGTATGTTTGTTGACAATAGAGAAGATATATTAAGATGGGTGTTAGAAGAATCAAGAAGATATATTAAGATGGGAATTAGAAGAATCAATAAGATATATTAAGATGTTAATTAGAAGCATCAAGAAGATGTATTAAGATGGGAATTTGAAGCACTAAGATGATGATAAAAAGTAATGTTGATGTTGAAAAGATGTTGGTTATGGTCTGTGGCATGTTGTATGCTCTTTCCTATTGATTCTAAGAAAGTATGTGCTACTATAAGAAAGCTCTGATCTCCAGAAGTTTGTGAAGGGTTCTGATACGGGAAGCTTTCTTGAAGACTATTTGGTAGAATGCTCTACATTCCTCCATATTTTTAGATATGATCATGTGGTTTAGAATCTAAGTTCATTGAGTTGTGAATGTGTTATATCCAATAGTTCAAGTAATTAAACCTTCCACAAAGAAAGTGTTAGAATTGAAAATTACTCCTTGTGTAGTGTGAGCTATGGTTCAACAACCTGAGGACAAAACCCCTCAAGGTCTGAAATTATAGGACGAATACCCCCTAATTTCTATTGCTGAGTTAGTGGATGAAACTCCCTGATTCAAGCAGATTTGGAGACATTTCAAGGGCATTTTAGTGAAGATAGAAATGAGAGGCATTACCTCTATTTGTACACCCTCAAACATATATGAATAGGATGATCCAATAGGGAATTGATCGCAATAAATAGATAAAAGGCAACTTACACAAATAGGCCCACTAACACATGTAGTCTTCATACACAAGATAATGGAGAAATAACAAATAAATAAATAATAAAAATAAAAAGGGAAATTCCCCATTCATGGGACTCACAGAGTTGACTCTCAAACCAACCCATAAATAGGAACAAATAATGAAGCAGAGGCTTGGGTTCTTTTACTCGGATTGAAAGCTTGCAAGCTTTACCAATTTTACAAAGTTTCAATTGAAGTTGATTTGATAAGTGCTATAAGAATCATGGGATTATCTAGTAATAGATTCCATTAGATCCTGCGTATCATTTTGTGCTGATCTGTCAACGTTTCAATCTCTCTGCAAGATTTTGTTGGTTTCTAGAGAGGACTATGTCTGATCCAAATGGCTTTAAATGGAGATACACTAGGCTTTCTATCTGAAGATGGCCATAGCTATATCTTAATTTTGAATTTTATCCACTACTCTTGTATTGATTCACCCAAATGATGATGAGGCACTCCCCTCTTTTTGTGAAAGAATCATATCCACTTATGGGAAAAAGGAATGTAATCAATAAACATATTGCTGGCAACATAGATTGAATGTGAAAAAATCCATCCATCACAGCACCAGCCAATGATAGTACATGCAATATTATACACAAAGAAACAATTATTAGTTGGCATAAATATTAGATTTCAACATAAAAGGTGATATCCTATAGTTGGGAATTCTGATCTCATATTGCAAACCTATATATCCACTTAAATCATTTGACTTGTTCTCAAGCACAAGAGTGCCTAGGATTTCAATTTCTGGAGATTGTTGTCTAGGCCTTCAAACTCTCAGGATTAGGGATGATGAACATTTAACTAAGGTCGACACCTTACCAACAATAGTGGAGGATATACTTGTGGATGGATGTAAATTTCTAAGGTACATCGGTGGTATTGGTGGCCTAGTAAACCTTCGAGGACTGAGGCAGATATTTAATTGTCCAGAGTTGGACACGCTTCCAAGTTTTGATAAATTAGCTTCTCTAGAAGTATTTGAACTGAGAGGTGGCAACAAAGTTGAGAAGATACAAGGTTGACAACACTGCACATCATTGGAGTGGCTTGAGATAGATTGTAAATGTTGGGAGGTGCCGGGCATAGAAAGTTAGGAGCATCTGTAAAGATTGAGGAGCCTGCAACTCGTCACAAAGAAGAGATCAATTGTTGAAACTTGCATTCAAACGATTCAAAAATGACCAGAAGAAATAATAATATGTACAAAGGCAGTAGTTGGTGCGAGGTCACTTTTAAACTCTTTAGCCTTTCTGAGTCTCTCTGTCATCAACGCCTTTGGTAGCGAGAAACTCAACTCCAAGCCACTTGTCTCTCTTTCCCCTTCGAATGGCAATGCCATGATGCTATGTTTGGTTATAAATTATCTCTCTCCGCGTTTGACATTGATTATTGAGAAAGAATATCATGTTGAAGACAAATGTAATACGGAGATGGAAGAGGATATTGATAGGTGTCTTCACCCAACATTCTCTATACCTCACTGCACAGAATTTCTACATACGGGAATGGCCCCCTGAAGATAATGAAGTGGAGAAAGGAATGATTGTACGGGGTGGTGTAAATTCACTCCAAACTCTATGAAATGCTGTTTAACTTAAATGATTCATCCGTAGTACAGGGATTTCATTATCAAACAAGTGTGTATGGGACTACAGAAGCGGCTGGAAAGTGCTCTCCAGGCATCTAAAACAACACAAGCTGCATTGCATAGAGAACGTGAAAATCTTCGCACTAATATCTATACAGATGAGGAATTCAGGTCTCTGCAATGCCAGGTGACAGAAATAAACATTGGAAAGGGAAAGAATGTCTGGTAAACACTGAAAAATAGTATGAGTTGGATGCGATACCATAGCACATAGCAAATAAATTGTACTTCTCAGACTTGTGCAGACATTCGACAAGAATGCTTCGCAAAGGGTTTTTCGAAGCAGTAAATCCGTTGTATACACATTAATTCAATTCGCGGTGATTTCAGGTCACTTTTTTGAAAAGTTTGTAGTAAACATATCATTGTGTGAAGCTACATTACAATTAGCTAACCTTGCTGACCAATCTTCTGAGAATTCTTTATTTCTATTCACAAGATTTGCATCCCTAGTCCTAGAGAAATAAGGTGACAATGCATCATATATAGATCATTCCATTTCATCCAGGGTTCTCTCGCTCATATTAACTTATACTAGAAAGATATGTTTTCAAATGCTTGGAAAGTTTTTAGCTTAGCAGTTGTGAGAGGTGTGATAGCAACATTCACAAGTGGCTTCTATGGATTTCTTTATCTGGTGTGAAGTCCATCGATTTGAAATGTAGTGGCAATACGATGGATTTTGAGTCTCGAATGGAGGTTTTAGAGTTATCTTTTCATGTGCCTTACGTCTCTATCTCTCCATAATTTTAAAATGACAATGGTGCCTCCACTATTTCAGGGTTTCCCTCAACTTGTAACATGTTATTTAGACCTCGTTGAGCTAAGTCAACAAGCATCTAAGGTGATTTTAAAATCATGTGGCCTTCTCTAAAGTTTGACAATATCCAAATGCAAATTGCCTACGAATTTGAGAATAATTTCATCCAGTCTTGAGTCTCTTGTTCTTTTTGGACTGTACATCGATTTAATGGAAGCTGATGAGATTTATCAGAGGTCATCTGTGATGGTGAAGCCTATGGATTTAACAATACTAACTCGGCATGTTGTGGATGGAGAATGTTTAATTCGATAATTGGCTATGGGAAAACAATTCCGCTGACTTTCAAAAGATCGAACAATCCCATTGAGAGTCATTGCAGAATGTACCAAATTATTAGTAGAAGATGTTGAATATCGTCTCATGAAAAGCCTTTCTGTGAATTTGATTGAAGGGATCTTTGCATTTTAATGAAAGATAAGGAACTGAGTGCAAATCAGGCTTTGTGACATCGCCACGCCAATTGGATTGCCACGGCAGCCAAGAAAGACAAAGATAAATTCTAGAGAAAACTTGAAGAATGAATCAATCTTTTATTAATCTCTTGCATTTTCATGTCATTAAAAGACAAAATGACCAAGAGGATGTTGAAGAGACATGGTTGCAACCATTGGTTTAGAATTCTTTATTCTATCTTGCACTTGGGGCTTAAATATCTGATGGAAATAGATTGAACTAGGAGTGCATACTCGTAGCCACTGCGATTTTGCTATTTGTAAGGGATTGCAACCACCTCAATACAAATGTGGAAAATTGATCGGCTGCGGTGGTTCTTCTGCATATTGTCACTTTTGAGGGGAAATTCCTCTGTTATTCGTTGTCTCACTACTGGAAAACTGAAGTTGCCCAACGCTCAAATGAAGCTTTATGATGAGCTGCTTACTAACGAGTACTATACGACAAGACTACGGATTGGAACACCTCCACAAGAATTTGCACTGATAGTGGATTCAGGCAGTGCTATTACATATGTTCCCTGTTCAACCTATACACAATGTGGCAATCATCGGAATCCAAGATTTCAACCAGAATTATCAAGCACCTATCAGTTTGTAAAATGTGGAGTTGATTGTAGTAATTGTGATATAGTGAAAAACCAATTCAAGTATGAAAGACAATATGCAGAGATGAGCAATAGTAGTGGTATACTTGGAGAGGATATTGTGTCTTTTGGTGATGAAAGTGCATTTAAGCAACCGCGTGCAGTGTTTGGCTGTGAAAATTCAGAGACTGGTGATATATATCATCAACATGCAGATGGAATTATGGAGCTTGGCCAGGGAATGTTAAATGTCATGGATCAACTTGTTCAAAGTGGTGTTATAGTTAATTCTTTCTCTTTATGTTATGGTGGGTGGAGGTGCTGTGATTTTGGGTGCAATTCCTCCCCGCCAGAAATAGTGTTCACAAAACCAAGCCAATCGGAGTGAAAATTTCAAATCACGCTGAGCTCATGCATCTTGCCAATGGAGACCTTTTCAGAGAGAAATACACATGCTTTCACCGAAGGTAGGAGAACAATAAAATCGCATTTTGGGAAAATAAAAGGTGAACAAATGTAATTGAAAGGTGTAAAATATCAAACAAATATGTAGCATAAACTGGGGTAAATATACTCATAGAAGGATATATCAGGGATTTTACAAGAAAACAAAAGGTAAACATTTATTTCAATCATCTTCAGATTAATTTAAATATTTTTCATCGGAATATTTTACCAAGGGTTATAAGGATGGAGATAAAATACTTTTCAAGGAATTCACTACATAGGTAATTATTTTACCTGAAAAATATTTTGAGGAAGTAATATGCAAATGGTCTAGGACATTTTTCACCGAGCAAATGCAGGGGTAATCATATTCACCCAAATAAATATTTTTGTCCAACGTAAGTGAAAAATATGCAGGTAAATATAAAGAAATGAAGAAAGGCTAATAATGCATGGGATTAAACTATTTTTGACAAAGATTAATTTAAAATATTTTATTGGAAAAAGAAGCCAATTAAATATTTTATTTTTCCCATAACGAATTGAATAGTCATTCCAAAGTCCCTTTTGAAATTATTGCAACCCTAAACAGGATATTGAAGAAATTTATTATTAAACATTTGGGTATAATAAAGTGATAATCGGCGACAGAAAACCCTAAATACTCATCAATGATAAAATATACAACAATACCTCACGACACAAGTCCTAAGGTCCATATCAACACAAATTATATATTTATATACTATTTATCTGACGATTAATTTGTTTCCTTTGCAGGATTAGGGTTGTGTTGAATGCAATGAAGTGGTTGTTAACTGGCGATTAAATGATCTCATCGAAGATTAAATATTTCATCCCAACTTCTGAGAATTGTTAAGTCTTTCAAAATCAAATCATTTATTTTATGTAATGAATAAGGTCGGTTGTTATGGTTGGTTCAACCAATTATTAACCGTCACCAAAATGAATGTAACGGGTCTGAGGCTTATTACATCTCTTTAAATAGAGATCCCAGGACTCGGAGAAGGGAGTTAGAAAAAAGTGAGAATAGGGTTAGAATTAATTTAGAAATAGAGATTCTTTACATAGACAAATTGAAACATTTTGGATATCTGATGCAAGTTTATATGCAATTTCATTCTGAGAGAAGCTATGGTGCATGATATGTTCTGAGGCAGCATTGGAGGATTCGAATTCGAGATACGTTGTGACGGTATCATCTGTTTGTCGTTTTTATTCAATCAATTTAATTATCTCCATATCATTCATTTTTCGATTATTCAATTTAAATGTGTCAAGGATAGGTTTAAATTGTCTGATTACAGTTGATAATTCAGTATAATTGATTTGATTGGTTTCTCAGAGAATTAAATCCTTTCTCATCAATTATAGTAATCTTAAAATATTGAATGGATTATTAAGTACGATTAATTGATTAGGTTATTGATTTGTCTCCATAGTTGATCTAATTTGTTAATTTGCAAATCTAAATTGGTTCTTTCTGGAAAGATTAAAATCCTTTTAGTGTTTTGCATTTAATACAATTATGTCCTTTGGATTATTAAGAATGAATTAATAATTTCTTCCTTGCACATTTGCACAAGTTGCAAACTATTGTATGTGCCAATCAGATTGAATTATTACCTGATATAAGTATTTGTTTCTGATATCCTGACTCCGTTGCCCAAACAGACAAAGCACCAATCAAATTATTGATTTATTTTATGTTTAAAATCAGTTGTAGATTCATTTCATGTTAAACTAGTTGTTATTTATTTCTGTTAAAGTTTAGATTAAATCATTTGCTTTTTTTAGAAATAGTTTACAGTATTTCATCTGATTTACAAGTATGCCATTGTAATTGGATAAACTAGCAGCAAACCAACATAAATTTGATCATACAACCTGCTTTAATAATCCAAGGTTCACCCGCCTAGGTTGTAGCAGGACCTAAAGCGCAGGGAGAAGTTGATCGTTAAGGTCAAACTCCAGTCATTGGCTTAAAAATGTTGTAGATTTGACCATAGGGCTTGGCATCCCCTTAGAATCCACAACCTGCATTTTTGAGACCCAACAAATTGGTGACTCTGCTGGGGAGGTTTGCCTGTAAATCTAAAGCCATTTGTTATAGAGTCAAATCTAAAGTTTTTATTAAAAGACTCCGTTGAAAAGAAACAATTTTAATTTTCCTACTTGAAAGAAGTAGGTGGCGACTCCATTCTAGTCACAAATTTTAAACAAACATTATTTTTACAAACATGAATGGAAGGAGCTCTCTACAGAAATGGACAACCAAAAATGGGTCCCCTCAAACTAAAGGCAATACTGATAAAGATAGGGAAACACTTAAACAACCACATGAGAGTACAAGTACTCTTGGCCAAAATTATATGATATATACCTCCCCATTCCATGATGAAGTTGAGAATCCTATGACACCAACAGATAACCCTAATGATGTTTTTAATCAGGAAGCACAACCACAAAGGACTAATGAGATAGAAAATCAGGGTGAGGGAAATCATGAACATATAAATGATCAAGCTATCGTAGACTATGACTGTATGACTGATCAAGAACTTGCTATACATTTAGAATATCAAGAACAAAGACTCAAAAATAGACAACAAATGATACAAAGAGCCAAAGAAATCAATAGACAAATGGCCCTTTTAGATCTTCAAGCGCGAAATTCGACTAAGTATGTGCCCCCACATAGAAACAATAATAATCCACATGGAATGTCTCAGAATACTACCACTGTTGGAAACATTAGGGTACCCCATAATACATGTAATAATCTTAATCAGCAAAATAGGCAAGTACATAGACCTCCACCTGTAAATACTAGGAATGTTCACCAACAACATCCGCCTCCAGGGCAAAGACTTAACAATCAACAACCACGACCTCCCCCACAACAAAATGTGTATCATCAACATCATATCCAACCCAATATGTATCAACAACCTCCATTTGGATACCACTATTATCCACCATACCCTAACATGCCACCTCCAAATCCTATGAGTATGGCTAGACAATTTGACTTGACCGGATATCAACTATATCCTTACCCCATGGATAATAGTTGGAGGAACACTGTACCTAAGTTTGCAGGAAATAGTGAATTGACAATAGAGGAACATATTAGATGATTCAATGCTTTTATACAAGACATTGGCATTGAATATGAGGATATAAAAATGAAATTATTTATGATATCTCTTATTGATGAAACAAGAGATTGGGTAAATAGTTTACCAGATGCTTCAATATACTCCCTGATAGATTTCCACAATCAATTTCTTGAACAATATGGAAATCAATGTGCCCCTGAGTTTGCTCTTCATGAACTAATAACTATTCAAAAGTATCAAAATGAACAAGTGTATGATTTTAATTTGAGATTCACTAAGTTATATAACAAGATCCCACAAGAATCCAAACTGAACAACCAAGCAGCCCTTAGCATATACTTGAAAGCATTCGACCCAAAGACAGGTTATGAACTTAGGAACAGAAGTCCTAGAACTTTGGCAGAAGCATAGAAAATAGCTCTCACTATTGAAAACAATAAAAAGGCTGCAACGGTAATTGGAAAAAGAGAAAATATAAGAGTCCCTCAAAACCCTAATCCTCCTTCAAACAAACAAGATTACTCACATAGAAATGAAAGGCCCAGACTTCATGATATGCCATATCATACAAACTGGAAAGATGGAAAGCCCATAGATAATAATAGGAGACAAAACTATGGAAAAGATACCCCTGACCCTTTAAAGAAAAATGGAACCCATATGGTAGAAGACAACCCATGGTGTATGCCCTGTAATTTGCCGCATTCTCCTGATTATTGCATGGTAGCACAATCAGTAAAAAAGGATCAGGTCTCTTATAACTCTGAAAGGGAAAATCATACTATAAACATGTTGGGTACTAAACCTCACACTTTTGAAGAAGACTATTCATCTAATGAGGAGGCAGGATACGAATATGATGTGGGAACTCAAAAGTATAATGTGAACATGGGAAAACAAGAAATATTTTCTGACCATGAGGAGGATTTAGGGAACTATGGATATGGTCTTGATACAACACATAATTGCCATTGGCGAAAACCTTCTGAAGAAGAGAGAAAGACTTTAACAATGGCTGCGGTAGTACAAGCTAAGAGTAGTTACAATTTGAGAAACAGAACAATCAATGCTGAACAAGGTACTCCTAGAAGTGTGTTTATCAAAAATCAAGTCTCTGGTAAAAATGATGAAAGTAAAATTGAGAAAACACCTCATAAAATAGCTCTTGTTAATACACAAAACAAAACAAAGGATAGCTCACAAACTGAGGAAAAAAGGCAAACAAAAGTTGAAAGGTCAGAACCAAACATAAATCCCCCATTTGATATTGCCGAAGCTGTTTCTCAAGTGAAAATATCTGTGCCACTTCTAGAAATAATGAAGGTAGAAAAGTATAAGAATACAGTGGTAAAGATGATCTCAGATGTATCAGATAAAACACTAGAACAACCTAGCCATAAAATAAATAATGTCCAACAGGAACCTGTCAAAACCCCTGAGGTTTACTTAGGTGATACATTAATGAAAAATCCATCTCAAGTAGATCCATTCTATATCACTTTGTTAATACGAAACAAATTGGTTAGGAATTGTATGCTTGATTCGGGAGCAGCAATGAACATAATGCCTATGGCTGTCATGAGAGAGCTTGGAATATGGGTAGATACTACATTTGGCAAATGTTATGCGATGGATAATAGATCTGTGCCAGTTGTAGGAGTCATGAAAGATGTTGAAATAAAATTGGCATCTCACCCTGAAGCTGCTTATAAAATTGATATCACTGTGGTAGATATTCCACCTTATTATGGAATGTTGTTGTCAAGACAATGGACTGCTATGGTAGGGGGAAATGTGCAATTAGACTTATCTTATGCCACTATCCCAGTAGGAACACAAGCAGTTAAACTTTATAGGGAACCACGGTTTGAAAATATTATAGAAAAGATTGATCCAAACCAAATGACCTGCTTTTGTGACATCGATCTTGGCACATTCAGGATAGAAGAAAACAATCTTGAACTGAACAACACTGACCCAATTCACCATGAAGCCCAACTTGATGAGAATGGTGTATGGACCATGTATTTTGATGATGCATGCAGCAAGGCTGGGAATGGAGCTGGGATACTTTTTATATCACCATCAGGAAAGACATTCAAATACTCATTTTTCTTGGCCTTTGAATGTACCAATAATGTAGCCGAATATGAAGCACTCTTGATTGGCTTGAGCATTGCTAGAAAATACAAGATCAAACTGTTAACTGTATATGGAGACTCTGAGTTGGTAATTTCACAAATCAAGGGCAAATATTCCTCAAAAAACAAAAGATTAAAATAATACAAGAATGCAGTTCTAGATGATATAGAAATGTTTGATGCTTTTTCGATAAGTTGGATAGATAGGTTGAAAAATATAATGGCTGACTTCCTTGCAAACATAGCTTTGAAAAGGGATGATATTACCCTATCAGGTATTTCAGAAGTTGAGTTCAAAACTAGACCAACTATCCCAGACAACATATATAACTGGCAAGTTTTTGATAGTGATGCTGATTTACTCAAATTTTTGCATTGTATAGATCAATATGAGAATCAAGAGATTGATCTTAATTCAGGATAGAAGAAAACAATCTTGAACTGAACAACACTGACCCAATTCACCATGAAGCCCAACTTGATGAGAATGGTGTATGGACCATGTATTTTGATGGTGCATGCAGCAAGGCTGGGAATGGAGCTGGGATACTTTTTATATCACCATCAGGAAAGACATTCAAATACTCATTTTTCTTGGCCTTTGAATGTACCAATAATGTAGCCGAATATGAAGCACTCTTGATTGGCTTGAGCATTGCTAGAAAATACAAGATCAAACTGTTAACTGTATATGGAGACTCTGAGTTGGTAATTTCACAAATCAAGGGCAAATATTCCTCAAAAAACAAAAGATTAAAATAATACAAGAATGCAGTTCTAGATGATATAGAAATTTTTGATGCTTTTTCGATAAGTTGGATAGATAGGTTGAAAAATATAATGGCTGACTTCCTTGCAAACATAGCTTTGAAAAGGGATGATATTACCCTATCAGGTATTTCAGAAGTTGAGTTCAAAACTAGACCAACTATCCCAGACAACATATATAACTGGCAAGTTTTTGATAGTGATGCTGATTTACTCAAATTTTTGCATTGTATAGATCAATATGAGAATCAAGAGATTGATCTTAATTCAGGATAGAAGAAAACAATCTTGAACTGAACAACACTGACCCAATTCACCATGAAGCCCATCTTGATGAGAATGGTGTATGGACCATGTATTTTGATGGTGCATGCAGCAAGGCTGGGAATGGAGCTGGGATACTTTTTATATCACCATCAGGAAAGACATTCAAATACTCATTTTTCTTGGCCTTTGAATGTACCAATAATGTAGCCGAATATGAAGCACTCTTGATTGGCTTGAGCATTGCTAGAAAATACAAGATCAAACTGTTAACTGTATATGGAGACTCTGAGTTGGTAATTTCACAAATCAAGGGCAAATATTCCTCAAAAAACAAAAGATTAAAATAATACAAGAATGCAGTTCTAGATGATATAGAAATGTTTGATGCTTTTTCGATAAGTTGGATAGATAGGTTGAAAAATATAATGGCTGACTTCCTTGCAAACATAGCTTTGAAAAGGGATGATATTACCCTATCAGGTATTTCAGAAGTTGAGTTCAAAACTAGACCAACTATCCCAGACAACATATATAACTGGCAAGTTTTTGATAGTGATGCTGATTTACTCAAATTTTTGCATTGTATAGATCAATATGAGAATCAAGAGATTGATCTTAATTCAGGATAGAAGAAAACAATCTTGAACTGAACAACACTGACCCAATTCACCATGAAGCCCAACTTGATGAGAATGGTGTATGGACCATGTATTTTGATGGTGCATGCAGTAAGGCTGGGAATGGAGCTGGGATACTTTTTATATCACCATCAGGAAAGACATTCAAATACTCATTTTTCTTGGCCTTTGAATGTACCAATAATGTAGCCGAATATGAAGCACTCTTGATTGGCTTGAGCATTGCTAGAAAATACAAGATCAAACTGTTAACTGTATATGGAGACTCTGAGTTGGTAATTTCACAAATCAAGGGCAAATATTCCTCAAAAAACAAAAGATTAAAATAATACAAGAATGCAGTTCTAGATGATATAGAAATGTTTGATGCTTTTTCGATAAGTTGGATAGATAGGTTGAAAAATATAATGGCTGACTTCCTTGCAAACATAGCTTTGAAAAGGGATGATATTACCCTATCAGGTATTTCAGAAGTTGAGTTCAAAACTAGACCAACTATCCTAGACAACATATATAACTGGCAAGTTTTTGATAGTGATGTTGATTTACTCAAATTTTTGCATTGTATAGATCAATATGAGAATCAAGAGATTGATCTTAATGCTTTTGTCGAGGAGATTGATGGTAAAGAGACTTTATTTGGGAAGGAAATTGTCCAACTTAAAGCCAATAAGATTCCGAAGGGATTAGTAGCTTTAGAGAGAGTTTTTGATGCGAATGATCAATCCATTTCCAAAAAAGTAACAATAAAAGAGGAAGATGTGGAAGAAATAAATTTAGGAACTGAATTGTCACCTAAAAAAGTATACATTGGAAAGAAGATAACCCCTGCAATTAGAAACATGTTAATTACATTATTGAGGAAATATAAACATGTATTCGCCTGGTCCTATGATGATGTTAAAGCTTATAGGGAAGATTTATTCCAGCATGAAATCCCTCTGAAGCCAGATGCTAAGCCTTATAGACAAAAGCAAAGACCTATCAACCCTGTGTTAGAACCAAAGATGTATGAAGAACTCATGAAACTCAGGGAGGCTGGCATCATAAAACCAATTAGGCATTCATCCTAGGTTTCAAATTTAGTGCCTGTTAGGAAAAAGAATGGGGATATTAGACTTTGTGTAGATTTTAGAAACTTAAACATATCCTCCCTTAAAGATAATTATCCCTTGCCTAATATGGAAATCTTGTTACAAAGGGTTACTGGCTGTGAATTGTTATCCATGATGGATGGTTTCTCTGGTTATAACCAGGTTAAAGTTAAAGAGTCTGAACAATACAAAACAGCCTTTACAACCCCGTGGGGAACATACGTATATGTAAGGATGCCATTCGGCCTTACAAACGCTGGAGCTACATTCCAAAGGGCAATGGATGTTGCTTTCGCAGGTTTAATAAATGAGATCATGGCTGTGTATCAAGATGACCTCACTGCATACTCAAAAAGGGCAGAGGATCATGTGAATCATCTTGAGAGAATATTTATAAGAGCACTAGAGTATGGTGTTTCCTTGAACCCTAAGAAATGTAAATTTGTAGTCACAGAGGGGAAATTGCTTGGGCACATTGTATCCAAAGATGGAGTTAGGATTGATCCCGAAAGAGTAGATGCGATAGATAAAGTTCCTATCCCAAAGACAGTCAAGGCCATACAATCATTCTTTGGACAAATAAACTTTGTGAGAAGATTCATACCAAACTTTGCAGAAATAATTAACCCTATATCTAGAATGTTGAAGAAAAATGCAAAGGTTAATTGGACAGATGAATGTATAGAAGCTTTTGCATCCATAAAAAGAGCAATTAAAGAAGCTCCAGTGCTAAAATCTCCTGATTCTAGTAAACCTTTTCAGATCTTCTCCTTTGCGTCTTTTCATACAGTAGCAGCAGTAATGCTACAAAAGAATAGTGAGGGTTATGAGCAGCCTATTTCCTTTTTCAGTAAATCACTCCAACATGCAGAACTTAACTATGATATCACTGAAAAACAAGCCTATGCATTAGTGAAAGCAGTTAAGGCATTTAGGCCTTACTTAGTTGGGGCTAAGGTGATAGCTTATGTCCCAAATGCAGCAGTCAAAGATGTGTTTATGCAAAATGAAGTAACTGGGAAGAGATGTAGATGGATAAACCGACTTCAAGAATTTGATATAGAAATTCAAATCACAAAATTGGTAAGGGGACAAGGGCTAGCAAAATTAATGACTGAAACAAACCTTGAGGCTGCCCAAGTATGTAATATTGAAAATGAAGAGGACATGGTAACAAGTATTGAGAATACTCCTTGGTATACTGACATAGTGTACTACCTCAAACACATGAAATGCCCTGAAGGATTTGATGATAATAAGAAAAGAACTCTAAAATTGCATGCTTCAAAATATGTGCTTATAGAGGGAGATCTTTATTGGAAAAACAAGGATGGTATCTTATTGCTTTGTTTAGATGAAGAACAAGCTAAATCTGCCTTAAGAGAGATGCATCAGGGAGTGTGTGGTGGCCATTTCTCAGCTAAAACCACAGCACACAAAATATTAAGGGCTGGCTACTATTGGCCCAAGGTCTTCAATGATGCCTATAGCTTTACTAGGAAATGTGATGCCTGTCAGAGATTCTCAGGGAAGTTAAAATATCAAGGGGCATTACCCTTGAGACCTATGCAAGTTGATGCCCCATTTCACCAATGGGGAATCGACTTTATGGGAGAGATTATGGAGAAATCAAGTGGCGGCCATAAATGGATATTAGTAGCCACCAACTATTTTACGAAAAGGGTGGAAGCAATACCCACAAAACAAGCAACTAGCAGGGTTGTGACGAGTTTTCTGTTGGAAAATATTATAACTAGATTTAGGGTACCATCGAGGCTCATAACTGACAATGGAATGTGTTTTAGATCTGATGAGTTTAAAAAATTTTGCAAATCTTATGGCATCATGGTCTCATATTCTTCTCCGTATCACCCTCAGGGTAATGGGCAAGCTGAGTCTAGCAATAAAAGTATCCTGAAGATTATAAAAAGAATATTGGATAATAACAAGAAAGCCTGGGATTCCAAATTGAGATTGGCACTATGGGCTGATAGGATCACAGTAAAGAAGGCAATTGGCAAATCACCGTTTGAGCTAGTATATGGAACTCATGCTAGACTCCCAATACACAACCTATTGCCAGTATGTAAGTTTATCCTGCAAGAGGATTGGGATGTCCCAGAACTGATGGAAGAGAGGTTAGAACAATTAATGGAATTAGATGAAATAAGAGAACAAGCAATGCAACAGAATAAAAAAATGCAAATATAGATGCAGTACCTATATGATAAAAGGGCTAAAGGTAGAAAATTTGAGGTAGGTGACATAGTGCTTATGTGGAATGCTAGAAATCAAGAAAAGGGCAAACATGGGAAATTTGAGGCTTTGTGGATCGAGCCCTTTGTCATCAGTGACAAAGGAGGCGAGGATTCCTATCGTTTACAGAACATGTCAGGTGAGGAACAAGAACTGCCAGTACATGGACAGTTCTTGAAACACTTTTTCTCTTAGAAGAAAACCAGAGGGAAAAGAATTGCCAGTGCATGGACAATTTTGGTCAATACTCTAAAAAATACTTCTTTCCATGCACAGTAGTTCCACTATTTATCATAGTTCATAGTTCGCCCAATGAATAAGGCACTAGTCTACACCCCAGAGATCTAGGGATCTTGCTATGCCCACATGGGCCATACATCCCCAGATGGAGCCTATGTTAGAACTGAAAATTACTCCTTGTGTAGTGTGAGCTATGGTTCAACAACCTGAGGACAAAACCCCTCAAGGTCTGAAATTATAGGACGAATACCCCCTAATTTCTATTGCTGAGTTAGTGGATGAAACTCCCTGATTCAAGCAGATTTGGAGACATTTCAAGGGCATTTTAGTGAAGATAGAAATGAGAGGCATTACCTCTATTTGTACACCCTCAAACATATATGAATAGGATGATCCAATAGGGAATTGATCGCAATAAATAGATAAAAGGCAAATTACACAAATAGGCCCACTAACACATGTAGTCTTCATACACAAGATAATGGAGAAATAACAAATAAATAAATAATAAAAATAAAAAGGGAAATTCCCCATTCATGGGACTCACAGAGTTGACTCTCAAACCAACCCATAAATAGGAACAAATAATGAAGCAGAGGCTCGGGTTCTTTTACTCGGATTGAAAGCTTGCAAGCTTTACCAATTTTACAAAGTTTCAATTGAAGTTGATTTGATAAGTGCTATAAGAATCACGGGATTATCTAGTAATAGATTCCATTAGATCCTGCGTATCATTTTGTGCTGATCTGTTAGCGTTTTAATCTCTCTGCAGGATTTTGTTGGTTTTTGGAGAGGACTATGTCTGATCCAAATGGCTTTAAATGGAGATACACTAGGCTTTCTATCTGAAGATGGCCATAGCTATATCTTAATTTTGAATTTTATCCACTACTCTTGTATTGATTCACCCAAATGATGATGAGGCACTCCCTTCTTTTTGTGAAAGAATCATATCCACTTATGGGAAAAAGGAATGTAATCAATAAACATATTGGTGGCAGCATAGATTGAATGTGAAAAAATCCATCCATCACAGCACCAGCCAATGATAGTACATGCAATATTATACACAAAGAAACAATTATTAGTTGGCATAAATATTAGATTTCAACATAAAAGGTGATATCCTATAGTTGGGAATTCTGATCTCATATTGCAAACCTATATATCCACTTAAATCATTTGACTTGTTCTCAAGCACAAGAGTGCCCAGGATTTCAATTTCTGGAGATTGTTGTCTAGGCCTTCAAACTCTCAGGATTAGGGATGATGAACATTTAACTAAGGTCGACACCTTACCAACAATAGTGGAGGATATACTTGTGGACGGATGTAAATTTCTAAGGTACATCGGTGGTATTGGTGGCCTAGTAAACCTTCGAGGACTGAGGTAGATATTTAATTGTCCAGAGTTGGACACGCTTCCAAGTTTTGATAAATTAGCTTCTCTAGAAGTATTTGAACTGAGAGGTGGCAACAAAGTTGAGAAGATACAAGGTTGACAACACTGCACATCATTGGAGTGGCTTGAGATAGATTGTAAATGTTGGGAGGTGCCGGGCATAGAAAGTTAGGAGCATCTGCAAAGATTGAGGAGCCTACAACTCATCACAAAGAAGAGATCAATTGTTGAAAGTTGCATTCAAACGATTCAAAAATGGCCAGAAGAAATAATAATATGTACAAAGGCAGTAGCTGGTGCGGGGTCACTTTTAAACTCTTCAGCCTTTCCGAGTCTCTCTGTCGTCAATGCCTTTGGTAGCGAGAAACTCAACTCCAAGCCACTTGTCTCTCTTTCCCCTTCGAATGGCAATGCCATGATGCTATGTTTGGTTATAAATTGTCTCTCTCCGCGTCTAACATTGATTATTGAGAAAGAATATCATGTTGAAGACAAATGTAATACAGAGATGGAAGAGGATATTGATAGGTGTCTTCACCCAACATTCTCTATACCTCACTGCACAGAATTTCTACATACGGGAATGGCCCCCCGAAGATAATGAAGTGGAGAAAGGAATGATTGTACGGGGTGGTGTAAATTCACTCCAAACTCTATGAAATGCTGTTTAACTTAAATGATTCATCCGTAGTACAGGGATTTCATTATCAAACAAGAGTGTATGGGACTTCAGAAGCGGCTGGAAAGTGCTCTCCAGCCATCTAAAACAACACAAGGTGCATTGCATAGAGAACGTGAAAATCTTCGCACTAATATCTATACAGATGAGGAATTCGGGTCTCTGCAATGCCAAGTGACAGAAATAAACATTGGAAAGGGAAAGAATGTCTGGTAAACACTAAAAAATAGTATGAGTTGGATGTGATACCATGGCACATAGCAAATAAATTGTACTTCTCAGACTTGTGCAGACATTTGACAAGAATGCTTCGCAAAGGGTTTTTCGAAGCAGTAAATCCGTTGTATACACATTAATTCAATTTGCGGCGATTTCAGGTCACTTTTTTGAAAAGTTTGTAGTAAACATATCATTGTGTGAAGCTACATTACAATTAGCTAACCTTGCTGACCAATCTTCTAAGAATTCTTTATTTCTATTCACAAGATTTGCATCCCTAGTCCTAGAGAAATAAGGTGACAATGCATCATATATAGATCATTCCATTTCATCCAGGGTTCTCTCGCTCATATTAACTTATACTAGAAAGATATGTTTTCAAATGCTTGGAAATTTTTTAGCTTAGCAGTTGTGAGAGGTGTGATAGCAACATTCACAAGTGGCTTCTATGGATTTCTTTATCTGGTGTGAAGTCCATCGATTTGAAATGTAGTGGCAATACGATGGATTTTGAGTCTCGAACGGAGGTTTCAGAGTTATCTTTTCATGTGCCTTACGTCTCTGTCTCTCCATAATTTTAATATGACAATGGTGCCTCCACTATTTCAGGGTTTCCCTCAACTTGTAACATGTTATTTAGACCTCGTTGAGCTAAGTCAACAAGCATCTAAGGTGATTTTAAAATCATGTGGCCTTCTCTAAAGTTTGAGAATATCCGAATGCAAATTGCCTACGAATTTGAGAATAATTTCATCCAATCTTGAGTCTCTCGTTCTTTTTGGACTGTACATCGATTTAATGGAAGCTGATGAGATTTATCAAAGGTCATCTGTGATGGTGAAGCCTATGGATTTAACAATACTAACTCGGCATGTTGTGGATGGCGAATGTTTAATTCGATAATTGGCTATGGGAAAACAATTCTGCTGACTTTCAAAAGATCAAACAATCCCATTGAGAGTCATTGCAGAATGTACCAAATTATTAGTAGAAGATGTTGAATATCGTCTCAAGAAAAGCCTTTCTATGAATTTGATTGAAGGGATCTTTGCATTTTAATGAAAGATAAGGAACTGAGTGCAAATCAGGCTTTGTGACGTCGCCACGCCAATTGGATTGCCACGGCAGCCAAGAAAGACAAAGATAAATTCTGGAGAAAACTTGAAGAATGAATCAATCTTTTATTAATCTCTTGCATTTTCATGTCATTAAAAGACAAAATGACCAAGAGGATGTTGAAGAGACATGGTTGCAACCATTGGTTCAGAATTCTTTATTCTATCTTGCACTTGGGGCTTAAATATCTGATGGAAATAGATTGAACTGGGTGTGCATACTCGTAGCCACTGCGATTTTGCTATTTGTAAGGGATTGCAACCACCTCAATACAAATGTGGAAAATTGATCGGCTGCGGTGGTTCTTCTGCATATTGTCACTTTTGAGGGGAAATTCCTCTGTTATTCGTTGTCTCACTACTAGAAAACCGAAGTTGCCCAACGCTCAAATGAAGCTTTATGATGAGCTGCTTACTAACGGGTACTATACGACAAGACTACGGATTGGAACACCTCCACAAGAATTTGCACTGATAGTGGATTCAGGCAGTGCTATTACATATGTTCCCTGTTCAACCTATACACAATGTGGCAATCACCGGAATCCAAGATTTCAACCAGAATTATCAAGCACCTATCAGTTTGTAAAATGTGGAGTTGATTGTAGTAATTGTGATATAGTGAAAAACCAATTCAAGTATGAAAGACAATATGCAGAGATGAGCAATAGCAGTGGTATACTTGGAGAGGATATTGTGTCTTTTGGTGATGAAAGTGCATTTAAGCAACCGCGTGCAGTGTTTGGCTGTGAAAATTCAGAGACTGGTGATATATATCATCAACATGCAGATGGAATTATGGAGCTTGGCCAGGGAATGCTAAATGTCATGGATCAACTTGTTCAAAGTGGTGTTATAGTTAATTCTTTCTCTTTATGTTATGGTGGGTGGAGGTGCTGTGATTTTGGGTGCAATTCCTCCCCGCCAGAAACAGTGTTCACAAAACCAAGCCAATCGGAGTGAAAATTTCAAATCACACCGAGCTCATGCATCTTGCCGATGGAGACCTTTTCAGAGAGAAATACACATGCTTTCACCGAAGGTAGGAGAACAATAAAATCGCATTTTGGGAAAATAAAAGGTGAACAAATGTAATTGAAAGGTGTAAAATATCAAACAAATATGTAGCATAAACTGGGGTAAATATACTCATAGAAGGATATATCAGGGATTTTACAAGAAAACAAAAGTTAAACATTTATTTCAATCATCTTCAGATTAATTTAAATATTTTTCATCGGAATATTTTACCAAGGGTTATAAGGATGGAGATAAAATACTTTTCAAGGAATTCACTACATAGGTAATTATTTTACCTGAAAAATATTTTGAGGAAGTAATATGCAAATGGTCTAGGACATTTTTCACCGAGCAAATGCAGGGGTAATCATATTCACCCAAATAAATATTTTTGTCCAACGTAAGTGAAAAATATGCAGGTAAATATAAAGAAATGAAGAAAGGCTAATAAGGCATGGGATTAAACTATTTTTGACGAAGATTAATTTAAAATATTTTATTGGAAAAAGAAGCCAATTAAATATTTTATTTTTCCCATAACGAATTGAATAGTCATTCCAAAGTCCCTTTTGAAATTATTGCAACCCTAAACAGGATATTGAAGAAATTTATTATTAAACATTTGGGTATAATAAAGTGATAATCGGCGACAGAAAACCCTAAATACTCATCAGTGATAAAATATACAACAGTACCTCACGACACAAGTCCTAAGGTCCATATCAACACAAATTATATATTTATATACTATTTATCTGATGATTAATTTGTTTCCTTTGCAGGATTAGGGTTGTGTTGAATGCAATGAAGTGGTTGTTAACTGGCGATTAAATGATCTCATCGAAGATTAAATATTTCATTCCAACTTCCGAGAATTGTTAAGTCTTTCAAAATCAAATCATTTATTTTATGTAATGAATAAGGTCGGTTCTTATGGTTGGTTCAACCAATTATTAACCATCACCAAAATGAATGTAACGGGTCTGAGGCTTGTTGCATCTCTTTAAATAGAGATCCCAGGACCCGGAGAAGGGAGTTAGAAAAAAGTGAGAATAGGGTTAGAATTAATTTAGAAATAGAGATTCTTTACACAGACAAATTGAAACATTTTGGATATCTGATGCAAGTTTATATGCAATTTCGTTCTGAGAGAAGCTATGGTGCATGAAATGTTCTGAGGCAGCATTGGAGGATTCAAATTCGAGATACGTTGTGACGGTATCATCTGTTTGTCATTTTTATTCAATCAATTTAATTATCTCCATATCATTCATTTTTCGATTATTCAATTTAAATGTGTCAAGGATAGGTTTAAATTGTCTGATTACAGTTGATAATTCAGTATAATTGATTTGATTGGTTTCTCAGAGAATTAAATCCTTTCTCATCAATTATAGTAATCTTAAAATATTGAATGGATTATTAAGTACGATTAATTGATTAGGTTATTGATTTGTCTCCATAGTTGATCTAATTTGTTAATTTGCAAATCTAAATTGGTTCTTTCTGGAAAGATTAAAATCCTTTTAGTGTTTTGCATTTAATACAATTATGTCCTTTGGATTATTAAGAATGAATTAATAATTTCTTCCTTGCACGTTTGCACAAGTTGCAAACTATTGTATGTGCCAATTAGATTGACTTATTACCTGATATAAGTATTTGTTTCTGATATCCTGACTCTGTTGCCCAAACAGACAAAGCACCAATCAAATTATTGATTTATTTTATGTTTAAAATCAGTTGTAGATTCATTTCATGTTAAACTAGTTGTTATTTATTTCTGTTAAAGTTTAGATTAAATCATTTGCTTTCTTTAGAAATAGTTTACAGTATTTCATCTGATTTACAAGTATGCCATTGTAATTGGATAAACTAGCAGCAAACCAACATAAATTTGATCATACAACCTGCTTTAATAATCCAAGGTTCACCCGCCTAGGTTGTAGCAGGACCTAAAGCGCAGGGAGAAGTTGATCGTTAAGGTCAAACTCCAGTCATTGGCTCAAAAACGTTGTAGATTTGACCATAGGGCTTGGCATCCCCTTAGAATCCACAACCTGCATTTTCGAGACCCAACAGAAAGTTATTAGTGACTTGAAGTTCTAGTCTGCACTCTGGTAGAGTAAAGTAATGATGAAGACTAGTTGGAATGCTCTACATTCCTCTGAATGTGAAGATTTGTCCATTTGGTTTTGGGGACATGTTCAAAGATGTGCAATAAATACTACATTGCAGTTTTAGGTGTTTTAAAGGTCTATAAGTTTGGTTTTCAAATGATAGAAGTTATACAGATGGTTTTAGATGGTTATTTGTTCTTAGGTTATATGTTTGAGTAATTGTGCCAACTTGCTACTACATGAAATGGTGAATTGACTAATGGAAGATGATCCTAATGATTCTGTGATGTTTCTTGTTGCTCTACAAGGTTTTTTCTACCTTCTCTGGAACTGGTTGTGGTCTGGAATGATGATGCTATTGGTTTATACTCTTTCCTGGCTGACTGATGAATGTTGATGTTGAGTGATTCAAAGTTCTTATTGTATGGAGTTCAAGGATTGTCTGGAGATAGTGTATAGGTCATGCCGACTCATCTAAGAGAAGCACAAGCAATGTTCAATCTCTCATGAATACTACCAATTTGATATGATTGTTGTGTTATAAGCTTCATATGTTATTTCTTAAGGGCGACCTATTTCAATTTTGTGAAGCATGTGGATGTTGTGAAGGATGTTTAGGACTGGGTTAAGCATGTGTTGGGATCCACAAGGCATGTGTCTCTTTCTAGAGTTGTGTGTATTTCATGTTAGGGCTTACCCTCCACATGTTTCATGTTTTGTGATCTATTGGCTAACTTGTAATTGTAATATTCTTATTGTCTTTGGCCAATATACAATTTAATCAATGTAATATCATGTATATATTGTAAACCTAGTTGGTCTAGGTGAGGTATGATTGCGAATGTGAGAGTGTGAAGAGAAGAATATGAATATGATATGCATTATGATGTGTGACTAAAGGAGAAAGAACATAAGTAATAATGTCTATCTTGATTCATCTTGAAGACATTTGTAAGATAAGAGGGAAGTTAAGAGTGTACCTAACTAATTCAATCATCAAAGGAGTGAGCTTCTTTGTCAGTTTCAGACAACAAAAGGATTGTCATGTTGTGATCTTTCCTGAGTTTATTCTTAGTTTAGGGAGTAGTTGCTTCCTTGGGTTTTAGCCCTAAAACAAAGTCTACAGGGAGTTGTAGCTTCCTTGGGAGTGACCCTAAAACCTTTCTTCAAGGAGTAGTTGCTTCCTTGGGTTATAGCCCTAAAATAAAGTCAGCAGGGAGTAGTAGCTTCCTTGCATTGTAGTCCTAAAACAAAGTTATAATCTTTATAGCAGTGAGATTCATATATTGTGAGTTAATCCTCATCATGGTTTTTCCCCTTTTGGGGTTTTCCACATATATCTGGTGTTATGTGTTGTTGTGCATTCTGTTGATCTTTCATGTTTATATTAATGTTGTAAAGTTTAAGTTTTAATCTGCTCTAGAGGATTTGGAGTTTGTTTGGATACTGATTCATCTCCCCTCTCAGTATCTAAATGTGTTCAACAATTGGTTTCAAAACCAAGTTACTCAGAAGAAGCTTAACCACTTGAGGAAGGTCTAGGATGGCTCATAATGGACCTCACAAGGCACCTATGTTTGATGGCTAATTACTCCTTTTGGAAGCTAAGGATGGATAATTATCTATCTTCCCTAGGGTTTGGTGTTTGGAAAGCTGTCACTTGAATGGTTGCACTGCTCCTACTTCTGATCCTCTAGATCCTGATGAGATCAAGTTGTATGAGAACAATGCCAAAGTAAAGAGTGTTATCATGAGTGGGCTAGTTGATTCAAAATTTGTGAAGGTAATGGGTTGCAAATCTACTCAGGATGTCTAAAATAAACTTAAAAATATTTATGAAGGAGATAGTAAAGTGAAGTAGGCCAAGATGCAAATCTTCAAGAGAAAATTTGAGACCCTAAAGTTGTTGGAAGAAGAAGACATTGTCACTTAGATTCTCTGGGTAGATGAAATAGTTAATGGCATCAAAAGACTTGGTGGATAAGTGAAAGAAGATGAGATTGTGAAGAAGGTCCTATGATCTCTCCCTAAATCCTATAGTCATAAGGTTTCTGCTATTGAGGAAACTTAGGATTTGGATAAATATATAGTAGATCAATTGTTTTCTTCTCTCACAACCTTTGAAATGAGACAATTTGACAAAGGTACTCCAAAGAAGGAAGCAACATTCAAAAAAGTAAGAAGACAAAAGATGAAGCAATTGATCAAGATGATGACCTTGATGAGGTAGAGACAAACTTTGTAGGAAGATTGAAGAAGGGCATAGGCAAACATAAAGGTAAGTTACCTTTCAAATGTTTCAATTGTGGGAAAATTGGTCATTTTACTTCTAAATGTCCTTTCAAAGATTCAAGGGGTGGTAACAAGAAAGAGAAGTTCAAAAAGGGGTTTTACTCCATGGAGAATAGTTTCTCTTTGGAAGATGAGGATCATGATGATTCAAATGATGGAACACTTTTCATGACCTTGAATGTTGGTGACAAAAGGAGTGATATTGAGAAATGTAAAAAGTTTGATACTTGGCAGGCTAAACAAGATAATGAAAAATCAATGGCAATATGGGCTTCCTTTCATTTAAAATAAACCAAGGCTTGGGTAATTGATATTGGTTTCTTTAACCACATGACCAGTGACAAGGAGAAGTTTATTAGCCTTAAGAAGTGGAATAGTAGAGCTGTTAAGTTTGGTGGTGATGAGTCAACACAAATTTGTGGAAGGGGTGCTATAACTATTGATTGGCAGAATAGGACTAAGGATGTCCTCTATGTCTAAGGGTTAAAGCACAATCTTCTTAGTGTTAGTTAGATGTGTAGTAAATGATATAATCTTACCTTTCATGCCCAAGGTTGTGAAATCAAGAAGACAGGGTCCATAAAATTAGTTGCAGAAGGTATCAATACTATTGAGAGGTAAAAGGGGGGATGAATAGAATGTGTGACTACACTATATCAAACCCTCCTTTCACTCTAACATTCAAGGACAAAGACTAAGCCATGCCAGTATGAGATGGAAGAGGGCTCAACTTCTGATCTTTGTGCTCTTGTTTGTCAAGGAAAGATAAGATTCAACCAATCTTTTTATCAAACCCTAGGTCAAGTATGAAGGAAACCCTAGTTCTAAGATAATCAACTTGAAACAAATGAATGACCATAGAAATTTGGAAACTAAAAGTATAAATCTAAGGATTAGTAAGATGTTAGAACCTATCTCTCAAAAGTAGGGGGCTCAACTACTAATCTTTGTACTCTTGTTTGTCAGGGAAAGATAAAATTCAACCAAGCTTTTTATCAAACCCTAGGTCAAGTATGAAGGAAACCCTATTTCTAAGATAATCAACTTGAAATAGATGAACAACTATAGAAATCTAGAAACCAAAAGTATAGAGAGGATCAGTAAGATGTCAGAACTTGTCTCTCAAAAGCAGAGGTGTTGGAGGAAAAATTTGACAATCGCCCAAGTCCAAATGTAGTATTCTGCTAGAGGTCAAAACTAATAAAATGTTTCTAATGATGCCTGTAACTCAGATCCAGAAGCTTGAGGCCCTATAGACTAGGGCAAAAACTACCCAAGTCTAGTTAGTGAAAGGAAGCTAGGTATGCAGAAATTGCTTCCTACACTAATCTAATGAGGAGAGATGTATGCAAATTCAATTTAATTCTTACAACTACAGCAACATAGAACATCTAACATGAGATATTGTAGCAATACACATACACACAGAAAGTAGACAGAAGAGAGAGACAAGATATATGTGGGGAAAACCCTTACAGGTGAAAAACCCCACACTCCAAAACATAGCTCAAATGTATTACAGTAAACAATAACAGATTACAATACAGTTTCAAAGCTAATGCTCTTTTAGGAGTCTTCGAATGTCAAATCTAGAGATATTTCGGCAGCATAATAGTACTTGTACCAAAGTTATCTATCTCCCATCCAAGCACCTATTTATATAGAGTTTACAAGGCAAATATGGAACCTTCTAGAGATGGGCATCCATCTTGGACTCATGCCCCAAAACCCACGCCTAAAGACACTTGTCCAACATCCCATCCCAAAGTGGGTGCTTGGTCCCAAGATAGGTTATGATAGATGCTCTTACGCACCTTACAGCTGTCATAGAATCTGTCATACACTGACTAAAAATATCATATTCCTCTTACATGTCATAACCGCCCTTGATCGCCCAAAGATGCCTTTCTCTCATGCAAAGATACTCACTGACACTTGTCATTAATTAAAAATCGTTTGACCCTGTTAATTATTTTCGCTACCCCCAAACCCCTATTAATTATTCAAGGGGGAAACTGTGGCTGCCAAAGTCACTAAAATTTACCTTGCTACATATACACAAGGTGCTAACTATGCCAACTCAACATGGGATAAATAAATACAACATTAGGAATTTGCAAAGGTTGAGACACCTTAATTCCCAATAGTTAGGAGAATATTCTATAACTATTTTTGGATCCCGAAACTACAATGTCTACACTGCCTTCCTCTAGCTCTACTTTTCTTACAACTTATACCTATAACATGCACATAAGATGACAAGAGAAGGGTATGGGGTTGTGATGTTTAGGAGCTTGCCTCAGTCAAGCTCTGGAAGGGCATTCAAGTCTTCCAACACTGTTGTTAATGAGAGAGCATGCCCTTGCAGGGTAGAGGCTAAAGATAATCCAAATAATGAAATGATTCAAATAGAGATGATGCCACCTTGAAGGTGAAGCCCTTGGGAGGATGAAATCTCTTCAACCTGTAAGGAGATGGATGATAATGCCAAGTTTACAACAAACACACATATACTAACACAAATCTGCAACAATAATGCAATGAATGTCTTGAATTCTCTTTACTCTAATATCATAAGTTCGTGTTATCCATCTAGGTTTAAAATGAAGTCTTAAACTCACATATATATGCTTTCCCACTAACATTTAAAATTTAAATCTCAAAATCTGACAAGGAGAAATAGTTTGGAAGGGCCCAAGTCAACATCCCAAAATTTAGCCCTGACCAATTAGGAGAGACTTGGGCAGTTGGAGCCCAAGTTTAGGGGACTAAATTGGGTCAAGGATAAGATAAAAGAGGTCCCAAGGGTCCCAAAATGTCCTGGGTGTTGAGAAGTTTCCTTGGGATGATCAATTAGAACGTATAATTCAGTATAAGGAAGTAAATAGGACCTAGGAGCTAAACTTAGGAGGTGAAAAGGCATGTGGCCACTTTTATTCCATAACAAAGACATATAAAGATATCTATCATCTAAAGGAGGTAAATGGAAGAACTTGCTTATTGGCTCAATCTAGTGAGTGTTGGTTGTGGCACAAACAAATGGGACATATCAACTTTGACAATGTGGTAAAGATCAAATCTATTCATGCAGTGAGAGATATGCCTAAGATAACCAAGCCTACAAACACATTATGCAAGAATATCAAATGGGAAAGTAGACAAAGACAAATTTTAAGAGCAAGGAGTACTCTACAATTCCTCTAGAGCTAATTCACACTGACCTATGTGGTCCTACAAGAACAAAGTGCCAACAAGGTGAAAGGTATTTCATGTTGCTTATTGATGATTACTCTAGAATGATTTGGGTTACTTTCTTAAGAGAAAAATTAGAAGCTCTTGATAAGTTTAAGATTTTCAAAGAAACTGTTATGAATGAAATGGATGCTAAGATCAAATTCTTAAGATCTGATAGAGGAAGTGAGCCTACTTCAAATGAATTTGAAATTTTTTATGAAGATCATGGTATTAGGAGACATCTGTCTGCTCCTAGGACCCCTCAATAGAATGGGTTAGTGGAGAGGAAAATAGAACTGTGCAATAGATGGCTAGGGCTATGTTGAAAGATGTAGACCTTCTTGGTATGTACTGGAAGGAAGTAATTCACACTGATGTCTATCTACTTAACAAAGTACAATTGAGGGTCAATATCTCTAAGACCCCTTATGAGCTATGGTATGGAAGATCTCCCTTTGTCAGATATTTCAAGATCTTTGGTAGCAACTACTATATTAGAAGAGATGAAGAAGACCTAGGAAAGTTTGATTCAAGAAGTGATGAAGTGGTCTTTCTTGGTTACTCAACCAGAAGCAAGGCTTTTATATTCTACAACAAGAAGTTGGGAAAGATGATTGAAAGCACAAATATTAAGGTATATGAAGACTTGTATTAGATTTCTCAAGAACCAGAGGATTGTGGATCTGATATACCTCTTTGGATTGAAGAAGAAGAAGAGGAGAGAGAAGATAAGGAACAAGAACTAGAGCAGATCCCTAAGATTCCAGCAAAGTATGTTCAATGGAACCACTCAGTAGATTAGATCATTGGGAATAAGAATGAAGGTGTTCAAACCAGGAGAAGGTTTGCAAAACTAAGTGAGCAAGTGAATTTGTGCTTGTTGTCTAAGGTAGGGCCCAAAACCTTTGTTGATGCTAGTAAAGATGATGGATGGTTGGAAGAAATGGAAGAATAATTGAATCAAATAGAAAAGAGTTAGACATGGGAATTGGTTCCAAGACTAGCTTATAAGAATATTATAGGAACAAAGTGGGTGTTCTAGAACAAACTGAATGAAGACAATGAAGTTGTAAGGAACAAAGCAAGGTTGGTATGTAATGGCTATTCACAAGTTGAAGGTATTGATTTTGAGGAGATTTTTACTCTAGTCTAGCTAGGATGGAGGCAATTAGGATGTTCCTTTCCTTTCCTACTCACAAGAACATCAAGGTCTATCAGATGGATGTCATGTTAGCATTCTTGGTTGGTGATTTAGAGGAAGAGGTCCACATTGAGCAACCAAATGGTTTCCATCTATTAGAAGATTCAGACATGGTATATAAAGTCAAGTGCCTTTGCTTCTCACAAGAACTTCAAGGTCTATCAGATGGATGTCAAGTCAGCATTCTTGAATGGTGATTTAGAGGAAGAGGTCTACATTGATCAACTAGATGGTTTCCATCTATCAGAAGATCCAAACATGGTATGCAGAGTCAAGAAAGCTCCTAGAGCTTGGTATGCAAGGTTAGATAAGTACTTATTTTAGCAAGGTTTCAAGAAAGGTACTACATATAGTAATCTTTACATCAAGCTAGAGGAAGACAAGATTTTGATAGTTTTTGTATATGTTGATGACATTATCTTTGTTGGAGATGATGAGATGTGCAAGAGGTTTGTAGAAGAGATGTGGAAAGAGAAGAGATCCAGGAAGAGTTTCAACTAGATGATGGTATCTATATTTCTCAGGCTAAGTATGTAAAAGAGATGTTGAATAAATTTGGCATGGAGGATTCCAAACCAGTAAGTACTCCTATGGTTACTAGTTGTCACTTGAGCAAAGATGATGAGTCCCTGGAGGTTGATCAGACTCTTTATAGGTCTATGATTGGAGGATTATTATACTTAACTACTTCTAGACCTAACATTATGCATGCAGTATGTTTGGTTGCTATATATCAAGCTAATCCTAAGCTAACACATTAGAAGGCAGTGAAAAGAATATTCAAATATTTGAAGGGAACTCTGGATTATGGTTTGTGGTAAAAAAAGGATGTTGACTTTTCCTTGAGTGCCTATACTGATGTTGATTGGGTAGGATGTGTGGATGACCAGAGAAGCACCAGTGGAAGTGCATTTTTCTTAGGAGATAGATTGGTCTCTTGGTTTAGTAAGAAGAAGGACTCAGTATTCTTATCCACAACAGAGGCAGAGTATATTGCCGCAACATCTTGCTACACCCAAGTACTTTGGATGATGAGACTTTGAATGATATAAAGGTGGTGTATGATGAGTCTATTCCCATTTTGTGTGATAATGCTAGTGCTATCAATATTTCCAAGAGTCTAGTGATGCATTCTAGAACCAAGCATATATCAATCAGGTATGACTTTTTGAGAGAGAAGGTTGTAGATAAAGAAGTGAAATTGGAATACATCCCAACAAAGGATTAGATTACAGATATTTTCACAAAGGCTTGCAAAGGATACCTTTGAGTATCTCTAGCGGAAGTTACCGGTAATTTCCCTTCCTTCTTCTAAGTAGATGAATGGGTGGTACATCTGTCCAGGGGGAGTATTTCCTTCCATATCTTTTTCCTGGATTGATGGTGGCTACCTCTCAGGGGGAGTAGGTAGTGGTTGTTGCTAATAGGGGGAGAAGGTTGAAAAAGAGAAGTTGTCCTTTGTCCTTGATGTCAAAGGGGGAGAGTGAGGTGTGTGTTGACATCAATGCCAAAGGGGGAGATTGTTGCACATATGTTACCTATCGTTGTGATGTGATTTTCATTGATGTCAACACTCAATTTGGGTTGTCATTGATGCAAGGTTATGATATGATTATTATTCATGTCAACACTCAATTTGGGTTGTCATTGATAACAGAGACATAATGTGGATGTCATGCCTTGTTTGTAGTAATAGTGATAATGTTGATGTTCATGGTTGGATGTCATTTCTTGTTTAAGGTCAACAAAAGCTATGGTTTTGAGTATGTTTGTTGACAACAAAAAGATATATTAAAATGGTAATTAGAAGTGTCAAGAAGATATATTAAGATGGGAATTAGAAGCATAAAGAAGATATACCAAGATGGGAATTAGAAGCATCAAGAAGATGTATTAAGATGCGAAATAGAATCACTAAGATGATGATTAGAAGTAATATTGATGTTGAAAAGATATTGCTGATGGTCTATGGCTTGTTGTGTGATCTATCCTATTGATTATAAGAAAGTATGTGCTATTATAAGGAAGATCTAATCTCTGGAAGTTGGTGAAGGTTTTTGATATAGGAAGCTACCTTGAAGACTATTTGGTAGAATGCTTCACATTCATCCACATTTGTAGATATGATCATGTGGTTTAGAATCTAAGTTCATTGAGTTGTGAAGGTGTTATATCCAAGAGTTCAAGTCATTAAACCTTCCATATAGAAATTTATTAGTGATAGAGTTTTGGTCTGCACTCTGGAAGAGTAAAGTAATGATGAAGACTAGTTGAAATGCTCTACATTCCTCCAGATGTGAAGATGTTTCCATGTAGTTTCGGGGACATGTTCAGAGATGTACAATACATACTACATTGTCATTTTAGGTGTTTTGAAAGTCTGCAAGTTTAGTTTTCAAATGATAGAAGTGATACAGATGGTTCCAAATGCATATTTGTTCTCAGGTTATATGTTTGAGTACCTATACAACTTGTTGCTGCATGAAATGGTGAATTGACTAATGTAAAATGATCCTAATCATTGTGTGATGTTTCTTGTTGCTCCATAAGGTGTTTTATGCCTTCTTCATAATAAGTTGTGCTCCAGAATGATGATGTTGGTGGTTTATGTTCTTTCCTGGCTGAGTGAGGAATGTTAATGGTGTGTGGTTCAAATTTCTTGTTGTGCGTAGTTCAAGAAATGTTTGGAGATAATGTATAGGTACCCATCTGGGAGAAGTGCAAGTGATGTTTAATCTCTCATGAGTATCACCAAGTTTAAATGACCATTGTGTTATAAGCTTCATATGTTCTTGCTTAAGGGCGATCTATTTTAATTTTTTTAAGCATGTGGATGTTGTTCTTTGAAGGATGATGATGTGAAGGATGTTTAGGACTAGGTTAAGCATGTGTTGGGATCCGCAAGTTGTGTGTCTCTTTCTAGAGTTGTGTGTAGTTTATGTTAAGGCTTGCCCTCCACATGTTTCATGTTGTGTGATCTATTGGCTGACTTGTAATTGTAATATTCTTATTGTCTTTAGCTGACAGGAAATGTAATCAATGTAATATCATGTATATATTATAAACCTAGTTGGGATAGGCGAGGTATGATTGTGAATGTGAGAGTGTGAAGAGTAGAATATGAATATGATATGCATTATGATGTGTGACTAAAGGAGAAAGAGTAGAAGCAATAAGGTATGTCCTGATTCATCTTGAAGACATCTATAAGATAGGAGGGATGTGAAGAGTGTGCCTAATTGATTCAATCATCAAATGAAGAGTGAAAAAGGAAAAATTACAATCATCAAAGGAGTGATCTTCTTTGTTAGTTTCATACAGCAGAAGGACTATCATGCTATAATCCTTTCTGAGTTTATTCTTAGCTCAAGGAGTAGTTACTTCCTTGGGTTGTAGCCCTAAAACAAAGTTGTATTCTTAATAGTAGTTAGCTTCATATATTGTGAGTTAATCCTCACCATGGTTTTTCCCCTTTGGAGGTTTTCCATGTATATTTGGTGTTGTGTTGTTGTGCATTGCATCGATATTTCCTATTTATGTTAATGTTGTAAAGTTTAAGTTTTAATCTGCTCCAGAGGATTTGAAGTTTGTTTGAATACTAATTCACCCCCCCTCTCAGTATTTGGGCATGTTCAACATAAACAACTACCATTGCACTAAGAGTTGATTTACTACCTCTACTAGTTCCAGTTGGCTAGAAACCCATCCTTGCCCCTCATCTCCAGAATATACAAACCTATCGCTAGTCCCCCAAGACATTGTTTCCTAAGGCCCCTCCTTGAAAAAGAAAAAAGTTACCATGCATGATAAAATCAACCCCCCACGAGGTTTAAAATCATTATCCCTCCTACCCATCAAGTTGACACCCTGTCTAATGCCCTAACTGAAAGGAAGCTAGGTGTACAGAAATCGCTTCCTACACTAATCTAAAGAGGAGAGAAGAGTGCAAATTTGTTTTATCCTTTACAATTATAGAATGTTAACAACAACAATGGAGATATTGTATAAATACACATACACACAGAAATGAGACAGAAGAGAGAGACACAAGATATACATGGGGAAAACCCTACACTCCAAAACTTGCACAATGTATTATGAAAACTGAAATGATTTACAATACACTTGCAATTTAATCTCTTAGGAGTCTTTGACACTTGTATCTAGAGACAAACTAGCAGCATAATAGTACCTATCAATCACAAAATACATCTTCTCTCCAAAGCACCTATTTATAAAGAAAATACAAGGCAAAAAATGGCTCTATCTTGAGATGGGTGTCCAACATGGCCTCATGGCCCAAAACCCATGCCTATGGACACTTGTCCAAAATTGTAGGATGTTCCTAACACTTGTCAAGTCACCCCATCCCAAAGAGGTCACCTATTCCCAAGTTGGGCAATGACAGATGCTCTTACGACTCTTACAATCATCATAGAATCCGTCATACTGACATATCTTACAGATGTAAGAGAATTAACCATAAACAGGCTATAAATAGAATATTCCCTTACAACTTGTAATAACCCTCCTTGGGGCACCCAAAGATGCCTTTTTTATAGATGCTTCTTGACACATGTCTTCACATGTCATAGAATCTTCCATTTACGACTCTTACACGTCATAGAACTGTCATAGGAATCTGTCATGACCATTTCGGTAAATATTCCCTTACACACTATCCAAGATGCCGACACATGGAAAAAAAATCCTATCACTAAGTGGGATGCCTATCTCCTCATCTGAGGACAAATTTACATGTTGTCATCTTCCATGTAGGATGACACATCACCGTGCCAACTCCCACAAGATGACAACATAGGATTTGCATCCTAATTACACAATAGGCAATAAATAAATAAATACAATAAAATAATACAAGGAATTTATCAAGGTTGAGACACCTTAATTTCCAACATTCTCCCACTTGTTGAACACCTTGTAAGAGCCAATGGAATTAACAAGATTTAATTGCTATAGGCTGAGAGGCTGATAGACTCTGAACACCATGTGATAGGTGGAAAGTCAGGTTTAGCAGATCAGACATAGTCATGAAGCCCTAACCCTACCATCATCAAGGAATCTAATCGAAATGAAATCAAAGAACAATGCAATTCAAGCATAACATCACCTAGACCGTGCGATTCCTTGTTTGAGGGATGTGGACTGCTTCTTCAACAATGAACAATTGCAAAGCTGAAAGCTGCCATGATGGAAGATGAAAGCTCAATTGGATGCTCAGATGCTCAAGATGATAATGTAGGTGCTATATGATTGCTGGATCCCCCCCTCTCATATGGAATGAGAGGGTGTTTATATAGGGCTCAGCCAAGATCAATCGACGGTGGAGATTCAGAGGCTATGTGAATGGCTAGGATTGAAAGATACTAAATTTAGGTTCCATTAGTTGTGCATGTGAAGGATATGAGTGAAAGTTGTCTTACAACACATGATTGACTGGACAAGTGTTGGAATGTGATAAATGATAAGTGTTTAATTCAAATAAAATATTTGAATTAGTTGTGATATGAGTTGGATATTAATTAAATAAATTAAATTTATTTAATTAATAGGATAAATGAATAAAATGGGATAAGATATGATGTGGAAATTAATTAAATAAATAAAATTTATTTAATTAATTGGGATGAGGATAGGATATGATTGGGATATGATGTGGAATTAATTAAATAAATAAAATTTATTTAATTAATTGGCTAAGTAGGATGAGGATGGGATTAAATGGGATTATGATGTGGAATTAATTAAATAAATAAAATTTATTTAATTAATTGGCTAAGTAGGATGAGAATGAGATTTAATTAAATAAATAAAATTTATTTAATTAATTGGCTTAATGGATAATGATTTAACAAGGTGTTGCTAGACATAGACAAAGTTGGGACAAATTTGGGTGTCTACATTTTGCCCCTCTTTGATACAATGTTCGATAGAGCGTTGTGTCAAAGAAGATACGATATGCATTCGGTAAACAAGTTATGCCCCAGTGTAACTGGCAGGTGATGCCCCCTCGAGAGGTAAGCCAGGCTAACCAGGAAGGGCTGGGTTGGCTCTCGATAGAATAAAAAGGCTAAAAAGAAGGCAGACACGAAGAAAATGGAAATGAGTGATCTTGGCTGAGTATGATGGAATGAATAGATAGGATGATGATGTGCAGCTTTCAAGTAATTGCTCAAAATGAAAAGAAATGCAGTCCTTATCTTTGATATAGCATATGGATGTTATGCACCAGGGTATAAGAGACCAAGGTGTCGAGATATCCAATGCACAACTAGTGTGTTACAATCTTGTCTGAACGCATGAGGTCAAGATGTTAAGCAAACATGCACAAGATATGAATAACAGCTAGTGTTGGACTTTGATGCTACAAGCAATGGTGTGAGCTTATCTCCACTACACATAATGATAGCTTGCTAGTTATATGTATGGAGTTAGTCTTAACATAGAATAGTCTCAAATGCATAAGAGACTGTTTAGCTTCTCAGATGCTAGAGATATTGATATGTAAGATGCTAATCCCAACACGTACAAGATACCAATACACATAGGAAGAGAATAAGATCATCCCGCAAATGCAAGATAAAATGATAACACACACAAGCAAGCAAGCAAGCATGCACAAATAATTCAAAAACAAACAAGGTATTGCCCCTGTCAAGCTATAAACCAATGATTAATTGATTGTTGTTTTGTTTGTTGATAGCTGAGAGTGTTGTCATTGTCGGGAAAGCTATATCCCTAGATCAACACAAGGTTGTTTGCTGAGTTGGTTCACTGATTGGCCGATTGATTTGGCTTACAACAAGGCTAGGATCAAGACCATTGATCGCGCTTGGATAACTTGGCTTGATTGCTTAACTTGATTGGTCTGGATTTAAGGATGGGCTTGCATTTGGGTCATTGCTTGGAATAATTTGAAGATGATGAAATGCTGATTAGATCGATTTGATGAAGGATGGATTTGATTGGTTTGATGATGATTTACTAAATGAAGATTGATTTCATGAAATGTTGATGATGGAATGATATGTGGAAGATTGAGTTGCTTGTGATTTGTTGGAGTGATTGGATTTATGTTGATTGGAGTTGATGTGGTTGAGTTGATTTGCTTTGGTGTTGATGCTAATGATTGATAGGATTGGTTTTGATGGTTGGATTGATGTGCTTTGAGGTGATTTTCTTTGGTGTTGATGTTGATGATTGATAGGATTTGTTTTGATGGTTGGCTTGATGTTCTTTGATTTTGATGATTGTTGTTGATTGATAGGATTTGTTTTGATAGTTGGCTTGATGTGCTTTGGTTGTGATGTTTGCTATTGCTAGGTTGATTTGTTTGATGATTGGATTGTTTTGAATGATGATAATGATGGTGTGATGATAAGAGTGTCCACTCAATCTAAGCATAAGCAAGTGTTCTCAGTGTGCTCAAAGGATGTAAAACAAACAAGGTATTGCCCTTGTCAAGTCATAAACCAATAATTGATTGTTTGATTTGTTGATGATAATAGTGTTGTCACTGTGGGGAAAGCTATATCCCTAGAGCAACACAAGGATGTGGGAACGCTATATCCCATTGATGATGATTGATGATAATTGATTTGGTTCATGACAAGATTAGGATCAAAAACTTGTTGATTTGATTGGATAATGTTCCTTGATTGATTAGCTTGCCTGATATGGATTAATGTGACTTGGATTTAAGATCATTGCTTAGATTGATTTGATTGAAATGGATGAATGAATGTGATTGATAGGAAGAATTGATGATGATGATTTGATTTTCTTTTAATTGAATGTTGATGGAGTGGATTGTTTTGGATGATATGATTGGTTTTATTGCTTGGATTTTATTTGTTGGATATTTTTTTTTTTGGATTTTTGAGAATATTTTGATTTTTTTTTTGTGTGTTTTTGGAATATTTTGGGATGTCAATGGATTTACAATTTGGGTAGCCTTTGTGCTTGATACCAATGACAAGGGAGAAAACCAAGTCTAGGTGCAAAGGATGGATAAAAGGATTGGATGGATAAAATGATGGGCTCATAGCAAATGGGATGGAAGGCTAATGATAAATGGATAGGCCATATAGGGGATGGATGCATGCCCCGTGATAAACGGATAGGTAGGCTATAGTGGAAAGCTCATGATAAATAGATAGGGATAAGCTATAAGATGGAAAGCTCATGATAAGGATACGCCATAGTGGATGGATCATAAGGGAGCTAGGATGTGATCTCCAAAGGCTATGTTGCATAGGAAGAACTTGCCCCATTCTAGGTGGTAATGCTTAGGATTTTACATGACAAAGTTCATGACCATGGGATGACATGATAGGTTTTACATGACAAGGTGTATGATAGGTGGATAATGATAAGATGGATTGATGAGGAAGGTATGAGGTATACCAAGAGATATCCAAAGCATGTTTCAAGATTTTGCCCCTATGTCGTCATCAAAATCAAAAGGTAGAAGGATGGATGAATGGATAAATGGGTTCAATAGGATAGGCTTGTTTATGTAATGGCTAAGGATGGTAGGATGGTATGGTAATAGTTTGTAAATGGATAGGATGGATGAGACAATGTGCCCCCAAGTGTAAGTGACATAGAAGATCAACCTACACATGACACCTGTTTGCCAGGTTTTCATCATGGTACTTATCCAAGGCGCCTGTTTACCAGGTTTTCACCATTGGACGAAGGGCTTTCTCTTTACTATTTTTGATTTTTTTTTTTTCTTTTTTTTTTTTCTTTTTTTTTTTTAGATGGGTTGACAATTACACATGGCGCCTATTTGCCAGGTTTTCACCATGGTAATGGATAGGAGGGACTCAAGTGTTTAGTGCTATGAAGGTTGGTAGTCCCGTTGGAGATGGATGTCATCGCATGGACCATGTCGTTATGCTCATAGATGTTGATAAGGGGTTGCATGGATGGGAGATGGATTAGGTAGATAGTGGATTAGGATGTGGATTATGGAAGGCTCATGCAAGGATGGATGGAAGGAAGGATAGTAGATTATGATGTGCTTATGGAAAAGGATGAAAAGTTTATGCAAAAGCATGGACCATAGGGATAGCATGGGAGAGATATGTAGGATAATAGATGGAAGATGGGGAGATGTAGTTGTGTGGAGGTGTTGCGGAGTGGAAGGGAACCATGACCAACGGTTGCACACACCGTGATAAACATTGAAGCTGTTGATTGGATGGTGGTGTAGGAAGCAATGGAGATGTTTGCTTAGGGGATGGTCGATGAAGTGATTTAGGAACCCACATAGATTTAGTATTTTTAGTGCTTTTCGCTTTGCTTGTGGGATTTTTGAAGGGAATGGAAGTTTTGGATGGAAATAGGCTTTTGGATGGAGGTAGGTGATTGGGATTCTTGAGATGTGGAGGAGGATGCCTCATTTGACTTGCTAGCTATTTGCTTAGGAACCCAAACCATTTTGCTTTTGGGCTTTGCTTTTGGAGGTAAGGGTTTGGATGGTTGCTTAGATGTGGATGAGGATGCCTCATTCGCTTTGCTAGCTTTTTTCTTAGGAACCCAAACCATTTTGCTTTTGGGCTTTGCTTTTGGGGGTATGGGCTTGGATAGCTTTTTGGATTGCTTTGATTTGGTTCTTTGCATTGATTTTTCATGTTTGTGCCCTAAGGCATGATAGTTCTTTGGATTTTTGGTAGGACTTTTAGCTTTATAGGTAGAGGCATCAAAATTTTTGCTTTTGAATCCCATGGCATGGGTGGAGTGGATGAAATGATTGGAAGCTTTATGCTTAGGTGATGTGTGCTTTTGTTGGCCATGATTAGGGATGTAAGGATACTTATGAATGATATGTATGTTAGGTGTTGGAAGCAATGGTGGCAAGGTGGATGGAGGGATATTTGGAGTTGGTAAAAGTGGAGGCAAAGTGGATGGTGGAAGGTGTATGGTCACATGCTTTTGACTTTTATAAGTTGGTGGAGGTGGAATGACAACATATGTTTTAGGTAGATGATAAGGTTTGCAATGGAAAGTGGTAGGTTTAGGATGCATGAAAGGATTACCAACATCTTTGGCTTGTTTACCTTGGGGTGTGTATCCAAGGCCATATAAGCATGGAGGGATTTTAACATGGTTTGGCTCCAAAACACCTTGTTCATAAAGACCTAGGCCTTTACATTTGTAGTTCATGTTTTGGAGGATGTGATTGACTATGGGACTAGATGTGTTTTGGGAACTAGACTTGAGTTCTTTATTGGATGGAGAAGATGAAATGGAGGACAATGGTTGTTGTTGTCCTAAGGAAGAACATTCATGGAGGAAGGTGGTAAGACCACTAGAACATGATGGTGGACTTAAAATGGGATTGATGGTAGATGTGGAGAGAGGATCATTAGCATTGTGTTCACTAAGATCCAAGTTATTTGTTTGATCTTCTATGCTTATGTGTTCTTGAGAGGCACATGTCTCATTATGACAAGTGGATGTTTGCTCATTATGGATAGGGCTAGATGGAGGACGACTAGGAGCAATGTGGATATCTTGCTCATGGATGGTTATGGGATTATTGATAGGATCAAGGTACTTTTTAATAGGTTCTTCATCATAGATATCATCTTGATCATGAGATAGATAAAATATTGCCAAATGGATCATCATGGTTTTCATGATCTTAGCTAGAACCTTGATCATAACTATGAGCAAAAATAGGATTAAGTGGGCTATAAAAGGGATAAATTTGCTCATGAATAGGGTCATGGTGATGGCTAATAGCTTGAGAGCAACCCATAAGTAGGTCATGGATAGGTGGAACTTAGAGGTGCTTTGATCTTGATTAAGACTAGGGTTCAATATTTCCACATGTTTAAGATTATGCTCTTGACATACCTCTTGACTTTGGATGGAAGTGGAAGGTTCTTGAGTGGACTTGATAGGCTCTTGATAGTTATCAACATGGAGGCATGATGGCTCTTGACTTAGGCTTGTGGTTGAAGACTCTTGAATAGACTTGTTGGCTTGTAGGTCACATGATGGGCTTAAAGGGCTAGGTATGTTAATGGAAGGCTCTTGAAGAGGCTCAAGGATATGTGAACCACATGATGAGATTATAGGATAGGACATGACCTTTGGAAGTTCATTGGTAGGCTCATGAATTGGTGTTTGACATGGGGGTAGTTTATTCCTATCTAGTAGCCAATGGATCACATCCTTTGCAAGTGTATGGGTGGATGGGAAATATAATGGATGGATGATAATGGTAGATGGTGTTGGATTAGGATTAGGATGAGGATTAGGTTGAGAGCTAATTGGATTGGCTAGATTAGGATTTGGACTAAATGGGGGTGATGTGGCACGATTTCTCATTATAGGTGGGTACACCTTGTAAACAATTGAGAGAAATATTGGGCATTGATTTGTATTATGGCTTTTGATCCTATGGTATGCACAATAATCATATTCATCATATGGACTTTCTTCACATGGTTTGACTTTAGGAAGTTCAATGAGTTTTGCTTCAAGCATCCTTTGTAAAACTCTATTAGCCACATCCTTTGGTGAACGATTAGAATGACATGGCGAGGAAGGTAATGAAGGGCTTGGTGATTTGGAGGGTTGATGGACCAATGGACTAGGAATAGGATCACATGGTGGTGTTGGGATAGGACTTGTTGGTTCATGTGATGTCATGTGATTGGATGATGAAGGCCACTCTAGATTAGTATCTCCCTTGTCAAAGGTTATTAGATCTTGCATAGGATAACTTGGGCTTGTTTGATTTATGTACAAGGGGCCATTGGGATTTGCATATGATTCTTGTTGGAAAGGTGGATTTGGGCTCATTTGATTTATATACAAAAGGCCATTTGGACTTGATTGTTGTTCATGTGATATCACTTGATTGCTTTGTGGATGGGCTTGGTGGTATGTTGGAATGTTAGAAGGAGGAATTAGATAAGCTTGAGGTGGATGTTCATAGGTTGATGTGGTATTGACTTGGTGGATAGGTGGATTAAGTTGATATGAAGTGGATGGATATGACATGTGGCTATGAGGTGGATTAGGTTGGTATGGAGCGGCTAAGGATTGTTGTACTTGTCGAGCTTGACTAGTGGCTAAAAGGTGTTGGACTTGGGCTATGGAGTGTTGTAGTTGAGGTGATTGGCTTGCGTGGGGTTGAGCTCTTTGGAGGAAGAATTGTAATATTTCAATGGCATCTTGGTTGAGAGGTTGTGATCCTTGATAAAGATTTTGGAGGAATCTTTGGAATTTGATTTCTAGGTCCTCTAGTGTAGACATGTTGTCACCAAGTGGTTGTCTTAAGTCCTTTTAGCAAGTGCTTGTTTAGGGATTTTTATGATGATGTGGAATGTTTGGATGATGTGTTTAGATTGATTTGTTTATGTGTTTGGTGTTTATAGCTTGATTTGGCAATGTTCAAACAAATGATTATGCATATACACACATGAATCACTCACGCAAGACACATAATCAAGTTGTTAGTTTGAAAAAATGTGATGATGGTTAAGCAAGTACGTGAAGACAATTCAACAAGTCCTAGTTAAGGCAAGGCCACTATCACAAGGAGGTTCTAGTGAAAATCCGGGGGACCGGCACCCCACGAGCATCCAGCAAGCCACTTAAGACTTTGACTAACCCTACTAGGAGTTTTAATATACACAAAGGTACACCTCCTTTCAAGTTAGCACTGTATGGTGAGTGCTAATACCAGTTAGACTTGGCTTTCACCTTATCCTCTGATTTTTATAGCGGACCGGATGAAAGTACTGCTTGAGGTCGTTCCCTTGGGGTGGATACCAAGGCAGGCCTCTCTAAGGCTAAACAAAAGCAACACAAGTAAATGTTTTTGATCTCCAAGTTTGTGTTGGGACGCGAGGAGAGAGCATACACATTTACTTGGTCACACTCGCATGGGGTTCATTAACCTTAGAAATTCCATGTGTGATCAAACAGTTCAAGCACTTGTATGTTTTAGATCTAAATCCAAATGTGATGAAAGACAATGATTCATTTTAAGCCCAATTTCTTGATGATGTGATAGCAAACAAATGTTCGTTTTATGCCCAAAATCCAAATGTGTTTGCAAACAATGATTAGAAGATGAAAGAGATGAAAGATTAGAATGAGTGCACCTAATACAATCACTTTCCAATTTGCTGTAGATGTTGATGCCAATGCTGCTCCAGCTCCTTAGATGCCCTTACAAGTCACCAATTCCAAAAAGAAACAAGTAAACTTGCAAAGAAGATGATTACATGAAAAAGATGAAATCTAAAAATTCTGATGAAAATGATCTGATATAGAAAAATAGATTGTATAAACAGAAAGTTCAGGAGATTCTAAGCAATTTGAAAAAAAGTTTCACTGAAAAACGATCAAAATTGCTCAAGTTATGTTCAAATGAAGTTTGAAATGAAGCTGAACTTTGACTGATAAAAAAGCCTAAAAAATAGTACAGTCACCTAATAAAAGTGGTACAATTGTGAATTTTGTCCTCCCAGCTTTCCAACAAGTCCTTGTTTGTGCGATTTGGCCTCCATATGTGAAAGTTATGATAGAAATACCAAGATGCACAATGACAGCAAGCAGAAGTAAGTTACAGTTGCCAGATGCGACATACTGTTGATCAGAGGCGATCTGTATTTGCGACAGGTGGGATCTTGCAGATCAAATGCGACATGAAAAATACTAGATGTGGTTCCTGTAGGCTTATAAGCGATGAAGAAAAGCCAAAAGCGACCGATTTGGGCCTATAAGCGACCTGTATCTGCAAAATAACAATACGCTACAGAAACCCTAACTCTGCAAAATGCGATCACTGTTAGACTGAAAGCGATTCATTTATACCAAAAGCAGGTACTTTCAAGATAAAAGCGATACAATTCATGCCAAAGGCGATGTCTATTCAGATAAAAGCGATCCACAAAAGCATTATAGGCGGCTGATTTAAGTGCAGAAGCGACACAAATATGCAGAAAGCGGTGGTTTTTTGGTCATAAGTGATGCAAAAAAATAGATGGAAGCGACAAGTAATGGCTTATATGTGACTAACAAAATGCCAAAAGTGACACATAATAGCCCAAAAGCGATCTGGAGAGTTTAAGGAGACAGAATGCAAATGTTAACCATAAGCGACCAAGTTTACCATATGCTATCAGTTTTTGTTCAAAAGCGAGCACTGTTTGTTTAAAAGCGGACCAAATTTGACCATAAGCGACTGCTGTTTGCCCAAAGGTGAGCTGATTTAGCCCAGGCGAATGCTGTTTGATCATAAGCGACCTGAATTACCAGAAGCACATTGTTGCAGTCTAGTTGTCGTTTTCTTCACCAAACGCTCCATTTTTCATCAAATTTAGGCAAATTTGTACTCAAAGTTTATGGAAACGGCCTCTCGGATGCAATGGTGAGGTTAGATTTGGGCTAAGAGATCATCTACATATATTTTTAGCCAAATCTTTGCAAAGTAGGGTTAGAAAAATGCAAATTTTTGCTACAAAAGCTTGCAAAAATGAAAGATTGACGCTCCAAGAGATCTAAACTTCATAAAAACAACTCAAACAAGAGAGGTTAATCAAGGACGTGAGTCCCACCGGGCGTGCCAAAATGTGATAGGTGGAAAGTCAGGTTTAGCAGATCAGACATAGTCATGAAACCCTAACCCTACCATCATCAAGGAATCTAATCGAAATGAAATCAAAGAACAATGCAATTCAAGCATAACATCACCTAGACCGTGCGATTCCTTGTTTGGGGGATGTGGACTGCTTCTTCAACAATGAACAATTGCAAAGCTGAAAGCTACCATGATGGAAGATGAAAGCTCAATTGGATGCTCAGATGCTCAAGATGATAATGTAGGTGCTATATGATTGCTGGATCCCCCCTCTCATATGGAATGAGAGGGTGTTTATATAGGGCTCAGCCAAGATCAATCGACGGTGGAGATTCAGAGGCTATGTGAATGGCTAGGATTGAAAGATACTAAATTTAGGTTCCATTAGTTGTGCATGTGAAGGATATGAGTGAAAGTTGTCTTACAACACATGATTGACTGGACAAGTGTTGGAATGTGATAAATGATGAGTGTTTAATTCAAATAAAATATTTGAATTAGTTGTGATATGAGTTGGATATTAATTAAATAAATTAAATTTATTTAATTAATAGGATAAATGAATAAAATGGGATAAGATATGATGTGGAAATTAATTAAATAAATAAAATTTATTTAATTAATTGGGATGAGGATAGGATATGATTGGGATATGATGTGGAATTAATTAAATAAATAAAATTTATTTAATTAATTGGCTAAGTAGGATGAGGATGGGATTAAATGGGATTATGATGTGGAATTAATTAAATAAATAAAATTTATTTAATTAATTGGCTAAGTAGGATGAGAATGAGATTTAATTAAATAAATAAAATTTATTTAATTAATTGGCTTAATGGATAATGATTTAACAAGGTGTTGCTAGACATAGACAAAGTTGGGACAAATTTGGGTGTCTACACACCATCTAAACTTCTCTGTGCCCATTGGTTTCATCAATGCATCTGCAACATTCTTCAAAGTATCTACCTTCTCTAACTTCACCTTCCCATCCTCTACCATGTCTCACATAAAGTGAAACTATATATCAATATGCTTTGTTCTGGCATGGAAAGTTGGATTCTTTGCTAGGCAAATCACACTCTAACTGTTACAACAAATCGTAATCTATCTTGCATCAACACCAATATGTGAACACAATCTCTTAAGATAAATGGCTTCCTTGCAAGCATGAGTTTCTACCATATACTTAGTTTTTTTCATGGACAAAGCAACCATAGGTTGTCACTTACTCATTCAACTAATTGCACCACCAATCATAGTGAACACATAGGCACTAGTGGATCTCCTACTGTCAATGTCACCTGCCCAATCAAAATCCACAAATCCATGAATACAAACTGAATGCAGAGGTCTTGTAGCATTACCATGATAGCATATGGAACACTCAGAAGTACCCCTGAAATATCTGAACACTCGCTTAATTGCATCCCAATGTACCCGTCCAAGATTAGCCATAAATTGACGAAGGACTCCCATTTCTTAGGCAATGTCTGGTCTTGTGCAGACCATAGCATACATCAAACTTCCAAAAACACTAGCATAAGGTACTCTGCTCATGTCCTCCACCTCACTAGGAGATTTTGGACAATCATTAATAGACAACTTTGTCCCCAATGAAATAGGAACACACAATGGTCTACAATCTGCCATGCTAAACCTATCTAACAAGGTCTTCACATACTTACTCTGGCTTAACCAAAGTTTTATGTTAGCTGTCTCTTCTGATTTTGATTCCCAGAATGTACCTAGCTACCCCAAGATTTTTCATCTCAAATGGTGCTAGCAACTGAGACTTCAAATCAAAAATCATATTCTTACCATTCCCAATCAACAACATATCATCAACATACAATGCAATAATAAAAATGTGATCATTGTCAAACTTGTAATACACACAATGATCTGATTTCGATCTTAGGTAACCAATTGACAACACAAAGGCATCAAATTTCATATACCATATCCTAGGAGACTGCTTCAAACCATACAAAGACTTCTTCAACTTGTAAACCAAATTTCTTTACCTTTCTCTATTTAATGCTCTGGTTGTGATATGTAAATCTCTTCCTCCAAATCACTATGAAGGAAAGTTGTCTTCACATCCATCTGCTCCACCTATAAGTCATACGCAGCTGCAAGAGATAACAAGAACCAAATGGATGTCATTTTTGCAATGGGAGATAAAATTTCACCATAATCAATTCCCTCCACTTGTGAGTACCCCTTCATAACCAATCTAGCCTTGTACTTTTCAACACTACCATCTACACTAAATTTCTTCTTGAACACCCATTTGCATCTAATAGGTTTCCATCCTTCAAGCAAAGGCACCAAGTCCCATGTTTTATTCTTTTCCAAAGAATCCATCTCATCTTCCATGGCCTCCTTCCAGGAACATGCATCTTTCATGCCTATAGCCTCTGTCACAGTTCTAGGCTCCTTAGTGTTAGTAAGGCAAAAACACAACTAGAATCAAGTAGTGAATAACCAAACCTATCAGATTGATTTCTTATTCATGTAGACTTCCTCAATGGCTGAGGTTGAAGTTTTTCTTCTTCTTTTGAGCTTTCATAGCTGCTAGAGCTCTCCTCATCATCAAGTCTCATAGGGTCTGTCGATTCAGTCTTCTCAGGGGTAGAAGGAAACTGAACCACATCTTTCTTTTCTGTCTGTTCTAGTTGTAGAACAATGGAAGAAGGTGTTAGCTCTCTGAAGATAACACTTCTGCTATACGACACTTTTTCAACTACAAGATCTCAAAACTTGTATCCTTTCACACTGACACCATAGCCAATGAAAATACACTTAACAGCCTTGTTCTCCAATTTATACTATTTCTCCCTAGGCACATGTGCATATGCCTCACAACCAAAAACATGAAGATGTCTAATTGAAGGCTTCTTACCAGACTACACCTCCATAGGTGTCTTACCAACAAGAGTTGATGTAGGAGACCTATTTACTAGGTAGCAAGTAGTGGCTACAACTTCAGCCCAAAACTTTTGTTCAAGGCTTGATCCACTAAGCATACTCCTTGCCTTCTCCATCAGTGTTCTATTCATCCTCTCTACAGCTCCATTTTGCTACGTGGTGTATGGAGTTGTCTTATCTCTTTCAATCCCTTGCTCTTTACAAAACTTATCAAACTCTACCGAATAAAACTCACCACCGTTATTAGTTCTCAAACACTTAATCTTTTTATTAGTCTAATTTTCAGCAGAAGCTTTAAATTATTTAAACCAACTAAAGATTTCAGTCTTGCTTTTGATAAAATAAACCCATGTCCTCCTACCATAATCATCTATGAAAGATACAAAATATATAGATTTGGAAATTAAAGCAACATTAATAGGACCAAACACATCACAATGAATAAGATCCAATACACTAGAAGACTTGTGAGAACTAGAGTAAAACTAAACATGATTTTGCTTTCCATATACACAATGTTCACAAAAGTCAAACTTGAGCTTACAATCATTTAACCCCTTAATGAGGTTTTTATTTTTCAGGGTTCTAAGACCCTTCTCACCAATGTGGCCATATCTCAAATGCCATAACATAGTCTTTTCAGTAGGAAGTTTAACTTCCAGAGCATGTGCACTACCATCAGAATGTGTTACAACAGATTTCTTCACTACTCATTCAGATGGTGGGGATGAAGTGACTGCAGCTCTTTTCTTCAAGTTAGAAGAACTATTGCACTGTGTAGTGCATGCCTCCAACTGAAACAGAGTACCCCTCCAAGTACCCCTCGCAAGCACCATAGATCCTCTAGTCATCTTACATCCATCCTTCAAAAAGACAACCTGCACACCTGCATCATTCAACATATTTATAAAAGGTAGGTTCCCTTCCAAGCCTGGGATGTGCATAACCCTAGTGATCCCCTTCACTTGTCCATCAGGGAATTAGATTGAGACTCTTCCATGATCAACAATCTTTAGATGAGAATTGTCACCTAGGTACACTCTTCCACCATTGAACTCTTCATACTTTGTGAACCAGCTTCGATGTGAGGTCATTGGAATGATGCACTAGAATCAATCAACTACACATCATCAAATGTCTGGGTGGCTAGGGTTGTGATGAAGGCATCACTATCATCTTGTGACTTGTCAGAATCTAAATCAGGGGTGTTCTTCTTCTTTTTCTTTTCCTCCTTGTATTCCTTTCAAAAATGACATGTTTTCCTATAGTTCCAATAGAGAGTCTTGGACTTTCCAAGAGATTTAGATCTCCCATAGGATTTGGATCTACCCTTTTCACCTTTCTTGTCCTTCTTCCCTTTCTCTTTGGGTCTTCCATGAAACGTAAGAGCATCTTTGGCTGACTCGGTTGTCTTTTTCCACACTTCTTCAGATAACAGCAAAGATACTACATCATCCATCTTGAAGGTGGTGGTAGTGCTTCCAATAGCCATGACAAGATGATCCCACAAATCCAGAAAAAAACAAAGCAGGGTGATACATCGATCTTCCTCCTCCATTTTCACACCCACAGATGTCAATTGTGAAACAAGCATGTTAAAAGCATTTATATGGTCCTCAATAGATCCTCTGTCTTCCATTTTCAGAGCAAACAACTTCTTTTTTAGAAAGAGCTTGTTCACCAAGGATTTGGCCTGATAAACAGATCCCAGCTTCTTCCAAAGATCTTTCGTAGTCTTTTCCTCATGGACATCGAATAGGACAGAGTCAGCTAGACATAGTCTTATGAGACCCTTAGCCTTCTGATCTTTGAGTTCCCAATCAACTTGTGACATTGTCGTAGGTTTTGTTCCATCAACAGTTTCCCATAGGTCACGATCAACAAGTAGATCTTCCATCTCGAGTTTCCACAACTTGAAATTTGTGCCATTGAACTTCTCCACCTCTACTCTTCTAGATGTGGTTGCCATCTCCTTCCTGCAACAAGATATAGAATACTCTATAGAGACTCCCACTTAACCTAAGATTAGCTCAAAAAACCCCTACCCAATAACTAGAACAAAAACTGGTCAGGCTCTGATACCAACTGAAAGGAAGCTAGGTGTGCGGAAATCACTTCCTACACTAATCTAAAGAGGAGAGAAGAGTGTAAATTCATTTTATCCTTTACAATTACAGAATGTTAACAACAACAATAGAGATATTACAGCAATACACATACACACAGAATCGAGACAGAAGAGAGAGACAAAAGATATACGTGGGTATCAGGTGAAAAACCCCACACTCCAAAACCTACACAATGTATTATCAAAACTGAAATCGTTTACAATACACTTGAAATGCAAGCTCTCAAAAGTATTTGACACTTATATCTAGAGACAAACCGGTAGCATAATAGTACCTGTCAATCACATAATACATCTCCTCTCTAAAGCACTTGTTTATAAAGAAAATATAAGGCAAAAAATGGTTGTATCTTGAGATGGGCATCCAACAATGCCTCATGGCCCAAAACCCATGCCTATGGACACTTGTCCAACACTATAGGGTGTTTCTGACACTTATCAAGACACCCCATCCCAAAGTGGTCACCTATTCCCAAGTTGGGCAATGACAGATGCTCTTACGACTCTTACGACTGTCATAGAATCCGTCATACTAACATATCTTACAGCTATAAGAGAACCTGACATAAATAGGCTCTAAATAGCATATTCTCTTACAACTTGTCATAATCCTCCTTGGGGTGCCCAAAGATGCCTTTTTTCAAAAATGCTTCTCGACACATGTCTTCACCTATCATAGAATCTCCCATTTACGACTCTTACACGTCATAGAACTATCATAGGAATCTGTCATGATCGTTTTGGTCAATATTCCCTTACACACTATCCAATATGCTGACACATGGGAAAATATTCCTACCACTAAGTGGGACACCTATCTCCTCATGTAAGGACAAATTTACATGTGGTCATTGGTGCAGGGCACCTAGGAGCACCTTGGTTCCTAAAGGCATTTTGATGCATTTTGAGAAGTTATGTTTTTTTTGTTCAATGTGTTTTGTAATAAGGCTTTTAGCCATTGTTGTTTGGTCCATTTTGTATGGTCAAGAGGTTTGGGGTGACTATATAAACCTTAAATCCTTCTTAGTCCATTTGGACCCTTGTTGTGCCAATTAGGCCTAGAAGGTCTAAGGATTGGTTTTCGAGTTTTTTTGGTTGTTTTAATGTTTTAGTATGTTGGAAGGAGTGTGTTGATCATTTGGACTCCATTGGACAAGCCAAACAAATCAACCTCCTTGTGTTAATGCAAAACACCATAGTTGTCAAAGGTGTTATGTGTTGGGTCGGTTCAAAAACCACTTTGGGCAATTAAATGCTATTGTAGAAGTTGGAAACCAACTTGGATGGGTTAATATGGTGGATATCTGACTCCAGTACGGAGGAGGAAGTTTTTGTACGGAAGTTGGGCACAAAAATCAAGAAAACTGACTGTTTTTTGCTATTTTTCTTGCTGTGTATGGACTGTACGGACTTTTCACATGTGCAAATGACATTTTTCTGAAATCTCTTGGAGTCGAGGTTCCAATGCAACTAGTTTGAGGTCCTGACGTGGTCGAGATCAAAAGTTATAGATTTTTCTTTCAAAACAGGTCCAGAAACCCTGTTTTCTAGGGCAGCCATAGAAATCCGGCCCTAGAATGCATTCCCACCATTGAAAATTTGCAAAAACTGGTGAAATGCAGGCTAGGGGTATGTACTATAAGATTCCAAAAGATTTTTGTTAGAAAATGCAGTCTTCTATTTTTAAGGTGATGCCCTAGGTCAAGTATTTCATTGTATTTGGCCAATTTCATGCTATTTGAGGTTGTAGATGATAGAATCCTATTAGGGTGAGCAAATAAATGATGGATTTGTGTTGTAGGGACATGGTAGAAGCATTCTAAATTCCTGCCCCTGACCTATGCACCCAATTTTGAGCACTTGCTTTGTAACCTAGCCTAAATTGATCAATTAGGCCTAGAGACCTAGTAGGCGTTCTGGATTGCTAGAGTAGAGTTGGAGCAGGAGATTTGGAGGTTTGTTAGGGTCCCCTGAAAGATGTTCAATTCCATCATTTTTTTGCCTAGACCTTTGGGATTTTGTCAAGTTTTGTTGAGAAAACCTAGTTTGGAGGGCTAGTAGCCTTACTAGTCAAGGTATAGGTTGAAGAGTTTTGGGAAGTTGGGGATCAAACCAACTGCATAGAAGGTGTTTGTTGATCTGTCTTAAGGTGTTGGAGAAGCCTTAGGGGTTGGACAATAGTCTGGACATCAAATCCTTCATATGCCTTGTATGTGCCTTTGGTTGGTTGGTTGGTTGTTTAATAGATCCCTCATCATGCCAGCCACCAAGGAGTAGCCCCAAAGAAACAACTTGTTCAGAACCACTTGCAAGGTGAAAGGAAAAGTGTGCAAGGTAATAGTTGATTTAGGTTCTTCTGAAAATTTGGCTTCTAATGAAATGGTGACTAAGTTAGGATTGGAAAGAATGCCTCATCTTAACCCCTATAGAGTCTTTTGGCTAACCAAGGAACAACAAATTGTGGTGAAAGAGCAATGTTGGGTTGAATTCAAGATAGGTGAATATCATGATAAGGTTCTTTGTGAGATAGTGGATATGGATGCATGCCACCTTCTTCTTGGAAGGCCTTGGCAACATGACACAAGTGCCCAACATGATGGTAAGAACAATGTGATTCATTTGTCCAAGAATGGTGAAAAGTTTACAATGACTCCTTTGATTGATGATTGCAAACAGAAAGTCATTTCTAGTTCAGTTATGTTGGTAGGTGAAAAAAAGTTTTTGGCTAACCTCAAGGAAGAGAAAGTGCCATGTTTTGTAGTAGTCATCAAGCCCAAGGATGTGAATCCCAAGAAGGTCAAAGTGCAGTAACCTCTTAGGAGGATTGGACCAAAGGAAGTGGAAGAACTATTGGAGAGGTTTCAGGATGTGATAGCCGATGAAGGCAAGGATGCCCTTCCACCAAAGAGGGAGATTAGTCATTGCATTGATCTCATCCCTGGATCCACCCTACCAAACCAAGCAGCCTACAAGTTGACCCCAGAGCAAAATGCTGAAGTGGCAAGACAAATCCAAGACTTGTTGGATAGAGGGCTTATCAGGAGGAGTCTTAGTCCATGTGTAGTACCTGCAGTGCTTGCACCTAAGAAGGAAGGAACATGGAGACTATGCACTGATTCCAGGGCCATCAACAAGATTACTATCAGGTATAGATTTCCAATGCCTAGAATAGAAGATTTAATGGATTGCTTGGGTAGGGCTAAGTATTTTACCAAGATAGATCTAAAAAGTGGTTATCATCAAATCAGGATAAGGGAAGGGGATGAGTGGAGAACCGCCTTCAAAACCAATGAAGGACTATTTGAATGGGTTGTCATGCCTTTTGGCTTGTCAAATGCACCAAGCACCTTCATGAGATTGATGAATGAAGTGCTAAAAACCTTTCCTTAACAAGTTTATTGTTGTATATTTGGATGATATACTGATTTTTAGTGACAGCAAGGAAGACCACATAAGGCATATCCATCAAGTACTCAGGAGGCTTCAAGAGGAGAAGTTGAGAATCAATCTTGACAAATGTGTCTTCCTCCAAGAAGAGTTGGTATTTTTGGGGTTTGTCATCTCCAAGGGCAGCCTAAAAATGGATCAAAGTAAGGTTGCAGCCATTCTTAATTGGCCAACACCTACAACAGCCTCGGAGGTAAGGAGTTTCCATGGTTTATGCAGCTTTTATAGAAAGTTCATTAGAGGGTTTAGGGGCATTTGTGCTCCACTTGTTGACACCATAAAAGGGGGCAAGAAATGTGTGTTTTTATGGACAAATGAGGCCAACCAAGCCTTTGAACTGTTAAAGAAGAAAATATCAGAAAAATCGGTCCTTGTTCTTCCTGATTTTGACAAGGTCTTTGTGGTAGAATGTGATGCAAGCAAGAGGGCTGTTGGGGGAGTCTTAAGTCAAGATGGGAGGCCTATAGCATTCTTTAGTGAGAAGTTAAATGAGGCAAAACAAAACTACTCCACCTATGATCTAGAGTTATATGCCATGGTTCAGTCATTGAGGAAATGGAGACACTACTTATTGCCAAAGGAATTTATAGTTTTTACTGACAACCATGCATTAAGCTTCTTGAACAGGCAACAAAAGTTGAATCACAGACATGTCAAGTGGATGGAGTACATCCAAGCATACACCTTCTCCATAAAACACAAGAAAGGAGTGGCCAATAAGGTAGCCGATGCCTTAAGCAGGAGAAATCTTGTTGTGCAAACTATTCAGTTGGAAAGTACAGGTATTCATGCCATTAAAGATCAGTATACAGCAGATGAAGACTTCAAAGAGCCATACCTATCTTGCAAGGCCATGACAGGAAGGTATAATACTGATTTTTCTAATTTTTTGTTGCAAGATGGATATCTTTTCAAGGGTAGCATGTTGTGTATCCCAAAAGGATCTGTTAGAGAGAATATATTAAAGGAAAAGCATTGTGGCAGCATGTCAGGTCACTTTGGTATTGATAAGACCCTAGAATTGGTTAGGAGGTACTATTTTTGGCCAAAATTGCCAACCGATGTAAGGAAGTTTGTTGAAACTTGTCAAATTTGCCAAAGAGCAAAGGGGCATACATCAAATGCAGGTTTATACACTCCTCTACCTATTCCTTCAAAGCCTTGGGATTCCATAAGTATGGACTTTGTACTTGGTTTGCCTAGGACAAAGAATGGACATGACAGCATTTTTGTGGTTGTAGATAGGTTCTCAAAAATGGGTCACTTCATCCCATGTAAAACCACACATGATGCCTCACACATAGCAGGTCTTTTCTTCAAAGAAATAGTCAGGTTACATGGTTTACCTTTGTCCATAATCTCAGACAGAGACCCCAAGTTCATAGGACACTTCTGGAGGACACTGTGGAAGAGACTAGGTACAAATTTGTCCTTATCATCTGCCTATCACCCTCAGTCTGATGGACAAACAGAGGTGATTAATAGGTCACTTGGCAACCTCCTAAGATGCCTAACCAAGGAGCAGGGTGCTAGTTGGGATTCAATTTTGGCTCAGGCAGAGTTCTCATACAATGACACTGTCAATAGAAGCACCAGCCTGTCTCCTTTCCAAATTGTTTATGGCACTCACCCAAGGGGTATTTTGGAACTAAGGGAGGTTAAAGGACTGGAAAATAGCAGTGCCTTGGCTGAAGACTTCGTTCAAGTCATGAAAGATGTCCATGAACAAGTACAATAGAAATTGCTGTCCACTTCTCAGAAATATAAACAATTTGCTGACAGAAAAAGAAGGGATTTGCAGTTCAAGGAAGGTGATTTAGTAATGGTTCATCTGAAGAAGGAGAGGCTCCTGGCAGGTAAACACACTAAGCTACTCATGAAGAAGATTGGGCCTTGTGAAGTGCTCAAGAAATGTGGAGAAAATGCCTACAAAATCAGACTTCCGGATGGCATTGCTTTGTCTCCAATTTTTAATGTTTCAGACCTTTATCCCTATAAAGGATCTAATCCTCAGATTGTTGTTGAAGAAGATCAAACTGATCACACACTCCAGGAACTCATTCCTTCATCTCCAAATCAGATTGAGTGCATTTTGGACAAGAGGATTGCAAAACAAACTAGACGGCACACCTATCATGACTATTTGGTGAAGTGGCTAAACAAACCTCAGGAGGATGCCACTTGGATGAGCAAGGAAGACATTGAGAAGGCAGGTTTCACATTTGACAGCATTCCAACTCAAGAGACTTGAGTTCTATTTGACAGTGGGTGTATGGTGCAGGGCACCTAGGAGCACCTTGGTTCCTAAAGGCATTTTGATGCATTTTGAGAAGTTATGTTTTTTTTGTTCAATGTGTTTTGTAATAAGGCTTTTAGCCATTGTTGTTTGGTCCATTTTGTATGGTCAAGAGGTTTGGGGTGACTATATAAACCTTAAATCCTTCTTAGTCCATTTGGACCCTTGTTGTGCCAATTAGGCCTAGAAGGTCTAAGGATTGGTTTTCAAGTTTTTTTGGTTGTTTTAATGTTTTAGTATGTTGGAAGGAGTGTGTTGATCATTTGGACTCCATTGGACAAGCCAAACAAATCAACCTCCTTGTTTCAATGCAAAACACCATAGTTGTCAAAGGTGTTATGTGTTGGGTCGGTTCAAAAACCACTTTGGGCAGTTAAATGCTGTTGTAGAAGTTGGAAACCAACTTGGATGGGTTAATATGGTGGATATCTGACTCCAGTACGGAGGAGGAAGTTTTTGTACGGAAGTTGGGCACAAAAATCAAGAAAACTGACTGTTTTTTGCTATTTTTCTTGCTGTGTATGGACTGTACGGACTTTTCACATGTGCAAATGACATTTTTCTGAAATCTCTTGGAGTCAAGGTTCCAATGCAACTAGTTTGAGGTCCTGACGTGGTCGAGATCAAAAGTTATAGATTTTTCTTTCAAAACAGGTCCAGAAACCCTGTTTTCTAGGGCAGCGATAGAAATCCGGCCCTAGAATGCATTCCCACCGTTGAAAATTTGCAAAAACTGGTGAAATGTAGGCTAGGGGTATGTACTATAAGATTCCAAAAGATTTTTGTTAGAAAATGCAGTCTTCTATTTTTAAGGTGATGCCCTAGGTCAAGTATTTCATTGTATTTGGTCAATTTCATGCTATTTGAGGTTGTAGATGATAGAATCCTGTTAGGGTGAGCAAATAAATTATGGATTTGTGTTGTAGGGACATGGTATAAGCATTCCAAATTCCTGCCCCTGACCTATGCACCCAATTTTGAGCACTTGCTTTGTAACCTAGCCTAAATTGATCAATTAGGCCTAGAGACCTAGTAGGCGTTCTGGATTGCTGGAGTAGAGTTGGAGCAGGAGATTTGGAGGTTTGTTAGGGTCCCCTGAAAGATGTTCAATTCCATCATTTGTTTGCCTAGACCTTTGGGATTTTGTCAAGTTTTGTTGAGAAAACCTAGTTTGGAGGGCTAGTAGCCTTACTAGTCAAGGTATAGGTTGAAGAGTTTTGGGAAGTTGGGGATCAAACCAACTGCATAGAAGGTGTTTGTTGATCTGTCTTAAGGTGTTGGAGAAACCTTAGGGGTTGGACAATAGTCTGGACATCAAATCCTTCATATGCCTTGTATGTGCCTTTGGTTGGTTGGTTGGTTGAAGGCTAGTTGAAGTGGGTGAGTGGGCAAAGGACAATAGAGTAAACCTTTGTGTGTTGCTTCCCTTGTGCCACTCTGCATCAGTCATCTTCCATGTAGGATGACACATCACTGTGCCAACTCCCACAAGATGACAACATAGGATTTGCATCCTAATTACATAATAGACAATAAATAAATAAATACAATGAAATAATACAAGAATTTATCAAGGTTGAGACACCTTAATTCCCAACACTAACTACTCATCCCCATGCTACTACCAGTAAAGGAAAAGGTGTGGCTTTTTTTGAACCATCGGGATCAACCCCTCACCTTAGCCTCCCTAGCCCTTGTAAACCCTAGCACAACATTCACCCAAGGTATATAATGCAAAAAATGATCATTCTCTGCACAAGGATAACCCCTAGGGGGTGGATTCCCTTGACCCTACCCCTTAGATTCCTTTCATCTTGACCACCACCCCTTCAAAGGAACCCAATCACACCCATGTTATGGCCTTCAAGCCCTATGTGAAACCTCCTTTAGGTTCCCAACCATCCTTTAAAGACAACAATAGCACCAAATGCAAATACTTCATTGGTCTAGAGGACAAGGTCAACAAGCCTCAAAAATGTCTAGTACTACATAATAACATCATGAAATTGCAACTCCCTCAGATGCACATAGGTAAAAACAAAATTTAACAGAATGGAAAAAGACCTCTATAAGAAAAATATACAATGGAAAAGGGATGAGGTAGAGGAGAACATATGGGAGGAAATCCATAAGTTCTCTAATACTTTTGGCAAATGGGAAGAGTTAGAGCATAATATAACCAAGTTGAAGAAGAGCCAAGAGGTCATAAGGGAGAACATGGCTAAGATTAATATTTTCAGTAGAGAAACCATTAAAAACTCTTTCACCATTCTCTATGTATTGAAGTCTAAGTTGGAGAAAAGGAGAGGTAAGAAGATGGACACCAATGAGAAAATTATGGTGCAGGAAGGTCCTACCAATAAAACAAGAGCTAAGTTGTTGAATATTAAAGGAAAATCCAAAAATGAAGGGGAAATCTCAAAGGAGGTAACCTTCCTCAACAAACTAGACTTCCTAAATTATGAATGGTAGATGACCAATAATTTGTTTTTACTATGTTGGTCCTATGTTGTTCTTGTGCTCTTTCAGTTGTTTTCTTTTCGTCTTTCTAATGTTCTCTATTTTGTCTCTTGTGGATGCAATGCTTGGTAATCTCATCCCTCATGAAACTCTCTTCACTTGCCTTTTTGTCTATTCTATGTAATGGGTCCAGTCCCTTACCTATTTTTTACTAATATAAAAAACAAGCCACCCAAATATAACAATGATTTACTGAATAATTTGAAATTAAAATAACTCACAAATGCTATAGTTTTTGAATTTTTCAATAAACAATAAAGGTTCACATGATACAAAGAAATTGATACAAATCTTACATGTACTCAAGTATAACATGATTTCAAGTTAATAACAATAGCTTCATATAGATATTGTAACTATATAAATGATACAATGATGAAGGTCTTCCTAACCCAAGTGCAAGTAGTATGGTTTTTCATCTATAGAAGAGAGAGCATCATCCCAATGCTTTACCTTTAGCCACAAACCTAGCAACCCCATACTCATAAAAGCACTTAATGTTTGCACACATAAAAATAATCATCAAAACAATAAACTTGATTATATTGATATAATGTATAGAAAATGGTATGATAAATCATCAACAACAACACTATAAATGATTTTTAGATCTATTTAAAAAAACTCTATATTCTAGATCTCCTTCCTTCACAAGTATTATAAACAAACCAGTAAAAACTATTCTAGAATATAAACAATCTTTGAAGTCTAGATTACAACTTTATATGAGATTTCCCTCAAGAAACAAAAGGGGTTTAATCCTTTGACTTCAACATCAAATGGTTTCATCCTAAGATTGATGAATGAAGGCAAGTTCTTAATGAAGAGTAAATGCTTTTATTCATTCGATCATCAAAACAGATACAGAGCACCTATAAATACTGTGTGGATTTAACACATCAGTTGGCAGCTAAAATGTAACCATAGAAACTAACATAACCAACCTAACAAGCCAACGGTTATGTAGACTGGTTATGTAGACAGTTATATAGACAATGTAATAGCAGTAACATTCCCCATAATACAAACTATTATGCCAATAGTTCTCAAATAATTTCAAGAGTGTTTTGGTAACACAAAAATAAGATACTAAAATAAAGAAACTTCTTGCATTTTTTTGATGCTAAAGGCTTAAAATAGGTATCCCTCTAGCTCCAAATAGATGGTACCTCTTGTTGAACACCTAGAATACTGAGAGGGGGCATGAATGAATATTCTCTTAAACCATTTACACATCAAACATTTTAATCTATTTAGCATATTCAATTGCAGTAAAAGAAATTAAGCATAAAACATGTAGCCACAATTCATAACACATGAACATCAGGATTTTTACATGGAAAACCCAAAAAAGGAAAAACCATGGTGAGGATTAGCTCACAATATATATTAATAAGGCAACCAGTTAAGGTTGATACAATTGGACTCACTATCCAAGAATGCTCACTACATGTGTCTCATTGCCAAAGGACTCACTGTCCTGAAAGAAAGAGATAGAATAGAATGGGTGGCTCACTGCCAGGATTGAATTGTTTACAATTGCATCTAACACATGCATGGAGTACAGTTCCAATAAATCTTGACGTATAAAACAATAGTCATTACATTGTTCTCAAACACCAAACTGCACTACTCTACATTTACTAAATTTTCATCCAAAGGCACTAGTCGCATAACATAGATCACCTCTCTATCTACACATCAATAAAACATCAAAAACAATCCTTCATATATATATGCTTCTTTCATAACATTAATTAGGTCGGCCTAATTGGATGCAATGTGCAAAGTATGCCATATAGAACTTATCAGCCCCAAATCTTCACATACACACTTCGTGCCAAGTTTCAAACTTTGAGATAGGTCAGCATGGACCAAAGGCATCTCCCACTTAACTCCACAAAGAATATTTACCCTCCGCACAACATCAACACCTTCAAGTTGGCTCCACTGGTAAGATAACAACAATATGAACTATTTGTTATTTTACAAATCTATATGCGAACCTCCAAAATGCCTAAAACCTAGAATATACATGCTACATACATTCATAATCTTATCCTCAAATCCACATAGAAAACCATTTAATTGTGGTGAAATACAGAGTATCTCAAATCATCACTGGCACTGTCAATGCACTGTCTATACAAAGTGTGATACTCTGTCAACTCTAACTCTCATTTCAGAGGACTTCAAGACCTAAAAATTTGGATTTGGACTCTCTGAATATTCACTATCAACACCTTACAACCACAAAGAAATATATTTCATGCCAGAGAAATACATATCCATTTGCTTACATGCTTTGTGCCAGAAATAATTGTGTACTGTTAGGCTGGACTTCTGTTGTTTACACCTTTCACATCAGAGATGGTTAGTAAGAAAAATTCTAGATTTAAATGTATCCAATGACCAATAACCATATGCCAAAACCATAGAGCAATATCTTCAATAGTGGAATAATATAGACCAAATTACCAAAACTCTGTAGCTTAGGCTTACCAGACAAACACAGCCAAATTTCATAAGATATCTTCTTATTGGATCAAATCTTCTTGCACAATAGTCTTCTATGAAGAGTAATGTCATCTTGTGAGAAAGAGGATCAAACCTTCTTGTAAAATTATCAATCAAACTAATTTGCACACTTGTCTCCTTATCCTTATGTCTAGTTATCACTTTCTAGATCATTGTACCATTGTCCTTTGTTGTCACTATCTTTGTCCTGTGGTGTTACTAGTTTTTCTATTCTTCATACCACTGTATCTTTACTCTTTGAAGCTAATTTTTATCCTTATCTCTGCTCAACCAACATGTTGACATCAATAATAACACTAATTACAGAAACTGCACATACTTGCAACAATATGTTGATAATAAGGAATACTGAGAGGGTGGTGAATCAGTATTCCACAAAACCACTTAACAAATTTATTTATCCAATTTCCAAAGTTAATAATACGAAAGTAGAATAAACATAGGAATAGCAACCATAAAGTCATAACACATGAACACCAGGATTTTTATGTGGAAAACTGAAAAAGGGAAAAACCACGGTGAGTGTTAGCTCACAATATATTAATATAGCACAATACCAGATTACAAGAAGGCTCACCACCTTAGGGCTCACTACCTAGAGAAATGCTCACTGCCAAAATAGGCTCACTACCTAGAAAAAGAAGGAAGAAAGAAGAATGGCTCACTGCTAATTTGAACTGCTTTGATTGCATCTACACATGCATGGTTACAACTCCAATGAAGCATAGAAATATTATCTCAAAACTCTTCATCTTTGATTGCTCCATTTCATTGTTTTGCTTTTACATAGGAGCAAGATCTCTCTTTTCCTACTCTTGCACAATTTCTTTACTTCACATGTCGTACATTCACATTTGTAACACACACACACCAAACATTGAATTCAATCCCATATACATATATATATATCCGCAACACTTAATATCTTCATATTTGGTCGGCATAATCAGATGAAGCATATAGTTAATAAACTTGTAGCTTGTCAGCCAAATCCATTCATCAAAATACATAGCAGACCTAAATTGTTGATAACTAAGAGGGGGGTGAATCAATTATCTTAATTATCTTAACTTTCTATTCTTTTTATAACTAGTGCAACATCAAAACAAATAAGCATTCATTATCATGAAAGTAGAAACAAAGACAATTCACATAACACAATGATTTTGACGTGGAAAACCCTGTTAAGGGAATAACCACGGGGTGACTAACCCAAGAATGTATTCTCTGTTAGAAGAATAGAAATACAAAAATGGCACTTGCCAATTAGGGCTCACTGCCTGAGCACACTGCTCAAAAGAAGCTCACTACCTAAAAGAGACTCACTATCTACAAGGTATAATGAAAGTAACAAGATACTTGAACTAATAAGAAGCATCCATATGTGCTGAGGTTTAGTTCCAGTTAGGCTTAATACACTAATCTACTACACTTCATTGTTCCTCTTCTTTGGTGCTATTGTCCAATCACATACCGGACCTATATTACTGCTGCCACACTACTCTTCTGCTTTTCTTTGCACTTACTACACACCACACACACCTTCACATCAAAATACATCTAGTATATATATCTACATCAATGATTTCAATCATCTTTCTAGTCGGCATCTAGGAAACTCAGAATATTTCCAAACTCTAGTCTGTCAGCTAAATCCATGCTTACTAAGTGATGTGTATCAAAAAGATGGTTATAGAAGTCATCAATCATGTCAGCCAATCATGAATGATACTTCAAGAAACTTGATCACCGTCAATAACTCATCCGGATTAAGGTCTGATGCTCTGCTGATTAGTTATTCCTCAGTCAACTCTGCCAAACAGGAACCAACACTTAGGTGCTCATATCTCTTCACTCTTTCATCACCGGAGGATCAATCTCTGGAATATATTAATCATGATACTCCTCTTGACTTTCCCAAGTCTGCACTTTACTAAGATACTTCCTCTGGGAGATCTGGACCTGACTGTTGGACCTTGTTGCATGCTCTGTTCTTGCTTATCGGACCACAACACTTTTTCAATCTGACTTCCGGTAGAGACACACCATGTCCTGCAGATATGTGGGATGGATTTTGTTGCCATCAATGACAACACTCATGAAGCCACAACGTGTCTCTTGCCAACAATCTCCCCCTTTAGCATTGATGGCAACACTTAGTGAAAAATGACTAAGTGTTATAGTATACTCCCCCTTGGATGATGTTCTTGTTCTTATGTACACTTTTCTGGAGCTCCCCCTTAGCTAGATTCCTCATTTTTCACTGCTCCTCACTCCCCCTTTGACATCAATGGCAAAGGGTAGGATCTGCATACCAAAATTTCCAAAAACAATCTATACTTGGCTGCACAAATAGATATACATAGCATAGTTACATATACTGAAGTATATCTGCAAAAGTTGTCTTCAATTAGACAAATTTTGTTGCCCAACTCTACTTCATCCTGTCCAAAATTGAGATGTGACTATTCAACAGGAATGCAAAAGCGTCTGCCCTTTTTAGATCTGTCGGATCACTGGTCCAGGCTGTCGTCTGAGCATCACTTAGGGCCTCATGCATGACCTCTAACTTAGGGATAATTATCCTTCTAAGTTCACTCAACTTGCCTATTCTATTTTTCTTCTCTTTTTCAAGCTTCTTAATTTCATTTAAGACTGCAATAGTCTGACACTCTTGATTTATTATGGAAGTGGTAAGAGGATCAAAATTCTGAGATAGTCTTGACAATTTGTCCTCCTGTTCTTTCACTTTCTTCTCAATATCCATTGTTACTTTGGACTAGGATAGACAAAATTTATACATTTCTCCACCATCTTTAAGAGCATTTTCTAAGATCTTTATCCCAATATCCATATTTCTCCTATCATTGATTATTAGTCCTTGTACTTTGGAGAATCTCTTTCCCAAAATCTCCTTCCGAACCTTTTCTTTTGCTGACTTCTCTAAGGAATCAAAATGTGTATGAACAGAATTTACAAGAGACTTTAGATTACCAGATGTGGAGGTCAAAGGATCCTTTTGGAAGGATGGCATGATCTTCTCCAATACACTGGATGCAGTTTCTATGAGCTCACAGTCTTCCATGTGAGACTTCAAAAATTTTTCTTTTGCCTTTTCTTGAGTAAAGGATGCTAGCTTCATGGTTTGAACCAGGGAGAGGGAATCAAAATTGGATGGTCCTTGAAGCAGTTTCGGTTCACCAAATGCCATCATCTCTTTGGTCAAGAAATCTTTGACAGTTTCTGCAGTGTCTCTTGCTAGAGACAGAGTCTTATTTCCTTCTGTAGTCTCAGAACTATCTCTTGGGGTCTTCTCTATTTGGTCTTTTTCCCTTTCCTTTATTTCTTTTTCTTGACTGGTTTGCTCCTCTATTTCCTCTCCTTCTTTATATCTGGAGTCTACAGGGGAATCCGGATGAGAGATATTAACTTCTTCATGGACTTACTCTTTCGGAGCAGAGGAATCTAGATCCTTAGTTTTCTCTTCACTTGTCTTCTTTGCCTCTTCTGCCCCTGTCTCAGTAGATTCTCCTTTGTCATCCATGGCAGAGGGTTCATTACTAAGTTCTCTATAATAGGAAGATTGAATCTTTTAAAGGCATTTCAGAGGATATCTTTTGTTTCCTTAGCCACTTTGTCAGTTTCTCCAAGCATAAGTTGATTCATTCTAGCTTTGCTCCGGAACTCATCCTTGCAGTCCTTGAAGATAATATTCATTTGTTTAGGGGTAATGGATGGATAGAGCTAAATAGCAATCTACTCCTAGATTTCTATATCTTTTTCTTGGGCATTGTTCTTCCTTATTTCAAGTTCCTTCTCTAAGCTTTTGGGAATCAGAGATATAATTTCAATGAATGCTTTGTTGTAGATGTTTAGATACCTGACTGTGGCATCTTGCAATATCTTCTGATTAGTTTCATTATATTCATCATACAATTCAACCATTGGTTGTAAGTTCCCTTCCACAGTAACTAATTTGATGATATCATCAATGCGGAGAGTAGGTTTTTCAACAAATTCCTCTGCCTTCTCTTCTTTGTCTTGACCGGTAGAGGGTTCACCAGTTATTTTCTTCTTCTTCTTCATTTTCTTTACTTCCTTATCTATCTCTATCTCTTCATCATCCTTGAGTCTTGTGTATGATCTTGTAGCCTTTGTCTTTGTTCTCTTTTCTCCTTTACCAGATGATTTTGCTTCCAATTTTGATGCCTTTGAGCTCTTGGCAGTGGAAAGTGCAGAGCTCTTAGAGGATCTGGTCCAGGAGGGGGCTTCTACCAGAGCACTTTCTTTTTCTACTTCTTCCTTTTCTTTCTCTACCCTTTCCATCTTCTCTCTATTTGCATCAAGTGCCTCTTTTGATATTCCATGCCTCTTGGTAAATTCTTCTACTTCCCTCCTCACTTTTCTTTTCATTTCTGATTGTCTTAGCTCCACATGAATCTTCACACTCAACTCTTCAAAGGCTCCAAACCTTTCTGCCTTAGGATCCTTGGGTTGAATAAGCATGTGTTGAACATGTATCTCTACAATTTTCTCATCTACTTCATACCCAATTGGCATGATCCAGACTATCCTTGGCTCTACTGCTTCCATTAGGCATTGATCAGTTTCTACCATAAAGCATATTGTATCATTATACTTTTCAACTAGAGATTGGGGGATTCTCTCTCTTGCTTGCATCATACTCTAAAAGTTATTGAAGTAGCCCCATAGTGTTGTATTCTATGTCTTGGCATCACCTATTCCATGCAAATAATCCCTGATTTGTATGGCTACTGATCTGTCATTTTGCCATATCCAACTAGTAGATCTGGGTAGCTCATTCATGTAATAGAAAAATAGACAGAGTATCAAGCCACCGTATTTGAAAGAGTTCTTCTTGTCCTTCTTTATCTTCTACAGATTCTCCAAAAGTTGGTTTAGAAGGAGCTCACAAAGATCATAGTCAGCATTCTTTCTTAACATTTCATAAGCAGTATATATAGCAGTTCTGGATACAGAATTCTCCCTGCTGGAGTGATATATATTATAGCCAATTATCATAGATGCAAACTTGATAGCCGAATCAGTGATATCTTCTATAGTCATTGCTCTCTTGTCAAATTTTGATCCGGTAGCCTCACTCACAATTTGGTTTTTGACGGATTTGAGAGTAGGCAACCCACCGGATGAGTGCAATCCGGTTACTGCCCTAGTGGCATCTTTAGTGATCTTAAATGACCTATTCAACCACATGAAGTTGTCATGCATTCTGCTCAAAACATACCAAACCCATTCATAAGCAGTATATATAGCAGTTCTGGATACAGAATTCTCCCTGCTGGAGTGATATATATTATAGCCAATTATCATAGATGCAAACTTGATAGCTGGATTAGTGATATCTTCTATAGTCATTGCTCTCTTGTCAAATTTTGATCCGGTAGCCTCACTCACAATTTGGTTTTTGACGGATTTGAGAGTAGGCAACCCACCGGATGAGTGCAATCTAGTTACTGCCCTAGTGGCATCTTTAGTGATCTTAAACGACCTATTCAACCACATGAAGTTGTCATGCATTCTGCTCAAAACATACCGAACCCATTCATCTTCTGCAAAATAAGGGAAATAGATGCACTGACTAAAATGCTTATCCTAGATGGCCTTGTATTGGGGTTTGAGATCAAATTAATCATCTATTAGTTCCTTGTGGTAGATATCCATCAGCTTGGATTCCCCAAATTCTTCAATGTTCGCATGAATGTATGCCCTAATGTCTTCAACATGCAAAACCCCATGTGAAATGCTGGAAAATGCGCCTAAGGGATCCACTTCTAGAGATTTGTAGGGATGTTTCTTAAATTTAGGGCGTGGCCTATTAGTAATCTTCACAACATTCGGAGTAGCCATCTTAAAGATTCAGAGAGAGTTTGATCAAGAACAAAAAATACCTTTTTTGCTTCTAGGGTTCATGATATGAGCTGGATCATATTGTAGGATGAATTGACTTCTACGGTTGATCTTTGAGAGGTTTGAGACAATTTAGTTGCAGAGCTCCTTCTCCCTTCTTCTCGAGTGCAAAATGTGCAAATGATGAACAAAAGAACCCTTATATTTCTATGCAAACCCTAATTTCACATTGTAATAAATGCTTAACTTAAGTTATTCTAGTTGGTTTGTTCTCCTTGTCTTGAGAGAGATCCTTCTGGATCACTGGTATGTACTATTAGCTATCTATCTACCTTTCCCCAATCATTCCACTTATCCATAGATCAAGATACCTCAAATTTGAGTCATACCAGATCTAACTATGAGAATTATGTTCTTACCGGATGACTGTTAAATTGGATCAATCTAGGAAGATTAACCTCTTCTAAACTTCTTGCAGATCCTCCATATCTTTACCAAGGCTCATTTAGATGTTTCTCTAAGAACCCTTTAATCCGCAACTTACCATGTGCCAATTTCAGGCACCAATTGACTGGCTGGGGGAAATTGTTTTCTTTTGTGACTCCCCCTGAGCCAGAGCTCATCTATTTAGTTTTCGAAAGGAATATCAGCACCAGATTCTGGTGCGGATCCATCCTCAACATTTTTTGTACTCCTCTTCACCCAAATCTTGTTCATCTCCCTTTGAATTTCATCCACATTCACTTTGCTTTTTCCTTTGTCTTGGTTTTGATTATGATGCACTGGACCCTTTTTGTCATGATTCTTACTTCTGCAGAATTTGGCAATATGATCGGATCAATTGCAATTGTAGCAAATGACATTTCTTTGCATATTTGACTGATATCCTTTTGATCTACACTGATTAGCCATATGTCCCATTCTATTACATGCAAAGCATCTACCATTGAATGAATTGTTCATTTGCATATTTCTACACTCATGAGATTTGTGACCATACCTTTTGCAGTTAAAACACTGTCCAAAGAAGGATGAGTTAGTTTGATTCATTCTTGTTTTGCACTAATTTGCTTTATGACCAAAGTTGTTGCAGTTGTGGTAGTATCCATTGAAGGATGGATATCTCTGAGCATTTGGTTGCCTTACCAGAGGTCTTCTAGGCCTGTTCCTTAGATTTCCTGATCTAGAGTTCTTCTGACTAGATCCAGAGCTTTCACCTTTCTCATACCCCAAGCCTTGCTTGTCATCTACCCTCTTTTGGCTTTGAAGAAGAACTTCAAGTTGAGCAGAACTTATCTTGAATTTCTCTTTGTATTCATTTATTGTTTGAAGATCCCTTTTAAGAGAGTCAATCTAATTCTCAAGTTGTTCTTCATTATCTCTTGCTTCTTCAAGATTAGATTCCAGATGCCTGATTATTCTATCCATTTTATGGCAATCTTCTAACTTCTCCTTGAGAGATTGTCTTAGGTCATCTTCAACTTTTCTTTTCTCTTCAATTTCTTGAGTAAATTTCATAACCCCTAATTCCATTTCATGTCTTACCATAATGACCCCTTTTAATAGTTTCTCACATAACTTGTTCTTCTCTTTCAGATCTTCATCAGTATTATTGGCTTGACTTTGACTGGATAATTGTTGAAGAAGTTCCTTTCTCTTTTTCATAGAGATGCTCAGTTTCTCTTTTAGTTCATTTATGAAATCATCAGCCTGTTTGAGTCTTTCCTTCAAGTTATTAACCTCGGAGTGAGATTGTTCAAGATCATCTAGGGCAGACTAAAGTTGTTCCCTCATGCCATACATATCCATTGTGATTCCTAGATCTTCCTCAAGCTGTTAGGCTCTGTTTGGAGGAACTTGGCTCTGATACCAATTGTTGATAACTAAGAGGGAGGTGAATCAGTTATCTTAATTATCTTAACTTTCTATTCTTTTTATAACTATTGTAGCATCAAAACAAATAAGCATTCATTATCATGAAAGTAGAAACAAAGACAATTCACATAACATAATGATTTTGACGTGGAAAACCCTGTTAAGGGAAAAACCATGGGGTGACTAACCCAAGAATGTATTCTCTATTAGAAGAATAGAAATACAAAAATGGCACTTGCCAATTAGGGTTCACTACCCGAGCACACTGCTCACAAGAGGCTCACTGCCTACAAGAGACTCACTGTATACAAGGTACAATGAAAGTAACAAGATACTTGAACTGATAAGAAGCATCTATATGTGCTGAGGTTTAGTTCCGGTTAGGCTCAATACACTGATCTACTGCACTTCATTCTTCCTCTTCTTTGGTGCTATTGTCCAATCACATACCGGACATATATTACTATTGCCACACTGCTCTTCTACTTTTCTTCATTGCTCTTCTGCTTTTCTTCGCACTTACTACACACCACACACACCTTCACATCGAAATACATTTGATATATATATCTGCATCAATGATTTCAATCATCTTTCTAGTCGGCATCTGGGAAACTTAGAATATTTCCAAACTCTGGTTTGTCGACTGAATCCATGCTTACTAAGTGATGTGTATCAAAAAGATGGTTATAGAAGTCATCAATCATGTTAGCCAATCATGAATGATACTTCAAGAAACTTGATCATCATCAATAACTCATCTGGATTAAGGTCTAATGCTTTGCCGGTCAGTTATTCCTCAGTCAACTCTGCCAAACAGGAACCAACACTTAGGTGCTCATATCTCTTCACTCTTTCATCATCGGAGGCTCAATCTCTAGAATATATTAGTCATGATACTCCTCTTGACTTCCCCAAGTCTGCACTTTACTAAGATACTTCCTGTGGGAGATCCGAACCTGACTGTCGGACCTTGCTGCATGCTCTGTTCTTACTTATCGGACTACAATACTTTTTCAATCTGACTTCCGGTAGAGACACACCATGTGTTGGGGATATGTGGGATGGACTTTGTTGCCATCAATGACAACACTCATAAAGCCATAACATGTCTCTTGCCAACATAAATAACATTTGAAACATCTTCTCATATGTCGGCTCCAACTATAGAACAACTTAGGATAAAGTTCTAATCAATAGAACTTACCGCACATAAATCAAACTATCATGTTGGCATCAAACACAGACTGCTACTGGTTCAGTTCAACTGTCAGACTACATCTTTTATTGCAGACCATAGGGCTTGCTCAAAATCATATCAAAGACTTCTCAGACATCACCAATCATACCTTCAGAACCACAGAGCAAAATATTCTTTAGCAGCAAAATGCAGACCATCAGAACTCAGACTTTGTCACAGTCAAACTCTGTCAAACTCTATAGCGATAGTCATCAGCTTGCAACTATCTTTATGGTGGACTTTAGATCTTACAACTCTGGATTTAGATATTTCATACAAGTGTTTACAAGTCCTCAAAACTGCATAACAAAATATGCAATTGCAGAGAAATACGGATCATTTTACTTTGCATTGTACACTATCCCTGTCTTACTTCTGTTCATCCAGACTTAGATATTTTCTTCAAATGACTGCTAGAGGAAGTCATGACCTAAACACTAGAATATATCATCATTAAGTAGCTATGATTCATCATACCTGAACTGCATTTGTAGGTCTTGATCTGTGGAGGCATACTGGTCCACTTTATGTCCCTTACTCTAAATACTGTACATACTTAGTCATTTTTGAATACTCTTGTGCCTTGTTTCCAAATCAAGTTGGTCTTTTAGAGTGATGTCTTCTTTGCCTTGTTACCATCAATGACAACACTCAATTATTCAACATGGCAATGTCTCTTGCAAACAATCTCCACCTTTGGCATTGATGGCAACACTTAGTGCAAAATGCTTGACTGCCTTGACTGCTCCCCTTTCTATATACACTCTTTATTTCTTCTCCCCCTGAGATGTTTGCTTATTTTTTATTGATCTTCTTCTCCCCCTTTGACATCAATGGCAAAGGTGTAGGTTTCAGAGTCAAAAATTGTCAAAACTACAAAATTTGCTATACTTTGCCTCATATGTACAAGTACAATCTTCAACTTTTATTTTACATGTGTTGGAGGCTGTCATTGAAAATATTTTTAATTTGAGCTAGCTCACCATCTGATCTTTTCTTGACATTGTCCAAAATTTGAATATGACCACTAAGTAGAAAGAGTACAGTCTCTACCTTGTGAAGATCAGAGGGCGTGTTAGATTGTGAAGCTACTTGTGCTTTAGCTACTAGATTAAACATAGAATCTAACTTAGGACAGATTATTCTTCTTAGATGACACATTTTATTTCTAATTTTATCCCTCTCAGTTATTAGATTGTTCAATTCATCATGAAGGTTGATAACTTGACTTTCCTTGGTGCTAACAAATTCTATCACCGGATCATATGCCTTAGAAGTGTTCACCATTTTCTACTCCAACTCCTTGATCTTTTCTTCTATTTTCTTTGTGACTTCTAGCCAGAATAAACAAAATTTGTATATATCACCAGCTTCTTTAATGGCACTTTGAATGCTTTTTATTCTATTGTCTAGTTGGACTTTGTCATTGGTTATCATTTCCTTCAACTCATTCAATCTTTTCTCATTAAACTCTTACCTAACTTTTTTGTCTATAGATTTCTCAAAGGATTCAAAATGTTTACGTATAGAGCTTATAAGTTCTTTGAGTTGTTTTTCTGATGACAAAGAAGTGTCCTTCTAGTATGTTGGCATCATCTTCTCCAAAATGCTAGATGCTTCACCAATAAGCTCACTATCCTCTACGTGAGAATTTAATGTTTCCTCTCTTGCCTTTGCCTATACAATTGATGCCAATCTAAATTTTTATATAGGAGACATTGTATCCAAGGTTATTGGACCATGTAGAGACTTGGGCTCATCCAAAACTTGTTTCTCTTTCTCCAAAATTCCATTAAACGACTCTACAATGTCTCTTGGTGCAATAGAGACTTCTTCTTTCAAGCTCTGCTCTATATCATCTAGATCCATGTCCTTATTAGAGTCTTCCTTATGTTCTGGTGAAGGATTTTCTTTAGCTTGTTCCTCCTCAGTCTTTTCCTTGTCAATTTTATCCTCAGCTTGATGTTCCAAAGAGGATCTTGTTTCAGTCAGAACTTCTTTCTCCTAGTCATTTTGTCATCTTCATTTATTTCCTACTTAGGGTTCATATATGGAACAGATGTATCATCTTTAGCCTCAGTTTCTTTATTGTCATAAATGGTGTGGATATTATATTTCTTTAATGCCTCCAAAATGATCTCCTTAGTCTCCTTGACCACTTTATCAATTTCTCCTAACATTAGTGAGTTCATCCTTTTCTTGGTTCTGAATGCATCCTTGATTTCTTTAGAGATTTTGTCTTCCTCTTCAGGAGTAATCTTCGGACATAGTTGTTTTAGTGTATTCTATCTTAGCTCAATGTCTTTAGCCATGGCAAATACCTTTCTTGCAGACATTATGCTTGTGAGGTTGTGTGGAAGATCATCAATTATTTCAACCAGAGCCTTGTTGTAGATGTTCAGATATTCTACAACTGTAGCCTCAATAACCCTTTTATCTAGATCATTATATTCATCATATAATTGTGTAATTGGTTTTAGATTGCCATCCACTATTATGGCTTTGAGCACATCTTCAAGACTTATAGTTGCTTCCTCTGTCAGAGGTACATCTTGCTTTTTCCTTTTTACCAATTTACCCATACCGGAAGGTTTCTTTTTGCTAGTTCCAGAGGCTTTTGTGAATTCAGCTTTCATCTTTTTCACTTCTTCATCAGACTCTGTTTCTTCTTCATCAGTTTCTCCTATACTAACATACATTCTTCTTCCTTTCCTTGTCTATCTCTTTGAGCCTTTGTCAGTGGATTTCTTCGATGGATGCTCCACACTTGCAGATGGTGTGGGACCGAAGAATGTAGTAGAGCTTCTTGTAGATCTCTTTGTTGCTTCAGGTTTTTCTTGTTTCCTTTTAGACTCCTCTGGAGCCTTACCTGGTTCTCTTTCTTTCTTTTCTCTTGCTTCCCTTTCTACTTGATCTTTTTATCTTGATTCTTTGATTTTTTCCTTAGTGAAGCCATGTTTCAATGCAACTTCTTCTACCTCCTTCCTCACCTTCATAGAGGTTGCAGGTTGTCTGAGCTCAACATGGAGTTTCACAGATAGTTCTTCATAGGTTTCAAACCTTTCTTCTCTATTGTCCTTAGGTTTGGTTAGCATTGTTGAGTATAGTTTTCTAATATTTGTCCATCCACTTCATAACCCATTGGCATTATCCAGAATGTCCTAGGCTCAATAGCCTCCATCAAGCATTAATTTTTTGTAAGCATAAAACATATGGTATCTTTATACTTTTCAACAATTTTCTCAGGGATTCTTTCTCTTGAATGCATCATGCTTTGAAAATTCTTGAAGTATCCCCATAGGGCTTTTTTCTCATCATGGCTTCTAATGCTATTTTAATGATTTCTAATTTAGGCAGCTACTGGTTTGCTAGTTAACCAGAACATATTCTTCATGCTTGGCAACTCATTCATAAAATAGAAGAATAGATAGATAATCAATGTACCAAATTTTAAGGGATAGTTTTTGCTTTCCTTGATCTTCTTTAGGTTTCTCAGTAGTTGGATTCTTAGCAACTCACACAAATCATAGTCAGCATTCTCTTTCACCATTTGATATGGGGTGTATATTGTAGTACCAGAGAAAGATTTCTCCTGGTTTGAGAAATAGATCTTGTAGCCTATGACCATAGAAGCAAATCTTACCACATGGTCTATGATGTCATTTATGGTTAATGCCCTCTTGTTAAATTGGGCTCCAATAGCCTCTGTAATAGTTTGATTCTTCATAGCTTTCGGCAAGGGCACACCTCCAATGGAATTTAACCATGTTATTGCCCTAATTGCTTCCTTGGTGATTTTGAAGGGCTACCCTAACCACATGAATTCATCATGAATTCAACTTAGGATATACTAGACCCATTTATACTCTACAAATACTAAAAAATCTACATATTGGATGAATTTCTTCTCTTGAAATACTTTGTATTCTTCCTTTAGGTCAAATTGATCATTGTTTAAATACTTTAGGTATGAATCTGAGAATTTGTCACCACCGAGCTCATCTAGAGAAACATCGATATATGCCCTAACGTCTTCCACATATAGAACTCCATATGGTATTTTCAAAAATGCACCCATTGGATCAACTTCAGTTGCTTTGAAGGGATGTTTCTTAAATTTGGGTCTTGGTCGCTCAATAACATCAACAACTTGTTGGGTTGCCATTGCAAAGATTTAATAAGGTTCCAACAGTAAATACCTTGTTATAATAAATTAGGGTTTTCTTCACCTAGATCCCTCTGAGTTCTTTGAATCTCTATTGATGCTTGAAATCTCACTTCAATCTCTTTTGGATATCTGATAGCTCAAATGCAAAGTGAATTAGAAGGCAAATGAGTTTCTTTTTAACCTTCGCACTTGACCTAATTATTATAAATGCTCATTCTCAAAAGCTGCTTGACTTTCCTTCTGATAGATACAGTCGATGTACTGCATTGACTCACTTTCTTCTGGATTTTACCACATATCTTTGTGCTAAACTCCAGCACTAACTATCTAGCTGGGGGTTTGGATTTTCAACATTGCTCCCCCTGAGCTAGAGCACCCAATTTACTTCCCAAAGGAAGTATCTACACCAAATGTTGGTGTAGATCTATCCTCTTCTTTAATTACTTCTTTCTTGATCCAGATCTTGTCCATTTCCTTCTTGGTTTCAATCAGATCAATCTTTTCTTTTCCCTTATCATTCCTCTACATTGTTTTCCTTTCTTTAGCATAGTAATTTCTCTTCACCTTCTTGCTTCTGTAGAATCTTGCAACATGTCCAAATTTGTTGCAATTGAAGTACACAATGTTTCCTTGTCCTTGATTCCTTCCTCTGAATGAATTCATCCTTGATCTACATTGATTAGCCATGTGTCCAAATCTATTGCATGCAAAACACTTTCCATTGAATGATTGACTATTCCTTGCATTGTAAGACCCATTTCTTACCAGATTTTTGCATTCATTTGATTTGGGACCACTTTTCTTGCAAATGAAACATTGACAAGAGAATGATGGAACATTCTGATTTACTCCACTCTTTCATTGAGTAGCTTTATGACCAAACTTATTGCAATTAAAACAATGGCCATTGAAAGATGGATACTTCTGAGCATTTGGTTGTCTGACTAGAGGTCTTCTAGGTCTTCTTCTTTGATTTCTGAACTAGTTTCCTCTATTTTGCTTTAACTTAGTGTTTGTTTAACCAAATTTTGAGCTTTCTCCTTTCTCAAATCCCAAACTTTGCTTAGCATCAACACTCTTTTGACTAGCAATCATCTCATCAAGCTTTACATAACTTAGCTTGAAATTTTCTTCATAGCTCTTGGCTTTTTCCAAGTCTTCTTTTCAACACAATTTCTTTTTCAAGTTTGGCACAATCTTTTAATTTGATTTTCATCATTAAATTTAGATCTTCTTCTGCTTTTGTTCTTTCTATAACTTCTACTTCCAAATCATTCAGGGTTTCATTTGCTGATATCAATTGATCACTAACTTCTTTATATTTATCTTTAAATTTCTTGACTTGTCTTTTTAATTTTGAGATGCATTCATCAGCTTCTTGTAAGTTATCCTTTAGATCCCTGATTTCTACCTCAGATTTTTTAAGATCAATAAGGGCTACTTCTAGTTACTTGTTGCTTTCATAATTTCCAAATCTTCTTGCTGCCATGATTACACTACCCCATATCTTCCTCAAGCTATTAGACTTTTTCCAAGGAACTTGGCTCTGATACCAATTGTTGATAATAAGGAATACTGAGAGGGGGGCTAAATCAATATTCCACAAAACTAATTCTTAACATATTTATTTATCCAATTTCCAAAGTTAATAATATGAAAGCAAAATAAACATAGGAACAACAACCATAAAGTCATAACACATGAACACCAAAATTTTTACATGGAAAAACCAAAAAGGGAAAACCATAGTGAGTGTTAGCTCACAATATATTAATATAGCACAATGCCAGATTACAAGAAGGCTCATTGCCTTACGGCTCACTGCCTAGAGAAATGCTCACTGCCAAAATAGGCTCACTGCCTAGAAAAAGAAGAAAGAAAGAAGAATGGCTCACTGCCATTTTGAACTGCTATGATTGCATCTACACATGCATGGTTATAGCTCTAATGAAGCATAGAAATATTGTCTCAAAACTCTTCATCTCTGACTTCTCTGTTTCACTGCTCTACTTTTACATAGGAGCAAGATCTATCTTTTCCTGCTCTTACACAATTGCTTTACTTCGCATGTCACACATTCACATTCGTAACACACACACACACCAAACATTAAATTTGACCCCATATATATATCCGCAACACTTAATATCTTCATATTAGGTCAGCATACTCAGATGAAGCATATAGTTAATAAACTTGTAGCTTGTCGACCAAATCCATTCATCAAAATACATAGCAGACCTAAATAACATTTGAAACATCTTCTCATATGTCAACTACAACTATAGAACCCTTTAGGATAAAGTTCTAATCAATATAACTTACCACACATAAATCAAACTATTATGTCAGCCTCAAACTCAGATTGCTACTGGTTCAGTTCAACTGTCAGACTACATATTTTACTGTGGACCACAGGGCTTGCTCAAAATCATATCAAAGACTCCTTAGAAATCACCAATCATATTTTTAGAACCACAGAGAATATTCTTTAGTGGAAAAATGTGGACCATCAGAAATCAGACTCTGTCAAACTCTGTCAAACACTATAGCGATACTCAACAACTTGCAACTATTTTTTGATGGACTTTAGATCTTACAACTCTAGATTTAGACACTTCATACAAGTGTTTACAACTCCTCAAAACTGCATAACAAAATGTGTACTTGTAGAGAAATGTGGATCATTTTACTTTACACTATACACTGTCCTTATCTTACTTCTGTTCATCCAGACTTAGATATTTTATTCAAATGACTGCTATAGGAAGTCATGACCTGAACACTAGAATATATCATCATTACGTAGCTATGATTCATCATACCTAAACTTCATTTTCAAGTCTTCATCTATGGAGGCATATTGATCCACTTTATGTCCCTTACTCTAAATACTTTTCATATTTAGTCATTCTGGCCTTCCGATCTTAAATACTCTTGTGCATTGTTGTTAAATCAAGTTGGTCTTCCAGAGTGATGTCTTCTTTGCCTTGTTGCCATCAATGACAACACTCAATTATTCAGCATGGCAGTGTCTCTTGCCAACACAATCTACCCCTTTGTCATTGATGGCAACATGTGATGTGTAAAACCATCAAGATTGAACTCTGCCACAAACATACTCTCCCCCTTTCTTTTACACATCTTGCTCTCTCTCCCAAAGCATCTATTTCACATTTCCTTCTCTCCCCCTTTGACATCAATGGCAAAGGGGCTATTTACAAATAAAAAAATTCTTTAACTTTTCTTTACCTAGCACTCCTCCTTACTATCTTATTTCTAAACCAAAATACCAAAATTGTTTCCTTCTAACCATCCACATATGTACAAGAAATCAAGAAATAAGAAACTTATTGATTTGTGGGAAAGATGTCTTATAGATATTCTTTAATTGAATTTCCACCAAGTCCCACTGCACCTTTGTATAGTTTAATATCTAAATATGTCCATTTGCTTGCATGAGTAATTCTTCTACTTTATCCACTATAGCAAGGGCCTCAGTCATCTTTCCAACTTTTTTAGCCTCTCTTATCAAACCAATCAAAGAAGTCATCTTAAAATTGACTATCTCTCTCAACTAACTCATTTGGTCTTTTATTGACTCCTTCTGACTCTGTAATTTATTTATTATGGCATGAGTATTTTCCACCTCTGCTCTTAGATATCCATTAATGTCTTTCAAAGGATCATAGTTTCTAGAGATTTTTACCAATTGTGTCTCAAGGCCTTCAATTTTGTCTTTTATTTCCTTAGTAGTTATGGGGCAGGATAAACAAAATTTATATAATGCATTGGCATCACCTATAGCATTTTGAATATTATTTACACTGTTATCTAACAAAATGTGAGCCTTGGAGCACTTATCTATCAATTATATTAGCCTCTTATTGTCAAATTCTTCCATGACCTTCTTATCTACTACTTTCTCAAAAGATTCAAAGTGACTATTTACAGACTCCATTAGTTTTTTTATTTGAAGTGGAGGAGACAGCGAGACATCTATCTTAATATCAGGCACTATCATTTCAGAAAAAATTAGGGCTTCATCCATCAACACATTATCTTCTATGTGAGACTACAAAATTTCTTCTTGAGCAGTTCCCTGAAAGATTGTTCCAAGTTGAAGTTTTTGCAAAGGAGAAATGTTGGATAAATTGATCTGTCCATCAAAGGATGGCACTTGCAATAGTTGTGGTGAAGACATGATTTGTGGTTGCCTTTGCTTTGCCAAAAATTCTCTAATGGAGTCTAATGGAGAGACTCCAGAACATTCACCCACCTTACCCTTTTTCTCCTCTTCAGATATCATATGAGAATCTAGAGTTTCCAAAGTGAAGCTCCCATCATGTACTACTTCTCCTTTTTTCATTTCCCAAAACAAAGGCATTATCCACAACATAACTAGCTTGATCTGTAATAGTCTCATTTTGTTCTTCTTTTTCTTCAACTATCCTATCTTCAGATGGCTCTCCCATCTCTTTAGTATCTTCTTTGTTTTCCAGAAGAATAGGAGAGGTAACAGAAGAATTTGCTACATTTATTTCATCCTCTATTTCCCTCTTTTCTTTTAGAGAATTGTTGACATCTGCATACTCAAATTGAGCATCAACTTCCTAAGGAGTGTTGTCTTTAGCAGGTTCTTCCTCTCCTTTTCCTTCATGGGTCATACCCAACCTTTGTGCCAAGTTAGCAACCTTGTCTACAATTTCCTTCTGTAATCTATCAAAGTCATCTTTATCTTTACTCATGAGAGTGTTTATTCTCTGCTTTGTTCTTAGTTCTTTTGAGTATAACTTGGCCAATGTGGCCTTATTCTCTTCTATCAAAGAAATATTGATGCTTTTCAAAGCAAATTCATTTATTTTTCCTTCTTCCTTAAATGCTTCTCCTCTTCTATCCATTAGAATTTTCACACTTCTATAGGAACTTGACTAGCAATATCTTTCATATCAACTTCATATATTATGATATACTTTATAATTGCCTCAATTATAGTGGCCTTGTCTATATCGTTAGCTTTATTATACAGATTTGCAGTACCCGTTAAAGTATCATCTTTTGCAATATTTGCCAAAAGAGCATCTAGTCTCATTGGAGAGTGAGGACTTACTGGTTTTAGTGGTTCCTCCATTTGACTTTCAACTGGAGGCACTTTGCTTGACTCTCCTTTCTTCTTTTTCTTCATATGCTCAACCAACACTTCCTTTTCTTTCTCTATGTCTTCTTCACTTTCAGATTCTATAATTTGAGTCTTTCTTCTCTTGGCACCTGCTTCACTTTGTGAAGCATCTTTTGTCCTTCTCTAGATCAGTTTAGGTTCTACCACTTCTTCTTCTTCCTCAATATCATCATGAATCACATAGTCCTTTCTATTTGATTTTAGCTTAACCCTTCTCTTCCTTGCAGGCTATTGTTGTACAGAAGCATTGGCTACTTCATTCTTCTTAGAGATGGTTGCTGGTATGGCTTCGGAGGCTTTAGTAATTGTATTAGAGGAGGTAGAAAAGCTTGTTCTTGGCTTCACCAAAGAGGATTTCACCTTTACCAGAGCACTATTATGCTCCACAAGGGTACTAGTCTCCTTTCTCTTTGCTTCACTGGTGGCTGGAGGGGTGATATCTATTCTACTTGATCTTTTTGTGCCAACTGTAGTCTCAGTAGCACCTAATTCTTCCTCAGCTCTAGCTCTTGCTTGCTAGACTCACTCTTTAGATATGCCTATGCTTTCAACACACTCTACAACTATCTTTTGATTTTTCTTCTTGGTTTGAGGCATGGTCTGTTCCATGTGAATTTTTAGAGATTTTTCTTGGTATATCCCAAATCTTTCTTTGTTGGGATCCTTAGGAATTTTCAGTAGTATATCTACTAGACCAATTATTTGGTTTGAAGGCATTTCATAACCAAGTTCTAGTATCAACACAGTCCTAGGCTCAATAGCCTCCATTATGCATGTATCTTTTGTTACTAAAAAGGTAATGTCATTTTGATACTTCTCTACCAGTTTTCTTGGTATCCTCTCTCTTGCCTACATTTTCTCTTGAAAAGATTTGAAGAAATCCTAGAGTGATTTCTTTTGAGCTTCTGCATCACTGAAACCAAATAGGTAGCCTCTGATTTGATGGGCTACATATCTATCTGATATCTATATTGTATTTTTGGTTCTAGGGATTTCATTTAAGATGTAGAACATCAAACATATGATTAGAGTGCCAAAACTAAATGGATATTTAGAGTCTTTTGTCTTTTGCAAATTTTCCATTAGTTCTACTCTCAAAAATTCACACAAGTCAAAGTTTTCTCCATTCATCACCATCTCATATGCTATATTAATGGTGGTTCCAGACACAAAATTTTCTCTGTTGGAAAAGTAGAGCTTGTAGCTAATCATCATGGATACATATTTTATAGTAGCGTTCTTTATATCATTAACAGTCAAAGATGTTTTGTCATACTTGGCTCCTGTCTACTCCATTACAACTTCATTCTTGATGGATTTGAGCACCGACATAGGTCTGATTAAGTACAAACTAGTTACAACCCTAATTGCTTCTTTGTTAATCAAATGTGGAGTGTCCAACCAAAAAAATTTATCATGCATTCTGCTCAGAGTATATCTCACCCATTCATCCACATAATAGAGAATGGGAAACTTATTCCACACATCAAGACTCTTCTCCGTCAAGGATCCATACTCTGGTTTTAGTTCAAAATCATCACCAGTAAGTTCATTGAACTAAACCTCATTCAATTTTGTATGGTTGTATTCTTCCATCTTGACATGGATGTATGCCTTAACATCCTCAGTATTTAATACTCCATATGGAATATGCAAGAAAGCACCTTCCGAATCATCATTCATGGATTTATCGAGATGCCTCTTGAATTTAGGTCGTGGATGCTCAAAGACCTCAACTACTTTTGGTGTAGCCATTGCTAATGAATTTAGAGGCTTCAATGCAAAGTTTACAAAGAAATAGGTCAAACCAGAAAATACCTTTTCTTCACTTGTTGCTCTAGGGTTTGAAAGCACTAAATCTTGGGGACACTTTGATCTCCTTTTAGTTACATTGTTCATCTCTTCCTTGCTTGAAAATTTGATTGCAATATGAATTTTGTTCAAGTATAATCGATTATAACCCCTTTTTCCTTAAACTAATTTGCCATAAATGCCTTGACTGATAAAGCTATCAAACATTTCTTTGTATACACAATCATCTTCAAATGCTCTATAAACTTCCACATTAGGATATTTTCTATTGTGATCTTCACCAAAGACTTAAGTAAGTCGATCTTTATCTCATATCTTCATGTTGAGGCATCAGAACCATTCCTTTGGCAGGGGAGAAAATATTTTCAATAAAGCTCCCCCTGAGCTAAAGCTCTAATCTTAGTTTCCAGAGAAAACATCTGCATCAGACGTAACTTCATATATATCCTTAACCTCTATTACATCCTTCTTTATCCAAATCTTATTCATTTCCTTCTTAGTCTTTTCCAGATAAACCTTTTGTACTGGTTCATTCTTCTCTACTGGATTATCCTTCTTCATGTTTCTACTTCTACAAAACCTAGAGATGTGTCCAGGTCTATTGCAATTGCAGAAAACAACATTTCTCTGACCAGTATTCCTTCCATTCATTCTAGATCTTCATTGATTAGCTTTATGCCCAAATCTATTGCATGTATAACATTATCCATTGAAAGATTGAACCATTCTATCATTGTTATAGACATTCCTCATTTGACTTCTACACTCACTAGTTCTATGACCAATTTTCATGCAATTAAAGCATTGACCAAAGAAAGATTGAACATTTTGATTCCTTCTACTTCTACATTCTATTGTTTTGTGTCCATACTTATTGCAAGAATGACAAAAACCATTGAAAGATGGGTACCATTGAGCATTTGGTTGTCTGACTAGTGGTCTTTTATTCATTTGATTCTAGATTTGCTTGCCATTGTTCTTTTGTTTTAAGCATTTTATGTCTGACTTGAATTTGAACTTTCACCTTTTTCAAATCCTAAACCCTCTTTATCATTTAGACCTTTCTAATTTACAATCATTTCATCAAGATTTGCAGTGCTGATCTTGAGTTTTTCTTCATGACTCCTTGCTTTCTCTAGATTAGATTTCAAATTCACAACCTCTTCTTCAAGCTTTGTACATTTTTTAGATTTGCTTTCCACAACTACATTAAGACATTCCTCAATTCTTTTCTTCTCTTCAATCAGCACTTTTAGATCTGTGATGGTTCCATTTGCTTGCTCTAATTGTTCACTGACTTCCTTATGCTTGTCTTTGAGCTTCTTGACTTTCTCTTTTAATTTCTTGATGGACTCATTTGTTTCCTTGATATTTTCTTTCAGATCTCTATTTTCTCCTTCGGTTCTTTCAAGATCTTCAAGAGCAGCATTAAGTTATCCTAATTTTTCAAGCATACAGTCTTCTTCAATGAGAGTAATAGCAGGAATCTCTTCCAGAGGAATAGGCAACCTTCTAGAAGCCATGTGTTCAATCTCCAAGATCTTCCTTGAGCAGTTACGCTTCTTCCAAAGGACTTGGCTCTGATACCAATTGTTGAACACCAAGAATACTAAGAGGGGAGTGAATCAGTATTCTCTTAAACCATTTACACATCAAACATTTTAATCCATTTAGCATATTCGCAGTAAAGGAAATTAAGCATAAAACATGCATCCACAATTCATAACACATAAACACCAGGATTTTTAGGTGGAAACCCTAAAATGGGAAAAACCATGGTGAGGATTACCTTACAATATATATTAATAAGGTAACCAGTTAAGGTTGTTACAATTGGTGGACTCACTGTCCAAGAATGCTCACTACATGTGGCTCACTACAAAAGACTCACTGTCCTGAAAGAAAGAGATAGAAGAGAAGAATGGGTGGTTCACTTCTAGGATTGAATTGTTTACAATTGCATCTAACACATGCATGGAGCATAGTTCCAATAAAGCTTAACATATAAAATAATACTCATCACACTGTTCTCAAACACCAAACTGTGCTACTCTACATTTACTCAATTTTCATCCAAAGGTACTAGTAGCATAACACATATCTCCTCTCTATCACCACATCAAAAAAACATCAAAAACAATCCTTCATATATATCCGCTTCTTTCACAACATCAATTAGGTCAACCTAATTGGATGTAACATGCAAAGTATGCCATATAGAACTTGTCGGCCCCAAATCTTCACATACATGCTTTGCGCCAAAATTTAAACTTTGAGATAGGTCAGCATGGACCTAAGATATCTCCCACTTAACTCCACAAAGCATATCTACCCTCCACACAACATCAACACCTTCAGGTCAGCTCCACTAGAAAGATAACAATAATATGAACTATTTGTTATTTCACAAATCGGTATGCAGATCTCCAAAATTCCTAAAACTTGGAATATACATGCTATAGACATTCATAATCTTATCCTCAAATCTACATAGAAAACCATTCACTTGCAGTGAAATGTGGAGTATCTCAAATCATCACTGGCACTGCCAATGCATTGTCTATAGAGAGTGCGATACTCTATCAACTTTAACTCTTATTTTGGTGGACTTTAGGACTTGAAACTTTGGATTTGGACTCTCTAAATATTCACTATCAACACATTACAACTACAAAGAAAGATATTTCATGCTAGAGAAATACAAATCCATTTGCTTACATGCTCTGTGCTAGAAACAACTATGCACTGTTAGGCTGGACTTCTGTTGTTTACACCTTTCACACTGGAGATCATTAGTAAGCGAAATTCTAGATTTAGATGTATCTAATGACCAATAACCATATGGCAGAACCACAGAGCAAGATCTTCAATAGTGGACTAATATGGACCAAATTACCAGAACTCTGTAGCTTAGTCTTACCAGAGAGACACTTAGCCAAATTTCATAACATATCTTCTTATCAGATCAAATCTTCTTGTACAGTAGTCTTCTATGAAGAGTAAAGTCATCTTGTGAGGAAGAGGATCAAACCCTCTTGCAAAATTATCAATCAAACTAATCTACACACTTGTCTACTTATCCTTATGCCTAGTTATCACTTTCCAGATCACTATACCATTATCCTATGTTGTCACTATCTCTGTCCTGTGGTGTTACTAGTTTTGCTATTCTCCGGACCACTGTATCTTTACTCTTTGAAGCCAAATTTTATCCTTATCTTTGCTCAACCAGTTGACACTAATGACAACAAGAAACTAACATGTTGACATCAATGATAACACTAATAGCAGCAATTGCACATAATTGCAACACATCCTCCATAAAATCTTGTCATAGAATATGCTAAAAATAGTAGGAGTTAAACAAGACCTAGGAAGAATCCCATGCTGCATTGGAAGTTGAAATGGATAGCCAGGCAAGGACATACTAGCTACAAAATTTAATAAGATGTACAAAAATATTTATTTGAGGTACCCCAACTTGGTGAGGTCCTAACTCCTAGCCCAATGTGTGAAAATCAAACTTCTTTGGTGTGTTGAAAATATCTCTAGAAGACCTATGCTAAAAATAAAAACCCTAAAGGATTTTCAGACAAATAGGGCCCCATAAATGCTCTTAAGACCTTGAAAAGGGCAATTTACATAAATGTAGAAAATATCTAAAAATTAAATATTAAATTGAAACTATTTGCATATCAGTTTCACTAATCCATGGGAAATATTGAATGGGATTTTGGGTCCCCAAATTAAATTATTAGAAAGGGGACATTACACTTGTACAACCTATATGTAATAGAGTATATATGAACAATTCAATTGTGCAATGGAGATCTATTTTTTGTCAAATCTACCATGTGAATAATAACTAGCTTGAGAAAGGATAGCTATCTGTAAGCAACATTATTCAACATCTTAACCCATCCTTAGATATAATTGTTATAACCACCCACTCCTATGTCCCAAACACAAGATAACACACAATTGAGTGTTGGGCATAACAATCAATTACAATGCAATTGAACTCATGAAAATACCAACATTGATAATTACCTTGTAGGCTTTTCATAAGCCTTGAACTCCAAATTTGAATATTCAATTTTACTACTTAATTAAAGTTCATAATAAAATAGAAATTTATCTTATAGTATTTAGGGTTAAAACAATGTATGCTAAAATTCTAATTTATCCTTTTATGAAACAACTCAAGAAGTAATTAGCATATTCTCATAGAACCCCACGTTTAAGAACACAAATGGGTATTAAACATATAACTTCAACCCACCTCACAATACTTCCTAATAATCCAAACATGACATGCATCAAGTAATCTTTCAATAGAATCCTTTTTGAATAATGTCCCATGTTTAGAACCCTAGTTCTAAATTAGATTAGAGCTTGGCTCAAGGTACACAAGAAACAATTATTCCCATTAACTATCCACATGGTCTTACCTAACCATAACTTTCTATAAAATCTATATGGATTTATTCCCAAAACACATCCATAAGGTTTTTAAAAGTCATTACAAAAGAAATCTATATGGATTATACAATTATCACCCCTATATAAAATCTACATAGTTTAGATTAAGAGTTAGCTTAAGAATAAATAATATAATAACCCTACTCTACTTGAATATCATCCACTTCAATTGTCAAACAATCAATATCAATTTTACACCTCTTTCACATCAAAAAGTGGTAAATATTTGTCCTATTTTTTATTTGCTAAAATTGATCTTTAACTCTTTAAGTGGATGATATTTAGGAATAACCATAATACCCAATCACATAGATAATCATATTTAAACACTGGTATAAAAAACACTATTCCAAATAATAAAGAACCATATAAATTCTCTCATCAACCCCACAACACTATAATTTTCTTTTTAAGCCTTATTAAGAAATACAACAAAATACATATGACATATATTCATAGTAATTCTTTCGCAAGACCTCTTAACAAGCATAACAATGTACACGTTCCTCTATAGAAACTACAAAACAATACACCAAAAAAATTACTAGACACCACGTCAAGCTCAGGGTTGTTGATGTTATAGCAGCTTCAGGAGGTTATGGATGAAGTGATGCGACCCTACCAAGGTGCCTCCTCCCATAATACATATGCAAGATCAAATTAGGATATTCAAATAAAAAAAAATCTTGAATGCTTCCATCAAATCTTCTTCAACATTATGGTTTGATTTCCAGTGAGCGAAACCTCTAGTAGAAGCATATCCGCACCATCTACTGCTAATGAAGTGTAATTATGCACTGTAATAATCATAGTTCGTGCCAAATACTTCATCACTGTTGAGGTGGATAACTAGGTGATAATGCTGGCCTTCCCTCGGGATGAGCGGGTGACGACAACAATAAACAAACTCAGCGCTGGCATTTATGCATTTCTACCCATGAAAATGGTGACTGGATTGCCATTCATCATACAGGTGGACTTCATGCTGGTGTCGTCAAGAGAGTATCAGGTGGGACAATAAATGGAATTAAGGGATTCTCGACTGTATTCCCTCCACCTTCTATTCAGCCTTTATTTTCCTTATCAAAAGTGTGGAACAAGCACCACCATTTGCGAGAAGCTATTGCTTTGACAAATACCTGCCACTTTGTCATGCTTTGTATCCTTAGTTAGAAAGCATTTGACAGGCTATCCAAATCTGCCTGAAAATAGAAAAAATCATTCTCTATGAAGACCAGAATACGTACTGCACTCCTACGCAAGCTCATTGATTACTTCCTGAGTTCAGAGACATATTGCTATACTCTGTAGTTCAAAACCAGGGAAAACCCAATACTCTATGCTCTAATGAAGTGTTTGTAATTCATCTAAGTATTGACAATCTACTCTGCTTGCAATTCTTGGGAGTGGAATTTGTAATATATGAGTGGTGCGCCCTGTTAAGTTTTCCAAATCTGATCAGATTTTTCCTAAACCTGCTCTGATACCATGTTGAGACATGGACCAGCTAGGACTTGAACCTAGGACCTTCCATTTGCTACTAGAGTGCTCTACCACTGAGCTATTGGCCCCTCTTGGACCAGTCCATCGTCAGTCTGGGTGTGGCTTACACCAACACCCCCCCTTAAGCCACACCTCTCATGTGCTTGGGGCTCCTAGCCTGGCCTGGCTCTGATACCATGTTGAGACATGGACCAGCTAGGACTCGAACCTAGGACCTTCCATTTGCTGCTAGAGTGCTCTACCACTAAGCTACTGGCCCCTCTTGGACCAATCCATCGTCAGTCCGAGTGTGGCTTACACCAACCAATAACTATGGCTCCAAAATCTAGTGAGTACTTTCTTTGAAATCCTTCTCCCATAAAATAATGCCACCCAAAACCTAAATAAATGTTGTACCCTTAAATAGGAATGTCACCATGATATATATACCCCACTTGCTCTTCGATATCTAAACTAAAAATTGATAGATACAAGGTTTGAGAATGGCAGTGAATACCAAGTATCATGGACAGTCAGAATGACATGAATACCTCCAAAAATTTAAAAACCAAAGTATAAAAGTTCAATCTAATGCTTTGAGTGAAGAAAACTCTTGTCAGAAAATGATGCAACTAATGCATGCATAGAGGACCAGTCCATCACCTTTTGTCCCTCGAATAACTCAACAAATGAAAGCTACGTACTACCCACTAGAACATGAATTAATTCTATTTTTAATGACTTTGTTGTATGCTATAAGTTTCAATTCCTTACAATAGGATCAAGTTGGTAGCAGATTTAGGTGTTTGTGCTGATTCTACAAAACAGAGGGCTATGTAATCATGATTGCTACTATTGTTTATCAGCTATCCCAGTTGGAACAGCAGGATCCTTGGCTCATGCTGGTGGTTGGGGGACTGTACATTTGCTATTCTTTTTTGGGTCCTGTTGAATATTTTATTTTATACTGTTCAAATTTTTTCTTGTACAAAATACTAACAGCTTTGGCTGCCTTTGTGTTGCTCCTTTGTTATTAGTTGTGACTGATTTCGCAGCAGTTTTGGTTGTTGTTTTCTATTTAAATTTGTAATTTTGCTTCATTCAATAAAAAAAAAGATTAAGTCAAGTAATAGGATTTAAGGCCGAGGCTTTAGCTAAGCCCTCCATTTCCTTTAATTAAATTTTAAAATTTAAAATTAAACTTTAACCACCCATGGTCATTGGTCATTACAAATCTTAGATTTAACTAATAATAGAACTCGGTGCTATTTACAACATACCCCTTATTAGGGGTCATAGATTTTATAAATATAACTCTAATTTCACATGCACACACATATATTAATTTACTCAATTGGTTGGATTCAATCACCAATTATATATATATATATATAAACTTAATTTATATGATAACAAAATTTGTATACCTTTTTTAATTTTTGTATCCATTTTAGCCCTTTGTCATGTATGTCTTTTGTGTCTCATTTTGAGCCTTTTTTCCTATAATTTATTGTCTCTTAGCCATGTTGATCCCCTTTCCAATATTGTCTTAGTCCTTGTTTAACCTCTCTAAGAGTTGTCTTTGATCTAATTTTTTACCCCTTCCTATGTCCTAAGCCTTTATTTATGTTTCCCCTTATTAATGTCATTCTGAAAACTAGCTACAAAATTACTCAATCAGAACCAAATATTTTTATTTTTTTGAAAGATGAAGAATAACACTTTACTGAATGACAATACCCATAGCATGCATCTTCACCTTGTGTGTTGTCATTGCAAGATCAATTGGATAGATAGACTCATCAACTAGATATGCAAGCCGTAAGAAAGGGAAAGTTGTCATGCCCACATTGCATATGGACAATGCACACTAACACTTTTTTTAATACTTATTTTATCACACTACACTTGTTAGTGCAATCGTGCTCACTCAACATCACTGCACATGCAACACAATGAGTAGCATGCCATATTATGTGAAGAGGAATGGTCATCGATGCAAGTGATGTGGAGCCCATTCCACACATCCTAAAAGTTGAAGGCTTCTTAAAACAATGAATGCCATCACCCTACATGATGCCTCAAGGGAGGATCCTATGTGAGAAAAACTCCCCATGGGCTCTGTTGACTTTTTCCCAGACTGGATGCTTGTTCCCAGATTTCCCTACAAGGTAGCCATCAGTGATCAACAGGATCTCTGGGCCAGGGGGTCAACAGTATAGGAGATAGACTCTATATTTTATCTCCTCTTCTTCTTCAGGCTCTGCAAGACCTAGGGGGGTATTCCCTACTCAACATCCATGAGGATATGCATGCAAGGCTGGGATGTTGACAGAAAGCAGATGAGTCCTCCTGTAAGTAGACCAAAACTGAAAGATAAGGGCAAAGGGGCTAGCTTTGGGCCTATTTGCAGTTGTAGACAGAGGACTGAGGTTCCTAAAACTAACTCTAATGTCCTAATGTTGGTTTTAGATTTTGCTTTGGAGTTTAAGTGTGGATGCAAAGCTGGATATGGTTATAACACAAAACAAAGCGTGATTGGTGCCTATCCAGGGCCTGGAGTCAGTAGACATACACCTGTGAATGATCAGCATGAACAACTAAAACTGGATTTCAAGGGGATATGTGTGATACCTGCCTTACAGGCATCTCCCAATACAAAGTGTTAGGTTATCTCTACTTATGGTATCCCTACTGCAGTATATCCCTCCCAATGTTCAACCTGAAAACAGTTTAATCTACCCCTTGAGCAGAAGTTAAAAGATCAGACATTCAACATAGGAATTCTATGCTCTAGAATCTAAACATTACCAAACATCTAGATTCAGAAGAAGAATACATGCAATACTGGAGACAGAATTAACACAACACATGCTCAACAGCATTTCTCATATAAGTTTAATCATGAAATCAGTGGGTTCATGCCAAAAACAAACAACAAGAGATACATAAACTCACAGGTAAGCTGTACAGAGCAACCAGATCAGCTTGTTATGCATTACAGAGCCAAAATCATCAACTTTCAACAACCTCTCAAATGAGCAACACAACCTGCTTATAACAGCCAGGTAGGTGCTCAGCATTTAATTACATGGTTGACCAAAATTTCGCCAGATACACAGTATCATGAAAATGGCGCTCAAACACAACCAGATTGGCGCCCAAACTTGAATGCAGCAGGTAGGGGAGGAGACAGGAAGATTTCTCGAGCCCTGCGCCCCTGTCCGCTGATGTACACCCTCAGTCGGGTACAAGATCAACCCACGCCATCGCCCATACCTCTGCAACAATCGCCATTAATGGCGCACCAACCCGCGGCCTTGGGAAGATCATCAAATCTGCAATCGCAACCATTTCCTGCCGAGACTCATCATCATTATGTTTGAAAATGCAGGATAACAATATCCCACATGCACCCCGCGATGACCTCTATAACACCTTATATACTAGGTCATGAGCATATATCATGTCGGCGCTTTTGCTCCTGACGACACTAGTATAGACCTCATCATCATCATCCTCCAGCAGCATGATATCCTGTTGTTCGAAATATCACCCTGATGTCATCATGATAATTGAAATATAGCCTTCATGATAATCGGCACAACCTGATCCTTCGGAGGAACATCCTCCTGCTGAGCTTATAACAAAAGTCTGGCCGATGAACATCCTGATGACATCATCATCATATACTGCTGACGTCATCATCACATCTGCCTACTACGCACCTCCTCATATCCGGATGACGTCATCATCATGTTTACAAATATCAGGAGGTCATCACAAGATGATCAGTGTTAGAGATATGACCCCCGCGGACCTTGATGACGTCATCATCATATTAACATCATCATGATATTCGGAAGACAACCGGATATTTGGAAATATCCTCTTGACGTTCAAACATCAGGCTGCACTGTAGCTCCTCTATAAGATCGGGGCGATAACTGAATATGATGATGATGCTTGAAAAAATCACCCCCCGGAGATAATGCGCGAAACCAACAGGCGGATATCTCCTTGATATCAGCATCATCATGATGCTCGAACAAAACATATATCCGGGTGATATGAAAATATCACCCCCTCCTTCGGAAATATCATGATGCAGATAGGCAGAAAGAAAAATATTACCCTGATATACGGATGACGTCAGCATCATCAGGATGAGAAACAAAGAACAAGAAGTGATACAACATCATCAGGATGATATTGACTAAGATCATCCTGACGTTCAAAATATGATGACCCCAGTGAATATCGGGTCGCACTTAGAACTCTTCGACAACATCATCAGGATGATATTAACCAAGATCACCCGATGATAAAATATCACCCCGGTGAAATATCATGAAGGCAGAAAATATGATGACCTCCGCAAGCAGCAGGATGATAACTGGAAATATCATGATGATGACGACCCTTAGGAAAAAACAAGTCAGGTCGAACACTTAGAGAATAACCCCTTCAAGACACCGGGGCGACATCATCATCATGTTTGAGCAAGGTGATATTCGGAAAATCACCAGATACTTGAAAAGATCACCCCCGCAAGCAACTGAGGGCGCACTGTAGCTCACCAGTATCATCAGGATGATAAGCAAACATCACCCGACAGTTGAAATATGATGATGATGATGAGAAAAACAAGCCGACGAAGAACATGCTGATGAAGATCATCATCGAAGACAAGATGATGATGACGACCTCCTCCTCAGAAAAAATATGATGCTGCGGCTGAAAAACGCTGAGGAGGTCCAACACTTAGAAAAATTGGGCAAGAAGATGAAGGCTTCAGATGAAGAAACCTCCTGATCATGACAAATCAAACCCAGGTCAAAATAAGTGCTAACAGTGGCTCCGAATGGGGACGTACAGGTGAAAACCTGCAGCGAGAACCAGATCTCCGGGCAGACCTGACAAAAAGCAAAAAACGCGAGCTGCACAAGGCATTTACACTACATACATATTTTACAAATGTGCACAGCAACCAGATATTCATGCAAAGTAGAACTTAAGGAATTGGCCATGCACAGGCAATTCCAGAATTTCACCATCTAGGGCCTGGAGGAAATAAGAATCCTCCCCATGAGTATTGCAAACCTGATATGGGCCCATCCATAAGGGCTGAAATTTACCATGTTTACCCTTTTCCTGATCTTTAGCATTCCAAATAAGCACCAGATCATTGACTTCAAACTTCCTTTTTGTAGTTCTCCTGTCAAACTAATATTTCATATCCTGTTGTCTTTTGAGATTGATCTGGTGGGCTTTCCTTCTGTCTTCATCCAATGCAACCAGCTGATTCACTCTTTCTGTCATGGGATCTTCAATCTCCTCATCATTATCCTGAATGAATCTATAAAGTGGTAGGAGATTGTTTATGGGCAGTCTAGCTGATGCACCATATACTAGCTCAAAAGGTGACTTCCCAATAGCCCTTTTCACAGTCACTCTGTCAGCCCATACTGCTAAGTTCAACTTTGAGTCCCAAGCTCTCTTGTTCTTGTCCAGTATCCTCTTGACAATTTTCATGATGCTCTTATTGCTTGATTCTGCTTGACCATTTCCTTGTGGGTGATATGGTGATGTATATGACAGATTTATCCCATACTTGTTGCAGAAATCAACAAACTCACCTGATCTGAAGCACATAGCATTATCAGTGATAATCTTAAATGGTACTCCAAACCTGATGATGATGTTCTCTAGTATGAAATCTGTCACCACCTTACTTGTAGCTCTTTTAGTTGGTATGGCCTCAATCCATTTGGTAAAGTAGTCAGTTGCCACCAAAATCCAACTGTGTCCCCCACTTGATTTGTCTGCAATCTCCCCTATAAAGTCAATTCCCCATTGCTGGAATGGAGCATCCACAGGTACAGTTCTGAGGGGCAAAGCACCATTATATTTCAGCTTTCCTGAGAATCTCTGGCAAGGGTCACACTTCCTTACTAACTTCTGTGCATCTGAAAAGAGAGTGGGCCACCAATATCCTGCCCTGAGAATTTTATGAGCTGTTGTTTGGGCAGTATAATGGCCACCACACAATCCTTTATGCATGTCAATCAAAATATTGTTAGCCATGTTCTTATCCACACATCTCAGCAACACACCATCAGGATTTTTCCAGTACAGCTCACCTTGAACAACAACATACCTGATTGCATGTAGCTTCAGAGTCCTCTTTTGATTGTCACTGAAATGGGAAGGACAATTCAGATTTTGCAAATAATAGACAATATCCTTGTACCATTCAGATCCTGATACACTTACATTCTCATCTTGGACTGCATTAACTTGGCATGCTTCCAAGTTTGACTGTGCCATCATCTTGGCTAATCCTTGTCCCCTTATCAACTTAGTAACTTGTATGTCTATGTTGAATTCCTGCAGTTTGTTTATCCATCTGCACCTTCTTCCAGTCACCTCCTGCTGAGTGAATATGTCTTTGACTGCAGCATGAGGTACATATGCAATGATATATGACCCTACCAGGTATGGTCTGAAACTTTTTATGGCTCTAACTAGTGCATATGCCTGCTTCTCCATAATGTCATACTTCAACTCAGAGGCCTGCAGGGACATACTGAAGAAAGCAATGGGCTGTTCAAAACCATCTTCATTTTTCTGTAACAAACATGCAGCTACAGTATGAAAGGAAGCAAATGAGAACACTTGGAATGGCCTAGAAAAATCAGGAGATTTAAGAACAGGGGCCATCTTGATTGCCTCTTTTATATTCTGAAATGATTCTGCTGCTTCCCTTTCCCAGTTGACAGTTGCATCCTTCTTCATCATCTTGGAGATGTTCCTTGTGATTTCTGCAAAGTTGGGAACAAATCTTCTAACAAAGTTTATCTGTCCAAAGAAGGACTGAACTCCTTTCACAGTTTTTGGCGTTTGAATCCTGTCAATAGCTGCCACTCTCTCTGGATCTATCCTAACTCCATCTTTGGAAACAATATGTCCCAGAAGTTTTCCTTCAACTACTCCAAAGGCACACTTCTTTGGGTTTAAAGAAATACCATATTCTAGTGCTCTTATGAAGATCTGCTCCAGATGCATACAATGCTGCTCCTCTTTCTTTGAGTAGGCAGTCAGGTCATCCTGATATACTGCCAGGATTGAATCAATCAGCCCTGCAAAAGCAACATCCATTGCTCTTTGAAATGTAGCACCTGCATTTGTTAGTCCAAATGGCATTCTAACATACACATATGTTCCCCATGGAGTGGTAAAGGCAGTCTTATATTGTTCTGATTCCTTTACCTTCACCTGGTTATATCCTGAAAATCTATCCATCATGGACAGGAGTTCACAACCAGTCACTCTCTGCAACATAGCCTCCATATTAGGCAGTGGATAGTTATCCTTCAAAGAGGATACATTCAAGTTCCTGAAATCCACACAAAGCCTAATATCACCATTCTTTTTCCTGACTGGGACAAGGTTAGACACCCAAGTTGAATGTCTTATTGGCACAATTATTCCAGCATCCCTGAGCCTTTTGAGTTCTTCTTGCATCTTAGGAGCTAAGGTAGGATTTATAGGTCTCTGCCTTTGTCTAAATGGCTTAGCTTCAGGCTTCAGTGGGATCTCATGCTGGAATAAGTCTTCTCTATAAGCTTTTAGGTCCTCATATGACCAAGCAAAAACATGTTTATACTTTCTCAATAATGCAATCAGCATACTTCTTATGTGTGGTTTGAGCTGTTTACCAATATATACTTTCTAAGGGGCCTGAGATGTCCCCAAATTTATTTCTTCTAAATCCTCCTTATTAGTGGGGGATGTCCTTGTGACCATTTTGTCTCTACTGTCAAAGGCTCTTTCCAAAGCCACTAACCCTCTAGGGATCTTGTTAGTCTTCAACTGAATGATCTCTTTTCCCACAAGGGTCTCTTTTCCATTTACAGTTTCTACAAAAGCTTGGAAATCAATCTGTTGGTTCTCATATTCATCTATGCAGTGCAAAAATTTCAGCAAATCCCTATCATCATTAAAAACTTGCCAACTGCATATGTTTTCTGGTATGGCAGGCCTAATTTTAACTTCTACATCTGTGACACCTGACAGAGTGATGTCATCTGGCCTTATTGCCACATTGGCTAAGAAATCAGCCATAACATTTTTTGACCTTTCTACCCAGCCAATTGAAAATGCATCAAATAATTCAATAGTATCCCAAACAGCATGCTTGTATTGCTTCAGTCTTTTATTCTTTGCAGCATACTTATTTCTGATTTGGGATACAATCAGCTCAGAGTCCCCAAATACTCTTAACATCTTAATCCCATGTCTGAGAGCAATATTCAGGCCTAAGAGTAAAGCCTCATATTCTGCAGTATTGTTTGTGCAATCAAACCTCAGCAAGAAAGAAAATTTGAGGAGCTTACCAGTTGGAGACAGGAAGACAACTCCAGCTCCAGAGCCTTCTTTTGCACAAGCTCCATCAAAAAACATAGTCCATAAGCCTTGCTGATCCAACTCATCAATACAGGCATTTTTCTTTTTATCTTCTGCATCATCTGAGACAACCTTGAAGTTATCACAGTCATTGTCTACAAAGCATACTTGTTCATTTGCTTCTTGGTCTTCCACTGTCTCTGATGATCTTTGCTCTCTGCTTAGCTTGACATCCCTGCCATTCATTGGAATCATGGCATATGACAGGTCCAGCTGCATACTTCCACCAATTAGTGCTGCCCATCTTCTTGACAGCAACATACCATATTGTGGCTTGATGTCAACCACTATTATATTCATTGTGTATCTTTTTTCAGGAAATGCTGCCAGTTTGAAATCTACATCCTTCATGATTCCAATAACTGGTACCTCTCTGGCATCCATAGCATAACACTTCCCACATGCCTTGTCAATTTTTAATCCAGTTTGCTGCATGATAGCCAAAGGCATGACATTTGTGGATGCTCCAGAGTCAAGCATACAATTTCTAATTATTTTACCATTTATAACCAGGGAAACATAAAATGGTTCCACCTGTGAAGGACACTTTGTCATGGTCATTCCTAAATAGACTTCAGGAGTCTCATCCTCTTCATTACACATGACCTGTTTCTCACCCTGGGTCTGATCATTTTGCTTAGCTTGAAAAGGTACCCCTGAGATTAGGGATATTGTCCTATTCTTGATCTCTTCCACTTTCATGAGTTCCATAAGTGGAACAGAGACCTTTACCTGAGAGAGGATCTGGGCTATATCAAATGGAGCATAGTTTTGTACAGCGGTTGTAGCTTGCTCCACAATCTTGCTTTTATCCTGAGCTGATTTAGTTTTCACTTTCATAGTTCCCTGATCATCATTCTTGTCTTGGGAACCTCTACTTTGATCTTCAGCCTGAGGGATTTTGTTTCCTGGTCCTTGAGATTCATGACCTGTTCTATATCTAAAGTTCTGTTTGTTATTTACCCACTGCCTTTTTTGTGGTTCAGTTCCTTTATGACCATGCACCAGCTGACCTGCAGAAGTATCTTCTGGCTGATGTGGGCTGCCAACTTGATGTTTACCTCTGAGGTTGTAGTTGCTTTTGACCTGAGCAACTGCTGCAGCTGTGAAGGCTCTGATTTCCTCATCAGAAGGTCGCTGTAGGTTACTCAGAAAATTGTGTGAGTTCTGAGCATACACATAATTATCCTCATCATCTTCATCATATGGGGACTGTTGGCAGGCCTGAACCTGATGATCTGTCTTCTCATCAGCATCATACAGAGTGCATCCATTGCCTACGGACATCATGTTAACATCATCATCCTGCACATGATGTGGCTCATTGCATTCATTACAAGATGTAGCATTATCATACAAGGATTGAGCGATCATACACTGTGACTGTGAATGTGGCATCTGACAGATTATACACCACGGAGTATCATCAGCAATATTTATAGTTTTCTTCAGGGGATCAGGAGTTTCCTTGGCATGTTGAGCCCTCTAACTTGTGTTGTTACGTGGATATACAGGCTTACCATCATGCCAATTGGTGTTATAAGGCATATCATGTAATGATGGCCTCTTTTCCTGCCTTTGATAGACTTGCCTATCAGGACCCATTCCTTTTTCACTTCTAGCTAATCTATAGCTCAGGTCCTTAACAACATTTGCCAGTTTGTCTATCTTATCTTCAGGAGCAGATGTACTACCTTGAGTGTTCTGAGGCTTATTTGGATTCTGCAGAATTTTTACATCATCTCTTCTATTGGTCTTGCCTGATGCTTTCCTATTGTTTTCAATATTTACTGCAATTCTGAAAGCATCCCTGAGAGTGGCAGGACCTTTATCTCTTAGTCCATATGCAGTCTTTGCATCAAAAGCATTGATGTACAAAATTATGCACATTGGTTCATTTGGCCTCATGTGATGTGGCAATTTGTTCAACACTTTAGTAAATCTTGCATTAAAGTCTGCAACCTGCTCATTTGACCCTTTGGTGATGCTGGTGAACTCATTTACAAAGAAGCTAGGGTCAGTTTTATCACCATATTGCTCCTTGAATATCCTCTTAAAATCATCCCATGATGATATGCTCCAGTCAGGCAGATTCCTGTACCATTCTCTTGCCTCATCTATTAAGGATTGCATGAATGACTTCATGAAAACATCCTCATGCTCAACCTCAAAATTATCCATGACATTTTGAAAGGCCTTTAGATGATCTTCTCCTGACACTGTGTTGTTTCCTAAAAACTTAGGCACTTGCAGCCTCAGATGCTTGTCAATGGGGTTAGGATACCCAGGAATACCATCAAACACCAGCTGCCTGAATCTATCTAGCTGCATGGGCTGTCTGTTTGGCTGATTAACATTAACATTTCTGTTTGCATTCTGGTTTCCTGCATGGTTTAGTGGTATCCTAGCATCATTCACATATTGTCTGTCATCATGATGCTGATGATGCATTTCATATCTTTGCTGATGTCTTTGCATATTTGCATTCTCTAAGGTAGGAACTGAATTATTTTGGGCAGTTCTCAAGGCTTGCACTTTCTGTTGTATATCATCTCTGATTTTCATGGCTTGTAGGTATTCTAGTTCTACTCTTAGACTTTTGATTTCTTCAGCCAACTGTTCATCCTTAGGTCTGGAGGTAGATGGTCTCATGCCATTCTGGTCATCATCTTCATCATCCCTTAGGGACTCTGCCTCTTCAAACCTTTCACTTGGGTCTAGAAAAGGGCATTCTTGGAACACCTCTGACCTCATTCTCATACTACCACCCTGTTGCCTCTCATATGCACCTTGGATATCAGCTTCTGCACTTGAAAAATAAGGAGCATGCTGTCCTGATGGCCTAGGGTTATCTTGTACATCATCACTTTTTCTGGGGGAGCTCTCATGACTAGCTGAGACAGTTCCCTTTCTTCTATACATCATTCTTTTTGTTAATGGTAACTCTTCAAATAGAGGATTTTGTTGGGATCTTCTACCCTGCATATAAATTTCACTTTGACCGGTTGGGAGATTACTTCGGAGTCGCCACCTATTTCTAGGAACTGTTTTCTTCTGAAAACCAGGGTTCTTTCACAAGGGTCCCCAGCGGAGTAGATTACTGTTGCTGACTCAGATGGGTCACATATATATCACTGGAGATGATTAGATAGCACTTTTACTTCTCACTCCCCAGCAGAGTCGCCAATTTCTGTTGACTTTTTCCCAGACTGGATGCTTGTTCCCAGATTTCCCTACAAGGTAGCCATCAGTGATCAACAGGATCTCTGGGCCAGGGGGTCAACAGTATAGGAGATAGACTCTATATTTTATCTCCTCTTCTTCTTCAGGCTCTGCAAGACCTAGGGGGTATTCCCTACTCAACATCCATGAGGATATGCATGCAAGGCTGGGATGTTGACAGAAAGCAGATGAGTCCTCCTGTAAGTAGACCAAAACTGAAAGATAAGGGCAAAGGGGCTAGCTTTGGGCCTATTTGCAGTTGTAGACAGAGGACTGAGGTTCCTAAAACTAACTCTAATGTCCTAATGTTGGTTTTAGATTTTGCTTTGGAGTTTAAGTGTGGATGCAAAGCTGGATATGGTTATAACACAAAACAAAGCGTGATTGGTGCCTATCCAGGGCCTGGAGTCAGTAGACATACACCTGTGAATGATCAGCATGAACAACTAAAACTGGATTTCAAGGGGATATGTGTGATACCTGCCTTACAGGCATCTCCCAATACAAAGTGTTAGGTTATCTCTACTTATGGTATCCCTACTGCAGTATATCCCTCCCAATGTTCAACCTGAAAACAGTTTAATCTACCCCTTGAGCAGAAGTTAAAAGATCAGACATTCAACATAGGAATTCTATGCTCTAGAATCTAAACATTACCAAACATCTAGATTCAGAAGAAGAATACATGCAATACTGGAGACAGAATTAACACAACACATGCTCAACAGCATTTCTCATATAAGTTTAATCATGAAATCAGTGGGTTCATGCCAAAAACAAACAACAAGAGACACATAAACTCACAGGTAAGCTGTACAGAGCAACCAGATCAGCTTGTTATGCATTATAGAGCCAAAATCATCAACTTTCAACAACCTCTCAAATGAGCAACACAACCTGCTTATAACAGCCAGGTAGGTGCTCAGCATTTAATTACATGGTTGACCAAAATTTTGCCAGATACACAGTATCATGAAAATGGCGCTCAAACACAACCAGATTGGCGCCCAAACTTGAATGCAGCAGGTAGGGGAGGAGACAGGAAGATTTCTCGAGCCCTGCGCCCCTGTCCGCTGATGTACACCCTCAGTCGGGTACAAGATCGACCCACGCCATCGCCCATACCTCTGCAACAATCGCCATTAATGGCGCACCAACCCGCGGCCTTGGGAAGATCATCAAATCTGCAATCGCAACCATTTCCCGCCGAGACTCATCATCATGATGTTTGAAAATGCAGGATAACAATATCCCACATGCACCCCGCGATGACCTCTATAACACCTTATATACTAGGTCATGAGCATATATCATGTCGGCGCTTTTGCTCCTGACGACACTAGTATAGACCTCATCATCATCATCCTCCAGCAGCATGATATCCTGTTGTTCGAAATATCACCCTGACGTCATCATGATAATTGAAATATAGCCTTCATGATAATCGGCACAACCTGATCCTTCGGAGGAACATCCTCCTGCTGAGCTTATAACAAAAGTCTGGCCGATGAACATCCTGATGACGTCATCATCATATACTGCTGACGTCATCATCACATCTACCTACTACGCACCTCCTCATATCCGGATGACGTCATCATCATGTTTACAAATATCAGGAGGTCATCACAAGATGATCAGTGTTAGAGATATGACCCCCACGGACCTTGATGACGTCATCATCATATTAACATCATCATGATATTCGGAAGACAACCGGATATTTGGAAATATCCTCCTGACGTTCAAACATCAGGCTGCACTGTAGCTCCTCTATAAGATCGGGGCGATAACTGAATATGATGATGATGCTTGAAAAAATCACCCCTCGGAGATAATGCGCGAAACCAATAGGCGGATATCTCCTTGATATCAGCATCATCATGATGCTCGAACAAAACATATATCCAGGTGATATGAAAATATCACCCCCTCCTTCGGAAATATCATGATGCAGATAGGCAGAAAGAAAAGTATTACCCTGATATACGGATGATGTCAGCATCATCAGGATGAGAAACAAAGAACAAGAAGTGATACAACATCATCAGGATGATATTGACTAAGATCATCCTGACGTTCAAAATATGATGACCCCAGTGAATATCGGGTCGCACTTAGAACTCTTCGACAACATCATCAGGATGATATTAACCAAGATCACCCGATGATAAAATATCACCCCGGCGAAATATCATGAAGGCAGAAAATATGATGACCTCCGCAAGCAGCAGGATGATAACTGGAAATATCATGATGATGATGACCCTTAGGAAAAAACAAGTCAGGTCGAACACTTAGAGAATAACCCCTTCAAGACACCGGGGCGACATCATCATCATGTTTGAGCAAGGTGATATTCGGAAAATCACCGGATACTTGAAAAGATCACCCCCGCAAGCAACTGAGGGCGCACTGTAGCTCACCAGTATCATCAGGATGATAAGCAAACATCACCCGACAGTTGAAATATGATGATGACGATGAGAAAAACAAGCCGACGAAGAACATGCTGATGAAGATCATCATCGAAGACAAGATGATGATGATGACCTCCTCCTCAGAAAAAATATGATGCTGCGGCTGAAAAACGCTGAGGAGGTCCAACACTTAGAAAAATTGGGCAAGAAGATGAAGGCTTCAGATGAAGAAACCTCCTGATCATGACAAATCAAACCCAGGTCAAAATAAGTGCTAACAGGCTCCTAGGTGGAAGTGGTTTTGACATGCCTCCCAAGCATGACCATTGCACTAGCAATTGCACAATTTTCCTATGAGTGCAAGATTCCAAGGATTGCATGAGTAAATAAGTTGAACAAGAATAAGCCAAGTAATAGAAATAACTTTTCATGTATAATAAACTCTATCTCAAAATGCAACCATTGAGTTTATTTTATAAACATAAAGTGTCTTAACACTTCCTAGCTAGAAAACTCGACCAATCACAAACAAGACATGAATTAATAGTATTAAGCACTTTGCAATTATTCCCTTGATTTTGGTATTTAGATCTTCCCATTAATTTATGTCAATATTTAACTTTGATGAGCACACAGTTATATTGAGAGGGGGATTAAATCAATATCTAACAATCTTTTACTTAAACCCATTTAATTACATCAACTACACATATGTAAGATCTAGCAATTAAGTACACAATGAGAACACACAATTTACGTGGAAACCCTTTCAGGAGGAAACCATGACACAATATATATATCTTCTTTCTTCTTCTTGTAGGCTCCAACCCCCACACAAACTAAGCTCCAACCTAGCAAGAGGCTCCAACATCTATTTGATAGGATCCAACCTATTAATCCTTCAATGGATGCTATAGTTTACTTCTCCAAAGGATCTTACTCTCACAAACTGGATTACAACTCACACAATATCCTTCTTCCAAATCTAATCATTATCCACACAATAACCTTCTCTCACAAATCTTATCACACACTTCCTTCCCTCACAAATCTGATCACAACTATTCACAAAATCCTTTCACAAATTTGATCCATAATTTCACCTTAAAATCTGCACTCTCTCCCTTAACATCTACCTCTCAATCTTCACATATGTTTGTCATTTATATATTTTCACTTATCCTTCTCATATGGCAGCACATACTCTTCAATAGATGTCTAATTTGCACTTCATTTCTACCTCTATTCTTTATCTCAAATCTGCTTTAATACTTAGAAATAAATCATTAAATTCTTTTTTAAAACATAACCTTTCAATCTCCTTTTATATCCTCCCAAGAGAGGCTTCCCTTTTGAATGAATGTGTCTTTTGCTAATGAACACAACCCTTCATAAATTCACACCTTTTCTAAACATAAATCACATCATTCATAAATCTTCTATAAATCATGCACACTTCTCTTTCATAAATTTGATCCAATCATGCACAACTTCTTTACATAAAACTGATCATAATCATGGCATTCTCTTCTCATAAATTTCTACTCATATCAACATACTATCACATACACACTTCCTCTCAAAACAAATAAGATTTGCTCTTCATAATTCTGTCCCTCTTCTTTCTTTCAACTCTGCTCTAAACTTAGAAATATTTCATTGAATTGCTTATCTTAAAATGATTCTTTCAACTCCCTTTTATACTTTCCAATGGATGTGTCCTTGATGAATAGATATGTCCTTTTTAATATTTTGTCTTATTCACTTTTGTCTTATTCTCCAATTCATCCTCTAGTGTTTTTTTTCTTATTCACTTTTGTCTTCTCCTCCAATTCGTCCTCTAGTGATTTTGTCTTTTTCACTTTCATCTTCTTCTCTAATTTGTCCTCTAGTGATTTTGTCTTCTTCCTTAAATTGATTTGTCTTTATTTTCTAACACAATTTGTGTTCTTGTTGCCTTCATAAAATGACATCATGTACATACTAATGATTGTTGCTCCTGCTTGCAAAATATAACACTTGAAATCATTGGTATCCACAAAGTATTCACACCATATCAAAATTGATCGTTGCATGTGTATATCAAAGTATGGTTGTTTGGAAATGACTTCAAAAACTTCTTTTATATCATCCTTGTCTCTTTCCTTCAAAGGCATTGGCCTCATTTGGATTTAAATCTTTAATTTAAATTCTTCTCTTTCACAAGTCAACCACCTTGGATGTATAATTAAATTTGAACTCCATTCTATGTCGACCCGAAACACTTATATCTCAAATGTTTAAATCTTTAATTTAAACATGCAATCGCCCAATGGTAACATGTAATGGATGTATTTTTCTTTTCTCTCCAATGAACAGTTCTTATTATATTGGGCCACTCTTATTTGGCTTGACATCAATGATCCTATTTATGACTCTGTGCCTTTGACATCACTCATCTATACATCTTAATCCAATAATCTCCACAATGATCTCTTAGACATCAATCTCACCAACAAGCTTGGGATTTGACATTAGGGATAACAATCATGTCCATGCACCTTCTTGAGATCACTGATCACATGTGTATGCACCTTTGACATCAATGACAAACATTCCAACAATCTCCTACTTTGTCATAGATGGCAACACAAACATAATTCTCTCCTTTTGCATTGTTCCCCCTTTGACATCAATGGCAAAGGGATGTAACATACTTGTCTTCTTCATAATATGATTCTCTTTCTTGTGATGCTCCCCTTGTCTATAAGGATCCTGATTTCTCAGGCTTCCCCTTGTTCTAATTCTTCTCCTTTGTCTCTTTGTTGCTTGGGTGATATGCTTCCTCTATAGCTACCCAAATAGATAATTTAAATGATCTTCTTAGGTTTAATGCATCAAGAACTTGTTCTTCTATCCAAAATTCACTAAGCATCTTTAGAAAATGGAACATGCTTTCAACTCTTCACAAAGAATCTTCTCCTATCTATCATGCTTCCACTTGAAATTAATGGCATCATTTTTCCATTCTATAATTCTCTCTTTCTAAACTTTCCTTTTGACATCAATGATAATAAATCTTCATCTATCTCTGATTTTTCTCTTCCACAGGACTGTAGCATTCAACCTCTCTATTATAATTCTTCCCCTTTTTATTAATGGTAAAGGGATATTCATTATACATCTATCCACTATCTTCTATGGTATCGTTACATCAATAGGGACTTGAGCATAAGTATAACCATCAAACGTTCTACTATCCGTTTCTTTTTCTTTTCCCAATACATGCTTGTGTGTTCTATTATACTCTTCAGGCAAGGACTCCTTTGGATCATTCTCATCCTCCTGTTAGGTTTTTGTAAATTTCTCTCATCAAGTTTTAGTCTTTCAAACATCTTTATCATGATCTTCTTCATGGTAGAAAGTTAGAGCTTTGTGATCCTTAATCCTATTTTCTTACCCATAGCATCTTTATCATGGTTTCTTTCTTCTTTCATTCATCGAAAACCTTCTAGGCTCTCTCTCATCTTGACATCAATTCTCCTTCACTTCATTATAAAGTAACTTTGTTGTATGTAGTTTGCTATTATCATATCATTCTCAATGTGTCATACTTCTTATGCCTTTGATGACTATGTTGTCACCATTCTAACTATATCTTGTCTTTCCAAATGCTATCATGCATCATTTGTCAATCGTTTTGTCATGCATATTTTGAAATACATTTTTTTGGAGTCTTTATCATTTTTACTTCTCGTGTCTTTAACCTTCATCATCCTAATAACATAACTCAATAGTCTTGTTGTATGCCTAGCCATTCTTTAGTCTCTCTTTCATTTCTCCAATTATATCTTCTCTTTCCGTACTAATTCTTCCCTTTTGATCAATGACAACAAAATGCTCATATAGAGTATTCCTTTAGTTGATCTATCTTGAATTGTCTTCTCCATGGAGCTAAAATAATGCAATGGTTAGCTCCCCTCGAATTCATACTTCTCCTTAAGGACTAAGTGATACCTCTTGTGCATGTAGCATAAGCACAAATTGTTCATGCTCTTGCTCTTGTTTCTTTCTCCATATTTTTGTAGATTCTTCCTTTTGTTTACCAAGTATATCCATCTTCTTATATTGTTTAGAAGGTTCCACAAAACCATATCTATAGATTCAAGCTATATGAGTAGAGTTATTGCACTTATGGCACACAACATTGTAATCTAATAGAGGAGTAAAGGAGTTATAATTTCTACTTGAGAACCCATAAGTACTTGTACTTGTTGATGTGATTTTTAGTCACATACATAAGAATAAAATTTGTTATAATGAACCTTTACTCATCTTGAAAGACTTCAAAATCTATGAGGATTTTGATGTCCCAAGTCTCCATAGTCAGGTCTTGACCTTCTAACAGTCACTCAGGGTTTGTTGTAATATGTTGTTTCATTTTGGGGACTTACGTACTTGTATTTGTATTCTTTCTCAAATTCTATTGAAATCCACAAATATCTTGTATAGTGCACCTAATATACATATATCCTTGATAATTTCATTAGATATTCTAGGACTTAGTTAAGATTTATGCATATGAACCTGAATTTAATAGAACTTTGATCAATTCTTCTCAATTTGCATCTAACTTTGATCAATTCTTCTAAATATGCATCTAACTTTGATTAGTTCTTTTGAAACCATCTCTGTGAACTAATCTTTGCCTGTAAACTATGAATTCACCTAATCACATTCTTTAAAGTATGCAATTCACCAATATTTATGATTACTTGCATATGATTTGTCATTATTTGCAACATTTAATATATTTGCTTAATGTATGTCATTATTTGTACTTAGTCACCAATACTTTGTAAAATGAAGAGTAAAAGGCTAAGGTTAAAGAAATAAGATCCTAAACAAATTGAATTGTCACCACTGATCCACATGTATACTTTGATAAAATCATGAAATGAAGCAAAAACCGAACCATACCTCACCTGAAAATCCAAAATTACGTATGATCGATACAAATCTTCAAAGGTAAGTTGATGACAACATGAAATTAGTTGAATGCACTTCAAAATGAACAAAACAATTCACCATTACAAGTTAGAAATCAACAGAAGACTACTTACGATATACAATTAGATGGTAATCTATAGCTTCATTTTCATTATGTATGCAAAGAAATATGAAAATTTATAATGATTGTGAGAAAGAACCATGAGAAAGCCATAGAGTTGTCAAATTCACAATCTCAGTGCTCTAAAAGTTCATCAATTCAGTCTCTATGATACAAGATGATCTAGGCCCTTTTATAGAACAAGGACCTAAGACCAGTTATAATGCATCAATGGTCAAGATATCTCTTAAAATATCAATGGTCAGAAAACGTGGCACATGATTGCCACATGGAAATATTTAGAGTACAATAGGTAAAAAAGGAATATTCCTTGGTATCTTTACATTAGCATGCTTATGGATATTCTATTCCTCTACTTCGGATGAATCTTCATCAACTAGCATTCCTCTAGAGTCCAATTTTTCATAGATATCATAAGCCTTCACGGCTGCATCCATCTCTGTCCTATCAAACTGTTGTGCTTTAAGTTTTGCATACTCTTGCACGTACAGCTGATCACTTATTGATACCCATTTATTTGTCTTTCTCTCTAATTTCCATTTATATGCCTTTACTTTCATGAACAATTCCATCACTTCATCTATTGCTATCTCCAAAAAATGTTGAATAGGATCTTTCAAAGTTGGATCAAACCAAGCCTTGAACATCTCTATGGTGACTTTCTCATCATACATTTGCTTTTCACTCACCTAATTACCCAGCAGCTCCTCAAGAATATCTACTTCATCTGTTAGTAGATCATGTGCTTCTGTACTTATGTCTGTTGCTTTGAGTCTACATCCCTTAAGGATACTTGCTTTAAATTTCAAATCCTTTATCCATGTAGATATCTTATGTATCATTTGCAATGTCAAAATGTTGTACTTAAGTAGCATCTTGTCCTTTAGCTTCCTAGCATTTATCAATTTATCGAGGTATTGATCATTCTAATCAAGCCTCGCAACACATTCCTTCTTCAATTGGTTGGTCTTCATCCAGATGTGGGCCAAGGTATCCCAATTAGACAAAGCTATCCAAATTGCTTCCTCTCCACTCTCTAAAACCTTGACGAACCATCCTTGCATGACATGTACTTGATGCTTGTTTGCATCAAGGTTATTTGTTTCTTCTTGACTAACCAATGTCAATGTAGCTGGTGCCTCTGTTATCTATACACCAAGGCCAACCAATCCCCTAATAGAAGAGTGGATTTGGGTAATGTGCTCCTTCAACTCCTTATTTCTTTGTTTGACCTTATGCATGTGGGCAGCCACTGCTTCTATACTACCTCTAATTTATTCAATTTCTCATTCTGCTATTGCATGCCCCACGTCCATTGTGGTCACTTGATACTCACTAGCTGAGATTTCTCACTTGGCCTTATCCACCGTAGGTATAACCAAATGTGTTGTCCTACATCCGGTCTGGGTGTCAATTTTTATTGTTGATATTGCCCTTACTTTATGCTTAGGCTTCATATCTTCACTTGAAAACAATGACTTCAAATCAAATGGAACAATATTAGCAAGGGGTTGCATTACCTCAGATGGAAGCCAATATGGTGCATTTTGTGTTGGTGCTTCTTGACCTGTTATCTCAATATGAGTGTCTTTATCAACTATATCATCATCTTTATCCTAACGCCTTTCCTCTTGTTCTGGCACATCCTCTTCTTGAGCAACTTCTTGTTGCTACTCTTTTTGATGAGGAATCTCCAAGGATTCCTATTGGTGAGCCTTCTTCTATTGAGGCATCTCTTCTTCTTGATGAGGAGGTTTTTTTTATTATCATCAAGACTCCTAGCTTCCTCCTACATTTATGTATCTTGTGCATCTTGTGGGGCTTGTTGCCCAGTTTCAACCACTGGTTTCTCATATTTATCCTCCAACCCTTCATTAACATGCTCATTTTTTTGTTTATATCCTTGATCCATAGGGATGTCTTGAGCATCTTCTTCCATAGGGGTATCATGTATGTTTCCTCTTGTTTATCTTTCCAAGTAATATCTTTAGCAAGTGCATTTGTATTTGGCCCCACCAAATATGACAAGTCTATCACCTCTGGGCTAGTTATCTTGTGTACTAAATCATACTAAATCACCCAATTTCTCTTGAACAATATTTTCCTGAGGTGATCATGTTCCCTCGGTGTCAAATTATCCTGTATCTAAGGATCCTTTGCTAGCTCAAGATTTTCTCTCTTCAATATCTTGCTCTTTCTAACCTTCAACCATGGGTTCTTGAAGTAACTCTTGATGTGAAGGCACAAAAGGTGTGAAAGGTGAGCCAAATGGGTTATTGGTTACATCTCTTGTAACCTCATCATCTATCAAGTCAATGACTTGACTTAAAGACAATGGTTTCTCTTGAGCCCTTGCTTGTTCTATAGTCCTCGCCTCCTCAACTAATTCATTCTTCACTTGTATGATTTGAGACACATGGACGATACATTGCAATTCCTTCACCACTCCTATTATAGGCTCAATTAAGTCCTAGATTTGATGTGCCAAATGTGTCTAGAGAATGGTGGGTGGTGAAGTAGGTACTTAGGATGAGGCTCTTGGTAATTGACCTTGAGAAAATAACATTTCCATTAGAGTAGACCCTGTGGTAACCTCAGTCTAGACTTCCACCTATTTGGATGTTGATCTTTTTAGGAGTGTATCCCCAACCCTCTTTCTCTTAGGGATATTTATCCCCTGTAGTGCATCCATTCCTCTACGTTCCTCTATGGCTATGGTATTTATGGGGATGGCTGGTAGAGGCTATTCCCTCAAAGGTGATGGCATAGTAGCCACAATTATGCCCTCAGAAGTCAACTCCTCTCCTAGTGTAAAGGATCCTGGCTCAACAAGTTTAGCCTCCGTGACTCTTCTCTTATGAATGAAAAAGTCATCATACCCCAAGTCCTCACTTTCTTTCCTTTTACCATTCTTATCATATGTGAGGGCGACCACATTAGCCTTTAATTCATCTAGATTCTTCTCTACCCACTTCTTGGTAGTGCTTATAACTCTATCCGTTATCTCATCTATGGATGTCTCCTTTGGTTGGCTCCAATCTGGGAGGGACGTAGGCTCTTTATATATCTTCTTTTCTTTGTATTCAAGGTCTAGTACCTTCCCATCATTAGATTTTACCTGAGGACGTACCTCTAGACAACCCAACATCCTCATTTGATTTACAGTTAGATGTTGGTATCCTCTTTTCCTTACATCTTCATCATCATCACAATCAACCCAATAATCCTCTAAGGGGGTCACATGTAGCTTCTTACTCACATACTTTTCCATTCTGTGGTAAGGATCATAGTACTTGGTCAAAGGAAACTATTGCAAATGCAACATATGCATCTTAGCTTCTAACTTCCTGGCATTGTCAATTGTCCCATAGACATACCAGTTGATCTCCATTGGAAACCTGGCATTTCCTCTCTTATTCTTTTTCAAGTATTTCTCATAGCATGGGATAATCTGCCTAGTCACTTCTAGTAGCACTATCCTATCGATGGGGTACTGCGGCAGTATAAATGGATTTCCTTCAAATCCCTCCATTCTAATATATGTATAAGTGGGGAACTAAATAAACCACCCCCCTTGTAGTTGAATTAACTCCTGGGCCTCTTTAGAAAGTCACTTTACCCAATCACCCTCCATGAACCTTACAAAGTGCATGATAAAACAATCATTGACAGTCTTATAGTGTTGAGTAGACTATTTCCTTTCAAATTGGGGGTAATTCTCCCACACCATTTCATCCATACGGTGAGGCCCCAACCTCCCAAAGGTGTTCAATCCATTAGGTCATGCTCTATAGGCACATGGATAAACTACATAGGATGTCATATTGAACATCCTCTTCCTATTTTGCCATGCCACCATGCCTTCATGCAAAGAGTCACTAATAAGTTTAACCCAGTTGGCTACCACATTTTTTTCCTTGACCGAGCAAATTATGCCAAACATATAGGGCTCCATTTTGCTGAGCAGGGCAATCATGTATTGCACTTCTTGACTGAGGTCATACACTTCTTGACTGATGTCATACTTCTACATATTACAAAGAATCTTTGATACATCCATATCCTTATTGGATGGATCCCTCCAGGATGTGAATATAATCTTCTTGCAGTTGGCTAGGTTATTGGTGAACTCTACTTTCAATGTAGCCAGGTCTATTTAAAAAATATTCCAAGCCCTAGGCAATTTGAAGGCTTCTGCAATGCCATTAATTGAGAAGTCAACATACACCCATCCCCAACTATCAACTCTTCTATTTTCTGCATTATACTTATTGGCACATTCAATGACCAACTCCAGTGCATCCACCACGTATGGGAATCTACTAACATTGAACAATATCTTTACAAAGATTTAGTCCAAAGCTTCAAAGTTCAACCTGAATTTCTAAGCTTTCAAGTTATTATTTTGAGATATGTTAGATCTCCTTAAATTTCAAATTTTCAAAATTTAGAAAATTGAAAACCAAAATCTCACCTTCAATGGATCTATATGAAGTTCCTAGCTTTAGGATCACACCATTTTTCAGAGGATTATCTCAAAAATCATATGAGAAAGAAAATTTTCAAGTTAATATTCATTTCTTTTAGGAAATTTTAAATGAACAACTTTATCTTCAAAATTTGTTTGACTTTGGTTTATCTAGAAAATGCAGGATACATGATTCTATAGAGCATAGTGAAATTGACTGTTTAACTTTCCTTACAAGGTTGGATTTGGCTTTAAAATAAATAATTTATTTCCCAGAAGTGTAGAGGACTGAAGTTTGTCAAGAAAATGAAATAATTCTAGAGAAATAAGAGTATACAACACAAGAAGTCATGAGTTGTCCAAAAAATGCAATAGTTGGACCATTTCTGGAAGACAAGGATGGTGAAATTCAACTACAATTATCTTTTTTTGAACTATGTCATGGTAAAAATCATTGCAGGACAATGGAACTAGACACTTTACTAGATGGGATGGGTGAATTATTTGAAGAACAATATTTGAAAATAGAAGATACAGAATGTTTAATTATTGTTGTGCATGATCAGATATCAATCCAGTGTCATTTTGAAAATGAAATAGGGAAGTGTTCATATCTATCAAATGTTGTTTCACCTTTACATTTAAATGATTTAGAAATGATAGATTTATGTATATCATGTTCTGATGATGATGATACTCACTTAAATACTGATGTGTAGAATATTGAGGAAGACATTGAGGTGTTTCCTAAGGTTAAAGACCAAATAAAAGCATACACAATGAAGAAATGGAGTTGGATAAAAATGATGTTGATAATGTTACTCATTCCACAGACTTAGTTCAAAAGACATATGATGATTCATCCTTTTCATTGCAAGGAATAATCCATCAAAAGTTATGCATCCTTAAAGTGGAAGTGGGACAAGGCATTGAGTCAATTAATGAAAATGCAAAATCAATAAATAGAGGACCAGTTGGTAGCAAACAGGCACCTCCTTTATCATCCATTTCATCTAATCTATCACCTCCATCCTTTGTCTTACTACAACTCAATCTATCCACTCTCATTGTCATCCCTTCCATTCTTCCTCATCCATCCATCCTGCCTTCCCTAGGATTTGTAGCATTTGCAAATCTATCCAAAGTACAACTTCTTAAGGCAGCAATGAATTCATTCTTTTCAATAAACAATAGTTTATCCCGGCCATTCTACACTACTAAGGCTATCCTTGAGTGTTCATCCCCAAAGGTTCCCCTACTGGAGATAATTAAGAAATTTTGTGCAGAGATGAATATCATCAATGAAGAGGTCTATATACATGATGCTCCTGATAGCCCTCCTATTAACATGAGCATTGTAGAGATAGTAGATCTTAATGACAGTCCTCCACAAGGTAGAGTAGATCACAATAGAGAAATTCAAGAATATTAGGTCCCCTCCAAGGGCTGATATAGATACTCTTGGGGAAGATAAAATAGAGAAAGAGTTGACAATAGGTAATAATGATTCTTTGAATAAAGAGGAAGACCAAGTAAAGTCTCCTACTGATTCTTCAATAATCCCTAATTGGCTACAATAGAGATTACAGGGCAAACAACCTCAAATTGAATTTGTTGACCTAGACTAAACAGCTTCCTTTCCTCAATTAAAAAGCCTAAGAAGTAGAAACATGCAACAGTCCACTCCAAAATCTATAAGGATGCCTCTGGGTCTAGTGTTGTGGAAGTTGGAGTGCTGCCAGTTTAGGAAAATAAAGGGAAGGTTAAGCTAGGGGATTATAACATCTTAATAATAAACCTCAAACCTACCTCTAGGTTGCAATAGATCAAGGAATTCAAGGACTCTTTCTCAACTATTATGAATAGAATATACAAAAATGAGGTTACGAAGAAGCAGCTAAAACAAAAGAATGAAGAGCTTCGTGCCTACATTAGGTACCTAATCAAGCCAATGCAGTGTGAAGATGGCACTGACATAGCTCCATCCATTCTTTTGAAGGAAGAATTGGAATATTTTGATAAAATAAGGAAGATTGCTTCAGTGACAAAGGATTGATTAATTGAAATCTACGCAGAAGGTTTTGAAGAAATTGATGAGCTTGTTGAGATGCATTAAGATTTTTGTACCCTAAAGGAAGAATGGGAGGTAATGATTGAAGACAGTGAGGAGTATGATGATTACTACCCACATATACATCCCAGGGTCCAAGCTATGAGCAAGCTGTCTGAAGAAGTTCTCATCAAGGAGAACATTTTGGCGAAGGGTAAAATGCATATGCCTTTTCACTAGCTAGAAATGCTAAAATTCAACAGAGAAATTTTTGATAAGGCAAAGACTGAGGGAGAGTCGACAAAGTCTCAGATTTTTGAAGCCATATATGGTTTCAATGATATACTCTGAGCTTTAATAGGTTTGTATCTTGATGACACTATGGTCATTGATGTACAAGAGTGTAAGAAATAGTTGGGTCTATTGCTACAAGGAGATTCCTCATCCTATAATGTAGTGGTCATGAACAAAGCCAACAGTTTGCAAACACAAATTAGGGAATTTAAGAAGAGAAACAAAGATAAATTTACAATTTATTATGATTTATCCAAAGTAGTAGATACCCTTAGATTCAAGGAAAGTTTTGTAAAGGATATTTCTTCAAAGATATCAATCTTGCACTTGAGGCCCTAATGGTATATAGGAAGAAAGAAGATGAGAAGAGCAAAGTGACAGTAGATGAAGATATTCCTAAAGATTAGCATTGAGCAGAGTTAATAAATTAGTGATCAAATGCCAAGTCCAGCTGGTATGCCTCTCCTAAAAATGTGCCATTTGTTCCTTTTTGACTTGTCAATGCATTATAAAAGTGATTTGTCTTATTAAACATATCAAAAAGCTATTATTTTCTCCTAATATATTGAGTTGGAATGTTGTATTTTTGTTTTGTTCCTAAAGGACAAAATTAATTCTATGATTGTAACTACCTCCTACCCCAAACTAAATGATGTCAAATATAAGCCCTTGGTGTTGGATTAATCCTCATCATCCATTGAAAAACTCATTATGCCTACTCTTCTATATGAGGACAACCATTTTCTCTATTATGTAAGGTTGGAACAATGAATTGTTGAGACTGTGCCAAAATTTTGAATCAATACAAATATATTTATAGATGTTGCTGCATATTTAGTCATTGTGTTATGGGATTTTGGATTTCATGGTTCATTCCTACCCAATTTTAGATTTAAAGTTCAATTACAATTTGGATGTATGTTTTAAATATCTAATGAATTCTCTGGTTCATACCATTTGTATCTTGTTGATTGTAAGTTACTTTGCATGGTTAATCTGAACCCAATTTTACAAACTAAGTTTGGTTGCAAGAAATTGATTAAGTTGTGAGAACAATTGGGTGTTTAATCAATTTATGTGATTTGAAAATCTTTTGTTACCTTTGAAGATTACATTATTTCTACATCATTGTGGGAAACCTGGTTAAGCATAAATCAGTTATAGGGTATTTGTCTATTTGAAGTAATTTCATCTACTATGATTTGTCCTTAAGGATTTTCATTTATTTTTCTATCCCTTATTCTTTTGAACTTTCTATGAGAAGATAGTAGATTTAGGTTAAAAGCATCCCATCACTGATAATAACAGATGGAAGCCTCAGACCTCAAAGTCTAAATCACTTAGGGTTTTTGCATACCAACAACTATCATCATCTATAAAAACCTAAATAGGTCTCCTTCATATGTAAGTCCCCTTGATTGGAATAGCAAACATATCCAACTAAGTTATCCTACAAGTCAAGACCTGACAGTATAAACCTTGGGGTAGTCTTTTTCTAGGTTTTATGGAATTGGATTCCTTTCAAGAGAAGTGGATATTTTGTATTTCATCTCTGTTGTTGCATGCAAAAACACCCATCAACATAATTGGAACTAGAAGGAGGGCCACATTGTTCCATTCATTTCATGTCCTTCTCCTCCTAATAAATCAGGTTGGGGACTAGATAGAGACTCACAAGATCCATCTCTGCTAGAGAAGATCTTTTATTTTTAACATAGTTTAGAAAGATAAGACGAGACCAAGGGATGCCTAGAGTTGTAAGATCACAGTCCATACCTAGGAACCCCACTACAGTCGAAGTAAATTTTATGAATATGGCTTGGTTGGTTGTAAACCCTTGTTTGATCTAATTTGCCAATTATCATGATATGCCAAAGAATCCTAATATGTTTTGTTCTAAATTTCATCATAATGATCCAGAATGAACTGTAGATGAACATATAAAGATTTTTTTAGGGTAACATGTACATGTTATGAGTCCAACATGAGGATATAGCCTGTAGACTATTTCTATATTCTCTCCATGATGAAGCATACTATTGGTTTGTCAATTTACCTATAGGGTCCATTACCTCTTGGCAGCTCCTTAAGGATACATTCCTGGATCAATTTAGGATATCAGTATCCCATGTTGATCTTTGTCAGTCTTGTGTTGAGATTCAGAGGAGGGATGATGAATTAATAAGAACCTTTAATGAAAGGTTCCATAAGGCATATTGTCATCTTCAGGCACCATACAACATCACTAAGGATGCAACATTACCTATTTATTATGCTACATTAGACAGACTAACTTCAATGTTTGTCAGAAGGAAGACAAATCCCTAGATAACAACCCTGCCAAAGGCTTACACCAAAGCAGTCAAAGTAAATACAAAATTAGGGTAATCAAGATTAGGCCCTATTAATCACATAGGCCCTAGACATATGCCAAATCAACTTCAATAGATCAACCAATCCTTAACTAATCATACCCCTGTGATTAACCTTGTTCCAATACTAGTTGCAACCTAGGCTAGTGGTACATCAAGAAGATCCTTTATCAGAAATACCTCTATTTCAACTCCCATTCCTCTAGTCCTCCAAAGAAACAATTTCTAAGAGTAGGGATGATAGGGATGACATTAGAGAACTAGCTGAGAAAATGAAAAATCCCACTACATAAGTGACCTACATCAAAAACTAGAATGCATATTTACAACAGAGAAGCCAAAACTAGAATTAGAACTATTAGAGGCCTAACATGACTTGGAATACTAGGGCCAACAATAAAGGTGTCCCATCACCTATGGAATCTCAGAATTCAAAGAATCATCCCCAGGATGAGTTATGCTAGTAGAAGCTGCCCTATCTACATGGTGTAGAATTCACAATACCAATGCACATTCAGAGCTAGAATGTCATGATTTTCATATTAAATCCAACCCTTTTTAGAGAGAGGCTTAGAATGTCGATGGACAAGAGACCATGCCACCCACTCGATATGATTTGGTACCTACTCAGAGGTATGACACTACTTTGGTAGTGGATAGTTATACTTTCCCTTTCCAAGATGACAACCAACCTAAATAAGAAGTTGATGAAGCCTGGGCTTATCAACAGTATAATAGGACTCCTTATAACCTTAGGAGTAATAAGGAAAAGGGGCCTTTCACTACTTACATTCCTTCAAACAATTATCAGGTCCATCCTGACCCTAAGGCCTCTAATAACCCTGATCTACCTAAGGCTAAACCTCAATTCATTATACAACAGGATATTAGATGAATCTTCTAATAAGTTTGAGGTGGCCAAATTGGGTCAATATGTAGTTGATGAACTCAGAAAGATGAAGGTTAGTCTATTTTTCTTTGAGTTGATGAAGATCAATGAAGTGGGGATGACTTCAAGACATTGGAGGACTAGCTAAGTTAGACCCTATCCCAAAAGACACTTTTTAGAAGGATATGCCAAAGAAGAATAGAGATAAAGTTCGTGTATCAGATACTGACCAAGAGGTGATACTATACAAAGAAAAGAAGGAATCACCGCTCTTCTTGGTGACCTTAAGGATATATGGTAAGAACCTCTACCATTGCCTAGTAGACTTAGGGGCCTTGACCAATGTGATGCCTTTGTCCATTTACAAAGCTCTAGAACTCACTCTTACCAAGTCCTCTAAGAAAGTTACTCAATTAGAAAAAACAAAAGTTAATGTTGTAGGAGATGTGTTGGGTGGAATTTTACAAGATCAAACAAACAAAGATCAAATTTCAACCCAAACTCAAGAAATCAAAGCCAAAAACAAAATAGAGACATGCAAACCAAAGTAATATCACATGGGTTGGATGATTCCTTGTTTAAAATGTGGGTTACTTCTCCATGCAACCGAATCCATCGAAGCTTCCATGAGGATGATCAAGAACGCAAAGAAGATTTCAAGCATACAAGGGTAGATTCATTGAAAAAAAGATAAAGATTCAACATGCAACAAGGGATTCCATGAAAATGATGTAGATCAAGTATGTTGCTTGGCCATTGATGTGAATACACAAAATCCAAAATGCAAATGATAGACTCTTGTTGCAAATACAATGACCAAGAGTTACAAATGAGCAATTTTAGGGCTTTTAAGTGAGAGAGTTGAGTGTTTTTAGAAGGTACTCGATCAACGGTGGAGAGGAAATAAGGAGATAGACGGTGGAGGATTTTGGAGAGTGGTGAATGCAAATGAATTAAATATATTATTTAATTCATTTTGTGAGAGAGGTTAGTGGATAGAAGGAAAATGATAATATTAATTAAATAATTGAATTTATTTAATCCCTATGCTATGCAAGGTAAATAAATAAAATGTAAATTTTATTTATTTATTAGAGGAAAGTGATAATAATTAAATAATTGAAATATTATTTAATTATTAATAGGAAATAGATGAAAGAGAAAAATATAGAATAACAGAAGATGATTAATTAAACAAATAAGATTTGTTTAATTAATAATGAAGAATGATACATGTGAGTAGAAAAAATGATTATGGTTTTCTTGCAAGTGTGCTAGACAAGATAATGCATGTGATGCAAAGATGCAATGGAAATGTGAGAATATGAGAAAATGCCTAAAGGCGATATGAGTCAATTTTGGCTGTCTACATTTTGCCCCTCTTTGAGACAATGTTTGTTAGGGCATTGTTTCAAAGAAGATATGATGTGTTGGGTAAAGAAGGTATGCCCTAGTGAAACTGGTGGATGATGCCCCCTCGAGAGGAAAACTAGGCTACAGGGCAAAGGCTGGGTTGATTCGCGACAAGAGAACAATAGAAGAATAGGTCTGATTACAATTGGCATAGATAATTAGGGATTTTTGGCTTAGAAGAACTAATTAGGGTTAGGACTATATAAGTATTTTCTCATGATTAATTGAAGATCATTTGTTCCATTTTCTTGTAGAGATCTTGTGTTTTAAGCCTCTGTGAGTGTTTAAGAGCCATTTGGAGCTTCCAGGATGCCGATTCCATGCTCAGATCACTAGGCCAAGAGGATGAGGACCTACGGACAACTAGCAGGAGGTACTCTACCAGTATGTGTTAAAAAACCTTCCAAATGCACATTTATTGAGTCAAATTGTCATTAATAGGTTCGTGCCACCAAAGGCATATAGGGCTTAGGTAATCTGCATATGAGTGATAGCAAGTCACATCTAGCAAAACTAGTCGCAAATGCACATGGTTCAGTTGCATATAGAAACTTGGATGTGCATCTAGTCAACTATTGAGGTCTCTAGAGTGTGATGTTCACATTTGGCAAAAAAACTTGCATATGAATTGCAATGCGTCGCATGTTGTTAAATGCCTCACATTTGGTTAGTAAAATGTTGTATGTATTTATTTGCTATGCACATATGGTTTTAAACTTGGATTTGGGTATTGGGTATGCACATTTGGCAAAAAATGTCGCATTTGAATATCAGAAAATTGCATATGGTTAGTTTGTGTGCATATGAATGAAAACACCTAGCAACTAGTAAATTGGGTTGCATACGGTTAGGGTAAAGTCACCTATGATCAAAATTGGTTGTTTTGTTTTGAGATACTTTGTGAAAATGTCAGAAAGGCTAAGTTGATATTTTGTAGGTGCAATCTATGTTGCGACCATTTCTATTATGAGAGGTACATCCTTCAGACCTATAGTTAGTTCATCAACTAGATGCAGAAGAGCATCTCTTTCTTGAGATCATCAGTTTGGATCACGTGGCAGAGATTACACTAGTTAGAGAACATACTGCCATGATGACTACGTTGGTAGAGAGATGGTGCAATGAGTACAGTTCTTTCTTACTTCCTACAGGTGAGGCCACTGTCATGCTAGAGGATGTGCGGCATGTTTTGTGAGTACCTATAAAGGGTGATCAGGTAAACTATGATCTTGATCATGGGCTGATAGCTTTGTGTCAGTTACTCAGGACTGTAGAGATAGAGGATGATAATCCTGAGGTGCCCATGCAGACCATGAGGAGATTATGTGATCGGCTATAGAAGGTTATGGTGGTAATTATCAGATTTTTTGTGCCAAATAGATGAGTTTGTAGATTCCCAGTAGGATGGGGGACTGTGCTAGAGAGTATGTTCAAGTATAGGACCATATATGCATGGGCTCCTTGTTGCAAGTATGAGGTGAGCCATTGTTGTCATTGATGTCAACATACTCATTTTGCATTGACAAGAAGGATTTGATGAGCTGTATGCTGAGGATATTGAGAAAATTAGCCTCAGTTAGGAACAGTGAAGAACAGTGATGAGAAGAAGGTAAATGTACTGTATAGGATGAGAAACAGAGGATGCGGATTAAAGGGTTAGTAGATATGAGTCTTGAGATGCTACAGTTAAGATTTAAGAGGTCCGCATGAAGATCTGAAGGAGTTGTGGCTGCCGGTATAGAACCGGGTCTGGCAAGTATCCAGAGGTGACAGAGGATCACAAAAAGGTCCGGTGAGGTCCGGAATTGTATCATCCTAATCTGCGGATTGGACGGAGTGTTTGGAATGTCCTTGTGATGTGTCATCCTGATTTGTGTATGATTTGGAGGTCCGAAAGTACCTCTTGCATTATGACAGTGGCGACAGACTGTGTTCTTGAAGTTCCGGACGAGGAAGACAAGAGATCCCAGTAAGTAGAGGAAGTGCGGATGTATCCAGACATTCAGACAGGCTTGTGAAGGTTCTTGGATCATGTTTAGGTTGTGTTGTTGGTCCGCATTGATGGTAGAGCCCGGAATTGAAGTTATTCTTCCGGATGAAGTTCTTGCTCTGTTTAGCTGACCGGATGAGTTGTTCATCCTGCGAATGTTCTTGTGATGGCCGACCGGATGTGTTATTCATCTTGCGGATACTCCTATGATTGTTTGCCGATTTAGATGTTTGTTCCTAAGTCGTCTTGTATAAATAATGGTTTGTGAGTTCATTTCAAAGTGTGGTGTGTAGATGAGTATGGCATAGCGAAGAAACGTGCGAAAGGCAGAGCAGAGATTGTTGGGCTTAATTGGAACTGATCCGGACATGATAGAGATGTCATTCTCTAGTTCAAGACTGTGATTTTTATCACTTTGTAGACAATGTGTCTCCTTGTAGGCAGTGGGCCTCTTTGTGAGCAGTGTGCTCGGGCAGTGAGCCCTTATTGGCATGTGCCATTCATTTTTCTTTATTCTTCTAACAGAGAATAATTCTTGGGTTAATCACCCCGTGGTTTTTCCCTTAACCGGGTTTTCCACGTCAAAATCTTGGTGTTCAATGTGTTGATGCTTATCTGCTCTTGTGTTTAAGTATTATGCTTCCATGGATGATTATTTGATATACTGCTAACTAACAATAAAGAATCAAGTGTTTGAAAGAAGAAGTTTCATACAACTGATTCACCCCCCCCTCTCAGTTGTATGCCCTAGATCCAACAATTGGTATCAGAGCTAAGTTCCTCTGATAGGAGCTTAACCGCTTGAGGAGATCCAAGATGTCGTCATACAAGAAGGATAGTCCGAAGTACGATGGAACCAACTTCACTCTCTGGAAAGGTTGCATGAAGTGTCACTTGGAATGTAGGGGAAAAGCATACTTGGCTATGATTTCAAAACCATATATACCTCCACAAGGTGGTCCGACAACTCTGAATGAAATCACAGAAGCTGAAAACAATCTGCGGACCAAGGAAGCTCTTCTAAGCGCATTGAATGACTCAGATCTCTCGAATGTCATTGACCTACCAACTACATATGAGATCCTAACTAAACTGGAACTTCTATATGAAGGAGATGAGTTTGTCAAAAGTGCAAGGTTGCAAAGTCTGAAAGGGGAATTTGAAAGATTGAAAATGAGAGATGATGAAAACATCACTACCTTTATGCCAAGAGTAAATGAGTTGGTATGTGGAATCAGGAATGCTGGTGGAACTTTAGATGAAAATGAGATTGTCTGCAGAATCCTAAGATCCCTTCCTACTGCCTACAAAATCAAAGTTGCTGCCATTGATGAATTCAGAGCCCACACAACTGTCACAAGAGAACAACTGGCTGGCAAACTAGCTGCATTTGAAATGACCGAGTTTGGAGATGATCCTCCCAAGACTGAATCTGCCTTCAAAGCCAGTGCCTATGTGAAAGGAAAACAGAGATTTGATCCGGGTGAAAACTCATCAAGGAAAATGTCATGGTATGATCAAGCAAGAAGAGACATGGAAGAAGAAGAAGCAGAAACAGCTCAACTTGAAGCCCTCATTGCAAAGAGACTGCCAAGAGGATCCGGTAAGTATGAAGGAAAACTACCCTTTAAGTGTTTCAACTGCAATAAGATTGGTCATTTTGCCTCAAGATGTCCGGAGAGATCTGCAAGATCTAATACTCATAGACAAAGGTTTCAAAAGAATTGCTATTATGTTCATGAAGAAGATGACAATGAAGGAGTAACAGATGATGAATCAGAACTAGGAAGCAAATCCGGAAATGAGTGGGTGTTTATAGCCATCAAGGAAGAAGATTCAATACTCTCTGAATCTATCAATCACAAAGTTGTTGAAAAAGCCTTGGCTGCTCAAGTGGAAGAAAAGGATGATTGGGTTATTGACAGTGGATGTTCTCACCATATGACTGGTGACAAGAATAAGTTCTTAGATTTGGAAAGATATGAAGGAGGAATGGTAAAGTTTGGTGACAATTCTGCTGGCAGAATCAGAGGTAGGGGAACTATTTCCTTTGATGGTAAGAGCAAAACAGGAAATGTACTGTATGTTGAAGGACTGAAGCACAATCTTCTCAGTGTTGGTCAGTTAGTGGACAAAGGCTATGATCTCCGGTTCAAGAATGGAAAATGCAGAATCTTTACAAGCTCCGGAACTGAAATTGCATATCCGGTACTTAGACAAGAGGTAACATCTTTCATCTGGTTGGTTCAAATAAAAGTTGTTTGTTTGTTCAAATTGATCAGAGTTGGTTATGGCATAGAAGAATGTGTCATGTAAATTTTGATAACATCATCAAGATAAGCAATACTCAGGCTGTGAGAGATCTTCCAAAGTTGATGAAACCTACAAATAGTGTGTGTAAAGAATGTCAGTTAGGTAAACAAAGCAGAGTCTCCTTCAAAAGCAAAGATCAGTCTTCTACCGGATTGTTGGAATTAGTACATACTGATCTATGTGGTCCGACAAGAATCAAGAGTCTGCAGGGTGATAGATATTTCATGTTGTTAATTGATGATCATTCTCGGATGATGTGGGTTACCTTTCTAAAAGAAAAATCAGAAGCTTTTGAGAAGTTCAAAATCTTCAAAGCTATGGTGGAGAATCAAACCGGATTGAAACTAAAGTGTCTAAGGTCTGATAGAGGTGGTGAATTTACATCTGGTGAATTCATTGACTTTTGTGAGAAACAGGGTATAAGGAGACAGTTGTCTGCTCCTAAGACTCCACAGCAGAATGGAGTAGTTGAGAGAAAGAACCGGACCATCCAGGAAGCTGCTAGGACAATGATGTTGGAAGCAAATGTTCCTCAAATGTTTTGGAAAGAAGCTATCAGCACTGCAGTCTACACTCTCAATCAAGTTCAAATCAGAAACAACACCGCATACCGGTGTTACAATAAGAGATTGAGGAAGATGATAGAAAGCACCAATGTAAAGGTTGATGAAGGAATTGAGAAGCCTTCAAGATTTTATGAGTTTGATGAAGATGACCAAGACAGTGTTCAAGGACCTCAATCCTCTCCGGTGAGACAGAGTCAGCCTGATCCGGTAAATCAGGAAGAAGAGATAGGTTTGAATGAGCCTGATCAAGAAACAGCAGTGCTGGATACTCCCAAAATTCCAAGGTATGTAAGACTGAATCACTCTGAAGATCAGATCATAGGTGACAGAAGCAAAGGTGTACAAACTAGAAGAAATATTGCTCAAAATCAGAATGAATGTTGTCTGATTTCAAAGATTGAACCTAAAACAATAAATGAAGCCTGCAATGATGAAAACTGGACCAAAGCAATGGAAGATGAATTGATGCAAATTGAGAAAAATCATACTTGGGATCTTGTTCCCAGACCTAGAGACAAGAATGTAATTGGAACCAAGTGGGTCTTCCGGAACAAACTAAATGAAGCTGGTGAAGTAATCAGAAACAAAGCTAGATTGGTCTGCAAAGGCTACTCTCAAATAGAAGGAATTGACTTTGAAGAGACTTTTGCTCCGGTGGCAAGAATTGAAGCAGTCAGATTACTTCTTGCATTTGCTGCTTTCAAAGACTTCAAGGTATATCAGATGGATGTCAAGTCTGCCTTCCTAAATGGTGATCTGGAAGAAGAAGTCTACATTGAACAACCGGATGGATTTCAATTGTCTGATAATAATGATATGGTCTGCAAGTTGAAGAAAGCTTTGTATGGATTGAAGCAAGCCCCAAGAGCATGGTATGAAAGGTTGGATAAGCATCTTGTGCAGATTGGATTCAACAAAGGTACTGCTGACAGTAACTTATATTTCAAAATTGATCATGAAAACATTCTGATTGTTGAAGTGTTTGTGGATGATATCATTTTTGGAGGAAGAGATAGTATGTGCAAAACTTTTGCAAATCAGATGAAAAGTGAGTTTGAAATGTCTATGCTTGGTGAAATGAATTTCTTCTTGGGTCTACAAATTACTCAAACAAAAGAAGGGATCTTCATTTCTCAGACCAAATATGTGAAAGAATTGTTAAGGAAATTTGGTATGGAAGACTCAAAGCCAATGAACACTCCTATGGCAACCGGATGTAAGCTAAGCAAGGATGATGATTCTCCAAAAGCAGATCAGACAAAGTATAGATCAATGATTGGTGGATTGTTGTATCTCACTCAAACTAGACCAGACATAATGCAGGCTGTTGGTCTTGTGGCAAGATTCCAGGCTGATCCTAGAGAATCTCATGTTATGGCAATCAAAAGAATTTTTAGGTACTTGAAAGGAACAGCTGAGTATGGTCTATGGTACCCTAGAGATCCGGATTTCTCTCTTCATGCTTACACAGATGCAGATTGGGCAGGAGATGTGGATGATCGGAAAAGCACTAGTGGTGGAGCATTCTTTTTGGGGAAGAGACTGGTGTCTTGGCTAAGCAAGAAACAAGATGCAATATCTCTGTCTACAACTGAAGCAGAATACATTGCAGCAGCAGGTAGTTGCACTCAAATCTTATGGATGAAGCAGATGTTAAGAGACATCAAAGTTGAATATGAGGAGCCTATCACAATTTTCTGTGATAATTCAAGTGCAATTAATATTTCCAAGAATCCGGTATTGCATTCTAAGACTAAGCACATATCTATCAAATTTCACTTTTTGAGAGAACAAGTAAACAAGGAAGAAGTCAGATTGGAGTATGTTCCCTCCAAGGATCAGATTGCAGATATCTTTACAAAACCTCTTCCCAAGGACTCTTTTGAATATCTCCGGGAGAAGTTAGGGGTCATGGCCCCTCCGGTGATGAACTAAGATGCACTGATGTGCATCAGTCCGGTGGCTATCACAGTCATATCTTGTGATCCGGACTAATGGGGAGCTGCAACTAAGGGGGAGCAGCTGGTATGATTCTGATGTATGAGAATTGCAAGTATGAGCCCTTTGCCATTGATGTCAAAGGGGGAGAGAAGACATGTGAAAAACAAGTGGTTGATGATCAAAGGGGGAGCAGTAAAGGAAGAGAAGACATATGAAAAGTTGAAGTTCTTGTCTTAATGGTTTTTCACATCATATGTTGCCATCAATGACAAAGGGGGAGATTGTTGCAAGTATGAGGTGAGCCATTGTTGTCATTGATGTCAACATACTCATTTTGCATTGACAAGAAGGATTTGATGAGCTATATGCTAAGGATATTGAGAAAATTAGCCTCAGTCAGGAACAGTGAAGAACAGTGATGAGAAGAAGGTAAATGTACTGTATAGGATGAGAACCGGAGGATGCGGATTAAAGGGTTAGTAGATATGAGTCTTGAGATGCTACAGTTAAGATTTAAGAGGTCCGCATGAAGATCTGAAGGAGTTGTGGCTGCCGGTATAGAACCGGGTCCGGCAAGTATCCAGAGGTGACAGAGGATCACAAAAAGGTCCGGTGAGGTCCGGAATTGTATCATCCTAATCTGCGGATTGGACGGAGTGTTTGGAATGTCCTTGTGATGTGTCATCCTGATTTGTGTATGATTTGGAGGTCCGGAAGTACCTCTTGCATTATGACAGTGGCGACAGACTGTGTTCTTGAAGTTCCGGATGAGGAAGACAAGAGATCCCAGTAAGTAGAGGAAGTGCGGATGTATCCAGACATTCAGACAGGCTTGTGAAGGTTCTTGGATCATGTTTAGGTTGTGTTGTTGGTCCGCATTGATGGTAGAGCCCGGAATTGAAGTTATTCTTCCGGATGAAGTTCTTGCTCTGTTTAGCTGACCGGATGAGTTGTTCATCCTGCGAATGTTCTTGTGATGGCCGATCGGATGTGTTATTCATCTTGCGGATACTCCTATGATTGTTTGCCGACTTAGATGTTTGTTCCTAAGTCGATGTCTTGTATAAATAATGGTTTGTGAGTTCATTTCAAAGTGTGGTGTGTAGATGAGTATGGCATAGCGAAGAAACGTGCGAAAGGCAGAGCAGAGATTGTTGGGCTTAATTGGAACTGATCCGGACATGATAGAGATGTCATTCTCCAGTTCAAGACTGTGATTTTTATCACTTTGTAGACAGTGTGTCTCCTTGTAGGCAGTGGCCTCTTTGTGAGCAGTGTGCTCGGGCAGTGAGCCCTTATTGGCATGTGCCATTCATTTTTCTTTATTCTTCTAACAGAGAATAATTCTTGGGTTAATCACCCCATGGTTTTTCCCTTAACCGGGTTTTCCACGTCAAAATCTTGGTGTTCAATGTGTTGATGCTTATCTGCTCTTGTGTTTAAGTATTATGCTTCCATGGATGATTATTTGATATACTGCTAACTAACAATAAAGAATCAAGTGTTTGAAAGAAGAAGAAGTTTCATACAACTGATTCACCCCCCCCCTCTCAGTTGTATGCCCTAGATCCAACACTCCTTGCATACTAGGACAACTATATAGATATTTACATGGCTGCGCATATAATGTGAGGTCTAGCATGTCAGCTAGAGTTACTCTACTACACGTAGAAGTGATGAAGCTGATGGGGTTGAGACAATAGCCACCTGGGCAACTGCATGCACACATATATGGAGGAGTCACCACATATAGGTAGCTACATGCTCTAGTATATTGGAGGACTTTTGATGATATGGACCAGTCCATCTAGAGACCATGGCTGGGCTACAAGAGCTGGGACGACGATGATCATGAGTTGTTATATGATAGGTAGCCTCGTTATCTATTTGGTTGCAGCATATATGTCATTGAGAGATACTTTCCTAAGAGTGTTTTGAGATGGTTTGGCTTGTCTCAAGGTGAGCCAATGGGTGATGCTATCTTTTGGCATACACGGCAGGAGATTCTAGATTGGGGCCCTGAGATCACTGTAAACATTGCCTTGGTGGATTTGAAGGGATTATGGCTATTTATTTGGGACTGGATAGGTAGACCAATAGATCCATGGATGAATCTAGAGTATGACTCTTATTGGATACTGCACAAAACTTCTAGATTGACCATGACAGGAGAGCAGGGAGAGGTAGTCATGCATGCTCCTAGGTGGGGCAGAGTTAGAGCATAGAGGTGAGCACCCTGGGTGGGAGCTATTGTAGATCCTATAGCAGCAGTAGCACTAGGGGCCCAATGGTAGATACTAGGGCTAGTCCCTAGAAAGGTTCATATGCCACCCCAGCCACAACAGATTGTTGGGGGTGGAGGAGATGGTGATGCAGCAACTAGACACATGAGGTAGCTAGATAGAGAGCTAGCTCAGGGGGCACAACTACAAACCCAGTTGAGATGGATTGTGGCTGACAGGGACAAGGTGGCGATAGTAATGAGGCATGCCAGAGGATAGGTTGAGATATATACGGCACATATAGTATAGTTATAGGCATAGGTGCAGCAGGCAGTGCAGATGGTGCTAGATAACGAGGCCTTAGCCTAGGTCACACCTGAGAGAGATGTTGCCTATTAATGATGATTGTTAATCACAACGACATGTATAAAAATTTGCACAACAAACCTTTATTATCTTGTAAAGTATGATCATCTTAGTATAAGTTGATGACTCCAAGTCTCCGTTGATCAGGTCATGATCATCTAACATTACTCAGAGGTTGATGTGACATGCTGTTTTCCATTTCAAGGGGCCTTATGTTTGTCTAGATGATCAGTATTACACTGCTTCCTGTAAATTTACTCCACAGAGAGGTTATTTCTACTCTATTTCCATGATAGCTGATGTATTTATAAGTTTGATCAATTCTTCTGATTATTGATCATCATGAACTTGTTCTTTGTTCTACACAATATATTTACTCAAATGATGTGTCTGTAAGTGAATATTTGCATGTATATCTTAGATATATGTATGAATTTGCATGATATTTGTCAATTTAACATGTTTTAATCTAAATATGCTATGTATTTCTAATTATCTATGAGATGTCAGCATATTTCATGTTATTTGCTTTTAATTCTCTGTTATTGTGCAATTATGGTAACGAATTGTTATGAAATTGAAATAAATTTAAAAGAATACTTCTAACTTTGGTGAATCTTCAGCCATTGAACCACATACATACAAGATACATTCATGAGGAGAAGAAATCAAATCATATGTCACCAGGATGTTTCACAGTTAGATATGGATGATGCTAACTTCAAAGGATAAGGAATGAAAACAAAACATGCAGACTGACAAGCACTCCAATGGACATAGCTAATTGAAGCATGTATCAAGATTTCAAACACAGATTACTCAAGATTTATGATGCTTTGTAATCAAATTGTCTTCTCTTTCATTCAGTATGCATAACATGTACATTTACAACAACTTTGAAATAGGCCCTGATATTTCAGCAATCAAATTTCAATTAAAATTTGAATCCTCAAAATATGGCATCCCTGCACCTTTTATAGAATAAGATGAGGGAGCGGTTACAAATGACCTACGGTTAGGATTTGTCAATTAAGATCAATGGTAGATAATCCTTCTTTGACTCAGTCAACTTTCCTTCATGGCACACATTGCCAATTGGCAACCATCTGGATGACTCATTATCTTATGAGCACCTGATGCATATGTCTTCTTGTGATACATCTTCATTTATTCCTTGGGTTCATCCTCTTTATCTTCTTCTTCTTCATCATGATCATCATCTTCATTGCTTTTTGTATCGCTATACCCCTGATGAACATCATCCTGTATATGGACCTTCATTACCGTCCTGATATTCTCATAAGCCTGTACTATTTTATCTACTTCTTCACCATCCTGGGTCTTGCCTTTTGTTATGGCATGGTTGTGAGATTGAAACATAGCTTTAAGCAACTCCAACTTACCTTTTTTGTTATTTAGAGTCTCATTGTAAGTCTCCACCCTAACGTTTATTCTCATGATCTTGTTCATTACCTCTTCTGTCAGGTGGGTGAGGGGGTCATCAGCTACTAGCTAGAAATTATCATGCAGAGCTTTGATAGCAAAATCTGCATCTTGATTTTCAATCTTCCCCTCTACTTTTCCCTCTAAAGCTTCTAGGATTTCTGCTTCATAGGCCATCATACAGTGCAGCTTTATACTGATATTCCTGATCTTGCCACTACATTTCTTCAGGATATCACATTTGAACTTGATATCCTCATACCAAATGTCTATCAGTAGGGTAGTGTTGCTATTCAATACTTGGTTATTTATTAGGATCTAAGGATCAATCCTCTTTATTTTACTTAAAGTAGTAAGGTCTTTTTCCAATTGGAATGACCATCTTCCTGTTTCATTCTTCATTTTGTCTACTTTTCTCTTTGAACTACTTAAAGAATTCCACCTCTATAAAGAGGTTCTCAATACATCCTCAGATCCTGTGGGGGCTAACAACATCCACTTTTCCATGATCAAGGCCTCGTGCTTCATGAAGTCCAACTTGTTGACCTCTTCCTAAGATATGACAGTCAATGGGAGTGCCATATCTACTTGTGTACTATTAGGGTTAATCAACCCCTTTATCTATGCATGCAGCTGAGCAATGTGCTCTTTATGCTATTTAATTTTCTCTTTCTCCTTCTTTACCCTTTGGGTCAAAGAATCAATGATATCCTTCCCTTCCTAACCTTCTTGGTCTCCATTAGCAAAACCCAAATCAATAGTTGTGATTTGGAACTCCTCAAGGGTGATCTTGCCCTTCTCTTTTTCTACAGTGGGAAGTGCTACTTGGGCAGTCCTTCCACCTGTAGCAGGATCTCTTCTAATAGCCGATGTCAATTTGGCTTTCCTTTTTGGCTTCATGATTATCTCTATAAACAAGGTGGAAACATAAAATTCTTAAATTTCAAAGCCTTGTTCTATACCTATTTCTTTCTCTAGCCACTGAGGCACTTCATTTCCAGATCCTTGTTGTCCTTTGTCATCATCATGTCCCTCTTGTTCTCCAATATTTGTCTCTATTTTGGGTGAAGAAGGTGACTTCTTGATTTCTTCCTCATGTTGTTCCTCATGAGGGGGATCCGGTTGCATATCTTCTTCTTGAGGGGCCTCTTTCTGTGGGGGAGGATCCTGTGGAGTATCCACATGATGATCTTATGCTTGATTTTGCACTTCCTCTTTCTGAGTTTCATCCACTTTAGTATGTTCCTCATCTTGAGGCATATTAACATATGTGGTTGTCTATGTGTTTGGGCCTAGTGCATCACCTTGATCTTGTGTCACATTTTGTTCCATACCTGATGCACTGACATCTTGTGTCTTAAGGTCCTCATGACCTAATTTATCCTTTTCTCCTGCATCTCCTTGAGTCTGGGCGGCATAATCACCTAATGTATCTTTATCACCTTCACCCTTTTGTTGGACTTCTACTATTTTTGGCTTAGCTAGTATCTCCTGATGTTGTTGGCCCATATCTGGAGCATTACTCTCTTTTTCCACCTGCTCAGCTACTTCAGCTTTCTTTGTTACATCAGGTGCACCTGCTTTGTCTTTGGGACACACATCCTCCCTGTATGTCAAATCTATAATTACAGGGCTAGTCACCTATTCAACCAACTTGTCAAGCCCGATTTGTTGGGCTACTTTCTTTTTCTTCCTGAGCTGTTTGCTTCAACCCTTCCAATACTGTAGTTTGTGCTGATGGGGTCCCATGTGGAGTCATGCAGGTACTAGAAGCAAGGGTCTCCATTTTTTGAGAAGCTACATTCTGCACTACTTCATCATCTGATAGGTCCACAGTGTCTTCCAAGGAGAAAGGACCACCCTGACCTGCTTTGAAAGTCTCTATTGCTTGTTCTTCTACTCTCTCATTCTTGAACTTGATAATGGTGGGAAGTGGTACATCATGCTACACCTCTTTTCTAAACACTTCACCACTAGCTCCTCTCAATACTATAGGGTCAGCCCTGATATCACCCCACATAGATCTTCTTTGCTTTTTGGGTGGTGACATCAGCATCACCGCCCTCCTCTTCCTGTTGACCATCATCGGGTCATCACCGGGTCATCACCTGTAGGCTCTTTACTTTTCATCTCTTCCTCAAAAGAGATATCCTTTTCTACATTATGCTGTGAGGTTTGGCCTTCATCCTATACTTCTGTAGTTTCTACAGCTGGCCTCAGGATCCTCTTTGTCTTAGGCTTGTCCATCAGAGGCGGTGTAGATGAGGTGGATGCCTGTAGTGATGTTGATGCACCTATAGCTGGTATGACAATTCTTTTGATTATCACCCCCTTAGGCTCATCATTAGTCTTTTTTCCTCTAGGGGGACCTTTCCTCTATTTCTAGGTAGGTAGCCTTTCTCCATTGGATTTCCTTTTCTCATTGAGGTAGTCATCATACTCCTCATCAGTTAGCTCTTGCCTTTTCTTCTTAGGATCAACAGTAAGGGCTACACCCCTTTTCTTCATTTTGTTTATTTGTTCATCTACCCAAGCTTGGGTTAACTGTAGCACCCCACCTGTAAACTGATCCAAGGAAATGTCCTCTGGCTGAGTTAGATTAGGGGCTGAGATGGTGTCATTATAGACCTTCTTGTCCTCATATTCATTTGACATTGTTTTACCATCATCTTTCTTCAGTTGTGTTGGTACTGGGATGCAGTCATATGTCCTTATCTGGTTCAAGGTGAACCTTTGGTATTTTCTCCTTCTCACCTCAGCTTCATCCTCACAATCTATCTAGAAATCCTCCAGATGTTTCTTGTGTATAGGCTTCCCAATTATTTTCTACATCCTACCATAAGGGTCATAAGATCTAGCCAATGGAAATGGCTGCAGATACAACATTTTCAGACCTCCTACGACATGTTCTATGCTCTATGAATTAGAGCATATATACCAGCCCATAGATATTGGAAATAATATTGGGGGTATCTTCTTTTTTTCCTTGTATGCTACAACTATGGTAGATATTTTTCTTAAAAATTCCATCAGGACCACCCCATCAGTAGGGTACCTAGGTAGCATAAGGGGTTGCTCTTCAAATCCCTCTATTCATATTTATGAGAAGGTGGCATACTTGATGAACCAGGCTCCATGTCTGTAAACAACTTCCTGAGCCTCCATGTTCAGTCTCTTGGTTCTGTCTTCTTCCATGGTTCTAACTAGATGCATAGAGAATGCATCATTCACCAATTTGTAATCCATGAGGAAATTCTTTCTCTATATCTGAGGATAGTGATCCCATATGTGGGCATCATCTACACCACCGCTAACCTTACCCACTATAGTCAGGGTGTCAAATGTTCCTTTGTAAGCACATGAGTACACAACATATGAGGTCATATGGAATGAGCATTCCTGACCTCTCAGGTTCCTCATCTCTTCATCCAATGCATCACTGATGACCTTGGCCCATAATGGCTTGTTATCTTTATAAAGAACCATCTAGATGATTCCAAACATGCAATTCTTAAAATTTCTAGGATGAGGCTAACCTGTCATCCTATTGAGCAGGGCAGTCATGTACTGGTACTCATCATCAAAATCAAATTTATATAGGTGTACGGGTAACTTAGCTGAGGCAGTGTAGGTGCTACTCTTAGACCTCCACTAATACATCCTCTTCCTTGCATTCTTCTTATTGTTATTATACTCTGTTTCTAGTTTCTATAGATCCACATTGACCACCCTCTTTCCAACTGGCAAATTGAAATTTGATGTGATACCCTTAATTAAAAATTTAGCATATACCCTTCCATGCTTCTCCACTGGCCTAGTTTGAGGGTTATAATTCCTGACACATTCTACTACCAGTTCTAGAGTTTCCATGGCATAGGGGAATTCAGCTGCATGCCACATTCCTGATACATATATTGCATCCAGGAGGGTATTGTCTTTATCATGATCTATTCTGGATGACCATGCTGCTAGATCTGTATCTCCCTAGTGAGTGTCCCCAATGATGCCATACTTGAATTGTACCCCTTGGGGCTGAACAAACATGGGTTTAAGAAATTCTGCATCAGACCTATTTTTCCTTACATTCGCCATGGAATCCTGCAATAAACATGCCTTGTCTTACCATACTATATCCATATGCACTCTTTCAACATTATATATTTCTACGATATCATGCATATTCTATTTATTACTCTTTACTTCATCATGATATGCATACTTATAGATTCAAACCACAAGAAGAAACATACTACCTATACATGTAGGAAATGACAACATGGGAATTTTTAATTACTTACCTGATAATGCTTTCCTCCTAGGTTAGATAGATGATTATGGAAAAGGGCTACAAATGCTGATGATCACCCGTTCTGTTATGCTGGAAGATCTCGTCCATTCATAGGTAGCTTGTATGGGGGTTTGACTTCTCTGCTCTATAATTTCTTATTTTTTTGCAAGGTAAATAAGAATAACCTTGGAAAGTTACCTTTAAACACATCTGTAGGGCAAATTAGGGTAAACCTGGGTTAAATCAATTAAATCCATTGATCCTTTGCAGAGAATCCATGGATGATGCCAAGTGTTTGAATGGTATTCGCAATTGGCGGGAATCCATCTATTGCATTTATGTCCATTTAATGTTAGGAAATTGGGGGGGTGATCTTAGAAAGACTAGGTGATATTCAAAATATGACCCCCCTATATAAAATGACCTGCCTTTGGGTAGCAAAACTAATGCAAAAGGATCAGGTGATTATGGTCAACGCTGACCACTGGTAAATTGGGTCATGAATTTAAGATTAGGGGATGCTCAAAATATGACCCCCTTTGGAAAAGATCAGGGTGACATCACATAATATCAGGTTTGACTGAAACTTTGACTCAACATAACTTCCTCCCCTTAAAGAATTTTGGGATGATCCAAAAGGCAAACCCGCTTGAAATTTTGTGCACTTTCCAACCATGAGGTTTATAATATGAAATACTAAGTTTAACAACTGACATCATCATGGTGACCTATCTACCCTCCTGCAGGGTTACCTGCATGACTTACTTTTACCAGACCACCCCAAAGCAGAAAAACAACGAGCCAGAGCAGCAAAAAGTTGGGTCCCTATTTTGTCAAGTCAAAATGGGGTGCGTTGTGTAACCACACAACAACTTGCCACCAAAGAACATAACTAAATTCCAATGATTCAAGTGATGTGATCACATTCTAACATAGTATTTTAACTCTTTCTAAGTAAAATTATTATAATCTCTCTGAATGATAAGGTTTTCATCATGGCAACAATGCTAACAAAGGACCAAGTGTGTGCAAATGATTAATTGTCTTCATCTTGAAAATATGTTCAAAACATGAGTAACTGATGTTAAACTACATAGTTTGAGAGCATCCCTCATTGCTAACCTGGATAGAGCCTTGCTACCATTAGTCATTCATAGCCCTGGCAAGGTTATCTACACAATCCCCCTAACTAGAGCCCCACTGCCAGCAGGCATCTATAGCCCCGGTAGAGTTACTTAGATGGCCTAATTTTTTTTTAATTTTCAATATTTACTCTCTTTATATTCATATGATGTCATCATGTAAGCTTAATGTGCAAGGTATGGTCACTTGCTAATTTAGGTTGGAGATTGCATTGGTAGCAATGGAGTCCCTTTAGATTTTTCATTTAACACCTATACTTATGTGTTCAACAAACCCAAGGCTGTTAGGTGAGTCATTGTGAAAGAATCACTTTGGTCAAGAAAAGGCACCCTGATGAAAAGACATCAGAGACCTGATCACCAACACTTCTCAAAATGAGTCATAACCTATATATGAATTTGTTCTCATCACTTGAATCTTAACAATTTAGTTATTTTCTTAGGGTGATGAGTTGCATCATCTTGACTAACCAAAATAGAACTCAACAAGTAAACAAACAAAAACAACACAAAACTGTACAAACAACTATACAAATATGCACACTATGATACACATGGCTTACATGACACTGTTTCATGCTTGAAAATAATGTTTAAAGAACTGTCCATTAACTGGTAATGGAACATCCTCACCAGTCAAGGTCTTAAGCCTATAAGTGTTGTCTCCTAAAATTTCTGAAACTTGGAAGGGACCTATCCAAAGTTTATCAAATTTACCATGATCTCCTTTCCTTTCATGTGCTTTGTCCCACATAAGGACTAAATCTGAGATTCTAAAGGCCTTAACTCTAGCTCTTTTGTCAAACCAATGCTTGACAACAGCCTGATGTTTAGCAAATTGATCAATTTCCTTATTCCTTCTTTCTTTTAGGTGCATCAACTGAAGAAACCTAACTTCTTGTTTGTTATCTATACCCAGATACTCTTGTGCAAACTGTAGTGTGGGGATCTTTAGGTTAATAGGGAGGATGGGATCCACTCCATATACTAGGTGAAAAGGAGAATTTCCTAATGCAACCTTCATCTTGGTTCTATCTACCCATAAGGCATATTTCAATAGGATGTTCCATTCTCTTGGGTTCTTTTCTATCAATTTCTTTATGATGTTCAATAAATTCTTGTTTGTGGATTCTGCTAATCCATTCCCTTGGGGATAGTAATTTGAGTAGAATTTCAAGATGATTCCATGGTCAAAAGTCCAACTTGATAATCTAATTGAACCAAAGATAGACCCATTATCACATACCAAAGCATAAGGAACTCCATACCTAGTTACTATATTGTTTTCCAAAAACTTGATTACATCCTTAGCATTACATGTCTTACTACTAATAGCTTCAGTCCACTTGGTACAATAATCAGTAATAGTCAGAACATACCTATGGCCTGAATATGATGGAGGATTGATAGGTCCTATGAAATCCATCCCCCATTGAGCAAATGGGTGCATCTCCATCACTGGCTACAAAGGCTGAGCAACATATCTTTCTCTATTTGCAGCAACCTGACACAAATGACAACATTTGATGTGTTCAACAGTATCTTTAAAAATAGTGGGCTAGTAATACCCTGCCTTGAGGATAGCATGAGTGGTAGCTAAGGATGATCCATGTGTAGTCCCAACTTGTCATGTAATTCTGCTAGTACCTTGTCTGCTTCTTGCCTTTCTAGGCATCTAAGGTATATTCCCTCATAATTCTTCTTGAAAAGGACTCCTCCTTTGATCATGTATTTCTATGATCTTATCTTTAAGGCTCTCCTCTATGAGGCTTGCAATCTTGAAGGACATCTTCTAGTAATCAAGATGTGCCTAATGTCTGAATACCATTCTCCATCTTCCCATGCATTTTTGACATACTACTGTCTCATGATGTTAGGATCAATTTCTAATATCATCTGACTTAATGCTTGTCCTCTCACTAATTTCATGGGTGTTATGTCCATATCATACTCTTGGAGGATAGTGATCTGTTTGGCTCTCTTCTCACTTGGTTCACTTTGCATTAAAAGCATCTTTACTGCTGCATCAGGTACTACAACAATTACTTTACTTCTCAAGATGTAATGTCTGAACTTCTTAACTATTCAAACTAGAGCAAGTGCTTGTCTTTCAACATCCATGTATCTAAGTTCTACATCTCTGAAAGGACAACTCATGAAGGCTATATGCTTTTCTTCTTTAGCCTCATTTCTCTGTGTTAATACTGCTACAGATGTATGCTCTAAAGAAAATGAGTAAATGTAAAAATCTTTGGTATAATCTAGACTGATCAGAACTAGAGAATTATATATGGCTTTCTTGATATCCTCAAAAGTTGCTCTAGCTTCAGGTGTCCACTCAATTTTGGCATCCTTCTTGAGCATGGCATTCAATGGTCTGACAATTTCTGGAAAGCCAATAATAAACTTTCTAACAAAATTAATCTTACCAAAGTAAGATTTGAGCTCCTTCTTACTTCTAGGAAGCTATATCTTCATGATTGATTCTACTCTCTCAGGGTCAATGATGATCCCATTCTCTATTTTCAGGTGGCCCAATAACTTCCCTGTGGTTACCCCAAATATGCATTTCACAGGGTTTAGGGATATTTGATATTGTTCACATTTCTTTAGTACCTTCTTGAGGTCTTCTACATGATTTCCTCTTTCTTTAGATAAAATTGTCAAGTCATCCATGTATATGACTATGCATTTACCAATCAACCCTCTGAAAGCTATATCCATCGCTCGTTGAAATGTGGCTCCAGCATTTATCAACCCAAAAGGCATGCACCTATAGGAAAACATTCCCCACTTTGTGGTGAATGCAGTCTTCAATCTGTCTATTTTGTCCACCATCACTTGGTTGTAACCTAAAAAACCATCCAAGAATGACATCATCTTTGTACCATTCACAATCTGCAAGAACTCATCCAGAGAAGGCAAAGGATAGTTATCCTTTTTAGAAGATCTATTTAAGTTTTTGAAGTCTACACACAATTTGATGTCACCATTCTTTTTTCTTACTGGGACCAAGTTTTCCACCCATGTGGAATGTCTCATAGGAAATATGATCTTGGCATTAAGCAATTTCTTAACTTCTTCAAAAATGATGGGCTCCAACAAAGCATTGATAGGTCTCTATTTCTATCTAAAAGGCTTGACATCTGGCTTTAGAGGTATAGTGTGAGTGATGATTGATGTATCATAAGTTTTCAACTCATCATATGTCTAGGTAATGACATGGATATAATCCTTAAGTACTTCAATTATCCCTTCTAGTTCTTCTTCTATACACACTTTTCCAATCAGGACATTTCTTTTTTTATCATCATGTCCTATGTTGACTTGTGAATACTCTCCTCCATCTGCTTTAGGGAGATCCTGTTGTTTCAGCATATTATCTAGATCAAATGCTCTTTCCAACTCTATCATTCCTTTAGGAATTTTATTACTGGGCAACTCTAGGATTTCTTCTTCTTCCCAGATATGATCTTCCACATTTCTTTCATCTATGATCTGTGCATCAAAGACATCTTTGTTGGAAATGAAGTCTAGAATATGCTAATCATCATCAAATACTTGAAGGTTGACTACATTATCTAGCACAGAGGGTACTGATACCAATTCAACTAAAAATCTTTCAAACTAGATATGGACAATGGTTCCAAAGTACTTGCAGCTTGGGCTAAGGCATCTGCCCTGTGATTTTGTTCTCTAGGTACATGGGTGATGTTGAATGCATCAAAATCTTCTATCAAGTCCCATACCCTATGTATGTAATTGGACATCTTTTTGTAATTACAAGAGTATATACCTCTTACCTATCTTACTACCAATTCTAAGTCTCCATAGACGTGCAGAATCTTCACTTTCTTTCTGAGTGCAAACAATATCCCATGAATCAGGCCTTCATACTCTGTCACATTATTTGTGCATGGGAATTGCAATCTGTATGCTGCTAAGTAGGATTTACCAGATGCATCAATAAGATCTATTCCTACCCCAGCCCCTTGTTTTGATTTGGATCCATCAAACCTGAGGATCCATGGCTTATCTTCAGTTAAAGGCGTATCTGGGCTTTTTCTTTTCTTTTTAGCTCTAGCAGCTGTACCATTTGATATCCACTTCAATTTTGGTATTTCCATCTTCTCAAACTTCACCTTATATGGCTGTTGTGAAGCTGATATCTCTTCTTTTCTTTACCATTAGTAGGAAAATCTTTTGGATTAGGCAACATCTGCCTTTTCAGAATATGTAAACATAATGAACAAGTAGTTTTTGAATATGGTGCTTCATGCAACCTGCACCATCCCTCAGTTAGAACATCTTGTGCTGATCTTTGCTACTATATCATCTCTTGAATTTGCTTTGATAAAAAATTCTTCAAACTTAGACAAATTACTACCCCTATCTTCATTAGATAGTTCATAATCTAACTCTACCAAACAATCACTCCCTGGGCTGATTTTCTTGTTACTTTTAACATTACTCTTGTTACATACTAGCATCTCCTCTATCATCTAAATAGAACTCTCATCATGATATGTGCATTCTCATGTTCCTGCAGATGACAAAAAAATTAGTATCACTATCACTATCTATAGAACTTACTATGGATGATGATGGTGATGCCTCACTGCATGCTTGTTCCAGTTCCATCATGTCTAAGCAAGCATCACAAGTCTTTTTAGAATGTGCTTCATCATGTAACCTGCACTATCCTTCAATTAGAATATCATGAACATGTACTTTTAACAATTAACATCATTGCACCTCTTTAGACAAGTGTATCTCAAAATTCTTGAAGTGATCTACCTCTATTTTATTTTTAGGGTTACAATCAGACTCTAGATTTATTTTATCATCCTGAGGATCATCATCATGAACATGGATATCATACATGCAGATCTCTTATATCCTAACTATCTAGGGTATGATGGAGTAAACTCCAAGTTCTACATCCACATACATGATCTCATTGGTTTTATTATATTCAGTGATCATATGTTTCATGTGAGGCTCAGCATCTATCCTTATTTGATTTGGTATTCCTTTCCAGGGCAACCACATATGACTGAATTCAGTGGCCATGTATCCATTAAGGGTTTTTGAGCAATCTCTGCTAAGCAGCATCCCATAGGTATCGGGTATATCAACTACTTGGATATCAATGTAGTACTAGATTCTGGGATCTGATGCCAACTGCATATGAATGTGAGTTAGTTCTCCTACCACACTCACCTCTGTTTTGTCTAACTGTGTTACTTTCTTCAATGACTTAGCAGGATGCAACCCTGAGTCATTGCATATGGGCAGGGGCATTACATTGGTAGATGCTCCTAAATCTACTAAGCAGTTATGCAAATTTTTACTAAACATCCTTATGGTAAGGAGGAAAGGAGGTGAATCAATCTTGTCTCTGTAAAGAGTCATGTGTGAAGTCTCTACAACTTGAATAGTAGCTGGAGCTTTATGTTTAACATTAATATCCTTAGCAGCATGATCTTTATTTCCAGTCTAACATAAGGTATGATTATCCTCTCTTGGAGCAGGATCATCTAAGGATTTCATGAAAACTTTTTTGATAGCTGGGGTTTTAAGTAGCTCTGATAATGGCAGACTGATTTTGATTTTTTTTATTTCATCTGCCAGATAAGTGACCAATTTATCAGACTCGGGGGGCAAATTATTAGCTTTTGGTGCTATATTCGGTGGTGCTAAGTATTGAGCACTAACTTTGGGAAATCTAGGATTATTTCTTGCCTTAGGATCAAGAGGAGTGTTGAAATTATTTGGAGGTAAGGATGTAGTCAAAGAACCAGCAGGTCTGTTTGAGTTATTCCTTAGCTTGTAGTTATGCCTACCCTAATATTGTTGTTGATAAGCATGTACTTCTTCATGTTCAATTGATGGCTCATTTTCATCTTCAAATGGAAAAACATAATTAGTCTCATAAGCCATGGCTAACTCCTCACATGCCAAGGTGTAATTCTGATGAGGTGACATTGTCTACTGATGAGGATGATTGATGAAACTTTCTACCACTAGGGCAGAATCATATCCACAGGGGACAATTTCATTTCCTTCAACACAAGGTGGATTACTTGAAGTATTGGACACTTTAGTTTGGAATATACTGGCAGCAATCTAGAATTGAGGACAATCTAACTTTGCATGAACATTGGTGTTATGTATCCTACACCAATTTGTAAGGGCTGCCTCTACCAAGTTCACTCTAGTGGTCTGCTTAGGTTCACTAGGAGGCTGATTATCTAAGGGTGATGGCAAAGAACCATTGTTTGGCCTAGTGTTCCACACTCTAGGCTATCTAGGGAGATTATTGTTGTCATTGTTGTTATTGTAATTATTATTGTATCCCCTATTAGGATAATTAGGTTTGTCATTAGCATATCCTCTATTCTGATTTGGTTGAGAATAGAAGTTTTGACTTCTCAAATGAGTAATCTTAGTGGTGAGTTTCCTCAACTGTGCTGATATCTCTTTAATTTCTTCCTTTCTTCCTGAACTTTGGCCACTACATTCTCTGTTTGAGGTTTGAAAAAGGAAGATCCATTGTTATTATTATTGTACTGTTCCACAACCTGAGGTACTTGTGTATGTCCTGGATATTGTAACATTTGATTGTTTCCATTTGGAGGTGGCATGATACTAAGTGGTGGTATCTACAAAGGAATTGGCATTACAACTAGAGGTATTATGGCTCCATTGGTTTGTTGCTGAGCAGGATATGTAGGATAACTAGGAAGTGTAAGAAATGCAATATTAGGTGTTGGAGCAGGAACCAACTGTTGACTGACTTTGACAGCTTCTTCAAAAGCTCCTATCAAGGTTGTGACACCAGGATGTGCTCTCCTGATAAACATAGAAGTCAAGGGATCTAAGGATGAGTAATATATGCTCCTAGCAGCTTCATTTTCTACAACATAGGGTGCAACTAACTTTGAGAGCATCTTCTAGAATCTTGCGTTGAAATTAGCAATAGGTTCTCCTTCAAATCTCTTGATTGTGGTAAACAAATATATAATTCATTAAAGGATCTATAGGTATTTTGAATCTATCCTTAAAGGCTTTCTCCAAGGTGGCATAGGAACCAACTAAACCTTGACCAAGACTGATATACTAGTTATATGCCTCTTCCCCTGAGGAAAATGGAAATAACTTGCATACCACATCCTGATGTTCAATTATAGCCCTACAACAAGCTTCCTTGAATGTTTTAATTTGATCATCAGCATCCTAATATGGATGATATTTAGGACAAATCTTATCAGGATTTTTAGGCAAGGGATGGTATGCAGTGAAAGTCAAAGGTGACTCTGCAGTAAAGAATAACATTGTGATTAGTGGAGGTTGGACCTGAGGTGTGATAGGTGGTCTTGTAGGTGTTTGTAACCTGATAGGAGTTATAGGAACATGTTCTGGTGAAGGTCTTGAAGCACTAGAACTAGGAAAATAATGAATATCTACAGTTCTAGGTCTAAATCCCCAGATATGTAATTCTTCAAAGAGTCCACTAGATCTAGACCTAGTATTTGGCCTGAGAGCTAGGATTTCTTAAATTTAAGGAAAATTGGCTAATTTACTATAAAGATCAATTGAAACTCCCTAGCCATAGCTGTATTTATGGTTAGAGACTAAAACTAACTAGATATTTATGAAATATTTGCAGAAATGATGCAAATATGAGGTGATATGAGACTTTGGGAAACAAGCGATTGGATATCAGGTATCTTAAGCAAATTACCTCAAAGTTTTAGCAAAAGACTTGGAATAAGGCTTATCTTTGAAACATTCATGATGATCAACCTCAAAGCTTGCAATATTTATGCTCAATTTTAAAAACTTTACGAAGGACTAGCATGTACAGACTTAAAACAACAAATCTCCACATATGACTTGAAATACAAAGCTGCATGAGTGTTCCCTTTCTGTTTGCATCATCAAATAAGACAAAATCTACTGATGAAAAGGCCCTCCTTCTAGCGCCATTTTATGTTGATGATGATTGTTAATCATAATGACATGTATAAAAATTTGCACAACAAACCTTTATTATCTTGTAAAGTACGATCAGCTTAGAATAAGTTAATGACTCCAAGTCTCCATTGATCAGGTCATGATCATCTGACATTACTCAGAGGTTGATGTGACATGCTATTTTCCATTTTAAGGGGCCTTACGTTTGTTTGGATGATTGGTATTACACTATTTCATGTAAATTTACTCCACAGAGAGGTTATTTCTACTCTATTTCCAAGATAGCTGATGTATTTACAAGTTTTATCAATTCTTCTAATTATTGATCATCATGAACTTGTTCTTTCTTCTACACAGTATATTTACTCAAATGATGTGTCTGTAAGTGAATATTTGCATGTATATCTTAGATTTATGTATGAATTTGCATGATATTTGTCAATTTAACATGTTTTACTCTAAATATGCTATGTATTTCCAATTATCTACAAAATGTCAGCATATTTCATGTTATTTGCTTTTAATTCTCTGTTATTGTGTAATTATGGTGACGAATTGTTATGAAATTGAAAGAAATTTAAAAGAATGCTTCTAATTTTGGTGAATCTTCAGCCATTGAACCACATACATACAAGATACATTCATGAGGATAAGAAATCAATATGTCACCAGGATGTTCCACAGCTAGATATGGATGATGCTAACTTCAAAGGATAAGGAATGAAAACAACACATGCAGACTGACAAGCACTCCAATGGACACAGTTGAGTGAAGCATGTATCAAGATTTCAAACATAGATTACTCAAGATTTATGATGCTTTGTAATTAAATTGTCTACTCTTTCATTCATTATGCATAACATGTACATTTACAACAACTTTGAAATAAGTCCTGATATTTCAGCAATCAAATTTCAATTAAGATTCAAATCCTCAAAATATGGCATCCTTGCATCTTTTATAGAATAAGGTGAGGGAGCGGTTACAAATGACCTACGATCAAGATTTATCAATTAAGATCAATGGTAGATAATCCTTCTTCGACTCAGTCAACTTTCCTTTGTGGCATAGGTTGCCAGCTAGCAAACATCTGGATGAGTCATTATCTTATGAGTACCTAATGCATATGTCTTCTTGTGATGCATCTTCATTTATTCCTTGGGTTCCTCCTCTTTATCTTCTTCTTCTTCATCATGATCATCATCTTCATTGCTTTCTGTATCGCTATCCCCCTAATGAACATCATCTCGTATATGGACCTTCATTGTTGTCCTGATATTCTCATAAGCCTGTACTATTTTATCTACTTCTCCGCATCTTGGGTCTTGACTTTTTTTATGGCATGCTTGTGAGATTGAAACTTAGCTTTATGCAGCTCCAGCTTACCTTTTCTATTATTTAGAGTCTCATTGTAAGTCTCCACCCTAACCTTTATTCTCATGATCTTGTTCATTACCTCTTTTGTCAGGTGGGTGAGGGGGTTATTAGCTACCAGCTGGAAATTATCATGCAGAGCTTTGATAGCAAAATCTGTGTCTTGGTTTTCAATCTTCCCCTCTACTTTTCCCTCTAAAGCTTCTAGGATCTCTGCTTCATAGGCCATCATACTGTGCAGCTTTATACTGATATCCCTGAGCTTGCCACTACATTTCTTCAGGCTATCACATTTGAAACTGATATCCTCATACCAAATGTCTATCAGCAGGGAAGTGTTACTATTCAATACTTGGTTAATTATTAGGATCTAAGGATCAATCCTCTTTATTTCACTTAAAGCAGTAAGGTCTTTTTCCAATTGGAATGACCATCTTCCTATTTCATGTTGCATTTTTTCTACTTTTCTCTTCAAACTACTTAAAGAATTCCACCTCTGTAAAGAGGTTCTCAATACATCCTCAACTCCTATGAGGGCTGACAACATCCACTTTTCCATGATCATGGCCTGGTGCTTCATGAAGTCCAACTTGTTGACCTCTTCCTAAGATATGACAGTTAATGGGACTGCCAGATCTACTGGTGTACTATCAGGGTTAATCAACCCCTTTATATATGCATGTACCTGAGCAATGTGCTTTTTATGCTATTTATTTTTCTCTTTCTCCTTCTTTACCCTTTGGGTCAAAGAATCAATGATATCCTTCCCTTCCTGACCTTCTTGGTCTTCATTAGCAATACCCAAATCAACAGTTGTGATTTGGAAATCCTCAAGGGTGATCTTGCCCTCCTCTTTTTGTACAGTGGGAAGTGCTACTTGGATAGTCCTTCTACCTATAGTAGGATCTCTTCTAATAGCCGATGTCAATCTGGCTTTCCTCTTTGGCTTCATGATTGTCTCTGCAAACAAGGTGGAAACATCAAATTCTTGAATTTCAAAGCCTTATTCCATACCTATTTTTGTCTCTAACCAATGAGGCACTTCATTTCCAAATCCTTGTTGTCCTTTGTCATCATTATGTCTCCCTTGTTCTCCAATATTTGTCTCTATTCTAGGTGGAAAAGGCAACTTCCTAATTTCTTCCTCATGCAGTTCCTCATGAGGGGGATGTTATTGCATCTCTTATTCTTGAGGGGCCTCTTTCTGTGGGGGAGGATCCTATGGAGTATCCACATGATGAGCCTATGCTTGATTTTTCACTCCCTCTTTCTGAGTTTCATCCACTTTAGTATGTTCCTCATCTTAATGCATATTAACATATGTGGTTGTCTCTATGGGCCTGGTGCATCACCCTAATCTAGGGTCACATTTTATTTTGTACCTAATGCACTGACATCTTGTGTCTTAAGGTCCTCTTGACCTAATTTATCCTTTTCTCCTGCATCTCCTTGAGTCTGGGTGGCATCATCACCTGATGTATCTTTACCACCTTCACCCTTTTGTTGGACTTCTACTATTTTTGGCTTAGCTAGTATCTCCTGCTGTTGCTGGCCCATATCCGGAGCATTGCTCTCTTTTTTCACCTGCTCGGCTACTTCAACTTTCTCTGTTACATCAGGTGCACCTTCTTTGTCTTTGGGGCTCACATCCTCCCTATATGTCAAATCTATAATTGCAGGGATAGTCACTTGATTGACCAACTTGTCAAGCCCGATTTATTGGGCTGCCCTCTCTAGGCTACTTTCTTTTTCTTCTTGAGCTATTTACTTCAACCCTTCCAATACCGCCATTTGTGCTGATGGGGTCCCATGTGGAGTCATGTGGGTACTAGATGCAAGGGTCTCCACTCTCTAAGAAGCTACATTCTGCACTACTTCATCATTTGATAGGTCCATGGTGTCTTCCAAGGAGAAAGGACCACCTTGACCTGCTTTGAAAGTCTCTTTTACTTTTCTTCTACTCTCTTAGTCTTGAACTTGATAATGGTGGGAAGCGGCACATCATACTGCATCTCTTTTCTAAACACTTCACCACCAGCTCCTCTTAATACTATAGGGTCAGCCCTAGTATCACCTCGCATAGATGTTCTTTGCTTCTTGGGTGGTGATGTCACCAACGCCATCCTCCTCTTCCTGCTGACCATCATTGGGTCATCACCTGTAGGTTCTTTACTTATCAACTCTTCCTTAAAAGAGATGTCCTTTTCTACATCATGCTGTGAGGTTTGGCCTTCATCTTGTACTTCTACAGTTTCTACAGCTGGCGTTAGGATCCTCTTTGTCTTAGGCTTGTCCATCAGAGGTGGGGTAGATGAGGCAGATGCCTGTCCTAATGTTGATGCACCTACAGCTGGTATGGCAATTCTTTTGATTATCACCCCCTTAGGCTTATCATTAGTCTTCTTTCCTCTAGGGGACCTTTCCTCTGTTTATGGGTAGGTAGCCTTTCTCCATTGGATTTCCTTTTCTCATTGAGGCAGTCATCATCATACTCCTCATTAGTTAGCTCATGCCTTTTCTTCTTGGGATCAATAGTAAGGGCTACACCCCTTTTCTTCATTCTATTAATTTGTTCATCTACCCAAGCTTGGGTTAACTACATCATGATGCAGAGGCATCCACACTATAACCTTAACACACAGCATGGATGTCCGCAACCCTTCATCATCATCATCATCATCATCATGTTTTCCTTTACACTATCAGCATCATCATATTTACTGTGCTGACCGATATCCTCCTGATGACAAGCCTTCGCCCTTTCGCATGTCAACAGCATCACCTTATTTGATTATCGACAGCATCATCATGTTCGGCAAGCGCGAACATCCTCCTGACGTCCACTGTTCATCTCACCGACAACTTCGACCTTCACTATCTTTAGCATCATGATGTTCAACATCATGTTAATCAGCAGGATATGGAACATCCGGTTCCTCCCATATATCCTGATGATGACAAACCTTAACTCCTCGCACCGTCCCCTCGATGCTTACGTCACCCCAATATCCTGATGACGATTATCCTGATGACGATGATGTCACATGCAGCTCCTCAATATCTTGCTGCTCCGAAATATCCTGATGACGTATATCTTGATGATGATGACGTCATATCCTGCTGTTGGCCAAACTTAGCTTTTTTTCGGCCCGCGATCAACCAGATCTTCTACCTTATGCCGATACGCTCCTCTTCGGCACCTCCTGATGATGATCACCCCGACGCTCATTCACTTCATGCAATCGAAAGCATCATGCTCATCTCCACTTATCCAGATGACGATGCCCGAAGTGACTGTAGGATATTCGCAGAAATATCCTGATGATGCCGTTTTAACGAACTTCCAACCTTAGCGAAATTTCACTTCACCGATCCTCCTGGGATGACCCGATCTATTCTCAGGGTGATCTTCCACACCTTAACAGCTAACACAACCTAGCACATACCCATGCTAGGGTCCTCAACATCTCTCGACGGTGATCCTGCACACCTGCATGCAAACAGAAAGCAAACTAAAACCTAACCTACTGTACATCGCCATTCCACCGATCCGACGAATCAACCGGTGGAATGGATCAGCAAATCCATGGAACCACCAAAACTGCAAATTGATTAAACAATGGAATTCAACAGAGGATGAACAATAATAGGATCTCTTTATTGATTTCAACAGATGCTATTACAATACTCTGTCTCTCTCTCGCAAAGTCTGATCGATGATCTCCAATACCAACCGATCCTCATGCTTAAATAGATTTTCCTGTGAGTACTACTGACCCGACTCCAAGCGGCTGGGAAATCTCTCCAGGTGGCTGGGAGATCCAACCGGACCTACAGCATGACAGCTGTTCTAACAAACTAGCTAAAAATAGAAAGTATGGTCAGCATGACCTTATTACATGCATTCGGTCTTATCAGACCTTCTTGGAAACATGAACAAGACTCAAACTAACTAACTGCCTCATGAAGGCCAGCTGTCAGGTAGGTGCTCCTGCACCATACTCCCCAACAGAAAAGAACTCATGTCCCATGAGTTTAGTATGTGGAAGTCCTCCACCTTTACACTTTGCCTTTGCAATATTCTGACTTGTTCCAGCTTTGTCCTCTGCTGGCTCTTGGCTGCTCCAAGACTTATGAACTGTAACTTGCTTTCTGGCAAGTAAATCCTCATGCCTGTCAATGTAGGCTTTTCTCTCACATACCCTGTGTTTGTCAGGTTGTCTGACCAGAACCTTTGTCTGAACTGCCTCTTGAACTTCTGCAATGTTCAATCTTGTCTTTCTTTCAATCTTTATAGGACAAACAATGGTCCCAACTATGACAACATCCTTGTCATCCCTCTCAACTGGAGGTTGTGTGCAAACCTGTTTCTGCACCTGCTGCTGACCTCTGTCAGTCACAACTAAAACTTTCTTCAACCTGTTGTCCTGAACAACTCCTTTTCCTGCAGTATCCTCAACTGCCTTTATGCCTGCTCCTATAGGCATCTGCACAAATTCCTTCTTTCCCATTAAAATGATTTTGGCTGCCTCCTGTACTGTAGCATCTGCCTGCAATGGCATCAACTTAATAGTCTTCCCATCTTTCTCGATGGTGTAGGTATTAGTATACCCATCATACAGTACCCTTCTATCAAATTGCCATGGTCTACCCAACAGTAGGTGACAACATTCCATGGGCAAAATGTCACACAAAACTCTATCATGATATGCCCCAATCTGAAAATCCACATATGCCTGTTCATAGACAAAAAGTGATTGACTATCACTCACCCAAGATGCCTTGTAAGGGTGTTGATGTGGAATCCTTTCCAAATTCAGTTTATCCACCATTTCCTGAGATACCATGTTGTCTGTTGAACCAGTATCAATGACAACCTTACATACCTTACCCTTGCTCTTGCATATGGTCTTGAAAAGAGCTCTTCTTTGCATCAGATCCTTTGATGCCTGCAAACTAATTCTCCTTAGCATCAATGCTTCTCCCTCCTCAGGATATGCATGATAGTCAGGCTCCTTATCCCTTTGATTAGTGTTTGAACTCTGCACACTTTGCTCTACTTTCTCTTCTTGCACAAGTTGTACTCTCTTGTCATTTGTTCTATCATTTCTGGATGATGAACCTTTGTTTTCTGGACATTTGAAAGATGGATGACCAAACTCACCACAGGTGTAACATTTGCCATAAAATGTAGTAGAACCTCTACCACCTCCAAATCTACCTCTATTACCTTTCCATCCACCTCTGAAATCAGACTGTCCCTGTCCTTTACCAGTGTCTTCTTGACCCTCATTGGTTTGCTTTTGTGTAGGGGCTGCTCCTCTTCCCCTCATATTGTTTCCTCTTCCTCTCATGGACTTATCTTGTCCTCTATTCATCTTTTCTTCAATCCTGATTGCCATTTGATAACAATCCTCCACATTCTTAGGGTTAGCTAAAACTAACTCATCCTGTATGTTCAATCTCAAACCAGCCAAGTACCTAGCCACCTTTTCTACCTCATTCTCATGATGACCAGATCTCATACTCAATTTATAAAACTCCTCAGTATATGCCTTCACATCCATTTCCTTCTGCCTTAAAAATTGCAGCTTCTTAAACATCTGAATCTCATAATCCCTTGGCAAGAATTTACCTTTGATCCTTGCTACCATCTTATCCCATGAAGTGATCTTTGACTTCCCTTGTTTCCTTCTCTCAGATTGTACATAATCCCACCATACCAAAGCATGACCTCCTAACTTGGTCTTTGCAATCTTTACCTTCTGATCCTCAGCATCATCTTCACATTCAAAGTGATTATCAAGTGCAGCAATCCAATCCAGCAACTCATCTTCATTCAAACTTCCATTATACTTGGAAACATCAACCTTTACCTTAGGTTTATCACTCTGCACTGCCTTTAACAGTTTTGCCAGTCTCTGGTCTTCAGCATCCAGATCTTCAGCTACCTCTTCATACTCTTCAACAGCATCTGCATCTTCTTCAGACTCACTGTCTTCCACTTCCCTCTTTTTGTTCTTTTCCAGGGCTACAAGCCTGGCTTGAAGTGCTTCAGCAAGCTCCTTCATCTTCCTCATCTCTCTGGCATGTTTTTCCTTCATCTCCTGTAATTCCCTTGCAGTCCCACTACCTTTTGGAGGCATTTTGTCAACCTCTCAATCAACACACAACACACAATCAACTCTACCTCTGCCCTTTCGGTGACAGAATCAACACACAACAGCCCAGACCTTTTGCTGAGCTCTGATACCACTATGATGCAGAGGCATCCACACTATAACCTTAACACACAGCATGGATGTCCGCAACCCTTCATCATCATCATCATCATCATCATCATCATGTTTTCCTTTACACTGTCAGCATCATCATATTTACTGTGCCGACTGATATCATCCTGATGACAAGCCTTCGCCCTTTCGCATGTCAACAGCATCACCTTATTCGATTATCGACAGCATCATCATGTTCGGCAAGCGCGAACATCCTCCTGACGTCCACTGTTCATCTCACCGACAACTTCGACCTTCACTATCTTTAGCATCATGATGTTCAACATCATGTTAATCAGTAGGATATGGAACATCCGGTTCCTCCCATATATCCTGATGATGACAAACCTTAACTCCTCGCACCGTCCCCTCGATGCTTACGTCACCCCTATATCCTGATGACGATTATCCTGATGACGATGACGTCACATGCAGCTCCTCAATATCCTGCTGCTCTGAAATATCCTGATGACGTATATCCTGATGATGATGACATCATATCCTGCTGTTGGCCAAACTTAGCTTTTTTTCGGCCCGCGATCAACCAGATCTTCTACCTTATGCCGATACGCTCCTCTTCGGCACCTCCTGATGATGATCACCCCGACGCTTATTCACTTCATGCAATCGAAAGCATCATGCTCATCTCCACTTATCCGGATGACGATGCCTGAAGCGACTGCAGGATATTCGCAGAAATATCCTGATGATGCCATTTTAACGAACTTCCAACCTTAGCAAAATTTCATTTCGCCGATCCTCCTGGGATGACCCGATCTATTCTCAGGGTGATCTTCCACACCTTAACAGCTAACACGACCTAGCACATACCCATGCTAGGGTCCTCAACATCTCTCGACGGCAATCCTGCACACCTGCATGCAAACAGAAAGCAAACTAAAACCTAACCTACTGTACATCGCCATTCCACCGATCCGACGAATCAACCGGTGGAATGGATCAGCAAATCCATGGAACCACCAAAACAGCAAATCGATTAAACAATGGAATTCAACAGAGGATGAACAATAACAGGATCTCTTTATTGATTTCAACAGATGCTATTACAATACTCTGTCTCTCTCTCGCAAAGTCTGATCGATGATCTCCAATACCAACCGATCCTCATGCTTAAATAGATTTTCCTGCGAGTACTACTGACCCAACTCCAAGCGGCTGGGAAATCTCTCCAGGCGGCTGGGAAATCCAACCGGACCTACAACATGACAGCTGTTCTAACAAACTAGCTAAAAATAGAAAGTATGGTCAGCATGACCTTATTACATGCATTTGGTCTTATCAGACCTTCTTGGAAACATGAACAAGACTCAAACTAACTAACTACCTCATGAAGGCCAGCTGTCAGGTAGGTGCTCCTGCACCACATCACCCCACCTATAAACTGATCCAAGGAAATGTCCTCTGGCTACATTAGATCAGGGGCTAAGATGGTGTCATTATAGACCTTCTTGTCCTCATATTCATTTGACATTGTTTTACCATCTTCTTTCTTCAGTTGTGTTGGTACTGGGATGCATTCATATGTCCTTATCTAGCTCAAGGTGAGCCTTTGGTATTTTCTCCTTCTCACCTCAACTTCATCCTCACAATCTATCCAGAAATCCTCCAGATGTTTCTTGTGTATAGGCTTCCCCATTATTTTCTACATCCTACAATAAGTGTCATAAGATCTAGCCAATGGAAATGGTTGTAGATACATCATTTTCAAACCCCCTACGACATGCTCTATGCTCTATGAATCGAAGCATATATACCAACCCATAGATACTGGAAATAGTATTGGGGGTGTCTTCTTTTGCTCCTTGTATGCTGTAACTATGGTAAATATTTGTCTTAAATATTCCATCAGGACCACCCCATCAGTAGGGTACTTGGGTAGCATAAGGGGTTGCTCTTCAAATCCCTCTATTCTTATATATGAGAAGGTAGCATACTCGATGAACCAGGCTCCATCTCTATAAACAACTTCCTGAGCCTCCATGCTCAGTCTCGTGGTTCATTCTTCCTCCATGGTTCTAACTACATGCATAGAGAATGCATCATTTGCCAATTTGTAATCCATGAGGAAATTCTTTCTCTGTATCTGAGGATAATGATCCCATATGTGGGCATCATCTACACCACTGCTAACCTTACCCACTATAGTTAGGGTGTCAAATGTTCCTTTGTAAGCACATGAGTACACAACATATGAGTTCATATGGAATGAGTATTCCTGACCTCCCAGGTTCCTCATCTCTTCATCCAATGCATCACTGATGACCTTGGCCCATAATAGCTTATTATCTATATAAAAGACCATCTAGATGATTCCAAACATCCAATTCTTAAAATTTCCAGCATGAGGCTGACTTGTCATCCTGCTAAGTAGGGCAATCATGTACTGGTGCTCATCATCAAAATAAAATTTATATAGGTGTACGGGCAACTTAGCTGAGGTAGTGTAGGTGCTACTCTTAGACCACCACTGATACATCCTCTTTCTTGCATTCTTCTTATTGTTATTATACTTTGTTTCCAGTTTCTGTAGATCCACACTAACCAGCCTCTTTCTAACTGGTAAATTGAAAGTAGATGTGATACCCTTAATTGAAAAGTTAGTGTATACCCTTCCGTGCTTCTCCACCCACCTAGTTTGAGGGTTATAATTCCTAGCACATTCTACTACTAGTTCTAGAGTTTCCATGGCATAGGGGAATCTGGCTGCATGCCACATTCCTGATACATATATTGCATCCAGGAGGGTATTGTCTTTATCATGAACTATTCTGGATGACCATACCGCTAGATCTGTATCTCCCTGGTGAGCGTCCCCAATGATGCCATACTTGAATTGTACCCCTTAGGGCTGAACAAACATGGGTTTAAGAAATTCTACATCAAACCTATTTTTCCTTACGTCCGCCATGGAATCCTGCAATAAACATGCCTTGTCTTACCATATGATATCCATATGCACTCTTTCAACATTATATATTTCTACAGCATCATGCATACTCTATTTATTACTCTTTACTTCATCATGATATGCATACTTATAGATTCAAACCACAAGAAGAAACATACTACCTAGACATGTAGGAAATGACAACAAGAGGGTTTTTAATTACTTGCTTGATAATGCTTTCCTCCTAGATTAGATAGATGATTACGAAAAAGGGCTACAAATGCTGATGATCACCCATTCCGTTATGTTGGAAGATCTTGTCCATTCATAGGTAGCTCGATATTGGTTTGACTTCTCTGCTCTGTAATTTCTTATTTTTTTGCAAGGTAAATAAGAATAACCTTGGAAAGTTACCTTTAAACACATCCATAGTGCAAATTAGGGTAAAACTAGGTTAAATCGATTAAATCCATTGATCCTTTGTAGAGAATCCATGGATGATGCCAAGTGTTTGAATGGTATTCGTAATCGGCTGGAATCCATCTACCACATTTATGTCCATTTAATCTTAGGAAACAAGGGGGCGATCTTAGAAAGATCAGGTGATATTCAAAATATGACCCCCTATATAAAACGACCTTCCGCCTTTGAGTGGCAAAACTAATGCAAAAGGATTGGGTGATTATGGTCAACATTGACCACTGGTAAATCGGGTCATGAATTTAAGATTAGGGGATGCTCAAAATATGACCCCTCACCTATATAAAATGACCCCCTTGGGAAAAGATCAGGGTGACATCACCATGTCAACGACCTTGCTTAAACGTTGTGTTGTAATGATGTCATCGTCATATTATTGAATATGGTGGGCATCAGATACATACCTCCGAGGGGTAAAATGAAATGATGATGTCATCACTAGGGTGATATTCTTTGTTCATTGGGTTTAGATGATGTCATCCTCATATTGGCGTAGGGTGATATTTTGCGAAGGGGGTGATATTCGTAAGATGATGGATATTAAAATATGACCCCCGCAAAAACATATGAAGTTGTTTGACGGGAAGATAATAGCTATCACGTAAAATTGACATCTGGACCTCATGGACCAAGTGATTATCAGGTGCTAAAATTATATCAGGGTGATCTTATATAATATGACTGATGTTTGAAATATGACCCCCCCTCAGAATATCAAGTTTGACCAAAACTTTGACTCAACATAACTTCCTCCCCTTAAATAATTTTGGGGTGATCCAAAAGGCAAACCCGCTTGAAATTTTGTGCACTTTCCAACCATGAGGTTAATAATATGAAATACTGAGTTTAACAATTGACCTCATCATGGTGACCTATCTACCCTCTTGCAGGGTTACCTGCATGACTTACTTTTACCAGACTGCCCCAAACCAGAAAAACAACGAGCCAAAGCAACAAATAGTTGGGTCCCTGTTTTGTCAAGTCAAAATGGGGCATGTTGTGTAACCACACAACACTACCTTACAAAGGGTATAGGCCCTCACTACCGAGAGAGACATAGCTAAATAGAGGACTCAGCAGTTGATTTCTGAGAGGGATGATGTTGTAGCTTCCATGGGCACAGATCAGGCTACATTCTTCATGGTTGTAGAGATGAGCTAATTGCATGGCAAGGTCATGAGAACCTAGAGTGAGGCTGAGTATTACCAGGAACTATACCATGGGGCAGTTCCAACCAATCAGAGGTAGCCTAGTTACAGGAGTCTATCAGGGGCATCAACCTCAAGTTGTATAGGGGGCTCTAGATCAGTGGCATTAGTTATGGGACCACCACGGTCAAGGGACATAGGTAGGGTAGGTGGAGCAGGCGGAAGTAGAGATCAGGGTGAGGCCTCCTTGGGGAATAACCTCCTGAGATAGCAGGGATAGCTAGTTTTGTATATATTGTGCATCACTTTTGAGGCCTGCGTGCCTATTGTACATATTTAGCTTTTGATGGTACATTGATAGCCAGATTTGTATATGATTTGTCTATGATAGACACTTGTATATTGACTCATATGACATACATGGATGAATGATTTATATATACAATGACATGATTCTACATGCACATGAGTTATGGATATGCATGGCTATTTTTGTGATTTTTATATGTTTTGATACTATAGATGCTAAGACATGGAACTATATGTATGGATGATTTGATGCTTATATCTATGACATGGATGTTTATGTATATGATGCAATTATGATGTTATTATGATTATGCAATGTTTACAATAGACATGCTTATGTTTATGATGTGATAATGATGATACTATGATTTTGTAATGCTTCTAATGAATATAATGAATATGCTTATGGATACGTGAATGGATGCATAAATGTCTAAATGATAGATAGATGGTAAATTATTATAAGTGATATGGATAATGATGTATGTTAATACTATGATATGATGGATGATACTACTATGTCTAACACACTTGTTTTGCAGGAAGAACGGTGGGATGATAAGAAAGGTGAAGGAGAAGAGGAGCGGAAGAAAGATGATAAGAAGAAAGATGATGACGAAACTGTTGATCAAGTCAGGAATGCAATGATGGATAGTGAAAAGGCAACTTCGAATGGTTATGTAAGACATTGGAGAACTGTAATCCTTATGTTTGATATATACTAGATATTATGCACTAGGGTATAAGAACCTACGTGTCAAGTATCCAATGCAGGATAGGCTAATACAACCTTGTCAAGATACAAGATATGAATATTAGCTGCTCAGGATGGACTTTGACTCTGCAAGAAAAATGTTTTGAGCTTATTTCCACTAGACATAATGAACCTTGTTGGTTATATGTATGGGAAATAGTCTTAGTATAGAATAATCTTAGTGCATAAGAGACTATTTAGCTTCTAAGATGCAAAAGATGTTGATATACAAGATGCTAATCCTAACACGTACAAGATACCATTAGGCATAGTAGAGAATAAGATCATCCCAAAAACACAACATACAAAAGCAAATGACCATGCCCCAGTCCATACATCATCGCAACATACCAAGATATGATAGATCAAGGTAGTCTTGACTAGGTATTAGAAAGGGACAAAAGATAAATTAAAATAAAAACAAAGGACCTTGCCATCATGTTCTCTTTCCAAATTTAGATTGCTCTTGGATGGATTAGATAGGTTGCACCTTGTTAAAAGGAAAGATATATCCTATTGAAGGCTGAGATGGTTGGTAGACATAGCATATGTTGGCTTAAGACACGTGAACAAAGGACTTCGGTTAAACCTTGATTCCATAAGTGCTTGAGCTATCGATAGTTGCATAGTTTGGTTCCACTTGAGTTAGTCAAAGAGAAGAGGATAGAAGAAAGAGGAGATGACAAAGGGATGGAAGAATGAATCGTTGGTACTTTTGTATTGGATACTTCCTTCATATTCCAAACTGCCTACATACCCATATCCATGGGATCAAAGGACCACACAATGATGATGAGACATGATGAATATGTAGTTCTGGGTGTTTATTGATGATTTGAGAGATGAAGGATAGAAGAAAATGAGATGAACAATGAGAAAGATGAGTAGAGGAAAGATGAAAGATGGCGAAGGGGGATCATCTTATGCCTGAATCTGTGTATTTCCTTCATACTCCAGATTGCCTACATACTCATGTCCACAGGATCAAGGCACTTAACGATAGAAATGATATGTAGTTTTGATTTATTATAGGATGGTGATGGGGATGGATGATGTGATTTGGATGCAGTGACGACAGAGTTTGGTTTGTGTTGGTGATTTGAAGATGTTTGAGATGTTTTTTGGATTTTGTTTTAGGACATTATATGATTTTTTTGGATTTTTTCAAGACATTATACCATTTATTTTTGGATTTTTTTAGGACATTATACAATTTTTTTGGATTTTGTAAAGACCTTATATGATTTTTTTTTTTGGATTTTTTTAGGACATTATACGATTTTTTTTTTTTGGATTTTTTTAGGACATTATACAATTTTTTTGGATTTTTTCAGGACATTATACGATTTTTTTGGATTTTTTCAAGACATTATATGATTTTTTTTTTGGATTTTTTAAGGACTTTATACGATTTTTTTGGATTTTTTAGGACATTATATGATTTTTTTTTTTGGATTTTTTCAAGACATTATATGATTTTTTTTTTGGATTTTTTCAAGACATTATACAATTTTTATTTTTATTTCTTTAGGACTTTATATGATTGACCATGATGCTTCAAATTGTTCACCCAACATCAAAGTGCAATCAAGTGCCCCTAGTGTGGGAACAAATTTGGTAATGTATAAAGGGCATGGAAATTTGCTATGGATTGGGATGGTTGTAGTTGACTCATATGGGAGCCTGTGGTGGCAAATGATATATTAACTTCCATAATTTCCAAGCCAAGATAGTAGCAAGGCACTAAGATGATAAATGGGATGAATGACTTAGACATGGATGGATGAGGTTGTCAGAGGATGGACGAAGTGGCATGATGCAATGGGGGTTCAACAAGTACCAGAGTAGATGGTGAGAGCTGGTTCTATCATAGCATCTGTTTGCCAAGTTTTCACTATGGTACTTATCCATGGTGCTTGTTTGCCAAGTTTTCACCATTGGATGCTAACCCAAAGTGCCATCGAAGTGGTTTTCACTGATTTTTTTATTTTTTTTAAATTTTTTTATATTTTTGCAGATAGAGGATGCAAAAATCAAGGATAAAACTTTTTAAGATGAACACTATTGAGTGGTTCATCTAAGGGGATGTCTCTAGGCGTTGCAAGAGTGTAAGCTCCAGACCCAAACACTAATGTAATGACAAAGGGCTCTAGCCAATTTGTCTCAAATTTGCCATGTTTCTCTTGTTTTGTTGGTTTCTCTGATTCTCTTTTAGGACTAGGTCACCCACCTGAAACCTTCTTTCTTTTACCTTTTTGTTATAACTACAACAAAGACAATTTTGGTAAACCTATAGGTGATTAAGTGCTATGATTTGTCTTTCATCCAATAGCTCTAACTCATGTAGACATGATGTTCTATATTCTTCATCAGAGATAATATGTTGGAGCGAAACTCATAATGAGGGGATCTTAACCTCGATACGAAGAATGGCATCAGTACCATAGACAAGGGTGTAGGGGGTTGTGCCAGTAGGAGTTTTGACACTTGTGCAATAGGCCCATAATGTAGGGTTCAGTTGAAGGTGCTAATCACGGATAGCCTCATTGACCATCTTCTTGACAATTTTTATAATGGTCTTGTTAGAGGCCTCAGCTTGACCGTTGCTCTGAGGGTAGTAGGGTGTGGAAAATCTGTATTGAATATGGAATTTGTTACACAACTCATGGACCTCCTATTTCTTAAATGGGTGCCCATTGTCGGTAATGATGGCTTGTGGGATGCCATATCGGCAAATGATATAATGGAGAATAAACTTGGAAATCTATTTTCCGGTGATGTAGTTCATAGGAATGGCTTCCACCCATTTTGTGAAATGCTTAGTAGTGGCAATAATAAACTTATGGCCATTAGAAGAGGGTGGATTGATCTTACCTATGAGGTCAAGTCCCCATTGCAAAAATGGCCAAGGAGCAGTAAGAGGCTAGAGCTCTTGTACTGGGGCATGTATCAGGTCCCCATGCTTCTGACATTGAAGTTATCTTCTGGCAAACTGCTGAGTGTCTAGCTCCATGGTGGACCAATAGTAACCCACTGTTAGAAGTTTTTTGACAAGACTAGGACTAGCAGAATGTGATCCACAGACACCCTCATGTACCTCTTGTAAAGCAACTTCAGCCTCTATCAAATCAAGACACCTAAGGAGTATACCATCAAGACTCTTATGGTAAAGGGTTTTAGCAAGTATAGTATAGCAAGAGGCTCGTCGAGTGGAGGTTTTACATTGGGTGTTGGAAAGTTGGCTAGGGAAAGTACCATTGCTTAGGTATTCATAAATATCTTGGTACCAGGGGGTGTTGGGACCAACTATTGCACACATAAGCTCTGATTAAGGTACCTTGAATGCTAGAATTAGGAGCTATTCTTCTGAGAACTCACACCTTTGAATGTTGCCAGGCATGTTAAGGAGACAACCAATGGTTGCCATAGCATTGGCTGCCTTATTATTGATCCTCCGGATCTGCTCAAATGTTATCTTAGAGAAATACTTCCTGAAGTCATCAACCATTATCTTGTAAGGAAGGAGTTTCTATTCTTGGTGATTCAGGCTAGCTTGTGGAGGTCTTTGGATTGTGTCCAATTCGTGTTGGTGGTCCGCATTGGAGTTTGAGCTCGCAATTGAAAAATAACTCCCAAATGATGGTGTTCTTCCTAAGTCAAGCCGACTAGATGAGTTACACATCCTGCGGATGATCTTGAAGATGCTGTGTGAAGATTGGCGTGTTCCTAGAAGAAGATTGAAGTCTCATGTTGTGTGAAGATTGGCGTGTTCCTAGAAGAAGATTGAAGTCTCAAATCTATTTGGCCAATAGTGTGTTGATCCACGTGAAGTCTTTTGTAATTAGTCATGGTGTATTTATGTATTTGCTCTGTAATGTTTGCCGACTTGGATGATCATTCCTAAGTTGATGTCTTGTACAAATAAGGAATTATAAAGTCATTCCAAAGTGCATCTTGTGGAGATGAGAGTGTGGTAGCGAGGAGGAGAGAGAAAGGTAGAGCATAAGTATTGGGTTTAAATGGAACTAATTCAAGCATGGTGAAGATGCTATTCTCCAGTTCAAGTATGTGATACTTATCATTCTGTAGATAGTGTGTCTCTTGTAGGCAGTGTGCTCAGGGAGTGAACCCTAATTGGCATGTGCCATTTTTCTATTCTTCTAATAGAGAATACATTCTTGGGTTAGTCACCCCATGGTTTTTCCCTTAACCAAGTTTTCCACGTCAAAATCTTGGTGTCTCATGTGTTAATGTGTTTCTACTCTTGAGTTAATGCATTGTGTTTCCATGATTGATTTATTATTATGTTATTGAATTACAAAGTGGATTTAATTATTTATTTGGAAGAAAGTTTTGGACAACTGATTCACCCCCCCTCTTAGTTGTTTGTCCTGAATCTAACAATTGGTATCAGAGCCAAGTTCCTCTAAAAAGGCTTGACTGCTTGAGGAGATTTAGGATGTCGTCCTACAAGAAGGATAGTCTGAAGTTTGATGTAACCAACTTTAATCTTTGGAAAAGTCACATGCAATGTCACTTGCAATGTATGGGAATGCAGTACTGGACCGTGGCTACAATAAAGTATACTCCTCCATAGAATGGCTCGAAAACCACAACTGAAATCACAGATGCTAAAAACAATCTACAGACTAAAGAAGCTCTTCTAAGTGCCTTGTTTGATTTAGAGCTTACAAATGTTGTTGACCTACAAACTACTTTTGAGATTTGGGAAAAACTAGAACTTCTACATGAAGGAGACAAGTATGTTAAATGTGCAAGGTTCATAAAATTCTGTGAGAAACATGGAATAAAGAGATAGTTGTCTACTCCTAGGACTCCAAAGTAGAATGGAGTAGTGGAGAGAAAGAACCGGACCATCCAGGAAGCATCTAGGACCATGATGATGGAAGCAAGTGTTCCTCAAATCTATTGGAGAGAAGCTGTCAGCACTGCAGTCTATACTCTCAATCAAGTACAAATCAGAAGTAATTCTGGTAAGACTCCTTATGAACTTTGGTTTGGCATCACTCCTACTGTGAGGTATTTTAGAGTCTTTGGTAGCAAATGTTACATTAAAAGAGATGAAGATCTAGGCAAGTTTGATGCCAGAAGTGATGAAGGAATATTCTTGGGTTACTCTACTCAAAGCAAAGCATACTGGTGTTATAACAAGAGACTGAGAAAGATTATAGAAAGTGTTTTGGTGTGGAGCCTGATCAGTCTCCAAGTGGGAGATTGTTGGTAGGTGGCGACTGATCAGGAAAGTACTATACACTAGCCATGTATCCTCGCTCGAGGCCCGAAATCCCTGTGGTTGTGCCATGTATATCTCCTCCTCCAAATCACCATGGAGAAAGGCAGTTTTCACATCTAGCTGTTCCAAATGCAAATCTTCAGCAGCCACAATACTTAAAATAGTACGAATAGAAGTCATCTTGACAACCGGAGAAAATATCTCATCAAAATCAATGCCCTGTTTCTGTGCAAATCCTTTTACAACTAACCTGACCTTAAATCGTTTCTTACCTCCATCTTCCTCTTTCAGCCTGTAAACCCATTTGTTTGGTAAAGCCTTTTTACCTACAGGTAACTTACATAATTCCCAAGTCTGATTTTTCAGCAAGGAGTCCATTTCTTCTTGCATGGCAAGCTCCCACTGAACTTGTGTATTCACCTGCATAGCTTCATCATACCCTTCTGGTTCACTAGCATCTGTTAACAAAATAGAATATAAAGAGGGAGAAAACCTTTCAGGAGGTCTACTTATCCTTGTTGACCGTCTGACATTCACTAGAGTTTGTGGTATTTCTGGTTGCTGTTGCGGAGCATGAGGAGCCACTGGAACATCACTATTTGGAGTATCATCCAGCACCACATAATCCTTTTCTTTCTTCTCATGCTGCTGCAACTGATCTTTGTACAACACCTTCTCATTGAATATAACATCCCTGCTTCTCACAATTTTCTGATTTTCAAAATCCCAAAGCCTATAACCAAATTCATCAATGCCATATCCAACAAAGGTACATTTTTTTGATTTCGCATCCAGCTTGGTTCTATTTTTAGAATCTATATGTACAAATGCTTCACAACCAAAGGTTTTCAGAAAAGAATAACTCACCTTCTTGCCAGTCCATGCTTCCTCTAGAATACCACAGCCCAAAGGAACTGAAGGACCTCTGTTAATTAAATATACAGCAGTGTTGACAGCCTCTACCCACATGTTTAAAGGCAGTCCAGCATGCAATCTCATGGTCCTTGCATGCTCCATTATTGTCCTATTCATGCGTTCAGCCACTCCATTTTCCTGTGGAGTCCCTGGAACCGTTTTCTGCCTACGAATTCCATTAAAGGAACAATAGTCTTCAAATTCTTTGCTGCAATACTCACCGCCATTATCAGATCTGAGACATTTTAATCTTTTACCTATCTCATTTTCAACCAAGCTTTTCCATTTCTTAAATGTTTCAAATACATCAAATTTCTATCTAAGGAAATAAATCCAGACCTTCCTAGTTGCATCATCTATGAATGTAACATAATACCGAGAGCCACCAAAAGAAGATACCTGAGCTGGTCCCCATACATCTGTATGCACAAGCTCCAACTTTTCATTTTTCTTTTGCTTCCCATCTCTGAGAAAACTGATTCTCTTTTGTTTTCCATACACACAACTTTCACAGAAATCCATATTAATACATTTCAGACCTGGTAAAACTTTCTTAGAATGAAGTACCTTCATACCTTTTTCACTCATATGCCCAAGTCTGTTATGCCACAGTGTTGTTTTAGAACCTGCAGCAACTTTTCCAGTCTCTTCCTGCAAACCTGCAGCAACTGTTCCTAAACCTGTTTGTTTTTCCTCTATAAAATCTGAAGTAGAAGGAACAGTATGACCTGTACAAAGATATAAGGTGCCTACTTTTACACCTTTTGCTACTACTAAGGCACCTTTTGAAACCTTCTAATTTTTATCAGTAAATGTAACAGTGCAACCTTGTTCAGTTAGTTGCCCTGCTGAAATTAAATTCCTACTGAGCCTTGGAACATGCCTCACCTCTTGTAGTAGCCAATGATTCCCATTCTGTAACTTAATCTTGATTCTTCCCTTTTCCAACAATCTGACAGGGTTCATTATCTCCCAAATAAACCAACCCAAAATCCCCTTGGACATAATCAAGGAAATAACTTCTATGGGGCGTAGCATGAAATGAGGCCCCTGAATCTAAAACCCATGAATCATCAGCATTATCTAGGGAAAGAATCAAAGCATCATCTTCAAACTTATTGCTTACCACATTTGCTTCCTTATTGCCTTCTTGTTTGTCTCCTTCTTTATTTTTTCGAGACCAGCAATCTTTCTTCAGATGACCTGGTTTTCCACAGTACCAGCAATCCTTCTGTCCTCTGGTTTGGGATCTTTTGTCCTTTGATTTTCCTCGTGACTTCCCATGACCTCCAGAACCTTTTCCTCTCTCCTTTGATCTACCCCTGCTTTCTGCATTCAAAACACTGCCTGATTTGGATCCACCTGAGCTTTTCTTATGAATTTCCTCACTCAAAATAACACCAACAACATCATCAAATTTTAGGGTATTTGAACCAGAAACAGAGTTACTAATTGCCATTACCAAACTATCCCAGCTTTCAGGCAATGAACATAATATCAAGAGAGCTCTAACTTCTTCATCAAATTTTACATTTACAGAAGTCAATTGACTGACAATCGTATTAAATTCATTTAAATGACCTGTCACAGATCCACCTTCAACCATTTTCAAATTAAACAACTGCTTCATGAGAAATACCTTATTTGAGGCTGAGGGTTTTTCATACAATTTAGCCAAAGCTTTCATCAGACCATCTGTTGTCTTCGCTTCCATTATATTGAATGCCACCGACAGTGCTAGGCACAACCGAATGGTTCCCAGTGCCTTTCTGTCAAGAAGATTCCAATCCTCATTAGACATTGTTGCCGGTTTCTTGGCTACTCCTTCCAACGGCCTCCATAAATCCTTTTGATAGAGGTAATCTTCCATTTGCATCTTCCATAACTGATAGTTCTACCCATTGAATTTATCAACCTTCATTTTACCCTCGTCCGCCATTGCTCCCACTCAACCATGAGACTTTCCTGCAGACGATAATTGAACACAACCCGCTCTGATACCACTTGTTAGGGTTAGCCGGCATAAGATATCAATTAAATGCAAATAAAGATTAAACAGAGAAATGGAAATACACAGAATTAATAACAGTGAGAGACAAGATTTAACATGGTTCACCCAAACTCGGGCTACATCCACCAAACAGAGAGTCTAATATTATTATCCAGTAAATCAAATCGATTACAATCAGCAATCCCTGCAACTCAATACCGCTGCAAATGCTACATACAATACTCAAACCCTAACCCTTGGCCACTTTTTATCAAGCCTTTTTGTCAGTTACAAAAAATAGGGTTTTCTTATGTCGGTCATAAAAAATAGGATTTTTTAAGTCAGCCCTAAAAAAAAATTTCTCGGGGGCTACCGCCCCCGAACCCCCACTCAGGGCTCGGCTCGGCCCCAAACCCTGGCGAGGATACATGGCTAGTGTACAGTACTTTCCTAATCAGTTGCCACCTACCAACAGAAAGTACAAATGTGAAGGTTGATGAAGGAATTGAAAAACCCTCAAGGTTTTATGAATATGATGAAGATGATCAGAATGGTGTTCTAATTCAAGGAGCCCAAGCCCCTTCTAAAATTTAGATTCAAACTGATCCGGTAAATCAAGAAGAAGAGATGAGTTTTAATGACCCTGATCAAGAATCAAAAGTGCAAGAAACTCCCAAAGTTCCTAGGTATGTAAGATTGAACCTCTCTAAAGATCAGATCATAGGTGATAAAAGCAAAGGTGTACAAACAAGAAGGAGGATTTCTCAAGATTCAGAAGAGTATTGTTTGATTTCAAAGATTGAACCTAAGACAGTGAATGAAGCTTGCAATGATGAAAACTAGACTAAAGCAAAGGAGGAAGAGCTGATGCAAATTGAGAAAAATCACACTTGGGATCTTGTTCCTAGACCTAGAAACAAGAATGTGATTGGAACCAAATGGATCTTCTGAAACAAACTAAATGAAGTTGGTGAAGTAATTAGAAATAAAGCCAGATTGGTCTGCAAGGGTTACTCTCAAATAGAAGGAGTTGATTTCGAAGAAACTTTTGCTCCGGTGGCAAGAATTGAAGTAGTCAGATTGTTTCTTGCTTTTGCTGCTTTCAAGGATTTCAAAGTATATCAAATGGGTGTCAAATCTGCCTTCCTGAATGGTGACTTGGAAGAAGTATACATTGAGCAACCGGATATATTTCAATTGTCTGATCATGGTGATATGGTCTACAAGTTGAAGAAAGAATTGTATGGACTGAATCAAGCCCCAAGATCCTGGTATGAAAGATTGGATAAGAATCTTTTGAAGATTGGCTTTAACAAAGGTACTGCTAACAGTAATTTGTATTTCAAAATTGATCATGAAAACATCTTGATTGTTGAAGTGTTTGTTGATGATATCATTTTTGGTGGAAGAGATAGTATGTGCAAAAATTTTGCAAATCAAATGAAAAATGAATTTGAGATGTCCATGCTTAGGGGAATGAATTTCTTCTTGGGTCTGCAAATCATTCAAACTAAGAAAAGAATCTTCATTTCTCAGGCTAAATATGTGGAAGAATTGTTGAAGAAATTTGGGATGGAAGACTCAAAACCAATGAATACTCCCATGGCAACTAGATGTAAATTGAGCAAAGATGATGACTCTTCTAAGGCTGATCAGAAAAAGTACATGTCAATGATTGGAGGATTGTTGTATCTCACTCAAACTAGACCTAACATTAAGAATGTTGTTGGTCTTGTTGCTAGATTTCAAGATGATCCTAGAGAATCTCATGTCATGGCAATCAAGAGGATTTTTAGATATCTAAAAGAGATAGTTGAATATGGATTGTGGTATCTCAAAGATCATGTTTTTTCTCTTCATGCATATACAGATGTGGATTGGGTAGGAGATGTGGATGACTAGAAGAGTACCAGTGGTGGAGCATTCTTTTTAGGGAAGAGATTGGTTTCTTGGCTCAGCAAGAGACAAGAGGCAATATCTCTATCCACAGCTGAAGCAGAATATATTGCAGCAGTAGGTAGTTGCACTCAAGTTTTGTGGATGAAGCAGATGCTAAGAGACATCAGAGTGGAGTATGAGGAACCTATCACAATCTTCTGTGATAATTCAAGTGCAGTAAATATATCTAAGAATCTAGTGTTGCATTCAAAGACTAAACATATATCCATTAAGTTTCACTTTTTGAGAGAGCAAGTGAACAAGAATGAAGTCATATTGGAGTTTGTGCCTTCCAAGGATCAAATTGCAGACATCTTTACTAAACCTCTACCTAAGGACTCTTTTGAGTATCTCAGGGAGAAGTTAAGGGTTATTGGCCCTCCGGTGATGAACTAAGGTGCATTGATGTGCATCAGTCCGGTGGATATCATAGTCATATCTTGTGGTCCGGATTGATGATGGCGAGCTGCTACTTAGGGGGAGCAGCTAGTATGATTCTGAAGTGTTGGAGTTGCAAGTATGTGCCCTTTGCCATTGATGTCAAAGGGGGAGAGAAGACATGTGAAAAAAAAGTGGTTGCTGATCAAAGGGGAAGTAGTAAAGGAAGAGAAGACATGTGAATGGTTGTTGATGACAGGGGGAGTTGTGTTAGTAAAGAAAAGTTCCTGTCTTGATGGTCAAAATAGTTTTTCACATCATATGTTGCCATCAATGACAAAGGGGGAGATTGTTGCAAGTATGGGTCTAACCGGTGTTGTGATTGATGTCAACATACTCCTATTGCATTAATGATAAGGATTGGATGAACTGTTTGCTGAGGATATTGAGAAAATTTGTCATATCAAGAACATAGAAGAACAGTGAAGATAGTAAGGTAAAGATCCAAGATAAGATTACAGTTCAAAGAGTTTGTAGATATCTATCTTAAGATGATCTAGTAAAGATTTCAGAGGTCTACATGAAGATCTGAAGAAGTTGTGGCTGCTCAAGTAAAACTGGTTCTAGCAGATGCTTAGAGGTGACAGAGTGATACAGTTAGGTCCGGTGAGATCCAAAAATGCATTATCCTATTTTGCAGATTTGGTGGAGTGTTTAGGAAGTCCATGTGGAGCTACAACTCAAATGGTTCATGAACTAGAGGTCTGCAAGCATCTATTCCATTGTGACAGTGATGACAGTCTATGTTCTTGAGGTTCCAGATGAAGGAGAGAAGGATTTTAGTAAGCAAATGTAGTGTGGATGTTATTGGTGATTCAGGCTAGCTTGTGGAGGTATTTGGATCATGTCTAGTTCATGTTGGTGGTCTGTATTGGAGTTTGAGCTCGCAATTGAAGAATAAATCCTAGATGATGGTGTTCTTTCTAAGTCAGGCTGACTGGATGAGTTACACATCTTGTGGATGATCTTGAAGATGTTGTGTGAAGATTGGCATGTTCCTAGAAGAAGATTGAAGTCTCAAATCTATGTGACTAATAGTGTGTTGATCCATGTGAAGTATTTTGTAATTAGTCATGGTGTATTTATGTATTTTCTCTATAATGTTTGCCGACTTAGATGATCATTCCTAAGTCAATGTCTTGTACAAATAAGGAATTGTAAAGTCATTCCAAAGTGCATCTTGTGGAGATGAGATTGTGGTAGCGAGGAGGAGAGAAAAAGGTAGAGCAGAAGTATTGGGCTTAAATGGAATTGATTCAAGCATGGTGAAGATACTATTCTCTAGTTCAAGTATGTGATACTTATCATTCTGTAGACAGTGTGTCTCTTATAGGTAGTGGGCCTCTTGTGAGCAGTGTGCTCAGGCAATGAGCCCTAATTGGCATGTGCCATTTTTCTATTCTTCTAATAGAGAATACATTCTTAGGTTAGTCACCTCGTGGTTTTTCCCTTAACCAGGTTTTCCATGTCAAAATCTTGTTGTGTCATGTGTTAATGTGTTTCTGCTCTTGAGTTAAAGCATTGTGTTTCCATGATTGATTTATTATTATGCTGCTAAATTACAAATTGGATTTAATTGTTTAATTGGAAGAAAGTTTTGGACAACTAATTCACCCCCCATCTCAGTTGTCTATCATGAATCTAACAGTTTCTCATCTTTTGTTTGGTACTCTTCTTGGACTTGTTTAATTACAAGATATGAATCTCCAAATACTTGTAGCTCTTTGATATCCCAGTGGACAACCATGTGTAAGCCTATGATCAGGGCTTCATATTCTACTATGTTATTAGTACAAGGGAAGGCAATTCCATAGGATTTTGGAATACAATCACCCTAGGGGGTGATAAAGAGGATTCCAATCCCCAACCCATGTTAAGTGTAGGAACCATCAAAGTACAACTGCCACATTTCAGAAGAGGAGACATTGAATAGTTCTTCATCAAGAAAAGTAGAATGGATAGGCTAAGTGTCTATTATTAGTGCTTCTTCTAGTTGATTGGCTATGACTTATCCCTTGATAGCTTTCTGATCAACATATTGAATATCAAACTCAGTAAGGATCATCACCCATTTTTCTATCCTTCCAGTAAGTGCTGCTTTAGAAAGAAGATATTTGGGTGGGTCGAACCTAGATATGAGCTTTGTTATCTGATTTAGCATGTAATGTTACAATTTTTGAGAGGCAAACACTATAGCCAAGCATGCTTTTTCTATAGTTATGTAGTTGAGCTCATAACCCACAAGAGTCTTGCTTATGTAGTAAATGGCATGTTCTTTTCCTGTGTCATCATTCTGAGCCAATAGAGCACCTAGGGCCACTACTTTTGAAGAAGTATACAAGAGCAAAGGTTGATCGGAGATAGGTGGTACTAACACAGGCACTGTTGCTAGGTATTCTTTGATCTAGTCAAAAGCTTGCTAACATTTGTCATCCCATTTAAAGGTCTCTCCTTTTTGAAGAAAGTGTTGAAAAGGATGGCATTTATTTACAAGTTGTACAATGAACCTTCAGATAGATTGTAGGTGACCTTGAAGACTATGTAGCTATTTCAAATTTGATGGAGGAGACATGGTGACTATAGCTTTTACTTTGGTAGGATCAACTTCAATGCATCTTCTAGAAACTATGTAGCCCAATAATTTACAAGAGGTTACACCAAATATACACTTTTTTGGATTTATCCTGACTTGATACTTTTCCAACCTGTCAAAAATCTATTCCAAACTTGTAAGTGGCCTTCTCTTGTTTTAGATTTTCCCAAGATGTCCCACATAGTCTTCCATGATGGTATGGAAGAGGTCATGAAAAATAACAGTCATAGCTTGTTGGTACATTGCACCTGCATTCTTGAGGCCAAAAGGCATGACCACCCAACAGTAGATACCCCATGGATAGATAAAAGAAGTCTTAGGTTGGTCCTCTTCTACAATTCTAATCTGATTATACCAAAGAACCCATCCATCAGTGAAAGCATTTCATGACTAGCTGTGAGATCGACAATTGTGTTGATGCTTGGTAATGGAAAGTCATTCTTAGGGCAAGCCCTATTGAGATCTCTAAATTTGTTATAGCATTGGATATGTCCATCTAGATTTGTAATAGGTACAAGATTGCAAACCCACTCAAGAGAGTCAATGGGCTTAATAAACTTGGCATCTAAAAGCTTCTAAATTTTTGCCTTGACTAGAAGAGATATCTAGGGATGCATTTTTCGTATCTTTTGTTTGATTGGCTTCACATTTGGAGATACTGCTAGATGGTACACTACCAGTGAAGGATCTAGACCTAGCATAACTACGTAATTTCATGCAAAATTTACTGCCCATTTCATGAAAAATGTTATAAAGTTAACATTCTCTTCATCTGATAGTGATGCTGCTAGAAAGGTGACTTTTGGGTTCTATGATGTGCTCAGATTGATTTCTTTAGAATCCTCTACCAATAGAGATGATCATTCTTGATGTGTGGGGGTCATAGGAAGGTCAAATCCTCCATCCTCGAGTGCCTCAGAGAGGTTTTCACCATTGGATACTTCCTTTATTTTTATTTATCATAGTCAAGAGGTGCCTTACAGTTTTCACCTAGTGACCTTTCTTTTTTTATTTTATTTATTTCACTTGTGCGACTGAAGGATTTGACACTTCCACCAAAGTATGCCACCTAAGGAAGGCCAATCATGAATCTGAATTTATGGTCCCCCAAAGGTAAACCTTTCCTTAAACCCATGAACTCTGCTATGGCCTTGTCATTCTGGAAGGTATCCAAGATAGGTGCCCCCTATTGATCCCAATCAATCAGGTTAGGGTATACAAGTTGAAGGTCTGGGGGTGTGGATGATGAGGTAGATGATAGCATTAAAATGGAGGCTTCTTGGAATAGTTCAGTGATGTAGAAAGAAGAGTCCTCAATGATATCTTGACTAGTTGCCTCTTCCGCAGTAAAGGCTTTGGTTACTTCATCAAGGATAAACTTAATGTCTGTAGAAGGTGAGACCTCCTTTCCATAGCCTAGACACTGTCTATTGTACTTCTTAGTAACTATGATAGGTTCTAGATGGCCTTGTTCTTGCAACCCTAGTCCTCCCTTGCATTTATAGCCCATATTCTTAATGATCCTAAACCCATTATTGTATCGTTCCACTTCTAAAGCAACTTGATCATTTTCATCATAGAAAACTGATGATGAAATATCACTATCCACATATTCATCATCAAGTAACCCTGATTGGATAAATACCATTGGAGGGATGACGATCTAGTGGTTTTGGATGATCTGGCTTTAGATATAGGTAGTTTACCATATGATTTGGGAGACAAAGGCATGGCTCCTACACAACAAGATTCTTGTAAACTATACTCGCCAAGTCCTCACTCTTTGATTTCAATCTTGGGCATAGCCTTGCTAGTGGATGGCTTGGTTAGATTAGATGGATCCACATAGGACGAGGATGGATGGGCCTTAGTATTGTTGGGTATATGATTGGGATTTTGATAGGTGGCTTGAAAGGATCAGTAATATTTAAAGGCATTGGAATTTGTAGGGATCGTGATTTCCACACCATCATAAGGGAATTTTAGACATTGATGATATGTAGATGGGAATGCCTTTAAGGCATGGATCTAAGGATAGCCAAGGATAATATTATAAAGTAACTCAGCATCAAGGACTTGGCATTTAGTAGCAGTAGTAACATTACCAACTCTTATGGGCAATAAGATGATCCCTTATGAATATCTTTCCCCATCATCATAACCCTTAATTGTTATTCTTTTGGTGGCGTCAATACAACCCTCAGTGTATCCCAACAATCTCACCAATTTCAAGGAACATATGTTAAATTTGGTTCCACCATCTAATAGCACCCATTTAACTTTTGCAAGTATGGGCCTAATCGGTGTTGTCATTGATGTCAACATACTCCTATTGCATTAATGATAAGGATTGGATGAACTGTTTGCTGAGGATATGGGTCATATTAGGGATAGTGAAGAATAGTGAAAATAATAATGTAAAAGCCCAAGATAGGATGAGGATCAAAGGATGCAGTTTAAAAGGTTTGTAGATATGTGTCTTAAGATGATCCAACAAAGATTTCAGAGGTCCACATGAAGATCTGAAGAAGTTGTGGTCGCTCAAGTAAAACTAGTTCTGACAGGTATTCAGAGGTGATAGAGTGATACAGATAGGTCTGGTGAGATCAGGAAATGCATTATCATGTTCTACGGATTTGATGGAGTGCTTAGGAAGTCTTTGTGATGTGCCAAATCGATTGGTTCATGGTTTGGAGGTCCGCTAGCATCTATTCCTTTGTGACAGTGATGACAGATTGTGTTCTTGAGGTTCCAGATGGAGGAGAGAAGGATTTCAGTAAGCAGATGAAGTGTGGATGTTCTTGGTGATTCAGGAAAGCTTGTGGAGGTCTATGGATCATGTCCAATTTGTGTTGGTGGTCCACATTGGATTTTAAGCTCACATTTGAAGAATTACTTCTGGATGAAGGTGTTCCTTAGACTAGCCGACTAGATGAGTTACTCATCCTGCGGATGTTTTTGTAGATGTTTGCCGACTTAGATGATTATTCCTAAGTCAATGTCTTGTATAAATAAGGAATTGTGAAGTCATTTCAAAGTGTATTCATTGGAGATGAGTGAGTGGTAGCGAGGAGGAAAGTGAAAGGTAGAGCAAAAGTATTGGGCTTAAATGGAACTAATTCAAGCATGGTGAAGATGCTATTCTCCAGTTCATGTATGTGATTCTTACTATTTTGTAGACAGTGTGTCTCTTGTAGGCAATGGGCCTCTTGTGAGTAGTGTGCTCGGGCAGTGAGCCCTAATTGGCATGTGCCATTTTGTTCTTTCTATTCTTCTAATGGAGAATACAATCTTGGGTTAATCACCTTGTGGTTTTTCCCTTAACCAGGTTTTCCACGTCAAAATCTTGGTGTCTTATGTGTTGATGTGTTGTTGCTCTTGGTTTAAATGCATTGTGTTTCCATGATTGAATTGTTATTATGCTACTAAATTACAAAGTGGATTTAAGTGTTTAAATTGGAACAAAGTTTTGGACAACTGATTCACCCCCCCTCTCAGTTGTCTATCCTGAATCTAACAATTGGTATTAGAGCCAAGTTCCTCTAAAAGGAGCTTAACCGCTTGAGGAGATCTAGGATGTCATCCTACAAGAAGGATAGTCCAAAGTTTGATGGAACCAATTTTAATCTTTGGAAAAGTCGCATGAAATGTCACTTGCAATGTATGGGAATGTAGTATTGGAACATGGCTTCAACAAAGTATACTCCTCCACAGGGTGGCCTGAAATCTCAAAATGAAATCACTGATGCTAAAAACAATCTGCAGACTATAGAAGCTCTTCTAAGTGCATTATCTGATTCATAGCTTTCAAATGTTGTTGATCTACCAACTGCTTTTGAGATTTGGGAAAAACTGGAACTTCTGCATGAAGGAGACAAGTATGTTAAATGTGCAAGGTTATAGAGTCTGAAAGGGAAATTTGAAAATCTGAAGATGAGAGAAGATAAAAATATCACTACTTTTATGCCAAGAGTAAATGAGCTTGTTTGTGGCATTAGATGTTCTGGTGGAGTCTTGGATGAAGATTAGATTGTTGGCAAGGTTCTTAGACCCCTTCCTGCTTCTTATAAAATCAAGGCTGCTACCATTGAAGAATTTAGAGCCCATACAACCATCACAAGAGATCAACTAGTTGGTAAATTGGTTGCATTTGAAATGACTGAGTTTGGAGATGACCCCCCAAAGAGTAAATTTGAATTCAAAGCCAGTGCCTCTGTAAAAGGTAAACAAAGGTTTGATTTGGGAGAGAACTCTTCAAGGAAACTATCATGGTATGAAAAACCAAGAAAAGACCTTGAAGAAGAAGAAGTTGAAACTACTCAACTTGAAGCTCTTATTGCAAAAAGACTGCCAAGAGGATCTGGTAAGTATGAAGGGAAATTGCCTTTTAAGTGTTTTAACTGCAATAAGATTGGTCATTTTTCCTCAAGATGTCCAGAAAGATTTTCAAGGCCAAATCCTAACAGATCAAGGTTCCAAAAGAATTGTTACTATGTTCATGAGGAAGATGATAATGAAGGGGTAACAAATGATGAATCAGAAATAGGAAACAAATCTGGAAGTGATTGGGTGTTTATTGCCATCAAGGGAGAAGAACCAATGTCCTCTGAATCTGTCAATCATAAAGTTGTAGAAAGAGCTTTGGCTACCCAAGTTGAAGAAAAGGATGATTGGGTCATTGACAGTGGTTGTTCTCACCATATGACTGGTGATAAAAATAAGTTCATAGATTTGGAAAGGTATGAAGGAGGAGTGGTAAAATTTGGTGATAATTCTGTTGGTAGAATTAGAGGTAGAGGAGCTATTTCTTTTGATGGAAGGAACAAAACCGGTAATGTACTGTATATTGAAGGATTGAAGCATAATCTTCTTAGTGTTGGATAGTTGGTGGACAAAGGCTATGATCTCTAATTCAAGAATAGAAAATACAAGATCTTTGAAAGTTTCAGAAGAGAGAGTGCATTCGGTACTAAAACAAAAGGTAATATCTTCCATTTAGTTGGTACTAGTAAAAGTTGTCTATTTGTGCAACTTGATCAAAGTTGGTTATGGCATAGAAGGATGTGTCGTGTGAATTTTGATAATATCATCAAGATAAGCAATACTCAGGTTGTAAGAGATCTTCCAAAATTGGTGAAACCTACAAATAGTTTGTGTAAAGAATGTTAGTTGGGTAAACAAAGCAAAGTCTCATTCAAAAGCAAGGAACAATCTTCTATCGGATTATTAGACTTAGTTCATACTGATTTATGTGGTATGGCAAGAATCAGAAGTGTGCATGGTGATAGATACTTCATGTTACTAATTGATGGCTATTCCCAGATGTTGTGGGTAACTTTGCTGAAAGAGAAATCAGAAGCTTTTGAGAAATTCAAAATATTCAAGGCTATGGTAGAGAATGAAACCAGATTAAAATTAAAATGTCTGAGGTCTGACAGAGGTGGAGAATTCACATCCGGTGAGTTCATAGAATTCTGTGAGAAACATGGAATAAAGAGATAGTTGTCTACTCCTAGGACTCCACAGTAGAATAGAGTAGTGGAAAGAAAGAACCGTACCATCCAAGAAGCATCTAGGACAATGATGATGGAAGAAAATGTTCCTCAAATATATTGGAGAGAAGCTGTCAGCACTGCAGTCTATACTCTCAATCGAGTTCAAATCAGAAGCAATACTGGTAAGACTCGTTATGAACTTTGGTTTGGCATCACTCCTACTGTGAGGTATTTTAGAGTCTTTGGTAGCAAATGTTACATCAAAAGAGATGAAGATCTAGTCAAATTTGATGCTAGAAGTGATGAAGGAATATTCTTGGGTTACTCTACTCAAAGCAAAGAATACCGGTGTTATAACAAGAGACTAAGAATGATTATAAAAAGTACAAATGTGAAGGTTGATGAAGGAATTGAAAAACCCTCAAGGTTTTATGAATATGATGAAGATGATCAAAATAAGGTTCTGATTCAAGGAGCCCAAGCCCCTTCTGAAATTCAGATTCAAACTAATCCGGTAGATCAGGAAGAAGAGATGAGTTTTAATGAGCCTGATCATGAATTAGATGTGCAAGAAACTCCCAAAGTTCCCAAGTATGTAAGACTAAACCACTCTAAGGATCAGATAATAGGTGATAAAATCAAAGGTGTACAAACAAGAAGAAGGATTTCTCAAGACTCAAAGGAATATTGTCTAATTTTAAAGATTGAACCTAAGACTGTGAATGAAGCTTGCAATGATGAGAATTGGACTAAAGCAATGCAGGAAGAACTAATGCAAATTGAGAAAAATCACACTTGGGATCTTATTCCTAGACCTAGAAACAAGAATGTGATTGGAACCAAATGGGTCTTCCAGAACAAACTGAATGAAGATGGTGAAGTAATAAAAAATAAAGCTAGATTGGTTTGCAAGGGCTATTCTCAAATAGGAGGAGTTGAATTTGAAGAAACTTTTTCTCTGGTGGCACGAATTGAAGCAGTCAGATTATTTCTTTCTTTTGCTGCCTTCAAGGATTTCAAAGTATATCAGATGGATGTCAAGTCTGCCTTCCTAAATGGTGACTTAAAAGAAGAGCTATACATTGAGCAACCGGATGGATTTCAATTATCTAATCATGGTGATATGGTCTACAAATTGAAGAAAGCATTATATGGACTAAAGCAAGCCCCAAGAGCCTAGTATGGAAGATTGGATAAGAATCTTTTGAAGATTGGTTTCAACAAAGGTACTGGTGACAGTAATTTGTATTTCAAGATTAATCATGAAAATATCTTGATTATTGAAGTGTTTGTTGATGATATCATTTTTGGAGGAAGAGATAGTATGTGCAAAACCTTTGCAAATCAAATGAAAAGTGAATTTGAGATGTCCATGCTTGGGGAAATGAATTTCTTCTTGGGTCTACAAATCAATCAAACAAAGAAAGGAATCTTCAATTCTCAGACCAAATATGTGAAAGAATTGTTGAAGAAATTTAGGATGGAAGACTCAAAACCAATGAATACTCCCATGGCAACTGGATGTAAGTTGAGCAAAGATGATAACTCTCCTAAGGTTGATCAGAAAAAGTATAGATCAATGATTGGAGGACTGTTATATCTCACTCAAACTAGACTTGACATTATGAATGATGTTGGTCTTGTTGCTAGATTCCAAGCTGATCCTAGAGAATTCCATGTCATGGCAGTCAAGAGGAGTTTTAGATATCTAAAAGGGACAGTTGAGTATGGTCTATGGTATCCTAGAGATCATGATTTCTCTCTTCATGCCTATATAGATGTTGATTGGGCAGGAGATGTGGATGATCGAAAGAGTACCAGTGGTGGAGCATTCTTTTTGGGGAAAATATTGGTTTCTTGGATAAGCAAGAAATAAGAGGCAATATCTCTATCCACTGCAGAAGTAGAATATATTACAGCAACAAGTTGTTGCACTCAAGTTTTGCAGATGAAGCAAATGTTAAGAGTGGAGTATGAGGAGCCTATCACAATCTTCTATGATAATTCAAGTGCAAAAAATATATCTAATAATCTAGTGTTGCATTCAAAAACTAAACATATATCCATCCACTTTCACTTTTTGAGAGAGCAAGTGAACAACAATGAAGTCAAATTGGAGTTTGCACCTTCCAAGGATTAGATTGTAGACATATTTACTAAACCTCTACCTAAGGACTCTTTTGAGTATCTCAGGGAGAAGTTAGGGGTTATTGCCCCTCCGGTGATGAACTAAGGTGCACTGATGTGCATCAATCTGGTGGATATCACAGTCATATCTTGTGGTCTAGATTGATGATGGGGAGTTGCTACTAAGGGGGAGCAGCTGGTATGGTTTTAAAATGGTGGAATTGCAAGTATGTGCCATTTTCCATTGATGTCAAAGGGGGAGAGAAGACATGTGAAAAACAAGTGGTTACTGATCAAAGGGGGAGTAGGAAAGGAAGAAAAGACATATGAATGGTTGTTGCTGATAGGGGGAGTTGTGATAGTAAGGAGTTCTTGTCTTGATGGCCAAAATAGTTTTTCACATCATATGTTGCCATCAATGACAAAGGGGGAGATTGTTGCAAGTATGGGCCTAACCAGTGTTGTCATTGATGTCAACATACTCCTATTGCTTTAATGATAAGGATTGGATGAACTGTTTGATGAGGATATTGGTCATATCAGGGATAGTGAAGAATAGTGAAAACAGTAAGGTAAAAGTCCAAGATAGGATGAGGATCAAAGGATGCGGTTTAAAGGGTTTGTAGATATGTGTTTTAAGATGATCTAGTAAATATTTCAGAGGTTGTCTGCATGAAGATCTGAAGATGTTGTGGTCGCTCAAGTAAAACTGGTTCTGGTAGGTATTCAGAGGTGACAGAGTGATACCGATAGGTCTGGTGAGATCCAGAAATGCATTATCCTATTCTGCGGATTTGATGGAGTGTTGAGGAAGTCTTTGTGATGTGCCAAATTGATTGGTTCATGGTTTGGAGGTCCACAAGCATCTATTCCTTTGTGACAGTGATGACAGACTATGTTCTTGAGGTTCTAGATGGAGGAGAGAAGGATTTCAGTAAGCAGATGAAGTGTGGATGTTCTTGGTGATTTAGGAAAGCTTGTGGTCTTTGGATCATGTCCAGTTTGTGTTGGTAGTCCACATTGGAGTTTAAACTTGCATTTGAAGAATTACTTCTAGATGAAGGTGTTCTTCCTTGGACTGGCCGATCGGATGAGTTACTCATCCTACGGATGTTTTTCTAGATGTTTGTCGACTTAGATGATTATTCCTAAGTCAATGTCTTGTATAAATAAGGAATTGTGAAGTCATTTCAAAGTGTATTCATTGGAGATGAGTAAGTGGTAGTGAGGAGGAAAGCAAAAGGTAGAGTAGAAGTATTAGGCTTAAATGGAACTAATTCAAGCATGGTGAAGATGCTATTCTCCAGTTCATGTATGTGATTCTTACTATTTTGCAGACAGTGTGTCTCTTGTAGGCAGTGGGCCTCTTATGAGTAGTGTGCTTAGGCAATGAGCCCTAATTGGCATGTACCATTTTGTTTTTTCTATTCTTCTAATAGAGAATACAATCTTGGGTTAATCGCCCCATGGTTTCTCCCTTAACCAGGTTTTCCATGTCAAAATCTTGGTGTCTTATGTGTTGATGTGTTGTTGCTCTTGGTTTAAATGCATTGTGTTTCCATGACTGAATTATTATTATGCTACTGAATTACAAAGTCGATTTAAGTGTTTAAATTGGAAGAAAGTTTTGGACAACTGATTCACCCCCCCTCTCAGTTGTCTTGTTAGATCTAGGGCACACAACTGAGAGGGGGGGTGAATCAGTTGTACGAAAACTTGCTTCTACTTGAAACACTTGATACTTCTTTATTAGTTAACAGCATATCAATTAACCATTCATGAAAGCAGAAAGCATAAACACTGGAGCAGATAGACATCAACAAATTAGACACCAAAATTTTTGACGTGGAAAACCCAGTTAAGGGAAAAACCATGGGGTGATTAACCCAAGGATTATTCTCTATTAGAAGAATAAGATAAAATGAATGGCACATGCCAATTAGGGCTCACTGCCTGAACACACTACTGACAAGGAGGCACACTGCCTACAAAGAGACACACTATCTACAAGATCATAAGGATCACAACCTTGAACTGGAGAATGACATCTTCACCATGTCTAGATCAGTTCCATTTAAGCCTGAAACACTTCTGCTCTGCCTTTTGCTCTTCTGCTATATCACACTCATCTTCTCCACAACCCACACTTTGAAATGAACTCACAGACCTTTATTTATACAAGACATCAGCTTAGGAACAATCATCTAAGTCAGCAATCAACCATAAGAATATTTGTAGGATGAATAACACATCCGGTCAGCCACCACAAGAACATTTGCAAGATGCACAACTCATTCAGTCAGCTAGTCTGAACAAGAACTTCATCTGGAAGAATATCTTCAATTCCAAGCTCTACCACCAATGCAGATCAACAACACAACCTCAACACAATCCAAGAACCTTCAGAAGCCTGCCTGAATGACCAAGTACATCTGCACTTCCTCTACTCACTAGAATCTCTTCTCTTCCTCATCCAAAACTTCAAGAACATAGTCTATCGCTACTGTCATACTGCCAGAGGTGCTTCCGGACCTCCAAACCACATACCAATCGAGATGAAATATTACAAGGACCTCCCAAACACTCTGTCCAATCCACAAAATAGGACAATGCACTTCCGGATCTCACCGGACCTTTTTGTAACACTTTGTCACTCCGAAGCATCTCCCAGAATAGGTTCTACTTGATCGATCACAGCTTCTTCACATCTTCATGTGGACCTCTAAAATATTAACTAGATCATCTCAAGACTCATATCTACAAACCATTTAATCTGCATCCTCTAAATCTCAACCTATTAAGTACTTTTGCCTTCTTCTCATCACTGTTCTTCACTGTTCCTGATTGAGACTAACTTTCTCAATATCCTCAGCACACAGCTCATCCAATCCTTCTTGTCAATGCAATATGAGTATGTTGACATTAATGACAACACTGGTTCACCTCATACTTGCAACAATCTCCCCCATTGTCATTGATGGCAACATATGATGTGAAAAACCATCAAGACAAGAACATCTCCTTTCTGTCACAGCTCCCCCTATCAACAACAACTCTTCACATGTCTTCTCTTCCTTTACTACTCCCCCTTTGATCATCAACTACTTGTTTTTCACATGTCTTCTCTCCCCCTTTGACATCAATGGCAAAGGGCTCATACTTGCAATTCTAACACATCAGAATCATATCAGTTGCTCCCCCTTAGTAGTAGCTCTCCATCATCAATCCGGATCACAAGATATGACTGTGATATCCACCAGAGGGGCCATGACCCCTAACTTCTCCTAGAGATACTCAAAAGAGTCCTTGGGAAGAGGTTTAGAAAAGATATCTGCAATCTAATCCTTGGAGGGTACATACTCCAATCTGACTTCTTCCTTGTTCACTTGTTCTCTCAAAAAGTGAAACTTGATAGATATGTGCTTAGTCTTAGAATGCAATACCAGATTCTTAGAAATATTGATTGCACTTGAATTATCATAGAAAATTGTGATAGGCTCCTCATATTCAACTTTAATGTCTCTTAGCATCTGCTTCATCCATAAGATTTGAGTGCAACTACCTGCTGCTACAATGTATTCTGCTTCAGTTGTAGATAGAGATATTGCATCTTGTTTCTTGCTTAGCCAAGAAACCAATCTCTTTCCCAAAAAGAATGCTCCACCACTGGTGCTCTTCCGGTCATCCACATCTCATGCCTAATCTACATCTGTATATGCATGAAGAGAGAAATTTGGATCTCTAGGATACCATAGACCATACTCAACTGTTCCTTTCAAGTACCTAAAAATTCTTTTGATTGCCATAACATGAGATTCTCTAGGATCAGCCTGAAATCTTGCCACAAGACCAATAGCCTGCATTATATCTGGTCTAGTCTGAGTGAGATACGTCAATCCACCAATCATTGATCTATACTTTGTCTGATCTTCCTTTGGAGAGTCATCATCTTTGCTCAACTTACATCCAATTGCCATAGGAGTGTTCATTGGCTTTGAATCTTCCATACTGAATTTCCTCAACAATTCTTTCACATATTTGGTCTGAGAAATGAAGATCCCTTTCTTTGTTTGAGTAATTTGCAGACCCAAGAAGAAATTCATTTCACCGAGCATAGACATTTCAAACTCACTTTTCATCTAATTTGTAAAAGTTTTGCACATACTATCTCTTCCTCCAAAAATGATATCATCCACAAACACTTCAACAATCAAAATATTTTCATGATCAATTTTGAAATATAAGTTACTGTCAGCAGTACCTTTGTTGAATCCAATCTACACAAAATGCTTATCCAATCTCTCATACCATGCTCTTGGGGCTTGCTTCAATCCATACAATGCTTTCTTCAACTTGCAGACCATATCATCATTATCAGACAATTGAAATCCATCTGGTTGTTCAATGTATACTTCTTCTTCCAAATCACCATTTAGGAAGGTAGACTTGACATACATCTGATATACCTTGAAGTCTTTGAAGGCAGCATATGCAAGAAATAATCTGACTGCTTCAATTCTTGCTACCAGAGCAAAGGTTTCTTCAAAATCAATTCCTTCTATTTGAGAGTAGCCTTTGCAGACCAATCTGGCTTTGTTTCTGATTACTTCACCGACTTCATTCAGTTTGTTCCGGAAGACCCATTTGGTTCCAATCACATTCTTGTCTCTAGGTCTGGGAACAAGATCCCAAGTATGATTTTTCTCAATTTGCATCAATTCTTCCTCCATTGCTTTGGTCCAGTTTTCATCATTGCAAGCTTCATTAACTGTCTTAGGTTCAATCTTTGAAATCAGACAGTATTCATTTGAATCTTGAGCAATTCTTCTCCTTGTTTGTACCCCTTTACTTTTGTCACCTATGATTTGATCTTCAGAGTGATTTAGAGTTACATACCTTGAAACTATGGGAGTTTCTTGCACTACTAATTCTTGATCAGACTCATTCAGACAAACTTCTTCTTCCTGATTTACCGGATTAGTCTGGATCTAAATTTCAGAGGAGGATGGAGCTTCTTGCACCAGAGGATCATTCTGATCATCTTCATCACATTCATAGCATCTTGAGGGCTTCTCCATTCCTTCATCAACCTTCACATTTGTACTTTCTATCATCTTTCTCAATCTCTTATTATAACATCGATATGCTTTGCTTTGAGTGGAGTAACCCAAGAAAATTCCTTCATCACTTCTAGCATCAAACTTTCCTAAGTCTTCATCTCTTTTGATATAACACTTGCTACCAAATACTCTGAAATATCTCATAGTAGGAGTTACACCAAACCAAAGTTTATAAGGAGTCTTACCAGTGTTGCTTCTGATTTGAACTCGATTAAGAGTGTAGACTACAGTGCTAACAGCTTCTCTCCAAAACATCTGAGGAACATTTGCTTCCATCATCATTGTCTTGGAAGCTTCCTGGATGGTCTGGTTCTTTCTATAAACTACTTCATTCTGTTGTGGAGTCCTAGGAGCAGACAACTGTCTCTTTATGCCATGCTTCTCACAAAAGTCTATGAATTCACCAGATGTGAATTCACCACCTCTATCAAACCTTAGACACTTCAGTTTCAATCCAATTTGATTCTCTACCATAGCTTTGAAGATTTTGAACTTCTCAAGGGCTTCTGATTTCTCCTTTAGGAAGGTAACCCACATCATCCGGGAATAGTCATCAATTAGCAACATGAAATATCTATCACCTTGCATACTCTTGATTCTTGTCGGACCACAGAGATCAGTATGTACTAAATTCAACAATCCGGTAGTGGACTGATCCTTGCTTTTGAAAGAGACTCTGCTCTGTTTACCTAGCTGACATTCTTTGCACAAACTATTTGTAGGTTTCACCAATTTAGGAAGATCTCTTACATCCTGGATATTGCTTATCTTGATGATGTTATCAAAATTCACATGGCACATCCTTCTATGCCATAACCAACTTTGATCAATTTGAACAAATAGATAACTTTTATTAGAACCAACTAGATGGAAGATATTACCTTTTGTTTGAGTACCGGATGCAATTTCAGTTTTGGAGCTTGTAAAGATTCTACATCTTCCATTCTTGAACCAGAGATCATAGCCTTTGTCCGCTAACTGACCAACACTGAGAAAATTGTGCTTCAATCCTTCAACATATAGTACATTACTAGTTTTTCTCTTTCCATCAAAAGAAATAGTTCCCCTACCTCTGATTCTGCCAGCAGAATTGTCACCAAACTTTACCATTCCTCCTTCATACTTTTCCAAATCTAAGAACTTGTTCTTGTCACCAGTCATATGGTGAGAGCATCCACTATCAATAACCCAATCATTCTTTTCTTCAATTTGGGTAGTCAAAGCTCTTTCTACAACCTTATGATTGATAGATTCAGAGGATATTGAATCTTCTTCCTTGATGGCAATAAACACCCATTCATTTCCAGATTTGCTTCCTATTTCTGATTCATCATTTGTTACTCCTTCATTATCATCTTCTTCATGAACATAATAGCAATTCTTTTGAAACCTTTGTCTATTAGTATTTGACCTTGTAGATCTTTTCAGACATCTTGAAGCAAAATGACCAATCTTATTGCAGTTGAAGCATTTGAAGGGTAGTTTTCCTTCATACTTACCAGGTCCTCTTGGCAGTCTCTTTGCAATGAGGGTTTCAAGTTGAGTTGTTTCTGCTTCTTCCTCTTCCATGTCTTTGCTTGCTTGATCATACCATGACAGCTTCCTTGAAGAGTTCTCTCCCAGATCAAATCTTTGTTTGCCTTTCACATAGGCACTGGCTTTGAATGCAGATTCAGTCTTGGGGGGATCATCTCCAAACTCAGTCATTTCAAATGAAGCCAGTTTGCTAGCCAATTGCTCTCTTGTGACAGTTGTATGGGCTCTGAATTCATCAATGGCAGCAACCTTAATTTTGTAGGCAGCAAGAAGGGATCTGAGAATTTTGCAAACAATTTCATTTTCATCTAAAACTCCACCAGCATTCCTGATTCCACATACTAGCTCATTCACTCTTTGCATAAAGGTAGTGATATTTTCATCATCTCTCATTTTCAATCTTTCAAATTTCCCTTTCAGACTCTACAATCTTTCACTCTTGACAAACTCATCTCCTTCATACAAAAGTTCCAGTTAGTCTAGATCTCATATGCAGTTGGTAGGTCAATAACATTTGAGAGATCTGAGTCATTCAATGCACTTAGAAGAGCTTCCTTGGTCCACAGATTGTTTTTAGCATCTATGATTTCATTCAGAGTTGTCGGACCACCCTGTGGAGGAACATATGGTTTTGAGACCATGGTCAAGTATGCTTTTCCCATACACTCCATATGACATTTCATGCGACCTTTCCAGAGAGTGAAGTTGGTTCCATCAAACTTTGGACTATCCTTCTTGTATGATGACATCCTGGATCTCCTCAAGCGGTTAAGCTCCTTTCAGAGGAACTTGGCTCTGATACCAATTGTTAGATCTAGGGTACACAACAGAGAGGGGGGGTGAATCAGTTGTTCGAAAACTTGCTTCTACTTGAAACACTTGATTCTTCTTTATTAGTTAACAGCATATCAATTAACCATTCATGAAAGTAGAAAGCATAAACACCGGAGTAGATAGACATCAACACATTAGACACCAAGATTTTTGACATGGAAAACCCGGTTAAGGGAAAAACCACGAGGTGATTAACCCAAGGACTATTCTCTGTTAGAAGAATAAGATAAAATGAATGGCACATGCCAATTAGGGCTCACTGCCCAAGCACACTGAAAGAGACACAGCTCTCAAGGAGGCACACTGCCTACAAAGAGACACACTATCTACAAGATCATAAGGATCACAACCTTGAACTAGAGAATGACATCTTCACCATGTCTGGATCAGTTCCATTTAAGCCTGAAACACTTTTGCTCTGCCTTTCGCTCTTCCGCTATATCACACTCATCTGCTCCACAACCCACACTTTGAAATGAACTCGCAGACCTTTATTTATACAAGACATCAGCTTAGGAACAATCATCTAAGTTGGCAATCAACCATAAGAACATTCACAGGATGAATAACACATCCGGTCGGCCACCACAAGAACATTTGCAAGATGAACAACTCATCCGGTCAGCTAGTTTGAACAAGAACTTCATCCAAAAGAATATCTTCAATTCTGGGCTCTACCACCAATGCGGATCAACAACACAACCTCAACATGATCCAAGAACCTTCAGAAGCCTGCCTAAATGACCAAGTACATCCGTACTTCCTCTACTCACTAGAATCTCTTCTCTTCCTCATCCAGAACTTCAAGAACACAGTCTATCACCACTGTCATATTGCCAGAGGTGCTTTCGAACCTCCAAACCACATACCAATCGAGATGACACATTACAAGGACCTCCCAAACACTCTGTCCAATCCGCAGAATAGGACAATGCACTTCCGGATCTCACCGGACCTTTTTGTAACACTATGTCACTCCGAAGCATCTCCCAGAACAGGTTCTACTTGATCAATCACAACTTCTTCACATCTTCATGTGGACCTCTGAAATCTTCACTGGATCATCTCAAGACTCATATCTACAAACCCTTTAATCCACATCCTCTGAATCTCAACCTATTGAGTACTTTTGCCTTCTTCTCATCACTATTCTTCATTGTTCTTGATTGAGACTAACTTTCTCAATATCCTCAACACACAGCTCATCCAATCCTTCTTGTTAATGCAATATGAGTATGTTGACATCAATGACAACACTAGTTCACCTCATACTTTCAACATGTCTATCCAGAATCTAACATTGACATGGCATTGGTTAATGAACACTTTGATATGGATGGCATCATGGTGGGATGGGTCAGAGGATGTGATGTCTCAATTAGAGAAAGTCAAGTGATGAGGGGATGTGATACTTGCCATCATAGCTTGGAATTGCATCACTCCTATATCATTTGGTACCATGGACTCTTGTAGGGCTTTATCGAGGATAGCTTTATGAGTGGGAGATATATGCAATAGCTCTAAAATGGAGATATGAGCAGGAGTTCTACCCAGATGGTCAAGGATAATATAGTCAAAGTTTGGATGAATGGCCAGTGGAGGTACTCCTTGAATGGTTATGTGGCTGTGATAAGTGGTAATAGCACAATCAGGTGCTTTTCCTCTTATAGTAATAATGGATATACATGATTGCTTGATAGTCCAATGGTGGACTCATAAGTGTAATTGACATTCTTCCTAGTATTGGGAGCACTTTCTTTATCATGCAAATGAAGGGGATTCTTATACGCATCCAAGTCATAGTTAGATGTCTGCATTGGTGCTATAACATTAACAAGTCCTTGATCGATAAGGTTTTGAATCAAGTGTTTAAGTTTCATGCAGCTAGCAATATTAGGTCCCTTTACCCTGTGATATTCACAATACTCATTATCCTTGTACTAAAGAGGTTTAAACTGTGGCTCTTCATTTGATCTGACTTCAGGTAAAGTGATGTTTCTTGCTTGGATTAGTTTTCTAAGAATGATCTCAACTGGTTCTCCCAATGGGGTAAATTTGCATCTTGGTGTTGGTTTTGTATTCATTTGATCACGTGGTAAGAAAGGTGATGTGTTAGGTGTTGGTTGTGGCATGCTAGGGGCTGATTGGACATGGACAGGTGCTTGCACAGCTTGCACATTCATTTTGTCTACAACTCCATCATTTACAACATTCTTATTCTTATTCCAAAAATGAGATTTGTCATTGGAGGACTATGGATTATCCTTGTTTTCTTTAAAGATTTTGATGAGGCCCTTTGCAATTATTACTTTTTCAATGTTGGTTCATTTAGATATAATCTCATCAAAGGAGGTGGTGTTGTGCATTTGTAGTTGAAATGACAACTCAGGATGGAGGTTTTAAATGAAGATGTCCACTTGCTACTTTTCAAGCATATGCCAGGAGAGTTTACTGGCCATGTTTCTCCATCATTGTAGAAACGATGTAAATGCTTCACCATTGTGTTGTTTGTTGTTAACAAGATTGTTCATGGTGACTTCATGTTCTATGTTAAACACAAAGTGAGATAAAAATTTGTGTGCCAGTTCCTTAAAGGTTTTGATGCCCAGGGGTAAGTGAGAAAACCATTCCATGGCATGTCCCCCTATACTTCGAGGGAAGGGTTGTAAAATATATGTGCCATTATGGGCCACATCAAGATAGGAGACATAGAAGGTACAAAGATGATTGTTTGGGTCTCATCTCCCCTTATATTTATCGAATTGTGGTACTTCAAAGTGTGGGGGAAATGGTATCATTGGTCGAAAGGATATGGGCATACATCCTCAAAGGAAAATGTTTTCTTGTTTTGGCCCATGTTCATGTCTATCATTTTTTGTTCCACTTGATGAAATCATTGTTGATATTGGGATAGAATTGATTGATTTTGTTTCATAGGATCCTAGTGGCTTGGTGGAGGGATATGATAGGTCGATTGATGACTCGATGAATGTTGTTGTGATAGATCGTATGATGGACCATATGTGTCTTGAGGTTGGATAAAAGTGTTTTGGATATGACTACCAAGTGGGGATGACATGTATGAATTTGGTGTTGGGTTGATAGTATAGGTTGGTATCACATGCGAGCCAAAGGTGTTGTTGGTATAAGATGGGAGTTGTGTCAAGAACAATGGACTTTGGGAGATGGGTAGTGGAGTGACATGAGGTGGTTGTTGTCCAAGGGAAAGTAGTTGATCAACATATGAGACATTAGAAGATGCATTTGATACGAAAGGTTCATCTATGAGGGTCATGTTTGGATTATATGCGACATGTGGGGTTTGAATGGGTTGACGAGGGGGTATGATGATATGTGAGGTTTGAATTGGTTGACTAGGTGGTAAGGGGATATGTGAGGTTTGGATTAGTTGACTAGGTGGTATGGGAATATATGAGGTTTGGATTGGTTGACTAGGTGGTATGGGAATATATGAGGTTTGGATTGGTTGACTAGGTGGTACGGGGATATGTGAGGACGTAGTAGGCATTTAGGATGACCCAACATGTGACACATTTAGATTGGACATGGGTGGGGCTTGAATGACATGAGTGGAAATGGTGCTCATGGAAGAAGATGGAATGGAAGATGAGATACGAATGGAGGATTCACTCATATTAGAGATCATGGAGGTAAGAGCATAAGATGGGGTCAATAATGACTCAATGGATGTAGTAGCATGTGACACACTAGGTCTCATAGGTGCAGATAATGTTTGGTGTGTATGAGTGGGTTGGTTGGACAAGGATGGTGTGGAAGGTATGGTGGACTTGGTAGACATAGTGACAACAATAGTAGGGGCCTCTGTAGTAACGTGGGTGGGGTTCTCTTTACAGATTGTAAACACATCAAAGTCGCTGGGTAGTTTGACTCCAGCTTGGATCAATTATAAAAGGATTTGATCTTGGTTAGCTTATATTATTTTATTTGTGTGTCACAAAGCCTTGGGATCTTGTAGGTCCTCATCTGATGAATCATCATAGACAAGTAAAGGTTGTGGAATCACTGTAGAAGATGGGGGTTCAAAATGTTGTTGTTGAGGTAAGATTGATGAAGATGATTGCCCAATGGTATAAGCCTCAAGTACAAAAACATCAGGTGGCATGCTAGTTGTGAATTTTGTAGCATCCTTAAGGGGAGTGGATTGGAATTATTTAAGGTTGGCTTCCATAGCAGCTTTGTATTGGCTCCTAGTTTGAGGCATGGATAGTTGGATTTCAATTTGATTGATTAGGATGGGTTGATCAGATTTTGATGATTGGGTGATTTGATTGGTGGATGATTTTGACTTGGTCAGAATAATTGATATGTCTAATTTTGGATGGGCATCGGCAGATTGATTGATTGGATGATTGATTGATTGATGAGAAAGATTGTCTAAAGATGGGCTGACCAAAGTCAAAAGAGAGGTTGATTGGTTGAGATTTTTTGGTTTGATTGCTGTTAAACAACTAACTGGGATGATTTGGTAACTATAAATGATCAGGTTTGTTGTGACAGGTTGACTAAATGGTATTTTAACTAGGAGGATAGTTTGTAGACTATGCAAAACCAAATGCGATGTTTTGTGCTTCAGATGTGACTGTAAATAATGCAAAGGTGACTACAGATACTCTAGAGGTGATTTTCTACAATTCATAAGTGATGACTACTAAACCAAAGGTGACTGAGGATAACGCATAAGCGACATGCTACTATGCATAAGTGACTGAGGATAGATCACAAGCGACTAGAATCAGGCCAAAAGTGAGCGATTGTGATCCAAAGGCAATTTTGTACGGACCAAAGGAGCATTCTACAGACAAACTATGCTAACAAAAGGTGATGTTCTAAGTACCAAAGGCAATTGTATAAGGTTCACAGGCAACTGGCCAAGGTGCAAAAGTGAGTGGCTGCTGTTCAAAGGTGACTAACCATAGACCATATGTGAGTTACTGAAGCTCACAGGTGACTTCACAGAGACCAAAGGCAGATTTTGCAAAAAGATGGGCTAAAGAAGTGTTTTTCTAGAGACCAAATGTGATGTGGAGGTGTTCATAAGTGACTGTCTGTTGATCAGATGCAAGTGGTTACTGTTCAAGGGTAATTTTGCATGGTTAAAAGATAATTTTTTTGTTGTAGATTTTGGTTTTAAGCATTGTTTTTGGTGAATTTTGCAGAGAAGACATAATGGCAAACACTCACACATAATCCATGCTCAAACTTTACAACCTATGGCTAGACAAGGACTGTACCTATTGGGTTCCCACTTGGTTTTACCTAGCCACACCTACTTATGGTATAAGCTCAAAGAACTTGGGGCATGGGCTCCCCCTTACAATGCACTCACTTCTTAGGCACACCAAGTTCCAAGTCCTTGAGATGCACAGATCTTGAGGTACCTTGCTATCTCTACCATAAGCTACAAAAATGTGGGATGACTATTAGAGGCCTAATCAGCTATCCTCTTGTACCAACAAATAGGGGTTTTTAGCTACTATAACACAGTTTTTAGTCAGATTTCTGTTCAGGTGGCTGTGTGTGGCAATTTGCTTCGTTAATGGAGGCTTCCCAACCCATAGAGGTTAGGCTCTACGGGGTTTTGGGGGAAACATTTGTCGGCATAGCAGAAAAACACTAGTCGCTTGCAACTTTCAGTGCAAACACATTATTTATCAAGCGGATTGGAATGGTCTGGATTTGACCTATTTCCACCCGCATTGTCCCCTTCTCACAATGGGAAGGCAGGCTTGCCTAGAGTTAGCAATGATTTCTCTTGCACCCTAGATCCATTGGTTAGGCAGGGGGAGAGGATACTTTCATTACTAAATTGGGTTACAGTCATACCAGACAAGCAAACAAACAAAAGGAAAAGCAAGCACAAAGAAGACAGTGTTAATTTTAAGCACCAAACAAAGTGTGCCTACTCTAGTGGTAAAAGATGAATCCTTTTGACCACTCGGACCTACAAAAAAAACATTAGTAATTTGTTTGCCTACATGAGTCACAAAAATGACAAGTTGCACCGAGAAACCATCAATTTTCCAAAAAACCCTAGATCTACAAAAGAGTAACCAAATGCTTATAGGGATAACCAAAGGTGACTTTTTGTGCATCAAATGCACATGAAGGCTTACCATATGTGATTACTTACCATCTGGTTGTGAGTTTCCATTGCTCAGATGCCATTTTGTATTGCTCAGATGCGACGTGTTGTTAATCAAATGTGCATTTTGCCTACAGAGTCACAAAAACCTACCACCAAAACATCTTGCATGTCTCTACATGTGAAATATGAGGTCCTAGAATGCCTAAAAAGAAGGATTTTTTCATTCCCATGTTCAAATTATTGTGAAAATAGTAGAGATTATGGATTATACTGAATGTCAGTTAAAGATCTTTGAAGAAAACTACTTAAAATGACTTAGAAAGCCTAAGATTGACTCTAAGATGACATGCAACCTACATGCAAAGACCCAAATGATGAAAACCTGCAAGAAAAACTCAAGTTAGCCATAAAAACCTAGACCTAAACCAAATGCAATGTAGGCAAACATATGTGACCAGCTTTTCACCAGATGCACCTATAGATTGACCAAAGGCAAGCTATTTTCTGTCGCTCAAATGTGACTTTTTCCACCAAAGGAACTTTTTCCCTGGACCTAAACTCAAAAAATAAAATTTTAGTATGAAAAATAGACTAGATGATTGGTCCCACCAGGTGTGCCATTTTGTGTTGGGTGGAATTTTACAAGATCAAACAAACAAATATCAGATTTCAACCCAAGCTCAAGAAATCAAACCCAAAAAAAAAATAGAGACATGTAAACCAAATTAATATCACATGGGTTGGATGATTCCTTGTTTAAAATGTGGGTTGCTTCTCCATGCAACCAAATCCATTAAAGTTACCATACGGATGATAAAAAATGCAAAGAAAATTTCAAGCATGTATGGGTAGATTCATTGAAAAAATGATAAAGATTCAACATGTAACAAAGGATTCCATCAAAATGATGCAGATCAAGTATATTGCATGGCCATTAACATGAATGCACAAAATCCAAAATGCAAATGATAGACTCTTGTTGCAAATATAATGACCAAGAGTTACAAATGAGCAATTTTAGGGCTTTTAAGTGAGAGAGTTGAGTGTTTTTAGAAGGTACTCGATCAATGGTGGAGAGGAAATAAGGAGATCGATGGTGGAGGATTTTGGAAAGTGGTGCATGCAAATGAATTAAATATATTATTTAATTCATTTTGTGAGAGAGGTTAGTGGATAGAAGGAAAATGATAATAATTAAATAATTGAAATATTATTTAATTATTATTAGGAAATAGTTGAAAGAGAAAAAAATAGAATAATAGAAGATGATTAATTAAACAAATAAGATTTGTTTAATTAATAATGAAGAATGATGGAGGCGAGTAGAGAAAATGATTAGGGTTTTCTTGAAAGTGTGCTAGACAAGATAATGCATGTGATGCAAAGATGCAATGGAAATGCGAGAATATGAGAAAATGCCTAAATGTGATATGAGTCAATTTTGGGTGTCTACAGGAGAGATGAATCAAATTCACATGTGGTTAGCCTTAGACCCTTGGGTACATCAATATATCCATATGCACATGGTTGAAATCCCTAACACATATGACATGTTGCTTAGTAGAGACTAATCTAAGACCTTGAGTGGATATATGGCCATTGATTTCTCCCATATGTGGTTGCCATGGAGAGGTATTGCTAACCAGATTCACATTGAGAGAGAACCTAAGATGAAGCATATGATAACTAAGTACAATCAGGCTAACAAGATCTTGTAATCTAAAGTGGATTTGGGAGTTTATCTTCCTCAAATAAATCAGGTAGAAGAGGTTCTCATGATTGACAATGGTAGCTATCCTGAACCAAATAAATATCAAGATAGTACAAAGATGTATATTCAATTAGATCATGACTCTTCCTCTGAAGATGAACCAAGGATCATTGAAGGATTCAAGGACTTTGTGGCTAAGTTTATGAGTAACCAACTAGTTATGGGAAAGAAGATATAGATGGAAGAGCTATTCTTACCAAATTGGTGTTGTATCCATGATGCATCCCATTTTGAATTCAAATGTTCACTCTACACATAAGCAATACAACAGGTTCAAAGATGTTTAAAACTATGCTTGACATCATATAATAGAAAGATTCAATTGCCACGACAGGATGATAGAGGAACAAAATTGTAAACTAACCAAACTTTGGCTTCTCCTAGTAAGATACAAAATGAAGAGCCTTAGATTTGGACGTTGCATTTCATTGGTTCTAAGTCTAAGAAAGGGGTTGGTGCTAGATTTGAGCTAATTAGTCCTATTGAAGAATCATATCTCATCACCTACAGGCTATAGTTCTTGTACACAAATAACATTGTTGAGTATGAATCATTATTGTATGGATTGTTAACTGCTATTTGATAGAAAGCCCAAATTATTCAAGTTTTTGGAGATTTAGAGTTAGTGATCAAACAAGTAAGAAATCAATACTTTTGTCATGATAAAAGGTTGGGTTGTTACCAAAATCAGGTCTGGGATCTCATAGAAAGTTTTGATATCTTCAATATTCATTTAATACCCAGAAAGAAGAATCATGTTGCCAATGCTTTGGCACAAGCTACTAGTACTTTGGAGTCATTAGCTATGTCTGATTTGAAAAAAATTACTATAGAATTGATTCCAATCCCTTCCATACCTAATAATGTCACCAATTTCTAGGTCTTTGAAGATGACAAGCATTTCCTTTATTTTCTCACATGTTCAAATGTATTTGTTGCTCAAATCATAGATGAAGAAGAAGATGAAGCAGCTGAGATAGATTTGGAAGGTGTCTTAAACCTTAAGACAAATACTATCCCCCAAGGAATGGTTGAATTGGAAAGTTTGTTTGACCATGGTTAATTAGGAACTCAGAGTAAACAAGCTGACTCCATTGGAGGGAAATGTGATCTGCATAATTTAGGGATAGATGATAATGTCAACATCTTCATTAGTAAGGTATATACTCCTAAAGAAAGGGCAAGAATCATCCAAGCTCTAATGGATTATCATGATGCTATTGTTTGGAGTTATGAAGATCTTAAAACCTATGATACTTCCATCATCACTCACATAATACTATTGAAACTAGGGGTCAAACCATTTTGCCAAAGGTAGAGACCTGTTAATGCTTTGCTAGAGCCACTAATTTTTTACGAAGTGAAATTTTTATTGGTAGCAAGAATCATATTCCTAGTATGTCATTCAACATGGGTGGCTAACTTAGTACATGTCTGTAAGAAGAATGGTGAAATCAAATTGTATGTAGATTTCAAATATATGAATAGAGCTTCAGAAAAGGATAATTATCCTTTACCATCACTAGATGAGGTGTTACAGATTGTTAATAGATCCCAAATGATGTCATTTCTAGATGGCTACTCAGGATATAACTAAGTGATGGTTGAATATGCTAACAGACTAAAGACAACCTTCACTTGCAAATGGGGAATATACACATACCGCATGATGTTGTTTGACCTAATCAATGCTAGTGCAACTTTCTAATGGGCAATAGATATAGCCTTTAAAGGGTTAGTTGGTAAGTGTATCATCATCTACATGGATGACCTAACTATATTCTCTAAGAAGAGGGAGGATCACATTTCTAATTTAATGAAGGTTTTACAATAATGTAGGGACTATGGTATCTCCCTTAATCCCAAGAAGTGTATTTTTGGGGTAACTAAGGGTAAATAACTGGGTCATATTATTTCAAAAAAAGTTATATCAATAGATCCTAATAGAGTCCAAGCTATCCTCAAAATTTAGCCTTCTACTAGAAAGAAGGAACTCAAGTCATACTTTAGTTCAGATTAATTTTGTAAGGAAATTAATAACTAGGTTTACTAAAATTGTCAGGCAACGGAATGCCATGTTGAAGCAAGATGCTAAAATCAAGTGGACACTTGAGTCAAAGAAAGCTTTCTCAAAAATCAAATAAGCTATTGTAGACTCCCTGGTGCTCATAAGTCTATATTATACTCTGTCATTCTTTATCTACTCTTTTTCTTCAGAACATACATGTGTAACAATGTTAACTTAGAAGAAAGGGCATGTTAATGAGCATCCTATTGCATTTATGAGTACTCCATTGAAGGATGTTGAGCTCCATTATCCCAATATAGAAAAATAGGCTTATGCATTGGTGAAGGAAGTGAAGCAATTTCTCCACTATATCTTGAGAAGCAAGGTAAATGCTATTGTCCTTGATGCTACTATCAAATCATTACTGATGCAGAATGAATTAGAGGAATGTAGGGGAAAGTGGGTCACAAGATTGTCAAAATTTGATCTAGACATCCAACCAATGAAACTGGTGAGAGGACAAGCCCTCACTTAAACTTTGGTAGAGACTGGACCAGACATTTTTTCTCAGCAGTATGTGCTAGAAGATATATCTAAGGATGATTGGTACAGTGACATCTTGTTTTATTTTTTTAATCAGCAATGCCCTCCTCATCTAAATTTTCTTCAGAGGAGAGCTCTAAGGTTGAAAAGTAGTAGTTTCATGATCAAAGGGTCATTATTGTACAAAAGGAATCATAAGGAGATTTATCTATGATGCCTTAACAAACCTAAAGTTTCCCAGGTCATGGCTAGTTTTCACAAAAGGTTTGGTATAGGACATAGTTCTAGTCTATCCATTGCTAAGCAGATTTTGCAAGAAGGATATTACTGGCCCATTATTTTCCATGATGCTCATACACATGTTCAAACCTACCATGCTTGTTAGACCACTGCCATAAGGGAAAGCAATGTTGCAATGCTTTTGCAACCAGTCATGGAGGTATGGCCCTTCGCCTAATGGGGGCTGGACTTTACTAGTATGATCAATCCATCTTCCTCTATAGGCCATAGGTATATTCTAATTGCTACTAATTATTGCACTAGGTGGTCTAAAGCTCATGCATGTAAACAATGTACTACAAAGGTAGTAATAAAATTTGATGAAGAACATATAATCACTAGGTTTGGTTCTCCATTTCCCCTTGTTTGTGATAATGGTTCTATGTTTTCATCATTGTGTTTCTCTTATTAGGCATTTCACTATGAAATTGTATTAAAATTTTCATCTAACTATTATCCTCAAGGTAATGGTGTTGCTAAGTCTACAAACAAGAATTTGTTGGAAGTCCTCGAGAGGTTTCTTGATAAGAACCCTAGGGAATTCCACACTCAACTTAGATTTTCTATATGGACCAATAGGATAAGAAATAAGGTTACCTTAGGAATTCCCATACATTTGAGGATACCCATTCTTTAGTTTATGTAGGATTAATTATAATCAGATGATAAAACTTTTGCCTACCTAACACAATTACTACATTTAGAGGAAAAATGAGATGCAACCATTGAAAATTTTGCCAAAGATCAGGCATTGTGAAATGTTGGTTTTATAGGAGAGCCAAAGTAAAGGCTTTCCATATTTTGTACTTAGTCTTGTATTGGGATAAATCTCATGAGAAGAAAGGGGAACATGGTAATTTCGATAAACTCTGGCTAGGCCCTTATTAGATTGCTAAAATCTTGGGAGATAATGCATATCAATTGAAAACACTTACTGGTGAAGATCTCCCACTATGTTTCAATGGGTAGTTCTTGAAGCATTATTTCCTAGCTAAGGAGGTACCTACACCCTCATTTTTGTGTATATAATTTTGTTTTGATTCTTTTTGCTTTGGTTAGTGTTAGTCGTTGTTTGCTAGGTATCCTCTTCCTACTTTTCCTTGTTTGTTTTGTCTAGAGTCTTGCATTTTCTGAATAAGGTGGTAGTTGTAAGGCATCCCAGAAGGTTTTCTCTAGGCCTATGGATTCATATTTTCTTTGAGAAACAATGGTTGTCAATCTAGAATTGTACTATGGGTTCCATTTTTAATATTGGATAGCATGATACTTGTTCCTTGGAGATGAGTCGTTGATTTAGTATGGCTTTAAATATTTTGAGATCTTATACCTCTTCACATCTTAATGATCCTAAAGTTTCTGAGTAAGTCTTTGTGATCTTGCATTAAGTGAAAAATATTAAGGTCTTACCTTTGCTGCCACTTTGATTCCCATCCTAGCAAGTTGAATTAATGCATGTAGCCCATGTGGAAAAATCATGTGCTATAAGGGTAAGTGGTACTTCTTAGTACTCTTATCAAAGTTAAATTAATTGAACCATTGAATAAACAATCAAAAGGTGGTACTTCTTAGTACTCCCATTATATGATTCAACTAGCTAGAGGATTCAAGTATCTCTATCGGGGCTATAGATGCCTAGCTCACAGTAGAGCTATGCTTTGAGCAGAATCATAGAGATGACCTCATCAGGGCTATAGATGCTTGATTAGTAGTGAGGTAATGTCCAAGTAATTCATGAGGTGAGTATCATTCATGTAGCTTAATACAAGTAAACTTACGTGATCTTATTTTCTGAGGGATGGGAATGAATGCATGTGCACACACTAGGATCCTTAGATTATAGGTAGTCACACTAGCTCTTGACTATGGTCCCTTGACCTTATTTTAATGTTTATTTGGTTTGATAAGTGGGAAACTAAAAGCATATAGATTCATAACTATCATTTATCTTAGAAATGCTCTGGAGCATTTTCCCAATAGACTCACCATTTGTTGTGTCCTACACACATGCCCCATTTTATCAAAATGGAGACCCCCCCTCTTTTGTTTTGTCTTGAGTCTTGGCCTCACTTCCTTATGCTCTAGAAAAAATGAAAATCATGCTTTGAATTAATGTATGCTTCAAATGATGTCATTTATGATGATTTTACCTTCTAGGGATTGAGCTTTGTCTTCATCATGGATTTCATAAGGTCTTGGATTGGTATTGTGCAAGTTATGATAGATAAATCCTACATTTTTACACTTTTGAGCTAATTTTCCCTCCAATTAGATATTGCACTAAAACCCTTATCAACCAGATAATGTCTAGATGCAATCATTTTTCCTGCATCCCATGAATGGTGAAATGATAAGTGTTTCCCTAGAAATTGGTTGATTCACCCCTAATCTTACTTTGTACTAAATTTTGGTGTCATCGAACATATTCGGTACCCCTTTGAAGTTCTACTTGAGATTAACTATTGTCTTTTAAAAATAAAGTAGGCTTTTCTACTACTACCAGATATTTACGAAACTTTCGATAGGTGATGGATATTATTCACTAGGGATACTTTCACCCATATATCTGGTGATCATCAAAACTCCTTTTGTAGGGTTAGTGCTTGCCACCCTATCTAGAGTATAGGGGCATTTATGGTTGGTTGGAAGAGGGTATAAAAGTCAAATTTTGGCCCCTTTTTATCATATATATTTGAATTCCTCAATTCTCTAGAGCCCTTGATGATTTCTATCCAAATCAAAGCTAATTTATTTCATCTGTGAGATCTATGCAGTGTTATTTGATTGATTCCCATGTCGGCTTCAAAGGTTTAATTCACACTTCCCAATGAGAATTAGGTCAACCATACTCCTTTTTCCTTTGTTTTTTATGCAATCGCTATTTATACCTTACCTCTTGCATGAAATCAATAGAATTTTTAATAAGTTTAGGGGATTTGTAGAAATGAAGGGTGCATATAGTAAACCCTAGTGTGCTTTCTATTTCATTGTTTGTAGGGTTTTTGGTTTTTAAAATGGGTTTTGCATGATGATCTAGATGCTAATATTTAAACCTTTGTGATTTCACTGCATCTAGGGTGTATGCTAAGATTAAGAGATAAAATTTGCTTTGCGGGAGATTTGATAGGCACATGACAATGTCCTTTAGGGTTAGAAACCCCTGCCTTATTTAACCTTTGAAAACCCTTGTAGTGAAATTGACCTAAAGCAGGAGATCCACTCTTGTGGGACTTTTGGGTCCTAGTGTATATTATCCACTATGTGCCCTTTGACCCACTTTATCTGATAGACCTCCTTTAGACTGCTAGGCCCACCAAGACCATTACTATTTATCTTTTGCAGGCATTTTCTAGGGTAGTGGATATCATCCACTAGGGGTGGTTTTCCCCGCTTATCCAGTGCAGGTCATTTGGCTCGCTTTTGACTGTCGGACTCTTCAAGACCATTTGTGAGATTTTTACTAGATGGTAGATATATCCTATTGGATGGGTATCGCCCTCTTATCTAGTAGGAGCCACTTTCATTGCTTTATTCAATACCTCATCAATCACTCGCTTCAAACACAAAGACTCCATTGCACTAAAACCACTAGATACATGATATATCTTGTTGGGACTAAAACTCCCACTTATGCTATTGGGGCCAAAATACCTGCTTTATCTTGTACAAAGCTCCTTACCAGTTTTGAGGATAAATAGTTTAGTTTATCCTGTATAAGGCAAATTACCTAGTTAAATTAATTACCTTGCATAATATAATTAATTCAAATGCCTCATCTTTTGGTGATTAATATAAAGATTGAATTTGATGGTATTTTATAATTATATCCTATAGGAGGGTAAATGCTCGCTTTTTCCTGTAATTGGTTAAATTTGATGTCTAAATGAATTCCATGTGTTAGAAATTCATGCAAAATGTCTTGTTTTAATGGTTCAAATGAATTTATAACCAATTTGATCGATTAGACATGTTGAAATGATATTCAAAGAAATATTCATTGAGGTAATAAAATGTAGGATATATGTCTTCTCGAGCTACTACACTAAAGTACAAGTTCAAAGGAGTTCCCATTGTTTCAAAGATCACTTCAATTTGGAGTAACGTTGTTGATACTGACATTGGGCATGTGGACCTAGAGGACTTCAAGTTAAGATTTTTTGGTGACAATCCTACCAATTGGGCCCGTAGGATAAGGGACAATGGAATAGCTCAAGCTACATGGTTCCCTACTATTGTCCAATGTTTATAATTAATCATGGAATGTACAGAAAGGTACCACCCCCAAACATGGTTTGTGGTAACACAAGATGGAAGGATCATTGAAAAGTTCACCATAGAAGCTATAGAAGAGGCCTTGGACATCTCGGTCTATCCTACTATGACCATGATCAATAAAGTTAACAACCAAAGGATGTATGACCAAGATCCTAAAAGATGCAGGAAGACCATCAATGATGCATGGATGAAGATAAGAAGGACTTCTATGTCCAAGGTTCCCCAAGTTCTCTATAGGGGCGAATTCAAGGCAAAAGTAGGAGATTTGGTGACACTTCTAAGGAGGATTATGGGATTGGCCACTGCTTCAACATTTGAGCCATAGATTTTTGGATATGTGGAAGAATTGTTGAAGGGAAACAAGACGACATACTGGGCTCATATCATTAGTGAGAACATCCATGGGGGTTTCTTAGCTCTGAATGAAACCTATGTTTTTCACCTGTCTTCCTATGTGAGATATATGCTAGCCAAGAACTTTGTCTATCCTGGGTTGACTAACTTGGGAACAATCAGAAATGGAGATGACAAATTAAAAGTCTATGACTATTACCCATAGCTATACAGCATGAGAACTCACTAGTACACTACAAGAGGGTGAATGAGGCATTCACAGTGCACATCACTAGTGTGCTGCAAGGAGACATGTCTAGAAGAATATCCTTGGAAGCTCCAAATGTAATACAAAATTATAGGTATTGGTACATCCAATTCCCAAATTTCACATACCTTAGAGTACAAGGATTCAAGGGAGTACCCTATAGACTACCAAAATTTCCCTTTGATAAGGTAGTTCTATTAGATTTAACTAAACAATTGTGCACTTGCCACAACATGTTGAAAGATTTGCATAGAGCTACAATAAAGTTCCCAATCATTCTGAGGAGGGGACTATTTACATGTATCACTATTGGTGTTGTAGAGTCTTCATATGTGTAACTACAACAATTGCATTTAATCTTTTACAAGTCTCACTGATATTTTGGTCCATTTGGTACCTTGGAGAAGCGTGTTAGCAGAAATCTCTTCCATGTAGAGAAATTAGAAGATTTTTGGGCCAATAGCACAGATGAGCATGAGGTAAAAAGGAGAAGGTACTCAAGATTATATCTAGATTTCATAAATAAGTTGCATATCACCCTAGTTCCAGATGAGTTCATTGATGATGGCGTTGTAGTTCAAGAGGCTGAGTGGAGAAGATTTTTGACCATCAAATCTCTCCTCCAAATTGGGTAGAAGCAGAGGATAGCTCCCTTGAGGATCTTATGAGGAATCCAATAAAATATAATAGAGCTTGGTTATAGGCACAAGTGGCATAGAATACTGATGCTGGTGTACCCTTGACTTATACAGATCCTCAAAAGGAGAAGGATAGTGATAATGAGAAAGATGAGTGCACATAGGTTGTAGAGCCAGAGCCTATAGTACAAGGAGGTAAGTCTAATAGTGAGGGAACATAGGATGAAATACCTCTAGCTAATTTAGGAAATGGAAGGGCAAGGTAGTGAAAGAGCCCAAGAAAAAGGCTATGAGGGGTAGCATATCCCTAATTAAAACAAGAACATCAAAGAGAAAGCCTACACAGAGTGGAGAAACTGAGGGATCAAAGACAAAGAAGGCTAAGGTTACCAAAAAGGTGTCAAGCCTCAATATTACATAGGACCCTCCAGCTACAATTGCTGACCCTTCTACTCCTTTGCCCACTTCCACTACTTCTCCTGTAGTCACAAATGTACAAACCACTTATGTGCCATCTCCTCCACCTTCTTCTAATCTACCACCTACCTCCAATGCTCCTATGATTTCCTCTGTGACAATTTCTGATGTTGATGCCTCTTCTGTACCTTCTTCCACCTCTCCTCCATCTTCTCCTCCTCCATCTCCTATTGATGTTTCTATTTCTTCATCATCTCCACTCTCTCTTTCCACACCACTTTTTGTGTCCTCTGTTCCATCTCTTATTTATTTGACATTTCCTCCTTTGTCATCCATTTCATCTATTCTATCACCTTCATCCTTTGTCTTACCACAACTCAATCTATCCACTCCCATTGTCATCCCTTCTATTCTTCATCACCCATCCATCTCACCTTCCCTAGGATTTGCAACATTTGCAAATCTATCCAAAGTACAATTGCCTACGGTAGCAATAAATTCGTTCTTTTCAGCCATTACAAACTACTAAGGCTATCCTTGAGCCTTCAACCCCTAATGTGCCCTTGCTAGAGGTTCTTGAAAAAGTTTATGTAGAGATGAATATCATCAGTGAAGAGGTCCATATATAGGATGCCCCTGACATCCCTCCTATTAACATGAGCACTGTAGAGATAGTAGATCTTGATGATAGTCCTCCACAAGATGAATTAGATCAGACTACATTTGACAAGGTAGAGCAGGACACAGCAGATTAGTTCAAGTAGATTAGGTCCCATCTGAAGGCTGATACAGATACTCCTAGGGAAGATAACATAGAGAAAGGGTTCACAGTAGCTAATAATGATTCTTTGAATAAAGAGGAAGACCAAGTAAAGTCTCCTACTAATTCTTCGATAGATCCTAATTGTTTGCAATAGAAATTATAGGGAAAACAACCTCAAATTGAAGTTATTGATGTAGACTAGATAGATTCCTTACTCGGATTGAAAATCCTAAGAAGATAAAAAATAGGCAAAGTTCCACTCCATAATCTATAAGGATGCCTCTGGGTCTAGGATTGCAGAAGTTGTAGTGCCGCCAACGTAGGCAAATAAAGAGGAGGTTAGGCCAGAAGATTATAACATCTCAACAATAAACCTTGGATCTACCTTTTTGCAAGAGATCAAGCAATTCAAAGACTCTTTCTCAACTATTATGAATAGAATGTACAAAGATGAGCTTATGAAGAAGCAACTGAAACAACAAAATGAAGAGCTTCGTTCTTGCATTAGGTACTTAATCAAGCCAATGCAAAGTGAAGATGGCACCGCCATAGCTCTATCCATTCATTTGAAGGAAGAATTGGAATATTTTGATAAAATAAGGAAGATTTCTTCAGTCACAAAGAATTGGTTAACTAAAATCTACTTAGAGGGTTGTGAAGCAATTGATGAGCTTGGTGAGATGCATAAAACATTTTGTGCCCTAAAGGGGGAATGGGAGGCAATGATTGAAGATAGTGAGAAGTATGATGATTACTACTCACATCTACATCCCAGGGTCCAAGCTATGAGAAAACTATCTAAATAAGTTCTCATCAAGTAGAACATTTTGGCAAAGGGTAAAATGCATATGCCTTTTCATTGGCTAGAAATGCTAAAATTTAGAAGAGAAATTTTTGATAAGGCAAAGACTACAAGAGAGTCAACAAATACTTAGATTTTGGAAGCCATATATGGTTTCATTGATCTACTTTGAGATTTAACGGGTCTACATCTAGATGACACTACAGTCGTTGATGTACAAGAAACAATTGGCTCTATTGCTACAAGGAGATTCCTCATTCTACAGTGTAGTGGACATGAACAAAGCCAATAGTTTGTGGACACGAATTAAAAAAATTAGAAGAGTAGAAAAGCTAAATTTTCAATTTATCATGATTTATCCAGAGTAGTAGATACCCTTAGATTTAGGGAAAGTTTTGTAAAGGATCCTTATCCAGAAGATATCAATCCTACACTTGAGGCCCTAATGACATACATGAAGAAAGAAGCTGAGAAGAACAAAGTGGCAGTAGATGATGTTCCTGAAGATCAAAACTGAGTAGAGTTAGTAGATCAGTGATCAAATGCCAAATCTAGTTGGTATGCCTCTCCTAAAAATGTGTCATTTGTTCCTTTTTCACTTGTCAATACATTGTAAAATTAACTTGTCTTATTAAACATATCAAAAAGCTATTATTTTGTCCTATTCTATTGAGCTGAAAAGTTGTATTTTTATCTTTTTCCTAAAGAAAAAAAGTAATTTTGGGATTGTAACTACCTACCACCCCAAATTAAATAATGTCAAATCTATGCCCTTGGTGTTGGATCAATCCTCACCATCCATTGAAAAACTTAGTATGCCTACTCCTCTATATAAGTGCAATCATTTTCTTTATTCTGTAAGGTTGGAACAATAAATTATTGAGACTCTACCAAAATCCTAAATCAATACAAATATATCTACATATGTTGTTGCATATTTAGTCATTGTGTTATGGTACTTTGGACTTCATGGTTCATTTCTACCTGATTTTAAATAAAGTTCAATTACAATTTGGATGTATGCTTTAAAAATCTGATGAATACTTTGGTTCATACCATTTGTATATTGTTGATTGTAATTTACTTTGCATGGTTAGTCTGAACCTATTTTTACAAACTAGGTTTGGTTACATGAAATTGATTAAGTTGTTCCAGCAATTGGGTGTTTCATGAAATTATGTGATTTGAAAATCTTTTGTTACCTTTGAATATTGCATTATTTCTACAGCATTTCCAAACCTAGTTAAGCATAAATTAGTTTTAGGGCATTTCTCTACCTGAAATAATCTCATCCACTATGATTTGTTCTTAGGGATTTTCCATTTCATTTTCTATTCCTTATCTTTTTTAACTTTCTTTAAGAAGCTAGTACATTTAGGTTAAAAGCATCACATCAGGGATAATAACAGATGGAATCCTCAGACCTCAAAGTTTGAATCAGTTAGGGTTTTTGCATACCTACAACTATCATCATCAATAAAACCCTAAATAGGTCTCTTTCATAAGTAAGTCCCCTTGATTAGAATAGCAAACATATCCAACTGAGTCATCCTACAAGTCAAGACCTAACAATATAAACCTTGGGGTAGTCCTTTTCTAGGTTTTCTAGGATTAGATTCCTTTCAAGAGAGGTGGGATATTTTGTATTTCATCTACATTGTTGTGTGTAAAAGCACCCATCAATAACTATATTGGTAAAATGTGGAGTTATCATGAAGCAACAATCTTTGACCCTTAGGGATCCCAAGTATGATCATAAATGGATAGAGAATTAGATTTTAGCTTGGTTTACCTTTGAAATTTCCTAAAAATTTGTTAAAATAAGGAAATTATCCCTTAGTAAAAGTTTTAAGCCCAATCGGACCTTTGGTCAAGTTCACTCAGAAATCCCAGCAATTTTCCACATCCGGTTGAAAATTTTGTAGGAAGTCCTACTAACCCTACCCTCTTGGAAGGGAATACTTAAGTGATAAAATAACTTAGAGAAACCACTTCCTCAACCCAACGACAATATAAAATAAAAATTTAACATATCAGGAACACGATCTTCAACTGAACCTGATATCTTTAAACTTAACATTCTAGTTTAGTTGGATATCTCCGTAAGTATCCTGTTGGCTAGAATAATCCTACAACTGGATAATTATTAACACTTTAGCAAGTTATTTATATCTAGGTGAACCCGGTCTTACACAGCATAAAGTTCCAATTCACATGGAAATCCCTGTGATTGTAGATATTTACACTCCATGTGAACTTCACCTTTTCAGATTAAATGTCTGGTTCATTTATTCCTTATGTCCACATCCGGTACCTATGTTCAACCTGATCAATATCTACCTAATGACATGTTGATAAGATGACATCAGTTCTCTCAAGGATGATATCACTTTTTGGAGACTTTGAACTAAACCTGATACTTAATGATGAATGTTCAACATCCCTTAAAGTTTTCTACATCTGGTTGGAACCAAGTCACTCCCAACTGCACATATGGAAATATCAACTTAAAAGACTATAAGAATTTGAATTTAAACTTAAAAGGAAAGCATGATAAAGCTGATGTACTAGATATCTTCCCGTTGACTACCATTAATGCTTACCAACTATAGATCACATTAAATTCACTTAGATTTAGTGAATTCTTCTCCTTAAAAGTGTTAAACACACAAAAGTACTGAGAGGGGGTTGAATTAGTATTTAATCAAATTCTTTTCTTCCAACAACATTTAAACAAATGTAAGCATTCAAACCATGAGAAACAAAAGAACACATAAGCATGGAACCATAACACCAGATTTACGTAAAAAACCCTAGAAGGGAAAAACCATGGTGAGCAAGCTACTTGGAACTACTATTTAAATCTAGCCTCACAAATAAAACAAGTTTACATTAATATTTATGGGTTGCAACCCAAAGGAAGATGCAACTCCTTGATACACAGTTTTATGGATTTATCCAAAGGAAGCTACAACTCCCTCAAGTGTTGCAACACTTCCATAAAAATAAGGCTACAACCTTTGTATAAGAACACTTATCTGATTGAAATGATTCAACACAAAAACAAACTGCTTCAACCTTTTCTAACCTCTCCAAACTCTGCACAACTATCTTACCTCTGTACAGACATAGTACCAAGCTCCACAACATCAAAACACCTTTAGATATCCTTCTCTATCATCACAACTCCCTCAGTTATCTCTATAGAAACATTACATAACATAAACTGATCTTTTCCACATTTAATCATTAAAACTGCTTCTATGGTTATCTTATTAACACATTATGATCGCTAACACATACATACAAATCACACACCTCTATTAACAATCTTGATTTTACATTTATATCCTCCACAAGCTTCAAAAACTTTCTCCTTTATCAACCAAGATGAAACTTGTAACATGAAACATGCAACAACCACAACAAGTCAGCACCCAAATCATTTGTGGTAAGTAGAAGTCCAATGTGGTTCAAACCAAGAGATAATCAGGACCCATTTTACCTTTGCACACTCTTTCACACTAGTGCACACTTCCAAACATGTGGCATAATCATCATCATACACCAAGTCAACTCAACAAACACTTATCCTTCTGTAGCTCCAGACCTATGGTGAAAGCGGAGAGACCAAATAACATCATGCACACCATTACACAAACATTATATGACTTATAAAACATTCCTATACACTCATTTTACCATTTCAAGCTATTTTACACTAGCACAAATAGCTAAACACTGATGTCGATATCCTTAACAAACTCTACTTACACAGTCTTGATACAAAAACCTTGGAAAACATACTTGCAGTAAAAAAAGATATTTGAAACTTGAACTGATCATACCAATTGATCATATAAGATTTTCTTTCAATCAACAAAGCTAAATATTAAGATACAGTAAAATACGGTGGCTTTTTCTTTCTCCTTTTGATTACCTTATTCATCAACAAGACTTGTCTTCACTCAAATGACTCTAAAAACTTGCTATGGTACACTTTAGAATTTGAAACTTAAAATATGACTACCTTTCACCTATATCTAGTTGTCTTCCAAACCACAGGACCATATCTTTAGGTGCAGAGAAGTGCGGAGCATTCTCTTGTCTCATTGTGACTGCAATTACCCTATTTCATTACTACTTTCACTCTTTTGACTCTAAAACACTTTGCGATAGACTTCAAGATCTCAAAATTGAACCATACATTCCTAATAGTAATGTCTAGCTACCTTCCAATCCGTAAGCTCATACCTGCATCAGCGATAGAATGTGGTACACTTTCTTGAGCTTATGACACCTTTCCTAACTAAACAAACACTTAGGCAATTTTCCTTCAAACTTTTGCAACATTCTTCATCAAGTGCCATGTTAGTTTCTAGATCAGCAAGCAGTAAACCCTAAAGGTTTGCCAATTCTTTTCAACAGGCTCACTGTATGATCTGGCCAATAGAGACGGGAGGTTGTGTGAAGTACCTCCCCTTCACTTTTGGTTCTACCACACCAAGGGGGGTATCCCTATATCGAAAGATATAACATGATTCGATCAAAGAAAAAGGTATAGCTTTTCAGCACAAGTAGAATGCTCCCTTTTATATACCAAGATCTACAAGATGAATCCTAAGCTAGCAACATTCTTGGATTATCCATACTGGTTGAAATAGAGAGCACGCAAGTCCTAATTCTACTCCTATAACTAATGGACAGAAGTGAATGAAATGGTTTGAAGGTACGTAGAGTCATGGGACTCCCCTAGACCCTTTGGACAGACAAATCCCCAGACCAATGTCTTATCTGAGCAGCAAAGTCAAGCCTAGAAATGTTAATGTTCTCTAACGACAATCTAAATCCATATCTAGGGGACCTAAGAAGATATTGCTGCCTTACAACAATATGTTCATAGAATAATAATGTTCATTATCATACTTTATGAATCTTTCAACATAAATTCCCTCCCTATATCTGATTCAGAGCCTATTTAATCTACTACTTGAGCAGAAGCAGGAAACCAAACATATAGTAGAACAAATGCTTACTGAAGAACTCAGATATCCTTGATAACCTTATTCTAAAGAGGGAAGAAAATATTAAAAGAGACAATCATGAACAAGACACACATACAGTGTTTTTCATTTATTTCAACATGGGCAGAAAATTGTCATATAGAGAAAACATTGTTTACAAATCGGAGGCTACTCTACCCCCAAAAAATGAACCAACTCTATAGTAGGAGATGCCTTCAAAAGAAGTGAATACCTTATATTCAAAAGCCTGTGGGAACCCAACGAACTCACAATCCACTTGGTAGAGTGGCCATGATTCCTTTTTAAAGGAGCAAACAAGCTACCAGCCATCTACCTCTGATAGACTTCATAAATGATACAATAGATCCTTACAAATTTTTAGGATACAATCAGATCTTTGGGTCAATTTTTATAGTTGAAGTAGTCAGAAATCTCTTAAAATCTACTGTTTATGCACCTTTTTCCTTGACCAGATGAGCAGATTTGATGTTTTGGTCCACGATTGTGCTACAAATTCAATCACTTCAATATGGAGGAGGGCATAAATTTTGCTGACAGACAGTTGCTTCAAGTTTTTAAATCTTAGCCATTGATCCCGACCTATCCTATGTTGAATCAATGATCACTAGGCTTCGTCTTACCTTAGAAATCCATGTCAGTATCATTACAAGTCCTCCTCCACTAAAAATGCGCCATGCCAACAATCATATTCCTCTAACTTTTCCCTTCTATGCATCAGTCCTTGCCACATGGCACCATCTCACATCATCATAGCCGAAGATGGCCCATCACCTTTAGGCTCTATTTGACTACACTAAGCCATTCATTTGTACCTTCTTTACCTACTCTGCACCCCATGATCATAATCTTTCCATGTGTTGCCTTATCGCACTCGTGCGTGAAATATTCCATCTTGAGAGATTCCCTTGCGTGCCTACACAACTGTCAGATTTTATCCTTCCTACAGATCTTGACACCTGGCCATGCTTGATTCATAATTTAGGAGTCCACAATTAATAGATATAAGTCATATCATTTTGACATCTGGTGCCTTATTGCGGCCACGTGGGTAATTGATGATGTTACTGAATATGTCACGCAATGGTGTGAAATTCATTCAATTGGCACCCTGACCTCTTTAAAAACTTTAGGATTTAACTTTTATAATGTGATGAGGAATAAAAGATGAAACTAGGCAAAGGGGGCCAATCACTCAATGATTCAAAAGGCCTTAAGTTACAACTTAAGTGACCGAAGACTCCTAGCAAGCGGTCAACAACAGAATAGAAGCTTAAAGTAAAAATAAGACCGCAGGATTTTAGGCCCCTTTTTAAAGGAGGAAGACATTATTGAAACAGTCCTAAAACCCTAAGGGGTACCACCAGTGGCTCTAGTTGGGTATGCATGCCTCTTGAAGGCATGGCGAAGACCTTAGATCTCTAGAATGTAGACTAGGTGCCTTATCCATTGGGGTATAGAGTCACAGCTGCACCAACCTGCAAACCACAAATTACATTTTCAAATTTACTTTGGTGACCAAGGTACACCGAAAGGAAGAACTATTACCCCCTCATTCTCTTCTGATTTCTTTGAGCAAAGCCTAAAACATCAAGTTGTCTGCAACACTTTGCCTTGTCTTTGCTCCTATAGTAGAATTGATCTAGCCTTACTATCCATTGCTGTAAGTAGGCAAGCTGAATCTTCATCTAAAAATTACCTTTCCAATGAGAGCTCCTCTGCAAGCAACAAACAACACTTCTAGGTATCCACCATCATTGAGCTTAGTAGTTTCATCATGGATTTTCTCTTGGAATGTCCCAAGAAAAGGCGTAGAATGTAGCCAATCATTTGAAGCTCCATAGTTACTAGAATAGTTAATACTATCCCATGTGTATGAACATCTACAAGTGATTTACTCATCTCTGAATAACAATCCTATTTTCCTTCCTCACAAATGCAATGAAAATCAAGCACTATAAGTCCTGCATTGTGAAGGTGGCCATCATCCTCAAGGAAGTACCCATCCAGATATATTTCATCATTTGAAAGGCATGGATCTGAATGTTGCACCCATTGAGCCATAGTCCCTATATTGAGAGTGAAGATTTGCATATCCATTTCATATAGATATTCATGATCAGCTAGGATATGCCTATTACTGCAAGACATGCCTTTTATTTCATCATCTGAAAGGCACCCCGCATCTGCAGCTTTCTCTCTCTGAGGCTGAGTAAAATCCTTGTTCCCATCATCAGAGGATACATCCATATTGAAAACCATACTTCAATATTATCCTTTAATGACTGAACAAAGGGCTTGATTAAAACACTTCTAGCCTCAAACATATTTTACAGATGTTTATTTTCCAGTGCAAAATTTATTCTACTATATTTTGGCAAACAATTTCTAAGCTTATTGGGAATAATATTCTGGTAACCTCTAATGTCTATGAGATTTAGAGCTTTATACTTTTCAAAAGGTGACCTTTTCTAGGAACACAACCAAGATTGCTACTTCATTTGAATCATTTCACGTGCAAAAGAATGAAATACCTAGAAATATCGCTGCTTGAAATAGAGTCAATAGATTATTAGGAAGGAACCTTTACGTTCTGGATTCACCACCAATAGAGCACCACACATTTTCTTCATGATCTTACTGCAACAATAGTAAGCAGAGTCACCACCCTCCAAAGGGAAATGTGGATCACCGTTCTTATACAAACTCTACTCAGGCTAGCACTAGTACTTCAGAGACTTTACACAAAAAAATTGGCAATGATTCCCCAGCAGAGTCACCACTTCTGTTGTTTTCTGGATCAACAAGCAGTAACCCCTCAAGGTTTGCCAATTCTTTTCAACAGGCTCACTGTATGATCCAGCCAACAAAGATGGGAGGTTGTGTGAACTGTCTCCCCTTCACTTTTGGTTCTGCCGCACCAAGGGGGGTATCCCTATATTGAAAGATATAACATGATTCACTCAAAGCAAAAGGTATAGCTTTTTAGCATAGGCAAAATGCTCCCCTTTATATATCAAGATCTGTAAGATGAATCCTAAGCTGGCAACATTCTTGGATTATCCATACTAGTTGAAATAGAGAGCACACAAGTCCTAATTCTACTCCTACAACTAATGGGTGGAAGTGAATAAAATGGTTTGAAGGTGAGTGGAGTCATGGGACTCCCTTAGACCCTCTAGACAGATAAATCCCAAGACCAGTGTCTTATCTGGGCAATAGTTTCAAGCCTAGAAATGTGAATGTTCTCTAATGACAATCTAAATTCATATCTATGGGACCTAAGAAGATATTGCTGCCTTACAACAATATGTCCACATAAAAGTAATGTTTAGGATCATACTTTATGAATCTTTCAACATAAATTCCCTCCCTATATCTGATTCAGAGCCTATTTAATCTACTACTTGAGTAGAAGTAGGAAACCAGACATATAGTAGAATGAATGCTTACTGAAGAACTCAGTTATCCTTGATAACCTTATTCTTAAGAGGGAAGAAAACATTAATAGAGAATATCATGAACAAGACACGTATATAGTGTTTTTCATTTATTTCAACTTGGATAGAAAATTGTCATATAGAGAAAACATTGTTTACAAATCAGAGGCTACTCTACACCTGGACAAAGAACTAACTCTGTAGTAGGAGATGCCTTCCAAAGAAGTGAATACCTTATATTCAAAACCCTGAGGGGAACCCAATGAACTCACACTCCACTTGGTAGAGTGGCCATGATTCCTTTTTAAAGGAGAAAACAAGCTACCAGCCATCTACCTCTGATAGACTTCATAAATGTTACAATGGATCCTTACAATTTTTTAGGATACAATCAGATCTTTGGGTCAATTTTCATAGGTGAAGCAGTTAGAAATCCCTAAAAATTTTCTATTTATGCAACCTTTTCCTTGATTAGATGAGCGGATTTGATGGTTTGGTCTACAGCTATGGTACAAATTCAATCACTTCAATATGAAGGAGGGTGGAAATTTTGCTAACAGACAGCTGCTTCAAGTTTTTGAATCATAGCCACTGATTCTAGCGTATCCTATGCTAAAGAAATGATTGCTAGGCTCTATCCTACCTTAGAAATCCATGTCAGCATCATTGAAAAGTCCTCCTCCACTGAAAATGTGACATGCCAATGGTCATATTCCTCTAACTTTTCCCTTCTGTGCATCGGTCCTCGCCATGTGGCACCATCTCATGGCATCACACCCAAAGATGGACCACTACCTTTAGGCTCTATACAACTGCACTAAGCTATCCATTTGTATCCTCTTTACCTTCTCAGTACCCCACAATCAGAATCTTGCCACATGTTGCCTTGTCGTACCCACGCATAGAAGATTTTGTCTTGAGAGATTGCCTTGCTTGCCTACACAACTGTTAGATTTTATCCTTCCTGCAGATCTTGATACCTAGCTATGCTTAATTCATCATTCAAGAGCCCTTGATTAATGGCTATAAGCCATATCATTTCGACAGTTGGCGCCTTATCACGATCGTGCGGGGAATTGATGATGTCACTAAATATGTCGTGCGACGGTGCGAAATTCATTCAAGTGGCACCATGACCCCTTTAAAAACTTTAGGATTTAACTTTTACAATGCAACAGGGAATAAAAGGTGAAACTAGCCAAAGGGGGCCAATCACTGAATGATTCAAAAGGCCTTAAGTTACAACTTAAGTGACCGGAGACCCCTAGCAAGTGGTCAACAACAGAATAGAAGCTTAAAGTAAAAACAAGACCGCAGGATTTTAGGCCCCTTTTTAAAGGAGGAAGACATTGTTGAAAAAATCCTAAAACCCTAAGGGGTACCACCATACCAAACATCATGAGTTCATATCATCAAAATACAATATATGCACCCAACATAACTTCCATGACATTCATTACCAACAAAACACATCAAAGATATTGATAACATATACTTATCATGAACTTTCACATGAACTTCAGAAGATAAGGTATGACTGTGTATAGATGATACTAATCATCATCTGTCCTTTGATCTGCTCCCTTGACATCACATGCAACAGGATGTCTTCCATACTACTATTTAGGGGAAAATTGGATTTGTTAATGTTCTAGATTTTAGATGTTTGAATCCTCCTTTCCACCTTACATTCAAGGATCTAGGGTCGAGTGGCAATCACTATCATACCCTAGGTCATTTGTAGATGTAGGAAAACTTGGATTAGGGATTTTAATTATTAATTTTACTTCTCTTATGTCAAATTAACCATTAAAACCCTAATTATGCAAATACAACAACAAATTGATGAAAGACAGAAAAAGCTCTTGCAGACAGGAATAAAATACCAAATCATAGAATACCTATTTTTGGGGTTCCAAAGCAGAACAGTCAGGGACACTAGAGCAGGTATCCAAGTCCAAGGAACCTTCTTTTTCATAGAATCTGGACCTCCTTCCGACACTGATCAACCATGTAACTTCTATTTTTGGAGATTTATCTATGAAGGACACTAGAGCAAGCGCCCAAGTCATGGAAGTGCTTCTATGTCCAACTTTTCTTCAAATCATGAATCCTTGATGCCTGTCAATCCTTCCTGCAACTCCATCTTTCCCAAATGTGACACCTATAACCTACAATCACAAGACTTGGTTTAGGGGTTGTGGTGTTTAGAGGCTTGCCTCAATCAAGCCCCGGAGGACACTTAAGTCTCCAAACACCATTGTCAAATAAAAGAGTGCATGCCCTTGTGAGGGAAAGGCAAAATCTAAAGGAATCAATGATGAAAACACAATATTATGTCACCTTGTAATGAAGCTCTCATGGGAGGAAGATGCTCTTCATGCCATGAGGAAATTGATGCTCAAATCTGCAAATATCAACACACAAAATATACAAGTCTACTCTTGCAACATAATAGAAAGCCTTGAATCACCTTGAGAATGCCGAGAGTACACAATGATCTTCTAGTTTACAAATGAATGCCTAATCATGCTTTTATATGCAACTACAAGCACTCCCGCCAAGATTTTAAAAATAAAAACTTACCGTGTCGGTAAAAGGACCAAGTAACGGTCATAAACCAACACCCAAAAATTAGGGCTGTCCCAAAATAGGGTAGGACTAGGGCATGGGCACCCAAGTCCTCCCCCCTATTTGGGTAGGGTAAAGCTCAATGGGTCCACCTAGGTCCAATTTACCATGGAACCTAGATCTCATTCCATCGAGATGCAAATATATGAACTAAAATGTCCTAAATGCATACTAAAGACCTGGGAGCTAAACCTTATGAGGGAAAAGCCCACAAGGGGACATTTTCTGATGTTACATTTACCCCCACTTTAATGTATGTATAGAAACAAGGAAAATACATGCATTAAAGTAAGGTCACAAACACAGAAAACACATCAAGTATGGAGAAGACACGCCAATCACATAGAAAATAGTAATAGGCAAGAAAAACATGGAGAAGACAGTCAATGCATAGAAGACACATTAATGCATGGAAGACATAAATGATATCTTTTCTTTTTCTCATATATATGAAATGCAAATGCAAGTACTGGAAAGTAAACAAATCTCCCAGAATATAGGATGCACTACTCTAGGATGCAGGTCTCTATATAAATGGGGCAACACACACGCAAGAAATGCAAAACCTCCCAAAATGCAGGAAGCACTACTCGAGGGCACTGGTCTCTGCATATGGGGCAACAAACATGCCACACAAAACAAGCATGCCAAAACACACACACTTGAAGGCATGGAGAAAACACGGCAGAAAAGTGATGGAGTGTACCTATTTCTAAATCCAACACCATCTCAAGCACATTACAGGCACACACTGACAATTGGGCTTTGCCACAACAATCGCCAAAGACACACTTAAGGGTTAAGTTAGTCACAAAACCACTCCCTGCCTCTTTAGAGGACTTTTGAAAATGCAATCCTACCTGCATCACAAAGACACCTTACAATGAAAGGGAAGCATGGCATACCACCCCACCCGCATCACAGAGATGCCTTACAGTGAAAAGGAGGTATGAGCTCAAAATTATACAACCCCACCCGCATCACGGAGATGCCTTATGGTGAAAAGGAGGTATACACGATAGATAGATTGATTGATTGCAAACAAACTTAGGATGCAGGAAGTACTCATCGTACTAGCCTACATCTAAGGACAAGCACATTGCTAACATCTACAATAGATAGCTTACCTTATATGCCCCCACCTTAAGGTGGTTTATATCAGTTATCGATATCAAGCACATTAAGGTAGGAATAAAACACACAAGGGAACACTGACTTTTGCAAAGCCCATGCCCCTAGGAGGTGACATGTACTTTACGATCACCAAATATTCCCACAAACACATCCCTGCAAGAAACATGTTAGTGTCTACAACATTATGATAAACAACAACGATAATGCATATGATTAACCACACAAAGAGCAAAGGTTATAGAATGAATCCAGAGCTCAAGGATAACTGTGGGGCTATATCATGAAGCTCTCTGAATCAAGTACCGTCAAGGCCAGATTCAAAGGTAAACAAAGGTACACGAAGCAATAGTATTGTTATGGTTTGTAAATGTGACAGAAACATCACAAAATTCACTATGCGAAAAGCACAAGTGCTTCCACTAGCCAAGTGTCAGATAAGATATACAACCCCATCGTCATATTAGGAACTAAGTCCATTTTTTATTGCTCTTGAAAGGGACACTAGGTCTGCATCAGTATAAATGTTTGTCGTCATCTGCCTGCTAGATGGAAACACTAGAGGAAGATAAACAATAAATTAGAGAGGAGAAACAAGTGTCTTAGGGATAGTCACGTAGGAGCGTGCCCCCAGGTCACCAACCATGATGCTATGTCTATAAGACATAACACATAATAATGAAATTAGAGAGAGGAAATTTAGAAGAATAATGATACAAATAGAAGAAGGTCACAATAGAGGCGGTCTCCTAGTATCCTGAACCTTACGGGAGAATCTAAGGTCATCGTAGGAGACCTAAACAACACATAACACATCACGGAGGAAGCACATCATGAGAGAGATAAAGGGTTAGAAATACTTACCTATAGGGTCTTTTGAGAAGTCTTATCATCAAGTAAATCATCATCATCCTCCCACTCCCTAATGTTAGAGGAAAGTGGGATATAAGGTACCATAGCCCAATTCATGTCTTGCTCATCATGTTATTCATTGTTAGAATCATGTTTGGTTCAATGTTAGGATTAATGTTTGCTTGTTTAGATGCAAGGTAAGCTCATCGCCAAGTGTCTTCCTCCTTTTTGCAAGTTGATGTTGTATTTTACGACTTAGTTTTTGTAACATAGGGCTTTGGTTTGTTATGGATTTTTGTGCTGTAGAGGAGGAAGCACCAAGATCAAAGGTCCTTTGTCTAGGTGGAATGTTTTCTTGTTGAAGCTTACCTTCATACTTATTATCTATCCTCTTAGTGATGTCCAAATGACTTGAATATTTAGATAAAGGAGGGAAATTAAAGGTCTTCTCTTCCTTAGTGAAATCCAAGTTATGTGAACAATCTACTAAAGGAAGAAGATTGGTAGAAATTTGATTATTGTTAGATGAATGCTTATTTTCTACCCATGGAATGTTCTTTGTTAAAGGGAGCTCTTCATCCACTAATGCTTCATCTTGGCTAGGGAGAGTAGTGGAATTACTAAAGCTAACCCTAGTTTTCTCATTTGAGTATTCCATTATAGGGGAAGTAGGCTAACTTATGGGATCATCATCAGTTTTTTCCTTTCTACTTATGGAGAAGAACTCAGTTAAGCTTTCTAAAATCGTAGGATGTTCACTCATGAAGGTTAAAAATTGGTCAAAATCAAGGTTTTTGATAACTACATGCAAAGATACCATTGAAAAATGACATTAAGGTGCCATTTCAATGTAATATTATATTTTGAGAAGCTTTTCAAATTGATGCAAAAGATAAGTGCAAAACTATATGTAAAAATAGCCTTAAATGCTTGATTTTTTGTACTTTTTTCAATGCAAATGAATGAAACAAAAAGGTGTTGTAAGGATTTTGATTAGTGAAGCAAGTTACATGCTTGGTATTAGTCCAAAAAAAAAATTATCCTTCTCAACACACTCTTGATGCGATTTGAAGTTAACGGCAAGTCGAAATATAGTGAAAATATGTCAAAATAGACACTTTTTTCACCAAAACTCAATGCAAAAGAGCAAAACAAAAAGGTGTTGTGAGAAAAATTATGATGGAAAGAATATAATGTCAGTAATAATAGCCACTTGATGCAAAAATACCCAATACAACACACTTTTAGCACCATTTAAGGTCAAATCCTAGTGAAAATATAGCAAAATAGGCTATTTTTCACGGTTTTTCAATTCCAAGACCTAGCAAAAGGGGTGTTGTAATGAATTTAAGGAGGTAAATAAAATAATATCAATTATATAAGTCACCTCAATCCATTAAATTAATCACAACACGCTTGGAGTGCAAACTAGGTCAAACCCTAGGGCAAAAAAAAGCCAAAATGCATAGTTTTTCACCAAAATTTCACTATAAGAGCCCATTAAAAGGGTGTTGTGAAGCTTTTTATGAGGGAAAAAAATTATCACCCTGATAACATCAAAATAATTCCAAAATACCTTTCACAACACACCTATGGTGCATGTTTATAAAGTTGATAAGGCCAATTTTAGTGAAAATTGTTGTTTTTGAAACCCTAGGTTTGAGATCTTGGGATAAAATCCTATGTGAATGATTTGAAGTCTTATTTATGATCAAATTGACTTACTCTCAGATCTTAAAATTAGTTTCAAGCCTTAACATGAAAAATGTCCATGCAAATTTAATGAATATGAATCAAAATTGCTAGTTTTTGTTGAAATTTTCTATGCAAAATTGCATATATTTTAAATCTAAATGCAAATTCACACTAAAATTAAAGACTAAATCCAAATGAAAATTTTAATGAGCCTCTAAAATTAGTAGAAATTTTTGATAAAAGATTTTTCCTACTAACCCTAGATTTTGGAATTACTAGGTTATATAAAATTGTCAAAATTTTCACAAAACCCTAGCAATTAAATGATGAAAATGCAAGGCAAAATTTTGAAATTTTGGATTTTTATGTAGTTTTTATCAGATCTAATGCAAAAATTATGAATTAGGAAAATTTAGGAAGAACTGATGCAATTTAGTAAGCCAAACAATGCAATTTTTTTGTATTTTTCAAAAGTTTCAATTTTTTTGGATTTTTCTCAATGCAATGAAATAAATGACCAAATAAATGAATGAAATCAATCCAGATATGAAGAAAAACACTCAAGAAGTTGCAATTTAAGTCCAAAAACATGGGTTCACCAAAATGTTTAGGGGAAAATTGGATTTGTTAATGTTCTAGAGTTTAGATGTTTAAATCCTCCTTTCCACCTTACATTCAAGGATCTAGGGTCGAGTGGCAAGCACTATCATACCCTAGGTCACTTACAGATGTAGGAAAACTTGGATTAAATATTTTAATTATTAATTTTCCTTCTCTTATGTCTAATTAACCATTAAAACCCTAATTATGCAAATACGACAACAAATTGATGAAAGATAGAAAAAGCTCTTGCAAACAGGAATAAACTACCAAATCACAGAATACTTGTTTTAGGGTTTCCAAAGTGGAACAGACAGGGACACTAGAATGGGCGCCCAAGTCCAAGGTACCTAATTTTTGATAGAATTTGGACCTCCTTCTAACACTGATCATCCCTATAACTTCTATTTTTGAAGATCAGTCTACGGAGTACACCAGAGCTAGCACCCAAGTCCTAGAAATACTCCTATGTCTGACTTTTCTTCAGATCCCAAATCCTTGATGCTTGCCAATCCTTCCTACAACTACACCTTTCCCAAATACAACACCTATAACCTGTAATCATAAGACTTGGTTTGGGGGTTGTGGTGTTTAGAGGCTTGCCTCAGTCAAGCCCTAGAGGACACTTAAGGCTCTGAACACCGTTGTCAGATAAAAGAGTGCATGCCCTTGTGAGGCAAAGGCAAAAAACAAAGGAATCAATGATGAAAACACAATATTATGTCACCTTGTAGTGAAGTTCTCATGGGAGGAAGATGCTCTTCATGCCATGAGGAAATTAATGCTCAAATCTACAAATATCAACACACAAAACATACAAGTCTACTCTTGCAACACAATAGAAAGAATTGAATCACCTTGAGAATGCCTAGAGTACACAATGATCTTCTAGTTTACAAATGAATGCCTAATCATGCTTTTATATGCAACTACAAGCACTCCTGCCAAGATTTTAAAAATCAAAACTTACCTTGTCAGCAAAAGGACCAAGTAACGGTCATAAATCGACACCTAGAAATTAGGGCTGCCCCAAAATAGGGCAAGACTAGGGCATGGGCGCCCAAGTCCTCCCCCCTATTTTGGGTAGGGGAGAGCTCAATGGGTCCACCTAGGTCCAATTTGCCATGGAAACTAGGTCTCATTCCATCGGGATGCCAAAATATGAACTAAAATGTCCTAAATGCATACTAAAGACTTGGGAGCTAAACCTTATGAGGGAAAAGCCCACAAGGGGACATTTTCTAATGTTACAACTACAACTCAATTGACATCAATGACAACACATGCAACAATCTCCCCCTTTGTCATTGATGGTAACACTGGCCTGATATGCAACTTTCTCCCCCTTTGACATCAAGAGAAAAGCACTAGTGGTCTTCTTTTGTACCAGAAAAACATATGGGCTCCCGTTATATTTACAAACCTTATTATTCTTTATCAATCAACTCCACCTAAGAAGTAGCCTCTGTCACTTTAAAAATTATGTAGCAAAATTGTTCTTCAATTTCCTTATGATATACATAGATGATACATAGTGCCTTGCTATCATCAAAATTACATTGTTTACTCTTGTCTTACTTTCTGCATATCTATACAATATCAAAATTTGTCTTACCTTCAACAAATCTTCTATTGACTTACAAGGTAGAATATTCTTATAAATTACCTTCAACTACTCAAGAGTTATATCCTAGTTCTTCTTCACTGAAGATAGAATGTGCATTTGGCTTTCAAGCTGAATATACAATTCTTCTGCATCTTCCAAAGTAGATGGAACTTTAACCTTATGAGAAACATTTTTTGCTTCTGTCAAAATATCAGTTAAGGAATCTAACCTCTGACACACAACTTCTCTTAACTAACCAATTTCTCTTTTTATTGTTACATTTATTTTTGTCCTTGATGTCACTAGCGTTATGTTGAAGAAGGCTGAAAGTTAAGTCAATAGAGGTAATGTCAGCAATAGCATAATGTGTTGATATGGTGTGATAATAAATGTTGATGACAAAGGAAGATTCTGGTAAAGTAATCAAAGGGGAAGACAAAGGAAATGGATCAGAGAAGTTTGAAGATAAAGGTAAGATGATGAATGTCTTTTACTATGCATATTGGTTGGACCAGTATCATCTATACATAGTTGTACCCTATCTTCTGAAGTTCATGAAGAAATGAAAGTTGTGAGCAGAATAATGTGCTATCATGAAGACTCTTGTTGTATTGAAAAGAATTATAATTGTTATGTATGGTGATGAGAATAAGGTCTTTGATATGATGAATAATGTATTCTTTGTTTCCTGAGGAAAAACATTTCTTTAGTCTTGAAAGAAAGTTTCAGGAAGTTCAAGGCATTAGAGTCTACACTAAAGTAGCTAGGTAGAATGCTCTGCATTCCTATGCATTTGAAGATATGGCCTTGTGGTGTGTAATTTACATAGAGACAAGTGTGAAAAATATATGTTTATGATTTTAGATCTTAGAAGTTAATGCAGAAGATTCTAGAGCTTGCAGAGTGAAGATAGAGGTTCAAGATAGTTGTAGTCAAGATGTGTCTGAGAACTGCTCCGCATTTCTCTACTTTTGAAAATGAGCTCCTAAGGTTTGAATAATGGTCAATTACTAATGAGAATATGGTTATATTCATGTTCAAGTTGATAATCTATACCATAGAGGTCCTCCAGAGTTAGCAGAACAAAGACATATCATACTACTAATTAGGGTTGTTTGGAGGAGAAAGCAAAAACCACCGCATTTCACCGCAGTTCATTGTTTAGCTTTGATGTTTGGAGGATGTGATCATATAGTTTGTATTCTTGTTCAATTTAGGTTTTAGGTGTTGAAGTTCACTGCAAGTGGATTTTTCAATGCTCTATCTCAAGATTGTGTGTTCAATGTTCAGTTGTGATAACAGGTTCAGTATCTATTTTCTTACGTTAAAAAGAATCATATATTTTAGAGGAAGGAATACTTGAAAAGGTTTGTGGAAGTTTTATGTTTCTTGTGAAGTGATTTGCATGATGCTAATTGGTCTCTCTAGTACCCCTTTATATCTGGAGCTATTTTGTGGAAGGTTAAGTATCTATTGGACTGACTTGATGTGTTTTCATGATCTTGCTGAATGTTTTGAAGAGTGTGCCAACTTGGAAGAATGTGTTAAGGAATAATAGGTCTTGGTTATCACTCAGCTAGAACTGCATTAGATTTTTACATCATTTGGGAGCTAACTTGGTGTGGCCATGCACATTTCATGTATACACATTTCATCTTGGCCGACATGGGAGAAAGAGTTTGTAATTTGTAGAAGGTATAATTGAAAAATCTTTTTTGATGTGAAAAGTAAGAGTGTGTGAGAGTGTACAAAGATGTGTGAATAAATGTGAGAGGAAGTAATTTTGTTTGTGAAGGTCTATTGAAGATAGCAGAGTTCATTGTGTAGTAAAATTTTGTGATAGAGTGAAGTGTGCAGAGGTGGTTGATCAATGAGATTAGTTGAAGTGTGATTTTGTAAGTGTTAATTTGATTGTAGTTCAAGGAGTTTGTCCTCCCTTGGCTTGAAGCCCTAAAAACTTGTTGTAATCTATTTTTATCATTATTTGTAAGGCTAGATTTGGATAATAGATCCAAGTAGCTTACTCACCATAGTTTTTCCCTTCTTAGGTTTTCCATGTAAATCTAGTGTTGTGGTTGTGTCCTTATGTGTTGTACTTTATTTGGTTTAATTTGTTGATCGTCTATTTAAGGGAGATACCAGTTTTGGTTGACAAAGTTAAATTGAATTAAGTTTTGAAATATGTTGATTCACCCCCCTCTTAGTATATCCTTATGTTCTTACAATTGGTATTAGAGTTGAGTTCCTTGGTACATCCTAATAGCTGAAAGTAGATCTTTGAGTAGAACACATGGCTTAGAAGGAGTCCTCTTCTAAAGCTCTGATATTTGATGGAAGTAACTTTGATTTCTGGAGTGTAAGGATGGAAGCCTATCTGACCTTGCTAGGGTATGATGTTTGGAGTGCTATCATGAACTATTATGTTGAACCTAAATACCCTATTACAGATTCAGATGTGAAGAAGGCTCATGAAAACAATGCTAAAGCTAAGAATACCATCTTAAGTGGTTTGAATAGTTCAGAGTTAGTCAAGGTTGTGTAGTGTAAGACAACAAAGGACATATGGGAGAAGCTCAAAGGTCTCTATGAAGGAAATAACACTATAAAGGAATCTAAAATGAAATCCTACAAAAATAGTATTTGAGAATCTAAGGATGAAAGAAAAGGAAAACATAGCTGGCTATTTGCACCAGGTGGATGAAACAGCCAATGGAATCAGAAGTATGAGTGAAGATATAGCTGACTCATTGGTTGTGAAGAAAGTCTTGTGATCTCTCCCTCACATATTTGATTCAAAAGTTTTTGCAATCGAAGAATCCAAGGATTTGAATAAACTCACTATGGAAGAGTTGTTTGGATCCCTCACTGCCTATGAGATGAGAAATGAAGTCATAGGTCCATGCCAAAAATAAGTTCCTTTCAATGTTGTGAAGAATGAAGGAACTTCTAATGTATGCAATGAAGCTAAGGAAGAAGAAGCAAACTTTATAAGAAAATTGAAAAGATGATTAGGCAAGTATGAAGGTAATATACCTTTCAAATGTTTTAAATGTGGTATAATTGTTCATTATGCCTCTAAATGTCCTTTTGGAGAAAGTGAAAGTAGCAGAAAGGGTTTTAAGAGAAACAATTTCAACAGGAACCTTCTTTCAAAAGAAGACTGCATCTTTGAAGAAGAAGTAGATCAATACTCATCTGATGAGGATAATGGATAATCTCTATTCATGTCCATGGTGATCTCAGATGGTTTAGACAAGGCTACAGATGAAGAAGAATATGAAGTTGATTTTGAAGGTGAACTTGTTTCTGCTCTTGAAGACTTGGATTGTGCAAGGAAAGAGAATCAAGAACAAAGAGCTCTGAAGGAAGCCAAGACAAAAGAATGTATAAGAATTGAAAAAGAAATTCAAGTACTCAAAAAGGAGTTGAAGAAGGCTAAGCTTAGAAGTTTGTATGATATAGAAAGTGCAGATTTCATCTTGCCTCAGAGAAGATCTCCTCATGCAAGATAGTTCTCCATGAATAGGTTCAATCATGTTTTCTTTGGTTATTGCTTTATCTGCAATAAATTTGAGCATAAAGCTATGGATTGTAAGTTTGAAATGAATAGACAAAATCTTGTAAGTAGAAATTCTCTTGCTTCTCTTATGGATGCCAATGTGGTATGTCAAATTTGCAACAAGTTTGGACACATAGCAAGGTATTACAGGAATGGTCTTGCAAATTTAGAATCCCAGATAACTGATGTCATTGAGCAAGAAAAGAAGAATAATAATGGAATTGAGAACTCAATGATTATCCAAATAGAATTTCATGCTCAAGGAAAAAAAATCTCTGGGTAATTGACAATGGATGTACAAATCACATGACTGGTGATAAAAGCAAGTTCATCAATCTTGGTAAGTGAAATGGTGGATTGGTTAGGTTTGAAGATAATTCTTCTACAGAGATCACTGGAAAATGTACTATAAACATTGATGGAAAGTCTCAGACACATGATGTTCTTTATATATAAGGTCTCAAACATAATCTTCTTAGTGTGAGTCAAATGTGCAGCAAAGGATAGAATCTCACATTTCATTATCAAGGGTGTGAAATCAGAAGAGCAAAGTCTGGAAAATTGGTTGTAGAAGGATTTAAGACAAAAGGCAACTTGTATAATCTAAAGGGGGTTAATGAGAGGACTTATCTTTTAGGAAAAACAAATGACTATTGGATGTAGCATAAGAGAATGGGGCACATCAACTTTGATAATCTTGTGAAGATCGACTCCATGCAAGCAGTAAGGGACATTCCAAAGATCATCAAGCCTGCAAGCACCATATGCAAGGAATGTCAGATTGGGAAGTAGAGAAGGATCTAACTTTCAAGTCTAAGGAATATTCTACTACAAGACCTTTGGAGCTAGTTCATACTAACTTGTCTGGACCATCTAGGACAAAAAGTCTACAAGGTGAAAGGTATTTTATGTTTCTCATTGATGATTTCTCTAGAATGACATGGGTTACTTTTTTGAAAGAAAAATTAGAAGCCTTCAGTAGATTCAAGATCTTCAAGTCTAGTTGCAAATGAAATGAATTCTAGAATCAAGTGCTTAAGGTCTGATAGAGGTGGTGAGTCCACATGAAATGAGTTTGTAGAATTTTGTCAAGAACATGGAATCTAAAGACACTATGTAGCTTCTAGAACCCCTCAACAAAATAGTGTTGTAGAAAGAAATAATAGGACTATTTAGGAAATGGCCAGGACAATGTTGAGTGAAGCCAAACTGCCTCATATATATTGGAAAGAAGCAATTCATACCATAGTCTACATTCTTAACAGAGGACAACTAAGAAAGAACAACACTAAGACACCTTATGAGCTTTGGAATGGTAGACTAGCATCATTCAAGTGTTTTAGAGTTTTTGGAAGAAAATGTTACATTAGAAGAGATGAAGAAGGCCTGGTAAAGTTTGACTCAAGAGTAGATGAAGGTATTTTCCTTAGATTCTCAACTACCAACAAAGCCTATAAATTCTATAACAAAAGACTGAGGAAGATAGTTGAGAGTGCAAAAGTTTGAGTGGATGAAGAATCTCATCAAATTTTAGATGAGCAAGAGGACTATTGGCTAGATGAACCTACCTACATAGAAGAAGTAGAAGAAAAGGATGAAACTTAGGAAAAGACTGCCAAGACTCCATCCAAGTATGTTTAGAAGAATCATTCAAAAGATTAGATCATTGGAGGCAAGAATGAAGGAGTTTAGACAAGAAGAAGGTTTGAAAGAACAATTAAATAGGTAAACTTTTCTTTACTATCAAGAATAGAACCTAAAATCTTTAATGAGGCTAGCAAGGATGAAGTATGGATACAAAGTTATGGATGAAGAGCTAAATCAGATAGAAAAGAATCAGACTTGGGAGTTGGTGCCAAGGCCTACAAACAAGAATGTGATAGGAACAAAATTGGTATTCATGAACAAATTGAATGAAGATGGAGAAGTGATTAGGAACAAAGCAAGGTTGGTTTGCAAAGGTTATTCACAAGTTCAAGGTATTGACTATGAGGAAACATTTGCTCTAGTGGCAAGAATGGAAGCAATCAGAATGGTTCTTACATTTGCAGTTCAAAATGGATTCAAGGTTTATCATATGGATGTCAATCTATCTTCTTGAATGGTGACTTAGAAGAAGAGGTCTACATAGAGTAGCCTAATGGATTTTAGTTATCAACAGACCCAAGCATGGTGTGTAAACTTAAGAAGACTTTGTATGGTCTCAAACAAGCCCCTAGGGCTTGGTATGCAAGATTGGATAAGTACTTACTCCTGCAAGGTTTCAAGAAAGGTACCATAGATAGTAATCTTTACATCAAAATTGATGGTGAACAAATTCTAATTATTGTTGTGTATGTTGATAACATAAGCTTTTATGGATATGATGAGATGTGTAAGAAGTTTGTAGGAGAGATGGGGAAAGAGTTTGAAATTTCTATGCTAGGTGAACTATCTTTCTTTCTTGGACATCAAATTTCTCAATTAGATGATGGTATCTTTATCTCTCAAGCAAAGTATGTCAAAGAAATGTTGAAGAACTTTGGCATGGAAGATATCAAGCTTGTGAGTACTCCAATGGTAACTAGTTGCCATTTGAGTAATGATGATGAGTCACCTGAAGCTGATCAGACTTAGTACAGATCTATGGTTGGAGGCCTACTATATCTAGCAGCATTAGGGCCTAACATTATGCAAGTTATGTGTTTGGTTGCAAGGTTTCAAGCTAATTATAAAGAAACACATTTGAAAGCAATCAAGAGGATATTCATATATTTGAAGAGCACTCTGAAACATGGTTTGTGGTATCCAAAGGGTGATGGCTTTTCCCTTAGTGCTTATACTGATGTTGACTAGGCTGGCAGTATTGATGATAGAAGAAGTATCAATGGAGGAGTTTTCTTTTTAAGATACATATTGGTCTCATGGATTAGTAAGAATCATGATTCAATATCCCTATCAACTATAGAGGTAGAGTACATAGCAGCAGCAACTTGTTGCACTCAAGTTTTGTGGATGAAGCAAAAATTGAAGGACATCAAGGTAATATATGATGAGCCTATTTCTATTCTTTGTGACAATACAAGTGCCATCAATATTTCAAAGAATCCAGTGATGCACTCTAGAACCAAGAACATATCTATCAGGTATCACTTTTTGAGAGAGAAGGTTGCAGATCAAGAAGTCAGATTAGAGTATGTGCCTACAAAGGATCAAGTTGTAGGCATCTTCACCAAGGCACTTTCTAAGGATATCTTTGAGTATCTCAGATAGAAGTTAGGGGTTGTTTCCTCTCCTAACTAGATGCATAGATGGTGCATCTATCCAGCGGGAGAAGATCAAAACATATTTTTATCCCTAGATTGATGGTGGCTACCTCACAGGGGGAGTAGGTAGGCATGAGGTTGTGAAGGATGACAAGAAATCATAAATCATGGGGAGATAATAGATGAGGAACATGAAATAAAATTAAGAAGATTGTAGATAGGAGAGCTAACAGAGAAACAGTTCAGAGGAAGACCACTAGCCCTTTATCCTTGATACCAAAGGGGGAGAAATTTGTATATCAAGATAAGTGTTGCCATAAATGCTAAAGGGGGATTGTTGCATTTGTGTTCTCATTGATGTCGATAGTGCTATGTTGAAGAAGCCAAAAAGTGAAGTCAATAGAGGTAATGTCAGCAATAGCATAATGTTTTGATATGGTGTGATAATCAGTGTTGATGATAACAAAGCAAGATTGTGGTAAAGTGATCTAAGAAGAAGATAAATGAGATGGATCAAAGAAGTTGTGAAGATACATGTAAGATGATGAATGTCTTGTACTATGCATATTGGTTGGACCAATATCATTTGTATATAGTTGTACCCTATCTTCTGAAGTTCATGAAGAAATGAAAGTTGTAAGAAGAAGAATGTGCTATCATGAACACTCTTGTTGTATTGAATAGAATTGTAATTGTTATGTATGATGATGAGAATAAGGTCTCCAATATGATGAATAATGTATTATTTGTTTCCTAAGAAAAAATATTGCTTTAGTATTGAAAGAAAGTTTTAGGAAGTTCAAGACATTGGAGTTTGCACTAAAGTAGCTCGGGAGAATGCTCCACATTCCTCTGCATTTGAAGATATGGCCTTGCGGTGTGGAAGTTATACAGAGAAAAGTGTGACAAAGATATGTTTCTGATTTTAGAGCTTGGAAGTTAACATAGAAGATTCTAGAGCTCACAGAGTGAAGATAGAGGTTTAGGATAGTTGCAGTCAGGATGTGTCTGAGAAATGCTCCACATTTTTCTTCTTTTGAAGATGAGGTCTTGTGATTTGAATAATGGTTAGTTACTAATGAGAAGATGGTTATATTCATGTTTGAGTTGATAATGTGTACCATAGAGGTCCTCCAAAATTAGGAAAACAAAGACATCATACTGTTTATTAGGGTTGTCTAGAGGAGAAAGCAAAAGCCACCATATTTCACTATAGTTCATTGTTTGGCTTTGATGTTTGGAGGATGTGTTTAGATAGTCTGCATTCTTGTTCAATTCAGGTTTTAGGTGTTGAAGTGCACTACAAGTGGATTTTTCAATGCTCTACCTTAAGACTTTGTGTTCAGTGTTTGTTTGTGATACCAAGTTCAGTATATGTTTGCTTGCACCAGAAAGAAATCATATATTTTAGAGGAAGGAATTCTTGGAAAGGTTTGTGGAAGTTTTATGTTTCTTGTGAAGTGATCTACATGATGCTAATTGGTCTCTTTGGTATCACTTTAGGTCTAGAGCTATTTTTTGAAAGGTTAAGTATCTACTAGGCTGACATGATGTGTTTTCATGATCTTGCCAAATGTTTTGAAGAGTGCACTAGCTTGGAAGAAGGTGTTAAGGAATAATAGGTCATGGTTATCACTCAGCTAGAACTACATTAGATTTCTACATCATTTCAGAGCTGAATTGGTGTGGCCATGCATGTTTCATGTATACATGTTTCATCTTGGCCAATGTGGGAGAAAGATTTTGTAATTTGTGGAAGGTATAAATGAAAAATCTTGTTTGAGGTGAAAAGTAAGAGTGTGTGAGAATGTACGAAGATGTGTAAATAAATGAGAGAGTAAGTATGTTTGTTTGTGAAGGTGTGTTGAAGATAATAGAGTTCACTGTGCAATAAAAGTTTGTGAAAGAGTGAAGTGTGTAGAGGTGGTTGATCAGTGAGATCAGTTGAAGTGTAATTCTGTAAGTGTTAATTTGATTCTAATTCAGTGAGTTTGTCCCCACTTGTGTTGAATCTCTAAAAACTTGTGATATGTTTTTAGCATTATTTATGAGGTTGAATTTGGATAGTAGATCCAAGCATCTTTCTCACTGTGGTTTTTCCCTTGGGTTTTCCAAATAAATCTAGTGTTGTGGTTGTGTGCTTATGTTTTGTGCTTTATTTGGTTTAATTTTTTGATCTTCTGTTTAAGGCAGTTAGTAGTTTTGGTTGAAAAAGTTGAATTGAATTAGGTTTTAAAAAATATTGATTCATCCCCCCTCTTAATATATCCTTGTGTTCTAACATTTATCTATTCCCTCTTATCTAGAAGTTTCTTTAGGTGAGAATGAAGATTTTCTACTTGTGCTTTAGTAGCTCAATCCTTGTCTTTCATCGGATCATATACATTGGCCACTTGAGTTATTTGTGAATCAATAGAGTCAATTTGATCCTTTATGTTTGTTATAGTAGCTAGCCATTTCAAATAGAATTGATACAACACTTTGGCATCCTCTAAGCATTTTTTAATGCTTTTCATATTTTCTTGTCATTTATTATGTGCCGTAGCACATCTACCCGATGCAATAGCCAATCTTTTATTATTCACCTGCTTAGTTATTTTTTGTTCTACCTTCTTCTCCAAATAAGAAGAATGAGCTTTCAAAGACTCCAATAGAAGCTTCATTTGTTGTGTAGGAGGTAGAGATGGATCTCTCTTTGCCTCAAGCAATTCTTCCTAAATTATCTTAATTGCCTCTTCTAGTAATTTTCAACTCCTTCTACTTGTTGTTATAAAATCTCTTGTCTTGTTGTGGATTGTGTTAGCAATATGTGTTGTCATTGTGTTTTCACTAATGTCAACACTTAGAATAAGGTCAGTACTTAGTTTGATATGATGATATACTAGTATGGTAATAAAGATATAGTAAGATAAAATGGTGATGTTGATGTTCATGATTGGATGTCATGCTCTAATCAGTAAAGATGATTTCATGATGAAATCTTAAGATGAGAATTAGAAGTTCATGGTTAGATGTCATGTCCTGTCCAGTGACTATAAAGAAGAAATTTTAAGATGGGAATTATAAGTTCATGGTTGGATTTCATGCTCTTAGTCAACAGAGATAGTATTCATTGAGTATGATGGTTGACAACAAAGAAGACATATTAATATGGGGATTAGAAGCACTAAGATAAATGATGATACATTAAGATTTGTTGAGGATGAGAAGATGTTTCTAAGGGCCTATGGCATGTTTTATGACACTTCCTATTAGTTCCAAGGATGGATGCACTGTTACATGAAGGTTTTGGACTCTGGAAGTTAGTGAAGGCTTCTACTACAAAGAGGTGCCTAAAAGACTGTCTAGTAAAATGCTCCATATTTCTCCACATTTGAAGATATGGTCATGTGGTTCAAAATTTAAGTTTATTGTGATGTAAAGGTGCTAAATCCAAAGTTTCATTTCATTTGTCCCTCCGTAGTGAAAGTTATGAGAGATAGAGTTCTAGTCTGTACTCTAGCAGAATTGAGTGATGATAAAGACCATTTGGAATGATCCTCATTCCTCTAGAGTAATAGATATGGCTTTGTGGTTTTGAGGATATGTTCACAGCAATGTATGAGTGCATCCATGTGAGTTTTAGGTATCTTGGTGGTTTACAAGTCTAGTATTCTAATGATAGTTGTGATTCAGATGGTTCTAGATGCCTAGTTGATTCCTAGGACACTTGCTGATAATGTGTGCCAACTTGGCATGGCATGAAATGGTACAAAAATGGATGGAAGAGGGTCCTAATGATCCTGTGATGTTTCTTGTTTATTTCTAATATGTTTTATGCCTTCTTTGGTACTAGATGTGGTCGGGAATAATGGTGTTGTTGGGTTATGCTCTTGCCTAGCCAACTGAGGAATGTTGATGGTGTGTGGTTCAAAGTTCATACTTTGCAATGTTCAAGGAGTGTTTGGAGATGTTGTATAAGTCATGCCAACTCATCTAAGAGAAGAAAAAGTAATGTTTGATCATTCAAGAGTACCACCAAGATTGTGAAGACCGATGTGCCACAAGCTTCATGTTTTTGTACTTAAGGGTGACCTAATTCAAATTTGTGTAGCATGCGGATGGTGTTCATTGAAGGACAATATTGTGAAGGATATTGAGGACTAGACTAACAATGTATTAGGATCCACAAGGTGTGTGTTCTCTTCTAGAGTAGCATGTAGTACATGATAGGGCTTAGCCTATGCATGTTTCATGGTGTGTAAACTCTGGCTGACTTGTAAATTGTAGTATTCTTGACGTATTGGCTGACTTGTAATAAGATCAATGTAAAGTCAAGTATATATTGTAAACCTAGTTGATCTAGGTGAAATATGATTGTGAAAATGAAAATATGAAAGTGTAAAGAGAAGAATATGAATATCATGTGCATTGTGATGTGCGACTGAAGGAGAAAGAGGAGAAGTGTTAAAGGTTGTCCTGATTCATCTTGAAGATATTTTTATGATAGGAGAGAAGTGACAAATTTTCCTAATTGATCCAATCATTAGAAGAAGAAAAATTGCAATCATCAAAGGTGTAAGATTGAATGTAAGTTTTCAGGCAATAGAAGGATTGGCATATTGTAGTCATTTCTAAGTTTGTTCTAAGTGCAAGGAGTGGTTTCCTTCTTGGGAGTGACCCTAAAAGAAATATTCAAGGAGTAGTAGATTCTTTGGATTGTAGCCCTCAAAACAAAGTATACAAGGAGTAGTTGCTTCCTTGGGTTGTAGCACTAAAACAAAGTTGTAATTTTGAGATTCATATATTGTGAGTTAATCCTCACCGTGGTTTTTCCCTTCTTGGGTTTTCCACATATATCTGGGGTTATGTGTTGATGTGCATTGTGTTTATATTGATGTTGTAATTCTTAATTTGAATTTGCTCCAGAGGAGTTGAAGTTTGTTTAGATACTGATTCACCCCCCCCTCTCAGTATCCTGGTGTGTTCAACAATTGGTATCAGAGCCAAGTTCCTCTTAAGGAAGCTTAACCACTTAAGGAAGGTCCAGGATGGCCCATATTGGATCTAGCAAGATAGCTAGGATTGATAGAACAAATTATTCTTTTTGGAAGTAACGATGGAAGTCTATATCAATTCTCTAGGGTGTGGAGTTTGGGACTATGTCAAGACTGGTTACACAACTCCTACTACTACTCCTACAAATCTAGATGAAGTTAAGGAGCGTGACAACAATGCCAAGGCAAAGTTTTCTATCATGAATGGGTTAGTTGATTCATAAATTTCAAAGATAATGAATTGTAGTTCTGCTAAAGAAGTTTGGGATAAACTTGAAACCATTTATGAAGGAGATAATAAAGTAAAGCAAGAAAAGATGTAAATATTCAAGAGTGAATTTGTGACCCTAAAGATGACAGATGATGAAGACATTGTTGGATAAATGCTCTGGGTGAATGAAGTGGTTAATGGCATCACAGGTCTTGGTGGTAAAGTGGAAGAAGATGAGATTGTGAAGAAGGTTTTGAGATCTCTCCCTAAATCTTACAGACATAAGGTATCTTCTATTGAGTAGAATGTAGACTTGGATACATACACTGTAGACAAATTGTTTGGTACTCTTACTACTTTTGAAATGAGAGAGTTTGGTGATGATGCTCCAAAGAAAGAAGTTTCTTTTAAAGCAAGTAAGAAGATAGGAGATGAAGTTGTTGATCAAGATCATGACCTTCATGAAGTAGAAGCAAACTTTGTAAGACACTGAAGAAAGGCATAGGCAAATACAAAGGTAAGTTACCTTTGAAATATTTTAATTGTGGAAAAGTTGGTCATTTTACTTCTAAATGTCCTTTTAAAGAATCAAGGGGTGTTAACAAGAAAGAAAAGTTCAAAAGGAGCCTATATTCCATAGAGAGTAGTTGTTCCTCAGAAGATGAGGATCATGATAATTCAAATAATGAAACACTTTTCACAGCCTTGAATATTGGTGACAAAAAGGATGATGTTGGAAAATATGAAAAGATCGATGCCTTGCAAGATGACGAAAACAAAGATAGATCAATGGTTGTACTAAGAAGTGGAATGGTTTAGCTATCAAGTTTGGTGTTGATGAGTCAGCACAAATCTATGGAAAGGGTGCTATAACTATTGATGGGAAGAATGAAATTGAAGATTTCCTCTATGTCAAATGGTTAAAACACAATGTTCTCGGTGTCAGTCAAATGTGCAGTAGAGGATACAATCTTACATTTCATGCCAAAGGTTGTGAAATCAGGAAGGTGGGGTCCAAAAAACTAGTTGTAGAAAGTATCAGGTCATATGGTGATATCTATCATCTAAAGGAGGTAAATGGAAAAATATGCTTATTGGCTCAATCTAGTGAGTGTTGGTTGTGGCACAAAAGAATGGTACACAATAATTTTGATAATATGGTCAAGATCATCTCTACTCATGTAGTGAGAGACATGCCCAAGATAACCAAGCCTACAAACACATTATGCAGAGAGTGTCAAATGGGAAAGTAGACAAAGACAAATTTCAAGAGCAAGGAGTACTCTTCTTTAGTACCATTAGAGTTGATTCACCCTGACCTATGTGGCCCTACAAGAGTAAAGAGTCAATAAGGTGAAAGGTATTTCATGCTACTTATTGATGACTTTTCTAGAATGACTTGGGTTACTTTCTTAGAAGAAAAATTAGATGCCCTTGATAAGTTTAAGGTTTTCAAATCTATGGTTAAGAATGAAATGGATACTAAGATAAAATGTTTAAGGTTCGATAGAGGAGGTGAGTTTACTTCAAATGAATTTGAAAAGTTTTGTGAACATCATGGTATTAAAAGACATTTGTCCACTCCTAGGACCCCTCAACAAAATGGGGCAGTGGAAAGGAACAACAGGATTGTGCAAGAGATGGCTAGGGTAATGTTGAAAGATGCAAATTTGCCTAACATGTACTAGAAGGAAGAAGTTCACACTATTGTCTATCTAACTAACAGAGTACAAATGAGGGTCAATAGCACTAAGACCACTTATGAGCTATGGTATAGAAGACCTCCCACTATTAGATATTTCAGGATCTTTGGTAGTAAATGCTATATTAGAAGAGATGAAGAAGACCTAGGAAAGTTTGAATCAAGAAGTGATGAAGGGATCTTTCTTGGTTACTCAACCAAAAGCAAGGCCTATAGATGATACAACAAGAGATTGGGAAAGATTATTGAAAGCACAAATGTCAAAGTAGATGAAGACTTGTATCAGATCTCACATGAATTAGAGGACTCGGGATCTAATATCTTTCCATGCATTAAAGATGTAGAAGAAGAAGAAAAAGGAGAAAATGAACAAGAACCAAAACAGATACCTAAGACTCTAGCAAAGTATGTTTAGAAGAACCATTCAGTAGATCAGATCACTAGTATAAAAAGAGCAATATATTACTAAAAAAACTACTAAAAATTGCTTATAAATGACCAAACATGGTCACGTGACCATTAGTAGTTTATTTCCAGTCATTTATAATATGACCAAATTGATGACTAAACCATTTTTAGTCATTTATTGGTTGTTTTGATTGATCGATTTGGTAGTATATTTAGTCATTGATTTAGTCATTGCTTGCTACAATCTGGTCACTTATTTAGTCTTTTTTTTCACTGATATATTTAGTCATTGATTGTTGTTAACTAGTCACTTATTTAGTCATTTTTATTCACTGATCTCTATCCATTGGTAGTGTATTTAGTCATTAATTTTAATCATCATTTTGATCAATTTGGTAGTATATTTAGTCATTTTTAATCACCAATTTAACATTGGTCATATATTTATTCATATTTATTCATTGTTCACTAATTTTTGTCAATTAGTAGTATATTTATTCAATTTAATTATTAATTCACGTCAATTAGTAGTATATTTAGTCATTTTGAAGCTTGCAATCTATGTAGATTTCCATCTGACATTAATTGTTCGCTTCACACATGTCTTTTATTTTATTTATTGAATACTCTGTGAGAGGAGTGTTGCGAGCTAAGCAATATTATCCACATTTGGATCTCATCTGCCTTGATTTTATTTCCCCGCCAGCTTGAATGACTTCAATTCATTATGTTGGCTCATGCGATCCTCTTTTTATGCAAGAGATGATGGTATCTATGTCTTTAATTATTTTGTTCTTGGCTCTTCATTTTGCTCTTGCTGTGTATCTGCAATGTCTATCTATCCCCATAATTGTCAACTTTATTTGCCTGTTCAATAACGGGAACAACCAATACACAGAAGCATCAACTCATATTTCATGGCTAGGGCCTTCAAACTACTCAATGAAGAGTCAGTGGAGGATGCTTTGATAGATGTATGTGATAGAGATTTTCTGCTACAATCTAGGTTACGTTATGCTTCGCATCTGGTATCTCATTTTCTCTCAAATGCGGACTTATTTCATTAGGTTGATAAGGTTAAAAGGATAGCATCAATATTTGTTCATGACTATCTAGTCCTAGATGTCAAGCTATTTGAAGCTTTTGCTACTTATAATCTCCATGATGGGTCAGCCTTGGTAGGAGGACTCTTTCTCCGTGAAGATATCATTAATAAACCTAGTTTTAACTATGTTTATTAAGTGATGATTTCAAGTTTACAATCAGGTAACAAAGAGCTCTTTGATAATTCACTACACGTTCACAAATATGCATTTGGAAGGTCCAAGAGGGAAAGGATAGAGGAAGTATTCAATGCATGGAGCTTCTTGTCAAATTTCCAACCACCAGTAGTTCCCTTCACTAATGATGACACAATCCTTTCTCAAGAGAATCTAACTAGGAGTTCATGGCTTTAAGGTTGTAGATTTAAATATGGATAGCATGTGAACCACTCTTTCCATTTTAAGTTTTTGGCTTCGTTGTAACTTTGGCTTCCTTTTTGGCTAGAAAGGGCCTTTTAGATTTGTAGCTCTATTCAAGGCTCTTACTTAAAATACTCTGTTATGTTATCTTTTTGGCCAAGAAGGGCCTTTTTTGTAATCTGTAAAAACATTTTTATTAATATTATTATATTATGATGCTCTAAGCATCCTTACCGATTAAAAAAAATGTCAACCCTGTTTCATGTGTTGTCTTGTGGAGAATATTGGTGATGCTAAATGAAACAATCTAAAAAATAGGCTTGCACTATAATAATGTGCACTACATCAGATATCCATTAATAATGAAGGGGCATCCATCAAATCATAATAGTAGGAATTTTATGTCATATGTTGTAGTTACAAGTGCCCTGCTAGACATACATGAAAATGTGGAAGCATAGACAAGGCAAGCAAACTGTTCCAAAAAATGCCTCAAAGAAATGTGATATCATGGAATGTCGTCATTAAAGGATATGTTTAAAATGCATTTTTCTGAAAAGTCCTTAGAAAATTTTAAGAAAATGCAGCCAGTGGATGTAAAGCCCAACTCCTCAACCTTTCAAAGCATCCTTCCTACCTGTGTGTGAATTGGAGCTTTGGATGACGATATGAACATCCATCAAAAGCATATTTTGAATTAGATTTTTATCAGATATTATAGTTGCAAGTTCCACTTTGGATCACTAAAGCCAAGTTACAAATATTTTTGCACAAAATTCAATAATGAAGAATTTATGTGTAAATTCTCTTTTGAATGATGCACAAAGCCTCCACCACAACACCACAAAGTTTGTTTCTGGGCCTTGCAGTTATGTAGGAATCACTCACATCACTGCAAGGCCCAACAATAGTGCGGTGTTGCGGTGGAGGCTTTGTGCATCATTGAAAAGAGAATTTGTGCATAAATTCTTCATTATTAAATTTTTTATAGATGTTTTTGTGAAGGCTTTGGTGATTCGAAGTGGAACTTAAAACATGTCTACTTGAATAAATAGGTGGATAAGGTACACCCTCCATTCCACTAGCCCTAGTACCTCCAACTAGACCTATGACAAGTGATTAAGGGAATAAATTACAAAAAATATCATTCTATCTATTTATGATGTTTTTCTAAGCATCAAAAAATTAAACAAACTACAAAGCACACAAGTACATCTCTTAGTTGTATAGACCAGGATAGTTCAACCACCATTATACCACTCAATGAATACTAACTAGCTCCTAAGTCATGATCCAGATGACTCCTTTGGTGCCTTGTAGGTGGTGCTACATATGAAATCTCTAGGTCCTAAAAAAAACCACAAAATCAAGGAGTTCAAACCAACAATAAATAATATAGGGAAAATAACCTACAATAAAGATAGCTTCATACATTTGATAAAAGAACATTTGATAAATCCATAAATCCATGCAAATTTCCTTCCATATATCCATCTTAGGGATCCATATTTATTTTAAAATTATTCCAAGAGTCATTCATAAGCACCCCATACCAAGTCCAATGAAAGATATTTGTATTTTTGACCATTGGTGTGTTCTTGTCTCTCACCATAGTCCCGTAGGTCACTCAAAAGGTCTTGGTGGGTGTGTGGGAACCAAGGATAACAAGGCAATAGTTATCACTATCCCACAACATGAAGAGATTACACTTGTGACATTGCAGGATGCAGAGATCAATTACCGTAGCCTCGCAACGGTCTCAAAATGAAGTGGCAGGCTGGTGGTATAAATTTAAGTGGCATATGATACTTCACCATGGTCACGTGGTAGTCAAGAGAATAACTAGTGGTAATGTGGTAAGAAGGAGTAGAGGAAAAGCCTCAAGTGAGGCTTGCAGTATGGAGGTAAGAAGGAGTAGAGGAAAATAGTACACCACACCCCTGTGGTGGCCTCAAGTGAGGCTTGTGGTATGGTAATAAGGAGCAGAGGAAAATAGTATACCCCACCCCTGTGGTGGCCTCAGTGAGGTTTGCGGTATGGCAGTATAAGGAGTTTAAGTTATGTAAGTGTTGAATACCATGGCCTCGTGATGACGGGGGTAAATCATAAAACACACAACAACAAGAATAGAATATAGAAAATATAATATTTCTTTATTGATCTGGGAAACTCACTACATTACAAAAGCTCAATTACAATCTAAGGAATCAATCCTCCATAGGCTGCAACACACTATAGCTACACCTCACCAGGCTCTGGAATCTTCTATTAGATCTAGGGCACACAACTGAGAGGGGGGGTGAATCAGTTGTACAAAAACTTGCTGCTAATTCAAACACTTAAATCCTCTTTGTTATTTAATAGCATATCAATTAATCACTCATGAAAGCATAAAGCATAAACACCAGAGTAGATACACATCAACACATGAGACACCAAGATTTTGACGTGGAAAACCCGATCAAGGGAAAAACCACGGGGTGATTAACCCAAGGATTATTCTCTATTAGAAGAATAAGAAAAATAGATGGCACATGCCAATTAGGGCTCACTGTCCGAGCACACTGCTCACAAGAGGCACACTACCTACAAGAGACACACTGTCTACAAAGTAACAAGTATTACAAACTTGAACTGGAGATTGACATCTTTACCATGTCTGGATCAGTTCCATTTAAGCCCAAAAACTCCTACTCTACCTTTCGCTCTTCTTCTTCACTATGCCACACTCATCCACACCAAGACACACTTCAAAATGAATTCACAATCCCTTATTTATACAAGGCATCGACTTAGGAACACTCATCTAAGTCGGTAAACACCTAAAGATCATTTGCAAGACATGTAATACATCTGGTTGGCCTGTCTTAGGAAGAACACCAATATCCGTGGTTATTCTTCAAATGCAAACTCAAACTTCAATGCGGACTGCCAAAAAGAATTGTACATGATCCAAAGATCACCAAAACCTTTCCTGAGTCATCAAGAACATCCGCACTTTATCAGCTAATTGGAATTCTTCTCTTCTTCATCCGGAACTTCAAGAACACAGTCTGTCATCACTGTCATAATGAAAAAGATACTTCAGGACCTCCAAACCATGAATAAATCTTGTTGTCACTCCACACAGACTTCTTCAACACTCTCTCCAATCCGTAGAATGAGATAATGCAATTCCAGAGCTCACCGGACCAGTCTGTGACACTCTGTCACCACTAAACATCTGTCTGAACCAGTTCTACTTGAGTGATCATAACTTCTTCAGATCTTCATGTGGACCTCTGAAATCTTGACTGGAATATCTCAAGACTCATATATACAAACCCTTTAAACCTCATCCTCTGATCCTCAACCTATTGAGTACTTTTGCCTTCTTGTCATCACTATTCTTCACTATTCTTGATTGAGACTTATTCTCTCAATATCCTCAACACACATCTCATCCAATCCTTCTTATTAATGCAATATGAGTATGTTGACATCAATGACAACACTGGTTATCCTCATACTTGCAACAATCTCCCCCTTTGTCATTGATGGCAAAATATGATGTGAAAAACCATCAAGACAAGAACTCCTTTCTGTCACAACCCCCCTATCAACAACAACTCTTCACATGTCTTCTCTTTACTGCTCCATCAATCACTTATTTTTCACATGTCTTCTCTCCCCCTTTGGCATCAATGGCAAAGGGCTCATACTTACAACTTTAACACATCAGAAACATACCAACTGCTCCCCCTGAGTAGCAGCTTTCCATCACCAATCTGGATCACAAGATATGACTGTCATATCCACCAGACAGATGCACATCAGTGCATCCTAGTTCATTACCGGAGGAGCAATGACCCCTAACTTCTCCTTGAGATACTTAAAAGAGTCCTTGGGAAGAGGTTTAGTAAAAATATCTACAACCTGATCCTTGGAGGGCACATACTCCAATCTGACTTCACCCTTGTTCACTTGCTCTCTCAGAAAGTGAAACTTGATAGATATATGCTTGGTCTTAGAATGCAACACCGGATTCTTAGAAATATTTATTGCACTTGAATTATCATAGAAAATTGTGATAGGCTCCTCATATTCTACTTGAATATCTCTTAGCATCTTCTTCATCCACAAAAGTTGAGTGCAACTTCCTGCTGTTGGAATGTATTCTGCTTCAGTTGTAGATAGGGATATTGCCTCTTGTTTCTTGCTTAGCTAAGAAACCAACCTTTTTCCCAAAAATAATGCTCCTCCACTTGTACTCTTCCTATCATCCACATCTCCTGCCCAATCTACATCTGTATATGCATGAAGACAAAAATTAAGATCTCTAGGATACCATAGACCATACTCAACTATTCCTTTTAAGTACCTAAAAATTCTTTTGATTGCCATGACATGAGATCTCTGGGATCAACCTGGAATCTCGCCACAAGACCAATAACCTACATTATATCTAGTCTAGTTTGAGTGAGATACAATAATCCTCCAATCATTGATCTGTAGTTTGTCTGATCTGTCTTAGGAGAGTCATCATATTTGCTCAACTTGCATCCGGTAGCCATGGGAGTGTTCATTGGCTTTGAATCTTCCATTCCAAATTTCTTCAATAGTTCTTTCACATATTTGGTCTAAGAGATAAAGATTCCTTTCTTTGTCTGAGTAGTTTGTAGACCCAAGAAGAAATTCATTTCACCAAGCATTGACATTTCAACCTCACTTTTTATTTGCTTTGCAAAGGTTTTATACATACTGTCTCTTCCTCCAAAGATGATATCATCAACAAATACTTCAACAATCAAGATATTTTCATGATGAATTTTGAAATATAGGTTACTATCAGTAGTACCTTTATTGAAACCAATCTTCAAAAGATGTTTGTCAAGCCTCTCATACCATGCTCTTGGGGCTTGCTTTAGACCATACAGTGCCTTCTTTAATTTGCAGACCATATCACCATGTTCAAATAACTAAAATCCATCTGGTTGTTCAATGTACACCTCTTCTTCTAAGTCACCATTCAGGAAAGCAGATTTGACATCCATCTGATACACTTTGAAATCTTTGAAGGCAACAAATGCAAGAAATAGTCTGACTGCTTCAATTCTTGCCACTGTAGAAAATTTTTCCTCAAAATCAATTCCTTCTATTTGAGAGTAGCCTTTGCAGACTAATCTGGCTTTATTTCTGATTACTTCACCAACTTCATTTAGTTTGTTCTGGAAGAACTATTTGGTTCCAATCACATTCTTGTTTCTAGGTCTAGAAACAAGATCACAAGTGTGATTTTTCTCAATTTGCATCAACTCTTCCTCCATTGCTTTGGTCCAATTTTCATCATTGTAGGCTTCATTTATTGTCTTAGGTTTAATCTTTGAAATCAGACAACATTCATCTAAATTTTGAGCAATTTTCCTTCTAGTTTGCACACCTTTGCTTTTGTCACCTATGATCTAATATTTAGAGTGGTTCAGTCTTACATACCTTAGAACTTTGGGAGTTTCTTGCACTTGTGTTTCTTGATCAGCCTCATTCAGACCTATCTCTTCTTCCTGATTTACCGGATCAGTCTGAATCTGACTTTCAGGAGAGGATTGAGCTCCTTGAACCAGAACACCATCTTGATCATCTTCATCATACTCATAAAACCTTGAGGGTTTTTCTATTCCCTCATCAACCTTCACATTTGTACTTTCTATCATCTTTCTTAGTCTCTTGTTATAACACCGGTATGCTTTGCTTTGAGTGGAGTAACCCAAGAAAATTCCTTCATCACTTCTAGCATCAAACATTCCTAGATCTTCATCTCTTTTAATGTAACATTTACTACCAAATACTCTGAAATATCTCATAGTAGGAGTGATGCCAAACCAAAGTTCATAAGGAGTCTTACTGGTATTACTTTTGATTTGAACTCGATTGAGAGTGTAGACTGCAGTGATGATAGCTTCTCTCCAAAACATCTGGGGAACATTTGCTTCCATCATCATTGTCTTGGATGCTTCCTGGATGGTCTGGTTCTTTCTCTCAACTACTCCATTCTGCTGTGGAGTCCGAGGAGTAGATAACTATCTCGTTACACCATGCTTCTCACAAAAATCTATGAATTCACCAGATGTGAATTCACCACCTCTATCAAACCTCAAACATTTCAGTTTTAATCCGGTTTGATTCTCTACCATAGCCTTGAAGATTTTGAACTTCTCAACGCTTCTGATTTCTCTTTCAGAAAGGTAACCCACATCATCCAGGAATGGTCATCAATCAGTAACATGAAGTATCTATCACCTTGCATACTCTTGATTCTTGTCAAACCACATAGATCAGTATGAACTAATTCCAATAATCTGGTAGAGGACTGATCCTTGCTTTTGAATGAGACTCTGCTCTGTTTACCCAGCTGACATTCTTTGCACAAACTATTTGTAGGTTTTACCAATTTTGGAAGATCTCTTACAACCTGAGTATTACTTATCTTGATGATGTTATAAAAATTTACATGACACATCCTTCTATGCCATAACCAACTCTGATCAACTTGAACAAATAGACAACTTTTACCAGCACCAACCAAGTGGAAGATATTACCTTTCATTTGAGTACCAGATGCAATATCTGTTCCGGACCTTTCAAAGATTTTGCATTTTCCATCCTTGAATCGGAGATCATAGCCTTTGTCCACCAACTATCCAACACTGAGAAGATTGTGCTTCAAACCTTCAACATACAGCACATTACCAGTTTTGTTTCTTCCATTAAAAGAAATAGTTCCTCTTCCTCTGATTCTACCAGTAGAATTATCACCAAACTTTACCATTCCTCCTTCATACCTTTCAAAATCTAAGAACTTGTTCTTGTCACCTGTCATATGGTGACAGCATCCACTGTCAATAACCCAATCATCCTTCTCTTCAACTTGGGCAGCCAAAGCTCTTTCTACAACCTTATGATTGATAGATTCAGAGGATATTGGATCTTCTTCCTTGATGGCAATAAACACCCATTCATTTCTAGATTTGTTTCCTATCTCTAATTCATCATCTGTTACTCCTTCATTATCATCTTCTTCATGAACATAATAACAATGCTTTTGGAACCTTTGTCTGTTAGAATTTGACCTTGTAGATCTTTCCAGAAATCTTGAGGCAAAATGACCAATCTTATTGCAGTTGAAGCACTTAAAGGGTAATTTTCCTTCATACTTACCAGATCCTCTTGGCAATCTCTTTGCAATGAGGGCTTCAAGTTGAGCTGTTTCTGCTTCTTCTACTTCCATGTCTCTTCTTGCTTGATCATACCATGACAACTTCCTTGAAGAGTTTTCTCCCGAATCAAAACTTTGTTTACCTTTCACATAGGCACTAGCTTTGAATGCAGATTTAGTCTTGGGGGGATCATCTCCAAACTCAGTCATTTCAAAAGCAGTCAGTTTGCCAGCCAATTGGTCTCTTGAAACAATTGTATGGGCTCTGAATTCATCAATGGCAGCAACCTTGATTTTGTAGGTAGCAAGAAGGGATCTGATAATTTTGCCAACAATCTCATTTTCATCCAAAACTCCACCAGCATTCCTAATTCCACACACCAACTCATTTACTCTTGGCATAAAGGTAGTGATATTTTCATCATCTCTCATTTTCAGTCTTTCAAATTTCCCTTTGAGACTCTACAACCTTGCACTCTTAACATACTCATCTCCTTCATGTAGAAGTTCCAACTTAATCCAGATCTCATAGGCAGTTGGTAGGTCAATAACATTTGAGAGCTCTGAGTCAGTTAATGCGCTTAGAAGAGCCTCTTTGGTCCACAGATTTTTTTCAGCATTTGTGATTTCATTTAGAGTTGTCGGACCACCCTGTGGAGGTGTATATGCTTTTGTGACCATGGACAAGTACACCTTTCCCATACACTCCAAGTGACATTTCATGTGACCTTTCCAAAGAGAGAAGTTGGTTCCATCAAACTTTGGACTGTCCTTCTTGTATGATGACATCCTGGATCTCCTCAAGTGGTTAAGCTCCTTTTAGAGGAACTTAGCTCTGATACCAAATGTTAGATCTAGGGCACACAACTGAGAGGGGGGTAAATCAGTTGTACAAAAACTTGCTTCTAATTCAAACACTTAAATCCTCTTTGTTATTTAATAGCATATCAATTAATCACTCATGAAAGCATAAATCATAAACACCAGAGTAGATACACATCAACACATGAGACACCAAGATTTTGACGTGGAAAACCCGGTCAAGGGGAAAACCACAGGGTGATTAACCCAAGGATTATTCTCTGTTAGAAGAATAAGAAAGATAGATGGCACATGCCAATTAGGGCTCACTACCTGAGCACACTGCTCATAAGAGGTACACTACCTACAAGAGACACACTGTCTACAAAGTAACAAGTATTACAAACTTGAACTAGAGATTGACATCTTTACCATGTCTGGATCAGTTCCATTTAAGCCCAAAAACTCCTACTCTGCCTTTCACTCTTCTTCTTCGCTATGCCGCACTCATCCACACAAAGACACACTTCAAAATGAATTCACAATCCCTTATTTATACAAGGCATCGACTTAGGAACACTCATCTAAGTCGGCAAACACCTACAAGATCATTCGCAAGACGTGTAATACATCCGGTCAGCCTGTCTTAGGAAGAACACCAATATCTGTGGTTATTCTTCAAATGCAAACTCAAACTTCAATGCAGACCACCAATAAGAATTGTACATGATCCAAAGATCACCAAAACCTTTCCTGAGTCATCAAGAACATCCGCACTTTATCAGCTTACTGGAATTCTTCTCTTCTTCATCTGAAACTTCAAGAACACAGTCTGTCATCACTATCATAATGAAAAAGATACTTCTGGACCTCCAAACCATGAACAAATCTCATTGTCACTCCACACGGACTTCTTCAACACTCTCTCCAATCCGTAGAATGAGATAATGTAATTCTGGAGCTCACCGGACCAATCTGTGACACTCTGTCACCACTGAACATCTGTCGGAACTGGTTCTACTTGAGCAATCATAACTTCTTCAAATCTTCATGCAGACCTTTGAAATCTTGACTGGAACATCTCAAGACTTATATATACAAACCCTTTAAACCACATCCTCTGATCCTCAACCTATTGAGGACTTTTGCCTTCTTGTCATCATTGTTCTTCACTGTTCCTAATTTAGACTTATTATCTCAATATCCTCAGCACACAGCTCATCCAATCCATCTTATTAATGCAATATGAGTATGTTGACATCAATGATAACACTAGTTATCCTCATACTTGCAACATCTTCTATCTTCTATAACCCCCAAATTAGCTAGGTTTTTTGTTTTCCCGCCTCTTCTTGATACTGCCTAGGGTTCCCAAAATAGTCATAAATAGCAATTTTTGGCGGCCTCCAGCTACATTTTGAAATTCACAACTCCCTCCAAAAGTAGGTCAACTTCTGAGAAGCATAACTTTTGATCCGTGTGTCTGATTGACAAATCATTTTAAGCACTAGAAAGCTCGCGATGTGAATTATCACGTTGGAAATTTGTAAACAGATTTCCATCAACTTTTCAAGATGTTATGGGATGTTTTAGTGCCTCATATCTCATCTCAAAAAAAATTAGGGGCTTTTCAGAAAATAAAAACTTTAGTATCTTTCAGTTCACAAATTATCTTTGCCTAATTCCTCCACCAAAGGTCTTATATTTCCATTATGTAACTTTCTGTAAGTTTTTACTTCAATCCGTGCCCAAATGCAAACTTTCCTAAAATAGTAGGTACACTTTCCATAATAGGCAAGTTGTTATTTTTAGTAGTTTTGGAAAAAGTGAAAGTCCTACATCATTATTCTGGATATTATGGAACCAGAAACACTAATTATGGAAAGAAATGAAAACAACTACAATGATTTTGAATTAACTTCTTTTTGGGTGATGCAAGATTGCCCTTACACCACTGGGTGCTCCTACATCACCCCATTATAGTTTCAATGAAGGAGTGCAGTAGTGTGTTGAAAGGCTTCAAGTGATGTTTAGTATATTGTGGTCCGGCGATGATCAAAGAAATAGTTTGTGGTACTGCGGTAGGAAACAAGTCATGGTGATATAGTTGAATTTTTGAGACAATATTTATGAAATGGAGATAGAACAAACTATGAACTTTCTTAGACACAACCAATTCATGTCTTACACCCTCTACATGTTCATAAGTCAAGGGATAGTAGTTTGCAATCATTACATTTCATGGAGTGGGATTCTAAATAATTTTTGGTGTTGAGATACCCCTGCTACCAAGATAAGAATCATGTGAGGATCTACCTTAAGGCAATAAAGAGATACAGAGCTATGCCATGACTTACACCCCCTTGACAGTCGAACAAATATAATTAAAAGCAACAAAATAAAAGATCATTAACCGTGCTTAGACATTCACTTTAATTTTGCATCTATGGCCCATTGGCTCCAATAGTTACCATCCTATCTTGTTTTTATTGTTGATTCTATATGTTCCTTGGAGTCATAAAAGTAGACATGACAGACAACTCCATCACAAACAATCGATAAATCATGAGCCCCCAAAGCCAAAGAATTGGAAGGCCTCATTTGGTTCAAAATTGATAGTCATGAATTAGCAAATGATAGTCAATAGAATGGTAATAAAATCCTTTGTTGGCACTTCACATTGGAAACTCACTTTTTAAAATAAGTTAAAAGAATAGACAATCACTGCTAATCTCATTTTTTCAATGCCTATTGGTATCCTAGATGATATCACCATTAATAGAATTTTGTGGACTGTGTCTAGATGTATGATCTGTTGTAGATTTTGGTATTATCCCATCACTAGGGTCATATGTCCTTAGTAAGATATATCATTTCTCTTTGTCAAGCTATCTTAGTGATGCCTCAAATTAGTTTTTTTTTCCCATAATGCTCTTCATTTGTGTAATAATGTTGGCCAAGGTATTGGTAACGAAGTTGCCAAAGACATGGTGATATAGTTGAATTTTTGAGACAATATTTCTCATTGGCTCGATCAAATCAAAGAACACTTTTTTTTCCTTTTCTCTACTATTCTTTTATGAGTTGAGTAATTTGAAATTTGATTGTTGTCATTTGCAATGCATTTCTGTTGCATTTCAATCTAAAACATTTGATCCATTGTTGGATTGTTGTCACGTTTACAAACATAAAAATGTACATGTTCTAATATTTTTAACTTATGACAAGTCAAAGTAGGTTGTGCTCATTTAGTAACTGGTTGAAATTTTATTTGAATGTACTACTTCTTGATGTTCCCCTTGACTCATTATCATTTTTGTTTATCATCTTGCTTTTTGGCTAGCAATAAACATGTGATGCATCTGTTGTGATGTCCTATGGATGTTGTCTTCTTCCAAATTATTTTCAAACTATTTTGAGTTCTAGGTGTACATCTTGTGAAGACTTATGGCATATTTCTATGCTTAATTTTTTTTCCAAGGTTACAGTGAGCTGATAAATGCAATTATTCCAAAGGTAGTGGAAATAATTTTGGAACAATTATCTAAGTTCTCTCTTAATGTTTAGATTTATGTAATTTTTTATTTTGCAGATTTTTAATAGCCTTGTTTGACGAGTCTTGGAAATTGGTTTCAATTTACAAGGTAAAGCTTCCATCCAAAGCTAAGAAGATTGTGCCAAGTAGTTGTAGAGCCATGATTGGTCAAGTTATTGGTGGTGGAAGGATAGAAAATCCAATGCTCAAAGCTAGCAATGCATATCACAAATATAGGGTCAAAAGAAACTGTTGGCCCAAGGTTCGTGGTGTGGCAATGAATCTTGTTGAGCATCCTCATGGTGGTGGTAATCATCAATACATTGGGCATCCCAGTACTGTGCATTGTACATAGAAGGCTTAGCATGTACATGTACTTAATCATAATTAAACAATTATAGAGCTCTTATTATTTAAAAATGTCATCTTTTAGTTTCTTTTTTCTTTTGGTTGCTTTGTGTCAACAATTTATGGGGACTAGGTTGTAAACCATGTTTCCTATTATTGTTTCTTATCATATAGTGGTTTACTCTTGATTCAAAATTTTAGGAAAGACTTCTAACTAGGTTGTAATCCTTGTTTCCTTGTATTGTTAGACAAGGCAAATAATAAATTCAAAACTCAATACAATTTATTGTTTTAACAATGCCTTAATAGAAGACTCTAATAATGACTCTAACAAGCATAGACAAGGCAGTGAACTATTTGAAAAAATGCCTCAAAGAAATGTGCTCTCATGGTGATGGAATGCTATGAAAAGCACATTGAGACCACATTTCTTTGAGGCATTTTTTAAAATAGTTCACTGCCTTGTCTCATGGTGATGGAATGCCATCATAATCCATAGCAATTTTCTTGCCATGGCATTTTCTTGTAATAGCCCTCATGAGCTTGGAGATGTATCCCCTCCCTTTTATATATGAACATATATGCATACTAAACCCAGCTTTATTGATCCACCTACACCCAAAGTAGCTTAAGTGCTAACTTAGTGGCAAAATTTCAATGTTCAAGATGTCAACTAACAAAATGACCATAGACAGGCATTTTATTAAAACACGTAAAGCTCATGTGAATTATGATATATAAAATTACCAAAAACCATAGCAAAATGCTTTTTTCCTAATTGTTTTGGAAGTTATGTTTCTTTCAGCATCATTCATAAGAGACTTTTTAAGACAACTTTTAAAATAATATTTTCAAACCTTAACTAACACCATGATATGTGAATTTATCATTTTTGATCCCCCAAATAAATATTCTCATAAAATTAAGCTTATCACATGAACATCATGAAACAATAGAAAAATGAAAAATAAATATGATAGACAGAGAATGTTCAGGAGTTGAGTTACTTTACATCCTGAGGATCAAACTTGGCACCAAGGTTACTAAGTTTTGCATGAGCCTCTGCATAGTTCTTGAAAAATGCATCCTAATCAACTGTATATTTCTCAACATATACCTATAAAAAAATTTAAAATCCAATCAACAATTTCCTTATTATTGAAAGGAAATCAACTATAGGCATCCTCTAAAACTTTATATCAGATGCATATATCCTTTGAACTGAGTTGAATTATCTAGTAAAACGTTTCTCATTTTTTTCAAAAAGGAGAAAATGATTTCCTACAAGACTTAAGATATTGGCTTAGCATTATTAGTATGTTATGTCAATGGAAAGATTGATTCTTTTGACATATTTTATCAATATTCTTTAGCTTCTTTGAACTTACATAAGTTGACATCAAGCTTCCTTGGAGTTAAAGATGGATTTTAAAATGCCCAGTTTTGCCAAAATAAGGGCAGGTTAAAATCGAGTATTCTTTTTGAGCTTGAAGAACTAGAAAGAAAGAAGGAAATTATATTAACCACCACAAATGACTAGAGTAGGTCCATGGGGACTCTAAAGTACAACCAGTTAAAGAATCACCTTGAATCTAGGATCTTCAAAAAGAACAATGTCAATCGGCAATACCAGAAGATCTAGGCCTCTCCTCTCTTTTATGTCCTTCACAAAATCAAGGAAAAAAAACTTTTGGTCATTCATGATCAAGGTAAATTCTGGTACATGAGGTTCAATTCAGCTCTACTCTATACCTTGATATGAGAATTATCAAATTTAAGCCACACTATTGTCCATTATTGACCTCCTGGTGCCCCAGGACCATCTTTCTGCACCAAAAAAAATCACATGGTTATTCAAATTTACACTTTTCTAGACTACAACACTTCAGGAAGTTCCCACATTCCTTAATTGTCTTATTATGGAACCCTATAATTAAAAGTCAGGTGTCAATGTATTAACATTCGCCATATATGTTGAAACTTTATACCCAAATGTCAACCTTTTTTACAAGTGTAGAACTAAGCAGACTACCCCAATCAACCTACACCCAAAGTACTATATTCATTTATATTTACCTACTAAGGGTTATATCAAAATGCCCTAGGAGCATACCAAGTGGTATTAGTCTATCAGAGCATCTACTAATTTCTTGGCCTGTATTTGTCTACCAATGCAATAATGTGTGGCCATAATTATTTGATTTCTCAGACCTGTGGCTATCCTATTATTCAATTGTATCAATGAGAGCCATTTCTCTATTTGTCTAAGTTTGACATTATATATGGCCACTGGTTTTATTAGTAACACATGACAATTTAGTTATTTATCCAAATATTATAGCCAGTCATATAGAAATATGGCATATGGATACAGGGGTGTCATTTTAAAATAGGATACAAGAATATATGAATAATGGTATAGGTTATATCCCATTTAAATATAAGACTCTAGAGCTATAGGTAGAGGTACAGGGGTAGAACTAAAGTTTGTTGGTGACTATGCTTTAGAAGATTTGTTGAAATATATAATAACTGCCCTGGAATATTTATCCAGGAACTTCATCATCAATTTCCAACACCAAGATTGACTCTGAAAGAAAAAATGCTCTAGATTTATTAGGATACCATGATAAAGATTAAAGCAAAGACTGAGATCTATTTAAAAGCCACTGGCATGAAGATATTAAAGATGTCACATGCAAAACTCTAGTAGTTGGAGTAATGAATATAGTGCCAAAGAGGATAGTGAACTAGGGCAGATTTAGGAGATCTCTACATTATCTAATCATAGGCAAATACATCATTTATTTATTTTTTTAAAATTAAAATAAATCATTCTAAACCCTATATAGGATACATTAATACTTCAAAATCATCTAAAGGAATTTGAAATTATGCAAATATATGTCAATTAAATATCAGGATTACAAACAGTAATGCGAACATTGAGAAGAGTAGGAATGAGATAAGCAGTAATGAATCCTATGCCTTCTATCACACACATCTCCTTACTATTCTCTATCATTCTTTACTGAAACACTTCTCTATTTTTGTGGGCTACGCTTAAAAATAAAGTTTCAACCAAGGTTTTAGTGTATGTTTATTAAAATGAAAACTCCATTTTGGTGGGCTACATCTGAAAATAAGATTTGGATGAAAGTTTTAGAGTATGTTTATTAAATTTTTAGAGTATTTTGGTAGGCTATTGATACTTGATTCCTTAAATGATTTATTCAAATGGATTGTGACTAAATAAATGACTAACTATTTCATCATTTTTATGTGACTAAATAATTTTTTAGTCAATGACCAAATTAGTCATTTATTTACTCATTTATAGTTAAGTTACAAAAAATTAGTAGAATTTAGTCATTTTTAGTTGTTGGGACTAAAAGTTTTAGTCACTTAGTCATTTATTTGCCAAAAATTCTACTAGTGGATCATCAGGGATAACAATGAAGGTGTGCAGATCAGGAGAAAGTTTGCAAAGGCATATGAACAAGTAAACTTATGTTTATTATCAAAGGTAGAACCCAAAACCTTTTTTGATGCTAGCAAATATGATGGATGGATAAAGGCAATGGAAGAAGAATTGAATTAGATAGAGAAGAATTAGACTTGGGAATTGGTTCCTAGACCAACCAATAAAAATGTTATAGGCACAAAGTGGGTGTTTCAGAACAATTTGAATGAGGACGGTGAAGTTGTGAGGAACAAAGCAAGATTGGTGTGTAAGGGCTATTCTCAAGTTGAAGGCATTGATTTTGGGGAGACTTTTGCTCTGGTAGCACGGATGGAAGCAATTAGAATGTTTCTTGCTCTTGTTGCTCACAAGAATTTCAAAGTCTATCAGATGGATGTCAAGTTAGCATTTTTGAATGGTGATCTAGAGGAACAAGTCTACATTGAGCAACTAGATGGTTTCCAAATATCAAAAGATCTGGACAAGGTGTGCACACTCAAGAAATCTTTGTATGGTCTCAAGTATGCACCTAGATCTTGGTATGCTAGGTTGGATAAGTACTTACTTCAACAAGGCTTCAAGAAATGTACTACAGATAGTAATCTTTACATCAAGGAAGAAAGAGGTATGATATTGATAGTTGTAGTATATGTTGATGACATCATCTTTGATGGAGATGATGATTTGTGTAAAAGGTTTACAGAGGAGATGCAAAGAGAGTTTGAGATGTCAATTTTTGGTATGATGTGTTTCTTCCTTGGACTTCAAATTGCTCAGCTAGATGCTGGTATCTTTATTTCTCAAGCTAAGTATGTTAAAGAGATGTTGAAGAAATTTGGTATGGAGAAATCCAAACTAGTAAGTACTCCTATGATTACTGGTTGTCACTTGAGCAAATATAATGAGTCTCCCAAGGTTGATCAAACTTCCTGCAGGTCTATGATTGGAGGGTTATTGTACTTGACTACTTCTAGAACCGATATCATGCATACAATATGTATATTTTCTAGATATCAAGCTAATCCAAAGAAAACACATGAGAATGTAGTGAAAAGAATATTCAGATACTTGAAGGGAACCCTAGATTATGGATTATGATATCTAAGAGGTAATGACATTGATCTGAGTGCCTACACTGATGTTGATTGGGCGAGATGTGTTGATAATAGAAGAAGTACAAGTGGTGGTGCTTTCTTTTTTGGAATCAAATAGGTTTCATGGAAAAGCAAGAAGTAAGATTCAGTGCATGCCCTTTGAGGTAGAGGCAAAAACCAAAGGAAATGATGATGAAAACATAATATAATGTCACCTTGTAGTGAATATATCATGGGACGAAGATGCTATTCATTCTATGATGAAATGGGTGCTCAAATCTACAAACACAAAAACATAAACCACACAAATCTGCTCTTGCAACATAATGAAAGCCTTAAATCACCTTGAAAATACTTGAACATCACAATTGCCATTGAGTCTACAAATGAATGCCTAAACATGCTTTTATATGCAACTAAAAACACTCCTGCCAAGATTTTAGTAATTCAAACTTACCATGTCGGCAACGGACCCAAATAATGGTCATAAACCAACACCCAAAAATTGGGGCTGCCCAAAAATAGGGCAGGACTAGGGCACAGGTGCCCAAGTGCTCCCCCCTATTTTGGGTATGGTATAGCTCAAGGGGTCCTCCTAGGTCCCATTTGTTATGTTACCTAGGGATCATTCCATCGGGATGCCAAATGCATGCAAAAGACCTAGGAGCTAAACCTTATGAGGGAAAACCCCCCAAAGGGACATTTTCTGATGTTACAATATGCATGGGATCAATTTGATTCATTGTCCATACCTAGACAATTGACTCCCATCTTGGGTTTGTCTCAACCATTTAGGTTACCTTTGTAGTGAGGAACTTGTGACTCCTTGCCACCTCCTTCCACTCTAGGTTATTACACAATTGAACCACATTTACCATTCTAGGTCCATCATGGTTCACAACATCTAAATCAATTATCATATAAGAAAGAATCATATACATACTATCATGGCACCCTTGCATTTGTTAAATAATATAGTTTACCTTGAGTGGTATCTCAAACCCCTTCCAAAGTTAAGTAAAGATTCCATTCTTACCGATTAAAGGAAAGAGTAGTTCTCCTACTAATTACCACATAAGATAATTATGATTCCACATATATCACCTTTTCAAGCAAAGGGATTATGAAAGTTATGGTCAGTGTCTTCCCATTATTAACCTCATTCAGCCTTATATAGAGGCTATCATAAAATTGAGAGCTTTAAACCCTGTTAAACACATGGCTGATTTTGGCCCTTTCATATTATTAGCCTAAGCTATGAAAGCATAAACAATCATTAAACATTTAGGTTTCATCCATAATGTCTTCAAGCCTTACACAGAGGTGTCTCATAGATATGTATCAGCCTTCCTGGCCACAGGATATGTGACTGTTTACAGTTTACACTATGGTCTGACTTTAACAGCTATAGCCATATTCATAATTACATAATACATGCAAGCTAATGCTCGGACACCTAGCCTAGAGCTAAATCATTATATTAACAGTCATTATATGACTCTAGGCCTTCGTGGCCATAAATAAAAAGATTCATAAGTGCATCATTTCATTGCCATTCAGCCTCTTAGGGCCACAAGTAGGAGAATATAACTTAAGACTCCAGAGGCACTTCGGCCTCCATGGTCTGATTTGGAAATAATGACTATTTCATACAATACATATACAATATCATTCGACCTATAAGGCCAACAATGTAATTAAAGATTTCTTTACATTCATGCTTGGCTTCCATGCCTTGAGCGAATATCAAGTTGATAAGAATAAATATATAGTCTCGGCCACAGGCGTAGAGCAAGGCTATCAAAATGAAATAAACCATGGGTGTGGCTCAGCCTTCAGCCTCAAGCACACCACCCTGTCACACAATAAAAATATTTATGGCTTACCACCCCTTGGCATGAGCTCTTGACACTAAAAAAAGTAGAGCTTACGGCTTGGCCTTTGACCTCGAGCCTCATGACACAAACAAGAAAGAATGAATTTGTGGCTCAGCCTCTGGGCTATGAGCCCCACAACTATATACATAGTCAAGGATATAAAGGTTTCATAGCTTAGCTATGTTAGTTTCAAGACAAACAACTGAGAGGGGGGGTGAATTAGTTATCCCAAAATTTTCCTTTTATTAACCACTTAAATTCAACAGCATAATAATAAATCAATCATGGAAATACAATGCAACAATTCAAGAGCAGAAACACATTAGACACCAAGATTTTAATGTGGAAAACCCGGTTAAGGGAAAAACCATGGGGTGACTAACCCAAGATTGTATTTTCTATTAAAAGAATAAGAAGAATAAAATGGTACATGCCAATTAGGGCTCACTACCTGAGCACACTGCTCACAAGAGGCCCACTGCCTACATGAGACACACTGTCTATAGAATAATAAATATTACATACTTGAATTGAAGAATAGCATCTTCACCATGCTTGAGTCAGTTCCATTTAAGCTCAATACTTCTACTCTGCCTTTCATTGGTCTCCTCTCTACCACACTCTCATCTCCACCAAGATGTTTTTGAAATGACTTCACAACTCTTATTTATACAAGACATCGACTTTGGGATAATCATCAAAGTCAGTATACTTTACAGAGAAAATACACAAATACAACTTAATTTATTACAGAAGACTCCATGTGAATCACCACACTATTGGCCACACAGATCTGGGACTTAAATCTTCTTTGAGGAACATGCCATGCTTCGTAGAACATCTTCAAGATCATCCACAAGATGTGTAAATCATCTAGTCTGCCAAGTTTAGGAAGAACATCATCATCCTGAAGTAATTCTTCAATTACAAGATCCATCTTTAATGGGGACCACCAACACAAACTAGACACAATCTAGAGTCCCCCAGAAGCTTGCCTAAATCACCAAGAACATCCACACTACTTCTGCTTACTGAAATCATTCTCTTCTTCATCTGAAACCTCAAGAACATAGTCTGTCATCACTATCATATTGGAATAAGTGCTTGTGGACCTCCAGACCATGAACCAATTGAGTTGTCAATTCTCATTGACTTCCTAAACACTCCACCAAATCTGCAGAACAAGATATTATATTTCTGGATCTCACCAGACCTATTTGTGTCACTCTGTCACCTTTGAACCTCTACCAGAACTGGTTTTAATCATATGGCCATAACTTCTTCAAATCTTCATGTGGACCTCTCAAATCTTTACTGGATCACCTTTAGACACATATCTACAAACCCTTTGATGCGCATCCTCTAATCTTCATCTTAGCTGGGATCTTCACTTCATGGAGCTTCACTGTCTTCACTGTTCTTCTCTGTTTCTGATAGGACTAATTTTCTCAATATCCTCAGTATACAACTCATCCAATCCTTGACATCAATGCAATAGGAGTATGTTGACATCAATGACAACACCGGTTAGGCCCATACTTGCAACAAGCTATCATGCCTTGAGCCTCAAATATTAAACACAGTAAAAAAAATAGGGATTATATAGCTCACCTATCATGCCTTGAGCCTCAAGCAATATACATAGACAATAATATAACTGGCCGTAAGGCCTCAATACAATAGAGAATGAAAAATTCTAAGAGATATCTATATACGTAATGTACTCATTACCTGAATGCACTTCTCTCTCTATGGAATTACACAATGCCAGCCACTGTAGATGGTCTCCTTCTCCCAATACAACGCAACCTCTCTCTATGCTCCAAGAATCCTCCTTCTCCTCTCCTTTTTTCTTCTTTTTCCTTCAAAAACTATATGATGATCATCCTCCTCTTCCACGAAGACTTTAGGGATTATCACTACAACCAATCCCACATGCCTATTTTCAAGCCAACTACCACCCTCTACCAAGGTGGTGTGAGCGGTTTCTCCCACTCAACCCACTACCATGATCTATACTTGGTAAAACATGACATTTGTTAGAAGTGAGCTTGAAGGTCCCATTAGTTATAATGTCATCTCTATTAAAATAGTAAACACAATAGCATAGCATGATATTCAATATCAAGCTTATATAATTATATTATAATATTATTTCATGCATCAACTAGATGTATGAGAATACTAAAATTAACCAAAATATCATTTTCTGACATCACCTCCTACAAGAAGATAGAGTCATCATGCGATTTAGGGATCGAGCTCCACTCTCCATTTATCTCCAAGGATCCAAAACTTAATAGACCAAAAATGGATTTATAATCCTAGATAAAAAAATATTAAGAGTGATAAGATTATGCTCTGACAAAACAAGATAAACTCTCAACTCAATTTGACTTTCTAAGAATGTCATTAGTTGAGTCAATACAACATTGTCGAAATGACTAAATCGACAAGATGACACAAAAGGAAAATCAATTGGCCAAGAAGAAGTGTAACTTATGCCAACTTACATGGTTTGAAAAGACAAAATATCTAACACTCAGATGGCTACTAACCCCACTTCCCAACATCTAACTCTTCCTCCAGGATGATACTCTCCTTCCTTCTTTGAAGGATGTTACATTTTCCTATTCACACTCAGGATGACAAAACCATGATCAGTGCATCATTATCATAACCCATATTTCAAATTATTTAATGTTCAAAACTAATTAACATTAGTCATTAACCTCATAATCAAAGGTCAAATAAGATATTTCCACAATATCAAATCATCAAACTCTTAACTAATCCTCTTGATTACCAAGTAAGAGTAAGATTAAGCTAATCATAGGTTAGGGATGTAACATACCTCCCCCCATAAGAATTATTTTCTCCGATTATTTAATGTCTCAAAAGTTAATCATCATAAAAAGAAATATATTTCAAGACCATAATAAGTAAGTTTTTCAGAAAAGATGAGGAAATTTACTCTTAAGAGAACTTTCTCTCCCACTGTGAAATGCCTTTCAATGCACTTAGCATCTGTATAACTCTTTTGTATATCATTAGCTTCCGCTAGCCTTCTCTTGATTAGATGTACTTGCTCTTCCATTTCTGATAGCATTTCTAGACCAAGGCTAACCCTATCTTCCAGCTTGTCCCAGATTATAAGGGTTTGGCACTTTCGTGCATATAATGCCTTGAATGGAGCCATCTTAATAGCTAAGTGATAGGAATTATTGTGGGTGAATTGCACCAGAGGAAAATAATCCTCCTGTTTGTATTGTTGATCCATGTAGTACACTCGTAATATGTCCTCCAACACTTGGTTCACCCTTTCAATTTGTCCACCCATTCAAGATGATAAGAAGAGATTATGTTCAACTAGGTACCAAGTGAAGAGAATAAGGTTTGCCAAAATCTTGATGTCATTTGTGCATTCCTATCTAAGATAATCTTCTTAGGAATGCCATGTAGTCTGAAAATATCTTAAACAATTTTTTTAGCAATGATGGGTGCCCCATCCGTCAAGTTTCTAGGTATAAAATAAGTGGCTTTGGTGAGTCTATCCACCACAACCAAGATAGTATTATGACTATACCTTGACATAGGAAGCCCTTGCACAAATCCATGCTTATAATTTGCCATTTCCACTTAGAAATTTCATGAGGAAATAATAATCCTGCCAAGTGATGGTGTTCCACCTTTACCCTCTGGCATTCCATACAAGTAGCTACAAAATTTGCAGCATCCCTCTTCATTCCTTTCCAAAGATATAAGGGTTTCATATCAGCAAGTAACTTGGTTACTCCAAGATGCCCAGAATATGGTACAGAATGAACCTCTTTCCATACCATATTCCTTAACTCTGCTGAGTTAGGTACATACATCCTTCCTTTAAACCTTAATAACCCATCTGGTTCAAGGTGAAATTCTTCATTTCATAGATTCTAAGGGTTTTCCTCAAGGGCTTTTTTTACTTGCTCATAAAACTCATCTCCCTTAGATTTTTGTAACACCTGATTCTTACAATCAGAATGTATGGGGATCATGGAGGAGAGGTGCCCCCTCCTACTCAAAACATCTGCCACCTGATTTTCTTTTCCTTGTATATATTTTATCTCAAAATCATAATATGAGATGAATTCCAACCATCTTATTTCCCAAACATTAAGATGGGGTTCAGTGAACAGATATTTGAGTCCTTGGTGATCTATTTTCAGCTTGAAAGTTTTCCCAAGTAAATACTGTTTCCACATTTGAAGTGCATGAATGATTGCTGTAAGTTCCAAATCATTTGGGGCATAATTTTGTTCATAAAAGATGGCTTCCATTTATGTTGAAATACGAGAGTTTCATACTAAACTTAGTATTCATTCTCATAAGTATATAATTATCTAGGAGAAATAGTACCTTGAACAAACCCGGTAGGCACTTACTACTTCTTACAAAATAAAACAACTTACTTCTTGTTTAGTTTCTCCTTTTTCAATCAAGAATCAACATATATTTTAAATACATTAGATGCATCATAGTTAACATAAAACTATTCATTAATAGTCAAGTTCTGTTATAGGGAATTTGTGACTCCATGTCACCTTATTCCACTTACCAATCATGTCAAAAGTCAACCATATTCACCACCCTAGGTCTAGTATGCATGGGATCAATTCGATTCATCGTCTATACTTAGACAATTGACTCCCATCTCAGGTTTTTTTAACCAATTAGGTTACCTTTGTAGCGAGGAACTTGTGACTCCTCACCACCTCCTTCCACTCTAGGTTATTACACAATTGAACCACATTTACCATTCTAGGTCCATCATGGTTCACAACATCTAAATCAATTATCATTTAAGAAAGAATCATATACATACTATCATGGCACGCTTGCATTTGTTAAATAATATAGTTTACCTTGAGTGGTATCTCAAACCCCTTCCAAAGTTAAGTAAAGATTCCATTCTTACCGATTAAAGGAAAGAGTAGTTCTCCTACTAATTACCACATAAGATAATTATGATTCCACATATATCACCTTTTCAATCAAAGGGATTATGAAAGTTATGGTCAGTTTCTTCCCATTATTAACCTCATTTGGCCTTATATATAAGCTATCATAAAATTGAGAGCTTTTAACCTTGTTAAACACATGGTTGATTTCAGCCCTTTCATATTATTAGCCTGAGCTATGAAAGCATAAACAATCATTAATCATTTAGGTTTCATCAATAATGGCTTCAAGCCTTACACAGAGGTGTCCCATAGATATGTATCACCCTTCGTGGCCATAGGATATGTGACTATTTACAGTTTACACTATGGTCCAGCTTTAATAGCTATAGCCATATTCATAATTACATAACACATGCAAGCTAATGCTCGGCCACCCAGCCTAGAGCTAATTCATTATATTAACAGTTGTTATATGACTCTTGGCCTTCATGGCCATAAATAGAGAGATTCGTAAGTGCATCATTTCATTGTCATTCAACCTCTTAGGGCCGCAGGTAGGAGAATATAACTTTAGACTCCAGAGGCACTTCGACCTCCACAGCCCGAGTTTGAAATAAAGTCTATTTCATAGAAATACATATACAGTATTATTCAGCCTACAAGGCCATAAATATAATTAAATATTTCTTTATGTTCATGCTCAGCTTCCATGCCTTGAGCGAATATAAAGTTGATAAGAATAAATATATAGTCTCAGGTACAGGCCTAGAGAAAGGCTATCGAAAGGAAATAAACCATGGGTGTGGCTCAGCCTTCGACCTCAAGTACACTACCCTATCACAGAATAAAAAGATGTATGGCTTGCCACCCCTTGGCATGAGCTCTCAACACTAAAATAAATAGAGCTTATGTCTCAGCCTCCATCCTCGAGTCTCATGACACAGACAAGAAAGAATGAATTCATGGCTCGACCTCTCAGCCATGAGCCCCATAACTATATACACAATCGAGGATATAAAGGTTTGATAGCTCGGCTATCATGCCTTGAGACTCAAATATTAAACACAATAAAAAATATAAGGATTATATAGCTCGGCTATCATGCCTTGAGCCTCAAGCAATATACACAGTCAATAATATAACTGACCATAAGGCCTCAATACAACAGAGAATGAAAGATTCTAAGAGATAGCTATATACGCAATGCACTCATTACCTAAGCGCACTTCTCTCTCTATAGAGTTGCACAATTCTAGCCACTATAGATGGTCTCCTTCTCCCAACAGCATAGCCTCTCTTTATGCTCCAAGAATCCTCCTCCTCTCCTTTTCTTTTCTTTTTCCTTCAAAAACTATATGATGATCATCCTCCTCTTCCAAGAAGACGTTAGGGATTATCACTACAACCAATCCCGCATGTCTATTTTTTAGGAAACTAGCACCCTCTACCAAGGTTGTGAGAGTGGTTTCTTCCACTTGACCCCCTACCATGATCCATACTTGGTCAAACATGACATTTGTTAGAATATAGTGAGCTCGAAGCTCCCATTAATTATAATGTCATCTATATTAAAATAGTAAACACAATAGAATAGTATGATATTTAATATGAAGCTTATATAATTATATTATAATATTATTTCACACACCAACTAGATGTATGAGAATACTAAAATTAACCAAAATATCATTTTTCAACATCACCTCCTACAAGAAGATAAAGTCATCATGCGATTTAGGGATCGAGCTTTGCTCTCCCTTTATCCCCAAGGATCTGAAACATAATGGACCAAAAATGGATTTATAATCCTAGATCAAAAATATTAAGAGCAATAAGATTATGCTCTGACAAAACAAGACCAACTCTCAACTCGATTTGACATTCTGAGAATGTTGTTAGTCGAGTCAATACAACATTGTCGAAACGACTAAATTGACAAGAGGACACAAAAGGAAAATCAACTAGCCAAGAAGAAGCGTAACTTACACCAACTTACATGGTATGAAAAGACAAAATGTCTGACACTCATATGGCTACTGACCCCACTTCCCAACATCTAACTCTTCCTCTAGGATGATACTCTCCTTCCTTCTTCAAAGGATGTTACATTTTCCTGTTCACACTCAAGACCACAAAACCATGATCAGTGCATCATTATCATAACCCATATTTCAAATTATTTAATATTCAAAACTAATTAACATTAGTCATTAACCTTATAATCAAAGGTCAAATCAGATGTTTCCACAATATCAAATCATCAAACTCTTAACTAATCATCATGATTACCAAGTAAGAGTAAGATTAGGCTAATCATAGGTTAGGGATGTAACAATATTACAGCATCATCTTGTTGTATACAAGTGTTGTGGATGAAGCAAACTCTAAAGGATATCAAGGTACTATTGATGAGCCTTTTCCTATTTTGTGTGACAATACAAGTGCTATTAATATTTCCAAAAATCTAGTGATGCATTCTAAAACCAAGCATATAGCAATCAGGTATCACTTTTTGAGAGAGAAGGTTGTAGATAAGGAAGTAAAGTTGGAATATGTTCCACAAAGGATTAGATTGTAGATATTTTCATAAAGGCTCTTGTAAAGGATACTTTTGAAGATCTCCAATAGAGACTAGGGGTAATTTCCCCTCCTCCTTACCAAATGTATAGTGGTGCATCTGTCCACGGGGAATTCATGCTATATCTTTTTTCCTGGATTGATGGTGGCTACCTCTCAGGGGGAGCATTTAGTGATTTTTTCTAATAGGGGGAGCCTTGAGTTGTTTCAATAAAAATGTATAACTTGAAAGTTAAGAAAAAGTGCATCTTAAGGAGAAAATTTTTGTGCTCTAAGGAAGAGAAGAAGTTGCCCTTTTTCCTTGATATCAAAGGGGGAGAGAAAGAAAAGTACATCTAAGGGGGAGTATGTGTTGCCATTAATGACAAAGGGGGAGATTATTGGCAATATGTGTTCTCATTATGTTGTCATTGATATCAACACTTAGAATAAGGTCAACACTCAGTTTAAGATGATGAGATACAAGTATGGTAACAAATATATAGTAAGATACAATGGTGATGTTGATGTTCATGGTTGGGTGTCTTTTTCTGATCAGTAAAGATGATTTCATCATGAACTCTTAAGATGAGAATTTGAAGTTTATGGGTGGATATCATGTCCTTTTCGGTGACTATAAAGAAGATATTTTAAGATGGGAATTATAAGTTCATGGTTGGATGTCATGCTCTTAGTCAACAGAGACAGAATTCATTAAGTATGATGGTTGATAGCAAAGAAGACATATTGATATGGGAATTAGAAGCACTAAGATAAATGATGATACATTAAGATTTATTGAGGATGAGAAGATGTTGTTGAGGGCCTATGCCATGTTTTATGACACTCCATGTTGGTTCTAAGGATGGATGTGTTGTTACATGAAGGTTTTGGCCTTCAGAAGTTGGTGAAGGCTTCTACCACAAAGAGATGATTGAAAGATTATCTGGTTAAATGCGTCACATTTCTCCGCATTTGAAGATATGGTCATGTAGTTTAGAAGTTAAGTTTAGTGTGATGTAAAGGTGATAAACCCAAATTTTTAGGTCGTTTGTCCCTTCATAGTGAAAGTTATGAGAGGTAGTGAAAGTTATGAGAGGCAGAGTTCCAGTCTGTACTCTGGCAGAATTGAGTGATGATAAAGATTGTTTGGAATGATCTGCATTCCTTCGCAGTAATAGATATGGATTTGTGGTTTTGAGGATATGTTCACAAAAATGTATGAGTGCATCCATGTGAGTTTTAGGTGTCTTGGTGGTCTGTAAGTCTAGTTTTCTAATGACAATTGTGATATAGATGGTTCTAGATGCCTAGTTAATTCCCAGGACACTTACGGATAATGTGTGCCAACTTGGCATGGCATGAAATGGTACAAATATGGATGGAAGAAGGTCTTGATGATCCTATGATGTTTCTTTTTTCTCCACAATGTGTTTTATTCCTTCTTCGAAACTAGATGTGGTCTAGAATGATGATGTTGTTGGGTTATACTTTTGCCTGGCCAACTAAGGAATGTTGATGGCGTGTGGCTCAAAGTTCTTGTTGTGTAGTGTTAGAGGAGTGTTTCAAGATGTTTTATGAGTCACACCAACTCATCTGAGAGAAGAAAAAGTAATGTTTGATCATTCAAGAGTACCACCAAGATTGTGAAGACTGATGTGCCACAAGCTTCATGTTTTCTTGCTTAAGGGTGACCTAATTCAAATTTGTGTAGTGTGTAGATGGTGTTAATTAAAGGATGTTTAGGACTAGACTAAGCATGTATTGGGATCGACAAGGTGTGTGTTCTCTTTTGGAGTAGTGTGTAGTTCATGATAGGGCTTAGCCTATGCATGTTTCATGGTGTGTGACCTCTGGCCGACTTGTAAATTGTAATATTCTTGATGTATTGGATGACTTGTAATAAGATCAATGTAATGTCATGTATATATTGTAAACCTAGTTGATCTAGGTGAAGTATGATTACGGAAATGAAAATATGAAAGTGTAAAGAGAAGAATATGAATATCATGTGCATTGTGATGTGTGACTGAAGGAGAAAGAGTAGAAGTGTTAAAAGGCTGCCCTAATTCATCTTGAAGATATTTTAATGATAGGAGGGAATTAAAGAAAGTACCTAATTGATCCAATCATCAGAAGAAGCAAAATTGCAATCATCAAAGGTGTGAGCTTCAATGTCATTTTTCAGGTAGTAGAAGGACTGTCATACTATAATAATTTCTAAGTTTGTTCTCAATGTAGGGAGTAGTTGCTTCCTTGGGAGTGACCCTAAAACAAATCTTCAATGAGTAGTAGCTTCTTTGGGTTGTAGCCCTAAAACAAAGTCTGCAGGGAGTAGTTACTTCCTTAGGTTGTAGCCCTAAAACAAAGTTATAATTTTGAGCTTCATATATTGTGAGTTAATCCTCACCATGGTTTTTCCTTTCTTGGGTTTTCCACATATATCTAGTGTTATGTGTTGATGTGCATTGTTTTGATCTTTCATGTTTATATTGATGTTGTATTGCTTAAGTTTTAATCTATTCTAGAGGATTTGAAGTTTGTTTAGATACTGATTCACTCCCCTCTCTCAGTATCCTAGTGTGTTCAACAAATTGCAGTATATCTCCCAATTGTAACTTGTGGAGAGGAGATATGCTAGACAAGTTAACTTGTCCATCAAGCACGGGTAGTTGTAACAGTTGTGAAGTAACCACTAGTTGAATCTACATTTTTTGCACACCAAGAACTCCTTTATTGAATCTACTAGAGAGAAGGAGAAGGATGTATCTTGTTCTTTTTGTAAACTCTCCCCTGCATCTACATTTACTTTCTCCTCTTGCTGATTAGGGTTACCCAGTTGTTCTTTATTCTCTAGAGGAGGACTATCTTGCACAACATTATGATCAGGAGATGCATTTCCTTCACCTTGTGCATCTTGTTCCTTTTTCTCCTCTTTTGGATTTTGTTGATCTATGTTATGTAGAGGATATACAACATTGTGAGGTTGCAGTGGAGAAACTTATGGTTGTTCCACATTCTCAGTTACTTTCACTCCTTCAAGTATTTTCTTTGTCACTTCTTCAATCTCCTTCTGAATCTTATCTCTATCATCTTTTTCCATGCTCATAAGAGTATCTACCCTATGCTATGTCTTTAGCCCCTAAGCTTGCATTTTGAGAAATTTTATCTTTTTCTTCTTGGGAAATAGTAGATCCAGCCTTATCAAGAGCTTGTTGTCTTAGCTCTTCATCCATTTCAATGGCTCTTTCTCTCCTCTACCTCAGAGCTTGAGCTAGGCTTTCTGGAACCTTTTCAATAATATCACTCAAGGGGACATTATATTTGATCATGTACATTAGTATAGCCTTCTCAATTGTCCTTTGATCTATAGTGGGCACAAATGGATATAGTTTTGATGTATCCTTTAGTAGACCATGATGTATAATTCCATTAAAAATAGCCTCTAACTAGAGAGGGTCTTGTTGAGGTGTCACTGAAGGAGTTTGCTTTGTTTTCTTTTCTTTCTTCTTCAACTTAGAGGTTCCTTCCTCTCCCTCTTCTTCCTCTTCAACCTCTTCTATTTGAACCTTCTTTCTTTTGGCTAGTTGTTTGGGTCTAGCATGCTTTTTCTCTGTAGTTTTCATCTAAGCCAAGGTTTTATATGCAGCTCTTCTTCTAATGGATGTAGTCTGTGTAGACCTAAAGAGTTGTGGAACATTTGTAGCTACAGAGGTGGACCTATTGGTCCTTCTAGGTACTTGGGTAGCTAGTTGATTAGCAGGAGAAGATTGAGAATCCACCATAGGGGATTTTGATGTAGATTTTGGTGGAATAGCCCATTCATTATGTAATTCTTCTTTGTTTTTCTCAAGATTTTCTTCTAAACTTTTCTTATGCATCTTGTTTATTATTTCATCATAGATCCCAAACCTTTCTACAATTGTATCCTTGGGTTTTCTAAGAAGAATATCGACATAGGTCTTTATTTCCTATGCAGAGACCTAATAAGGTAGCGTAGGGATCCATGTAGTCCTAGGTTCTACCACTTCCATGTAGGTATAGTCCTTATCAACCAAAAAGGTTATTTGTTCCTCATATTGTCTTACAACACTGAAAGCAACTCTACCCCTAGCTTGCATGTCAAATTATAGGGTTTTGAAGAAGCCCCAATACATTGTACTACAATTTTTTGCATATCTAAAGCCTCTCATATGATTCTTAATTTGTGCAGCAATAGGAATATGTTGTTGCCAGACCTTTCCTCTAAACCTAAATGATTCATTCAAAAGTAAAATACAAGCCAGATGATAAGCATACCATACTTGAAATTGTTGGGAATTAAGGTGTCTCAACATTGGCAATTCCTTGTATTAATTCATTGTATTTATTTATTTATTGCCTATTGTATAATTAGGATGCAAATCCTATGTTGTCATATTGTGGGAGTTGGCACGGTGATGTGTCATCCTACATGGCATATGACCACATGTAAATTTGTCCTCACATGAGGTGATAGACATCCCACTTAGTGGTAGGAATATTTTGCCATGTATTAGCATCTTAGAATGTGTGTAAGGGAATATTGACCGAAACAGTCATGATAGATTCCTATGACAAAGTTATGACATGTAAGAGTTAGAAATAGAAGATACTATGACATGTGAAGACATGTGTTGAAAAGCATATTTGAAAAAGGCATCTTTGGGTGCCCTAAGGTGGACTATGACATGTTGTAAGAGAATGTGCTATTTATAGCCTGTGTATGACAGATTCTATGATGGTTGTAAGAGTCATAAGAGCATCTATCATAGCCCATTTTGGAAATAGGTGACCTCCTTGGGATGGGGTGACTTGACAAGTGTCAGGAGCATCCTACAGTGTTGGACAAGTGTCCATAGGTGTGAGTTTTGGGCCATGAGGTGATGTTGGATGCCCATCTCAATGTGCAGCCATTCTTTCCTTGTATTCTCTACATAAATAGGTGCTTTGGAGAGGAGAAGTACTATAGGTTTTGACAGGTACTGTTATGCTACTGAAACATCTCTAGATATGAGTGTTGAAGACTCCTATAAGAGCATTGGCTCTATGATTGTATTGTAACCTTCTTTATTTATAGAATATATTTGAGCTATGTTTTGGAGTGTGGGGGTTTTCACCCATATAGGTTTTCCCCACGTATATCTTGTGTCTCTCTTCTTCTGTCCTACATTCTTGTGTATGTGTTTGCTGCAATATCTCTGTTAGTGGGTTAAAATAGCTATAATTGTAAAGATCAAATTGAATTTGTACTCTTCTCCCCTCATTAGATTAGTGTAGGAAGTGATTTCTGCACACCTAGCTTCCTTTCAGTTGGTATCAGAGCCTGGCCAGTTTTGGTTCTAGCTACTAGGTAGGGGTTTTTTGAGCTAATCTTAGGTTGAGTGGGAGTGTTGTGCAGAGCATTTTGTATCTTATTGTAGCAAGGAGATGGCAACCACATCTAAAAGATTAGAGGTGGAGAAATTTAATGGCACTAATTTCAAGTTGTGGAAACTCAAGATGGAGGACCTACTTGTTGATCATGACCTATGGGAAACTGTATCCAGTGTAAAACCTACAACAATGACACAAGCTAATTGGGACCTCAAAGATTAGAAGGATAAGGGTCTCATAAGACTCTATCTTGTTGACTATGTCCTGTTGAATGTCCATGAGGAGAAGAGCACGAAAGACCTTTAGAAGAAGCTGGGTGATGTTTATCAGGCTAAGTCCTTGGTAAACAAGCTTTTTCTAAAAAAGAAGTTGTTCGCTCTGAAGATGGAAGATGAAGGATCTATTACAGACCACATGAATGCTTTTAACATGATTGTTGCACAGTTGACATCTGTGGGTGTGAAAATGGATGAGGAGGATCGATGTATGACCCTGCTTTGTTCTTTGCCAGATTCATGGGATCATCTTGTCATGGCTATCGAAAGCACCACTACCACCTTCAAGATGGAAGATGTGGTGTCCTCGTTGTTATCTGAAGAAATACAAAGGAAGACATCTGAGTTAGCCAAAGATGCTCTTGTGGTTCATGGAAGACCCAAAGAGAAAGGGAAGAAGAAGGACAAGAAAGGTGAAAAGGGTAGATCCAAATCCCGTGGGAGATCCAAATCTCCTAGAAAGTCCAAGGCTTTCTATTGGAACTGTGGGAAAATGGGGCATTTTTGAAAGGAATGCAAAGAGGAAAAGAAAAAGAAAAAGAAGATTGTCCCCTAATTCATATTCTGACAGGTCACAAGATGATGGTGATACCTTCATCGTAGCCTTAGCCACCCATGCATCTGATGATGTGTGGTTGATTGATTCTGGTGCATCATTCCACATGACCTCACTTCAAAGCTAGTTCATGAAGTATGAAGAGTTTGATAGTAGAAGAGTGTACCTAGGTGATGATTCTCATCTGATGATTGTTTGTCATGGAAGAGTCTCAATCTAATTCCCTGATGGATGAGTGAAGCATATCATTGGGGTTATGCACATCCTAGGCCTAGCACGGAACCTACTTTATGTAAGTATGTTGAATGATGCAGGTGTGCAGGTTGTCTTTTCAAAGGATGGATGCAAGATGACTAGAGGATCTATGGTGCTTCCGAAGGGTACTCGGAGAGGTACTCTATTTCAGCTGGAGGCATGCACTTCACAGTGCAATAGTTCTTCTGACTTGACAAAAAGAGCTGCAGTCACTTCATCCACACCATCTGAACAAGCAGTGAAGAAATCTGTTGTAACTAGTTCTGATGGTAGTGCACATGCTATGAAAGATAAATTTCTTGCTGAAAAGACTATGCTATGGCATTTGAGATATGACCACATTGGTGAGAAGGGTCTTAGAACCTTGAAAAAAAAACCTCATTAAGGGGTTAAATGATTGTAACCTCAAGTTCAACTTTTGCAAACATTGCATATATGGAAAGCAAAATCGTGTTCAGTTTTACTCTAGTTCTCACAAGTCTTCTGGTGTACTGGATTTTATTCATTCTGATGTGTTTGGTCATGTTAATGTTCCTTCAATTTCTAAATCTATATATTTTGTATCTTTCATAGATGATTATAGTAGAAGGACATGGTTTTATTTGTTAGTTTTAGGATGGACAACTGAGAGAGAGGTCAATCAGTTGTCTCAAAACTTTCTTTTCTTTAAACACTTAAATCCTTCTTGTATTTCAATAGCATAATAATAATTCAATCATGGAAGCACAATGCAATAATTCAAGAGCAGAAACACATTAAGACATATGACACCAAGATTTTAACATGGAAAACCTGGTTAAGGGAAAAACCATGGGGTGACTAACCCAAGATTGTATTCTCTATTAAAAGAATAAGAGGAACAAAATGGTACTGGTCAATTAGGGCTCACTACCCGAGCACACTTCTCACAAGAGGCCCACTGCCTACAGGAGACACACTGTCTATAGAATAATAAATATTACATACTTGAACTGGGGATTAGCATCTTCACCATGCTTGAGTCAGTTCCATTTAAGCTCAATACTCCTGCTTTTCTTTTCACTCTTCTCTCTATTGCTTTCTCATCTTCACATCCATACTTTGAAATGACTTCACAAATCTTATTTATACAAGACATCGACTTTGGGATAATCATCCAAGTTGGCATAATACATACTTTATTTTATTATAGAGCAATTACACAAATACAACTTGACTTATTACAAAACTTCATGCCTATCACCACACTGTCGGCCACACATATCTGGGACTTCAATCTTCTTAGAGGAAAATGCCATGATTCATAGAACATCTTCAAGATCATCTGCAAGATGTGTAAAACATCCAGTCGGCCATGATTAGGAAGAGCATCATCACCCGGAAGTAAATCTTCAATTACGAGCTCAATCCTCAATGTGGACTGTCAACACAAATTAGACACAATCCAGAGAGCTCAACAAGCTTTCCTAAATCACCATGAACATCCACACCACTTCTGCTTATTGAAACCATTCTTATCTTCATCCAGAACCTCAAGAACACAATCTGTCATCACTGTCACATTGGAATAAATGCTTGCGGACCTCCAGACCATGAACCAATTGAGTTGTCAATTCACATTGGCTTCCTAAACACTTCACTAAATCCATAGAAGAAGATATTGTATTTCTGGATCTCACTAGACCTATTTGTGTCACTATGTCACCTATAAACATCTGCTAGAACTGATTTTACTCATATGGCCATAACTTCTTCAAAACTTCATGTGGACCTCTTAAATCTTGACTGGATCATCTTTAGACACATATCTACAAACTCTTTGATGTGCATCCTCTGATCTTCATCTTAGCTGGGATCTTCACTTCATAGAGCTTCACTGTCTTCACTATTCTTCATTATTTCTAATAGGACTAATTTTCTCAATATCTTTAGCACACATCTCATCCAATCCTTGACATCAATGCAACAGGAGTATGTTGACATCAATGACAACACCGGTTAGGCCCATACTTGCAACATTATTTTATCAGAAGCAAGACTAAAGTCTTTAGTCAATTTAAGGAGTTTAAAGTCTTTGTTGAAAATCATACTAGTAAAGAGATTAAGTGTTTGAGAACTAACAACGGTGGTGAGTTTTGTTTGGTAGAGTTCAATAAGTTCTATAAAGAGTAAGGGATTGAAAGACATAAGAGAACTCCATACACCCCAAAGCAAAATGGAGTTGTAGAGAGGATGAATAGGGCACTAATGGAGAAGGCTAGGAGTATGCTTAGTGGAGCAAGCCTCAAACAAAATTTTGGGCTGAAGCTGTAGCCACTTCTTGCTATCTGGTAAATAGATATCCTACATTAGCTCTTGTTGGAAAGACACCTATGGAGGTGTTGTCTGGTAAGAAGCCTTCAATTAGGCATCTTCATGTTTTTGGTTGTGAGGCATATGCACATGTGCCTAGGGAGAAACAGTCTAAATTGGAGAACAAAGCTATTAAATATATTTTCATTGGCTATGGTGTCGGTGTGAAAGGATACAAGCTTTGGAATCCTATCGATGAAAAAGTGTTGTATAGCAGAAGTGTTATCTTCAAAAAGATAACACCTTCTTCCATTGTTCTACATCTTGAATAGATAGAAAAGAAAGAAGATGTGGTTCAGTTTCCTTCTACCCCTGAGAAGATTGAACTGACAGACCCTATGAGACCTGATGATGAGGAGAGCTCTAGAAGCTCTAAAAGCTTAGAAGAAGAAGAAGAACCTCAACCTCAACCATTGAAGAGATCTACATGAACAAGAAAGAAACCTGATAGGTTTGGTTATTCATTACTTGATTCTAGTTGTGCTTTTGCTTTACTTACTAACACTAATGAGCCTAGAATTGTGAAAAAGGTTGTGGGCATGAAAGATGCAAGTTCCTAGAAGGAGGCCATGGAGGATGAGATGGCTTCTTTGGAGAAGAATAAAACATGGGACTTGGAGCCTTTGCTTGAAGGATGGAAACCCGTTGGATACAAATGGGTGTTCAAGAAGAAATTCAGTGCAGATGGCAGTGTTGAAAAGTACAAGGCTAGATTGGTTGAGAAGGGGTATTCACAAGTGGAGGGAATTGATTATGGTGAAATTTTCTCTCCTGTTGCAAAGATTACATGCATTCAATTTTTGTTATCTCTTGCAGTTGCTTATGACTTAGATGTAGAACAGATGAATGTGAAGACAACTTTCCTTCATGGTGATTTGGAGGAAGAGATTTACATGTCACAACCAGAGCATTACATAGAGAAAGGTAAAGAAAATTTGGTTTACAAGTTAAAGAAGTCTTTGTATGGTTTGAAGCAGTCTCCTAGGATGTGGTACTTGAAGTTTGATGCCTTTATGTTGTCAATTGAATATCTGAGATTGAAATTAAATCATTGTGTGTATTACAAATTTGACAATGATCACATTCTCATTATTACATTGTATGTTGATGATATGTTGTTGATTGGGAATGGTAAGAATATGATTTTTGATTTGAAGTCTCAGTTGTCAACACAGTTTGAGATGAAAAATCTTGGGGCAGCTAGGTACATTCTGGGAATGGAAATTAGAAGAGATAGAGCTAACAAAAAACTTTGGTTAAGCTAGAGTAAGTATGTGAAGACCATGTTGGATAGGTTCAGCATAGCAGATTGTAGACCATTGTGTGTTCCTATTTCTTTGGGGACAAAGTTGTCTATTAATGATTGTCCAAAATCTCCTAGTAAGGTGGAGGACATGAGCAAAGTACCTTATGCTAGTGTTGTTGGCAGTTTGATGTATGCTATGGTCTACACAAGACCAGACATTGCCCAAGTAGTGGGAGTCCTTAGTCAATTTATGGATAATCTTGGATGGGTACATTGGGATGTAGTTAAGCGAGTGTTCAAATATTTGAGGGGTACTTCTGAGTATTCCATATGCTATCATGGTAATGTTATAGGACCTCTACATTCAATTTGTATTCATGGATTTGTGAATTCTGATTAGGTAGGTGACATTGATAGTAGGGGATCCACCAGTGACAATGTGTTCACTATGTTTGGTGGTGCAATTAGTTGGATGAGTAAGCGACAACCTGTGGTTTCTTTGTCCATGACATAAGCTAAGTACATGGCAGCAACTCATGCTTGCAAGGAAGCTATTTTCCTTAAGAGATAGTGTTTAGATATTGGTGTTTATGCAGGACAGATTATGATTTGCTGTGATAGTCAGAGTGTAATTTCCCTTGCAAAGAATCCAACTTTCCATGCCAGAACAAAGCATATTGATGTATAGTTTCACTTCATGCGAGACATGGTAGAGGATGGGAAGGTAAATTTGGAGAAGGTAGATAATTTAAAGAATGTTGCAGATGCATTGACGAAACCAATGGGCACATAAAAAGTTCAGATGGTGTTCGGAGTCTATGGGCCTCTCAGCTTATAGCAGTTAAATCTTGTTAATTCTATTGGATCTTACAAGGTGTTCAACAAGTGGGAGAATGTTGGGAATTAAGGTGTCTCAACCTTGGTAATTCCTTGTATTAATTTATTGTATTTATTTATTTATTGCTTATTGTATAATTAGGATGCAAATCCTATGTTGTCATATTGTGAGAGTTGGCATGGTGATGTGTCATCCTACATGGCATATGACCACATGTAAATTTGTCCTCACATGAGGAGATAGGTGTCCCACTTAGTGGTAGGAATATTTTTCCATGTGTCAGCATCTTGGAATGTGTGTAAGGGAATATTGACTGAAACAGTCATAATAGATTCCTATGACAAAGTTATGACATGTAAGAGTCAGAAATAGAAGATACTATGACAGGTGAAGACATGTGTCTAGAAGCATCTTGGGAACCCCAAGGTGGACTATGACATGTAAGAGAATATGCTATTTATAGCCTATGTATGACATATTCTCTTACAACTGTAAGTTATGACAGCTATGACAGATTCTATGATGGTTGTAAGAGTCGTAAGAGCATCTGCCATAGCCCATTTTGGAAATAGGTGACCTCTTTGGGATGGGGTGACTTGACAAGTGTTGGGAACATGCTACAGTGTTGGACAAGTGTCCATGTAGGCATGGGGTTCGGGCCATGAGGCCATGTTGGACGTCCATCTCAATGTGGAGCCATTTTTGCCTTGTATCCTCTATATAAATAGGTGCTTTGGAGAGGAGAAGTACTACAGGTTTTAACAAGTACTATTATGCTACTGAAACATCTCCAGATATGAGTGTCAAAGACTCTTGCAAGAGCATTTCCTCTATAATTGTAGTGTAACCTTCTTTGTTTACAGAATACATTTGAGCTCTGTTTTGGAGTGTGGGGTTTTTCACCCGTAAGGGTTTTCACCCACATATATCTTGTGTATGTGTTTGCTGCAATATCTCTGTTAGCGGGTTAACATATCTATAATTGTAAAGATAAAATTGAATTTGCACCCTCCTCCCCTCATTAGATTAGTGTAGGAAGCGATTTCTGCACACCTAGCTTCCTTTCAAAAATTGTATCTTGTTTCTTCTGTCCTCTTTAGATTCTCCAATAGTTGTTCTCTGATGACCTCACATAGGTCAAATTATTTGCCTTCCTTTACCATCAAGTAAGAAGTGTGAAATACTATACCAGTGGTAGATTCTTCTCTGTTTGTAATGTAGACCTTATAGGCTATAACCCTTGCAGCATATCGGACCCCTGGATCTATTATATCATTTACAGTCAAGGTCCTTTTATCAAATTTGGCACCTGTCAACTCTGTGACATTCTCATTTTTGATAGATTTCATCACCAGTACAAGTTTGATAGAACTCAATCCAGTAAGAACCCTAATTGCATCCTTAGTGATCTAGTAGGGTTTGCCAAGATATAGAAATTCGTCATGAATTCTACTCAAAATATATCTTACCCATTCATTTTCATCATAGAAGTCAGGATAATCCTTCCATATATCTAATCGTTTAACTCCCACATTGGCATATTCCGGTTTGTAGTTATCATCATCCAGGAGGGTATCCCTTAGCTCTTCAAACTTCACATGATTGATTTCATTTAGCTTGGAGTGAATGTAAACCCTCACATCTTTTGTGTAAACAATATATGCCACAATATTGGAAAACATCCCATCCTTGTCAACCTCCATGGCTTTGTAAGGATATTTCTTATATTTCAGCCTTGGTTTCTAAGTAACATCCACCAATCAAGGAGTCATCATTTTAAGTTCTTTAGATTCAAAAACAATGGTTTTATGAAATAACAATTCTAAAAAATACCTTTGTGTTATGTCACTAGGGTTTCACCTTCAGTTCAAATTTGTCAAATACACTGAATGCATTCTTCTCTTCTCAGCTCTGGATGCAAAAGCTTTTGTTTCAAATGAGATTAGATCGTGTAAATGAAGCATAATTATCTTACATTTGTCCTAACTTTCCACAATTAATGTCCCTTTATGTGGTTAGTTAAACTGCTGCTGGAGTGCTCTATAAATCCATAGAGACCCAAATCCATTCCGTAATCCTCTGCATCTTGTGATTTTAATCCAAAAATTTAGGGAATTGAAACCCTCTTGCCTTATCAACAACCTCATTTATCAATTTCATGCCAACTCATCTATATGCCTAGCTTCCATTTATAGAAGCCACAATTATTTAAGGGGAAAGAATAGATATGCAATGGTCAGCTCCCCCTAACCCTATGCCTTCTCTTAATCAACAATGAAGTCTTTTGCACTAGGTAGAAGCACAAATTCTTCCTTCTTCTCAATATCTTGTTCTGATTTATTTCTTCATATATTTTCCATTTCCTTCTTTTGTTGAGCTAGGGTTTCCTCTATCTTCCTTTGCTGAATAGGTGGTTCCATAGAACCACTTTTGCAGAATCTTACTTTATGCCCCAAGTTGTTGCACTTGTACGAAACAAAATTGTATGAGTTTACACCCATATAACCATTTCTCCTTACTTCAGTTCTACAATCAACGGCCCTATGACCAAACTTGTTGCATGCATAGCAATAGCCATAAAAGGAATGAGAGATCAATGAAATCTTGCTCATATAATCATTTCTTCTTGCCTTAGTTCTACAGTCAATATCCTTATGACCAAAGTTATTGCAAGAGTAATAATAACCATAAAAGAATTGAGAGTGAACCTAGGAGTAGTAGCTAGTCTAGGAGGAATCTTGAAACTTTTCTTCTAATCACTGATCTTTATGAAGTCATCATCCAACTCTTGCTCTTCATCTTCAGTATAGGGCTCTTTTTCATTATAAACATGCCTTTAGGTATATCTATTGTTGAACTTTAACCTTTTTCAAATCCAATTCCGCTCTTATTCTTAAGTGGTCTTTGACTACTGATTATCTCATCAAGGATATTGGTTCTTTTCTTAAGTTTTAGACTCTTTTCTATCTGATCCTTTGCTTTCTCCAATTCTTCCCTCAGAAAGACAATTTCTTCTTCAAGTTTACAACATTCACCTAATTTTTCATTGAGCTTAGCATTTAGGCAATCCGCAATCTTTTTACCTTCTTCAATTTGGACTTTCATGTTGACAATAGTTTCTTTTGATTTTTTAAGCCTAGCCTTATATTCTTCATTTTCTCTCCTTGCTTCTTCCAAATCTTCTAAAGCATAATTGAGTCCTCCTTCAAAATTAACTTCACATTCCTCTTCATTAAATGTTGTCATATCTTCATCATCTTTTGGAGGATTCTTATCATTCACTAGTACTTCATTTCCCATGTGTTCCACTCCAAGATCAACCTTAGTTGTTAGACTATATCAAGGAACTTAGCTCTGATACCAATTTTTGAACACATAGAAGTACTTAGAGGAGGGGTCAATTAGTACTTAATTAAATTATTTTCTTCCAACAACATTTAAATAAATGTAAGTGTTCAAACCATGAGAAACAAATGAACACATAAGCACACAACCATAACACTATATTTACATGGAAAACCTTAGAAGGAGAAAACCACGGTGAGCAAGCTACTTGGAACTACTATCCAAATCCAACCTCACAAATAAAACAAGTTTACATTAACATTTATGGGCTGCAACCCAAAGGAACATGTAACTCCCTAATACATAGTTTTATGGATTCAACCAAAGGGCGTTACAACTCCCTCAAGTGCTACAACACTTATAGAAAAATAAGGGTACAACTTTTGTACAAGAACACTTATTTGCTTCAGATGATTCAACACAAAAGAAAATTGCTTCAACTTTATGCTGACTTCTCCAAACTCTACACAACTATCTTACCTCTACACAAACATAGCACCAAGCTCCACAACATCAAAACACCTTCAAATACCCTTCTTTGTCATTACAACTCCCTTAGTTATCTCCGCAACAACATCACATAACATAAACTGATATTTTCAACATTTCATCATTAAAACTTCTTTTGTGGTTATCTTATTGATGCAGGAGCATCCTTGGTTAAAGAGAAATCTTGCATCAACCAAAAACATTTTCATTTTAGTTTGTTTGAAGTTCAGTTTGTTTCTTTTCATTTTCTAGTTTAGTTTAGGTAGTTTAGTCAGTAGTAGTTCCTATATTTTGGTCCGCATTCTACCACAATTGCATTTCAAACTTTGTGGAGTTGGACTTAGCATATAGATTCATTCAACTACATCATATCCAATTTTTAGAGCATTTGGATCAAGTACTGAAACATTATTGCTATCAGAAGATCAATTATTTTCTTAGAATAGAGCATCCTAGTAGTCTTACTCAATCAGCTAAAGGAGAAGACTTGCAGAGCATTTTCTGATTTATGGAGCCTAATGACACATCATTCAATGATCTAAGGTTCATGGCCAACCTTCCCTAAGATTTGTACATAATTCCATTCATTTGTAGAGGAACTCTACTCAATTAGGTCTAACCTATCCATGTACACACATTACAGCCCTTCATAGGAGTTTGTGATCTTCCTTGGCTGATGCGGAGGAATCGTATGTTTTGGATATGATATATATTAATGTAATAGATGCCTAGGAAAGTAGTGATTGATAGATTACAAGTTTTATAGTTTGGATCCTTTGTGAAGGAGCTTTAAAGCTTTATCTTGTGCATATTCTGTTACTATGAAATCAGGCCTGTGAGCCCTAATTGTAAGCCCACATGTTGCCATCCATTTTGTATTTGAATTCTATGATATATTGAATGACTGAATATGCATTTACATCATATCTTTGAGTTGTTTCCATTGTGTTACTCTAGCTGCACAGTCTGGATTGTTCTTTTGAGGACCCCCCTAACCGTGATTGCACCAAGTAGTATCAGAGTGAAAGTTTTAATCTTTGAGAGTGAATTGAGTAAAGTTGGCAAAGGAATTATGTAAGATCTTGTTGTGGATAGATCACCAATCTAAGGTAGGTTACTTGTGTTGCAACTGATCACCGATTGTGAGGCAGTTGTCACCTTGTAGTCTGATCGCTGAATTTGAGGTAGTTTACACTTGATCCTAGGAAGAATGCCATCGAGGAGAATCCCTGCTATCAAAATAATGACTGGAAAGATGGATGAGGTGATGGAAATGATGAAAATAATGATAATTTGATTGGATGTTGTTGAGGAAGATAGGTGAAGAAGATTGACACCTAGACCTAATGTTGAAAGTGATGATGAAGAGGAATTTCAATATGTTTATCAAATTAGTGAAACCCTAGGAGGTGACGAAGAAGAAGAATCAGATCAAGTCAAGAAGTTGCAAGATATTTCAAAGATAAAAAAGAGACCTAGAGTTGATGTACCTAATTACACTGGCAATTTGAACCCTGAAAAGTTGATTGACTAGATAAATGATATGGAAGAGTACTTTGAGTATGAAGAAGTTGAAGATCTAGAGAAGGTGAAATTTGCAAAGACAAAGTTGAAAGGACATGCTGCTATATGGTGGAAAGAAGTTTAATTGGATAGAAATAGAAGAGGAAAAGAAAAGATTACAAAGTGGGGTAGGATGGTGACAAAATTGAAGAATTAGTTTGTACCTGTTGACTATGAGTTGGAACTGTTGAAGAGACTACAAGACCTAAGACAAAAGGGGAAATCTATGGAGTATACTAAGGAATTTCATAAGATAATCATAAGGAAATGACATAGTGAAGAAAGCAAAGAGAAAGTGGCTAGATACATCAATGGACTGAGATTGAACATTCAAGAAGAACTAAGTTTGGTGAGGATGAGATCTTTGGAGGAAGCATATCAGTTTGCCCTAAAAGTTGAGGAGAAGTTGAACAAGAGGCATGATCAGAAGAAAAGAGGTAGAGGAGGTAAATTTTAGAGAGGTAGAACATTTTCTAGAGGAGAAAGATCATATGTGAAGCATAGCAAACAAGAGAACACATTCAAGGACAGAGATAATAATGCATACTAGAGAGATGATAGAAATTTCTACCACAAAGGAAACCCTAGTCCATATCAAATTGAAGGATACATAAGAGAAAGAAGAGGACCTAGTAGGAGAACATTTAGAGGAACTTGTTTTAAGTGTGTAGGTCAAGGACATAGATCATTTGAATCTAATCAAGGGAGTACAAGCCAGAGGATAGAGAACAGTGGGAGAGCAGCCTATGTGGAAGAAGAACCTATTTGATCACCCAGTTTAGTTGGCAAACTTGAGAAAGGAGAATCACTTGTCATGAGGAGAGCACTATTTCAAGTAGAGAAAAATAAGAAACCACCCTAGAGGAAAAACTTGTTCAAAACCATATGTAAATTTGGAGGTAAATGTTGGAAAGTTGTAATTCATAGTGGTAATTCTAATAATCTAGTTTTAGAGGAGATAGTGACTAAGCTAAAGTTGGAAAGATTAAAATACCCCAAGCCCTATCATATAGCATGGATTCAAGATGATCATAAGGTACTGGTGAGTGAACAATGTTTGGTGAAATTTCATATTGGATCTTATCATGATGAAGTCTTGTCTGATATTATGCCTATGGATGTCTGTCATATTTTGTTGGGTAGACCTTGGCAGTATGATAGGAAAGCAATACATGATAGAAGAAAGAATGCATACGCTATAACATCAAATGGAAAGAGAATTACTTTAATTCCTTTGGAAGATGATCCTAAGAGTAATGTATGTGGGAATGCTAGAATCTATTTAGTAGATGGAAGGAAATTTCTAGATGGTTTGAGATATGAGAATGTGTTATGCCTTGATCCCTAAGAAGCTTGAAACATTGAAGAAGGAGAGTGAAGAATCACAACTAGAGGAGATAACTGAGTTGTTGATAGAGTATGATATCAGACAATGTACATGAAGGATTACCACCAACCAGGAGTATCAGTCATTGCATGGATCTTATATTGGGAGCTAGTTTGCCTAACAAAGAAGCACATAGAATGACACCGGTACAGAATGAAGAATTGAATAGATAGATACAAGAGTTGTTGAGGAAAGGTTTGATCAGAGGAAGTTTGAGTCCTTATGCAGTACCTGCAGTGTTATCACTGAAGAAAGATGGAGAATGGAGAATGTGTACAGACTCTAGAGCAATAAACAAGATCACAGTTAAGTATAGATTTCCTTTATCTAGGATGGATGATATCATGGATTGTTTGAGTGGAGAAAAATATTTCACAAAGATAGATTTGAAGAGTGGATACCATCAGATCAGGATCAAAGAAGGAGATGAATGGAAGACTGCTTTTAAAAAAAATGAAGGATTGTATGAGTGGTTAGTGATGCCTTTTGGATTGACAAATGCACCGAGTACTTTCATGAGATTGATGAATGAGGTCTTGGAGAAATTCTTGGGTAAGTTTGTTATTGTATATTTGGATGACATTATAATTTTTAGTAAGACAAAAGAAGAACATTTGCAGCACCTTAGACAAGTATTACAGAGACTAAGAGAAGAGAAATTATTGATAAACATTAAGAAGTGCAGTTTTATGAATGAAGAGTTAGTATACTTGGGATTTGTGATTTCTACGGAAGGATTGAAGATGGATTGTGAGAAAGTAAGAGCAATTGTTGAGTGGACTACACCTGAGAGCATTGATGAAGTCAGGTCATTTCATGGATTAGCTAGTTTCTACCGAAAGTTCATCAAAAAATTTAGTTTAGTTTGTAACCCTATGATAGAGACAATGAGAGGTGATAGAAAAGACTTCAAGTGGACATCAGGAGCAGATAAAAGTTTTGAATTGTTGAAGCAAAAAGTGACAGAGCAACCTGTTTTAGCCTTACCGGATTTCAATAAGGTATTTCAAGTGGATTGTGATGCAAGTGGGAATGCAATTGGAGTAGTGTTAAGTCAAGAAGGTAGACCAGTAGCATATTTTAGTGAGAAGTTGAATGATGCAAGGAGGAGATATTCAGTTTATGATCAAGAATTCTATGTCATAATTCAATCCTTGAAGAAGTGGAGACGTTACTTGTTACCTAAGGAGTTTGTGTTGTATACAGATCATCAAACTTTGCAATATTTGAACAGTCAATGAAAGTTGAATCAGAGACATATGAGATGGGTAGAGTTCATGCAGAGTTATACCTTTGTGTTGAAGAATAGGAGTGGTAAGTCTAATAAACTTGTAGATGCATTGAGTAGGAGAAGGAACTTCCTGATAGAGATGAAGATTGAAGTATTGGGATTTGATGAATTGAGACATATGTATGAGGGAGACACTGACTTTGTAGAACCTTGGAAACCATTTAAGAAACTTGTTTTGACAGATAGGAGTAAGTGGTTGGACTATTTGATTCAGGAGGATATACTGTTAAGAGGAAATCAGTTATGCATACCTAGAAGTTCTATGAGAGATAATCTAATCAAGGAGAAACATAGTGGTGGATTGGCATGACATTTTCACATTGATAAGACAGTGGCTTTGGTAAATTGAAACTACTTTTGGCCTCAGATACATAAGAATGTTAGGAAATTCATGCAGAGTTGTAGATTTTGTCAAGTTGCAAAAGGAAGTAGTCAAAATATTGGATTGTGTAAACCTTTCACAGTACCAGAGAGACCTTGGGAAGACATAAGCATGGATTTTTTAATGGGATTGCCTAAGACACAGAGAGGACATGATTCAATATTTGTAGTAGTGGACTTATTTTCCAAGATGGTGCATTTCATACCTTGTAAGAAGATAATTGATGCAGTGCATGTAGCTGACCTATTTTTCAAGGAGATTATGAGATTACATCGATTACCTAAGAGCATAATTTTAGACAAAGACACTAGATTTCTTGGATATTTTTGGAAGACGCTTTGGAAGAAGATGACAAATTTGAAGTTTAGTTTAGCATTTGTAGGGCACGTTGATATGGATGAGTTTTGGCAAAGGATTATAGAAACCAATACAAGCCCGTTGGCTAAGAATATAGTGATAAGTGGACTACATAAAGCTATAGTATTTCCTATGTCCATGGAGACCCAAGACCTCATGCTGCAATCCATTTACCAGTATGATCCATTGAGCCATGGGATAATACATGAAGGCAGAGTTTATGCAAAGTTTTCACCTAAGGGAAATACTTGTACCATCAACATTTTGTTGTAGTCTATTCTGTATCAATTTGAAAAGGAAAAGCTAGCCAGTGAGTAAAAAGGGAATCAGGAGACATGTAGGAAGGTTATTTTCACCTCCTAGTTACCAGAGGAAAAAAAGCCCAAGACTATATCCAAAATGGCCAAAACCTAGTATTGTGGTGACTTCAAGGTAGAGGTCAGGGATATCATCAATTTATTGAGCAAGGTAGCTAGATTACCTGATGTTGGCACCTTCGAGCCATGGATGTATAGATTGATCAATATAGTGAAAGAGGGAACAAGCATGATTCGCTAGCCCAATCCATCATCAATTCCATTCATAAGCAGATGGTTAGCATGTAGAAAATGAGGGTTTTCTACATGACCTCATATGTGGTGTACTCACCAGTAGTACAGGTATAATTCAATGGACTTCAAAAAGTGGGTATGTTGGGCTACAAGCCAGGCCAAAACCCTGTATATAGATATTATCTACAACTAGAAATGAAGCAGTCCTTCTTGCACTATAGGGGAGTAAATGATGCATTCTCCATGTGGCTTGTCTAGACAATGGTTCAAGGAGACAAGGCCAAAAGACTAACAATTGATGCTCAAAGTGTGATTGATCCTCATGGTAGCTGGTTCATCCAGTTCCCAACTTTTACTTACATCAAGATGGAGGGATTCATAGGAACTTTGTATATGCTACCAAGATACCCAATGAATAAGGTTATCCTATTGGAATTCTGTTGCCAAATCACTAAATCATATGAGGCCTTCCAAGCACAAAATTGGCATGGGAATATCAAATTCCCTATTGATATAGGATGGTACAGATGTAATGCTCTAGCAAATGCAAAGACATCTGATAAAGAACTACATGTATTGAATTTGTAGCCTTTCACCTTGAAGAGGGTCTATGATCCTTATAACTGGATGGAGAAATACATCAACAAGAAGATCCAACATGAGCTGCATATAGAAGACTATTGGGTGGATTGTACCGATGACGATGAGGTCTCGAAGAGGTAGTATCAAAGGATGACTCTTGACCAGATGAGGACCCTAGGTATACATGAAGTATCTCTGCAGATTAAAGATGATGATGAGAAGGTACTACATCCCAATTATGAGCTCAACAAGATATACAAATAGAGCCTAACTAATCTTGACTAGACGCAACTTGAGGAGACATCAATAGATGTGATATCTAAATATATCTTGGATAGAAGAAGGACCTATTTAAATCAATGCATCCAGGGTATGAAGAATAAGGGTATCATTCTAACATACCCTGATGAAAAGGAACAGAGAAAAGATCATGATAATTTTGAATATGATGACATCCTAGTAAAGAAGAGAAGAATCCAAGAAGCCAGTATGGTAGAGGCATGAACATCTAGATCAATGAAATAGGAGTTGACTACTAAGGGTGTGACCATTATAGTTATCCGTACAGACACTACCTAGCCAAAGCAAGCCATTCCATTAACTTTGATTAGAAAACCTCATGTAGTTACAACAATGGAAACATCTATTAGCCATATGTGTTGTCATTGATGTCAACATAGCATACATTGATGTCAGCATAGCATACACTGATTGGAGGTCATAAAAGTTACATTCCTAATCAAAGCAAAGTTGTGTTTTAAGCTTAATCAATATGAATTAGAAGCATGTGTTGCTGATGCTGAGAATGTGTTCCTAATTGACTTGAATCATGTTGTATGATCCATCCTATTGATCCTAAGTTTTATATGGTGATGCAAAGAAGACTTGGCCTCCAGAAGAAGGTGACAGTCCTTGTTTTAGAATGTCTGCTCTTTGAAGATTATCTGGAAGATTGCTCCACATTTTCATCATTTTACTATTGAGCATCTGTGGTTTGGAGAATAGCTTCACACAAGTGTTATTCTATATATGTTGCATGTTTCATGATGTTTTGATCACCGGAAGGATGTTTTTCTGCTGATAGTTTAAAGATAGAGGTGTTTATGTAAAAGGGTTCCAAGTAGGGTGATGGAATGCTCTGCATTCCTCTGTAGTTGTAGCTATAGCTATGCGGTTCTAAAATTTTGTCAAGAAGATAGTGAAGGTGCTATTTCCAAAGTTTCAAGTAATATTTTCCTCTACTGGGAAAGTTATGTATGATAGAACACTAGTATGTACTCTGGTAGAATGGTGTAGTGTTGAAGACTCACTGGAATGCTTTGCATTCCTCCAAAAATGAATGTTTGACCTTGTGGTGTGCATTACATGCCCCTTTCCTATTTCAAGCTTCCTGGTGATCCGCAACTCATCTTTTCAATTGACAGCATTGTATAGTGTGTTTCAGATAATAGAGTGTTTTTAGAATAAACGTTTGAACCAGTGTGAGACAATTCTTTGATGTGCAGTGGAAAAAGAGTGTATGGGGGTGTTTAATGAGTCATGTGAACTCATCTAGAAAAGTTTCATGAATATCTTTCTTGTTTCCAATACCTATAAGCATAAAAATCATGCACAACCTACACGAGGACCCCTATGATGATTCAAATCCTTGTCACATACATGCAAGTGTGAAATAATGTCCTTTAAGCAGTAGACCTCTTGATGACATGTCATCTTTTCCTATCTTATGTTGTTTCTTCCTTGTCGATTTCCCTCTCTCCTTGTTTGTGACACTTTTTGACACTTGTTGCGATAATTGTCGACTTGCATTTTCTAGCTTTCAACCTTGTTCCTAAGCCTTATGAGTGTCTTGTAGGTGATTTATCACCTCTACCCTATGCTTTTCCTCTAGTGCACCTCCTAGAAGCCTTCTAGAGGTCTCCTTATCCATCTCATGCTTTCAGTTTTTAATTTGGTCAAACGAATCCAAATCTCCCCCAGGACATCCTGCTAATGCAAGTAGAGATTTGAATTCTTCCACATGACTGACTTGTTTCTTGATGCAGAACATTTCCTTTTCCTCTCTTCTACCATCTCCCAGCCTATTTTTCTGCATCTAACATTGTCCATCCTGAATCTCTCCCAGGCAACCTAGGGTCATCCCCCGGGTGACCTAGCGTTGTCCCCTGGGTGACCTTGCCATTTTTAAAGCCACAGAAAAACTCAAGTTTCTCTCTCGTTTTTGCTCTATTTTCACCTATTTTTCTTTTTGTTTGCATGGTTTTTGATCCCTGATATAGAGTTAACTATTTCATGCACCCACACATGTACAATTATCTCTATTTGATCTCAAATTAACTCTTCAATCAATCCCATGCATTCCCTCACCTCCATTTCCTCTCCAGTGATAAGCTATCATTGCTTCATCACTCTCTAATTAGCTGAGTTCACTAGGTAATCAACCTTGTTAACTCCCCAATCTATTATTGTTAACTCATCAATCAAATGAGTTAACTCTCCAATCAATTCCTTCTTCTAAACCTATAAATACCCCCTCCCTCAAGCAAAAAGGGAAGAAAATTCATTGTGCACATAGCTCTTGCCAAATTTTGCTCTCCAACTTAGCATTCAAATGCTCTTATAGGATGAAAGTGCCTTTTGCTTTATTTGTTCAACCAAGTAGCATCAAGTTGCTTCATTCTATGCCATTGTGCTCAATCCAAGCTCTCATTGAGCTCACACAAGCTTCATCAAAGCTTCTTTTTTCTTATTCGGGTCATTTTGTTGTCAACAGGATCACCTGCTACCACAAAAGGATTCAAGGTTTCCTATTACAGGGATTACTGAGGGTAGTGGAGTCAACAAATCTTTGTTTCTCTTAGGTTCCTTCATTGTTTTCTTTCAATTCATAGTAATTAGAGAATCAAATTTTCTCTTGGGAACAGTAAAACATTGATTTTTCTTTGATAGTTAGATCTTGCATGTTAGATTAATCACTTTCATATTTCTAGATCTAGTTTGTTAGAAGAAGCATTTTCCCTTTTCTTAGATTAGATTGCATTAACAACATCGAAAACACAAAAAACATAGGTTAACCTTGTATTGGAAAAGTCATATAGGATTGCATACATATTTCCTTTTCATAGATTAGAAGCATTTTTATTTCCAAAATACTCTAAAAAATACCAAAAAGAATGTTTTGCATATCATTTAGTTTGCATACATTTAGATACAATAGAATAGACAAAATTGCAAACCTTTGATTCCATCACGAGGTAATCACGGTTTAATTGATTCTAAAATTGCAAACCCTCGATTCCATCACAAGGTAAAAAAAAAGTAAAAAACACAAGTCAAACCCTAGGTCAACAAAACCCTAGGTCAAACCCTTAGATCCAGTTAAGGTTAGTAAATTACACAATTTCCTCTATCCTGATTCATGAATGTGCTTAGGAGTGAGAGGAGAGTGGGTATGGGCTATCCATGACAAGATCCAAGAGATCCATCCAAGACCTCAACAAGAAACATTCATCCAGCCACAAAGAGACCCATTTGTCCTTTTGTTGTTAGAAGAAAACATACAACACTAGATACAACAAGAACTCTTACAATGCATACAAAGACAAGAGGACATTAATGAAATCAATCGTTTACCCACACAGAGGTGGAATCTTAGAAATCCAAACAAAAGGAGAGAAACTAGTGACCCTTCGAGTCATAGGGTTATCTCAACTACAACAACAATCAAACAAAACATACAACTAAGCACACAACAACAAAGGCCATAGTACTTCCTGACCCCTCTCCTTGAAGTCTAGCTCTCCAACGAGCCAAACCCCTGTCATGTCTCGCCTCCTCTTGACTGGCTAATTCCACATAAGTGAGAGTGACGTGGTAGATCACCCTGGGGTAAGGAGGGAAAGGGTCCATGTGCGTGTCAAAATCTGACTCGACAGCCCCAGGCAACTAGAGTCATGATTTTGAGCGTACAGTACCGCACAAGGTTTCCAAGTTGATGTGGTCATTATTCTTCAAGTTTTCATGAGTTTTCCTTAAAGTTGTCCTATTTTCAAATGAGTGGAGTGTGTGGAGGTAATTCCTTGATGTTTGAAGCTATGAAGGATGTTTTGGACTTGGTTAAGCAAGTGTTGGGTCTGCAAGGCATGAGTCTTCTACTGGTGTAACGTGTTGTCCTAATTACACCTATCTTCTACACATTTCATATTGTGTATTGTATGGCCGACTTATAAATGTATTTTTCATGTTTTATCTAGCTGACAAGCTATGCAATCAATGTAATATCATGTATAAATAGTAGATCAAATTGAATATGGAGAAAATGATTGCAAGCTGATGAAAAGAGTTCACAAGCAAATAAAAGGAAGAATAAATGCATTATTAATGTGTGACTGAAGGAGAAACAGTAGAAGTTGTTGATGATGTCTAGATTCATTTTGAAGACATATTTGAGATAGTGCTTAAATATAGAGTGTGCTTGACTGATTAGATCTTCAAAAGAAAGTGTGAAGAGATAGAAGTGCAATCATCAAGTCTGAGTTTCAATGTTAGTTTTCAAATAGTAGAAAGACTATCATACTATAATATTTTGTAAATGTGTTCTCATTTTAGGGAGTAGTACCTTCCTTGGGAGTGACCCTAATTCAAATTTACTTAGGGAGTAAGAGCTTCCTTGGGTTAAAGCTCCTAAAACAAAGTTATTATTTCAGCTTCATATATTGTGAGTTAATCCTCACCATGGTTTTTCCCTTCTAGGGTTTTCCATGTATATCTGGTGTTATGTGTTGTTGTGTTGGCCCAAGGTTTTTCTATTGTGCCAAAATATTGACCTATTAACGACTGATACAAACACTATAGATATACAGACCATGGGAGGTGGTTAAGCCATGTCGCAAATCCTAAGACCAATGTTGAACAACCAAGGGATGAAGGTACCAACCTTCCAAGAATGCCCCCCAGCATGACTGAGGGATTCAAACCTATGACCTGAGCTCTGATACCAATTGTTGGCCCAAGGTTTTGTCATTGTGCCAAAATATCAACATGTTAATGTCTGATACAAACACCAAGGATATACAGACTGTGAGAAGTAGTTAAGCCATGTCACAAATCCTGAGGCTGACACTGAATAAACAAGGGATGAAGGCACCAACCTTCCAACATGCTGTACATTGTGCTAATCTTTCATGTTCATGTTGATGTTGTGATGCTTAAGTTTTGATATGCTTCAGATAAGTTGAAGTTGTTAAATTTGAAGATTGATTAGATATTGATTCACCCCCCCTCTCACCATCCTGGTGTGTCTAACAATTGGTATCAGTGCTAGGTTTCTCTGAAAGAAGCCTAACCACCTGAGGAAGGTCCAGGATGGCATCAAGAGGATCTAGCAAGATTCCCATGTTCGATGGAACAAATTATGCTTTCTGGAAAGTAAGGATGGAAGGCTACATCACTTCACTAGGTTGTCGAGTTTAAGATTCTATCAAGAAAGGTTACAATGTCCCTGCTTCTATTCCAATAGATGTAGATAAAATCAAGAAGTATGATAATAATTTGAAGGCCAAGTTTTCTATCATGAGTGGATTAACTGATTTAGAACTTTCAAAGGTGATAGATTGTAGCTCGGCTCAAGAAGTTTGGAATAAACTTGAAACTATTTATGAAGGAGATAAGAAAGTAAAGCAAGCCAAGATGCAAATACTCAAGAACATATTTGAATCCCTAAATATGTCAAAAGATGAAAATATTTTTGGTTTCATGCTCCAGGTGAATGAAGTAGTCAATGGTGTCAAAGGTCTTGGTGGAGAAATAAAAGAAGATGAGGTTGTGAAAAAGGTTATGAGATCTCTTCTCAAATCTTATAGTTCCAAAGTATATGCTATTGAGGAGATTGCTAACTTGGATACATACTCTTTAGATCAAATGTTTGGGACCCTTACTACTTTTGAAATGAGAGAGTTTGACAGTGATGTTCCAAAGAAAGAAGCTGCTTTCAAAGTCAGTAAAAATACAGAGACTGCTGATAAAGATGAAAGCCATGATGATGATGAAGAAAATTTTGTAAAAATTCTGAAGAAAGGCTCTAGAAAATCCAAGGGTAAGTTACCCTTCAAATGTTTCAATTGTGGAAAGGTTGGTCACTTTGCTTCAAAATGTCCTCTTAAAGAAATTAGGAGAAGTGATAGAAATAGTAAATTCAAAAGGAGTCTATTTTTCATAGAAGATAGTTGTTCTTCAAAAGATGGGGATCATGATGATTCAAATGATGAAAACTTTTATTGCCATGAGTGTTGGTGACAAAAAGAATGAGGTTGGGAAATATGGTAAAATTGACACCTTGCAAATAGTTCAAAACAATGAAAAATCAATGGTTGTATGGACTTCCTTCCATGCAAAAGAAGAAACCAAAGCTTGGGTCATTGATAGTGGTTGTTCAAATCATATGACTAGTGACAAAGAGAAATTCATTAGCCTTAGGAAGTGGGATGGTGGAGCTATTAAGTTTGGAGGAGATGAGTCAACTTAGATTTGTGGAAAAGGTGTCATATCTATTGATGGAAAGAATAGGACTAAGGATATTCTCTATGTCAAAGGGTTACATCACAATCTTCTTAGTGTCAGTTAGATGTGCAGAAAAGGTTACAATCTTACTTTTCATGCTAATTATTGTAAAATTAGAAAGTCAAGACTCAAAAAGCTTATTGCAGAAGGTATCAAGACATGTGGTAATATTTATCACTTGAAAGAAGCAAATGGAAGAAAATGTCTATTAACTCAATCCAGTGAGTGTTGGATGTGGCACAAAAGAATGGAACACAACAACTTTGATAACATGGTAAGAATAAGCTCTACTCATGCAGTAAGAGACATGCCTAAGAGAATCAAGCCTGCAAACATTATATGCAAGGAATGTCAGATGGAAAGCAAACAAAGACAAGCTTTAAAAGTAAGGAGTACTCTTCTTCAAAGCCATTGGAGTTGATTCACACAGACCTATGTGGATCTACAAGAGTAAATAGTCAACAAGGTGAAAAGAATTTTATGTTGTTCATTGATGATTATTCTAGAATGACTTGGGTTACTTTCTTAAGAGAAAAATCTGATGCCCTTGATAAGTTTAAAGTCTTCAAAGCTTTGGTTAAAAATGAAATGGATACTAAGATCAAATGTTTAAGGTCAGATAGAGGAGGTGAGTTTACTTCATAAGAATTTGAAAAATTTTGTGAAGATCATGGTATTAGGAGGCACTTGTCTACTCCTAGAACCCATCAAAAAAATGGGGTAGTGGAAAGGAAGAATAGGTATGTGCAAGAAATGTCTAGGGCAATGTTGAAAGATGCAGATCTACTTGATGTATTCTGGAAGGAAGCAATTCACACTGCTATCTATCTAACTAATAGAGTGTGGTAAAGGGTTAATAGCACTAAGACCCCTTATGAGTTGTGGTATGGAAGACCTCCCTCTATCATGATCTTTGATAACAAATGCTATATTAGAAGAGATGAAGAAGACCTAAGAAAGTTTGATTCAAGATGTGATGAAGGAATCTTTCTTAGTTACTCAACCAAAAGCAAGGCCTATAAATGCTACAACAAAAGATTAGGGAAGATGATTGAAAGCACAAATGTCAAAGTAAATGAAGACTTGTATCAGTTCACACAAGATTCAGAAGACATTAGATCTTATATATTTCCTTGCATTAAAGATGAAGAAGTAGAAGAAGTGAAAGAAGAAAAGGAATAGGAACCAGAATAGATAACTAAGACCACAGCAAAGTATGTTCAGAAGAATCACTCAGTAGAATAGATCATTGGAGACAAAAATGAAGGTGTACAAACAAGGAGAAGGTTTGTCAAGACACATGAGCAAACAAACTTGTGTTTATTATCAAAAGTGAAACCTAAGACCTTTGTTGAAGCTAGCAAATATGATGGATAGATAAAAGAAATGGAAGAAGAACTGGATCAGATTGAAAAGAATCAAACATGGGAATTGGTTCTCAAACTAGCCAATAAGAATGTCATAGGAACAAAGTGGGTGTTCCAGAACAAGCTAAATGAAGAAGGTGAAGTTTTAAGGAACAAAGCAAGATTAGTATGCAAAGGATATACTCAAGTAGAAGGCATTGATTTTGAGGAGACTTTTGCTCCAGTAGCTAGGATGGAGGATATCAGAATATTCATTTCTCTTACTTCTCACAAGAACTTCAAGGTATACCATATGGATGTCAAGTCAGCATTTCTAAATGGTGACCTAGAGGAGGAGGTTTACATTGAGCAACCAAATGGTTCCCAAATATCAGAAGATCTGAACATGGTAAGAAGACTCAAGAAAGCTTTGTTTTGGCTCAAGAAAGCACCTAGGGCTTGGTATGCAAGACTAGACAAGTACTTACTCAGCAGGGCTTCAAGAAAGGTACTACAGATAGCAATCTTTATATAAAGGAAGAAGGAGACATGATCTTGATAGTTGTAGTTTATGTTGATGATATCATTTTTGGTGGAAATGATGATATGTGTAAGAAGTTTACAGAGGAGATGCAAAAAGAGTTTGAGATGTCCGTGACTAGTGAAATGTCTTTCTTCAGTGGACTTCAAATTTCCCAACTAGATGGTGGTATCTTTATTTCTCAAGCTAAGTATGTCAAGGAATTGTTGAAGAAGTTTGGTATGGAGGATTCAAAACTAGTGAGTACTCCCATGGTCACTAGATGCCATTTAAGAAAAGATGGTGAGTCTCCAGAGGTGGATCGGACTGTTTATAGGTCTATGATTGGAGCATTGTTGTATTTGACTACATCTAGACCTGACATTATGCATGCAGTATGTGTGGTTTCCAGATATCAAGCCAATCCTAAGAAAACACATGAGAAGGTAGTGAAAAGGATATGCAGATACTTGAAAGGAACTCTGGACTATGGTCTATGGTATCCAAAAGGTAACAACTTTGATCTGAGTGCATACACTAATGCTGACTGGGTTGGTTGTGTTACTAAAATAAGAAGTACAAATGGTGGTGCTTTCTTTCTAGGAAGCAGATTGGTTTCATGGTAGAGAAAGAAGTAAGATTCAACATCCTTATCAACTACAAAGGCAGAATATATTGCAGCAGCCTCTTATTGCACTCAAGTATTGTGGATGAAGCAAACTCTAGAGGATATCAATGTATTGTATGATGAGCCTATTCATATTTTGTGTGACAATACAAGTGCCATCAATATTTCCAAGAATCTAGTGATGCATTCTAGAACCAAGCATATAGCAATCAGGTATCACTTTTTGAGAGAGAAGGATGCAAATAAGGAACTGATGTTGGAATATGTTCCAACTAAGGATCAAATTGCAAACATCTTCACAAAGGATCTTGCAAAGGACACTTTTGAGGATCTCTGGTAGAGGTTAGGGGTAATTGCCCCTCCTTGCTAAGATGCATAATGGTGCATCCACCCAAGGGGATTTCATGATATATCTTTATCCTAGACCAATGATGGCTACCACTCAGGGGGAGCAGGTAGTGGTGATTGATGATAAGGGAGCTTGGAAGAAAAAGTTTGCAGACTTATGATTATCGATAAAAGGGGGACAGTGAGCAGGTGTTGGATCCCTTTGTCTTTGATACCAAAGGGGGAGAGAGTCTAAGGAGGAGTATATGTTTCCATCAATGATAAAGGGGGAGACTATTGGCCATATGTGTTGTCATTGATGTCAGCATAGCATACATTGATGTCAACATAGCATATACTGATTGGAGGTCATAACAGTTGCATTCCTAATCAAAGTAGAGTTGTGTTTTAAGCTTGATAAATATGAATTAGAAGCATTTGTTGTTGATGCTGAGGATGTGTTCATGATTGACTCGAAGCATGGTGTATGATCCATCCTATTGATCTTGAGTTGTATATGGTGATGCAAAGAAGACTTGGCCTCCAGAAGAAGGTGACAATCCTTGTTTCAGAACATCTACTCTTTGAAGACTGTTTAGAAGATTGCTTCACATTTTCATCATTTTTATATTGAGTGTATGTAGTTTGGAACATAGCTTCACACAGTGTTATTCTATGTATGTTCCAAGTTTCATGATGTTTTGATCACTAGAAGGATGTTTTTCTGTTGATAGTTTGAAGATAGAGGTATTTATGTAAAAGGGTTCCTAGCAGGGTGATGGAATGCTCCACATTCCTCTGCAATTGTAGATATGGCTATGCGGTTCTAAAATTTTTTCAAGAAGATAGTGAAGGTGTTATTTCTAAAGTTTCAAGTCATATTTTCCTCTGCTGTGAAAGTTATGTATGATAGAACACCAGTATGTGCTCTAGCAAAATTGTGCAGCATTGAAGACTCATTGGAATGCTCTGCATTCCTCTAAAAATGAATGATCAACCTTGTGGTTTTGTGGACATGTTCTTGGATGTGCATTGCATGCCTTTTTCCTATTTCAAGCTTCCTAGTGGTCCACAACTCAGCTTTTCAATTGATAGTATGGTACAATGCGTTCCAGATAACAGAGTAATTTCAAAGTAAATGTTTGAAGTAGTGCAACACAACTCTTTGATGTGTGGTGGAAAAGGAGTGTATGGGGTTATTTTATGAGTCATGTGAAATCATCTAGAAAAGTTTCATGAAGATCTTTCTTGTTTCCAGTACCGTACAAGATTTCCAAGTTGATGTGGGCGTTATTCTTCAAGTTTTCCTTAAAGTTGTCCTATTTTCAAATGAGCAGAGTGTGCAGAGGTAATTCCTTGATGTTTGAAGCTATGAAGGATGTTTTGGACCTGGTTAAGCAAGTGTTGGGGTCCGCAAGGCTTCAGTCTTCTGTTAGTGTAATGTGTTGTTCTAATTAGACCTGTCTTCTACATGTTTCATATTGTGTATTGTATGGTTGACTTGTAAACGTGTTTTTCATGTTTTATCTGGAGGACAAGTTATGTAATCAATGTAATATCATGAGAGGAACCTCCTACAACAATATAATGAAAATTGCATGAAATAACAGAAATAACATAACACATAAGGAATTTATAGATCACAGGCCACTTCGAGGGGGCAACCTCCTTTGAGCAAGCTCAATACAATAAACTCATGGATGCCTTCATTGGCCTCAACACATACTTATATACTAAGTCTAATCTAAACAACTATTACTCCCCATGAATGTAGGATAATACAATATACTCACGAGATGACTTACAAAGCATATGCATCCAATAACAATATATTAATAAAGTAAAGAGAAGGGTTAAACACGGGTTCTTAACATCCCTTCCCTCTTAGAAAAGCTTTGTCCTCAAAGATTAAGAAGTGGAAATTGTTGTTGAATCTGAAGGAGTGGTTCCCATGTAGCATCCTCTGGTTGCATTCCATGCCACTGAATTAATACCTTTGTGATGGATCGAGAGTGAAGCTGACGAGTGTGCCTGTCGAGCATTGCCTCCAGTTCCAAAATGATGGATCCTTCGATATCCAATTCTGGTAAAATAGTTTGTGCTTTGATGTTGGTGCCAAGAACTTTCTTTAGACAAGAGACATGAAATACTAGATGAACACAGGAAGAAGGAGGAAGCGCCAATTTATAAGCAACTGACCTAATCTTCTAAAGAACCTTATATGGCCCATAGAACTTTGGAGCTAGCTTTTGATGCCCTTTGAGTTTTAGAGAGGATTGCTCGTATGGCTGTAGACAAAGAAAACCCATATCACCTACTTGAAAAGTGCACTCAGAATGGTGTTGATCGACTTGTTGTTTCATTCAATTTCTTGCCATGTGAAGATTGTCCTGCAAAATGCGAAGAATCTGATCTCAGGTTCGGAGAACTGTGTCAACTGCCTGAACTAGTGAACTGCTGGGGGTGTATGGAAGGAACACTAGCAGTGCCTGACCATAGACTGCTTCATATGGAGTCATTTTAGATGCAGTGTGGTAGGAGGTATTGTACCACCATTTAGCGAGAGGGAGCCACTTTGCCCACTGATGCTATTGTTTGGAGGTGAAACAACAAAGATAAGTTTCCAAACATTTGTTGATAACTTTAGTTTGACCATCTGTTTGTGTGTGATACTCGGAACTCATCTTTAGTTTGGTGCCAGTGCAGTGAAATAGTTCTATCCAAAAATGACTGTGAAAGTGGCATCATGATCTGAGACAATGGAAGAAGGGATTCCATGAAGACGAAAGATCTGGTCCATGAAAATCTATGCGACGGAGGAGGCGATATAGGGATGGCTGAGGGCATAAAATGATTATATTTGGAGAGGCGATCAACCACAACCAAGATAACTATCTTCCCTCCAGATTTAGGGAGCCCCTCAATGAAATCCATAGAAATATCTATCCAAATCCATGTAGGGATGGGCAAGGGTTCGAGCAATCGAGGAAGGAGTGTCGTTTCACCCTTGTTGCACTGGCAGGTATCACATTCAGCCACCATTTGTTGAATTGCCCTTTTCATTCCCTTTCAAAAGAAGTTACTTCATGCCTGATCATAAGTTTTGAGGAACCCAGAGTGCCCTACCAATGGAGAAGCATGGAGTTCATAGAAGACCACATGTTGAAGATCTGTGTTCGAGGGAAGCACTAGATGACCCTTGCATCTCAGAGAAGTACCATCCCAAAGAGTAATGTGGTATAGCAGAAGGGTTATTGGCTAATTGTTGGATGATTTGAGATAATGAAAAGTCATTGACATAGCCCTATTGGACAAATTCTAGTCAATGTGGAATAGGCATAGAAATAGATGAAAGAGAAGCTTGGTCATCAAATGTGCGAGAAAAAGCATCCGTCACAATTTTGTCCTTACCCTTCTTGTAAGTGATCTCATAGTCATAACCCATGCATTTGCTAACCCATTTTTGTTGTGCTAAGGAGGAGACCCGTTGTTCCAGGAAATATTCCAGACTCTAGTGATCAATCTTGATGCAGAAATGATTGCCTAATAGGTATGGCCGCCACTTCTGTACTGCATGCAAAATACCATCATTTCATTCTCATATGTAGAGAGTACTAAATTCTTACCTGAAAGGGCTTTGCTGGTGAATGCAATGGGATGGTCATCTTGAAGGAGAACAACACCAAGTCCATTGCCGCAAGCATCACTCTCAATAGTGAAGGTCTTGGAAAAATCTAGCAAAGCTAGAACAGGTGTAGTACACATAGCTTGTTTCAATTTTTCAAATGCACACTCAGCCACATGTGTCCATGTAAAAGCATCCTTTTTCAATAGAGCTATTAATGGGGCTGTAATCTTCCCGTAATCCTTGACAAACTTATGGTAGTAGCCAGTCAGTCCCAAAAACCCACAGAGGCTCTTGAGTGTCTAAGGATGTGGCCAATTTTTCGTGGCGTCTATTTTGGCAGGATCCACTCGAACCCCTTGAGATGAAACAATATGCCCGAGATACTCCACTTCCTTCTACCCAAAAACACATTTAGATTGTTTTACATAGAGATGATGATCAGAGAGAAGTTACAGTACAAGATCCAAATGCTGGAGATGCTTAGCCCGTGTTTTACTATAGATGAGGATATCGTCAAAGAAGACCAGAATGAATTTCCACAAGTAGGGCCGGAATATTTTATTCATCAATGCTTGGAATGTGGAAGGAGCATTAGTGAGGCCAAAGGGCATAACCAAAAACTCATAGTGGCCATCATGCGTGCGGAAAGCCGTTTTAGGGATATCATCCTCATGAACCTGAATTTGATGATACCTAGAACGAAGATCCAACTTGGAGAAAAAATGAGTGCCATGAAGCTCATCAAGAAGTTCATCAACAACAGGAATTGGAAACTTATCTTTGATTGTGATGTGATTAAGTACTCAAAATTCAATGCAAAGGCACCATGACCCATCTTTTTTCTAGACAAGAAGAACTGGTGAAGAAAATAAACTGGTACTAGGGCAAATAATACCTTGCTTCAGTAAGTCCCGAATGACCATCTCAATCTCTGTCTTTTGGTGAAATGGGTAGCGGTAGGGCTTGATGTTGGAAGGAACACTACCAAGAAGGAGCTGAATATGATGGTCCTCTAGTCTTGATGGTGGCAATCCCATTGGTTTAGCAAAGACACAGGCATATCTATCCAAAATTTGTTGTAGATCCGAAGGACTAGTGGAGACTACTGAGGGTTGCATCTGAATGGAATGGAGCTGAGCGATGACACCATGTGAATTCTTCTTAAGGAGATTTTCCATGCAATGTGAATTGATGATGCCAAGAGACCTTAGTTGTAGGCCCTTCAACGTGTGTTTGTGCCCATTGTCTAAAAATTGCATCCAAAGTTCAGCAAAATCCCATACGATGGGTCCAAGTGTGCATAACCATTAAGCACCAAAAACCACATCACATCCACCTAAGGGCAAGGTAAACATGTCAGAGCACAAGTTATAATCTCCAATAGAGATACGCACATTGTGACACTTCCCTTTGCAAGGTAATGTGCCCCCATTAGCAATCATGACTTTAAAGCTGGAGCAAGGATGGACAAAACAATTAGCCTGTTTGGTGATCCGAGGGTCAATGACGTTATGAATGCTACCAGAATCAATGAGTATTGTCAGAGGGAGCTTCTTGAAGTAACCCTTGACCTGCATGGTTTGTGAGGTGGTGACTCCTGCTAAAGCATGGAGAGAGATCTCTGGGTGGTCTTCCTGAGAAGGAGGGTCAACATGCGGCTGTTGAATGTCAACCTAATCATCTACTGTCTCCTGAGCATCTTCATAAACTTCAGTTGCAAGTGAAGAATCCACATCCAAGAGATAGAGCTTATGCTCAACACATCTATGTCCCCGAGTGAATTTCTCATCACAATTATAACAAAGCCCTTTTTCTCTACGTGCCCTCATCTTTGCTTCAGACAAATGCTTGATAGGACTTGTTCTAGGAGCTATCGTGATTGGAGGTCTTTGGGAAACCATATTTATGAATGGAACAAAAGTGGATTTAGAGTGTTGTTGAGTTGTGATCTTGTCCTCCACCAACTTAGCCAACCCTAGGGCTTCCATCATTGTGCTGGGATGGAACATTTTAACCTCAGATCGGATTGCATCCTTCAGACCACTAACAAAATAACTCCTAAAAAATTCATCAGACAATCCTCTGTGTGATTGGCCAGTTTCTCAAATTCAGTCTGATATTCTCTCACAATGCCATTTTGGTGAAGTTTAGTGAGTGCTCCTATGAAGTCATCAAAAGCACTAGGGCCAAATCGTTGCAAAATGAGTTTGTAAAAATCTGTCCATTTTGGCTCTTCATGAGCCTTGATGTACCAACAAAACCATTGAAGGGCTTCATGTTCCAAATGAAAGCATATAAGGACTTTGTTGACATCAAAAGTATTACGTAGACTGAAATATTGGTCTGCCCAGTATATCCATCCAATCAGATAATCACCATTGAAGTGAGGAAAATCAAGCTTCAGCCCACGAATATTGCTGGAAGAAGAGAACCCAATGTCTGCAAAAGACTTTGGCTACCATCTATTATTCATGGATGAATGCTGAAGATTTAGGCTAGAAATTTTTTCATCCAAATCTTAGAGTTTGGTCTTGAGGGCTGCAAGTTCATCCTCCATGTTTTTTGCTCTTGCATGGGTCACAACCATAACCAGGGTTTTTTTTTTGGGGAATGGGTAGAAAAACAAAAACAAAAAAATTTTTTAGTAAAGGAAAATATGGATTTGGGAAAAACTTGGATGGATAATTGGGGTTAGACTAGAGTTTGGACACTTTCTGAGGGACAGGGAAGCAGAAAATGGGGATTTCAGAAGCGGGGTGAAAGAATGGGAAAATTTGTCCAAGAGGGAGAAAGGAGCAGAAATAGGAAATGAACACTGTGGCAAAATTTGAAGGTGCTTGGGTGAGGATCAAAGAAGTTATGGCAAACCCTAAAAATAGACAAATGTGGGATTTCTTGCTTTGAGAAGTGGAATTTGGGATAGGGTCCTCAAGGAAGGAAATATACAGAATGGAATTTTAGGGGTTCCAATGAATTTTCAGAGGAAACAGAGTGAAAGCAAGGAAGGTATGGTGAAAAAATAGAAATTTTTTTACTCCTGTGGTAATGAATTTTAGGGCTATGCCCAGGCACTTCCCACAGTTAAGCAGATAGGGATTATTCCCTGATATGAACCTGCAATTAAAATGAACAATACAGATGCAAGGAAAAAAGAACTACTGCAATAATCACAGTGCCTGGAGGCCACTGCAAAAAAGAATTCAGCAAAAATTCCACCCAATGAGCCCAAGAAAGCACTCTGATACCAGATGAGAGGAACCTCCTGCAACAATATAATGAAAATTGCACAAAATAATAGAAATAGCATAACACAAAAGGAATTTATTGATCGCAGGCCACTTCGAGGGGGCAACCTCGTTTGAGAAAGCTCAATACAATAAACTCGTGGATGCCTTCATTGGCCTCAACACGTATTTATATACTAAGTCTAATCTAAACAACTATTACTCCCCATGAATGTGGGATAATACAATATACTCACGAGACGACTTACAAAGCATATGCGTCCAATAACAATATACTAATAAAGTAAAGAGAAGGGTTAAACATGGGTTCTTAACATATCATGTATAAATAGTAGATCAAATTGAATATGGAAGGAATGATTGCAAGTTGATGAAAAGAATTCACAAGTAGATGAAAGGAAGAATAAATGCATTATTGATGTGCAACTGAAGGAGAAAGAGCAGAAGTTGTTGATGCTGTCTAGATTCATCTTGAAGACATATTTGAGACAGTGATCAAATATAGAGTGTACCTAACTGATTAGATCATCAAAAGAAAGTGTGAAGAGATAGAAGTGCAATCATCAAGTGTGAGTTTCAATGTCAATTTTCAGATAGTAGAAAGACTGTCATACTGTATTTTTTTGTAAATGTGTTCTCATTTTAGGGAGTAGTAGCTTCCTTGGGAGTGACCCTAAAACAAAGTCATCATGGAGTATAAGCTTCCTTAGGAGTGAACCTAAATAAAATTTACTTAGGGAGTAGCAGCTTCCTTGGGTTAAAGCCACTAAAATAAAGTTATTATTTGAGCTTCATATATTGTGAATTAATCCTCACTGTAGTTTTTCCCTTCTAGAGTTTTTCACATATATCTAGTGTTTTGTGTTGTTGTTCATTGTGTTAATCTTTCATGTTCATGTTGATGTTGCGATGCTTAAGTTCTAATCTTCTTCTAATAAGTTGAAGTTGTTAAATTTGAAGATTGATTAGATATTGATCCCCCCTCTCAGTATCCTAGTGTGTCTAACAACATCTATAGGATCTCAACCTGCTATCCAGATCCCTATTGTTGAGGATGCAATAAAAGGCTCATTGCCAAAAAGCAAAAGGCAAAAAGTAGCTCCATCAACCCCCATCCAACAGAGTCAAGATACCCAGCAACAAGTAGAGAAAGTTGAAGAAATTATCAAAGTAAAACACGAAATGGCTAAGGCAATAAAGGAACAAACCACCACCAAAGTTGCATCATTCCCATTATCTAAAGTGGAGGATCTCTCGAATGATGAGCTGAAGAAGACAATGGACATGGGGTCAATTTTACAAACTTCACATTATTTGTTATCACTAGAGGTAACTCGAACTGACCCTATTTTTTATGACATTCTTTTGATTAATAAATAAACTCCTACAGTTTACATCGAACAAGTAGTGGAAGTAGGAAAGGATCCAATGCTTGTTGAGACTCAGTCTCAAGATGAAAATAAAGAGGTTCATGATGTGCAAATGCAAGTGGAATGTCAAGATTCAAATGCAGAACATGATAATAAAAGTCAACTAGATGTCTCTACACTAGACAATACACAAGATGTGGTTGACATATGCCAGATGATAATCAAAATCAACTAGATATCCATACAGGGGATGACATACAAGATGATACTCAAAATCAACTAAAAAACATGTATGTGAAGATGATCAAGGAACCTTAGAGGATGCAAATAAAGAAGATGTACATCTGGATGTCTCACAATAGGAAATTCCTCAACAAGATGTTCCACAACATATAGTTGAGCATCAAGTTGATCTAGATGTTCTCTAATAGGAAGTTCAACATCAATAAGATGTACATATGGATGTTCCTGAACAATAGGATGTTCTCAAACAATAGGAGGTTCCTGAACAATAGGATGTAGATGTGCATGTGAAATAGAACAAAGAACAAGAAGTGCATGTGGAACATTAGGATTAGGATCAGCAAAAGGACCAACCAACTGTGGCTATTCCCAACTAGTGACATTGAAGGAAAAACTGCTCCAACCAGTACAATTGGTTCCACTTGATTTTAAGAGTTTATTTCAGGAGGAAGAAGCCCCTAGGCCTAAAAGGAAGGCTAAAATAATGTCCTTCATAAGGAGAGATGCATCTGGATCTATGGGAACCAAATTATCTATGATTGCTACTAATAAAGATAAAGGAGAAATAAGTGTGGATGAGTATAATATCTCCACTATTTATTTGGGCCATACCACCCAATAGAAAGAGATTGATGTGCTCCAGGAGAATGTCAAGGTAACTGCAACCCAACTTCAGAGAGACAAGAAGAGGAAGAGGAAGTTAAAAGGATAAATTATCCAAATGCAAAACTTCATCAAGGGGTTATTGGTGCCTAGAAAGGTAATTATTGACATGCAGGCCAATCTTTCTCTAGTTTCAAAAGAGAAAATCAATGAACTAGATGCCAAGAAGCATGAGGCCAACATCATGGAGGGTTGGATAAAGAACTACCTATCTTCATGAGAAGAAACAATTAAAATGACAAGTTCCAATTGGGATGCCATTATCTAATTAAAAGATAAGATTGTATCATTGAAAGAGGAGTTTACAGAATGCCTAGAGTAGAATGATATCAAGTTGACAAGGATGAAGTCCATCGAAGAGCTAGATGGCATTTTGATCAAGCAAAATATAGTGATAGATAAGACCATGAATTTAATTCCTTTGTGGATTAATGAACTAAAGTTTTAGAGGGATCTTCCAAAGAATGTCAAGATCAAATGGAAAATCTAAAGAAGAAGATGGATGAATTATTGATAGATGATGTTGACATTTTAAAAGAATTGATAGGTCACACTTTTGGTACTGATGTAAAGTATAATGCAGACCTAGATCTTAGTGAATTTAAGAGAAATTTTTACAAAGTTATCAATGATCATGTACAGAACCTCACAGAGGTAGCTATAGATGAGATATAAGACAAAAATTAAAAATAAAGGAATACAAGAAAAAGGTAAAATCTAGGCCAAATAAAATGAAGGTGATTGAGAATAGTTTTGAGGTAGAAGGATTTCTCAAAGGGAAGGTGCAAGCCTATGATAAGAGTGAGATAACAAAAGTTTTGATACTATACATCTCTTACAGAGTCCAAGAGACAAGGGAATGCATAGTTGAGGATTGCATAGACAATGACTAACCCTATTATTTATATTCAATGCATTATTTTGTCAACTGGATTAGGTTATGGAAATTAGCATATCAATTGGACTAGATGTCTAAATGGGCTATGGGTGTATTCTTTTTCAAGTAATTGGACTGAATGTCTAGATGCAATTTCTTGCACATTTCTTTGTCCATGACCAAGTGCCATGTCATACAGTAGATTCTAGAATCTTCTAGTGGTGTGTGCTAGTTGTCAAAGATCCAGATTCTAGGAGAATATTCCAAAATTCTAATTGTCCTCCAATTGCTCAATTTGAATATGTGCAGTTGATTTTCAAGATGCAATCTTGTCTGTTGAATTGTAACTAACTTAGGGCATTCTTATTCTATAAAAGGACCTGAGCCATTCATTTTGAATTATTAGAAATTATTGATACTTGTCAAGCTTGAAGTGCATAACTTGTAGTTCTTGCTTTTTTCATGGTTTCTTCTCACTCTTAGTGATCTAACATTTGTTACTTTGTGCAGAATAGTGAATTTGAGACCTACTACTAGTCATGCTCAATTGTAAATCCTAAGTAACTATATATTTGTTGATAGTTGTGAAATATCAAATTGATGCATTTGATTTGGAGTGCATTTGACTTCTTCCCTATTGCTACAAATTTCATTTGAAGATTTGCATCACTTATGTGTAGTTGTGAATAATTCTGGTGAAGTATGAGTTGATTTGTCTCAATTTATTATTCTAGCAACGTATACGTGTGGAATCACTAAAAACATAACTTCATAGAACCTTTTATCTTTCTTTCCTTGTCTTTTCTCATTTCTTTTTCAAATTCATTACAAATAAAAGTAGATCTAGCTAAATCCATAAACAATTTACTAAAATACTTGTGAATCTGTTAAGTTCATGAAGATCTTTGAGTAATTTTAGAAGAATTGATCAAAGCTTGCAAAGTTATCTTTCCTTTTAAGGAAATCTAACTAGATAATTGTAGATCTTAACAACATAACTACAAATCCTATTAAATACTGATAATATTTGTAGATATTTGACAATCTTTCAAATCCTTTTGATGATTTATCCATTTTGTAAGAACAGAGCTACCATAGGCCCCTTGAGAAAACAACAAGATACAATGAACCCTAAGTGTGTGTTAGAGTTGGCTATGATTGGATCCACCCAGGATCTAGGACTTCATGAAAGCACAAGAGAGATCAACTGAGAGAATAATGCTATTCTATCAATGAATGCAAAAGATTGATCTTGTTGTTACAATGTACATGATATGCCTTGCTTATAAAGACAAGGTGAGAGCTAGAAAGGTGGAGATATTCCTACAACATGTGCCAATTAGAGGATGATAGCTAATTGCACATGTGGAGGATAATACAACTCACTCTAACTATTAACAACTCAACACACAACTAGACTCAACTAGACACAACTAGACATCTAGAAGACTCACTAAGTCAACTTAACATGAGTGATTTATGTGTGATGTGTGAATATAATTTAACTTGTAAATAGTTAAATAAGATGAATTATCCACACTAGGGTAAACCGATTAGGTGATAACCCTGTTCACACCAATAGTGTGAACACGTGCATCAAGACCTAACTACCAGAGCCTTGGGATTGTAAATTCCATATGAATTTGAAGTCTTTCAAGAGAGATAAGCATTTTGTTGTACATAATTCTATATGTGTTTTATGTGAGTAACATCCACATCAATAGTACTCTCTTATGTCTAAAATGCACAACAACAACATTCTAAACTAAAATTTGGAAAAATGGATTTCAATAAAAATTTTCCATAGTCATGGCTCTATCTTGCACATTTTTAAAAAAATTAAAACTTATGATTCACAATGGATTTGAACCGAATTAAATTCCTAGAATGTAGAGGCCATATGCATCCACCTATTGTGGGCATGGCAATTGAAGGAAGAACTATTTCAAAATAATTTTACAAAGAGGAAAATACCTTCCACAAACAAGCTTGGACAATGAAGAATGATTTTGAAGAAGAGATTCCACCACAATCCTCTTTCCACACACACACACACACACACACACACACACACAATCTTTAGCAAGATAAATCCAAACTAAGAAAGCACAATTTCCCTCCTTTCAATCTTTCCAAAAATCTTTGCACACTGAGCCAAGAGAGGGTTTAAGCAAGAAAAATTATAATGTTTCAACAATACAAGTCTATTTTTCCTTTTATGCCTTTCCTTTATGTTTTTCTTTCTTTTTTCTCTATTTCCTATTTCAAAACTTCACCTTTTGCCAAAATAGATTTTCCAAGTAAATAAATCAATAAATTGATTTAATAAACTATGAAAACTAATTTAATTCTAACCAATATTTTTCTAATAGGTAGGAGATCAAATCAATTAAATTAAATTATGTTTTAACTAGAAATTTTATTTTATTCAAGCTAAATATTTTAGTTTGAAAGAATAATTAAATCTACTTTAATTTTCTTCTATCAGAAATAAAATAATGCAATAGAAAATTTTCTATTAAGGTACAATTAATATATTTTTTGACTCAAGCATGTTAAGCATTTCACAAACACAATAAACATGCATTTAGAAATAAATTTAAATGCAATGAAACAAGATAACATAACCACATGCAAAGGACTCACATACTCTTTATGAATTTGTATAAAATATGAATTCTAGAATCACCATGGATTCAAATCTAGGTTGACAGAATGATTCTATTGAAAATGTGACACATGTAGAAGAGCTCCATGCTCCAACACAACAACCACTCGATCAGTCATCTTCGATACTCAAATGATTACATCCTATGGCTTTATAAAGACATTCAACTTACTAACTACCTAAACCACTAACTACCAACTAACACATAACTAATAACTAACTAAAAACTAACATATAATAAATTAACATTAACATGCTATTTTATTATTTGTTACATTATTCTATGTCATGCACTAATCAATTCATAATACATTCACAAGACTCATCTTGCACTCAAACTGAGTGAAATATAGGTTCACACACATGTTTTACTCAAAGATGACCATCTCTAATATAACTACTATTGGGGAATAACTCTATACATGCACACTCAAGTCAAACATAAGGCATGCTTGCTCCACATAATAAGATTTGAAGCAACATAATCCACCCAATGTAATATAAATCATAACATGATATCAAGTCATCACATCTAACTATAAATCATCTATAACTAGCATGATCTAGGAAACAAGATGCATAATCAACAATACACTGATAAAACACTTGTTATAGAATATAACACATAAATCAAGACCACAAAAGCCAAACACATTAGTGGACATTATGCAACTCATTGCCAAGAATATTCAAGAGTTGAATAGGTGTGTTGGTCGTTGAATGACCTACAATGCACTCTTTCTCAAGAAAGAAAAGTTAATTAATAGCCTTACAAATACATTCATAACATGTAAAACATCATTTCTAGCATGGCAATTAAGATGGATTACAATTATGACCCCTTGATCATAAAAGAGAAGTTCTTTTGTTTGTATTGTTTCCCATATATAAACTCTAGCTGGCTATTTCTCATTGGGGGTCTTCCTCTACTTTTTTAGAATTATTTGTTATCTTTATTTTCCATAACTAATACTTGGGATGTTTTCATTGTGGGGTTGAGCTAATCTCATACAAAATTATATTTGGGGTTTGGGCTAATATCATACAATTATATTTATAGTTTGATGGCATTTTCTACAAGCAAGTCCAAGGTACTACCATGGGTAGTAACTTTGCTATCATTTATGCTTGTCTCTTCGTATGCCACTTAGAATGACAACTTTTGGCTAGAACCAACTTTTCTGATCTTGTCTATTTCAAGAGATTTATTGATGATGCCATTGGTGTCTGGACTGGTGATGAGACCTCTCTACTTGATTTCTTTCAGTAGTATTAGAGTTTTTATCCTAAAATAATGATCACTCCATCTATCTCCACCTTCTCTATAGATCTTCTTGATATTACTTTCTTCAAAGGTGAACGTTTCCAAAACATTTTCTTCTTAACACTAAGTGTTTTTAGAAACCCCTGAATACCTACCAGTATATTCCTTTTTACTCATGGCATCCTCTTCACTAGAAGAAATCTTTTATTAGGAGTGAGCTTCAACGATACCTTCTCAGGGAGTCCGACCCCTCCAGCTTCACCAAACTCGGGAGACTTCTCTATTCTAGACTTTGTGCTAGAGGCTATCCTAAGAAGTTCTACTGCATTGTTTTAACAAAGTTTCTAGGAAGAATAAACCAATGCTTCTCAATCGAATGTTTAGCTACATTCTAAACAGAAAAAGGCCCCCCCTCATTCTTAATCTTAAATATAGCTCTTCTGCTAAAGATTTAAACTTGGGCGTCACCCTAAACCCTACACTTCATCGGCTCTGCCAAGAAGTCCCTACACTGCAGCATATCCCGCTTCCTAGGAAACTAGGTTCTTTTCTCCTTCGCGGTAGGTTCTCCTCAAAGTCTCAGTAATTCCATTCTCTTCTAATTTTTGTTACCATTTAGGTGAACATTATCTTCTAGTTTCTATTACCCTTCTGATGACCATTATCTTCTAATGTTCATAACTGTTGTTGTGGTGACTATAATCATTGATTTCTATTGTACTGTTGTGGTGACCGTTATCTGATATCTGTTATCATTGTGGTAACCATTATCCAAAGATTTGGATGGACGGTCCCTTATAATATTTATTATTTTCTAATATATAAATAATTTTTATATTTTAATACTCTAATATTCTAATATTTTTAAATTTCTAAAAATATCTAATATGTGTTTGTTTACTTTTTAAAGTAAATTATACCTATTTTTTTATTTTTCAAAAATTTTAATATTTTATATATTTTAATACATTAATTATTTTTATATTTTAAAATTTTAAAAATTTCTTTAAGAAAAGGGGACCACCCCCCTTGAGTGGGCGGCCTCCTTTAATTAAGGAGACCACTCCACTTAAGTGGGTGGTTTCCTTGATTAGGGAGTACACCCTTTCATTACGAAGGGTCGCCTCCCTTCACCTTAACCAACCAGGGGTGTGAGACTTTATAAATAGCCCTCTTCCTGTTTGTAAAATCACAATTGCAAATCTTTACCACCCATTCCCACTAATGAGGGGTTTGCAAGCATAATCAAGCTTTTTGCTTCAGGTAATTTTTTGTTGTATTTCCTTTCTATCTCAAAAATTCATCTATTTTTAAAAATATTTAAATTTTTAAAAAAATTAAAACTTAAATTTTTTTAAATTTTTAAAAATTTTAACTCAATTTTTTAAAAATTATTTAAACTCTAATTTTAAAAAAAATTTAAACTCAAAATTTTTTAAACTTGTATATTGTCTATATAATAAATATAAATAATTTACTATACATGTTATTTTTACCATCCTTTGAAGATATTTTATTTTTTATTAATGTTTGTTTTTCTATTAATTTATACTTTGTTGCCTCACAACATTCCTCACTAGTTATTTTATTATAATTCATTCACATCTTAACATTTTATAAAAAATATTAAATAATAGCACGACAATATGGTCCATAGCTCAATGTTTGCTTCCACTACCATGTTTTACTCCATTGTTTGTTATAGGGAAATAATGATATTTTATGCTTGTTTTAAGATAAGAAATAATTTTTTTTATGCTAGTTTTGACATAAATGAAGGTTTTGTGGACATGGGCATTACCAAATATGGATAGGATTTGTGCTTAAAATACTATTAGTACTCACTTGCTTGTTCTTGCCATTATTGAAATTCAAAATCAAAAGTAAACCATTTAAAACATTATTTATATGTCCATTTGGTAGACAATCCGTCCCCACCACAATAAGATATTTCAATTTTCACCCCAAAAGGCAGCCTATCAATTTGTATCATCTTATTAATAGTCATAAGATTTGTAAGGATCCCAAATGGCCAAATTCGGGGTTGTTTACAAGGATATAAGTTTGGTCTTCAAAGACTATACCTACACGTGCATGCATGGATTTGTTAGCAAACATTGTGCATAAATACCAATGGCCTTTTTGGGATTAAATTTGATGGTGGTATAGTTGTATTTAGATTTTTTTTTAATAAAATATAATTGAAATTTTAGAAAGATTGTATCATATAAAAAATGGATAATTTGAATATATGCCTGAGTTTTAAAAAAATAATTGTTTAAATTACAAATCTAACCATCAAATTTAGGCCTTGAATTGACCTTGACCTAACATCCTTAAAAGTGTATTTGATGATTTCAATTCAACCATATATTCATGAATTTAAGTGCATATAGAGATTAAATTACGGGGTTGTTTCTTGTCCTCATTGTGCTGGGGTTTTCTATGATGCATTTTCTTTTGTATAGATATATTTTATTAGCTCTAGCCTCTTTTGTGTGTCATTTTGGTTTGGTTGTAATTTGTTTTTTTTAATTTGATTAGCTTTAATCCAATAAAAAAAGAAGAAGATTAAATCATTTTCTTTTAAGAAGTTACATTTTTTTATCATATGGAGGGAGTAAGACATGTAATGTGTATATATGCATTCAATTGTGAGATTTAAAATAAAATGACACCATATGAAATTAAATTTATATTAAGGATTTTTGTGAAGTGCATATAAATAACAAACTGTAAAATTTAAACATGACATTAAATAATTGGGTTGATAGTTGTTATGTTAATAGGCATAATTAAAATGGAAGCAAGGGGGTTGTAATGGAGTGAGTGGATAACAAAAACCTCTTAACATAAATTTGACATTCATTTACATGTAAAACATTCATTACACCTAATTGTATATACATCTCTATAGAAACCTAATAAACTAGCATAGCTATTTTAAATATGGCTATCTAAAAGAGTCGAGAGATATAAATCTTGAAATGCCTCTCTGACCTATCTCACAAATCCAATAGGAGCATCTCAAAGCTCTTGTCTCTCAACATCTTTTAAATAAATAAATTTAAAATATTTATGCTAGTTATAAATGTAAATCCATAACAAAATGATGGGGAGCCTCAGTTGGTAAGACTTACTCCATCGGCCACCTTGCAACTTATCATTTCAACCCCACAACTCTCCCCGATGGATGACTCTATGGTCCTCGCCTATCGCTAAGATAGTTTCCATCGGCCATGGTAGGAAATGCTTCGTCGATATGCCGACGACCACTTGTCTTCGCTGTGACCCCACACTATCGGTGAACGCCTACAGCCTCTGACTGATGCGCTGATGACTTCATCTTTGGTAAGACCAACACTATTGGCACAATGCCAAGTTGTCCACCCGATGCACCTTGTTACCCCGATATGAATCTTGGGCCGTGACTTCTGTTCAACACATCAAATCTCTCTTTGGCTAGACTATCCTTATTGGTCTGAATGAGAAATGCTTTGTCGATGGCCTCTGTCTCACTGATAACAACTCCAATGCCTCCAATCCAAACCCTAGCACATGGAGATGCTAGGCGATCTACTGTGCACACTCCAATTTGGTTCTCTATGCCACCGAACAGGAAAAGGAAATAGGAAACAAAAATAGATATCTGTACAATGAAGCTATTCCACTGATTTTGACAAAAATCTCACCAGTGGAATGCTTCACATTAACATATTGCAACAACAAAAAACATAGAAAGGAAAAGAAATATATAGCTATGCAATGTGTAATTACAGAGAACGGAAGACAAATTGACAACACATAATAGTTCAATTTCTCCTTAACACAATGCACAATTACATACAACTCTTCTTCGCTTCGATTTGATTACAATATCTAATCTATATGCATTTGATTCATTTCTCTGGGGTTTATAAGCTCACCAGAGGAACACCAATCCATTCCAACTGGCTGGGAGACTGATTTCAAGAGGCTAGGAGAAAACTAACTGATTCCAAGTGGCTGGGAGACCAACTGTCTAACCACTAACAATTTGACAAATGCAAACTAAATACTTGGGACTTACAAAGTTTGTTCTAGGTCTAGATACAAACATAAATGACATGTATTGGTCGAATAGACCTTATTACAACTCAAACATGATTTTCTAAACAAAACATGAATTTAAATGCCTCACGGAGGCCACCTTGTGTTAGGTGTTCCTGCACCATACACCCCACCTAGAAAAGAACTCATGTCCCATGAGTTGATTCTTTGGCTTGTTCTACCTTTATCCCTTGCTGCCTCATGCCTTCCCCATGTTCTTTGGACTGCAACTTGCTTCCACGGAATCAAAAGCTCATGCCTAGCATTATAGGCTCTACTCACACCTTGCCATGAGTGAGTGCTTGCAACCAAACTTGGATGTTGCATGCCATGATTGCTTACTGTCATAACTGCCTGAACATCTTCATTCAAAATCTTGGTCGATGCTACTGCTACTGCTACTATGGTAGAATTTGATTGTCTTTCAACTCTTGTTGGTTCTAGAGGACAAACAATGTTCCATACTATGATAGTATCCTTATCTTTCCAATCAACTTGTGGCTGCTTGCAGACCTGCTCTTTGACCTTCTTCTGATCCATCTTAGACATTACTGTCTGATCTCCATCATTCAAAACTGAAATCACCTTCAAACTTGGACCATTGGCAACCCCATTCCTTGAGGTATCCTCAACTTTCCTTGTCTCTTCTTCATGCATCTTCACAAACTCTTTCTTACCCACCAAAATGATCTTGGCTACCTCCTTTGCTTTAGTATCCTCCTGCAATGGTGTCATCACAAAAGTCTTTCCATCCTTCTTGATGGTGTATGTGTTAGCATGTCCATCATACAACACTCCATGGGCAAAATGTCACATAAAACTCTCTCCTTATATTCTTCGATTTTAAAATCAACATATGCTTGCTCATCTACTAAAAGTGATTGACTATCACTTACCCAAGATGCTCTATAAGGGGTTTGATGAGGAATCCTTTCTATGTTCAGTTTATCCACCATTTGCCTAGACACCATATTATCTGTTGAACCAAAATCTATGATTACCTTGCATATTTTACCTTTGCTTTTGCAATTGATCCTGAAAAGTGCTCTCCTTTGTGATGGTTCAGTCTTCACTAGTTCTTTGAGCAACGTTCTCTTGATCATTATATTTTCTCCCATTTCTGATGTCAAATTCACTTTAGGAGATGTCACACTCCCTGCATCCTCTTGAGTCAATGTGGTTGTTCTCTCATTTCCATGAGAAGTTGAGGCCTTCTCTGGACACTTATAAGCTAGGTGCCCTATCTGATTGCAGTTATAACATCTCATGTTGGAGAATTTGGATCCTCTACTTGATCCATTTGTCCCACCTCTTTCATTTGGCCTTCTTCAGTGGTAGCTTCCTCTACTACTTGAGTCTCCAACTTGCTCTTCTTGGCTAGACTCACCACTAGGCCTTGGTTAGGACTTCTTCCTCCAAAACTACCTCTAAAATTTCTATCGCCTCTTCCTTTACTTTGCTGCTCACCTTTCCTCTTCAGCTTCTCTTCAGCTCTTAATGCTACTTGAAAGCATTTTTCCACAGTTTTAGGGGTAAATAAACTTATCTCATCTTGAATATTGATCCTTAGACCATTTAGATACCTTGCTGCCTTGGATTTTTCATCCTCCATGTACCCACAATGAAGAGCGTATTTGTGAAACTCCTCGGTGTAAGTAGCCACATCCATATCCTTTTGCTTGAGGTTATGCATTTTCCTATAAATCTGCACCTCGTAGTCAGATGGAAGGAACTGGGACTTGATCTTCTCCAGCATTCTACTCCACAAAGATATCATACTCTTCCCATTCTTTACCCTTTCTCCTTGGGTGTAATTCCACCATGTAAGGGCAGCACCTTTAAGTTTAGTTTTTGCAAACTTAACTCTCTTACTTTTAGGAACTTCTTGTATTCAAAGTAGTTGTTCAGAGCCTCAATCCATTCCATGACTTCATCAGCATTCATCTTTCCACTGAACATGGGGACATCTATCCGAGCCTCTGAAGAGTCCTTGCCAATAGCCTTAATGGCTTCCAGGAATTGCTTTTGTTCAGCCAGTATCTCTGCCCCTTCTTGTTCCTCTTCTTCTTCCTCTCCATCAGATTCATCATCTAATTTCTTTCCCATCTTCATTGCCTTCAACTCAGCTTGGAGTGCTTCCTTGACTCTAGTCTTGATCATCTCCTCCATCTCCTTGAATTTCTTGACCACTTCGGTGGTCATCCCCTTTGGAGGCATATCGCTAGCCTCTCCTTCGCTTTCTCTGTCTGACATAAATATTCACAGACAACGCCAACACTTCTACAAATCCTCAATTCGACTACAACACAATGCTCAATCAGCTGTCCATCCTACACACTGCTTCACAGACCCATTCCTCTCATCCAACAACAAATCCTGGAGATGCCCTACCACTCTCTCTCGCAATGCCCTCACTCTGCACCCTCTTCCAACCAAACCTTTATTGGTGAATGGTCACGACAGACCTCATCATCGTCTGCCCACACACTACAGGAATCCTATTCCTTCTCGCAACTAGATGGCATGAGAAACTCTTCATCTACCTTCTCAGTGATAGAAATCAAATACACAACTGCCTAGACCTTTCGCTAGCTCTGATACCAATATGATGGGAAGCCTCAGTCGGTAAGACTTACTCCGTCGGCCACCTTCCAACTTATCATTCTGACCCCACAACTATCCCTGATGGATGACTCTATGGTTCTTGCCTATCGCTAAGATAGTTTCCATTGGCCATGGTAGGAAACACTTCGCCGATACGCCGACGACCACTTGTCTTCGCTGTGACCCCACACTATCGGCGAACGCCTATAGCCTCTGACCGATTGCTTTGATGACTTCGTCTTTGGTAAGACCAACACTATCGGCACAACACCAAGTCGTCCACCCGATGCACCTTGTCACCCCAATATGAATCTTGGGCCGCAACTTCCATTCAACGCATCGAATCTCTCTTCGGCCAAACTATCCTTATCGGTCTGATCGAGAAATGCTTCGTCGATGGCCTCTGTCTCGCCGATAACAACTCCAACTCCTCCAATCCAAACCCTAGCACATGGAGATGCTAGGTAATCTACTGTGCACACTCCAATTTGGTCCTCTGTGCTGCCAAATAGGAAAATGAAACAGGAAACAAAAACAAATATCCGTACAATGAAGCCATTCCACTGATTTCGACAAAAATCTCACCAGTGGAATGCTTCACATCGACATATTGCAACAATGAAAAACACAGAAAGGAAAAGAAATCTATAACTATGCAATGTGTAATTATAGAGAATGGAAGACAAATTGACAACACAGAATAGTTCGATTTCTCCTTAACACAATGCATGATTACATACATTTCTTCTTCGTTTTGATCTAATTACAATATCTAATCTACATGCATTTGATTCATTTCTCCGGGGTTTATAAGCTCACTAGAGGAACACCAACCCATTCCAAGCGGCTGGGAGACCAATCGTCTAACCACTAACAATTTGACAAATGCAAACTAAATACTTGGGACTTACAAAGTTTGTTCTAGGTCTAGATACAAACAGAAATGACATGCATTGGTCGAATAGACCTTATTACAACTCAAACATGATTTTCTAAACAAAACATGAATTTAAATGCCTCACGGAGGCCACCTTGTGTTAGGTGCTCCTGCACCACAAAAGATCAAATCAAAACCTTCAATTAAGAAAACACTTTTTAAAATCTCTATGCTCATTACAAATTGAAATCCATACTATACTGTATTAAAAACAGTAAAGATATAATATTAAACAAATTATAAATTAGTATACCTATCTTAAATACAGATTTCTAAAGGAAGCTAAGATATACTAATCTTGAAACACTTATCTAATCTATCTCTCAAATCTAATATGAACATGTTAATCATATCTGTGGACATCTTTTAAATAAATGTATTAAAATATATATGCTAGTTACAAATTTAAATATATATTTAACGGTCAAACCAAAACCTTTATTTAGCAATAAACATTTTAAAACATATATACGAAGTATAAATGTAAATCCATACCAAACTATATCAAAGAAAGTAAGACATGAAATAAAATAAAATAATTTTTTTTATTATTATATTAAGTTCTGTGAGATCCTAACTACTACATTATAACTTACAACTCACAAATATTTACTACTACATTGAAATATTTTTCTTTTCAAACAAAAGCCTAATTATAATATTATAACTTACAACAATTTACCCCTACACCAAATAAAATGTTTATTTAACTAAACACCTTGTTAATGGATTTACACACGAGGCTTGTTACCATCACTAACACTATTAATGCATACAAGGTTTGAGCTAAAATGTAGTCCATCGCCTATGAGGACAGATAAAACTCCAAATTTCCATGCCAAAATTAATTTAATAATTTTATGGGAGTTAGAATCGCTATAGAAGAAGAGACGCAAATGATTTTTGTGATAAAAACAATTGTTTTGCTATGGAAACAATAGTAAGTGGAATGTCCATCCTATCATTATTTTTATTATTATATATTGGCGCGTTCACATTATTGTCACAAGGCTATATATTGGTGAGTTCACATTATTGTCACAAGGCTATATATTGGTGAGTTCACATTATTGTCACAAGGCTATATTATTTCAAGGCTATATTATTTCATTACAAGTTAATGAAGAAAACAAAAATGTGTCAACCTAAAATAAGGAATTTAGAATTTATTATTATTTAAATATATGGATATAATTTTTTATTAATAATATATTGTTATTTTTTTTCAAAATAATTACTCTTGGTTTTGTTAGTATAAGTTTTTATTTTCTTTTATTTAGGTTTTTCTTATACTTTTAATTAAGTTTGTTTAGGTTACTAGGAGTGGATAATATTGTTATAGGAGTTGCTCTTTGGTATTTTGTATATTCTAGAATTACACTTCCTATTGGTTGTATTTATCACCTCCTTCCTCTCACAGAATCCATATATACTTACTCACTATGGATATTTTTAATGGCAAATCTTTGTCAATTGGCAAATAGTTGAAATAGGATCCTCAAAATGGTGAATAGTTCAAGCTATAAAGGGGACTAAATCCCTTGATTTTTACAAAAAAATAATTTAGTCTTAGTTAATTTGCGTAAGCATTATTTTTTAAAACTAATAAGTTGAATTATTTCGCCAAGTAAATGATGTGTCACTGATTAAGTAGTTTATACTATAAATATAAATCTTAATCATATTTTCTAGTAATATTATATTCCCGCCATTAATTTTGGGGAAATATTGTCATTACTAATTACGTCGAGAGGCGTTCTACACTCACAGCAATGGCTGAAAGATTTAGATTCTCTTAAACATTTAGATTCTATAAACAAAAATCATAAAATATTTAAATAAATAAATTCATGTAAATAAGATTCATTGGAAAAAAATTCTTGTCCAATTTCATTTTTGGTTCCATAGTTTTTGTGATTTTCTTATTTTCAATTTCTTTTTTGATTTTTAGTTTTTAGTTTTTTCTAATTTCTTTTTTAGTTTTTAGTTTTTATTTTTTGCAATTTCTTTTTGGGTTTTTATTTTTCATTTTTTCCATTTTTTTTTTGTTTGATAGTTTTTGTGATTTTCTTATTTTCAATTTCTTTTTTTGTTTTTATATTTTATTTTTTCCAATTTCCTTTTTAGTTTTTATTTTTTATTTTTTTTCAATTTCTTTTTTGGTTTTTAGTTTTTATTTTTTCCAATTTCTTTTTCAAATAAACTATGGAAAAGAGATACCCCTCAGCGTACTTTAGGTATATATTTTTAAATATAAATATAGTAGTGAAATATTATGTACTTGATCATGTACATCTCTTAAAACAAGTGGACAAGTGGATCATTCTAACTTTGCAAAATGGCTCTGCTAGGGTTTCATCTATAGGTAGTCTCCATTGTTTCCATCCTCGTCATACTGCGCTCTAGGCACAGGGACTATAGCCTTTCCTTCTATACATCCACATTTGTTGTAGTTTTATGGCCTTTTAAATGCCTCCTACCTGCTCTGACCCAATAGTTTTTGCTGGTGTTGGCGGTTCTACGGCTCTACACAATGGCTCCTCCATTGACCAAGCGTCCCCAGAAGTTTGTTCTGAAGGTCTTTCATGAGGTAAGCCCTTTGATTCTCTTGCTGATGTGATTTTTCCCACGCATGAATTTGATTTGCATGTTTATGGTTAGAAGAACATACTCTTATTAGATACTTTGTTGGGAGGACCCCCTTGAAACTATGCTAAGAGACTGGGTCCAAAAGGCTTGGGTCCCTCATGGGGTCTGCCTTGATATGGTTCAAAATTTGACCAAAGGATTTTTCCTTTTCCACTTTGCGGAGGTTAGTCATGTTCAAGCAATCTTGAATCATGGCCCATGGTATGTCTGATCTTCCTTACTTGTTTTTCAACAGTGGACCCGCAACTTTGTAGTTTCAACTGATACCAAACTGCGAGTCCCTGTGTGGATTGAATTCCCTGGTTTGCCTTTGCCTTGCTTGCATTTCTTGCATGATATTGCTTCCTCTTTAGGAAGAGTAATTTGCATCAAACCATATAGGTTCTTTCAAGCTCACCCACAAAAGCGAGTCTGCATAGAGGTGGATCTTTTGCAAGATCTCAAGGAATTCATTGATATTCAAATTGGTCCCCTTCGACATACTTAGAAAGTTACCTACTTTAATTTGCCAAACACTTGTTACTGTTGTCAATCAGCTAAACATTAAATTAGGGATTGTCCTCTTGCCACACCTCGTACCTGGGCTCCACCTAGGGAGGTTTCCCAACCCCATCCAGTGGAAGTTGTTTTCAAGGAAGTTATTTCCAAGATAGTGGAAACTTGGGCTACAGTTGCCAATCGCAAGCACAAGGCTAAGGCTCCTATGGAGGCTCTCAAAGTTATTGAACCAGCTTTGGACGTTTCAAACCCTTCTACTAAAGGGAAAGATAACCTCAAGGGTTCTAGTGTTCTTCCATTATAGCAATAGCCATTGACCATGTCATGACCAAGTTCAAATAAATCTGTGTCACCAAAGTGTCACTCTTGTAGCCATTCTTGACCTCTTGAAGAGGGAGAAATCACTCAGGAGGGTAAGAAGCAACCATCTCCTCCCATTCAATTTGGCACACGACCCACTGAATTCCTGTAGAAACATTTTTCTTCCTTTGAAAATCCAGATTCTGAGGAAATGGTAGAGGATTTACTATGAAATTCCTCTCTTGGAATATTCAAGGTCTAACTGACCTCATTAGGAAGTACTCTATTAGAGCTACTTTACAACAATATGATGCAATTGATGTTCTATGTCTGGAAGAAGTTAAAGTTGCAGATTTTTTGCTTTCTTCAGCTTGTTGTTCTATTTGGCCAGCCAGTCAATTATTTTGCATAGCTCATGAGGTTGGTAAAGGTGGCATTGTTACACTTTTGCCCCCTCAGTGGCAAGATTCAATGGTGGCTCATGGGGTGGACCCCACTAATCATTTAGTCTGGACACTGCTCAATATTGATAATCATTCCTTTGGGCTTATTAATGTTTATGCAACGAATGATACGGTGGAAAGATCTCTTCTCTAGCGGTGGATTGCAGACTCCTTGCCAGTGGCCACCTGGCTTATTTGTGGGGATTTCAATATGGTTGAGACAGTGCATGATAAAGATGGAATTCTACCTTTTTGGTGGCTAGCTGGCGAGAGAGAGGCATGGTTCCACATGCGTAATAAATTGGGTTTTTTTATCCCAATATTAGCCGCCACCATTCCCATCCCTTTTGGCATACTTGGTGTAATTTTCAAGCTGGGTTTGACAGGATTTTTAAATGCCTTGATCGTACCATGATCTTGGCCCAATCTTTCTTTTCTTTTGCCACGTCAAACTCCCTCCCGGTTAAGCTGTTAGTAGATGTGGTGTTATCAAACCACTTTCCAATTTAGTTTTGCATTGAATGGCATGCCACTCAGCCACGTGCTAATAAGTCTTAGTTTTTCCTTAACACCTCTTTACTGTCTCACCAACCCACACTGGCACATATTGCCACTATATGGAATTTAGAATATCGCCTACCACATACTATTGGTTGGATATAGTGGTGGAATGATGCCATCACCTAGACTACAAGGTTTATTTGCATATATGGTTGTCATCTAGCCATTTTTAGAAGACGGTCTTATGAGGATACAACTACTACTTTGAAAGCAGCCACTGAGGCATTGGTGGCCGACCCATTTTTTCCTTCTTTGCAAATCAGTGTTGTAGATTTAAGGAATCATAAGCAAATAGCTAATAATCATGCTGCCAAAGGAGCACAACTCAAAGCTAGGTTGCACTAGCTAAAAAAAGGTGATCGTGCCTCGAAGGAATTCTTTCTTACTCTTTGAGCCAGACATTCCTCACACAACATTAAGCAAATTAAGGAGGATAATAGTGTTCTTTCATAAATACCTAACATTCTCTAGGCATTTGTAAGTCATTATGAAAAAGTTTTCACAGCTCAGGAATACACTTCTAAGTGACAGATTGCATTACAAGATTTCCTTGCAGTGGTTCCAAATAGGCTTTCTCTAGCCCAAACATGCTTTTGTGATCACTTACTGACAATTGAAGACCTCAAAGAAGCAGTCTGTTCTATGGCTGATGACAAAGCTCTAGGAATTGATGGTTTTCCCCATGAATTTTACAAATCCCTTTGGGATTGCTTAGGAAAAGATTTGCATAATGTTTACCTTGAAGCTTTTCATTCTAACTCTTTAGGCAAGCTTATCAATCAAGGCAATATAAAGTTCATACCTAAGGCTAGAGATCCTAAGGACATTTGCAACTGGCGACCCATTAGGCTCCTCAATGTTTGCTATAAGATCATTGTCAAAGCTCTTTTGTTGAATCTCTGCAATCTATTACCTTTGATTGTCTGCCCTGACAAACCAGATTTATTAAATCCAGGTATATTTTAGACAATATCATTACAGTCTGGGAAGGCATGGAATGAGCAAGAAACTCTGATCAAAAAGCCATTTTCCTCAAAATTGATTTTGCTAAGGCCTATGATCGCATTGAATGGCATTTTATTCTTCCCATGCTTGCAACATCAGGGTTTGTTCCATCCTTCATACAATCTGTCAAAATGTTGTTTTCAGATGCTTCTGCCTATATCACTATAAATGGCTGTCAATCTCCAAACTTTAGCCTATTTTAGTCCATATGTCAATGTTGTCCTCTTACGCCTACTCTGTATGTGCTAGCTGCAGAAGGTTTTCGATACCTTCTTGCTCATTCTGTATCACAAGGTCTAATTCATGGAATTTCTCTAACTAATTCTTCCTACCAATTGGTTAATGGTCATTTTGCTGATGACTCCTTTTTAACTTTATTGGAAGAGGAAACTACTATGAAAAATGCTCTTGGCTACTTCGAAACCTTCTGTTTAGCCTCGGGTTCTTCCATCCAGTGGCACAAAACCCTATGTTACCGGCAATCAATTTTTCCCATTCCACATTGGATCTAATTATAGTATGGTTGGCACTGTGTTGCTCATGGTGAAATTTTCTAATTTCTTGACATCCCATTTGCCTTCCAGGCCACCTCTGCAAATCTCTAGTAGGTAGTTCTTTCTCGAGTGGAACAAAAACTTGCCTTTTGGATAACTAAGCCACTTTCTTTGGCTAGGAAATTCTAGGTATGTTCGAAGGTTTTAGCAACAACACATGTTTACTACTCTTCTTATTGGGCTCCTTCAAAAGCCTCCTATGCCAAATTGGAAAAACTTTTGAGAGATTTCCTTTGGACCTCTTCTAAAACTCGTTGTGGTTTTCCCATGTTGCATGGGAGTTTTGCTGCTTACCCAGAGATTCAGGTGGCCTTGGTCTTCTTTCCACCCAACTCCAAGGCACTACTTTGTGTTTAAAATGGATAATTCGTGCTCTCACTGGCAATGAGGCATGGAAAATTCTTCTTAGACACAATATATAAATGGGACATCCAGTGCACAGACTAGCATGGAAAGGAATTAGTTTTATAACCTTCCTTGTCCTGGGAGAGCCAATGCAAATCTTAGGAACCTTTATGGCCAAGAGCATTTGGAAAGCTTGGGAGAAAGTTAAACCCTAGCTCCACTAGACTAGAGCTGGGCTTCGTGATGACCTCTCATTCAATCAGTAGAACATTTTGTGGTCACCTCTCTTAACTAGTACGGGCCATCTATTAGCCAAGTTGCCCTGGTTAAAAGCTCTTAGATTTCATAAAAATGGTATCCAGACTCTCCAAACCAATTTTCATAGATCCACCATGAGTCTTATGGCATGGGAAACTCTTCGAGTGTGATATGGTCTTCAAAGGCATGATCAGGCCACCTATGATGGCATCATCAATGTCATTCCAACAGACATGATTCACAAAGTGGAAATTCATTCGATCAAGCCTTTGTGGAAAGACTAGAAGTGGTATCCAGAAACTCTAATGAAAAATTATAAGCCTAGACTTGGTTACAGTTGGCTCTCGCCTCATTTGACAATGTTAGACACTCTTAATAAGTGATGGATGCTTCACTATTTAGTGACTACTTGGCAGAATAGATTTTCCAATGTATGGTCAGCCATTCTTGAGGCAAAGCTAGCCTATTTTGTTTGGTGTCTTCTTTTTCAAGGTTTACCAATCAGAGCAAGGCTTTTTCATCTAGGGGTTTAGGACACCCGTTGCCCTTTTTGAGGACAAGATAAGACTTTTCAACATCTCTTCTAGTTTTGCACCAGGGCTCAACAAATGTGGCTCTGGATTCATAATTTCTTTAATCCTTTCAGACCAGAGCCTATTTCATGGTAGATAATATTTTTGGGTGATTCTCCCAAGTTCCCTACAAGATTTACTCATATTTGGCATACTTTTAGGGTGGAAATTCTTTTCACAATTTGGAAGGATTGTAATTCTTGTATATTTTTTCAAAACCACATTGGAACATTTGCTTCTCTTTATGTTAAACCTATTATATGTTCTAATGTTCTACTGCAGATTCAAGTTCAAGCAAACAAGGTGGCACTTGAGGTTTCTCACTTACAGGAACTTTTGGATCACTGGGGTAATGCACCTTACACAGTGGCATGGGTTTCTCCCTCTCCTTCCTCTATCAGAGCGTGCTCACCTTCTCATGAATAACGGCCAAGGAGTGGGTCTGCCAATGTCGTGTCTTAGACTATTATACCTTGTTGAATGGATAAATACATGAATTATTGAACTATAGTTGACGTTAAAAATGCAATAATTACATTGATTGGTTAAATTGATCGCTTCGGTTATTTTGATTGCTTCAGCTATATTGGGACTAACTTATTGATGGTTTTATGAGTTTGATTTTTGCATTCTTGTCGAGGACAAGAGCATGGTTCATGTAGGGGAGTCCTAGCTTCATGGCAACATTTGTCGGGTTTTATCTGGTGTCTCCACACACTCAATTAGATTGCATTACATGCATGTTTCAATTAATGTTTGATTTCGAAGGTTGCGACTTCTTGTTTGACTCTGTCTTCTTCTTGCTCATCTCAAAACAGAATCTAATACCTGTTATGTTAAAGAAAACAAGTTAGAATTTTTTTTAAAAACAATGGATCTAAATAGATAGTTACGAAAATAAAAATGGTAACTTTAAACACACACACACACACACATATATATTTCATTTTTTCATTCAAAGAAATTTAAAAGAAATAAGGCGGATATTTTTAAATTATTAATTAATTGCTAATTGTTTTAAAAATATGTATATTCATTTTCATAATAGCTAGTATTTTTTTTTACTCAATGTATATATATATATATATATATATATATATATATATATCTTCCTTTTTAGAATTTAGCGAATCCAAATATGACTTGAAGATTTTCATTTTTTTTATTTAAATAAAGGGCAACTATTTATATTCACATGCAAGTTAGAAAGAAGGATTGGTTTTGTATCGAATATATATAAAAAAAAAGGATTTACAGAATGGGGGAAGTATGCATGGCATGCAAAAGAAAGAGAAACTACTGCTTAATGCATGGTCGACTCTGAAAGGGGATTGGAGGGGTTGTGCTAGGATATAAGATTAGGGGAGATCTAGATTGGAAAAGAAGGAAGAAAAGAGAACACAGAGGCAAAAGAGGAGACGTGGGAAGTAAAGGAGGTAGAGAAAACCAATAACTTAGCAAGGAAGGCTATAGCTTTAGGATCAGTCACAGGTATGAGCTGAATAGTAGGTTATGTTATTCCATATTTGGATTGGCCTTTTAATCTTAGAGATCAATTGGTCTCTATTCTTCTTTTTTTCATTTGGTCGATCGATCCCTATAGTAGAAAACTTTAAAAAAATATATACATATTACTCTTTAACAGTTTTGGTATTCTTTTTTTTGCATGGTCCTTGAATACTTTGATCTTTTTACCATACAGCCTGTGATTAGAACCTTTCGAATTAGTCCAAAATTGTTAGTATTGTATTTCCAATGACTGGGATAGCATGTGTTATTTTTGTTTAAATAAAAACTCATCACCTCTTTCTGAAATCAAACCATACAAATTTTCTTGTATTACCAGTTCTTTTCCTTATCAATATCTTACAAATAAAAATGATCTTTCCTTGATGTCGACTGAGGTGTTTACCTAGAATGTAGCTAGTTCTATCTACTAGCGAACTCAATGGATAGTTTAGTTCTTCTTTTTGGCATCGACTTGTAACAATATGTAGATCCATCTTTCAAAGTGGGTCGATCTCTATGAGGTTTTTTTTTTAATTTATTCGCTGAATTCACCTTGCAATGTATAAACCTAGATAACTAAAAATCTTACTTTCTATGCATTGCCTTTTGTATAAAACTTACAATTATTGCATTCTAGGAGATGGATCTGGTTATGCAGATCGCTTGTATTGCCTTACACCAAATCTAGTATCTCACCGTTTTGTGAGAAAAACACATGTTTCATGCTTGGAATAGTTCCATCCCCAAAAGCTTGATCGACCTGTAGATAGTCTGGAGACCTTTTTTTTTAGGCATTCTATATACAGCAATCAGTAGGCTTTTGAGTGCTCAAAGTTATCTCATACTGCAAAAAAAAAACCTTTCTAAACTCGGCGGTGGTCCCTAACAGCATATTTCATGAATATCCTATGGTGCTAATGCTATTCTTGCCCACTTTCCATGCTGTGAGATGCCCTCTCTTAGAGGCATTCTGTCATCTTTAATTATCCCGACTCTAAAATCTGATAAAACATTTCTATGACTATGTTATTTTTCTCATTTAGAATACTAGAGCATAGTCGTTTTGCACAAAGTATGTTACTCTAACCTCCAATTAGCATGTAGCATGACATTTTGATAAGGAAAAATAATGAATATTCTAAATGAATTGTAAAATTGCTATTGATTGTTTGACCATTGTATATCCAAGTAAAGAGAAATAACCATTAGTTTCATGATATTGTTTTTTATGTTATTGAGGTAAAATAGATTTATATAGCCTTATACATTTTTTTTCACTAAGCAACTAAATATAAACTAAACTTTCTTCTCTTTAGATAAACTTGACTTACAATTACTTCCAATCAAAGACTTCATTTATAGAGATCTTTCTTTCATGATATTGTTTTTCTTGTATAGGGATTTTTCTTCTTTTCATTCACTTATGGAAGAATCATTGTGAGATAACATAGAGACAATTTTTTTTATTTGAAACCTAAGTTGTTGAATAAATCATTCTATAAATTAGAAATTAGGGAAAACTAGTTACTTTTGGAATCCAACATCTTTCGAAATTCTCCCTAATGAATCAATTTTTCTCTTATACTTATGTTTTCTCAAATAGAGCGTATTTTTTTTCTTCTTCTTCTCATTGAATTGTGTCATGAAAAGGAAATGAGTTTATTTTTCTTCTTCTTCTCATTGAATTGTGTCATGAAAAGGAAATGAGTTTTTTTTTAATGTCTGGAGTGAGATTTGTTACTTTGTTTGCTTATCTTCATCACTTAGTTAGAATATTGGGAAAGATTGTCTTCTGGGATGGGTGTCGAATATGGGATAACAGGGGAGTAAGTTTTCTTTTTCAAAACTTATACCATTACATCGGTGAAAATTCTTTGGCCAAAGTGATTGGAGTGTTGAAAAAGACACATGCACCATTGAAAGAGATGGTTAATTGCCTAGTTTTATGTATATTTTTCCCTGCCATATCCTATTGATGTGATTTTGCATTCATGATAGTAGTGCATGTAGATTGATAGGAACACAACAGATTCCACCCTGCACTTGTTTACAGGTTGCTAGGCTCTTCGAGCAGGGTTAGGTATTCCTCAGTTTGAGGGATTCCAGGGAAGCACAATGATTCGTGGTTGGGTGGAAAAGCATCTGAACCATGTTCTTGTCCTTCGACGCAACAAATGACTAGTTGGTCGATGGTGATCGAAGACTATTCTCTTGGGATATGATTTTTATCAACTTGTACTTCTATAAATTCAAAGTTTTGTAAGGCTTAATGCCAATATTGGACACTTGTAATATTGTTGATTTTGACATACTCTGTAATTGACTTTAGATGTATACATATGATTTGTAATCATGATTATACTTTAAACTTATGAATTCAAAGACTGCTTGGACTCTTGAAAATATCAAAATATCTTTTCTTCTGAATGATGAATAGAAGTTAATTTACTTTACTTTAATTGACTGCAGTAATTTTGTTTTACTTCTGTAAATGTGTGATTGTTGGAAAATTTAAGACTTTACATTTGGTATCAGAGCAATGATTCTACTCTAGGACTTTATGGAACCATTATGCTAAAAGTTGTAAACCCTTTGCAGATAGTTCATTATGAACACTAGGAACTTTGGACGTAGGGGAGCAACCCTAGGATCTGGCAATAACCCCAATACTGGAAATAATGAAGAAGCCAATGTTGGAAACAATGATGGCGCTGATGCAGGAGAGGCTAATGCTAGAAACAATGAGGGAAACAATAATAACAATGCTGGATAGAATAGTGAAGGATAGAATAATCAATTGACTCAAATCCTAGCTCTTCTGACTCAACAGGGAACCATAATGAACACCATGGAACAAGAAATCAGAGGAATAAGTGGAAATAGGGCTGAGGAAAGGAGAGAAGAAGCTTGAGGTCCTAAGGGTGAAGTGAATGGAAACAATAGAAATAAGATTACTGAAGAATTAGGAAAGGATCTTAAAAAGGTTACACCTTCTAAGTTTGATGGTAAGACTATAGGTGATGGAGCTGAAGCATGGATTATTGACATGGAAAAATACTTTGATCTCTATGATTTGTCTACTAAAACTAAAGCTATATGGGGATCTTATCAATTTATTGGGGAAGCAGCTACTTGGTGGGACAACGAGAAATTTGAAAAGAAACTGCTTCCAGGAGAAGTCACATGGGATTGTTTTCTTGAGCTCTTCAGGAAGAGGTGGTTACCACAGCTCTATTTTGACAAGAAAATGACAGAATTTCAAAATCTCACCTAGGGGGTATGGCCGTGACTCAGTATTGGGAGAAATTCTCTCACTTATTGAAATATGATCCACAATATCAGCTTGATGAAAGGTTCAGGATTTGCAAATTCATCTTGGGCTTAAGGCCACAGATTGGATCAGATGTTGACATGTATAATCCATTAACCATGGATGAAGTGTTCGAAAAGGCTACCAAACAGGAACAGAAACTGCAATAGATCTCAAATTACCATAAGAGTTAGGATATGAAGAATGGGAATAAAAGGTATCAGAATGATAGTGGCAACCAAGGAAATAGTAAACGCTAGATAAAGAATCTTAAGAAAGGAAATAACTACCAGGAAAAGAACAATGGAAACCAAGGTGGAAATAACAATAAGAGAGGTAGTTATGGCAACAATGGTAACAATAATCGGAGAGATAATCCAACTAGACACAAAGGACCTAGAGATGGATGTTATAATTGTGGAGGAGAGCACTATGCTAGTGCATGTCCCCATTGAGCAAAGAACTAGAGAGATGGAAATCGACAGAGAGCTCCTCAACACCAAATTCATGCAGCTGTAGACTACTGTCAAGCAGATTTCCAAGCTACACCCATTTAGATGTCTGGTAAGCTCTTTAACCTTCTAATTTCTATTTTAATTGATACAGGAGCTACAGAATGTTTTGTTGATCCAAAAGTTGTAGCTAATTTAACTGTTAAACCTGGCCACATGGAAAATTCATGGATGGTGCAGTATGGTAACAATATAGAGAGAAAAGTAGATTCATGTCTTGTATGCAGTGAAATAGATCTTCCTACTTTCCAAATGCAAGTCAATCTTTATGTTGCACCTCTAGGATCTTATGATGTGATTCTAGGAATCAATTGGTTGTCAGAACATAAGTGTTTAGTAGATTGCAAAGTGAAAGTAGTGAAATGCCTTGGTGACTTTGGGAACCAGGTAGAAATTTGTGGATCAAGAACAACCCTTAAGCTAAGACATATGTCAGCCATCCAATTGAAAAAGGCTAAGAGAAAGGGTTGTTCTATCTATGCAGTGAAGATAAGAGATCTAGAAAATTAGGAACCATCTTTTAACCAGTATCCTGTCCTTAGATAATTTAAAGATGTCTTTCCTGATGAATTGATAGAACTACCACCTAAAAGAGAATTTGATTTATCTATAGATCTAATGCTAGGAACCAAACTATAGTCTAAAGCACCTTACAAGATGACAATAACAGAACTATATGAACTTAAGGCACAACTAGAGGAATTGTTAAAACAAGGGTTTATCAGACCTACTGTGTCGCCTTGGGGAGCACTAGTCATCTTCATTAAGAAGAAGGATGGAACATTGAGGTTGTGCATTGATTACAGAATGCTCAACAAGGCAACTATTAAGAACAAATGTCCGCTTCCAAGGATTGATGAATTATTTGACCAGATGAAAGGTGCAAAGGTATTCTCTAAAATAGACCTTAGATTTAGTTATCATCAGTTATAGATTAAGAACGAGGATATTTCTAAAACAACTTTCAGAACATGATATGGTCACTATGAATTCACCGTAGTACCATGCGGGTTAACTAATGCTCTAGCAGCATTCATGAACTTGATGAACAATGTATTCAGGGATTATCTTGATGAGTTTGTCCTGGTCTTTCTAGATGACATTCTAATTTATTCTAAGTCATTGGAGGAGCATGAAAGACAATTGAGAATAGTCTTGTAGTGTTTGAGGGAAAGAAAACTTTTTGGCAAGTTATCTAAGTGCACATTCTACCAGGGCAAAGTGTACTATCTTGGCCACGTAATTTTAGCAGATGGGATAGCAGTAGATCTTGAAAAGATCAAGGCAATAATGGAATGGCTCGTACCATAGACTATGACTAAGGTTAGAAGCTTTATGGGGCTAGCAAGATATTATAGGAAATTTGTAGAAGGATTATTGACAATTACAACACCCATAACCTCATTGCAAAAGAAAGGTAAGAAGTTTGAATGGATGGATAAATGTGAACAAGCTTTTCAGTTATTGAAAGAAAGACTCACATCAGCACCTATTCTGACCATACCTGATCCTAATGGTCATTTCATAGTGATTACAGATGCTTCTGGTGAAGGTGTGGGAGGAGTGTTGATGCAGAAAGGAAAAGTAGTGGCATATGAATCGAGGAAACTGAAACAACATGAGTTAAATTATGCACCTCATGATCTCGAGTTGTCTGCCATTGTTCACACACTTCAAATGTGGAGGCACTAACTCTTGGGTAAGCCTTTTGAGCTTCAAATAGATCATTTAGGGCTCAAATATATATTCACCCAACCTAATCTCAATGCTCGACAGAGAAGGTGATTAGAATTCCTTAGCGAATATGATTTTGGAATTGAGTACATACAAGGTAAAGAGAACAGGGTTGTAGATGCTCTTAGCAGAAGATGACATCTGTCAACCATGGTGACTTCCAAATCTAATCTGAGATAGCAGGTAATCCAGAACTTGTAAGGAGATGAGCACTATGAAAGGGTTAAACAAGCATTAGAAGTAGACCCCACAGATCATCGATTTGATGGGTATGCGAAAGAATCAGACGGGCTTCTGAGATATCGAGGGAGAATGTATATCTGTGATTCAGGTGAATTGAGGAAGTTAGTTCTTGAGGAGATTCATGGTGCTCCATATTCTGGACACCCAGGTGTGACCAATACAATGGAAGGATTGAGGCCATTGTACTTTTGGCCTAAGCTTAAGAAGGATGTGACAGAGTTTGTAGCTCGATGTTTAGAGTGTCAATGTGTTAAGGCAGAACATGTCCATCTTGCAGGATTACTTTATCCACATAGCATACTTGAATACAAGTGGCAGGTGATTAGCATGGAATTTATTCAGGGATTGCCCATGTCGAAAAACAAGCATGATGTCATCTTAGTGGTGGTTAACAAGCTAATGAAAGTGGTACATTTCATTCCAGGAAATCTCACGGATGGATCGTTGACTTTAGCAAAGAAGTTTGTCCAAGAGATCTTTCGACTACATGGAGTACCAGAGACGATCATTTTAGATTGTGACATTCACATGACCTCTAGGTTCTAGATCACACTTAATGTAGCATTGGGAACTAAGTTTAACTTTAGTACAACTTATCACCCTGAAATAGATGGTCAGATAGAGAGAGTCAACCAGGTAGTAGAGGATCTTCTGAGGATGTACTGTATGGACTAGTAGTACAAATGGGAGGAATATCTACCCTTGGTAGAGTTTGCTTGGAATAATTCCTACCATGCATCTTTAGGAATGGCACATTTTGAGGCTCTTTATGGTCATAGGTGTAGAACTCCAATCAGTTGGGACAGGATTGAAGACCGAATAGTAGTTGGACCTGAGATGTTGAAGGAAATGGAAGATCAGATGAGGCTAATCAAAGAAAAATTGAAACAAGCCTCGGATAGACAGAAGAGTTATGCAGATAAGAACATGAATTTTAGGCAATTCTTTGTGGGTGACAAAGTGTTTCTAAATGTCAAACCACATAAGAGTTTGATTTTGTTTGGCAAGGCATCCAAACTATCTCCAAGATTCATAGGACCTTTCGACGTTCTTGAAGTGATCAATCCAGTTGCATACACAATTTCTCTACTGCCAGCTCTCGCCAAGATCCATAATGTTTTTCATGTGTCATTGCTCAAACCTTATCATCCTGATGTTTCACATATTCTTGATTGGCATGCTCTACAGGTACAGGATCTAAGAGTGGTGCTAGTGGACCCCATTTGAGTATTAGAGAAGCGCAACATTAAGTTGCATAATCGAGACATAGTGTAGTATAAGGTCTAGTGGGACCAGTATTCAGTGGACAGTGCCACTTGGGAGGATGCCTCTGATATTGATAGATCTTTTCTGCATTTAGGAAATTAGATTAGATGTTTTATTTACATGCATATTCAGATATTTTGATACTCAAATGATGATACATTATTGTTTTGATTTTATTGTTTGACGTGATGTAATAAGACATCGAGATGATGTCTCTTCCAACTGGGGAAGGATGTCATGTCTCAAACTATTATACCTTGTTGAATGGATAAATGCATGAATTATTGAACTATAGTTGACGTTAAAAATGCAATAATTACATTGATTGGTTAAATTGATTGCTTCGGTTATTTCGATTGCTTCGGCTATATTGGGACTAACTTATTGATGGTTTTATGAGTTTGAGTTTTGCAGTCTTGTCGACGACAAGAGCATGGTTTAGGTAGGGGAGTCCTAGCTTCATGGCAACATTTGTTGGGTTTTATCTGGTGTCTCCACACACTCACTTAGATTGCATTACATGTGTGTTTCAATTAATGTTTGATTTCGAAGGTTGCAACTTCTTGTTTGGCTCTGTCTTCTTGTTCATCTCAAAATGGAATCTAATACCTATTATGTTAAAGAAAACAAGTTAGTTTTTTTTTTTTTAAAACAATGGATCTAACATATATATTTCATTTTTACATTCAAAGAAATTTAAAAGAAATAAGGTGGATATTTTTAAATTATTAAGTAATAGCTAATTGTTTTAAAAATATGTACATATTCATTTTAATAATAGCTAGTATTTTTTTTACTCAATGTATATATATATATAAATCTTCCTTTTTAGAATTTAGTGAATCCAAATATGACTTGAAGATTTTCATTTTTTTTATTTAAATAATGGGCAACTATTTATATTCACATGCAAGTTAGAAAGAAGGATTGGTTTTGTATCAAAAATATATAAAAAAGAAAGGATTTAGGGAACGGGGGAGGTATGCATGGCATGCAAAAGAAAGAGAAACTACTACGTAATGCATGGATGACTTTGAAAGGGGATTGGGGGGGTTGTGCTAGGATATAAGATTAGGGGAGATCTAGATTGGAAAAGAAGGAAGAAAAGAGAACACAAAGGTGAAAGAGGAGACATGGGAAGTAAAGGAGGCAGAGAAAACCAAGAACTCGGCAAGGAAGGCTATAGATTTAGCATCAGTCACAGGTATGAGCTGAATAGCAGGTTATGTTATTCCATATTTGGATTGGCCTTTTAATCTCAGAGATTAGTTGGCCTCTATTCTTCTTTTTTTTTATTTGGTCGACCGATCCCTATAGTAGAAAACTTAAAAAAAAATTACATATTACTCTTAAACAGTTTTGGTATTCTTTTTTTTGCATGCTCCTGGAATACATTGATCTTTTTACCATAAAGTCTATGATTAGAACCTTTTGAATTGGTCCAGAATTGTTAGTATTGTATTTCCAATGACTGGGACAGGATGTTTTATTTTTGTTTAAATAAAAACTCATTACCTCTTTCTAAAATCAAACCATACAAATTTTCTTGTGTTACCAGTTCTTTTCCCTATCAATATCTTAAAAATAAAAATGATCTTTCCTTGATGTCGACTAAGGTGTTTACTTGGAACGTAGCTAGTTTTATCTACTAGTTTAGTTCTTTTTGGCATCAACTTGTAACAATATGCAGATCCATCTTTCAGAGTGGGTCGATCTCTATGAGGTTTTTTTAAAATTTATTTGCCGAATTCACCTTGCAATGTATAAACCTAGATAACTAAAAATCTGACTTTCTGTGTGTTACCTTTTGTATAAAACTTACAATTATTGCCTTCCAGGAGACAGATCTACTTATGCAGATCATTTGTATTGCCTTACACCAAATCTAGTATCTCACCATTTTGTGAGAAAAACACATACGTTTCATGCTTGGAATAGTTTCGCCCCCAAAAGCTTGATCGACCTGTAGATAGTCTGAAGACCATTTTTTTTAGGCATTCTGTATACAGCAGTCAGTAGGCTTTTGAGTGCTCAAAGTTGTCTCATATTGCAGAAAAGAAACCTTTCTAAACTCGGTGGTGGTCTCTAACGGCATATTCCGTGAATCTCCTATGGTGCTAGTGCTATTCTTGCCCACTTTCCATGCCGTGAGATGCCCTCTCTTATAGGCATTTTGTCATCTTTAATTATCCTAACTCTAAAATATGATAAAACCTTTCTATGATTGTGTTCTTTTTCTCATTTAGAGTACTAGAGCAAAGTCGTTTTGCACAAAGTATGTTACTCTAACCTCCAATTAGTATGTAGCATGACATTTTGATAAGGATAGATAATCAATATTCTGAATGAATTGTAAAATTGCTATTGATTGTTTGACCATTGTATATCCAAGTAAAGAGAAATAACCATTAGTTTCATGATATTGTTTTTCTGTTATTGAGGTAAAATAGATTTATATAGCCTTATACATTTTTTTTCACTAAGAAACTAAATATAGACTAAACTTTCTTCTCTTTAGATAAACTTGACTTACAATTACTTCCAATGAAAGACTTCATTTATAGAGATCTTTCTTTCATGATATTGTTTTTCCTATATAGACATTTTTCTTCTTTTCAATCACTTATGGAAGAATCATTGTGAGATAACATAGAGACATTATATATTTTTTTATTTGAAACCTAAGTTGTTGAATAAATCATTCTATAAATCAGAAACTAAGGAAAACTAGTTACTTTTGGAATCCAACATCTTTCGAAATTCTCCCTAATGAATCAATTTTTCTCCTATACTTATGTTTGCTCAAATAGAGTGTATTTTTTTTCTTCTTCTCATTGAATTGTGTCATGAAAAGGAAATGAGTTTATTTTTCTTCTTCTTCTCATTGAATTGTGCCATGAAAAGGAAATGAGTTTTTTTTTTAATGTTTGGAGTGAGATTGGTTACTTTGTTTGCTTATCTTTGTCACTTAGTTAGAATATTGGGAAAGATTGTCTTCTGGGACAGGTGTCGAATATGGGATAACAGGGGAGTAAGTTTTCTTTTTCAAAACTTACATACCATTACATTAGTGAAAATGCTTTGGCCAAAGGGATTGGAGTGCTGAAAAAGACACATGCACCATTGAAAGAGATGGTTAATTGCCTAGTTTTATGTATATTTTTCCTTGCCATATCCTATTGATGTGATTCTGCATTCATGATAGTAGTGCATGTAGATCGATAGGCACAAACTAGATTCCACCCTGCACTTGTTTACAGGTTGCTAGGCTCTTCAAGTAGGGTCAGGTATTCCTCAGTTTGAGGGATTCTGAGGAAGTGCAATGCTTCATTGTTGGGCAAAAAAGCACCTAAACCATGTTATTGTCCTTCGACACAGTAGATGACCAGTTGGTTGATGGCAATCGAAGACTATTCTCTTGGGATATGATTTTTATCAATTTGTACTTTTATAAATTCAAAGTTTTGTAAGGCTTAATGCCAATATTGGACACTTGTAATATTGCTGATTTTGACATACTCTGTAATTGACTGCAGATGTATACATATGATTTGTAATCATGATTATACTTTAAACTTATGAATTCAAAGACTGCTTGGACTCTTGAAAATATAAAAATATCTTTTCTTCTGAATGATGAATAGAAGTTAATTTACTTTACTTTGATTGACTACAATAATTTTGTTTTACTTCTATAAATGTGTGATTGTTGGAAAATTCATGACTTTACAGCCAAGGATTCTCGGCCCCATTCTCACCCTCCTCCTCACCATGGATCTCAACGTCATAGGCGATCCTCCTCTCCATGCAATCGAGGATGGACTTCTAGTCATCCTGAGGGTGGTACCAATGATAATGCAGGTTGGTCCTCTAGTGATAATGCAGGTTGCCCCACTGGCGACACTACAGGTTGGCCTACTGGTGATGCTTTCAATCCAACAAACACTGGTTGGGATAGTAGTAAAGCTTTTCTACACCAGAATCTGGCCATTTCACCTCAGCACAAGGAAACTAATGCAGAGAATGAGAATGAACAAAATGATGATGGTTGGGCTCCACCTGATGTCATTCTAAATCCCACAGCAATATGGGGTAACTCAGATGACAAGGATCCCCCTTCTACTAGGGTTGCTTTAGCTGCATGATTTTCATTTTTGTTATGTTTTTATAATTTCAATTATGTAATTTAGAGTGAGTACCCTTAGACTTTTTGGAACTTTCTAGGCTATGCCCATATGATAGTTATTTTGGGGTGTGCCTTTATACCACCCAACCCATTTTTTGTGGAAGTGTTTTACTTATCTTTTGATTAATTGATAATATCATATTTTCATTAAAAAAAAATATTATGTACTTTTAGGTGAATTTTTGCTTTCAATATGGATTTTATTCATTACCATTGATTATGAGTTTGATCTGACGGTTCTTATTTAATTCCATGGGCTATAAGCACATGCCTTTTTAAAGGCTTGCTGAGGCCCATAATTTATTTTGGGCTGCACAATTAATCTAATCTTAATCATGTGGTTCAAAAGAAATTCTAGGCCTCAACAAGCCTTTAAAAAGGCATGTGCTTATAACCCACATAATTAAATAAGAACTATCAGATGAAATTCATAATCAATGGTAAGAAATAATTCAATCAAAAAATGTGTGATTAAGGTAGCATATAAGGTGTAGAATCACTCTTTTTAAGTTAGATTTTTAAAGTAAGATATTTTAAAGATGTTTAGTTTGTGTACGTGCTCAAATGCATTCCTAATAGTGGATTTATGCTTGGTAGTGAGCAGATCTGCCTCTCAACCCTGCTTGTATTGCGATAGGAGCATGTTGGGGCTGTTGTCCGTGGACACTATGAGGGGGTGCTACCCCTTTGACCCTTGCAAGGGGGTACTACCCCCTTGACCCCGTCGGTGGTTGCTGCCCTCAAGCCCCTACTTCAACATTACAAAAAATAAAAATATATAGGGGAATTGTGGCAACCAACTATGCATTTTTTAAAGGAAAGATTCATCATTATAATTATTTTTTACCAATTATTCATTAGGATTCACCAGGATTTTTTTTAAAAAAAGGAAAGATTCACTAGGAAAATTATGACACTTAGCTAGGATTTGCCAAGATTTTATAATTTTTTTAGGGGGTTCCTTAAAGTTATCTGTGTTACTCAATTCGTATATATCCAAGATCACTAACTTCATGTAAGGTGATATTTTGGTAATAGATATTCTTGCATTGAGTCATTCTTATCTCACATTTATTTACATGTTCTCTCATTTTTGAAACTCTTTATTCCACTTTTTTGGTTTTAGGGTTATCTATCAAATATAGTGTATGTTGTTGTTCTTACACTAAGCTTAGTTAGGAAATTCTAGCATGGTATCAAAGCCATGGTTTTAGGATAGATGCTCAAGTATCCAAATTGAGAGATTTAGGGGCTAATTACTTTGCATAATTTTTTTCTTAAAACTTAGTATGCTCTTCTCTTGCATATTCAATGATCTAGAAAATAAAAATAGTTTGACAAAAAAATATATCTTTGAGCTTTCATTTTTTATGTTCTACATTTTGAGTGTCTAAGATAAATTTTAGTAATCCATGTAGCATTTAACATTGCACCATTATCTCTAGACTTAGTTTCAACTTTTACTTTTCTCAAATAAAGGACCAAAAAGTTGATCTACAACAAAGATAGCTTGACAAAGTTAGTTTCGACTTCTTATTCGCTCAAATCTGAGACCAAAGAGCTAATCTACAACAAAGGGTTATCTCTGAAAGGCTCAAGAAAGTTAGTTTCGACTTTTATTTTGCTCAAACTAAAGACCAAAAAGATGATGTACAACAAAGGGTTTAATCTTGCATCCTACAAATAACTATATTTTTTAGGCATTTTGGGTGAAAAAGACAATGCCATTGTGTTCAAATGGTGTCAAAACCTATAGATTGCCTATCAAATTGTTGAAACTTAAGCAATTTCATCTAAGATTTTTGTATGTGTTTGTCTAATTGAATTTTGTAAGTCAAATTCACTCAAATTAGAGACCAAAAGGCTAATCTACAACAAAGGGTTATCTCTCAAAGGCTCAAGAAAGTTAGTTTTTAATTTTATTTCACTCAAACTAAAGACCAAAAAGATGATCTACAACAAAGGGTTTAATCTTTCATCCTACAAATAACTTTATTTTTTAAGAATTTTTGGTGAAACAAACAATTCCATTGTGTTCAGATGGTGTCAAAACCTATAGATTGCCTATCATTTTGTTGAAATTTGAGAAATTATAATAACACTTCTTCTAGGATTTTTACATATGTTTGTCTAATTGAATTTTATAGGCAAAACAATTTCGGGACATCCTAACCTAAATCTGACTACACCATTAAGCTTGGTGATATAAAAACCCTTAAGAATGAATGTAAACTTAAACATATTCGAATGCCTTTTCTAAGGAGTGTTGGGACCTTTTCTTAGTCTATTTAGCGCTTAAGGTGGTCCTCAGAGTCAATTTTTGGAGTACTTTGACAATTTTTCAAGATTGTCATTGCATCAGAAGTGGTCAAACCCTAAGATTACCTATTCATTAATTACTCTGAAGGCATTCCCTTTGGAAAACAAATACTTGATATGAGAGATCGATGGCTGAGAAGGGTTCTTAGCGATGCAAGACGATTCAATTTATCCTGGCCGTTGAATTTTGATTTGTGGTATAATCATTGGATGGGCGCTGATCTCATCGTTGAATTTTGATTTTTAAATGCTGGTGATTTTAGCCCTGAATGTTTGATGGTTATAGACCCCGAGCTACTTCAATTTTGAGGAGGGAAATTTAGAAAGAACAAATGCTAAAAATGAAAAAAATGATTCTTTATGGTTTGTTAAGGAATTAAAACCATCAACATGTGCTTCAAAATGTAGATATTTAATTAAAACCATCAAAATGTGCTTCAAAATGTAGATATTTAATACCATAAGGGCTACTTCCACATGCTAACGCAAACCTTGTCTGCATTCTAATCCATTCCCTCTTCCAGTACGAGCTTCAATACTATCCCGCTCAATTTTTATTGTTTTGACTTTTTAACACACTACCAAATGTGTTTTATTGTTTCATTAATTAAGAACTTTTTGTTGATAAAGACATTAAAAAAGCCTCATTCAAACATTCTTCCTTAATGCTAATCTAACTTAATTAACTAATTAAATGAATAGAGATCAAAATTATAATGTAATAAGGGTACTTATGATTTAAATGCTCTCTTTTATTTAAGACTTCAAAAGTTTTTAAAAGGATTTTAATTATATGTATAAACTATAATATTATAAAATAAAATAAGATTATATATAATATAAATATTATATATATACTAAATATTATATTAACAATATATTTAATAATTTAAATTATATATAAAATATAATAATAAATATAATTAAATATAGATTTTATATATAAGATAGATTTAATTAAATAATAGATATACATAATATATTTAATATAAATATACATATTAATAATTTAATATTATATTAAAAAAAATTATATTTAGATTTTATTTGGATTTTTTTAAATGTTATATTCAAAAATATAAATCAAATTTTTATTTAACAATATGATGAAATCGATTTTAATTAAAGATTATATTAATGGAGTTAGATAAATATATGTACTATTATATATTTATATAAAAAATATTGTAGATCTAATATTTATGTATATTTATTAATTATTTATTTATTTATTTTGTGTATAAAATTATTTATTTTGATATATTATGTTTTATATAATATAAATTATTAAATGGAGACATAATATATTATATAGAAAGAAATGTTAAAATACAATGAAATACAACAAATTGTATTCTTATAGTCAAATATAACAATGATAGATATAAGGCATAAAAATTGAGTTTTAAGACATTGGTTGAATTTTGAAAAAATAATTGATGTCTTTAACTTTTTTTGAATCAGCATGTCCAAATTAGAATAGGAAACATAAAAAGAAAAAAAAATTAATGACACTATCATTTCCTTGGTCCACACAATGAGCACATGTCCTATTATAATTGAGGTGGAGAGTCCTTAAGGTATGATGTTAAATCTTGCAAGCATCTAAGTCTATCTATGTGGAGATATGTCAACCAATTAGTAGTTGATGCATCAACAAGGATGTTAATGTAGGTCAATAGCTAAGTATGGTGACTATACCTTTGATAAATTACTTATGACTATCTTTAAACATAACAACTTTGAATCCTCACACGTGTCCATTCATTTAGTTAGTTGACACTTATAGTGCTTCCCACATGTGTTCCTCTACCATTGACATGCAATACATGCCTATACTTAAAAAACTACCTCTTTCTATACAACTATATTTCTACTTAAATTGAGACAATCGTTGCTTGTCAACTTGTGTTTCAAGTCCTCTAAATTGGGATATAAGTTATCATATTCAAAGATGTGTCCTAGGTCCATAGTTTCATAACTCAAATCATTAAAGGCATCATTTGATCAAAGAGGAAGAAATCAAAACATTGTAAATCCTAAGTTTGTATCAGAGAGAGAGAGAGAGAGATCCCAAACACCCATCACCTCCTCAAAGTATGAAACTAAGGGTAGGGAGAGAGGGGGGACAAAGAGAGACAATGAGAGGGGGGGAATAGAGTGAAAGAAGAAGAGAGAAGAATAGAAAAAGAGATTGATAAAATAGAGCAAAAGAGTGAAATAGAGAAGAGACAGAGGCATAGAAACAAAGAAAAGAGATGAAGAGAGAGGGGAGAGGCGTAGAGAAGATAGAGAGATAAAGGAGATAAAAATAGGGTGAGATAGAGATATAGAGAGATAAATACATAGATAGATAGATAGAGAGAGAGAGAGGCAAATATAGAGAAAAGGGGATATACATAAGGCCACCGTGGATATCACAACATAGGCTAAACCAATGGGATACTACCATTAGTGTTGATGAAAGATAAAAAAAACACTTATTTAACTAGCCTTTGGCATTAGCATGTATGTGCCATAATTGTGACCCCACTACAATGCCATGTGCCATGTAGTTCTTAGCATACAAAATCTAACCTACAACCAATCTAATTTGTTTATTTTTAAATGGACCATCAAGCACTAACTCTGGCATCCATGACTTTCATTCTATCGACCATAGATCCTATCTAATATGCTCACTCAAATATATCCTTAACTAGCAAACATATGCCCTTCCTTCACATGAAAGTGTAAATGATTACCTAAACACAACCATTGATAGAATGCCTCAAACAAACTATAGTTAATGTTATTTTCAATGTAACATATTTTGTTACAACTCAAGCTTACATATGTATCATATAGTATCATTAAAATACTAATCAAACTAATGTACAAATACTTAGGCTCAACAATGCAAGATAACTAAAAAAACATAAAGGATGCATTATTAATGTCACATTGAGCGATGAGTCATGGGTGATCAAAATCAAACAATTAGTTTCTTGACACACAAACTCAAAGAATCCCACTCATGGTTTACTAGCATTCCAGTCCATTCATAAAAAAAATGCATCAATAATTAGATTATGAATATTGCAACAATGGCTAGCTATGGAATTTTATAATTTTAGTACTTTGTAATGGAAGGTTTAACTCTACTATTATGTGTGGTCAATTTCATTACAATTAAGAGAGATTGAATCTTATGAGATCAACTTAGTTGAACCTATTATGAATAGAGATAAGGGATTCATAAATATGTTACCTCTTTGCAACTAGGTTCAAGAGAAAATGTATTGGCCCTTTTCTTGCCATTTTGAACATATGGCCTCTTAAATGTGGTACCCATATATAATTCTTTTGCTCTTCTACATGTACTATGTGATGCATGAATTTTAAGAATGACAAAACAAGGAAAAATAAAATGTGACATTTGCAATAAAGATGCATCTTCTCCTCAAAAGAATAACTTAGAGCTACTTTCATGACCACTACTTGCTTAAGATTTTATTTGATATCAATATTTGTAATTTGTACAAATCACGTATATCCTAAGTAGATAATAATTCTTCTACATATCTGTCAAGACACCAATGGACTAGAACATAGCTTAACAACAAATATGCTTTGGAAAAATCAAGTCAACAGAATGTCTTGCAATATTCTATGAAGATTGGCATTTCTCTCTTCCTTGTTGCATGTACTTCATCCATTAATGTCTACTTACTTTTCCCACTAATTGGATGCATTTCATCATTTAGAATAAAAATGAGTCAATATTGTTTGCATAAATGTTTTTCCTACATGCTAAAATTACTTAGAGGCTAACAATTACAATTTAAGACACTCTCAAAACAATGGAAGCAACTAGACAAATACACTAAAAATCAAGCATGGTCAACCATATAATGCAATGTGTTCTCCGAGTTTCTAACACTTTTCAAAATGGTACTATTTAGAGAAGAATAATGATTTCACTATACAATTAAATTTTCATTAATGCTTTCCACTCTTTAACAAACATGGGGCTAAGAATCTACTCCAAAACATATGAATCCAAATTAATGTCAAGTATATTTTATACCATGTCAACTTGTACTATTGAGAATATATATTTATCTTAAATTATTTAGATATTGTATGTTGTGGTGAAAGATGATCAGAAGTTAGTCTCTCTCTCTCTCTCTCTCTACTTCTCTCTATATATCTCTGTCTCCCTCTATATCTCTCTATTTCTCTTTATCTCTCTTTGTCTCTCTCTCACTACCTCTCTCCCTCTCTCTTTATCCCTCTTTCTCTACCTCCCCCCCCTTCTCTCTTCCTCTATCTCTCTTTCTCTCTTAACCCTCTCTCTCTCTACCTCTATCTCTCTTTCTCTCTTCACCTCTCTATAAATCTCCCTTTATATTCTTCTCTCTTTGCATCTCTCTCTCTCTCTATAAATGTTAGTGTTTGTAATATTTAATGCTCTCTGTAAATGTTAGTATTTCAATTTTTTAATATGTGTTGGAATGGAACTGAGTAAATGGTTTATATGTAAAGAACAAAAGAAATGCTAAGTATGTTATATTAAATAAATTAAAAAAGACTATATTTGTTTTAACCAAAGCACACGTGATGAAAACAATACATTCAAAGTAAGATGGATTATTTAATTTATCTGAAAGGTCATATACATAGACAATTATTGGTGGTACACACTATGGTAGGCTATAATAATAGATTATATATTATGTAGGTAAGTTTCAAATGCATGAACTTATCAATGTTGGAGACCTCTTTGTTTGATGACTACAAGCACTTAAGATTTTCTTGCCTAGCCATCATTAAACACATGTCACGCACTCATCTCTCTCTAGCTTTCTTTCCATCTCTATCTTCCCTTCTTTATTCCTCTCTTGATCTCTCTATCCCTCTATCTCTATCTCCCCTTCTCTCTCTCTCTCTCTCTCTCTCTCTCTCTCTCTCTCTCTATATATATATATATATATATATATATATATATATATCTTTCTCTCCATCTTCATCTCTCTATCACTCTACCTCTATGTCTCACTCTCTCTATGTACAAATGCCCTCCTCTTAGACTTATAAGCTTGATGAGAATACAAAATAACTTCAAATAAACATAAAGATAAGTATAGAAGAATAATAGTAACAAAAAATTGAACAAAAGAAACACACAAGTACTAAGAATCCATAGTGAAAACCCAACTATTATGCTCAAATTTGGTTAATTTATGTCATAATTGATACTACTAATCTATATAAATAATAAAACTCAATTCAAAATGGCTCTCACTAAAGCCTATCAATCTACTTTATGCTAAAAGGAAATTGCACTCACCAAAGGAATAATTGAGAAAAGTGATATTACTAGACAATAGTATCATTCTCACTTCCATCTTTCAAGTGGTAATTCAAACTTTCCTTTGAAAAATTCAAATGTACATCTCCACATTAAATATCCTTTTGTTTTATCCTTTGATACCTTAGATGTCTTCTATCTTGAGAAGGATAAGGGAATTGAAGGATAGTGCATATCTGCCTCTAAAAAATCAAGAAAGGACATGCATGTTGATTACAAACCATTCAATATTCGATTAACACTATTAGCATTGGTTCAAGATTTATCAAAGGTATAGCCACCATACCTAGGTGTCAACCTACATTAACATCCTTATTAATGCATCTACATTTTGGTCTGTGTATATCCACATGGATAGATGGAGAGATATCTAGAAATGGACATATAGAGAAGAAGACAAAGAGATAGAAACCATGGTTAGCATGACTAATCAAACTAATAACCCTAGGATTGTAATTGGCAACACCCAAGCCTAAAATTAGTCCCATGTTGATTGTGTAAATAAATTTGCTCCATATAATCAAAATAATGTCATACGGGTCTACAATTGGCAACATACATACTTGCAATTAGTCCCATGTTGATTATGCAAACAAATTTGCTACATAGAAATAAAATAATAATAATGTCCATAATTTTCTTCACATTTTTTTTGCACATACAACATAACTGAGTGGTATACCCAAATGATACAAAACAACTTCTGCACCCTGAGATCTAGAGAACAAAGAAAGGATATTCATCCCCTTTAGATAGATATGCTTTGAAATAGAAAGATGGTATCCTATAATGAACAAATCAAACTGATACATTTTTCCTCTTCTTCCATTTTTACATAAATGGAAGCCAACTGACTCACTACTAGATGAAAATAATTTAAATGTTTGGTTACAAAGTCTCTTTCATGTATCTTTAAAGAATACAAATTTCTTTTTAAAAAAATTAGAAATACACAACCTAATCTAGTCAATCTTCTAATAATTATTTGTATGAAGGTTATGCATGTACCCATGTTTTCTACTTGGAAATAAAAAGTACTTTTAATCCATACATTTCAGTTAACCTAAATAGCATACTATACACATATTCAAAGTAAAAGTATTGTGAGACTTGTTCAAACTCTTTAAACTTCCACTACCGACCTATTAGGTGATCTGGAACTCCAAATCCAACCAATCCTTTAACATGCTATGGTAAATGAAAATTTATACCTTTACTTTCTATAGACAAACATTTGGAATACATACTTTCTTTGAGATTTATCTTGTAAAATGGTTTCTTTTGATAGGTTTCATACTAATCATTTTCTAAATCTAAGCACTTTCTTTTATAAAATTTTATTTCTTACAATCCTCTAGGCTTTCATTCAATCCTTGCAAAAGGAAACCATGGTTATCATGACTAATCAAAGTAATAAACCTAGGATTGCAAATAACCCTAGTATTGTGCAAACAAACTTATTCCATATAATCAAAATAATGTCCATATGAGCCTACAATTGGCAACATCCATTAATTGTGCAAACAAATTTGTTACATAGAATCAAAATAATAATAATAATAATGTCTATAATTTTCAATACTTGTTTTTTGTAGCCTCTTCAATTTGGGCATGAACTTGGCTATGAAAATAAGGAATTTGTAATTTATTGAAGTCTAGATTAGTACAAAATGAAGGTTTCATTATTCTATCAAGTTACACTTGAATGCATTGCATCCATCCCTTATGTTCTTGTTCTTGCTTGTTACACTATTATAGGGGCTTCCACCTATTATCACATCAAAACCTCTAATTGAATTAATCATTTCATCAAGTCTTTCCTTTGTCAAATTCTTCACATTTTCCACCTCAATCAATTTACCATTTTGATGTATTCTTTTTACCCAAATTTTGAGGATAAGCTTGTTTTCTTTACACATTTTTGTAGATACAATATAATTGAATGGTATACCCAAACAATGCAAAGCAACTTCTGCACCCCCAATTCTAGTGAACAAAGAAATGATATTGATCCCCTTTAGATATATATGCTTCAAAATAGAAAGATGAAATCCTTTAATGAACAAATCAAAGTGACATTTTCCTCTTCTTCCATTTTTACATCTATGGAAAGCAAGTGACTCACTACTAGATGAAAATCATTTAAATATTTGGTTACAGAGTCTCCTTCATGCATTTTTTAAAGAATACAAATTTCCTTTCAAAAATAACTTTTTACAAGACACTTATAGCTAAAATACCATTCAAGTGTCTTAGATGATTTCATGTATATTTGAATTGTTCTTCAACTTAGCATTTTATTTCGTAGGACGAGGGCACCCCCACAATCGAAAAAATTGATAAACTCTTAGAGTCACTTTAAAACATTATAAATGAGTTAGTTACAATTATTTGTTTATTCTCAATATATAACAATTTAAATATGACATTAATAAATTATAATTATATTTTACTAAATTAAGTTGATATGGATATTTTACTAAATTAAGTTGATATGGATATTTTACTAAATTAAGTTACTAAATTATTTATTATAATTATATTTTACTAAAAGGTCATAGTTTAATTAGTTGAGCAACCAGTAGGGATGATGGTATGTTCCTTTATTACACCATCCACCAAATCTCAAATCCCCTAAAAGTATGATTAAACCAAATTTTGTCCTTAGATGACTTTGCTACACTAAATATCCTACACCCCTAAAAGCAATTAGCTTAGTGGTTTCCCATTAATATAAGCAAGAAGAAACCTTTTTCCAATATCCAAAAGCGTTATTGATATCCACCCTTACACTTCTATCCATAAGAACACCATCATTCATAAATTGTTCTGATTTTAGGCCATACTTAGGTGCAGCTTGAAAGAGTGTGGTTCATCCAAATAATAATTAAACACTTCTAAATCTACCCTTTGTTGATTTTCAAAAGATTCTTAGCTCACTACCCTAGTGTTTCTGCAACATAGAACTAAATCCCCGGTAATTCTAAAACTTTTTCCATCATAATATTACATTGGAGAATCGATAAGTAGAGAAAATATAACTAACATCAAGGGCAACAATTACAAAAGGATTAGTATGAAACCTACCACAAGAAACAATTTCAAAAGATAAAACTCAAAGAAAGTATGTCCATATTTTTCAATACTTATCTTTACTAACCTCTTCAACTTGGGGTAGCATGAATATAAAAAATAAGAAATTACTAATCTAGATTTAAGTGCAAACAAGTATAAAATAAATAATACATTACTAGAATACTTTGTGGGTAGATACAATTTCAAACATCCATACTTGGAATTAGTCACATGCTAATTGTACAAACAAAATTACTACATAGAATCAAAATAATAATAATAATAATGTCCATATTTTTTAATACTTATTTTTGCTAGCCTCTTCAATTTGGGTGGGCTATGAAAAATAAGGAACAATCTCTTGAGATTCATGGAAAATAGAGGAATGCTTCCCCTCTAGCTCATCCCTTGTGTTCCTGTTGTTTCTTGATTATCAAATCAAAACCCCAATTGAATTAATCATTTCATCAAGTCTTTCTTTTGTCAAATTCTGCACAATTCTTTCACCTCAATCAATTTACCCTTTTTATGTGTTTTTCCAGCCAAAATTTGAGGATAAGCTTGTTTTCTTTACCTTTTTTGGTAGATACAACATAATTCAGTGGTATACCCAGATGATGCAAACCAACTTTTGAACCCCCATTTCTAGAGAACAAAGAAATGATATCAATCCCCTTTAGATAGATAGATACATTTTTCCTCTTCTTCCATTTTTACGTTTATGGAAGCTAATTGATTTATAATGGCCATGCCAGTTTTGCAATACTTAACACATTGATCTTTTGCCAACACGTTTGTAAATGTTGCATTGGACTAAGATAATGTTGAACTATCTTCAATTCCCATGTGCTTTAATATTCATGCTTACACTCTGCCTATTTCAATGTTATGCATTAATAATCATTAAAGCACATTTTAATTTGAGTGTTGTGGATAGTTTTAATTTCCAATAATGTTTTTTCTATTCACACAAATTTAAACTCTCTTCAAATTTCCTCGACGTACCCATTGCACACAATAGTGCAATTGCTAGTTGTGTTGCCATTAATGGTACTTGCATAGCATCCTCGGTGGTCTCCTCATGGTGGAGCCTAAGCTACCTACACCTCTCGCCGGTTAAACCCATTTGCATAGCATCTTCGACTGTACTCTAGTGGAGCTTCTTCATCCACACGGGTCAACATGTCTACTCAAAGTAGTTTACCTGCCAATAGCGGGAGTTTTTTGTTTTCAAGTGGAGTGCCCTTTTCAGTGCCGTGGATAAATGCCTTAATTCAAGGCTCCTTGCATGGTTAAACGGCAGAAGTCTTTGCTTTTGCTTTTTTGCCTACTCTAGGCATTTTTTTAAAAAGATTTATTTTAGCTTCCTACGTAACCATAGGATGCCCCTTTTTTTTTTAATTCATCAAAGCGAAGTACAAATAATAAAAAGAAAGAGAATGCTACAAAACTTGGTTTTAAAATGGAGACTGTTTTTTAACGTTACCAATTTTTAAGAAGATTTCTTTTTTTGAGAGTATTTGTTTGGGATCTTTTTATTGTTCCCTTGAAGTATTGGTATGAAAATAGGTATATTTTTTGCTTAAAGTATTAGTTTTTCAATTTTTTATAGGTAGTGGAAAGCTCTAACTCTACAATCTAACATAGCTTATGTTATCTACTCGATGATGGAAAGTTCTCTCTAAGTTATACAATCTAACATAACTTATGCTATCTACTCGCTTAGATTGATTGTAATTTCTAATTAATCTCTTTGTTACTAAGAAGCTTATAATTGCACTAAATATAAAGTGTCGTGATCATTTTGTGCTCAAGGATATTTATGGGTATTGTAAACACAAACTTAGATAAAGTTCTACTTTTGGGACGGTTCATCATAGATCTTGATTTCCACTATTTTGTTTTCATGCTAAATTCAAAAAACTATTTGTCCTAGAAAAAAATGGACAAAGAATCATTACATTAGGCATGATCTATTAGCGTATCTCCTTGGACTAGTTCTTAAGGCGAGTGACTCTTGGCAAAACTTTTAACAAGGAAACAACAATCACATAGTCTATGAGCTAATATGTCTAACAATTTCTAAGGATACTCTACATTAGATCAAGCACATAGAGTGCCCTTTCATTGATTGGATTATCATCTAGTAGCTACATGTAGATTTTGAATCTCCATCTGAGAGTGATGCTTCATTAGATAACCTTTCACAAGTGGGTGATACCAAGACTACTACTCCTCTTTCTAATGCCCCATCTATAGTTGAGGACATTCCTCTAGCACGTGTTGCTTCACCAAAGTTTAGAGTCACATCTTTGAGGGCTTCCAATGATTCTCTATTGTAGGATTCTCTATATATATAAGATCTACTTCATTGTGAGGTCTACATACTTGGCATTTCATAGTTGTTTGTGGACTCTCACCTTTTATATCTTGATGACACTATTAAGAACATTTGTCTCCTCATTGATGACAACACTAATAGAGTTGCATTTGATTCTTTCAATGTTCTTTCTTTGCATCTACATTCTTAAATGGTGACATAACTTGTGATTCCTAAATCCTATGATTCACCTTCATCATCATTCATGTTGACACATTCTATAGGAGTACCTAGTTCTTGGTTTAGTTGTCATATCAATGTTGGTAGCCATTCTAAGTCTTATTTGGTACTTGATTTGAATAATCAACACCCATCATATTGTATAATTGGTCTCATTGAGCAACATCTAGAGACCTCTTCTTACTCTCTTTTTGGGGGTTCATGTTGCCTCTCTTTATGGGACCATCTTTGTACATGGATACTATTGACCTATTTTCCCCTTCCCATATTCAAATAGCCCAGCTTTAAAAATGTTGAAAATCTTGTCAAATTTGGTAAAAATGCCTATGTGTTCTTCAGGTCTAAGTGTTTTTCCTTGTAAAAATTCCCAAAATCCTAAATATAAGTACCTGAAGACCCCTTTCAAAAACCTAGAATATCCAAGTCTTTTGTCTTGGTCTTTTTTCCTTAGTCCGCAAATTCTTAGTTTGGTGAACCTTTAGATGGCTGATCGGCAAAATCATCGACTAGAGGAACCAAAGCGCCTGAAGGTTTTCTTTAAAGAGGCATAGGCAAGGGAAAAGGAAGCCTTTATCAGCAATTTTTAAGTTTAGTGAACTTCAAGTTCGTTGATTGCAAGTTCACTGATCGGTGAAATCACTGACTAAGAGAAGAAGAAGGCGACGGATAAAGGAAGACAAAAAGGTGTTGGCAATATGTGTTGTCATTGATGTCAACATAACATGTGTCAATCTGAGGTCAAACTTATATAGAGTTTGTGTATAGTAGTTGGAGAAGTTGATGGATAGTGCAAGATTTGAGAGAGATGGTTTAACACAGTTGAAGACATGGTGTCATCATGCTTAGGGCAAGTCAATCCAGAAGACTCAATAGATGGAGAGAAAATGTCTAAGTGTGATGTAGTGATCAGTATGATGTCTAAGTATGATGTACAGGTAGGTACACCTGTTATAACATATTTCCAGTATGCCTAAAGTGATATCTTGCAGTTTTGGTGTACCACACTTAGAGACAAATTGTAGAAGTTTGACTAAGGCACTCACAATGTATATCCTAAGGCAAAGTTGTAGTATCTTGGTCCGCATTCCTCCGTAAAGAAAGATTTAGTCTTGTAGTACAAAAGATAAGTTGAGCTTGATATTAACATGTTATATCCAAAATTTTAGGTCTTTACACCTTCAGCAAAGAAAGTTATCAACAACAAAGTTCTAGATAGTCCTCAGACAAAGTAAAGCAATGGTGGAGACCTATTGGAATGCTCTGCATTCCTTTAGAATTGAAATTGTATCCATACAGTTTTTGAAATATGTTAAGATATTTGTAACACATGCTTCCTTACAGTATCAGGTGTTCTTATGATCTGTAAGGTCAGATTTCAAGTGACTGAAGCAACACAGATAGTTCTAGATGCATAAGTACTCTATAGAACACATGATTAAGTACTTGCGGAAGATGGAGAAGGTATAGATGAGCTATATGTGTGTCTTCAAAGACTCTACATGCCTCAAAGTCTCTCAGGTTTGAACTGCTTGCAATTCTCTCTTATTTCATGTACTGCACAAGGTGTTCAAGTCACCTTGAGTTATGTGTATACATGAATACTGATTGTCGTACAACTAAGTCAAATGCCTCTGCATTCCTCTGAAAATGATAGATATGATTGTGCATATCTAAGAATATGTTCATAACATTGCACAAGTTCATTCATGAGTATTTTAGTTGACTCAGTGGTCTGCAATGCAATATCCTAAGTTTTGATGTGTCATAGTCAGTCTGGAATGCCCTGTTTTTAGTAGTTTGACATATTTCTTGTTATGCAGATGCATATATTGATTAGATACATTAGGAGAATGGTGTATGGGAAGTGTTGAGAAGATATATGATTGAAACTTTGGTCTACATAATGTTTTTGTCTTCTCCCCGGTGATGTGAAGATGGTCAGTTAGCAATGGTACTGTTGTTTGGGCTAACAATCTAGTTTCCTTCATGTGTGGTGGAACTTGTTCAGTTGTGTTGACATTGAAGGATATGTTGTGATATGTTTTGGGTCCTATTGTGATATGTGATGATTCGCAACTCACCTTCACTTCATATTGAATATGCTTGATGCCGACTCATGGAGAACTATACATTTCATCTAAAGATCCTTTTGATGCTAACCTAATTAAAGTTATGAGATGTTGTACAGAGGATATATATAACTTCTAAGAACAAATTTATTTGTGGAGTAGAGAAGTGAATGTGAATATGATAGAGCAGAATAAGCAATATGAGGTGTGTGAAGTCGGTATGATGGAGTAATTGTGTAGAAAAGCGGACTACAACATCAACATATGTTAGATGCATCTTTCATAGCAATTCATAGTTACGTTATCATTGTAATCCTTTGTAGCAGTGAGCTTTCTTCAGGGAGTAGTAGCTTCCTTGGGTTGTAGCCCTGAAACAAAGTCAGTAGGGAGTTGTAGCTTGCTTGGGTTGTACCCCTAAAACAATGTTGTAAACTTTTATAAGCAGTGAGCATTATATTGTGAGCTAACACTAACCGTGGTTTTTCCCATTTTTGGGTATTCCATGTAAAAATATTGGTGTCAATGTGTTGATTAATGTGGCGCACATTTTACTTTATTCTCTCTAAGTAATTTGATTTGTTCTACAAATAAAGTAGTTAAGTTTTTGTATATACTGATTCACACCCCCTCTTATCATCATTATGTATTCAACAAAAGGGACAGGTTATCGGTGAAGGGAAGAGTTGGCAAACCAAATGGTTCACCGATCGGCAAGTTCGTTGATTGGTGAACTCATCAACAAAGGCAAAGGAAAAGACAAAGGGAGGTGAAGTTTGTAAAGAGAAGACTTCACTAACCAAAGAGGAAAAAGAGAACACAAGCCAAGTTCGTAAAGAGGAGACTTTGTCAACCAAAGAGGAAAAGGAGAACACAAGCGAAGATCGCGAAGAGGAGACTTTGCCGACCAAAGAGGAAAAGGAGAACACAAGCCAAGTTCGTGAAGAGGAGACTTCACCGATAAAGAAGAAAAGAAAATAACACAAGAGAAATAGTTTGTGAAAGTCCTATTTTGTCGACCAAAGGAAGAAAAGTGACTAAGGAAGAGAGATGAAAGAGAGAAGACTAAAAGAATGGCTCCCATAGTTTGCGAATGAGAGATTCTGTTGATAAGGCAAGATAGAAGTCTGAATTAAAGTAAAGTAAAAATCAATGAAAATAAAGCATGTAATTTATAATGTAGTACTTTAGAATATTTTAAAATAAATTTAAAATATTTTAAAATGTTGTAAAATCTTGCATAGGAACTTTTGGTGGGAATTATATTTTGAAATGTCCATCTTCTCCAATTGCCATTATTGCAGGATTGTGTATTTATTGTGCAGGTGGATGAATTAGATGTTGGTCTTCAATGCATCATATATTTTTTTCAACTACTTCACCCCAAATATTTCTGCATTTATATTTTGTAGAACAGATGTATATGAACATTCCTTTGCAGAAATATCTTCTGACAGGCCCATGGGGCGCATTTATTACAGTAGGTGACTTGGGTCAATGTAATAGAATGTTATATATAGCTGAAAAATCAATGTAATAAGGGTTGGACGTAGAGACCTTTTTTGTGCTCTAAACAGAACCCTCTTTTGTTGTACAACCTTGCCTTTTAATCAAAACATACTGGTTATTTTTGCCTTTTCATGTTGTTTCTAGCTCTATGTAAATCTAGAACTAGTTATTACTTGTGAACGTTTATTCATTGCAATTTTGTTATGTACTTTACCTTTGTTAGGATCTATAGGATTTGTGTGAATCTATCAGTTGTGTAAAATTATTCTATGCATTTTAGCTTTGTGAGTGTTCTTCATTAAACCTAGTGTATCACATTTCTCTTTTCAGTTTTCTCCTTTTACCCTTTTCCCAGTGGTGTTAGATTAGGTTTAATTCATAGTTTTCTCTAAATCTTATATTTAGAAAGAGGAACCAACATTCTCTAGAGATTTGATCTCATCTATAGGGTCCCACACCTTGAGATCACTCCCATGTCTCACTAGATTATTGCAACAAACAAGCTTCAACACAGGGTGCAAATCCAAGTGACAATAGTTTTTGGCACGCCCAATGGGACACTTTGCTCTGAGTGTGATTTGAACTAAGAAGGTTTAGTATAGTTCTTAGTTCATGTGCAACTATGAAAGCATTTAACAAGCACCATGGTGACTCTGTTGAGCAAATCTACCGGTGCAGTTAGTTCAAACACTTAAGAAATTTCAAAAATTAGGATTTGGTGATACTCTTGGTCTAAATTTCTTTCAAAAGCATTTCAATCGCCTAACAACTCCTTGGTATGAGCCTATTTCTTAGAAGGACAAATCTATTTGCTCTTATTCCCATATTGTTTGAATGTTTTCTATTTCTTTTCATGCTATATTATGTCAAACTATTAAGGAAGATCTAAATATCAACACCCTCATGATGCTTATTCCTCTCCATCTTGTCAAAATACAAGTCGTTGGCCTCCATATCAGCCATTTTAGGCCTAGGATACCTCTAGTTCTATGCCGTATAGCTCTATTTCAATAGAATATCAGCATCCTTATAATTCTTACCTCCCACCCATCCCTACTTAGTCTTCTTGGCAGTCTAATAATGCTTATTGTTAACCCCAAGAAGACTATCTTGATCCTAGCTAGTGTAGCTACCCTTCTAGTCAGTTCCAAGATGTTTACAATGTGAATATTGATGCGTTCAATGATCTCACAGACATGTTTCTAGAGTTTAATAGACGTTTGGATGATATTAAAAGAAAAATAGGGTATAATTAGCCTCAGTGGGACTACAGTGCTAACATCAGAAACATTAATGATCTAAAGGAGGTGATCCTAGGATACCAAAGGGAGTGGGATGAGTTTCAAGAAATGGTAGAGTATGACTAGCCGCAAGAGGAGCTTGCTTATCAGGCCCATCTTCAGCAATAGTATCAGGAGGCACAAAAAAGGTTTTTTCAAGGAAACCTTGCTATGCAAATTGTAGCTCAAGAGGAATAGATGAGGCAAGTGACTCATTCTGTGCCCTCTTTTCCCAATTTTAGACCCCCTTTCTACCACTACAAATCAACTTACAACAAAGCAACCTTGACATCACAAAATCCCAAGTTTTAGAAGCTCTCTCCCTTCCCAAGACCTTGTTCCTATGCAAACCCAATTTATCACTCCCCAAGAACAAATTTTCCAAGAACCCTCTCACTTCCAAGAAATTCAAGGAAATATTTAGGCCCCCTGCCTTGACACCATTTCACTTTTCAAAGGTGGACCTATTTTCTACTAGGCTAGTTGGTGGGATGAGCCAAATGTGGAGGTGGAAGAGAAAGAAACTAATGAGGAATAGTCTACTATTCCCATGCTCACAGTGGTGGAATTGTTTGAACCTCTTACACCTATGAGTAATGTTAATTCGAATGAAAGGCTGAATCCTCTAGATTTTGGTTCTTTTGAAAAGTTTTCCCATGCCTTTAATGAGATAAATGGAAACACAATGCAAATAATGCATGGCGAAGATCTTCAGCTCCAGAGGCAACTTGTACATCTTGAAGAAATGTAGGAATCCAAGGAGTAATTTGTTGCAAAGGCTATTTAGGATGGTGGCACAGTTCCATTTAGTGAGCTACCTTGTTTTATTTAAGAGGAGGGAAAATGCACACAAATGCTCATGCCCACATCAACAAAGTAATTGCAGCAACATGAGGACATTGAAAATAATGGCAAGTTGCTGCAACATGGGGCCACAAATAACCATGAAGTTCTAGCTCATGAAAAAGAGCATATAAGCAACCCTATACTGAAGAGTGCAGAGGACTTGGAGGAGGCCCATTTTTGGGATGAGCTAGATGTTTTCTACTCAAACCTAGATAGTAAATCATCTCCTCTTAGTGAGGCAGATCATGAGCAGTTTAAGCAAATTGAGGAGACAATCTTTCCTCCAATTAATATGCTAGAGCATTCAGACCAGCAAAAGGTTATAGAATTAGAGCATGAACATGAATGCAACAATGATGACTTGCATACCATTTCAAGGGGATGCCCTATCAGGCATCGAGCCCAGCTAGATACATATAATGAGAAGGAGTCCCTACCTTTCATGCTTACTTCAGCATGAGATTAATCATCAAAAAGGGCTAGATCATCCCATTTATCCACTTCTAGACAACTACATTTCTAATTAGTGCATGTTGATAGGTGATTTTTTCTTTGTCCTTGGGGAATCATTTCACTACCTTGTTGTATGCCCATCCCTTCCCCATCTCTTTTTAACTACCCATAGGCATGAGGAATATTGTAAATTGTTAAGAAAGGGTGGTTACTTTCAAGAACCTGTTAATGGTTTTGTTTGAGGTCATTTCCTTGTTGTTAGTTTAGGTTTAGAGTAGGTTTGTTTCTATTTTAGTTTTCCTTTTCCCTAAGTGTTGTTGCATAGGCTGCACTCTCATTAAAAGAATGCATGGCCTCAATTTTCCTTTTTGGTTGGTGTTGTTTTGTTAAGGCAAGGTTTCAATTGTTCCCAGTATACTACAGTCCCTTTTAACTCTATGCCCAATGGATGCTTCAGGCCACTAGTTTCTTTTGTTTCATAGGCAAACATCCTTAAGAGGTCACCAAAATGTTGACCTATTTTCCCCTTCCCAGAGTCAAATAGCCCAGCTTTAAAAATGTTGAAAATCTTGTCAAAATTGGTTAAAATGCCTGAAGAACACAATCATGTCTAAGTGTTTTTCTTTGGAAAAATTTCCAAAATCCTAAATATAAGTACCTAAGAACCCCTTTCAAAAACCCATAATTTCCAAGTCATTTTCCTTGGTCTTTTTTCTTTAGTCGACAAATTCTTAGTTTGGTGAACCTTTAGTTCATTGATCGACAAGTTTTCCAATCGGTGAAATTACTGACTAAAGGAACCAAAGATGGAAGGTTTTCTTTAAAGAGGCAAAGGCAAGGGAAAAGGAATCCTTTATCGACAAACTTTAAGTTCAGAGAACTTCAAGTTCACTGATCAACGAAATTGCTGACTAAGAGAGGAAGAAAGTGAGGGATAAAGGAAGAAAAAAAGGGACATGTTATTGGTGAAGGAAAGAGTTGGTGAACCAAATGGTTCACCGATCAACAAGTTCACTGATTGGCAAGTTCACCAATCAGTGAACTCACTAACAAAGGCAAAGGAAAAGACAAAGGGAGGCAAAGTTCACGAAGAGAAGACTTCACCGACCAAAGACGAAAAGGAGAACACAAGCCAAGTTCACGAAGAGGAGACTTCGCTGACCAAAGAGGAAAAGGAGAACACAAGACAAGCTTGTGAAGAGGAGAATTCGATGACCAAATAGGAAAAAGAGAACACAAGGCAAGTTCATGAAGAGGAGACTTCGCTGATAAAGAAGAAAAGAAAAGAACACAAGAGAAATAGTTTGCAAAAGTGATATTTCGCTGACCAAAGGAAGAAAAGTGACTAAGGAAAAGTATGAAGGGAGAAGGAAGAGAGATGAAAGAGAGAAGACTAAAAGGATGGCTCCCATAGTTCATGAATGAGAGATTTTGTCGATAAGGTAAGATAGAAGTTAGAATTAAAGTAAAAATCAATGAAAATCAAGCATGTAATATAATGTAGTACTTTAGAATATTTTAAAATAAATTTAAAATATTTTAAAGTGTTGTAAAAGCTTGCACAAGAACTTTTGGTGGGAATTATATTTTGAAATGTCCATCTTCTCCAATCACCATTCTTGCAGGATCAAGTCAACTCCTAGCTAGAAGTAGTTGTTGTGTATTTATTGTGTAGGTGGATGAATTAGATGTTGGTCTTTGTATACGAACCATTTGGATAAATACAAATGATAAAACAATGAAATGCATTACCTTGACCCAAATCTTCAATACCTCATATAGATGCATGCAGGATTGATTGATTAAGTGATTTGATATGTTGATTGCTCAATTCAACAACATAACATTAAGATGAAGATGATAGATGGAAGATGATAGATGAAAAGACAATGGATGTGTGGAGAGATTTTAACAGCATAAGGATATTTTAAATGTGGATGCATTAAAATAGCTTGTGAGGGGGTTGATTTATAGGAAAGGGTTGATTTGATTGGATGGTTGAGATTGAAAGGCTAAATGAACGATGTGGACAATTAGGATTGAATAAGATTTCTCACTCCTTAAGAAATTGTAGTCATGTGACAAGTGTACGAAGGAGAATAGGGATGACCTACTTCAAATAAAAGATTATATAAATTAGTTGTGCATGTGAAAGATATTAAATGAAAGTTGTACTACCACACATGATTCAATCTTGGACAAGTGTTGCAATGTGGTGAAAGGTGAGGACCTAATTCAAATATTTTATTTGAATTAGTTGGGATATGTGAAAGGGATAATTTAAATAAATATTTTATTTATTTAAATTAGAGAAAAGGTGAAATTAATTAAATAAATATGATTTATTTAATTAATCGGCTAGGTGATTAGGATGGGATGTGATTAGGATGGGAAAATAATTAAATAAATGGGATTTAATTAATTAATTGGCTAGTCAGATAAATGGGATTATGATGGGAAATTAATTTAAAAAATAGGATTTATTTAATTAATTGGAAAGTTGGATAAGTGGAATTAGGAGTGGGATTAGGACAAAATGCTACATGATGTCTCTAATAATGTATTTGACTAGGTGTTGCAAGACATGGACAAATTTGGGTGTCTATAGTCTTCAATGTAGCAGATATTTTCTTCAGCTACTTCATTCCCCAGAAATTTTTTGCATTTATGTTTTGTAGAACAGATATATATATATAATGAACATTCCTTTGTAGACATATCTTTTGACAGGTCCATGGGGTGCATTTATTGCAGTAGGTAACTTGGGTCAATGTAATAGAATGATATATAGCTAAAAAATCAATGTAATAAGGGTTGGATATAGAGACCTTTTTCTATGCTCTAAACAAAACCCTCTTTTGCTATAACCTTGCCTTTTAATCAATACATACTAGTTATTTTTACCTTTTCATGTTGTTTTTAGGTCTGTGTAAATCTAGAACTAGTTATTGCTTATGAACATTTATTCCTTGCAATTTTATTATGTTCTTTACCTTTGTTAGGATCTATAAGATTTGTGTGATTCTATCAGTTGTGTGAAATTATTCCGTGCATTTTAGGTTTGTGAGTGTTCTTTATTAAACCTGGTGTATCACATTTCCCTTTTTAGTTTTCTCCTTCTCCTCTTTTCCCAGTGGTGTTAGATTAGGTTTAACTGATAGTTTTATTTGAATATTATATTTAGAAAGAGGAACTAGACTTCTCTAGAGGTGTGATCTCATCTAGAAGGTCCCACACCTTGAGATCACTCCCATGTTTCACTTGATTGTTACATCAATCAGGCTTCAATACAAGGTGCAAATCCAAGTGACAATAGATACCTTATATGGCCTTGTTGTCAAGACTTATTTATAATCCTCTTTCTTCTTGGGGGTGTCTTTTCTCTTTGGATGTACTGAGGGTATATGTAAAACCTCACTCTCTCTCCTCCTTTCCATTCTTTCTTATTTTCATCTTCTACAGTTAAGCTTGGGACTCTTGACAAAACTTTGGCACATCTAAGCATTGACCTAGAGATATATGAGCATTTTCCAAAAATCTTCTTGTTTCCTCCCTTCATCCCACCATTTGAGAGGGAATTCAACAATTTGATAGCTTGGATTTTCATTCTTTTGAAAGGAAGATGCATCATTTGTTGCTAATAGACCTACTTTAGCACCCATTTTGAGACACTCCAAATTTACATTCTCGCTCTCTTCTATGTGGAGTCATTGATCTTTTAGGGACATCAAATGCTACATTATTTTAGGGGGCTACTAGTTTTCCTCTTTGTAAACCATGCACAAGGATAGGCATTATAAGAATATAAAGAATCATAAGACATAGATGAAGATTGTTCAAATGGTGTAGGAAGAGTTGAAGGGGAAAATAGACATAAACATAAGAATGTATAAATCACTAGGATATGAACTAAGATAGCTAGTCAAAGTAGGAGAATGGGAAATGGAAGTGAATATGAATCCAATGGAAATGGGAAAAGATTCTAAGTCAAAGAATTTAAGGAGATGTTCGAAGGAAAGGGGGTGAATAGTGATAAACGAGGAGAAAAAGTCAGGGTTAAGGAAAGAGGCATTAAGGGAAGCAAGAGGAAGGTGAAAACCCATAGGGAAACTCAAACAAGGGGAAATGAGTATGATTCTATGCTATTCACATAGAAATCAGGAGTGGATATGTAAGTCAAATGTGTTCACCAAAATGGAAAAATGAAAAATGGTTTTTTCTTTGTTAATTATTATCTATAATTAATTACATTAAACATAGAACATTTATTGTGCACAAATGGGAACAAGTTTGACCTAATTCAATCATGTTGAGTTCACTTAAATGAAACAACAAAAAATGAATTTTTCTTTGTTATATAGTAAGCGCAATTAATTATATCAAACATATAACATTTAACATGCAAAAATGAACTCAAATTTGACCTAATATAATCACACTTTGAGTTGGTATTGACTATACATGAGACACTAATCTAGAGAACTAGAAGTTTGAAACTTGAAATCAAAAACACAGTTCAATAAGGAGAAATAAGTAATATAAAATAGAAGTGAATGCACCTAGGAAGTGACAGAGGGGTAGTTTGATATAGGCTTTATATGACTCTTGGAAGTTGTAGACAAAATTTGCAGGTGAATAGAGGTAGGGTCATGTTAGTGAGGCTAAGGTTTAGCGACCTAGGGATAGTAAACAACACTTAGAATGAGAAAAGGAATAGAAGATTGAAACAACCACAAAGTGAAATAAGATGTACCCTAGTAAAAACCTACAAGGGGAAATCCTAGTTGTAATGTCCCCTTCCTAAGAACTCAGCTTGGTGACCGTTAGCCTATTTAGTGGGTTCTTGTGGACTAATGAGTTAGAGTTAGGGAAACCTTGGTGACCATTCAATCCAATTTATTTGGCGATGACAGGTGTTGCATAGAGCTCCATCAATTGTGATTTACATAATGACCTTTTCTTGAGAGGATTCATGGTGCCGGGGCACCTAACACAAGTGGCCTCCGTGAGGCATTTAAGTTCATGTTTTGTTTTATGTTGTAATAAGGTCTATTTGACCAATGCATGTAATTTTTGTTTGTAAGTCCTAAGTACTTAGGTTGCAATTATCAAATTAAAAATAATAAGATGGTGGGTTTTCTCCCAGCCGTTTGGAATCATTCTCCCAGCCACTGGGAATAGGGTTATTGTTCCTCTGGGTGAATCTATAAAAACCCAGAGCAATGGATTAAATGCATATGGATTAGGGATTGAGATTGTGATCGGTCAGATGATGTTGTGATTGAATGTAACTATGCGAATGTAATCAAGCTTTGTTAAGGAGAAATCAATTTTTTCTGTGTTGTCAATTTTGTTTCCCATTCTCTGTAAATATGAATTGCATAGCCGTAGCTTTCCTTTCCTTTCTATTTTCCCATTGTTGCAAAATGTCAATATGAAGCATTCCACTGATAAAATTTCTATCAAAATCAGTGGAATGGCTTGATTGTATCATATTTGTTTGTTTTCTATTTTGTTTTCCTGTTTGGCGGTGCAGAGGACCAAGTTTGAACGTGCACAGTAGATTGCCTAGCATCTCCATGTGCTAGGGTTCAGTGAAGGTAGACTGTGCAATGGCGTATCGAACTATCAACATGGAAAACCCTAGTGTGGCCGATAACAGTAGTTGTTATACCGACAAGTGTGGATCGTGGTCAAAACATCAGCGCATTGAAGAGCAGTTGAGAGCTTCGCCGATGAAAGGGGGTCATGCCAACAACAATAGAAATCCATCAACATAAGTTTTAGATGTATAATGCGAATGTACATCACAAAGGCATGTAGGAGAATGTATGTTGTGAATGCATATGAGGTATGCATGTTGGGAATGTATCTTTCAGTAGATACAAGCAGTGATCAGTTGTAACGGTGAATCGAGGTATAGTAACCGGCTATAGCAAGTCATGTTATGCATATACCATAGTTTGGTAGTTTATTGTTAAGTTTTTCCCGCTTTCATTGTGCGCTCTGCATCATTTTGGTATCAGAACTAGCGAAGGGTCTGCAAAAGTGTTGGCATTATCTATGAATGTTTATGTCAGACAGAGAAAGTGAAGGAGGGGCTAGCGATATGCCTCCAAAGGGGATGACCACCGAAGTGGTCAAGAAATTCAAGGAGATGGAGGAGATGATCAAGACTAGAGTTAAGGAAGCACTCCAGGCTGAGTTGAAGACCTTGGGAAAAGGCAGGAAATTAGACAAGGAGTCTAATGGAGAAGATGAAGATGGGGAAAAGCAAACAACCCTAGAATAGACAAGTATATCTGCAGACCAGAAACAATTTCTGGAGGCTATAAAATCACTCGGTAAGGAGTCATCTGAATCAAGAATGGAGATTCCGATGTTCAGCGGAAAGATGGACGCAGAAGAAGTCATCGAATGGGTCGAGGCTTTGAACAATTACTTCAAGTACAAAGAGGTACCAGAGAATAGAAGAGTAGAGTTTGCAAAGACAAAATTGAAGGGCGTTGCATTGATGTGGTGGAACTACACCTAGGGAGAAAGGGTGAAGAGTGGCAAGAGCATGATCTCATCCTAGAATCAGATGGTAGAGAGGATCAAGGCTCAGTTCTTATCAGCAGATTATGAAGTGTAGATATACAAGAAAATGCAGAACCTCAGGCAGAAGGATATGGATGTATCCACTTATACAAAGGAATTTCATAAACTATCCCTAAGGTGTGGACATGCTGAGGATGAGAAAGGAAGAGTTGCCAGGTATATTAATGGCCTAAAGTATAGTATACAAGATGAGATTACCATCTTGACAATGGAAATAGTGGACAAATATTTCCAAGTGGCGCTGAGAGTAGAAGAGAAGTAGAAAAGAAAAGGAGAACAACAGAACAGAGGCAGAGGTGGAAAAAATTTCAGGGGCAGAAATAGCTTTGGTGGCAAAAATCAATTCCAGAAGAATCAAGGGGAGTCAGTCATCAAGAACACAGTGGAGAATCTAGTTCTAGAGGGGGTTTCAAAGGAAGGAGACCCAATGGGAGAGGCAGATTTGGTGGACCAGGTAGATGTCCTAATGTCTTTACGGGAAGATGTTATAATTGTAACCAAATTGGGCACACAGCAGGTAGGTGTCCAGAGAAAGCCTCAAGCTCTCATGGAGGAGCGAGAAGGAGCCAGTTGATTCAAGAAGAAGATTGTCAGAGTGTGACTTCACCTATGGGAAGTGCAACTCTAGCACAAGATGGAGAAAGTCTCATGATGAGAAGAATGATGCTGAAGGTACCACAAAATAAAGAACCACCGCAGAGGAAGACACTATTCAAAACTCTGTGTAAGGTTTCCGGCAAGAGGTGTAAGGTAATTGTTGATTCTAGCTCCACTAAAAATTTAGTTTCAGTAGAAATGGTAGAGGAATTGAATTTGAAAAGATTGCCACATGTGAGCCCATACAAAGTGTCATGGCTGAACAAAGGGCAGCAAGTCTTGGTTGATGAACAAGCTTGGGTAGAATTTCAGATAGGGGAATATGGGGATAAACTTTTGTGTGATATAATTCCCATGGATGCATGCCATTTACTATTAGGTAGACCTTGGCAGTATGATGTAAAAGCCTAGCATGATGGTAAGTCAAATTCCTTTGTGATCACTAAGAATGGTAGACAATATAAGATGGATCCTTTACCAGAAGAAGGTGTAGACAAGAATGTAGGATCAAGTATCATGTTAATGAGTGGGAAAGAGTTTCTCCATACTCTGAAAGAAGAGGGAACCCAAGGGTATGCTTTGATTTTGAAACCTAAAGATAGTTCTGATTTGTCTAAAAACAGCAAGGAAAAGGTCCCTAAGGAAGTGCAGGAATTGTTAAACAAGTATAAGGGTATCATGGCGGAGGATATGCCCAATGTACTACCCCATGTGAGGGACATAAGTCATCAGATTGACTTCATTCCAGGATCCACATTGCCAAATAAACCAGCTTATAAAATGATGCCTAATCAGAATGAGGAGATTGCTAAACAAGTACAGGATCTGTTGGATAAAGGCCTGGTGAGGAAAAGTCTTAGCCCATGTATTGTACCCATAGTTTTAGCTCCCAAGAAGGATGGAAAATGGAGCTTATGTATTGATTCGAGAGCCATAAATAAGACCACCATCAGATATATGTTTCCTATGCCCAGAATAGAAGACCTCATGGATTGTTTGGGTGGAGCTTGGTAATTTTCTAAAATTGATCTCAAAAGTGGATACCATCAGATCAAGATTAGAGAAGGGGATGAATGGAAGACAACCTTTAAGACTAATGAAGGTCTCTACGAGTGGTTGGTGATGCCATTTGGTCTGTCCAATGCTCCAAGCACTTTCATGCATCTAATGAATGAGGTATTGAAATATTTTATTGGCAAATTTGTTGTTATCTATCTTGACGATATTCTGATTTTCAGCAGGACAAAAGAAGAACATTTGTAGCATTTAGAATAGGTGTTGAAGAAGCTGCATGAGGAGAAACTGATGATCAATATGGAGAAGATTGTCTTCATGAAGGAAGAACTCACATAACTTGGATTTGTGATATCCCAGGACAATTTGAAAATGGATCCAGAGAAGGTAAATGCTATTCTATCTTGGCTAGCACCTAAAACAGTAAGTGATGTAAGAAGTTTTCATGGGTTGGCCACTTTTTATAGGAAATTCATAAGAGGATTTAGTCATGTTTGTGCACCCATTCTGGATACCATAAAAGGAGGACAGAAATGTAAGTTTGTTTGGAATAGAGTAGCTGATGAGTCTTTTGAGATTCTCAAACAGAAAATAGTAGAGAAACCCATTTTGGTTTTGCCTGATTTTAATAAGTTGTTTACTATGGAATGTGATGCTAGTAACCTTGCCATTGGTGCTTTCTTGAGTCAGGAAGGTAGACCTGTTTCTTTCTTTAGTGAAAAGATGAATGATGCTAAAAGAAAGTATTCCACCTATGACTTGGAATTGTATGCAATGGTTCAAGTACTGAAAAAATGGAGACATTATCTCTTGCCCAAAGAATTCATTGTTTATACTAACAACCATGCTTTGAGTTTTGAATTCACAGGAGAAGCTAAATCACAGGCATATGAAGTGGGTTGAACAACTCCAAGTGTATACATTTTCCATCAAACATAAGAAGGGACAAGCCAACAAAGTGGCAGATGCTTTGAGCAGAAGAGTGTGCACTTTACAGGAAATCTAGTTGCAAAGTGTGGGAGTGGATTCTCTCAAGAATATGTACCAAGATGATGAAGACTTCAAGGAAATATATGCAGTTTGTTCACGATTTTTTAGATTCCTATCATTCTAATTTTTTTGAATATTTGTTACAGCAAGGGCTACTATTCAAAGGTAGCCAACTGTGTGTGCCTAGGTGTTCCATGAGGGAGAACATCATAAAAGAGAAACATTACGGTAGTCTTGGAGGTCATTTTGCATTGGACAAGACGTTGGAACAAGTGAGAAGGCTTTACTTCTGGCCTAAAATGCAAACAGATGTCAGGAAATTTGTAGAAAGTTGCAACATTTGCCAGAGGGCAAAAGGGACTTCATCAAATGCAAGTCTCTATCAACCACTTCCAATTCTACAAAGGCCATGGGAGTGCATCAGTATGGATTTTGTTTTGGGTCTTCCTCGGACTCAAAGAGGATTTGACAGTGTGTTTGTGGTTGTTGATACGTTTAGTAAAATGGCTCATTTCATGCCATGTAAATGTACTAACGATGCTTCACATATTGCTGGTCTTTTCTTCAAGGAGATAGTAAGAATTCATGGTTTACCGTTGAACATAGTTACTGACAGAGATCCCAAGTTTGTGGGACATTTTTGGCACACATTGTGGAAGAAATTGGGCACTCAATTATCTTTCACGTCATCATATCACCCTCAGACGGATGGACAAACTGAGGTGGTGAATAGATCACTGGGTAATCTTTTGAGGTGTTTGACTAAACAACATGGAGAAGCATGGGATATGATCATCCCACAAGCAGAATTTGCATATAATGATTCTATCAATCGGAGCACAGGAAAGAGCCCTTTTGAAGTTGTATATGGGATTCATCCCAGGGGAATTTTGGAGCTCAGGGATCTCTAGAACATGGAGAAAAGAAGTACACAAGGAGAAGATTTTGCAGTCAACATGAAGGATATCCATGATGCTGTAAGGAAAACTATCCAGAAGAACACAGGGAAATACAAGGAGCGAGTTGATCAACAGAAAAGGGATGTCCAATACAAAGTTGGGGATTTGGTGATGGCTTATTTGAAGAAGGAAAGACTTTCGAAGGGGCAGCCCACAAAGCTTCTTATGAAGAAGATAGGTCCATGTAGGGTTGTACACAAATTTGGGCCTAATGCTTACGAGATTGAACTTCCTCCTAGATTAGCAGTTTCACCCATCTTTAATGTGGCAGATTTGTTTCCATTTAGAGGGGCCAATGTAGCAGAGACATGAGAAGAAGATGCAGAATGGATTTCTGATCTTCCACCCAGCCAGCCAATTCAGTTGGACTGTATTTTGGACACAAAGGTTTAGAAGAAGACCAGACACAAAACCTACAAGCAGTATCTGGTCAAGTGGCATGGTTTACTTGATGAGGATGCAACCTGGATGAGCGAGGAAGACATCATCAAGCATGGGGTTCATATTTCAGTCTTGGTTCCTCAAGGGACTTGAGTTCTGTTAACCTCGGGAGTATGGTGCCGGGAGACCTAACACAAGTGGCCTCCATGAGGCATTTAAGTTCATGTTTTGTTTTATGTTGTAATAAGGTCTATTCGACCAATGCATGTAATTTTTGTTTGTAAGTCCCAAGTACTTAGGTTGCAATTGTCAAATTAAAAATAATAAGACAGTGGGTTTTCTCCCAGCCACTTGGAGTCAGTTAGTTTTACTCCCAGCCGCTTGGAATCATTCTCCTAGCCGCTGGGAATAGGGTTGTTGTTCCTCTGGGTGAATCTATAAAAACCCAGAGAAATGAATCAAATGCATACAGATTAGGAATTGAGATTGTGATCAGTCAGATGATGTTGTGATTGAATGTAACTGTGCGAATGTAATCAAGCTTTGTTAATGAGAAATCAATCTTTTCTGTGTTGTCAATTTTGTTTCCCATTCTCTGTAAATACGAATTGCATAGCCGTAGCTTTCCTTTCCTTTCTATTTTCCCATTGTTGCAAAATGTCGATATGAAGCATTCCATTGATAAGATTTCTGTCAAAATCAGTGGAATAGCTTCATTGTATCATATTTGTTTGTTTTCTATTTTTTTTCCTGTTCGGCGGTGCAGAGGACCAAGTTTGAATGTGCACAGTAGATCGCCTAGCATCTCCATATGCTAGGGTTCGGTGAAGGTAAACTGTGCAATGGTGTATCGAAGTATCAGCGTGGAAAACACTAGTGTGGCCGATAACAGTAGTTGTTATATCGACAAGTGTGGATCGTGGTCAAAACATCGGTGCATTGAAGAGTAGTTGAGAGCTTCGCCGATGAAAGGGGGTCACACCAACAACAGTAGAAATCCATCGGCATAAGTTTTAGATGTATAATGCGAATGTACATCACAAAGGCACGTAGGAGAATGTATGTTACGAATGCATATGAGGTATGCATTTTGGGAATGTATCTTTCGGCAGATACAAGCAGTGACCGATTGTAATGGTGAATTAGGGTATAGTAATTAGCTATAGCAAGTCATGTTATGCATATACCATAGTTCGGTAGTTCATTGTTAAGTTTTGGCCACTTCTGTTGTGCGCTTTGCATCAATTCGGGCAAATTATTTGCATTTACTATTTTTAGTAAGTCACAGGGTGGACACTGACTTGGCCAGTTGGCAGTATCTCTATTTTGGGAATGTTGACGAATGTGTTTGATGGTGTTATCTTGGTAGTTAACGTGGTCTAGAGAATTTAATTTAAATAATGTTAAAATATTAGTTAAATTAAAGATTTAACTTTAAAATTAAATTAAAATGGCCTAGAAGTCATAAGTGTAATAATAGTGAGAAAACACTAATGAATATCAAGAATGGGGTTGAACAAGAGAGAAGTAGCTACAAAAGAACCAAATGTGGAAGCATGAGAGTTATAAAGAAGTAAAATGCACTACTATCTCCTTACATGCATGCAAGGGCACAAGTGCACCACAAACACCCAAAGTAATTGGTTATATCAAAAAGAGAAAGGTGATAGTGTTGGCTGATTCAAGTAGTACACATAACTTTATTGATAGAAGATTAGCTAATGAGATCAATTACTTTGTGTATCCAATATCTACTTTCCAAGTCATGATAGCTAATGGGAAACAACTCTCTTGTGGTGGTAAATTCTATCATATAAAACTCTCAATGGAAAATTATCAAGTAGATTTAGAAATATTCTCTATCCCAATCGGGGGAGAAAATGTAGTTTTGTGCATACAATGGCTTAAACCGTTAGGAATAGTGACTTTCAACTTTCAAGACTTATCCATGGTTTTTAGTACACATGGGAAAAAGTATAAACTTATAGGGATACAATCACCACCAAGTCAAAATATTAGCTCCCATAGGAAGTAGAAATTACTTAAGAAAGGTTCTTATAGCATAGGGGCACAACTACATTTTTTAGAAGCACAAGATGTGAAAACTCATGATCAACCAAGATTCAAGAGATCATTCAACACTATCAACATGCATTTCAAAAACCAAAGGGTCTACCCACATTCAAAGACCATGATTGTTGCATTGAATTAATACCAAGAAGTATTGTTCATCCCAACAAAAGTTCCTATTAATCCCCAATGATTATGGTTAACAAGAAAGATGAATCATGGATAATGTGCCCAGATTACTGTGAGCTCAATAAGATCACTCTTAAAGATAAGCTTCATATTCCTAGTATTGATGAATTGGTAGATGAATATAATAATGTAGTTGACTCTAGGAAAATTCACCACTAACAATTCACTGTCAGTAGTCCATCGCTGGAAAATTCACTGCCAACAATTCACCACGGGAAAATTCACTACCATGACAAATTCACCTCAAAGAAAATTCACCACTAGCAATTCACTGCCACAGAAAATTCATCGCATATACAATTAGAAAATTTGATTTATGATAATAAAAATGAAAACATTTTTCAATAACAAATGTTAATGCGATTAATTTTTCGTGGTGGTGAATTGCTGGTAGTGAATTTTCCTTGCGGTGAATTTGTCATGGAAGTGAATTTTCCCATAGTGAATTGTTGGCAGTGAATTTTCCAGAGGTGAATTACTAGCAGTGAATTTCTCTGAAGCCAATGTAGTTCCCTTTGTTGGCAATATGTGTTGTCATTGATGTCAACTCTATATGTGTCAACTTGAGGACATGCTTGTATAGAAGTTGAAGATAGGATAATGGATAGTGGAAGATTTGAGAGAGATGATTTGACACAGGGTCAACATGATTGATATCGTGGAATATTTGAGAGAGATGATTTGATGATTGATACAGTGGAATATTTGAGAGAGATGGTTTGACTTAGTTAGAGACTTGAGGTCAGCATACTTAAGGCAGGTCAGTTCGGAAGACATAGCAGATGGAGAGAAATTGTCTAAGTATAAGAATGATAATCATCTTGATATCTAAGTATGATGCAGAGGTAAGTACACATGTTCTAACATGTTTCTTATATGTCTATAGTGATATCTTACCATTTTGGCATACCACACTTAGAGATAAGTGGCAGAAGTTTTGCTAAGGCATTTATAGTGTATACACTAAGGTAGAATCATAGTGCTTTGGTCTACATTCCTCCATAGAGCAAGATTTAGTCTTGCGGTTTAGAAAACAAGTTGGTTGGAATATGAAGGTGTTATATCCAAGATTTCAAGTCATGAAACCTTTTGCAATAAAAATTACAAGTGACAGAGTTCTGGTCTGTGTTTTGGAAGAGTAAAGCAATGATGAAGGATTGATGGAATGCTCTGCATTCCTCCGCAGTGATAGATATGGCTGTACAGTTTTGGGGATATGTTTAGAATAGTATATGAGTGCATCCATATGAGTTTCAGATGTTTTGGTGGTCCGTAATGCAATACCCTATTTTTTGATGTGTTATAGTTAGTCCAGAATGCTCTGTTTTCATCAGTTCAGCATGTTTCTTTTTTTGTGGATGCACATAATGATCAGATACTCTAGGTAAATGGTGTAAGGATAGTGTTGATAAGGTACATTTCTCATATCTTGGTCCACATGATGTTTTTGGTGTCTCCTTGGTGAAGCAAACATGGATAGTTAGAAGTGTTACTGTTGTTTGGGCTGACAATTTGATTTCTTTCATGTGCGGTTGATCCTGATTAATCCCAATCAAGTAATTTGGCATTGAAGTATATGTTATGGTGTATTTGACCTTGTTATTCCATGTGAAGTGATCCACAACTCAAAATGTATTTGTTCTAAGCCGACCCATACAGTATTACACATTTAATCTAAAAGTCTTTTTGGTGTTGACCTAATTAAGGATTTGAGATGTTATGAAGGGTATATATAGAAGAGCAAAGTTATTTGTACAGTGTGAATTAGAGAGAGATGAATATCAAGGATGAAGTGTGTGGAATTAGTATGATGGAGTGATAGTACAGAAAAGGGGGACTGCAACATTAGCATAAGTTAGATGCTTCTTTCACAACAGTCTAGGTTCCTAATTTTCATTGTAATTTTCATGTATCTTGCTATCTCCTCAGCAAGTATTTGTATCTTTTTCTATGATTATAGACTTAGTAGTTTACAAGTCAGTAGGGAGTAGTAGCTTCCTTGGGTTGTATCCCTGAAACAAAGTCAGCAGGGAGTAGTAGCTTCCTTGGGTTGTAGCCCTAAAACAAAGTTGTAATCTTTTATAGCAGTGAACTTATTATATTGTGAGTTAATCCTCACTATGGTTGTTCCCTCATTGGATTTTCCATAGAAAAATCCTAGTGTCAATGTGTTGATTAATGTGGTGCATTCTTTACTTTCTATTCTCTAAGTAATTTGATTTGATCTGTAAATGAAGTAGTTAAAATTTTTGTATATGTTGATTCACCCCCCTCTCAGCATGTCAATGTGTTTAACAATTGGTATCGGAGCTAAGTGCCTTTGAGAAGTTTAACAGCTGAAGTAGATCCTACATTTGAACACATGGAATCTGAAGCTATGTCTGATGATGTGTTTACTCCAGAACCAGATCTAGAAGCAATGGAACCTAAAGGTTGAGACCTCAATTTAAATGAAGTAGACCTAAAGGAGAACTCCAATCTGCCCTTGAAGATCTAGATGAAGATAGAGAACTAAACCAGGAATATGAGGCCATGCTTGAAAAATCAAAGGAGATAATTGTGAAATTGAAGATAAAACCTAAAGAATCAAAAGAAGAAATTGGCAAACTAAAAGCTCAAATAAAAGGAGATAAAGGATGTGACATTTAACTCAAAGAGACAAAATACATGATCTCTAGTTTGAAGGTCATGGTTGAAGAAGGAAAGAGGATTGAAGATTTCTTAAATATCAAGATCAATGAGAAAGTTGCTAAATGTTCAAAACTTGAGGAAGAAGTTGTCACTCTAATCATAAAATAAAGGGAAAAAGAAAAAGAACAAATTGAAAAGGGGTTAAAACTGAAAGGAGGCTCTGAAATCATTGATGAGTTGATTAATTCTCAAAATCCATCAAAAGAAAAATATGGTCTTGGTTTTGAAAAAGGAAAAAGTCATTTAATCAATGCATCTGCAAACTTATATGATAACTTCAAAGTAGACGGAAAATTTGAAACAAAGGAAGAAAAAGCCTGCACTAAAGATCCTAAGAAGAATGCCTCTAGAGATGCAAAAGAAGATGGATTCATTCTTTTCTAGAGATAGAGAAAGAATAAGAAGAAGAATTTTAGAAAGCCTGCCCCTAAACAAACTATTCCTACCAAGTATCCTCAAGCTTTTAATGGTAATTGCTATGCTTGTAATAAGTTTCATTACAAGGTTGTTGAATTTAGAAGTAAGATGAATCAGAATTCATTTAGGCCTCCAAGGTACAATGTTGTGAACTCTCATGGTCAGTGTCTTTCTTGTAGCAAAGTTAGTCATAAGGCTAATGGATACAAAAGTGAAATAATGAGGACCGGTTTCATGAACAAGAACAATGCTATGACTTCTCAATTCTGTTAGTGCTCATTTTGGCCTGGAGATTGAGGTTGCATATGGAGGGTTTTTTCATTCAAACCCTAGGTTTTCCTCTTCATCGGTGTGAGCTTGGCCTATCGGTTGGAGTTTTTTCAGTTCCACCGATGCGGTGGGTCTCCCCAACGAAGTATGTTTTATCCCTTCATCGATGTGACATGAAGTATCGGCCTGTGTTTTTTATGTTGTTCCGATAATGTATGTCTGGCCGATGGTAGTTCGAGGTATGTTTGTGTTCATCGGTATGATGTTGTTCATCGGCGGGCCTCATTTCTGTTCGGCCGATATGTAATGTTTGGCCGATGAGGTGTCATCGGCGTGGGTCTCACCGACTGAGGGTGTGTTTTGTTTGACCATCGGCGAGACTATTGTGATCGACGGAAGAGCTTTTTGTTGCTCTGATGGTCTTTGTCTTGGTGACAAGGAGATTTGTGGAGCTGGTATCGGAGTGACGGGGAGGATTGTCTTGGCGACAGCAGTAGGCATCGGCGTCAGCGGTGTTATCGGCCAAGGAGTTTCTTGTTGCTCCGATGGGTAAATGTCTCGCTGAGGGAACGACTTGACAATGTTTTGGATGGCCATCGGCGTAACCTTTGCGGTCGGTAGGAGATTTGTGGAGCTGGCCGATGTAGAAGTTAGATGCTTTCGAGAGGTGTTTGTCGGTGTGACTAAGGGTGTCAGCGGGAGGATTTTTAGGTTGGCTGATAGTGTTGGTCTTACCGACAGGGGAATGTAATGTAGCGGTCGGGGAGACTTCTGAGGTCGGTGAGAGATTTTTGGGTCGGGCCGACGGTGTTAGTCTTGGCGATGGGCTCTCGGGTGAAGGCTTTTGTGTCGAGCGCGGCAAAAGCGCTCGACACTTGGTATGTGTGCGACCTTGTTTATGAACTACTGATGTGATCTCCTCACCATGCATGTGGGATTATTCCCCTGTGTATCTTCAATCTTTGAACGAATCACTTTTGGTGGGAACTTCTGTTTGAAATGTTGCGACAGTTTTTGAGTGGCTGCGGGTGGTTGAGACCCTTAGTAGTGACGATGCAGGGATGTGGGCAATGGTACACATGGTCAGGTCACCCAATTTTTGAATGAAGACCCCAGATAATGGCGCATGGCTCGAGGCCCCCCTTTGTCTGCTGCATTAATATTTTCTGAGCGCCATTCCTTCTGAGGACTGTATCTGACGTTTTTTGATGTCCATCATGTAATTAATTCCTGTGAGTACACCTTCTGGCTGTTTTAAGCAGGAAGTATTACTCATTTTGAGGTTGTTGAAAGTTGAACATTTTTGGCTCTGTGATACAACACAGTTCGTTTTGGTTGCTCTGTACAGCAAAACTTGTGAGTTTATGTATCTCCTATTGTATGTTTTTGCATGAATCCACTTATTTCATGGTTAATTTTATATGAGAAATGCTATGTAGGCATGTGTTTTGTTAATTCTGTCTCCAGTATTGCATGTATCTTTCTTCTGAGTCTAGGTATTCAAGGAATATCTAAGATTCTAGAACATAGAATTCCTGTGTTGAATGTCTGATCTTTTAACTTCTGCTCAAGGGGTAGATTAAACTATTTTCAGATTGAATATTGGGAAGGGTATACTGTAATAGGGATGCCATAAGTATAGATAGCTTAACACTCTGTATTGGGAGATATCTGTAAGGCAGGTATCATATGTATCCCCCTGAAATCCAGTTTTAGTTGTTCATGCATATCATTCACAGGTGTATGTCTACTGACTCCAGGCCTTGGATAGGCACCAATCTTGCTTTGTGTTTGTGTTACAACCATGTCCAGCTTTGCATCCAAAATTAAAATCAAAATCAAACTCTAAAACAACCATTAGGACAGTAGAATTAGTGTTAGGATCCAAGTCGTCTTTCTACAACTGCAAATAGGCCCAAAGCTAGCCCCTTTGCTCTTATCTTTCAGTTTTGGTCTACTTACAGGAGGACTCATCTACTTTCTGCCAGCATCCCAGCCTTTGTATGCATATCCTCATGGATGTTGAGTAGGGAATACCCCCCTAGGTTTTGTAGAGCCTGAAGAAGAAGAGGAGATAAAATATAGAGTCTATCTCCTACACTGTTGGCCCCTGGCCCAGAGATCCTGTTGATCATTGATGGCTACCTTGTAGGGAAATCTAGGAGTAAGCATCCAGTCTGGGAAAAAACCAACAGAAATTGGCGACTCTACTGGGGAGAGAATTGATGAAAAAGTGTTATATCTTGTGACCCATCCGAGTCACCAACAGAAATTTGTGACTCTACTAGGGAGTTTGTGAAAGAACCCTGGTTTACAAAAGGAAAACAGTTCCTAGTTCCTAGTAATAGGTGGCGACTCTGAAGTAATCTCCCAACCGGTCAAAGTAAAACCTATATGCAGGGGAGAAGATCCCAACAAAATCCTTTATTTGAAGAGTTAGTAGTAACAAGAAGAATGATTAACAGAAGAAAGGGAGTTGTCTCAGTCAGTCATGAGGGTTCCCCCAGAAAAAGTGATGATACGCAAGACAACCCTAGGCCATCAGGACAGCATGTGCCTTACTTTTCAAATGCAGAAGCTGATATTCAGGGTGCATATGAGAGGCAACAGGGTGGTAGCGTGAGAATGAGGTCAGAAGTGTTCCAAGAACGCCCATTTCTAGACCCTAGTGACAGATTTGAAGAGGCAGAGTCTCTGAGGGATGATGACCAGAATGGTATGAGACCATCTACCTCCATGCCTAAGGAAGAACAATTAGCTGAAGAAATCAGAAATCTGAGAGCAGAATTAGAGTATCTGCAAGCCATGAAAATCAGAGATGACATGAGGCAGAAAGTGCAAGCTTTAAGGATTGCCCAAAATGATTCAATTCCTACCCTTGAGAATGCAAATGTGTAGAGACATCAGCAAAGAAATGAAGTGCAACATCAGCATAATGATGAAAGACAAAATGTGAATGATGCTAGGATACCACTGAACAATGTAAGAAACCAGAATGCAAACAGAAATATCAATGTTAATCAGTTTGACAGACATCCCATGCAACTAGATAGATTCAGACAGCTGATGTTTGATGGTATTCCTGGGTATCCTAACCCCATTGACAAGCATCTAAGGCTGCAAGTGCCTAAATTTTCAGGAAACAACACTGTGTCAGGAGAAGATCATCTAAAAGCTTTTCAAAATGTCATGGATAACTTTGAGGTTGAACATGAGGATGTTTTCATGAAGTCATTCATGCAATCTTTAGTAGATGAGGCAAGAGAATGGTACAAGAACCTGCCTGACAGGAGTATTTCTTCATGGGATGATTTTAAAAGGATGTTTAAGGAGCATTATGGTGACAAAACTGACCCTAGCTTTTTTGTAAATGAGTTTACCAGTATCACTAAAGGGTCAAATGAGTAGGTTGCAGATTTTAATGCAAGATTTACTAAAGTGTTAAACAAATTGCCACATCACATGAGGCCAAATGAACCAATGTGCATAATATTGTATATCAATGCTTTTGATGCAAAAAATGCATATGGATTAAGAGATAAAAGCCCTGCTACTCTAAGGGATGCTTTTAGAATTGCAGTGAATATTGAGAACAACAGGAAAGCATCAGGCAAGACTAACAGAAGGGATGATGTGAAAATTCTGCCGAATCCAAACAAGCCTCAGAACACTCAAGGTAATACATCTGCCCCTGAAGATAAGATAGACAAATTGGCAAATGTTGTTAAGGACCTAAGTTATAGACTAGCTAGAAGTGAAAAAGGGATAGGTCCTGATAGGCAAGTCTACCAAAGGCAGGAAATGAGACCATCATTGCATGATATGCCTTATAATACCAATTGGCATAATGGTAAGCCTATATTCCCATATAACAACACAAATCAGAGAGCTCAACATGTCAAAGAAACTCCTGATCCTCTAAAGAAAGCTATAAATATTGTTGATGATACTCCATGGTGTATAATTTGTCAGATGCCACATTCACAGTTACAGTGTATGATTGCTCAATCCTTGTATGATAATGCTGCATCTTGTAATGAATGCAATGAGCCACATTATGTGCAAGATGATGATGTTAATATGATGTCCACAAACAATGGATACCCCATTCATGATGCTGATGAGAGTACAGATGATGGAATTCGGGCATGTCAACAGGGCCTTTATGATGAAGGTAATGAAGAGAGCTATGTGTATGCTCAGAGCTCACACAATTTTCTGAGTAACTTACAACGACCTTCTGATGAGGAAATTAGGGCCTTCACAGCTGCAGCAGTTGCCCAAGTCAAGAGTAATTACAATCTGAGAGGTAAAGCTCAGATAAGCAGCTTGCGTCAACCAGAAGATGTTTCTACAGGACAGCCAGTGCATGGTCATAAGGGGATGGAATCACAAAGGAGGTAGTGGGGTAATAATAAATAGAATTTTAGACATAGAATAGGTCATGAATCTCAAGGACCAGAGAATAGAATCCCCCAAGCTGAAGATCAAGATAAAGATTTCCAAGACAAGAATGATGATCAAGGAACTATGAAAGTAAAAGCTAAATCAGTTTAGGATAAGAGTAAGACCGTGGAGCAAGCTACAACTGTTATACAAAATTATGCTTCATTTGATATAGCTCAAGTCCTCTCCCAAGTAAAAGTCTCTGTTCCACTTATGGAACTAATGAAAGTGGAAGAAATCAAGAATAGGACAATGTCCCTAATTTCAGAGGTGCCTTTTCAAGCCAAACAAAATGCTCAGATCCAAGGTGAGAGACATGTCATATGTAATGAAGAAGATGAGGCCTCTGAAGTCTATTTAGGAGTGACTATGACAAAGTACCCCTCACAAGTGGAACCATTTTATGTATCCTTGGTTATAAATGGAAAAATAATCAGAAATTGTATGCTTGACTCTGGAGCATCTACAAATATTATGCCTTTAGCCATCATGCAACAAGCTGGATTGAAAATTGACAAGGCATGTGGGAAATGTTATGCTATGGATGCCAGAGAGGTACCAGTTATTAGAATCATGAAGGATGTAGATTTCAAACTGGCAACATTTCCTAAAAAGAGATATAAAATGAATATAACTGTGGTTGACATCAAGCCACAGTATGGTATGTTGTTGCCAAGAAGATGGGCAGCACTAATTGGTGGAAGTATGCAGCTGGACTTGTCATATGCCATGATTCCAATGAATGGCAGGGATGTTAAGCTAATCAGAGAAGAAAGATCATCAGAGACAATGGAAGACCAAGAAGCAGAGGAATAGATATGCTTTGTAAACACTGACTGTGATAACTTCAAGGTTGTCTCAGATGATAGAGAGGATAAAGAAAAAAATGTCTGCATCAAGGAGCTGGACCAGCAAGGTTTATGGACTATGTTTTTTGATGGAGCTTGTGCAAAAGAAGGCTCTGGAGCTGGAGTTGTTTTCCTGTCTCCAAATGGTGAGCTCCTCAAATTCTCTTTCTTGCTGAGGTTTGTTTGCACAAACAATATTGCAGAATATGAGGCTTTACTCTTAGGCCTAAATATAGCTCTTAAACATGGAATCAAAATGCTAAGAGTATTTGGGGATTCTGAGCTGATTGTATCCCAAATTAAAGATAGATATGCTTCAAAAAACAAAAGATTGAAACAATATAAGCATGCTGTTTGGGATACCATTGAACTTTTTGATGCATTTTCAATAGGCTGGGTAGAGAGATCGAAGAATGTTATGGCTGATTTCTTAGCTAATGTTGCAATAAGGCCAGATGACATCACTCTGTCAGATGTTACAAATGTAGAAGTTAAAATCAGGCCTGCAGTACCAGAAAATATATGCAGTTGGCAAGTGTTTAATGATGATAGGGACTTGTTAAAATTTCTGCACTGCATAGATGAATATGAGAATCAAGAAGTTGATTTCCAAGCTTTTGTAGAGACTATAGATGGAAAAGAAACTCTTATGGGAAAAGAGATAATTCAGTTGAAGACTAATAAAATCCCTAGAGGGTTAGTAGCTTTGGAAAGAGCTTTTGACAGTAGAGACAAATTGGTCACAAGGACATCTCCCACAAATAAGGAAGATTTAGAAGAGATAAATTTGGGAACATCTCAAGCCCCTAAGAAGGTATATATTGGTAAGCAACTCAAACCACACATCAGGAGTATGCTGATTGCATTACTGAAAAGGTATAAACATGTTTTTGCTTGGTCATATGAGGACCTAAAAGCCTATAGGGAAGATTTATTCCAGCATGAGATCCCATTGAAGCCTGGAGCTAAGCCATTCAGACAGAGGCAAAGACCTATTAATCCTACCTTAGCTCCTAAGATGCAGGAAGAACTCAAAAAGCTTAGGGAAGCTGGAATAATTGTGCCGATCAGACATTCAACTTGGGTGTCTAATCTTGTCCCAGTTAGAAAAAAGAATGGTGATATTAGGCTTTGTGTTGATTTCAGGAACTTGAATGTGTCCTCTCTAAAGGATAATTATCCATTGCCTAATATGGAAGCTATGTTGCAGAGAGTGACTGGTTGTGAACTCTTGTCCATGATGGATGGATTTTCAGGTTATAATCAGGTGAAGGTAAAGGAATCAGAACAGTATAAGACTACCTTCACCACTCCATGGGGAACTTATGTATATGTTAGAATGCCATTCAGACTAACAAATGCAGGTGCTACATTTCAAAGAGCAATGGATGTTGCTTTTGCAGGGTTGATTGATTCAATCCTGGCTGTATATCAGGATGACTTGACTACTTATTCAAAGAAAGAAGAGCAGCATTGTTTGCATCTAGAGCATATTTTCACAAGAGCACTAGAGTATGGCATTTCTTTAAATCCAAAGAAGTGTGCTTTTGGAGTAGTTGAAGGAAAGCTTCTGGGGCACATTATTTCCAAGGATGGAGTTAGGATAGATCCAGAAAGAGTGGCTGCTATTGACAAAATTCAAATGCCCAAAACTGTAAAAAGAGTTCAGTCCTTCTTTGGACAGATAAATTTTGTTAGGAGATTTGTTCCCAACTTTGTAGAAACCACAAGGAACATTTCCAAGATGATGAAGAAAGATGCAACTATCAACTGGGAAAGTGAAGCAATAGAATCATTTCAGAGTATCAAAGAGGCAATCAAGATGGCCCCTGTTCTTAAATCTCCTGATTTTTCTAGGCCATTCCAATTGTTTTCATTTGCTTCCTTTCACACTGTTGCTGCATGTTTGTTACAGAAAAATGAAGATGGTTTTGAACAGCCCATAGCTTTCTTCAGTATGTCCTTGCAGGCTTCTGAGTTGAAGTATGATATTATGGAAAAACAGGCATATGCACTAGTCAGAGCCATCAAAAGTTTCAGACCATACCTGGTAGGATCACATGTAATTGCATATGTACCCCATGCAGCAGTCAAAGATATATTCACTCAATAGGAGGTGACTGGAAGAAGGTGCAGATGGATAAACAAACTGGAAGAGTTCAACATAGACATACAAATTACCAGGTTGGTAAGAGGACAAGGATTAGCCAAGATGATGGCACAGTCAAACTTGGAAGCATGCCAAGTAAATGCAGTCCAAAATGAGAGTGTAAATGTATCAAGATCTGAATGGTACAGGGATATTATCTACTACTTGCAAAATCTGAATTGTCCTTCCCATTTCAGTGACAGTCAAAAGAGGACTTTAAAATTACATGCAATTAGGTATGTTATTGTTCAAGGTGAGCTATACTGGAAAAACCCTGATGGTGTGCTGCTGAGATGTGTGGATAAAGATGTGGCTAACAATGTTTTGAATGACATGCATAAGGGATTGTGTGGTGGACATTATACTACCGAAACAACAGCTCATAAGATTCTCAGGGCAGGATATTGGTGGCCCACTCTCTTTTCAGATGCACAAAGGTTAGTGAGGGAGTGTGACCCTTGCCAAAGATTCTCAGGAAAATTGAGATATGATGGTGCTTTACCCCTCAGAACTGTAACTGTGGATGCTCCATTTCAGCAATGGGGAATTGACTTCATAGGGGAAATTGCAGACAAGTCAAGTGGGGAACACAGTTGGATTTTGGTGGCAACTGATTACTTTACCAAATGGATCGAGGCCATTCCAACTAAGAGGGCTACAAGTAAGGTGGTGACAGATTTCATACTGGAAAATGTTATCATCAGGTTTGGAGTACCATTCAAGATAGTCACTGATAACGCTATGTGCTTCAGATTAGGTGAATTTGTTAATTTTTGCAACAAATATGGGATCAATCTATCATATACATCACATTACCACCCACAAGGAAATGGTCAAGCAGAATCAAGCAATAAGAGCATCATGAAGATTATCAAGAGGATGTTGGACAAGAACAAGAGAGCTTGGGACTCAAAATTGAAGTTAGCAATATGGGCTGACAGGGTGATAGTAAAAAAGGCTACTGGCATGTCACCCTTTGAGCTGGTATATGGTGCATTAGCCAGATTGCCTATAAACAATCTCCTGCCAGTTTACAAATTCATCTAGGAAAATGATGAGGAGATTGAAGACTCCATGACAGAAAGAGTGAATCAGCTGGTTACACTGGATGAGAACAGAAGGAAAGCACACCAGATCAATCTCAAGAGACAACAAGATGTGAAATATCTGTTTGATAGGAGAGCTACAAAAATGAAGTTTCAGGTCAATGATCTGGTGCTCATCTGGAATGCAAAAAATTAGGACAAGGGTAAACATGGTAAATTCAAACCCTTATGGATGGGCCCATATCAGATTTGTAGTACTCATGGGGAGGACTCTTATTTCCTCCAGGCCCTAGATGGTGAAATTCTGGAATTGCCTTGCATGGCCAATTCCTTAAGTTCTATTTTGCATAGATGGCTTGTCTTTGTGCACATGTGTAAAAAATATGTATATATTGTAAGTGCCTTGTACAGTTCGTGCTTTTTGGCTTTTTGCCTGGTCTGCCTGGAGATCTGGTTCTCGCTGCAGGTTTTCACCTGCACGTCCCCATTCAGAGCCAGTGTTAGTGCTCATTTTGGCCTGGAGATTGAGCTTGCATATGGAGGGTTTTTTCATTCAAACCCTAGGTTTTCCTCTTCATCGGCGTGAGCTTGGCCTATCGGTTGGAGTTTTTTCAGTTCCACCGATGTGGTGGGTCTCCCCGACGGAGTATGTTTTATCCCTTCATCGATGTGACATGAAGTATCGGCCCGTGTTTTTTATGTTGTTCCGATGATGTATGTCTGGCCGATGGTAGTTCGAGGTATGTTTGTGTTCATCGGTATGATGTTGTTCATCAGCGGGCCTCATTTCTGTTCGGCCGATATGTAGTGTTTGGTCGATGAGGTGTCATCGGCGTGGGTCTCACCGACCGAGGGTGTGTTTTGTTTGACCATCGGTGAGACTATTGTGATCAGCAGAAGAGCTTTTTGTTGCTCTGATGGTCTTTGTCTCGGTGACAAGGAGATTTGTGGAGCTGGTATCAGGGTGACGGGGAGGATTGTCTTGGCGACAGCAGTAGGCATCGGCGTGAGTGGTGTTATCGGCCAAGGAGTTTCTTGTTGCTCCGATGGGTAAATGTCTCGCCGAGGGAATGACTTGACGATGTTTTGGATGGCCATCGGCGTAACCTTTGCAGTTGGCAGGAGATTTGTGGAGCTGGCCGACGTAGAAGTTAGATGCTTTCGGGAGGTGTTTGTCGGTGTGACTAAGGGTGTTGGCGAGAGGATTTTCAGGTTGGCTGATAGTGTTGGTCTTACCGATAGGGGAATGTAATGTAGCGGTCGGGGAGACTTCTGAGATCGGTGAGAGATTTTTGGGTCGGGCCGACGGTGTTAGTCTTGGCAATGGGCTCTCAGGCGAAGGCTTGTGTGTCGAGCGCGGCAAAAGTACTCGACACTTGGTATGTGTGTGACCTTGTTTATGAACTACTGATGTGATCTCCTCACCATGCATGTGGGATTATTCCCCTGTGTATCTTCAATCTTTGAGCGAATCACTTTTGGCGGGAACTTCTGTATGAAATGTTGCGACAGTTTCCGAGTGGCTGCGGGTGGTTGAGACCCTTAATGGCAACGATGCAGGGATGTGGGCAATGGTACACATGATCAGGTCGCCCGATTTTTGAATGAAGACCCCAGATAATGGCGCATGGCTCGAGGCCCCCCTTTGTCTGCTGCATTAATATTTTCTGAGCGCCATTCCTTCTGAGGACTGTATCTGACGTTTTTTGATGTCCATCATGTAATTAATTCCTGTGAGTACACCTTCTGGCTGTTTTAAGCAGGAAGTATTACTCATTTTGAGGTTGTTGAAAGTTGAACATTTTTGGCTCTATGATACAACACAGTTCGTTTTGGTTGCTCTGTACAGCAAAACTTGTGAGTTTATGTATCTCCTATTGTATGTTTTTGCATGAATCCACTGATTTCATGGTTAATTTTATATGAGAAATGCTATGTAGGCATGTGTTTTGTTAATTCTGTCTCCAGTATTGCATGTATCTTTCTTCTGAGTCTAGGTATTCAAGGAATGTCTAAGATTCTAGAACATAGAATTCCTGTGTTGAATGTTTGATCTTTTAACTTCTGCTCAAGGGGTAGATTAAACTGTTTTCAGATTAAATATTGGGAAGGGTATACTGTAATAGGGATGCCATAAATATAGATAGCTTAACACTCTGTATTAGGAGATATCTGTAAGGCAGGTATCATATGTATCCCCCCTAAAATCCAGTTTTAGTTGTTCATGCATATCATTCACAGGTGTATGTCTACTGACTCCAGGCCCTGGATAGGCACCAATCTTGCTTTGTGTTTGTGTTACAACCATGTCCAGCTTTGCATCCAAACTTAAAATCAAAATCAAACTCTAAAACAACCATTATGACAGTAGAATTAGTGTTAGGATCCAAGTCCTCTTTCTACAACTGCAAATAGGCCCAAAGCTAGCCCCTTTGCTCTTATCTTTCAGTTTTGGTCTACTTACAGGAGGACTCATCTACTTTCTGCCAGCATCCCAGCCTTTGTATGCATATCCTCATGGATGTTGAGTAGGGAATACCCCCCTAGGTTTTGCAGAGCCTGAAGAAAAAGAGGAGATAAAATATAGAGTCTATCTCCTACACTGTTGGCCCCTGGCCCAGAGATCCTATTGATCATTGATGGCTACCTTGTAGGGAAATCTGGGATTAAGCATCCAGTCTGGGAAAAAACCAACAGATTCTTCTATGGTTATTGCTACACATGCAACAAGTTTGGTCATAAGGCTGCTAATTGCAAATGTAATGTAAGAAGAAGTGGTTATTCTCCGCAAACCAATATCACCTGCTACAATTGCAATAAATCGAGACACATTGCTAGGTTCTGCAAAGGAAAGAATGCAAGGCCTACTCAAAAGAAGATTGACATTGGCCAATAATAGAAGGAAGTGAACCAAATATGGAAGAAGAAGGAAGAAGGTGAAGTAAAGGAAGGATCTGCACCCCTACCTAGTGCAGATGGATCTTTCAGTAACTAAAAAGGGAAGTATTGAGTTAGGGGGAGTTGCAATTGCGAATATTCCCTAAACCCATGAATGCATAAGATGTTGAAATCTTCAGCATAATGGCTAGAAGTGATATGGATATGTTTGGTTAATGATATGATGAGGTTTGATCAAATTTCTGGAGAAAATGGACTCTTTACAGAGGATTGTTAAATGATCATAGATCCCTATAATAGTAAAAAGTTGATTAGGTCAAGAGCAAAGAAATGCATTTAATGTAGAGCAACTAGGGCAGATATGAAGCATATTTATTCAATACTTGATCAAAATTGATCGAATTTGAATGAAAGAAAGTGTGTGCAAGACCAAAGAAGAGAAGAAGATTTTCAGTAGAGCTTGTGTGCAAACCCTAAAGACAACATTATCAGGTATTCTTCATATTTGCTAGTTTAACCCTAGTTTTCTAAAAGAATTATCATGGCAACACTAGTACTTATTGATGTTGTGGAAATCCCAAGACCTAAATTCAAGAAACACTCCTTCAAATCCACTGAAACTAATAAGGATGGAGCATTTTCCTGCATTCCCATCAATGTACTACATACAAAGGATGTCCAAATATACATTCACTCACAACTAAGTAAATATAACCATTTGAAGTTGGAACAATTTAGGAATGACCATCTTTTGGTCGATGACTTTTAGCTAAAATTGGAATATGCGAATGTTGAAGCTAAATGCTTAGATGTTTGGAAGAATTTTCCCAATTTTTTCTATGAGGATGACTGGGTCAGAAAAAAGTGTTGAGCTGGATTCATTAAGAATTCCTTTGTCTTGATCAACTATATATGATCACAAAAGAAACCACTAAAGTTGTGATTAGATTATGCTCCTCTAGACCTATGCCAGTTCTAAAGGCCATGAAGAATGAGGTGGTAATAAATCTTATCAGAGCAAAGTTTGATAAGAGAACCCTAACTGTGGATGATATCATTAACCTAGGGGTCCGTCATGCCACAATGGACATTTCTTACAAAGTGTATTATACAAATAGAGAAGGATCAGCTACCACAATTGCCATCTACACTATATATCAGATGGTTAAGGAAGGAAAAGATTGTGATCTATGTGAGCTGTTGCGACAAAAACTATTGGATAATCTAAAGAGAACAAAGGAGACAAGATATAACTTTTGGTATGGCTCTCTAATCATTTGTCTCATGTTTTATTTCTTGAGAGAATTGCCTGGCATGAAGAATGTAGTATGGAGAAGATACCTCACTATTGCACAATAGATAAGGGATCATATGTGGAACTTTGCAGACTCTAAACAATGTAACACAATTTATTGGAGATTCTTTAAGAATTTCCAAGATGAAATGCAATTGAGGGAGAGGATACCAGCAAAAATTGTAGAGAAATACAAGAATGATAACTTTCATGGTGAATAAGGACAATTTCTAGATGGAGGAAATAGAACCAAGGACTTTCTAGATAACCACCTTGCCTTATGAGGTGTCTAAACATGATTTGATTGGATATACTGGTATGTTTCTCAACAAGCCTAAGGATATTGCTGCTGAGAGATTTGAAACTTATGATGAAATTACCAATAAAACAATTAGGAAGGATGTGGAAGAAAAAGCAGAAAAGATGAAATCAAAGCCATAAGAGATGCTTAATACTCCTAAGGACTCTATAGAAGAACCTCCAATCACATCTGCCTCACAAATTCCTAGAAGAACAAGTAGGTCAGTCCCTTCTATTACTGCTTCTTCCAAATTCTCTGAACCTTCTCCTACACCTCCTAGCATGAGAAGAATTGCTACTGAAGTTCCAATACAAACCAAAGCTATAGAGAAGAAGAAACCAAGGCCTAAGGTTTAGGAGAAGAGGGGAAAGATTAAGTCGGTAAATGTAGAAGATGATGAAGAAAAAGAAGAAGAGGAATCTTGCATGTTGAAGAAAAGAGAGAAAAGAACAAGAGGAGAAGAAGAAGGAGATACTTCTAAATGAAAGGGAAAATAAAAAGAAAAGAAAGCAAAGAAGACTCCTCTAGAAGAACCTAATCATAAGCCTCTACAACTTGAGGCCACTATTAATGCAATTGCACAACATGGTGCTTTGAAGGAAGTTGTAAATCTTTATGATGAAATTCCTTCTAATGATAAGGCTACAATTGAGGAGGCTATAATTAGGTACATGATGGCCTTCAATGTGGCCCTATTTGAGTTCATTGATCAGCATCCTACAAGTCTTGTAGACATGCTCACCAACAAGAGAAATGAAGCCATGACAAAAGAGGCTGAGATGAGGAAACAAGAAGTTGAAAAGGTTGGTCCATCCATCTCTAATGAAGAAAAGATTAAAGTATCTCAAAAACAAGCAAAAGAATTTAGAACAAAAAGAAGAATAAATATTCTGATGGGAAAGGATAAGGAAGAAATATAAAGATTGGAAAAGGAAACAATAGAGAAAACTGCCAAAATTCTTGAGATGAAAAATGTTGAAGTAATTATTGAGGATATATCTAATGATATATATTTGTTAGCTTTTGAAGATAATGTAACATGTAGTGATGAGAATGTAAAGAATGATCAATAGAATGAGGAAATTGCTCCTCCGGACAATATTGAAGCACAAGATACAAAAGATCAAGGTAAAATTGGTACGCCTCCTCCAGAGAACACTAATCCTAGTACATAACATGACAATCCTCCTTTGGAGAATTTAGAGAAAGATGAACAAAAGAAAGAGGATAATACTGAGAAAGCTCAAGATGAAACAGAAAAGACTAAGGAGAAACAAGATGATCAAACTCAAGATGAAACAAAAAAGATTGAGGATAAACAAGATGAGAAAATTCAGGATGAGAAGACTAAGGAGAAACAAGATGAGAAGATTCATGATGAAATAAAGAAGAAGCAAGATGAGAATGTTGAGGATACTTCTATGGATATAGGTCAGAATTCTTTAGGATCAAACTCATGCAAGGACCTATTAAATTTGTAGATGCAGTTTCAACCTGTGATCACACCTCAGCTTTTGTAGATTCCCACTCATGAGGGACAAGTAGATTTGTCAAATATTTTAGTGCCTTTCCATAGGATACAACTTGGTGACATCCTGCATGCTTCTGTAAGAAATGAGTTCTTGCAAGAAAACTTGAAGAAGACCAGTTTAGTTGAAGATGTAGTGAAGTTGATTCAAGAAGGATTACCAGAGGTAATCATTGATTCCTATCTACCTCCAAAACAAAAGTTAAAGCTATTGATGGATTCTTTTAAGATCATTCTTATCATGTTGAACAAAAAGTAGAACAAGAGGCATTAAGGAAGATAAATGATAAAAGGTTGGCTGAGATATTTGATAAGTGTGGCAATGTGCACAATAAACTACAATAAAATTTGAAGATGTTTAAGGGATGCATTGTTGAAGCCACTGCTTTATACCTGTTTTGCTTGAAATGGCCTAATTCCACCAAGAACATCAAAGCTCATATTGACTCCATTGGGTCACAAATCTCAAAATTGGTCAAGATATATGACTTGTCAAAGCATAAGAATGGATCAACCAAGGCACAAATTGAAAATCTTTATGCACAGGTGTCACAACTTCAAGACCAAAGAGAATAGATAAAGAAACAACTTGGTCAACTGAGGGAAGCAGTCAATTTGACAATTCATTAATAGGGTTGCTAGGAGAAGCTGAGAAAATTGATTAGAAGATGAAGGCTCCAAGTAGTATAGACGAGGCTAAGGACTTATGTATGTAGTCTGAATGTTAGAATCATATTCTTTCCTCAGAAAATGCAAACTGGGTGTCCACTCTTGCTCAACTCGAGGTAATTTACAAAAGCATCCTACCTTCCAAATGATTTGTAAGAGTATTAAAGATAAGACAATTTTGGTTTTGTATAGAATTGTGGAGGCTTGTAGTGTCATTTTTGATGAAAAACTATGTACATAACATCAATGTTTGGACATCTTCATCTCAGGGGGAGTATTAGTTGTAAAAATCATACAGTAAAGGGGAGTATACACAGTTTTGGGTTGTCATAAGTAGAAGACATTATATCCTTTGTCCTTGATGTCAAAGGGGCATAGAGTGTTGATGATTGTCTTATCAGTTGGAGACAAGACTTGTACATAAATGAATGTTGCCATCAATAACAAAGGGGGAGATTATTGGCAATATGTGTTGTCATTGATGTCAACTCTATATGTGTCAACATGAGGACATGCTTTTATAGAAGTTGAAGATAGGATAATGGATAGTGGAAGATTTGAGAGAGATGGTTTGGCATAGGGTCAACATGATTGATACAGTGGAAGATTTGAGAGAGACAGTTTGACTCAGTTAGAGACTTGAGGTCAACATACTTAAGGCAGGTTAGTCTGGAAGACCTAGCAGATGGAGATAAATTGTCTAAGTATAAGAATGGTAATCATCCTGATATCTAAGTATGATGCAGAGGTGAGTAGACATATTATAACATGTTTCTTATATGTCTATAGTGATATTTTACCATTTTGGTGTACCACACTCAAAGATAAGTGGCATAAGTTTTGCTAAGGCATTTATAGTATATACACTAAGGTAGAGTCATAGTGTTTTGGTCTGCATTCCTCCGCAGAGCAAGATTTAGTCTTGCAGTTTGGAAGATAAATTAGTTGTCATATTAAGGTGTTATATCCAAGATTTCAAGTCATGAAACCTTCCGCAGTAAAAGTTATAAGTGACAGAGTTTCGGTCTGTGTTCTAGTAGAGTAAAGCAATGATGAAGGATTGATGGAATGATCTGCATTCCTCCGCAGTGATAGATATGGCTATGTGGTTTTGGGGATATGTTTAGAATAGTATATGAGTGCATCCATATGAGTTTTAGATGCTTTGGTGGTCTGCAATGCAATATCCTAAGTTTTGATGTGTTATTGTTACTCTAATGCTCTATTTTCATTAGTTCAACATGTTTCTTTTTTTACGGATGCACATAATGATTAGATACTCTAGGTAAATTGTGTAAGGATAGTATTGATAAGGTAGATTTCTCATATCTTGGTCTACATGATGTTTTTGGTGTCTCCCCGGTGATGCAAATATGGACAGTTAGAAGTGTTAGTGTTGTTTGGACTGACAATCTGATTTCTTTCATGCGTGGTTGATCCTAATTAATCCTGATCAAGTAATTTGGTATTGAAGGACATGTTATGATGTATTTGACCCTATTATGCCATGTGAAATGATATGCAACTCAAAGTGTATTTTTTCTAAGCCGACCCATATAGTATTACACGTTTCATCTAAAGGTCTTTTTGGTGTCGACCTAATTAAAAGGATTTGAGATGTTGCGAAGGGTATATATAGAAGAGAAAAGTTATTTGTAAAGTGTGAATTAGAGAGAGATGAATATCAAGGATGAAGTGTGTGGAATCAATATGATGGAGTGATAGTGCAAAAAAAGGGGATTGCAACATGAGCATAAGTTAGATGCTTCTTTCACAGTAGTTTAGGTTCCTGTTTTTCATTATAATTTTCATGTATCCTACTATCTCCTTAGCATGTCTTTATATCTTGTTCTAAGGTTGTAGCCTTAGTTTACAAGTCAACATGGAGTAGTAGCTTCCTTGGGTTGTAGCCCTAAAACAAAGTTGTAATCTTTTATAGCAGTGAGCTTATTATATTGTGAGTTAATCCTAACCGTAGTTTTTCCCTCATTGGGGTTTCCATGTAAAAACTCTACTGTCATTGTGTTGATAAATGTGGTGCATGCTTTACTCTTTGTTCTCTAAGTAATTTGATTTGATCTGCAAATAAAGTAGAACTTACATTTTTGTATATACTGATTCACCCCCCTCTTAGCATCTTGGTGTGTCTAACTCCCTTTGCTAAGTTAGATTTATATTTAGATTATCATCAAATTCAACTAAATGAAGAGGATATAAATAAGATTGCATTTAGAATACATGAGGGTCATTATGAATTATTATTTATGTCATTTGGTGTCACTAATACGCAATCAACTTTTCAAAGCCTCATAAATTTAGTGTTCTACCCATTTCTTCAAAAAATGGTGTTGGTATTCTGTGATGACATCTTCATCTATTGTGAAACATGGAATGCTCAACAATTCATAGAAAAGTTTCTGGAGTTGCTAAGTGTTGAGGGAAATGATTTTTTGAAGGGGGTGGGAATGTTATGATCCTAGTATGCTATATTCTTAATTATAATAAAGATAAGCACTTGTGGCATGTTTAACATTAATACTTTCATTTATTAGTTTTAGTTATTCCTTAAGATGACTTAGTTAGGATGATAGGTTGTGTCCCTACATAGTTATGCATATAAATAAGGAAGAGAGAGACTCTCCCAAAGCATCATATCTTCTAATATTAAAATCACATATTATTTTATGATTATTGGAGGTCACCCCCTCGAAGTGGTCTGCTATTTTTTAATTACATTTATTTCCAAGAAATATCATAACACAATGCTATCATTAACCATTTTTTCTCAAACCCTCTTGGTTATTAACATTTGGTTGGAAATGGATTGCCCTTAGGAAAATTTTTAGATTCTTGGGCATTCCCTTTGCTTTTCAACACTATTCTATAGATCTTTGGCAAATTGTTTTAACTCACATTGAAAAACTACATTTTTGGATTTCTAAGCCTCTTTCTCTAGTTGAGAAACTCTAGATTTCTTTTAAAGTGCTTGCGGCCACTCATTTGTATTATTCTTCCTATTGGGTTCCCTCAAAAGCCTCCTACAAAAAGTTGGAGAGATTGCTCAAGGGATTTATTTAGGCCTCCTTGGAGCAAGTTAAAGGGTTTCACTAATTTGCTTAGGAATTATGTCACCTCTCACATGACTTTGGTAGTTTGGCCCTTATTAATTCTCATAGACAAGGGCTCGCCTTGTGTGCCAAATGGATAATTCATGCCTTGGAAAGCCATGAAGCCTAGAAAATCCTCCTTTAGTATTGTATTACTTCTAGAATTCCTCATGATAGGCAATCCTAGGAAGGCCTAGGCCTTCACTCCATTTTCATTATGAAGGAATTAGTGTGAATTCAAGGCACATTTGTTACAAAAAGTATTTGGAAGGCTTGGGAAAGCATCAACCTATGTCTTATCTAGAAAGGGAACAATTTCAAAGCTGTGATTTTCTTCAAGTAGCATTTTCTTTGGTGGTCTTCTATGATTACTTTATAGGATTGACCTCTTGCCAAAGTTCCTTAAGTCTCTACACCAAAGTTATTTAAGGATTAGATTTGCTCCATTTAGACCTCTTCTCTAGAGCCACTAACAACTGGCCATCTTGGCCAAAATTTAAATCCAACTATAGGCTTGGCAACCAATATTTTGAGTCCTTTCAAACTATTATGGAGTCCATTCCTTTAGAAATAGTGCAGAAGGTTGGTATTCAATGCACTATGCCCTAGTGGAAAGATTGGAAGTAGTATCCAACCACTCCCTTTAGGAACTACAAACCCTTCTAGGGGTATTTTTAGCTTTCTTCTCACCTTCCCATGGTTTAGAAACTTAATATTAGGTGGAACCTCTAGTCCACTACCACTCAATGGGTTGTAGGTTTTAAATAGTTTGCTTTGGCATTTTGGAGCCCAAACTAGCTCATTTTGCATGATGCCTCCTATATCATGCTCTTCCCATTGGATCTAACCTTATCCATCTAGGTGTTGCCAACCCCTCTATCCTTTCTATGGGCATTTGAAAACTCTCAAGCACCTTTTGTAATTTTACCCTTTGGCCCAAATGACTTGGAACTAGATACATGATTTCTTCAAGTGTTATCAACTAGACCTTTTCTTTTGGCATATGATTCTTTTAGGTGATTGGCCTAAGATGCTTATGAGGTTTACCCAAATTTAGCGTACTTTCAGAGTAGAAATTCTATTCAACATATGGAGAAATAGAAACACTGCTTTCTTTTTTAGATTCTATAGTCATTTCACTTTGTATGCTAAAGCCATTACATGTTCTAATGTTATGTTATAAATCTACATGGAGGCCAATAAAGTTGCTCTAGATGTTTCCCAAGTGCGGATACTTATTGAGTACTAGGCCAATGTCCCCTATATTGTTTATCTTGTGTCACCTTCTTCTACCAATAGCGATGCCTCTCCGCATGGGCATTGTTGTGAGCATAGCCATAGTGTTCATTCAAGGTGTGGCTCTTAGGGGTTTCATGGATCCCCTCAACAATGATCTTATGGTTGGTCCCTACCACATGGTTAGCCCTTTGCTTCTCAATGTGACCTTAGCCTCCTTGGTTGGCATGATAGTGGGGAGTTGCCTCAGCTAGATCTTGCTATTTCACATATTCGCATAGCTCCTATTGATCTAGAAGAAGGAAAGACAATGAGGATGCCATCATGGGTTGGCAGCCCATCCCTGATGCCTAGATTCCTCTAGATGACTAGGAAAAACGACTTGATAATGATTACTCTCCTCCTCCCACCAATATAGATCTTGCTACTTAGTGGTGTGATCACTATTATTTTATTTGGTTTCCACTATAAACTCTTGAGGGTGTAGTTCCTTTCCACCCATATTTTATGTGAATTGTGTATTGTATTTTTATATTTTCAATATAAAAATAAACTATTCTTCTTTAAAAAAATTAGAACTCTCTTAAATATTCTTTTATATATCCATTTAAATAAAATATTACAATAAACTATAAAAATTAAAAAAATTATAAGATAAAAAAATTGAAAATATAACAAATTCAAATACAACAATTATATTACACCATAAGTCCATCCAAACATTCATAGATATTGATTTTATAGTTTTAATTTAACTCAAAAAGACATTCTCACATATCAATTACCTAATTTTCAAATACAAAGAATTATATGGCCCTTATATTCTCCACCAAAATCAGTCCATCCATCATTGCAACTTTAGAGGACCCTTGAACACCTGAATTCTGTCATGATCGCTTCTATTCCATTATTCTGCAAAGAATTGTAAATGAAATGATATTCAATTATTTTGCAACTTTAGAGGGACCTTGAATACCTGGATTATGTCATGATTGTTTCTATTCCATTACTGTGCAAAGAATTGTAAATGAAATGATGTTCAATTATTGAGCAAAAGCACAATATGGTTAAAATTTTCATAGTTAAAAGTGGTAATACCAACCTACTTCAAACACTGATAAGCGGATTTCTAGGATCCCCAGCTTTAATAATAAAGGGAACCTATAACAACCAAATGCAAACTTCTTATATTTGTTCCCTGAAAAAAATTACAAATGGTAAAAAACTAAAAAATAGTTAATTATATAAAATAAAAGACTGTTTTAATATTCATGATCTCTTCATAACGTATGAAATCTAGGAATAGTTGAACTCACCTTCCCACCAATTTCCTCTTGTTGTATATTCATTGTGAAATGGGTCTGTGGCTTGTTCTAGCTGTTTTACTGCCATTTTAACCTGTGGGTACAGTTAGTTAATAACTCTGGTAAACTGGTGTTAGAGATTGTCAATGCTTTTTTCATTCAACAGTTAATTATATACATAATAATGATCACTAATCATCAAACTCTTAGAAACTTCTACAACATGAAATCAATCTTCTATGTGGGAAAAGAATCAAAATGTTAACTTAGATAGTCTAATGTGAATGACTAAGAACACAAAATTTTAAAATGATTAGGCTGAGAAGTTACATCATCTTGAGCTTCATTTCTTCCTTGGAGAATGTGATAAAACTCATCAGGTCCTCCATAGTGTACAGAAGAGCTTAGGAAGCAGTGCTCTGGACCATGCTTGCCATGACTCTGTATATTGAGATTGCTTAGTACTTCTCCTTCTTCCTTTCCTGTATTGTCCCCACATAAAAATACATACAACCAAAAGAGTTCTAATAAGGATGAAAAACTTTTTCTCATCATCAAGAGGAGAGTTTTGTCAATGGAAATAAGAAAGGTTGGTGTATGCACGAGACTTTTCTATCTTCAGATTTGACAGCATTACTTTGGCGTTACCACTAAGAAAGTAATTAGTGAAAGAATGATTGAAAAACTTCACAAAAAATCTCAAAAGTATATGGTACCTTTTACATGGTAGTGAGAACTACCAGTTTGATGATTTTGACCGTGCAACAGGTGCTTTTGTTTGGGAGAATAAACTGTAAACTGGGACTGCAACCCATATCATTACAAATTCAGTAGCCAAAGAAAAATACTCGAATCTAAAACAAAATGAAACATATATTGAAGACCATTCTGAAAACCTGAGGAAGTCTGAAGAAAGGGACAATTTTGAATTTGTTCTAGCAAGTCCAAGCCCTGATCTTCCATAACCAACCCAAGAAGCTTGAGACAAAAGTATGTTAATTAAGAAACAACAAATGTAATGTAAAAACTTGTTGAACTAAAACTACATATCCTACAAGAAAATCTACAGCAGGTATATGGGTAGTGATCAAATAAGTCCCCCAAATCCATATTGGGTAGTGTTGCATTTTGGAAAAAGAAATTGGGCATTTGAACATTTGGCTTAGCTGATTGCAAAGTTGGAATGGTGAGTCTATACTGTGGAAAGATCCCAACTTTAGCCAGGAAAGGTGACTGTCACATCTGATTCCAAAGTGAATATATATAGAGACAAACTATTAGACCATACATGCAAAGTGCAATCCAGAAGATAGAGAAAACAAACCAGACTTAATACCTCTTTGATCTTAACAGTCGAAGTCCCTAACTGTGGATGACCATATGATTTTCTTATGATAGACTGGCAGACAGCACAACAGCTCTGATCAAGCATTTCAGCCAGGGAAGTCCTCTTGACTACTTGATAGCTGTCCATGGTAAAATCAAATTAAGGAACTTCTCTAATGAAATGCAGAATAAAATCTGCCTTTGCCACTTCTAGAGCAACAATATAACTTATAGATAAGGATAGCTTATGAAACTTATTTGAATGTAGCAGAGGTAGCTATAAACATATGTTGATATGAGGATAGTGTGTGCAGAGTGAAAAACAACATAGAGAGGGATTTTAGTCCAATTTTTCTGCAAAAAGTATAGAAAGTGGAAGACTTTTTTAAGGCTAAATTAAGTTAAAATGGGGACAGTGGATCATGCCCAACTACCCAAAACGACCCTGATATGCAATGATTTTTCAAAAATATTCCAACATAAAATATTAGAAAGATAATAGATAAACATCTGAACACCAAATAGATATACATGAACCGCAGGATTGATGTTGAAATTTATCAAACATGAGAGATATGTATAATTTACTGTATACAATTTGTCTCATATTGATAATATAGGACTCGTCCGATGAGAAGTGACATACTTTCTTCCCTAAGTGGATATGTTTGGATGACAAGTAAATCCACATCAAATGCCATGTCCTCACTATCTTGTCTATTCCTGTGGCAAAATGCATACGTCCCTCCAGCACAGCTGACCCCAGTTTTGGATTTGATGGTAAGATGATCTGTTTGTATCGATTAAAGCTGGAAGGTTATAATATGGGAATTTCAGTTGGGTTTTCAAACTGATTTGAATATAATATTTAAGGTGTCTGATTTATGTGAAAACTTTATTTTCAAGGGATCTAAATAGAATATTTCAACTATTGGAGTTATTAAGATTTATATTTACATTATATTTATAATTTTGATAATTTAAATTTATTAGTTTTGTATAGAGTGGGTGTGATGGAGTCAATACATTTGGTGTTTACATGTGTGATCCATTCCCTCAATAAACAACCAGTGTGTTGTACTGATTGTTTATGTATGTGACCCACTCCCACAATAAACAACCAATGCATTGTACTAGTTGTTTACATGTGGTACCCACTCCCACAGTAGACAACTGGTGCATTGACACCAATGCACTGACTATTTAAGCTCTTCCTCTTCTTAATTATTGTTAAACTTGTTCATTTACGTATTATCACTAAAATAATAGATAACATACATAAGATTGAGATAGTCTAGAATAGTATTGTTGGGAAGATGTTGCATACCTTGTTTGTATGCTAAAATAAGAGACAAACAAGGAACAATGCAATAAAAATATAGAACCTATCTCAAATCTAAGTAACACTTCTGATTAAGTAAAAGAGTGCAAAACAATAATAAAAATAAAAAAATACTTAGGATGTAGATTTGTGATATTTCATCATTTAGAATGTGAATCTTTGGTTTTAGAATTTGTGGGTGATTGAGATGTGTTAATGGATTCAAATTTCCATGGATACCTTTGGCATTTGTGGTTTTTATGTTTAATCAAAATCCATGATTTACAAATCTATGGAAGATTGTTTTTTAGATTACAATTCCCAAAGGTTGTTCAAATCAAGAGAATTTCAAATTTAGATGCATGCCTTTGAACATGGTTAGAAACTTGTTTATTAGTCTTTAGTTCCTGGCTTGCAATTGTCCTAGAGTTAAAAATTTTTGGTATATTGAATCTAATGGTATTTTGTATTTGATGTTTGTGCCATGAAAATGATTTATATCATGTCTTAGTTCTATCATCAACAACAAAGACCTTTGAATCTACATGTTTTTAAGGTTTTCTTGTTTTGGTTGATCTAAGCTGCACTATTTTGAGAATTACAAGTTTTGCAATTTACTTTGGTTTTAGTAGGAGCATTGGCCATACTTTTATGTCACCTTTGTTAGAGGCCTCGTGTGTAGTATGTGGTTATGGGTGCCATATTTTTGTACCTACATGTTGCACAAATAAATTGGAAGCAAATTTGTAGAGTGTTGATGGTGTCATATGTGAAGCAAGGAGATCCACCATGATAGTGATGGAGGTGTGTTTGTTGGTCTTGTGAGAATTTTAGGTACTTTTTTAGAGTATTTGTATGCCATGGAATTGTAGATTCTAGTTTGTTGGCCTTTGGACATCATGGAGCATTGGCATATTGAGCAGTAGAGAGGTAGGAAGTGAATGGTTAAGGTCTTTTGTAGGCCTCACAGGTAGTAGGGAAGAGTATCTTCAAGTTATTAAGACATGAACTATGTTGTCATGAGATGCTCTAAATCTAATCATGGTCATGGTGCAATATGAGCTTCAGTGAAGGAATATGGTTGTGAAAGACTATCTTCTAGTTTAGAGATAGTGATCATGATGTCATGGGAGGTTCTTGTGAACATCGTTAGAGTTTTAGCATGACATGTTTATGTTTGTGACCCTATCATAGGGATATCACAATTTTATGGGTAGCTATGGAACACTCTCAGTGGGATCTTTGATAGTGATATAGATTTGTTACTTTGGTAGATTATCCAGTATTGAGTATGAGTATTATTGAGTCATGGTGGACTCTAGATAAGTTGTTAGAGTTTTGTTGTGATATGATTGCTTCAGTGATCAAATAAATTCCCCAAATCCATATTGGGTAGTGTTACATTTTGGAAAAAGAAATTGGGCATTTGAACATTTGGCTTAGCTGTTTGCAAAGTTGGAATGGTCAGTCTATAGTTATACTGTGGAAAGATCCCAACTTTAGCCAGGAAAGGTGACTGTCACATCTGATTCCAAAGTGAATATATATAGAGACAAACTATTAGACCATACATGCAAAGTGCAATCTAGAAGATAGAGAAAACAAACCAGACTTAATACCTCTTTGATCTTAACAGTCGAAGTCCCTAACTGTGGATGACCATATGATTTTCTTATGATAGACTGGCAGACAGCACAACAGCTCTGATCAAGCATTTCAGCCAGGGAAGTCCTCGACTACTTGATAGCTGTCCATGGTAAAATCAAATTAAGGAACTCTCTAATGCAATGCAGAATAAAATCTGCCTTTGCCACTGCTAGAGCAACAATATAACTTATAGATAAGGATAGCTTATGAAATTTATTTGAAAGTAGCAGAGGTAGCTTTAAACATATGTTGATATGAGGATAGTGTGTGCAGAGTGAAAAACAACATAGAGAGGGATTTTAGTCCAATTTTTCTGCAAAAAGTATAGAAAGTGGAAGACTTTTTTAAGGCTAAATCAAGTTAAAATGGGAACAGTGGATCATGCCCAACTACCCAAAACGACCCTGATATGCAATGATTTTTCAAAAATATTCCAACATAAAATATTAGAGAGATAATAGATAAACATCTGAACACCAAATAGATATACATGAGCCGCAGGATTGATGTTGAAATTTATCAAACATGAGAGCTATGTATAATTTACTGTATACAATTTGTCTCATATTGATAATATAGGACTCGTCCGATGAGAAGTGACATACTTTCTTACCTAAGTGGGTATGTTTGGATGACAAGTAAATCCACACCAAATGCCATGTCCTCACTATCTTGTCTATTCCTGTGGCAAAATGCATACGTCCCTCCAGCACAGCTGACCCCAGTTTTGGATTTGATGGTAAGACGATCTTTTTGTATCGATTAAAGCTGGAAGGTTATAATATGGGAATTTCATTTGGGGTTTCAAACTGATTTGAATATAATATTTAAGGTGTCTGATTTATGTGAAAACTTTATTTTCAAGGGATCTAAATAGAATATTTCAACTATTGGCACTATTATGATTTATATTTACATTATATTTATAATTTTGATCATTTAAATTTATTAGTTTTGTATAGAGTTGGTGTGTTGGAGTCAATGCATTTGGTGTTTACTTGTGTGATCCATTCCCACAATAAATAACCAGTGTGTTGTATTGATTGTTTATGTATGTGACCCACTCCCACAATAAACAACCAATGCATTGTACTAGTTGTTTACATGTGGGACCCACTCCCACAGTAGACAACTCGTGCATTGACACCAATGCACTGACTATTTAAGCTCTTCCTCTTCTTAATTATTGTTAAACTTGTTCATTTACGTATTATCACTAAATTAAGTACACCAACTACTATTCTTTGACTACGAATTGATAATATACATAAGATTGAGATAGTCTAGAATAGTATTGTTGGGAAGATGTTGCATACCTTGTTTGTATGCTAGAATAAGAGATAAACAAGGAACAATGCAATGAAAATAAAGAACCTATCTAAAATCTAAAGTAACACTTCCGATTAAGTAAAAGAGTGCAAAACAATAATAAAAATAAAAAAATACTTAGGATGTAGATTTGTGATATTTCATCATTTAGAATGTAAATCTTTGGTTTTAGAATTTGTGGGTGATTGAGATGTGTTAATGGGTTCAAATTTCCATGGATACCTTTGACATTTGTGGTTTTTATGTTTAATCAAAATCCATGATTTACAAATCTATGGAAGGTTGCTTTTCAGATTACAATTCCCAAAGGTTGTTCAAATCAAGAGAATTTCAAATTTAGATGCATGCCTTTGAACATGGTTAGAAACTTGTTTATTAGTCTTTAGTTCTTGGCTTGCAATTGTCCTAGAGTTGCAAATCTTTGGTATATTGAATCTAATGGTATTTTGTATTTGATGTTCGTGCCATGAAATTTTTTTATATCATGTCTTAGTTCTATCATCAACAATAAAGACCTTTGAATCTACATGTTTTTAAGGTTTTCTTGATTTGGTTGATCTAAGTTGCACTATTTTGAGAATTACAAGTTTTACAATTTACTTTGGTTTTAGTAGGAGCATTGGCCATACTATTATGTCACCTTTGTTAGAGGCCTCATGTGTGTAGTATATGGTTATGGGTGCCATATTTTTGTACCTACATGTTGCACAAATAAATTGGAAGCAAATTTGTAGAGTGTTGATGGTGTCATATGTGAAGCAAGGAGATCCACCATGATAGTGATGGAGGTGTGTTTGTTGGTCTTGTGGGAATTTTAGGTACTTTTTTAGAATATTTGTATGCCATGGAATTGTAGATTCTAGTTTGTTGGCCTTTGGACATCATGGAGCATTGGCATGTTGAGCAGTAGAGAGGTAGGAAGTGAATGGTTAAGGTCTTTTGAGGCCTCATAGGTAGAAGGGAAGAGTATCTTCAAGTTATTAAGACATGAACTATGTTGTCATGAGATGCTCTAAATCTAATCATGGTCATGGTGCAATATGAGCTTCAGTGAAGGAATATGGTTGTGAAAGACTATCTTCTAGTTTAGAGATAGTGATCATGATGTCATGGGAGGTTCTTGTGAACATCGTTAGAGTTTTAGCATGACATGTTTATGTTTGTGACCCTATCATAGGGATATCACAATTTTATGGGTAGCTATGGAACACTCTCAGTGGGATCTTTGATAGTGATATAAATTTGTTACTTTGGTAGATTATCCAGTATTGAGTATGAGTATTATTGTGTCATGGTGGACTCTAGATAATTTGTTAGAGTTTTGTTGTGATATGATTGCTTGTAAGTATGTTTTTCAATTGCATATAGATGATTAATGTGAAGGTGAAATTCATGGACCTAGAAGCTACAATCATCACGTAGTGAGAAGATTAGATGTATGATTTAGATATAATCTACTAGAGTTGAGTATAATTCATATCATTGCCTTTGAGAGAGATGTTCCTAGATATTTTGGTGCTATATTGGAGTTTTGATAGGGATGAGATGATTGGTAGTGTATGGTGCAGGAGCACCTAATCCACAGTGGCCTCCATGAGGCATTCAACTATTTCATGTACATTTTACTGTTTCCAATATGGTCCTATAAGACCATTCATGTAATAAGGTTTGTTTGACCAATGCATGTCATTTTAGTTTGTATCTAGGTTTATGTTGTAAGTCCCAAGGACACTTGTCGATCTGTAATCACAAAGGTTGTTAGGCAGTTGGAGGTTGTTAGATCTCCCAGCTACTTGGAGTCAATTCAGTACTACTGAGGGCGAGTAGATAAATGCCCAAGATCATTGAATGTAATCAGTTGAGAGGTGATAGAGATCAGAGATCAGTGTGATTTGTAATTGAGAAACAGAGCATCTGTGTGTACATTTCTGAAAGGCATAATAAACAAGTCATGTTGTATGTATCTTTCTGTCATTTGATTTTGTTAGGTTTTCTCTGTGCAATTGATTTACTATTTTGTGGCCGAGATGGATTCTTAATCCATTCCACCGGTTAGATTTCTTCGAAATCGATGGAATGGTTGTACAGTTCATTTTTGTGGTTTTTGTTTTGTTCGTTTGTGTTTGCAGGATCACGTACAAGATGCATTGATAGATCCTAGCATTTGTCATGTGCTATATTGTTGGAGAAACGAGTCTATGAAGCTACAGGGTTTGCAGAGGTTCAGATCGGTGAAGATTCGTGTTGTTTCGCCAAGTATACATTATGTGTGTATATCACTAATGTATGTCGAGGGGTCATTTCATGTGTATCTCACAGTTGTATGTTTGTGTGTATCTCTAAAACGAATATTACGGTTGTACGTGGTGAATGTGCATTTCGTATGATACAAGGAAAGTCAACGGTCAATCTCACCAAATGCATATTTTGAATGCATGTTGCAAATGTATCTTCCAAATGTATATTGAGAATATACATTGCGCATATACATTGTGTTAGATGCAAGAGGTTGACTGGTAGCAGCGGTGAAGAGGACTGGTAGTCGTAAGTCATGCTATGCATGTACAAGTGTTTGGCATAATAGTGAACATGGCAGGTACATTAGTTCACTGGCGATAGTGGTGTTGGAGACACATCGGTATGAGGAAGGACTTCAGCGTGAAGGGTATTTGGTTAGCCGATGGCATATGGTCTTGCTAATCATAAAAGAATGTATGTGGTTCAATGTTATGTGGACTTTGAGAAAGGATTTTTAAAGTTGTAATGTGGGTTAGTGGGTATTTTCACCCGGTTTTGAATTGCTTCCACTATGTACTCTGCATCAGTGTACCTAGTATTTTTAGATAGATTAAAGTAAGTTTGGATATCTCTTGGGTGTTGGAGATTTAGTATTGGAAAATGACGAGTCTCTTGATGATGTTTAAGTAGGAAGACTAAAGAGCTTGTACACCTTGAGTTAGACATGAGTTTAGTATGGACTTGATTATGAGGTTGTTCAGAGATATTTAGAGCGACTTAGAGCATTATAGGAAGAGGAGAAACTAGATACCCTAGACTCTTGAGAAGGTCCACTTGGTGGGGAATGTAGCTTGATAACTATAGCCTACCTGGTTTTCAAATGCATTATAATTTTCTTCTTTGTCTTGTACAAATCTTGAGTTGTGAGGATGAGTTTAATGAGTATAGGGCATGGTTAGTGGCTATGGGTTGATTCCATGGCTATAGGAATCGATGTTAGTATGATCTTAATTCTATTTGAGAAGTTTACATCTTTCAAATATTTTGATTTGTTGTTGTTCTTTTTGACCTTGGGTTTAAACAAGTATATGTGGAGGGGTAAGTGCAAAAAGACGGGGGGCCAAAAAGGGGTCTTAAGTGGCCACCTTTTTTTTTTCCTGAAATCAGGGAATGCTGGCCTTGGATGAGAAATTGAGCATAGTTACACTCAAAATTTGGAGATGCAACCAAAACAATGTTCATAGTACTCCGAGTCTACTTTCTAAACTACTATTTTTTTTAAAAAATGGTATAGATTAAGGGGTTCAAAAGAGGGAGCCACAGAAATTGGTGTTGTTTTTGTCAAAAAAACATAACATAGCATGTTTTGTTGCTCCTTCAAAAAGTCAACTTTTTTTTTGGTATTTTTAAAATTACTTCAGTGAGAAATTAGCTAACAACATGTAGTTTATGCCCGATTTTTATGATAATTTTTTCATGAATATTTGATTTTTTACTAATTTTCAAAGTGGACACATCCTAAAAAATAGAATTTTGGCCGTGCTACCCCTATAAAATTTGAAAACTAATTGAAAATCATTTTTTTTATTTTTTTAAAATGTGTAGAATGGAGTCTAGTTTCTAAATATGTATTTTTTTTTTAAATTTCAATAAATAGTTAATTTACAATGAAAAAAAGACCAAACAGTGGTTTTTGCCCAAAAACGGACACACAAACAAAAGAAATTAAAGATGAAAGGCTTACCATTGTCAAAATGTGAAAAAAATCACATTATCAAATAGCTAAGAGAAAGCCTAACATTACCCAGGTGTTTGATTTGTTCGACCTTGAAACATGTGCAAATTTGAGGGTTAGGACGAATGAAATTATGTGAAATCCTGTAGAATATGGAAAAACACGTCTCTGGACATTGGGAAGGCACTCCAAGCCTTTGGGTTGGAAATCTAAAGCAAATCCCAAGCCCAAGGCTTGGGATTCCCAAAACAAAACATAACGTGAGTGCGTTATAACGCACTCGCATTATGTTTTACTTTGCATTTTTCTTTTTTCTTCAAAAGTTTGTGCACTGTTTGTCATGTTTGAAATAATGTGAACATGTTATAACATGCTCGTGTTATGTTCCCCTTGAATTTTTTTATGTTCAAGGTTATTAATCATGTATGTATGTATGTATGTATGTATGTATGTATGCCTATATGTATGTATGTATCTATGTATGCCTATATGTATGTATGTATAGTGTCAAGGGTAGAGGAGGGTAGAAATGGGGGTGAGCCAGATAGGGGAGGAGAGGGGTGGCAAAGGATTGAGTGATTAAGGTTTAAGGTTTAGGGTTGAGGGTTTAGGGATAGGATTTAGAGTTTAGGGATAAGGGATTAGAGTTTAGGACCTTGAGGGATTAGGGTTTAGGGTTGAGGCTTTAGGGATAGCGTTTAGGGTTGAGGGTCGAGGGATTAGGGTTAAGGTAGAGTGTTGAGGGTAGAGGGATTAGGGATAGGGTTTAGGGTTGAGGGATTAGGGTTTAAGGTATAGTTTTGAGGGTTGAGGGTTTAGGGATAGGGTTTAGGATTTAAGGTTTAAGTGTCGAGGGTTGAGGATTTAGGGATAAAGGATTAGGGTTTAGGGTTTAAGGATTAGGGTACCATAAATTATAATTAGGGACTAGGGTATATGGTTTAGGGACTAGGGATTACGGTTTAGGGTTAAGGGATTAGGGTTTAGGGTTTAGGGATGTACAATTAAGGGGTACCATAAATAAACTCAAATTTAGGAAGGGTTGGAAAAATTTTGTGAATCATCATGGGCTGGAGATTAGAGATTTTGTTGTGCTCAAGTACATATCCAAGTCATAATTTAAGGTTAAGATATTTCAAAGAACAGGGTGTGTGAAAAACATCAATGATCTTTGGCTTATGAATACCAACATTGATACAGATAAAATATGCCCTTCTTCTAACAGAGTATGTAGTTCAAGTCAACCGATGGACAACAAGTTGTCGAATGAGTTGGTTTAATAGGCGTGCCTCCTTCTTCAAGGCCTAGGTGGGCAGGAGTGGGATGTACAATTAAGGGGTACCATATAAATAAACTAGAATTTAGGCAGGGTTGGGAAAATTTTGTGAATCATCATGGGCTGGAGATTGGAGATTTCGTTGTGTTCAAGTACATATCAAAGTCATATTTTAAGGTTAAGATAATTCAAAGAACAGGGTGTGTGAAAAATATCAATGCTCTTCAGCTTATGAATACCAACATTGATACAGATAAAAGATGCCCTTCTTCTAACAGAGTATGCAGTTCAAGTGAACCGATGGGTAGCAAGTTGTCGAATGAGTTGGTTTAATGGGTGTGCCTCCTTCTTTAAGGCCCAGATGGGCAGGAGTGGGATGTACAATTAAGGGGTACCATATAAATAAACTGGAATTTAGGCAGGGTTGGGAAAATTTTGTGAATCATCATGGGTTAGAGATTAGAGATTTCGTTGTGTTTAAGTACATATCCAAGTCATATTTTAAGGTTAAGATATTTTAAAGAATAGGGTGTGTGAAAAATATCAATGCTCTTCAGCTTATGAATACCAACATTGATATAGATAAAAGATGCCCTTCTACTAACAGATTATGCAGTTCAAGTCAACCGATGGGCAGCAAGTTGTCAAATGAGTTGGTTTAATGGGCGTGCCTCCTTCTTCAAGGCCTAGGTGGGTAGGAGTGGGATGTACAATTAAGGGGTACCATAAATAAACTAGAATTTAGGCAGGGTTGGTAAAATTTTGTGAATCATCATGGGCTGGAGATTGGAGATTTCGGTATGTTCAAATACATATCCAAGTCATATTTTAAGGTTAAGATATTTCAAAGAACAAGGTGTGTGAAAAATATCAATGCTCTTCAGCTTATGAATACCAACATTGATACAAATAAAAAATGCCCTTCCTCTAACAGAGGATGCAATTCAAGTCAAACAATGGGCAACAAGTTGCTGATCTTGAATTGGTTTCTGATGAAGAAAACAATGATGTTGTTGAAGCAATAGAAGAAAATCAAAATTGTAAGTCTAATTTAATTTATTTCAACTTTCAAAGCAGGCATTTGAATTGTAGCTTTACCTAGAGGATTGGTATAACAAAAACTTAATTATGTTACAAGCCTTTCTTTGAATAACCCTAGACATTATGGACCCTATCATCTAGAAAAGCACATGACAGTGAACTCTGCCCCACCTTTCAAATTAGATATTTACCTTTTTTTTCAATGAAAATGAAGTCACATAATGTAAACCAACCATGCATACTAGTAAGATCAAATTCTCTGCCTTCTATTCTTATTACTCTTACTTTATTAAGAGAAGAGTGTAAAAAAGAATGGGTTTAATTGTAAGCTAACATAAGGCAAAGCAGTTTTGTTATTACATTTTTCTGAGGGATCTCTAATAGTCTAATATAATGCAGTCTTCTATAATATGAACATCTTCATTTGTGTGAATTCTAAGCTTTAATATAGTAGCGTATTAAATCAATGCAATCAGCTATTTATTGGGTTAAAATAACTTAGTTTTTGTAATGGTTTGGGAATGCAGGAGTTGCCAAAAATAGGTGCATGTCCTCTACAATTACCAAGATAAAAAAGTTTAGTAGTTCTTTTGGATAGAGCCAGTAAACAATGGGAGATTATTTCCCTGTTTCATAACAATATACCTCTCCTAAGTGCGGGGTGGATAGAAAGAAACATAATGGTACCCCAATGCAAAGCTTTTCTCATAATGATCATCCTTCTGATTTCAACTGTTAATTACTCACTGTGGATGTACCATACACAAATATTTTCTCATAGTGTGTACACCTACTGGCATAATGAACCCCAGATGGGCCAGAAAAACATGCCATATAACATTACTAACATTAAAAAAGTTCATAGCCATTTTTCTGACATATTCTTACAACTCAGATATCTTTAAGAGAAGAGTGTCAAAAATGATGGGTTTAACAACCTAACATAAGGCAAAGCAGTTTTGTTGGGTTTAGGGATAGGGTTTAGGGTTTAGGGTTGAGGGATTAGGGTTTAGGTTTGAGGGATTATGGTTTAAGGTATAGTGTTGAGGGTTGAGGGTTTAGGGATAGGGTTTAGGGTTGAGGGATTAGGGTTTAGGGTTGACGAATTAGGGTTTAATGTTGAGAGTTGAGGGTTGAGGTTTGAGGGTTTAGGGATAGGGTTGATGGTCAAAGGATTAGGGTTAAAGTAGAGTGTTAAGGGTAGAGGGATTATGGATAGGGTTTAGGGTTGAAGGTTTAACGATTGAGGGTTGAGGATTTAGGGCTGAGGGTTAAGGGATTGGGGTTTAAAATATAGTGTTGAGCGTCGAGGGTTTATGGATAGGTTTTAGGGTTTAAGTTTCAAGGGTTAAGGGTTGAGGGATAGGGTTTAGGGTTTAGGGATAACGGATTAGGGTTTAAGGTATAGTGTCGAGGGTTGAGGGTTTAGGAATAGGGATAGCGTTTAGGGTTTAGGGATGAGAGATTAGGGTTGAGAGTTGAGGGATTAGGGTTAAGGGTTGAGGGATTAGGGTTTAAGGTATAGTGTTGAGGTTTGAGGGTTTATTGATAGTGTTTAGGGTTGAGGGTTGAGGGATTAGGTTTTAGGGTTGATGGATTAGGGTTTAAGGTATAGTGTTGAGGGTTGAGGGTTGATGGATTAGGGTTTAGGGTTGACAGATTAGCGTTTATGTCGAGGTTAGGGTTAGAGTATCGAGGGTAGAGGGATTAGGGATAGGGTTTAGGGTTGAAGGTTTAAGGATTGAGGGTTGAGGCTTTAGGGATGAGGGTTTAAGGCTTAAGATATAGTGTCGAGTGTTGAGGGTGTAGGGATAGGGTTTAAGTTTTAAGGGTTAAGGGTTGAGGGATAGGGATTAGGGTTTAAGGTATAGTGTTGAGGGTTGAGGGTTGAGGGTTGAAGGTTTAAGGATTTAGGGTTGAGCCTTTAGGGATGAGGGTTAAGGGATTAGGGTTTAAGATATAGTGTCTAGTGTCGAGCATGTAGGGATAGGTTTCAGGGTTCAAGTTTTAAGGGTTAAGGGTCGAGGGATCAGAGTTAAGGGTTGAGGGATTAGGGTTTGACATTGAGGTTTGAGGGTTTCGGGATAGGGTTGAGGGTTGATGGATTAGGGTTAAAGTAGAGTGTCGAGGGTATAAGGATTAGGGATAGGGTTGGAGGGTTTAGGGATAAGGGATTACAGTTAAGGTATAGTATCAAGCCCATTAAGGGTTTAGGAATGGGGATAGCATTTAGGGTTTAGGGATGAGGGATTAGAGTTGAGGGATGAGGGATTAGGGTTGAGGGTTGAGGGATTAGGATTTAGGGATAGGGTTGAGGGTTGAGGGATTAGGGTTTAGGCATAGGGTTGAGGGTTGAGCAATTAGAGTTAAGGGTTGAGGGATTAGGGTTTGATGTTGAGGGTTGAGGGTTGAGGTTTTAGGGTCAAGGGTTTAGGGATAGGGTTGAGGGTCAAGGGATTAGGGTTAAAGTAGAGTGTCAAGGGTATAAGGATTAGGGATAGGGTTGGAGGGTTTAGGGATAAGGGATTAGGGTTTAAGGTATAGTATCGAGCCCATTGAGGGTTTAGGAATAGGGTTAGTGTTTAGGGTTTAGGGATAGGGTTTAGGGTTGAGGGATTAGAGTTAAGGGTTGAGGGATTAGGATTTGACATTGAGGGTTGAGGTTTGAGGCTTTAGGGTTTAGGGTTTAGGGATAGGGTTGAGGGTCGAGGGATTAGAGTTAAGGGTTGAGGGATTATGGTTTGACGTTGAGGGTGGAGGGTTGAGGTTTGAGGGTTTAGGGATAGGGTTGAGGGTCGAGGGATTAGGGTTAAAGTAGAGTGTTGAGGGTATAAGGATTAGGGATAGGGTTGGAGGGTTTAGGCATAAGGGATTATGATTTAAGGTATAGCATCAAGCCCGTTGAGGGTTTAGGAATAGGGATAGTGTTTAGGGTTTAGGGATGAGGGATTAGAGTTGAGGGTTGAGGGATTAGGGTTTAGGGATAAGGTTTAGGGTTGAGGTAGACAAGGAGCGACTGAGAGACATAGAGAGGGGAGAGGTAGAGAGGTGAGGGGGAGAGATAAGTGAGATATAGAACATGAGCTAATGGAGCCAGAGGTGAGATATTGTAAAGGTGCTATCGAAGGTGAGATAGGCACAAATATTTATGGATCAATCTATAGCAGGATAAAACGTGAGTGTGTTATAATGTGCTCACATTTTATCCTGCTATAGAAATGGTAAAAAGTTGTTGAACCTCGTGATCCAGGCCCACATGCTCTATTTTCATGTTGATTATGCGTGTGCTTTGACAAAAAAGAAGTGCTCTCATGATCTAGGCCCACATGCTCTATTTTCATGCTGATTATGCGTGTGCTCTGACAAAAAAGGAGTGCTTTCATGCTGTTGGGAAGTTCACATGCATATTTTACGCATTCTACCACCTTTGCATGATCTTTCCACCACCTTTTCTGCTTTGCCAACTTGAGAAGGAGGAAATAACATAGTTTTCACACCAAGTTTGATATATATCTATTCAAGTTTCAATTTTTGTAGTGTTGCAATGTTAATTGTGATTCAATTTTAGGAATTTAACATTATAGATTGGTTAATAGTATTGTTGTTAGTAATTATATTTGAGTGTTATTCAATTTAACATTGAAAAGGAAGCAAGTGGTGAAAAACTCAAATTGTTGAGGAGTTTGATGCAAGAAGAAAAAAATACTACATAATTGGGTACTCTCTCTAGTCAAATCTTCATTTTTTATGTATGTCAAGTCTTTACATGCATGTTTTTTACATTTTCCTTAATTCTATTTGAATTACTTTATCATGCTTTATCATACATGTTTAAAATAGACACATTCCCAATCAAGAAAGCAGCCTACAATCTCACATGATGCCATGTATTTTTTCTACACTTGGGCTCTTTAATAATTATGTGTAATAAACAGACCTTAACATACCATGATGTCAAACTATACAAGAATAAATCCTTACAACATAGTAAAAATACAATCCCACTATTATCTTGTCATATTAATAAGTTAAAATACGAATGAATAGGTGCCAAGATCATACAAGTATGCACATGACATGATGATTTGTATGCACATATCTTGGGCTAGGACATTCCTTATGCACATATTCATGATGATTTGTATATGCACATGACACAACAATTGTTGTCTATTCCTTCACAAGCCACCCAAATCCTAGTATCCCTAGTACCAATAAAACACCTTCTCAATTCCAAATCCTAGTAGCCCTAGTAACAACAAACATGTCAAATTGGGTCTGCCTCAACCTTTTTAAGCATGAAGTCCCATGTCCTCTTTTCATGGCTGCAATAATTTTCTTTGTACCTATTTTGGTTGAGTGACATTTACTCTTTTACATGATGATTGTATGTACATTTACTATGAAGGGTTGAATGACATATATTTTAGTTATTTGTATGGATTCATTTCTTAGGAACTAATATTGGTCTCTTTATCATGCTACAGACAAATTCTCTGTCATGCCGAGGAAACGATCAAGAATTAAGCCAACACAGGAAGAGATAGAAGCTAAGAATGCAAATAAAGCAGTGGCTATGAGGGAACTTCATGAGAAGAGGAAATTGGACATGATAAACAAAGACATGCCAATTGAAGATGATGCAGAGTAGGGCCTCGCAGAAGCATTTGGACCCGGTCCAAGACCCTTTAGAGTCTACAAGACAGCAAATTGAAAATATATCGGCAAGACCTTTGAATTGTCTCACCAATATATACACACTCTTGCCTATCGGCAAGACACTACCCCGTTGGTCAAGCTCAAAACTCCTTTGCCAACCTGTTTAGTCATTCCGATGAGCGGCCTCTGAAAATACTCCATCGGCAAGATAAAACATAATGTCTCACCGATATGCCCTTATCGGGCTGACAATGACTATTGGCACATCACAATGCAGCTCACTTCGATGCCCAGGTCACACCGATGAAGTCTTCATTGGATTTGCCTATCAGCACGACATCGCCTATCGGCGAATTCTTTGAAACTCCTGCCAACGCCTTCACCTCTCACCAATGAACAGGTTCAATCTAAAGGTTCAATGGCCAGGTTCAATTTGAAGGTTCAACGACTAGGTTCAATCTGAAGGTTCAACGCCTAGGTTCAATCTGAAAGTTCAATGGCTAGGTTCAATCTGAAGGTTCAATTGCTAGGTTCAATCTGAAGGTTCAATGCCTAGGTTCAATCTGAAGGTTCAATCTTCCCCTTCAGCGAGACTCCCATCTTCGTCACCCCGATCGGTATGACCTTCTACCGTCGGCCCACTATTGAAATCTTCCACTGATGACTCCTTTCTCACCGATGACCTTAATTCTATCAGCGAGACCACTTACCGTCGGCGCCACCTTTCTCCCTTCTGTCGATATGTCATGTCCCGCCGAAATTCCTACACCAACCCCTTTTCGGCCAGACTTCCCTACAGCTCACGCTGATGACTTAGTGCATACCGTCATCGGTGAGACTTACTACCATTGGACCAGCACACTTCCTCTTGGCCGATGCCCTAACTCTCGTTGATGTATTCGGCCAAGACCACTATCGGTGAGACTTTCACCGTCGGGTGAACCTAGTTTTGGCACGCCGATATCATTCCTTACGCCGATGGCTTCTTCGTTGGTTGCACAGATGGAACTCATGCCGATGCCTCCAAGACATAGATTTCAGGCTTGTTAGACACTTGAACTATTCAGCGATGCACTTACAGTTCAACTGACAAATATACACACACTATTCCCCCTGCAAATGCAGTGTATACACATACTAAATGACGATTCTCCCTGGAGGGATTCCTGCAATTCCTAACCTTCCATACCTAAAATGAATAAACCAAGATGGGGAATTAATCTACAAGTCCATTCCACTGATTTCCTCAAAAATCTGCCAGTGGAATGGATTTATCTAGTTAATTTGACCACAGAAGCACAAAACCAAATTATATACAAACCCTATACAGAATGAATTTCTACACAGAGTATCTACACTAGATATCTACACAGTATTTAGAATTTGGAAGGAAAAACAACAAAACTGCAGAACTTCTATTCTTTCTTGATGTTCAGAATTACATTCGACTATTTAGAGACCAGACCCAAAAACTACCACCGTCACTCTCCAAAAAAGTTTTCCCCTTTTTATCTTTTCCAATGTGAGGGACTGACATTCCCCTCTATTTCTGGGATTTGAGTTTTTCAAAATTATAGGTGGAAACCCTTAATCTATTATAAATGACATCTATTTTGCATAAGATAGTAAAACTCTTAAAGCTAAGACATCTTGATTAACCTCTCCTTAATCCAAGCTGTCAGAAACTTCATACAGAAAATGCTAACATTACATTATAAATAGGAAATGTTAACATTGGATGTTACATTTGAAGATGCTATAGATAACATGAAATGTTAAATTAAAGTTAGTCTTCTTCTCCTTCCTCTTGTGTATGTTGATCCAAATTAAGGGGTGCCCCTACACCATACTCCCTGAGAGAAGAGATCTCAAGTCCCTTTGAGATCAGAGTTTGGAGGTCTGTACCATGCTTTGAAATCTGGTTAGTAGTCATCCAAACTGCCTCTGAATCTGGTTGTCCTTGCTAGGCCACCAAATACTCCAAGTATTCTTTGTTTCTGGTCTTCTTGAGCACTCGTGAGTCTAAGATGTGGTTCAACTTTGGTGGATCATGCTTCGGAATGCCATCAACTGCTACGTGCAATGGTTCTTGTTCTACATCTGCATTTGGTTTGTATGGAGTCAAATCACATACATTGAAAATTGGGGACAATCCAAGATTAGGAGGAAGTTGGATCTCATATGCATTCTGCCCACACTTCTTTAAAATTTGACAGTGTCCAATCTTCCTCTGCATTAGCTTAGTATACTTACCTTTGGGGAGCCTCTCCTTCTTTAGATTTACCCAGACCGAATCTCTAATTTCAAACTGTAAATCTCTTTTCTTCTGGTCAGCATATGTTTTATACTTCGTTGTAGCCTGTTGGAGTTGGTGCTTGACCTGATCATGTACTTCTTTAATAGCTGAAGCAAAAGCTTCACCATCTGCACTAATAGGTTCTCCTACAGGTAGATCTCTTAGCTCCAGAATACCCCTGGGATGAATTCCATACACTATTTGAAAAGGTGACTTTCCTGTACTCTTATTGATGGTGTCATTGTAAGAAAATTCTGCTTGTGGGAGGATTTTATCCCATTTCTCTCCATGCTGTCTGGTTAAACACCTGAGTAGGTTACCCAATGAATGATTAACAACTTCAGTCTGCCCATCTGTTTGAGGATGGTAGGCTGATGAGAAAGACAAATTTGTTCCCAGCTTTTTCCAAAGAGTTCTCTAGAAGTGGCCAATAAACTTCACATCTCTGTCTGATACTATGTTCAATGGTAAACCATGTATTCTCACTATCTCTTTGAAAAACAAATCAGTGACATATGAAGCATCACAAGTGGTTTTACATGGCAAGAAATGTGCCATTTTACTGAATCTGTCTACTACCACAAAAACACTATCTATCCTTTCCTTGTCCTAGGCAAACCTAGTACAAAATCCATGCTTAAGCTCTCCCATGGCCTAGAAGGAATGGGTAATGGCTGATACAAACCTGCATTTGTGGATCTTCCTTTGGCTTTCTGACATATTACACATGCATCCACAAATTTTCTCACATCTGACTGTAACTTAGGCCAATAGTAATGCCTTTTTACAAGATCAAGAGTTTTATCAAGACCAAAATGTCCTGACAGAGCCCCACAATGTTTTTCCTGAATAATATTCAGTCTCATAGAACATCTGGGAATACATAGTTGTCCACCTTTGAAAAGTAATCCATCTTGGATCAGAAATTCAAAAAACTCAACATGATATTTGTCTCCAAAAGAAGTACATACCTTATAGACCTCTCCAAAGTCTTCATCATCTGCATACATTGTCTTTAACGAATCAATCCCAACACTCTCCAATTGGATCTGATTTATGGTCAGAACTCTCCTGCTCAAAGCATCTGCTACTTTGTTTTTAACTCCTTTCTTGTGCTTGAGTGTGAAAGTGAAAGCTTGCAAAGTTTCCACCCATTTCATGTGTCTATGGTTTAGTTTCTCTTGACTGTTTAAGAAACTTAGGGCCTGATTATCTGTGAACACTATGAATTCTTTGGGCATCAAGTAATGCCTCCATTTCTTAAGTGACTGGACTAGAGCATACATCTCCAAATCATAGGATGAGTATCTCCTCTTGGCATCATTTAATTTCTCACTGAAGAATGCAATAGGCCTACCTTCTTGGCTGAGTACTGCTCCAATGGCAATATGACTTGCATCACATTCTACTTGAAAAACCTTGTTGAAATCAGGAAAAGCAAGAACTGGTTGTTCTGCCATCTTCTTCTTCAACGTTTCAAAAGAATTATCTACCTCCTTTGTCCATGTAAACTTGCACTTCTATCCTCCCTTTATAGTGTCAAGCATGGGTGCACAGATATGACTAAATCCCTTTATAAACTTCCTATAAAAGGTTGCTAATCCATGGAAACTTCTAACATCATTCATAGTTTTGGGTGTTGGCCAAGACAATATGGCACTTACCTTTTCTGGATCCATTCTTAGTTTGTTATGTGAGATAACAAATCCTAAGTAGATGATTTCTTCCTGCATAAATAGATACTTTGCTAAACTTATCATTAGCTGCTCTTCATGCAACCTTTTGAGAACCAAGTCTATATGGATGAGGTGCTCTTCCCTCAGATTGCTGAAAATCAGGATGTCATCTAGATATACTATGACAATTTTACCTATGAACTCTCTCAAGACCTCATTCATCAATCTCATAAAGGTACTAGGAGCATTGGATAAACCAAAAGGCATGACCTTCCACTCATATAACCCCTCATTTGTCTTGAATGCAGTTTTCCACTCATCACTAGGTCTAATCCTAATCTGATGATAACCACTCTTTAAATCTATTTTGGTGAAGTATTTAGCACCTCCTAAGCAATCAAGTAAATCTTCTATCCTAGGGATTGGAAACCTGTACCTGATTGTTATCTTGTTGATAGCCCTTGAATCAGTGCAAAGTCTCCAAGTGCCTTCCTTCTTTGGTGCTAGTACAGCCGGTACTACACATGGGCTTAAACTTTTGCCAATTAGGCCTGTCTTCAACAACTCTTCAATTTGTCTTGCTACCTCTGTATTCTGATCTGGAGTGAACTTATATGCTGCTTTGTTTGGAAGTGTAGATCCTGGGATCAGATCTATACAATGGCTGATGTCTCTTATAGGTGGTAGGGAACTTGGCATCCCATTAGAACTAATGCCTTTGTACTTGTCCAATAGCTCTTGGACAGCTGTGTCTATGAATTTTTGTCTCTTTTCTCCCTTGACTTCTTTCTGCTGTTCTTTGTTTACCTTTAGGCAAGGGATTAGAGCATATGTATTTTCTCCTTCTCCTCTTATCTCATTCATGAATTGTCTTCCTTCTACCATCATCACTTTAACCTCTTTTCCTTTTGTCTCCACCTCCGTCTCCATTAATGGTATCAATTCTATCACCTTACCCTTCTTGGTGATGGAATAGGTGTTCCTAACTCCATCATGGTATGCTTTTAAATCATACTGCCATGGTCTTCCAAATAGGAGATGGCAAGCATCCATCTTGGCAATGTCAAACAATAACCTATCCTTGTATGGGCCAATTTGAAATTCTACCCAAGCCTGTTCTTCTACAACTGTTTGTTGTCCTTGGGTAAGCCATGATATTTTATAAGGGCAAGGATGTGGCAGTCTCCTAAGCTTAAGTTTTTCTACCATCTCAATGGCTACAAAATTTTCAGTAGATCCAGAGTCAATCAGAACTTTGCATACCTTTCCTCCTGCCTTACAAGTAGTTCTGAAGAGAGACTTCCTTTGTGGAGGTTCTTTTCCAGGCACTTTCATGGTGGTCATTGCTCTCCTAATCATCAAAGATTCTCCATTCTCAAGATACCCATAACTGCTAGGAGTATTCACACTTTGAATAGTGCTTGAGCTTGCTAAACTCTGACAATCAGATTCTTGGATCAGATTGATCCTCTTTTCTCCTATTGAACTTGTTGCCTTTGCTGGACATCTGCTGGCTATATGGCCTTCTTGGTTGCAATTGTAACATCTGATAGGTCCTCTGCCCTGAGATCTTCCTCTAAAAGGTGGTCTTCTGCCCTTGAAGTTTCCCCTTGGATTGTAGCTTCCTCCTTGGTTCTGACTGTTATCTCCTCTGTTGGTCTCTTGGTTGGATTCACTCTGGTATCCAAATCCTCTGCCTCTAAAAGGACTCCTTCCTCCTCTCTGCTATCTTCCCCTACCTCTATGATTCTGCTCATGCCTTCTCTTTAGTTTTTCTTCCACTTTGAGTGCTAACTGATAGCACTTTTGAACTATATTTGGATTATGCAGATTTAAGTCTTCCTGGATGTTAAGTCTCAATCCATTGAGGTATCTTGCTACCTTCTCTTCCTCATCTTCCCTTACCATTGTTTTTACACACAACTTCATGAATTCTTCTATGTATGAGCTGACATCTAGCTCCTTCTACTTCAAATTATGTTTTCTCTTATGTAATTGGATATTGTAATCCAATGGAACATAGGCCTCTTTCACCAATACCATCATTCTCTTCCATGTTGTAACTCTGTTCTTTCCCTCTTTCACCCTGTCATCTTGGATGAAATTCCACCAAGTCAGTGCAACTCCTTTCATTTTGGACTAAGCCATCTTCACTCGTTGGTGTTCTGGTATCTCTTCTATCTCAAAGAAATTATTCAAGCAGTCTATCCACTCCATTACTGAATCAGGTTCCATTTTTCCTGCAAACACTGGCAGGTCTATTTTCACATCCATGGTCCTTATTTCCATGGACTTGAGGGCATTGAGTAAGGGTCTTTGGTCTGCAGAAACCTATTGCTCTTCCTGCTCTGGGGTCTCCTCTTCATCCCCATCTTCTCGTTCACTAGAGTTTTCTTCCTCTCTCTCCACTCTTTCCCTCAGCTTCTCTAGTTCTTCCTTCAATTCCTGATTCTGAGCTCTATCGGCTCTACTCTCTGCTATTTGCTTCTTCACCAAGGCTGTCAATTTAGCATTGGTCATTTTTGCTGGAAGAGTGTCTGAGGCTTCTCCTTCCAACATTTTTCTTTCTCCTTCTACTACTAGATGGAACAAATAACTTCAGAAATGAAATTTTCACACTAACCTTTCCCAGAGCTTTCTCTAGCTCTGATACCACTTGATGCAGAGTAGGGCCCTGCAGAAGCATTTGGACCCGGTCCAAGACCCTTTGGAGTCTACAAGACAGCAAATTGAAAATATATCGGCAAGACCTTTGAATTGTCTCACCAATATATACACACTCTTGCCTATCGGCAAGACACTACCCCGTCGGTCAAGCTCAAAACTCCTTCGCCGACCTGTTTAGTCATTTCGATGAGCGGCCTCCGAAAATACTCCATCAGCAAGATAAAACATAATGTCTCACCGATATGCCCTTATCGAGCTGACAATGACTATCGGCACATCACAATGCAGCTCACTCCGATGCCCAGGTCACATTGATGAAGTCTTCGTTGGATTTGCCTATCGGCATGACATCGCCTATCGGCGAATTCTTTGAAACTCCTACTGACACCTTCACCTCTCACCGATGAACAGGTTCAATCTGAAGGTTCAATGGCTAGGTTCAATCTAAAGGTTCAACCGCTAGGTTCAATCTGAAGGTTCAATGCTTAGGTTCAATCTGAAAGTTCAATGGCTAGGTTCAATTTGAAGGTTCAATGGCTAGGTTCAATCTGAAGGTTCAATGCCTAGGTTCAATCTGAAGGTTCAATCTGAAGGTTCAATCTTCCCCTTCGGCAAGACTCTCATCTTTGTCACCCCAATCGGTATGACCTTCTACCGTCGGCCCACTCTTGAATTCTTCCACCGATGACTCCTTTCTCGCCAATGACCTTAATTCTATCAGCGAGACCACTTACCGTCAGTGCCACCTTTCTCCCTTCTGCCGATATATCATGTCTCGCCAAAATTCCTACGCAACCCCTTTTCGGCCAGACTTCCCTACAGCCCATGCCGATGACTTAGTGCATACCATCATCAGTGAGACTTACTACCATCAAACTAGCACACTTCCTCTTGGCCGATGCCCTGACTCTCGCTGATGTATTCAGCCAAGACCACTATCGGTGAGACTTTCTCCGTCGGGTGAACCTAGTTTCGGCACACCGATATCATTCCTTATGCCGATGGCTTCTTCATCGGTTGCACAGATGGAACTCACGCCGATGCCTCCAAGACAGATTTCAGGCTTGTTAGACACCTAAACTATTCAGCAATGCACTTACAATTCAACTAATGAATATACACACACTATTCCCTCTGCAAATGCAGTGTATACACATACTAAATGATGATTCTCCTTGGAGGGATTCCTGCAATTCCTAACCTTCCATACCTAAAATGAATAAACCAAGATGGGGAATTAATCTACAAGTCCATTCCACTGATTTCCTCAAAAATCTGCCAGTGGAATGGATTTATCCAGTTAATTCGACCACATAAGCACAAAATGAAATTATATACAAACCCTACACAGAATGAATTTCTACACAGAGTATCTACACTAGATATCTACACAGTATTCAGAATCTGGAAGGAAAAACAACAAAACTGCAGAACTTCTATTCTTTCTTGATGTTCAGAATTACATTCGACTATTTAGAGACCAGACCCAAAAACTACCACCATCACTCTCCAAAAAGGTTTTCCCCTTTTTATCTTTTCCAATGCGAGGGACTGACATTCCCCTCTATTTCTGGGATTTTAGTTTTTCAAAATTATAGGTGGAAACACTTAATCTATTACAAATGACATCTGTTTTGCATAAGACATCAAAACTCTTAAAGCTAAGACATCTTGATTAACCTCCCCTTAATCCAAGCTGTTAGAAACTTCATACAGAAAATGCTAACATTACATTATAAACAGGAAATGCTAACATTGGATGTTACATTTGAAGATGCTATAGATAACATGAAATGTTAAATTAAAGTTAGTCTTCTTCTCCTTCCTCTTGTGTATGTTGATCCAATTTAAGGGGTGCCCCTACACCAGAAGAGGAACCACAACCATCACAAAGAGATATGGTATGGGAGGCACAAAGAGAATGAATGTAAAAACTTCGTGCTATGAGAGATTTGAATACCATAGTTGGAGACATGTCCTCTACTGCAAATCAACATGTAGGGACACCATCTACCACTTCTCAAGTTGAGAGTACATCATCACTCACATGTGCTGAAGGAGGTATGCCATCATTCCCACCTCAACCTCAAGGTATGTCATCTATTCCATCTTCAATTGAAGGTATGCCATCTAACCCATCTCATTCAAATATTGATGAAATTCCTAATGTTGAGATGAATTTACCTAACTTAACACCACTTAGAATTTTGCATAGAAAGCCAAAGTATTTGATTGATATTGATGAGAATATTTTGCAGCCAATGGAAGGTAAGATTCCAAAACACACTTGTAGAAGATATGCTCATAAGATTTGGAGATTGTTCTTTGAAAAGTTAAATGAGACTGTAAGATGTCAACTATTCGTTGAAATGATGCGAAGTATAAATTATAGGTCCATCATGAAGATTCTTGGGTTGAGAACATCAGAGGCTTCAAGTGAAAAATCTATTGTCAAGAATCTAATGAGTGCGTATGAGAGTGTGGGTAACACCTCACGTACAAAAGATAGTAATGCAACACGGTGTGTGATTACATCGACTATAGTAAGTAGTCAAACGAGGAAAGCTCGTCTCATTAGAAAGATGAGTCAAGAATTGAGAATTAATAGGAAAACTTTATCAAGAGCATTGGAAGATGCCAAAGAATTGAGGACACTAATTCCAATGAATTATGGGCATTCTCAGGGAGACTACCACGAAAAGATAAACCAATTGTTGAAGCATTGAGATCACTAATTGAAGACTTTTGGAAGAATTACACAAGGGTATCTCTGAATCAAAGGGATGTGGTAAGAAGGAGAATCGGTAGTCAGAACCATGAGCCACATCCAAAGCATTTTTTTGGATGAGACTCAAACACAGTTTTATGGTAAATTTCTAGAGAAGTATCCTCAAATTAAAATTTGTCAAAGATATTTTGAAATGCTAAAACCTTTCTATGTCAAGATAAATCACACACACACTACTTGTTGTTGTAGATTACATATTAAATTTTCTAACCATTTTGATGTTTATAGGTCTATATGTTTAGATATGCATACTAACAATGTTTTGCAGGGTTGTGCCATACGTGCCCCACTGACATCTTCAAGAGACTTCATATCAAGAATTTTATGTGAAAGAGAGGAAGGTCAAATATTCTACAAGAAATTATGCTTGGATGGCACATGTCATCGTTGTGGTGGCTTGCAACATTTGCCAATATGTGAACATATGGAAAGAACACATGCGGTTGGAAAGGAACTAGTAGAGTTTGGCAAGTATAAAACAGTGACATACAATACAAAAAATGGTAAAGAAGCAAAGAGGTGTGAATTGGTTATTAAAAAGATTCTAGTGTATCAATTTATGCCTATATTTTGTGATAGCATAGTGTATGAGTATGCAAGACATGTCCATAGAGCTTGATGGTTGAACTTGCAATTCAAGTTATGCAAGGACACATTTTCGGTTGGTAACATTGTTTCAGTTGTTGACTTTACAGAGAACTACAGTCTACAGCCATAGTGTGAGGTGCAATCACAATATTACAACTCCACACAAGTTTCTATATTTGTGCACATCGCATTTATTCATGTGAATGATAGTATAGAGGATGACAAAAAGATCATAAGGGAGTATAATTTCTATATTAGTGATGATCACACACATTCTACGGAGTTCGTGCAAGGTTGCTTTCAGGTGTTCTACAATGATTTGGCTAGAAGGGGCATATCATTCAGTCAACATATCATATGGTCGGATAACTATGCATCACAATTCAAGAACTCATAGAATTTCTATTGGCTGAGCAGGAGGCATAATTTTACAGGTATTCAACATATGTGGAACTTTTGTGAGGCCAAGCATGGAAAGGGGGAGCATGATGGTGCAGGAGCATGTATCAAAAGAGCCATAGCACGAGAAGAGTTAAAGTATAAAGACAATGCAAAGTTGACAGATATAAAATCAATTGTCGAGTTTTGTAAAGCTTCCATGGGTCCAGGTAATGAAGGTAAGTCTTCAGTTCATAGATTTTTTTGGTTGATAGATGATACTAACATTGCACCATATGAGGACTATTCTACACTAATAGGATCAAGTCAGATGCACTCTTTCAGAAGCTCAATTGCAGGTTCATGGCGTATCCATATGCAAAAGATGTCATGCTTTTGTTCTTCCTATACAATTCAAGCCTAGGATGAGTGCGATTCAAAGGAGTGGGTTGATGAATGACAGTTAAGTTATTTTAGCCCACTTGACATGTATCGACCCCCAACGGCATTGGAACTAACACAGATGGAATCATTAGTTGACTTTGACCACATATCAGATCTAGTTCAACTAGGTAATATATCTATTTGCATAGTTTTTGAAATTCCTAATGTCATCTTACTTTGTAGTGTTTTTGTAATGTTGACTAATTTCATCTAATATGCTACACATATCAATGTAGGGCACATATATGCAGTTCTTGTAGATGAAGATAATGAAGAGGGAACATATTATTACTTATGTCATTGTGTTGAGGCCAAAAAGAAATTGGAGGCCCCAGTTATAGATGGAGAAAACATCGAATACCCTACAGGCTCAGTGGTTATTACGAGAACATGGCTTAGAAGGTACCCACATAAGAGTGTTAATGTTTGGTTGTTTTAGGACTTTAAAATGCATCGAAAGATTCTTCATTACTCGAACCTTGTCGTGGCATCCAATGTTCATTTGATACAATATCAAGGTAGACCTTTGAACAAAATCTTGTGGAAGGTGCGTGAGTCTGACCGTGAAGCAATACTTGACACAATAAAGAGTAGAGCAGACCCGGATGGTTCATTGGATTAATTTGTAAGTATTCACATTGATTTTGTAAAGTCATGTTACATTGAATTGTAAGTATACACATTAATTTGTAAGGTTTGTCTTTTTTTATTTCCTACTGCATTTTTACACATACACATTTTTTACATCATCATGTTATGCTTCATGGGGTTAGACCTAAGTGATGGATGAAGTTGATCTTGAGAATAATGTATAAAATCTAGGTAATGTATAAAATATAGGTGTCTCTAGGTGTCTTGGTTTCTAACTAGATAATAGGTGTCTCTAATTGTGTCTTAGGTATATACGATATGTCAACTAGGTAGATAGAGACTAGAAAATAGGTGTCTTAGGTGTCCTGCATCTACTAGACTACATGTGTCTTAGATCTTAGGTGAGGCCACATGAGCTTCCACCTTCACGTGGTTCACCTTGTCAGTATAGAATATTTATATTTCTTGAAGCTAAGGGAAGCACTTTTTCTTAATAGGAAAACTTTATCGACTTCAGTTACACTAATGGTGCAGGGGCACCTAGGTTGTCATGCCTCCAAGAGGGGTCAAAAAATGAAAGTTTGTTTTGATTGAGTCAATTGTATGTAATAAGGTCTTCTAAGACCATTTCATTTGTTTTTAAGTCACTTTGAGTCATTTGGGGTCAATTTGAGTCTTTAAGTCCTGTTGCAAAAAAGTGTCAATGTTGTCAAGTTGCACAAAGCAACTTTTGCATTTTTGGTGTCCTACTCTTGATGCGACCAAACTGATAGTTTCAACACGTTCGAATGGGTACATTTAGGCTAGGCATGGTTCTATTTTTTACCCAAACATGTCAAAACAGTTTGAGCTACATTGTATCGATGATATCCCTAAAGAGTCCAAAGTGCAAAAAGGCAGCAATCTTTGACGAGATGTTACTAGAAAACTGTCACTTAGAAACATTCCATCTGAGGCAACCTGATTATGTAGAGTGCCTCTACAATAACCTCTCTCAGTTTTTTATATCTTTGAGGCATTTTCCTATGGTGAAAGGTTTTTTGCTGCCCCAAAAATTGTCAGAAGGAGGTAGTGTAAAGTTTCAAAGGGGTGCTTTCGTCCTACTCCTAATGCAACCAAATTGACTGTTTGAATGCATCCAGATGGTTACATTTATGCTAGGTATGGTACTTTTTTTCACCCAAACACGTCGAAACAGTCTGAGCTACATTGTACCGACGATATCCCTGAAGAGTCCAAAGTGCAAAAAGACAGCAATCTTTAACGAGATGTTACTCAAAAATTGTCACTTAGAAACATTTCATCTAAGGCAACACGATCACGTAGAGTGCCTCTATAATAAACTCTCAGTTTTTTATATCTTTGAGGCATTTTCTCATGGTGAAAGGTTTTCTGCTGCCCAAAAAATTGTCAGAAGGAGGTAGTGTAAAGTTGCAAAGGGGTGTAACTTTCATCTTGCTCCTGATGCGACCAAATTGACTATTCCAACATGTCTAGATGGGTACATTTACGCTAGATATAGTCCTTTTTTTCACCCAAACATGTCAAAACAGTCCAAGCTACATTGTACTGACGATATCCCTGGAGAGTCCAAAGTGCAAAAAGGTAGCAATCTTTGATGAGATGTTAATTAAAAACTGTATCACTTAGAAACATTCTATCTAAGGCAACACGATCATGTAGAGTGCCTCTACAATAACCTCTCAGTTTTTTATATCTCTGAGGCATTTGCCCGTGGTGAAAGGTTTTCTGCTGCCCCAAAAATTGTCAGAAAGAGGCAGTGTAAAGTTGCAAAGGGGTGTAACTTTCATCCTGCTCTTGATGCGACCAAATTGACTATTCCAACGTGTCTGGATGGGTACATTTACACTAGGCATGGTCTTTTTTTTACCCAAACATGCTGAAACAGTCCAAGATACATTGTACCGCTGATATCCCTGAAGAGTCCAAAGTACAAAAAGGCAGCAATCTTTGATGAGATGTTACTCAAAAACTATGTCACTTAGAAACATTCCATCTGAGGAAACATGATCATGTAGAGTGCCTCTATAATAACCTCTCTTAGTTTTTTATATCTCTGAGGTGTTTGCCCGTGGTGAAAGGTTTTCTGCTGCCCCAAAAATTGTCAGAAAGGAGGTAGTGTAAAGTTACAAAGGGGTGTAGCTTTTGTTCTTCTCCTTGTGTGGCCAAACTGACATTCCAACGCATCTGGATGGGTACATTTAGGCTAGGCATGGTCCTATTTTCTACCCAAACATGCCAAAACAATCCAAGCTACATTGTATTGGCATATTAAATTATTGACAAATATTGAATCATATAAACACATAGAAATCATTTTAAAGCATAAACTAACTCCTCCAAGTCAAGGCATAGATTAAGGTATGTAAAAGTTGAAATATGCACCTAGAAAAAGATAGCCTCATATTTGTCATTTTAATAACCTCAATGAATTTTAGATGTCTTAGAATGGTTTTCTTCTTCAAGGAACATAATTATAGGTGCCATTCTTATGTAATTTCTTCTTGGGCACTCATTTAGGTGTGCAGGGAGTTAAAGTGCACCTAGATGAACTTAGCCCATTCCTTAGCCTTTCAACACTTTCAAACAAGGGGAGGTCTTTTATCCCTGATTCTTGCCTTCTTCACAAGACTAGGCGCTAGTTGAAGGTTGCTCAAGTGACAATATACGCCTAGATTCTTTGGCTTGTTTTCTTCATTTTTGAATCAAAGTAACATTAGATTTCATAGTTTAAGCTTCCTCATGTTTAGGTGTTGATATGTGATGTTCTGAGCATGAAATAGAGTCTTGATGCTAATAGGTGTTCTCTCCAAGTTGAGGGCTCATCAAAGGTAAAATGAGTTGAAAATTGCACCTAAGGTTTTCATGTTTGTTAATCAATGCTTAAATATTTAAGAAAGTCCCCTTCATCTTAGGCGCAAATGTAAGGTTGTTTAGAGTTGAATGGGTGCCTAAGCTAGATGAAGACTTTTTACCCACCTCATCCTTCAATCATTATAATTGTTCTCAAAAGACATCATCAAAACATGAAAAAACTCCAAGACTTGTAGTTTTAAGTTGATTTCCTCCAAGGTGCCAATGTCAGGTTGTTTTGATGGCAAAGGATGCCTTGATTCATGATGTTGAATCTCCTTCCTTCTAGGTGCCAAAATGGATAGTTTAGACAAAAAAGGCGCCTTAGTATACTTAGCTCATTTCTTGGCAATTTGATGGCTTCAATCACTTGTTCAAACTTATAGGAGACCATTTTACACTTAGGCGCTAGATCTTAGGATTTAGAACATCTTCCTTCAAGGGACCAAAATGAGGTTATTTAGACACAAAAGTGTGCCTCCATACAAGATGCTTATTCTCCTTCCACTTAGGCATTCATTCATGATGATCCAAGTGACAATAGGCGCCTAGACTTCCTTTGGTAAGATTTAGTCATTTTGAAGGTTCTAACACTAGGCACTACAGTTGGAAGTGATTTGAAGTTCATTTTCCTCTAGGCACCCAAAATGGATGGTAGAGACTAGAAAAGGTGCCTAGGCTTCTTTTGACGATTGTTAAAGTCTTCCTAAGTTATATTATGTTATATTAACCCTTAGGCGCAATTGGATGATCTAGGATGACTCTAGGCGCATATCCAAGGTGATATCTTTCTAGGTGCAATCTTCACTAAGTTTAGACTTCACTTTACATTAAGGCGCCAAAATGGATAGTTTAGAGAGAGGCAAAAATGTGCCTAGAGGTATGATGCTCAGTTTGATGTGTTTGATCAACTTTGAGGTTGTTTGGATGATGAAAGGTGCCTTGAGTTCTAGGCAGAGTTTTGAGGTTTTGCAAGTAGAGAAATGCGCCTAAGGTCTTAAAGCAAATTTGTGCCTAAAACTAAAAATCCATGAGGTATGACTTATGGAAGCCTATAGCCCCAATGTTATGTTGCATACTAAAATTAGGTAAGACTCAATGTAATCTCATAACCTCGCCTTATATGCAAGAGGAATTACATTTAATAACCACAATGGTCATCAGGTGCTCATAAGCATATGATTTTGACTATCTTATTCAAAACAACAAACATACTCTTTGCATCCCAATATAGTATAATAACAAGAAATTAAGAAATATTTTCAATTGACCAACTCATAAAGAATATGGATCAGCATACTCATTTGATTATTTTCAATTGAGCAACTCATAAAGAATATGAATATTTTCTGTTCAACATGATGATTCATTTTTTTTTTAAATACAACTTTTATCTTTTAGTTCCAAAATGAGGTTTAGGTGATACTTGAATAACAATAGCTAGCTTTTTGGGTCAACAAACATCCTATGTAATACAATTGAACTTTAAATATTTGAAGTAGCCATCTACAAATATTCATTCAAATGTGGATTTATAATGCAAGTATGGACGCCATAAATAAAAAAGATTTGTATTAACCAAATATCCATATAGGCATACATCAATATCTATCGATATAAGTATAACATATATACAAAATAGCCATATAGGCTTACAAGAATGCCATATAGGCATACAATGTCAACTATATGTAATATAAAATATATTTCCACAAATGCCATATAGGCATACAACAAAGGAACACAATAAAAAGTCATTCCCCTCTGGCTGGTGAAGAGAATAGATCATAGGCAGCCTTTGATCTTCTAAGGGATGGAGACGCATATGTGGGTGGTCTACTATGAACCCGAGGGGTACTCCTCCTATTTAGTTCTTCCTGCATCTTTAGCTGTTACAATAAAAAGTATAGACATTAATATATAGAAATTGCATGTTATTAAAAAGAAACATTTAACAAAATAATCACTTACCACTACCATATAATCTATCTCCTCACTTGCCTCAGTAGTAGGAATAGGCCGTGGTGATGTCATGTCCTATAGAAACCATCCAGATAGAAATTAAACTTCAAATCAATAATCTTTTAATTTTTCAAAAATAAACAACTATAACAATGAAGGTAAATTGAAATTTACTAATTTGCCTCATACCCCTGTCAATGGCATGGAGCTATGAATTGTAGAGGTCACACCATGCTCCATTGCCCTATGAACATTGGGAGGTGTCTCTGCAACCTGCATCATCTGGAAATAAAAGAACATTATTCAATTACAAAAACCATAATAGTGATGCAAATCATGGCTCCTAACATACACACACGTTCATCTAAACATGGAAGTACACACAATAAAGCACACAAGTCACATACAAAAATCTAGTAAGTACAATTCATTCATTAAACTATTTATTTATTACCTCTGTGAAGCTTTGAAGTCCACCACCACTGGTAGGTGTTGTCGTGAAATCTCCAATATTAACCTATTCAACATCCAAAATTAGATATTAGAATACCATTCATATAATGATGCTATTCACATGTCGTATTTATAATTGTTTACTAGTTACATACCTCGACAGTAGATGATGTACTGTAATATGCAGGTGGAGAACCACTAAAAACTACATCAACGCTATGACCCTAAAATTTCATTAAAATCATCAAACTAAATTAGTTAATCTTGCATTTCAAAAATAAAATTTAATAAATTAAATTCAATAAACTTGCTAATATTTACCTGAGTATCAAGGCTGAAAGTCTCACTCAGGAGGGTATCTGTCATCACCATCTGCTCAGCTACAGATGTAGCTTGTGCACTTGTGTCCTAACTGTCCATGGGGTCATAACCACAGGTTGACTTGCAAGTCTGACAAGCATGGGGTGGGACCCTACTCCTCGCACTATCTCCCAACCCACGCTGTGCTATAGGATTGGCATGCTCTATGATGCTCTGGGTCAAGGCACTAATGGACTGAAGTGTATCGACCTCAACACTCTCCTTCACAATGGAAGGGATAGAAACATGCTCATGGGCGGGTCTAATGATTACTCGTCTCACTGGCCCCTGTGGGTCAACATGTGCCCCTGGTCTATCTTGTGCTGACCCCCCACCTCTACCCTAGAAGTCCTGCATATCAAAATAGTTTGGCACTTTATTGAGGACAAATTTGTAGTAGAGTTTCCTCAAAAAGTATTGCAGGACCTCATTATTATTGCATGGAGGATGGCCAAAAACCATCCACCACCTCTGCCCAAAATTGTTTGTGGGTTTGTGAAAATAGAACACAAGTCTAATTTTGTAATTTGTAACTTTTTCACATCTTCATATGATAAATTGTCTGCATAATAGTATCTAAACTCTCTCCTCTTATCCAACCAACTAGATATTTGCTTGTTAATTGAATCTACATTTGATAACATAGATTCAAGAGATTGAGCAAGCATGGACCTATGCAAGGTTGAAGTGGAAGGATCTTTCAACCTTGCAATTATGTCTTCAATTTCTTTTTTATTGTTTTCAATTTGCCTCATTAGATTTTCTTGTGTTCCAAGGGCATGTCGAGGAATGGATGGAGGAGTTTGTTGTTCGAGTTGTTCTTCGACAGGTATTTCCTCTTCAGGATTTTGTGGATTTTGAGGATGAGGAGGAGGAGGAGGTGCATTAACATTTCTTGACAATTAATAAAATTTACATCAAAAATCAACTCAAACCTACCTATTTAGAAATAAATTCAAACAACAAAAAAAAAAAAACTCACTCCTTTGGCCTGCTCGACGTCGTGGTGGCATTTTAGTGACGAATCGATAAGATTTTGGTGTTGAATCAAGTCTTCCAAAATGCGAGCGCGCTTCTTAGGGTTTGTAGGCCATGGGTGTAGAGGAGAATAAAGAAATGAAATGAGATGATAAGCTCTTTTTTTTATTTATAATAAGTCATAACACACTCGCATTATAATGTGAGCGCATTATGGTTTGGTTTTACCGAGCCTTAGGCTTGTCATTACCAAACCATAATGCGAGCGCGTTATAACGTGCTCGCGTTATGTATTATTTTTTTTGAAAAAAATTTGGCCACTTTTTGGCCCCCCAACTTTTTGCACTTAACTGGAGATAGCATTCAAGATGGGGTTATGGATTGAGGAGATCTACTATACATAGCTAGAGCACATTGTTGGTGTTGGAAGAATTAAATGGTTGAAAAATATCTTTTATACCAAGTGAGATTAAGGATAAGATTCATGTCCTTTATGTGAGTTCAATAGGTAGTTTTCTATGGTTTGCACTAGATTAGATATAGGTAAATTGGTGGGAGTATTGAGGGGTATATGTTTCCATGTTGGACAATAATAATTGGACTATGGTGTAGAAGGTCTTAAGGTACCTTTAAGTACACATCTATGTGTTTGCTTTTCTACCTTTAAGGATGGAACTTGAGGAAGACAATGGCTACATAGAATATTTTATGGGTAGAAGATGTAGATAGAAGATGGTTTGATTGAGGGTATGTGATTACCTTGTTTTATGGTGTGGTTAGTTACATGAATGATGGATAGGTTACAGTTGCTCTTTCAACTACATGTTTAGAAGTAGAGTATATGATAGTCTTTGCATGCTTGTATGGAGATGTCTTTCTAGAGCATGTTCAAATACTATGTCAAAATAAATATTCAGTGGGATGTTAGAGTGTCACCAACATGAAAGAGAACCCTACTTTTCATGTGTGGCTAGAGAATAATGATATAGTACTTCTACATGTTATATTTTTTGCAGTCAATCCAATGAGCACAAAGAAGAATGAAAGATGTAAAATGGATATAGGAATGTTTTTCTCTTTATAACAAGCTTGTCTATGGCTCTTTATAATTTTGGCCCCTTAAGTAATGTATACAAGTAAGACAATGTTGAGAAGGTGTTGTACAACTTGGATATTAAAATATTTTATATTTTATAATTCAATAATATTTTCCTAGGGGAGGTTTTATTTGATACTATAAATGTGTTTAATGTTTTGGAACATCTGGGGCTCTGATGTAGGAGCATCCAATGGTGTAAGGGTAATCTTGCATCACCTAAAAAGATGTTGATTCAAAATCATTGAAGTTGTTTTAATTTCTTTCCATAATTAGTATTTCTAGTCCCATAATCACTTGAATAATGATGTAGGACTTTCAATTTTTCCAAACTGCTAAAAATAATAAATTGCTATTTTTAGAAAGTTTGCATTTGGGCACGGATGGAAGCAAAAATTTACAGCAAGCTTCATAAATGAAATATAAGACATTTGGTGAAGGAATCAGGCAAAGGTCATTTGTGAGCTTAAAGATATTAAAGTTTCTGTTTCCCAAAAAACCCTTGAAAATTATTCAAATTTAGGTTTGAGGCACTAAACAGCCCCCAAAATGGGCAGAACCGGTAGAGCGGGTTCTTAGCATAAAGAACTCCGTGAAATTTCCAATGCTTCAAATGGTGCATCAATCAGACACCCAGATCAAAAGTTATGGCTCTTGAAAGTTGACCTATTTTTGGAGGGAGATGCAAATTTTGAAATTTCACTGGTGGCCACCAAAAAAGGGCTATTTATGTCCATGTTTGGGAATCCTTTGGGGTAGTCGAGTTAAGGGGGAAAGTGTAGAGTCAAGAATAGGTGGGAAAATAGAAACCCTAGTAGATTTGGGGTTGCAAAAGGCAGAAGATTCCATAGTCTTGAGATAAGAAGCTATAATGTGTTGTAGCCTATGGAGGATTCATCCTCTAATTGTATTTGAGCTTCTGTAATGTAATGAGTTGTCAAAAATCAATAAAAGAACATTCTATTTTCTATGTACAATTTCTGTTATTGTGTGTTTTATGATTTACTCTCTTCATCAGGCTCATAGAACTTAGTGAACACATGGTTTACTGGACTAATTATAAGATGCATTTAATTAAAGGATATCATTGTAAAATACATCCAATATTCTAAAAAGTAATTAATTCTTACGACACATGTCATAAGTGAGCTTGGAAATTCTTGTGCATTGATTATTTTTATTTTGAGGCACTAAAGAATGGTGGAAAAGGTGGATAGGAAGCTTCTAGTGCATTTCCTCTTTCGTGTTCCTATCTTTTCCATAAATAGGAGTCTTGGGATGGAGTCATTCATCACTTGTTGATCATTTAGTTGAACATCTTGTACTTCCTCATTGTGAGTGTATTTTGGAGCTTGAAGCTTAGCTTGGGTTGCCATTTAAGGCTATCTTGATGAGCATGGAGTAGGATATTTGGCTTTGCTTTGTTCCTGGATCAATATCATGGCAATAACAAAAACATTTTCTTAGTACTTTAGAACAATGTTGCATCTTGCATTGTTTCCTCCATGGTTGAGATTATCAATCTCCATGATAAGGCATAGAGTTTGATATTAGTTTCAATGCTTTGGAGGCTAATATTTTCCTTAAAATGTTTTTCCAATCTCTCTCTCTCTCTCTCTCATGTGATCATTCTATCTTTCATTATTTTTATGTCCGCTTTATAGATTAGTGATACAACTATGACATATTTTCTTCTAGGGTTATTATGGAAGTAGCTTGTGTTATGGTTAATGTAGGAAACTATCTATATTTCCTTACATTTGGTATTCATTTAGTATTAGAAATTTTCCTATGACTTGTGTATTGGTAGTGCTAATTTCCTTTCAAGTATTTAAAGCATGTCTCATTTCTTTAGCCAAGAAACACACAGGATGCTAAATCCCTAGAGAAAATAATTAAAATGTATCATTTCTTTTGGGCTTTAGCTTCATGTAATTTATACTTTATTTAGTCTACTTGTTCATCTAGTTAAATCCCTTCTAGAACTTCTCAGTGTTATTATTGCTATTGAATCAACATTACTAATGGCTTGGGAATTTGATGAAAGGTGTCTACACCTAATACTCACTTGAATTTTTTAATAAATTATTTGGTTGATAAGCTAATATTGCTTTCTTTCTCTTTGGAAGAAATAAGAAACAAATTACATAAGAAATATAGGGGTTATAGGAAGATTATACATCATTGTTATTCTATTTTAATTCCAAGTGTTAGAAGCAAGAAATGTTATTCTTAAACATTAAATATTTTAATAGTCAAAGATAAATTTTTTTTATTTTTAAAATAGGGAGATTATTTTCCACCTTTATGTATAGATGAAGTGATAGTAACATTAGAAGAGTTGCCTTCCTCGAGGAAAGTGGTTCTAGGTGTAAATTTTATTTTAGCACTTCCAAAATTACTATTGACAATTAAATCATTTAAATTTTAGAGAGACCTCATAATAATCAACTTATGTAAAATTAATCCTAGTAAAGGAAATACATTCATATTCTATATTTAAAATTGGGTATCTAATTCGTGATTTAAAATTAAGTGGAACTCACTCAAATGCAATGAAAGTTATTATGATTAGAGTGCAGGAAACATAATTTCCCATAATTTTTGGATGTTCTTTATTTTCATTTTTATAGAAGCTTTGGTAATCTAGAAGACCTTAAAGAGTTCGTTATGACAATGTTGAGTGCTTGTTTGTTATTGGGGACTTGTCTAAAGGGGATCTATATGGATCAATACATTGACACATCAACTAGATAATAAAATTAAGAGTTATGTAAGGAATTTGTTGAATAATTCTATTGAGAGGTATAACTCATAGTTATAGTATGTATTGATGGTGGTATATAATGTCAATAAGTGGTTCTAAAATAGTAGCTAACTATAAATAATAATTTAGATATTCACAATGCTCAAACCTAAATAATAAGCTTTGAAATCCTAAATTATGAAAAAAACCATCAAACATGAAAAGAGATCAAATTTGAGGCATACATAAGTTAAGATTATTGTTGTCCTCAAAATTAGCTATGCTCATTTTGTAGACAACCCCTACGAAACTTGTCTGTTTTGTAGCCTACACTCTAAGTTTGCAAATTGAGGCAAGTTCTCTTGGCTTCATGTGAAGTCATTTGACATTGTAGAATAGCTTGTGACATTCCCCTAGATCGGTTCCTCGAAATTCATGAAAATCAATCAGTTTACAAGCTTGTCAAAATACTAATTTTGACCATTTTAAGGTGTTAGAAAATTTTTAGGTTTCATGTGCAAGGTCGGCCCATTTTGCCACTTTTATATGCTTGTATGTTTATTGTTGAGAAAGAGCATGAGCGGCGATTTTTGCCACTCATGCATCTTTGTTATTATTAGTGTTGGAGCGGTTAAATTTACCACCTTGACATGCTCTTCTTTTTCCCCATGTAGGGGCAGCAAATTTTGCCGCCCATGCATGCCATGTCTTTGTAATGTTGGAGTGGTAAAAAAGGCCACCAATACAAGCCATTAATGTCATGACAAGTTAACTCATGTGACATTAATGATGACCTTTTAGTTTCATTTTAAGGTTTTTAAAAGAAATCTTTAAATCATTTTTATTTTCATCCTTCTTTCTACCTTGCCGTCATTACACACTGGTTCGAATCAATTTGGCAGATCGTGCAATTGTTCTTCATCAGATTTGGACTGTGTTATTCTCGTTTGTTGAGTTTTCAGGTTAGTTTCTTATTGTTTTGTTCCTTGTTCATTTCATACTAGGGTTTCTAAAGAATGGTTAAAATCATGATTAGATGCATTGTTATTGTTGTTCGTCTTTCTATGATTTTCATGATTCTAAAACCCTAGTTTTTTAGTTTTGGATCATTTGTTTAGATTTTTATTTCATTTTAGGTTTTTCTTTTAAATCTCTTTGTTTTTCTTGTTGCATGAGGTATAAGTTTTCTTTTGCTTATCTAGATTTAATGTTTTTGTTTTTATTCTAGAGTCTTATGTTATCGGTGGTAAATATGTTCCACCTAGAACATTAGTTTCTCGCCTTTCCTTAAACTAATTTAACTTGTGTTAGGGTGACAGATTTCACTGACCCTACACGGGTTCTTCTTTCCCTGAGTTTATGTAGAAGTGGTAAATATTACCACTACTACATAGATATGTATAGGTCAAATCGAATGTTATAGCGGTAAAAATCACCGACTATGTATGAACTTTCATGTTCATACCCTAAATGCACTCTTGGTAAAAATCACCATTGGTGCACTTGATGTTTTTTCCTGAGGTGTATGGGTGGCAAATTTCACTGCCCTTACATAAAGAAAACTTTAAAATTCTCCCAACATGCAAAAGTAGTAAAAATCACCGCTCAAACACTTGCAACCTACCTTATCATGCTGAGTCAGCAAAATTTACTGCTTAGACATGAAAGAAAATCTGTTTTATCAGATATGCGGGGTCAGCAAAATTTGTCACCTTGACACATGCCAATTGTCCCTAACATGCAAGGGCGGCAAATTTTGCCACCCGTGCATTCACTCCCTCAAATTTTTCTAACTCTGGGAGATTATCCAAATTGCTTTCCTAAGCCTGCTTTCCTCCATTTTTTTGACCCGCTTGTACTTTATCCCTTTCAAGCTTACTCCTGTGGTCATGATCATCACACGCAATCTCCCTAAATTACCAGTATTCCCCTAATTGCATGATCATGGCTTTTTGTTGCAGTTTCTTCTAAGAATTTGCTCTATTCATCGACATCCTTCTAGTGTTGGTCTTCCAAATGACTGAGCTATCTCTGAAGAAGTCAAAAGTAATGAAGTACAAATACCAAGGTGTTTTTCTGATTACCTCAAATGTTGATGATATTCAGGATATAGAGATTGACCATGTGGACCTGGCTGAATTTGTAGAGAGGACTAAGTCAGATAACCCCAGCCCTCTTATGTAAAAGATTGTAAAGAGTATCATTCACTTGGTGTCTTCATTTCTAGTGGCAGCTCATAATACAGAGTTTTTTCTTCAATGTGCTCATTTATATAACAAAGACACTAGGGCAGTGGTGGATGCAAATGGTAATGTGATCATAAGATTGGACCCAGAGTTTATTGATAAAGTTTTCATGTGTCCTGCTTCTGTTGAGGTTGTGAAACTTGATTTTACTATTGCTCAGTAAGAATATGATAAAAACTTTGAGAAGGCTAAGAAGACAATTAATATCAAGTGGCTTAAGATTCCAAGGCCAAACTTGTCTAGGTGGCCAAGGAGCTTTCCCCGAAGTGATTTATTGAGGAAGTAGGTGATCTAATAACTTTTCTTAGTAGGGTAAGGGGACTAGCTTCTTCTTCAATTTTTCATGAATGGATGTATCCTTTCATCAAGATTGTACTTCAAGGCAAGCAGGCTATCTTTTGGGGTGAACAAATCAATAATGCTCTCCATGAGAAACTAATCAAAGTACCTACTACTTTCAAATTCTATATGACTTCTTATCTTGTGTACATAGCAGCCTCAATGAAGATCTTTCCAGGCTTGACGTTTGAAGGATATAGGAGGGTTGTTTTTGTATACCAATATTATCCATAGCTTACATTGAAGGGTTCCATCCACCATTTTAGGAGGGTAAATGATGCTTTCTTTGTTGTATTCTTATGTCTTTTTGATCCACAGTTGGAACAAAGAAGAGTTTCAGATGAGGCATGGTTAGTGGTAAATGGTTTTGGTTGTTTATTTCTTTAGTTTCCAATTTTCACATACTTAAGGGTTGGCTTTTTCCAAGGCTATCCATATATGTTATCAAGATTTCCTTCTGACAAACTAGTTTTGATGGAACTATGTTGACAAATGATTGTTGCTCACAACAAGCAAATGGAGTTGAAGAAACCAGGATTCAGGTTTCTAGTTGAAATTGGTAGATACTTAGTGTCAACTATAGCAAAGGCTAGAGCTATGGAGACTGAGATGCAATTGGTGACCATGAAGTAGTTTAGAAGAAGACCAAAATTTGATTATAGGGGTGTGAAAGATAAGATCAAAAGAAAGACTCTATTTCATGAGCCAATGGTTGAAGACATCTGGGTTGATTTGAGGACCGAGGAGGAAATCAGAAAACTAGATTATAGTAGGCTATCTCTAGATCAAATTGAGTATTTAGGCTTAGCTGATATTCCTGAAGATATGGTGGATGATGAAGAGCTGGTTGATCCTAAGTATAATAATGAGCAGATTGCTAATTCTCCTCTTCCTCCTATCCAATGGTCTCAAAAGGAATTGACTTCCTTAAGGAAGAGGTTGGAACCTATGTTAGCTAACATGAACCTATGGCTCCAAAGCAGAGGCATACCATTCAAAGATTTTGTAACTAGATATGAAGAAGAGGTTTTAGAGCAAATTGGTGAAAAGGTTGAATTTAGAACAAAGAATAAAAGTGATACTCCAGGTATGTCTAAGATTTCCAAACTAAGGATTAAATTTGTGTCTAAGGGAAAAAAGGCCAAGGTCACAGAGAAAGAGTCAGAGGTGGAAGAAATGGAAGTTGAGGGATAGAGGACTAATGAGCTAGCAACTAAAGAGATGGAGGTTGAAGATAATTCTTCAGGGGAGCAAAGGGAAGAACAAGAGAAAGAGATAGGAGAGGGTCAAGAAGGTTTGCAAGATGAAGTTATGTCTCCACAAAGGGATGTACCACAGGAAACAGAAGTCCCTTCTCATTTGCCCAATGTAGTTTTTTCAGTTCCTTTGTCTGTTTTTCCTACTATCCCAATTTCACCTATCAACATTCCATCTTTTGAGTCTCCATCATCTTCGAGGACAATTTTTGATAATCCTCAAGTTGCTTTTGATAATGTTCTCCATTCTTCTAGACCAATTCCTAGTCTGTCCTAATCATCTTTTGACATTGGAAATTCATCAATCTTCGATCACTTTGTGTTGGGATCTGAGAAAGTTTCAAATGTGGATGTGTCAGGTGCAGTGTTTATTGATACTCCTCCTATTGTTTCTACTTCAAGTGCTGGTGCAATTCCTACTACACCAACAATGGAATCTAATCCAAATGTAAGTACTTATGTGCTTCCTCCATGGCTATCAGCTTATACACCCAAGAGAAAGAAACAAGCCATCTCCCCAGATGATTTTGATTTTGGTAAATTGATACCAGTTACGATTAAGACTCAAAACAAGCCTAAAATACTTTCTCAAGTGTTGGAAGATAAGGGACACAAATTTGTGGAAATTGCTAAACCTCCATAGGATGCCACCATTGAGAATTTCTGTATGAATGATTATTCTATTTCCAGAATTGAACTTGGCAAAATCACACATAAGAGTGTAAAAGCTGATATGCAATCTACATTGGATTCTTTGATTCAAAAGTTTGATAAAGAAAAGGAAATGAAGGATTATTATAAGGCAATGGTAGAACAATTGATTGCAGTGGTGAGAAAGATTACTTTGACTTCTGAATCAGTAACTCCTGAAGTTGTTTCTGTAGAAGACCCTATCATTCAGAAGGTTGAAAAGACTCATCTCAAAGGAAAAGTGGTTGAGGAATATTTGGAAAGGATGTGTGCACAGGGAGTATCTCTTCTTCCAGAGGTAGCTGAGAAGACAGGTAAAATGGAGAAGGTCAGAGCAGAGCTTGATGATTTGGTTGACACTATTTCTCAAGCTATTGAGCATTTGGATCAAAGCTATGATAAATGGATAGAAATGAGGAAATTGAAAATAAATGCTTTGATATCAATTGGTGTTATTACAAATTAGGATTCATACATAGAGACTAAGGAAGCATTAACATATCAGAGCAATGTTTTAATGGATTTGATCAAGGATCTGGAAACTGCCAAGAAGTTGAGTGACCAAAGTGATGTTAGTCTCTTACATAAGTTGGAGGAGTTTCCATGCAATTTGGTATCTAAGGATAATCAATTTCTTCATGTGGATGAGAAGATCCAAGAGTTTGAGAACATGTTTCAGAAGGATTTTGAAGATAAAACCTTTACAGTTTCTTCCATGGATAATATTCTGGACAACCAGTTAACTTTGGATAACCTAAATACCAAGTTAACTAGTCATGCTAAAGAAATCACGATAGTAATGGATGCAATAGTCAAAGCCCAGATGATTTTTAGGAACACTGTCAGTCCAGACAGTTTGGGGATGCAAGCTGCATTTACCATGTATGATGCTCATTTGAAGAAAGAAGGCAGTACAAGTTGAAGCAACTTTTCACAACTTAGTTTATTTTCTATTTTTGATATGTACTTTTGAATTAGTTTTGGACATTTTTATAAGTACTTTTCTCAGATGTAATTACATGTAAAAACTTAGGAAGTCACAAGTCAATAAGGATTCCTATTTTTGAATAAGTCAAAGTAGTTAGGTTTTTTCCTTAATTTTCTGAAGGCCTCTCCCTATAAATAAAGAGGGCCTCTTTTGTAATTATCTATCTTTTATCTATTGCAAAGAAACTCTACCAAATTGGAAAACATATCAAGACTTTGAGATTTTCATGTCTATCAAATTTTTAAGTGAATATTAATATAAGTGAGCAGTTTGAGTATTAAAATTTGAGTTGAATCATATTGTTTTTTATGATATCAATGTTCTTATGTCATTGGTGTTATATTATATTGAATCATTGCTGGAATCGTGGAGTTTATTGAAAATTAAGAGAAGTGTTCTTATTCTGTTTAAATAGACTTTGTGCTATTTTCTCATTGCGGGAGTTTGTGTTTACATTTGTGAGAGTAGAATTGTTTAAAGACTTTGTTATGTAAACTGTTGTGTTCAAGTTAGTTATATCATATTGGGTGAGAGTGGAGACTTTGAGCTACATTTGAATTCAATCAAGTTTATTTGCAAGGAATAGGTCAAGCAATAGAAGACTTTGTGTTTCTATGGTTTGTATCAGCTAAGAAGTTATTAAATATCACTTATGTTGAAGTTATCATTTTGAAGAGAAAAACATCTATTCTAAAAAAAAAGAATAGGATGCAATGAAAACACCCCAAGCATAGTTTTAGTTTTCATAAGTGTTAAAAATTGTTTATTAGAAATAATTCATCATCTAGAGGGAACCTCCCCTTGCTGAAAGGAGAGACTCTGTCTGATTATAGCTGTGGTGATATAACCATTTTGCTATTAGTTATCTAAATGACAAAATATTCACCCAACAATTATGTATTATATAGGCACCTCAAAGTTGATATATCTCAACATTTAACTATTAAACATACAATGATGCTAAGAGGAGGAGTGAATCAACATATATTAGAACTTAACTACTTCATTTGTAGATCAGATTCATTTACTTAGAAAATAGGAAATAAACATACAACACATTCATCAACACCATGACACCAAGGTTTTTATGTGGAAAACCCAAAACTGGGAAAAACCACGGTGAGTGTTAACTCATAATATAATGCTCATTGCTATATAAAAGTTTACAACATTGTTTTAGGGATACAACCCAAGGAAGCTACAACTCCCTGTTGACTTTGTTTTAGGGCTACAACCCAAGAAAGCTACTACTCCCTGAAGAAAACTCACTGCTACAAAGAATTATAATGAAAAAAAAACTTTGAACTGCTATAAGAAAGCATCTGACTCATGCTGATATTGCAGGCCTCTTTTTTGTACAATTACTCCATCATACCGATTCTGCACACTTCATACTTCTCATTCTACTTTCTCACATTTACATTCACATCTACACCTCACAAATGACTTTGGTCTTCTATAAATAGCCTCCGCAACACATCACAACATTGATTAGGTTGGCACCATGAAAATCTTTTAGATGAAATGTGTAACTCTTCAAAGGTTGGCTTCAATACGTATAATATGTTAAGAACACTTATTGCCGACCTCAAGAATTCATGAAAGGATTCAAGGAGCATCACTTCACATCTTTCAAAGTTAAAACAATTGATCAGGATCCACTACATAAAATAGAAACTAGTCTGTTGGTCCAAACAGTACAAACACTGCTAACTATTTATCTTCATACCACTGGGGAGAAGCCAAAAACATCATGTAGACCAAGAATTCAACATTGTACCACCTCAACATCATTCAACCATATTTCTACTAAAGTATCGAATCAATCTATACATCTGCAAGACAAGAGACATGATGAACTACTAGAAACAGAGTATTCCAGACTAACTATGATACTCCACTATTTAGGATCTGGCATTGCGGTATATCAAAAACCCTGAAACCTTTAGAGATGAAATTAAACATCATTACATGCATACTCCTATATCCATACATCCTCATCTATAATTTCCAGAGAAAAACAAAAGCTAGACTAAGGTATACTGGAGTCCAGGGAACAAGGATATACAACTCTTCATTAATTGACTTACATATTGTAATAGGTAAAAAATTAGCTTAATAAGATCAAGCATAGCCATGAAAACCCAACCCTACCATCATCAAAGAATCTAATCTAAATGAAACCAAAAGTAATGCAATTAAAGCACAATATCACCTAGATTGTGTGATTCCTTGTTTATGATGTGGATTGCTTCTTCAACAATGAACAATTATGAAGATAAAAGCTGCCATGATGGATAGATGATAATGATAATAAGCTCAATGGATGCTATGGATGCTCAAATGCTCAATATGCTCAGGATGATAATATAGATGCTATACGAATGCTGGATAGATGTAGTATGGAATGAGAGGGTGTTTATTTAGACTTCAACCAAAATTAATCAATGGTGGAGATTCGGTGGCTATGTGAATGGCTAGGATTGAAGGATAGACATAGATGAATGTAAAGATGAAAAGTGGAGAGAAGATAGGGCTTATGTGTGCTTGTGTACATAAAAAGTACTACATGTGAAAGATATTAAATAAAAGGATGTAGTACCACTTATCTTTTTAAATGAAAGAGGCACACATGTCGGCTCATGAGATAAATGATAAGATAAATTAATTAAATAAATGAAATTTATTTAATTAATTGGAAAGTGGGCTTGTGAAAGGAATTTTTAATTAAATAAATAAGATTTATTTAATTAAAAATAGATAGAATGAAGATAATTAAATAATTGAAGATTGTTTAATTATAGCTTAGAAGAAATAGCTAATGAATTAATTAAATAAATATAAATTTATTTAATTAATAGAAGAAATAGATGGATTAAAGATATTGCTCAAGTGTGTTAGACAAATGTAGATAATGTGTTATGCGATGTTTGAATGGTAATGATAATGAGTCAATATTGGGTGTCTACATTTTGCCCCTCTTTGATACAATGTTCGTTAGAGTGTTGTGTCAAAGAAGATACGATAATTCACTTAATAAACAAGGTTATGCCCCAGTGTAACTGGCAGGTGATGCCCCCTCAAGAGGTAAGCCAGGCTAACTAGGAAGGGCTAGGTTGGCTCGTGATAGAAGAAAAGCTAGGATGCAGGGTTGACACAAAGAAAACAGGGGTTGGGTGGGAACAAATGGGATGATACAGAGGAAAATAGGCTTTGGCATAGAAGAATTAGGGTTGGGATAGAGCTATAAGTAGGTTTGACAAGGGAAAATAGGCTCATTTGTGCTCAGAAAGCTATAGAGATCTAGAGTTCCTTAGAGTTGGTGTACAATGAGAGTTAGAGAGTTATCAGGATGGTGATTCCATGTAGAGATCATCCTGCCGAGCGAGTGAGGACACATGGGCGACCAGAGGGATCAGATGTACTGGTATGTATCAAAAATTTTGCTAAAAGCGTGATTTTGATAGGCTAGAAGTGTCATAAATGCACACACGTCACCATAAGCAACTAGGTCTTAGGATAGGCAGTGCATGTTGCTTGTGTAGGAAAATAGGTCGCTTACAGTAGTTTAGGTCACTTTTAGGCGCGGCTTGGTCGCATATGGAAAAACTAGGTCACTTTTAGTTGGCTAGGTAATATAGAAGCAAAATGTGCATATAGATAGGAACAAGTTGCTTATGGTCAAACAGTAGGCACATAGGAAAATGTAGCTTGCTTAGAAAGAATAAATGTTCGCTTAGGGGATATAGCTCGCTTATAGACGAAAGATAGGTGCAGGTAGAGTTTTGGCTCGCAAATAGTCCAATAGTGATTGTATAGGCAGAATAGATCACCTATGAGCGAGATGTAAGCGCATATGGTAAAAGAGGTCACTTTTGATCAGCAGATAGGCGCATATGGAAAAATGAACCGCTTATGGTAGATAAAAGCTAGGATAGCAATGAACAATCAAATTTTGATAGCTTTGAAGTAGCACAAGGGACTGACATGTTGAATGAAATGATGCAGGATATACTACTGCCTTTGTTATCACGGGAGCCACATCTTAGGGATTTATGGTTGGTGAGATTGCTGGATGCAGAGGAGTGGCTAGTGTTAGAGATCCTCGGGTTAGATCATATGTCAAGATTGGAGCCGGTACAGACACATCAAGGACTGATGATGGTGATGGTGGAGCAATGGATAAGTGAGCATAGTTCATTCTTGTTGCCGACAGGAGAGGCTACAATCATACTAGAGGATGTGTTTCAAATTCTACGGATTCCTATAGATGGGGATCGAGTTGATTATGATCTTGACATGGGTCCAGCTGCATTCAGGAGATTGTTCGGGACACCAAACATTGGAGTAGAGGGCTCAGAGATTTTGATGGCAAGGATGGAGAAGCTATGTGATAGACTGCAGTGAGTGGTAGTGGCAATTATCAAATGGCTAGTGAGAGGGATAGAGCAGTGAGGCTGAGTACGATAGAGGCTTATACTATGGGGCTATGCCAGTAGAGCAGAGGCAACCTAGCTTCAGGTTCATGGAGGTCAGGTGGATCTCGATCAGTAGCGTCAGTGATGGGGCCACTAAGAGATAGGAGGCCAGGTGCAGGACCCAGTGGTGGTGGTCAGGGCGAGGGAGCTGCCAGTAGTCACTAGGGCTACCTTGTGTATATTGTATCATGATGAGGCCTAGAGCCGATTGTACATACATTATTTATGGCTCAACTTGTATATGTAGACACTTGTATATTGACACATGTATATATATATATGATGGAGTATTGGTGATCTATATGATGTTGTAATGGATGCACTGTTGGTATTATAATGGTTATGCATGTTATATTTATTTTCATTGATTATGTATGGATGTTTATGCAAATGATATGAATGGAAATGGTATGATAATGCAAATATGTAAATGGTTATGATATGGATGGACTTATGCATATAGATAGATGGTAATGAGATGATATATGAGAGATTTATGTATGTCTAACACACTTGTTTTGCAGGATACGAAATGTGGATGAAAGACGATGGAAATGATTGATCTTGGTTGAGGACTATAGAGGTGAATATTATAATGAATAGATGAGGAGGATGGACAACTTTTTAAGTAATTGCTCAAAATGAAAAGAAATGCAATCCTTATGTTTGATATAGCATGTGGATGTTATGCACCAGGGTATAGAAGACCAAGGTGTCGAGATATCCAATGCGGAACTAGCATGCTACAATCTTGTCTGAACACATGAGGTCAAGATTTTGAGCCAACATGCACAAGATATGAATAATAGCTAGTGTTGTGAGATGGACTTTGATGCTACAAGCAATGGTTTGAGCTTATCTCCACTACACATAGTGATAGCTTGTTGGTTATATGTATGGAGCTAGTCTTAACATAGAATAGTCTCAAGTGCATAAGATACTGTTTAGTTTCTCAGATGCTAGAGATATTGATATGTAAGATGCTAATCCCAACACGTACAAGATACCAATACACTTAGGAAGAGAATAAGATCATCGCACAAACATGGCATACGAAAGTAATATGACCATGCCCCATTCCTTACTTCATCGCAACATATCAAGATATAGATAGATCAAGGTAGTCTTGATTAGGCATAGAAAAGGAACAAAAGATAAATCAAAAGATAAAACAAAAGATACTATCATCACGTTCTCTTGCCAAATTTAGGTGATCTTAGATGGATTTAAGATGACGCCTTGTTGAGAGGAAAGATGCATCTTGTTGAAGGCTAAAGATGTTGATAAAATGCTATAGCAAATGTTGGCTTAAGGCATGTGGACAAATAGCTTCTGGCTTATTCTTGATTGGTTAAAGTGCTTGAGCTTTCACTATACACATAGTTTGCTTCCTGCTTGAGCAGATCAAAGAGAAGAAGATGGAAGATGAGAGAAGATGAAGATGGGGTGGATCATCTGTACTTGAGTACTGTAAACTTCCTTCATATTCCAGACTACCTACATACCCTGTATCCACGGGATCAAAGCACATTTATAATGAAGATGAGACATGATGAATATGTAATTCTGGGTTTTATTGATGATATGTGTGATGAAAGATAGAAGAATGTGTGATGAAAGATTTAAGGATGATTAGAAGAAAGATGAAAGATGAATGATGAAAAGAAGGGGCTATCATCTTAGCCTAAATCAGAGTGCTTCCTTCGCATCTCAGATTGCCTACATACCTGTATCCATGGGATCAAGAGTTTAACGATAGAGCTAAGATGTAGTTCTTGCTTATTACACTGGATGGGTGATGTTGAAAGACTGATGTGATTACTTGAATGTTTGTTATGGCGATGTCTTGCGATTGTCAGATGTCAGATGAGCATGAAATGATTGCAAAGATATGAATCTTGGTTGCAAATTGTTGTGCCACATTTGTCGTTGGATGAACGCTATGGTTGAAGTTGAAAGTTTGTTGTGTTGTGAGCTAAAGTGTGTGATGTGCTATGAGCTAGAGATAGCAGTATCCAATTCCAAATGAGACTCAACAAATGCCCCCAGTGTGGGATGAGGTTTATTATGAAGGAGCGATGATGGAGAAGGTGTGCAGTCAAGATGCTAAGGTGCCAAAAGAGATAGTTATCGCAACAATGTCTCAAGTATGATAGCTAGCATTGACAAAGACGAAGGTGGAAAGGATATTTATTGTGATGATATGTGGATTATGATATGGACTGTGGGATAGGATGGCAAAAATATGGTAGGAAAAGTGATGATCAAACAAACCAAGTAGACGTGGGAGCTGGTCACTACACATAGCACCTATTTGCCAGGTTTTCACTATGGTACTTATCCAAGGTGCCTGTTTACCAGGTTTTCACCAGAGGATGGATTATTTATCTTAGACTATTATTTTTTTGTTATCCAAAGTGCCACAAAGTGGTTTTCACTATTGGATGAATTTTTTTTTTTGGGATAGTTGATTACACATGGCGCCTGTTTGCCAGGTTTTCACCAAGGTAATAGATAGGAGGGACTCAGGTGTCTAGTGCTATAAATGTTGGTAGTCCCGTTAGAGATGGATGTCATTGCATGGACCATGTCATTATGCTTATAGATGTTGATAATGGATTGTGTGGATGAGAAAAGGATTAGGATAAGGATGATTGAAGGTTCACACAAGGATAGATGGAAGGCTTAGGCAAGGATAGATGAATAGGATAGTGGAGTATGGAAGGCTGCTGCAAAAGCATGGACCATAGGAAGGTGATAGGGGAGATATGTAAGATAATGGATAAAGGATGGAGATATGGAGGTATGTGGAAATGTTATAGAATGAAGGAAATCAGGACCAACGGTTACACACACCACTACATATTAAAGCTTTAGATGGAAAGGCCAGTGTAGGGAGTGAAAGATATGCTTGCTTAAGGAATGGGTGATGGAGTGATGTAGCAACCCACATATACTTAGTATTTTTATGATCTTTTCTTGGCTTGTGGGATTTTTAGATGGAATGGGATGTGTGGAAGGAATTGGAATGATTGGGATTTTTCATTTATGATAAAGATTCCTTAATCAACTTGCTTGCTTGTTTGCTTAGGGACCCAGACCATTTTGGTCGTAGGCTCTTCTTGTGGAGTTATAGGCTCAGCTAGCTCTTTAGATGCACTGGGCTGTGATTCTTTGCTTTGATGCCCTAAGGCATGATAATCTTTAGGATTCTTGGTAGGATTTTTAGCTTTAGAGGTAGAGGCATCCATATTTTTATTATTTTTGAATCCCATGGATTTGATAGAAGAGGTGTTGGCAGAATGAATGGAAGCTTTATGCTTAGACAGTATGTGCATTTGTAGGTCACGATTAGGAATGTAATGGTGCTGATGGATAAGGGGATAATTAGGCATTGGTAGTAATGGAGGAGAGGAAAATGGAGGGATATTAGGGGTTGGAAGTAGTGGAGGTAAATTGGATGGCGGAAGATGTACAGTCACATGATTTTGCAAGTTATAGGATGGTGGTAGTGGAAGAAATGGATGTAAAGTTGATGGCAGGGGTTTAGGAGTTGGAAGAAGCAGAGGTAAATTAGATGGCGAAAGATGTACGGTCACATGATTTTAGGGATTAGGATGGAGTTTTTGATGGAAAATGGTGGACTTAGGATGGATGGAGGAATTACCAACATATTTAGCTTGGGGAGGTTGGCGTTTGACACTAGGACTAGGAGTACTTGGAGAACTAGACTTGAGTTCATCATTAGATGGAGATGAAGGGGTTGCGGAAAGCATGAAGATGGAGGATCCCGGAAAAGGGTCGGTGATATGAAAGGAGGAGTCATCAACGGTATTAGAGTTAGAAGTCTCTCTTACCAAAGAAGATCCAGCTTCTATATTAGAAATGGATATGGATGAAGGTTCTTGCAATGTGTACTCACCAGGGCCATGTTTGATATACTTGATATGGAGATTGGATGGGGCTTTTCTAGTAGAGGGCTTGAGTAGGTCGGATGGATCTATACAAGATGAAGATGGATATGCCTCGGTGTTGATAGGAATATGGTTCAGACTCTGATATTTAGCTTGAAAGGCATGACAAAATTCAAATGGATTGGGATCAGCTTGGATAGTAACCTCAACACCGTTGTGTGGAAATTTAAGGCATTGATGGTATGTGGAAGGAACTGCCTTGAGGGCATGTATCCATGGATGATGAAGGATGATGTTATAAGGAAGGTCAATATCAAGAACCTGACAATGGGTTTCTGTGGTGATCGACCCAACTTGGATAGGCAAGAAAACAATCCCTTCAGTATCTCACTTGGCATCATCATATGCTCTGATAGTAATAACCTTGGAGGTGTCAGCATCTTTCTCAGAATATCCTAGTTGTTTTATCAATTTCAAAGAACATATATTAAGACTAGCTCCACCATCTACCAAGATTCATTTGATATGGCAATGTTTAACAAACACTTCAATGTGGAGGGCTCCGTTGTGTAAAGGGTGAATGGAGGGCTGAAGATCTTTATCAAAAAAGGTTAAATGACAAGGGGCTGCAATGCTAGCGACCATAGATTGGAATTGAGTGATATCAATATCATTGGGCACCGAAGATTCTTGTAAGGCTTTGTCAAGGATAGCTTTGTGAGCAGGGGATATGTGAAGCAACTCAAGAATGGATATGTGCGCGGGTGTTTTTCCAAGGTGATCCAAGATATTATAGTTAGAGAATGGTCAAGGAGGATGAACAGGTGCTCCTTGAATAGTGACTTGACCTCTGCGGGTGGTTACAGCGCAATCAGGTGCTATACCTTGGATAGTAATGGTAGAAATGCAAGCATGGTCAATGCGGCCAATAGTAGATGATTCATAGTTGTACTGAATGGCATTCCCAACATGAGGGTTACCTATTTTGTCATGAGATGGAAGTGGATTCTTGAAAGCCTCTAGATCATAGTTTGATGTTGATTGTTGTTTAGGTTGAGTTGTTGAAGGTGTAATTTTGATTAAACCTTGATCAATGCAATCTTGGATGACATGTTTTGTGTCCTTTAACTCTATGGAAATCGTAATACTCATTTTCTTTGTACCAAGAAACTTTGAAGAGTAGTTCACCATTGGGTGGTGCATTCGGTAAGATAATATCGCCCACTTGGAGAAGCTTTCGAAAGACAACTTCCATAGGTTCCGCTAATGGTGTAAATTGTCAGCGCGGATTGGAAGTTTGTCATTATTGCATTCGTTGAAAAGGCTGTGTTGTTGTAGAAGCAACTTGAATGTTGATGGGAGCTTTCATAGTTTGTATGTTCTTTGCGTCTACAACACCATTGTTGACAACATTCTTATTTTTGTTCTAAAAGCGAGATTTATCGTTGGAGTTTTGAGGATAGTCTTTGTTATCGTGAAAGATCTTGATAATTCCTTTAGCAATTAAAGCTCATTCAATGATGGTTCCTTTGGAAACAAGTTAATCAAAGGTGCTAGCACTTTGCAATTGTAGTTGGAATGATAGCTCAGGATGAAGATTTTGAACAAAGATATTGAGCTATTGTTTCTTAGGAATTTCCCATGATAGTTTTCTAGCCATATTACGCCATCATTGAGTGAATGAAGAAAAGGCTTCACCATTGCGCTGTTTATTGTTGACAAGGTCGTTCATGTTTATCTCATGGTCAATGTTAAAAGCAAAGTGATTAAAACTTATTGACTAACTTTGAAAAAGACTTAATTCCAAGAGGTAAATGAGAGAACCATTCAAGAGCTTGTCCTGCTAAACTTCGAGGAAATAGTCTCAAAAGATATGTATTGTCATAAAAAACATCGAGACATGCCACAAAGAATGCCCTAAGATGATCTTCCAAATTTCCTTTTCCTTTGTACTTGTCAAATTGTGGAATTTTAAAGTGTGGCGGAAAAGTTGTCATATGAAGAGACTTGTCAAATGGATAAGCGCAAATGTTTTCTAATGAAAATATCTTCTTGCCTTGTCCTACCTCCTGGTTGATCATTTGTTGAACATCCGTTGAAGATAATTGTTGTTGTTGCAAAGGGGGTGAAACATGGTATGATGTATATTGATGTTGCTATTGTGGGATATATGAAGCCATGACCATTTGTTGAGGTTGCGTACTCACAATATATGTCAAAGGATTGGGATGTGACACATATGTGGTTGAGGATTGCTATCCTTGAGGCACAAGCGGTGGTTGGGTATATTGTGATGAATGGGCACCAAGATTTTGCATCACATGCGAAGTGGAAGATGGATTGACACTAGTTAATGGTTGGAAAGTTGGAGTTGGATTTGTGACATGGTAAGTGATGGAAGGATTGGTAGATAATAGGAAGGATGGACACTTGGGTTTGTATTTTGGGCAACATGGGGATTGATATGTGTCATGTGTTGGGTGACAATAGGCAAGCCTTGGGTAGCATAAGATGGATTGATGGTGTGTGAAGGATTGGAGGAATATGATGGAATGGATGTAAGTTGCTCAACATAAGTGACCGTAGAGCTAGGATTGGCTTGAGAAATGATAGGAGGGTCACTCATATCAATAAGACTAACATTGGGATTATATGGTGTAATGGAGGGATTAGTAGAGATAGGGATTAGTAGAGATAGTGGAAAGTGTATTAGTAGTTGGTATATGAGATATGGTATTTAGATGGGATATGGCAGGTTGTGATGGTCGTGAAGCTTGGACTATTAGTGTTGTTGGGATAGTTTGGGAGGCTTGCACACTATGGGATATGGGAATAGCTTGTGATGTTTGGAGCATTTGCGCTTGGGCCACATGGATAGCTTGTGTTACTTGAGGCATGGAAACGATCATGGTAGGAGGAGTATGTTGAGGAACATGGAAAGGTGGAATGTTTAGATTTTGTGAAATGAGAGGGAGCACATTGGTTGGTGTTATCAATGGTTCTAGAGTGTGCTCTGAGCATGGTGGATCAAATGAAGTAACAATAGGCAATGAAAGAGATGTGGTGGAAGATAGAGCTTGTGATATGGTGGGGGAAGGTGTGACTATAGCAGATGGTCCCTTTGCAACAACAGCGGGAGTGTTTGGATCATTCTATCTAATAGCAGATATGTCAAAATCTCTTGGTAGTTTAGCACCCATGCGAGCAAGTTGCAAGAAGTAGTGATTAGGCTCATATAAAACATGTCTCTCAACTTGATCCCACACATTGGTGTCCTAAAATTCTGATAAGTCTTCTTGGGATTGTTCTTCAAAAGTCTCCAAAAATGTTTGAGGTTGTACTTGTTGTGAAGATGTCTCTCTAATGGTATACCCATGAGGCATAAACATATGAGGAGGCATACCAGTCATGAATTGAGTTTCGTCTTTGAGAGGTGTTGATCTAGATTGTTGCATCTTAATGCCCATCTCAGCTTGCAATTTAGCTTCCATTTCAGCTCATAATTTGGCTTCCATTTCAGCTCTATATTGACTCCTAGTTTGAGGCATGATGTTGATATTGAAAACTGAAGTTTAGCTCATCAAAGTTTTGAGACCCAAAAGAAAGGTGATAGTTTGCTAGTTGGTTGGTTGTTGATTGCTTTGTTGTTTTACTTGGTTGTTGATTTGCTTGGTTGGTTTGCTTTGGTTGGTGTGTTGTGCTTGGTTGGTTTTCTTTGTTGATTTGTTGTTGGCTAGTTTTCCCTAGAGAATAGCTCACACACTCAAGGAAAAAGTTGTTTGTTAAAGGTTGCTATGTTGTTGATGTTTGCTGAAGCTGAAGCTAATGTTTTGTTGATGGATCAAAACAATTGGTTTGATGTTTGGTTTGCTGGTTTAGGATCTCAAAAGGATGAAAAGCTCATGAAATGTGATTGATTGGTAAGCTCAAAACAGGAGACAAAGTCTAGGTATCTGCTAATGATTAGAGATAGGTCTGAAAGCTAATGCTGAAGCTAAGCAAGCTAGATTTGTGGCTAATTCGGCTGAGTCACTAAGATTTGCTGGTATTAGACCACATGTGACAAGTGATAGCTCATATGCGACTCAGAAAAGGCTAAAGGTGACTGGTAATAGCTCAAATGTGGACTGGTTTAGGTTCTGACAGTAGGTTACAGTGTTAACCAGAGGCGATCCAATTTTTCACAGGCTATAATTGTTGGCTCAAAAGTGATTTATTGCTGATCGGAGGCAACACAGGCTAAACCAAAGGCAACAGACTGTTGTTTAAAGGTGAACTGATTTAGACAAGAAGCGGCTAACTATTGCTTAGATGTGACTCTGTTAAGGCAAAAAGTGGGTAACTGTTGTTTGAAAGTGATTCAGTTTAAGCGAAAAATGGTTGATTACGGTTTAAAAGCGGTTCTATTATCTGTATGTGGGCAGTTTAGGCTTAAAAGTGACTGTGTCTGTCAAGAAAAGATGTCTAATTTGTGATTTTTGACAAGAAAATAGTAATTTTAGTCACTCATGTTTGCACAAATATAAATTTTATTGAAAAGATTTGAAATTATTCCAAAGCCCTAAAATCTATATTAAGTGCAATAGAAACAGATTACGATAAAACTATAGAAACGACATAAAAATAAATGTTACTGAGTTCATTTAAATGTGGTTTCTCAAGATTTTTGCATAACTCCAATGTAGTTTTGGCCAGGGTCGATAATTGAAAATGAAATAGGTTTTATAATGTTTGGATAAAAGTTGGTTCAGATGGTTAAACGGTAAAGTAGTTGAATGGTAAAAGGTGGTTAGGGTAAAGGTAGGTATTTTACAGGTTTGATTTTCATGAATAAGTTTTAGGGTAAGGTTTAGGTTAATAATAAATTATAGTTAAATTTAATTTATTATTAACAAGAGGTTTATAAGTAAATAATAAATTAATTTTAATTTATTATTTATGGGATATGTCAAAATGAAGGATTTAATTAATTAACATTAATTAAATCACATGTGGGTAATAATAGATTAAATGGGATATTTAGGGATTATTAGGGATAATTATGGATTTAGGGATAATGAAAAATTTAGTCAATTTTGGATGTCTACAACTCACACTCACAACAATCACAAACTTGTACAACCTAGGCTAGGAAAGGACTATATTTGTTGAATCACCTGGCCATGCTTATTCAAAGTGGATAGCTTCAGGATCTTGGTAGCACCAGCTCCCCTCCACGGCACACACTTCTCACACATACCAAGATCCAGGTTTCCTATAAGGCCTGTCCCTCACCAAACCTTAGGATTATCCCTGCTATCTCTTCTAAGAACCACATGAATTAGGGCGGCTTCAAAGGTCCCACCTTTTGCATCAACAAATAGAGGGTTTTTGGTTACTACACAAAGTTGCTAATAAGGGCATCTGTTCAGGTGGCTATACATGCGGCAGTGCTACTCTCTGTTGTGGAGTCTCCGAGCATTCAAGGGTTACACCTTGGAGGGTTTTGGGGGAGGATGGTTGTCGGTATAACACAACAACGCTTGTTGTTTATGGCTTTCGACACAAACGCTTTTCTTATATAGTGGTTCGAAAGGACTTGGCTTTAGCCTGTTACCACTTGGGTTGTATCCCTTCTAACACCGGGAAGGCAGGCCCTCTAAAGATAACAAAAAGTTCTCATACACCCAAGATCCATTTGATAGGCAAGGGGAGAGGATACTTTTGTTATTAAATTTGGGTTACAATCAATCACATGCAAGAAATCAAAAAAGATAAATCAAGCACAAAGCAAGCAATGATTCATTTTAAGCACCAAGCCCAAATGTTTCTGATTTAGTGAAAAACCACAAGTCTTGGACCAATCAGAGCTACAACAGATATGTTAGTAGTCTAATAACCTCCTTTTCTTGGACAATCGATAAGATGCTGCACAAATACCCAATTAGTAGCCAAGAAAACAAACTACAAGTAATACAGACTGAAAGCGACATAGTTTACCAGAGGCGATCCACTGTCAGTCAAAAGTGATCTCTATTATGTCATAGGCGAAGTCTGATAGATCATAAACAGTGTGAACAGATCTAGCTGTGAATTGTTAAAGGTCATAAGTGGTGTGAAAAATCTGGAAGTAGCTGGTTATGGCTCATAAGTGACCTGGATCTGCAAAAGAAACAGTGTGCAACAAAAACCCTAGTTCTACAATAAGTGATGTGGTTAGCTGAAAGCAATCACTGTCGGATCAAAAGAGATTCAATTAAATGCAAGAGCGACCACTGATAGTACAAAAGTGATGCAGAACAAACAAAAACCAACCACTGTTAGTATAAAAGTGATTCAAAAAATGCTACAGACGACAGATTTTAGCTTAGAAGTGACGTAGGTATCCAAACAGTGATGGTTTTTTGCTCAAAAGTGACTGGAACTTTCCATAAGTGCTCGAAAAATCTGATCTTCATAAAAACAAATTCAAATAGCAAAGTTAATTAAGGACGTGAGTCCCATTGAGCATGCAAAAATGTGATAGGTAAAAAATTAGGTTAATAAGATCAAGCATAGCCATGAAAACCTAACCCTACCATCATCAAAGAATCTAATCTAAATGAAACCAAAAGTAATGCAATTCAAGCACAATATCACCTAGATTGTGTGATTCCTTGTTTATGATGTGGATTGCTTCTTCAACAATGAATAATTATGAAGATAAAAGCTACCATGATGGATAGATGATAATGATAATAAGCTTAATGGATGTTATGAATGCTCAAATGCTCAATATGCTCAGGATGATAATGTAGACACTATACGAATGCTAGATAGATGTAGTATGGAATGAGAGGGTGTTTATATAGACCTCAACCAAAATCAATCAACGGTGGAGTGGCTATGTAAATGGCTAGGATTTAAGGATAGACATAGATGAATGTGAAGATGACAAATGGAGAGAAGATAGGGCTTATGTGTGCTTGTGTACATAAAAAGTACTACATGTGAAAGATATTAAATAAAAGGATGTAGTACCACTTATCTTTTTAAATGAAAGAGGCACACATGTCGGCTCATGAGATAAATGATAAGATAAATTAATTAAATAAATAAAATTTATTTAATTAATTGGAAAGTGGGCTTGTGAAAGGAATTTTTAATTAAATAAATAAGATTTATTTAATTAAAAATAGATAGAATGAAGATAATTAAATAATTGAAGATTGTTTAATTATAGCTTAGAGGAAATAGCTAATGAATTAATTAAATAAATATAAATTTATTTAATTAATAGAAGAAATAGATGGATTAGAGATATTGCTCAAGTGTGTTAGACAAATGCAGATAATGTGTTATGCGATGTTTGAATGGTAATGATAATGAGTCAATTTTGGGTGTCTACACATATCTTGTGTGGTACCAGAAACAAAAGATATTTGTGTGCAGTTCAAACTTGAGGTATATTGTAGCATGTAGAATCTCTGCACATTCTTTTATGTCTAATTTGTATATATTTCATCTTCCACAAATACTCAAACATGTGTTATGAGGCTTTCGGAACAGTCTATATTACCTCTATTACTTGAATGTTAAACTTGCAGACCACCAAACCATTTGAAGCTTCAATGTAGCATACCTTATACATCCCTGAGCCTGTCCTCAAAACTGCATGATCAAACAATTTCTTCTAGAGGAATGCGAAGCATTCCACTAGGTCTCTACCATTAATTTTCCCTGTCTAAGCAGTGACTGACCTACTTTGTCACTTGTAACTTTTTCTGTTGAAGGTGTAGTGACTTAAAATTTTGAATATATCATGTTAATGCCAGGATAAACTTATCTTCTAGACTGCAAGACTAAATCTTTCTTTGTGAAGAAATGTAGACCAAAACATCGTGACTCTATCTTAGGATATGCACTATGAATGCCTTAGTCAAATTTTTGCTACTTATTACTAAGTATGGTACTCTAGGCTAATGAGATATACATGTAGGGATATAGGAAACATGTTAGGACACAAGTGTTTACCTCCACATCATGCATAGACAGAAGATTGATCATTGCATCATACTTAGACAATTTTCTCTTCTTCTAGATTGGTTTCACTCCATCTACTAAGTCTTCATGCTAACCCCTTGACTTTAACTAAGTCAAACCATCTCTCTCAAATATTCCACTATCCATCAACTTCTCCTTTTTCTAAAAGTCAAACCATCTCTCTAAAATCTTCCACTGTCCATCATCTTCTCCTTCTATACACAACCTTTGTACAAGTTTGTCTTTATGTTTCCATACACTATGTTGACATCAATGACAACACCTATTGCCAACATTAACATATTTTTATATTTAAAGTATTTAGGATAATTTAAAAGAGGTTATTCTTAATTATTAAATAGTTTACAAATAAAAAGTAAATGTTACCAATCTAAAGAGCTTCATTTTCTTATCTCCCAGATTCCATTGTCTATTCTAACATTGGTACTTATTTCCCATAACAGTGAATGGGGTTGGGCTTAATGGCAAGGCCATAATATTCTCAAGATGGAGATCCAAGTTTAAATTCCCCAAGTAACACCTATAGTTGGAACTTAAAGATGTGTCTCTTGGACTTCCATGGTGGTTCTATTGGTGGTTTCTAGTGTGGTTCTATGTGGTGTCTCTTGGTGTTTCAATGGCTCTTAAGTGGATTTGTGGCTCTTGGACTTTTGTGGTGGCTTCATTGGTGGTTCTATGTGGTGACTCTTGGTCTTCCAATGGCTCTTAAGTGGATTCAAAAGTGTGTGTAGCTCTTAAGTGGACCCTACACTCTAATGTGGATGGGGAGGAGGTCTCCCTTGTGACCTCCGCTAGAGTGGGCTAGCCTAAATATCCTTACATTACCAATAAAAAAAATTATTTCCCATAACAATAGTTTTACTATGTTGAGACATTTAAAAAAAATAGTATTATTGGTATCATATAGTAATTCATATTAGTCCTAGAGAATGGTAAATTTTATATGCACGTGTGGATTATAATGGGTGAATAAAAAAGATTCAAATATTTAAATTGCATAATATTACAAAATCCCTAGATTATGTGATATGGCATAGCTTTGGTCATGTGTTTTCAAAAAATGTCGTTGGATTCTTGAATTTGACCTCAATGGGAACAAATAGCAACACCATTGTCTCATAGGAATTGCACTATATGATCTCTTGGAATGCTTTCTCCCCTAATATTCATAGTTTGGGAAACATAAGACTACTCAAAGAGTTGATGAGGAAGGATTCTATGAATTATAATTGAATTTTTCCTTTCAAAGATAGTCTAGAGTGTGTTAATGATTAAATTAAATGCAAAGTGTCAATTATTAGGAAAATGCATTTGGAATTGGTAAAATCTTTGGATGAATTTAGTCATTTTATTTAAAAGGAAAAATTGTAAACGTTCACATTGAATATCAAAAGGGATTTATTTGAAAACAAAAGGAGAAATCTGGAATACATGTGAAAAAGAAATGAAAGTCATTTTATTCAAAATGTCTTGTATTATTGTGGTTTTGAGTGGGAAATAGAAAAGATGGCTTTTTGAAAAGTGAAATTTGTATAAAGTGAGGAAAAGAGTTCATTTTGAATTTATTTTATGATTGGTTCTTGCTTGAATATTTTTTCTTCATATTTCTTGGGTGGTTGGATTGGGAAATTGGCTTGGATTTGTGTGGAGGATTGCTTGCTTGACTTTTTTTGAAGAAGATCATCTTCATTAAAATACTCTCTACATTCTTGTTTGTATAGTGGATTGAAGGTAAGGATTTCAAATTACTTTATACTTTTTTCATGCCCACATAAGTGGATGTGTATGAAATTTCATTTTGTAGGAATAACTATATTGGTGGATTCTTGAAGTGAATGAAATCAATTTAACAACCTCAATTTATTATTTTTTATATTTTTAATTTTACACCCCAACTATGGTGATTTTTTTGCAAAAATATTATGCCATTCAAAAAGAGTGTGTTTGAGACCTATAACTTCAAAAGAGTATTCTTAGAAAATAAAAAATTTAATGTTCAAAAAAAATTATTTATTTTTACCATTGAAATTTTGAGTTTTTAGAAAAAGCTTATGTCTTGAAAAATAAAAATAAAAATTCCACATTATTTTGTGATTTGTATTTTGTAGAAATAAAGCTCCATTAGGGAAATTAGATGGCAAATCATGTGGGCCTATGTGTGCCATGTCTAGACCTTGATTTCTTTACCATGCATTTTAGTGTGTATTTGACTATGTGGCCCTAAGATTTGAGGGCTCTAGGCTAGGATGGAGTGGACTCTCATTACCATCTAATTTTATGGTAAGATAAGATGAGGCAATGAGAGGTTAAGGTAAAGAACTAATTAGAATAAATAATAATTTTACACTATAAACCATTAAAATGATGTTATCCATGAGAAACATTATATGCCCAAGAGGATATGTGGAAGGACTATGAAGGACATTGGGTTAGTTTTACATTAAATACTACCATTGTTGTCGAGGATCCCCATGGTATGAATGCATATTCCTCAATCTCTATGTGGTTCTTGATACCTATCTTTACACTCCATTACTAAATCCTATGATGACCCTCTCATGCTTCTTTGTACATTAAATTTTAAATCCAATGTCTTCATATGATCCAATAGTATATTTGTTGATTAGTGTATTCTTCCTAATGTTGTATGTGTTGTATTCTTGTCTGACATTCCTAACACTATGTACCTGTCTGAGTTGGTCATGTGCCATACAAGTTGAGGTTGGTGTCTATGTTGGATGACTACCCAGTCAGTTGCCTCCTAGTTTAGAGAAATGGGCTAAGGTTTCAACATGGTTGGCTAGTGTTGAACCACCATTGGGAACCCGTGGATCCTTTATAGAAGCTTAGGAGTGTGTGCTAAAGGAGTTTCATGATTTAGTGTTACACCTTTTTATTTTTATGCAATTTGAATAAAATGTATAATTTGGGAAATTGGAATCCTCATTTTTAAAGTTATAATTATTATTTTAGACTAGTTTGAGTGGAATGCAATATACCCACATAAGTGGTGAGAGATGTGTATTTACTTTTGGTATGTCTTGACATTGGTGTCAAACATTGTATCATGTTTCTTATGTTTATCTATGTGATAGAAATGTGATTTGAAAAACCTAGTTTCATATTCTTATTGAATTAAACATGCAAGCTAATGTAGATGTAATGTATGCTTGATGTAGATGTTAAGTATAATTGATGAAAAATGAAATGATGTAATGGATGGTTAGAAATAGTATCTTATGTGGTGGTTGTATCCCTATCTTGCTTACTATTCTTATTACATGCATGTACCCATGTCTATAGGTGAATAAACATACATGGGTTTAGAGATTTAATGAAGTCTTTAAGAATGTTCTACTTGTCCTATAATTGAATTTAGGTGATACTTTGAGATGCTTGCGAGTTATGACACATGGTGTTAGGAGTCATGCATATTGTTCGGACAACTAGTCTAGAGTGAGTCAGGTGTGTCATTGGGTTCCCTTATCTCTCTAGTATTCTTACTACACAATCCTTAGATCCATATGTTGATCCTATTTAATAGGAAAAAGGAAGAGGATGGAAAATGGGTTTTTAGTTTGAAGGGTAAATCCTCCTTTCACTACAAACATTCAAGGGCATATCAACTGAGTTGAATCTCTACTAAGTGAGAGCATTCGCTTAACAGGTTGGGCTACCACTTGGAATGATCCAAAAACTTAGATGTTATCAATCAATATCTCAATTTAATGTTCTAATGCTCTTAAAACCCTAAGTAGGCAAAACAGTAAGAAAATTGATGAATTACGACAAATCATTTCAAAATAAGATAGTAGGCAGAGATGAATAACTAAACATTTTTTGAAGTTCAGAATGTGAAATAGTTGGGGACACCTCCACTAGTGCCCCTGTCCAAGGTACTATTTTCTATACAAAATTTGGATCTCTTCCCGACACTGATATTCACTGTATCTTGTGTTTCTGCCCTGGAAGATGTAGAGGACACCTCCACTAGTGCCCTAGTCCAATGTCGGATGTTCTTTAGAATGTCGGAAGCTCTTCAGATGTTGATTATCACTTTCCAAATTGTTTTTGTGTTTGCAAATTCAAAGGACACTGCCACTAGCGCCCATGTCCTGGAATGTTTAACTCTGTCTTCTTCCTTTCAGATCTTGAATCCTTATCCTCTACAACCTCCTTTTGTAACTCCACTCCATGAAACTCGGTACCTATAACCTGCAATAAAAAAGGAGTGTGGTTGGGGGTTGTGGTGTTTAGAGGCTTGCCTTGGTCAAGCCCTAGAGAGACATTGAAGTCTTCCAAACACTGTTGTTAGATGAGAGTGCATATCCCTGTGGGATAGAAGCAAAATCCAAATGATAAATGATTGAAAACACAATAGATGTCACCTTCAAAGTGTAAGTTTCATGGAAGGAAGATGTTCTTTCATGCCATGAGGAGATGGACTCAAATCCATAATCACAAACATAATAACAACAAAATACTGCTCTGCAACACAATGAAAGCCTTAAATCACTTTAGCATAAGATCACAAGTTCACAATGTCCATCTAGTTTGCAAATGAAGTCCTAAACATGCTTATATATGTAACTATAAACATTCCCGCTAAGAATTTCGTAATTCAAACTTTAGATGTCAGCATAGAACCTAAGTAATGATCATAAAATTGACATTTCAATTTAGGGCTGACCCAAAATAGGGCTAGACTAGGGCACTAGTGCCCAAGTCCACCCTCCCATTTTTGTTTAAGGATTATCAAAATAGCACCCCTAGGTTGTATTTACCATAAGACTTTAGGGTTTTTTCATCGAGATTCACAATTATCATGCAAGATGCTCTAAATGCATTCTAAGGACCCAAGAGCTAAACCTTAAGAGGGAAAAGCCCCCAAGGGGATATTTTTTGACATAACATTTAGCCCTGACTTTAATGTATGTATAGACGCAAGATCAATACATGCATTAAAGTAAGGTCAACAAACACAACAAACACGCCAAGCATGGTGAGGACACGCCAAACACATTCAAGACAGTAACAGGCACACAAAACATGGAGAAGATAGATTTGAAGACACATAAAACACAATGAATATAGTGAATGCAGTGATTATTTCTCTTTTCACTTTCTCATATATGAAATGCAAATGCAAGTACGTGGAAAGTAAACACACAACCCAAAATGTAGGACGAGCTCATCACGACCAGTCTTGAAACTAAATAAGGTGCAACAGACACACAATAAAAATATTAGAGTGTAGGAGGAGCTCATCACCACCAGTCTTGAAACTACACTTGAGAACAAACACGCCATACAAATCCCAAAGCATAGGAGGAGTGGTACAGGAGCACCTAGTTGAGTTCATGCCTCCATGACACCATTTTGTTATTTTGGTTTAAGTTTTGGGTTTTGGTCATGTAATAAGGTCTATTTAGACCATTTTTAATGTAATAAGTTTCATGGGGTTAGTTTATATATGAAAAAACAAGTTAAAAAGCTACAAACATGACATTTTTAGTGCGTTTTGGGGAAGTTAAAAGGTCAAGGAGGTGAAAAGGCAATAGAATCAGTTGTTTTTTGGTAGAATGATGTAAATATGGGAGAGAATGTTTGAATAGAGGTGGAGAAGTAATAAGTTTGAAGAAGAATCAATAAAATCTTTGTTTTTCCAGTTGTTTCAGTGTTTTTTTGTTGTTCCTGTGACTTGTACGACCTGGTACAATATGGTCAAGTCTGAAAACTAATTGCATGTGATAGAACTATGAACTAGCTTTCATTTGAGCCTAGTTTGGTTGATTTTGATTGGATTTTAAATAAGTGGTAGCACATTTTGTGAAAACTACCTGTAAACTGAGTTAGCTAGGGTTTGAAAGGAAAAAGATAGAATTTTGAGCCATTCCACTAGTGGAAAATTATGAAAATCGGTGGAATGGAGGGCTTTAGTATTTTATTAAAGATTTTGAAATTGGGTATTGCAGGAAATAGATAGAGTTTTGGGCAAATTTCAAGCAGTCCTAGCCTAATATCTCCTTGTTTTAGGCTTGTTTGTGTAGCTAGAGGTAGGGTTTGGTAAAAAGACAAGATGGGTATTGCTCTAGTTGATGAAATCTACATTTTCAGACCCCGTGTTACCTAAGGAGAGTCCTGAAGTTGGGTTTTGTGTTGTGGGTTTTGGATTTTTCATAGTTGCTTTATAAAAGAGGTTTAATTTGGCCTAGTTGCAGCATAACAGTGAATTATTGGGGTCTTTGTTCTAAAATAACCATAGCCCAAAATTGGATATGTTGAAAGGGAGCCAAATGGGTATCTGAAATGGTGAATAGTTTCTAGGTTTATGACTTTCTCCAAAAGAGATGATTAAAAAACTAGGTTTTGAGGGCTACAAGGCATGGTGAAGGTTTGGGTGAGAAACCATCAAAGTTGGTTCATTGTGCTTGTGTTGACATACTCCACCTACTCTGCATCATAGTGGTATCAGAGTTGAAATAGATCTGGGCAAGTGAGTTTTTAGAGTTTATGTGTTGTCTTTTTGCAGGTTGAAGGAAGAACCTGGATGCCAAAAGACTAGGTAGTGAGGAAAAGAAAGGAGACATAGGTGAGGTATCACAAAGACAAGAAGAAGCAAGGTGAAGGAGACTTGTTTGAGGAAGAAGAATGGATGTTTTGTGGAAAATAGTCTGTGTAGATTTGCAGAGTAAGGGTTAACTGGATAAGACACAAGAAAGAACAAGAGAGGAAAGTGAGACAAAGAAGAAGAATGAGAAGGTCAAGCAAATGGATGCTGAGAAAGAGATAGAAGAATTGAAAGAAGCCTTGAAACAAACAAAAAAAGATATGGAAATAATAGATCTAGAGTTCCAAATGAAGATGCAACTTCTTGAGAGAGAACAACAAGAGGGTAGTTGGCATTTACCCATAAGGAAAAAGGTGAAATGACCCATCAAGAATATCATTAAGAGAAGAAGGCATGAGGGGATGATAGAACTAGACCTTGAAGAACCTTTGCTGATGAAGGAAGAGAGAAATCCAATAGAAGAGGAAGAGGTAGATAATAAAATGGTGAGTTAAAATATGACTGTCATAACAACAAGTAGGATTGATCAATTACCATTAGAGGTTCAAGATTTGTTGCGAAAACATGTTGATGTGGTAATAGATGATGTTTCAAGGAAAAATGCCAGTTCTCATGCAAGGTTTCCAGAAGGGGAAGACAAAGCTTTCAAGGTTATTGAAGACACTCCACATTTGTAGTTGGATTATGAAGGTGCAAGCTACTATATGTTTGCATTGATCAGGCAGATTGGTGAAAATGTAGTTGAGGGGCCCAATTTCAAACAAGGGGTTCCATGTTTTGTTTTACAGGTCTGGCAGAATGAGGTATCGGAAGGTGGATATGGTGTTGATCAAGAAAGTTGGTTGGATGACATGGCAAGTAGAAGCAAGCAAGGAATACACAAATCTCTTATTGTGATTGTAGCCTTAAGGAGGGATAGACTTAAATTCAAGATGAAGTAGACTATGGAAGAGGAACAAGGTGTTGTGGTAGTGTATGTGGTTAATCAGGGAAAAAAGGATCAGTTACAAGGTAGAAAGATAGATGGGAAACAAGTTTGTATTGACAAGATGAAACACCTTTGCCAAGTGTTCAAGAAACCCAAGGTGAAAATGAAAATAGCATGGAATTGTTCCAATGAAGAAAAACTCTAGAGAATAGAAGACATCAAGCAAGAGAGTTCAAAGGTGGATCCTTGTTACTAAACTTAATTCAAGAGGGACTTGAATTCTTCTTTCTCTAGGAGTATGGTGCAGGAGCACCTAGTTGAGTTCATGCCTCCATGAGACCATTTTTTTTATTTTGGTTTGAGTTTTAGGTTTTGGTCATGTAATAAGGTCTATTTAGACCATTTTCAATGTAATAGGTTTCATGGGGTCAGTTTATGAAGGAAAAAAAAAGTTAAAAAGCTACAAAAGTGGCATTTTTAGTGTGTTTTAGGGAAGTTAAAAGGTCAAGGTGGTGAAAAGGTAGTAGAATTAGTTGTTTTTTGGTAGAATGTATGTAAATATGGGAGAGGATGTTTGAATAGAGGTGGAGAAGTGATAAGTTTGAAGAAGAATCAATAAAATCTCTATTTTTCCTTCTATTTTAGTGTTTTTTGCTGTTCCTGTGAATTGTACTACTTGGTACAATATTGTCAAGTCTTAAAACCAATTGCATGTGATAGAACTATGAACTAGCTTTCATTTGAGCCTAGTTTGGTCAATTTTCATTAGAATTTGAATAAGTTATAACACATTTTGTGAAAATTGCATGTAAACCTAGTTAACTAGCGTTTGAAAGGAAAAAAATGGAATTTTGAGCCATTCAACTGGTGGAAAATTATGAAAATAAGTGGAATGGAGGGGTTTAGTATGTTATTTAAGATTTTGAAATTAGGTATTGCAGGAAATGGAGTTTTGGGTGAATTTCAAGAAGCCCTAGCCTAATATCTCCTTGTTTTAGGCTTGTTTATGTAGCTAGAGGTAAGGTTTTGTAAAAAGACAAGATGGGTATTGCTCTAGTTGATTAAATCTGAATTTTTAGACCCTATTTGACCTAAGGAGAGTCCTAAAGTTGGGCTTTGTGTTGTGGGTTTTGGATTTTTCATAGTTTCTTTGTAAAAGAGACTTAATTTGGCTTAGTTATAGAATACCAGTGAATTGTTGAGGGTGTTGTTCCAAAATAACCACATCCCAAATCTAGATATGTTGAAGAACAACCAAAAGGGTATTTGTAATGATGTTTGGTTTTTGGGTTTGAAGTCTTTTTTAAAAGTTATACTTGAAAAACTAGTTTTGTTATCCTAATTAGGCCTTGTGAGTAGCGTAGCAGAAAGTTTTTGAGGGGTTTATTCTAAAACAATCATACTTGTGCTCTTAATATGTTTTGAAACTCCAAAAAGGGTATCTATATCAGTCTTCAAAATGTGGGTTTGAGTTGTTTATTGCAAGTTATGGCAAAAATACCTAGTTTGTTGTTCTATTAGAGAAATAGTGGATTTGTGAAGGAAATCATTGTAATTGAGATGTTGATACTTTGTCAAAGGTTTGTTTGAGTTAGTTTGTCTTTTCCCATCCTACTCTGCATCAAGGAGTTCATCGCCACCAATCTTGAGACTATGCTTGGGAACAAACACGCTATACACACACACATGGAAGACAAAGAAAACACGACAAACAAGCGATGAAAGAAACCTATTGCTAGGTTTGCAACCATCTCAGGCACATTACAAGCACACACTAATGATTGGGCTTTGCTACAATAATCACCAAAGACATGCTTAAGGGTAGGGTAGTCTCAGATCCACCCCACCTTCTCGGAGGACTTTTAGAAAATGACAGGATGTGTAATCTCTACGAGAAATACACCATCCCTACCTCCGTAGAGGGCTTAAATGATTGCAATATAGACAATAAAGATGTTCACTCACTCGGAGATACAACATCCCACCTCTGCAGATAGCTTCAAACACGCTTCATTAGTACTAAAATCATCAGACAACTTACCTTATATATGCCCCACCTTAAGGGGGTTGATATCATGTACCGATATCAGACACGTTAAGGTATGAGAGAAAACTCACAAGGGAACACAAACTTTCGCAAAGCCCATACCCCCAAAGGTGACATGTACTTTATGATCACCAAATGTTCACATAAACACATAATTTCCTACAAGAAAAGGTGTTAGCATCCATATAATCATGATAAACAACAATGCATGTAAGCATTCACATAAAGAGTCAAACAAGGCAAGATCTAAGATAATCAAAGTGCACGAAGCACTAGTATTTTTATGTTTTGTAAGTGCGCTATGACAACATAGAAATATCACACAAAGTGATTCTACTAGCCAAGCATCAGATAATATATATCAACCCCCTCGTCATGTATGGACTAGGTCCATTTTTTGATTTCTCACTAAAGGGACACTAGGCCGTATTAGTATAATATGTTTTTTTCATCTGCTAGCTAGATAGAACCACTAGTGGAAGGTAAACAATAAATCGATAGAAGAGAAACAAGTGTTTTAGGGACAATCACGTAGGAGGGTGCCCCTAGGTCACCAACCACAACGCTATATCCGTAAGACACAACATACAACAATGAAAATAGAGGAGAAGCAATATAGAAAAATGATGATACAAATAGAAGAAGGGTCACAACAAAAGTAGTCTCCCGGTATCATTGACCTTACAAGAGAATCAAGGGTCATCCTAGGAGGCCTAAACAACACATAGCACATCACAGGTAAAACACAACACAGAGGTAAAGAGTTAGAAATACTTACCTATAAGGACCACTAGGCTAGCGGTCATTATGTATCTTGATCTTTACTTTAATGGTTGAAGCTTTATCTCTTCTTCTCTCTTCCACATTTTCATGAGCTTTTGGGGTTATCCTTGTAGGAAAGGTACCTATTAATGATGGTAGAGAGGGAATATCATAGTTTTCTATGTTGGTTAAATGGGGTGATGTAGGAGCTTTTATAATACCCATTCCAGTTGAGTGAGGTTGTTGAGGAACCCGAAAAGTGCCCATTTCTGTCCATGTATAGGGTGTTGGAATACCTTGGTTGTGAGGAATAGTTTTTTCTTCAATATTGTGTGAGTTTTCATTGTTTTCCAAGGTATGTATGGGTTTAGGTATAGGTGCATGATGTGTTTCCTTGTTTAAGATGTAATTAAGAAGTACTTGAGCATCTTTTGGTAAACTTTCAGTTTCAATAGGTTGAAGTAAATGTTCACAAAGGGAATCTGCATCATCCAATGCTTCATCCTAGTCGAGGAGATCAGGAAGGGATGGTAGAGTAGTGTTAAGGAATGTGTCAATTATGTCTTCTTATGCCAAAATATCTTCACCAAGTGGGGTTATGTTGGGACAAGTCTCTTTATTAGATAAATCACCCAGGGCTATGTCAGTCTCATAGGTCTCGGAAAGAATGTCCATTATCTCGTCATGAAATGAAGGGATAGAGGGAATGATGTTTTCAATATTACTCTCCCCATGGTTATCTTCAGAAATTAAATTAGTGAGATTTTCCAAAATTGAAGGGAAGACACCAACAATAGTGAGAAAGCTTTCAAAAATAGGCTATTGTTTGAAGAATATTGCATGTAGTACATACGGACATGTCAATACCATAGATGTATGCTATTTGGTGCAAGACTTGAGGATGCTTACTAGTGAATTTGTAAAAGTTATCAAAATTCATGATGTACTCAAATAAATCTTCCAAAGATGAATGACGAGAAGAATCCATGGTATATGAATGCAAAACTATGTATAAATATGACCTAAAAATGCTTGATTTTTCAACCTTTTTCAATACAAATGAGTGAAAGGAAAGGTGCTGTGAAGAATTTCAAGAGGGGCAGACAACAATATGTCTGATAATAGTCCAATGATGCAATAATATTGTAGTTTATGGAAATCAAAATTAAAGTAAAACATAAAACAAATGCAATGAAAACAAATGTTATACCTTCCAATGTGATCCACAAACCTTTGATAAGGTGGAGAGTGTTACACCCAAAAACTCTAGCTTTACCCAAGATGATAATGGACAATGTGAAATACTCTCAAAGACCTATGCAATTCACTAATAAAACTAGCTCAAGAGGAGAGATTTTGGCATGATAACTTTACTCAAATTGTGGATGTTAAAATGACTTGAGAGATGGTGTATTTATAGGATTTTTGGGAGAGGATTTGATCCAAGGGTGGAGATTGAATTAGGAGATCAATGGTTGTGAATGCATGTGATGTGGAGGGCCTAGATTTAATCTCCAAAAATGGAGGGTTGTGAATAAAGATTAATTTTAAATTTATCTTGGGAAAGGGGTGAATTAAATGAGGTTGGGTGAGATGTATTAGATATGAATTTAAAATTCACATGGGGAAGAGAAAATGAATTAAAATTTCATTTGCAGAAGAGTGGAAATAAATGAGTTATGACATGTGTAAGGGGTGTAAGAGATTATTAATGAGGATTATGACATGTGTGTATAAAAAATTGATTTATGTGGCATAGATATCAATTTTTTATTTGTGGGATGTGGGAACGAGTGTTAATCAGGGTTTGACCATATTAATGAAGGTGATTAGCCTAATTAATATGGCTGGAAATAAATCAGGGAATGGGTTAATGAGTGGTTAAGATTAATTAAATAATGTTTTATTTAATAATCCTATGTCTAGGGTCAAGTAGGTTAGGCTACGTAATTAAATAATTCATATTTAATTAACTAGGGTAGGAATAGGTTAATTAGTAGGTTAAATTAATTGGATAAACATGATTATCTAATTAATTAGGTTTAGGGGAAATGGAAAATTAATCAAATAAATATTTACACATTTATTTAATTAATTGGTTAAGTTAGACTATTGAATTAATTAAATTAATTCAATTTTAAAGGATGAAATGATGGGAAACCAAGTGTTGAAATGGATAATTATTTAAATAAAAATTTAATTAATTGATTAGAAGGGAACTTGATGCATTTGGTAATGTCGGAGGTTGGTTAGATGGTGAAGACATTTTTAGGTTTCTACATTTGCCCCTCTTTGACGTGGTGTTGTGACCTAGCAGGGAAGTGGTGTCAAATCAAAGAAAAATGCCCCAGATAGAAATCAAAATGAAAGTAAAACATAAAACAAATGCAATGAAAATAAATGTTATACCTTCCAATGTGATCCACAAACCCTTGATAAGGTGGAGAGTGTTGCACCCAAACACTCTAGCTTTACCCAAGATGATAATGGACAATGTGAAATGATCTCAAAGACCTATGCAATTCACTAATAAAACTAGCTCAAGAGGAGAGATTTTGGCATGATAACTTTGCTCAAATTGTGGATGTTAAAATGGCTTGAGAGATGGTGTATTTATAGGATTTTGGGAGAGGATTTGATCCAAGGGTGGAGATTGAATTGGGAGATCAATATTTGTGAATGCATGTGATGTGGAGGGCCTAGATTTAATCTCCAAAAATGGAGGGTTGTGAATACAGATGAATTTTAAATTTATCTTGGGAAATGGGTGAATTAAATGAGGTTGGGTGAGATGGATTAGATGTGAATTTGAAATTCTCATGGGGAAGAGAAAATGAATTAAAAATTTATTTGGGGAAGAGTGGAAATAAATGTGTTATGACATGTGTAAGGGGTGTAAGAGATTAGTTTATGGAAATCAAAATGAAAATAAAACATAAAACAAATACAATGAAAACAAATGTTATACCTTCCAATGTGATCCACAAACCCTTGATAAGGTGCAGAGTGTTGCACCCAAACACTCTAACTTTACCAAAGATGATAATGGACAATGTAAAATACTCTCAAAGACCTATGCAATTCACTAATAAAACCAGCTCAAGAGGAGAGATTTTGGCATGATAACTTTGCTCAAATTGTGGATATTAAAATGGCATGAGAGATGGTGTATTTATAGGCTTTTTGGGAGAGGATTTGATCCAAGGGTGGAGATTGAATTGGGAGATCAATGGTTGTGAATTCATGTGATGTGGAGGGCCTAGATTTAATCTCCAAAAATGGAGGGTTGTGAATAAAGATAAATTTTAAATTTATCTTGGGAAAGGGGTGAATTAATGAGGTTGGGTGAGATGGATTAGATGTGAATTTAAAATTCAGATGGGGAAGAGAAAATGAATTAAAAATTCATTTGGGAAAGAGTGGAAATAATTGAGTTATGACATGTGTAAGGGGTGTAAGAGATTATTAATGAGGATTATGACATGTGTGTATACAAATTGATTTATGTGGCATAGATATCAATTTTTTATTTGTGGGATGTGGGAAGGAGTGTTAATCAGGGTTTGACCATATTAATGAAGGTGATTAGCCTAATTAATATGGATGAAAAAAAATAGGGAATGGGTTAATAAGTGGTTAAGATTAATTAAATAATGTTTTATTTAATTAATCCTAGGTCTAGGGTCAAGTAGGTTAGGCTAGGTAATTAAATAATTGATATTTAATTAACTAGGGTATGGATAGATTAATTAGTAGGTTAAATTAATTGGATAAACATTATTTATTTAATTAATTGGGTTTAGGGGAAAGGGGAAATTAATCAAATAAATATTTTCTCATTTATTTAATTAATTGGTTAAGTTAGATTATTGAATTAATTAAATTAATTCAATTTTAAAGGATGAAATGATGGGAAACTAGGTGTTGAAATGGGTAATTAATTAAATGAAAATTTAATTAATTGATTAGAAGGGAACTTGATGCATTTGGTGATGTTGAAGGTCGGTAAGATGGTGAAGACATGTTTAGGTATCTACATTTGCCCCTCTTTGGCATGGCATCGTGACCTAGCAGGGAAGTGGTGTTAAGTCAAAGAAAAATGCCCTAACTATCGAGAAGGAATGAAATGGGTGAGGGATGCCCCTCGAGAGGTTAGGTAAAAAAAAATAAAATTAGGTGAGCTCTCAGAAGGAAGAAACGAAGGTGAAAAAGGGATAAAGGATGGAAAAATAGGTTGGCAGGAAGAAAAATAGGAAAAAAGGTTATGATCTGCACCTTGGGGAGGAAAAAGTGTGTTGGAGGGTGACATGGCTTTCTACAAATTGAAAAAGTGGGCCCTGGAGTACCACATTTGCACTCATTGAGCCACGTGGATGAAAGGGAAGGAGAGAATGGTGAACCCTAACCCAATGTTCCTGCGCTTTGAGCACATATCCAAGTGACTCCAGTCTTACGGGAGATCAGCCGAGGTTGGTGATCAGTAGGTTGAAACCCTAGTTTCATCATTTTTTGATTTTACCGCCTTTATTGTTTCAGGAAATGGGTCTTTTAGGGTTTGGGAACCATTGGGAAGCTGATTGGTGCTAAACAAGGTCAGATTGGCACCATCCTCTGGAATGGTGCCATCCACCAAGGGGATTTTAGGATAGGATTGGTGCTAAATCATTGGTATTTGGCACCTATCTCTAGTTCGGAGACAAAAGGTGCGGGCTAGGGTTTTTTAGCATAGTGGCACCAAAAGGGGTTTCCATGGTGCCATCGTCTTAAGTGGTGCCTTGCTAGGGAGCAACACCATCATGTAAATGGGTGCCATGCTGAGTCATGGTGCCATCCCATGAATTGATGCCATCTTGAAAAGTGGTGCCATCCTGTGGGTCGGTGCCAAAAAAAAGGCGGAGCAATTTTCCAAAATGACACCTTTTAGCTGGGAGGGGATGGGTTCATGCCAAAGTGGCGCATAAGGTCTACGTAGTGGTGCCATCTTGTAAAATGGTGCCATCTATGGTAAGGGTAGTGCCATCTACGAGATTGACATGATGGGGAGAATGAGTGGCACCAAATTTGATTTGGCCCTAAAAGAAGAAAAGTTAGTGTGGGAAAGCTGATTTGGAGGGAAGAGATGAATTTTTAACAAACATTGGTGGATGCAGGTAACTATATCCTTCATCGTGGGATCACGGGAGTGACACGTGCCCTTGATGATGTAGCTATTAGATGGGTTCGATGGACTGACATAAGGTCGATTGGCGAGGTTAGGGCTACTGACGGTATCAGATATGCCAGTTTTATGAGTACATAGAGCACTGATGACGGCCCTTTTAGAGCATTATCGACCTGAGACATGCTACTTTCTCCTATTGATAGGGGAGATTGTTGGAGTACAATCAACATTAAGAGGGGGGGTGAATTAGTGTTGTATCTAAAACAAGATATTTTCTTTTTATCAAACTTGAAAAGAGAAATTGAGGGAATCAAACTTGATAATAAACTTTATCAAAAGAAGAAATCAAATCTTGAATATTTGAACATGAAGGATAAATTAATCACACAGTAAATGAGACAATAGCACAATAGGTTTCATGAGTGGAAAACCCTCATAGGGATGAAAAACTACTCAAAATTGCCTCATTGGCTTAAACATGGAAACATCAATTACATAGCCTCACTGGCAAAAAGAAAGTCTCACTAACTTGTACAATCAATTTGTGGGATGTGGGAAGAAGTGTTAATCAGGGTTTGACCATATTAATGAAGGTGATTAGCCTAATTAATATGGATGAAAAAAATTAGGGAATGGGTTAATGAGCGGTTAAGATTAATTAAATAATGTTTTATTTAATTAATCCTAGGTCTAGGGTCAAGTAGGTTAATCTAGGTAATTAAATAATTGATATTTAATTAACTAGGGTAGGGATAGGTTAATTAGTAGGTTAAATTAATTGGATAAACATGATTTATCTAATTAATTAGGTTTAGGGGAAAGGGGAAATTAATCAAATAAATATTTGCACATTTATTTAATTAATTGGTTAAGTTAGATTATTGAATTAATTAAATTAATTTAATTTTAAAGGATGAAATGATGGGAAACTAGGTGTTGAAATGGATAATTAATTAAATAAAAATTTAATTAATTGATTAGAAGGGAACTTGATGTATTTGGTGATGTCAGAGGTCGGTTAGATGGTGAAGACATTTTTAGGTGTCTACATTTGCCCCTCTTTGGTGTGGCATCGTGACCTAGCAGGGAAGGGGCGTCAAGTCAACAAAAAATGCCCCAGCTGTTGGGAAGGAATGAAATGTGTGAGGGATGCCCCTCAAGAGGTCGGGTAAAAAAATAAAAAAAATTTAGGTGATCTCTCAAAAGGAAGAAACGAAGGTGAAAAATGGATAGAGGACAGAAAAATAGGTTGGCAAGAAGAAAAATAGGAAAAAAGGTTATGATCTGCACCTTGGGGAGGAAAAAGTGTGTTGGAGGGTGACATGGCTTTCTATAAATAGAAAAAGTGGGCCCTAGAGTGCCACATTTGCACTCATTGAGCCACATGGACGAAAGGGAAGGAGAGAATGGTGAACCCTAACCCAATGTTCACACGCTTTGAGCACATATCTGAGTGACTCTAGTCATACGGGAGATCATCCGAGGCTGGCGATTAGGTGGGTTGAAACCCTAGTTTTGTCATTTTTTGATTTTACCACATTTATTGTTTCAAGAAATGGGTTTTTAGGGTTTGGACGCCATTGGGAAGTTGATTGACGCTAAACAAGGCTGGATTGGCACCATCCTCTAGAATGGTACCATCAGCCAAGGGGATTTTAGGACAGGATTGGCGCTAAATCATTAGTATTTGGCACCTATCTCTAGTTTGGTTCCAAAAGGCGTGGGCTAGGGTTTTTTAGCATAGTGGCACCAAAAAGGGTTTCCATGGTGCCATCATCTTAAGTGGTGCCTTGCTGGGGAGTAGTGCCATCATGCGAATGGGTGCCATGCTGAGTCATGGTGTCATCTTGTGAATCGACACCATCATGAAAAGTGGTACCATCCTATGGGTTGGCGCCAAAAAGAAAGGCGGAGCCATTTTCTAAAATGGCACCTTTCGGCTAGAAGGGGATGGGTTCATGCCAAAGTTGGGCATAAGGTCAGCACAGTGGTGCCATCTTGTAAAGTGATGCCATCTATGGTAAGTGCAGTGCCATCCAGGAGATTGGTGCGATCGGGAGGATGAGTGGCACCAAATTTGATTTGGCCCTAAAAGAAGAAAAATTAGTGTGGTAAAGTTGATTTGGAGGGAAGAGGTGAATTTTTAACAAACATTGGTGGATGTAGGTGACTATATCCTTCATCATGGGATCACGGGAGTGACACATACCCTCGGTGATGTAGTTATTAGATGGGTTCGATGGACTGACACAAGGTCGATTGGCGAGGTTAGGGCTACTGATGGTATCAGATATGCCAATTTTATGAGCACATAGAGCACTGATGATGGCCCTTTTAGAGCGTTATCAACCTAAGACATGCTACTTTCTCCTATGGATAGGGGAGATTGTTTGAGTACAATCAACACTAAGAGGGGGGGTGAATCAGTGTTGTATCTAAAACAAGATATTTTCTTTTTATCAAACTTGAAAAGAGAAATTGAGGGAATCAAACTTGACAATAAACTTTATCAAAAGAAGAAATCAAATCCTGAATATTCATACATGAAGGACAAATTAATCACACAGAAAATGAGACAATAACACAATAGGTTTCACGAGTGGAAACCCCTCATAAGGATGAAAAACCACTCAAAACTACCTCATTGGCTTAAACATGAAAATCATCAATTACATAGCCTCACTGGCAAAAAGAAAGTGTCACTAATTTGTAAAATTACCTTGAATACAAAAACTTGTACAATCAATTTGTGGGATGTGCTAAGGAGTGTTAATCAAGGTTTGACCATATTAATGAAGGTGATTCGCCTAATTAATATGGATGAAAAAAATTAGGGAATGGGTTTATGAGTGGTTAAGATTAATTAAATAATGTTTTATTTAATTAATCCTAGGTCTAGGGTCAAGTAGGTTAGGCTAGGTAATTAAATAGTTGATATTTAATTAACTAGGGTAGGGATAGGTTAATTTGTAGGTTAAATTAATTGGATAAACATGATTTATCTAATTAATTAGGTTTAGGTGAAAGGGGAAATTAATCAAATAAATATTTACACATTTATTTAACTAATTGGTTAAGTTAAATTATTGAATTAATTAAATTAATTCAATTGTAAAGGATGAAATGATGGGAAACCAGGTGTTGAAATGGATAATTAATTAAATAAAAATTTAATTAATTGATTAGAAGGGAACTTGATGCATTTGGTGATGTCGAAGGTCGGTTAGATGGTGAAGATATTTTTAGGTGTCTACATTTGCCCCTCTTTGACGTGGTGTTGGGACCTAGAAGGGAAGTGGCGTCAAGTCAAAGGAAAATGCCCCAGCTACCGGGAAGGAATGAAATGGGTGAGGGATGCCCCTCGAGAGGTTGGGCAAAAAAATAAAAAAAAATTTGGGTGAGCTCTCGAAAGGAAGAAACAAAGGTGAAAAATGGATAGAGAATGGAAAAATAGGTTGGCAGGAAGAAAAATAGGCAAAAAAATTATGATCTACACCCTAGGGAGGAAAAAGTGTGTTGGAGGGTGACATGGCTTTCTATAAATAGAAAAAGTGGGCCCTAGAGTGTCACATTTGTACTCATTGAGCCACGTGGATGAAAGAGAATGAGAGAATGGTGAACCCTAACCCAATGTTCCCACACTTTGAGCACATATCTGAGTGACTCCAGTCACACGGGAGATCAGCGGAAGCTAGTGATCAGGTAGGCCGAAACCCTATTTTTGTCATTTTTTAATTTTACCGCATTTATTATTTCAGGAAATGGGTTTTTTAGGGTTAGAGTGCCATCGAGAAGCTGATTGGTGCTAAATGAGGCCGGATTGGCACCATCCTCTAGAATGGTGCCATCTGCCAAGGGGATTTTAGGACAGGATTGACGCTTGTAGACACCTAAAATTGACTTGCTCCATGAACCAATTTCCTGTATCTCTACACCACCAATTATCCCTCCTATTAGTTAAATAAATTCATTTTATTTAATTAATTTATCCCTAATCATCTACCCTTAACCATTTATCTATCCTTTGTGATCAATTAATTCATTTAATTTATCACTATACCTTACCACACTATCCTCATTGATTAAATAACTATTCTGAATATATATTTAGTTAATTCATTCATCTCCCTAATCCTTATTAATTAAATAAACCATACTTATTTAATTAATCTACCCTACTAATCAACCTAAACCTAGCCTAGTTGATTAAATAGTAATTATTTAATTAGCTACCCTAGCCTACCTATCCACTTGACCTAAATTAATTAAGCTTAACACTTAATTAAACCTTACTTAACTCATTCTCCCACACACTTTGAATAAAAATCAATCTTTTATTCAAAGGGTCACATCTCCCTCTTAAACATGTAAGTGTACATGTGTCCTTGATCCTTACACATGTCATAGCTCATTAATGGAGCTCTTCCCAAAATAAATTTTTAATTCATTTCTAATCCTCCTCTCTTCCCAATGTTAATTTTTAATTCACAAATAATAAGAACCATCCAATCTCATTGACCAAACCTCAACCCTTGATCTCTCTCATCCACTCCTCTTGTGACACTTGTCACAAGGCTATGACTCCAATCCAAACCCTAACTCTCAAGCATTTTTAGTCCTTGATCTAAATTCTCAATCCTCACCCTCCATCCCTTTATCAAAAATCTATAAATAAGACCCTCCTCTAAGCCATTTTCATCACTTCTTCTTGCATCCTTACTATGTCAAAATCTCTCCAAAATCTCCTCATCTTAACACCATAATGCCAAAATCATTCTAGCCTATCTATCCTCATCTCTATCTCTATCTAAAATCCAAATCCTTTCATCTACATTTGTGTTGAAAGTAATAGAGCAATCCACATTTCACACTACATCAACTTGGGAAAAGCTAGAGTATTTGGGTGCATTACTCTCCTCCTTATCTTGAGTTTGTGAATCATCTTGGAAGGTATAACACTTGTTTCATTGCATTTGTTTTATGTTTTTGCTTCCATTTTGATTTCCACTAACTATATTGGCACACTCAGTGGGACCTACAAGGTCCAAATGTAATCATTTTATGTGAGCTTTTCTTGTAGAAAATGAGTTTTTGCAGGTATCAGCACTATCCTTCTGTATAGTGGCACCATTTCTCTCTATAGCGGCACTATTTGTGGTTTTATTGGCGCCATTTTTGGATGATAAAACTGACTCATCTTAGCCTTAACTTTCTTCTTCTTCTTCTTCTTGTTCTTGTTCTTGTTTTCTGCCATTTTTAGCATTTTAGGTCTTAGTTTTTGTAGAAAACACACAGAGACAAGGGGAAACTATTGTGAAATTTTCCTAAAATCCATCCTACATCTTGTCATCTAACCTTCATTTTTTTGGCTTGTTTAGAGTTTTGTTTTAGTTCTCTCACCAGTATTGTGGATATCTTTAAGCTAATAAACAACCACTAACCTTGTTTGAACAAATATCTTGTAACTAAACTTGCCTTTTTTGCAGCACTAACCAACACTACATCATTTTGGTGCCATCCGAGCCTAGATCAACACTATCCTTTTACACTGACAAGGTAAAAGTAGCAAGAGCATTCTAGTGCCTTCCTGACTTTCTATGGTTCCATCCTCTGTATCGGCGCCATCCTCTATTGTGGCACCATATTCCAAAGTAGCACCATCTGTTCTTGTGGTGCCATCCCCTTCTATAGTGCTATTCCTCTATATATTGGCACCTTTATGTATTTTAGCGCGATTTCTATTTGTATTGGTACTATCTTGTATTCCAGCACAATCTTGTAGCATTGTAGAACATTTTGTATTTCTGGCGCCATTTGTAAATCATTGTAGTGCTATTTGTAGGATAGATGGTCTCTGTTCTATCAACTGTCAGTAGTGCAATTTTTGGTCATTATGGCGCAATTGTAGGTTTTTGTGGCATCATCTGTATTTGTTTCAGTGCTATTTTCTGTGCTAGCTTAGGGATCTATGTAGGGTTGGGTCTCTATTCTACAGGATATTTTAGATCATCCAGGGGCACAATCTTGAAACTACTAACAGTTTTTACAGGGATTTCTTAGCATAAAAAACACTTTATCTTGGTGCACCTAAAAAGAACCTTTGTTTGCTTAGGTTAGAAAGCACTTGGATTTGGTGCATAAAATCAATCTTGCTCGTAAACAATCTACAAACAAACATTTTATTTTGGTGTACCTAAAAAGAACCCTTTGTGTGCCTAGCATAGACAACATTTGACTTTGGTACAACTAAAATTAATCATTGCTTGCAACAAACAACTTTAGGCACATTTCAATTTGGGTTTAAAAAAGAACATCAGTGAATGTTTGTTGTGCTTGGTGCACTTGCACATTTTGTCACACAAGAGTTAGAATCAAAGTATCCTCTCCCCTCACCTTCAAAAGGATCTTGGGTGAAGAGAAATGGTTCTATCCTCTTTTTCTTTTTAGAAAGTGGGCCTGCCCTTGAGATGCATCCATTCGGAGAACTCATTGGCACCCCCAAGTAGTACTTTCATCTGATCCTCTATATAAAATATGATAAGGTGAAAGCCAAGTCCAAATCGGTATGAGCGCTTACCATTCAGTGCTAGCTCAAAAGGAAGTAGTACCTTTGTGTATATGAAACTCCTAGTAGAGCTAGTCAAAATCTTAAGTGGTTTATCAGATGCTCGTAAGGTGCCGATCCCTCGGATGTACCCCCACTATGAACCATTGTTATAGAGGCCAAAATCCCTCCACTTGTTCAACAAGTATTGTCCTTGCCTTATCTTAGGTTATGCATGCTTGATAAATCTTTCACATTTTTCACAACAAAACTTTTGGCCATTGTACTTTCTTGTTTGATTTATCTCTTGCCAAAAGCTCAAACCATCAAAAAATCCAAAATCCCAATCAAATCCAACAACATTCAACATCACACCACCCATTTAGTGCCTTCTTTCCTTTGTTTAGCACCATTTTCCTCTGTTTCAGTGTCATTTCCATTTGTTTTAGTTCCTTCTTCATCCATGTCCAAAAATCAAATTTTCCCATCAAAAACATAAATTTTATAAGCCCATGTTTCAAAAAATTTCTAGTCAGGGGCTATGCCCCCGAACCCCTGCCAACATGGGGTCATGTCCAGCCCCCCGTACCCACCCTCATGTCGGGCTAGGTTTTCCTCCCAACACTGCTAAACCACCCCCGATTTATAAAATCCCATCAATTGAGCTTGTCCATTCCCTTTATTTGAGCTTAATCAAATTCATCGTAATCTTCATCCCTAGTCATAATCATCCTCATCATCCTTAATCCAATTCATTATCATCCTCTTAATCCCATTCCTTCATCCATTTGATCAACATTATCCAAATCCGCATCAAAAATCAGCCCCAAGTCAAAATCATAACATCAATCCAAATTCAAAATCAAATCCAACATCAATCACCCCTCATTTATTATCCACTCCAATCAAACATTCCAATTCCTAATCCTTAATCAACAAATCATCCTTTGCAAATCAAACTTTGGTTAAGGACCTAGTATCCTTCATCCTCCATCAATCCCCTCATCCAAAAGCCCAACCACAACTATCCACATCATTATCAAAATCCCGCAACAATATTATCAAACTCCAAATCCAAATCAACCCAATCAAAAATCAAGACCTTAGTTGATCATTATCAACCTTTATCCAAACTTGCTTGAGATCATTAGTCTATATTAAGTAAGTCACCAAGAATCAACCCAATCAACTCTATTTCTTAAGTGTCATTAGTCTACCTTAAGCATAGAGAATCATCAATTATCCATTGAAACAAATCAAAACAAATCATCCTAAGATCTTGAAATTTGATCCCCAACATCACAATCATCCATTATCCTCCATCATCCCATATCTCTCCAACAACATGGATCCTTATGTAGCAATGCAACAATTACAAAGACTTAGAAAAATCTATGAGAACATGGATCCTAATGCTAAGGAAAAATACAAAAATGACATTAAAGATATCCCCTTAGCACACCTCATCATTGGAGAATCCCAAGCCCCTACCCAACCTCCATCATATCAACAAACACCCCACATTTCATCCCCATCCACATCATATCAACCTTCATCATATCAACCTACATCTTACATATCCACACCATCAACCTCATACCAACCTCCATCATATCAACACACCTTATCTTTCATCCACGCTAACATCATATCAATCTTCATCCCCTTATACATCCATACGATCATACCTATCCAACCAATCAATACCTCCATCTTATCAATCCCCCAACCTTTGTCATGCTAAATTTGATCAAGGGACTACTAATATAGCACACCTTATAGCTGAAATCCAAATCCTATATGAACAACCATTTCCCCATGCAAATCCCCCATCCTCTAATCCCCATCCTCCAATCCACCCATCACAATATCCTTCTAATCCTATCAACCTTAATCCATCACCATACCTACCTTACAATCCATTAATCGCTATCCCCCCACCACAATATCCCCCCAACCTTATCAACCTTAATCCATCACCCTATGTATCTTCCAATCCACCAACCCCTATCACCCATACACCATCTAATCCACCATAAAATCTTCCAAATCCCAAGCCCACAACATCCAAAGAATCCTTGTGGGATTTCCTCCAAAGAACATCAAAAAATGAAAGCTAAGATATATAATCCCCCAAATCCCCCACCCTTCCAATACCACCATCTAATCCCACACCTATCCTCGAACCCATCCAAGAACCATCATTACCTAATCCTATCACCCACCTATCCAATCCAAATCCTAATCTTACACCATCCACCATCATTATCCATCCATTATATTGTTCTTCAACCCATACACTCATGAAGGATACCATCCATTGGCTATTAGCAAGGAATCAAACACCCTCATGCAATCTAACACCCACCACATCTCTTGAACAATGCCCTATCATAAGTCAAGAACCATCATGTAGCCATGTTCAAGAACCCATAACTCAAGCACCTATCATATCCATCAAAGCACCCACCACATCTATCCAAATCACTTCCACTTCCATGCAAAAACATGAGCTATGTCAAGAGTCAAATCCAAAGCATGTTGAAACATCAACCCCCTATCCTAATCAAGATCTAACCATCCCATCTAATCCCATCCCTAGTCCTATCCTATCTAATGATCACCCTATCCACATCAACCCTATCACTTGTACCACAACAACCCATTTTGATCCTCCCACACCATCTACCAATCCCATCCCAGATCCATCACCTTATCCACTTGGAAAAAACACCTTCATCCACGGTGACTCCCTCATAGGAGGTGAACAACTTCCATCCACCACCTATCCTTCTCCAAAAAATAATGGACTCATGTCTTGTTTCCAAAGCACTAAACATCCTATTGCATGTCGCATGCTCCAACATATGAAGTATCAAGGTAAAGGCTTAAGCCTTCACAAACAAGGCATCTTGGAGCTCGTCCACACCACATTCCATCCATCCTCATATGGCATTGGCTATACATTCCAATACAAACAATCTAAACATGTTGATAACATCCACCCATCTTCCAAAATCCATTCATCCAATTCCAAATCTGGTGCATCTCATCGTACCCCCAAATCATATGTCGCTATCCCTCCTCCATCTTCATATCATGAGCAAAAGCATGTGACCATCCATCTTCCTCCATAAAATTTACCTCCACTACTTCCAACTCCAAATATCCCTATTAAATCCACTTTACCTCCTATCCTACCAATGCCAAACATCCCTATCCACAAATCCTCTTATCCTCCCATCCTACCAACTCCTACTATCCCTCTCCTCAAATTCCCTCATTCATTTATCCATAAATCCACTTTTAACCCCTCCACCCATAAATCCCCTAAAATCCCCAATCAAGACCAACAAAAGCACACATCATCCAAACATGAAGCTTCCACCAAATCCACGAAATTCAAAAGTAATAATTTGAATGCCTCAACTCATAAAGCACAAAAGCCTAAAGATGTTATCCCTTCCAAGAAAAATCCAAAATCCAAAAGGCTACCAAAGCCCACACCATCACAAGAAAAAGAAAAAACAAAAATGGTGTGGGTCCCTAAACAAAAAGCACCAAACTCTAATGAGGAATCCACCTCCCAATCTACCCCAAAATCCAAAACACCCTGCTCCCCATCTAAAAATCCCATAATTCCTAAGTCCATTTGGGTACATAAAACCCCAAATTGGCCATCCAAAACTCTCGTATCCCAATCCCCATTACTCCCAACTCCACATCCAAAATACAAACTTCCAAATACATCACGGTGTGTGCAACCATTGATGTTGGTTCCCCTCCACCACATAAAATTCCCACATACCTCCATATCTCCATCTTTCATCCACTATCCTACATATCTCCCCCATCACATCCCTATGGTCCATGTTTTGCATAAACCTTACATAATCCATATCATAATCCACATAATCCATATCATAATCCACTATCCACCATCCATTCCATCTTCTCGTATCTACCAACATCCATGCAATCATCATCCATAATTCTATCCAACATGGGACCATCTTCTCCTTGCTTTGAAAATAGATGCTAGAGACCCCATTCCATTTAAAAAAAAAATTCAAGAAAATAGTAAAGAAAAAAATCCATCCAATGGTGAAAACCACTCCTTGTGGTGCCTTGGGCAAGTACCATGATGAAAACCACTTGTGGGCATCATGCGTAATCCTTTCTCCATCCATTTTGTATCCCTACACTTGGGGGCAAAATCATACCCTTCATCCACATCCATAATATCCTTTACACATCTTATCCACTATCTTATCCTTATCTTATCATATTCCTATCCAACATCCCCTATTTATCCTATCATTCCCCATCCATTCTATCCACTATATATTCCTCCTTAGATCTTGATAAAGACAAGAGGAAAAATATCAACAACATGCTTTGGACACCTCTCAGCATACTCCCTTTCCAAGAATATCTTCCATCCATCTACTACAAAGTCCATCCATTGAAACGTGAACCCATCATACAAAATTCTAAGCATTGGGGCATATGATTCCTTGCAACTTAGCCCTTGGAGAAAATCCTTATCCCCATCTCCCATCCATCTATCTTGCATCCCTATCTCTATCTTCCAATCCATCTATCAAGAATATCCTCTCTATCACCTTCCATTGCCAATCCCTCCATCTACTTATCATGTATCCCTACCTGATCCTTTATCCTCCATCCTACCCCTTATCCACATGTATCCATCTATCTATCAAAAATCTCCTACCCATTATCCTTTCATCGGCAATCCCCCAATCCAACCCCATCACCTTGACCTCTAGACTTGGTGTTCCCTTATCATTGGTATCTAGCGCAAAGGCTATCCAAATGAAATCTAATGCAACCATCAGAATAAACCATTCCCTATCAGAAAATCACGAAAATCTAAAAAAATAAAAAAATAACAAAAATCCTGAAAACAATCCCACAACATCATCACAATCACCCAAATCATCCAACACATCATCTTCCAACATCATCACATCTATCCTCAATCATCCCACATCATCATCACAAACTAGAACTACATATCATCACCACCTACATCTTAATGTGCCTTGATCTCATGGATACAGGGTATGCAAGCAGTCTAGAATACAAAGGAAGTTTCCAGTACTCAGGTACATAAGATGCACCCATCCAACCTTCTTGGATGGTCCCTATCCCTTGAGATTACAGTAGATCCAAATGCAATTTCCAAGCATCACATTACCTATCAAAGCATCATCCCTTAACAAAAATCATCAACTATCAAATCAGCATCGACCACAACTAGTAACCATCATATCTTGTGCCAACCTTACAACACCAATTATCCAATCATCCATCGATTCCTGCCTTAGGATATATTGTTCCTACAATAGGTAAAATCTATCAAATCATTATCCATCTTGGCAAGAGATACACTGGCTATTTGTCAGGTCAGTTGGTTATTGATTTTTATCTTTTGTCCTATTCAAAGATCACATAAAAACTACTTTGATCTCACTATATAATGGTATTTGGAGAAAACATCTAGAATGGGGCATAGTCATTGCTTTTATATATTGTGCTTGTGGGTTGGTCTCATTACTCCAAGCTAGTATTCATATCTTGTGGATCGTAGTGTCGGTTCTAGCATATTGATCTCCTTGTACATCTAAGGTTCATCATACCTTTTGTGTATTAAGGACTGATGCTATAAGTCCCCTTCCCTCATCTAGACAAGGTTGTACTATCTTGGGCATGCATGGGATCACCCTCCTATTTGCGTGTCTAGTCCTTGCAAATGTTGGATAAACATCATCACCCTAGTCTTCTATTCCTTGGTGAAAATATCCACTTTGCTATAACAAACCTAGGATTTCTCTAAATAATTTTTTTCAACACAATGATCATCCATCATCTAATCATCAATTCATCATCAATCTTTCATCTCACCCTTGTACCACTTCAACCAATCTATTCCATTCATTTCGAGAGCACACCTGTGTTCTTGCAAACTGCCTGTCCTCTTGAGTGGGCATCACCCTTACCAATCATCCCTTAACCTTACCCTATTCTTCTAAACCAAAATCATTTTGTACCCAATCCAACTCTATATTTTAAACTTCTTTGAAATAATGTTATTTAATCGCAACACCATTTCAAAGAGGGGCAAATGTAGACACCTAAAATTGACTTGCTCTACAAACCAATTTCCCGTATCTCTACACCACCAATTATCACTCCTATTAATTTAATAAATTCATTTAATTTAATTAATTTATCCCTAATCATCTACCCTTAACCATTTATCCATCCTTTGTGATCAATTAATTCATTTAATTTATCACTATACCTTACCACACTATCCTCATTGATTAAATAAATATTCTTAATATTTATTTAGTTAATTTGTCCATCTCCCTAATCTTTATTAATTAAATAAACCATACTTATTTTTATTAATCTACCCTACTAATCAACCTAAAGCTAGCCTAGTTGATTAAATATCAATTATTTAATTAGCTACCATAGCCTACCTATCCCCTAGACCTAAATTAATTAATCTTAACACTTAAAATTAAACCTTACTTAACTCATTCTCCCACACACTTTGAATAAAAATCAATATTTTATTCAAAGGGTCACATCTCCCTCTTACACATGTAAGTGTACATGTGTCCTTGATCCTTACACATGTCATATCTCATTAATGGAGCTCTTCCCAAAATAAATTTTTAATTCATTTCTAATCCTCCTCTCTTCCCAATGTTAATTTTTAATTCACAAATAATAAGAACCATCCAATCTCATTGACCAAACCTCAACCCTTGATCTCTCTCATCCATTCCTCTTGTGACACTTGTCACAAGGCTATGACTCCAATCCAAACCCTAACTCTCAAGTATTTTTAGCCCTTGATCTAAACTCTCAATCCTCACCCTCCATCCTTTTATCAAAAATCTATAAATAAGACCCTCCTCTAAGCCATTTTCATCACTTCTTCTTGCATCCTTATTATGTCAAAATCTCTCCAAAATCTCCTCATCCTAACACCATAATGCCAAAATCATTCTAGCCTATCTATCCTCATCTCTATCTCTATCCAAAATCCAAATCCTTTCATCTACATTTGTGTTGAAAGCAATAGAGCAATCCACATTTCACACTACATCAACTTGGGAAAAGCTAGAGTATTTGGGTGCATTACTCTCCTCCTTATATTGAGTTTGTGAATCATCTTCAAAGGTATAACACTTGTTTCATTGCATTTGTTTTATGTTTTTGCTTCCATTTTGATTTCCACTAACTACAACGCTAAATCATTGGTATTTGGCACCTATCTCTAGTTCGGTGCCAAAAGGCATGGGCTAGGGTTTTTGGGATAGTGGCGCCAAAAGGGGTTTCCATGGTGCCATCATCTTAAGTGGTGCCTTGTTGGGGAGCAGTGCCATCCTATAAATGGGCACCATGCTAAGCTGTGGTGCCATCCCGTGAATTGACGCCATCCCGAAAAGTGGTGCCATCCTGCGGTTTGGCGCCAAAAAGCAAGGCGACACTATTTTCTAAAATGGTGCCTTTCGGCTGGGAGGGGATGGGTTCATGCCAAAGTGGCTCATAAGGTCCATGCAGTGGTGCCATCTTGTAAAGTGGTACCATCTATGGTAAGGGCAGTGCCATCTGGGAGATTGCCGCGATGGGGAGAATGAGTGGCACCAAATTTGATATGGCCCTAAAAGAAGAAAAAATAGTGTGGGAAAGTTGATTTGGAGGAAAGAGGTGAATTTTTAACAAACATTGGTGGATGCAGCTGACTATATCCTTCATAATGGGATCATGGGAGCAACCTGTGCCCTCAGTGATGTAGCTATTAGATGGGTTCGATGAACTGACATGAGGTCGATTGGCGAGGTTAGGGCTACTAACGGTATCAGATATGCTAGTTTTATGAGCACATAAAGCACTAATGACAGCCCTTTTAGAGCACTATCGACTTGAGACATGCTACTTTCTCCTATCGATAGGGGAGATTGTTGGAGTATAATCAACACTGAGAGGGGGACTGAATCAGTGTTGTATCTAAAACAAGATATTTTCTTTTTATCAAACTTGAAAAGAGAAATTGAGGGAATCAAACTTCACAATAAACTTTATCAAAAGAAGAAATCAAATCCTGAATATTCAAACATGAAGGACAAATTAATCACATAGAAAATGAGACAATAATGCAATAGGTTTCACAAGTGGAAAACCCTCATAGGGATGAAAAACCACTCAAAACTACCTCATTGACTTAAACATGGAAATCATCAATTACATAGCCTCACTAGCTAATGAATGCCTCACTGGCAAAAAGAAAGTCTCACTAACTTGTACAATCACCTTGAATACAAAAACAAAAACAACTCAGGGGATTTCCTTGATTCACTTCTTCACAAAAACTTATCTCTCCTTTTGTATTCAATTGACAAAATTCTTTTTATTCATAATATGATCAACTAAGCTTCTGATACACATGACAATCAATCACCTGTACATTACAATCTCTGCAAATTACAATGTCTTCCTCTGTTCAAGAATTAACATCTGCATTTTGTCTCTTGCACTGTACATAATATTCATACTCTAATTTATCTTCAAGTTTCAAATACACTAAACTCCATCATGTTCTTCATATATTTGATAATTCTTATATTAGTATGTTGATATTCCCTTTACCAACTTAGAACAATAAACAAAATCAAAAAAGATATCGTAGATATCTCATAACAAAATTCTCTAGCCCTCTGCACTCTAATAGAATGAGAAAAATCAATTTTTATGCCTTTTATATAATGGAGCACGTCAAATTTAGAAATATGAAGTGTCCATTGGGCTTCAAAAAGCACTTTAAATGGCATCTATTCAATGATCATTTCATGCCAGTTTGCCTTTTATCTTGGATTGCTCAATGAACTTTGGCACCCATATAACTTTGATAAACCTTTGTCTTCGGTACCCCTAGGAGGTCGGGCTAGTCACCTCATAGGGTTGGTACCCTCAAGATGTAACTTCAGTTACATGTCACGAGTTAAACAAGTCAACTCACAATTAGATATAAAGATATGATGGTTTAAAAGAATGCTTTAGGAATTCAAACTTAGGGTTTTATTGAAAGGTATTTTAGGGTTTTTTTAGTATCTCAAGAGAGAAATAGACTGAACCCTAATTTTCTTCCAAGTATATCAATAAGCAATAGTCCTTAAGACATTTGTAAAACATAATCTATGATGCAGAGAATACTCAAAGTAAACTAATACTAGGATTTTATACTTCAAACCCTAGCTTCATGAAAGAGACTTTTATGAAGTAAATGTAGCAGATCAAATTTATACTGATGACACCCTCAAGCATAATTCCTAGCATAGATGATCACAAAGCAATATCACACTATCCTGTATGTCCTTAACAATGTGATAGTAAAAACTATCTGAGGTATAATGAGTATACTGAAGTATTAAAGAATGGTTCTCAACTTCAATATCAATCTTGCAATCCCATTTAACTTTGTATACACCAAACTCAACTTGAATACCACCAAGCACATGAAAAAACATCAAACCACAATATAAATCCATGAGCATATGAACCAATCTCTGCAGATGATATACAACAAACTAACAAGATATGAAACAATAACATGGCATCAATTCCTGAAGGATCTCAATCTCTGTCATCAACATGTCTTGAGAGACATGAGCACCAACACATCCTTGAAGGCACCACACCATATGAAAATCATATATCCTAATCTCAACATTACACATCTTGTTCTCACACATGATGCTCATAAATCCTACATTACTTGATTCTCATGAACCCTGCATTGCTTGAGGCACCTACATTGCAAGAACCAACCACATGAAGAGGTCTATTATCAATAACCTATCATCAATGACATACATCATTTTGACATCAATGGCAAGACAACTGACATTCCAACCATAACAAACTCCCCCTTTGGCTTTGGCATTGATGTCAAAACATTAGCATTGTAAACCATCAACAAGCAACCATATCATATTTTTAATCTATCTCCCCCTTTTTGGCAATCAATGGCAAAGACTACCCTTCAATACAATCATAAATTGAGATCAACATAAGAGAAGAATACAGAGATAATAAAAATATTCACTGTCCACTGTATATTGCTACATATTTAACATTAAGACCTGCACCAAATCACCTTGTCTCATGTATTTGAGAACACAAATTTAACTGACTTCTGTCTACTGACAGTATACTCCCCCTATCTTATGAGGTTTAGATGAAGAAATAAAATGAATCTTAATGCAACTTAAAACTGTCACAATTGAAATATAGTCCAAACTAAATATACACCAAGGTTCATATAAGATTGTCTTCTATCTGCATATGGAGATAACCTTTTGAATTTGAATGGGTGCCATAACAAGACATGTAGAAAGCTGCCCTACAACTTATACAAAGATTCTGCCCCAACGATTCCAAAAATCAACATATAGAGATGCTACCCTGCAACTTATCAAAACTGACCTACACTTCATATTCTTAGCAACACTCCATTACATTGAATTTTCTCAAAACTTTGAAAACAAAAACAATAAAATTGATTGGATTTTAGGACTGCATAGAAACAAACAATTACTCCCCTTGAATCCAATATCATGATAAACCCATTAAAGAGAGGAGAGTGACAAAACCCCAAGCCTTTATCTCATGGATTCAAACACTTTTTTAGGCAATGGTTTTGTAAAGATATTAGCAATTTGATCAGAGGTATGAACATAATCTAACACCACATCATTTGAAGGACTTTTTCTCTTAGAAAGTGAAATCTAATGGCAATATGTTCGGTCCTAGAATGCATGATTAGATTCTTGGATATATTAATGGAACTTGTATTATCACAAAGAATAGAGATAGGCTTAGAAACTTCCACTTTGATGTTTTGTAGTGACTGAACCATCCAAATTACCTGAGTACAACATGAAGATGCTGCAACATATTCAGCTTCAATAGTATATAAAGAGACACAATCTTGCTTCTTACTATGCCAATCTACCAGTCTACCACCCTAAAAGAAGGCTGCTCCACTTGTGCTCTTCCTATCATCAGGACATCCTACCCAATCAGCATCAGTATATGCAAGAAGAGTGAAATCATTGTGTCTAGGATACCACAATCCAAAATCAAGAGTGTTGTACACACCTAAAATTGACTCGCTTTGCAAACCAATTTCTCATATCTCTACACCATTGACTATCCCTCCTATTAATTAAATAAATTCATTTTATTTAATTAGTTTATCCCTAATCATCTACCCTTAACTATTTATCCATCCTTTGTGATTAATTAATTCATTTAATTTTTCACTATACCTTGCAACACTATCCTCATTGATTAAATAAATATTCTCAATATTTATTTAGTTAATTTCTCCATCTCCCTAATCCTTATTAATTGAATAAACCATACTTATTTAATTAATCTACCCTACTAATCAACCTAAACCTAGCCTAGTTGATTAAATAGAAATCATTTAATTAGCCACCCTAGCCTACCTATCCCCTAGACCTAAATTAAATAAGCTAAACACTTAATTAAACCTTGCTTAACCCATTCTCCCACACACTTTGAATAAAAATCATTTTTTATTCAAAGGGTCACATCTTCTTGTTACACATGTAAGTGTACATTGAACTTCCCACTTGTCTTAGTCTCCATTAATGGAAACTCTTCTCCATGAATGGAACTCTTCCCCATGAAGGGAACTCTTCCCCATGTGTGAATTAAAAATTCACATCTAACTTGTCATATCCAACTCTTCCCCCAAAATGAATTTTTAATTCATTTTAACTCTCATCACCTTTCCCAATGAGAATTTAAAATTCACAAATAATGAGAGCCTTCCAATCCCATTGACCAAATCCCAACCCTTAATCTCTTTCATCCAACCTTCTTGTGACACTTGTCACAAGACTACAACTCTAATCCAAACCCTAATCCTTAAGCATTCCTAGCCATTGATCTAAACTTTCAATCCTCACTCTCCATCCTTTTATCAAAAATCTATAAATAGAACCCTCACCTAAGCCATTTTGATAACTTCTTCTTGTATCCTTATCATGTCCAAATTTCTCTCAAATCTTCTCATCATAACATCATAATGCCAAAATCACTCTAGCCTCTCTATTCATATCCAATCTCCATTCAATCTCTCACCAAATCCCATTTGGCACGCTCGATGGGACCCACAAGGTCCAAGCTAACGTTTTGTGTGAGTTTCGTGTTGTGAAGACGTGTTTTGCAGGTACTAGCACTAAAACTACTCTGTTTGGTACCATTTCTCCATGCAGTGGCACCATTTCTATGTGTATTGGCGCTATTTCTGACTATATTGGTGCCATTTTTGCACGACAAAATCACTAACACCTTGGATTAAATCTTTTATATTTCTTGTTTTCTAGTGTTTTTTTGGGATTATCAGCTCTTGGTTTTGATAGGAATCACATAGGACCAAGGGGATATTATGGCAAAATTTCTTTAAAATCTATCCCACATTTTGTCATCTAACTCTTTGTTTTGTGGACTTGCTTAGAATATCTTTTGGTATCATTTTCTCTAGTCTTTTAGGTATTATTAAACTAGAGAATAACTACTAATCTTGTTTGGGTTAGGATTTTGGAACTAAAACCTATATTTTTGAAGCTTTTTAAAACATTGCACTATTTTGGCACTATCTGAGCCCAGGTCGGTGCTATTTATAGCAACAAAGGAAAAACAAGTAAAAAAACATAGTTTGGTGCCATCCTTTCATTCTGTGGCGTCATCCTCTAGATTGGTGCCATTCTCTGGATTGGCACCATCCCCTAGTTTGGTACTATCCTATGCTTTGGCATCATTTACCAAATCTATGGCACCATTCTCTATTTTGGTGCCATTTTTCAAATCTGTGATGCCATCTTCTATTTTAACACCATTTATCTCTATTTTGGCACCATTTTCTAACAGTATTTTTTGAAGTCTATGTAGGAATCTAACTTATCTTTATAGGTATCCAAACGCTAGCCAAAGATCAAAAAATCAAAACTACTAATAGTTTTTGCAAGGTTTTTACTAAATTAGACACATCTTCTCTTAGTGCACTAAAAAGAACCTTTGTTTACTTAGCATAAATAACATTTAAAATTGGTGCATTAAAATTAACAAGTGTTTGCAAACAATCATTAGGAACATTTCATTTGGGCTTAAAAAGAACATTATCAATTGTTTGCCATGTTTGGTGCACTTGCATATCTTTGTCACCTAAGGCATAGAATCAAAGTATCCTCTCCCCTCGCCTTCAAAAGGATCTTGGGTGAAGAGAAATGTTTCTACTCTCTTTTTATTTTTAGGAGTGGGCATACTCTTGAGACACATCTGCAAGGAGAACTCATTTGTGACCCAAAGCAGTGCTTTCCATTTGGTCCACTATATAAAAGGCCTAGGCGAAAGATGAAGCTTCTTAGTGACGTATTCTCATTTCGACAGTTCCCCAGTATCCACACACTTGTGTGCGTGATACATCAACCCCATTCTCTCCTTGCAAAAGGATTGATGTAAGTGGCTGGGATAGGCTCTTATGTGAGTCACTACTACATGAATGAGTGTCAAGTCCCTGAATGTTCCCCCACTACAAACCTTTGTTTTAGAAGCCAAAATCCTTCTACTTGTTGATGTAGGAGGTCGGACCTTTGAATCTATCCCACATTCTCACAGTTCTTAGAAGAGATAGCAAAGTACCTTAAGATCTGTGCATCTTGAGGAATTTGAACTTGGTGTGCCTAAGAAGTGAGTGCACTATAAGGGGGAGCTCGTGCCACCAAGTTTCTAGAGCTATTCGCTTTGAACAAGTACGACTGGAGAAATCTAATTGGGACTTCAACAAGTATTGTCCTTGCTTCACCTTAGGTTGTGCATGCTTTATAAATCTTTCACATTTTTCACAAACAAAACCTTTGTCCATTGTATTCTCTTGTTCGAAGTGTTTACATGCTTACTAAAGAATCCCATCAATTGAGTTTATCCAATCCCTTTATCTAAGCTTAATCAAATTCATCTTAATCCACTTCATCCTTAGTCATAATCTATCTTCATCATCCTAATCCAATCAACCATCTATCCTAGTCATCCTAATCATCATCCTAACCACCTATCCTACACACAACATCATTCAATCAACCTATCACTTTCATCCAGATCATTCAATCCAATCTTGTCCTAATCACCCTCATCATCCTTAATCCAATTCATCACCATCATTTTAACTTCATTCCTTTATCAATCATCTCTCATCCATTATCCACTCCAATCAAATATTCTAATCCCTAATCCTTAATCAATAATTATCCTTTGCAAATTAAACCTTGGTTAAGGATGTATTCTCCTCCATCCTTCATCAATATTTCATCCAAAATCCCAAGCATAATCCCCCAACATCATTATCAAAATCCAAATCCAAATAAACCCAATCAAAAATCAAGACCTTAATTGATCATTATCAACCTTTATCCAAACTTTCTTTAGATCATTAGTTTATCTTATGTAATTCATCAAAATCAACAATCAATCCAATCAACTCTATTACTTAAGTGTCATTAGTCTACCTTAAGTATAGAGAATCATCCATCTTTTTGAAGAAAAACAAATCACCCTAAGGTATTGAAATTTGATCCCCAACATCACAATCATCCATTATCCTCCATTTCATATCATATATCTCCAACAAAATGGATCCTTATGTGGCAATGCAACATTTACAAAGAATTAAATATGCCTATGAGGGTTTTTATCCTATCACTAAGGAGATATGTAAAAACATCATTAAAGATATCCCTTTAGCACACCTCATCATTGGAGAATCCCAAGCCCCTACCCAACCTCCATCATATCAACAAACACCCTACATTTCATCCCCACCCACATCATATCAACCTTCATCATACCAATCTTCATCCTATATATCCACCCCATCAACTTTATATCAACCTTCAACATCTTATATATCCACCCCATCAACCTCATATCAACCTTCATCATATAAACATTTACCCACATATCATTCTTCATCTTCTTATACATCTATATCATACTTATCCAACCAATCAATACCTTCAACTTATCCATCCCCTAACCTTTGTCATGCTAACTTTGATCAAGGGAACACCAATCTAGCACACCTCATGGCTGAAATTCAAAGCTTACATCAACAACCATCTCCCCATACAAATCCCCCATCCTCCAATCACTCCATCACAATATCCCTCTCACACTATCAACCTTAATCCATCAATCACTATCCCCCCACCACAATATCCCTCCAATCCTACAAATCTTAATCCACCATCCTATGTATCTCCCAATCCACCAATCCCTATCACCCATACACCATCTAATCCACCATCAAATATTCCAAATCCTAAGCCCATGACATCCAAAGAATCCTTGTGGGATTTCATCCAAAGAACATCAGAAAAAAATGAAAGCAAAGCTATAGAATCCCCCAAATCCCCCACACCTCCAACACCACCATCTAATCCAACACATTTCCTTGAACCCATCCAAGAACCATCACTACCCAATCCCATCACCCAACTATCCAATATCAATCCTAATCCTACACCATCCACCCTTACTATCCATCCATTATATTGTTCTTCAATCCATACACTCATGAAGGATGTAATCCATTGGCTATTAGCAAGGAATCAAACACCCTCATGCAATCCAACACTCGCCAAACCTCTTGAACAATCTCTTATCATAACTCAAGAACCATCATGTAGCCATGTTCAAGAACCCATAAGCCAAACACCTAATGCATCCATCCAAGCACCCACCGCATCTATTGAAATCACTTCCACTTCTATCCAAACACATGAGCTATGTCAAGAGACAAATCCAAAGCATGTTGAAGCATCAACCCCTTCTCCTAATCAAGATCTAACTATTGATGGTGGCTTTAGCACACAACAACACAGGTATGATTGCTGGTATCACACCTCTCTTGAAAAAGGTATCCTATCCAAGATAGGAATGCCCCAAGGATAATACAGCTAGGTCTTAGCTTGCTTGGAATGACTCAGTGGTTTGTCTAGCTGTGCCAACAAGGGGTCTTACATAAAATGCAGGGTTTATGGAATATGACAACATTATGTATGCAGAAACCCTATGATACTTTCAATAGATTTGTAACGTAGATGCTGCTTATAACCTAACCTAACAAACTTGATACAAATAAAATACAAAAAGAAAAGGAGAGAGAGAAAGGATAAGAGATCCTAAGTGATAGTCACAATGGGGTAAAATGCTATAGATAGACAAATACTTTCAATAAACCATTCCCTGTTTCACCAGGATAGGAAACCCACAATGTTACAAGAAATGATGCAATCATCAAAGGATCCTTATGATTTTCAAATTGCATTCGCTCATTAAACACCTAGACAATGGTGCAGCTTAACTAGTGGAATGCAACTGAACTATATTCAATGACAGGGCCGAGGCTAACTATACATAGCAACTTACCATCAGCAAGTGCTAATAGTATGGACCAAAACATTCATCAGATATCTTAACATTTACCCATCATTACAAAACTACAACTAATTAAATTTAGATTGATATGAACCATGAAAACCAAAGAGGATAACACAAGAACACAAATTCCCAGCAACCTACAAAATTTGCCTTGTATTGATCACAATTTGGCAGTCTCAGCAACTCAGTATCTAATCTTACTTACAAATGAGAGAAAAGGATGGCCCTTTTATAGACAAGGCACCATACTGAGTTTTCAATGGACGGTGGAGATTAACTCAACACCAATGGTCTAGATTACATGACATTTAATGAAGTACAACAGTTTGTTACATTGTTTGGATTTGCATTTGTCCTTTAGGAAAAAGACAAAATACAACTTGCAAAAACATTGAATCTAGACAAAATGGATACCCATTTGGTTGTACATGATGAAAAGTCAATTTTCAAGGCATAATAAAGCTAAAATAAAGTCACATGACACTTGAAAACTTGACCTGATGTAGATTCACAAGATTCCAAGTGCTGACTAGATCAAAAGGAGTATTTTGGTAAAGTTATATGCAACTAGATGCTTGCTGGACTGATTCTTGATGTCTGAACTATTGGGACAGTTGTATGCATGTCTTGGTGATCCAATCCAAGGTCATTTGAGTGGTATTTTTGGGAAAATATTGAAAATATAATTTTTGGTATTTTCTACATCATAGTAAATTACATTTTCAGAGGCCTTCAGAGTGGAATGGGGGCATAAAACTTATCGGTTACCTGGTGTAAATCCTTAGCAACTAGGTAGTTCAAACTAGATAATTAGTTTATCTTTCCAATGAGTCCAAGAAGTTTAAATTCTAATAAAATAGCTAGGAGTTATGACCCTGGACTGGATCACTTGGACATTGGACTGGATCTACAAGAAAAATAATGAAGTAGACTTGACCTTTTATGTATTTAAGTTCATGAGGCCTATCTCCATCATCTTGGACATCATATTGACTTCTTTTTGCATGTGTAGCAGCAACTTGGTTGATAAAATGTTAATTCTGCATCTCTGGGTCAATAGGGTGCCTCTGTATGTTCATCCTTCCAAAACAGCTCCAGTTGGCTCCTTTGTCCTCTTAGACCTGCAAGTGACAAGACCAAGCATCAATTTCATCTTAAATAATCATTTCCCATCATTTTGAATCAAAATATGCCCATTTGCAGTCATGGATCAGTCAAAAACAACTCATTGCCAATGTTGCTTCCTTATAGTCCTCTCCACAAATCCAGTGATTTTTGCATGATTTTCTGAGATTTTTACCATTTTCAAGTACCAATTTGGCCTATAGATTGATTTAGGAAGTTTTTGTGGTCATTTGAATCCATTTGGGGACATTTATTTCATGTTTTTCTAGTCTTTTCTACAAAAAGTGGGATTTTTGGGGGTCACGAAATTTTCATGTGCAGTAGCATTAATTGTCATAAAACATGCCAAAAATCCACACAAACTTGGTAAAATGTTCATCATGATGTGACAACTAGTTGTGCCATTCAAAGCCATCAAGAAACTCCAATTTACTCCTTGAAAAACTCAAATTTTAGGCCAAAAAACTAAAAAGCGCTAATTTTGGGGGGTCACTGACCTAGTCAGGATTTCACCTCCAACTAACCTAGCGGGGATTTTGGGTCCATTCGACCTTAGTGTAGATTTTGGGTCCATTCAACCTTAGAGTGGATTTTGGGTCCATCCGACTAAAGTCAGTGAAGGTCTTTTGTAGTGCAAGTCGGTTGACCATGATTTTAGCGCTAGCTTTGATAGATGCCGCCGACGGGGATTTTGGAGTGCACCAACCTAGCGGGGGTTTTGTGATCGACTGACCAAAGGTAGTAGAAGCTGGTTTTAATGCAAGTCAGTAGGAGGTCATTTTAGTGCAAGTTTGTGAAGTGGGTTTTTAGTACAAAGTTGCTGAAAGGTGTTTTTAGCGCTAAGGTCTATAGAGGCTGTTTTTGGTGCAAAGTGTAGATGGGGTCATTTTTAGCACCAGATTTTGAATTGGCCAGGGTGAAAGTATATTCAAAAATATATTTAAGTATAAGTGTAAGTTTAGATATTTTAAATATACTTTCAGGATGTTTGAGATGGGTTCTAGATCCATAGGATTTCATATGCAGATTCTAAAATTTTGAGGTTCCACCAGATTTCAAACTTAGCCATTTTTTAGGATTTTTAGGGTTTTAGACTTAGCCAAATTAGGGCTTCAGGAACATGCGACAAGATGAAAGTATATGAACCCCTTAATGAAAGATAGTGGATTTTGACATGATTTTGCAACTCTAAGACCTAGAAACTTTGAATTTCAACTTGACACATCCTGCAAAAGCAATTTCAAGGGCAATATCTAATGACATAGGATTTTAGAGCAAAGTGCAGTAACACCCAATTTTAGCACAAAAGGCAACAAATGACTACTTTTTGAGCACAAGACCACCCAAGACACCTCCAAATTAATTATGCAAGGCATCAAATGATTCCAAACATGCAAAATACCCAAATTTGAAGCAAATCCTGCATTCTAAGGACAAATTCACCTTCTTATCATCATAAGTAACAAAAGTTTGAGACACCAAGCTAAAGAAAAAGAGGGGGTCTCCATTTGGCAAAATGGGGTGTGTGTGCACAACACTAACCATCCCATCTAATCTCATCCCTGATCCCCTCCCATCTAGTGATTCACCTATTGATCCCACACCATCTCCTATCCCCCATTAATCCTTTACCTCCACCTATCAACCCCATCTCAAATCCATACTCTTATCCACTTCGAAAAAGCACTTTCATCTATGGTGGCTCTATCATAGGAAATGAATAACTTCCATCCACCACCTATTCTTTTCCAACAAATAATGGACTTGTGTCTTGTTTCCAAAGCACCAAACATCCCATTACATGTCACATACTCCAACACATGAACTATCAAGGCAAAGGCTTAGGCCTTCATGAACAAGGTATTTTGGAGCCCATCCACACCACATTCCATCCATCCTCGTATGGCCTTGGCTATGCACCCCAAGGCAAACAATCTAAACATGTTGGTAACACCCACACATCCTCCAAAATCCATTCATCCAATTCCAAATCTGGTACATCTCATCGCACCTCCAAATCATATGTCGCCATTCCCCCTCCATCATCATATCATTTGCAAAATCATGTGACCATCCATCTTCCCCCATTAAATTTACCTCCACTACTTCCAACTCCAAATATCCCTACTAAATCTACTTTACCTCCTATCCTACCAACGCCAAACATCCCTATCAACAAATCCTCTTATCCTCCCATCCTCCTAACTCCTAATATCCCTATCCTCAAATCCCTTCATCCATTTATCCATAAATCCACTTTTAACCCCTCCACCCATAAATCCCCAAAAATTCCCAATCAAGACCAACTAAAGCACACATCATTCAAACATGAAGCTTCCCCCAAATCCATAGGATTCAAAAGTAATAATTTGAATGCCTTGACTCATAAAGCACAAAAGCCTAAAGATGTTATCCATTCCAAGCAAAATGAAAAATCCAAAAGGCTATCAAAGCCCACACCATCAAAAGAAAAAGCAAAAATAAAAATGGTGTGGGTCCCTAAGCAAAGATCAGTCAAACCAAATGAGACATCCACCTCCCAATCCACCCAAAAATCCCAAACATCTCACTCCCCATCTAAAAATCCCCTAAATCCTAAGTCTATTTGGGTCCCTAAAATCCCAAATCGGTCATCCAAAAATCCCCTATCTTGATCCCCATTACTCCCAACTCCACATCCAAAACATAGGCTTCAAAATATACCATAGTGTGTGCAACCATTGGTCTTGGTTCCCCTCCACCACATGAAATCCCCACATACCCCTATATCTCCATCTTTCATCCACTATCCTACATATCTCCCCCATCACATTCCTATGGTCCATGCTTTTGCATAATCCACATCATAATCCGCATAATCCACTATCCACTATCCATTCCATCTTCTCATATCTACCAACATCCATGCACATAATGTTATCTCCATCTACCTCACAAATATCCAACATGGGACCATCTTCTCCTTGCTATGGAAATAGATGCTAGAGTCCCCATTCCATCAAAAAAGTCAAAAAAGTAAAAAAATAAAAAAACAAGAATATAGTAAAGAGAAAAAATTGGTCTAATGGTGAAAACCACTCCTTGTGGTGCCTTGGGCAAGTATTATGATGAAAACCCCTTGTGGGCATCATGTGTAATCCCTTTCCCATCCATTTGTACCCTACACTTGGGGGCAAAATCATCCACATCCATAACATCCTTTTGCATATCCTATCCATGTATCCTTAATCCTATCATAGTCCTATCCACTATCACCCTATTTATCATATCATTTCCCATCCATCCTTTCTACTATATATTCCTCCTTAGATCTTGATAAAGAGAAGGGTCAAAATATCAACAACATGCTTTGGACACCTATCAACATACTCCCTTTCCAAGCATATCCTCCATCCATCCATCTACTACATAGTCCATTCATCCAAACATAAGTCTATCATGCATGGGGCATATGATTCCTTGCAACCTAGCCCTTGGAGAAAATCCTTATCCCCATCTCCCATCCATCTATCTTGCATCCCTATCTCTATCTTCCAATCCATCTATCATGAATCTCCTCTCTATCATATTCCATAGCCAATCCCTCCATCTACTTATCATGTATCCCTACTCAATCCTTTATCCCCCATTCTACCCCTTATCTGCATGTATCTATCTATCTATCAAAAATCTCCTATCCATTATCCTTTCATCGCCAATCCCCAATCCAACCCCATCACCTTCACCTCTAGTCTTGATGTTCCCTTGTCATTGGTATCTAGCACTTAGGCTATCCAAACACAATCCAATGCAACCATCATAATAAACCATTCCCTATCCAAAATCTCAAAAATCCAAAAAATCACAATATCTAAAAATCCCAAAATATCCATCCCAAAATCAACATCATTCCATCATCCAGCACATCATCTTCCAACATCATCACATATATCCTCAATCATCCCACATCATCATCATAAATCAGAACTACATATCATCACCACCCCCATCTTAATGTGTCTTGGTCCTGTGGATATAGGGTATGTAGGTAGTCTGGAATAGCAAGGAAGTTTCTAGTACTCAGGTACATAAGATGCACCTATCCAACCCATTTGGATGGTCCCTATCCCCTAAGCTTACACTATATCCAAATACAATATCCCAAGCATCACATTACCTATCAAAGCAATTATCCCATAACCAAAAAACATCAGCTATCAAATCAACATCAACCACAACTTGTAACTATCATATCTTACGCCAATCCTACAACATCATTCACTGCCTTAGGATATATCATTCCTACAATAGGAAGAATCTATCAAATCATCATCCATCTTGGAAAGACATCACATCAAAGCTACCTTGATCTCACTATATCATGGTATGTGGCAAAAACATCTAGAAAGGGGCATAGTTATTGCTTTTGTATTCTATGCTTGTGGGTTAGTCTCATTACTCCAAGCTAGTATTCATATCTTGTGGATTGTAGGGTCAGTTCTAGCATATTGATCTCCTTATGCATCTAAGGTTCATCATATATTTTTTGTATTAAGGGCTTATGTTATGAGTCCCCTTCCCTCGTCTGGACAAGATTGTACTATCTTGGGCATGCATGGGATCACCCTCTTGTTTGCGTGTCTAGTCCATGCAAATGTTGGATAAACATCATCACACTAGTCTTCTATACCTTGGTGAAAATATCCACTTTGCTATAACAAACCTATGATTGATCTAAATCATTTTCAACACAATAATCATTAGTCAACCAATCTCCCATAAATCATTAAACTTTCATCTGACCCTTTATCCTCCAACCACTTCAAGTAATCTGTTCCATCCATTTCGAGAGCACACTCATCTTCTTGTAATCCGCCTGTCCTCTTGAGGGGGCATCACCCTTACCAATCATCCCTAAACCTTACCCTATTCTTCTAAGTGAAAACCTTTTTCTATCCAATCCAACTCTATATTTTAACTTCTTTGAAATAATGTTACTTAGCTGCAACACCATTTCAAAGAGGTACAAACATCACCCTTACCAATCATCCCTAAACCTTACCCTATTCTTCTAAGCCAAAACCTTTTTCTATCCAATCCAACTCTATATTTAACTTCTTTGAAATAATGTTACTTAGCTGCAACACCATTTCAAAGAGGGGCAAATGTAGACACCTAAAATTGACTTTCTCTACAAACCAATTTCCCATATCTCTACACCACCGACTATCCCTCCTATTAATTAAATAAATTCATTTTATTTAATTACTTTATCCCTAATCATCTACCCTTAACTATTTATCCATCCTTTGTGATTAATTAATTCATTTAATTTATCACTATACCTTGCAACACTATCCTCATTGATTAAATAAATATTCTCAATATTTATTTAGTTAATTTGTCCATCTCCCTAATCATTATTAATTAAATAAACCATACTTATTTAATTAATCTACCCTATTAATCAACCTAAACCTAGCCTAGTTGATTAAATAGCAATTATTTAATTAGCTACCCTAGCCTACCTATCCCTTAGACCTAAATTAATTAAGCTAAACAGTTAATTAAACCTTTCTTAACCCATTCTCCCACACACTTTGAATAAAAAACATTTTTTTTATTCAAAGGGTCACATCTTCCTTTTACACATGTAAGTGTGCATGTGTTCTTGACCTTCCCACTTGTCTTTGTCTCCATTAATAGAAACTCTTCCCCATGAATGTAACTCTTCCCCATGAAGGGAACTCTTCCCCATGTGTGAATTAAAAATTCACATCTAACTTGTCATATCCAACTCTTCCCCCAAAATAAATTTTTAATTCATTTTAACTCTCATCACCTTTCTCCATGTGAATTTAAAATTCACAAATAATGAGAGCCCTCCAATCCCATTGACCAAATCCCAACCCTTGATCTCTCTCATCCAACCTTCTTGTGACACTTGTCACAAGACTACAACTCCAATCCAAACCCTAATCCTCAAGCATTCCTATCCATTGATCTAAACTTTCAATCCCCATCCTCCATCCTTTTATCAAAAATCTATAAATAGAACCCTCACCTAAGCCATTTTGATAAATTCTTCATCCTATCATCACTATGCCAAAATTCCTCTAAAATCCTCTCATCATACCCTTACCATGCCAAAATCATTCTAGCCTCTTTATCTATATCCAATCTCCATCCAATCTATCATCCTATCCCCACCACATTATGTTGAAAGAAAGAGCAATCCAGATTCCAACTATGCTCTTGGGTGCAAGCTCCTCAACCTTATCGAAGGAGGAAGAAGATTTCAAGGTATAACTTAGTGTTTTGTGCATTTTGTTATGTTTCTAGCCTTGTTTATTTTCTATTCTCTCAAGTTCCCTTAAGATATCCAAAGATTCTTTTAATCGCATTTAAATGAGATTGCCTAGGACATTCTTGAAATCTTGCTACCAAGCAAATTGCCTGCATGATATCAGGTCTAGAAGTTGTTAGAGATAAGAGGATGCCAATCATGGATCTATATAAGGACTATTCCACCTCAAGTGAATCATCATTTTTGCTTAGTTTGTACCCTATCTCCATAGGAGTACACACAGTTTTGTATTCATCCATTTGAAACCTCTTAACCATTTCTTTGGCATACTTGACTTGTGAGATAAAAGTCCCTTTTTCAAGTTGAGAAACCTGTAAACCAAGGAAGAAAGACAATTCTCCAAGCATAGACATATCAAATTCTAATTTCATAATGTTAGGAAAGTAATGGCTCATATCGTCATTATTGCTTCCAAAAATGATATCATCAACATAAATCACTACAACCAAAATATCCTCACCTTTGGCAATATAGTACAAATTGATGTCCACTCCACCTTTAGTAAATCCTTTCTCTTGCAAGTACTTATCCAACCTATAGTACCATGCTCTTGGGGCTTGTTTCAAGCCATACAAGGCCTCAACTGTAGGCTACTCCATGTAAACCTCTTCTTCAAGATCACCATTTTGAAAGGCTGATTTGACATCCATTTGGAACACCTTAAAATTTTTATAAATTCCAAAAGCTAAGAACATTCTTATTGCCTCTAGTCTAGCCACAGGTGCAAAAGTTTCATCAAAATCAATCCCCTCAATTTGAGAGTAACCTTTAAAAACCAATCTAGCTTTATTTCTAACAACTTTGCCCTTATCATCAAGTTTTTCTCTAAAAACCCATTTTGCACCAATAACATTTTTACCTTCAGGTCTAGGAACAAGCTCCCATGTCTTGTTCTTCTCTATTTGATTCAATTCCTCTTCCATAGCTTTAATCCAAGCTTATTCCTTGTTGGCCTCCACATAGGTTTTTGGCTCCATTTCTGATATCAAGCAAACATGTGCTTGATTACTTGTAGCAGCAAGTATCCTCCTTGTTAACACACCAATATATTTATCTCCAATAATCAACTCTTGTGGATGATCTCTTTGCAATGTCTTTGAAGGAGTTTTGCCTTTAGTTTCAATAGGCTTTTCATGAGTTTCTTCTTCCACTTGAACTTCCTCTTCTTTTTCTAAATGGTGTCCTTCTTCTTTATTTTGATTCAACTGCACACATTGCTGCAAACTCTCATCCACCTTTACATTAGTACTTTCTATCACATTTTTGAGTCTCTTGTTGAAACATTTGTAGGCTTTACTATGTGTAGAATAGCCTATAAATATGCCCTCATCACTCCTAGACTCAAAACTTCCCAAATTATCATCATCCCTCTTAATGAAGCATTTACTACCAAAAAATTTGAAGTAGCCAACATTTTCTAACCTACCATACCATAATTCATAAGGAGTATGGTTAGATTTTAGCCTCAATTGTACTCTATTTAGAGTGTATACTGTTGTATGGACAACTTCTTTCCAATAAGTATTGGGCAGATTTGCATCATGAAGTAATGTCCTTGTCATCTCCTTCACAATGTTGTTCTTCCTTTTAGCTACTCCATTCTGTTGTGGAGTTCTAGGAGCTGAAAATTGTTGTTTGATCCCATGTTTCTCACAATATTCTTCAAACTCCTTGGATGTATATTCTCCACCCTTATCCGATCTTAGACATTTGAGCTTGAAATATGATTCCTTTTCAACCATCTTGTTAAAAATCCTGAATCTGTCAAAGGCTTCTAATTTGTGCTTCAAAAAGGTCACCCAGGTCATTCTAGAAAAGTCATCAATAAAGAGCATAAAAGATCTTTCACCACTCAATGCTTTAGTCCTTTTAGGACCACACAAATTTGAATGAACAAGTTATAAAGGCTTAGAAGAAGAACATCCTTTGGATTTAAAATTGACCTTAGTTTGCTCACCAAATTGGCATTCTTTACAAGTAGTGTTGTCTAGCTTAGAGATGTGAGGCATATTACTTACATTCTGAGTTTTGCTGATCCACTCAAGATTATCAAAATTTACATGACCAAGTCTCTTATGCCATAGCCAACTTTCTTTAATTTTACCCATGAAGAAAATATGTCCATCTGCACTTCTATTTTTAGTCTCATGAAGATTATAGATGTTTCCAATTGTTCTTAACCTTGCTGCAACAATGTTTCTTGATTTCTTTTTGATTTCACAACCATGAGCATTAAAAACAACATTGAATCCATTGTCACAAATTTGACTGACACTCAATAGATTATGTTTTAAGCCTTCAACATAATATACATCATGTAATGGAGTCTCATCATCTAAAAGAATAGTACCTTTTCCTTTGATCAAAATGCAAACATTGTTATCAAACATGACTAAACATTCTATGTGATCTTCAAGCTTGATGAATTTTATTTTATCTCGTGTCATATGGTTAGAACAACCACTATCTATAACCCACTATTCTTTCTTCTTGGCATGAAAAGTAGTTTGAACAATCATAGCTTCAACATTCTTACTCATTATTTTAGGTTTCCAAACAAGTATTTTCTTATTAGCACTTGAAGAGGACATTTTGGAAAGAGCATCCATCCTAGTTTGCTGCACTTTTAGGTTAGGCCTACAAAACTTGGCTATGTGCCCAAAGTTATTGCAATTGAAACACCTCAATCCTCTTAAGAATACAAAATGATTCCTTCTCAAAAAAATTCTCTTCTTCTAGAATCAAATCTGCACTCATTTGCTTTGTGTCCATACTTGTTACAATAAAAACAATAACCAAGAAAATGCAGATTATACCTGAAAGAATCGCTCCTTTTGAAGTTTCCTGCTTTCATGGTACTTTTGTTATTGATATCAGCATGTCGAAGATTCTTGGTGTAAGAGCATTGTCCTTCTTCAAACCCTAGACCAGTTTTATCTTTGAAGCCTTTTTGTTTTTCCAAGAGATCTTCAAGTCTATCACTGCTACTACACATATCAAGTCTTCTTCATAAGACTACAATTTCACCTTCTAGAGTATGACACTCTTTGAATTTGGCATCTAACTCCTTACTTGTAACATCAACAACTCTTTTACTCTCCTCAAGACACAATTTTAGGTCTGCAATTTGTTTTTCATAATCAGTCTTTTTGTTGATCATAATTTCATTGTCCTTTTGAAATTGATTTCTTTGAGTAATTGCCTCATTTTTGAGCTTCTTAACCTCTCCAAGACTACACTTCAACTCACATTCAAGATCAACCACTACTTCATCATTTTTAGATTGATCTTAATCTTTATTATTCTGATTTTCATTTATGGCATCCATGAACAAAGTCTTTGCACCTTCCTCAAGTGACTCCTCTGAACCACTATCTGTTATATTAGCATCTTTTATGAACAAACTCTTCTTCTTTTTGAAATTGATTTTCTTTTTGGGATTGAATTGTTTCTTCTTGAATTGTTTCTTATTTTCTTCTTCATCACTATCTAGATCTTTATAAGGACATTTAGTAGCATAGTGTCCTATTCTTTTACAACCAAAACATTTGAATGAAAGTTTACCTTTATACTTTCTTGCTGACCCCTTTTTCAATTTGTTGACAAAGGAAGATTTCTGATCATCATCTACCTCTTCTGAATTAGACTTTATCTCTTTCTCCTTTTTGACTAATTTAAATGTAGCTTTTTTACTTGATGGAGTTTCATTACAAACCCTCATCTCAAAAGTAGTAAAGGTACCATGAAGTTCATCAAAGGTCACTTTCCTCAAATCTCTCTTCTACTGTAGAAACCTTGGACTCATATTTAGGAGTTAGAGTCCTTAAAACCTTGGTTACAACTACCTTTTCTTCTCTAAGGTATCACCCAAACCTCTAATAGCATTAACAACCTCTTGAACCCTGAGAAGATAATCAGCCACCTTTTCATCATCATTCATTTTGAGACTTTCAAATTTAGCTTTGTAAGATTGTAACTTTGCTTCTTTGATTTTTTCATCTTGCTGATAGATATTGGACAGCTTATCCCAAATAGCTTTGGCTAACTTACAATCCATAATTTTGACAAGTATCTCATTGGACAAACCACATCAGATTGCATTTTTGGCCTTAGCATTATTGCCATAGGCCTTATTCTCATCAGAAGTTGAGGGAGGACTTGTTGCTTTATACTTAGTTTCTATAGAAGCCCAAACATCATACCCCAAGGAAGACAAATATGACTCCATCCTAAATTTCTAGAAAGCATAATTAGACCCATCAAATAAAGGTTCTTTGAATGTAGAAAATCCTATTTGACTTGTCATGACTAGTACTCCACTTATAGGACCTACCCAAGCTAATTAGGCTTCTATAGGGAACCTATTCTCTGATAGCACTTGTTGGAGTACAATCAACACTGAGAGGGGGGTAAATTAGTGTTGTATCTAAAACAATATATTTTCTTTTTATCAAACTTGAAAAGAGAAATTGAGGGAATCAAACTTGATAATAAACTTTATCAAAAGAAGAAATCAAATCTTGAATATTCAAACATTAAGGAAAAATTAATCACACAAAAACTAAGACAATAACACAATAGGTTTCATGAGTTGAAAACCCTCATAGGGATGAAAAACCACTCAAAACTACCTCACTGGCTTAAACATGGAAATCATCAATTACATAGCCTCACTGGCTAATGAATGCCTCACTAGAAAAAAGAAAGTCTCACTGACTTGTACAAGCACCTTAAATACAAAAACAAAAACAACTCAGGGAATTTCCCTAATTCACTTCTTCACAAAAACTTATCTCTCCTTTTGTATTCACTTGACAAAATTCTTTTCATTCATACTATGATCAACTAAGCTTCTGATACACATGATAATCAATTACCCGCACATTACAATCTCTGCAAATTACAATATCTTCCTCTGTTCAAGAATTAATATCTGCATTTTGTCTCTTTCACTATATATAAATTCATACTCTGATTTATCTTCAAGTTTCAAATACACTAAACTCCATCATGTTCATATATTTGATAATTCTTATATCAATATGTTGATATTCCATTTACCAACTTAGAACAACAAACAAAATCAAAAAAGATATCATACATATCTCATAACAAAGTTCTCTGGCCCTCTACACTCTAATAGAATGAGAAAAATTAGTTTTTATGCCTTTTATAGAATGGAGCACATCAAATTTATAAAGATGAAGTGTCTTCAAAAAACACTTTAAATAGCATCCATTTGATGATCATTTCACTCCAATTTTCTTTTTATCTTGGACCAATCGATGAATTTTGGTGCCCATATAACTTTGATAACCCTTTGTCTTCAGTACCCCTAGGAGGTTAGGGTCAGTCACCTCACGGGGCCGGTACCCTCAAGATGTAACTTAAGTTACATGTCACTGGTTAAACAAGTCAACTCACAATTAGAAATAAAGATATATATGAGGGTTTAAAAGAATGCTTTAGGAATTCAAACTTAGGGTTTTATTGAAAGGTATTTAGGGTTTTTTTAGTATCTCAAGAGACAAATACACTGAACACTAATTTTCTTCCAAGTATATCAATAAGCAATAGTCCTTAAGACATTTGCAAAACATAATCTATGATGCAGAGAATACTCAAAGTAAATCAATACTAGGATTTTATACTTCAAACCCTAGCTTCATGAAAGAGACTTTTATGAAGTAAATGCAGCAGATCAAATTTATACTGATGACTCCCTCAAGCATAATTCCTAGCATAGATGATCATGAAGCAAGATCACACTATCTTGTATGTCCTTACCAATGTGATAGTGAAAACTATTTGAGGTATAATGAGTATACTGAAGTATTAGAGCACGGCTCTCAACTTTAATATCAATCTTGCAATCCCATTTAACTTTGTATACACCAAACTCAACTTGAATACCACCAAGCACATGAAACAACATCAAACCACAATATAAATCCATGAGCAATATGAACCAATCTCTACAGATGATATGCACCAAACTAATAAGATATGAAACAATAACATGGCATCAATTCCTGAAGGATCTCAACCTCTTTTATCAACGTGTCTTGAGAGACTTGAGCACCAACACATCCTTAAAGGCACCACACCATATGAAAAGCATATATCCTGATCTTAACATCACACATCTTGTTCTCACACATGATGCTCATAAATCTTGCATTGCTTGAGACACCTGCATTGCTTGATGCTTATGAACCCTACATTGCTTGAAGCACTTGTATTGCAAGAACCAACCACATGAAGAGGTCTATTATCACTAACTTATCATCAATGACATACATCATTTTGACATTAATGGCAAGAGAACTGACATGCCAACCATAACAGAGTTCACTATCACTCTTGAGGATGTTTATCACATCCTCAAGCTACCGATTCATGGGGATCAGTGGTATACCACACAAGGAGAGGACAAATAGCCTTAGGTAGAGCATTTGTCCCAGCCCAGCCAGAGTTATGAGAAGATAGACGAGAGATGAACTATGAGGAGACTTTGGCAGTGGGGACAAATCATTTCACCTTGTTTCTGTGTGCATTGATTAGAGGCATGGTGATGCTAGATCAATGGGCTAGAGGTTTTCCAGTGGGGTGAGGAGAGATGATAGAGGGGATGGTGTGGGATGAGACCATCTATGTCTGGGGGCCATGCATTCTAACAAAGTTAGATCATGAGATGCATATAGTGGTCTATCATTATGATTCAGCACTATCAGCTAGTGTCACACTACTGCATGTGTGGGCCTTCGAGCACATTGCCATCACGAGGCTGTGAGGAGGATACCATCATCGATAGTTTGAGGCCTATGTGTTTTTGTACCAACAACCGATCAAGTACTCTCACACAGGACAGGTACATTACTGGCAATGAGTGCTGGATGATTTAATTCAAGTCACATGGCAACTGTATATTATAGTGGAGTCATGGCTAGATGATGATGTTCATATGGTGTATACTTTCTAGACATAGTATTTGATGGGTCGGGGTGATCACACCATCGAAATGTATCTTCCATCATGTGTTATGCGCCAGTTTGGTTTATGTCAGGATGTTCCTTAGAGTATGGTAGTTTTTGTGTGGACACTGTGAGATGAGAGGTGGCCACTGGATATCGCACCATAGGTGGCGATATGAGAGTTTATAGCATTATAGCCACTGGTGTGGGATTGGCGGAGTATGGTGGACATAGGGACTACACCTGCATATGATCAGTGGTGGTAGATGTGGCGGCTGACCCGCATGACAGATCTGACCGAGGATCCTGATATGACTATGGAGCCCGGAGAGGAGGGGGATATTGTTGAGGAGGAGATAGTGGTAGAGGAGGTGGAGGTGGATGATGATGATCTGATAAGGGTGTTAGCAACAACAACAACATATGAGAAGGAGGAGGTTGCGAGAGGACGGGATAGAGGGAGAGGTAGACGATCAATGATACTACCACTACAGGTGTAGTAGTAGGGACAGTAGAATGCATAACAACAGACAATGCCCTAGGTACAGGCTCCTATACAACAGGTGCAGGGAGGCCAGTAGGTCTTATAGAAGCATCAGTAGGTACCTGTATAGCAGGTATATATTAGGCAGGTGCTGGGATAGTGGGCACCTTGACAGTAGGGTCCCAGGCAGAGACCACCTGGTCAGTGAGTAGTGGGAGGAGATAGGGGATTGATGCCACCTCCACAAGCACGCCTATAGTAGCAGGGATAGAGGTCCACCTCTACACAATAGACAACTGACCTAGAGGGGAGGGAGAGGTCCTACCAGTATTACATTCGAGAGGCCACTATGACATTTCCAGGAGTGAGTGGGATGAAGGTTGGTACTTCAGGAGTAGGATCAGAGCTAGCTCCTAGGTAGCATTCTTCATGTCGGTGTACCTGTACGGACTATGAGAATAAGGTGGGGACCCTCTAAGGCTAGTTGGTTAGCCTGGAGGATACTGTACGAAGACATGATCAAGAGCTTGTACAACTTTGGGGGGTAGCTACGTTGTTAGATGGGGTGGATGGGCAGGTGAGCGCACTATAGGCACATCTAGAATAGGCTTAGAGTCAGGTGGCTACTCTCACAATAGAGTAGGATACAACTATGGCGTGGGCCCAATAGATAGAGACACAACTGGCTAGCCTGCAGGGGATGGTTTCAGGGAGTGGGATGAGGCTAGTGTTGTTATAGATGCAGGCTTAGATCACACAGCTATAGGGACAACTTTCACAGGTACAGGTCCAGCTCCTAGATTAGAGTTGGTTAGCTGAGTATTACAATGCAGTTTATTATGTAGTTGTCCCTGAGGGGCATCAAATTCCTAGCTATAGCTAGTAGAGTGGGTCACAGATGTCTAGGTCATGCAAATCTAGATCTATTGAGTCCATTTAGTAGCCCATGGGACCTCCACCAGTGGTACCCCAATAGCCACAGTAGCCTCAGCAGCCACCTGTACAACAACAATAGCAGCCATAGCTAGGGTCACCCACAGAGTCTGGCAGGGGCTCATTAGTCCAAGGTTGACATATATTGATGTATTTTGAGCCCTTAGAGGTATTTTGTATCATGACTTGTATGATGTTGAGCGATGTACATTATTTTGTAGTGATTTATGATGATACATGATGATGGTATATATATGGATGGTTATGCATATTATGGTGTTATAGTTTTATTGTGTGATGTGATGTATTATGGATCATGATGATGTTTATATGATGGTTCATGTTATGGATGTATTTATGTTGTATGTGATGATTTATGTTATGTGATGGATATATTGATGATGTAGATGATGATACGATGTTATGGTTTATTTCTAATGATGATGCGATAGATGGTTTTGTTTATGTTGCATTATGTGATGATATGATCAATGATTACACTGACGGTACTTGGCAGGCTTGTTAGCAAGCCCTTATTAATAGTAATTTAATTTGGATATTAATTGTTGTAAGGATTTTTCTGATGTTTTTGATATCTATTATGATTCTGATGTCTTATGGATGGATGTTTTATTATGATGTCATGATCTATGCAGGTAGTACTTGGTGGGTTGTTTCCCTCATGTCTTCATGATTATGTTATGATTTCATTGTGGATATATGTTATGATTTTGATGATGTCATGGTTTGATGGATGGATGATATTATATGTATGTGATGGTTATGATGATGATGGATCATGTATGTAAATGTGATGATGTTATGTTTTGCTTATGCTGATCTGATAATGTTGATGCATGTTATGATGATGTGGATTAAAATGAATGTGAACTGCAAATAAATGCTTAGATTAATAAACATTTATGACAAATGCAAAATGTAATGGAATGGAAATATATGCTCAACTTAATAAACATATATTATGTATACAAAAACTGAAATGAAATGAAAATGCAATGGTTAGATGATGATTAGGTGATTATGATAATGCAACTAATGACCTAATGCAATGATGTATGAAGTGATCAAGTCATGACATTTGTTATGTACTTTTGCAACCCTGGGTGATGGGGCTAGGTGGTGGTGGGGGGTGGGTTAGGTTAGGGAGGGGAAGGGTTATGTGATGAGAGGAAAAGGGGGGTTGCGAGGATGGTTTAGGGAGTGCTAGGTTATTGGACACCACGTCATTAGGGGGGGTTTGGTTTAGATGTGTTAGGTCCATTGAATGGGTTACGGGTTAATGAGAGGAGGGGATATAGATTAGAAGAGGGGGGGAATGGATATATGGGGGGATTAAAATTCTAGGGGCATATAATATGGTTGGTTAAGTGTTGAAAGATGATGTGAGCTAGATATAGTAGTTGCATTAAACTATTGAGAGCATTTCTAGGTTTATTATAGCAAAGTAGGATATGTTTCACGAAGGTATAAAAGGACCTAGGTGATGATATTTATCCCACAATTGCATGGACCAGACTCACAAACAACAAATTGATTTCATGCATGCCCAAGGTAGTATAACCTTACCTTGCTGAGAGAAGGGGACTCATAACATAAGTGTGCATAGTACATAGAAGGTATGAATATCTGTATATGTAAAATGGGAAGCACTAAGATAGAACCAATCCTAGCTTCAAGATATGAATACTATTCTTGGAGTAATGAAATCAACCCACAAGCACATCATACAAAAACAATGATATAATGAGATCAAGGTAGCTTTGGAAATGTCCTAGAACAAGACAAGAAGATACAAATCAATAATAAAAAAGACCAATGAAATGACACAAACAACCATTGTATTCTCTTGCCAAGATAAGTGTTGATAGGATGATGGATTCTATCCATTGTAGGAACTTTATATCCTAGGATGCAAATCATTTTGGATTTTTGTTGGAGAAATTTGAAATGTGGGCAAAAGGATAGTTAGGCCATGTGTGATGATTATAGTTGGTATGTTGATTGATGATTTTTGCATGAGATACGATGTTTTGGGTGTATGCCTAGCGTGTGTATCATTTGTTGAATCTAGCAAGTTTAGTAAATAGGGACCATCCAAATAGGTTGGATGGGTGTATCTTATGCACCTGAGTACTAGATATTTCCTTCATATTCCAGATTGCCTACATACCCTATGTCCATGGGATCAAGGTACTTTCAAGATGCGAGTGAGATGAATATGTAGTTCTGGTAAGACTTGATGATGTGGGAATGATTTGGGATGGATGTGATGATGGTGTGTGATGATGATGTGAGTGTTTTCATATTTTTCTACTTTTTAAAAAATGTTTATTGGTGCTTTTCTAGTTTTTTGTAATGTTTTTGGATTTTTTGGTTTTTTGTAATATTTTTGGATTTTTCTAGTTTTTTGTAATGTTTTTGGTTTTTTCTAATGTTTTTGGATTTTTCTAGTTTTTTCTAATGTTTTTGGATTTTTCTAGTTTTCTAGTTGTAGAGAAGAAGCTTACAAGGATCCTTGTTCCACAGATTAGCTTTGGGTGGGATGATGCGAGGTGGGCGATTGATGTTTCAGAATTCCAAGCCATGGGAAGTGCTTGATTTGGAGCATCATGATGGAGAGAGAACTTATCAGATGGTAGAACCAGCTACTACACATGGTGCCTGAAATAGTTTTTCAACATGGTACCTATCCAAGGCATCACTAAAGTGATTTTCACCATTGGATGGCTTTATTACATGAAGTGTGGTTACACATCACACCCCATTTTGACTTGACAAAATAGGGACCCAACTTTTTTTTCTTGGCATGGCTTGTGGTTTTTTGCTCTCGGCGGTCTGGTAAAAGTAAGTCATGCAGGTGATCCTGAATAGGGAAGCTAGGTAAGTCATCATGATGAGGTCAGTTAGTCAAAGTTAATATTTCCTATTAATAACCTCATGGTTGGAAAGAGTACAAAATTTCATGCAGGTTTGCCTTTTGGATCACCATGATATTCCTTAGGGAATGAAAGTTATGACAAGTCAAAGTTCTGGTCAAACCTGATATTCCGAGGGAGGGTCATATTCCTTAACATCAGTCATCTTAGCTAAGATCATCGTGATCCAGTTTTATCAACTGATAATCATTTTGTCCACAAAACTCCAGATGTCAATCTTAAGTGATAGTGGTATTTACCCATCAAACAACTTCATATATTTTATGGGGGTCATATTTTGAATATCACCCGATGTTCCAAATATCACCCTATCTTTCAAATATCACCCTATCACAAAATATCACGCTAGAGCCAATATGTTGATGATGTCATCCATTCCTGATGAATAAAGAAAATCACCTGATGGTGACATCATCATCCTTTTTTATCTCGCTGAGGTATATTTTCGAAGATCACCCTTTTTACACAACATGACGGTGATGTCATCATGATCTTTCGAAAAGAGGGTCACTTTAGTTTCAGGGGGTCATATTAAAAACATCACCTGACATTTTGAGCATCCCCTGATTTTTGAAACATTCCTGATGGTCCAAATATCACCTAATCTTTAAAACATGACTTGATATTTTGAATATCACCCGATATTCTCAACATCACTGGATCTCTTCAACATCAGTTTTCCCACTCAAAGGCAGACAATCATATTACTAATAGGGGGTCATATTTTGAATATCACCTAATATTCTGAATATCACCCGATCTTTCGAAGATCACCCCCCTCATCTTGTCCCATGACATTAAATGCACATAAATGCAGTAGGTGGATTCCAGCCGATCTCGAACATGATGCAGACACTTGGCAGCATTCATAGATCCATGGCAGAAGATTAATGGTTTTAATCAATCTAACCTAGATTTGCCCTAATTTACCCTAAGAATGAGATTAAAAGTGAATTTCCAAGGTCATTTTGCATTTACCTTGCGAAGAAGTGAAAATTTATAGAGCAGACATTCAAAACCTTGTACGAGCTACCTGTAGACGCTAACAACTTGTAGCAGAATAGAACACATAATCATCACTGGTATCTGAACCCCTTTCCTATAGTCATCAGTAGGATCCAGGAGATAAGCGTTATCAGGTAAGTAATTTAAAAATAAAACCCTCCTGTTGTCATTTTCTATATGTCTAGGTAGTATACTTTTCATGTGGTTTGAAGCTCTAATTATGCATATCATGATGAAATAGAGGTTAATAAGTATAATATGCACAATTCCGTAAAGAATAATGTTGTATGCATGCATGTGAGTATCAAATAGTAAGACAAGTCATGTTCATTGCAGGGATCCATGGCAGACGTCAGAAGAAACAAGTCTGAGGCTAAATTCCTTAAGCCTATGTTTGTTCAACCGGAGGGAGTGCAATTTAAATATGGTGTCATTGGAGATACACACCAGGGAAACAAAGATTTGGTAGCCTGGTCATCCAAGATGCACCATGATAAGGAAAGTACTATACTGGATGCTGTTTTTGTATCAAGAATGTGGTATAAGGATGGATTTCCATATTCCATGGAAGCTCTAGAGTTGGTGATTGAGTGTGCTAGAAACTACAACCCATAGACCAGGAAAGTGGAAAAACATGGCAGGGTTTATGCAAATTTGTCCATCAAAGGAATTACAACTACTTTCAATCTACCACTTGGAAAGAAATAGTCAGTATGGATCTGAAGAAACTAGAAGTTGAATATGAGAATAATAAGAAGAATGCAATAAAGAGGATTTATCAGTGGAGATCAAAGAATAGTCCTTACACTGCATCTGCCAAACTACCAGTATACTTGTACAAGTTTGACTTTGATGATGAATATCAATATATGATTGCCCTACTCAGCAGAATGACAGGCCAGCCTAATGCTGGAAGCTTCAAAGACTAGATGTATGGGGTTATCATAATGTGCATCTATATAGATAACAAGCCATTATGGGCTAAGATGATCAGTGATGCCCTGGATACAAAGATGATGAAACTAGGAGGCCTCGAGTGTGCATTTTATATGACTTCATATATTGTATATTCATGTGCCTACAAGGGTACATTTGATGCACTTATTACAGTTGGAAAGATTGGTTGTAGTCTAAATGATGCCCACATATGGGACCATTATCCTCAGTTGCAGAGGGCAAATTACCTCCATGATTATAAATTAGTGAATGATGCAATTTCTATGCATCTGGTAAGAACAATGGAGGAGGATAGAACCAAAAGACTGAGCATGGAAGCTTAGGAAGTTATATATAGATATTGTGCCTGGTTCATCTATTTTGCCACATTCTCCTACATCAGAGTAGAAGGTTTTGTAGGCCAGCCCTTAATGCTACCCAGGTACCCTACTGATGGGGTAGTCCTGACGGAATTCTTGAGACAGGTATCAACTATACTGGATGCCTATAAAGGAAATAATAAGATTCCTCCAGTTTTGTTTCTAGTAACTATAGGGTGGTATATATGCCCTGATTCAGAAAATATAAAGAAAGCCATAGCTAGTCTGAACATGATGAACTTACAGCCATTCCCATTGGCTAGATCATATGACCCTTATGGGAGGATGCAGAAGATCATGAGAAAGCCCATTCATCAAAAACACTTAGATGATTTCTGGACAGACTGTGAGGATGAGGCTGAGGTTAGAAGGAGAAAATACCAGAGACTTACCCTCAACCAGATCAGGACATTTGACTGTATTCCAGTACCTGCACAATTGAAAAATGATGATGGCAAGTTATTGTGAAATGAATATGAAGAGAAAAAGGTGTATAATGACACCATTTCAACCCCTGACCTGACACAACTTGAAGAAATTTCATTGGATTAGTTCACAGGTGGGGTGCTGTGGTTGGCCCAAGCCTAGGTGGATGAGCAAATAAGTATACTGAAGAAGAAGGGTATAGCTCTCACAGTAGCTAATAAGAAGAGGAGGTAGGAGATTCCTGATGAGGAATATGATGACTTTCTCATTGAAAAGAGAAAATATAAGGGAGAAAGGCTGCCACCTCAAGAACGAAGCAAGAGATTCCCCAGAAAGAAGAAAACTGATAGTGAACCTAAAGGGGTGGTAATTGAAAGAATTGATATACTAGCTAAAGGTGCATCTGCATCAAGATAGGCATCAGCCTTATTTGCATAGTCCTTGGTGGATGAACCAAGAACAAAAAGAATCCAAAGGCCAGCTGTAGAAACTATAGGAGTGCCAGAGAAAGGCCAAACCTCACAGCAAAATATAGAAGAGGATATCCTTATTGAGAAAGAGCCATTGAATAAGGAACCTACAGAAGAAGATAACTCTATGAGGCTCACAAGAAAGAGTAAAGCACCCTTGGTGGCATCACCACCTAAAAGGAAGAGAACTTCAATGAGGGGTGAAATAAGACATGACCCTGTAATATTAAGGGGAGTAGGTAGTGAAGTGTTCAGAAAAGAGTTGCAACATGATGTACCACTTCCTATCATCATTCAGTTTAAAACTGAGAAGGCTGAAGAGCAAGTAAAAGAAACCACTGGAGCAAGTCAAGGAGGTCCTTTCTCACTAGAGGAAACTGCGGACTTATCAGATGATAAGGTGGTACAAAATGTGACCTCTCAGCAAATGGAGACCCTTGCTTCAAGTACTCACATAACTCCACAGGGACCCCCATTAGTACAAATGGTGGTATTAGAAGAGTTGAAGAAAGTAGAACAGGAAAAAGAGAACATCCCAGAGGGAGTAGTCCAACAAATAGGGCTAGATAAGTTAGTTGATAATGTGTCTAGCCCCAAGGTGATAGATTTAACATACAGGGAGGATGTAACAAATCCTAAACATCAAGTAGGCGCACTTGATAAAATAGAAAATGTTGAGGAGATCAAGCTAGCAGAAACAGAAAGTAGCACTCTAGATTTTGGTCAACAACAAGAAATACCTGCTGAACCCAAAATAGTGGAAGTTTAGCAAAAGGGCAGGGAAGATAAAGATATATCAACTAATGATGCCCTTAAGACTCAAGAAATCTCAGATAATAAAGAAATATTAGGTCATGATGACCTAAAGATCCAGCAGGTAGATACATCAGGTGCGGATCATAATGTGATTCAAGATCAGGTGGATGCACCTATTTCAAACACAATGATATCCACGGATACCAATATGCCTTAGGATGAGGAAATTCCTAAAGTGGATGAGACACAGAAGGAGGAAGTAAAAGATCAAGATCAACATGTAGATACACAGCATGATTCCCCTTCGTAAGAAGAAGAAGTTCCTCAACAGGAGGAAGTACCACAAGATCCCACTCATGAAGAGTATCATGAAGAAGAAATGAGAAAATCACCCTCGCCACCGAGAACAAAGATAAATGCTAGAGATTAGGGTGGACATGATCATGATGGACATGATGATGATGGCAATCAAGGATCCGGAGATCAAATACCTGAATTGCTAGAGCAAGAAATAGGTATGGAAACAGGTTTCAAAATCCAGGAATTTGATGTCTCGACATTATTCTCAGAAACCATTATGAAGCCCAAGAGGAAGGCCAGATTAACATCTGCAATAAGAAGAGATCCTGCTATAGGCAGAAGGACCGCCCAGGTAGCACTCCCCATGGTTGAAAAGGAGAAAGGCAAGATCACCCTGGAAGAATTCCATATCACTACAGTTGATTTAGGGTTTTCCAATGAAGACCAAGAACATCAGGAGGGAAAGGACATAATAGATTCTTTGACCCAAAGGGTGAATAAAGAAAAGGAGAAGAATAAGCAGCATAAAGAGCACATTGCCCAACTGCATGCACACATAAAAGGGTTAATTAACCCTGCTAATACACCATCAGATCAGGCAGTCCCATTGACTACAATTTCTCAAGAAGAGGTTAATAAAATGGACCTCATGAAGCATGCGTTAGTGATAATGAGAAAATGGATGTCATCTGCACTCACAGGAACTGAAGAAGTAGTGAAGGCCTCTTTACAGAGGTGGAATTCTTTGGGTATCTCAAGGAGAAAAGTTGATAAATTGTAGACAGAGACTAGAAGAAGGTCATTCCATTTGGAGAAAGCCTTGAGTGCTTTGAGTGAAATAAAGAAGATTAATCCTCAGGTCCTAATAGGCAGCCAGGTGCTGAATAATAACACTGCCATGCTGGTGGATATCTAGTATAAAGACATCAGATTTGAATGTGATGTACTAAAGAGGTGTAGCAATAAATTGAGAGATATCAGTGTGAAGTTGCAGGACATGATGTCTTATGAGGCAGAAGTCCTGGAGGCCTTAGAGGGGAAAGTAGAAGGTAAAATTGAGAACCAAGATGCAGACTTTGCCATGAAAGATCTGCATAATAATTTCCATCTGATGGCTGATGACCCTCTTAACCACCTGATAGAACAAGCAATGAACAAGACCATGAGGATCAAGGTCAAGGTAGAGAATTACAATGAAACATTGAGTAGCAGAAAAAATAAATTGGAAACCCTTAGGGATAAGTTCCAAGCACACAAGCACGCCATTGCCAAAGCTAAAACTCAGGATGGCGGAGAAGTTGAAAGAGTAGTGGAAGCATACGAAAATATTAGGACAATCATGCAGGTCCATATACAGGGAGACATTCACCAGGATGATGAAGACACAGAAAGTGATGATCATGATGATCATGAAGATGAAGAATAGGAACCTGATGAGTAGATGAGGATGCACCACAAAGGGAAATATATGCATCAGGTACTTAGAAGAAAATGAGTTACCTAGATGGTTGCCAGCTGGCAACCTATGCCACGAGATACTGTTGACCAAGTCGAAGGAGAGTATGCAACGTAGATCTTAATGGATAGATCTTGATCATGGATCATGTGTAACCGCTCCCTCACCTTGTTCTATAAAAGGTGTAGGGATGCTTTGTTTTAAGGATTCGAAGCTTAATTGAAATTTGTTTGCTGAAATATTAGGGCCTATTTCAAAGTTATTGTAAGCATACATATTTTTACATACTTAATGAAAGGGAAGACCAGTTTGATTACAAATCATCATAAATTCTAAGTAATCTATGTCTAAATTCTTGATATATGCTTTGATTTGATACGTCCCTTGGAGTGCTTATTAGTCTGAATATATTGTCTTCATTCATTATCCTTTGAAGTTTGCATCATCTGTATCTAGTTGTGGAACATCCTAGTGAAAATATTGTTTGATTTCTTCTTTCTCATGACTGTATCAAGTGTGTATGTGGCTCAATAGCTAAAGATTCATCATAATTTGAAGTATTCTTTTCAATTTCTTTTAATTTCATAAATTCACCATCACAATTGCAAATAATAGATAATCAGAAGCAAATTACATAAAATATGCAGACATCTCATAGATAACTAGAAATTTATAGCATATTTGAAGTTAAAGCATGTACAATTGACAAATATCATGCAAAGATTTGAATATAGACACACTATTTGTGGAAATATCCTGTGTAGATAACCTTCTATGTAGCATCTTTACAGAAACGGAATTCTATTGATGTGCAAACGTAAGGCCCCTAAATGGAAAACAGCAACACACATCAACCACTGAGTAACGTCAGTTGATTAAGAACTAATCCACAGAGATTTAGGATCATGAATTCTTTGAATTCATCGTATCTTTCAAGATGAGTAAAGGTTGATGTGTAACTTTTATTCTATGTTTGTTTATGACTAACATCATGATCAACATAAATTGGCGCTAGATGGAGGGCCTAAGCTAGAAGCGCATCATCAGTAAGTTAGATTTGATGATGCAAATAGCGAGATAGCACTGAAATACCCCCTGATTTCGATCAAATACGTAAGGATTTGTTGTTTCAAGCTTGTACATGCTAATCATTTGTGAAGTTTTCAAGATTAACCATAAATATTGCAAGCTTTGTAGTAAATCATTGTGAATTTGCAAAGATCAGTCCTATTTCAAGTAAATTTGTCAAAGCTTTGAGGTAATCTGCCTTAAAAACCTAACATCCGGTTGCAAGTGTCACCAGACCTCAGTATCACCTCATATTTGCATTGTTCGTGCAAATATTTCATAAATATCTAGTCAGTTACCATTTCTGACCATAAATACAGTTGTTGCTAGTAAATTCCAACTGATCTTTATAGTCAACCAGCTAGTTTTCCTTAAAATTGAGAAATCCTGGCTCACAGGCCAAATACCAGGTCTAGGTCCAGTGGAATCTTTGAAGAATTACCTATTAGAGGATTTAGACCTAGGACTGTGGATATCCATCATACTCCTGGTTCCAGTGCTTCAGGAGCTTCACTAGAATGTCCTCCTGTAACTCCTATTGGTTTACAAATACCTACAGGATCACTGTGACACCTCCAATTTAGCCTCAACCAGTCATACCTCAGGCTCAACCTCCACCAGTTGCAATGTCTTTCTTTGCAGCTGAGTCTCCTTTAACTTTCACAATCTATCATGCGTTACCAAAGAATCCTGATAAAATTTGTCCAAAATATCATCCCTATCAGGATGCTGAGGATCACATCAGAACTTTCAAGGAAGCTTGTTGTAGGGCTAGAAATGAGCATCAGGACATTGTATGCAGGTTATTTCTATTTTCCTTAGGGGAAGAGGCTTATAATTGGTATATTAGTCTCAGTCAGGGTTTAGTCAATGCATGGGCTGTCCTAGAGAAAGCTTTCACTGATAGGTTTAAAGCACTAATTGATCCTTCAATGAACTATCATTTATTCACCACGATTAAGAGATTTGAAGGCGAGCCTATTGCTAACTTCAATGCTAGGTTCCAGAAAATACTATCTAAGTTAGTTGCACCATATGTTGTAGCAGATGAAGCTGCTAAGAACATTTATTATTCAGCCCTGGATCCTTTGACTTCCATGTTCATCAGGAGAGCACATCCTAATGTAACAACTTTGGCAGGAGCAGGAGCTTTCCAAGAAGCTACCAAAGTCAGTCAGCAGCTAGTTCCTACTCCTACACCAAACATAGCATTTCCAACACTTCCTGGTTATCCAAGTTATCCTACCCAACAACAGGCTAATGGAGTCATGATGCCTCCTGCTGTGATGCCTAGTCCTTTGCAAATACCTCCATTGAGTATCATGCCTCCACCTAATGGAAATGGCCAGATGTTGCAATATGCTAGACAACCACAGATGCCTCAGGCTATAGATCACTCTAATCAGAATAATGGATCTTCCTTTTTCAAGCCTCAAACTGAAAATGTAGTTGCCAAGGTTCAGGAACAGAAGGAGGAAATCAAGGAAGTATCAGCTCAGCTAAGGAAGCTTACAACTGAGATTACTCAATTAAGGAGTCAAAACTTCTACTCTTAGCCTAACCAGAACAGAGGCTATAACAATGACAGACCAAATTATCCTGATAGGGGGTACAACAACAATAATTATAACAATAATGGCAATAATAATCTTCAAAGACAGCCTAGAGTGTGGAACACTAGGCCAAGCAATGGTTCCTTGCCATCACCCCTAGACAATTTGCCTCCTAGTGAACCCAAACAGACTACCTGAGTCAACCTTCCAGAGGCAGCCCTCACTAACTGGTGCAGAATTCATAACACCAATGCACATGTAGAGTTAGACTGTCCTCAATTCAGAATTGCTGCTAGCATTTTTCAGACTAAAGTGTCTAATACTTCAGGGAATCAACCTTAGGTAGAGGGAAATAAAATTGTCCCTTGCGGATATGATTCTGCATTAGTGCTTGAAAGTTACACTCATCATCCTTATCAGCAGACAGTGCTTGCTCACCAAGATTACACCCTGGCATGTGAGGAATCAGCCATGGTTTTTGAGTCAAAGTATGTCTTCCCCTTTGAGGATGAAAATGAGCCTTCAAATGAACATGAGGAGGCGCATGCCTACCAACAGCAATATCAGGAAAAGCATAACTACAATCTGAGAAGTAATTCCAACAGACCTACTAGTCCATTGACCTCTTCCTTGCCTCCGAACAATTTCAATACACCTCCTGATCCCAAGGCAAGTAATAACCCTGGTTTTCCCAAGGTGAATGCTCAGTATTTAACACCCCAGAATAATGTACCAAAAACTATGAGTCCACCTCATGAGTCTGACAAGTTGGTCACTTATCTCGCTGATGAGATGAAAAAGATTAAAATCAGCCTATCCTTGTCAGAGTTGCTCAAAACTCCTACCATCAAGAAGGCATTTATGAAATCACTAGATGATCCTATTCCTAAAGAGGATAGTCACCCCCCAGGTCAGTCTAGTAGCAAAGATCATGCTGCTAGAGATCCTAATGTTGAACACAAGGTGCCAGCTACCATTCAAGCTGCAGAGACTTCTCACATGACCTTATATAGAGATAAAAGTGAGTCACCTCCATTCCTATTGACTATAAAGATGTTCAGCAAAAACCTGCACAATTGTTTAGTAGACTTAGGAGCATCTACAAATGTGATGCCCCTGTCTATATGTAATGTTTTAAGCTTGCATCCTGCCAAATCCTTAAAGAAGGTGACACAAATGGACAAAACGGAAGTAAGCGTGGTAGGGGAGCTAACTCATATTCACATGCAACTAGCATTTGATCCCAAAATTCAATATTATATCGATATTCAGGTAGTTGACATACTGATACTTATGGGATGCTACTCAATAGGGACTGGTCTAAAACCCTCCATGGATATATGTCCACCGATTTTAGTCATATGTGGTTACCTTGGAAGGGGATACCAAACCAAATAAGAATCGATGTTGAACCTTGAATGAAGCACATGATCACTGAATATAACAAAACTAACAAGATCATGTATGTGGACATAGAACCTGGAGTTTACTCCATTAGGCCACAGACTGTCAGGATAGAAGAAATCCTAATGTACGATGTTCATCATCATCATCATGACCCTCAGGATGACAAAATAGTTGTAGAGTCTAATAGTAATCCTGAGAATGATGATGAGGTAGATCACTTTAGGGATTTCATGATGCACTTGTCTAAACAGGTAAAGAGATATTAGTTGTTAGAAATACCTATTAATGATGTTCTAATGGATGGTTGGTGCAGGTTGCATAGTGAACCACATTCTAAGAAGACCTGTGAAGCGTGCATAGACATGCTGGAGCTAGAACAAGTGTATAGTGATGCATCATCATCATCATCATCAAAGGTAAGTTCATTAGACAATGATAATGATAGTGATGCTAATTGTTGTTTATTTCCTGTAGGAACAGGAGAATCCACACAGCAGGATGAAAATCATGTTCAAATGACAAAGGAGATGCTGGTATGCAACTAGAGTAATGTTACAAGAAAAAAAAATCACCAAAGGGAGTGATTGTTTAGTTGAATTAGATTATGAGTTATCTGATGAAGATAGAGGAAGCAACTTGTCTAAATTTGAAGAGTTTCTGAAAGAAGAGATCCAGAAGATGACACAGCAGCAGAGGTCTCCGCAGGATGCATTGATTGAAAGCTGGTGCAGGTTACATGAAGTACCTCACTCAGAAACTACTTGCTCTTTGTGTTTGCATCTCCTGAAAAGATAGACATTACCTAGTCTAGAGGATTTAACTTCTGGTGATGGAAAGAAAGAAGAGACCTCAGCTTCACAAAAGAAAGGAAAGGTGAAGTCTAAGAAAGATGAGATACCTAAGTTAAAGTGGATATCAAGTGGTGCAGCTTCCAGAGCTACAAAGAAGAAGGAAGCCTTAGGTAAGCCTTTGGTTGAAGATAAGCCATGGATCCTTAGATTTGATGGATCCAAGTCCAAACAAGGAGCTGGAGTAGGGATAGATCTCATTGATCCATCAGGAAAATCCTAGTTGGCAGTATACAGACTATAGTTCTTATACACCAATAATGTAACAGAGTATGAAGCTCTAATTCATGGGATATTGTTTTCCCTTAATAAGAAAGTAGAAATTTTGCATGTCTATGGGGACTCAAAATTAGTAGTGAGACAGGTGAGAGGAATCTACTCCTGCAATTATAAAAAACTGTCTAATTATAGACACAGGGTGTGGGACCTGATAGAATCTTTTGATGCATTTAATATCACCCACGTACCCAGAGAACAAAACCATAGGACAGATGCTTATGCCCAGGCTGCCAATACATTAGAGCCACTGTCTATTTCAAGACTAAAAGGATTTTTAGTAGAACTGGTATCAGTACCTTCTGTGCCTGACAATGTGACCAACCTCTAAGTGTTTGATGATGATTAGTATATCCTAGACTTCATCTCCAACAGAGATATATTTGATGCCCAGATCATAGATGAGAACAATGTAGAAGATCATGTTTGGGAGGAGGAAGAAATCTTAGAGTTGCCCAGCAATAAAATTCGTAAGGGAATGATTGAGCTAGAGAGAGCATTTGATCTGGACAACATGCTTAAACAAAAAGATCTTCCAAAAGCTAATGGAGGAAAATATTCACAGGTTAACATTGGCCAGAATGATGAAAAGAAGAATGTCCTAATAGGAAAAGTTTGCATAGAAGAAGAGTTAGAAAGAATAACCCAGGCTCTCAAGGATTACATCCATGTCATTGCCTGGACTTATGATGAGCTAAAAACGTATGACACATCAGTCATCACACACACCATACCCCTCAAGCCAGATGCCAAACCTTTCAGACAGAAGCAAAGGCCTGTCAATGCTTTGCTGGAACCAATCATTTTTTAGGAGGTTAAGAAACTGTTAAATGCCAGGATCATATTTCCCGTGAGGCACTCCACCTGGGTAGCAAATCTGGTCCCAGTGCAGAAGAAAAATGGAGACATCAGACTATGTGTGGGCTTTATGAACTTGAACAGAGTGTCTGAGAAGGATAATTATCCTTTACCTTCCCTGGATGAGGTCCTACAAATTGTGAATAGTGCTAAAATGATGTCATTTCTAGATGGTTTCTCAGGCTATAACCATGTGATGGTGGATAAAATTGACAGGTTGAAAACTGCCTTCACAACAAAGTGGGGGATATTCGCTTACAGGCACATGTCGTTTGGGCTAATAAATGATGGAGCAACATTCCAGTGAGCAATAGACATAGCCTTCAGAGGCTTAATAGGAAAATGCATAGTCATATACATGGATGACTTAACAGTGTTCTCTAAAGATAGAGGCAACCATGTAGAAGATCTCAGAAATGTGCTTAAAAAATGTGAACAATATGGGATATCCCTGAACCCCAAGAAATGCATATTTGGGGTAACAATAGGAAAATTACTGGGCCACTTGATAACTGAAAATGGGATTATCATTGATCCTAATAGGGTGGAATCCATTATGAAAATATAGCTTCCCGGAAGCAAAAAGGAGCTGAAATCTTACTTTGGTAAGATTAATTTTGTTAGGAAGTTTATCACTGGCTTTGCAAAAATTGTTAGACCTTTAAATGCTATGCTCAAGAAGGATGCTAAAATAGAGTGGACACTAGAGGCTAGAGCAGCTTTTGAAGACATTAAAAAATCTATATCTGATGCTCCAATTCTGATCAGTCCAGACTACACCAGGGACTTCTACATTTATTCATTTGCTTCAGAGCATACCTCTGCAGCAGTGCTAACACAGAGAAATGAAGAAAAGGAAGAGAAGCCCATAGCCTTCATGAGCTGCCCTTTCAAAGATGCTGATGTTGAACTAAGATACATGGATTTTGAAAGGTAGGCACTTGCTTTGGTTAAAGCAGTAAAGAAGTTCAGGCCCTATATTCTGAGAAGTAAAGTTATTACTATGGTGCCTGATGCAGCAGTGAAGATGCTCTTAATGCAGAGCGAACTAGGTGAGAAAAGGGCTAAGTAGATCACTATCCTACAAGAATATGACATGGACATTACACCCATGAAGCTAGTAAGAGGACAGGCCTTAAGCCAAATGATATCAGAGATTGACCCCAATATCATGAGTCAGCAGTATGTTATTAATGCAAAGGATAATGGAGAGTGGTACTCAGACATCAGACACATCTTGATTACTAGAAGATGTCCTCCAAGACTACAGGCCTCACAAAAGAGAGCCCTAAAAATAAGGTCACATAAGTATATGATGAAAGGGGGCATCCTTTTCAAGAAAAAATATGAAGGGATATATCTAAGATGCCTAGAGAGGCCAGAAGCAAATAGAGTGTTATTAGAGCTATATGACAAGTTTGGAACAACACATGGGTCACCCTTGGCCACTACTCACACTATCCTCAGGGTAGGATACTACTGACCTACCATTTTCAAGGATATTGCTGAACATATTAAATGTTGTCATGTATGTCAGGTTGCTGCCAACAGAGAGAGATATGCTACTCAACCCTTGCAGCCAGTGATGAAGATGCACCCATTTGCACAATGGGGCATGAACTTCATAGGACCAATTAATCCTCCATCATCATCAGGCCATAGGTATGTCCTAACGATTACTGACTACTATACCAGGTGGACTGAAGCTGTCAGCACCAAGACCTGTAATGTTGAAGATGTCATCAGATTTCTAGAAAGTAATATTGTCACTAGGTATGGAGTTCTCTATGCTCTGGTAAGTGATAACGGGTCTACTTTTGCTTCAACCAAATTGTCAAGTTGGGCTTTTGATTATGGGATCATACTGAAGTTCTCCTCAAACTATTATCCCCAAGGGAATTGATTAGCAGAATCCACCAATAAAAATTTGTTGAATATCATAAAAAAGTTAATAGAAAAGAACCCTAGGGAGTGGAACACCCTTCTGAAGTATGCCTTATGGGTAGATAGAACCACGAACAAGGCTGCATTAGGAAACTCACCTTATCACTTAGTATATGGGGTGGATCCCATCCTCCCCATTAACCTAAAGATTCCTACACTATAGTTTGCCCAAAAATACCTAGGCATAGACAATAAGCAAGAAGTCAGGTTCCTTCAGCCGATGCAATGGAAGAGAAAAGAAGTCAGGCAATTGATCAGTTTGCCAAACATCAGGATATTGTCAAATGCTGGTTTGACAAAAGAGCCAGGGTTAAAGCCTTCAGGATCTCAGATTTGGTCTTGATGTGGGACAAAGCACATGAGAGGAAAGGAGACCATGGTAAGTTTGACAAACTCTGGATAGGTCCCTTCCAAATTTTTGCAATATTAGGAGACAACACTTACAGGCTTAAAAACTTGACAGGTGAGGATGTTCCATTACCAGTTAATGGATAGTTCCTTAAACATTACTTCCAAGCCTAAGTTAGCTTCATGACAGTCATGTGTATCATAGTGTGTATATTTGTATAGTTGTTTGTATAGTTTGGTTTTGTGTTTTGTTTTGTTTTCTTGTTGAGTTTCTGTTTTGGTTAGTCAAGATGATGCAGCTCATCACCATAGAAAATAACTAAATTGTTAGGATTCAAGTGATGAGAACAGATTTATATATAGGTTATGATTCATTCTGAGAAGTACTTGTGATTAGGTCTATGATATCTTTTCATCAGGGTACCTTTTCTTGACCAAAGTGATTCTTTCACAATGACTCACCTAATAGCCTTGGGTTTGTTGAACACACAAGTATAGGTGTTAAGTGAAAAATCTAAAGGGACTCCCTTGCTACCAATACAATCTCCAACCTAAATCAACAAATGACCACACCTTGCACACTGAGCTTACATGATGACATCAGATATATAAAGTATATAAAATATTGAAAAATCCAAAAATATAATAAAATTAGGCCATCTAAGTAACTCTACTGGAGCTATAGACGCCTATTGGCAGTGGGGCTCTATTTATGGAGATTGTATAGATAACCTTGCCGAGGCTATGGATGCCTGTTGGCAGCAAGGCTCTATCTAGGTTGGCTATAAGGGATGATCCCAAACTATGTAGCTTAACACCAGTTACTCATGTTTTCAACTTGCTTTCAAGATGAGGATAATTAATCATTTGTACACACCTGATCCTTTGTTAGCACTGTTGCCATGATGAAATTGTGTCATATAGAAAGATTATGATGCTTATACTTAGAAAGAGTTAGAATACTATATATGAATGTGTTCACCTCATTTGAATCATTAGAATTTGTTTGTTTTCTTTGGTGGCAAGTTATTGTGTGGTTACACAACACACCCCATTTTGACTTGACAAAATAGGGATCCAACTTTTTTTGCTTGGCTTGGCTTGTGTTTTTCTACTCTCGATAGTCTGGTAAAAGTAAGTCATGCAGGTGATCCTACATAGGGAAGCTAGGTAAGTCATCATGATGAGGTCAGTTAGTCAAAGTTAATATTTCATGTTAATAACCTCATGGTTGGAAAGAGTACAAAATTTCATGCAGGTTTGCCTTTTGGATCACCCTGATATTCCTTAGGGAACGAAAGTTATGACAAGTCAAAGTTCTGGTCAAACCTGATATTCCGGGGGAGGGTCATAGTCCTTAACATCAGTCATCTTAGCTAAGATCACCCTGATCTAGTTTTATCACCCGATAATCATTTGGTCCACGAAACTCTGGACGTCAATCTTATGTGATAGTGGTATTTACCCGTCAAACAGCTTCATATATTTTGCGGGGGTCATATTTCGAATATCACCCTATCTTTCAAATATCACCCTGTCACAAAATATCACCCTAGAGCCAATATGCCAATGATGTCATCTAATCCTGATGAACAAAGAAAATCACTCGATGGTGACATCATCATCCTTTTTTACCTCACTGAGGTATATTTCCGAAGATCACCCTTTTTAAACAACATGACGGTGACGTCATCATGATCTTTCGAAAAGAGGGTCACTTTAGTTTCAGGGGGTCATATTAAAAACATCACCTAACATTTTAAGCATCCCCTAATTTTTGAAACAATCCCAATGGTCCAAATATCACTCGATCTTTAAAACATGACCTGATATTTTGAATATCACCTGATATTCTCAACATCACCCGATCTCTTTGACATTAGTTTTCCTGCTCAAAGGATGATGATCATATTACACATAGGGGGTCATATTTTGAATATCACCTGATATTCTGAATATCACCTGATCTTCCGAAGATCACCTACCTCATCTTGTCCCATGACAATAAATGCACATAAATGCAGTAGGTGGATTCCAACCGATCACGAACACGATGAAGACACCTGGCAACATTCGTAGATCCATGGCAGAAGATCAATGGTTTTAATCAATATAACCTAGATTTGCCCTAATTTACCCTAAGAATGAGATTAAAAGTGAATTTCCAAGGTCATTTTGCATTTACCTTGCAAAGAAGCAAAAATTTACAGAGTAGACATTCAAACCCTCGTACAAGCTACCTGCGGACACTAACAGCTTGTAGCAGAACATAACACGTAATCATCACTTGTATATGAACCCCTTTCCTATAGTCATCAGCAGGATTTAGGAGATAAGCATTATCAGGTAAGTAATTTAAAAAAAACCCTCTTGTTGTCATTTTCTGCATGTCCAGGTAGTATACTTTTCATGTGGTTTGAAGCTCTAATTATGCATATCATGATGAAATAGAGGTTAATAAGTATAATATGCACAATTTCGTAAAGAATAATGTTGTATGCATGCATGTGAGTATCAAATAGTAAGACCAGTCATGTTCATTACAGGGATCCATGGCAGATGTCAGAAGAAACACGTCTGAGGTTGAATTCCTTAAGCCTATGTTTGCTCAACTAGAGGGAGTGCAATATAAATATGGTGTCATTGGAGATACACACCAGGAAAACACAGATTTGGTAGCCTAGTCATCCAAGATGCACCATGATAAGGAAAGTACTATACTGGATGTCATTTTTATATCAGGAATGTGGCATGCGGATGGATTTCCATATTCCATGGAAGCTCCAGAGTTAGTGATTGAGTGTGACAGAAACTACAACCCACAGACCAGGAAAGTGGAAAAACATGGCAGGGTATATGTAGATTTGTCCATCAAAGGAATTTCAACTACTTTCAATCTACCACTTGGAAAGAAAGTAGTCAGTATGGATTTGAAGAAACTGGAAGTTGAATATGAGAATAATAAGAAGAATGTGAGAAAGAGGATTTATTAGTGGAGATCAAAGAATAGTCCTTACACTGCCTCTACCAAACTACCAGTACACTTGTACAAGTTTAACTTTGATGATCAATATCAATATATGATTGCCCTACTCAGCAGAAAATATAGATACTAAGCCATTATGGGCTAAGATGATCAGTGATGCCCTGGATACACAGATGATGAACCTAGCAGGCCTTGAGTGTGCATTTTATATGACTTCATATATTGTATATTCATGTGCCTACAAGGGTACATTTGATGCACTTATTATAGTTGGAAAGATTGGTGGCAGTCTAAACGATGCCCACATATGGGACCATTATCCTCAGTTGCAGAGGGCAAATTACCTCCATGAATATAAATTAGTGAATGATGCATTTTCTATGCATCTGGTAAGAACAATGGAGGAGGATAGAACCAAAAGACTAAGCATGGAAGCTCAGGAAGTTATATATAGACATGGTGCCTGGTTCATCCAGTTTGCCACATTCTCCTACATCAGAGTAGAAGGTTTTGTAGGCCAGCCCTTAATGCTACCCAGGTACCCTACTGATGGGGTAGTCCTGATGGAATTCTTGAGACAGGTATCAACTATACTGGATGCCTATAAAGGAAATAATAAGATTCCTCTAGTTTTGTTTCCAGTAACTATAGGGTGGTATATATGCTCTGATTTAGAAAATATAAAGAAAGCCATAGCCAGTCTGAACATGATGAACTTACAGCCATTCTCATTGGCTAGATCATATGACCCCTATGGGAGGATGCAGAAGATCATGGGAAAGCCCATTCATCAAAAACACTTAGACGATTTCTGGACGGACTATGAGGATGAGGCTGAGGTTAGAAGGAGAAAATACTAGAGACTCACCCTCAACCAGATCAGGACATTTGATTGTATTCCAATACCTGCACAACTGAAAAAAGATGATGGCAAGTTATTGTGAAATGAATATGAAGAGAAAAAGGTGTATAATGACACCATTTCAGCCCCTGACCTAACACAAATTGAAGATATTTCATTGGATCAGTTCACAGGTGGGGTGCTGCAGTTGGCCCAAGCCTGGATGGATGAGCAAATAAGTACACTGAAGAAGAAGGGTGTAGCTCTCATAGTAGATAATAATAAGAAGAGGCAGGAGATTCCTGATGAGGAATATGATGACTTTCTCAATGAAAAGAGAAAATCTGAGGGAGAAAGGCTGCCACCTCAAGAACAAAGCAAGAGATTCCCTAGAAAGAAGAAAACTGACAATGAACCTAAAGGGGTGGTAATTGAAAGAATTGATATACTAGCTAAAGGTGCATCTACATCAGGATAAGCATTAGTCTCATCTGCACAACCCTTGGTGGATGAACCAAGAACAAAAAGAATCCAAAGGCTAGCTGCAGAAACTACAGGAGTGCCAGAGAAAGGCCAAACCTCACAGCAAAATATAGAAGAGGATATCCTTATTGAGAAAGAGCCATTGAATAAGGAACCTACAGAAGAAGATAACTCTATGAGGCTCACAAGAAAGAGGAAACCACCCTCGGTGGCATCACCACCTAAAAGGTAGAGAACCTCAATGAGGGGTGAAATAAGACATGACCCTATAATATTAAGGGGAGCAGGTAGTGAAGTGTTCAGAAAAGAGTTGCAACAAGATGTACCACTTCCTACCATCATTTAATTTAAAACTGAGAAGGTTGAAGAGCAAGTAAAAGAAACCACTGGAGAAAGTCAAGGAGGTCCTTTCTCACTAGAGGAAACTGTGGACTTATCAGATGATGAGTTGGTAGAAAATGTGACCTCTTAGCAAATGGAGACCCTCGCTTCAAGTACTCGCATAACTCCATAGGGACCCCCATTAGCATAGATGGTGGTATTAGAAGAGTTGAAGAAAATAGAATAGGAAAAGAGAACAGCCCAGAGGGAGTAGCCCAACAAATAGGGCTGGATAAGTGAGTTGATCAGGTCACTAGCCCCGAGGTGATAGATTTAACATATAGGGAGGATGTTACACATCCCGAACATCAAGCAGGTGCACCTGATAAAATAGAAAATGTTGAGGAGTTCAAGCTGGCAGAAACAAAAAGCAGCACTCTAGATTTGGTTCAATAACAAGAAATACCTGCTAAACCCAAAATAGTGGAAATCCAGCAAAAGGGCGGGGAAGATAAAGATATATCAACTGATGATCCCCTTAAGTCTTAAGAAACCTCAGATAATAAAGAAATATCAGGTCATGATGACATAAAGACCCAGGAGGTAGATACATCAGGTGCGGATCATAATGTGATTCAAGATCAGGTGGATGCACCTATTTCAAACACAATGATATCCATGGATACCAGTATGCCTCAGGATGAGGAAATTCCTAAAGTGGATGAGACATAGAAGGAGGAAGTAAAAGATCAGGATTAGCATGCAGATACACAGCATGATTCCCCTCCGCAAGAAGAAGAAGTTCCTCAACAGGAGGAAGTACCACAAGATCCCCCTCATGAAGAGTATCATGAGGAAGAAATGAGAAAATCACCCTCTCCATCGAGAATAGAGATAAATACTAGAGATCAGGGTGGACATGATCATGATAGAGATGATGATGATGGCAATCAAGGATCCGGAATCAAATACCTGAATTGCTAGAGCAAGAAATAGGTATGGAAACAGGTTTCAAAATCTAGGAATTTGATGTCTCGACATTATTCTCGGAAACCATTATGAAGCCCAAGAGGAAGGCTAGATTATCATCTTCAATAAGAAGAGATCCTGCTACAGGCAGAAGGACCGCCCAAGTAGCACTCCCCACAGTTGAAAAGGAGAAAGGCAAGATCACCCTGGAAGAATTCCAGATCACTACAGTTGATTTAGGGTTTGCCAATGAAGACCAAGAAGGTCAAGAGGGAAAGGACATAATAGATTCTTTGACCCAAAGGGTGAAGAAAGAAAAGGAGAAGAATAAGCAGCATAAAGAGCACATTGCCTAGCTACATGCATACATAAAAGGGTTAATTAACCCTGATAATACACCATCAGATCAGGCAGTCCCATTGACTACAATTTCTCAAGAAGAGGTTAATAAATTGGACCTCATGAAGCATGCGTCAGTGATAATGAGAAAATGGATGTCATCTGCACTCACAGGAGCTGAAGAAGTAGTGAAGGCCTCTTTATAGAGGTGGAATTCTTTGGGTATCTCAAGGAGAAAAGTTGATAAATTGTAGACGGAGACCGAAAGAAGGTCATTCCAGTTGGAGAAAGCCTTTAGTACTTTTAGTGAAATAAAGAAGATTAATCCTTAGGTCCTAATAGGTAGCTGAGTGCTGAATAATAACACTACCATGCTGGTTGATATCTGGTATAAAGACATCAGATTTGAATGTGATGTACTAAAGGGGTGCAGCAATAAATTGAGAGATATCAGTGTGAAGCTACATGACATGATGTCTTATGAGGCAGAAGTCCTGGAGGCCTTAGAGGGGAAAGTAGAAGGTAAAATTGAGAACCAAGACATGGACTTTTCCATGAAAGCTCTGCATAATAATTTCCAGCCGATGGTTGATGACCCTCTTAACCATCTAACAGAAGAAGCAATGAACAAGATCATGAGGATCAAGGTCAAGGTAGAGAATTACAATGAAACATTAAGTAGCAGGAAAAATAAATTGGAAACCCTCAGGGATAAGTTCCAAGCACACAAGCATGCCATTGCCAAAGCTAAAACTCAGGATGGTGAAGAAGTTGAAAGAGTAGTGGAAGCATACGAAAATATTAGGACAATCATGCAGGTCCATATACAAGGAGATATTCATCAGGATGATGAAGACACGGAAAGGGATGATCATGATGATCATGAAGATGAAGAAGAGGAACCTGATGAGTAGATGAGGATGAGCCACAAAGGGAAATACATGCATCAAGTACTTAGAAGAAAATGAGTTACCTAGATGGTTGCCAGCTAGCAATCTGTGCCACGAGATACTGTTGACCAAGTCGAAGGAGAATATGCACCGTAGATCTTAATGGATAGATCTTGATCATGGATCATGTGTAACCACTCCCTCACCTTGTTCTATAAAAGGTGTAGGGATGCTTTGTTTTAAGGATTCAAGGCTTAATTGAAATTTGTTTGCTGAAATATTAGGGCCTATTTCAAAGTTATTGTAAGCATACATATTTTTGCATACTTAATGAAAGAGAAGACTAGTTTGATTACAAATCATCATAAATTCTGAGTAATCTATTTCTAAATTCTTAATATATGCTTTGATTTTCTATGTCCCTTGGAGTGCTCATCAGTCTACATATATTGTCTTCATTCATTATCCTTTGAAGTTTGCATCATTTGTATCTAGCTGTGGAACATCTTGGTGAAAATATGGTTTGATTTCTTCTTTCTCATGACTGTATCAAGTGTGTATGTGGCTCAATAGCTGAAGATTCATCATAATTCAAAGTATTCTTTTCAATTTCTTTTAATTTCATAAATTCACCATCACAATTGCAAATAATAGATAATCAGAAGCAAATTCCATAAAATATGCAGACATCTCGTAGATAATTGGAAATTTATAGCATATTTGAAGTTAAAGCATGTACAATTGACAAATATCATGTAAAGATTTGAATATAGACACACTATTTGTGGAAATATCCTGTGTAGATAACCTTCTATGTATCATCTTTACAGAAACAGAATCCTACTAATGAGCAAACGTAAGGCCCCTGAATGGAAAACAACAACACACATCAACCATTGAGTAACGTCAATTGATTAAGAACTAATCCACAGAGACTTGGGATCATGAATTCTTTGAATTCATCATATCTTTCAAGATGAGTAAAGGTTGATGTGTAACTTTTATTCTATGTTTGTTTATGACTAACATCATGATCAACATTACACTCAAGTTTTTTTTATTTTTTGAATTTTTTCTATTTTTTGATTTTTTTGTATTTTTTCTTTGGGATACTCGATGGGTTATGCGTAGAACCTCTTCAGATGCAGAATATTCATGGGTTCATCCAAAGGCTTCCCCTCAAGTGCTGCAAGCTAATATGCCCCTGATCCATACCTGGCTGTGATAACATAAAGTCCCAACCAATTGGGCTCAAATTTCCCTTTCTTATTGTGTTCCTGCAAATTTTTCTGATTTTCCATGAGGACAAGGTCACCTACTTCAAATTTGCAGTTCTTGATCTTCCTGTTATAGCTTTTTTATAGGCGATTTTGGTATGCCTATAGATGGTTGAGTGCATCCAAGCATTTCTCATCCAATAGTTCTTACTCATGCAACCTTGCAACTCGATACTCTTTATTAGTGATTATGTTCTGTAAAGACACTCTAATTGATGGTAGCTTGACCTCAATAGGTAAGATGGCTTCAGAACCAAATACTAGGGAATATGGGGGGGCTCTTGTAGGTGTGCAGATACTTGTGTGGTAGGCCCATAGGGCGAGATTGAGTTGGAGGTGCCAATCATGGCTAGCTTCATTAACCATCTTCTTCAAAATGTGTAGGATGGTTTTGTTAGAAGCTTCAACTTGACCATTACCTTGGGGATAATATGGAGTGGAGAAATGGTGTTGGATTTGGAATTTCTCACACAAAGTGCAAACTTCTTGGTTCTTAAATGGTTTCCTATTATCAGTAATAATGGAATGGGGGATGCCATAACAGCATATGATGTAGTGAAGAATGAATTTGGCTATTTGGATGCCTGTGGTGAAAGTGTGGAATTTCTTCAACCCACTTGGTAAAGTATTTGGTTGTGGTGATAATAAATTTATGATTGTTGGATGATGGAGGGTGAATCTTACCTACAAGGTTGAGTCCCCATTGTGAAAAAGGCCATGGAGTTATTATTGGCTGCAACTCTTGTGATGGTACGTGGATGAGGTCTCCATTTTGTTGACATGGAAAGCATTTCTTACAAACCTGTAAGCATCTCGCTCCATGGTTGGCCAGTAGTATCCTATTCTTAAGATCTTCTTGACTAGAGTAGGTCCACTTGAGTGTGCCCTGCAAATGCCTTCATGTACCTCTTGTAAGGCCACTTTAGCTTCCCTAGAATCTAGACATTGTAAAAGCGTACCATCAAGACTCCTTTTATAGAGAGTGTCTCCTATAAGAGTGAAGCGGGAGGCTTGGCAGATGAAGATTTTTTGTTGTGAGGATGAAAAGTTGGATGGTATGATGTCGTCATGGAGGTACATGTATGTCTCTTGATACCAAGGGGATAGGGGTCCAACAATATCACAAACCAATTTTGATTGCAGAACATCATAAGCTGGTATAGGGGGTTCTTCGATCAGGAACTCACATTTCTTGCTGCCTTTCTTCATGTCCACCAAAGATCCTATCATGGCCATGGCATCCACTGCTTTATTATTTAATGTTGGGATCTGTTCAAAATGGATGTCATTAAAATAATCTTTAAAATCATTCAACATTCTCTTGTAAGGCAAGAGCTTATCATCCTTAGTCTTATATTCATTGTTCACCTGTCAGATGACCAGTTGGGAATCTCCATAGACCATTGGCTTCCCAATCCTCCACTAGATCACCATGCAGAGTCCTGTGATAAGAGCCTTATATTCTGCTACATTTTTTGTACACGAAAATGTAATTTTGTATGATTTTGGGATGGTATCTCCTTGAGGGGTAACAAACACAATGCCTACTCTCGAGACTTGATGCATATAAGATCCATGAAAACACATCTTCCATGGTTTTGTTGTTGATGCTACAATCAATATAGACTCATCAGGAAGCTCTGCAAGTGTGGGTTGCTCTATTGGGATGGGTGCCTCAGTTAATTGATCAATGATGACCTGCCCTTTAATGGCTTTTCTTTCTATGTATTCAATATCAAACTTGCTTAAGATCAGTACTGACTTAGCCAGTATTTCTATAAGGGCAGCCCTATTTAGCAGATATTTCAGTGGATCAATCTAGGCAATGAGCTTAGTCTTGTGATTAAGCATGTAGTGTTGCACCTTTTGTGAGGTGAAGATGATAGCTAGGCATACTCATTCAATGGGAGTATAATTCAGCTCATAGGACACCAAGGTATGACTGATATAATATATTGCTCTTTCTTTCCCTTGTAGCTATTTCTGTTGTTGAAATATACAAGAGGAGGGGTTCTCCCTGTTTTGGTGGCATAAGGATAGGTGTGTTAGTGAGGTACTTCTTTAACTGTTCAAAAGCTCCCCGACACTGATTATCCCACACAAAGGTTGTGTTCTTCTGTAGGAGATGCTGGAAAGGCTAGTACTTATCTACAAGCTATGTTATGAACCATCAGATAGATTAGAGCTTCCCCTGTAGACTTCATAGCTACTTAAGTGTCTTCAGAGGGGGTATCTTTGTTATAGCTTTAACTTTGGCAAGATCTACTTCTATTCCTCTCCTTGACACTATGTAGCCTAAGAGTTTCCTAGAAGTGACTTGTTGTTCATGATGTTAGTCATTCACAAACATAGAATAAAAGTTACACAACAACCTTTACTCATCTTGAAAGATACGATGAATTTAGAGAATTCATGATCCCAAGTCTCTGTTGATTAGGTCTTAATCTACTGACGTTACTCAGTGGTTGATGTGTGTTGTTGTTTTCCGTTCAGGGGCCTTACGTGTTTCTGCAAAGTTCATCATTATTCCTTCAATTATCCTGCTCTGTATGTCTGCTCTACATAAATCTCCAATAATTCTACCTCTGCACTGTGAATTTAGTCAAATAATGTGCTTACAGGCTGATATTTGCATGATTTCTACCATTATTTGCAATTCTTTGCATGATATTTTCAATACTACATGCATTTGACTCAAATATGCTAATGATTTTCAGTTACCTACGGGATTTCAGCATATTTCTCTGTTCTGCTTGTTATTTATCATGATTTGCAGTTATGGTGATGAATTTATGAAATTAAAAAAAGGAAAAGGGTTAAAGAATAAGATTCCCAAAACTACTTGACTTAGATCACTGATCCACATACAAGCTCCCATACATGCAATGAAAAGAAGGAATCTAGAGATCATACTTCACCAGGACATTCCACAAATCTGCATGATCTAGTGCAAATCTTCAAAGGAAAAGTTGATAACAACATGTAATGAAATGAAAGCGCTTCCAGTTGAACACAGCATTCACCAGTACATATCTAGAAATCAACAGGAAGATTACATAAAATTTACAATCAGGATGTAATATGAAACTTCATATCCATTCAGTATGCTCAAGAACAGGTACATTTACAGTGATCTGAAGAAAGAACCTTGACATTTCAACAATTCTATCCTCATTAGTCTCAATAATCTGATCTCCCAATTGATTCTACAGTAATCGGCCTTAATGTGCCAGATGCGTCTGTGTATATTAATGTATATCTTATGCCTCAGGTTCTGGCCTTTATATAGAACAAATGCCAGAAAACAGTTACAACGATCCAAGGATCATGATCCTCTCACAATAATCAACAGTCCAGATGACAAGCACATGCTTCGCCAGTTGGCAAATGTACAGCTGGCATAGAATATTCCAGCATCTTTGATTTGATTCGGTCTCCAACTGGCAAACAGCATATTTGACAATATCCTCCTCACTTCTGGTTCATGTTGCCTCCATGTGCAACCATACAACGCTCAGCTTCAGCAGCAGCATCATGACTTCCTGCAAGTAAACAGACAAACATTAAGTTCATCATCATGTGGATAAACAACAGGAATTTAAACATTTTATTAAACAAGCCTCTAAAATGTGCAGCTACAGGCAATTGAGCTTCAAATCAGTGGAAAATTATGCACTAAATGCATAAACAGCATCAAAACACTCAGGTCAACCATCGTTGACTGGAAATCAGCAATCGGGTCTTCAAATTTCCATCGCTTCATTTTCCCGCCCATTTTCTTGTATATCGGGCTCCAAATATGATCATGTATCTCAAAATATACAAGGAAATAACCGCTTTTAACAAATTATTTCAAATCCGGCTTTGCATGCTCTGTTTGTATGTTTCGGGTCATCATCATATTCGCATCGGTGTGACCACATATGATCGGGGTGACAAAATTAGACTTGGCCGATGGCAACAGTTATACCGACGCCAAAAATCATGATGATGCCCAACTCTATGTTTTCTATCTAGCTGCAGGACATCATGAAATATGATGCTCCTCCCTTTCGAATGCTCTGATGAAAAGCACATCAGGATGTTTCACTTCTACATATTGGGGAAAGAAAGACATCATCGTCATCATCATGTCGAAGGAAAATAGGAGGATTTGGAATATGATCCTGCTGCTGAGGAAAGGAATATGATGGTGACGTCATCGTCATATTCGGGCTTCATTAAAATGCAAAAGATGACGTCACCGTCATGTTTCGTTAAGATCAGGGGATAAATGTAATATCGGGTCACCTAAGGAAGATGATCGGGTGGTGCATGTAATATGACCCCTTTGCGGCCAAGGTAACCCTCTCGAAAGATCAGGATGATGATGATCATCAGGATATCCGGGGCCTTTGTTGAACTTAGAACATGGCGTCATCGTCATATTCGCGAACCGGATCATGTTTTGGAAAATATCCTGCCGAAGGAGAAATGTGATGGTGATGTCATCCTGATATTTGCTTCTTCGTTTATCAGGTCGGGATGACGTCATCAGGATATTTGCAAAAGGTTATATTTCTCGGCAGGAGGACATTACGAAATGTCGGGTAGACAAACAAGATCATGATGATCTTGACAACATGACTTAGGAATGGAATATCACCCTCCCTTTGAAAGATAGGGTGATCATCATGATTGTGCAAAAGGAGATCAGGAGGATATGAAATATGATCCTGCCTTGAAAGATCAGGATGATGATGATCACCAGGACTTTGACGTGCGCATGCAAATTATGCAGATGGTGGATTTTCTAAGTAGGGTGATATTATAATATCAGCATGATATTATAATATCGGGTGATGTTAAAATATCATGATGCTCGCGATGTGCCCAAGGTCATTTGACGGGTAAAACACACTATCACTTAAGATTGATGTCCGGATATTGGGACTGCATGATTTTTATCGGGTGATAGACCAAGATCATGATGATGACCTTTCGCGATACAAAAGACCGCTCGACGGGGAAAACTTACTATGACTTAAAGTTGACGTCCAGATATTTTGACCTCAGGATATTATCGGGGGGCATTTCAAATATGATGATGATGCTCTTCATACAGCAAAACTGAGTTTATAAAATATGACCCTCTTCTTGCGAATATCAGGTTTGACCAAAACTTTGACTGTGCATAACTCCCTCATATGGACGAATTTTCAAGTGATGTAAAAGGCAAACCTGCATGGAATTTCAAGCTCTTTCTAAATATGAGGTCATAGAAACAAAATATGAACTTTGACAAACTCACCTCATGATGATGACCAACCTCATCGAATATCATGATGATGATGCACCTGACCTATTTTTACCAAACCGCCAGAAAACAGACAACACAAGGCAAGCCAAAAGTTGGGTCCCTGTTTTGATAATGCAAAATGGGGCATGTTGTGTAACCACACAACAACTTGCCACCAAAGAAAACAACAAAATTCAAATAATTCAAGTGATATGATCATATTCATCTAGAGTATTCTAATTCTTTCTAAGTAAAATCATCATGATCTTTGAATGATAAAGTTTCATCAAGGTAACAGTGCTAACAAAGGATCGTGTGTGTGCATATGATTAATTATCCTCATCTTGAAAGCAAGTTGAAAATATAAGTAACTAGTGTTAAACTACATAGTTGGAGATCATCCCTCATAGCCAACCTGGATAGAGCCTTGCTGCCAGCAGGCATTCATAGCCCCGGCAAGGTTATCTATACAATCTCCCTAAGTAGAGCCCCACTGCCAGTAGGCATCTATAGCCCTGGTAGAGTTACTTAGATGGCCTAAGTTTATTGTTTATATATTTTTTATTTATATATCTGATATCATCATGTCAGCTCATTTGTACAAGGTATGGTCACTTGCAGCTTTAGGTTGGAGATTGTATTGGTAGCAAGGGAGTCCCTTTAGATTTTTCACTTAACACCTATACTCATATCTTCAACAAGCCCAAGGCTGTTAGGTGTTTCATTGTGTTTGATTCACTTTGGACAAGAAAAGGCACCTGATGAAAAGATATTATAAAACCTGATCATGAGTATTTATCAGAATGAATTACAATCTATATCTAAATCTGATCTCATCACTTGAATCCTAACAATTTAGTTATTTTCTTAGGTGATGAAGTGCATCATCTTGACTTACCAAAACAAAAACTCAACCAAAACAACACAAAACAGAAGCAACCACTATACAAACAACTAAGCTACAAAAAGGAAACAACAGGAACAGAACAAGACAGCAAAACAAGCAGACTGTACAAACAACTAACCTACAAAATTAAATACAAACTACTACTAGGCAAACAAAAACCAGAAAAAGACCTAAGGACACCCGTATTTGCATACTTCTTTTGACTGTGCAGGAGCATTAGGGTATCAGTTATGGTTCTCAACCTAGCAAATTTATCTTTATATTCTGAAAAATATTCTGATATTCTGAATTCACTGTATTCAATAGAACAACTCTTGATGATCATCAACTGAGGAAGCTCATCATGTTCATGATTAATCCATATGCATGTCTTATCTCCTGAATTTCCATAATTAAAATAGTATTCAACATCATTTACTGTGGAAAGGAGAAATACAACCTGGTGTATTTCTGATTTTGTTGGACATGCTTCTTCATTGGCAGTTGGTCTTCCATTTGTCATTATATTTTCACTGCTCGGCTCAGTGCCTGGTCTCCCTTCAAATTGAAGGATGTATGACTCTTGATGTATTAATTCTTCATCTTTATCCAGCTTTATCCCTTCATTCCGGATGTTTAGTTTATCTTCCAGTTCAGGAAACTTCTCAATATTTTCTTCAATTTCCTGCGCATCAACATCTAAATAAGTATCTTTATGATCATAACCTGATATACAGAAATTTATCATTTCTAAATCACTTGACTGTAAAAGAGAAACAACTTTCACTTGATAAGAACACTCCCCTGTTTCATTTTCAAAATATTTCTGGAGTGACATCTGATTATGCACAACAACTCCAAAGTCTTCTACATCTTCATCTTTCAGGAATTGTTCATTAAATAATTCACATCTTCTATCTATTAGAGGATCTGGTTCCATTAACCTGCAACATTCTTGCATTTGATCATTCAATTCAACCTAGTTAGGTAGTAAATCAGCATTTATTTTCTTTTCTATGGCTCCCTGAGTTACCGCTATCATGGGAACTTCATCATCAGGAGTGCATTTAAATTGCTCTACTATCTGTTTACACTTCTCTTTACCATAGAATGACTCCAGGAAAGATGTTTCATCTTCTTTATCAAAAGTATTAGGATCAGCATCAAAAATATTATCCTGATGAGTGATTTCTTCTCTAAAATTTTCACAAGATTCATACCTGCATACTGACTGGTCCTTACTTGTATTAGGAAGTAGAGAACTCCTATCAATCTCACCATAAAATGAATCCAGGAAAGATGTTTCCTCTTCATTACCTTCTGGAACTGACTCAGCTATTGTATTTTCTAGAATCTTTTTCAACATGACCAAGCAAGGGTAACAATCTCTCTCTGAATGCTCTTCATCATGTAATCTGCACCAGCTTTCAATCAAGACATCATCAATGGGCAAACTTAATAATTGACTACACTGTATATTTCTAGACAAGTATAATTCAAAATCCTCAGATCGGTCCACTTCAGTGTCTGGACAATTAATAACTTTTGGTGCTGCATCTGCTTGTTGCTCCAGAATTTCCTCATTTCCCTGGCAAATTTCTTCATTTTCCTGGCAAATTTCTTCATTTTCCTGCCAGATTTCGGCCCTGAACACATCCAGAAAGAATATTAATCCTTTCAAGTATAAATCCAACCTTGTAAGGAAAGTTAAACAATTTATTTCACTGTGTTCCGCAGTCTGGTGTATCCTACAACAAGTAGATAAACCAAAGTTAGACAAACTGTGAGGGTAAAGCTGCCTATTCAAAGTTTCCTGAAATAAAGGAATGTTAATTTGACAATTGCCTTCATATACATCCATCAAAATGAGACTATATTTTTCAATTTTTTAGTGTTTTGAAATTTTAAGGAGATCTATCATATCTCAAACTAAAACTTGAAAGTCCAGAAAATCCAACTAATCTTTGATGTTTCGAGCTAAATCTTTGCAAAGGTACAACCAAAACATCTCAGATAAGAGATATTTGCAGACATTTAGCTGAAATGCTAAAATATTTATGCAATATTTGCAGAAATGCAAAAATTCACAGCTCAGGCCCTCCTTCTAGCGCTAATTTATGTTGCGTTAGAAGCGAGGGGCCTGCATATATGAATGATGACTGAAGCAGTGGTGTCTTTTCCAGTTCGGCCCTCCTTCTAGCGCCAATTTATGTTGTTCATGATGTTAGTCATTCACAAACATAGAATAAAAGTTACACAACAACCTTTACTCATCTTAAAAGATACGATGAATTCCGAGAATTCATGATCCCAAGTCTCCGTTGATTAGGTCTTAATCTACTGACGTTACTCAGTGGTTGATGTGTGTTGCTGTTTTCCATTCAGGGGCCTTACGTGTTTCTGCAAAGTTCATCATTATTCCTTCAATTATCCTGCTCTGTATGTCTGCTCTGCATAAATCTCCAATAATTCTACCTCTGCACTGTGAATTTAGTCAAATAATGTGCTTACAGGCTGATATTTGCATGATTTCTACCATTATTTGCAATTCTTTGCATGATATTTTCAATACTACATGCATTTGACTCAAATATGCTAATGATTTTCAGTTACCTACGGGATTTCAGCATATTTCTCTGTTCTGCTTGTTATTTATCATGATTTGCAGTTATGGTGATGAATTTATGAAATTAAAAAAAGGAAAAGGGTTAAAGAATAAGATTCCCAAAACTACTTGACTTAGATCACTGATCCACATACAAGCTCCCATACATGCAATGAAAAGAAGGAAACTAGAGATCATACTTCACCAGGACATTCCACAAATCCGCATGATCTAGTGCAAATCTTCAAAGGAAAAGTTGATAACAACATGTAATGAAATGAAAGCGCTTCCAGTTGAACACAGCATTCACCAGTACATATCCAGAAATCAACAGGAAGATTACATAAAATTTACAATCAGGATGTAATATGAAACTTCATATCCATTCAGTATGCTCAAGAACAGGTACATTTACAGTGATCTGAAGAAAGAACCTTGACATTTCAACAATTCTATCCTCATTAGTCTCAGTAATCCGATCTCCCAATTGATTCTACAGTAATCGGCCTTAATGTGCCAGATGCGTCTGTGTATATTAATGTATATCTTATGCCTCAGGTTCTGGCCTTTATATAGAACAAATGCCAGAAAATAGTTACAACGATCCAAGGATCATGATCCTCTCACAATAATCAACAGTCCAGATGACAAGCACATGCTTCGCCAGTTGGCAAATGTACAGCTGGCATAGAATATTCCAGCATATTTGATTTGATTCGGTCTCCAACTGGCAAACAGCATATTTGACAATATCCTCCTCACTTCTGGTTCATGTTGCCTCCATGTGCAACCATACAACGCTCAGCTTCAGCAGCAGCATCATGACTTCCTGCAAGTAAATAGACAAACATTAAGTTCATCATCATGTGGATAAACAACAGGAATTTAAACATTTTATTAAACAAGCCTCCAAAATGTATAGCTACAGGCAATCGAGCTTCAAATCAGTGGAAAATTATGCACTAAATGCATAAACAGCATCAAAACACTCGGGTCAACCATCATTGACTGGAAATCAGCAATCGGGTCTTCAAATTTCCATTGCTTCATTTTCCCGCCCATTTTCTTGTATATCGGGCTCCAAATATGATCATGTATCTCAAAATATACAAGGAAATAACCGCTTTTAACAAATTATTTCAAATCTGGCTTTGCATGCTCTGTTTGTATGTTTCGGGTCATCATCATATTCGCATCGGTGTGACCACATATGATCGGGGTGACAAAATTAGACTTGGCCGATGGCAACAGTTATACCGACGCCAAAAATCATGATGATGCCCAACTCTATGTCTTCTATCTAGCTGCAGGACATCATGAAATATGATGCTCCTCCCTTCCGAATGCTCTGATGAAAAGCACATCAGGATGTTTTGCTTCTGCATATTGGGGAAAGAAAGACATCATCGTCATCATCATGTCGAAGGAAAATAGGAGGATTTGGAATATGATCCTGCTGCTGAGGAAAGGAATATGATGGTGACGTCATCGTCATATTCAGGCTTCATTAAAATGCAAAAGATGACGTCACCGTCATGTTTCGTTAAGATCAGGGGATAAATGTAATATCGGGTCACCTAAGGAAGATGATCGGGTGGTGCATGTAATATGACCCCTTTGCGGCCAAGGTAACCCTCTCGAAAGATCAGGATGATGATGATCATCAGGATATCCGGGGCCTTTGTTGAACTTAGAACATGGCGTCATTGTCATATTCGCGAACCGGATCATGTTTTGGAAAATATCCTGCCGAAGGAGAAATGTGATGGTGATGTCATCCTGATATTTGCTTCTTCGTTTATCAGGTCGGGATGACGTCATCAGGATATTTGCAAAAGGTTATATTTCTCGGCAGGAGGACATTACGAAATGTCGGGTAGACAAACAAGATCATGATGATCTTGACAACATGACTTAGGAATGGAATATCACCCTCCCTTTGAAAGATAGGGTGATCATCATGATTGTGCAAAAGGAGATCAGGAGGATATGAAATATGATCCTGCCTTGAAACATCAGGATGATGATGATCACCAGGACTTTGACATGCGCATGCAAATTATGCAGATGGTGGATTTTCTAAGTAGGGTGATATTATAATATCAGCATGATATTATAATATCGGGTGATGTTAAAATATCATGATGCTCGCGATGTGCCCAAGGTCATTTGACGGGTAAAACACACTATCACTTAAGATTGACGTCCGGATATTGGGACTGCATGATTTTTATCGGGTGATAGACCAAGATCATGATGATGACCTTTCGCGATACAAAAGACCGCTCGACGGGGAAAACTTACTATGACTTAAAGTTGACGTTTGAATATTATGACCTCAGGATATTATCGGGGGGCGTTTCAAATATGATGATGATGCTCTTCATACAGCAAAATTGAGTTTATAAAATATGACCCTCTTCTTGCGAATATCAGGTTTGACCAAAACTTTGACTGTGCATAACTCCCTCATATGGACGAATTTTCAAGTGATGTAAAAGGCAAACCTGCATGGAATTTCAAGCACTTTCTAAATATGAGGTCATAGAAATAAAATATGAACTTTGACAAACTAACCTCATGATGATGACCAACCTCATCGAATATCATGATGATGATGCACCTGACCTATTTTTACCAAACCGCCAGAAAACAGACAACACAAGGCAAGCCAAAAGTTGGGTCCCTGTTTTGATAATGCAAAATGGCGCGTGTTGTGTAACCACACAACATGACTCCAAAGACACATTTCTTCGAATTCATCCACACATTGTACTATTCCAATCTGTCAAAGATCTTGGCTAACACATCTAGGTGCTCTTCTCTAGTTTTAGATTTTCCCAGTAGATCATCTACGTAATCTTCCATTATGTGGTGGAAGAGGTCATGGAAGATGACCATCATTGCCCGTTGATAAGTTGCACCTGCATTCTTCAATCCAAAAGGCATTACAACCCAGCAATATATCTCCCATGGGCATATGAAGGATGTTTTATGTTGATCCTCTTCTACGATTCTAATTTTATTGTATTTTGAGAAATCATCCATTAGGGACAACATCTCATGCCCTGTTGTGAGATCCACTATGATATCAATGTTGGGTAATGAGAAGTCATCTTTAGAGCAAGCCTTGTTAAGGTCTCTAAAATCTATACAGCATTGGATGCCTCCAATGATTTTAGCTATGGGTACAATATTAGACACCCACTCAGGGTAATCTATTGGCCAGATAAACCCCACATCCAAGAGTTTCTTAAGTTCTTTGACCAGGAGTACAATCTGAGGATTCATCTTCCTTAGATTTTGTTTGACTATTTTCACATCAGGATAGACTGCAAGGTGATGAACAACCAAAGCAGTATCAAGTCCTAGCATATCAGCATAGATCCATGCAAAATTATGGATTCTCTACTTAAAGAAAGCTAGGAAGTTTTCTTGTTCCACTATTGTAAGAGATTCTGCTCTAAAGGTTATTTTTTGTGCTTCCTCTATTCCAAGGTTCATTTCCTGCAATGGTTCCACTAGAATAGGTGATCTGTTCGGATATACTTTCTCTACTTCAAGAAGGCCCATGCTCTCATCTCCTAGTGCCTCATGGAGGTTTTCACTAGGGGATACATCCTTTATTTTGACTTTTCTTCACCTAAAAGTACCACTGAGTGGTTTTCACTAGTGAGTGTTGTTTTTCTTCTTATGTTTTTGCGACTAAGAGCATGGGTGGTTTCATTGAAGTAGGCAAATGTGTCAAATTCCATAATATATCTGGCTCTATGGTCTCTGAGGGGGAAATGATCTCTGACCCCCATCATTTCTGCTATTGCCTCATCGTTCTATGCTACATCAAGGACGGGAGGTCCCTGTTGGTCTTAACCTATAAGCTTGGGGTATACAAGAGGTAGATCATTAGAGGCAGATGCTAGGGTGGTTATGGTATAAATGGTGCATATGGAAGATTCAAAGAATTTAGTGAAATGACTAAAGGAATCTTGATGGTCTACTTCGTTAATGCTATCGACCGCATGGGAGACCTTAGCAACCTCACCTAAGATACATTTGCCATTAGTGAGGATAGACTCTCATTGTCCATACCCTAACCCTTGAGAATGAGGATTCCTTATTGCTTGAATTGGATCAACAATCCCTTGCTCATGTAGGCTAATACTACCTTGTCCCTTATAGCCCATATACTTGACAATTTCAAGACCCTTGCCATAGATTTCAGCCGGGATGGTGGGGGCTTCTTGTTTTGCTTCTTCATCCTTGTATAACCATTATGATATGTCCTCGAGAACATCCTAATCAAGAAGGTGCTTCTTCTCAAAGGTGGGGGATGGTTTGCATTTGATAACTACCATGGAGACCTCTTCTTCCTTTGAAGCACCAAATGTTTTAGGAGTGGGCAATGTCCCTACACAAAAGGTACCGTGCAGGTTGTATTCGCCACACCCTATGTCACTTAACTTGATCTTGACCTCAGGTGGTGGGGATGTTTGGGATGAAGTGGTGGCGATGTTGGAAGGGTTAACATATGAGGCATATGATGTAGGATTAGTTTGGGATGACAGAAGGTATGGTCATGTCCTTCAAAGAAACTGCAGTATTGGAAGGGACAGGGATCGGCATAGATAGTTACTTATATGCCATTATGAGGGAATTTTAAGAATTGGTGAAATATGGATGGTATGGATTGCATGGCTTGGATCCATGGTTAGCTGATGAGAATGTTGTAAGGGAGGTCAAGATCAAGTATCTTACACTTGGTCTCCAAGATTTTCTACCCCACTTGGATAGGGAGTTTGATAGTGCCTTCAAATAGTCTCTCAGTATCATCATATCCCTTAATGGTTATACATTCTCTGGTGTCCACAACCACATCAAAGTATCCCAAATGTTTTAATAACTTAAGATTACATAGCCTTAGGCCAGATCCACCATCTATTAAGAGTCTTTTTATGATATGTTTATGGATGCATACTTCAATGTGCAAGGCATCATTATGTATGTTGAAGGTGAGAAGATCCTTCTCAGAGATGGTGAGATGGTGGGGCAAAGTGATATAGACCACCATGGATTGGAATTGATCAACATTTAGGTTGGTAGGGACATGGGTCTCTGTTAAGGCTTTGTTGAGGACTTCTTTGTGAAGGGGTGATGCTCGAAGCAACTCAAGGATGCAGGTTTGTGTGAGGGTCTTACGTAGATGATCTAGGAGGTTATATTTGTGAATGGATGGTGGGTTGGTAGACGTGGATGTGGATGGTTGATCATTGGTGGGTGCCCCATGGATGGAGACATGGCCATGGTGGGTAGTGATGGCACAATCAGGTGTTTGTGCCCAAATGATAATGGTGTTGACATGGTTAGAAGATTCTTCTATTTGATCCACAATAGAGTCAAAAGTAGTGGGAGGTGGAACAATATTGTAAGCTTGGTTAGATGATGATGCTTTTCCTTTATTGTGGTTTAGTAGAGGATCCTTGTAAGCTCTGAGATTTGTATTTGGTGACTATTTTGGTGGTTCATCGAAGACGATATAACCCTTATCTATGAGATATTGTATGCAATGTTTTAATCTCATGCAATCAACTGTCTTATGCCCCTTAACACGATGGTATTCACAATAGGCATTCTCATCAAACCATGCAAGTTTGAATTGATTCTTATCATAAGGATTAATAGGGGGAGAGTTATCAAATTCCCCTTTACAATCTTGTCCAAAACATCTTCTATCGACTCCCCTAGGGGTGTGAATTTCCTACTAGGGGTGTTATTTTGTTTGAGTGGTCCCTTGGGGATATTGACATTGTTGGTAGTGGATGTGCTTGGTGGTGCTTGATTTTGTACATTTTGGATGGCCTTCACATCGGTGATGCTGTCATTAAGGGTGTTCATGTTCTTGCCCCAAAAGTGAGGTTTCTCATTTGTTTATACATTTTTATTTGTGTTTGGGGTGTTGATATTGACTTTGTTGTTGTTGTTGTAGGTTTTGTTGTCATAGAGTTTAATCAAGCCCTTGGCAATAAGGGATCTCTCAATGGTTGTACCCTTGTCAATGACCTCTTCAAAGGTAGATGTACATTATATTTGTAAGTGGAATCCCATTTCTTGACTAAGATTAGCCACAAACATGGTGACTAGTTGTTTTTCAGGTATTGGCCAAGGGAGTTTGCTTGCTAAGCCTCTCCATCTTTGCAACAAGGCAGTGAAGGATTCTCCATTCTTTTGTTTGGTATTGTAAAGTTCCATCATGGATATTTCATGTTTAAAATTATAGAATAAATGGTTTAGAAACTTCTCTGCTAGCTCAGGGAAGGTCCTAATTCTAGGAGGAAGGTGTGAAAACCATTCGATGGCTTGACCACTGAGGCTTCAAGGAAAAAGTCTCATCAAATAGGTATAATCATATGAGACTTCTAGACAAGCAATATAGAACTCCCTAAGGTGTTTCCTAGGGTCTCTCTTTCCTTTGTATTTATCAAATTTTGACATTTCAATTTTTTTGGGAAAGGGGGGCATGTATAATGTCCTGTCAAATAAGTATGGGTGGGCAAATATCCTTGAAAGAATATTATTTGCATTTGCTTTCTTGTTGCAAGCTATCCACCTTTGGCATTAAGGTTTGCACAACGCTTGTTAGATATTGTGTTGGGGGTGGTTGTGGAATGTACATTTGTTGGTTTTGGAGAAGTTGTTGGAGATGAGGTGGAGTTAGTTTTGTGAGATGAGGTTTTGGTTTTGTGGAATGAGGTTTTGATTTTGGTTGAGTTGGGTGAGTTATTATTGATAGGTGTGGATTTGTTGTAGAATGTGGGGTGGTATTTGGTTTTGATTAGGGTTTTGTTGTGATTCTTGGATGGATGACACAATGGGTGGTTGGGAGATTGATGGATTCACATATGTGAAGTTGGATGATGCGGTGTTGATGGGAACATTAGAGGTGTTAGAGGGTTTTTGAGAGAATAGTTGGTTCATGAAGGCTATGGTGTTGGGGTTAAGCAGAAGCACACTCATGGAAGCACTCATGTGTATAGAGTTCTTGGGAATAGTGAGAGTGATTTGTGGGATAGATGTGGTTGCATTTGATGTGTTGGCAGGGTTGATGTTGGTGGGATTTGTGGGATTTGTGGATGTGGTTTGAGATGTGTTAGGGTTGGTGTGTGATGTGGAGGGTTGTGAATATGTGGTGGGATTGTTAGAAGCAGATGCATTGTGAGGTAGATTAGCACTATTTTTGAGGAGGAACTCAAGATATCTATTGTGATCTGATATTAGGACTTTGTTGAGTATATCCATTGAATTAGGATCTTGTGTGAAATCTAAGACATCTTGGTCCACTTGGTTGGTGGTGAGTTGTGTTGGTTTTGGAAATGGGAAGGGGTTTACCATTGCATTGGCATCATATGAGGGTTTTTGTTGGATTGTGGGTATGTTAGACATTTGTTGGTTTGTGGGCAAGTTGTCTTGGTCAATTTGTGGCATTCCTAGGCCAGATTTGTTTCCAAGGATGGAAATTTCTTGATTTTTCTTGGATTGGGATCTTTTTATGGGCATGCAATGATATGGATTTGATTGGGGGTGGATAAAGGTTAAGACCTTAGAGAAATGGGTTCAATTTTTTGGATCCAAGGATATGTGGTGATGAAAATGGGACAAAGATTTAGGTTCAAGAGAGTATACTCCCTAAAATTTAAATCCAAGGATGAATGAGGTTATGGTATGGTTTTGATTATATATTTTAACCTTTGGGAGATAAATCTCAAAAAGGTGGAAATCTAAGGATGGTAAATGTCAAGGATACTAATTTTCAAAAATTTGGGACCAAAATGATGGAGGATGGAATGAATTGAAAAGATGATTTGGTGAAATAGATTTGGAGATGGGTTGGATGATGTCTTAACTAAGGAAAACCTTAGGTGATGTAGATGTTTGAGAGGATAGATTTTTGATGATGTTTATTAAGGATGTTCAAATCAACAAATGAGTTCAAATAAGTCTAGATTTTTGGATGTTGTAAAATGGATGTTTCTCCTTACTCAAGGTAGACTTATGACCTCAAGCAAAAAGGGATGATTATTCTACTTGAAGGTAGACTAATGACAAACAAGAAAAATAGGATGTGAAAGGATAAAATTTAGATTCAATTTTTGCTCAAACATTGATTTGGGATATGATTGATTGATTTTTTTTATTGATGTTTTGATTATGGGATTTTTGAATGTGTTTGATATAGGATGGGAGGATGAGGTTGGGATGGAAATGTTGGATGATGAATTAGGTCCAAAAGTAAGTAAAAGTTAGATGGATTATGGTTGGGTTTAATAATATGATGAAGGGTCTAATAGTGAAAATGGTTATTCTCTAAGGTCTAAATGGGAATATGGATGAAAATTTTGGGTCAAAATGGTTAGGATTTTGACAGGTTTTGGCAAGGTGGATATGGATTATGGATGTGCAGGTTTAAAAGGTCCCAAAACAATTTCCTATGTACATGTGCAAGTTGATCTGGAAATGGTGCCAAAACATAGGTATATGGCACCAAAACAATAAGAAATGTTGCTAGGGATCAGCAAAATGGCACCAAAACAGGGCAGTGGTTGTCAATGCTTTGGCAAATGTGGGTTTTGATGTCAAATTTTTATTTTGTGAAGGTCAAATGTTTGTCAAATGTTGTAATGGTGATTCAATGATGTTGTTTCTTGGCAAGTATGAAAACACTTCAAACAAAGAGAACACAATAGCCAAAGGTTTTGTTTGTGAAAGATTTATCAAGCATGTACAACTTAAGGCAAGGAAAGGACAATACTTGTTGAGTTCCCACTTGGATTTCTCCAGCCGCACTTACTTAAACCAGATAACTTAGAAGCTTGGTGACACTGGCTCCCCCTTACATGGCATCCACTTCTTGGGTACATGAAGCTTTGAATTTCTAAAGACCCGAAGATCTCAAGAAATTTGTTATCTCTACTTTAAGTTGTGAGAGTGTGGGACAACTTCAGAGGTCTATCCTTTGACCCCCTACACCAACAAGTAGAAGGTTTTTGGCCTCTAAAACAAATGGTGTTTAGTGGGGGAAAATTTAGGGGATCAACATGTTATGAGCATCTGGTAAACCACTTAAGGCTTAGACTAGCTCTACTAGGAGTTTCATATACACTAGGTACAACTTTCTTTCGAGCTAGCACCATATGGTAAGCACTTATACTAATTTAGACTAGGCTTTCACCTTATCCTAATTTATATAGTGGACCGAATGAAAGTACCGCTTGGGGTCACAAATGAGTTTTCATTGCGGATGTGTCTCAAGAGTAGGTTCACTTATTAAAAAGAAAAAGAGAATAGAAACATTTCTCTTCGCCCAAGATCCTTTTGAAGGTGAGGGGAGAGGATACTTTGATTTTATCCCTTGCATAACACAAACATGCAAGTACACAAGGCACAACAAACAATTGCTAATGTTCTTTTTAAAGCCCAAATGAAATGTGTCTATGATTGTTTGCAAAAAAGATTCATTTTATGCACCAAACCCAAATGTTCTCTAAGCTAAGCAAGCAAAGGTTTGTTTCAGGTGCACCAAAATAAAATGTTTTTCTATGCTAATAAATCCCTACAAAAATGTTAGTAGTTTCAGATTTAGGTCTTGGACAAACGATTTTAACCTATAGAACACATTTAGTAACCTGCATAGATCCCAAAGTTAGTACAAAATATAGCACTAAAATAGATAGATAAAGCACTACAGAACCTTAAAATGGCACCACATAAACTGCAAATGGCACCATAGACTACTAACAAAATGATCTAACTTCTATAGAAAGGCAAAATAGCACAGAAATATAGGAAGGTGCCACAAAACTACAAAATAGCACTAAAATCTCAGAAAGCACCACAGAGAGCTGAAATGGTGTTAAAATATAGAAAAGCACAATAGAATGCTAAAATAATGTTGAAATACTATTTACCTTTGTTTACCTGATGGCTGCAGTAGATAGCACTAACTTGGGCTCAGATAGCGCCAAAACGACACAGTGATGGTCAAGGCTTCAAAAAGATAGGTTTTAGTTGCAAAAATGCTTGTGCACACGAGATTATTAGTTGTTTATTAGCCCAATAACACCAAAATACCACAAATAATGCTTCCAATAATGTTTTATCAAACCAACTAAACAAGGGCTAGAAACCAAAGTGTTGAGTGAGTCTTAAAGAAATTTTTCCATAGTTTCCCCTTGTCCCTGTGTATTTCCTACAAAAATCAAGAGCTACAAACCCCAAAAAAAATATAAAACACCAAAAAACAAAAGATTTAAGCAAAGAAGTTAGTGGATGTGTTGTACAGGAAATGGCACAGAATAGTTGAAGATGGCACCACAATTCGTAGAAATGACACCACTGCGTGAAATATTGGAGCCGAATAGAGAGGGTTTAGCACCAGGACCTACAAAAAGCACATTTTCTACAACAAATGTTAGATTAGACCTTGTGGGTCCCACCAGGTGTGCCAATGTAGTTTATAGAAATCAAAATGAAAGTAAAACATAAAACAAATGCAATGAAAACAAATGTTATACTTCCCAATGTGATCCACAAACCCTTGATAAGTGATGCAGAGTGTTCATTAGATGCTTACAAAATAGGTTGAAAACCCTTTAAAACCCACAAAATAGTTATTCCTATTTGTATCGGCAAGATCACATCTATTGTCTCACCGAAATATACATTCCCTTTACCATCGGCAACACATCCTTCCATTGGCATCATCTTTATTTCCTCTGCCAACCACTATCCTCTTGCCAATGGTGAATCGACTCTTCGCCTATCGGTGGGACCTCCACTATCGGTCAAGTGTCCAATAGTCACCCTGATCTACTACTCTCCCTGATGAACTCACTTGTCGCTATGACCTATATCTATCGGCCTAACTTTATTCTCATCCTCTGATGATGATACTTACACCGATGCGCCTACTATCATTCCTTCGGTGACACTTGCCGATTGTCCCTCTAATACGCAGAACACACAATCCACTGTCGGCCAGACCCCCTACTATCGGCCCAACTTTAAATTCCTTCGCTGACAGCCTACCTTACGCTGATAACCCTTCTCCGCACACACATTGATTTATCATCAGTGGGACTCCATAACGTCGATAGACTTCACACTTGTTATCCCAATGTCATCACTCTTGCCGATGACCTTTATGACGCATATACATACATGAACTTGCTGTAGCTGGTTCCTTTTATCGCTTCTGTCAGTCATTCTTTGTATCACATGAATGTACATTACTAACTGAAATCTTTCGACATTCAACTACAGAATACACACGAAATACCTTCGACATACAAATGCGAGATATACATAAAATGTCTTAACATAAACCTTGTACTGATAATCTCTTTTGTACTACACAAAAATCACAAACCCTATTGAACAGAAAGAAATCTAACAACACGGAGGGGGGTCATTCCACTAATTTCAGAGAAATCCTCTAGTGGAATGACCCCAAACGATATCCCCTGCGGTTGCACCAGAACACAAGCTATTTTTATTCCTTCACCAAATTGATTTACAATCTTTCTGATCTAACACTATTGTTCTTCTCTTATGTTCTGTATTGAGATCGAACAAAACTCACATATTTATCCCCTCACGGGGTAGTACAGAAATTGACTCCCAGTGGCTAGGAGTTATAGCTGTCTTAACAAACTAACCGACTCTCTAACAAACTCTTAACAACTACCTAAAAATAGCATGTCTCGGTCAATACAGACCTTATTACATTGAATGTCCATTTAGGACTACATAGGGAAACATAAAAACAACTCTAAGACAGCAAATGCCTCATGGAGGCTCCTGTAGATTGGGTGCTCCTGCACCATACTCACCAAGTTGAAAAAACTCATGTCCCAAGAGTTTACAAGGTCTGCTGCAAATAATTTCAGTTTGTCTTCAACCCTAACTTGATGACTTCGCTGGTTCCTCTTTACTCTCCAACTGTGACCACTATCAATGGATTTTGACTGGCTGCTTCCAAATAGCATCTCTATCATCTGAAGTCCACTTCTCCCTGCTACACCAACACTTTTGTCCCTCACCTGGGAGTCCTCTCTTGCCTCTCTCCCCAAGACTTTTGGTGACAACCAATGGACCATCTCCTTTGGCCCTCTTGACAGACCTTCCTGTCCATCTACTGTAGCGAGTGAACTTGCACCTGCTCATCCCAAAAATCTTGGTGTAGATTGCCTCCTTTGGTGCTCTATCTACACACTCAGGATCTTTTGAGCTCTAATACCAATCTGATGCAGAGTGTTCAGTAGATGCTTACAAAAGAGGTTGAAAACCCTTTAAAACCCACAAAATAGCTATTCCTATTTGTATCGGTAAGATCATATCTATTGTCTCACTGAAATATACATTCCCTTTACCATCGGCAACACATCCTTCTGTCGGCATCACCTTTATTTCCTTTGCTGACCGCTATCCTCTTGCCAATGGTGAATCGACTCTTCGCCTATCGGCAGGACCTCCACTATCAGTCGAGTGTTCAACAGTCACCCCGATCTACTACTCTCCCCGATGAACTCACTTGTCTCTATGACTTATATCTATCAGCCTAACTTTATTCTCATCCTCCAATGATGATACTTACGTTGATGCACCTACTATCATTCCTTCGGTGACACTTGCCGATTGTCCCTCTGATATGTAAAACACACAATCCACCATCGGCCAGACCCCCTACTATCAGCCCAACTTTAAATTCCTTTGCCGACAGCCTACCTTACGCCGATAACCCTTCTCCGCACACATTGATTTGTCATTGGTGGGACTCCATAACGTCGGCAGACTTCACACTTGTTATCCCAATGTCATCACTCTTGCCAATGACCTTTATGATGCATATACATACATGAACTTGCTGTAGTGGGTTCCTTTTATCGCTTCTGTCAATCATTCTTTGTATCACATGAATGTACATTACTAACTGAAATCTTTCGACATTTAATTGCAGAATACACACGAAATACCTTTGACATACAAATGTGAGATATACATAAAATGTCTTAACATAAACCTTGTACCGACAATCTCTTTTGCACTACACAGAAATCACAAACCCTACTGAACAGAAAGAAATCTAACAACACAGAGGGGGGTCATTCCACTAATTTTAGAGAAATCCTCCAGTGGAATGACCTCGAACGATATCCCCTGCGGTTACACCAGAACACAAGCTATTTTTATTCCTTCACCAAATTGATTTACAATCTTTCTAATCTAACACTGTTGTTCTTCTCTTCTGTTCTGTATTGAGATCGAACAAAACTCACATATTTATCCCCTCATGGGGTAGTACAGAAATTGACTCCCAGTGGCTGGGAGTTATAGCTGTCTTAACAAACTAACCAACTCTCTAACAAACTCTTAACAACTACCTAAAAATAGCATGTCTCGGTCAATACAGACCTTATTACATTGAATGTCCATTTAGGACTACATAGGGAAACATAAAAACAAATCTAAGACAGCTAATGCCTCATGGAGGCTCCTGTAGATTGGGTGCTCCTGCACCAATAAGGTGGAGAGTGTTGCACCCAAACACTCTAGCTTTACCCAAGATGATAATGGACAAAGTGAAATGCTCTTAAATACCTATTTAATTCACTAATAAAAGTAGCTCAAGAGGAGAGATTTTGGCATGATAACTTTGCTCAAATTGTGGATGTTAAAATGGCCTGAGAGATGGTGTATTTATAGGCTTTTTGGGAGAGGATTTGATCCAAGGGTGGAGATTGAATTAGGAGATCAATGGTTGTGAATTCATGTGATGTGGAGGGCCTAGATTTAATCTCCAAAAATGGAGGGTTGTGAATAAAGATGAATTTTAAATTAATCTTTGGAAAGGGGTGAATTAAATGAGGTTGGGTGAGATGGATTAGATGTGAATTTAAAATTCACACGGGGAAGAGAAAATGAATTAAAAATTCATTTGGAGAAGAGTGAAAATAAATGAGTTATGACATGTGTAAGGGGTATAAGAGAATATTAATGAGGATTATGACATGTGTATAAAAAAATGATTTATGTGGCATAGATATCAATTTTTATTTGTGGGATGTGGGAACGAGTGTTAATCAGGTTTTGACCATATTAATGAAGGTGATTAGCCTAATTAATATGGCTGGAAAAAATTAGGGAATGGGTTAATGAGTGGTTAAGATTAATTAAATAATGTTTTATTTGATTAATCCTAGGTCTAGGGTCAAGTAGGTTAGGCTAAGTAATTAAATAATTGATATTTAATTAACCAGGGTAGGGATAGGTTAATTAGTAAGTTAAATTAATTGGATAGACATGATTTATCTAATTAATTCAGTTTAGGGGAAAGGGGAAATAATCAAATAAATATTTCCACATTTATTTAATTAATTGGTTAAGTTAGACTTTTGAATTAATTAAATTAATTCAATTTTAAAGGATGAAATGATGGGAAACCATGTGTTGAAATGGATAATTAAGTAAATGAAAATTTAATTAATTGATTAAAAGGGAACTTGATGCATTTGGTGATGTCAGAGGTCGGTTAGATGGTGAAGACATTTTTGGGTGTCTACAAATATCTTTCGCAACATGCCTATAGTGCAGATCTAGAGTGATGACAAATCAAAACCTAGTGAAAATACACCTAAAATATGCAATTTTTCACCAATTTTCAATGTAAATGCCTAATATAAAGGGTGTTGTAAAGAATTTGATGATGTGCAGTAGATTATAACCCTAATATCAGTCAAATAATGCAGAAAAATCCTTTACAACATGCCCATAATGCAATTCTAGAGAGACAATAAGGCCAAATCTAGTGAAAATGCAAGGTTTTCAAACCCTAGACATGAAATTTTGCAAGAATGACACTATGATGCAACAATATAATTAAAAATAATTCCTAATGAGTGTTTTAAAATAGTAGTAAAATATGAAACAAGATTTTAACTACAAACCCTAGCTAGTGCAAAACTAGATCTTTATGAAATATGCATAATTTCAAGCAATTTTTGACAAATTAAGCATGAAAATGCAATGCATGTGAATACTAAATGATGAATTTCTGTAATTTAAATAAGATTTAATGAAAATAACATAAATTAAATGAAATTAAATTCCAATTAATTTAAATTATGCCAAAATGCAAGCCTAAGATGCCAATTTTTTCAAAATTTTCATTTTTTTTGTAATTTTTCAAATGCAATAAAATGAATGAATGCAAATCTATTACACAACACGCAGTAAGGTACAAAAAATTCAAAAACATGGGTTCACCAAAATTTTTAATAGAAAAAAGGAGGATGGAAGATGGGCTTTTAGTTTCAAGGGTAAATCCTCCTTTCACTACAAACATTCAAGGGCATATCAACCGAGTTGAATCTCTACTAAGCGAGAGCATTCACCTAACAAGTTGGAATGCCATTTGGAATGATGCAGAAACTTAGATGTTATCAATCAATATCTCAATTCAATGTTCTAATGCTCTTAAAACCCTAAGTAAGCAAAATAGTACGCAAATTAATGAATTACGACAAATCCTTTCAGATTAAGATAGTAGGTAGAGATGAATAATTGACCATTTTATGAAGTTTAGAATATGAAATAGTTAGGGACAGCTCCACTAGTGCCCCTATCCAAGGTACTATTTTCTATACAGAATCTGGATCTCTTCCCAACACTGATATTCACTATATCTTCTATTTCTGTCCCGGAAGATGTGGACACCTCCACTAATGCCCTAGTCCAATGCCAGATGTTCTTTAGGGTGTCAGAAGCTCTTCGAATGTTGATTATCACTATCCAGACTATTTCTATGTTTGTAACTCTGGAGGACACTGCCACTAGCGCCTGTGTCCCGAAGTGTTTAACTCTATCTTCTTCCTTTCAGATCCTAAATCCTTCTCCTCTACAACCTCCTTCTGTAACTCCACTCTATGAAACTTAGTACATGTAACCAACAATCACAAAGGAGTATGGTTGGGGGTTGTGGTGTTTAGAGGCTTTCCTTGGTCAAGCCTCAGAGAGACATTCAAGTCTTCCGAACACCATTATTAGATGAGAGTGCATATCCCTATGGGATAGAGGCAAAGTACAAATGATAAATGATTGAAAACATAATAGATGTCACCTTTGAAGCATAGGTCTCATGGAAGGAAGATGCTCTTTCAAGCCATGAGGAGATGGAGTCAAATTTGCAATCATAAACACAATAACAACAAAATACTGCTCTACAACACAATGAAATCCTTGAATCACTTTAGCATAAGATCACAAGTTCACAATGTCCATATAGTTTACAAATGAAATCCTAAATATGCTTATATATACAACTATGAACATTCTCATTAAGAATTTCATAATTCAAACTTTAGATGTTGGCATAGAACCTAGGTAATGGTCATAAAAATGACATTTAAATTCAGGGATGACCCAAAATAGGGTAGGACTAGGGCACTAGAGCCAAATTCCACCCTCCCTTTTTTGGGGGGGATTATCAAAATAGCACCCCCTAGGTCCTATTAGCCATAATACTTTAGGGTTTTCTCATCGAGATTCACAATTATCATGCAATATGCTCTAAATGCATTCTAAGGACCCAGGAGCTAAACCTTAAGAGGGAAAAGCCCCCAAGGGGACATTTTCCAACATAACAAATCCACATCCTAGTAGGTTTGTGTTCATGTCAACTATCTTTGTGTTCATACTCTATCAAAGAATTGAGCTCAATGCCACATTACCCTTAGAGTACTCAGTTCTTTTATCTAGGAAGTTTGTCTTGATGAATCTTTGATAAGGACAGAAGAATTAAGTTCAATGCCGCATTACCCTTAGAATAGTTTGTGTTTTTAATCTAGGTAGTTTGTCATGATGAATATCTAACAAGGATAGAAGCACAATATTGAAGCATAGATGGAGGACTACATCACAAGTACACTAGTGTCCTCAAGGTGTGGTGGAGTCCTAAAAGTGTGTTGGTGTCCTAGAGAGTGTGTTGGTGTCTTGAAGTCCATTATATTATGCACCCTTGGACATCAAGCATTTCCTACACTTTTTCAAAAAAATACTAAAGAATAATTGTTCCTAGGGGTTTTCTTTATTTTCGTAGAATCTTAGTTTAGGTGGGCTTATGGGTATTTTATGAGATATTGATCTTGTCATACCTAAAATTTAGTGTGTGTGTGTGTGTGTGTGTGTATTACAGTCTTAATTGTTGCACCTATGACCTTATGGATGTATGTTCTTGATGTTTGATCCCCTCAAGGTTTAGGATGATGTCATTCTCTCATCCTATCCTTGACTCAATAAGTGATGGATGTTGTGGTCCTAGGCTTGATCGTCTGAGATATAAGAATCTTTGCTTCCTCATTGTGTTGTCACAATGAACTTGACCCATGATTAAGTGAAGTCTTTTACTTATGTCATCATGCCTAATGCATTGGTGATGGGTTTCCTATGTGTCATTATTCTTTGTCATGACACCTTGTATGTGTGTGTACAATGTGACATGCAAATGTCACACTTACAACATAAAGAAATTGTTCCCTCAACTATGTCCATTAATGTCTTAGGTGAAAGCTTGGGGAATTACATTTCCTATCAAAGCCAATGTTGCAAAATTGGGAGCTCTGGGTTGTCTGTTCACTTGTGCATTACTAGTTGTGTGTTTTCTAGTGTATTACTAGGTGTGTGTCTGCTAGCATGTTTCTAGTTGTGCATTTTCTAGCATATTGCTAGTTGTATCTTCACTAGCATGTTTCTATTTATGTGTTCACTAGTGTGTTTCTAGTTGTGTGTTTGATAGCATGTTTCTAGTTGTGTGTTTTCTAGCATGTTTCTAGTTGTGTTTTCTAGTTTTTTTCTAGCTTACTCATGGACCTTTCTTCTTGGTATAATTAAACTAATGTTTTTCTTGTTCTGAACCTTGCAACTTGTTTAGGAAGTCTAGGATTCCTCTGAACAAGTAACCTTGATAGAGGATCTCTTGAAATTCAAAGTGAAGATCCTCTAATTGTGAGATATAGTCAACCAAAGGGAGAGCTTAGGTTTCAATAGGTAGTTGGATTACTTCAAGGTTTATTTACAAGTTTTCCCTATATGCAGGAGGAAACTCAAGTAGGTAGTTCTAATATTTCACAAGGAATGGGGGAAATGTAGGTTGGAGTTGGTGAAATAGAACACACTATGAGCCCATGATAGTCTAGAGTGGAGAAAGATCCTAGATAGGAGTAGCTCCATTCAAAGGTTAGGTAGGTGGTGGATGACCCCAATGAGGTAGCAGGCCATATGAGAGATATCCTTCAAGCACATCCACTAACATTTTATGGTTCCACTAGAGTAACCACAACTAACAATTGGATTTTTTCCCTTTACCATTATTTTGTGATGCACCCTTATAGTAGTAATAGTAAGGATAGATATCTCATCATGTAGTTACACATGTTTTCTTACACCTGGTGGCATAAAGAGGAGTAGAAGCATTAGATAGTCATTTTCATAGTTTCTTGGAAAAAAATATTAGAGATGTTTCATGCTCTTTATCTTTCAAAGTATTTCAAGTAGTGCCATGTGGATAAGTTCCATGAGATCCAATAGTTGGGCATGATAGTGGAATAGTATTGTAGACAACAAAAATTGGATTGCTCTGCAAACCAATTTCCCGTACCTCTACACTAATCCACTCTCCCCATCTGCATATCCCTGGTGATCAATTAATTCACTTAATTAATCCATTTAATCTTACAACCCTATCCTATCAATTGAATGAATATTCCTAATATTTATTTAGTCGATTTATCCATTTCCCTAATCCCTGTTAATTAGGATAAATCATGCTTATCTGATTGACCTAGGCTTAAGTTAATTAAGATAATACTAAATTAACCTTGCTTACCTCATCCTCCACAATTCTCCACTAAACTGAATTTAAAATTTAGTTGTCCCCCACTATCCTCCACTCACTGAATTTAAAATTCAGTTGTCCCCCATTATCCTCCACTCTTCCCAAAGATGAATTATTAATTCTTCCACTATCCTCCACTCTTCCCAAAGATGAATTATTAATTCATCCACTATCTTCCACTCTTCCCAAAATGAGAATTATTAATTCATCCACTAGGAATAAAAGATTCACTTTTATTCCTAGCCCTTGATCTCATCAACTGAATCCTCACCCTCCATCCTCATCTCCAAAATTCTATAAGTTGGACCCCTCTCTAAGCCATTGGAAAAAGACCTCTTCATGCATTAGACCTCTACCCAAATCACTCCACAATCCCCTCATCTCATCAAATCTCTGCCAAAATCACTCTAATCATTCCCCATCTCCATCCAAATCAGGCATCGAACCAATTGTCTCTCATCTTACATTATGTTTGAGCACTTGAGCAATCCACATCTTGCATCATTTGGGAAACAGCTGAGGAGCTACATAGGCACAAACTCCTTCCTTCCTGGATCTGTGAGTTCATTTATGAAGGTATAATCATTCTGTTTTGCATTTGATTGTGTTTTAACCTTCATTTTGATTTCATAGATTACATTGGCATGCCCGGTGGGACCCACAAGGTTTGAATCTCATCTGTTTGTGTGAGTTTTTGTGCTTAGGACATGTTTTTGTAGGTACAACGCCATCCACCCTGCGTAGTGGCACTATCCTTGGTAATTTTTAGCGCTATCTACTATTTTAGCGCCATTTCTACGAAGCATTTTCTATTCTAACTTCTACTCACACATCTCACATGTCTCTTCTTAACAATCTTCCCGATGTTTTTGTGTCTCTTTTCTCTCTATTTTTGTAGGAATCTTGAATGAACAAGGGGAAACTATGGCAAAATTTTCCTAAAATCATCCATTGACCAAACTCTATGTTGTATCAACGCTATCTTCCTCATGGTAGACTGAAAACTAAGATAGAAACACCATTTAGTGCTATCTTGCTTCTATATTAGCGCTATCTTGTGTCTGTATTAGCGCTATCTTCTGTATTAGCACTATCTTGTGTCTGTATTAGTACTATCTTCTGTATTAGTGCTATCTTGCATCTGTATTAGCGCTATCTTGCATTTGTATTGGCACTATTTTCTATATTAGCACTATCTTCTGTATTGGCGCTATCTTCCCTCTATTTTAGCGCTATTTTTTTGTACTAGCTTAGGGGTCTGTGCAGTGTTTGGTCTCTATTTTGCAACATATTTCAAATCATCTTAGGGGACAATCTAGAAGTTACTAACATCTTTTTTGTAGGGATTTCTTAGCATATAAAATATTTGTCTTTGGTGCACCTAAAACAAATCTTGCTTCCAAACAATCTACAATCAAACATTTCATTTTGGTGCACCTAAAAAGAGTCCTTGTGTGCCTTAGTGTAAAGAAAATTTGATTTTGGTGCAACTAAAATTAATCATTGCTTGCAACAAACAACTTTAGGCACATTTTTAATTTGGGCTTAAAACGAACATTAGCTTTTGTTTGCCGTGTCTTGTGCACTTGTACGTTTGTGTTATCCCATAGGGTAGAATCAAAGTATCCTCTCCCCTTGCCTTCAAAAGGATCTTGGGTGAAGAGAAATGGTTCTATTCTATTTTTCTTTTTAGAATGTGGGCCTGCCCTTGAGACACATCCATTCAGAGAACTCATTGGCGACCCCAAGCGGTACTTTCATTTGGTCCGCTATATGTAAATTGAGGATAAGGCGAAAGCTAAGTCTAATCGGTATGAGTGCTTACCATTCGGTGCTAGCTTGAAAGGAAGTAGTACCCTTGAGGTATATTAAACTCCTAGTAGAGCTAGTCAAAACCTTAAGTGGTTTATCGGATGCTCATAAGGTGCCGATCCCCTGGATGTTCCCCCACTATGAACCTTTGTTTTAGTGGCCCAAATCCCTCTACTTGTCCCACAAGTATTGTCATTACCTTGCCTTAGCTTGTACATGCTTGATTATCACATTTTTCATAAATCAAACCTTTAACCATTGTGTCAAGATTGTTTGTCTACTTGCCAAGAAAAACTGAATTCATCCATCAATCCAACCATTCACATCTTTTAGCACCATTTCTTCTATTTTAGCGTCATTTTCCATCTGTTTTAGCACCTTCTTCATCCATGTCCAAAAATCAAATTTTCCCATCAAAAACATCAATTTTATAAGCCCATTTTCAAAAAAAATTCAGTCGGGAGGCTACGCTCCCGAACCCCTGTCAGCGGGGGGTCGCATTTGCCCCCCCGCACCCCCCCTCACGTTGGGCCGGGTTTTCCTCCCAACACCACTACACCATCCCCCCATTTATTAAATCCCATCAATTGAGCTTGTCCAATCTGTTTATTTAAGCTTGATCAAATTCATCATAATCCACTTCATCCCTAGTCCTAATCACCCTCATCAGCCTTAATCCAATTCATCAACAACATTCTAATCTCATCTCATCCAAATCAAATCCAAAATCCAACCAACATCAATCCATAATCTTCCAAACCATATTCTGAATCCAATCCAAAATCAACATCAATCCCAATCATTATCCAAATCCCCCAACATCATTATCAAACTCCAAATCCAAATCAACCCAATCAACCCTCTTGATAAAGATCATTAGTCTATCAAAAGCATAGAGAACCAATCAACCCTATTGCTTAAGTGTCATTAGTCTACCTTAAGCATCATAGGATCATCACTCATCCATCAAATCAAATCAAATCATCCTAAGGTCTTGAATTTTTGATTCCCAACATCACAATCATCCATCATCCCCCATCATCCCATACTATCTCCCACAGAATGGATCTTTATGAATCAATCCAACAAATACAAAGAATTAGAAAAGTCTATGCGAACATGGATCCTAATGCTAAGGAACAATTCAAAAATGATATTAAAGATCATCCCTTAGCACACCTCATCATTGGAGAATCCCAAACCCCCCCCCCCATCTTCATCATATCAACCCTCATCATATCAACCTTCAACATCTTACATATCCACATCATGGACCTCATACCACCCTCCATCATATCAACAAACACCCTACACATCATCCCCATCCACATCATATCAATTATCATTCTTTCAACCTTCATACCAACCTACATCTTACATATCCACACCATCAACCTCCCATCAACCTTCATCATACCAGCTTCCATCATATCAACCTCCATCATCCTCATATCAACCTTCAACCTCATACCAATTTCCATCATATCAACCTTTACCCTCATCTCAATTTTCATCCCCTTACACATCCATGCCATCATACTTATCCAACCAATCAATACCTCCACCTTATCCATCCCCCAACCTTTGTCATGCTAACTTTGATCTAGGGAACACCAATCTAGCACACCTTATCCCTAAAATCCAAACCTTATATCAACAACCATTTCCCCATACAAATCCTCCATCCTTTAATCCCCATCCTATCAACCTTAATCCATCACCGTACCTACCTTACAATTCGTCAATCCCAACCCCCCCAACACAATGTTCCTCCAATCTTAATCCATCACCCTATGAATCTCCCAATCCACCAACCCCTATCACCCATACACCATCTAATCCACCATCAAATCTTCCAAATCCTACCACCACGACATCTAGAGAATCCTTGTGGGATTTCTTCCAAAAACATCACCTAAAAATGAAAGCAAAGTAAAGGAATCCCCCCAATCCCCTAACCCTCCAACACCACCATCTAGTCCAACACCTATCCTTGAACCCATTCACGAACCATCACAACCTAATCCCATCACCCACATCTCCAATTCCAATCCTAATCCCACACCAACCACCATCATTATCCATCCATTATATTGCTCTTCAACCCATACACTCATGAAGGATGCCCTCCATTGGCTATTAGCAAGGAATCAAACACCCTCATGCAATCCAACATCCACCAAACCTCTTCAACAACCCCCTATCATAAGTCAAGAACCACCATGTAGCCATGTTCAAGAACACATAAGTCAAACACCTATCACATCCATCCAAACACCTATCACATCAAACCAAGCACCCACCACATCTATCCAAGTCAATCCCACTTCTACCCAACCACATGAGCTATGCAAAGAATCAAATCCAAAGCATGTTGAAACATCAACCCCTTCTCCTAATCAAGATCTAACCATCCCATCTAATCCCATCCATGATCCCCTCCCATCTATTGATCAACTTATTGATCTCACCCCATCCTCTACCACCCCTTTACCATCCCCCATGACTCCTTTACCTCCATCTACCAATCCCATCCCAAATCCATCCTCCTATTCACTTGGAACAAGCACTTTCATCCATGGTGACTCCCTTGTAGGAGGTGAACAACTTCCATCCACCACCTATCTTTCTCCAACAAATAATGGACTCACATCTTGTTTCCAAAGCACCGAACATCCCATTGCATGTCGCATACTCCAACACATGAATTACCAAGGCAAAGGCTTAGGCCTTCATGAGCAAGGCATCTTGGAGCCCATCCACACCACATTTCATCCATCTTCGCATGGCCTTGGCTATACATCCCAAGACAAACAAAATGCACATGTTGGTACCACCCACCCACCTTCCAAATTCCATTCATCCAATCCCAAGCATGGTGCATCTCATCACACTCCCAAATCATATGTCGCCATCCCTCCTCCATCATCCTACCATTTGCAAAAGCATGTGACCATCCATCTCCCTCCATCCAATTTACCTCCACTACTTCCAACTCCAAAGATCCCTATCAAATCCACTCTACCTCCTATCCTACCAACTCCCAACATCCCTATCCACAAATCCACTTTACCTCCTATCCTACCAACTCCTAATATCCCTATCCTCAAATCACTTCACCCATCTATCCAAAAATCTACTTTTTACCCCTCCATCCATAAAACCACTAAAATTCCCAATCAAGACCAATAAAAGCACACATCTTTCAAACATGAAACTTCCCCCAAATCCATGGGATTCAAAAATTTGAATGCCTCAACTCCTAAAGCACAAAAGCCTAAGGATATTATCCCTTCCAATCAAAATGAAAAATCAAAAAGGCTATCCAATCCCACACCATCACAAGAAAAAGCAAAAACAAAAATGGTGTGGGTCCCTAAATGAAAAGCACTCAAATCTAATGAGGCATCCACCTCCCAATCTACCCCACAATCCCAAGCATCCCACTCCCCATCTAAGAATCCCCCAATACCTAAGTCCATTTGGGTCCCTAAAACCCCAAATCGATCATACAAAAATCCCCCATCTCGATCCCCATTACTTCCAACTCCACATCCAAAGTACAAGCTTCCAAATACATCACGGTGTGTGCAACCATTGGTCTTGGTTCCCCTCCATCACTTAACATTCCCACATACCCCCATCTCTCCATCTTTCGTTCACTATCCTACATATCTTCCCCATCACATTCCTATGGTCCATGCTTTTGCATAATCCCCATCATAATCCATTATCCACCATCCATTCCTTCTTCTCCTATCTTCCAACAATCCATGCAATCATAATCCATAATGCTATCCAACATGGGACCATCTTCTCCTTGCTATGGAAATAGATGCTAGAGTCCCCCTTCCATCAAAAAAGCAAAAAACGCAAAAAAATCAAAAAATCAAGAAAATAGTAAAGAGAAAAAAACCGTCCAATGGTGAAAACCACTCCTCGTGGTGCCTTGGGCAAGTACCTTGATGAAAACCCCTTGTGGGCGTCATGCGTAATCCCTTCTCCATCCATTTTTTTAGCCCTACACTTGGGGGCAAAACCGTATCCTTCATCCACATCCATAATATCCTTACACATCTTATCCACTGTCTTATCGTTATCCTATCATATTCCTATCCCCCATCCCCTATGTATCCTATCATTCCCCATCCATCATATCTTGTTTTAACCATCTCTCACCCTAGATATTGATAAAGACAATGGGCAACATATCAACAACATGCGTTGGAGACCTCTTGGCATACTCCCTTCGTCAGTATATCCCCCATCCACCTACTACAAAATCCATCCATTCAAACATCAACCCATCATGCCAAATCCTAAGCATTATTCCTTGCAACCTAGCCCTTGGAGAAAATCCTTATCCCCATCTCCCATCCATCTATCTTGCAATCCATCTATCATGAATCTCCTCTCTATCACCTTCCACTAACAATCCCTCCACCTACTTATTATGTCTCCCTACTAGATCCTTCATCCCCCATCCTACACCTTATCTGCATGTATCTATCCATTTATCACAGTCTCCTATCCATTATCTTTTCATCACCAATCCCCCTATCCAACCCCATCACCTTCACCTCTAGACTTGGTGTTCCCTTGTCATTGGTATCTAGCACAAAGGCTATCCACATGAAATCCAAGGCAACCATCATAATAAATCATGCCCTTTCTACAAAATCAAAAAATCCAAAAACATCACAAAAAAAAAATCAAAAATCCAAAAACATCGCAAAATCAAAAATCCAAAAACATCACAAAAATCAAAAAATACAAAAACAATAGAAAACACACAAAATACCAAAACAATCTATCCATCACAAAACATAAAAAAATCACACTCTCATCATCATCCCACATCATCATCACATCTATCCTCAATAAACTTACATTAGATCCAAGCATCGCACACCTATCAAAGCATCATCCCTTATCAAAAATCATCAACTATCAAATTAGCATCAACCATAACTTGTCACCATCATATCTTGAGCCAATCTTACATCAACAAAACATGATCCAATCATCAATCGATTCTTGCCTTAAGATATGTCGTTCCTACGATAGGCAGAATCTATACAATCATCACAACATCATCAATCATCTATCAATCCCTGCCTTAGGATATATCTTTCCTACGATAGGCAGCATCTATCACATCATCATCCATTTTGGCAAAAGATACAATGGTTACTTGTTTGGTTCGTTGGTCTTTTGGTTTTTGATTTTTTATCTTTTGTCCTATTCGAAGATCACATCAAAGCTACCTTGATCTTACTATATCATGGTATGTGGCGAAAACATCTAGAATGGGGCATAGTCTTGCTTTTGTATGCTGTGCTTGTGGGTTGGTCTCATTACTCCAAGCTAGTATTCATATCTTGTTGATCATAGGGTCGGTTCTAGCATATTGATCTCCTTATGCATCTAAGGTTCATCATACCTTTTCTGTACTAAGGGCTTATGCTATGAGTCCCCTTCCCTCATCTAGACAAGGTTGTACTACCTTGGGCATGCATGGGATCATCCCTTTGTCTGCGTGTCTTGTCCGTGCAAACATTGGATAAATATCATCACCCTAGTCTTCTATACCTTGGTGAACATATCCACTCTGCTATATCAAACCTAGGATTGCTCTAAATCAGTTTCAGCACAATGATCATCCACCAATCATCTCTGAACATCATCATCCTTTCATCCCATCATTTATCCTCTGACCACATCTACCAATCTTTTTCATCCATTTCGAGAGCACACCCGTGTTCTCGCAACCCACCTATCCTCTCGAGGGGGCATCACCCTTACCAATTATCCCCAAACCTTACCCTATTCTTCCAAACCAAAATCTTTTTTCTATCCAATCCATCTCTATGTTCTAAATTCTTTGAAATGATGTTACTTAGCCGCAACACCATCTCAAAGAGGGGCAAATGTAGACACCAAAAATTGGATTGCTCTGCAAACCAATTACCCGTACCTCTACACTAATCCACTCTCCCCATCTGCATATCCCTGGTGATCAATTAATTCACCTAATTAATCCATTTAATCTTACAACCCTATCCTATCAATTGAATGAATATTCCTAATATTTATTTAGTTGATTTATCCATTTCCCTAATCCCTGTTAATTAGGATAAATCATGCTTATCTGATTAACCTAGGCTTAAGTTAATTAAGATAATACTTAATTAACCTTGCTTACCTCATCTTCCACAATCCTCCACTAAACTAAATTTAAAATTCAGTTGTCCCCCACTATCCTCCACTCACTGAATTTAAAATTCAGTTGTCCCCCATTATCCTCCACTCTTCCCAAAGATGAATTATTAATTCATCCACTATCCTCCACTCTTCCCAAAGATGAATTATTAATTCATCCACTATCTTCCACTCTTCCCAAAATGAGAATTATTAATTCATCCACTAGGAATAGAAGATTCACTTTTATTCCTAGCCCTTGATCTCATCAACTGAATCCTCACCCTCCATCCTCATCTCCAAAATTCTATAAATTAGACCCCTCTCTAAGCAATTGGAAAAAGACCTCTTCATGCATTAGACCTCTGCCCAAATCACTCCACAATCCCCTCATCTCATCAAATCTCTGCCAAAATCACTCTAATCATTCCCCATCTCCATCCAAATTAGGCATCAAACCACTTGTCTCTCATCTTACATTGTGTTTGAACACTTGAGCAATCCACATCTTGCATCATTTGGGAAATAGCTGAGGAGCTACGTAGGTGCAAACTCCTTCCCTCCTTCATCCGTGAGTTCATTTATGAAGGTATAATCATTATGTTTTGCATTTGATTGTGTTTTAACCTTCGTTTTGATTTCATAGATTACAAGTATGAGAACCACTTCTTTGGGATAAAATAGTATGTGGGTGTAACTAGGGATGTGATGTTTTTTTTTATATGTTTGCACTTGGAATTTGAACCCTTGTATTATTGGTGGTGTTCAAGTTTTAGAACTTAAGAGTCTAGAGATTGTCATTGAGAAGGAAAGGTTGGTGGAGCAATATTTAACTAGAGGCCATGGAGGTTAGATGATTACTCAAGTAGTAGTACTATTTCAAGGAAGGCCTAGGGTTTGAGGATCACAACCCCAACCCAAAGGAAGTTCTAGTACTTCCTTTATAACACCTATGACTCCCCAGTAGAAGTAGTATCCCTAGAGGTAGAGACCTCCATAAGGATAGCAGAGTGGTTAGGATACTAAAGGTCCTTCTCATAGATAAAACTATATGCATCATCTTAGAAACCATGTTTCCCATCAATATTTAGGTGGTGATCAACCTAGTTATAGATTCTAAAGGTTTTAGTAGTTGATTTGACCTCAGTTTTCATATCCTTCAGTTATGGGACCATGTTTTTCTTGTGGTCAGCAGGGCCACATAGCTAGGCAATGCCTATAAAGATAAGTGGTTGTTGGTGGTCAAGGTTCTGTGTTCTCGAAAATGTGACTCAAGCACAACACAAATGAGTCATCCTTGATGTCACACATGAACCCCTCTCCTTGCTACATGAGACCTCTAAGTCACTCCCACTCTCATGGCAAAACTGAGTCAAGTGGAGGCAAGACCCAATGGTGGTTCTATTCATGGGGAAGTAGAACTTCACAGATGGTGGTTGGCTAGTCTGTAGGCCTAGTGTCGATTAACGTTTGATGAGCCCTTTCTAGTGTTGTTGTGGTGGAGATAATTATATGACCCACAAGGTCACTAATCCTATGTGTCTTGTTAGGATTTCTCAAGTTCTAACATCTAGTGGGTAGATTGTTTTTCTCATTGATGAGTCTAGAATGTTGTAACCTTTGCTTGTTCATTTGAATGTGTTGTCGAATGATATCCCTATATTGAAATATCCTAAGAGCAGTTTCTTTATCTTCTATGGTTTATTGTGTGTTGTGGTCTTGGGTGGTTTTTGTCTCTCTTCAAGAATAGCCCTCATCCAATTTCCTCTAATCTTTGGGCACATTGAATGTTTGGGAGAGAGTTTGTTGACTAAACATTGGCCTAGTTTGACTTTTGTTGATTTTGACTTGAGTTCAAGGGTTTTTTTTTCTTTTAATTAAAATATTGAATGTGAATTGTAACTTGTGATGGAATAAAGGGTTTGATCTTGTTGAATGTGAATTATACATCGTGATGAAATTGAGGGTTTAGTTTTCCTAAGTTTCCTAATATTTTTGTATGAATGAAACTAGTATGAATGCAAAACAATTTTGGTTCCTTTTCCAATTTGAATATAAAAGTGATCTAATTAACTATGAATTGAAATATGAAATGCAATTAATATGAATTTTCCCAAATTCAATCTAAACTATGTTTTTTTGTGTTTTTTAAGATGATTTTGAATCTAATCTAGAAATGCAAATACTTGAATAAAATTGTAATATATGAATTGAAAAGAATCTAATCTAAACATTGATAATCTAATCAAATCTAAACAACTCCTATCAAGGAAATATTAGTGCAAAGATTACTTCTCTAAGAGAAAATTTGAGATTTAATTAATTACGAAATCATGAAAAACCTAGATTCTCTTTAGCGCATGAGCTTGGTGTATCCTTAGAAGTAATTTTGGTTGTTAGACACACCAAGATACTAAGATGGGGGGTGAATTAATATCTAAACAATCTTGAACTTTGACAACTTTAACTTGTACGGAGCATATCAGAACATAAGTATCACAACATCAACATAAATATGAAAGATTAACACAATGCACCACAACACATAACTCTAGATATATGTGGAAAACTCTAGAAGGGAAAAAAATGGTGAGTATTAACTCACAATATATGAAGCTCAAATAACAAGTTTGGTTTTGGGGCTTTAACCCAAGGAAGCTGCTACTCCCCAAGTAACTTTGATATAGGGTCACTCTTAAGGAAGCTTCTACTCCCTAATGATTTTGTTTTAGGGTAACTCACAAGGAAGCTTCTACTCCATGATGACTTTATTTTAGGCTCACTCCCAAGGAAGCTTCTACTCCCTGAAAAGAATACAAAAGATTAAAGTATACAAGTCTTTTCTTACTGTCTAAAAACTGTAGTTGAAGCTCACAGCTTAATGATTGTACTTCTACTTCCACACACTTTCTTCTGAAGATATGGTCAATTAGACACACTCTATACTTGATTACTATCACAAATATGTCTTCAAGATGAATCCGGATAGAATCAACAACATCTTCTCTTTCTCCTTCAGTCGCACATCAATAATGCATTTATTCTTCTTTTATTCTGCTTGTAAATCTTTTACAATCAACTTGCAATTATACCTTCCTGACTCAATTTTATTCACTATTTATACATGATATTACATTGATTACATTGCTCGTCGTACATTTACAAGATGGCTAGACAACACACACTATGAAATGCGTAGAAGATATGTCCTAATTAAAACAACACGTTACACCAATAGAAGATCCAAGCCTTGTGGACCCCAACACTTGCTTAACCAAGTCCAAAACAACCTTCAATACTTCAAACATCAAGGAATTACATCTGCACACTCTGCTCATTTGAAAATAGGACAGATTTAAGGAAATCACATGAAGTCTTGAAGTATAATGACCATATCAACTTGGAAAACTTGTGCGGTATAGGAAACAAGAAAGATCTTTGTGAAAATTTTCTAGATGAGTTCACATGACTCATAAAACACCCCCATACATGCCTTTTCCACCACACATCAAAGAACTATATCGCACAACTTCAAACATTTACTCTACAAATACTATGTTATTTAGAACGCACTAGTCCAAGCTATCAATTAAAAAACTAAGCTATAGACCACCAAGAATCCTAAAATAGAAAAGAGGCATTCCATTCACATCCAATAACATGTTCACAAAACTGCAAGGTCAATCATTCACTTCTGGAGGGATGCAGAGCATTCTAGTGGATCTTCAACACTGCACCAAGCTACCAGATCACATGTCGGTGTTCTATCATACATAACTTTCATAGTGGAAAAAAATAATCTTTGAAACTCTAGAAATAACACCTTTACTATCTTCTTGGCACAACATTAGAACTGCATAGCCACATCTTCAACTGTGGAGGAATGCGGAGCATTCCATCACCCTGCTAAGAACCTCTTTACAAAAATCAACCCTATCTTCAAGCTGTCAATAGAAAATATCCTTCTGGTGATCAATAAATCATGATACTTGGAACATACATAAAATAACACTATATGAAGCTATGTGCCAAACCTCAAAAGCTCAATAGAAAAATGATTAAAATCCAAAGCAATCTTTTGGATAGTCTTCAAAGAGTAGACATTCTAAAACAAGGACTGTCATCTTCTTTTGGAGGCCAAGTCTTCTTTGCATCACCATATACAACTCAAGAATAGTAGGATGGACCATACAACGTGCTTCAAACCATTAGGCATCCTTACTTAACATCTAATTTTTTTAGTGCTTCTAATTCCCATATTAATAAGGCCTCAAACTCAACTCTTCTTTGATTAGAGATATAGTATTTATGAATTCAATCATAAGCTTTCTATTTCTGATGAAGGGGTAAATCATAAAACACATAATAAAAAAAATTGCACACATAAAATAGAACTTTATTTATTGATTTGGATAACTTATTACATTACAAAAGCTCAAATACAATCAAAGGAATCAACCCTCCATGGGCTGCAACACATTACAGCTTCATATCCCCAGACTTTGGAATCATCTACCTTCTGTAACCCCAAATTAGCTAGGGTTTCTATTTTCCCGCCTATTCTTGACTCTACAGTTTCCCCCTTAACTCTACTACTACCCAAGGTTCCCAAAATAGTCATAAATAACACTTTTTGGTGGCCTCTAGATAAATTTCAAAATTTGTAACTCCCTCCAAAAGTAGGTCAACTTCTAGGAAGCATAACTTTTGATCTGAGTGTTCGATTGACGAACCATTTTAAGCACAGGAAAGCTCACGATGTGAGCTATCATGTCAGAAATTTGTAAATGGATTTCTATCAACTTTTCAAGATGTTATGGGATGTTTTAACGTTAATAACTTTCAGGTCACAAATGATCTTTGCCTGATTCCTTCGCCAAAGGTATTATATTTCCGTTATAAAGCTTTCTGTAAGTTTTCACTTCAATCCATACCCAAACACAAACTTTCCTAAAATGGCAAGTAAACTTTCCAAAACTGGTAGTTTGCTATTTTTAGCAGTTTTGGAAAAACTGAAAGTCCTACATCATTATTTTGGAGATTATGGAACTAGAAACACTAATTATGGAAAGAAATGAAAACAACTGCAATGATTTTGAATTAACTTATTTTTAAGTGATGTAAGATTGCCCTTACACCACTAGATGCTCCTGTATTAGTTTCTTAGGGATATGCAACCAAGAACAATATCTTACTTTCCTGACATCAGTGTATACAATGAAGAACAAGGACTATCATCTTATTATGGGGGCCAAGTCTTCTTTGCATCACCATATACAACTTAGGAATAGTAGGATGGACCATACAACATGATTCAAACCATCAGGCATCCTTACGTAACATTTGATTCTTTTAGTGCTTCTAATTCCCATATTAATAAGGCCTCAAACTCAACTCTACTTTGATTAGAGATATAGCTTTTATGACTTCAATCATGAGCTTTCTATTTCTTAGGAATATGCAACCAAGAATAGTATCTTACTTTCTTGACATTAGTGTATTCTATTGACATCAATGTATGCTATGTTGACATCAATGACAACATATATGGCCAACAGTGGTAACCTCCTTTCCTTTGTAGCAGTAGAGAACTCCTCTTAGTGACAAGGATGAAGTAGAAATTGATTGAAAATAGGAATGAGATTTGAAATTTGTGATGAATTGAGACATTTAAGCTAATGAATCACTATGGGTTTTCTTTTTTAAAATAAATTTATGAGTGTAAAAATGTTATTCATTTTTTTGAAAGCTTAGGAACTACACTATGAAATAAAAAGGCTCATAAGTCCTGTGAAGAGCATAAGCAGGCTATAAATAACAAAAAGTAAAGTTGGGTATAAGTCTGCAATAATGAATTTGCCTCCCATACTACATATAGGAGGGGGTATTTATAGGTTGGGAGAGCTCACAAAAGGTGGAGTTGATTGAAGAGTTAACTCAATTGATTGATGAGTTAATAAGATTGATTCAGGAGTGAACATGTCATGCCCAAGCTATTACACTTGAGAAATGAATAAAAAGACACACAATTATCTTAATTGATTAACCAACTCACATAAAATTAGTTTTTGATACATCATAGCTAAACCTTAAGATTTGAAGCATAGGTTCAATCATAGATAAATCAATATAACAATAGAATGACTATAATCATCAATCCATGTTACAAATCCAATACTTAATCATGAGAGAAATCAACAACAATTCTATTTTTAAAAAAACTCAAACTTGTTGATATCAACTATGAGATCAATTCTCCAATTACATCAAAATGTTTAACATAATCATAATGTATCGATATATAGTAACACTTATATAGTGAAGGATATTATTGACAATTTCCAGACTAGAAACTGAACATATATTCCTTTTAAAGAATTCCTCCATAAATAAAATAGAAGATAAAGGTTCATTCTCTTACTATATTTCTCTTCACTTTACCTTGCATTGTCATTAACAATCTAAATTGTTCTCTGAAACCTATAACTAGATGAGATCTGCAAAACTAGATACATGATTAGTCTCTTCAGTCAAATGAAATAATCATGATTACACTTCGGAATAAGATGAAAATGAATAGGACCTAAGGGGCCAGACATATGCCTCAGGGACTCATCGAGGATGGCCTTGCCTACGTACGCGCAGAGGTTTCGTAGTTTGGGGTAACTTGACTTGAAACCACAAGGTTGACTTAAATACATAGATCCATGAAATCAATAGTACTGGTTAAAAAGATAGATTCATGATAAGAATTATAGGCTCTCTTATTTGAGTCATAAGAAGGATACCACACCATTAAATGGACTAGGTAACATGACATAACTAATTTAAAACTAGGCCATCACATGATAGTTGGTTTATAGGCAACTAGCTAACTAACCATCGACAGACCTTAGCTCTCATGATTGTATAAATTATTTGATTAAAGGTATAAGGCTCACTTAAATCATAATAATAATAACAATTTAATTACTAAGAATCAAATGATAATGCTTAGGATTTTTTTGAAGAACAAGACCTATGAAATAATTTAAATTCCTTAAAATACAAGCTAACTACTATTGATCCTTCAATATCTAATACAACTAAATAATCCAACAAATTCCTTATTCAAAGATTTGATACAACCAATAATGAAATCTTCTTATTACCTTCTATCAAATTCAAATCTATCCCTTATCATTGTTACCAATACAAGCACACTTTATTCATTTATCTAATAACAATACTAAACATAATATAAATATTGCATTAAAAAGGAAATGTATTTATATAAATTAATTTAGTCTCCTATCTAATCTTAAACTTTATTCAATGAATTGAAATAAATTTAAGAATAGAATAAACTATTTGAATAAAAATGGTCTTGACATGAAAAACCACCTAGTAGTAAATCTACCACAACTTTCCTATTCCTTAATGGAATTTTAAAATTCAAGATCTTTTGGAAAGGTAAGAGTAAGGGGAATAAAACCCAAAAAATAATTAGAAGAATTCTTTAAGATCAGGGGGTATTGTTTATTGTAATCATCCCTTCCCTCAAATCTAGATTTAACCCACAAACAAAAAACTATTTATTAAGAAATGTGAAGTAATTCCTAACACAATAATTATTTCTTTCATTCATCAATATGAACTCTCTAAAGCTGATTGATATGACATAAATTTGTACTACAATAGTTAAACATTATGATTGTGGTTTTGATCCACTTAAATAATACAATGAAAACATTTATAATATGATTCATATTTAATATAAATATATTTATAGTATGAATACATTGAGGAAGTATACACTTATATATGTATAATATGTACACATTGTAAATATATATATATATATATACACAATATCTTAACTCTACCAAATCTTATCCTTAGAATCCATTTAACTACCTCCATGCTTATGAAAAAAACTAAAGCTTGATCATGAATAGAGAATGATTTGATTACTCAAAAGTTTTCCCTACATTTATAATGAATGATAAAAATACTAAAAGATCAATGATCTGTTATTTTGTTTTAATTTTGTCATTCAAATAACTATACAATATATAGATGTATGATCTCAAAATTGTTCTTATAAACTAATCAACATAAGGGATTTAGTTTGACCTTCTTGCACTACATAAATATTCTTGATTCAATCTAATTTTTGCATGCAACTAAATATATGAAGGATTATCTAATCATACCCATCCCTATAAATAAAATAAAAAAATTCAGATAACACTCTTATGAAATAAATATAATTCATTTTCAATAGAATAAACTTCCAACCAAATCCTAGATTTTCAATTTTTGCTACAGCAATAGTAAAAATAGGATAATGTTCTCAATACTTAACCGAATTTAAAACTGTAAGATGTTTCCGAAAGCTGAAAATAAGATTATCATAACCCAGAAACTATTTTATAAAATACTTCTTATGTAAAGAGAAATTTCATAAGAGATCAACAAGTTTTCTTTTTAAAAAAATTAGAAAAACATTAAGATAAATAATGCCAAGTTTTCAAGGGAATACCTCAAAAATTTAATTGATGAAGAATACCTTCAAATTCCCATGAAGAGAGATTCCATATTATTCAGTTGTGCACTTCCTTTCTTCTACCTAGAATTCTATTGCCCTCCTTATGAAATTCAGAAAATTTTCACCTAATAAATCACCCATGGACGTCCTATTGATGACCTACAAAAATTAGAAATAAACTTGGGCTCTTCTCTTGTTTTTCCCATCCTCTTTGGAGCCAAACTTCCATCTACTTATAATATCTCCTTTTCCAAGTTTCATCTTCCTCTTTTGAGCTCCAATGAATCTTTGTATTCCTCTTCTTTCTTGTGGCATCCAATTTGGATAAATGTGACTCTTGGGATTCCTTTGTTTCTGTCCTTCATGACTTGGATGCTTGAAGACTCTTCATTGTCCAATCTTTGTCTTCTAGCATGTAGGTGACTAGGATTTTGTCCATATACAACTTGCCTTGTCTTTTCCTTGGAGTGTTAGAGAATTAAAATATTTATTTTATTTCCCCAAAGTTTGTGTATTATACATTGTTTATAAATCTGCAAGACAAACAAAAGGGTAAAAGAAATAAAATATATTTTTGGTTGATGCATGGTTGCTTGTGAGCCCAAATGCTCCTATACCAGATAATTATATATAAAATTATTTCTATAGCATAATAGAATTGTGAATACACTCAAATTAAATGTATAATGATACTCACACAAGTGCATACAAATGTGGAAGAAATATAATTGTAAACAAGGCACATAAAGTATTTGCATACCCTAATGAAGTAAATAATTAAAAATGCAAATCTCATACTTTGTTTATCTTCTTGGTCTCTCCTTTACCATTAATGTCTCTTTGATATTATTATAACTGAAATCCTTTTCCCAATGATTAGAGAAATCTAACTTACAATAATAATCAACATAATAATTTCATGAAGATTGGCTAGTCTAATATCATTTCAAAAGAGAGATTCAAAATAAAATCTATACTCATAATTCAACTAAATTATTATTTGATCCATCTCCAAAGTATTCTTGATAAAGTTCTAACATGGAAACATCAATATATCTATCATTATCTAGTTATTAGATTGGGTTTACATGCCTGATTAGGGAGTGAACTAGGCTTGATAGCTTATCACTCAAGGAGGAAATGGAGCTAGAATGAGAAAAAAGGGAGATAAGAATAGCTTTGTGGGAGATAAAATAGAGTGATTGGGAGTGGAATTAAAAATAGACTAGGATCAATTAGGGTCAAAGAGCCACGCAAACTAGAGGAAAAACAAAGATAATTTGGGCTAGGATTGAAGAGAAACTCGTGTTTAAACATGAATGTGTCAGCCATGGAGATCTTGGGTCACCCCCAAGGAGATTGAGGGTCACACAGGGAGATTTAGAAGACAAAAGGGGTGACCCAGCAAGACAAGGTTCAGCAGGTGGTTTCAGGGGCTAAGAATGGTTAGAAGGGGCTAAAGATGATCGCAAGACCCAAATGTTGATTGAATAACCTGATGAGAGTGGGTCACCCAAGGAGATCCTTGGTCACCTTGGGGGAGATTCAAGGTCACCCTGGGAGTTTTTCAAATAAAAGGGGGCAACCCAGAAAGGAAGAACAAAGAGATAAAATTTAAGATGGGGAATGATTTGGGAGGTCAATTGGAGGCTTGTGAAAGTTTAAAATAGAATAAGGGGGCCTAGGGAATGTGAATTTCCCATCTTACAATGTTGGAGGGTCAAATTAACAAGGTTAGAAATCGACAAAAATAACTTGTTAACAAAGGAGAAACAAGGAAGACGCAGTACCTTAGAAGGTTAGTTAGGGGATAGGAGAAGCACAAAAAAGATGAAAAAACCTTTGATCCATGTGTCACCAATAAGGATTTTGTTGAGATTTCATAATTACATGCTTAGATGTACGTGATTAGGACTACAACTCATCATTAGATTACTATGTAGGCCCATGCACTTTTTTATCTCTTACATATTTGCCTCCTTAGAGATGGTAGTCTACATGAAAGGTAGGTATTGTTACCAAAATAGGAATTACCTATTTTCATTTTCCCACAATTGTACCTGAAATGACAAGTATTAGTTCGACTTGATGATACTCAAAATAAGTATTGAAATTGAAATGAGGGAACATATTGTTGATATGTGAGTCATAAGTATACTTGAGTTACCTCACTTTTCTATGGGGACCTACAAGAATGAAATCATAAAAAACAATTGTGCAAGAGCACTATAAATTCCAAAACTACTCCCAAATGCATTCAAATGAACTAAAATAAGAGAAGGGGAAAGAGGAGAAATTAGAAGAAACAAGATCAAACAGTGATGAAATCATGTACGAAATTAGTCAAAGGAGAGCTATTGAAGATTAATTGAGAAGATGATAGCTAACCTTCCTTCCACTAATAATCAGGTACAAAAAACAAGAAAAACTCCCTTTTGTAACCCTAGTTTTTGTTTTATCAATTTCACTCAAATGAATCTGTTGTTTTTGAGTTTTATCATTGCATTACCTTAGTTTTCCTATTTCAATTAGTTCTCTACCATTTGTTTGTTGTATTTTGGTCATTTCTATGGTTTTCTATATTGTTTTTACCATTCCAAGGTGTGGGGTGGAGTCACCTAGTTTGACAGGGCAAGTCACCCAGGGAGACCTAGGGTCACCCCCTAGGAGATGTTGGAAAAATGGGAGAGAGGACAAGGTAAATTTGCAGCTATGTAGCTTTAAAATCTTTTCAAATTTGAAATTATTAGCATGTGTAAATCTGAAAATTACTTTCAATTTAGATGTTAGATTATTTCTCCAATTTAATTAGTGTAGTAGAAGAAAATCGCTTGCAAGAAGAAGACAAGTATTTACATTGAGAAAACCCTAAGAGAGACTCCACACCAAAGGTGTTTATGCTTGTATTAAATCTCTTGTGAAAGATTACATTCAATACTGAAATCTTTTGATTCCTTGATGCACTTCAAAAGTTTCTTCAATCCTCAAACCTATAAAAAAATTCAAAAGCTTCTTGCATTTTTCTTCTAAGTCTTTCACAAAAAATTTCTTCCTTTTTTCTTCTAAGTCTTTTTCACAATTCAACTCTCTAGAAAATGTATGGGGCTTTTAATTAATTCATGAAGCTTCTTAATTCAAGAGCTTCTTAATTTGAAATCTTGAAACTCAAATTACAATAAATTGTAATTAATAACATAGAAACCAATGCCCATGCAAAAACCAAGTGCTCCAAATAGAGAAGACTGAAGTCAAAAAAAGTCAAGCCTTTTGTTAATTACCTGTCCTTGATGTGGGCACCCAAGTTAGCCCAAGTTAACCTTGCCAACATCAAATACATTTCCAAATAAAAGAAACAACAAAAAGTCCTCAAATTGGGCATCCAAGTTTGCCTAATCACTTTCTATTAACCAAAGTGATCAGCACACACCAATCTTATGCAAACAACATGCAAGATTGATGTCCCCAAGGTTATTCTGAATTATTTTGTTTTGTACATGCAAGTGACATGCAAACACCTGATTAAACATGCAACTGATACCTGTATACACCTAAAATTGACACAACTCTAGCTAAATATATATTTCATTTTAAATTCCTCTATCAATAAATAAATAAATAAATCAATTTATTTATTTGATTCATATTTCTCCAAAAAATTAAATAAAATCATTTATTTAATTAAATCATCCAAATTCTTCTATAATCATTCTAAATTAAATAATACCAAATTATTCAATTAATTTTTCTCATTCTCTATATTTAAATAAATCCAAATATTTATTTAAATTATTTATTTCCTCCAAAATTGAATTAATACCAAAAATAATTCAATTAATCCATGTGCACATGTAATTAAATATTTTAATATTTAATGAGCTAATATCCCCTCACCCACATGTCCTATTTATCCTCTAGTCAAATATGTTAACTCTTCAATCAATTCATTTATCCTCTAGTCAAATATGTTAACTCTTCAATCAATTCACTTAATTGATTAGTCTATTCTGTTAACTAGTTAGTCATCTTAGTTAACTCCTTAGTCTATTCTATTAACTGATCAATCATCTCAGTTAACTCCTCAATCTATTATGTTAACTCCCCCGATGCATGAAGGAGCAGGACACTTGCCCTCTCCCTATTCGTGCACATCCTCTCAAATTTCCTCAACCGTTGATCTTCTTGTTCATTCTACACCATTGATCTTCTTTCTCACAAATCTATAAATACAACTCCTATTCCTCCATTTGAAGGATCCAAGCTTTTTATAAACTTACTCTATAGGAATCACAGTGCGCCTTTGGCACAAATCACTCCATAGCTTGAGATCAATTGTCACACCATAATCACCATTATCAATGTATTGTAAAGATCCTCTTCATTGCAAAACCTATCAACAGCCATTCTCCATTGTCATCTTGGAAAAAAGCAAGGAAGTGCACCTTCTGAGGACTCTATTCATACACGAGAACAATTCGAGATAGGCAACCAATGGAAGTCACGAAATAGAAAGGTTTGCAAGGTATTGTCTTCTTTGTGTTTGATCTTATTTGTTTCAATTTAAATGAGATTATCAGATTATATTGATATATTGATATTGTTCCCATTTTTCTAATATCATTTCTGGCGCCCACCTTGGGGTCCTTGCCCCAATTTAACTTCAAAATTGAGTTTTTGTGTTAGAATCCATACACATGACATTTATGTGCATCTGTCACATTCTATGATGAATCTACTCACTGTTACTGTGCATCTGTCAGATCTGTGCATCCACTCACTGTTACAATGCATCTACTCTCTATTATTGTGCATCTATATCTACACATTCATGCACTGTATCTGTGCATATATTCTCTATATCTGTGCATACATTCTCTGTTACTACGCATCTATTTCTATGCATTCATTCACTGTATCTGCACATTTATTCTGCTAGGGTCTTTGGGCTATTTCTTAGGAAATTTCTAACGCTAACATCATTTGCAGGAATATTCTCAGATCCACCTTGCAAGTTAAGAGTTGGTCAGGCATATGGTTGCATGGTTAACTCTCATCTAGATCTAAATAGAAAAAAGAAGTAATTGAGATTGTTCATGCAAATTTCACTTAGATCTAAATAGGAGTGAAGTAATTTGTACTTGTTGCATCACAACTTGAACATAGTCCCAACTAGGAGGATTAAAATTGAACATTTGCTCTCAAAAGCTTTTTCAAAGTTAACAAATCTTGTGTGCCTGATAGAATAACTCATTTAGTTTTTCTCTTTTTAACTAGGAGGAAAGAACCAATGTTTTCTGTGATTTTGGAATGATGATAGGACTATGCTCTCCCCTTAACTGGGTGACCAAAATGCTAGAATCATCATTTCGCATGTGTTACCTTTAGAGAGGCCTGCCCTTGGAATTCCTTCATTCTAAGTGGGATGACCTTAAGTGATAATGGCTAAAGCTAAGTACCTCCAAGTCACTATAAATAAATTACGTTTGTGATGAAAGTTGCAAGTGACAGGTGTTGTATTACACTGACCAATGTTTCCCCCAAAACCCTATGGAGTGTAACCTCTGTAGGTTGGGAAGCCTTCTTATCAAAGCAAATGGCCACACGTGTTATCACCTGAATGGATACCTTGACCAAAATCCTTTTGTTCTAGTAGGTCAAAATCCCCTATTTGGTGACACAGCAGGAAAACATTCTCCAGAGCCATCCAACATCATACACTCATTTAGTGTAGAGACAAAAAAGTTTAACTCTTCAGAGGAACTATAACTTGGTATGCGTGAGAAGTGAGTGTCATGGAGAGGAGCCGGTGCTACCAAGTTATTAGCTGTCTGCCTTTATGCAAGTGGCTGGTGTAAAAATCAAGTTGGAACTCATCGAATACTATCCTTACCAAACTTAGGATTGTTCTTGCATTGTTATCAGAAAAATTCAAACAAAAAAATCAAACAATCATGAAAATATCGTTTGTGTGTGATGTGTCTTCCTTGCCATAATCTAAGAAACAAATAAAAAAGAGCAACATTCAAACACAAAACCCAAAAACATTGAAAAATGTACCTTTACCCAGTCAAAATCAGTTAAAATCAAGCAAAATAGATAGATCTATGCATGTGCTTCAACCTGTTGTGCATTTGCTTCACCCTGCTATGCATCTATTTTCTACTGCACATTTACTCAGTTCTGTTGTGCTTTTACACAGTTCTGCTACGCATCTAATTTTCACCAGACCTGTGCTTGTGTTTCCTAAAGCTGTGCATTTATACTCTGTCCTAGCGCATCCACTTTTTCACCAAATCTGCACTTTTGTTCCCTATTGTGGCACATATATACTATGTTCTTGTGCTTTTGTTCCTACACATCTGTCATAGGGAGCACTTCCATACAGTTTGTTAGAAAAACACCTACCTTTTTGAGCACCCATTTTGGTCTTGTATCAATTTTTGAAGTCAAATTAACCTTGCAGTCACTTCTCCCATCCATTTCTGTAGCATACCCTCTTTTCCATCATTCACCTGATGAAAATTTCACAAAACTTCCCAAGAACAAATCAAACTATCGAAACCAGGTTACTACAAGCCAATTTTTTATCATATCAGATTCAAGCATCACTAGTAAGTCTGCACTATCAAGATCTATCATTCTTCTATCTCAGGACATTACTAGTTTGTTTTGGTACAAAAACCAGTCTCTACCAAGTAATCTGATTTCAAACCATCCTTACTTTTGGCTACCATTTTGTATCGACCAACTTGTTTGAAACCATTGATCAAAGAAAAGCTTTGTTCAAATCTTGTCACCACCAATATCCCCTTCACTACAATTTCCAAACACATCTTAACAAAGCATCCAATTTCACCCCACTACATTCCAAGTCATATTGCATGGTACTAACTAGATCATAGAATCAAAAACAAATTGAAATGGCTGAAACATATGACAAAATTATCCCCTCCCCTCACGACAGTGATGAGGAGATATCTCATGAGGAGTTACAAGAAGCTCTCCAAGACAGACAATTTCAATGAATGATGGACAAAGTACTTCACCAAGACCCTAAAAGCTCTTTCTCCACCTAGCAACCCAAGGAGTTAAGCTCCCCACTGACTTTGATGTCACAACATTGAAAGAAACCAAAGAGAAAAGAACTCATGAAGACAACACACATGAGGAAAGAACCTTTAGCATAGACAAAGGCATGAAAACCACAAACTCAACCACACCTTTAGAAATGTTGACAAACAAGTTCAAACCCTACAACAACAATTAGTGGACCTCCAAACATGGACATCCACTAAACTCTATTTGTTGGAGAAGATCTTGCCATATCCCTTCGATAAGAGCTTGAACATGATCCCCTTTCCCCTTAGATTTGAAGTTCCAAAATTTGACAAGTATAGAGGAAATGGTGACCCTAGAGACTATATCAGAGAATTCAATGCCACATGTCTAGAGGTTGCCCACAATGAAACTTTTCTCATGAGACTCTTCCCTAGATCTCTAGGAGGGTAAGCCATGGAGTGGTTCTCTCGACTCCCCCAAGTATCCATACTTTTGATGAGTTAGTGAACAAATTTGTCACGCATTTCTTGATAATATCAAACATGAGGTATCCATACTTGCCCTTTGCAACACAAAACAAAAGAGTGGTGAATCCTTCGTTGCTTTCTTACAAAGGTGGAGCCAACTTGCAAGCAAGTACTCATATCATGCCCCTGATAAAGAAATGACAGAAATGTTTGTCCATAATCTCAATCATGATCTAAGCTATCAAATTCAAATCCAATGCCCTACCTAATTCACAAAAGTCATTGAAATGGGGTTATTCATTGAAAAATTTATGATCACAAAAGGATAAATAAAACTATTCAAAGACACTCCTAACTCAAACTATACCACAGATAACTCAAAATTCTAGACCAAAAACAAGAACATCGTCAATGATGGAGTGGTTGATGCTAAAGTAATGGCTCCTAAGCAACCTATTTTAAATCTTCGAGGAGCATCAAACAATGCAACACCGAGTAAACCTTCATCAAATGAACTGAGACAACCATACAACTTTCCTCCTTGATGAAAATTTACACCACTAGGGGAGTCATATGAGTCCGCTTTGAGAAAGTTAGTGGCAAATGGTGAGATCACCCTTCCCACCACATGAGACTATGAACCTCAAGTCAAACCCTTTTGGTGGAAGGATACTAATTTTTGTGAGTACCATAGAGGCAAAGGCCATAAAACTGGGGACTATATCTTCTTGAAAAACATCATACAAGACCTACTAGATCGAAATCATGTGGGCACAAAAGATCATCCCTCTAACGAATCACATGTGGCATTTAAGGATCCGCTCCTTAACCATGACAGGTAGAACACTCATAACAATAACAACAATAACCACCAGAAAAATCACAATGATGAGAACAATGAGGCTAACTACACGAATGTGCCATTTGACTACACTATTAATTGCATATCAGAGCATATCCCACAAATCAATGTGCTCACGTTTAACAAACAATCGGATTTCAATACCAAATCTAATTGCAATATCACCACCTTCAGTGGGAACATCACCTTACACACACTCCCTCCAAGGTCATCATCCTCACCATCTACCCACCACAAGTACAATATCATTGACTAACTATGAAAAACACTAGCCCATATATCCATATTAGAGTTGTTGCATCTATCACCATCCCACAAGGAGATTCTTAATAAAGCCCTAGTGGAAACCACTGTGCCCACCAACTTGGCCCAAGAGAAATTTCAAGCCATGGTAGGTCATCTTACCTCACCTAACATCCTATCATTCACTGAACAGGATGATCTATCCATATCTCAACCCCATAATGCATCATTACATATTAAGGCCTTCATTAAAAAACATTGCATAAAAAGAGCTCTCATTGATGGAGGAGCAGGTTTGAACATTTACATGTTAAATTAATCCTTACATTGGGATTCTTAGAAAATGCAGTGGATCCAAGAAAGAAGATAAAAATAAAAGCCTATGATGAAGAAGAACGGACAACCAAAGGAACTGTGGTGTTACCATTAAGAATTGGACCACTGGAGAAAGAAGTTGTTTGCCAAGTCCTTGACAAGGAGCTTACATATAATATTCTCCTAGGTAGACCTTGGATACATGCCATGAAAGATGTGCCTTCCACATATCATCAATGTATCAAATTCCCTCACAACAGCTGAGAGATCACCATCTAAGGTGACCCTGATCCTTTTCAACATTGTAACACTATCCAATCAAAGCTAGATTTCATCATCCCTAATAATAGAGCTTCCACATCTCCCACATCCCAGCATGATCCTGGCTCCCAAGCTTCCACATCAAAGGATAAAGAGCAGAAGGTCAAGATTAAAGAAACGGGGGTAGGAGAATACTCCATCGAGCATACCCTTTGCTTAGCCAAAATGCCTTTATCTCTAAAGACCTCTAGGAAACCTACACCCTTCCCAAAACCATTTTCTCCTCTTGAAGCTCCTAAAGCTCCCTTTGTCAAATAGGGTACCCTATCAGATGAGAGTGAGGAAAGAGACATTCTACAATGGCTCTACATAGACAAAGATGACACAGTGCAAGACAAACAACTAAAGCTCCCAACAAAATTCTATGGGCATGGTCAATCTATCTTACACATAATGGGCTATGAAGGATAGGGTCCCATAGGCCTGAGAAAAGAAGGAATAACTAAACCTGTTCAACCCTCCTCATCCTGATCGGCCTGAGACACAAAAGGGCTAGGATACAAAGATAACGACAAAGGCAAAGCTAAGGCTACTACTTGTTTTGTAGAATAGATCCATAACCTCCAAGAGGATAGTGATATAGATTCTAATGAATATGAATGGGATGACCTTTTAGAACATTCCTATGAAGACAAAGGAATCGATACTGTTCGCACCTATAGCCCCTACCATGAGGGATAAACTCTAAGGCATAGACCAGTAGAGTGTGATTTACCCATTCTAGAGAGAACAACTTAGAAGGAAGGTCAGAGTTCTAATGAGATAGATAATCTTGAAGAGAGTACCATCAGAAATCTTGATCCTATCACTCCCAATCATGATCATATATCCATCCTTACCATCACACCCATAGAATCAGATCAACCTATCGATCCCCTCCCCTTGGTACATCTCAAGCTTATCGATTGGGATCTACAAGGAACTCCCCAACTAGACATGTTCTAGAGCAATGATGCCTACATTGATTACATGGAACTAAGAGACCACCTACCTGTGAGAGATCATAAAGCTGGCTTCACCATAAAACTCAATAACGTAGCTTATTTTGGAGAGGGTGCCAAGCCTTCCAGTCAAAAAAATATAAAAATCAAACATGGATTTGATGGTGAAAACTGGTCTGCGGCAGTGTCAGATCCCAAAAAAGTAAAAATAAATGATGCATCTGATGGTGAAAACCTCTCTGAGGTGCTAGATGATGGAAGGCTTGACACTCTTCCCAACAACATGTATCAGGAAAAGTCACAAATTGTGGTAGAACCTACAGAACCTGTTGACATCGGCACAGAAGGTAACCCAAAGATCATACACTTCGCCAAGTCTCTATCTCTGGTGAAAAAGATGAAATTTGTACCTTTCTTCAAAAAAAATAGGTCAACTTGACTTGGTCCTATGCAGATATGCTTGGGTTAGATCTAGACTTGATCTTGCATCACCTACCACTAGATCCTAGAGTAAAACCTGTTAAACAAAAACTCAGGAAAATGCATCCACATATTGTATTACTAGTCAAAGAGGAACTAAAGAAGCTACTGGATTCGAGATTCATTAGAGCAATCAATTATTTAGAGTGGGTATCAAACATTGTACCAGTATCAAAACCTAATGGAAGAGTCAGATTATGTAATGACTTCAGAGATCTCAACAAGGCCTATCGCAAAGATGATTTCCCATTGCCCAACATTGACATCATCGTAGACTTGACAACTAGAGACACTATGCTCTCTCTTATGGATGGTTTCTCTAGATACAACCAAATCAGAATAGCGCCAGAGGATTAGCATAAGATGGATTTCACATGTCTATGGGGTACCTTCTGCTGGAATGTCATGTCATTTGGGTTGAGGAACACAGGAGCAACATACCAACGGGCAATGACTACTATGTTCCACGACATGATGCATGTCACCATGGAGGACTATGTGGATGACATCCTTGCTAAGACACTTACAAGGGAATCTCACTTAGATGTCCTAGAAAAAATCTTTCAGTGGCTTTAACACTTCAAGATCTGATTGAATATAAAAAAGTGTGTGTTTGGAGTCACCTCCAGCAAACTCTTGGGTTTCATAGTATTATCCAATGGGATTGAAGTAGATCTTGCAAAGGTAAAATCTATCATGGAGATGCCACCACCAAGGAGCATCACCCAACTACAGTCTTTACAAGGAAAATTATAGGCAATCCATCAGTTTATCTCACAACTGGCGAACAAATTATGTCAAACTTTCACTCATCTCTTGCATAAGAACATCCCATTTAGATGTGATGAGAAGTGTGAAGACAAATTTCACAAATTGAAGGAGTATCTCATGAATCCACCTATCTTGATGCCACCTATCCACGGCAAGCCACTATATCTTTATATATCTGCAACACCAACAGCTCTTGGAACCCTTTTAGCACAACAAGACTATGAAGGCAAGGAACGGGCAATCTACTACATCAGTCGCACATTGGTGGGGTATGAATTGCAATATTCTTAAATTGAAAGATCTTATCTTGTTGTGGGTTTTTCTTCTCAAAAACTATGCCATTACATGCTTGCACATTCCATCAAGCTAATTGCAAAGATTGATCTACTAAAGTACTTGTTAAGCAAAGCAGCTCTAACAGGCCGCCTAGCTAAATGGGTAATGTTACTAAGTGAGTATGGCATAGAATATGTGGAAAGAAAAGTTATCAAAGGTTAGATTATCAGAGATCAGTTTGCTGAGGCACCATTGCAAGATACTACTCCGAAGACATTCAAGTTTCCCGATGAATCAATTTGCAATATCACAACACATTCATGGAATCTCTACTTTGATGGGTCTTATACAAATCATGGATCGAGGGCAGGAATCTTATTAGTCACTCCTCAAGGTGACACAATACCTAAGTCCTATCGTATTATTTTTCCTTGCACAAACAACATAGCGGAGTATGAGGCTTTAGTCATTGATCTTAAGATGGCGACATAGTGGAAAGTGAAAGAGCTAGATGTCTATGGAGATTCACAACTCATCATCAATCAAGTAAATGATGACTATCAGATGAAAGATGACAAGCTAATACCATACAAGCATATGGTCAAAGACTTTAAAGGATACTTTGTGATAATCTCCTTTGAGCAGATTCCTCGCATAGAGAACAAAGCAGCAGATGCCATGGCAACCATCACCTTGCTTCTTGATATACCAGAGAATGAGTCACATTTTGAGTTCTTGGTGGAGCCAATTGCACAACTAGCTTATGATATCCCCGAAACATAATTCATTTGCCTCCTAGTAGGATCTAATTCACCCTTGTATGGTAAAATTTACACTTACCTCAAGGATAACACCTTACCAGCCAACTTATCCAACAACCAATGCCGAACCTTTATCCGCCAAACATCCTGTTATACCATTATCGCCGACACCCTCTACCACTGAGGTCTAGATGGTACTCTACTTAGATGTCTTGAACATGATGAATCTCAAACTACCTTATGAGAAGTACATGAAGGAATTTGTGGAACACAATCTAGTGGTCCTTCCTTAGCTAAGAAACTCATGCATTTGGGATACTATTGGCCGAACATGGAGACAGATTCATATCATTTTGTCAAGAAATGCAAGCAGTGTCAGATTGATGGTAACCTCATCCATGTACCGGCTCAGGAACTACATCCTTTCATGACACCTTGGCCCTTTTGTCAGTGGGGACTTGACCTTGTGGGAAAAATCCACCCTCCATCATCCAACGGCCACAAGTTCATTATCACCCACACTGAGTATTTTACCAAGTTGATTGAAGCCATCCCACTCACCAATGTCACAGGCAAACAAATTACCTCCTTCATCCTTAATTATCTCATTTGTCAATACGAAATTCCCTCATCCATAGTCATGGATAATGGAAGACCCTTCAAAAACTAGGATATCCAAGAGTTGTATGACAAATTCCAAATCTAACACCGCTTCTCCAACCTATACTACCCAAAAGGCAATGGTCAGGTAGAAGCATCCAACAAAACCATCTTGAAAATCCTCAAGAAAACTGTCAATGATGCCGGCCGTGATTGGTACATGCAACTAAATCCCGCTCTGTGGGCCTATCGAACTAGGATATGCACTCCCATAGGTGCCACACCACATGCCCTTGTTTATGGTTCTGAAGCCATTTTGCCCATTGCGGTTGAGTTACCATCTTTGAGGGTGTCGTTAAAAGGTCTTATAACTGATGAGGACTACATAGTTTCCAGACTACAAGAGTTAGAACTATTGGAGGATAAATGACAGAATGCTTTCAACCATCCCAAAACCTACCAACAAAGAATGTCAAGAAGCTATAACCACAATGTCCGTCCAAGGGTCTTTAATATTGGTGATCTAGTGCTCAAAGAAAATCCACAGAATTAGCAGGATCAGGAGAAGAAAGGAAAGTTTGAACCCAACTAGCTTGGTCCTTATGTAATCATTACTACCTATGGATCAAGAGTATACCAGTTAGCTACATCAGAAGGTGAACTATTTGATGACCCAATCAATAGTATGCATCTTCACCTTCTGCTATAGCTAACAGTAAGGGGGGCAAAATAAAATCAAAAAAATAAAAAAATAGCAAAAAAAATTTTAAAAAAATGAGAAAAGACAAAAAAGTGGCAATAAAAGCAAAGTAATGAAAACCTAGAAAATAGGTGCTCTTTACAATGCAAACCACTTCCTCCATCTTTGGGAAACCATCACCTTGCATCCATTCTTCCTACCATTATCCATCATCTGATCATATCCATTTCATAAAAACCACCTAATGATAACCTATCATGGGTTGATACTCTATCACCATTGTCGCCTTAAACTACCTAAGGTTTATCTAGTACCCTATCCATAGTGTCAGCCTATCAGAGTCCATCATCAGTATCCTATCATCCTGAACTATGTTGCCTTTGCACTGTCACGTAGGCAAGGCCATCATCGATGGGCCCCTAAGGCTACCCATATGTTCAATACCTTGTCACCTATCCTTTGATCCATCCAAATCCGCACCATTTCACATCACCTAGGTCTTAGGTCCACATGGTTTGTGCCCCAAACTACATTGTCTCTACATCGTCACATAGGCAAGGCCATCATTGATGCACCCCCGAGACACTAGGTCAGTCCCTTAGGGCTCGTTTCTTCGTGTCTATTGTCCATTCTTCCATAGTAAATTGATCCTTTACCTGACTAAGGGCAAGTCCTCGACCTGGTTATGGAGTTGGATTCTGCCATGCCACATGTTCTAAGAGGGCACCAATAAGGATTGTTATACCTTTCACTAGACACACACGCGCAACAAAGCATGCTTCCAAATAGAAGTTTTGACACAAGACATCAACCTATCCAAAGTAAAACAAACAAGTGCCTATGTTAGAAATGAAAGCAACACTACTTCAATGGAAATCTGATTTGAGATAAATTTTAGCAAACTTTAACTGTGTTATTAATGGATATTGTAACAAAACATAAACCCACAATACAGAAATAGAATGAAGCACATAACACAAGTGTTTAATGTGGAGAAAACCCTTTTGGGTAAAAAACTCCACTAAGAAAAGAGGCCATTATCTTCACAAAAGGAGATTACAAATACATTCACTTCCTCTGTCCTTCAACCTTCACTCCGATAGAACCTGGGTACCTATAAACTGTTGTATATCCCTCATCTACTATGCTATGGTTTTTATAGAATTTACACAACCTCAAGACATTAAATGACTTCTTACAAGCCCATGGCACTTGTCAAGAGTCAACAATACAACCTTAGGCGTCCATGGCCAAGAATAGGCTCTTACAGGGTCATAAATGTTGTCATACATGCATCCTACACTTGGGAAAAAGTGCCCATGCAAGCTTGAACAACTTGGGGCCAAAAATAGCCACTTACAGCATCTTATGATGCATCATATACTATTATTAGTGTCATAGATTCTTATGACAACTTACAGTTGTCATAGAATCTCTTACACCTTCTTACAGTATCTATGATGTGCGTCATAAACTAAAAATAGATTATTACTCCACATGTGCACCCCACTTTGACCAATTACCATTTACCATAGTAAATGAAATCTCATAACTACCGTTGGTAACTTTGGGACTTACCATGCAGTAACTCCGTAATTACCATGGACAGTAAATAATTTTTACCACTGCCAGTGAAACTTGTACATCCCTTATGGGTAATTACAAATAATAAATGGAATAATACAATAATGGGATTTACAAGGTTAATGGCACCTTATCCCAACATTCTCCCACTTGGCATTATACATTGTAAATCAACCCATAGGAAATCAAATGAAAAAATAATCAGGCACTAGAAACAAGGCCCATGGCCTCTCTACACCATACAAACTTCTCTGTGCTCACAGGCCTGGTCAATCAATCTGCAACATTCTCTTGAGTGTCTATCTTCTTCAGTTCAATCTCTCCATTTGCAACCAACTCTCGAACAAAGTGATACTGAACATCAACATGCTTAGTCCGAGCATGATAGATGGGATTCTTAGCCAAACAAATAGCACTCTGGCTATCACAACCAATCTAAATATTTCTTTAATCAAAACCAATACTTGTACACAGTCTCCTCAACCAAACTGCCTCCTTAGAGACATGAGTTGCAGCCATATACTCTGCTTTTGTGGTGGACAAAGCAACTGTGGGCTACCTCTTACTCATCCAACTCACTGCACCTCCAAATAGAGTAAACACATAGCCACTAGTGGACCTTCGACTATCTAAGTCACCTGCCCAATCTGCATCAACAAAACCCTGTATGTCTAAAGATTTATCAGCACTATTAGTACCAGAATAAACAAAAGAATGATCAGGAGTACCTGCAAGATATTTAAACACCCTCTTCACATAGTTATAATGTTGTCAACCAGGGTTAGACATAAATCTGCTCAAAACTCCCACTGCTTGGGCAATATCTAGTCTAGTGCAAACCATTGCATACATCAAACTCCCTACAACACTAGCATATTGCACATTAGACATATCCTCAAGATCATCCTGAGTCTTTGGATACATATCTAATGAAAGCTTAGTACCAATGGGTAAAGGAACTCTAACTGGGTTACAGTCCTGCAAACTAAATCTCTGCAAAATAGTATTCACATACTTTGTGACAACCAAAGCTTTCTATTAACTCTGTCCCTCCTAATCTCCATTCCCAAAATATACCTTGTAGTACCAAGATCCTTCATCTCAAATGCACCTGAAAAACAACATGTCATCAACATATAAAGCAATAACCAGTATAGAATCATCAACACAATGAATGTAAACACAATGATCCTCCTCTCTTTTAACAAAACCCAATTTCAAAACAAATGAATCAAACTTTTTATACCACATTCTGGGGGACTATTTCAGACCATAAAGAGACCTCTTTAACCTGCAAACCCAATGTTCTTTTCCTTTTACCTCAAAACCTATAGGCTATTGCATATAAATTTCTTCTTCAAGATCTCCATGCAAGAACGCAGTCTTAACATCTATTTGCTTAATCTCCCAATCATAAGTTGCAACAATGGATAAGAGAAATCTAATAGAAGTCAATTTAGCAATAGGAGAGAATATCTCACCAAAATCAACTCCCTCTCTCTGGGAGTAGCCCTTAGCTACTAGTCTAGCCTTGTACTTCTCCAATGACCTGTCTGCTCCAAACTTCTTCTTGAAGACCCACTTACATCCTATGGCCTTTCTTCCTTTGGGCAAATAAAAAAGATCCTAGGTGTTATTAGAGTCCAAAGCCATCATCTCCTCCTGCATGGCTAGCTGCCAAGACTCACTATCATCTGCAGAAATAGCTTCCCTGTAGGATCTAGGTTCATCGTTAGTACTCAATAAAGCATATACAGAATGGAAATGTGGTGGGCTATACCTGTCAACTGGATTTTTTTGTCTTGTGGATCTCCTCAAGGGTGGAGTAAGAGACTCTACTTGTTCTTCTGCATGATCATCTGTACCAACTTCTTCTGTTACAATAGATTCATCTTCATCATAACTACTCGAATCTTCTTCTTCTTCTTCTTCATCTCCCAATCCATCATTCTGTTCTTCTTGAGGTATATCTTGCTGCTCTAACTCAAAGTGCACTCTTTTTACCTTTTCATCTTTTTCTTTTGGCTACTCAGGTTCAGAAATAGCTCTAAGTTCCCTGAAAATAACATCTCTAGAGAAGATAATCTTGTGGGTTAGTGGATTCCAAAGCTTATAACCTTTGACATTATCACCATATCCAATGAATGTACATTTTTTAGCCTTTGAATCCAACTTAGATCACTTTTCCTTAGGCACATGAACAAAAGCCTCATAGCCAAAAACCCTTAAATGTGAAACAGAAGGTTTCTTACCTGTCCACACTTCATAAGGTGTTGAATCAAGAGCCTTACAAGGAGATCTATTTATCAAGTAGCAAGCAGTACACACAGCCACTACCCAAAAGCATTTATCCAACTGTGCATCACTAAGCATACTTCTGGCCCTTTCCATAATTTTTCAATTCATCCTTTCTGCAACACCATTCTATTGTGGTGTATACGGAGTTGTCTTTCATCTGATTATACCTGCATGTTTGTAAAACTCATCAAATTCCTTAGAGCAATATTCCCCTCCATTGTCAGATCTTAATATTTTTATCTTTAAACCTAATTGGTTCTCTACTAAGACTTTGAACTCCTTAAACTTGGTGAAAACTTCAAATTTCTGCTTCATTAAAAAAAATCCATGTAAATCTGGATAGATCATTAATGAAGGTTACAAAATAATGAGATTTTCCAATAGATTCATTATCCACAGGTCCAAACACATCCGTATGAATAATTTCTAACTTCTCTTTTGCTCTATTGCTTCCTGAAGGAAATAATTTTCTATTTTGTTTACCAAACACACAATGCTCACAGAAATCAAAGTGCTCATCAGAATAAGAGAAACCATCCAACAAATTTTTATTCTTAATAGTTTTCAATACATTATTACTTGTGTGGCCCAATCTACGGTGCCACAACATACATGTATTTTCAGTAGTGGCCTTAGATACATAAGAGGCATTACAAATTGTAGTGGCTTCAATCTTAAACAAGTTCCTGAATCTCTTCCCTTTCGTTACCACCAAGTTCCCTCTCACCAATCTGTAGCCATGCTTGTCAAATGTCACATGCATTCCCAAATCATTCAACTTTGAAACTGAAATCAGATTTCTAACTAATGTAGGAACATGCAAAACATCAAGGAGGGTTTTAATCCTCCCATCATTGAAACACAACAATACCTTTCCCTTCCCAACAATCAGATATGTAGAGTTGTCACCAAGGTAGATATTACCTCCATCATATTCTTCATATGTGGAGAACCATTCCTTATGCAGGGTCATATGAAATGAGCATCCTGAGTCAATCAGCCAGTGATCATTAGAAACAAGATTACATGCAGAAAGTAAAACTTCTTCACCTGCATTCAAGGACTTATCTAAAGAACTCTCCCACTATTTCTTGGGATTTTTACACTCCATCTTCACATGTCCCCTTTTATAGCAGTTCCAACACTTAACTCTATTCTTTTTACCAGGAGTCTTAGACCGACCCTTGGACTTGTCCTTAGCCCCTTTCTGATCTCTTTTAGGTCCCCTTTCCTTAGACCTTCCCCTGAACTATTTGAACTCTTCTTCCTCAAGTCTTGTGATAGTAGCACTAAAACAAGAGCATCCAACTTTGGATCCACAAGGTTAGCAGTGATAGCAAGCATAACATTCTCCCAAGACTTACGTAAAGAACATAGAAGTAAGATACATTTATCTTCCTCACTAACCTCAACATCTACTAAATCAAGCTGACTCACTAACAAATTAAAAGAATTTAAATCCTTTGCAACTGATTCACCTTCTCGCATTTTCATGGAAAACAATTTTCTTTTTAAATAAAGTTTATTTACCATACTCTTGGCTTGATAGATCTCACCCAACCATTTCCACAACTTGTATGCAGTCTCTTCCTTTGCGACATTCAACAAGACAGAGTCTAAAAGACACAACCAGATGGTTCCCCATGCCTTCTTATCCAGTCTATCCCACTCATCTTGAGAGACATCATCAGGTTTCTTCTCTTTTTGGACAACCAACCATTGGTTTCTTTCTTCCAACAAATCTTCCATTTTCAGCTTCCACAACTCATATCCCATTCCATTGAACTTCTCAATGTCCATTCGAGAGGTTGATGCAATGGTGGATGCAGCCATAATAATAACACAAGATCTGCAAAACAAATGCAACCAAATCTCCTACTGCAACTACAACTTCCACACTACCACCCAAGAGTCAAAGCTAGCTAGGATCTGATACCAAATGTTAGAAATGAAAGCAACACTACTTCAATGGAAATCTGATTTGAGATAAATTTCAGCAAACTTTAACTGTGTTATTAATAGAGATTGTAACAAAACATAAACCCACAATACAGAAATATACCAAAAATAGAATGAAGTACATAACACAAGTGTTTAACGTGGAGAAAACCCTTTTGGGTAAAAAAAATCCACCAAGAAAAGAGGCCAAGTTATATTATCTTCACAAAAGGAGATTACAAATACATTCACTTCCTCTGTCCTTCAACCTTCACTCTGATAGAACCTGGGTACCTGTAAACTAATGTATATTCCTCATCTACTATGCTATGAATAGGCGTCCATGGCCAAGAATAGGCTCTTACAGGGTCATAAATGTTGTCATACATGCATCCTACACTTGGGAAAAAGTGCCCATGCAAGCTTGAACAACTTGGGGCCAAAAATAGCCACTTACAGCATCTTATGATGCATCATATACTATTATTAGTGTCATAGATTCTTATGACAACTTACAGTTGTCATAGAATCTCTTACACCTTCTTACAGTATCTATGATGTGCGTCATAAACTAAAAATAGATTATTACTCCACATGTGCACCCCACTTTGACCAATTACCATTTACCATAGTAAATGACATCTCATAACTATCGCCGGTAACTCCGGGACTTACCACGCAGTTACTCCGTAATTACTGTGGACAGTAAATAATTTTTACCACTGCCGGTGAAACTTGTACATCCCTTATGGGTAATTACAAATAATAAATGGAATAATACAATAATGGGATTTACAAGGTTAATGGCACCTTATCCCAATAGCCTAAACACTCAAAACAATTTTGTCTAAATTATGGCGAGAAGACACATCTAATGCAACAAAGTTTTGTTTTGATTGGTTATTATGTAGCAATGTCTTGATTTTGGTTATTATGTCCTTTTATGCTACTTAAGGATGTAAAAGACTAGAGGAGCTATGATGGGGGCATACTAATTTTCTTTGTTTGTTGTTCATGGATCAATCTTTAGTAATGTGATGACTTTGTTTCATGACATAATGGCAAAAGATCAATAAGGACGTTCTAGGTCTGAACATGAAACAAGGTGATCCTTGTCTGTTGATACGTAAGAAATACTCAAGTCATCTTGGTTAAATTATACTTAGATGCTTGTATTAACTTGCTAAATCAAAATCCATGTAAGCAATACTCAGGTCATCCTGGTTTAATTATACCTAGATGCTTGTATTTTCTTACAACATTTTAAAACTCAAAAACAACAAAAAAATCACCCTATGATGAATTAAGCACTTCAAAATACTTGCAATATCAAGGTGACAAATATCCGCATCCATGCACATCCAAGTTACATTTCATATACCATCCATAAATAAAGATTCTTTTTAAAGTGTCAATGTTTGCAAATAAAATCTTGTCATTCCTTCATTCGCGTTTCTTCTATCATATGAATTTTTATCATTTTGTCTTTCATCAAGTCTCTTCTACGTTGATTGAGTACACTTGGACATAACAAAAGCATATCATCATTTTGCATTTCATATTAGGTGGATAGTCATTTCATTGATTAGATCATTTGCAGACATATAGGTGCATTAAATCATACATATCATCATTTTACATTTCATATTAGGTGAGATAGTCATTAAATTGATTAAATCATTTTGCATTCATATAGGTGCATCCAATCATTCATATACATTTGTAACAACATAAACAAAGATGCATACATAGTATCTCATCAAAAAACCATAAAAAACATAGCTGTCAGTAATCATCTCATACCATTTTACTTGCATAACAGGTGTTGCACATTAGATATCATAACATTTGCATAACGTATAAACATAAAAAATAGAGTACATCCATGATCATCACATAAAGATAAAAATGCATGTAGGCCACCATAACTGCATCATCATATATAAACATAAAACGTAAAAGTGTCCATAACAAATAGAGTGCATCCATGATCATTGCATAATACAAAATGCATGTAGGCCATCATAACTGCATCATCATATATAATCATAAAACATAAAAATGTCCAATTGTACAAAATCATTTTGTCATCCATGAGTTGAATCGCAAAGGGTGTATACATACATCAAAATAATAATGATACATGTCTCAGTATCTATACAAAATAAAGGTGATATATACATAATCTGGCTATCTATGAGCCATCAAAAAATGTATGTAGATGGCAAACATCTGTGCAAAATCATAGCTAACCCTGCTGCTACAGGATGCTACTATCAGTACTGTCCCCTCCCCCTCCTCCACCTCGGCCTGTCTCAGACTACTATGGGCCCATGCCCGAAGCCACTGACCATGAACCACCTGCCCGTTGCAAGGACATAGCCATTGAATGGCTCCTATAACTTGGGACCCTCTAATTAGCTGGCACCACCCTGTGGTATAGCCCTTTGTAATACTATGTCTGTGACCGAGCTATGCCCAACTCTCCTAGCACTTGTGTAATCTGGGCATGGGCATGTGTCAACTATGTCACAAGCAATACTGTAGCCATGTCAGTAATCAGGGCAGCTATGGTTGCATCCATCTCCCCTGTCAGTGCTTGAACCCTAGCCAGTGCAGCATCCTACTCTACAATGATGCCAACAATAATCTCTACATCTCCCTCTATCTGAGCCTCTGCAGCTCTCAGTTGTGCTTCAACTATCTTAGATGGCCTCGTAACAAGGCCACTGCATCCCCTTGCACCTGTTGCTATGGGTCAAGCTATTTAGGTGCTTGCGGTACCTACAGAGTAACTGCTAGTGCTACCTGCTATGCCACCTACTGGGGTGGGGCTTGCCTCACTCTCTACTGTTATCTCAGCCCGCCATCACCTCCTCCATCTCCTCCATATCCTCCCCCTCCACCACCTCCTCCATCTCTTCCATCTCCACCTCCTCCTCTCCTCCTCCTCTATCTACCTCCATCATACTCCTCCTCTGACTCAACCTCCTCTAAATAAGGAGCTAACTCTCCCAGTCTCGAGTACCTTAGGAACGGGTGCGCAACAAACCAATCCTCAAAATCCTACATCATCCCTGGATCAACCACCTCCCACCTCATTGGCCAAACCTAATAAGATATTTGTAAGAAGTCCGCTTGGGCCTCCTCATAAGAAGCCACATGACCCCATCACCGCTGCTCTGTCCATGTCCTCACGAACAGTGCCTGCCCCTGTGGCATACCTTATATCCACCCAAATTGTCGGAAGACATGACTAACTATCTACCTCTCTAGAATATGATGGGTCTGGCCAATCAATCACCACGTTTGAAACACATACGATAGCTCATCAGTCTCATCATCCCATACCTCACACTCTAGGTATGGTCTCCACACAACTGCATTCACATTATCCAACTAATGACGCCAGTACTCCAACTTACCTAGCCTATGTTGAGTAAGTACACCGGCATATCCATAAGAGTATGGCTCATCTGGTTGTTGGTGAAATGTGACAATAGGCCATCTCACTGCAATGTGCTCCCAAGCCCAGAATTGTAACAAAGAAACACCTGTAGACAGAATTAAAGCTCCACAGTACATAACTTGATGCATATCATGATAGAGATGGGCCAATATGTAGATAGCCCAAGAAAAATGGGTGCCCTCAGTCAGCATCCTCTCTAGGGTCTGACCCCAGCCAACTGCAAATCCATGTGATCTCTGATGGGGGCATACAACACCTCTAATCAAGCTATCTATAATTCTATGGAAGTAGTCATAGTAGTCATACATGTCCTGCCAGCTAATCACTGATCCCCCTATGTCAAGATCATCAAAAATCATCATGTACTTAGCCAACCCAGTGTCACATTGAGAGTCATACTCTACCAACTCCCCTACTATAGGAAGTCTCAAGATCCTATAAACATCCTCCAAAGTCATGATTATCTCACCGGTGGGGAGGTGGAATGTCCCATCCTCACTGTGAAAGTGCTCTACCAAAGCAATCAGTAGACCGAGGTTCACATGAACCTTGGGCATGAAGTAAACATAGTACAAACCAATCACTCCAAGCACTAGATGATCCACCTCTATGAGCATGTGTCGTCACTGCATAGTAACTGAGAACTGCTCCCGGGACATGAGACAATTAGAAATATCCTCCTACCATCAACAAAGCAAGGCGTCAACCATAAAAGTATCAATGCAAACCTGCTCAACTATCAAACCTATCAACATCACCTACTTAACATATCAAATTGATCAAACCAAGCATATCATCTCCTGTCTAGATTCTATCAATCTCAAAGATCACTTATTAATTGACACATTGATCAAGATTTCAATTGAGTCAATTTCACTAAGTAATTGAGTATCCTAAGCAAATGTGCCATTCCAGGTAGCATTTGTGCAGTATCAGAGCAAAAGCGCAGCTTCACAATGCATGCGCTACATAAAGGAGTATATGTGCAACACTTAAACATATGCATAGTATCTAAACACATGCACATCAACCTAAAGTAAATGTGTAGAATAGTACAAATACGTAGCAAAAAGAAGCATATGCACATTAACCTCTAGCAAATGCGTAGAAATTACAAATGTACAACAATAACACCTAAATGCACTAAAACAGAACAAATGCATAGTTTCAGGCCACATATCCGCTGAAACTCAGAGCTGCACATATTCTCAAGTAACTTTGACCCACATTTATTGCCCTAATAAATGCACCTAGCCTAAATTTTTTGACATACATACTAGGGGTCCTGCATCCACTGCCCGTACAAATCATCAAACCCAATTGAAATGACACTCCTCAATCAGAATATCCATCTCTCTATTGACTACTCTGGTTCCTGTGCTCTGCAAATCTCCTAGTATCTCTCACCAAAACACAAGTGTGCAAATGACTAGGATTGTGGACCCATCTTCTATATATAGACATGCAACCCCTTACTAGTTGTGTGGTGACCTTGCCTACTCTCCGTGCCCTTTCTCCTCCATTTTCTCAGGCTGTAAACTTGTTTTCTTTAGCCTAACCTAATTGTTCAACCTATCTCATCATGAGATTGTCCATTTCACACCCTTGAAATTCTCTTCCTATCCAATCTCATGAGGGGGCATCTTACCGTCATTAAACCTATACCAAGGGCAAACTGGGGCATGTATCGAATCGCAAAATTTTTTATTCTTTGAAACAATGTGATAAAACACATTGCATCAAAGAGGGGCAAAATGAATACACCTAAAATTGACACGACTCTAGCTAAATAAATATTTTAAATATTTATTTCACTTTAAATTCCTCTATCAATAAATAAATAAATCAATTTATTTATTTGATTCATATTTCTCCAAAAACTTAAATAAAATCATTTATTTAATGAAATCATCCAAATTCTTCTAAAATCATTCTAAATTAAATAATACCAATTTATTTAATTAATTCTTCTCATTCTCTATATTTAAATAAATCTAAATATTTATTTAAATTATCTATTTCCTCCAAAGTTGAATTAATATAAAAAATAATTCAATTAATCCATGTGCACATGTAATTAGATATTTTAATATTTAATTAGCTAGTATCCCCTCATCCATATGTCCTATTTATCCTCTAGTCAAATCAGTTAACTGTTCAATCAATTCACTTAACTGATTAGTCTATTCTGTTAATTGGTTAGTCATCTCAGTTAACTCCTCAGTCTATTCTGTTAACTGATCAATCATCTATGTTAACTCCTCAATCTATTCTATTAACTCCTCAATCTATTCTATTAACTCCCTTGATGCATGAAGGAACAGGACACTTGTCCTCTTCCTATTCACGCACATCCTCTCAAATTTCCTCAACCATTGATATTCTTGTTCATTCTACACCATTGATCTTCTTTCTCACAAATCTATAAATACAACCCCTATTCCTCCATTTGAAGGATCCAAGCTTTTTATAAACTTACTCTGCAGGAATCACAGTGTGCCTTTGGCACAAATCACTCCATAGCTTGAGATCAATTGTCACACCATTATCATTGTATTGTGAAGATCCTCTTCATTGCAAAACCTATCAACAGCCATTCTCCATTGTCATCTTGGAAAAAAGCAAGGAAGTGTATCTTTTGAGGGCTCTATTCATACATGAGATCAATTCAAGATAGGTGACCAATGGAAGTCACCAAATAGAAAGGTTTGCAAGGTATTGTGTTCTTTGTGTTTGATCTTATTTATTTCAATTTCATTGAGATTATCGGATTATATTGATATATTGATATTGTTCCCATTTTCTGATAACAATACCCATTATCTGAAACACTGAGATGTAGCATCTTGCAAGTTTATGGAGTTGGAGTGTTCTACAAGTAATATCTTAAAACTGACATGCAAGCACATGCGACAACATGTAACTAATACCCATTACTTGAAACAATGAGACGTACCATCCTGTAAGTTCATAGGAGCAACATGCAACAACGTGCAAGTACATGCAAGCAACATGCATGCACATGCATGTCCATAGAAGCAACATGCAACGAAATGCAAGCACATGCAAGTAACATGGAACAAAATGCAACAACATGTAAGTACATGCAAGCAACATTGAACAACATGCAACAACATGCAAGTAACATGCAATTCATTCATCTCTAATACTTTAGTTAACTCCAGCATTATATCCATGCAAGGTGTCTCAACATTATCCACTCATGTACATAAAAAAACCACAACTCCAAGTCTAAATATAAGTCCCCATCAAAAGGGGACACCCAAGTTTAACTCCCACTTACTAGGAATTATCAAACTCTCAAAAATAGACTTAGGAGGAGTAAACAAAGTCTGCATGACCCCCACTCCAAAAGTGGATGCCCAAGTTTGACCCTATCAATTAGGAATTAATTGCAATAAGTCAAAGTGATATAATTAATAAATAAATCTCTCAAATTTCTTATATGTTGGGGAACACATCCCAAGGACTTTGGAGACACATGAATTGGTTAGGATTGCAAGTTAATGGCAACTTATCCCAATAAGATTCAGGGTTGCCCAGGGAGTTTTGCCCTAGTAAACAGGACGACCCACCCAAAATGTTTTCAGATGGAATCTTCAAAACTTTGATGCATTTCATGCTCAAATTTATCTATTTCTCAACACTAACCTCTTAAGTTTATTTTGATTTTCTAATGATGAAACTTTTCCATGTTTTACACTTTTTTTTATTTTCTAAGTTTTTACAGATCTAACTTAACATTCCTTATGTGTGATAGAATGGATGCATTCAATGGAATGTGACACATGATCATGCTTGGTTCCCTAATGCCTATAGGGATTTGTCTTCTAGAGATTGTGTTATTCTTAAGAGGATAGGTTTGGACCTAGTGGCTCGAGTCCCAATTGTTCATCCTTCTTCGCAGATTTGTTGTGACATTTTGACGTATTGGGATGCAAACATGAACACTTTAAGGTTCCCATAAGTATTATGAGAGTGGACCATTACTTTATATGATGTTTATCACATACTAGGTGTTCTTGTGAGAGGAGAGCACCTTCAACTCCCTGAGAGTGACTTTGAGAGAGAGAGAGAGTATCTTGGGCTGTTATCATGGGGGTCACTCATCTTGGAGACCAATTAAGTTTTCATCTCATTTTAGTTCCTATTCTCACTATTTCACCTTCATAAATGGTTCTCATTATATCGATTGCTTCTAGATTATTAGGGGATAAGGGAGCATCAAGACTTAGATGGTGTTGGGTACTAATCATTCAGAGATTAGAACAAGGTACTATTTTTGCATGGGGTGTTGATATCCTTGCCATGGTCTATCAAGACTTGTACCATACTTCAAAGCAAGGGCACTTTCCTTTAGTCATCCCTCTCTAATTATGTCATGGATTTATGAGCACATCATACCATATGAGAGGGACATGTCACTCCCAGATCCCAGATTACTAAGAGCTATGTAGTGGTGTCATATGGGATACTTTGATGCTACTGTATGTGCCATGGTAACTTTCAGTGATGTAGACTTTATTTGTGATTCTTACACTAATATGGAGGGTTGATGGCTACATGGAAATCAGATTTGAGATTATTGTAGAGACATATTTCACCTTTGAGATAAGAAAAGATCAGTTGAGTCACATCAAATTGGTAGATTTCTTCAATAATTTGGTGAGGACTTTCCAATGGACTTGCCCTTTGTTGAGACTTGCTATAGAACTACATAGTAGATGGTGGATGCTCAACATAGGGATTTCCTCTAGGCCCTTTTGACTTCTAGTGTTTCGATTACAAGGCCTATTCGTAAAGGTAGACAGAGGTGTGCGAGGCCATCCTTTTCTCAGGGATTAGTGGTTGTTGAGGAGTTTTAGGACTCCACAAATGAGGATTACGATCCTAAGAGAGAGGAGATTGATGGTATTAGTATAGGAGGAGATAGAGAGATTCCTTCAGATGAGGAGGTAGCTACACCTCCTACACATGGTCTTTTATCATATGATCCTATGTGGCAAGTTGGCAATCCTTATAAGAATCCTTTCCTTTACTCATTTTATTGTATACTTCTTTGTTTTCATGACTTTAATCTTTTATTAACACTTCTTCCTCTTACTTCCTCTTAGGTACTACCAAGGGATGGATGGAGATCTTTCATGACACTTCATTACATATTCTTGTCCTTGCCATTGGTCGCTCGAGGGAGATTCTACTTGTTGATGCTCGTGTACCTTCTCTAGATGGTCATCACACTGATATCCTAGCTCCTACTTATTATGCAGGTTGGAATATCACTTCTCTACAAGCTAGGATTTCTACACTTGAGTCTGAGATCACCGTACTTTGAGAGATGGCTAACCTTGGGATTCTCATGTAGGCCTCACGGACCAATATAGCTAGTCTTTCACATTCACATACTCCTAGCAAGGTTCCTTGTTACTCTCATAGGACTCACAAGGGTTATAATGTGATAGATAGTCATAGGAGACCTAGGAGTGGGAGCATTAAAGGTTCCACTGGTCAAAATTTCCCTTGAGGTACTAGATAGTCTTAGTCTTCTATTTTTTCCCCTTGAATGGGGAGACTTGCATGCTTGAGTGCACTTTTGTTTATAATTTGAACTTATAATTTTTGCTATATTTTGTGCTCTTAAACTTTTTGAAGTTTTTATTATTGACAACACAATGATAATGCAATATTTTTCTATCTTTTTTGGCATATATGATGTATTAAATGCATGGATGAAAGGATGCACGAAAGTACGAGTGTAACACATTCCTATCTCTACACAATGTCATGATCTATGACATGAAATTATTGTTTTTGATTTTCTCTTTTGATGTGATATATGTAAATGGAACAAACAATATGATCACTCTTAAGAAGGATTTTTGACTTAAGGGATTGTGAGTTGACTTGGTATAGGGAGACTTACTAAAATTTAGGATAGGATTTAAGGACTCAAGTGGGAGCGTGAAGGAGATGAAATGTTTCTTATTTTGGGATTTGCAAAAGGCTAAACATTGATCCTTATCTACACAAAACACTTTGATAAGATTTCAACTTAGATAAGAAACAAATTTATTAGTACCTTCTAGATTTAGATCAAATATGGCCAACAAGATAGACCTTTGGTAAAGGAAGGGCTCCAAAGTAGAAGATGGCCCTAAAGATAGTTAGACTCTTGGTTTTACTCAGCTAGTGCATGTGTGTGCTTTATACCTTTCTTTTTGTTTTTCTCTAATAGATGTCATTCTTGTAGCTTCGATCTTAGATTTATCTCCACTCAAGATTATGGACATCAACAATCTTCTCTTTCTCACTCTTTTTTGTATTTCTCTTTTTTCCCTCTTTTTTAAAATTTTGCAATACCTTATCTAATTCTCTCATTCTTTTGATATTTTGATGATTTTTGCATTTTGGTTGCTCTAGTACTCTCTTATGTTCTCTCTTTTTCTTTCCCTCTCAAACTCTTATTTTTTTGATCTATCATTTTTATTCACTCATATTTTTTGATTGATTCCTATAGAGTTATGATCCTCCTGGCATTTTTCGCCATGAAAAGTAAGGGGCTAAGCTCCACCAAGGTTTTTCACTATCCAATAGGACTTCCCTTCTACTAAGGAGGAGTAGGGAAGCTCTACTTGCAAGCTTCCCTTGAGTATTGTAGGTTTGAAAACTCACTTTTCTTAGGCTAGACATCATAATTTGTTAAGACCGAGATCAGTGTGAAGCTAAAAGCTAGGCTTTGATTAGAAACATTGGAAAATGTAATAGGGGAAATGTTAAGTGGTGAACATGATCAAAAGGAATCTCAAAGGCTCAAAGGGTCAACCTATACCTAAGAAACCTTAGACTCCTTACTAAGACTAAAATCATACAAGAGCACATGTCACTTCATAAAAATGCATGGTAGAATAGAATGAAGAATACAAAAATTATTTTGATTTTTCAATAATTTTGTACTTTTTTTGGAGTTTTGAGATTATTTGGGATTTTTTTAATGATTTTTTAGACATAGTATTTCTTGAGGTGGAAGGTGTTAACCATCTCACCAAACTCTTCACCTTCCATAGTGCACAAAAGATACACACCATTTCCAACATCTTCTTTGATTATATAAGGGCCTTTCCAATCTTCGTGAAATTTCCTTTTCTTTTTGTGTTTCTTATTCTTGGTACTTCCTTTCCTAAGGATAATTTCTCCTATTTTGTAAGGTCTTGAAGGGTTATTTTGATCTTTTAGACTTGGCTCCACGACTTCTTGAGGTAATGTGATATGACCCAAGGATTCAAAGGCTTTTTTATGAGAGAGAATCCAATACAGAACTCCATTACAATTAAAAAGTTGATTGAGTAAATTGAATTCATCCTGCAAGTAGATTTTGACTTCATCATGCTCCTAGACTTTTTGTAGAAATGAAAAAAAATTGAAAGGAGTTTGTAGCTCCCTTTTCTCATTTGGAGGGACAAAGATTATACTTGTCTTTCCATTCAGTTCTGGTCATAAGTCCATGGAATATCCTATATACTTTTCAGGTAATTCAAGGATAACAAGATCCTCTATTCCTATTCTTATTTATAATTTGTGCTCTTTGTGAAATTCTCCTTCACTTACCTCATCTTTGTTTGTGAATATTTCAATCATTTCCATTTCAACTAGAGGTGCTTCCCATGTATCAGTATCATTAGATTGTATTGAGGTCAAAGCAGAAGGTTTCTAGGGGTTTGAGAACTATAGAAGCTATCAATAAAACCTATAGAGAATTTGTTGATTCATTATCAACCAAATTGACTTCTTCATGGTTATTAGATTCCACTTGTGTTGTAGGTGTGCATGGCATATAATTATCTTCAAAGGGAAAATGTGTCTTATAAGGATCACTTTCTTCCTGAGTTTGAGGTACGTATGACTCACTTGATGTCATTTATTTTGGAGGTGCCAAAGGAGTATAACTCTCTAATGTTTCTTCCTTAGAGTCTGAGAAGGTGTGTGGATCCACTTCTTGCAATTCTAACATTTTAGTTTTGACTTTAAGCCACTTCATCTTTTGGGTAACTTCACCTATGCACGGGATGGTTTGATTAATCATTTCTTGTTCATCTTTGAAAAATACATTGATTGTAAAGACATCCAAAGGAAATTGAATGTGACAATCCTTTTCTATCCATTCCATGATTTTAGCAGTTGTTTCTTTTGGGACTATCTCTTTTCATTTTGATGACTCTCCTTTCTCGAAGGTTTTTATTTTTGCATTGTTTACCATTTCGTTGAGTGGTTCGATCTTCTTTATTCATATTAATTACAAAGTTGGATCTTGTATAGAGATTTTGTTTGTTGATAGCTTGTAATCAATAGGAATTCCTATCTTCTTCTTGGTCATGTCTATCTTGATCATACTGAAAGGTTCAAGATCTCCCTTCACAACATATATATTTCCAAGGTTTAAAAATCAAACCTCTTGGAATAATATGGAGGATACCGCCTTCATTCTATGTATCCATGGTCTTCCCAACAATAAGTTATAACTAGTGTCCTTTGTATTAGGAAAATGTGGATAATATCAATAATCAATAAATAACCCAATAACTCAATGAAAATGGAAATAAACAAGATTCAAAACAAAGATAAATACCTCACAAACCTTTTTACTTCATAGCTTCCATTAGTCACCTAATCTCAATCAATCTTGTTGTATATGAATGAATCCCTCAGAAAGTGCACTTCCTTGCTTTGTTCTTCAAGATGACAATAGAGAAATGACTATGATAGTTCTTGTAATGAAGAGGATCTTCAATACAATAAAAAGGTGATCGCAAGCTATGGAATGGTGTTGGGTGCCAAAGGCGCGCTGTGAATTCTGCAGAGTAAGTTTACTAAAAGCTTGGATGATTGAAATGGAGGAATAGGGGTTGTATTTATAGGTTTGAGAGGAAAACGTTCAATGGTTGAGGATGAACAAGAAGATCAATGGTTGAGAAGATTTGAGAGATGTGCACGAATATGAAGAGGACAAGTGTCCTGGTCTTCATGCATTAGAGGAGTTATCATAAATAGATTGAAGAGTTAACTGAGTGGACTGATCAATTAACAGAATAGACTAATCAGTTAAGTGAATTGATTGATTAGTTAACTAATTTGAAGTGGAGGATAAATAGGACATGTGTGAGGAAGAAAATAATTAAATATTAAAATATCCAATTAAGTGTGCACATGGATTTGCATGGATTAATTTTGGTGTTAATCCATTTTGGAGGAAAAAGAATAATTTAAATAAATGTTTTGATTTATTTAAATATAGAGTATGTTAATTTTAGAAGAAATTAAATAATTGGACATTATTTAATTTAGAATGACTTTAGAATTTAGAAGAGGTAATTAAATAATTTGATATTATTTAATTTAGAAGAACTTGGAGGATTTTAATTAAATAAATGAATTTATTTAATTTTGTGGAGGAATGTGAATTAGACAAATAAATTTGGTTTGTTTATTTATTGATAGAGGAATTAAACTAAAATAAATATTAGAAATATTTATTTAGATAGAGTCATGCCAGTTTTAGGTGTATACATCCTTATCAATGACAGAATATTGTGGGAATAGTTTTAGGTCCCAAGGAAACCGGTATCGTGATCTTCCCAATCATTTCTTATTTTATATTGTCCTAACCTTTGAGGGTATCTTGGCACACTCTAATATCCATGTGTCCATATCCCATCCTTTCTAGTAGAGAAAATGGAACTATATTCATAGTTGCTTTGTCATGAATCAATGTTCTCTTTATACATGTGTCATAGATCCATACATGTAGATGCAAGGATGGATCCCCTTTCTTGGTCAATTCATCCTTAGAAGGCATTTGTTTTAGGTCAAAGAAGAATCTTGGGTCTTTTATTTCAGAAGTTGATGGGTTCATATCAAGGTCAACTTGATTGATTTGCTCACTAAAAGGAGTGATTTAATCTAGATATTTCAACCCTATTTCTTTCAAAAGGATTGATTGATGTGACAAAAAATTCTTAAGGAGATCTATGAAAGATATGTGAGCATAGGTCTTCTTTAGATATTCAGTTAATTCATATGGTCTAATTGGGACGAGTGTTGGTTCTATGGTTGAAACTATCTGTGAGGGTGAAAATGGGATTAATCAATTGAATAACAAAAACTCAAACATCAATATAATGTGAAGGAAAAGAAGATTTAAAAACAACAAAGTGTGATACTTACAACCCTTTACCTTTCCTCTTCCATTGCTCACCTATTTTCTCTTGATCTTGATAAATAGTGAAGCCCTCAGAAGCGTATGCTCCCTTGCTTGTTGAAGATGACAAGAATAGAATGGCTATGATACTTTGTGTGATTGAAGATGAGCTTCAACACACTAATGATGGATGGTATGATATGGAAATGGTTGTGCCAAAGGCACGCTAGTGTTTCTGTAGCATAAGTTTGCTCAAGCGATGGATATGAAAGATAGAAGAAGAGGGTTGTATTTATAGATTTGAGTGAAGGAAGATCAATGGTTGAGAAGAAATTAGAAGATCAACTGAGGAGACTGTGAGTGCAAACGTGCACGAATAGAAGAAGGACATGTGTCATTCAAAAAGAAGCTTTGTTGAGTTAAATGGTTTCTTGATGAGGAGGAGTTTTCATTTTCTTAAATTAGAATTTATTTTTCTAATTTAGGAGCAAAGTTTCTTTAAAGTTGCTTTAGCTCAGCTTTTGCTTTTGTGTGAGAAGAGGAATGTATTCATAGAAGATATGAAGATTTTTAGAAGATAAGAAAGCAAATTAAATAAATAAATTTATTTAATTTATTTTTAGAAGATTTGGAAGATAAGAAAGCAAATTAAATAAATAAATTTATTTAATTTATTTTTAGAAGATTTGGAAGATAAGAAAGCAAATTAAATAAATAAATTTATTTAATTTATTTTTAGAACATTTGGAAGATAAGAAAGCAAATTAAATTAATTAATTATTTTATTTTATTTTTAGAAGATTTGGAAGATAAGAAAGCAAATTAAATAAATAAATTTATTTAATTTAGTTGCACATGATTTTGGAAGAATAAATAAAATATTTAAATATATTTTATTTTGTTGAGATTTAATTTAAATAAATTTGCAGTTTATTTAAATTTAGAAGAATGGATGATTTAATTAAATAATTAAAATTATTTAATTATTTTAGAAGAATAAGGTTAATGCAGATGAAATTAATTAAATAAACGAAATTTATTTAATTAAATGGGAGGAAGTGAATCAAATAAATAAATAATTTTTTTTATTTATTGATAGAGGACTATGAAGATGAAATAAATTTTTAAAATATTTATGTAAGTAGTCATGTCATTTTTAGGTGTATACACTATCCCTTCATGAAGTTCCTTTTTTGTTCATTGTTGAGTTTAACATTTTCCTCATGTAATATTTCCACAAGTACTAATATCCTTACCTCTCCTTTTGGTACCAGTTGCATAGGGATGTTTTTCTCCAAGGTGTTAGGAGGATTATCTGCCCCTGAAGTTATGATATTGTGATTGTTGGTCTCATTGTTCCTATGTACTAAAAATGGGTCTTGGAATATTTTCATATCAGCATTCTACAGTGCAATAGGTTCTTGTGTCAATTTGTTATTGTTATTTGGTGTGACCTCTTGTGGATTTAGGAACATCTCAATGAATAATCATTGTTGATCCTTAGGAAATATTGAGATGAACCTATTATATTCTCTACATAATTCAGTGTTATGGATGACCTGACCGTGTCTTCTAAAAATAGAGGAGATCACATCGCATATTTGAGGAAAGTACTACAAAGATGTGAGCAATATGGCATCTCTCTCAATCCAAAGAAGTGCATTTTTAGAGTCACTATAAGCAAATTGTTGGGACATGTCATATCAAAAAAAAGGAATATCCAGTGACCTAGATCAGGTAAGTTCCATTATGAAACTCTAATTGCCTGGGAGTAAAATGGAATTAAAGTCATACTTTGGAAAGATAAACTTCATCAAGAAGTTTATAACTAGTTTTACTGAGATAGTAAGACCACTTAATGCAACGTTGAAAAATGATGCTAAGATAGAATGGATGCCCAAAGCTAAGGTTGCATTCGAGGATATCAAGAAGGCCATCACCAATGCTCCTGTCTTGAATAGTTTTGATTACACCAGATCATTCTACATATATTCATTTGCATCTTATCACACATGTGTTGTAGTCCTAACATAGAGAAGTGATACAAAGGAGGAGAAACCTATTCCATTTATGAGAAACCCATTCAAGGATGCTTAGTTGAAATATTTAGATGTAGAAAGACAATCTCCAGCCTTGGTCAGAGCAGTCAAGAAATTTTGGCATTACACCATGAGATGTCATATGATTGCTATAGTATCAGATTCAATAGTTAAGATGCTCTTGATGTAGAACAAACCAGGGGAATGACAACCTAAATGGATCACCATCCTACAAGAATATGATCTAGATATTACACCAATGAAGTTAGTTAGAGGACAAACTTTGATGTAGATGATCATAGAAATAGATCCTAGTTTGGTAAGCCAGCAATACATAGTTAGTTCAGGTGAACAAGATAATTGGTACTCAAACATCACCTATTAGTTGATCACAAATAGATGTCCCTCACAATTGAGAGCATCACAAAGAAGAACCTTGAGGTTCAAAGCTCAAGGATACATGATAAAAGGATGAATTCTCTTTAATAAGAATCATGAAGCCATATATCTGAGATGCCTCAATTGACAAAAGAAAACAAGGTCCTGCATGAGTTACATGATAAACTTGGGACAGCCCACAGGTCACATTTAGCCACTACACATCGAATTCTCAGGGCCAGGTACATGTAGACACCTAAAAATGTTTTAACCCTTCAACCGCTCTTTGACATCATCTACATCAGTAATTTACCATCTAATTAATTAATTAATTTTTTAATTAATTAATTATCGTATCCAACCCCTGAACCATCCATTCATCCTCTAGCAATTAACTCCTGAAATTGAACTAATTAAATTAATTCAGTATTACACCTTACTAACATCATCCCAATTAATTAAATAAATATGCAAAATATTTATTTGTTTAATTTGTCCACTTTCCTAAACCTAATTAATTAGGTAAAATCATACTTATCTAATTAATCTTCCCTACTAATTAGTCTACACCTAGCCTAGATGATTAAATAGCTATTATTTAATTGCCTACCCTAGCCTACATGACCCCTAGACCTGGATTAATTAAACAAATCATTATTTAATTAATCCTAAACCCTAATTATCCCACTCACTCATTTTCTTCCCACATAATCACCCTAATTAACTTGGTCAAATCTCACTTAACACCTTCTCCCACACCCACAAATAAAAAATTTCAAAATATACATAACCCCTCCAACTCATTTTTTCCATTTTCATGCTAAAACATCTTCCACCATTTTACCTTACAAATGTAAGTCCCTAAAAATGTGCATGTGTCACATGACCTTCACATTCCCACATAAAATGGAATTTTAAATTCCACATCCTCCCAAGGAAATTAATTTTTAATTTCCTCACACATCAAAATCACATTAAATGCAAAGCCTTCCCCAAAATAAATTTTAAATTCAATTTTATTCTACACCTCCATCTCACATTCAATCTCATCCATTGATCTCAACAACCAATCCTCACCATTGGATCAAAATCCCCTCCAATTTGCCTATAAATACAAGCCTCCACAAGCCATTTCATTATCCAATTTTAGAGAAAGCTTATTATGTCCAAATTTCTCCCAATTGTTGTCAATCTTAGCTAGGTTATGTTGAAATTTGTAGTGAATTTGAGAGCATTTCACATTATAAGTCCTAGTTTGGGTAGAGCAAGGAGATAGTGGGTGCAAGTTCTTCAACCCTATCAAGGAATGAGGAGATTGGAAGCATTTGAAGGTATAAATCTCATTTGTTTTTGAGTTCTTTCATGTTTTTGTTGTTTCCACTTTTCTCATCTTCATTTGGCATGGCCGGTGGGAACCCATGGTCCTAAACTAACATCTTTTTTTAGTTTTCTTGTGAAGGATTTAGGTGTATAGGTGTTTTAGTGCCATATCCTCGCATATCAACACCATTTCCTCATGAAACCGTGCCATTTCCAACTATTTCAACATCATCTGGTGCTATTTTGGCACCCTATTTCCGTAGATTTTCTAGTGTCTTAGGGCTTAGAAAAAATTTTAACTCAGATTTATGCTTTTTATCACTTTTCATCATTTCTTGCTCTTTGTTTTTATCAGAACATGACAGAGACAAGGGGTCATAATGGAAAAATACACCTAGAAATGCATTAGAAAAAAGTTTTTATAAAGAATTAGGATATTTGCCATAAACTAACTTGTTTCCTCTTATAATCCAACATATGGTGTTCTCTGACAGAGTTTGAAGCACTCTAACCCACTCATGACCTGTTTATTTTGAGTTGTGACTTCTTTTTGGATAGCTTTAGTTGGATGTCTGCAGATTAGTGCCATCACTACACAAAATTGTGCCACTAAATTAGGTGACTGAAGGTAAGCATGTAAAGTTTCTTTAGCACCATTTCTGATGAATTAGCACCATATTGGAATCTAGTTAGAAATATACAACCATAGAGACAAATTCCTCATAATCCAATAAGAGATTTAATATGCAATAAACTAGAAATCCACATGCAAAAGAAATAGACAATCATACCATCAATGATGACACAAGATATACCCTGGGAAAACCCTCATAGAGGGAAAAACCCAGCCTCCAAAAGAATGCATCTCTCATGTATTATTTAGTGATAAACAACAAATACATATGTAGAGATAACCTCTGAAACATCAAGCTCTCTCTACCTACAATCTATGTGAACAAGCATGTAACCATACATCCCATGCCATGCTTCAAACCCTCACACATGCAACCTGCAAGAGAAGATACAAGCCTAGCCAAATAGCCAAATGGCCAGCCAGCCTCCACACTACCCATGTGTTTGCTTTTATAGACATAAGCTCACACAAATACAATATGTGGTATTGTAATACCATTTTCCCCAAAACCATGTGTCTACAAAACCATTGACCCCACATTTGATTATTGGTACTAAGTTTTCCCAATTAATCAAATAATTACAAATAATTAACCCAATGTTACATACAATGATTACAAGTGACATCCAAATAAATATCCAATGTGGATAAACACATCACATGATGCACCACAATTAAATATATATTTTATATAATAAAATAATACCAATGTTATGCAAGGTGTACAACACACCTACTCCAACAAGTGCCTTGTTTCTGATATTTAGCACCATTTTTGTGTTACTCTCTGTTGTTTGCTAATTTTTAAATCTAAACACTTTAGTACCCTTTTTTTAGTTTCTAGTACCATCTGTCTGTTTCTAAGCACCATTTGAATCTATTTTAGCAACTTATATCATTGTTTTAGTGCTATTTCTTTATGATTTAGTGCCATTTGTCTGACATATTCTTGGAGTGTGTGCACAAAATTAACATCTTTTTGTAGGATAAAGAACGCATGGCAGAGATCTTTATTGAAACTACTGATTGTAATATGTCATCTCACATGATCCAAAATAATAACCATAATTAACCTTTTTAATTGGAGTAAGAATACATCATGATTAACATAATTACAGTTAAGTAAAAATGAATTGAAAACATCATGATAATTAAGCATGTTGAAGGCAAGAGAAATCTAAAAGGTGAAAACACAAGTAAAATGCATGAAGACACACAAATTATATCTTAAGATCCTCCTACTCATTGATATGGTTGAAGACTTAGCACCCACAATTCTTAGCTTTACCCAAGTTGATGTTGTAGAATGTGGATTGCTCTTTGATCAACACAATATGAGAATTGATAGAGGATTTGATAAAGGATTTGATGGAGATCAAGATGAGATGATATGGCTATGGGATGAGAGATGCTTTTTGCATGGTAATGGTATGATGAGAGGAGATGAGAGAAATTTTGGCATAGTTTTGATGCTATGAAGAAGTGATGAAAATGGTTTGGGTGAGGGCTCTATTTATAGGCCAATTGAGGGGGATCTTGATCCAATGGTTGAGATTCAAAGTTGGAATCAAGGGTTGATATGAGAGGATGAGATCAATGGTTAAGATCTCATCAACAATATTGGATGGATGGGATTAAATGTGAATTTTAAATTCACATGGGGAAGGGTGATGAGAATTAAAATGAATTAAAAATTTATTTCATGGGGGAGTGTTGAATTAAAAATTCAAATTTATTGGTAAAAGAGAGGACATGTGACACATGCACATTTTTGGGGTCATACATGTGTAAGATAATTTAATGGAGAATGTTTTATCATGAAAATAGAAAGATGAGTTGGAAGGATCATATGACCTTTTGAATAAAAAAATTTGATTTTTATTCAAAGTGTGTGGGAGGATGGGTTAAACAAGGTTTGACCAAGTTAATCAAGTGATTAACTTAATTAATGTGGTTGTAGTAAATTAGTTAGTGGGCTAATGAAGGATTAAAATTAATTAAATAATGATTTATTTAATTAATTTGGGTCTAGGGGTCATGTAGGCTAGGGTAGCTAATTAAATAATTGATATTTAATCAACTAGGCTAGGTTTAGGTTGATTAGTATGGTAGATTAATCAAACAAGTATGATTTATCTAATTAATTAAGATTAGGAGATGGAGAAATTAACTAAATAAATATTGAGAATATTTATTTAATCAATGAGGATATAGCTATAAGGTATAGTGATAAATTAAATGAATTAATTGATCACAAAGGATGGATAAATGGCTAAAGGTAGATGATTAGGGATAAATTAATTAAATAAATTGAATTATTTAATTAATAGGAGGGATAATTGGTAGTGTAGAGATATGAGAAATTGTCTTGCAGAGCAAGTCAATTTTTGGTGTCTACACATGTTATTCATTTCCAGAACGTAAAAAAAAATAGATTTACAATATCCAAGGATAATTCATTAGTGAATAACCTTCACTATACATGTACAAAGTTATGATCAAGGCATCAAATATAGAAATATACATAATAACTAACTATCAAGTCATATAAAGAAAAACACTGCATCTGAAACTTTGACATCTATCATCATAAGCCTCAACTTATCTTCTGCTTGGGAATGAGAGCATAATCCGAGTGCTTTTCCTCCAACCACAGACTAGTGGTCCCCCACACAACTTCCTACCTGGAAGCGGTCCTACCCTTCATGGAAGGTTAGATATAAGGAACCGTTAGGTTTGCCATTTGAGTATCTGGTGTTGTGTCCTTCATAATGTCTCATGGTCACACAACTATAGATCCATTCTAACTATGTATGACACTACTGGAGACATTATGCCATCTGGAGCACTATGGACTGACTAATGCACACAGAGATAGATTCATTACTGTGGCCAAAGATTTACATGCATGTACATTTCGCAATGAACATAGTCGTATGTCCACCACCTCGACTCAACTTAGAAGTTATCTCATCCTATAGTATTCATAGTTTGACCTTTCTTAGTCTTGATTAAATAATTTCAATACAATCTTAGTCCATACTCTAGACATTCGACTCCTATCTTGGGAGAACATACAATAAGATTTTGTTGCTTTTGCAACAGGGAACATGTGACTCCACATCACCGTATTCCCATATTTTCATAATGAAATAAGTTCAATCATGTTTTTGACTCATGACCATGCCCGGTTGATGATTACATTGTTTACCTTATCCCAAGGTATACTCTCAATTCATATCATCTAGAAGGGTATTTTTAATGGTCCTATAGGTTGAACCTGTTAAAAATATTCTATCTCAAGGAATCTATGTGAGTTCCTGGTACCTTATACTTAGTTTATGAAGTATTTCTGCTCACAAAAAGATGGTTTTTGTTTGCATTTAAACACAAGGGTTCATAATGGCATAGTGTAGGTTCTTACAAAATAAGTGTCAAGAAGAATAATTTCCCCCAAGGGAAAATGGCATGCATTCATTTCTGCCAAGGTATCAATATAATTTACCTTATGTTAAACCCTCCTACTTCATCAAGGAGTCATTATATCATTTACATGCTTAACATGTACCAAGATTATCATATTATCCATACTAAACAGTCGAGGACTGTTATAAGTTAACCTCAAATTTGATATAAGTTAAGTGCATTTGGCACATACAAAGGTTTACCACTATCAATAGGGTGGTCATTATTCTTGATGCAGAGTGCACAGAGGAAGCATCAAAAACTTAACAAAAGACTGTATATACTTCCATCAACTTGTGATCACCGGTTTCCTTCAGCATCGCTGCCAATCGCCTCTTGCATCCAACACAATGTATATGCATAATGTATATTTTCAATATACATTCAAGAGATGCATTCTCCACATACATTCAGAACATGCATTCAGAAATTGACCGTTGACCTTCCTTGTATCTCACCTGATGTAATTTCGTGACATACACACGAACATACAACTGCGATATACTCACATAAAGTATATCCGGTGAAACAACACAAATCTTACACTGATGCACTGGGTTACTCTGACTACCCTTTAGGTAGACTACTACTTCCGACTTAGCTCTTCTTGTTTTTTTGGCCAAATAACCATCGTCTGGGCCTTGTCCGACAGTTATTGTTCTGTCGGAGACAAACTCTGCAACGCAGACACTCTCTGCCTTCGCCGAATCCTAGCACATGGAGATGCTAGGCTCGATCAGCACATCCCACACTCAATCTGACACTGAACATAAACAAAAACAAAAAGAACACTAACTATACAAACAGACCCATTCCACCGATTTTGAAGAAATCTTGTCAGTGGAATGGCTTAGTAACCCATCCGAATGACAAAATGGAACTAACTACAGTGACACGGTGAAAGAACACAAACAAAATAGGATCTTTTATTTATCTTGGGAACTTCTGCACTGAAAACAATTCTTCTACCTTCTTACTGTTATTCTACCACAAATCACACCCAATTCCTCTATTACTCCTCTTCTTCTGTTCACTGAACTGTTTATACATGTTCTTGTTCTTGACAGTTTGCATCGGTGGGAATGCCAACCATTCTACAACTATCAACCTATTTAGTTACAATGTGTTTGTTCTTCCACTACTAGACCCTACAACTTGTCCTATTCCACTCAGACTCACACGTGGCACTAGGCCTTACAATTGATCATGTAGACCTTATACAACTCCAAAACATCAAAAGAACATGAAATTAATTAAGGTATCTAGATGCCCCTGTACCATACTCCCGGGGTGTAAAAGAACTCAAATCCCTTGAGGAACCAAGTTGGAAATAGTAACCCCATGTTTGATGATGTCCTCTTCACTCATCCAGGTAGCATCTTCATCAGGCAAACCATGCCATTTGACCGGATATTGCTTGTAGGTTTTATGCCTGGTCTTCTTCTAAACTTTGGTGTCCAAAATACATTCTAGTTGCATAGGCTGACTCGGTGCAAGATCAGAAATCCATTCTGCATCCTCTACTTCTGTCACATCTGAACCAGCAACATTGTTTCCTCTAAATGGAAATAGGTTGGACACATTGAAAATGGGTGATATTGCAAAACCTGGAGGGAGTTCAATTTCGTATGCATTAGGCCCAAACTTGTGTACAATCTTACATGGACTTATCTTCTTCATAAGAAGCTTCGTGGGCTATCCCTTCGGAAGTCTTTCCTTCTTTAGATATGCCATCACCAAATCTCCTACTTTGTATTGGACATCCCTTTTCTTCTGATCAGCTCTCTCTTTGTATTTCCCTGTGTTCTTCTGTATAGTTCCTCTGATAGCATCATGGATATCTTTCATACTTACTGCAAAATCTTCTCCTTGTGCACTCTTTTTCTCCATGTTCTGGAGATCCCTGAGCTCCAAAATTCCCCTGGGATGAATCCCATATACAACTTCAAAAGGACACTTTCCTGTGCTCCTATTAACAGAATCATTATATACAAATTCTGCCTATGGGATGATCATATCCCATGCTTCTCCATGCTGTTGAGTCAAACACCTCAAAAGATTACCCAGTGATCTATTCACCACCTCAGTTTGTCCATCCGTCTGAGGGTGATATGCTGACGTGAAAGATAATTGGGTGCCTAATTTCTTCCACAATGTGCGCCAAAAATGTCCCACAAACTTGGGATCTTTGTCAGTAACAATATTCAATGGAAAACCATGAATTCTTACTATCTCCTTGAAGAAAAGACCAGCAATATGTGAAGCATCATTAGTACATTTACATGGCACAAAATGAGCCATTTTACTAAACCTGTCAACAACCACAAACACACTGTCAAATCCTCTTTGAGTCCGAGGAAGACCCAAAACAAAATCCATACTGATGCACTCCCATGGCCTTTGCGGAATTAGAAGTGGTTGATAGAGACCTGCATTTGATGAAGTCCCTTTTGCCTTCTGGAAAATGTTACAACCTTCCACAAATTTCCTGACATCTGTTTGCATCTTAGGCCAGAAGTAAAGCCTTCTCACTTGTTTCAATGTCTTGTCTAGTCCAAAATGACCTCCAAGACTATTGCAATGTTTCTCTTTTATGATGTTCTCCCTCATGGAATACCTAGGTACACATAGTTGGCTGCCTTTGAAAAGTAGCCCTTGCTGCAACAAATATTTAGAAAAATCAGAATGATAGGAATATGAAAACTGTGAACAAGCTGCATATATCTCCTTGAAGTCCTCATCATCCTGATACATATTCTTGAGAGAATCCACTCCCACACTTTGTAACTGGATTTCCTGTATAGTGCACACTCTTCTGCTCAGAGCATCTACCACCTTGTTAGCTTGTCCCTTCTTATGTTTGATGAAAAAAGTATACATCTGGAGTTGTTCGACCCACTTCATATGCCTGTGATTTAGTTTCTCCTACGAATTCAGAAAACTCAAAGCATGGTTGTCAGTATAAACAATGAATTCCTTGGGCAAGAGATAATGTCTCCATTTTTTCAATGCTTGCACCATTACATACAATTCTAGATCATATGTGGAATACTTCCTTTTAGCATCGTTCAGCTTCTCACTAAAGAAAGCAATAGGTCTGCCTTCCTGACTCAAGATAGCACCAATGGCAAGGTTACTGGCATCACATTCTATAGTGAACAACTTATTAAAATTAGGCAAAACCAAAATGGGTTTCTCTACTATTTTTTGTTTAAGAATCTCAAAAGATTCATCTACTGCTCTATTCCAAACAAACTTAATTTTCTATCCTCCTTTTATGGTATCCAGAATGGGTGTACAAACATGGCTGAATCCTCTTATGAATTTCCTATAAAAAGTTGCCAACCCATGAAAACTTCTCACATCACTTACTGTCCTAGGTGCTGGCCAAGACAGAATAGCCTTTACCTTTTCCGGATCCATTTTCAAATTACCTTGGGATATCACAAATCCCAGATATGTGAGTTCTTCCTTCATGAAGACACTCTTCTCCATATTAATCATCAGTTTCTCCTCATGTAGTTTCTTCAACACCTCTTCCAAATGCTGCAAATGTTCTTCCTTTGTCCTGCTGAAAATCAGAATATCGTCAAGATAGACAACAACAAATTTGCCAATAAAATCTTTCAATACCTTATTCATTAGACGCATGAAAATGCTTGGAGCATTGGACAGTCCAAATGGCATCACCACCCACTCATAAAGATCCTCATTAGTCTTAAAGGTTGTCTTCCATTCATCCCCTTGTCTAATCTTGATCTGATGGTATCCACTTTTGAGATCAATTTTAGAAAAGTACCAAGCTCCACCCAAACAATCCATGAGGTCCTCTATTCTAGGCATAGGAAACCTATATCTGATGGTGATCTTATTTATGGCTCTTGAATCAGTACATAACCTCCATTTTGCATCCTTCTTGGGAGCTAAAACTGTAGGTACAGCACACGGACTAAGACTTTTCTTCACCAAGCCCTTATCCAATAGTTCTTGAACTTGTTTAGCAATCTCCTCATTCTGATTAGGTGTCATTTTATAAGCTAGTTTATTTGGCAATGTGGATCCTGGGAATAAGTCAATCTGATGACTTATGTCTCTCATAGGGGGTAGTGTATTGGGTATATCCTCCACCATGATACTCTTATACTTGTCTAACAATTCCTGCACTTCCTTAGGGACTTTTTCCTTGCTATTTTTAGACAAATCAGAATTGTCTTTAGGTTTTAGAATCAGAGCATACCCCTAGGTTCCCTCTTCTTTTAGAGTATGGAGAAACTCTTTCCCACTCACTAACATGATACTTGATCCTACATTCTTATCTACACCCTCTTCTGGTAAAGGATCCATCTTATACTATCTACCATTCTTGGTGATAACAAAAGAATTGGATTTACCATCATGCTGGGCTTGTACATCATACTGCCAAGGTCTACCTAACACTAAATGGCATGCATCCATGGGAATTATATCACACAAAAGTTTATCCCCATATTCCCCTATCTGAAATTCTACCCAAGCTTGTTCATCAACCAAGACTTGTTGCCCTTTATTCAGCCAGGACACTTTGTATGGACTAACATGTGGCAATCTTTTCAAATTCAATTTCTCTACCATTTCTACTAAAACTAAATTTTTAGTTGAGCTAGAATCAACAATTACCTTACACCTTTTGCCAGAAACTTTACACAGAGTTTTGAATAGTGTCTTCCTCTACGGTGGTTCTTTGTTCTGTGGTACCTTCAGCATCATCCTTCTCATCATGAGATTCTCTCCATCTTGTGATGGAGCTGTGCTTCCCATAGATGAGTTCACACTCTAACAATCTTCTTCTTGAATCAGCTAGCTTCTTCTCTCTCCTCCACAAGAGCTTGAGGCTTTCTCCGAACACTTGCCTACTGTGTGCCCAATTTGGTTACAATTATAACATCTTCCCATGAAGACATTAGGACCTCTGCCTGGTCCACCAAATCTACCTCTTCCATTGGGTCTCCTTCCTCTGAAACCCCCTCTGGAACCAAATTCTCCACTATGTTCTTGTTGACTGAACTCCCCTTGATTCTTCTGGAACTGATTTCTGCCACCAAAACTATTTCTGCCTCTGAAGTTCCTTCCACCTCTGTCCCTATTCTGTTGTTCTCCTTTTCTTTTCTGCTTCTCTTCTACTCTCAGTGCCACTTGGAAGCATTTGTCCACAGTTTCTGGTGTCAAGAAGGTAATCTCATCTTGTATGCTATATTTCAGGCCATTAATATACTTGGCAATTCTTCCCTTTTCATCCTCAGCAAGCCCACACCTTAGAGACAATTTGTGAAATTCCTCTGTGTAGGTGGATACATCCATGTCCTTTTGTCTGAGGTTCTGCATTTTCCTGTATGTCTGCACTTCATAATCCATTAGTAGGAACTGAGCCTTGATCCTCTCTACCATCTGACTCCAGGATGAGATCATGCTCTTGACACTCTTCACCCTTTCTCCCTGGGTGTAGTTCCACCACGTGAGTGCAGCACCCTTCAATTTCATCTTTGCAAACTTGACTCTTCTATTCTCAGGTACCTCCTTGTACTTGAAGTAATTGTTCAAAGCCTTGACCCATTTGATGACTTCTTCTGCATCCATCTTTCCATTGAACATCAGAATCTCCATTCTTGATTCAGACAATTCCTTACCAAGTGATTTTATGGCCTCCAAAAATTGTTTCTGATCTGCAGATATATCTGTCTGTCCTAAGGTTGTTTCCTCTTCCCTGTCTTCTTCTTCTTCTTCATTAGATTCATCATCTGATTTCTTTCCTATCTTTAGTGCCTTCAACTCAGCCTGGAGTGTTTCCTTGATTCCAACCTTAACTCCAACCTTAATCATTTCTTCCATCTCTTGGAACTTTTTAAGCACTTCTGTTGTCATCCCCTTTGGAGGCATGGCACTGGTCTCTCCTTCTCTCTCTCTATCTAACATAAACATTCACAAATCTGTCACACATAGAATGTCCAAAGCTCTGATACCAAAATGATGCAGAGCGCATAGAGGAAGCGTCAAAAACTTAACAAAAGACTGTATATAATTCCGTCGACTTGTGATCACTGGTTTCCTTCAGCGTTGTTGCCGATCGCCTCTTGCATCCAACACAATGTATATGCGTAATGTATATTTTCAATATACATTTAGGAGATGCATTCTCCACATACATTCAGAACATGCATTCAGAAATTAACCGTTGACCTTCCTTGTATCTCACCCGATGTAATTTCGTGACATACACATGAACATACAACTGCGATATACTCACATAAAGTATATCCAGTGAAACAACACAAATCTTATGCCGATGCACTGGGTTACTCCAACTACCCTTCTGACTTAGTTCTTCTTGTTTTTCTAGCCAGACAACCATCATCTGGGCCTTCTCTGACAGTTATTGTTCTATCGGAGACAAACTTTGCAACGCAAACACTCTCTGCCTTTGCCAGATCCTAGCACATGGAGATGCTAGGCTCGATCAGCACATCCCACACTCGATCTGACACTGAACATAAACAAAAACAAAAAGAACACTAACTATACAAATAGACCCATTCCATCGATTTCAAAGAAATCTCATTGGTGGAATGGCTTAGTAACCCATCCGAATGACAAAAATGGAACTAACTATAGTGACACGGTGAAAGAACACAAACAAAATAGGATCTTTTATTTATCTTGGGAACTTTTGCACTTAAAACAATTCTTCTACCTTCTTACTGTTATTCTACCACAAATCACACCTAATTCCTTTATTACTCCTCTTCTTCTAGTCACTGAACTGTTTATACATGTTCTTGTTCTTGACAGTTTGCATCGGTGGGAATGCTAACCATTCTGCAACTGTCAACCTATTTAGTTACAATGTGTTTGCTCTTCCACTACCAGACCCTACAACTTGTCCTATTCCACTCGGACTCACACGTGGCACTAGGCCTTACAATTGATCATGTGGACCTTATACAAATCCAAAACATCAAAAGAACATGAAATTAATTAAGGTATCTAGGTGCCCCTGCACCAATTCTTATATGGCTCTAGCCATTTCATTATCAAATACATGGCACAATAGCACAATTTTCATGTGCAAATACCCTCATGGTCCCTCACACAAACATTATATATCAATCCTCTTTCGGGCTCTTAAACAATTATAATATATCAATGCCCTCTCAGTCTATTAAATAGTCATCATGAAACATTAACAGGGAAAGCTTCGACGGCATAAAAGATAGTCATAATCTTACCAACAACATGCGATAGTTCTTGCATACACAGCATGCATGGGTTACAGCCTCGAAGTTGGCCGAGTATGATCATAAAATGGCTACAAATTATAACATAAAGAAGGCACTTGTGGCCTCAAGAGCCTTTGATAATAGTTTAAACCCACACTAATGTCATAGAAATAAACATTAAAGTCACATAAGCCTTGCAGGCTAATAACATTAACTTATGGCAATTATAAGTCGACGCAATCGACATACTTTGTGTCAGCAGAGATATATAGAAATACCCTATTGAATTCAATTTGATAGTCCTCAAATTTCATACTTGTATGAGTAATAAAAAACGTGAATGGCTACTATTAAATAGATTTAAGTATGCACAAACGTAAAGCTCTCTCCCTCCCCATGCTACTGCTGTAGCAGTGCTTCTATTTAGGCACTCTAAATGGATTCTCTCCTTTCTCTTTTGACCCACACCAAAACAACACTAAAAAAAACCTTTCAGATTGGTATCACCAATACCTTTTGCATCCTTTCACAATTATTTGCATGTCCCCAGAGTTTGCCACCTCATGGGATCCAAGGATCCACACAGCCCATCATCAAACGAGTTTGCAAAATGGGCTTGAACATGGCTCCACTCAGTCTCCACTCTCCCTCTCTGCACTCCTCATGGTGGTGGTTGGCCGAGTGTCAATAGCTAAACAAGGATAATATAATATTAATATATATAATATGGATGCCAAGGTGATCAACCTCTAAGGAGGTTAAAACCTTTATAACACATAATTTTCCCTTACATGATAATAAGGATTATCAAATAACCACAATCTTATGCATTGTTAACATCATTAAAAAGATGGCACATCATTTAAATTTGATTTTGGGGTTGAGTACCACTCCCCCTTACATGGCCATGACAACCATAGGTAAAATATAAAAGTTATAATAATCAGAAATCTTAATATGAAAATTAATAAGGAATCAAGGGAGTTCTCGACAACTTGACGAGATAGTCAAATGACTCAAATGGACTTTCTACGAATATCATTTAGTCAAATCAGCATAGAAGGCATTGAGAAATATCAAATTGTCAATCAACACAAAAATAAAATGACTAACAAGGAGAGACACAACTCACTCTAACTTGCAAGGATTCTTAATGACAAAATTCAATACTTAGATGGGAATCCAACCTTTTTCCCAATGTAAATCTCTTCCTCCCAAATGATACTCTCCTTTTGTCTTCAAAGGAAGTTTATTTTTCCTAATCACACTCACCATCATAAGACCATGATTAGTGTATCATTATCTGATTCATAAATCATAATAATTAAATAATCATATCAACATGTAATCTCATGTCTAACTAACATTAGTTAGTATCCACATAATCAATGATTAAATCTGATATTTTTCACAAACATCTAATCATTAAACTATGGTTAATCATCCTGATTACCACACAAAAGTAAGATTAAGATAAATCAAAAGTTGAAGATGTAACATAGATTAATTTGATGCAAGTTTTGCTAGTCAAAGACTTACTTCTTTTTCACTAGCTTAGTTGCATTAAAGTAGTTAGTTGGTGAATGAACACTTGTATTCTTTGTCTTGTCTACTTATAGACATATGCTCTCCCCTCACACCTTAGGGTTATCTTGGGGATCAAAAGTCTATTTTTGGACCTTTTTCATTCTTTTAAGTGTTATCCTGAACGGGCTACTCACCTTGTGTATGCTCTCCCCTCACGCCTAGTGTGATCTTGGGTGATCAAAAGTAAAGGGTACTTTCTTTTTAGGAGGCCTAGTTGGGGATTTCATCACCCCAAGGGATGACCTCAACCACTTGTTTTGGTGTAGTATATAAGCATTGTAATTCAGAAGATAGCTTTAAAGGAAGGACCCTCTCGCCTCCAAGCAATAGACCTCCAAGACCCTTGGTTTTCTAAGACTTGAGTGGTTGAGCATCAGACAGTTGGGAAACCCCCGTTCATGGACTTGGGCCTCAAGTACCTTGTGTATGCTAGAGGACTACCCTAGAAGCTTGTAACTATCCTAGTTTAAGACCTTTCAACTATCATACCTTGTAGTACACCGCTGCAGAGGAGGGAAAGATGCTCATTGTACCGCTATATTTGAGATAGGCACTACCTTGAGCAAGACAAAAGTCTCCTTGGTAAGAGGGGTAAGGTGGTCCATGACCTTGCTTTCCCTATCTATCTAATCTATAGAACCTAAGGTATTAGTGGCCTGGGTGGGAATCCCAATTCACTTTGAGTTGGGATTGACCCACAACCACTTCGTGAGATCTACAAGGTATGATACTCCCACTTGACTAATGATATGATTGTTCATATGCTTGGTGTGTCTTCTTGTCGAAACCCATATAAGACAATTTATCCAAAGTCCACCTTGAGTTAAAGAACCCATTGTGTTTTCTTGTTTGATTTCTTTCTACTTTCCAAAAAACCTTATCAACTTGAATCCTTCAAAATCAAACATTTGAGCCTTTGAAATTAGATTATTTGACCTTTGAAAATCTAAAATTTTGACCCCAATATCCAAAAATTTCCAAAAGTGACCAAAACCCTAGTCAAAATCTAAGGATCATTCATTGATTTGCTTCATAAACTCTTTGTTTAGCACCATAAAATTCCCTCTCAGTGCCATTTTCTGTAGCACCATAAACCTATCAATCCATGCCATATTCCACTATTTTAACACCATCCTGAATTGTTTCAGTGCCATAATTCTAGGGATTTGTGTCATTTGCAGGCCATACCCTACATGTATCCTCTGGTCTATTTTGGGATCCTTGAACTTTGTCTAGCCTAAACACATGGTTACCTTGTCCAAATCATCAAAGTTAAAATCCGTCATTTTGAACCCAAACCCTTGATCATATTTTTCCATCCACAACCTTTGTCCAAGTCCACCCATATCATTTCATTTAGACCTTAGAGAAAAATCATTTTGATTATTGGACCCTTGACCATAGCTCATTCATCTCAAATCCAAAATCAATTGTTGAGTCCAACCTTTGTCCATATTTCCATCTCCAAATCTAGTCCAACCTTTTTCCATATTTCCATCTTCAAATCTAGTACTCCAACCTTTGTCCAACTTCCTTTGCAACATCCCATTTGACCTTAGAACAATATCATTTTGATACTTAATCTTGGGTCATACCTTATCCACCCATCAAATATTGTCTTCAACCTTTCACCTCATTTCATTAATCCCTTCATCCAAAACCCTAATCCAAAATCATTTATCCTCCATTATCCATTTGACCTTAGGAGAGAACATTTTGATTTTCATCCTTGGACCTTTTGCACACCTATTCCTAATTTCATTTGAACCCAAGTCATCTCAACTTTAGTCCAAGTCCAATCAATTTCATTTCCAGACATCCACCAACCTTACCCAAATCTTATCAACCCCATTCCAAATATCAAATCTACATTATCCAAAATCCAACATCAATATCCATAATCACATTTATCCATAATCCAAAATCAACCAACATCCAAAGCCATACCTCAAATCAATTTTGTGCAAGAACTAAGTCTAGATCTTATTATCCTCTAATTTATAGGGTACTTAAAACTTTGTCTACCTTAAGTGCTTCTATAAATTAGCCTTTATTAACCCTTGGAATAACTAATTTATGAGCCTAAACAACTCCTAAGTTGATATATTCTAAGGTATCCCATTTTACTTGGTGGTCATTATTCTACCCTCAAGTAAAATAATCCTTCCCTTTTTTCTTAAGGTCATTAGTCCACCTTGGGTAAGAAGGGACATCCTTTTATAATCCAAAGGTCTAGATTTATTCAAGCTCTCCTTTGATTTTAAAATCCTTTTCCAAACATCATCAAATTTATCCAACATCTTTAATCATCCAATCCTACCCATCCAAATCATCTAACGTTTTCCTTGGTTGATTATCATCCAAATAATCCTAAGTATACCTTAGTCATCCATTTCTAAGTCATCATCCATTTCAAATCCATCCTAAGGACATTCTTAAAATCCTCTTATCCATTTTCACCTTGGTCCAAGAAATCCTTTTGAGATTTAATCTCTAAGGTTATCATATAACCTTGATTCCAAAATCATTCCCAAATTTCTGAGGTCATAATCCACCCCATCCATCCTTTATTTTATCCTTTAACTTATCTATCCTTTTATGTTCAATAATTTTGAAAACCAATTCATCCATTTATTTTTGAGGTTTCATCTCTAAGTCTTTTCATCCAAAAACACCCTCATATCTCCATCATTTACCTCATCCTTAGGCTTAAAACTTTGAGTTTTATTTGTAGACATAAAAAATTGACCAGAGATCACATTTCCTATCCATCCTTAAGCCATCGCCCCATTATCGATCAAATTCCTAAAGTCAAAATATTTAATTAATTTTAATAAATTAATTAAATATTCCTTAATCTCGCTCATAAATAATAAATTAAAATTAATAAATTTAATTTATTATTTAATCTACCCTTAATCCTAAAGTTTAATTAATTAATTAATTCTTTTCATTTTCCACCTTACTGTGAATAATAAATTAAAATTTAATTTATTATTTACAATCCAAACCTAAATCCATTTACAAAACAAATGAAAACCCTAACTACTTTACCATTCACCAAACAAAAATCTATTCAACTGTTCAAACCAGTTTTACCCAAACATTATAAAACCAATTTCATTTTCAATTATCCACCCCCCCTGACAAATTTACAAATGAGTTATGCTAGTGTTTTGAGCAACCGCATTCTCTCAAAATTGGTAACATTTCATAGTATTTGCATTTTAATCTTTGATTTTTCTATAGTCTAGCTTTAATCTTGTGATGGAGTATTAAATATGAATTTAGGGTTCTGAAATATCTGTAATCCATTTGCAAATTCATATTTTATGTTACATAAACTGGTGAACCTGACGTGAACCCTCCTTCCTAATCTATTGCTTTGCAAGTGTTTTTGATGAGTTTGTGTAGGTTTCCTCTTGGATTAAATTTGAATCTACCATTGACTCCAGAGCACTTTGTAGGTGAAGAAAAATATATCACATCATGGGTTTCAGAAAAGTTGAATTTTTTTTTAGTTTTGAGCCCTTGCTGTGCATCTTTGCATTGAACTAGCTTTGTATATTTTACTGAACTTCTGGTTCTTAGTTTTTTTATCTGATGTTGGCCATTGTTCATTGCATAATTATTATCTTGTGTGGTATCAAAGTTCCATCTGCGGTTGTTGATCTAGATAATAATCTTCTTTTATAAGTATTCATCTTTTATTCATTGGTTAGAGAATTTACTGTGTCTCTTTGTTGCTATGGGCTTAAGGATCATTGGTTTCTTCCAAGGGATTCTATAGGATTATTCAATGGCTAATCCATTATGTCTCATGGATGAAGCTTTACCATTTAAATGTTCAATTGACAATTCTTCATAACTATTTCTTTTTGTTATTATTCTATTAATATTTTTTGTTAAAGGTTTCTTGTTTTGTTTTCTAGTGATTTCTGGTTTAGGGCTTCATCTGGTAGCTCAAATTATTCTTGGTTTTAAATGAAAATTTTCATCTGTTGTTAGCAGATACCGGTGCATGACAAAAAGGAGGAGATAGATGAAACAAAAACCTAACACTTGTACTCATTTGACGGAACATTAATATGATGGGATAAAAGTTTTTTTTAGCATGAATGCTTTCTTTTTACTGAGTGAAATAAATTTTTTAAACACTACAATGCTCACATATAAATGCCTATCGTCTAGTAGTAAAATGGCAAATCAACAATGAGATAGTTTTTTATATCTATTCATTATAGTGCCGAGAGTTTTCTTATGTCAAAAATAATTCACACCTGAAAGTTTTACTTAAAATCTTCCATTACTTCTATCAAGCATTTCTTGAACCTCCTGTGGATGCAACTGCTAGTAGGTTTGTTGTTTCTATTGGCATATTCTTTAAACCTCTTATAGGTGCAAATTCTATTGCCGCGGCTTCTTTGTGAATAGGAAAATTGTCTTAACTCTATAAAATTCATGCCAGAAGGTTTTCCAAAATCATTGATTGTCTCTATCGGTGTATCCTTTTAACCTTTTATTAGTTGTTTGTATAGGTAGGTGATTGTAAAATTGTCTCACACCACCCCAGCTTACAAGAATTGTCTCACGTTGTAAAAGTTATTCAAGCTGATTTTAATAGCATTAGTAAATTTCTCATGCCATAAAAAACAAAAAAAGGTTCGTTGTGGAATAGTTTCTAATCTTGCTAGTTGTTCCTATTGGTGTATTCATTTTCTAAACATTTTTGTCTTCAGTTGCAAAAGATTTCACGCGAAAATTTTTTCTAAGTTCGTCAGATGTTTCTACCAGCATTTCCTTTGTGCAGATTGAATTCAGGCTTTGTTCGATGCTTTGCCAGTGGAAGTTTATAAAGGTAGGTTGTTGAGATAGATATTATTTCAACAAGAAAGTTACACATATCCATTCATTTTTCCACACCCGTTTCATCTGGAGGCACATCAACTTAATTCGAAGTAGAAAATTTTGCTCTAATGTTTATTGTTGGATAGTGGCGGTAGCCTTTTGTTTCATGTTGAATGTTTTGTGTTAAGCCTCATTAATGTAGAAATAGGTAGTTACTATTTATAGTATTACTTTATGTTGATATTTATGCTTGACATCTTGCAAGTTTTTAACTGCCAGATTTAATAGTAATTCTAAGCACAACATTTATTGTAATATGTAAACATTTAACTGATTCCATGATGTTTAACACTCCTTCCAATACTATAAACATTGGTGGTTATTATCATAGTTAACATTGCACATGACTAGGAGAAATTTGCTAAACAGAGAATTTGTGAATTGCCAGAGTGCCTGTTTTAACCCTAGGAGGCTGTTTTGGTCAAATAATCATAACTTTCTTGTTTCTCATCGGATTTTCATGTTTTTGTAGGCATCAAAAAGAGAATTCAGAAAGCTTCACAAAAATACAATCATTTCCTTTAGATTCTACCCAAATTTGTAGGTATAATCATTTGAAATTTATACTTTCATTTTGCAAAGATCAAACATTTTCCTCTCGCAACACATTTAACATTTTGTGGGTTTTTGCAAGGTTCAATTGTCTTGTCCTAACATTTTCATTGCAGCGTTACACTTGTCAAAGACTATTTTGTAAACTACTAATAAGTGTGTTGCAGGTTTGATTGTCAAAGAATCTAATCTTGAAACATCATGTCTTCTTTTTATAGATTAGATCACATCATAAGAAAGGGTTAAAATTAACAAGTGTTTTCCATGTCTTGTGGTTTGCATTTTTGTCATTGAATGCGTATGCTCTTCTCTTGTGCCACTCAGCAATCTTGAGAATCAAAAGCATTCCTTTGAAATTTTGTATAATCACCCACATATTTGGATTTGGAATTAAAATGAACCCCATGCGAGTGTGAGGCAAAGGCATTGTGTATGCTCTCTCCTTGCGCTTTGTGCGATCTGGGAGATCAAAAACAATGTGTTTCTTTGCTCTTGTTACCCTTTAGAGTGGGCCTACTCTTGAGACACATCCACAAGGAGAACTCATTTATGACCCCAAGTAGTACTTTCATTCGGTCTACTATATAAATTGAGGATAAGGTGAAAGCCAAGTCTAACAGGTATTAGCACTCACCATATAGTGCTAGCTTGAAAGGAGGCGTACCTTAGTGTATATTAAACTCCTAGTAGGGTTAGTTAGAGCCTTAAGTGGCTTGCTAGATACTCGTGGGGTGCCAGTCCCCTAGATATTTACTAGAAACCTTTTGTATAGTAGCCAAAAACCGTCTATTTGTTGACGTAGAAGGGTAACCTTTGAAGCCACTTTGATTGCTGCGGTTCTTAGCTAAGATAACAGGGACAATCCTAAGGTTTGGTGGGGGGATGAGCCTGGAAAACCCAGAACTTGGTATGCATGAGAAGTGAGTGGTGTGGAGGAGGGGAACCAGTGCTACCAAGATCCTAGAGCTATCCGCTTTGAATAAGCATAGCTAGGGGACTCAGTAAGTATTGTCCTTTCCTAGCCTAGGATCGTGCATGTTTACAAGTGTTTGTAAAACATCAAGATATCATCAAAACAAAACAACCAATCTGATTGTTGTGTGTATTATATGATTGATGTGTGTGCTTGCCTGATCATCACCCTTAGACATTATTTTCATCCATTCATTTCAAATCATCATATTGTGTTTTCTAATCACCACTACAACTTGTCTCCTATATCATTAACTTGGCCTTCAAAATTGGAAACCTATCATCCTTTAGAGGACAAATTAAAAACAAAACTCATACTCCATGGAGGCCCTCCTAGCTATAATAATGATGAGAATTAGGTAGATCATGATGCATATTTTGATACCTATGAACCATATATCTCCCCATATTCACTTCCACCAACATCACTATCATCCCAAGAATATGAGGAAATACAAGAGCTTCAACGTATCTATGATTATCATTATCCACAAGAACATTCTTATCATCTTAACACAACCCAAGATTTTCCTTCCATGCCCTCAACCTCTCAAAACTATAATCCTACCCAGGTCTCAACCTTTACATCCATTAATCCCCAAGTCCTTCAGCTACAACAACAACTCATCCAATCACAACAAAAACTCGCTCAATCACTACAACAAGAGGTAAATCTTAGAGTTCAATTGGCACAACTATCACAATTGTCTTCCCAATTTCAACATCCTACCACATTAATACCCCAACTCTATAAGTCATCTCCATCCACCTCATACAAATCTTTATCACAACCAATCTACCACTAATATCAACCCAACACATTCATACCCAAAACCTATTTAACAATAACTTTACCTCAAACCTCATAGGTCCAAATCCCTACCCATGCTTCATCTTCACACATACCAAATCCCCTCACCTTATATCTTCAACAACAAATCCAAAAAAAACAAGCCCTCCTTCAACAACAACAAATATTAGCCCAAAAACCACAACCTTCATTTAATACATCATCCACCATACCTTTATCCATGCAACAACAACAAATTCCATCTAATTTAAATCCTAATCCATTGGTCCCCCAACCTTCTAATTCATCAATCCCTTCATTACCTTCACCACCATCATCCACACAACAACAACAAATTCAATCCAAATTCTATGAGTCATCCCCATCAACCAATCTCATGAATATTCCTCAATATCCATCTCAAAATCCTCCACAGCATGAGCATGAATTCGCAAGTCTTCTTAATGATACTCTTGACAAGGGAGATACCACCTCAAGTTCAAAATCATACACCAATCCATCTACTAGTCCTCCTCATCCATCCATCCCTATGGAACCTCCATCATATAATCCTTCCAACCTTCCAAATCCTAATCCATTAATCCAATCCCCACACTTAAATTCTAAACCATCAACTCTTCCTAAGCCCAATCCAAGTCTTGATCCTACCATAGCCAATCCTATCATCCCCGCACCTAACCCAAATCCCAATCCTATTATATCCAATCCTCTTATTCATCTATCTGATCCTAATCCCACTCTTATCACATCCAATCCCATTATCCCTCCATTGCATCCTAATCCTACACCTTCCACCCTCATTATCCATCCATTATATTGTCCATTTACCCATATACTAATGAAGGATGTGATCCATTGGGTACTAGCAAGGAATTAACCACTACCCTCATGCCATCAAATACCTATCATTGAAAATATCCAAGAACCCTTAAATGTCATGCCTCTTTCTCCTATTCCATCTTCTAGTCCACAAATTATCCAAGAAACTTCAAATGTTCTTGAAGATCCACCTACCATAAGCCCAATTCATTCCCCACCATACATTAAACCTATCCAAGAGACCTCCATTCCTATCCATACTCAAGATTTACGTCAAGAGTCAACTCTAAAGCGTGATCAATCTTGCTCCTTACCAAATCAAGATCAAAGCTCTTCCTTTCCACCTATTCATAACCTATATCTTTTCTATGATCAAGATATTATCTATGATCAAGAGCTTGTCACTCCTTCCACTCATGGTCCCAATACTATCCATGCTCAAGAAACTTCCACCAGTCCCATCCATTCTCCTTCAATCTATCATCCCACAACATCCACTTCCCTTGATGAGACGCTTGATCCCCACAAGTGCATAGATGATCAAATAAATACATTGGATCTTAAGCATAATGTTAATCAAGATCCTATTACTCCTTCACCATCTCATATTGATACCATTTCCAATCCACCATCATGTCCTATCATTCTTACTACCTTCCTAAATGAATGTTCTTCCCTAGGAGAGCAGCAACCTATATCTGCCACCTCACCTTCCTCATCCAATAAGGAACTTGTGTCTTGTATCCTCAAAAATAAGCATCCCATTGTGCATCGTATGTTCCAAAACATGAATTATCAAGGTAAAGGCTTAGGCCTTCATGAGCAAGGTAACCTGGAACCCATCCATGTCAAAGTCTCCCCAAAACCATATGGTATTGGTTATACACCCTAAGGTAAGCAATATCAAGATGTTTGTACCACATTTCCACCTCCTATATCCACTTCATCTAAGCCCAACCTAGGTGCACCTCATCGCACCCATAAAACATATGTTTCCATTCCTCCTCCATTATCCTACGAACCCAAAAAGCATGTGACCATTCATCTTCCTCCATCCACTTTACCTCCACTTCTTCCAACTCCAAACATCCCTCCATCTACCTTACCTCCTTTCCTTCCAACTCCTAATATTCCTATCCTCACATCCCCTTATCACTTTAACCATAAATCCATTAATCCCTCCATTCATACATCCCATTCCCATAAATCCCCTACAATTCCTAATCATGATACACAAATGCACACATCGAATAAACATGAAGCTATCCTAAACACCCCTATGGGATTCAAAAATAAAAACTTGGATGTCTCCACCCATAAAGCCAAAAATCCCAATAATACTCATGCCATATGGCACAAATGCAAAGAATCAAAGAAAAATCAAAATTTAAAAAGGCTACCCATGTCCACATCTCAAAAAGATAATTTCAATACCAAAATGATTTGGGTCCCCAAGCAAAAAGCATCTAGTTCAAATGAAGCATCCACAATCTTAAAATCCCAAACATCCCATTCCCCATCACAAAATCCTAAAATTCATAAGTCCATTTGGGTCCCTAAAGACCTAAATAGGCAAACCTCTAAGAGAACATCTCCATTACTCCCAAATCTTGGGTCAATGCAAGAAGTTGGGTCCACTTTTTGGCTAGAAAGTGGAAGTGTTTTCCCTGATTTTCAGAATTTGTCACATTTGACCTTAAAATTTGAAGTACTTAGAGATGGAATCTTTAAAACAGTCATTAAATATAAAATGTATTACTCGGAGTCTAGTTTCCAAATATGTATTTTTTTTCAATACCCAGATGATACAAATTGATTTTCAATAGGTATTTCTAAAAACCACTATTTAAAAGTCACTTTTTTTTAAGCATACCATGCACATGTACGGCCAACATAATTTGACCTAAATAAAATTATTTTTCAGAATCCTTTTGGGAAAAGATGTGTAGTACAGTGAAGTTTGATGAGGATATTTTTTTATAATTTTTTTAATTAATTTTTTATTAGGCCTAATTACTACTTTTGAAAACCCCTCGTGTACGGCCAACATAATTTGAGCAAAAAAAATCATAAAATAATTTTTTTTTTCATTGTGTAAAGAATGATGTGTAGATTGATGACATATTTTTTTTTTAAATTAAAAATTAAAAGTTATTAAAAAAATACAAACACCTGTCATTTCAAGTTTTTGGCCTAGTTTGCTCATAAATTAAATAATAAATAGAAGAACATGTCCAATAACAAAAAAAATTACATATTTGAAAACTAGACAATGTCATCTGTAATGGGTTTTCATTTTGTAAAAAAATTCAGAAAAAAAGGTCCTCGGCCATATAGGTAAACTCAATGTTTCTTCTTGTTTTGTACTTAGAAAAAAACTTGCATGTCCAAGGCTCAAGGTCGGCCAACCATGCCTATCCCGAGCCTAAAACTCAAGCAAAGGGAAGGGAAAAGGCGGTCGGTGATTTCAAATTTCATAGAACGGGTACCTGTTATAAAACAGGTACGCGTTACATAACGGGTACTCGTTATAAAACAGGTACCCGTTATGTTTTTAAGAATAGGTACCCGTTTTATAATGGGTACCTATTTTATAATGGGTACCCATTTCTATTATACTTGTTATTTCCCATATTAGGGAAAAATGTACTATTACTATATCCCTGCAACTTGCAAGTCTGATCAGTACAGCCCGACAACGACAATTTCTGCATTTTTTTACTTACAAGTGTTTTGTGGAATCTCTTGATAGGTCATATTCTATTCAGATTTTGAAAGGAGTCAATCATATGAACAATTCTGAAGTGAAATCAAGTGCATGAGCTATTTTCAAGAGCAATAAAGAAAGAAGGTTTTTGTTTTTACATCTACTTTTTACTTCAAAATCTATGGAACAAAGGATCTACATCTAATTCTACTTCAAAATTTCAAATAAGTATATCAATTATGAAATTTGATTAAGTATCAATTGTTATTTTATCAAGAGGGTTTGGTAATTATGAAATCAAATCAACATCGAAGAAAAAAACAAAGGAGGGTAATGACAACCTAAGAAATTAAAGCAAATAGAGAGAAAGAAACAAAAAGGCAAAGAGATAGAAGAGCAAGAATTCAAGAGATGAAGAATATTGAAGCATCTAGTTCCATGAGTATTGAAGAGAAAGACATTCAAGAGACTATAAATGATGGGATGAATGTAGATGATGCAAATGTGGAAATGGTGAATTTGGAAGAAAATGTGCCTATAGAAACAAATGCATGTATGTCTTCAAACCCAACTTTCGAAGATATGGAAAATGTGACTATACAAACAAATCCAAGTATGTCTTCAGAGCCAGCTTTCAATGATATGGAAAACATGACTATAGAAACAAATCTAGGTGTGTCTTTGGATCCAACTTTCAATGATATAGAAAACATGGCTATAGAAACAAATCCAGGTGTGTCTTTAGAGCCAACTTTCAATGATATGGAAAACACGACTATAGAAACAAATCCAGGTATGTCTTCAAACCCACCTATTGATGATATGAATGAGAATGATATCCCTTTTAGGAGTGAAAATGAAAATGTTTTATTTGAGATTGAAAGAAATGTCTTAGATAATCTTCCTAGTAAGATTTCTTGGAGGCAAATGAGAACTCATGCAAATAGATTATATAAAATATTTTTTTATAGAAAAAGTCTTGGATTTCAATGTCAACTTATGATGCAATTGATGAAGATGTGGAAATTATGAAAAGTAATGAAAAAGTTAGGCATTTTGTAAAACCTAAAAAAAAGATGAATCAATCAAACAAGTTTTATCTAGTGTTGCTAATGCTATTGATTCTATTGGTAAAAAGAGTCGATCTAAAGATAGCAATGCAGGATGAAGAGCTATAACAACTGTTTTAGTCAATAAATCATCTTCTAATAAAAGAATGATAAGTAAGACAAGTGAAATTCTAAAGATAAATCCTAAACTTTGAGAAGAGCAGCAAAGAGAAAAGAATCTATTAAAAAAGATCCAATTAACCAATGTTGGAGTTTTAGTGGTAGACTCCTAAGGTATGACATGAAATTAAATAGTGAAATCAAATCTTTAATTGAAAAATATTGGCATGATAATACAAGGGTATCATCTAATGTTAGAGATGTTTTAAAATTACGAGTGGGGTCTAAAATTCATGATCCTCATCCAAAACATCTATTAGACATGACTCAAATTGAATTATATAAAAAATTCTTAGATGATTTAGTGTTAGAACCATTTAATATTACCATAAGCCAAAGATCTTTCGAGAAATGTAAACCTTGGTATGTGAAAATTAATAAACAACGAATCTCTTGTTGTTGTAAAACTCATGTGCAATTTCATTATTATTATGATGTTTTTCGATATATACGCTCTACTTTGCATACTGATGAAATTATGCAAGAATGTGGTATTAATATGCCACCTCAAAAAATTGAGTTTGTAGTAGGTTTGTTTTGTGAAACATCTACTGGATACTTATTTTATTCAAAAGCATGCATTTCTGGATAATGCAATAGATGTGGCAACTTTCATTGTTAGGAGAATGTATGCATGAAAATATTTCACATGAATTTGGACAATAATTAGTGGATGTGAAAAGATTCAAGAATGTTGAATATTCTTTAAAAGATGGAAAAATTGGAAAGTGTTGTGAGTTAGTCACTGAAAAAATTTGTGTGCATGCATTCATCAAAGATTTTAAGGATAATATTGTATCCAAATATGTCAAACACTCCCAATATGCTCGGTGGCTTGATGGACAATTTCATTCATGTAAAAACATATTTCCAATTGGAACTATCCTATCAGTGGTTGACTTTGCAGAAAACTATACTCTTGCTCCACAAGAGGAAATTCAATCTCAGTATTATAATTTAGTGCAAGTGGCCATATTTGTTCATATTGTATACAGACATGTAGATGATAGTACAGAAGATAATAGAAAAATTTTGAGGGAGTATCATTTATATTTGAGTGATAACCGGTTACAGTCTTCAGAGTTTGTATAATATTGTTTCACAAAATTTTATGAAAGTTTAAAAGAAAGAGGAATCTAGATGGCACAACATTTCATATGGTCAGATAATTGTATAGGGCAATTCAAAAATGCAAGAATGTTTTATTGGCTATGTAGGGCTCACAAAGAAAAAAATATCCAACATATGTGGAGTTTTTTGAAGCTAGACATGGTAAAGGAGAACATGATAGAGCTGGAGCATGTGTGAAAAGACCTCTTGCTAGAGAGCAACTAAAATTTGAGGATGCAGCCAAATTTAGAGATGCACGTGCAATTGTGGATTGTTGTAATGAAAAATTATCTACATGATCAAGTGAGAACTCTACAATTCGATGATTCTTTTAGTTAGTTGAAGAAGAGAATATTACAACTCGACTTGATTGTGAGACAATAACTGGATCAACAAAATGGCATTTATTTAAGAGTTTAAATGCAAGCACATGGACTATATGGACTAGGGAGCTTGCATGTTTTTGTCAATTTTGTATTACAGGTGATTGGGGAGCATGTGAAAATAAAGAATGGATTGAAGAATGGAAACAAAGATCCTTGTCACCTATAGAAACACAAGATCAACTTGAAACAACAATTGAAGATGATAATCAAATGTTTGCATCAGATGACTATGATCGTGTTTCAGACCTTGTACAAGAAGGTACTTTTATTTTCAATATTTTGTTATTGCCATTTTTTTGTACATCTATATATAATTAATTATAAATATATGCATGTACAAATTTATGTGATTTAGATACATGTCACAGTTTATTGTTCTTACATAATTTTTTTTGTAGGACATGTGTATGCTATTGTTGCACCTGAGGGCAATAAAGAGGAAACTGAGTATTGGTTGGCTCAATGTGTTGAGACAAAACAAAAATTGTTACATCCTAGAGTAGATGATGATAACATGGAGTATCCATCAGGTTATGTGGTTGTTGTTGGCACTTGGCTACGAAAATATCTAATAAGAAGGAATGGTTTGCCTACATTTGAAGATTATGAAACACATAAGAAGATCATACACTACTCACATTTGGTTGTGGAAACAAATATAAAACTAGTTAGATATCAAGGCAAACCTTCTAATAAATAGTTATAGACACTTTCGATGGAAGAACATGAGTAAATTATAGATGTATTACAAAAAAATGAGGATGCAGATGGTACAATGGAATAAATTTTCAGGTATGTAACCCATACTCTTACATCTCCTAAATCCATCCTCTTAAATATATCCTATAATGTTATCTAGTTACATGTAATGCATCAATGTTTTGTCTTTTTGGTATATAAATTCTTTCATTCTCATTTCAGCTTCTATATTATTCCCCTTGTCTTAAATTTTGTATCAACTCATGTAAATATATAGTTAATTTACTTGTACATTTGAACATTACTTTTGCAGGTGTACCCTCGACAAGTAGTCAAATTTGCATGATTTTCAATAGAAGTTTTCCCCATACAAGTATGTGAGATCATTTTTGCAGTCTTCAACTAAAAGTGAATGCAAATTAGGTAATTGTCTATACTTACATTATAGCTTTCACATTCAACATGTTATCTAGTTACATAATGCATCAATGTGTTGTGTTTTTGGTATATAAATTCTTTCATTCTCATTTCACCTTCTATATTATTCCCCTTGTCTTAAATTTTGTATCAACTCATGTAAATATATAGTTAATTTACTTGTACATTTGAACATTACTTTTTATAGGTGTACCCTAGACAAGTAGTCAAATTTGCATGATTGTCAATAGAAGTTTTCACCATACAAGTATGTGAGGTGATTTTTGTAGTCTTCAACTAAAAGTGAATGCAAATTAGGTAATTGTATATACTTACATTATGGATTTCACATTCAACATGTTATCTAGTTACATAATGCATCAATGTGTTGTGTTTTTGGTATATAAATTCTTTCATTCTCATTTCACTTTCTATATTATTCCCCTTGTCTTAAATTTTGTATTGACTCATGTAAATATATAGTTAATTTACTTGTACATTTGAACATTACTTTTTGCAGGTGTACCCTAGACAAGTAGTCAAATTTACATGATTATTAATAGAAGTTTTCACCATACAAGTATGTGAGGTCAATTTTATAGTCTTCAACTAAAAGTGAATGCAAATTAGGTAGTTATATATATATATATATATATATATATATATATATATATATATATATATATACTCATATATTTCTCATCCATCCTCTAAAGACACCCACTTGTACATCCCCTTAATTCATCCTCTTAGCTCCCCTTAAGCCATCAAATTTTATCTTATACTTTGTAAATTGACTCGTGTACATCTCTCCAAGTAAGCTATCCTCTTTTGTATCCCCTTAAGACATCCTCTTCTAGCTCCCCTTTTAATTAATCCTCTTATACATCCCCTAAAGCCATCCTCTTATGTATCCCCTTAAGACTTCCTCTTAGCTCCCCTTAAGCCATCGTCTTACATCCTCTTTTGTGTTATCTAGTTACATATTGCATTAATATTTTGTGTTTTTGGTACATATTCTTTCATTCTCATTTACATTCATTATTTCTTGCAGGTTTATCCTACAAGTAGATTTTTCCATGATTGCCACTACAAGATTTCATCATAATGTAAATGGTAGATCAATTTTGTAGTCATGTCAAACTAATAACATGGACCTATAAGCTAATTGTATAGATATAATCATATGTTTAATAATGGACCTATTTTTTGTTTTGAGACTCTTTTTATGATCTATGTATTTAATTTTCAAGGATTGAATATTATTTTATGATTGCCACAAATGATATTAGTATAGAGGTTCAATAAATATATAGTTTGTATTTTTCCTATCATTTTTGTACCCACTTTAGCTATGTTTTGAGATGTGTTGATTTAGAATTTATTTTATATTATTTAAATGCACAAAAGTTGAAAAGACTTGTATAGAACCTATCCATCTACTCACTCTAACTCTCATTCATTCATGATTGTGTAGTAGTGTCATGATAGTTAAAGGGAAATAGTCCTAGGATAGTTTGCATATTTGAAATGGTTTAACATCACCTCTATGAATTCCATAGTCCTCCTCTATATCCTTCAATCATTGTCTTGAATAGTCTAATGCTATGCTATCACCAATAAATATGGGATTGTGCTATCATACTACCTAGGTGTAGTCATAAGTATCATGGTATGGATTGAGGCATTGGTGTTGTAGAATTATTTATGACTGCTAAGGTAATAATGAGGGTTATCATGCATAGGTAAGGTAGTAAATAGTCATTATTTCAAACTAAATAACTACCATAAAGGTTACTCATTGTCATAGCAAAGAGAAGATTATTGTCATGCATGAAGATTATTGCCATATCCAATCTAGACTATCATAAATCATTGAGATGTTCTCATGAGAGCAATTCAAATCTAAAAATCAGTCATAATGAGGTTATATCATCTAAAGTCCATTGCAAAAATCCATATGACAATAATAAAACAAATAAGATAGTCATGAAACAAATAGGACACTCATGAAACAATAAAGTAATCATGTTAGTCAAGAGGTTTTCACAATGATTGATGATCTTATATCATTCTAAATGGTCATATGCTAGTTAGATAGACATGTATTTATGGCAACAAGTGGCCTTCATGAAATTCATAAGAGGCTACCAAACCAATTATAGGATTGTCCTAATGAAACAAGAGAGGACTGTAAAATGCATAAGTGGTCATCCAAACACCTATATAATTGTCATAACAATCCCTAATAGCCACTTGCCTTCATGACCAATCAAATATGTTATTAAGAACTTGAAGATAATCCCTAATACCCACTCAATAGAACTACTAAGAGAATGGACAATCAAACCAAGATAAGAATCTACATAGCAAAAGGAATCTCAAAAATGAAATAATTCCCTAGCACTAGAAACATTCTGAGTAATCATTATAAGGGATTAATACACCAACATTATCAACCAATAAGGTATAAAAGAGAAGATCTCAAGAGAATGTATAAATAGAAGAAGAGATCACTTGGAGAAGGCTACTAAAGCTAAACACATGAAACTGGAAGTTCTAGAAAGAGCGGAAAATCGATTGTCAAAAATAGGAAAAATGAAAGGGCCTTGATAAGGTATATACTATCTATTCAAAAATTTGAAAAAATTATCTACACATTAGATATTCACATGTACATATGAGAATCCATCAAAGCATAATTGAAAGTGGATTTTTTTAAGATGTATTAGTTGCAAGTGCTACTTCTGATCACCACAACCCTTACAAGGAATTATGCACAAAATCTCTCTTGAATAATTTCAAATTATGATAATTTTTTTGTAGCTTATATTGTGTGGATAATATTTGAATTTCCTTCTAGTTTCTTCTAAAGAGTTAGTTTCTCTACAAGAATTGAATGCTTCATTTGAATCATGTTTTGAATGTTTTTTTAAGGAAGATTTTGTTTGGACACTATCAAAGTGAGCCTAACATCCTTATCATTTTATCATATTTTGCAATTCACTTTACCATATGTAGCAAATTGGACTAGGTATGTTACCTTATGAAGAAGATTAGTCCAAATTTTGTATTAAATTGTTCACATAGTGGGTTGAGCCTTACACCGTTGTATTTTGTAGGTTGTTTCAACTTTTGAAGAAAATTGTAATAGGTGCACTTATCTTTTGAAGAAAATCACTCTAGCTATTGCATTGGATTGCACACATCTCATTTTATTGCCAAATTAATTGTTGTATTATAGAGTATGTATGCTTGTGTACACTAGACTATTAGAGTGAATGACCTTACTTTTTGATTATGCATGCATCTACAAGAACCCCATCTTTAGTTCCAACATTGTTGCTACTATAACTATGAAGTCTACTTTAACACATACATGAAGGGAAATGCAAGGTTTATCCTAGGTAAATTACCTTGTTATAAAGTGCCCTGAATTTTGGCTCAAGTTTTGCTAGAGAATGTCCTAAGTTTTATGAAGTTTGACCAAATTTTGTACAAGCAAAACAACTTTTTCATCTTTCTTCTACTGGTAGTAGTGTATTTGAAGTTGGAAGAGCAATTGGAATCTATTAAAGTATGAAATATTGGAAAATATAATAGACTTCAAAATTAGAGAATCCTTTTGCACATACATTGCAACCCTTGTATCTATGCTAAATGACATGCAAATAATTGTCCCATTTCACACTCCTCTTATGAGAAATGCAAAGATCATGGACTATTATGTGATTAACTACAATAGTCTAGCAATTAGTTTGAAAAGGAAACAAAATGAAAATGTACAACTAACAACCCAAAAGATTCCAAAATGATTGCCAAATGTCACTAAAGAAGAGTGAATTGCAATATGAATGATTAGGAGTAGCAACTAGAAGTTCTACTCAAAACGTGTTTGAAGAACAAATAAAAAACTTGTGGATCATCAACTGTCACATTATAAACTCACATAAAAAATTATTTTGTTGCTTCACCATTGGATGGGCACTTTTTTGTCCTTTTTAACTAATGCAAATTGATTTATGATTATTATTCAATCCAATCACACAATTAAATTTTAACATTTTCTAACAAAAATAAATAAATGAAAAATAAAAACTTTCAAGAAAATAATTAATTTTTCATAATTAGTCACTCATTAAAATTGAATTGAAAGATAAACTAATCCATTATTATTATCATAATTAAATTCTCCTCTCATATCCCAAATTTAGACATAATCTATTAGATAATTATAACACCAAACTTATCTATTAGATAATTGTAACACCAAACCTATCTATTCCACTATGTAAATTAACTTAATTTAGGTTTGTGAGGTGATGTACTAGAATTTTGAATTTTGAATATAAATATAAATGAAAACATTTAATTAATTTTGGCAGTTAATAGATTGTTCACTATTTCAGTTATAACTATTGAACCATAATGCATAATCACTTCTTAAATTAAAAAATGTAGTAGAGAGAAATCTTCTAACATGTCTCAATTAAATAATTTATAATCTAGAAGTGAACAATGAAGCATATTTAACATATTATCTAACATACTAAAATGTTCAAGCATATAGTCAATAATATATACATGTAGATCTATCTAGATAAGTCCATGAAATACTATAAAATATAGGTAGGACCCATGAAATGTGTACTAAAACATCTACTCATAGTCAGTATATAAATAAATACAAATCATAGTTCATGAAATACTGAAATATATCTAGAAGTACATGTAATAGTAAGTTTGACATAAATAGTCAAAGTCCTAGCATGACATATATAAAAAATAATGCACATCATACAGTTCAGTCTATGAAATAAATATCTATGTCAGGTATGATCATCACTCAAGTTCAAATCTAAAAGAGGCCTCTTTCTTCCTCATGAAATAGATGGATCTACCTCATGCTATACACAAGAGAAAGAAACTTGCAATCAGATTTAAATTTTTAAAAAATGACACATACATGTGCTTCTGAAATGTAAATTTCATTTGATTGAAGATTTAATTTAATTTATAAAATACTCATATTAAATATTTAAATCTAGACTTTAATGTATGATTAAATTACCATATGATGTTGGTCATCTCGTCGCACATTCTGTTGCCCAAGTGATCGTAAAGCATCAGGTGCTAATTCCTGGCTATTCAAATTTAAAACACTCAAGAATTAGGTTACCATCCAAATTTAATTTAATTTATAAAAAATATGAAATTAAATATTTAAATGTAGGCTTTAGAGTGTGCATTTAAATTACCATGCAATCATGTCCATCTACTCCCACATTTTATTGTCCAGGTGGTATAGTTGTTTCATCTTCTTGACCAAAAGTTTGACCTGCTAATTCCTAGAATTTCAAATAAAGCAAGTTTGAAATAAGTTAGAATTTATTTAGCATATAAAGACCTAGAAATTGCACATAGAAAATTTAGTAAAGTTTAGGACCTCAAAATGTGTGGATGGCTCATGAAATTGTCCATGACTAGCAACCTAACCAATAGTCACACTCCTATCATCCTGCACTTACATATATATGGGTGCATATATAAATTTATATAAACTCAAAAAAGAAACTTAGTACAATTTAGTACAATTTTTTAAAATAAACACCAGGGAATACTCAGGCATAACAGCTGACGATGGAGGATCAGTGCAAGAAACACCTAAGCCACGTGGTCAGTTAGACATGGGAACTACCATGTGACCTAAGCCTCGTTGCAACAGTAGTGTTTCACATACATTTACATATAGTTATTTATTTATTTATACACTTGTTAATTTAAAATATAATATTGATAAGTTTCAAGAAGAAAATTTAAACTAGAATTAGATACATATGGTTTTAGGGTTAAGATATATTGGTTTACCCCGTATGGTGTGCCAATCTCTATAGCTGTCGATGCAAAACTCAATGTATCAAATCGTGATGTGGCCCTAGAGTGACTTGAGATCTGTACAACAAATAGTTCACAATTATATATTAATTCATTCAATTATTTATATAAATTTTGATACGTTCAAATTATGCACTTGAAATATTTAATAAAATGTGGTCAATGTACATGTGTAGGATTATCATCTAAATATAGTAGATCCAAGTATGACTCCACTTCTGTTGCAGCTGCATCTGATGTGGATGTAGGAGTAGGACCATAACATGGTTGATTGTAATTTGTACACAAATGTGCCCCTAACATGCCTAAGGCTCTATGATGAGATGCATCGACTCCTCCATGATGCTCTCCACCACTAAATTCATCTGCCATGTGGGCAACTTATTCGATGAGATTGCTTGAGAATCTACTCAATGCTCCCAATGTTGACAACACTGCCTGGTGTTGAATGGGTGCAAGAATTGTGGGCAAAACAGGAGCAACCATAGGAGCAGAAGGAACGGGTCGATTGGGGTCAACTTGTGCTCCTAGTCTATGTTGTGGCATGCCATGACCAACACCTTGAAATTCTCTCATATCAAAATAATTGGGTTTTTGACCCAATTGAAACTCCGCCCATAATTTTCTTAAAAAATACAGTGGTACCTCATAATTAGCATGTGGTGGGTGATCAAACACCATCCACCACCGATCCCAAAAACATCTCGAAATCACCTCATGCCTACACCACTTAATTGATATTCTTTTTTTTTCTTGCATCTATAGGTTGATTAGTTTTTGGGTGACCAAAAAATGGGGCTAATGTTTGTTTTGTTATGTGGAGATCATGGATGTCCTTATATGAAAGACCATCCGCATAGAATTTCCTCCTCTCCTCCCACCAAAGGTGAAATCTATTTAGGTCTGCATCGATAGACCTAATAGAATCAATAATGGTTTGCATCGAAGATGCAAACCGAACCACATGAGGAGGCATCAAGTGAGGTTGATTATTAATCAAATTAATGTTTTCCTCAATTGCATTAATATTTTCATTAATGCTTTGCCACAATTGGGCCTCATCAAGTGGAGGGGGTGGGGGGGTTTGAGGTGGAGGGGGTGGGGGGTTTTCACAAAGAATGTCATCTATTAAAAATTCATCTAGACTCTCGTCATCCATTAGATGTCTCCTACAAATTTCCAAATATATCCATATGAAAAACTTACAAATGTATAATTTCACAAATATATACATATTGAAAATTTACAAAAAAAATATCTATAAATTTAAACTTAATCTAATAGATCTATAAATGAAAGTTTAAAATATCCATGAATTTAGAGAGCAAGTAATACTTGAAAATTAAACATGCACAAGTTTATCATATAATATGATCAAATGATGATGCCTCAACCCTAAATATATCTTGTATACCCTTATTTAATCTATCTTCTCAAACACATCTCCCACGCATAGTTTATCATTGTCATTGAAAATCAAAGGACTTCAAAAAGAAGCCAACAACTTATTAAAAGGTCATGCACCTACTGCTTGAATAAAACTACTCTACTATTAAAATAATGAGATTGATATTTCATGAGATGTACGAGTTCTAATGCTTGGTTTAACCCTGTATCTCTTCCATTCAATTACACCACCATTTTCCTAAGTGATTGATTTATCTTCACAATTTGAACAACCATGATAATCTTGTGAAGGAAAGATTTTGGAAGGACAAAGGTGGCTTTTTCACATAAGATGGGGTTAGCACAATATTAATGGTTTTGCAAGGGGGATAAATTAAAGGGAAATTAAAGGTAGGGTTAGGACATTGAATAGGGATAAAAATTAGATGAAAATGGACATATAGAAACTCTAAATGTAAGACCATGGGAACAACATAGGAAAGGGGAACATGGATGGCTAGGGGTGATTTAGGCTAAGAAAAAGGGGCCAAAATGACAGAAGACACACACAAACATGTTAAGGTTGATATGGACACAAAAACATAATAAGGAATTTGTAGGGTGTACATTAATTTCATTATAACATGCATATGCATGCTTGTGTACATCTTATTGTGAGGTCTTGTAGGTTTATTCATGGTTTCTAAGAACTTATTCATATTTCTTCATTTCTTTTTAATTATCTTGTTAGAGAGACCTCAAGGATCACCCTCCAAGGTTCTGTAAATCTTGAAAAAGAAGAGGGGTTACCATACCCTATGACTTGGCTCAAAATTGTTCTCTCCTTGTCGATGTTTCATATTCTCTACTTGAGATATTTTATTCCCCTTTTCTTAGTTTGAGTAATATTTCTAGAAGAGAGGGATTATATTTTTAGTAGCAAACAAAATCTAAAGATACATCAAATTTACATGCTTTTGTGGGAGAAATACATACACAAGACAACTTGAATCTCATTAAGACAAATGTTTGGACTAAAAGCCTAATCAAACAAACATGAATCCCCAGTGTATAATATTTCCAATCACTTGTCAATGTAGGGTTTACCAAAGCAATAAGGCACATAAGAAACATAAAAATTTGCACTTTGGGGCATGGGCCAACAACCTCCTAGGTCTAACCCCATGCAACTAGTAATATGAAAGGGCTCATCACTAAAGATTAGACTAGGCTAGTAATGACATGATAGATGGGTACGCATGGAGATGAGTTAATAAATTTTGAAGAATGTATTTCTTTTCAATGTGGCTCATGGTAAGCTAACTCTTTGGAACTCAACATTTGATGAATGAAAACATGAAAGATCCACCTACAAGCCTATAGGAATCAAAAGTGGGATTTGATATTAGGAAAGTGGGATGAGAAATACAAGCATGGACAAATCATGGAATTCTACACAACATAAGATAATAGAAATGTGGATAATGAAAGTTACAAAATACAAGAATAATGTGACTAGGTCTATGAAATTGCTATAGGCAAGAAGGTGAGGGTAGACAAGAGAAAAATATACTATGAAAAATATGAGAAGATATGAGTAGGACATATGATGGAATATAAAACATGGAAATACAAGTAGGATATATATATTACCAAAAGGGATTTATCAATATCAACAAAATCTATTCCTTCTAGAATGCATAAATGAAGGGTACATCACTAGGTACATCTATGGCCATGTGATAGAGTCTTAGTGAGGAGATGAGAATTGATAATGTAATAGAAGATGGTCATAATATACATATATCATGTGGAAATCTATGATAGTAAGATACATGTATGAGTCATAGGGGGATCAATAACACTATATAAAGAGAATTATGATAGCAATCATAACAATAAGATATGATGATAGAGATAAATAGGAGAGGAATAAATGACTTATTATGGCATAGATGATATAAATAATGAATGTATAATATGTATAAGAAAGATGTATATAGACAATAAGAGATGATTGAGATAGGAGATGGGGGTACAAAAAAGAGGCAAATAGAGAGGTGCAATGATCTACTATAGGATATATGGGAAATGAAAACAAAGGGTTCTGGTGCTCGATGGAGTCAATCCTAATAATACATAAAATGGTACTATGAATATAGACTCATCATTGTCTAGAACAACACAACCATGGGGAAGAAAACTGTAGGATAAAAAAACAATATATGACAAGGGCTAAAGTGGATAAATGTGTTATATTTAGGTCAACATGAAGAGGTCCCTAATGCTTTGCATCCTCCTTAAACATGTTCAAGGAAGGATAGGGATAATAAGTACAAAGAAGAATCAAGGTAATAAACAAATAGAGGAAAGAAAATGAGTACCAAAAAACACATCATACGCTATTCCCCAAGTGTTGGTATGTATAATAGCTCATCCACATAACAAGGAACAATAAACACAAACATAAGAATAAGGATGAGAGAAGATATGTACAAAAGTAGGGTAGAGAAAGAGGCATCTAAGGATCACAACCAAGTGGGACTTTATTAGCCATAAGATCATCATGCTCTAAATCAATATTTAAAGATGTTGTCAAACTAGCTATCTATGTCAACACAAGCAGTAAAGATGGATGAAAATGGTGGATTGTGGGAAAGACTATCAAGCATACTATCAGGTATTGGTGGAACAATGTGTAGTGTGGATGATGTCTCAACAATGGTGGTTGCAATGGAATTAATAGGAGGAAAAGAATGCTCAAAGCGAAGAGAATCTAAGAGATGGAGAACTGTGTAGTCAATGGGCATGGCATGGGATTCAAATGAAACTATGGGATCCTCAAAAGCAATAACAGTTGTACAGGTCATAAATGGAATACTAGTAAATGATGATGAAGATATATAGTAAAGTAATTATAAGATATTTTTATTAGTAGTTTGCATTTTTAGGAGGATGGAAGAGTGGCTTGTTTGGAATTTCAAGTCAATTCAATATAAAATTTTGTTTGACCACAAGAATTTAGTTCATAAAGCTTCTTTTGAATGCTATTACGTTCCCGTTAGAAGTCATTGAAAAGTTGAATGCATTCGAATAATACTCACACATAGTTAAATATTTATAATTTGGTTTTTTAGGGTTTATAGTTTAGGTTTTTAGGGTTTGCAATACAACATGGTTTTAGGGTTTATAATTTGGTTTTTTAGGGTTTATAGTTTAGGTTTTTAGGGTTTGTAGTACAACATGGTTTTAGGGTTTATCAAAACATACAATCACAAAAAAAACATAAAAAACAAGTTAAAAACTAGCAAACAACCAACCTGGAGGAGCTTAGTAGTGATGAGGTGGTGAGAGGAGGTGACAAGGAAAAAAAAACTCTGGAGTTGTGCTGGTAGGGCCTTCAACAACGTGTACCCATTCTTTGGTTGTTGTTGTAGCTGTCAGCGTCGCTGGAGGTGGAAGAAAATGAGCTCACAGGGCTATTTTTTAAAAATATATACATTTTGAAAATGGGTACCCATGGAATAACGGGTACTCATTTAGTAATACGCACCCGAAGTTAAATGGGTACTAGTTTAGGTTCAGGTGCCCATTCCTAAACGGGTACCCATTTCTTTGAAAACAGGTACGTGTTCCTGTTGGGAATTTTTTTCCCTGCATGACTTCCAATACATGTGGACCGAGTTTCTTGCTTTTACCCTCCCCCTTCCCATAAAAAGTTTCAAAATCCAATTCGGTGTCTGCAACTGTTGGTCTTGGTTCCCTTCCACTCCACAACATTCCCACATACCTCCATCTCCCCATCTTCCATCTACTATCCTACTTATTTCTTCCATCATGTCCCTATGGTCCATGCTTTTGTATAAGTCCTTTATATATCTCTTTATCTCCATCCTACTCCACTATCCTTCCATCATCATCAACATCATAATCAACTATCCCCTATCCATCCAAAAAGGAAATGGAGGGAAGGAGGTGGAGTTATGCTAATTAAACTTTGAGCAACCTGATGTTTGATATAGCACTTGACATTATGCACCAAGGTATAAAGACTAAGGTGACGATGTCATGTGCCCCAGTGTAATACAACCTTGTCTAACATATGAGGAAGTAAACTTAGAGCATTAAAGTTCTAATGCACAAAATGTATGATATGACCTTAAATGTAAAGGATAATGCAAAAAGATATTCTAACATACACAAGATACGAATGTGATTCAAATGCAAGATGAAATGATGACACACACAAGCAAGCAAGCAAGCATGCACAAATGATTCAAAAACAAACAAAACTTGCCCTGTTTAAGTTGAAAATTGATGATCAATGGGATTGATTAATACTGATAATGATTGATGATTGATTGATAGAGTTGTTGATGTGGGAACAATTTATCCCAAGAACAACATGAGGATTGTGTTGTTGATATAGGAATGATATATCCCGAAAACAACACTAGGATTGGGAATGATATATCCCATTGATGATGATGATGATTGATAGCATTGTTGATGTGGGAATGATTTATCCTAAGAACAACGTGAGGATTGTGTTGTTGATATGGGAACAATATATCCCAAGAACAACACTAGGATTGTGTTGTTGATATGGGAACGATATATCCTGAGAACAATACTAGGATTGTGTTGTTGATATAGGAATGATTTATCCCGAGAACAACAGTAGGATTGTATGCAACAATATAAATTTCTATCAAAAAGGTGAGAAACTATTGCAAAACCCTAGAAACTTATATCAAATGCACCACCAAATAGATAAAAAGATATAATAAAATAAATGTTACCAAATACTCTTTAAAATGTGGTTGCTCAAATTATAGCATAACTCTGATATAATTTTTGGCCAGGGTTGATAATTGAAAATGATTTTATTTTTATAATGTTTGGGACGGTTTTAAAAGTGGTTCGAATGGTTAAACAAATTTTTGGAATGATAAAAGGTGGTTAGGGTTATGGTAACGGGTTACTATTCTTTTTTTTTGGTAAATGGGATTAGGTTTAGGTTAATAATAAATTAAAGTTGTTAAATTTAATTTATTATTAACAAGACGGGAAATGGGAAGAAAGGGAGGATTTAATTAATTTATGTAATTAATTAAATCTCATGCAAAAGGATATGGTAAGTAAATAATAAATTAATTGTTTTAATTTTAATTTATTATTTATGGAAAATGGTGACAAAAGGTAAACTAGGGAATAATTAGGAGATGAATAGGAATGTGTTGTGTGGTCAATTTTTTATGTCTACATTTTTCCCCTCTTTGAGATGATGTTACGAAGCAATGTCATTTCAAAGAAGACTAAAACATAGGTTGGAATGGATTTCAGGTAGGCTTTGAGCTTAGGTGGAAAAGTTGATAGTTTAAACTATAAGTGTGTTGGGGATTGGCTTAATGGATTAGGATTTGGAAGGAGGGGAGATAAAGTAGATGGAGGGATGTTAGGAGTTGGAAGAAGTGGAGGTAAAGTGGATGGAGGAAGATGAATGGTCACATGCTTTTTGGGTTTGTAGGATGATGGAGGAGGAATGGAAACATATGTTTTATGGGTGCGATGAGGTGCACCTAGTTTGGGCTTAGATGGAGTGGATTTAGGAGGAAGGGATGTGGTACCAACATCTTTGGATTGACTTCCTCGAGATACATAACCAATACCATACGGTTTGGGAGAGACTTCGACATAGATGGGTTCCAAGTTACCTTGCTCATGAAGGCCTATGCCTTTACCTTGGTAATTCATATTTTAGAACATATGATGTGCAATGGGATGCTTATTTTTGAGGATACAAGACACGAATTCCTTATTGGATGTGGAATGTGAGGTGGCAGATATAAGTTGCTCCTCTCCTAGGGAAGAACATTCATTTAAGAAAGTAGTAAGACCAATAGGACATGGTGGTGGATTTGAAATGGTATCAATATGAGATGGTGAAGGAGCAATAGGATCTTGATTATGCTCATTATGCTCACGAAGATTCAATGTATCTCTTTCATGCAATCACCTACCAACATCTCTAAGCATAATGGCATTAGACATGGTCCATGTATGATGACATCCATCTCTAACGGAACCGCCTCCTTGCTATCTGAACAAAATCTTGAGTCTCTATTTATTCCATACTATCCCTTACCAAAGTCAAAGTCAAAAAAAAAAATTCAAAATAGTAAAGATAAATCCTTCATCCAATGGTGAAAACCTGGTAAACAGGCACCTTGGATAAGTACCATGATGAAAATAGGTGTCATGCATAGGTGATTATTTATGTGCTTTACACCTGGTGGCATGTTGTCGCATCTATCCCATCTTATCTATCTCATCGCATATATCATATCCTATCATTTTCCATCTTATCTTGATATCCTTACCAATAGTATCTATCATACCTTCCTCATTGCACCATCCATCTTGCCTTCCTCCTTTTGATCTTGATGAGGGTAGGGGCAAAATGTTGAAAACTACTTTTAGACACCTCTTGTCATACTCCAAATTCCATCCATCCATTTCTAAGAATATCCTATATGCATCCTAAGTCCATTCATTCTTTCCAAGCATTATCCCTATCATGCATCCTAATCAAAATCACCTCGTTAAATCCTAAGGCATAATATCTAGAGTGGGGATAAGTTATTCCTATGCAACATAGTCCTTGGAGATCACATCCTAGATTCCCTCCATCCATCAAACATATATCTCCCATCCATTGTCCTTCTATCGCCAATCCTTGTATCCATTCATACTCCTACATTTGTCCTTGTATCCATTCATATTACCTTTATCCTATTACCAATTCTTTTATCCATCCATACTCCTACCTTTATCTTATTTCCACTCCTTATATCCATCCGTACTCCTACTTTTATCCTATTGTCCATCCTTTTATCCACCCATCCAATCCTACATTTATCCCATTACCAATCTTTTTAATCCTACTTTGGTCCTATCACCCATCCTCTTATCCATCCATCCAATCCTTTTATCTATCCCATCCATTATTGCTCGTTCACATCCTATCATCCTCCTTGCCTTTTGGTTTGGTTTTCCCTTGTCAATAGCATCTATCCAAAGACCCATCCCACACACTCCAACTCAATAATCCCATAATCCTAAAATAGTCAATTCATCATAAACAACCCTCATCTAAAACAAACCAAAAAACTAAAAAAATCAAAATATTCCCAAAATACAAAAAAAATTAAATATCCAACAAACACCCAAGCAATAAAAAATCCCAATCATCAATCCACATTCAATCCAATCACTTCATCTAATCAAATCATCAATCGACTCATTCCAATCAAATCAATTCTTCTAATCAATTCTCTAATGATCAAACCAATTCATTCATCAATCAATCAAATCAAGTCAATCAAAGAAATAATCCAAGTGCAAGTAATCCTTCCTCCATACCAATCAAGTCAATCAATCAAGCCAATTTATCCAATCACATCAATGGTCGTGTTCCTAGCCTTGTTGTGAACCTGATCGATCGATCACATCTTCATCATCATCAATGGGATATATCGTTCCCAATCCTAGTGTTATTCTTGGGATATATCATTCCCATACCAACAACACAATCCTAGTGTTGTTCTCAGGATATATCATTCCCATATCAACAACACAATCTTTGCATTGTTCTCAAGATAAATCATTCCCACATCAACAACGCTATCAATCAATTATCAATCATTATCAGCATCAATCAATCTAATCAATCATCAGTTTTCATTTTGACAAGGGCAATCACCTTGTTTGTTTTTGAATCATTTGTGCATGCTTGTTTGCTTACTAGTGTGTGTCATCATTTCATCTTGCATTTGAATCACATCTGTATCATTCTAGCTAATATTCATATCTTGTGTATGTTGGAATATCTTTTTGCATTATCCTTTGCATCTAAGGTCATATCATAACTTTTGTGCATTAGGACTTTAATGCTCTAAGTTTACTTCCTCATATGTTAGACAAGGTTGTATTACACTGGAGCATAGGACACATCATCACCTTGGTCTTTATACCTTGGTGCATAATGTCAGGTGTGTTGGTTTCTGAATCAGCAGAGGGTTTGCCAACTCCAATGCACAGGCAGATTCAACCAACAGATACAGGAGGTTGTGTGAGCTGCCTCCCCTTCACTTCTAGTTCTGCCACACCAAGGGGGTTATCTGTATTTGCTAAAGATGTAACATTGACTAGCCTAATGACAGAAAGATTTAGCTTGACAACAACAGGCAGAATACTCTCATGTGTGGACCAAGATGTGCATGATACATCACAAGGTTGGCAACATTCTTGGACATATTTATCTGGTTGTGGATGAGAGTATGCAGGGGTCCTAATCTTACTCCTACAAACTAATAGGATGGAAGTTATGACAAGATGGATTTTATGCTTTGGATACAAGACAAGGGGTTTTGGGTCATAACTACTAACCCAGGAGCAAACCGGTGCCTATCTCAGGGCAAGGAGTCAACTAGACATATACAAGAGAATGGATTGTAATTTAGATTCAAGTTTCAAGAGGTTAGATTGATGCTTGCCTTACAAACATCACCCAAGAATAGGTATTTAGCTGCATCTACTTACATATATCCCAGTTGACATACAACCTTCTCCATACTTCACCTAAAACAATTTAATCAACTCCTTGAATGGAAGTTAGAGATGAAGCATGTGATGTAGAAATCCATACCCTAGAACCTGAGAAACCCTTAGTAGCTAGATTCAAAAGAAGGAAAAGCATGCAACACATGAAGACAAGCAGCTAAACACATGTACAATGCATTTTTCATATTAAACAACAATGAAACTGAGAATGTCTACAATATACATTCATGATGCAACTCATAAACTCCAAAATGAGATAGAACAGGAAGGAAATGCCCTATTTTTTGTTATTCACACCAAAATGCCCAGGTCTTCAACAACAACAAATGAGTAACACCATCTACTATATAGAGCAAGGAAGGTGTACTCAACATTAAAAGTACATGGCAATTCAAAACTTGCTAGATACATTGCATCATGAGAAATGGCACTCAACACATTGAATGCAACAGGTGGGAGAGGAGGCAGGGAGTGGTTGGACTCGAGCCCTACGCCACTGCCTAGGGATTCACATCTTCAATCAGGTGGTTGATCCATCCATGCCTTCACCCATACCTTGTAACATTTACCATTTAAGGCATACCAACCTGTGGCCTTGGGAAATGTAGTAGACTGTGCACCTTTGAAATTTTCCCGCCAAGATTCATAACCTAATTTTTCAAATCATGTGGGAACTAATTATCCCACATTCACCCCGCAGCAACCTCCTCAATACTTTATAAACTAGGTCATGAGTACATATGATGTCAAACAATTTCACTCCCAACGACGCTAGTTTAGACCTCATCATCATGACCCGCACCAATGACGAACCTCCTACTGATGATCCTCATGCATGATGATCCTCTCATATTGGTGAATCTCTTGCCTACTCGACATGCAAAATATCACCCTGATATTTTGCATCACCCTGATGCGAAATATCACCCTTATCAGAAAAATCACCCCGATAAGAAATATCATCGGACTGCATCACCTGATATTCAATATCATCCTGATGATCACCCTCATCGGCGCAACCTAATGCATTGGAGAAAGATCCTCCTACTCATATGTATACCAAATACTTCACCGATGAACCTCCTGATCATATTCATGTCATCATCATATTCATATCCTCATCAGCGATCGGGGGGATCCTGATCATATCTGTTGATAGTACCTGTCATGCCAAAGACCTCATAATGCACCACATCGATCCCGATGACATCACCATCATGTTGCAATATCGGGGTGATATTCGTAAGATCACCTGATATTTGAAATATCACCCCCCCACAAAATATCAAGGTGATGGACAAGTAGATATCACCCCCCATATAAAATTAGCGTCCGCAACATCGGGGTGATCTTGACTAAGATCGCCTGATATTTGAAACATGACCCCCCCTTTAGAATATTGGGTCATATTGAAACCTTGCAGCAGCATCAGGGTGATCTTTGAATATGACTGATATTTGAAACATTACCCCCCAGGGCAGAAGATCAGGTCATATATGAAATATGACCTCCTGCAAGAATATCAGGGTGACAGAAACCCTGACTTAGAACTTTTTGGATTTTTTGGGAAGGTGCCTACAAAATTAATTGCTTGAAACCTGAATATTCATGCAGGCACCAACATTGGCTCTGTCTAGGGACACATGCCTCTTGTAGGCATGGCGAGAACCATAGATTTCTGAGATGCAGACCAGTCCCTTATCCATTGGGCATAGAGTCATGAAGCTGCACTGACCTGCATCATAGATCACATTTTCAAACATTATTTTGGCGGCCCTGGGCAACCAAAAATGAAAAAGCATAATCTCCTTCTATCAAATGCCTGATTTTGATCTAAATGACCCCAACCACAACTGCAAATATTAACAAAGTCTACCCACAAGATGATCTTGTCAATTAAATACTTCACCATTTTTAAAAGCTTGCCACTGTCATTGTCACCTCTGTCACTCTACATTTCACAATCAGACATATAACCATACATACTGGAATATCTTTCATCATTAGGCCACATATGCATGTTATATTCCTCTAGCAGTATATCATATTGTACTTGGCATTCTTTACTGTTTACCTTGTTATTGCACATTACCAGGCACTCATCCAGCTAATCAAAAAACTGAAGACATTTGAAATACATGAGACCACCAATATCATTTATATCACTTATTGACAATGATATCAAATCCTGATTTACACATCCATAGTTGTACATGTCTAAACCAAATGATGATGAACATACATTATCCACAGTTTGCAAATCCATACTATCTTCACAAGAGCTGAAGATATCTGATTTTGACTCATATATCCTGTCTTCACAAATTGATGCACCACCTATGCCAGTAGCTTCTTCATATTCATCATCATCCTCAAAAAGAGGATTAATTCAGCACCAATGAAGGTCATGACTCACAATGTTCAATGCTTCTAATGACTCATCATAAAGGGGATTCATTTTCATTTCAAAGGTCTTTGTTTCTTCTTCATGAGAATCCAACTCTTTTTCATCATTAACAAATCCATAGTCATAAGAAGAACAAACCTGATCCATGAACTGATCATGGATATCATTACTATCATCTGATTGCCCCATATACAAGATTTTTACTACTTCAATGTACTCTGAAGTTGAACTATCTATATCATTTTCCAGCCCTCTAATGCTTCCTAATGAAACTGATATTGACTGTTGATCCACATGATCACAACTAGGCATAACTAGATCATTTAAACATGAGTGCTCTTTACTGAGAACTAGCATATAAATATTACTTGAAAAATCATTATTGTCAACTTCATTTGTTGGGCAAATCAGGACATCCTCCTTCATGGCAGAGTCATCACTACCTTGGAATGATGCACAAATAGGGATAGTAGGGGTGTGAGTCCCTTGACATTCATTTTCAACATATAAATTATACTTTTCATCAATATGGGGGATTGCAGGACAACAAAAATTTGCAGAGAAAAAGCCCCTTTGTATTCCATATCTCCAATTGTTTTCAATATCTATTGCAAACTAATGTGCCTAATGCAATGTAGTGGGCTCCTTATCTCTCAATCTATAGCTCATTTTCTTATCAAATGCTCCCAAATAGACAACTAGGCATAATGCATCATTAGGTCTCATACATTCTGGTATTCTATTCAATGCCTTCAAAAATCTAAGGTTAAAGGCTGGGATCAACTCATCTTCTTCAATATGGATATGCATAAAATCACTAATGACTGCATATTCAAAAATTCTTTCACCATATTATTCTAGAAATGTACACCTAAATTCTTGCCAAGAGGTGACAGAGTAAGTTGGAAGGTAGGAGAACCAGTCCCTTGCATCTTCATCTAGAGATTGAACAAATAATCTCATAACTACATCTTCATGGTCAATCTCAAAATCATCTATCACATTTAAAAACTGTTGCAAGTGCCTTTCAGCTGATTCATCATGTATACCATTGAATTTGGGCAAATACTTTCTAATCTTGGATGGAAAAGCATTTGGATAACCACAAATGGCATTAAAGTTTATGGGCTTATATCTATCCATGTTGAAACTCTTTTTATTACATGGTTGGGACTGACTACTATACATTATTACATTTGACACCTCACAAGCATGCATGGGCTAACAATACATCTTTATGTGTTTTTTGTAACCCTCTTCTCAACTCAAATTTTCAATCACAATGACCTTAGACCTTTATAATACAAACTACTATTTTAGATTTCCTAAGGTCCTCTAAATGAGTCTTTTAACAATATTGCATACTCCTTTTGAAATACAAATTAGGTTCTTACAAAAGCATGCAATATTTCATCAACATTTCCCTCTTAACCAGTGTTGTTTCACCAAATAGGGAATCTTTCAAAACTTACACAAATACCTGGATATGTTGCAGCCTTTGATAGGTTCATTCAACAGAGTCATCACCTCCTTGGTAGAGGAATGAGCTTCACATGGCATGAAGTTGAAAATTCATTTCTTTTCTTTCTGGGTTCTCCAACAGCAAAGCCACACATAAAACTTTAAATTTACTACAACAAGGCACTTCCAGGTCTGATTCTTCAATCTTTTAGACCCATACTTTATGGACATGACATTAATCTCCCCAGCGGAGTCACCATTTTAGTTGGTTTCCGAATTAGCAGAGGGTTTGCCAACTCCAATGCATAGGAAGATTCAGCCAACAGATACAGGAAGTTACGTGAGCTGCCTCCCCTACACTTCTAGTTCTGCCGCATCAAGGGGGTATCCCTATTTGCTAAAGATGTAACATTGACTAGCCCAATGACAGAAAGATTTAGCTTGACAACAATAGGCAGAATACTCTCATGTGTGGACCAAGATGTGCATGATACATCACAAGTTTGGCAACATTCTTGGACATATTTATCTGGTTGTGGATGAGAGTATGCAAGGGTCCTAATCCTGCTCCTACAAACTAACAGGATGGAAGTTATGAAAAGATGGATTTTATGCTTTGGATACAAGACAAGGGGTTTTGGGTCATAGCTACTAACCCAGGAGTAGACCAGTGCCTATCTCAGGGCAAGGAGTCAACTAGACATATACAAGAAAATGGATTACAATTTGGATTCAAGTTTCAAGAGGTTAGATTGATGCTTGCCTTACAAACATCACCCAAGAATAGGTATTTAGCTGCATCTACTTACATATATCCTAGCTGACATACAACCTTCTCCATACTTCACCTAAAATAATTTAATCCACTCCTTGAATGGAAGTTAGAGATGAAGCATGTGATACAGAAATCCATACCCTAGAACCTGAGAAACCCTTAGTAGCTAGATTCAAAAGAAGGAAAAGCATGCAACACATGGAGACAAGAAGCTAAACACATGCACAATGCATTTTTCATATTAAACAATAATGAAACTAAGAATGTCTACAATATACATTCATGATGCAACTCATAAACTCCAAAATGAGATAGAACGGGAAGGAAATGCCCTATTTTTTGTTATTCACACTAGAATGCCCAGGTCTTCAACAACAACAAATAAGTAACACCATCTGCTATACACAGCAAGGAAGGTCTACTCAACATTAAAAGTACATGGCAATTCAAAATTTGCTAGATACATTGCAACATGAGAAATGGCACTCAACACATTGAATGGAATAGGTGGGAGAGGAGGCAGGGAGTGGTTGGACTCGAGCCCTGCGCCACTACCTGGGGATTCACATCTTCAATCGGGTGGTTGATCCATCCATGCCTTCACCCATACCTTGTAACATCCACCATTAAAGGCATACCAACCTGTGGCCTTGGGAAATGTAGTAGACTGTGCACCTTTGAAATTTTCCCGCCAAGATTCATAACCTAATTTTTCAAATCATGTGGGAACTAATTATCCCACATTCACCCCGCAGCAACCTCCTCAATACTTTATAAACTAGGTCATGAGTACATATGATGTCAAACAATTTCACTCCCAACGACGCTAGTTTAGACCTCATCATCATGACCTGCACCAATGACGAACCTCCTACTGATGATCCTCATGCATGATGATCCTCTCATATCGGTGAATCTCTCGCCTACTCGACATGCAAAATATCACCCCAATATTTCACATCACCCTGATGTGAAATATCACCCTTATCAGAAAAATCACCCCGATAAGAAATATCACCAGACTGCATCACCTGATATTCAATATCATCCTGATGACAACCCTCATTGGTGCAACCTAATGCATCAGAGAAAGATCCTCCTACTCATATATATACCAAATAGTTCACCGATGAACCTCCTGATCATATTCATGTCATCATCATATTCATATCCTCATCAGTGATTGGGGGGATCCTCATCATATCTGCCGATAGTACCTGTCATGCTGAAGACCTCATAATGCACCCCACCGATCCTGATGATGTCACCATCATGTTGCAATATCGGGGTGATATTCGTAAGATCAGCTGATATTTGAAATATCACCCCCCCACAAAATATCAGGGTGATGGACAAGTAAATATCACCCCCCATATAAAACTAACGTCTACAACATCGAGGTGATAAAACAACATTGGGGTGATCTTGACTAAGATCACCCAATATTTGAAACATGACCCCCCTTCAGAATATCGAGTCATATTGAAACCTTGCAGTAGCATCAGGGTGATCTTTGAATATGATTGATATTTGAAACATCACCCCCCAAGGCGGAAGATCAGGTCATATATGAAATATGACCTCCCGCAAGAATATTAGGGTGACAGAAACCCTGACTTAGAACTTTTTGGATTTTTTGGGAAGGTGCTTGCAAAATTAATTGCTTGAAACCTGAATATTCATCCAGGCACCAACAAGGTGCTATTTCAAACATCAGGTTGTTCAAAGTTTAATCAGCATAAGTCCACCTCCTTCCCTTCATTTTCTTTTTCAAGAGCCTAGCCATCTCCGTTGTCCCTACATAGCCTCTTGAGGGGGAATTATCTACCAATCCTTCATTTTTATGAGCCCCATCTTATCCAACCTTATCCAATCCAATCTGAATCCAAAACCTATGTTTTAATCTTCTTTGAAATGACATTGCTTCGCAACATCATCTCAAAGAGGGGCAAAATGTAGACATAAAAAATTGACCAGAGATCACATTTCCTATCCATCCTTAAGCCATCCCCTCATTATCGATCAAATTCCTAAAGTCAGAATATTTAATTAATTTTAATAAATTAATTAAATAGTCCTTAATCTCTCTCATAGATAATAAATTAAAATTAATAAATTTAATTTATTATTTAATCTACCCTCAATCCTAAAGTTTAATTAATTTTAATTAATTAATTAAATCTTTTCATTTTCCACTCTCCTATGAATAATAAATTAAAATTTAATTTATTATTTACAATCCAAACCTAAATCCATTTGTAAAACAAATGAAAACCCTAACTACTTTACTGTTCACCAAACAAAAATCTATTCAACCATTTGAACCACTTTTACCCAAACATTATAAAACCAATTTCATTTTCAATTATCCACCCCATGACAAGTTTACAACGGAGTTATGCTAGTGTTTTAAGCAACCACATTCTCTTGAAATTGGTAACATTTCATAGTGTTTGCATTTTAATCTTTGATTTTTCTATAGTCTATCTTTAATCTTGTGATGGAGCATTAAATATGAATTTACGGTTCTAAAATATCTGTAATCCATTTGTAAATTCATATTTTATCTTACATTATTCTCTAAAGCTAAACCTTTATCCCTTTTCATCACATCCAAACCTATCCATATCCACCATCAATCACCCTTAGGTCCAATATTTTGAAATCCATTATCTAAGGTCTCAACCCTCACCCACACTTTAATAATCCAACCAATTCATACCCAATCCATTGCATGCCCTTGAAAAGGTCTCAAGCTAAGAAAAACAAGGGAAATGGAAACCTTTAGAGTTAATTTTTGCATTGGGATGCCTCAAACCAATCAAAATAAAATTCCCACAAACCAACCACAATCATCCCTTGATGCAAATGCTATGCTAGATCCTTTTGCCAACCAACCACTAGGTCCACCATCAAACATCAATAATGTGGATTAAGATATTTTATAATTTATGCAAGATGTCAATTCCATGGATATATTAAATAGAGTTCTAAAATTGGATCCCACAAAATATCTTGAATTCCTCATCAAAAATGGTGCTAGTATACCCAATATTGTTACCTCATCACAACCATCTTCATCCCATAATGTTCCAAACACATCTCAAACTTCAAATATCACCACATCAACAATTCCTACTAACACCTTGTTGTGTGGTTACACAACACGCCCCATTTTGCCTTGACAAAATAGGGAACCAAATTTTTTTTGCTGCTTTGGTTTGTTGTTTTTCTGCTTTGGGTGGTCTGGTAAAATTAAGTCATGCAGGTAACCCTGAAAGAGGGTAGATTTGTCCCTATGATGATGTAAGTTGTCAAAATCAATATTTCATATTATTAACCTCATGGTTGGAAAGTGTATGAAATTCCAAGCAGGTTTGCCTTTTGGATCACCCCAAAATTCTTCAAGGGGAGAAAGTTATGTTGAGTCAAAGTTTTGGTCAAACTTGATATTCTGAGGAGGGGGGTCATATTTCAAACGTTAGTCATATTATATAAGATCACCCCGATATAAGTTTATCACCCAATAATCACTTGATCCACGAAGGGCAGATGTCAATTTTACGTAGTAAATGCTATCTTCTCGTCAAACGACTTCACATATTTTGCGGGGGTCATATATTTAATATCTGTCATCTTAGGAATATCACCCTCTTCACAAAATATCACCCTATGCTAATATGATGATGACATCATCATTTCATTCTACCTCATGGAGGTATATATCTGATGCCTACCATATTCAATAACATGACGGTGATGTCATTACAACACAATGCTTAAACAAGGTTGCCGACATGGTGACGTCACCCCAATCTTTCCCAAAAGAGGGGGTCATATTTTGAACATCCTCTGATCTTAAACTCATGACCCGATATTCATGTGGTCAACGTTGACCACATCACCTGATTCTTTTACATTAGTTTTGCCGCTCATAGGCAGGGGGTCATTTTATCCAGGAGGGGTCATATTTTGAATATCACCTAATATTTTGAAGATCATCCCCTTTCTCTGTTTCCTGACATTAAATGCACTTAAATGCGGTAAATAGATTCCCGTTGATTGTGAATACAAATTAAACACTTGGCATCATCCATGGATTCTCTACAGAAGATCAATGGATTAAGCCATCCCAACATAGTTTTACACTAATTTGCCCTATAGATGCATTTAAAGGTAATTTTCCAAGGTTATTTTTATTTACCATACGAAAAACAAGAAATTATAGAGCAGAGAAGTCAAACCCTCATACAACTACCTATGAACAAACTAGATCTTCCAGCGTAACGGAACGGGTGATCTTTAGCATTTGCAGCCCTTTTCTGTAATCACCCATTTAACCTAGGAGGAAAGCATTATCAGGTAAGTAATTGAAAACCCTCCTGTTGTTGTTTTCTGCATGTTCAGGTAGTATGTTCTATCTTGTGGTTTGAATCTACGAATGTGCATATCATGATGAAATGAAGAATAATGAATAGAGTATGCATGATGCCGTAGAGATATATAATGTTGTATGAATGCATATGGATATTGTATGGTAAGACAAAGCATGTTTATTGCAGGAGTCCATGGCAGATCTTAGAAGGAATAGGTCTGATTCAGAGTTTCTAAGCCCATGTTTATTCAGCTCGAAGGGGTACAATTTAAGTATGGCATCATTGGTGACACTCACCAAGGAGATACAAATCTAGCAGTATGGTCAACAAGAATAGATCATGATAAAGACAATACCCTTCTGGATGCAAGATATGTTTTAGGAATGTGGCATGCAGCCGGATTTCTGTATGCCATGGAAACCCTAGAGCTAGTAGTGGAATGTGCCAGGAACTATAACCCTGAGACCAGGTAGGTGGAGAAGCATGGAAGAGTATATGCTAACTTTTCAATTAAGGGCATCACCTCTACTTTCAATCTGCCAGTTGGAAAGAAGGTGGTTAGTGTAGATCTACGTAAGTTGGACATAGAATACAACAACAATAAGAAGAGTGCAAGGAAGAGGATGTATCAGTAGAGGTTGAAGAGTAGCACCTACACTACCTCAGCTAAATTGCCTGTACACTTATATAAATTTAATTTTGATGATGAGTACCAGTACATGATGGCCCTGCTAAGAGGATGACTGGTAAGCTTCATGTAGTAAATTTTGGGAATTAGATGTTTGGAATCATCCAGATGGTCCTATACACAGATAATAAGCCATTATGGGACAGGGTCATCAGTGATGCACTAGATGAAGGCATGAGGAACCTAGGAGGTCAAGCATGCATGCTTCATAAGACCTCATATGTTTTGTACTCATGTGCTTATAAGGGAACCTTTGATGCCTTGACTACATTGGGTAAGGCTGGCAGTGATGTAGATGATGCACACATATGGGATCACTATCCTCAGCTATAGAGAATGAACTACCTCCTGGATCACAAATTGGTAAATGATGCATTCTCTATTCATCTAGTTAGAACCATGGAGGAGGACTAATGCAGAGTGGCAAAAGGGAAGCAAATAAGGTTTAGTCTTCTCTGCCCACTCACCCACTTCCCTACTCCAATCCAACCAAAGTCACATTCAAGGGCATATGAAGGATTTGTGGTCTAGGCTATTGTCCAACCCCTAATACTTCTTTCACACCACAAGGCAGGTCTGCAAACACTTTACCAATAGTTGGTTTGATCCCTATCTTGCCACAACTCTCCAACCTTGACTAGCCCTAGTAAGGCTACTAGCCCTCCAAGACTAGTTTTCTCCACACAACTTGACAAAACCCTAAATGACCAGGCAAGAAAATGATGGATTTGAATACCCTTTGAGGGACTCTAACAAACTTCCAAGCCTCTAATCTAACTCTACTCCAGCAACTCAGAACACCCACTAGGTCTCTAGGCCTAATTGATCAGTTTAGGGCTAGGTTACAAAGCAAGTGGTCTAACTTGGGTTCATGGATTAGGGATAGGGACTTGGATCACCTCTACCACCTCCAAACAACTCAAAACCACCATTCATTCGCTCACCCTATTAGGATTTTGTCATTTACATCAGCAAATAGCATAAATTTGGTCAAATACCTATGAATACTTGACCTAGGGCATCACTCCAAAAATCAAAGATAGTCTTTCCCAGCCAAATGCTTTTGGAATCATGTAATATACATCCCTAGCCTGCATTTCACTGATTTGCATGAGATTTCATTGGTTGAAATGCATTCTAGGGCAGATTGTGTATGACAAACCCTAGAAAATAGGGTTTTTGACCAGTTTGGAAACAAATTGCAATATCTCCCTCCTATGATCACTTCAAGACCTCAAACTAGTTGCATTTGAACCATGACTCCAATTAGTTTCAGAAAAATAACATTGATCCACTTGGCCAATCCGTACAGGCCGTACAATAGCAGAAAATAGGGAAAAACAGTTAATTTTCTTTATTTCTGTGCCCAAAACTCCGTACCAACACTTCTCTACCATACAGGAGTGAGATGACAATAGTATAAACCAATCCAAGTTGGTATCCAACCTCCAACAATAGTTTTCAACTGTCAAAACTGAGTGGCAATTGGCCAAATGTGTCATTGACACCATTGGCAACATTTTACACTATGTTATTTTTGCATTAACACAAGGTTGTCATTTGGTTTAGCTTGTCCAATGGAATCAAACCAATATCATACTCCCTAAAACATGCTAAAAAATTAAGACTATCAAAAAGACTCAAGAAAACATCATTAGACCTACTAGGCCTAAGTGTCACAACTAGGGTCCAAATGGACTAAGAAGGATTTGAGGCTTATAAGATTACCCATAACCTCTTGACCATACAGAGTGGACCTTACAATCATGGCTAGAAAGCCTTATTACCAAACATACTAAACAAAAACTTCAAATTTGTCAAAATGCATCAAAATGCTCTTAGGTGCCCTGCACCAAGGACAGAACCAAGAGACTGAGCATGGAGGCTCAGAAAGTTGTTTACAGACATGGGGCCTGGTTTATCTAGTTCACCACATTTTCATACATAAGGATAGAGGGATTTGAGGGACAACCCCTTATGCTACCAAGATACCCTACTGATGGGGTTGTCTTGATGGAGTTTCTCAGGCAAGTGTCTACCATAGTTGCAACATACTAGGAACAAAAGAAGATACCTCCAGTATTATTTCTAGTGTCTATGGGCTGGTATATGTGCTCTGACTCAGAGAGCATAAATCGTGTCATGGGAGGTCTAAAATTGATGTGTCTACAGTGATTTCCATTGGCCAGATCTTATGACCCCTATGGCAGTATGCAGAAAATAATAGGAAAACCTATTCTCCAGAAGCATCTGGGGGATTTCTAGACTAATTGTGAGGATGAAGCTAAGGTGAGAAGAAGAAAATACCAGAGGCTCACCTTGAACCAAATAAGGACTTTTGACTACATTCCAATGCCAGCACAGCTGGAGAAGAATGATGGAAAAACTATGTCAAATGAATATGAAGACAAGAAGGTGTATAATGATACCATATTAGCCCCTGATCTAACACTGCTGGAGGATATTTCCCTAGATCAGTTTATAGGTGGAGTGCTACAATTAACCCAAGCTTGGGTAGATGAGCAAATAAAAAGATTGAAGAAATGGGGTGTGGCCCTTACTGTTGATGCTAAGAAGAAAAGGCAAGAACTAGTTGATGAGGAGTATGATGACTTCCTCAATGAGAAAAAAAAATCCAATGGAGAGAGGTTACCCACACAAAAATAGAGGAAAGGTCCCCCTGGAGGAAAGAAAACTGAAGATGAACCTAAGGGGGTGATAATTGAAAGAATTGCCATACCAGCTGTAGGTGCATCGACATCAGGTCAAGCATTTGCATCATCTGCACAGCCTCTGATGGACAAACCAAAGACTAACAGGATCCTAAGGCCAGTTGTTGAAACTGCAGAAGTACAGGAGGAGGGCCAGGATTCACATCAAGAAGTGGAAGAAGATATCCCATTTGAGGAAGTGCAGGTAAACAAGGAGCCTGCAGGTGATGACCCGATGATGGTCAGTAGGAAGAGGGTGACGCCACTGATGTCACCACCCAAGAAGCAAAGAACATCCATGAGGGGTGATATCAAGGCCAACCCTATTGTACTAAGAGGATCCAGTGGTGAAGCATTTAGGAAGGAGCTATAATAGGATGTGTCACTTCCTACCATAATCAAGTTTAAGACTAAGAGGGTAGAAGAACAAGCAAAAGAAGCTTTCAAAGAAGGTCAAGGTGGTCCTTTCTCTTTAGATGACACCATGGACTTATCAGATGATGAGGTAGTGCAGAATGTAGCCTCTCAAAGAGTGGAGACTCTTGCCTCCAGTAGCCGCATGACCCCACATGGGACCCCATTAGCACAGATGGCGGTATTGGAGGAGGTGAAGCAAATAGAGGAAGTGAAAGAAAGTAGCCTAGAAAGGGCAACCCAACAAATCAGGCTTGACAAGTTGGTTGATCAGGTGGCTAGCCCTACAGTTATAGATTTAACATACAAAGAGGATGTAAGCCCCAAAGACAAAGCAGGTGCACCTAAGGTGATAGAAAAGGTTGAAGTGGCCAAGCAGGCAGAAAAAGAGAGCAATTTTTTAGATATGGGTCAGCAACAGCATGAGATACCTGCAGAGCCAAAAATAGTAGAAGTCCAACAAAAAGGTGGGGGTGATAAAGATACATTAGGTGATGCTACTACCCAGACTTAGGGAGATCAGGGAGATGCCATAGGAGAAAAAGATAAATCAGGTCATGAGGACCTTAAGACACAAGATATCGGTGCCTCAGGTGCAGAACAAGAAGTGACCCAAGATCAGGGTGATGCACAAGGCCCAAACACACAGACAACCACGAATGTCAATATGCCTCAAGACGAGTAAAATACTAAAGTGGATGAAAGTCAGAAAGAGGGAGTATAGGATCAGGTGCATGATCATAATGTGGACATTCCACATGATCCTCCTCCATAGAAAGAAGCCCCTTAGCAAGAAGAAATGCAACAGGATCCCCCTCATGAGGAACTCCATGAGGAAGAAACTAAGAAATTACCTTCTCCACTAAGAATAGAGGTAGACACTGGAGAGAAGGACAAATATGATGATGACAAAAGACATCAGGGATCTAGAGATGAAGTGCCTCAAAGGCTAGAGAAAGAAATAGGTATGGAACAAGGCTCTGAAATTCAAGAATTTGATGTTTCCACCTTGTTTGCAGAGACAATAATGAATCTCAAGAGGAAAGCCAGATTGACATTAGCTATTTTGAGAGATCATGCTATAGGCGGAAGGACTAGATAGGTAGCACTTCCCACGGTAGAGAAAGAGAAGGGCAAGATCACCCTTGAAGAGTTCCAAATCACAATTGTTGATTTGGGTTTTGCTAATGAGGACCAAGAGGGTTAGGAAGCGAAGGACATCATTGATTCTTTGACCCAAAGGGTAAAGAAGGAGAAAGAGAAAAATAAAAAAGCATAAAGAGCACATTGCTCTGCTGTATTCATATATAAAGGGGTTCATTAACCCTGATAATACACCAGTTGATCTGACAGCCCCATTGACTATCATATCCCGGGAGGAGGTCACCAAATTGGACCTCACGAAACATGAAGCCATGATCATGGAGAAATGGATGTTGTCAGCCCTCACAAGAGCTGAGGATGTTTTGAGAACCTCGTTACAGAGGTGGAATTCTTTAAGTAGTTTAAAGAGAAAAGTAGACAAAATGCAAAATGAAATAGGGAAGCGGTCATTCCAATTGGAAAAGGACCTTAATGCTTTAAGTGAAATGAAGAGGATTGATCCTCAAATCCTAATAAATAATCAAGTGTTGAATAATAATAGTGCCCTGCTCATAGATGTATGGTATGAAGATATTAGGTTCGAATGTGATATTCTGAAGAAATGTAGTGGCAAGCTCAGGGATATAAGTATAAAGCTGCATAACATGATGGCTTATGAAGCAAAGATCCTTGAGGCTTTAGAAGGGAAAGAAGAGGGAAAGATTGAAAATCAAGATGCAGACTTTGCTATCAAAGCTCTACATGATAATTTCAAGCCGGTAGAAGATGACCTCCTCACCCACCTGAAATGAAGAAGTGATGAATAAGATCATGTGGATAAAGGTCAGGATGGAAACTTATAATGAGACTTTGAACAACAGAAAAGGTAAGTTGGACATGATCAAAGCTAAATTCCAGTCTCATAAGCATGCCGTAACAAAAGCTAGAATCCAAGATGGGGGAGAGGTAAATAAAATAGTGTAGGCATATGAAAACATCAGTTTGGCGATGAAGGTCCATATATAGGAGCATGTATATCAAGGTGACAGCGATACCGAAAGTAATGAAGATGATGATCATGATGAAGAAGAAGAAAATGAAGAGGAGGAACCCAAGGAATAAATGAAGATGCATCACCAAGAAGACATATGCATAAGGTACTCATAAGGTAATGAGTCATCCAAAAGGTTGCTAGCTGGCAACCTATGCCATGAGGAAGGGTTGACCGAGTCAAAGAGTGATTATCAACCGTTGATCTTAATTGATAAATCTTGATTGTAGGTCATTTTGTAACTACCTCCTCACCTTAGTCTATAAAAGGTGCAGGGGTGCACTATTTTGAACATTCAAAACTTAATTAAAATTTGATTGCTGAAATATCAAGACTCATTTCAAAGTTGTTGTAAATGTACATGTTATGCATACGAAATGAAAGAGAAGCATATTTGATTACAAATCATCATAAATCTTGAGTAATCTATGTTTGAAATCTAGATACATGCATTGATCAGTTGCGTCCCTTGGAGTGCTTGTTAGTCTGCATGTGTTGTTTACATTCCTTATCCTTTGAAGTTAGCATCATCCATATCTAGATATGGAACATCCTGGTGACATATGGTTTGATTTCTTCTCCTCATGAATGTATCTTGTATGTATGTGGTTCAATGGCCAAAGATTCACTAAAACTAGAAGCATTCTTTTAAATTTCTTTCAATTTCATAATAGATCATCACCATAATTGTAAATAACAGAGAATCAGAAGAAAATAACATGAAATATGCTGATATCCCATAGATAATTGGAAATACATAGCATATTTAGAGTAAAAGTATGTTAAATTAACAAATATCATGCAAATTCATACAAATATATCCAGGAGATACATGCAAATATCTACTTATAGACACAACATTTGAATAAATATACAGTGTAGAAGAAAGAACAAGTTCATGATGATCAATAATCAGAAGAATTGATCAAACTAGCAAATATATCATCTATCTTTGGAAATAGAGTAGAAGTAACCTCTCTGTGGAGTAAATTTATAGGAAACAGAAGAATACAAATCATCAAGACAAATGTAAGACCCCTTGAAATGGAAAATAGAATGTCACATCAACCTCTGAGTAACGTCAGACAATCATGACCTAATCAATGGAGACTTGAAGTCATCAACTTATCCTAAGCTAATCATACTTTACAAGATAATAAATGTTTGTTGTGCAAATTTTATGCATGTTGTTATGACTAACAATCATCAACATAAATTAGCACTAGAAGGAGGGCCTTCTGTGATAGGTGAAAGTCAAGTTAGCAGATCAGACATAGTCATGAAACCCTAACCCTACCATCATCAAGGAATCTAATCTAAATGAAATCAAAGAACAATGCGATTCAAGCATAACATCACCTAGACCGCATGATTCCTTGTTTAAGGGATATGGACTGCTTCTTCAACAATGAACAATTGCAATGCTGAAAGCTACCATAATGGATGATGAAAAACGCAATTGAATGCTCAGATGCTCAAGATGCTCAAGATGATAATGTAGGTGCTATATGACTGCTGGATCCCCTCCTCTCATATGGAATGAGAGAGTGTTTATATAGGACTCAACCAAGATCAATCAACGGTGGAGATTCAGAGGCTATGTGAATGGCTAGGATTGAAAGTTACTCAATTTAGATCCAATTAGTTGTGCATGTGAAGGATATGAATGAAAGTTGTACAGCAACACATGATTGACTGAACAATTGTTGGAATGTGATAAAAGATGAGTGTTTAATTCAAATAAAATATTTGAATTAGTTGGGATATGAGTTGGATATTAATTAAATAAATAAAATTTATTTAATTAATAGGATAACTGAATGGGATGGGATAAAATATGATGTGGAAATCAATTAAATAAATAAAATTTATTTAATTAATTGGGATGAGGATAGGATATGATTGGGATATGATGTGGAATTAATTAAATAAATAAAATTTATTTAATTAATTGGCTAAGTAGGATAAGGATGGGATTTTAATTAAATAAATAAAATTTATTTAATTAATTGGCTTAATGAATAATGATTTAAAATGGTGTTGCTAGACATAAACAAAGTTGGGACAAATTTGGGTGTCTACATTTTGCCCCTCTTTGATACAATGTTTGATAGAGCGTTGTGTCAAAGAAGATACGATATGTGTTCGGTAAACAAGTTATGCCCCAGTGTAACTAGCAGGTGATGCCCCCTCGAGAGGTAAGCCAGGCTAACCAGGAAGGGCTGGGTTGGCTCTCGATAGAAGAAAAAGGCTAAAAAGAAGGCTGACACGAAAAAAATGGGAGTTGGATGGAAGAAAATAGGCTGTGGCATAGAAGAATTAGGGTTGTGAGAAGGGCTATAAGTAGGTTCTAGATAGGATGATGGGCACCTTTCAAGTAATTGCTCAGAATGAAAAGAAATGCAGTCCTTATGTTTGATATAGCATATGGATGTTATGCACCAGGGTATAAGAGACCAAGGTGTCGAGATATCCAATGCGCAACTAGCGTGTTACAATCTTGTCTGAACGCATGAGGGCAAGATGTTGAGCCAACATGCACAAGATATGAATAACAGCTAGTGTTGGACTTTGACGCTACAAGCAATGGTTTGAGCTTATCTCCACTACACATAATGATAGCTTACTGGTTATATGTAGGGAGTTAGTCTTAACATAGAATAGTCTCAAATGCATAAGAGACTGTTTAGCTTCTCAGACGCTAGAGATATTGATATGTAAGATGCTAATCCCAACACGTACAAGATACCAATATGCATAGGAAGAGAATAAGATCATCCCGCAAATGCAAGATAAAATGATAACACACACAAGTAAGAAAGCAAGCATGCACGAATGATTCAAAAACAAACAAGGTATTGCCCCTGTCAAGCTGTAAACCAATGATTAATTGCTGATTGTTTTGTTGATGATAATTGAGAGTGTTGTCATTGTGGGGAAAGCTATATCCCTAGCTCAACACAAGGTTGTTTGCTGAGTTGGTTTGCTGATTGGCTGATTGATTTGGCTTACAACAAGGCTAGGATCAAGACCATTAATTGCGATTGGATAACTTGGCTTGATTGCTTAACGTGATTGGTCTAGATTTAAGGATGGGCTTGCACTTGGATCATTGCTTGGAATGGTTGGAAGATGATGAAATGATGGATGAAGATTGATTTGATGAAATGTTGATGATGGATTGAGTTGCTTTTGATTTGCTAAAGTGATTAGATTTGTTTTGATGGTTGGCTTGATGTGCTGGAGTTGATTTGCTTTGGTGTTGATGTTAATGATTGATAGGATTTGTTTTGATGGTTGGCTAGATGTGCTTTGGTTTGGATGATTGTTGTTGATTGATAGGATTTGTTTTGATAGTTGGCTAGATGTGCTTTAGTTTTGATGTTTTCTATTGCTAGGCTGATTGTTTTGATGATTGGATTGGATTGAATGATGATAGTGATGGTGTGATGATTAGAGTGTCCACTCAAATCTAAGCATAAGCAAGTGTTCTCAGTGTGCTCAAAGGATGTAAAACAAACAAGGTATTGCCCTTGTCAAGTCATAAACCAATAATTGATTGTTTGATTGTTTTGATAGATAGTGTTGTCATTGCAGGGAAAGCTATATCCCTAGATCAACACAAGGATGTGGGAACACTATATCCCATTGATGATGATGATAATTTGATTGATTGGTCTCATGACAAGATTAGGATCAAAACTTGTTGATTTGATTGGATAATGTTCCTTGATTGATTAGCTTGCTTCACATGGATTAGTGTGGCTTGGATTTAAGATCATTGCTTAGATTGATTTGATTGATATGATTGGAAGAAGTGATTGATTGAAATGGATGAATGAATGTTATTGATAAGAAGAATTGATGATGATGATTTGATTGTGATTGAATGTTGGAGTGGATTGTTTTGGATTGATGTGATTGATTTTATTGCTTGGATTTTTTTTGTTGGATTTTTTATTTTTTGGATTTCTGAGAATATTTTGATTTTTTTTTCTTTTGTGTTTTTTTTGAAATGTTTTGGAAAACGCCAATGGATTTATAATTGAGTAGCCTTTGTGCTTGATACCAATGACAAGGGAGAAAACCAAGTCTAGGTGCAACGATGGATGAATAGGATTGGATGGATAAAAGGATGGATAATGGTGGATAGGATGGAAGGCTCATGATAAATGGGTGGATAAAGGGATATGTGATATAAGAGATGGATGCTTGCCTCATGATAAATGGATAGGTAGGCTATAGTGGAAAGCTCATGATAAACAGATGGGGATAAGCTAGAAGATGGAAAGTTTGTGATGGGGAGCTAGGATGTGATCTCCAAAGGCTATGTTGCATAGGAGGAACTTGCCCCCATTCTAGGTGGTAATGCTTAGGATTTTACATGACAGTGCTTATGTCAAAAGGATGACATGATGGATTGGTTTGAATGGGATGGATAAATTATCAATGGATAGGACTTGGTTTGGAAAGAAGGTATGCCAAGAAAGATCTAAACATGTTTCAACATTTTGCCCCTATGTCTTCATCAAAATCAAAAGGGGGGAGGATGGATAAATGGGTTCAATAGGATAGGCATGTTTATGTAATGGCTAAGGATGATAGGATGGTATGGTAATGGTAGGACATGATATAATGGGATAGATAGTTTGGAAATGGATAGGTTGGATGAGACAATGTGCCCCCAAGTGTAAGTGACATAGAAGATCAACCTACACATGACGCTTGTTTGCCAGGTTTTCATCATGGTACTTATCCAAGGCGCCTGTTTACCAGGTTTTCACCATTGGACGAAGGGCTTTCTCTTTACTTTTTTGATTTTTTTTTTTTTTTTTAAACTTTTAGATGGGTTGACAATTACACATGGTGCCTGTTTGCCAGGTTTTCACCATGGTAATGGATAGGAGGGACTCAAGTATCTAGTACTATGAATGTTGGTAGTCTCGCTAGAGAGAATGATGTCATCGCATAGACCATGTCATTATGCTCATAGATGTTGATAAGGGATTGCATGGATGGAACATGGATTAGGTAGATAATGGATTATGATGTGGATCATGGTAGGGTAGGCTAGTGGCTTATGGTGTGGATTTATATAGGCTTATGGAATGAAGATGGATGAAAGGCTTATGCAAAATCATGGACCATAGGGTTAGCATGAGGGAGATATGTAGGATAATGGATAGAAGATGTGGCGATGTAGTTATGTGGGAATGTTTTGGAATGAATGGGAACCATGACCAACGGCTGCACACACCATGATAAACATTGAAGCTTTTGATTGGATGGTGATGTAGGAAGCAATGGAGATGTTTGCTTAGGAGATGGTTGATGAAGTGATTTAGGAACCCACATAGATTTAGTATTTTTAGTGTTTTTGTTTTGCTTGTGGGATTGTTGAAGGGAATGGAAGTTTTGGATGGAAGTAGGCTTTTGGATGGATATAGGTGGTTGGGATTCTTGAGATGTGGATGAGGATGCCTCATTTGCTTTGCTAGTTTTTTGCTTAGGAACCCAAACCATTTTGCTTTTGGGCTTTGCATTTGGAGGTAAGGGTTTAGATGGCTTCTTAGATGTGGATGAGGATGCCTCATTCACTTTGCTAGTTGTTTGCTTAGGAACCCAAACCATTTTACTTGTGGGCTTTGCTTTTGGGGGTGTGGGCTTAGATAACTTTGTGAATGTACTTTGCTTTGAAGATGGATGATTTAGAGATTTTTCACATTGATACCCTAAAGCATGAGGGTCCTTAGGAATTTTAGTTGGATTTTTGGCTTTATAGATAAAGGCATCAAAAAAATTTCTTTTGAATCCCATGGGGTGGGTGGAGTGGATGGAATGATTGGAAGCTTTATGCTTAAACGATGTGTGCATTTGTTGGCCATGATTAGGGATGTAAGGATACTTATGAATGATAGGTATGTTAGGTGTTGGAAGCAATGGTGGCAAGGTGGATGGAGGGATATCTGGAGTTGGTAAAAGTGGAGGCAAAGTGGATGGCGGAAGGTGTATGGTCACATGCTTTTGACATTTATAGGATGATGGAGTTGAAATGGCTACATATGTTTTGGGTAGATGGGGGGTGCGATGGATAGTGGTAGGTTTAGGATGCATGAAAGGATTACCAACATCTTTGGCTTGTTTATCTTGGGGTGTGTATCCAAGGCCATATGAGCATGGAGGGATTTTGACATGGTTTGGCTCCAAAATGCCTTGTTCATAAAGACCTAGGCCTTTACCTTTGTAGTTCATGTTTTGGAGGATGCGATTGACTATGGGATTAGATGTGTTTTGGGAACTAGACTTGATTTCTTTATTGGATGGAGAAGATGAAATGGAGGACAATGGTTGTTGTTGTCCTAAGGAAGAACATTCATGGAGGAAGGTGGTAAGACCACTAAGACATGATGGTGGACTTGAAATGGGATCGATGGTAGATATGGAGGGAGGATCATTAGCATTGTGTTCACTAAGAACCAAGTTATTTGTTTGATCTTCTATGCTTATGTGTTCTTGAGAGGCACATGTCTCATTATGACAAGTGGATGTTTGCTTATTATGGATAGGGCTAGATGGAGGATGACTAGGAGCAATTTGGATATCTTGCTCATGGATGGTTATGGGATTATGGATAGGATCAAGGTACTTTTTAATAGGTTCTCCATCATAGATATCATCTTGATCATGAGATAGATAAAGTTTTGCCAAATGGATCATCATGGTTTTCATGATCTTAGCTAGAACCTTGATCATAACTATGAGAAAAAATAGGATTAAGTGGGCTATAAAAGGGATAAATTTGCTCATGAATGAGGTCATGGTGATGGCTAATAGCTTGAGGGTAAACCATAAGTAGGTCATGGATAGGTGGAACTTAGAAGTGCTTTGATCTTGATTAAGATTAAGGTTCAATATTTCCACATGTTTAAGATTATGCTCTTGACATACCTCTTGACTTTGGATGGAAGTGGAAGGTTCTTGAGTGGACTTGATAGGCTCTTGATAGTTATCAACATGAAGGCATGATGGCTCTTGATTTAGGCTTGTGGTTGGAGATTCTTGAATAGACTTGTTGGCTTGTAGGTCACATGATGGGCTTAAAGGGCTAGGTATGTTAATGGAAGGCTCTTGAAGAGGCTCAAGGATATGTGAACCACATGATGAGATTATAGGATTGGACATGACCTTTGGAAGTTCATTGGTAGGCTCATGAATTGGTGTTTGACATGGGGGTAGTTTATTCCTAGCTAGTAGCCAATGGATCACATCCTTTGCAAGTGTATGGGTGGATGGGAAATATAATGGATGGATGATAATGGTAGATGGTGTTGGATTAGGATTAGGATGAGGATTAGGTTGAGAGCTAATTGGATTCGATGGATTAGGATTTGGACTAGATGGGGGTGACACATAGGATGGGGATGATGTGGCATGATTTCCCATTATAGGTGGGTACACCTTGTAAACAATTGAAACAATATTGGGCATTGATTTGTATTATGGCCTTTGGTCCTATGGTATGCACAATAATCATGTTCATCATATGGACTTTCTTCACATGGTTTGACTTTAGGAAGTTCAATGAGTTTTGCTTCAAGCATCCTTTGTAAAACTCTCTCAGCCGCATCCTTTGGTGAACGATTAGAATGACATGGTGTGAAGGTAATGAAGGGCTTGGTGGTTTGGAAGGTAAAGAGATCAATGGACTATGATTGGGATCACATGGTGGTGTTGGGATAGGATAAGTTGGCTCATGTGATGGCATGTGATTGGATGGTGGTGGCCACTCTAGATTGGTATCTCCCTTGTCAAAGGTTATTAGATCTTGCATAGGATAACTTGGGCTTGTTTGATTTATGTACAAGGGGCCATTGGGATTTGGATATGATTTTTGTTGGAAAGGTGGATTTAGATCTATCAATGGTGCTTGGTGGTCTTGTTGAAAAGGTGTATTTGGACTTACTTGATTTATGTACAAAGAGCCATTGGGACTTGGATGTTGTTCTTGTAATATCACTTGATGGCTTTGTGGATGGGCTTGGTAGTGCATTGGAATGGTGGTATGAGGGATTGGATAAGCTTGAGGTGGATGTTCATAGGTTGATGTGGTATTGACCTGGTGGATAGGTGGATTAAGTTGATATGAAGTGGATGGATATGACATGTGGCTATGAGGTGGATTAGGTTGGTATGGAGTGGCTAAGAATTGTTGTACTTGTCGAGCTTGACTAGTGGCTAAAAGGTGTTGGACTTGGGCTATGGAGTGTTGTAGTTGAGGTGATTGGCTTGCGTGGGGTTGAGCTCTTTGGAGGAAGAATTGTAATATTTAAATGGCATCTTGGTTGAGGGGTTGTGATCCTTGATAAAGATTTTGGAGGAATCTTTGGAATTTGATTTCTAGGTCCTCTAGTGTAGACATGTTGTCACCAAGTGTTTGTCTTAAGTCCTTTTAGCAAGTGCTTGCTTAGGGATTTGGATGATGATGTGGAATGTTTAGATGATGTGTGTTGACTAGGATGAATGTTTAGATTGATTTGTTTATGTGTTTGGTGTTTATAGCTTGATTTGGCAATGTTCAAACAAATGATTATGCATATACACACATGAATCACTCACGCAAGACACATAAGCAAGTTGTTAGTTTGAAAGAATGTGATGATGGTTAAGCAAGCACTGAAGACAATTCAACAAGTCCTAGTTAAGGCAAGGCCACTATCACAAGGAGGTTCTAGTGAAAATTCGGGGGACTGGCACCCCACGAGCATCCAGCAAGCCACTTAAGACTTTAACTAACCCTACTAAGAGTTTTAATATACACAAAGGTACACCTCCTTTTGAGTTAGCACTGTATGGTGAGCGCTAATACCGGTTAGACTTGGCTTTCACCTTATCCTCTAATTTTTATAGCAGACTGGATGAAAGTACCGCTTGAGGTCGTTCCCTTGGGGTGGATACCAAGGCAGGCCTCTCTAAGGCTAAACAAAAGCAACACAAGTAAATGTTTTTGATCTCCAAGTTCGTGTTGGGACGCGAGGAGAGAGCATACACATTTACTTGGTCACACTCGCATGGAGTTCATTAACCTTAGAAGTTCAATGTGTGGAAGACAATGCAAGCACTTGTTTGTTTTAAAACCCAAATCCAAATATGATGAAAGACAATGGTTCATTTTAGCCCAATTTTTTTGATGTGAATTTGCAAACAATTGTTCATTTTATGCCCAAAATCCAAATGTGTTTGCAAACAATGATTAGAAGATGAGAAATGAAATGATTGCACCTGGTTAATTCGCTATCCAAATTGCTGTAGATGTTGATGTCAATGCTGCTCCAGCTCCTTATGATCACCTACAACATAAAAAAAATGATATTATAATGCAGGCATAAAAAATAGGCTCATCAGGCAAGGAAAACTGTAATTTTAGATGCATAGCTGAATTTGATTTGATTATTTTGATAGATTTTTGGTTTAAAAATTAAAAAATCAAAGAAGAGACCCCCATTAATTTTTAGAGAGCTTTTCGAAAATGTAAAGAAATCAAAAAATTCCCTGATTTGCACCCAGAAATGCAGATTTATGAAAATAGTACAGTCGGCAAAGATCTGATTTTTTCGCATTGTAAACGACCTCCAAATTAAATTTGTAAAACATAGACCCCAATTAGAATTTCAAGAGATTTCCAGAAATATAAAACTTTCTAAAAAATTCGCTGATTTGCGCCCAGAATTGTGATTTTATGAAAAAACATAAAAACGTGATAAATCCTGCAAAAATCACGATAAACCCAAAAATTTTCTGCTGTAGCTTCCTTATATCATGGAAAAACTTTTGCTAAAATCTTGTAGAAAAATTTGTATCTGTTTGGAAGATATGATGAAATCTTTAAAACCTAGGGTTTTGTCCAAAAAGTAGCAGATCTGCAACAAAAAGTTAATTAAACCTGCAAAACTCAACAATGGGGGTTATATGAATGTAAATTTTTACTACAAAAACCTGCAAAAAAGATCAAGCGAAGTGAGTCCCATCGGGCGTGCCAAAATGTGATAGGTGAAAGTCAGGTTTAGTAGATCAGACATAGTCATGAAACCCTAACCCTACCATCATCAAGGAATCTAATCTAAATGAAATCAAAGAACAATGCGATTCAAGCATAACATCACCTAGACCGCGCGATTCCTTGTTTAAGGGATGTGGACTGCTTCTTCAACAATGAACAATTGCAATGTTGAAAGCTGCCATAATGGATGATGAAAAGCTCAATTGAATGCTCAGATGCTCAAGATGCTCAAGATGATAATGTAGGTGCTATATGATTGCTGGATCCCCCCCTCTCATATGGAATGAGAGGGTGTTTATATAGGACTCAACCAAGATCAATCAACGGTGGAGATTCAGAGGCTATGTGAATGGCTAGGATTGAAAGTTACTCAATTTAGATCCAATTAGTTGTGCATGTGAAGGATATGAATGAAAGTTGTACAGCAACACATGATTGACTGGACAATTGTTGGAATGTGATAAAAGATGAGTGTTTAATTCAAATAAAATATTTGAATTAGTTGGGATATGAGTTGGATATTAATTAAATAAATAAAATTTATTCAATTAATAGGATAACTGAATGGGATGGGATAAAATATGATGTGGAAATCAATTAAATAAATAAAATTTATTTAATTAATTGGGATGAGGATAGGATATGATTGGGATATGATGTGGAATTAATTAAATAAATAAAATTTATTTAATTAATTGGCTAAGTAGGATAAGGATGGGATTTTAATTAAATAAATAAAATTTATTTAATTAATTGGCTTAATGAATAATGATTTAAAATGGTGTTGCTAGACATAAACAAAGTTGGGACAAATTTGGGTGTCTACACCTTCATCACTAGATTTGTCTAATTTGATTATGCAGACAGAAAGGTAATATTCATGTAGCTTTGTATTTCAAGTCATATGCAAACATTTGTTGTTTTAAGTTTGTGCATGTTTGTCCTTTGTAAAGTTTTCAAAATTAAGCATAAATATTTCAAGCTTTGTAGTTGATCACCATAATATTTCAAAGATAAGCTCTATTTCAAGTCTTTTTGTTAAAGCTTTGAGGTAATTTTCTTAAGAGACTTGATATCTAGTTGCTTGTGTCCCAAAGCCTCATGTCACCTCATATTTGCATCATTTCTGCAAATATTGCGTAAATATCCAGTCAGTTTCAGGTTCTGATCATATTTTTAGGTTCTGATCATATATATAGCCTTTGCTAGGTTGTTTGAACTGATCTCTATAGTAAACAAGCCAAATTTCCTCAAAACTCAAGAAATCCTGGCTCTAGGGACAAATACTAGGTCCATATCCAATGGACTCTTTGAAGAATTGCCTATCTGGGGATTTAGACCTAGAACAGTAGATATTCACCATTCTCTTGGTTCTAGTGCATTAGGAGCTTCACCAAAACATGCTTCTATAACTCCTATCGGGTTGCAAACACCTACGGGACCACTTGTCACACCTCAGGTCCAACCTCCACTAGTCACAATGTTGCTCTTTACTGCAGAGTCACCTCTGACTTTCACTACATATCATCCTTTACCTAAAAATCCTGATAAGATTTGTCTTAAATATCATCCATATCAAGATGTTGATGATCACATTAGAACATTCAAGGAAGCTTGTTGTAGGGTTAGAATTGAACATCAGGATGTGGTATGTAGGTTATTTCCATTTTCCTTAGGGGAAGAGGCATATAACTGGTATATCAGTCTTGGTCAAGGTTTAGTCAGTTCATGGGCTACCTTGGAGAAAGCCTTTAAGGATAGATTCAAAATACCTATAGATCCTTCAATGAATTATCATCTGTTTTCCACAATCAAGAGATTTGAAGGAGAACCTATTGCTAATTTCAATGCAAGATTCCAAAAGATGCTCTCTAAGCTAGTTGCTCCCTATACTGTAACAGATGAGGCTACCAGGAGCATATACTACTCAGCCTTAGATCCCTTGACTTCTATGTTTATCAGGAGAGCACATCCTGGTGTCACAACCTTGACATGAGCTTTTGAAGAAGCTATCAAAGTTAGTCAACAGTTGATCCCTGCTCCAACACCAAATATTACATTTCCTACACTTCCTGTCTATCCTACATATCCTACTCAACAACAGACTAATGGAGCCATGATACTTCTAGCTGTAATGTCAAGTCCTTTATAGATACCTCCACTCAATATCATGCCACCTCTAAATGGAAATGGTCAAATGTTACAATATCTAGGACATACACAGGTACCTCAGGTTGTGGAACAATCTAATAACAATAACAATGGATCTTCCTTTTTCAAACCTCAAACAGAGAATGTAGTAGCCAAGGTTTAGGAAGAAAAAGAAGAAATTAAAGAGATATCAGCACAATTAAGGAAACTCACCACTTAGATCACTCACTTGAGGAGTCTGAATTTCTATTCTCAACCAAATCAAAATAGAGGATATGCCAATGACAGACCTAATTATCCTGATAAGGGATACAATAACAATTATAATAACAACAATGGTAACAATAACGCCCCTAGACAGCCTCGAGTGTGCAACACTAGGCCAAACAATGGTTCTCTTCCATCACCCCTAGATAATCAGCCTCCTAGTGAACCTAAGCAGATCACTAGAGTGAACATGGCAAACTGGTGCAGGATACATAACAAACTGGTGCAGGATACATAACACTAATGCTCATGCAGAGCTAGATTGTCCTCAGTTTAGGATTGCTACCAGTATATTTCAATCTGAAGTATCTAATACTTCAGGTAATCCACCTTGTGTTGAAGGAAATGAAATTGTCCCCTGTGGATATGATTCTACCCTAGTACTAGAAAGTTTCATCAATCATCCTCATCAGTAGACAATGTCACCTTATCAGAATTACACCTTAGCTTGTGAAGAGTCACCCATGGCTTTTGAGACCAACTATGTTTTTCCATTTCAAGATAAAAATGAGCCATCAATTGAACATGAAGAAGTACATGGTTATCAACAACAGTATCAAGCTAGGCATAATTACAACCTAAGGAATAATTCAAACTGACCTGCTGGTCCTTTGACTACATCCTTGCCTCCAAATAATTTCAACACTCCTGATTCTAAGGCAAGCAATAATCCTAGATTTCCTAAAGTCAATACTTAGTACTTAGCACCACAAAATACAACACCAAAAGCTGGTAATCTACCTTCTGAGTCTGATAAATTAGTCACATATCTGGCAGATGAAATGAAAAAGATTAATATCAGCTTGTCATTGTCAGAACTACTCAAAACTCCAGCTATTAGAAAAGCTTTCATGAAATCCTTAGATGATCCTGCTCCAAGAGAGGATAGTCATACCTCAGGTCAGACTGGGAATAAAGATCATGTCATTAGGGATGTTAATGTTAAACACAAAGCCCCAGCTACTATTCAAGCTGTAGAGACTTCACACATGACTCTTTATAGAGATAAAACTGAGTCACCTCCTTTTATCCTTACCATAAGGATGTTTAGTAAAAAATTTTACAATTGCTTAGTAGATTCAGGAGCATCTACTAATGTAATGCCCCTATCTATATGCAATGCCTTGGGGTTGCATCCTGCTAAGTTGCTGAAGAAAGTAACACAGTTAGATAAAATAGAGGTGAGTGTAGTAGGAGAACTAACTCACATTCATATGTAGTTAGCATCAGATCCAAGAATCCAATACTACATTGATATTTAGGTAGTTGATATACCTGATACCTATGGGATGCTACTCAGTAGAGTTTGGTCAAAAACACTTAATGGATACATGTCCACTAATTTTAGTCACATGGTTACCTTGGAAAGGAATACTTAATCAAATAAGGATAGATGCTGAGCCTCACATGAAACATATGATCACTGAATACAATAAAACCAATGAGATCATATATGTAGATGTTGAACCCAGAGTGTACTCCATCAGACCCCAAACCATCAGGATAGAGGAGATCCTCATGTATGATGTTCATGTTCATGATGATAATCTTCAGGAGGATGAAATAGTTTGAGTCTGATTGTAATTCTTAAAATAAGATAGAGGAAGATCACTTCAAGAATTTTGAGATGCACTTGTCCAAAGCGGTGCAACGTTGCCAACTATTAAAAATGTCTGTTCAGGTTGTTCTAATTGAAGGATGGTGCAGATTACATGATGAGGTACATTCTGAAAAGACTTGTGATGCTTGCTTAGACATGATGGAATTGGAACAAGCATGCAGTGAGGTGTCATCATTATCATCCAGGGTAAGTTCTGTAGATAGTGATAGTGATACTAATTTTTGTTTGTCATCTGCAGGAATAGAAGGCACATATCATGATGAAAGTCCTATTCAGATGGAAGAGATTCTGGTGTGTAGCAAGAGTAATGCTACAAGCAACATGAAAATCACCCCAGGAAGTGATTGCTTGGTAGAGTCAGATTATGAACTATCTGATGAAGATAGAGGTAGTAATCTGTCCAAGTTTGAAGAATTTTTATCAAAGCAAATTCAAAAGATGATACAACAGCAAAGATCCCCACATGATGTTCTGATTGAGGGATGGTGCAAGTTACATGAAGCACCACATTCAAAAACTACTTGTTCATTATGTTTACATATATCTAAAAAAGTAGATGTTGCCCTGTCCAGAAGATTTCCCTTCTGATGGTAGAGAAAAAGAAGAAATATCAGCTTCACATCAGCCAGATAAGGTGAAGTTTGAGAAAATTGAAACACCAAAATTAAAATGGATATCAAATGGTGCAGCTGCCAGAGCTAAAAAGAAAAGAGAAGGCCCAGACAAGCCTTTAACTGAAGATAAGCCATGGATCCTCAGGTTTGATGGATCCAAATCAAAACAAGGGGCTAGAGTAGGAATAGATCTTATTGATCCAGCTGGTAAATCCTACTTAGCAGCATATAGATTGCAATTCCCATGCACAAATAACGTGACAGAGTATGAAGCCTTGATTCATGGGATATTGTTTGCACTCAGAAAGAAAGTAAAGATTCTGCATGTCTATGGAGACTTAGAATTGGTAGTAAGACAAGTAAGAGGTATATATTCTTGTAATTACAAGAAGTTATCTAATTATAGACATAGGGCATGGGATCTGATAGAAGATTTTGATGCATTCAACATCACCCATGTGCCTAGAGAACAAAATCATAGGGCAAATGCCTTAGCCCAAGCCGCAAGTACTTTGGAACCATTGTCCATATCTAGTTTGAAGAGATTTTCAATTGAATTAGTATCAGTACCCTCTGTACCAGATAATGTAGTTAACCTTCAAGTATTTGATGATGACTAGGACATTTTAGATTTCATCTCCAATAGAGATTTCTTTGATGCACAGATCATAGATGAAAGAAATGTGGAAGATCATATCTGGGAAGAAGAGATCCTAGAGTTGCCTAGTAACAAGATTCCTAAAGGAATGATAGAGTTGGAAAGAGAATTTGATTTAGACAACATGTTGAAACAGAAAGATGTCCCTAAAGCAGATGGAGGGGAGTAGTCACAGGTTAACATTGGACATGATGATGAAAAAAGGAATGTCCTGATTGGAAAAGTGTGTACAGAAGAAGAACTGGAAGGAATAACCCAAGCACTTAAAGAGTATATCCATGTTATTTCCTGGACATATGATGAATTGAAAACTTATGATACATTAATCATCACTCATACTATACCTTTAAATCTAGATGTCAAGCCTTTTAGACAGAAACAGAGACATGTAAATGCCTTGCTAGAGCCCATCATTTTTGAAGAAGTTAAGAAGTTGCTTAATGACATGATCATATTTCCTGTGAGACATTCCACATGGGTGGCTAATTTGGTCCCAGTAAGAAAGAAGAATGGTGACATCAGATTGTGTGTAGACTTCAAAAATTTAAATAGAGCTTCTGAAAAGGATAACTATCCTTTGCCTTCTTTGGATGAGGTCTTGCAGATTGTAAATGGTGCAAAGATGATGTCATTTTTGGATGGTTTTTCAGGTTACAACCAAGTGATGGTAGACAAGATAGATAGATTGAAGATTGCATTCACCACAAAGTGGGGAATATTCACCTATAGGTGCATGCCTTTTGGATTGATAAATGTTGGAGCAACATTTCAGCAAGCAATGGATATAGCCTTTAGAGGGCTAATTGGTAAATGCATAGTCATATACATGGATGACTTGACAATTTTCTCTAAAGAAAGAGGGAATCAAGTAGAAGACCTCAGGAAGGTACTAAAGAAATGTGAACATTATGGAATATCCCTAAACCTTAAGAAATGCATATTTGGGGTAATCACAGGGAAGTTATTAGGTCACCTGATAATAGAGAATGGGATCATCATTGACCCTGAGAGAGTAGAATCAATTATGAAGATACAGCTTCTTGGAAGTAAGAAGGAGCTCAAATCTTACTTTGGTAAGATTAATTTTGTTAGGAAGTTTATTATTGGTTTTGTAGAAATTGTTAGACCATTGAATGCCATGCTCAAGAAGGATGCCAAAATTGAGTGGACACCTGAAGCTAGAGCAGCTTTTGAAGACATCAAGAAAGCCATATCTAATGCTCCTATTCTGATCAGTCCAAATTATACCAAGGATTTTTACATTTACTCATTTGCTTCAGAGCATACATCTACAGTAGTATTAACACAAAGAAATGAGGCTAAAGAAGAAAATCCTATAGCCTTCATGAGTTGTCCTTTCAGGGATGCAAAAATTAGATACATGGATGTTGAAAGATAAGCACTTGCTCTGGTCCGAACAATCAAGAAGTTCATACATTACATCTTGAGAAGTAAAGTGATTGCTGTAGTACCAGATGCAGCAGTAAAGATGCTTTTAATACAAAGTGAACCAGGTGAAAAGAGAGCCAAATGGATTATTGTCCTCCAAGAGTATGATATGGACATAACACCCATGAAATTAGTGAGAGGAAAAGCATTGAGTTAGATGATATCTAAAATTGATCCTAACATCATGAGCCAACAGTATGAGATAAATACAAGGGAAAATGGAGAATGGTATTAAGACATCAGGTACATCTTGATTACTAGAAGATGTCCTTCAAGATTGCAAGCCTCACAGAGGAGAGCCTTAAAAATAAGATCACAGAAATACATGATAAAGGAGGAGTCCTTTTCAAGAAGAATTGAGGGGATATACCTTATATGCCTAGAAAGGCAAGAAGAAGACAAAGTGCTAGCAAAATTACATGATAAGTTTGGAACTATACATGGATCATCTTTAGCTACCACTCATGCTATCCTCAGGGTAGGGTATTACTGGCCCACTATTTTTAAAGATACTACTAAACACATCAAATGTTGTCATATGTGTTAGGTTGCTGCAAATAGAGAAAGATATGCTGCTCAACCTTTGCGGCCAGTGATGAAGATGTGCCCATTTGCTCAATGGGGGATGGATTTCATAGGACCTATCAACCCTCCATCATCTTTAGGCCACAGGTATGTTTTAACTATCACTGATTACTGTACCAGGTGGACTGAAGTTGTCAGCAGTAAGACATGCAATTCTGAGGATGTAATCAAGTTTTTGGAAAGCAACATAGTAACCAGGTATGGAATTCCTTATGCTTTAGTATGTGATAATGGGTCTGCCTTTGCTTCAATAAGATTATCAAATTGGGCTTTTGACCATGGAATTATCTTGAAATTTTCCTCAAATTACTATCCTCAAGGGAATGGATTAGCAGAATCTACAAACAAGAATTTATTGAACATCATAAAGAAATTGATAGAAAAGAACCCAAGGGAGTGGAACACACTATTAAAGTATGCTTTGTGGGTAGATAGAACCAAGATGAAGGATGCATTAGGAAATTCTCCTTTTCACCTAGTATATGGGCTGGATCCCATCCTCCCTGATAACCTAAAGATCCCCACACTGCAGTTTACACAAGAATATCTAGGCATAGATAACAAACAAGAAGTCAGGTTGCTTCAGTTGATGCATCTAGAAGAAAAAAGGAATAAAGAAATTGATCAATTTGCTAAACATCAAGCTGTTGTCAAGCATTGGTTTGACAAAAGAGCTGGACTTAAGGCTTTTAGAATTTTAGATTTAGTTCTTATGTGGGACAAAGCATATGAAAGGAAAGGAGATCATGGTAAATTTGATAAACTTTTGATAGGTCCCTTTCAAGTTTCAAAAGTCTTAGGAGACAATACCTATAGGCTTAAAACTTTAACCAGTGAGGATGTCCCATTACCAGTTAATGGACAATTTCTCAAGCATTACTTTCAAGCCTGAAATAGTGTCATGTAAGTCATGTGTATCATAGTGTGCATATTTGTATAGTTGTTTGTATAGTTTTGTTTTGTTTTGTTTGTTTGCTTGTTGAGTTTTTGTTTTGGTTAGTCAAGATGATGTAGCTCATCACCCTAAGAAAATGACTAAATTGTTAAGATTCAAGTGATGAGAACAAATTCATATATAGGTTATGACTCATTTTGAGAAGTGTTGGTGATCAGGTCTGTGATATCCTTTTCATTAGGCTGCATTTTCTTGACCAAAGTGATTTTTTCACAATCACTCACCTAAGAGCCTTGGGTTTGTGGAACACATAAGTATAAGTGTTAAGTGAAAAATCTAAAGGGACTCCCTTGCTACCAATGCAATCTCCAACCTAAATTAGCAAGTGACCATGCCTTGCACATTAAGCTTACATGATGACATCATATGAATAGAGAGAATAAAATATTGAAAATCCAAAAGAAATAAAGATTAGGCCATCTAAGTAACTTTACCGGGGCTATAGATGCCTGCTGGTAGTGGGGCTCTACTTAGGGGGATTGTATAGATAACCTTGCCAGGGCTATAGACGCCTGCTGGCAGCAAGGCTCTATCCAGGTTGGCTATGAGGGATGCTCCCAAACTATGTAGCTTAACATTAGTTACTCATTCTTTCAACTTACTTTCAAGATGAGGATAATTAATCATTTGCACACCCCTGGTCCTTTGTTAGCATTGTTGTTATGATGAAAACCTTATCATTCAGAAATATTATAGTACTTATACTTAGAAAGAGTTAAAATACTATGTTAGAATGTGATCACATCACTTGAATCATTGGAATTTATTTATGTTCCTTGGTGGCAAGTTTTGTGGTTAACAACACGCCCCATTTTGCCTTGACAAAACAGGGACCCAACTTCTTTTTGCTGCTTTGGCTTGTTGTTTTTCTGCTTTGGGCAATCTGGTAAAATTAAGTCATGCAGGTAACCCTGAAAGAGGGTAGATTTGTCCCTATGATGAGGTTAGTTGTCAAATTCAATATTTCATATTATTAACCTCATGGTTGGAAAGTGTACGAAATTCCAAGCAGGTTTGCCTTTTGGATCACCCCAAAATTCTTCAAGGGGAGAAAGTTATGTTGAGTCAAAGTTTCGGTCAAACTTGATATTCTGAGGAGGAAGGTCATATTTCAAATGTTAGTCATATTATATAAGATCACCCTGATATAAGTTTATCACCCAATAATCACTCGATCCGCAAAGGGCGGATGTCAATTTTACATAGTAACTGTTATCTGCCCATCAAACGACTTCACATATTTTGCGGGGGTCATATATTTAATATCCATCATCTTAAGAATATCACCCTCTTCACAAAATATCACCCTATGCTAATATGATGATGATGTCATCATTTCATTCTACCTCATGGAGGTATATATCTGATGCCTACCATATTCAATAACATGACGGTGACGTCCTTACAACACAACGCTTAAACAAGGTTGCCAACATGGTGACATCACCCTGATCTTTCCCAAAAGACAGGGTCATTTTATTTATGGGGGTCATATTTTGAACATCCTCTGATCTTAAATTCATGACTTGATATTCATGTGGTCAATGTTGACCGCATCACCCAATTCTTTTACATTAGTTTTGCCGCTCATAGGCAGGGGGTCATTTTATCCAGAAGGGGTCATATTTTGAATATCACCTGATCTTTCAAAGATCACCCCCTTTCCCTATTTCCTGACATTAAATGCACTTAAATGTGGTAGATGGATTCCTATTGATTGCGAATGCAAATCAAACACTTGGCATCATCCATGGATTCTCTCCAGAAGATCGACAGATTAAGCCATCCCAACGTAGTTTTACCCTAATTTGCCCTACGGATGCGTGTAAAGGTAATTTTCCAAGGTTATTTTCATTTACCTTGCAAAAAAACAAGAAATTATAGAGCAGAGAAGTCAAACCCTCATACAGCTACCTGTGAACGGACTAGATCTTCCAGCGTAATGGAACAGTGATCTTCAGCATTTGTAGCCCTTTTCTGTAATCACCCATTTAACCTAGGAGGAAAGCATTATTAGGTAAGTAATTGAAAACCCTCCTGTTGTCATTTTCTGCATGTTCAGGTAGTATGTTCTTTCTTGTGGTTTGAATCTATGAATGTGCATATCATGATGAAATGAAGAATAATGAATAGAGTATGCATGATGCTGTAGAGATATATAATGTTGTATGAATGCATATGGATATTGTATGGTAAGATAAAACATGTTATTGTAGGAGTCCATGGCAGATCTTAGAAGGAACAAGTCTAATTCAGAGTTTCTTAAGCCCATGTTTGTTCAGCCCGAAGGGGTAGAATTTAAGTATGGCATCATTGGTGACACTCACCAAGGAGATACAGACCTGGTAGTATGGTCAACAAGAATAGATCATGATAAAGACAATACCCTTCTGGATGTAATATATGTTTCAGGAATGTGGCATGCAGCTAGATTTCTGTATGCCATGGAACCCCCAGAGCTAGTAGTAGAATGTGCCAGGAACTATAACCCTGAGACCAAGCGGGTGGAGAAGCATGGAAGAGTATATGTTGACTTTGCAATTAAGGGCATCACCTCTACTTTCAATCTGCTAGTTGGAAAGAAGGTGGTCAGTGTCAATCTACGTAAGTTGGACAAAGAATACAACAACAATAAAAAGAGTTCAAGGAAGAGGATGTATCAATGGAGGTCGAAGAGAAGCGACTACACTACCTCAGCTAAATTGCCTGTACACTTATATAAATTTGATTTTGATGATGAGTACCAATACATGATGGCAATGCTAAGCAGAATTACAGGTAAGCTTCATCTAGGAAATTTTGTGAATTGGATGTTTGGAATCATCTAGATGGTCCTATACATAGATAATAATCCATTATGGGCCAAGGTCATCAGTGATGCACTAGATGAAGGCATGAGGAACCTGGGAGGTCAGGCGTGCATGTTTCATATGAACTCATATGTTGTGTACTCATGTGCTTATAAGGGAACCTTTGATGCCTTGACTACACTGGGTAAGGCTGGTGATGATGTAGATGATGCACACATAAGGGATCACTATCCTCAACTATAGAGAAAGAACTACCTCATGGATTACAAATTGGTAAATGATGCATTCTCTATGCATCTAGTCAGAACCATGGAGGAGGACAAAACCAAGACACTGAGTATGGAGGCTTAGGAAGTTATTTAAAGACATGGGGCTTGGTTTATCTAGTTCACCACATTTTCATACATAAGGATAGAGGGATTTGATGGACAACCCCTTATGCTACAAAGATACCCTACTGATGGGGTTGTCCTGGTGGAGTTTCTCAGGCAAGTGTCTACCATAGTTACAGCATACAAGGAACAAAAGAAGATACCTCCGGTATTACTTCCTCAAGGAGAAAAGAAAATCTGATGGAGAGAGGTTACCCACACAGAAATAGAGGAAAGGTCCCCCTAGAGGAAAGAAAATTGAAGATGAAGCTAAGGGGGTGATAATTGAAAGAATTGCCATACTAGCTGCAGGTGCATCGACATCAAGTCAAGCATCTGCATGATCTGCACAACCTCTAATGGACAAACCAAAGACTAAGAGGATCTTGAGGCCAGCTGTTGAAACTGTAGAAGTATAGGAGGAGGGCCAAGCCTCACATTAGGGAGTGGAAGAAGATATCCCATTTGAGGAAGTGCAGGTAAACAAGGAGCCTACAGGTGATGACCCAATGATGGTGAGTAGGAAGAGGAGGTTTACGCCGCTAACATCACCACCCAAGAAGTAAAGAACATCCATGGGGAGTGATATCAGGGCCAACCCTGTTGTACTAAGAGGAGCCGGTGGTGAAGCATTTAGGAAGGAGCTACAACATGATGTGTCACTTTCCACCATAATCAAGTTTAAGATTGAGAGGGTAGAAGAACAAGCAAAAGAATCTTTCAAAGCAGGTCAGGGTAGTCCTTTCTTTTTAGAGGACATCATGGACTTATCAGATGATGAGGTAGTGTAGAATGTAGCCTCTCAAAGAGTGGAGACTCTCACCTTTAGTACCTGCATGACCCCACATGGGACCCCATTAGCACAGATGGCAGTATTGGAGGAGGTGAAGCAAATAGAGGAAGTGAAAGAAAGTAGCCCAGAAAGGGCAGCCCAACAAATTGGGCTTGACAAGTTGGTTGATCAGGTGACTAGCCCTGTAGTTATAGATTTAATATACAAGGAGGATGTAAGCCCCAAAGACAAAGTAGATGCACCTAAGGTGACAAAAAAGGTTGAAGTGGCCAAGCAGGTAGAAAAAGAGAGCAATTCTCTAGATATGGGTTAGCAATAGCATGAGATACCCACAGAGCCAAAAATAGTAGAAGTCCAATAGAAACATGGGGGTGATAAAGATACATCAGGTGATGTTGTTGCCCAAACTTGGGGAGATCATGGAGATGCCACATGAAAAGATAAATCAGGTCATGAGGACCTTAAGACACAAGACATCGGTGCCTCAGGTGCAGAACAAGAAGTGACCCAAGATCAGGGTGATGCACAAGGCCCAAACACACAGACAGCCACAGATGTTAATATGCCTCAAGATGAGGAAAATACTAAAGTGGATGAAAGTCAGAAAGAGGGAGTACAGGATTAGGCGTAGGATCATAATGTGGACATTCCACAAGATCCTCCTCCATAGAAAGAAGCCCCTTAGCAAGAAGAAATACAATAGGATCCCCCTCATGAGGAACTCCATGAGGAAGAAACCAAGAAATCACCTTCTCCATTGAGAATAGAGGTAGATACTGGAGAGAAGGATAGATATGATGATGACAAAAGACATTAGGGTTCTAGAGATGAAGTGCCTCAATGGCTGGAGAAAGAAATAGGTATGGATCAAGGCTCTGAAATTCAAGAATTTGATGTTTCCACCTTGTTTGCAGAGACAATAATGAAGCCCAAGAGAAAAGCTAGATTGACATTGGCTATTAAGAGAGATCATGCTATAGGTAGAAGGACTACACAGGTAGCACTTCCTACAGTAGAGAAAGAGAAGGGCAAGATCACCTTTGAAGAGTTCCAAATCACAACTGTTGATTTGGGTTTTGCTAATGGGGACCAAGAGGGTCAGGAAGGGAAGTACATCATTGATTCTTTGACCCAAAGGGTAAAGAAGGAGAAAGAGAAAAATAAAAAGAAAAAATAGCACATTGCTTAGCTGCATTCATATATAAAGGGGTTGATTAACCCTAATAATACAACAGTTGATCCAACAGTCCCATTGACTGTCATATCCCAGGAGGAGGTCACCAAATTGGACCTCACGAAACATGAAGCCCTTATCATGGAGAAATGGATGTTGTCAGCCCTCACAAGAGCCGAGGAAGTTTTGAGAACCTCATTACAGAGGTGGAATTCTTTAAGTAGTTCAAAGAGAAAAGTAGACAAAATGCAAAATGAAACAAGGAAGTGGTCATTCCAATTGGAAAAGGACCTTAATGCTTTAAGTGAAATGAAGAGGATTGATCCTCAAATCCTAATAAATAATCAAGTGTTGAATAATAACACTGCCCTGCTAATAGATGTATGGTATGAAGATATCAGGTTCGAATGTGATATTCTGAAGAAATGCAGTGGCAAGCTTAGGGATATAAGTATAAAGCTGCACAACATGATGGCTTATAAAGCAGAGATCCTTGAGGCTTTAGAAGGGAAAGTAGAGGGAAAGATTGAAAATCAAGACACAGACTCTGCTATCAAAGCTCTGCATGATAATTTCTAGTTGGTAGCAGATGACCCCCTCACCCACCTGATGGAAGAAGTGATGAATAAGATCATGAGGATAAAGGTCAAGATGGAAACTTATAATGAGACTTTGAACAGTAGTAAAGGTAATCTGGACGCAATCAAAGCTAAATTCCAGTCTCATAAGCAAGCTATAACAAAAGCTAGAATCCAAGATGGGGGAGAGGTAAATAAAATAGTGCAGGCATATGAAAACATCAGGACGACGATGAAGGTCCATATACAGGAGGATGTACATCAGGGTGACAGCGATACCAAAAGTAATGAAGATGATGATCATGATGAAGAAGAAGAAAATGAAGAGGAGGAACCCGAGGAATAAATGAAGATGCATCACCAAGAAGAGATATGCATAAGGTACTCATAAGGTAATCAGTCATCTAGAAGTTTGCTAGCTAGCAACCTGTGCCACGAGGAAGGGTTGACTGAGTCAAAGAGTGATTATCAACCGTTGATCTTAATTAACAAATCTTGACCATAGGTCATTTTGTAACTGTCTCCTCACCTTAGTCTATAAAAGGTGCAGGGGTACAATATTTTGAACATTCAAAACTTAATTGAAATTTGATTGCTAAAATATCAGGACTCATTTCAAAGTTGTTGTAAATGTACATGTTATGCATACTGAATGAAAGAGAAGCATATTTTATTACAAATCATCATAAATCTTGAGTAATCTATGTTTGAAATCTAGATACATGCATTGATCAACTGTGTCCCTTGGAGTGCTTGTTAGTCTGTATGTGTTGTTTTCATTCCTTATCCTTTAAAGTTAGCATCATCCATATCTAGCTGTGGAACATCCTGGTGACATATGGTTTGATTTATTCTCCTCATGAATGTATCTTGTATGTATGTGGTTCAATGGCTAAAGATTCACTAAAATTAGAAGCATTCTTTTAAATTTCTTTCAATTTCATAACAGATCATCACCATAATTGCAAATAGCAGAGAATTAGAAGTAAATAACATGAAATATTCTGATATCCCGTAGATAATTGGAAATACATAGCATATTTAGAGTAAAAGTATTTTAAATTGACAAATATCATGCAAATTCATACAAATATCCAGGAGATACATGTAAATATCCACTTATAGACACAACATTTGAATAAATATACAGTGTAGAAGAAAGAACAAGTTCATGATGATCAATAATCAGAAGAATTGATCAAACTAGCAAATATATCAGCTATCTCTGGAAATAGAGTAGAAGTAACCTCTCTATGGAGTAAATTTACAGGAAATAGAACAATACTGATCATCAAGACAAATGTAAGACCCCTTGAAATGGAAAATAGAATGTCACATCAACCTCTGAGTAACGTCAGACGATCACGACCTAATCAACGGAGACTTGGAGTCATCAACTTATCCTAAGCTAGTCGTACTTTACAAGATAATAAAGGTTTGTTGTGTAAATTTTTATTCATGTTGTTATGACTAACAATTATCATCAACACACTTGAACCACACCAAATCCCACAACCAAATCAACATCTACCATCACTACATCCACACCACAAATTACCCTTAACATTCCCAACAACACCATGCACACAAACTTGATTTCACAAGTGTGCCTTAATTTGATGCCAATACCATAGCCTTCATGACACAATTATTCTCCCAACCACCTTACAATACATCCAACTTTCCTAACAACAATCCATGCAACAACCCTTCATCCAACTTTACAATCGTATAATCTCCAATTTCCCAACCACCTATTACATCTTCTATCCAAACCTTACAACAAAATCTGAATCAAAACTAACAAATACCACCACACGTCATGCAACAACTCCTTGCCTACCAAAAACATCAAACCCAACAAAATCAAAACCAAAATCCACCCCAAAATCAAATCCCCCATTTCCTCCAACAACCAATCCATCAACAACAATCACACATGCCACAACAACCTACCCAAGATTTATCTAGCATTGTGCAAACCTTGATTCAAAAGTTTGATGATATCTAACATGGACACAAAATAAAACAACATTCTTTTGAAGATATTTGTCCATATCCATTTGATAAGACCATCCACATACCATCCTTTCTTAAGAATTTCAAAACACCAAAATTTGACAAATACAAAGGGAAAGGGGACCCTAGGGGACACCTTAGGGAGTTTTATGTTGCTTGACTAGAAGTCAACTACGATGACACATATTTAATGAGACTCTTTCCTAGAAGCCTAGGTGGTCAAGCCACCAAATGGTTTTCACACCTTCCCCTTGGTATCAAAACATTCCATGAGCTTGCAGAAAAATTTGTAAATCATTTCTCCTATAACTTTGAACATGAAATATGCATGACTGACCTTTGCAACACTAAACAAAAGAGTGGGAAATCCTTCGCTTCCTTTTTACAAAGGTGGAGAAGCCTAGCAAGCAAAATCCTTTGGCTAATTCCTAAAAAACAATTAGTCACCATGTTTGTGACTAATCTCAACCAAGAAATAGGCTTTCACCTACAAATCCAATGTGCATAAACCTTCGAGGAAATTATAGAGAAAGGGACAACCATTGAGAGAGCCCTTATTGCTAAAGGCTCTATCAAAATTTACAAGAATGACAACAACAATAACACTAACACCTCCAACATGAACAACAGCACCCAATCTAATGACAAACCCCACTTTTGGGGTAAGAACAAAAACACCCTCAATGATGGTGTCACTAATGTGAAGGTCATCCAAAATGTACAAAATCCCACTCCACAAAATACATCCACAAAAAACAATAATGTCAATGTTCCTAGGGAACTGCGAAGACAAAACAACGACCTGAAAAGGAAATGCTCAGCTTTAGGGGAGCCCATCAAAAATGTCTTGAACAAACTTGTAAAGGAGGATTTGATAACATTACCACCTATTCGCCCTTATGATGAAAATCAATTTAAATCCTCTTGGTTTGATGAAAATGCCTTTTTTGAATATCATAGTGTGAAAGGGCATAAAACATCTAACTGTATGAGGTTGAAACATTACATCCAAGACCTTAGAGATAGAGGTGATATAACCATTGATGAACCACCAAAATAATCACCTAATGCCAACCTAGGAGCATACAAGGATCCACTTTCAGATCATAACAAGGGAAAAGTCTCACCTTCCAATCAAACCTACAATGTCATGCCACCTCCTTCTTCCTTCAATTCTATTGTGGGTCGATTAGAAGATTATTCCAACCATATCGATACCATCAGCATTAGAGCCAAAACACCTAATTGTGTCACACCACTCGTCATGGTCATGTCTCCATCCATGGAGCCCCAACCAATGATCAACCTTCTACATCCGCACCTACCAATCCATCATCTACCCACAAGTATAACCTCCTAGACCACCTTGGAAAGACTCCCACACAAATTTCCATTCTTGAATTTCTTTGTACATCCCCCCTCCACAAGGACATCCTTGACAAAGCCTTGATGGAAACCCAAGTCCCGACCAACTTGAATGTTGATCAATTCCAATCCATGGTAGGCCACATTTCCTCACCTCATCACCTCACCTACTCATAGAAGGACCTTCTTGAATCTAGTGCCTCACATAATGAAGCCCTTCACATCAAAGTCCTAATCCATAACACACCATCAAACAATTCTTAACAGATGGTGGCTCTGGCCTAAATCTTTGCATTCTAAAACTATTAAAACACTTGGGATACTCCAATGTCATTGTGGACTCTAGTGAGTGTATAACCATCAAAGGATATGATGATACCGAGAGATTGTCTGAAGGCACCATTAAACTTCCCATTCAAGTGGGACAAAAAATTTTGGAAACGAAATGTCAAGTTCTTGATCTTGACCTCCCATAAAAAATTCTCCTAGGGTGACCATAGATTCATGACATGAAAGCCATCCCATCCACCTTTCACCAATACTTAAAATTTCCCCACAATGGAATAGAAGTCACTATCTATGCCGATCGTCATCCTTTCCAGTGCTACAACTTCTTAGAAGGACATGATCAAACTTTCTATCCTTACAACAATGCCACTAAAACATCCACCTCCCATGCTAATTCTGCACCTTCCATGTCATACATTGATCCTTCCAACATTGCAACCACATAAAAAATGTCTACTCATCCCAAGGTCAAGATCAAGATAAGTGACATGGGATGTGGTGAGTACAACCTACATGGCACATTTTGTGTGGGCTTATTACCACCATCTCCTAAGACATTCGGTGCTCCTAAGGAAGATGAAGTTTCCACAATAATCATCAAATGCAAGCCAACACCAACCTTTGAGAAAAAGCACCTCCTTAAACAAGATGTTCTCAAAGGCATATCTACTTGCTTATACAAAGAAGAAGATAAACAAGAAGATAAACATAGGCCTTCATGAACAAGGAATTGTTGAACCCATCCAAGCAACAAGGAATCCTTATCTTCATGGGTTAGGGTATGGAAAACAAGAGTCTATCCCCATTGATCTTGAGTGCATCTTAAGTGAGGATGCTAGGTGTTTCCCTATGATTGACAATGTCAACAAAGAGGACCATCAAGACTCTTTTGTTGATTTCACTAAACTTTTTGAATCATCCATTTGGGCCATTTTCACTTTATCTTCCATGCCATAAACATCCAATGACCTACCTCTCATCTATCCCCAACTCAGAGATTGGGACCAACAAGGACACCCCATCTTTGATGCCACACAAAATGATGAAGCTATAGCTGAAATGATGGGGGTAGGGATCACTTCCCCCCCAGAGATCACAAGGCCAGTTATATCATGGAACTAAACACATCTGCATACTTTGGGGAGACAATCCAAACTCTTAGTAACAAAAGTATGAAAATAAAAATAACATCCCCTAGTGAAAACCACCTTGTGGCACTATTGGATGATGAAAAAATCAAAATAAAGGACATATCCCCTAGTAAAAACCTCCCTGAGGAGCTAGGAGATAAGAGAATGGACCACCCTAAAGTACCTGAGCTCTATCAAGAAATGTCACTGATCCTAGTAGAAGCCTCACATTAAATGAACCTTGGAACAAAAGAAGCCCCCAAGATCACATTCCAAGCAGAATCCCTCACAACGATAGAACAAGAGGCTTTCCTAGCCTTCTTCAAACAAAGGAGTCATAACTTTGCATGTGTTGATGTATAAAATTGTGCAGGTTCTAACACCAACATGGGAAGTTTCAAGAATGTAGAACTTGCTACTTAAAATGACCTCTAGATTTTAAAGAAGCTGGCTCTCCTCTATTTCAATTGGGTATTGAGAAAAAGGGTAAGAAATTAATAGGATTACAGATACAATTAAGCAAATCTAACTATGGCGATACGCCTGAATAAAAGTATCCCCTTCAATTCAAGCATAGTGAAACTATTCTTAAGATACAGTTATATTAAAGAGCAGATATTGCATGATTAACATAAATAGATAGAATGAATATTATCAAAGGCTCACAACCAGACACTTTGCAATAACACAGATAATATCAACCAAAGGCATAGAACAAACTTCTTCTCATTAATCTTCCAGCAACATAAAAGGCACAGATACATGCACAAATACATTAACTTTCTTATCAAGAACAACAAAATAAAGGAAAAATGACATTGGTCACAACAAAGCCTCTGACTTCTCTTTTAGATTTCTAACAAAACTATCAAAGATCCTTGAATCTATTTTCAAAAGTATCTCTATCTCTATGTTGATCTATTACAAATACTACATATTTAGAATCATAGATCCAACCCAAGATTGCCTGTAACAACTGAATCATCAATGGCCCAATGGAACTGAAGATAATTGGAAGTTCCTAATGGTTATGATCCTTCAAATTTGCAATGGTCCTCCCTCCTTAACACTCATTGGCTGGGGCAAAATATATGTGACACAACGCCTTCACTGAGACACAGACACATGGTGAGACCCATGCTCTTATAACTGAAACAAAATATGATAGATGACAGTGTTTGTGTCAAACCCAAAAACTCCTTTTACTTTTTAGAAATGAACAGGCAAACGACACTTGTCACGTTCCGCAGCCTTCAAAAACTTATACGTGTCTTCTCCCGTAGGGCCTTTTAAAACCTGTGTCTTTATGCTCAGGTGACCTCCTTTAATGACATCTATCACAACCCATATAATCTATAATATGAGACACAATAAATTATGGGACCCACGACCTCGGCGTTCACTACCCTCAAAGGGAGAAAAACTGGGACAGATGACAGCCTTTGCGCGTACACTAGCTAACACGTGGCGACTTCCGCAACACTGCTTGAAACTAATAAAACTTTTGAAAGGTCAACGTAGAAACTAACATTTGTTGAAACCCACAGAAAACTTTAGAATCAAAAAGTTTCTCATCGAAAGAGTAATAAATAAAGCAACCCTTCTCCGCAACCACCACGTGGCATCCTCTACACACTTGAAACTTGAAACATTATTGTGGCCCACCATTCTTTATACTAGCATCAACATGATACAAAAAAAAACACGTGGCATCACCCACAGCAAGATAAAAAGACACGCAGCACCCTCCACACAAAACATAGAAACTTTTGATACTGCCTCCGCAAGCGACACATGGCGACACCCACAACATTACTTAAACAAAATATACTATTGAAATTATCTTATACATGGCACACTCCATATAAAACTTAATATTTGAAACAATATTGTGGCTTTGACTCTGGCTTTGACACTTGGCAGATTTTGCACAAAGCATTAGAAACTCACACAGCAACCAAAATAAGACCCGCGCAACAACATTTGAAACCCGCGGACTAAACCGTGACTGAAACAAAATGTAGATTTTTGACACTCTACAGTTCTTGGTGACCATCAGGACTTCTAAGCCTACTCTAAAGGAACCCAAAACTGGTAAAAAGATATGTATTGAAAATACAACCTAGAATCATAAATTTTGCAATGATGTCTGATAAACAAACCATTCTAAATTGGAGAGTCTCTGTCTACTCTATAAATCTTGAAAAGCAAAATCAAGATTAATTATATCCTTATGAGAAAAAGTTTACAAAATTTGTACCACAACCTTTAATTGAAATTCTATCTAGGCCATTGGTATCAACACAGTTTCAACTTCCTTGACTAATGATGAATCACTCAACCCCTGGAAAATTGTCTGATCATTTTGCTTAGTCAAGAGAAGGGTCTTGATGTCATCAATCATCAACACTATGTTACTATCTAGGAAAGGTGAAGGAAGCCCCAGTTGCACCAAATCTTCAATATGTTTCATCATATTTTTCACTCCTTTCACTGTATCCAGGAGCTCCTGACAATTTGTGGCTGTAGGGTTACAACTCAAAACCTCATTGACCTTAGCAACAGCCATTCTATCATTGATACCTGCTGTTGATAATGTCTCATCTGTTGTGTCATACAACTTCTTTAATAAAAGTTGAGAGTCAGAAACCCTCAATGAAACAATAGACAAGGTGGTCTGCACTGGAATTTCTACTTTCTCACACAACCGCTGGACATTTAACAGAAATGTTAAAGGTGGCCTTAGATGGATAATCTCCTCAAAGATTCTCTTCCATACTAAAACATATAGCTCTTTTACCAAATTAAGAACTCCAGCATTTTGTGGCCTATTAGCCAACTCAATTGTCAGCTGCTTTGTTCTTTGTTGCTCACCCAGGAGTTGTGCCTGAATTGCACCATTAGCATTTTTCACATTCAATAACTTTTGTTGTAAGTGTGTGGCCTGTTGCAACTTATCTTGATATTTCTTCTCCAAAGTGGCTTTCCCCTATCTCAAAATAGTCACTACAACTTTTTCTTGTGCTAGCTCAGACTCAAGAGAAGCATTATGGGCCTGTACAGCCTGATGTATCTGCAAAGATATAGTATTTTGCAACTATTTGTTCAGATTATCAATCTCATTCTTCTTAGATTGAATCTCCCCAGCAAGATTACTTCTATTCACTTTCTATTGAGCCAAAGATTCTCTTCCATACTAAAACATATAGCTCTTTTACCAAATTAAGAACTCCATCATTTTGTGGCCTATTAGCCAACTCAATTGTCAGCTGCTTTGTTCTTTGTTGCTCACCCAGGAGTTGTCCCTAAATTGCACCATTAGCATTTTTCACATTCAATAACTTTTGTTGTAAGTGTGTGGCCTGTTGCAACTTATCTTGATATTTCTTCTCCAAAGTGGCTTTCCCCTATCTCAAAATAGTCACTACAACTTTTTCTTGTGCTAGCTCAGACTTAAGAGAAGCATTATGGGCCTGTACAGCCTGATGTATCTGCAAAGATATAGTATTTTGCAACTATTTGTTCAGATTATCAATCTCATTCTTCTTAGATTGAATCTCCCCAGCAAGATTACTTCTATTCACTTTCTGTTGAGCCAAATCATTTTATGATTTTTGCAACTTCTTGGACACTTTCAAATAGTCAGTTACTACAATAGATGTAGTTTCATTTAGTAGCTCAACCCTATCATGTGGCCTGAAAAGAGACATATCCATAGCCACATCATTCATAGCATAATCCTTGGGCTGCATTTGTTCATTAGGTTTCACCACATTTGGAGACAAATGTGTAGCTGTCAATGATTGTTGAATGGGGTCATAAAGTGACCTCATGTATGCCACAACAGGGCTCTTGTTTTCTTTTTTCCTCTTTTTGTCCATCCTGGCCTCTCTAGCCCTTTTTACTGTGTTTGCTTGAGCTTGGAATGTAGGAGGGGATGCAATGTAACCTCCAGCATAGGGGTGACCTTGAGGCAGGCCATAGGGAATAGCCAATAATTACTGGCTAGGAGAAACTTGAGGAGGGGTCCTTTTAGGCACAGATGGAGAAAATAATGCTAATGAAATGGCCTATGAACTGGCAGTTGTGGCAAGGGTTGATGTAAGCACATCAGAAGTGGCAGGGGTAATAAATGCCTGGCTAATTGGGATTGCCACTCCTATAGTAGAAGAAAGAGATATAGGAGAAAAGGGAGAAGAAACACTTACTTGAGCAACAGAAGATGTGATTGGCAGTTGTTGCTTCTGTGGTTCTATTTCTTCCTCCTCTTCTTCTTGCAGGTACAATTTCCCATGTTTCCTAGGCCTCTCACCTGTTTCCTCTATTTCTTTATCTTCAACATTTACCACCACTAGTGGTTGCAAAGGAACAATTTTGGAACCCCTAGATGCCGAAGTTGTTTGAGTCCCTAGAATTGGTGATGACACCACACCCTTTTGCTTCTCTAAGGTGCTGAGGGATTGGGGCCATGAAGATGTAGGAGTAGTAGATGAGGCCTATCCTATTTCTTGCATAATTTGGGCCTACTCTATTTCTTCTTCTGTCTCCTCCCCCTTCCTCTAAATTTTGCTTGTGTCTAGACTTGAGACTGGGAGGGATGTTACTCATCCCAAATTGATTCCCATTTTTCATCACTCTCAACATTCCCAAATGAATGTGTGAACTCTAAAATTTCTTTCCTATATTTCCAATAGGCTTCATCTTTTATGCTCTCCAGTCTTGGGCTTTTAATGCCTTCCTCATACCAGTACTCATTTTCATCTTAGGGTCATATTCCCTCTCTTTGACATAAATGTTTTCCCATGGCCTAGGCCCCTCATAGGGAAAATTAGTTAATTCAACATACAGATCTAGGTTATCTTCTTTCAAATTCCTCCTATCCTCCCAGAATGGATGACCCTCATGTACCATTTTAGCACAAACCTTATTATTTATGATCCAGGAGGATAGAAAACTATCTGGGTAATATTTCCATTTATCTTCTATGATGATGAAACCTAGGGCAGCTAACTTTCTTAACAAGAGGTTCTCTGCACCTCTAACTTGAAGTGTCATGTTTTTCCTGGCCCATGGGATATCAAACATCTTCTTTCTTTTCTTGTGGCCAAAGTCATTATCAACCACAAATACCTGTCGGGTCACCTCTAAGAATACGACCCTAGGGGTCAATACTTTAGGTAATAGAACGGGTTCCCCATTGAAACCTTGGACTCTAATTATTGTATTATGTGTCTCAAAGAAATAATCACAGGGAATTGGGCAATTGGTTATAAAACCCCTTATACTCTATGTCATCCTATGTTCTACAAGCTCAGGGCTTAACTAGAAAAAAGCAGGGGTGACAAAATGTTCCCAAAACTCATAAGGGTCAGAGATTTCAAATAACACATATGTCCATGCAGACACATGGATGGTTTTATTATGACCAAAATCTGGATCATACATATCTAAATGCATATGTTGTGTGAAAAGACTATAGTTCTGATACATAATAAGATGGAACAGGAAAGCAGAATACTTGAAAACTTGCCTTGTCTTGAAATTTGTGAGCTAATCAATCATGGTGGCAGCAATTTGTTCTAAAAAATCCAGCTGGTACTCTTGTGATTTACCCACAATTTTCATTCTAAAAATGATAGCTAATTGTCAGTCATGGACTGTGTTATCCTCCCTCATTCCAAAAATCAAAGCTATCATTGAAACTGCCTCCTAAACATTTTGACTAAATTGTGCCCACCTAGTGGGTAGTGTGGGCATATGAGTATTATCTTCTCCCAATTGCATTTCTGAATTCAAGAACTTCACTTTGTTAATTATATTTGCCCATGTGTTTTGTATTTTGGCAATAGTTGGAAATGTGGTTGTTCTATCATGCTACAGGGCCATCATGTCCCTTATGGCCTTAGGCATAATATGCACTTTGAAAGGGCCCTGTTGGATGGTATTTGATGGTGCGTGAAACAATTTTGCACATAAATCGATTAACTCGAGGCACAAGTGGACATTTGGGACTAGGAACTAAGCCAATTGCGAGGTCTATATCCTCATACCAAAAGTCTTAGAATGCCCATTGTTTGCTCAGAGAATGCACCTTTGATGGGCCCCCTCTCGAAGACTCTTGGTGTTCTTTTGAAGGGGCGTGTCGTATATGCCATCTGCATAATCTTTCACCTGTTCTGGGTCGATAGAAAACCCCACTTCAGGAACCCTTGTTCTTGGATAAATTTTCCTTGGTTACACAGGTGCCAAAGCATATGATTTGATGTTCAATAGTTTATCTATTGACTCATAAATTCCAAGTCCCTCTTGTGGTGACTGTGTCTCAGACATATCTATATCTTTGTGAGGAGAATGTGGGAAGCTTTGACACGAAAAAGAATGAAACTATTTTATCAGAGTGATACTTAGCTGAAAGGCACTTGCTATGGATGGAATTCAGATGCAATAGTGATTCAAAGTAGAAAGATAGAAGCAAATGATGGCTACACTTAGGACTTAACACTAACTCATTGGGGTTTATGGAGATAATGGAACAGAGTGTCAGATATGTTATAAGAGTGGCTATCTTTCTAAAAAAGCGTGTACTTCTAGGGAATTTTAGGGATTGCCGAATAACCTTAATAAATGCTAGACCAAAAGAGAAGGGGCTTTGCACTACTGACACATGTTCACTAAACACTTATTTGAAAAGGAAAGTAGGAAAAGAAAGCAGGAAAATAGGAAAGCGAGAAAAGGAAAGAAAACTAACTATGATACATGATGAGCCCCTCCTTAATTGAAGTGTTTCAAAAAGATCCCATTTATTGGAATCTCTTTAGGTTCTCCATCCATGGTCTCCAACTCAAATGAATTTTGTTGCTTACAAGAACAAATTTTATAAGGACCCGTCCATAATGATTCAAATTTTACTATGTTGACCTAGCTTAGCAGCTCTTTCATCCCATTTTAGTACCAGAGAGCCAGCCTAAAAAATGGGATTTGAAGTCTTCTTATCAAACCAGTCCTTAACCATTTTCTAATGTTTCATTAGTGACTCATGTGCCTTTTCTCTTTTCTCTTGAACTTCCAATAGTTCAACAAGTGTGACTTGCATGGGGCCATTCTCTTCAATTTCTATATGTTTTAACAATTGCAAAGCAGGGATCTCTAAGCTTAGTGGCATTACTGTTGGTTTACCATAAACCAATTCATAGGGAGACATTTTAGTCACTTTCTTTGGTGTGATCCTGTCAGCCCACAGTGTTGTATTAAGTAACTTATGCCACTCTTTGTGATAATTGGTCCCTACCCTTTTTATGAGTCTGATAAGGTTCTTATTAGTGGACTCTACCAGACCATTACCTTGAGGGTAATAATTTGAAGAAGTCTTCAAATAAATCCCATTCCTTAATGCAAACTTAGATAATTTTGTTCCCAAAAATGCTTTAGCATTATCTGATATAACGGTACAAGGAGGACCAAACTGAGCAGTTATGCCTTCTAGAAACTCTAATATGACCTTTTATGTTGCCTCTTTGAGTGGTACTGCTTCACTTCACCTGGTAAAGTAATCAGTTTCTATGAGAATCCATTTGTGTCCCATACTTGATACTGGATTTATCATACCAATAAAATCCAATCCCCATTGAGAAAAGGGTTCATCCACAACTATGGGACTTAGAGGCATTGCTGCATTTCTCCTCTTGCCTATATAAAACTGACAAGCCTGGCATCCTTTAACCAACTGATGGCAATCTATAAATAGAGTGGGCCAGAAATATCCTTCTTGTGTTACTTTGATTGCAGTGGTCCTTGCTGAAAAATGTCCACCTGAAACTCCATGGTGTAATTCATGTAGTATTCTTTGAGCTTAATCTTTCTCTATACATCTTAAGAGTATACCATCCAGATTCCTTCTGCATAGAATATGATCAATTAGTACAAAATGGGCCCCTTGCTGCCTATAGTACCTTTTCTTGTCATGGGAGAGATCATTTGGAAAAATACCATACTTCATAAATTGTATCCTATTTTTGACCCAAGAGTCTTGGTCAACCTCTTGGAGTTTCAATACATTTTCACTTTCTGTTTCTTCAGTCACTATTCTCTCCATGTCTTGGGTCATATATTGGCACAATCCTTTACTTCTGACTAACTTGGTGGGTCTTACTTCTACATCATATTCCAAAATCTTTGTTATCCAATTAGCTCTTTTCTCAGTGATCTCACCCTCCATAATATATTCTCTTACACTAGGGTGGGCCACTAATATTAGAATCTTATTTCCTGTTACCAAATGTCTAAACTTTTTAAGGGCTTTCACCATGGCATATGCTTGTTTCTCCACAAAATTATATCTAGACTCATATTCCCTAAGAGTTTTGGAGAAAAAAGTTATTGGATGCTCTCCTTCCTATTGATCATCTTTCTGAGTTAGAACAACAACACTGAATTCTCCCCCATACACATACATTATAAAAGCCTTAGAAAAATCTGGGTTTCTAAGTATTGGGGCTATGGAATGGCTCTCTTGACTTCTTCAAAAGCTTGTCTTCCTTCTGTGGTCCATTTGAAGACCAGATCTTTTTTAAGCAACAATGTCATTGGTCTTATTAGACATGCAAAATCAGATATGAATCGGCTAACAAAGTTGATTTTTCCGAGAAAGGATTGAACTGCTTTCTTGTTGACTGGTAGAGATAGATTCATTATGGTTGTGACCCTTTCTAGATCAATGGAGACCCCTTCCTTTGACACTATATGCCCTAGAAGTTTACCCTGAGGTACAACAAAGATGCATTTCTTGGGATTCAAAGATATTCCAAACTCTTGACATTTCTTGAAAATAGCCTCTAAATGGTCAAAGTGATCTTTGGCATTCTTAGAAAAGATAGTGAGGTCATCTAGATAGATCAAAATAATCTTATTTATAAGTTCTCCAAATGCTACATCCATTGCATGCTGAAAAGTAGCCCCAGCATTTGAAAGGCCAAAAGGCATTTTAGCATATGCAAATGTTCCCCACTTTGTAGTGAATGCAGTCTTATGCTGATCTTCATCTGCTAAGCAAATCTGATTGTATCCTGAGAAACCATCTAGCAAGGAAAACCTTTCTGACCTAGCCACAGTCTGTAAAATTTGTTCCATAGAAGGCAAGGGATAATGATCTTTCAAAGATGCTCTATTCAAATCCCAGAAATCTACACAATGTCTTATGTCACCATTGTTATTTCTTATAGGCACTAGGTTTGATACCCAGGTTGAATGCTTAATTGGAAAAATAATCTTTGATTCCAAGAGATTTTCTAGCTCATCCACCATTAAAGGTTCAATTCTAGGATTCACTAGCCTTTGCTTTTGTCGGACTGGTTTAGATCCTTCAGTAAGCTCTATGGTGTGTTGGATGATATCTCTATTATAGCCATGGAGTTCCTCATAGGTCCAAGAAATCACCCTATCATATTTATCACATAAAGTAATCAACCTTTCCTTTTCCTCTTGGGTTGTAGAATTACCAATTTTCAACTTTCTTCCTTCACTGACTTGAATCTCAGAATAATCTTCCTTATTTGCCTAAAACCTCCTCTTCTCTAGGCTTACATCTTCTAGATCAAACAAATTTTCTAGAGTAATCAGCCCTTTAGGGAGTTTATTTGATTTTAGCTAGATAATTTGGTCATCATATGCTTCCTCAATTTTGGGATGTAACTGATCAGCAAATTCACCTGATTGTTGTAAGAATGCAAGTACTTGAAGGTCATTGTCAAAAACCTACTAGTTTTGATCATTGTCTGGAATTGTTGGTCTTACTATAACCTTAACTGACTCATTTTTAACTAGTAGATCACTTGCTTGGTCAAATTGTGAGCCAATATGTGCCATTCTATCTGCTTCAAAATTTTGGGCTCTGGGAACTACCTCAATATTGAAAGCCTCAAAACCATCTATCAGGTCCCAAATCCTATGCCTATAAGATCTCATTCTTACATTTTTGGCTATTGCTTTCTCTCTGATTTGTTTTACCACCAGTTCTAAGTCTCCTTTTACTATCAGATTCTTTATTTCCTTTTTCTTTGCCAACATGAGTCCATGCACCAAAGATTCATATTCAACATCATTATTGGTACAGGCAAACTAAAAGCGAATGGCTCTTAGAATTTTCTCACCATTTGGGGTAGTAAGGCAAATTCCTGCTCCAATGCCATTTTTACTCCTAGCCCCATCAAAATTTAGGGTCCAGATTTCTGAGTTTCTTTTAGCCTCTCCACCTTGATCTGATATTTCTTTCCTTATAATATTAGGGATTTCTTGGTCTTCTTCAAAAATGACATAAGTGCCTAGACCAGTAGAGTCATAGTTTCCATAGGGATCACTTTGCATCATGGTCAATAGTTGATTGTTCTCTTCCTCTTGTTGGTCATGTTCAGTCTAGTCACCTAATTCTTCAACAAAGTTTCTCTCCTCTTTATTCAACATGGCATGGGATGCTTCTAATTTTGGGGTTGGTTCATTTGTGATATGGTCTTTGGATAATGGCTTAGACAATATTTTCATCTTTGTCCCATTTTTGGTTCTTAGGATGAGGTGTGACCAATCTACTGACATGTAACCTCTTATTTTGGCAGTGAAATCTCTGGACAAGCATAGACCAAACATAGGGGGAATATCTATGACTACCACATCCTGATTGACAATTATATTGGGGAAAGTATATAGTTGTAATGGAAGTTGTTTGATTTTTCCTATTGTTTGAACAGATTTCCCATCCAACTGCATGACCCCTCTTGTAAGTGGCTCATATTTTATTTTTAAAGCATCTGCTATCTGCTTTGGCATTACTGTAGTACTGGCCTCATAATCTATCATTGCATTGTGCAACAGTTTTTTCCCAACTATTAGAGTCAAATAAAAGGGATCTAGTTTAGATTTACCTACCTCAAGTGCATTGTTTAACAGAGCTGTTGTTTGTAGAGGTATAGTATCTTTGGGCTGAAGTTTCCCTTTATCAATAGCTCCTCCCTTAGCACCAGTGTGTTTAGAGACTTCTTGACCTTGTAGAGCTCCCTATAATAGTGTCTTCTGCTCAAGAATAGCTAACATATCCCAGATTGATACATGTACTGGAGTTCTTTTCAGCTGGTCCACCACATTTAGAGGTCCTAATGCTTGGGTCTTTGAATAATAAGGGTACCTTATCTTTTCTAGAACCTATCTCGAGGCTACTTGATTCTACACAAGCTGAGGCATGTCTTGCCTAGAGACTGTGTTGTGATGATTTTGAAATGGAGGAGTTCCCATGATTTCATTATTAGTGACTTTAGGTTGCTCCATCATTCTCCTCTTTGATCTGGTATAGTAGTTTGACCGCACCAATGGTTTCTTTGAAGTAGATGCCTCATTCAAGAACACTGAATCTTCCTCTTCAATCCATGAAAATAAGGCATGTTCGGGGGCTATTTCCTCTTCTTATTGTATGGACATCCCTTGCATCTGGGCTACCATTACTAAATTTTGAACACTAGGGGACTGATATGGCAGAGTGTTAGAAGTTGAGAATTGTCCTTCTAACTCTCTCTATTCTGCCATCTTTTGCTACAAATTACCTCTGGGACAGTCTCTGGGCATATGGGCATTGTTATAGGGAAAGCACCAAGCATTTGTGTCATCTGTCAAATTATTTTGCCCTAGAACTATTTCCCTATTGGGATTATGAGGAACAGTTTGCAGAGGTGTACGGACTGAAACCAATAGGTTTGAAGGCTGAGGATTAGTTTGCCTTTGAGGGCCTTGATATTGATTTGGTTGAAAGGGAGGTCTATTTCCTTGATAACCTTGATAAGGGGGATTTGGATAGGGATTTCGTTGTCTCTTTAGATTAATTATCTCATTTGAGAAGGTCCTTAGAATGTTGTTGACATCATCTATTTCAGATGGTTGAGCAGAGGTGGTTGCCCTAGCAGGTTGTTGAGGCACTAGAAATGAATACATGGACACAGGTGGGGCTGTAAGATTAGGAACTTCTTGTGGAAAAGGTAGAGTAGTTTCTGGGAACATGGGCATAGGAGGCCTTGGGGGCAATTTTCCAGCATCTATCAAGTTATATTCAGCCTTGACTGCCAACTCATATGCTTCTGGTAATGTCTGACCTCCAAGAGATTGAATCATTACTGATATATCAAAGTTTAAATCTTTGAGGTAAAACACAATAGCATACCTAATAATGGTCTTGTTGTAGAAAGAATTCTATCCCAGGTCTTTTGAAATCTTGAGTTGAAATTGGTCATGGCTTCTTGTGGTGCTCTTTTGATAGTGATCAATTGTTGCAGCAAGGAAGATTTATCACCTTTCTCTTTAAATCTTGTAAAGAAAGCATCACCAAGCTGATCCCATGTAGATATTATATTTGGAGTGAGAGATCTATACCAGTCCAGAGCCTTTCCTTTGAAAGAAGCTTCTAGCAGTCTTATGGCCACATTCTGTTGAGTAATAACATGTATTGCACACACATTAGATACATCTTGTAGATGGTCCCCAAGTGTCTTGAAATCCTCTCCATTGAACTTAGGTAGAGCCTTTAGAGCATTGGCTGGAATAGCATCCCAAGTTGCTGGTGGAACTGGGAGGATGCTACTCATATTCCAATTTGCATAGTTCCTTAGAGGTATAGGTGCTCCTATATTGGTCTTCATGCTACTGCAACCTGATTCACTCTTCTCCTTGGAGTAGCTAATAATGGTGGTAAAAGAATGCCCGGATTAGCAATAGACTGAGCTCTTGTTGTAGGTCCAACTCTGGCTCCTTATTACTCTCTGGCTCATATGATCTTGACAAAAACTTCAAGAAAGGTCCCACCAGCCGTGCCAAAAACTATTGATGTATAAAATTGCGTAGGTTCTAACATCAACATGGGAAGTTTCAAGAATGTGGAACTTGCTACTTGAAATGACCTCCAGATTTTAAAGAAGCTATGGTGTGGAGGCACCCAATCTATAGGAGCCTTCATGAGGCATTAGCTGTCTTAAAGTTTGTTTTTATGTTTTCAATGAAGTCCTAAACGGACATTAAATGTAATAAGGTCTGAATTGACCATGCTTGCTATTTTTAGGATAGTTTGTTAGGACAGCTGTAACTCCCAGCCGCTGGGAGTCATTTTCTGTACTACCCCATGAGGGGATAAATATGTGAGATCTGATCAATCTCAGTATAGAGAACAAGAACAAGAAGAACAGAGTTAGGTCAGAAAGATTGTAAATCAATTCTGTGAAGAAATAAAAGAAGTTTGTGTTATGGTGTAATCACAAGGGATATCGTTCGGGGTCATTCCACTAGTGGATTTCTTTGAAAATAGTGGAATGACCTCCGAATCGTTGAGTTCTATTTCTGTTATGTAGGTTTTTGCATTTTCCATGTGTTGTTCGGTTAAAATGGTTGCAGAGGAGGAATCATGCATTTTATGCGTATATGTCAAATGTATGTGGTAAATATTTTATGAGTATCCCACAGTCACATATTAGGGTTTGCATAATGTGAAAGGAGTATTAGGATAACAAGTATGAAGTCTGCCGACGTTATGGTGTCCCGCCGATGATTAAGCAATGTGTGTGTGGAGAAGAGTAATCGGCGTAAGGTTGGATATCGGCGAAGGAGTTTAAAGTTAGGCTGATAGTCATAGTCTAGCCGATGGTGGAGTTGGCATTCAGCATATCGGAGTGACAAAGGAGATCGGCAGGAGGCTTAAGGTGTTCGCCGATAGTGGAAGTCCTACCGATAGGCAACTTGACCAATGCGAAGGAGATCAGCTGTGAGAGATTAGGGCATCAATTTCTTGTTTCCGTTGGTTGCTCCTCATCATATTAGTATTATATAATGAGGAGCAACTAGCAGAAACAAGAAATTGATGCCCTAATCTCTCATAGCTGACTCCTTCGCATCGATCAAGTTGCCTATCGACAGGACTTCCACTATCGGCGAACACCTTAAGCCTCCTGTCAATCTCCTTTGTCACTTCGATATGTTGAACGCCAACTCCACCATTGGCCAAACTATGACTATCAGCCTAACTTTAAACTCCTTTGCCGATATCCAACCTTACGCCGATTACTCTTCTCTACACACACATTGCTTAATCATTGATGGGACACCATAACGTTGGCAGACTTCATACTTGTTATCCCGATACTCCTTTCACATTATGCAAACCCTAATATGTGACTACGGGATACTCATAAAATATTTACCACATACATTTGACATATACGCATAAAATACACGATTCCTCCTCTGCAACCATTTTAACCGAACAACACATGGAAAATGCAAAAACCTACAGAACAGAAATAGAACTCAATGATCTGGAGGTCATTCTACTGATTTCAAAGAAATCCACCAATGGAATGACCGCAAATGATATCCCTTGCGATTACACCAGAACACAAACTTCTTTTATTTCTTCACAAAATTGATTTACAATCTTTCTGACCTAACTCTGTTCTTCTTGTTCTTGTTCTCTATTCTGAGATCGATCAAATCTCACATATTTATCCCCTCATGGGGTAGTATAGAAAATGACTCCCAGTGGCTGGGAGTTATAGCTGTCCTAACAAACTATCCTAAAAATAGAAAGCATGGTCAATTCAGACCTTATTACATTTAATGTCCATTTAGGACTTCATTGAAAACATAAAAACAAACTTTAAGAAAGCTAATGCCTCATGAAAGCTCCTGTAGATTGGGTACCTCTGCACCATACTCCCCAAGTTGAAAAAACTCTTATCCCAAGAGTTATGTGGTCTGCTGCAAACAACTTCATTTTGTCTTCAACCTTCTCAGCTTCAGGCTTCTAATCTTCACATCCATAGCTAGTGACCAACCAACCAACAAAATCAAACAACTATTAACTTTAGGGCTTCTTCAGGCTCCTTCTACTCCCATCAATGGAGTACTCTTCAGGCTGCAACATCAAGTGCTTCTTCGGTCAGGTATCCATCTCTCTCACTGCTTCACAACACCAACTCACCAAACCATTCATCTCACCCAACAGCAGATCCTGGTGATGCACCTACCACTCTCTCCTCAGTGGTTTCTCTCTACACCCTTATCCATCTTAATCTTCATTAGAGAATGGTCACGATAGACCTCATCTTGTCTGCCCACACACACAACCTCAGAAAACATCCTTCTGTAGCTAGATGGAACAAGCACCTACAACCAAACAACTTAGTGACACCAAATAATGGTCACCAACCAAACATATTGTTTCAACTCTTCATCTCAAAAATAACATCTCCTCCTAGAGCTTTCACTAGCTCTGATACCAATATGATGAGGAGCAACCAACAGAAACAAGAAATTGATGCCCTAATCTCTCACAGCCGACTCCTTCACATCGGTCAAGTTGCCTATCGGCAGGACTTCCGCTATCAGTGAACACCCTAAGCCTCCTACCAATCTCCTTTATCACTCCGATATGCTAAACACCAACTCCATTGTCAGCCAGACTATGACTATCGGCCTAACTTTAAACTCCTTCACCGATATCCAACCTTACGCCGATTACTCTTCTCCGCACACACATTGCTTAATCATCGGTGGGACACCATAACATCGGCAGACTTCATACTTGTTATCCTGATACTCCTTTCACATTATGCAAACCCTAATATGCGACTGCGGGATACTCATAAAATATTTACCACATACATTTGACATATACACATAAAATGCATGATTCCTCCTCTGCAACCATTTTAACCGAACAACACATGGAAAATGCAAAAACCTACAGAATAGAAATAGAACTCAATGATCTAGAGGTCATTCCACTGATTTCAAAGAAATCCACCAGTGGAATGACCCTAAATGATATCCCTTGCAATTACACTAGAACACAAACTTCTTTTATTTCTTCACAGAATTGATTTACAATCTTTCTGACCTAACTCTGTTCTTCTTGTTCTTCTTCTCTATTCTGAGATCGATCAGATCTCACATATTTATCCCCTCATGGGGTAGTATAGAAAATGACTCCCAGCGGCTAGGAGTTACAACTGTCCTAACAAACTATCCTAAAAATAGCAAGCACAATCAATTCAGACCTTATTACATTTAATGTCCGTTTAGGACTTCAATGAAAACATAAAAACAAACTTTAAGAAAGCTAATGCCTCATGAAGGCTCCTGTAGATTGGGTGCCTCTGCACCAAGCTGTCTCTCCTCTATTTCAATTGGGTTTTGAGCAAAAGGGTAAGAAATTAATAGGATTACAAACATAATTAAGCAAATCTAACTATGGTGATGTGCTTGAATAAAAGTATCCCCTTCAATTTAAGCACACTGAAACTATTCTCAAGATATAGTTATATTAAAGAGAAGATACTGCATGATTAACATAAACAGATAGAATGAATATTATCAAAGGCTCACAACTAGACACTTTGCAATGACATAGATAATATCAACCAAAGGCACATAATAGAGTTCTTCTCATTAATCTTCTAGAAACATAAAAGGCATAGATACATTAACTTTCTTATCAAGAACAACAAAATAAAGGCAAAATGACATAAACTAGTCACAGCAAAGTCTCTGACTTCTCTTTTAGATTTCTGACAAAACTATCAAAGATCCTTAAATCTATTTTTGAAAGTATCTATATCTCTGTGTTGATCTATTACAAATACTACATATTTATAATCATAGATCCAACCCAAGATTTCCTATAACAATTGAATCCTCAATGACCCAACAGAACTAAAGATAACTAGAAGTTCCTGACGGTTACGATCCTCTGAATCTGTAATGGTCCTCCCTCCTTAACGCTCATTGGCTGGGGCAAAATATATGTGGTACAACTCCTTCACTGAGACATAGACACATGGCAAGACTCACACTCTTATAAACAAAATATGACAGATGGGAGCGTCCGCGTCAAACCTAGAAACTCCTTTTACTTTTCAGAAATGAACAGGAAAATGACACTTGTCGCGTTCTGCAGCCTTCAAAAACTGATATGTGTCTTCTCCCATAGGGCCTTTTAAAACCTATGTCTTTATGCTTGGGTGACCTCCTTTAATGACATCTTTCACAACTTGCATCATCTATAAAATGAGACAAATTAAATGATGGGACCCATGACCTCGGCGCTCACTACCCTCAAAGGGAGAAAAACTGGGACAGATGGCAGCCTCCGCGTGCATGCCAGTTAACACATGGTGACTTTCGCAACATTGCTTGAAACTAATAAAACTTTTGAAAGTTCACCGCAGAAACTAACATTTGTCGAAACCTGTAGAAAACTTTAGAAGCAAAAAGTTTCTCACTGAAAGAGTCATAAATAAAGCAACCCTTCTCCGCGACCACCACGTGGCATCCTCTGTGCACTTGAAACTTGAAACATTACTGTGGCCTACCATTCTTTATACTATCATCAACATGATATGAAAAGAAACATGCAGCATCACCAACAGCAAGATAAAAAGACACGCGGTGCCCTCCGCACAAAACATAGAAACTTTTGAGACTGCCTCTGCAAGCGACACATGGCAACACTCGCAACATTGCTGAAACAAAATATACTACTGAAACTATCTACTACATGGTGCGCTCCACATAAAACTTAATATTTGGAACAATATTGTGGCTTTGACTCTGGCTTTGATACATGGTGGATTCTGCATGAAGCATTAGAAAATCACACAGCAACCAAAATAAGACTCATGCAGCAACATTTGAAACCCGGAGACTAAACTGTGACTGAAACAAAATGTAGAGTTTTGACACTCTACAGCATGGATGTATGCCGATATGCCAAGGTTGGATCCCACTCTAGTTGTCTAACATCTTGTTATGCATCTTGATGCAAAACTAGTAAAACAAAGGCTAAGAAAAATGAATCCACAAGTGGAACTCCTTGTCAAAGTAGAACTCAAAAAGCTTCTAGATGTGGGATTCATCCATCCTATAGACTATCCTAAGTGGATATCAAATATTGTACCCACAAGAAAAGTCACTGGGAGCATCCATCATTACACAGACTTATGAGATCTTAATAAGGCATGCCCTAAAGATGATTTTCTACTACCCAACATAGATATCATCGTGGATCTCATTGTAGAACATGAAATGTTGTAATTAATGGATGGATTTTCTGGTTACAAACAAATTAGAATAGCTAAAGAAGACCAACACAAGACCTCTTTTATATGTCCATGGGGAACCTATTGCTGGGTTGTGATGCCCTTTGGGTTAAAAAATGTAGGAGCCATGTATTAGAGAGCCATGATAATTATCTTCCATGACCTTTTCCATAGGATAATGGAAGATTATGTAGATGATTTGTTGGGAAAATTAAAGACTAAAGAAGACCATTTGCATGTGTTGGCAAAAATATTTGACAAATTAGGACAATACAAATTACGGCTAAATCCTAAGAAATGAGTCTTTGGAGTCACCTATGGAAAACTCCTAGGGTACATTGTATCAAGAAGAGGAATAGAATTCAACCCTACTAAGGTTAAGGCTATAGTGGACATGCCTCCACCCAAAATACTAAAGAAATTTCATAGCCTTCAAGGGAAACTTCAGTCTATCCACCTCTTCATAGCACAACTTACAGATAAATGTCAACCATTCCAACATCTTCTCTAAAAAATATAGCATTTGTATGGGATAACGAGTGTTAGAATGCCTTTGAACAACTAAAAGGATATCTTGCTATGCCACCAATCCTTATTCCACCAAGGCAAGGACAACCCCTCCTCTACATCTCAATGATGGAAATAACAATAGGGGCCTTGCTAGCAAAACATGATGAATAAGGAAAAGAGAGAGCTATATATTATATCATCTGCACTTTGGTGACCTATGAGCTAAATTATACTCTTATTGAACAAGCATGCCTCGTCATTGTCTTTACCTCACAAAAGTTAAGACGTTATATGCACATTTATAAGACAAATCTCATTGTCAAAATTGATCTACTAAAATACCTATTGACTAGGGTAGCTCTCATAAGACGGATGGCTAAGTGGGTCATGATCCTAAGTGAATTTAACATTGAGTACACAAAGAGAAAGGCTATCAAGGGACAAGTAATTGCTGACCAATTGACCGATGCACCCATCTCGATAGAACAACCATTGCTTTCAAAATTCCCAGATGAGTCAATATTGATAGTAGCACCAACAATAAATACATGGAAGATGTATTTTGGCATATCCTACACACATCATGACTCAGGGGTAGGCATTTTGTTTGTTACCCCTCAGCAAGACACTATTCCAATGTCCTACAAAATAGTATTTCCATGCACAAACAATGTAGCAAAATAGGAGGCCCTTATCACAAGACTTCGTATGGCCATCTAGTGGAAGATTGAAAAGCTTACAGTTTATGGTGATTCCCAACTAGTTATCATAGAAGTCAATAATGAATACAAGACAAAGGATGATAAGATCATGCCATATAAAAGAATGGTTGATGATTTAAAGGACTACTTTCATGATATAGATTTTGAACAAATACCAAGGTTAAACAACAAAGAAGTAGATGCCATGGATACTAGGATCCCTAGTTGACATGAAAAAGGACAACAAAAAATGTGAGTTCTTGATTGAAGAGCTTCCAATGTTGGACTATGACATCCCATAGTCTGAGCTAGTATGCAACATAGTTGGTCCCCTATCTCCATGGTATCAAGAGACCTACATGTACCTCCATCACAACATCATCCCACCCAACTTAACATCCGCCCAATGAAAAACCTTCATCCGTTGAGCCTCCCATTTCACCATCATAGGTGATACCCTCTACTGAAGAAGTCTTGATGGTACTCTTTTATGATGCCTCAATTCTAGGGAAGTCGAAGTGGCCTTGCAAGAGGTAGATGAAGGTATTTGTGGGGCACACTCTAGTGGACCTACTCTAGCTAAGAAAATTCTAAGGACATGATACTACTAGCCCACTATGGAACAGGATTCCCATCAGTTTGTAAAGAAATGTCTACCATGCCAGCAACATGGTGACCTTATCCATGCACCATCACAAGAATTACAACCAATAACAACTGCTTGGCCCTTTTCACAATGGGGACTCAATCTCATAGGAAAAATTCATCCACCATCATCTAATGGCCACAAATTCATCATTACTGCTACCAAATATTTCACCAACTGGGTAGAAGCAATTCCACTCACTTACACCATTAGTATCTAAATTGCAAAATTTATCCTCCACTATATAATATGTCATTATGGCATCCCTCTTTCCATCATTATTGATAATGAGAAACTATTTAAGAACCAAGTTCACACCCTTTGCAAAAAATTCCATATACAACACTATTTTTCCACACCATATTACCCACAAAGTAATGATCAAGCTAAAGCTTCCAACAAAACCATCTTACATATTCTAGAAAAGATAGTTAATGAAGTCAGTCATGATGTGCACCTTTAGCTTAATACCGCCTTATGGGCTTATCGCACAAGCATTTGCACACCTACAGGAGCCACTCCATATTGTTTAGTATTTAGTTCCGAAGCCATTTTGCGTATAGAGGTCGAGCTCCCCTCTCTCAGAATTTCATTATAGAATATCATCACTGAGAAGAAGTATCATGTTGCATGCCTGAATGAGCTAGAATTGGTGGATGAAAAGTGTTTTAGTGCTCTAAATCATCTCTAGGCCTACTAGAATCACCTACATAGAAGCTACAACAAAAATATTAAGAACCGTCAATTTGAGGTAGGTGACCTTGTCCTTATGGAAAATCAGAGAAACCTACAAGAACACCACAAGAAAGGAAAATTTGAGCCTAATTGGTTAGGACCCTATGTCATCATAGCTAACTATGGATCAGGAGATTATCTTGAAGATGTAGGGTTGATTCTAGCATAAAAGGTATGATTTACCCTATGTCATCATAGCTAGCTATGGATTTATGCTATGAGTCCCCTTCCCTCATCTAGGTAGGATTATACTGCGTTGGGCATGCATGGGATCATCCTATTATTTGTGGGTCTAGTCCATGCAAAGATTGATATATAACATCACTTTGGTCCTTTATACCTTGGTGAAAATATCCCCTTTTTCTATAATAAATCTAGAAATGCTCTCAAAAATGTCAATACAAATACTTATCCTAGCCCATTTACCCCATCATCCCATATCCATCAAATCAATATCTAGGCTTTGCAGTTAACCAACCCAATCACACTAACAATCCTAACAATCCCTCTTCCCACCTCATCCCACTTCATCTTGTAACAAAAACCCCTCTAACAACATGGTGTCTAGTGACCTATCCCAACCATCCACAAACCTATTCTCACCATCCCTAAACCAATCCCAGTCATCCCCAAACCTATCTTAATCACCCAATCCCATCTCCCATGGATCTAAACATCACAATGTATCATGAAAAAATTACATTAACCATTATCCATTATCCATAAATCATTGCATTATCCATTAATCATTAACCATTATCCATTAATCCATTATTCATTACATTATCCATTATCCATTATCCATTAATCCATTAATCCATTAATCATTACATTATCCATTATTCATCAACCATTATCCATTATCCATTAATCATTAACCATTATCCATTATCCATTAATCATTACATTATCCATTATCCATCAATCATTGCATTATCCATTAACCATTACCTTATCCATTATACACTTACCATTTCATCCATACATACTATATGTTTATTAATCTAAGCATATATTCCATTACATTTCATTTCATCTATACATATTGTATGTCTATTAATCTAAGAATATATTCCATTACATGTTCATTTCATCCATACATAATATATGTTTATTAATCTTAGCATATATTCCATTACATGTCCATTTCATCCATACATAATATATGTTTATTAATCTAAGCCTATATTCTATTACATATCCATTTCATCCATGCATAATATATGCTTATTAATCTAAGAATATAATCCACATCATAATCCAAGTGCATACCATAAATCAACATCATAACATACATATATCTATCCATGAACATCATCATAAATTATCCATACAACAAATGCATCCATAATCCATAATATCCATCATAAGTACATACATCCATAAACCATACATTAGTACATAAAAACAACATTATGATCATCAAGCATAATCACAAATAATCCATAACCACAAAATGCATCCATAATCATATATCACCACCAAAAATACACATCGCTTAAAATTATAATACATGTCATGATACAAAATATCTCAAGGGATGAAATACATCAAAAGATATAAAATCAAGAACCATGGGCTAAGGACCCCCTAGTAGAGTCAGTAGGAGACCCAATGGACATTGAGGTGGTGGCCCCATAGGTGGCTGCTAGTAAACTAATGGCTGCTATTGAGGTGGCAGCTATTGTACCAACTATTGTGACCTTGACATCCCATATTTGCTCCTCTGACTATAGATGGAAACATGCTGACCCTTCGTTACTATAGTGTAGTAGGCTCCATAGTAGTACTCAGCTCTAGCCTGATGCTCTAAAAGTTGCTCCTATAATTCTTGTATCCATTGTTGAGCTACTGAATAGTTAGTCCATATCTGAGCCATATTGGTGCTAGCAACGACACCCTACATGCACATGATCTCAGCCTATAATCCAGCAATTTGGCATTTAGCCTGCTGTGTCCTAGCCTCAACACTCAAATGCCTCACCTCAGCTCCCTTCTGTTATACAATTTCTATGTCTCACTTAGCAATAACCTGAGCCACCTATCCCTTCAAATGTGCATATAGATGCCCTATATGGGCATGCAAAACTAGGATCTAAGGATCCCCGTCACCTCCACTAACTAGGTCCAGTAGGGTCCATACTCCCTGTAGTCTCTGCACCTACGAGGGAACTATCTCACTTCATCATCAGTTATGTCATATCATGTCTCTATCTAGCCACTTGGTCCTCTAAACGGGCCACCTAGGCCTGCAGGGTATCCACCTCCTCTACATCATCCCGAGTCTATCGATGCCCAATGCACACACCAAGAAGAGGGCTAGGTCTTGTCCTTAATGTCCCTATGCTAGATGTCTCAGTACCTAAAGTGCCTACATTCTATGATGCTTGCTACTGTGGGACCTACTATACAGGTACCTGCTGAGGTGGTGCCTCTAGTGGTGCTTGCGATGGAGCCATCTGTCCCTTGTTGTTGAGGTGCCTGAGGTGGCAGAATCTATCCCTACCCATGTCTCTAGTGCTGAGTTACCTGAGGTGGTAGTATCTATCCCCATCCCTATGCCTATTGTTGTGGTACCTGCTACTGCCGTGCCTGATCCTGTCCTCTCCCGACTGCCTACCCTGCAACTATCATAGCCAAAACATCTATCCCATCTCCCTCATTGATGGGTACACCCTCATAAACATACTCCACTATCACCTCATCTCCCACCTCTCTATCATCCTCCTCATTCTCCACTGTCAAATCTAGCTCGGCCACTAGATCTATCAATCAAATAGGCCTCTATACCTGCCACCATCAACCATATGCTAGAGTCATGCCAACATCCACCACCTGACTCCTCCAGTCCCACTACACTAGCTGCAGTGTCTCCCAATCCACTAAGGCCACCTAGGGCTATATATATGCTGGCCATGCCGATACATCCTAGGGTGTCTGTGCAAAAATGGCCATCACCTGAGGTAGGTCTTGTACCTGTCCAAACTACTGCATAACTTGCAAGGGGATATATCAGTCTATTGTATGATCTCCCCATCCCATCAAATAGTAAGGTTGGAATGTGAATGGCATGTGGATGTGATCATCAACCCACTTCTCTACACCTATATAAGGGTGCCAAATAATAATACCCACAACTAGTACCGTAGATGCCCTGTGTGGGTTTATGTGATAGGTGGTCTATACAAGAATAGGTATGCCTCAAACTAACCTTAATGATAAGTCATCCTAGACCACATAACCGCTATATGCTCCCATGCCCACACATGGATCAGTGTAACCCAAGCCAATAAAGCCCTATCCATATGATACACAGCCAAATGCATCTCATGGTATAGCTATGCCAATATGCAAGGGCCCCACACAAATGTTGTCTCCTGAGTGATCATAAGATCAATCACCTTACCCCAACCAACTGAAAAACCCTGTGATCGCTGATCTAGAAGCACAATCCTATCAATCACCACACACACAAACAAGGTAAACCAATCCACCCCAACCAATACATTTCATCCATAGCTTATCTATCGTCGATCCTGGGTATAGACTGGATGACCAAGTGCAAATGCCCTCTCCAACACTACCACTGCCAAGGGTACATCATATATCACCCTCACTCCAGCTATGGGAAGCCTCAATACCATCCACACATCCTCTAGGGTGATGGTGATCCCACCCATAGGCAACAAAAAGGAGCATGTCTCACTCCACCTCTCCATTAGGGTCATCATCATAGACCTATGTGCCCGTACCTGAGGCATCTCAGCAACCGTCTGTAATCCTATCCTACCTAATTGAACCAAGGTGGCCTAGTCAAACTACGATAGAAACCTCATCACTGATGGAACTCACTACTCCCGTGACTTTAAAATCTATCTTGCAATCTACATCTAAAAATTACCAAAAATTAGCCTTTTTCCCCAAAATAGTGATATGGCATTAATCCATAACCCTATGGCGCCAATGCAGAGCTTGGTGCTAATCCTTGATCACAAGGCACCATTTTATAAGATGGCACTAATTTGTAATCCTTTGGCGCTAATCTAGAGATTAGTGCTACAACTAGCCTACATGGCACTAAACTGCCATTAACCCTAATTTTACCCGATTTCCCTACGCTAATGTAGAACCTGGCACTAAAACTACCCATTATAGCGCTAATCAAGAGCTTGGCTAAAACATCACCATATGGCACTAAAACTACCCATTATAGCGCTAATCAAGAGCTTGGCTAAAACATCACCATATGGCACTAAAACTACCCATTATAGTTCTAACTAAGAGCTTAGTGCTAAAATGCCACCATATGGCACTAAACTAAGAACTGCGAAACCCTAGGCGCTAAACCAAATCTTGGTGCCAAAACTACCCCAGATGGTGCTAAACCATCAGAATGGAGATTTTTACCCCTGGTGCCAATCGAGATGATGGCACCAAAACTTCACCAGATGGCACTAAAATATCCCAAAACCCTCATTTACCTATGGTGCCAATCCAGAGCATCGCACTAAACTGCCTAATTATGGCGCCACATGGCTGCACAATGGCATCATTCTACCTAACTACCTGTTTCCTGAGCCCCAAAATTGCCTGAAACATAAAAATCACAAAGTCAAGGTTGATCGACATACCTGTGGGCTTGCCAATGGTGATCATAACGTGGGAATGGAGGTTGCACCATGTCTTCATCTCCTATCCTCTCATCCAATAAGCTCAATGTATGCAAATGCGGCACTTTAGGCCAACACTTTCTATATATAGCTGCCATGTCATACCCCCATACATCTTTTTCTCTCCCCAGGTCACAAAATGTAACCTTTTTCACCTATTTTTCTTTCTATCCACCTAATTTCCCGTCCTCTATCTATTTTTCACCACTATTTCCTCCTTTTGAGAGTTCACCTAAAAAAATTTAATTTTTTGACCCAACCTCTAAAGGGGGCATCCCTCATCCATTTCATTCCTTCCCCGTACCTAGAGCAAAAATTCTTTGACTTGATGCCATATCCCTACTAGGTCACGATGCCACATCAAAGAGGGGGAAATGTAAACACCTAAAAATATCTTAACCCTTTGACTTCTATTTGACATCGTCTACATCACTAATTTCCCATTTAATTAATTAATTATCCTATCCAACCCCTGAACCATCCATTCATCCTCCATCAATTAACTCTTGAAATTCATTTAATTAAATTAATTCAACATTACACCTTACTAACATCATCCCAATTAATTAAATAAATATGCAAAATATTTATTTCGTTAATTTGTCCACTTTCCTAAACCTAATTAATTAGGTAAAATCATACTTATCTAATTGATCTGCCCTACTAATTAGCCTACACCTAGCCTAGATGATTAAATAGCTATTATTTAATTGTCTACCCTAGCCTACATGACCCTTAGACCTGGATTAATTAAATAAATCATTATTTAATTAATCCTAAACCTTGATTAGCCCACTCATTAATTTTCTCCAGCCACATTAACCAAGTTAATCACCCTGATTAACTTGGTCAAATCTCACTTAACACTTTCTCCCACACCCACAAATAAAAAAATTCAAAATATACATAACCCCTCCAACTCATTTTTGCCATTTTCATGCTAAAACATCTTCCACCATTTTATCTTACAAATGTAAGGCCCCAAAAATGTGCATGTGTCACATGACCTTCACATTCCCACATAAAATGGAATTTTAAATTCCACCTCCTCCCAAGGAAATTAATTTTTAATATCCTCACACATCAAAATCACGTTAAATGCAAAGCCTTCCTAAAATGAATTTTAAATTCATTTTTATTCTCCACCCTCCATCTCACATTCAATCTCATCCATTGATCTCAACGACCAATCTCCACTGTTGGATCAAACTCCCCTCTAATTTGCCTATAAATACAAGCCATTTCATCATCCAATTTTAGAGTGAGCTTATTATGTCCAAATTTCTCCCAATTTTCATCAATCTTAGCTAGGTTATGTTGAAATTTGTAGTGAATTTGAGAGCATTTCACATTATAAGTCCTAGTTTGGGTAGAGAAAGGAGCAAGTGGGTACAAGTTCCTCAACCCTATCAAGGAGTGAGGAGATTGGAAGCATTGGAAGGTATAAATCTAATTTGTTGTTGAGTTCTTTCATGTTTTTGTTGTTTCCACTTTTCCTCATCTTCAGTACTATTGGCCAGTTATATTCAAAGATACTATTGAACACATAAAATATTGTCATACATGTCAGGTTGCTATAAATAGAGAAAGGTATGCATCCCAACCATTGAAACCGATAATGGAAGTGCGTCCATTCACACAATGGAGACTGGATTTCATTGGCATGATTAATCCTCCATCATTAATTGGACACATGTATGTCCTCACTGTTAATGACTATTGTACCAGGTGGACTGATGCTATGTGTAGTAAGTTTTGCACAACCGATGTTGTGATCAAGTTCTTGGAAGGTAACATCATCGCTAGGTTTGACTTTCCATATGCATTGGTATGTAACAATGGCCTTGCTTTCACTTCACTAAAATTTTCTAATTAGGCATTTGAATATGGCATTACTTTGAAGTTTTCATCTAATTATTATCCCCAAAGTAATGGCCTTGTTGAATCCACTAATAAAAATCTGTTAGACATTATTAAGGAACTCATGGAAAAGAATCTCAAAGAATGGAACACTCTACTAAAATATGCTCTATGGGTTGACAGAACTAGAATGAAATCATATCTAGACAATTCACCATATCAACTAGTTTTTGGAGTGGATCCCATCCCCCCTATAAACTTGAAAATTCCCACATTGTAGTTTTCTTAGGAATACCTAGGTCTAGAGGACAAACTAGAAGTCAAATTACTTCAACTCTTACACCGAGAAGAAAAGAGGAATTGAGCCATAGATCATTTCTCCAAACATCAGGCTATAGCAAAACTCTAGTTTGAAAAAAAAGCCAAGATCAAGACCTTTCAAATATCAGATCTTGTCTTATCATGGGACAAATCCCCTGAGAAGAAAGGAGACCATGGAAAATTTGATAAACTTTGGATTGGTCCCTTTCATATCACCGAGATATTAGGCAACGATACCTATAGGTGAAAGACCTTAATAGGTGAGGATGCTCCATTGCCTATCAATGGACAGTTCCTAAAACATTATTTTGAAGCCTAATCATCTGAGGAAAGAGGGATGAAAACCTATATATATGTAAATATTCTTGTATAGTTACTTTTCTTGTTTGTTTTGCTTGTTTTTTGTGGTTTTTTGAGTCTTTATTTTGGTTAGGTGCAATAAGCAGTAGATTGCAACATTAAAAAACAATGGGATTTCTAGAATTTAAGAAAGAAGTTCAAACTCCAACATAAGTTGTGACTTCTATAGGTATGACTAGTGTAGTCTACTTTAGGAAATCATATTCACCAATAGCAACATGGATTATCCAAGGAATCCTACAAATGAACACATTTAAAATTTCTTGAATCAAGTGGGAGTAGTAGTATTTGCATTAAGTGAAAAATCTAAAGGTTTACCTTTGGTACCACTGTAATTCTCAACCTAATAGTAGGTGTCATAATCTTGCAAATGAGCTGACAAGATATATCAAAAGAAAAACAAGAGAACAAAATATTGAAAATCAAGAAGAGATTTACTCTTTAGGTCATCCAAGTAACTCTACCGGGGCTATGGATGCTTGACTAGTAGTAGAGCAATATTTGGGAGAATTACAAAGATAACCTTGCCAAAGCTATTGATGCTTGACTGGTCGCAAGGATCTACCTAGGTTTGGCTGAAATGAAATGAATCAACTGCACACATTCACATTCCTTCTAAAACTCTGGTTATACTAGTGAATGTAATTTCCTTTAGCTGAACTGGAATGATCAGATCCAGTGGAAGTTGAAAATTTTATGTCCAAATTTGTCCTTTTTTCCTTATTTTTTTGAACTTTAGTGGTTTTCTTTGGTTGCAAGTTGTTGTGTAGTCTCACAACACACCCTATTTTCTCTCGCAAAATGAGGACCCAAATTTTTCTACTTTGTTGGTTTGCTTGTTGTCTACTTAGGCGGTAATGGTGAAATGTCATGCCACTTAGAGCCTAAAATTCAAGCCAAATTTCAAGTTCCAAAGTATCTCTTACAAAGGTCATGAATGGATAGAGGACAAAATTTTATCTAGGATTGCCTCTTGAACCTAGTGAAAATTTGTTAAAATAAGTGAGTTATGCCCATTTGATACTTTGGTAAACTGGACATTTTTGGTCAACTAGACATGGACATTTTCGAAACATCCATGTCATGTCTAGTATCCATATCAAGTTCCAAATCCTTCATGAGAACACATGGACCTGACAGAAAAAAAAGATATATCTCACTCATCATTCAAGTGGATCAAACATTAGTGCATCCACAATATCCATGTCCAGATCCTATTGAAACCATCAAATTTATCTTGATGAGTACTGGACATTCCTACTGGATAGGATATTTTGACTGGACATGATCAAACAAGTATATATTTGGTCCTATTCTAATATCTAAATCCAATGCAAGTTGTCAAATTTATCCTGATCTAAATAAATTCTGTTGGACCAGACATTTTATACTAGACATTTCATAAATGTTCTAACCTTCAAGAACTGATATGAAGATCCACTCACTCAACTTCAGTGAAAGTCAAAGGGACATTTCTAATGGACATTTCCTCTAGACATTTCAAATTGGATATTTGAGATCTAGATGTCCACCTAGTCCTTTGCCTTAAATTCCCACACCGTGAATTGATTTTTTCATTGGAATTTAAATTTAAAATAAAAACTTATCCAGCTATCACTTTCTCTTGCTCCTGAATAGTAATTGCTTACCAACTACATTGAACATTCAATGCATTTCCATCCTTAGTGAATTTCATGACAGATAAAAGGTAAATTTTGATTGATTTGAAATCACAAAGTATTCTTAAGAGATGTAACATTAGAAAATGTCCCCTTGGGGGCTTTTCCCACATAAGGTTTAGCTCTCAAGCCTTTTGCATGCATTTAGGACATCTTACTTCATAATTTGACATCCCAATGGAATGAGCCCTAGGTAACATGACAAATGGGACCTAGGAGGACCCCTTGAGCTAGACCCTACCCAAAATAGGGGGAGGACTTGGGCGCCCGCACCCTAGTCTTGCCTTATTTTGGGGCAATCCCAATTTTAGGTGTTGGCTTGTAACCGTTATTTAGGTCCTATGCTGACACGGTAAGTTTGAATTACAAAAATCTTGGCGAGAGTGTTTGTAGTTGCATATAAAAGCATGTTTAGGAATTCATTTGTAAACTAGATGATTGCTAACAAGCTATTGTGTTCTCAATGTGATTCAAGACTTTCATTGTGTTATAAGGGCAAACTTGTGTGGTTTATGTGTTTGTGTTTGTAGATTTGAACATCCATTTCATCATGGAATGAAGAGCATCTTCCTCCCATGAGATCTTCACTAAGGTGACATTTATATTGTGTTTGTGATCATTATTCATTTGGTTTTTGTCTTTGCCTCCCTAGGCAGGCACTCTCTGTCTAATAAAGGTGTTCAGAGACTTAAGTGTCCTCCAGGGCTTGACTGAGGCAAGCCTCTAAACACCACAACTCACTCCCAAATTTTTCATGGTTGCAGGTTATAGGTTGAGGAGTTGGACAAAGTGAAGTTGCAAGAAGACATCTTGGAGTGTCAGAATTGTAGAGCAGGAAGAAAATTTGCCCCTTGGACTTGGGCGCCCACTCATTAGTCCTCCAAGTTCCATGATGGGAAAATCTCCAAAACAATAGGAAAGAGTTGTAGACTAAGTTCTTAGATCCAGACAAAAACTAGGGCCTTGGACTTGGGCGCTCGCTCCTGTGTCCTCAAATTTTCTGCCTTGGAACCCCAAAAATAGGTACTCTGTGATTTAACATTTTACATCCCTCTGTAAGAGCTTTTTCTGTAATTCATCTGATTATTGTCGCATTTGTAAAATTAGGGTTTTAATAGTTAATTAAGCATAAGAGAAGAAAAATTGATAATTAAACATCTTAATCTAAGTTTCCCTACATCTCACAGTGACCTAGAGTATGATAGTACATTGCCACTCGACCCTAGATCCTTGAATGTAAAGAGTGAAAAGAGGATTCAAACATCTAACCTAAACATTAAACAATCTAAATTTTACCCTAAACATTTTGGTGATCCCATGTTTTTGGACTTAATTGCAACTTGCTAAGTGTTTGTATTTATATTTGTATTTCTTTCATTCATTCATATAGTTATTCATCTTATTGCATTGAGAAAATTTCAAAAAAATTGAAAATTTTCAAAAATTCAAAAAAACATTGCATTGTTACGCTTACTAATTTGCATCAATTCTTTATAATTTTCCCTAATTTATGATTTTTGCATCAGATCTGATATAAACCACAGAAAATTACAAAAATTTAATAGTTTTCATTGCATTTTCATCATTTAATTGCTAGGGTTTTGTAGAAATTTTGACAATTTTCATATAACCTAGTAATTCCAAAATCTAGGGTTAGTAGGCAAAATCTTCTTTCATATTTTTCTACTGATTTTATAGGATAATTCAAATCATAATTTGGACTTATTCTTTCATTTTAGTGTAAATTTGCATTTAGATTTAAAATATTTGCATTTTTGCATAGAAAATTTCAACAAAAAACTAGCAATTTTCATGCATTTTCATTAGATTCGCATTGGCATTTTGCATATTAAATCTTGGAATTCATTTTAAGATCTGAGATTATTTCATTTCATCATATATCAGACTTAAATGCGTTCATATAACATTTTTTGTTAAGATCTCAAACCTAGGGTTTCCAAAACACCGATTTTCACTAAATTTGGCATTATCGACTCTCTAAACTTGCACCATAGGCATGTTTTGAAGGGTATTTTTTCACTAATTGGTTTTTATCAGGTTAATTAATTGTTTCCCCTCCTAAAAAACTTTACAACACCTTTTGATTGGCCTCTTGCATTGAAAATTTGGTGAAAAACTACACATTTTTGCTAATTTTGCCCTAGGGTCTGGCCTGGTTTGTATTCCAAGTGTGTTGTGACAAATTTTATGGATTGAGGTGACTGATATAATTGATTTTATTTTCTACACCTCCTAAAATTCTTTACAACGCCCATTTTACTAGGTCTTGGAATTGAAAAACCGTGAAAAATAGCCTATTTTTGATATATTTTCACTAGGGTTTGACCTTAAGTGGCACTACAAGTGTGTTATGACAAATATTTTTTCATTAAGAGGATTATATTACTAATATAATTTAATTTCCATCATCATTTTCCTCACAACACCCTTTTTCATGCTCTTTTGCATTGATATTTGGTGAAAAAAATTGCATATTTTCACTATATTTTGACTTGTCATTATCTTAAATTTGCATCAAGAGTGTATTGTGAAGGATATTATTTGTGTATTGGACTAATATCAGAAATATAATTTTCTTCCCCTGATCAAATTCCTTACAACACCTTTGATTTCATTCATTTGCACTGGAAAAATTACAAAAAATCAAGCATTTTAGGTCATTTTTGTATATACCTTTGCACTTGCCTTTTGCATACTTTTGGAAAAACTTTTAAAATCTTATTTTACATTCATTTAGAGACATATATCATGGCTACTTATTTATAATAATTGTTTGCATACATCATAGACATGGATCATTTCTCTAAATTCACTGATAAATATCCTCAAGTTTTGAAACAAATAGCACACATTCATGATGTTGATCTCTCTATGTGTTCCACATATGAAATCCTTTGTTATATATCTTATTTTTATAGCTTCACAAACTTCATGGGAATATATCCTTGGATATTGGATGATCTCACTAAATTCATAATCAATAGTATATATACTAGTGATGACCTCAAGATGTTAGATGAAGCCTTAGACGACTTTATAGAACATTCCACTATGGCACCAATTGCTAAAACATATGATGATGATCCCTCTCCCAAAGTTGTTCCTCCTCATGAGGACACTTTGATTCAAGAGGATGATTTCATTGATATATCTCTTATCATCATACCACCATTTTCCCATTCCATTTCTCTCACTGGCCAAGATGAAGCATTAGTGAATGAGGAGCTCCCTTTAACAAAGAACACTCCATGGGTAGACAATGAGCTTCCATCTAACAACAATAAAAACATTCTCCCTATCATAGTGCATGAAACCTCTATGGATCATCCCATCAACTTTCTTCCTTTAGTTGATTGTTCACATACCTTGGATTTCACTAAGGAAGAGAATACCTTTAATGTTCCTCCTTTGTTTGAATATTCAAGTCATTTTAACATCACTAAGAGGATAGAGAATAAGTATGCTAGTAAGCTTCATCAAGAAAATATTCCACCCAACATTAAGTCAAACCAAGAAGCATTTAACAATGAACAACAGAATAATGACAAAGACTTGGCAATGGTACTATATGTTTGCAATTGGAAAGAAAATGATTTGAATATTGATGAGATTTAGCATGAATACCTTATAGGTAATTATCTCTAACTCTTTGTCTCTCTCATGATGTGTTTCCCCCATGATGTGTTATGTGTTCTTTAGGCCTCTTGGGATGACCTTGAATTCTCCCGTAAGGTCTGGGATACCAGGAGACTACCTCTGTTGTGACTTTCTATTTGTATCATCATTCTTCTATATTGCCTCTCTCTGATTTCATTATTGTGTGTTGTGTCTTATGGAGATAGCGTTGCAGTTGGTGACTTGGGGGCACCCTCCTATGTGACTGTCCCTAAGACACTTATTTCTCCTCTCTAATTTATTGTTTCCCTTCCTCTAGTGTTTCTATCTAGCAAGCAGATGATGAAAAACATTTATACTGATGCAGACCTAGTATCCCTTTCAAGAGCAATAAAAAAATGGAATTAGTTCCTAATATGACGATGGGGTTGTAATAAATTATCTGATACTTGGCTGGTAGAAGCATCATGCTTTCTGTGTAGCAATTTTGATGGTATGCTATCTCATTTACAAACCTTAACAATACTACTACTTTGTACACCTTTGTTTGTCTTTGAATCTGGCCTTGGTGGTACTCGATTAAGAGAGCTTCATGATATAGCCCCATAGTTATCCTCAAACTCTGAATTCCTTGTATAATCTTGGCTCTTTGTGTGGTTAATCATATGCATTGATGATGTTGTTTATCATGATTTTGTAGACACTAACATGTTTCTTGCAGGGATGTGTTTGTGGGAACATTTGGCGATCGTGAAGTACATGTCATGTTCGAGGGGCATGGGATTTGAGAGAGCTTGTGTTCCCTTGTGTGTTTTCTTCCTACCTTAACATGCTTGATATCGATACCTGATATAAACCACCTTAAGGTGGGGGCATATATAAGGTAAGTTGTCTGTTGTAGATGTTAGCAATGTGCTTGTCCTTAGATGCAGTGTAAAGACTTGCACGATGAGTGCATCCTGCATTCTAAGTTTGTTTGCAATCAATCAATCAATCATGTAAGCCCTCCGCGAAGGTGGGATATCACATATTTCCTTTTCTATCTTAAGCCCTCTGTGGAGGCGAGGATGGTGTATTTCTTAGAGCAGATTGCACATTTTGTCATTTTCAAAAGTCCTTTGCAGAGGTGGGGAGTGGTTTTGTGACTAATTCAACCCTTAAGCATGTTTTCAGCGATCATTGTGGTGAAGCCCAATCATCAGTGTGTGCTTGAAATGTGCCTAAGATGGTGTTGGACCTAGAAATAGGTACACTCCATCGCTTGTCTACCGTGTTTTCTTTGTGTCTTCAAGTGTGTGTGTTTTGGCTTTCTTGCTTTCTGTGGCATGTTTGTTGCCCCATATGCAGTCTAAAGACCTGTGCGATGAGTGCATCCTGCATTTTGGCAGGTTTTGCATGTCTTGCATGTAGTTGAAATTTTATGGGACTTGCATGTTACCATAGAAAGTTTATGGAAGTTTTCTCAACTATAGCAGCACCAATTACCTCACTACAAAAGAAGGGTAAGAAGTTTGATTGGACAGAAAGGTGTGAGCAAGCTTTCCAAGTGTTAAAGGAAAAGATCACAACTACTCCTATCTTGACTGTACCAGATCCTAATGGTCACTTCATAGTTATAACTAATGCTTTGGGAGGAGTAGGAGGAGTGTTGATGCAGAATGAGAAAGTGGTTGCAGACGAGTCAAGAAAGTTAAAGTAACATGAGTTCAACTATGTGCCACATGACCTTGAGTTAGCTACCATAGTTCATGCACTTCAGATGTGGAGGCATTACCTTTTAGGTAAGCCCTTTGAGTTAAAGATAGATCATTTAGGGCTAATATATATATATTTACTCAGCCTAACCTTAATGCATGATAGAGAAGGTGGTTAGAATTCCTTTGTGAGTATGACTTTGGAATTGAGTATATAAAAGGAAAGGAGAATAGAGAAGTAGATGCTCTTAGTAGGAGAAGACATCTAGTTGCCATGGTTACAATGAGACCCAATTTGAAACAAAAAGTAATTTAGAATCTTCAAGGGGATGAACATTATGAAAGATTAAAGCAAGCTTTGGAAGTAGACCCCTTAGATCACAGGTTTGATGATTATGTGATTGAGTCAAATGAACTTTTGAGATTTCAAGGAAGAATGTATATTCCTAACTTAAGAGAGTTGAGTAAGTTAGTGCTTGAGGAGATCCACAATGCACTATATTTGGGGCACCCTAGAGTGACCAAAATGATTGAAGGTTTGAGATCTTTATACTTTTCGCCTAGACTTAAGAAGGATGTGACAGAATTTGTGGCTCAATGTTAGGAATGCCAAAGAGTCAAAGCTAAGCATGTGCATCTAGCACGATTGTTGTACCTACACAATGTTCCTGAGCATAAGTGGCAAGTGATAAGTATGGATTTTATTTAGGGGTTGTCCATGTCTAAGAATAGGCATGATGTCATCTTAGTGGTTGTGGACAAGTTGACTAAGGTAGCACATTTCATTCCAGGGAATCTTTCAGATGGTTCTATGATTTTAGCTAAGAAGTTTGTTCAAGAGATTTTTTGTTTTCATGGAGTGCCTGAGATGATAATTTCAGATCGAGACACTCACATGACATCCAAATTTTGGACAACTCTTAATGCATCTTTGGGCACAAAGTTAAAATTTAGTTCGGCCTATCATCCTCAAATGGATGGTTAGACAGAAAGGGTCAATCAAGTTGTAGAAGACCTTCTCAGAATGTATTGTATGGATCAACAGTATAAATGAGAGGAGTATCTTCCATTGGTTGAGTTTGCATACAATAATTCATACCATGCATCTTTTGGAATGGCACTATTTGAAGCTCTTTATGGGCATAGGTGTCAAACACCTATAAGTTGGGATAAGGTGGAGGACAGAGTAGTGATAGGTCTTGATATGTTGAGGAAAATGGATGATTGGATGAATTTGATCAAGGAGAAGTTGAAGCAAGATTAAGATCGTCAAAAGAGTTATGTAGATAGGAATAGAAATCCTAGATAGTTCTTAGTGGGTGATAAAGTCTTTTTGAGGGTCAAACCTCAAAAGAGTTTAGTTTCATTTGGCAAAGCATCCAAACTTACTCCTAATTTTGTATGACCGTTCAAAGTTCTAGAAGTGATAAACCCTATAGCATATAGACTTGCTCTACTTCCTGCACTTGCCAGAATCCATAATATTTTTCATGTGTCCTTACTTAAGCTTTATCATCTGGAGGTGTCACATATTCTTGATTGGTGTGCTTTATAGGTTTAGGATCCAAGAGTGGCTGGTGGAGCCCACTTGAATTTTTGTGAAGTGCAACATTAAGTTGCGTAGCAGAGATGTGGTGCAATATAAGATCCAATGGGACCAGTATTCAGAGGACAGTGCCACATGGGAGGATGTGGAGGAGATTGATAGATCTTTTTTCTCATTTGGGGATGACATAGATTTCTTATTCATGCATGGATTATGATACTTTGAGTTCGGTTATTATTTTATGGTACCTTGAGTTATTGTTATTGTTTTATGATACTTTGATACCTTATTGTTTTGATGTGTAATAAGACATTGGGATGATGTCTCTTCCAAGTGGGGAAGGATATCACGTCTCATTTTTATGGACTATATTATTATTCTAGATTAGTGAACATTTACCATGATTGTTCTACTTTGAGTAAATTCCACGTGTGAAGGTAATTATCGTGAAGTTAGATTTGAGTAAATTGGAAAGTTGATTTAAATATTAACTATTATCGATGTGATTATGATGTTTTTCTTCGACTATGTTTTGGGGAACTAACCTATTGACGTCGAGTTGAGTGCAAATGAATGAAGGTACTCATAGAAGATGAGAACATGGTTGAGGTAGAGGTGTTCTAGCCACTTGGCAAGGATGGTTTTGGATGGTTAACCATGATGCAATCACACACTCACGTAGTCTCATATTTCATTTTGAAATGGCTTATTTTATGCATCATTGTGTGGATGATAAATATGATTGATGGTTAGATACTTATAAAATATTATGTTTTAATTATTAATAAAAATCCTTTTCAAATGCATGATTTAATTATAAGAATTAAGCATCTTTTCGAATTATATTTTAGATGGGAACTGTATTGTAAAATAATGAATATATGGGGTTGTATTTTATATTTTAAATAAATAATAATAAACATTTTCTATTTATATGAGTATGGATGTTTAGAAGACAATATCTAAATTAGATTTAAGCAATAATATATTTGATTATAATAGATACATATATTATTCTATTGTTTTACTTCTTGATTGATTTAGAGTAATTGTGTTTTATTTAAAAATAGTTAAAATATATTAATAATAATATTATATTTAGAAAATTAAATAAAGAGACAATTAAAAACAAGTCACTGTCATGCATGTGACAGTAAGCTAAATTAGAGTTGTTATTTTAAATAAAATAGAAATTTAGAGCCTTTTTGAAAGGCAATTTTTCATGCAAACAAAGGTAGAGCTTCAGCTATCTGAAAAAGCAATGTTTTTCCTAAATTGAGTATGCCAAAAATAAGAGGGATTTTTGATAAAAGAAGGGCATTCAATAGAGAAAAACACCCACAATCTTTTGCAGTAGGAAGGAATTGATATTCTATGAGCACTAAAGGTAGAAAGGACTTTCATCTAGAGTGACAGGAAGTAGGGGAAAGGCAACAATTTGGGGAGGCAGCATCGTCCTTTTTATAGGTGAACTCATCCAGGTATTTTCCTTGTTATTTTGTAATTAATAAAGTCTGTAGATTGACTATTAAAACTTATTAAATTGGCCTGAGTATGATCTTTCTAGCATGCGTTGCCTCTTTCTATTTTAAATCATTCCACCTTGGATTTATCTTTGCCGCTAGTCTTAAAACCATGGCATTTGACTTAGAATCGACTAGCTTAGATCTTGGCCATTAGTGCTTTTACTTTTCTACCTATGCATGACCTCTCCTTGGCCACTGAGTTGTAGACCTAGGCCTACGTTTTATCCCTCTATTCTATTTGACTGCTAATCAACCTACTTTGTGGCACCTGGCCTCTTAATTTTTTGCTTGACCTGCTATTTTTCTTAGCTTGTGGAACGATTATTATTTGGATCGTTGAATATAAAAACTCATAGCTGCAATTGCCAAGTACTCAATCACCAACCACTCCATGGTCAATTCAACGCTGCCATCATTAGAAAGTGGGCAGTCTGTTGTTCTTTGTTTCTTGTTTTGTTTAAGTAAATTGACTTCCTCTTCTTGTTTTCCTGCTATAAAGAATCAACTATTTTTACTAGTCATTGGCTTAAACCCATGAACTGAGCTATTACAACCCTGGACACTAATAAAGGATTATTCTCTGCCAGACATTAGTTATACCTCTGTAATTTCTCTACCCATTGATAGATTCATTCTTTATTTGGAATCGACCTATTCTTATGATTAAAATAAGGTGTAAATAATTCTATAAACTTAGGTGAAAATAAGAGATTCCTATAGCTGACTGTTCTTTATTGTTTGTTTTCCAAAACATATTTTTAAACATTATCATTGAATGAAACTAAAAGATTATAAACTCTATTTTTTTTATTTTAGTTATCTTTTCTACAGTTCCTGTTGTAGTTGTGACAGGGAGTTTGTGTATTTGTTTCTATAGTTCTTGTCGCAGTTGCGACAGGGAGATTTTTTTATATGTTTTCTGGAGTTCCTATCACAGATTTGATAGTAAGAATATTAAGTAGCTTAGATTACTTATAATATTGAGAAACTATGATTGAAATATGGACTTAGTAACTATATCAATTTGATAGTCTTATGGATGCAATTGTATGTAACAAATGATGGATTGTTGCTTGGAAAGTGTGTTCCCTTGATTGGTGTTTGGGAAAGGAAATTTGAAATGATTTATTGGAGAACTTTGATTCTTTTATTTTATTATTTATTTACTTGTTCTTTGGGAAAGAAGTAAAATTTATCTAGGAATGTTATTGGGTTACTTTCTGGGCTAGGATGTCGAATGTGGATTATCAGAGATGGCTTTTCCTCTTTTCAGGAATTGAACCAAGTTACTATGTTTTAAAGGATTAGATCTAATCAAGATGTCATTGAAAAAGATGATTATTTTATCTAGAAAACTTATTTATATATATGTTTGCCACATCATGTTGTGAGACAATCTGCCTTTTATTATTTAGAATTTCACATTTAGACATTAGGGTTGCATTGGGTGTTCCCACCTGCCAGTTGTTCCAGGTAGCTAGACATTTTGTGTAGGGGTTGGGGTTCCTTCATTTCATGAAGGATCTAGGGAAGTGTAATTGCTTCATGATTGGGTGGAAAAGAACCTGGGCCATGTTCCCGTCTCTCGACTCGCAGGAGGACCACTTGGTTCGTGGCAACTAATGAGTGTGTTTATTTATTTATTCTTGTTGTGCATGATTATTGTAACTTGAAATTGGATGTATTATGGCATGAATGCTAATGGAACTGTATATTATTGATAGTACTTTTTACTTGGATTTAGCACATGACTTTGTAAGATTTAATGACATTTTGATTCATATTTATGAGACTTATCTTTTACTTGAGTTATTGTAATTAAGCGAATTAATTACATCTTTTAACTTTGATATTTCTGATGTTGTATTTAAGTGGATTATTTATTTCATTTACTTTTGTGATGAAATTGTGGGATTTACATCTACTGTGTTAACAATGAGTTCAAATCTATTTCAAACATGTCCTGACTCCTTTGGAGTTGAAGGTTTCTACAATGCCCTTGGGAAAGAAATCCACATAAATTCAACCTTGGTGCTCTACCCTCTGGCTAATAGGATTATACTTCTGTGTGCATTCTATCACTAGATCCAAAGCATCCATCATGTAAGGAAACCCTGCAGCATTGTACATGCCACTAGATATAATGTTTTTCACCATCACCTCATCTTTGTGATCTTGGATCCTTGCCCTAAAAGCCTCTAGGTCTACATTTCCACAGTGGGTGTTTGATGCTTGCCCAAACTTGCGCCATACCCCATTAGGTGTGGGACCCATTGGTATCTTGAATTCATCATCACGTTGCTTTTTTCATTTCATCATTTTGTCTTGCATGATGGTAAACACACGTAATTATTTTCTACATAGGGGTTTAGGGTTTAGAATCTTACTTGAATTTTGCAACATAGTATGAAGTTTACTTATGATGAAATGAATCAATGAATAGATACCCTAAGTAAATAAGATTAACCTTTTGTAAAAGAAGTTGCTATAATCACTGGCAAGGGAGAATTTGGTCGTTTACATACCTGACAACCAAGAAATCACCTTTGTTATACTGTAAGGAGGATGTCTATTTACCGTTGTGTGTTCCATTCTCTTATCTTCTTAATTCACCTTATGCTTTTTTGCAAATTGACCTTCGAATTAATTCTCTACAAATTCACTCTTTTATCTCTTGTTTAGGGTAAAATTTGGGTTGTTTAATGTTTAGGTTGTTAGATGTTCGAATACTCCTTTCACCCTTTACATTCAAGGATCTAGGGTCGAGTGGCAATGCACTATCATACCCTAGGTCATTGTGAGATGTAGGGAAACATGGATTAGGATGTTTAATTATCAATTTTCCTTCTCTTATGCTTAATTGACCATTAAAACCCTAATTTTACAAATGTGACAGTAAATGGATGAATTACACAAAAAACCCTTGCAAAGGGATGTAAAATGTCAAATCACAGAGTACCTATTTTTGGGGTTCTGAGGCCAAAAATTCAGGGACACAAGAGTGGGTGCCCAAGTCCAAGGCCCTAGTTTTTGTGTGCATCTGAGAACTCAGTCTGCAACTCTTTCCTAGTGTTTTAGAGATAGAGAGTCTGTGCCTAGGGAGGCAGAGGCAAAAACCAAATGAATAATGATCACAAATACAATATAAATGTCACCTTGTAGTGAAGATCTCATGGGAGGAAGATTCTCTTCATTCCATGATGAAATGGATATTCAAATATGTAAACACAAACACATAAACCACACAAGTCTACTCTTGAAACATAATGAAACTCTTGAATCACCTTGAGAACACAATAGATTGCTAGTAATCATCTAGTTTACAAATGAATGCCTAAACATGCTTTTATATGCAACTACAAACACTCCTGCCAAGATTTTTGTAATTCAAACTTACCGTGTCAACATAGGACCCAAATAACAGTCACAAGCTGACACCCAAAAATTGGGACTTCCCCAAAATAGGGCAGGACTAGGGCACAGGTGCCCAAGTCCTCCCCCCTATTTTGGGTAGGGTCTAGCTCAAGGGGTCCTCCTAGGTCCCATTTGTCATGTTACCTAGGGCTCATTCCATTAGGATGACAAATTATGAAGTAAGATGTCCTAAATGCATGCAAAAGGCTTCGAAGCTAAACCTTATGTGGGAAATGCCCCTAAGGGGACATTTTCTGACATTACATTTAGCTCCCACTTTAATGTATGTATAAACGCAAGGCCAATACATGCACTAAAATAAGGCCACAAACACACCAAGCACAGAGAAGACACGCCAATCACATAGAAAATAGTAACAAGCACGCAAAACATGGAGAAGATAGTTACAGTCACACAGAACATGGAGAAGACAGTAAATGCATAGAAGACACATTAATGCATGGAAGATAGGTATGATTTCTTTTCTTTTGTTTTTCTCATATATATGAAACGTAGATGCAAGTACTAGAAAGTAAACAAACCTCCCATAATACAGGATGCACTCATCGCGCAAGTCTTTATATTGTATATATATGGGGCAACACACACTCTATGGTGCAGGCCATTCCATTATCACTTCTATCTTCTTAGGATCAACTGCAATCCCTTCTATGGAGATCACATGATCAAGATAGTGCACTTTATCTTGAAAGAGTGTACACTTAGATAATTTACCATAAAGTTTTTGCTCTCTCAAGTGCTGCAAGACTATCCTCAAATGCCTTTCATGCTCTTCCACTAATTTAGAGTATATCAATATGTCATCAAGGAAGATCAACATAAAATCATCTAAACAATCTCTAAAAATGCTATTCATCAAATTCATGAAACCTGCTGGAGCATTTGTCAACCCAAATGGTACCATTGTGAACTCGTAGTGACCATATCAAGTCCTAAAAGATGTTTTAGAGATGTCCTCATCCTTAATCCCCAATTGATGATAGCTGGATCTAAGGTCTATCTTTGAGAACACTGTAGCTCCTTTAATCTAATTGAAGAGATCATCTATTCTTGGGAGTGGGTACTTGTTCTTTATAGTAGCTTTGTTAAGCATCCTATAATCAATGCATAATCTCAAAGTAACATCCTTCTTCTTTACAAAGATGGCTGATGCACCCCATGGTGACACACTAGGTCTAATGAACCCTTGATTTAGCAACTCATGCAATTGTGATTTAAGCTTATACAATTGTGTAGTAGTCATCCTGTAGGGTGCCTTAGATTGAGGCCCAGTCCTTGGTAGCAAATCAATTGAGAAGTCAAAAACTCTCTTTGGTGGTAACTCTGTCAACTCTACAGGGAATACATCTCTAAAATCTCTAACGATTGGGTAGTCATTGAACATTGGTTCTTCTTTGTCAAGGTCCTTTATTTGGACAACATAAATGGCACACCTTTCCTCTTGGATTTCTTCATTTGCATAGTCAAGATTTGCCTAAGCTCTAAAGATTTCTTAGATCCATTTATCTCCACTTGATTTCCTAGGTCATCCAAACATCTAACAACTATGTCTTCACAATTCACTAGAGACTTATGTTCAACTAACCAGTTGATTCCCAAAATTACATCATAAGAGCCTAAAGGTGCTACATACATATTAACTTGCATCTGAAAACTAGGAAGCTCTAACTCACTGTATGCTAGACATGAGTCTACTCTCTTTTCTGCTCTATTTCCATATTGTACCATCCAAGAGTTTTCCATATGCCTAGGTCTAATATATAACTTAGATACTACTCTAGGATCTACAAAACATTTTGTGACACCAGTATCAATTAAAATAGAAATAGGTAGTCCATAGAGCTTACCTTGAAACTAAATAGGTGTTGCTTGAAAATATGCTTGCCGATTATCCACTGCGACATGAATCTAATGTTGAGGTGCTCCTTGTTGGTTCTTTCTTCCCCTTCCAACTAATTTATGTGGACATGCATTTGCATAATGCTCTCCTCCACAATTATAGCATCCAACCTTAGGTGCTCTCAGTCCTTCATCTCTTTCTCTCTAATTGTTGTTTCTTTTGTTATAGCCACCTCTTTTGTTTCCACCTTTTCCATCATAAGAGTTATTACCTGTTTTCAAATTCTTGATCTGCCTATTATTGCCTTGATTATTATTTTGTTGATAGTTCTACTAATTATTCTGAGGTCTCTTATTGGTATACTTAGCATCTCTCTGCTTATGGTAACTGGCTGCTTGTTGCAACTTTTGCTCTTGTTTAATTGCCTTCTCAAAAATTGCATCCATAGTGAGTGGATTATGAATGTCTACATCTACTCCAATCTGGGGTCTTAATCCTAAAATAAACTTCCTGATCAAAAATCTCTCATTTGTTTGATATTGTGGTACATACTTAAGTAGATGTGAGAACCTCTCCCAATAACTAGTTATAGACATACCTCCTTGAACCAAATTCTAAAACTCTATCATCTTCTTGTTGAAGAATAGCTATGGTAACCATCTCTTCCTAAAAAGTTGTAGCAAAATCTCCCAATTTATTTCACTAGGTAACAGCTTCTTATACGCCTTTTCATTGTCCCACCATGTTTCTACTTTGCCAGTCAACTGGTAAGATCCCCACATAGCCTTTTTGTGATCTAAAAGGTTTCAGAGCCCAAAGTATTTCTCCATTTCTATTATCCATGCTTCTACTCCATCTCTAATTATCTTTCCATCAAATTTTGGTGGTGATACTTTCTTGAGGTCTTTCCCCAACACTTCTTCAATCCTTGTTTGATTATTAGTATTAATTCCAACTTCAAGAACTTGGACTTCTATCCTCAGATTCTCAATTTATGTCTCATTCCTTGGGTTCTCATCAGCATTCTACCCTCTAGGATTCCCTTTGATCTCCTTCTCAAGAGCATTCATCCTCATGTCCTATTGGGTCAAGAGAGAAAGAATACAGTCCAATCTTCCATCTTGATTATTACTAGCATCTCCATGATCCCCTACATTTCGACCACCATGAGCATCTCCACGTGCACCTCCATGGTTTCTTCTATTTTGATCACCTCCTGATCCTTCACTTTGATCAATATTTCTACTATTCATGATGGATAATATGTATCAAGTTTGCAACTTAGCACAATAGTCTCAAAAAGAAAACAGAGGCCCTAGTGTTCAACCTAGAGCTCTGATACCAAATGTAAAGCCCACAGTTTCATCACAAAAGTAAATGAAGTAAATAATCCACTTAAATACAACATCACAAATATCAAAGGTAAAAGATGTAATTAATCCACTTAATTATAATATAAAAGATAAAAAGGTGTAATTAATCCGCTTAATTACAATATTTCAATTAAAAGATAAGTCTCATAAATATGAATCAAAATGTCATTAAATCTTACAAAGTTAGGTGCTCAATCTAGGTAAAAAGTACTATAAATAATATATAAGTCCATTGACATTCAAGTCATAATATATCCAATTTTAAGTTACAATAATCATGTACAACAAGAATAAATAAACCAAGTGGTCCTCCTACGACCCGAGAGATGGGAACATGACTCAAGTGCTTTTCCACCCAACCATGAAGCAATTACACTTCCCCAGATCCCTTCATGAAATGAAGGAAACCTAGCCCTACATGAAATGTCTAGCTACCTGGAACAACTAGAAGGTGGGAACACCCGATGCTACCCTAATGCCTAAATGTGCAATTCTAAGTAATAAATAGTAGATTGTTTCAAAATGGGATGTGGTAGAGATATATATAAATAAGTTTTCTAGACAAAATAATCATCTTTTTCAATGATAGCTTGATTAGATCTAATCCTTTAAAACATAGTAAACTAGTTCAATTCCTGAAAAGAGGAAAAGTCATCTCTGATAATCCACATTTAGCATCCTAGCCTAGAAAGTAACCCAATAACATTCCTAGATAAAATATACTTCTTTCCCCAAGAACAAGTAAATAAATAATAAAATAAAAGAATCAAATTTCACCAATAAATCATTTCAAATTCCCTTTCCCAAAACACCAATTGAGGAAACACACTTTCCAAGCAACAATCCATCATTTGTTACATACAATTGCATCCATAAAACTATCAAATTGATATAGTTATTAAGTCCATAGTTCAATCATAGTTTCTCAATATTATAAGCATTCTAAGTTACTTAATATTCTTACTATCAAATTTGTGACAAGAACTCCAAAAAACATATAAACAATCTCCCTATTGCAAGTGCGACAGGAACTACAAAAAAAATACACAAACTCCCTATCACAACTGCGACAGGAACTATAGCAGAGATAACTAAAACAAAAGAACAAAGTTTATAATTCTCTAAAACAAAAGAATAGAGTTTATAATCTTTTACTGTCATTCAATGAAGATGTTTAAAAATATATTTTGGACAACAAACAATAAAGAATAGTCAGCTACAAGAATCTCTTATTTTCACCTAAGTTTATAGAATTATTTACACCTTGTTTTAATCATAAGAATAGCCTGATTCGAAATAAAGATTGAATCTATCAACAGGTAGAAAAATTACAGCGGTATAACTAATGTTTGGTAGAGAATAATCTTTTATTAGTATCTAGGGTTGTAATAGCTCAATTCACAGGTTTAAGCCAATGGCTAGTAAAAATGGTTGATTCTTTATAGCAGGAAAACAAGAAGAGGAAGTCGATTTACTTAAACAAAACAAGAAACAAAGAACAACAAGCTGCCCACTTCCTGATGATAGCAGGATTAAATTGACCATGGAGTGGTTGGTGACTGAGTACTTGGCAATTGCAGCTATGAGTTTTTATATTCAACAATCCAAATAACAATCGTTCTAAAAGCTAAGAAAAATAGTAGGTCAAGCAGAAAATTAAGAAGCCAAGCACCACAAAGTAGGTCGATTAGTAGTCAAATGGAATAGAGGGATAAAATGCAGGCATGGGTCTGCTACTTAGCAGCCAAGGAGAGGTCATGCATAGGTAGAAAAGTAAAAGCACTGACTGCCAAGATCTAAGTTGGTCAATTCTGAGTCAAATGCCATGGTTTTAAGACTAGTGGAAAAGATAAATCCAAGGTGGAATGATTTAAAATTGAAAGAGGCAACACAGGCTAGAAAGATCATACTTAGGCTGATTTACTAAGTTTTAACAGTCAATCTACAGACTTTATTAATTGCAAAATAACAAGGAAAATACCCAGATGAGTTCGCCTATAAAAAGGTTGATCCTGCCTCCCCAAATCGTTGCCTTTCTCCTGCTTCCTGTCGCTCCAGATGAAAGTCCTTTCTACCTTCAGTGCTCATATAAAATCAATTCCTTCCTTCTACAAAAGCTCGTGGGTGTTTTTCTTTGTTGAACACCCTTCTTTTATCAAAAAACCCTCTTATTTTTGGCATCCCCAATTTAGGAAAAATGTTGCTTTTTCATATAGCTGAAGCTCTGCCTCGTTTGCATGAAAAATTACCTTTCAAAAAGGCTCTAAATTTCTATTTTATTTAAAATAACAAATTTAATTTATCTTTCTATTGCATGCATGATAGTAAGTTGTTTTTAATTGTCTCTTTATTTAATTTTCTAAATATAATATTATTATTAATATATTTTAACTATATTTAAATAAAACACAATTACTCTAAATCAATCAAGAAGTAAAACAATACAATAATATATATATATATATTGTAATCAAATATATTATTTCTTAAATCTAATTTAGATATTATCTTCCAAACATCCATACTCATATAAATAGAATACGTTTATTATTATTTATTTAACATATAAAATACAACCATATATATTCACTATTTTACAATATAATTCCCATCTAAAATATAATTTGAAAAGACATTTAATTCTTATAATCAAATCATGCATTCAAAATGGATTTTTATTAATAATTAAAACATAATATTTTCTAAGTATCTAACCATCAATCATATTTATCATCCACACAATGATGCATAAAATAAGCCATTCAAAATGCAATATGAGACTATTTGAGTGTGTGATTGCATCAAGGTTAATCATCCCAAACAGTCCTTTCCAAGTGGCTAGAACACCTCTACCTCAACCATGTTCTCATCTTTGATGAGTACCTACATTCATTTGCACTCAACTCGATGTCAATAGGTTAGTTCCCCAAAACATAGCCAAAGAAAAACATCATAATCACATTGATAATATTTAATATTTAAATCAACTTTCCAATTTACTCAAATATAACTTCATAATAATTGCCTTCACACATGTGGAATTTACTCAAAGTAAAAAAATCATGGTAAATGTTCACTAATCTAGAATAATAATATAGTCCATAAAAATGAGACATGACAGTACAACTCTAATGTTGAATGTTGCAAGATAATGCATAAATCATGGATGGATCTAGAAACCAAGATGAAGGTGGTTTCAAAGTTGCCACAAAACTTATACATATTCAACTTCAATATTGAACTCCAATATATGATCACTCTACGAAATCAAATGGCTAGGAAGGAGGACTTTGGATCCCTAGAGTTGTGGATGTTTGGCCTCGTCCGGTTCATAAAGGATGCTTGAGATGTGGTGCAGTGGGCATAATTGATCAGCGACTCCTTGCACAATGGGATTGTCAGCTGGAAGAAGAATAAGCAAAGGTTCCTCATGACCTCATATGTGGTGTATTCCTATGCATACAAATCACAATTTGATGGATTACACAATGTGTGAAAGCTTGGAAACAAGTAAGGAGAGCAACTGGTGTGGCAATATTATACCCAACCAAAGAGAAACCAATCAATAGTGCATTACAAGAGAGTCAATGATTGTTTCTTGATGTGGCTAGTTTGTCTCATGGAAGGGGATAGAGCCAAGTGAATATCAATAGATACCCAAGGGGTAATCACTACACATGGGTCCTAGTTTATCCAATTCCCAACTTTCACATTGGTACAGTCACGATTAGGAGGGTCCTCAAAGAGAACTATCCAGGCTGTGCAGCTAGAGTAAATACAATAGAAAGAACTCAAAGATATGAAGCAAATGTAGATTCAGTCATTCAATATGTCAGAGAATTCAAATACAAATCATTCGGCAGCATGCGGGCTTACAATTCGGGCTTACAGGCTTGATTAAAAAATATCAGAATATGCACAAGATATAGCTTTGAAGCTCCTTCATGCAAATTCAAACTATCAAATTCTACTTTCCTAAGGATCTATTACATCAATATATCATCTCTGGTACAAAAGATTCCTCTGCATTGGCCAACAAAGATCACAAACTCTAATGAAGAGCTGTAACGTATGCACACGGATAGGTCAGACCTAAATGAATTGAACTCCTCCGCAAATGGATGGAATGAAGCGAAGATCTTAGGGAAGGTTGGCTACGAACCAATAAACATTGATTGATGTGTCTTTTAGCTTCATAAGTCTTCTCCTTTAGGTTATTATTAGAGATTGTGAGGATACTCTGCTCTGAGAAATAGTTGATCTTCTGATAACAATAACTTTTTGGTACTTGATCCAAATGCTCTAAAAAATAGATATGATGTAGATGGATGAATCCAAGTACTATGTCTAGCTCTGCAAGATCTGAAATGGAACTACAGTAGAATGTAGACCAAAATATAGAAACTGCTACTAACCTAATTGCCTGGAAAATGAAAAGAAACAAACTGAAATACAAATGTTTTTGGTTGATGCAAGATTGATCTTGAACCAGGGATGCTCCTGCATCAGACATCTAGGGTTATTAAAAAGTGAGTCCCTCACTTTGTTGGGGCTAGAGGAAAACCAAGACAGTTGACCTCAGCCTGAGAAATCCAAGATGAATCCTCTATTGGTGTACCTTTCCACTTCACAAGGTATTCTTTGTATTGTCTTCCTTTGGTGCTGCGTCCAACTCTATTGTCCAAAAGGTCTTCAATCTTCTCTAGTGTTTGTTATGGTAATTGTTTCTTCAAGTCTTCTTGAATGCTATCACTAAACTTTGCTTCATGATACTTCTATAGGTTTGTAATGTTGAAAATAGGTGATATGTTCAATGTCTCTAGTAACTCAACTTCATATGCATTTCCTAAATCAAACTTTTTGAGTATCCTACAAAGTCCAAACTTCCTCATCTTCAACTTGTTGTATGTTCCAACTAGAAATCTTTCTTTTCTCAAGTATACCATCACTTCATCTCCAACTTCAAATTTGTTGTATCTTTTCTTTTCATCTGCCTTCTCCTTGTACTTGATGTTCATCTCCTCTAAATGCTTCTTTACTTGATTATGCACTGTCTCCATACGTCCTACAAGTGCTTCTGCTTCTGCACTTCTCTTATCTTCCATACTGATATCTCTCAGCTCTGCTACTCCTCTAGGGTTTACTCTAGTAACAATCTCAAAAGGTGTTCTTTCAAGACTCCTATTTACTAAATTATTGTATGCAAACTCTACTTGTGAAAGTATCAAATCCCAACTTCCTGCCTTCTCTCCAACCAAACATCTCAACAAGTTTCCCAAACTCCTATTTACTACCTCTATCTGTCCATCAGTTTGTGGATGAAATGCTGAACTGAACTTCAAATCTATCTTCATCTTCTTCCAAAGTGTCTTCCAAAAATATCCAATAAATCTTGTATCTCTATCTAAAATTATGCTCTTAGATAATCCATGCAATCTCACAATCTCCTTAAAAAATAGGTCAGCTACATGCATTGCATCAGTTGTTTTCTTACAATGTATGAAATGTACCATCTTTGAAAATATGTCCACCACTACAAATATTGAATTGTATCCTCTTTGTGTCTTCGGTAATCCCATTACAAAATCCATACTTATGTCTTCCCAAGGTTTCTCTAGTACTGTCAAAGGTTTATATAATCCAATATTCTAACTACTCCCCTTTGTAACTTGACAAACTCTACAACTTTGCACAAATTTCCTAACATCCTAATGTGTCTGAGGCCAAAATTAATTTTCACTCACCAAAACCATTGTTTTATCAATGCCAAAATGTCCTGTCAATCCACCACTATACTTCTCCTTGATCAAATTGTCTCTCATGGAACTTCTAGGTATGCACAACTAATTTCCTCTGAACAACATATCTTCTTGAATGAAATAGTCCAACCACTTACTCTTATCTACCAAAATAGGTTCCTTACATGCTTTCCAAGGTTCTACAAAATCTAGATCTTCCTCATACATGTTCTTTAATTCATCAAATCCTATCACTTCAATTCTCATCTCTGTCAACAGGTTCCTTCTCCTACTCAATGCATCTATAACTTTGTTTGATTTCCCACTCCTATACTTCAATACAAATGTATAACTCTGCATGAACTCTACCCATCTCATATGTCTCTGATTCAACTTACCTTTATTTTTCAAATATTGCAAAGCTTGATGATCTATATATAACATAAACTCCTTAGGCAACAAGTAATGTCTCCACATCTTCAAGGCTTGAATTATGGCATAGAACTCTTGATCATAGATTGAATATCTTCTCCTTGCATCATTCAACTTCTCACTGAAAAATGCTATAGGCCTACCTTCTTGACTTAACACTGCTCCTATTGCATCACAATCTACTTGAAAGACCTTATTGAAATTCGGTAATGCCAACATGGGTTGCTCTATCACTTTCTTCTTTAACAATTCAAAACTTTTATCTGGTCCTAATGTCCACTTGAAATCTTTTCTTTTACCTCTCATTATCGTTGTCATAGGGTTACAAACTAAACTAAATTTTTTGATGAACTTATGGTAGAAACTAGCTAATCCATGAAATGATCTGAATTCTCCAATGCTCTCTGGTGTAGGCCATTCAATAATTGCTCTCACATTCGTAAGGTCCATCTTCAATCCTTTTGCAGAAATCATAAATCTCAAGTATACTAATTCTTCCTTCATGAGACTACATTTCTTTATGTTTATTAGCAATTTCTCTTCTCTCAATCTTTGCAATACTTGTCTCAGGTGCAACAGATGTTCTTCTTTTGTCTTACTGAAAATCAAAATGTCATCCAAATATACAATAACAAACTTACCCAAGAACTTCTTTAAGACTTCATTCATCAATCTCATGAAAGTACTAGGTGCATTTGTTAATCAAAAAGGCATCACTAACCACTCATGCAATCCCTCATTTGTCTTGAAAGAAGTCTTCCATTCATCCCCTTCTCTGATTTTGATCTAATGATATCCACTCTTCAAATCTATCTTTGTGAAATATTTTGCTCCACTCAAATAATTCATGATATCATCCATCCTAGTTAAAGGAAATTTTTATTTAACTTTGATCTTGTTGATTGCTCTAGAGTTTGTACACATTCTCCATTCTCCATCCTTCTTAGGTACTAACACTGCAAGTATTGCATAAGGACTCAAATTTTCTCTAATCAAACCTTTTCTCAACAAATCTTGTATCTTTCTATTCAATTCTTCATGCTCTGCCAGTGTCATTCTATGTGTTGCTTTGTTAGGAAAACTAGCTCTAGGTATAAGATCCATGTGATGACTGATACTCCTAATTGGTGGAAATCCCTCCAGTACATTGTCTAATATGATGTCTTCATACTCTGTCAACAACTCTTTTATCTCCTCTAGTTGTGATTCTTTAGTCCCCTTCTTCAATGTTTCAGGCTTCTTAGGAATCAAAGTATAACACATATTCTCATGTCTCAAACCATCCAAAAAATTTCTTCCATCTACCAAACAGATTCTAGCATTCCCACATACTTCACTCTTAGGATCATCTTCGAAAGGGATTAAAGTAATTCTCTTTCCATTTGATGTTATAGTGTATGTATTCTTTCTCCCATCATGTATAGCTTTTCTATCATACTACCAAGGTCTATCCAACAAAATATGACATACATCCATAGGCATAATATCACACAAGACTTCATCATGATAAGATCTAATATGAAATTTCACCAAACATTCTTTAGTCACCAATACCTTATGATCATCCTAAATCCATGCTATCTAATAGGGCTTAGGGTGTTTCAATCTTTCCAACTTCAGTTTACTCACCATGTCTTTTGAAACTAGGTTATCTGAAATAACACTATCAATTACAACTTTACAACATTTACCTCCTAATTTACATCTGGTTCTGAACAAACTTTTCCTCTGCGGTGGTTCCTCATTGGTCTCTACTTGAAATAGTGCTCTCCTCATCACAATTATTCTCCTTTCTCAAGTTTACCAACTAAACTAGGTGATCCAATAGGGTCTTCTTCCACATAGGTTTCTCTTCCATTATTCTTTGTTCTCTTACTTGTACTTCCTTGATTACATTCAAATGCTCTATGTCCTTCACCTCCACACTTAAAACATGTTCCTCTAAATTTTCTCCTATTAGGTCCTCTTCCTTCTCTTCTATATCCTTCACTTCGGTATGAATTAGGGTTTCCTCTATAATAGAAATTTCCATCATCTCTTCGATATGCATTGTTATCTGTGTCCTCCTTCTTGAATGGGTTCTCTTGTCTATTCTACCTACATATGATCTTTCTCCTCTAGAAAATGTTCTACCTCTTTGTTTTTTATCATGCCTCTTATTCAACTTTTCTTCAACTTTCAAGGAAAACTGATAAGCTTCTTCCAATGTTGTCATCCTCACCAAACTCGGTTCTTCTTGAATGTTCAATCTCAGTCCATTGATGTATCTAGCCACTATCTCCTTGTTTTCTTCACTATGTCATGTCCTTATGATCAACTTATGAAATTCTTTAGTATACTCCTTCACAGATTTCTCCTTTTGTGTCAGGTTTTGCAATCTCTTCAACAGTTCCAACTCATAATCAACAAGTATAAATTGATTCTTCAATTTTGTCACCATCTTATCCCATTTTGCAATCTTTTCTTTTCCTCTTCTATTTTTTTCCAACTAAACTTCTTTCCGCCATATAGCAGCATGTCCTTTCAACTTTGTCTTTGCAAATTTCACCTTCTCTAGATCTATAATTTCTTCATATTCAAAGCATTCTTCCATGTCATTTATCCAGTCCATCAACTCTTTAGGATTCAAATTGCCAATATTGTTTGGTACATCAACTCTAGGTCTCTTTCCAATCTTTGAAATAGCTCACAACACCTTGACTTGATCTAATTCTTCTTCTTCATCACCTCCTAGGGTTTCTTCAGTTTGATTTGCAGATTGAAATTCTTCCTCATCACTCTCAATATCAATTCTAGGGCTTAGTCCTTTTCTTCTATCTTCTTTAATAGAATTTAGTCTAATTTGCATTGTCTTCATCATCTTCATCATCTCATCCATTCTACTAGTCATTGTTCCAATAGCAGGGATTCTCTTCAGTGGCATTTTCCTAGGATCAAGTACAAACTATCTCAATTCGGTGATCAGGATACAAGGTGACAACTGCCTCACAATCAGCAATCAATTGTTACACAAGTAACCTACCTCAGATTTGGTGATCTATCCATAGCAAGATCTTATAGAATTCCTTCACCAACTTTGCTCAATTTTCTCCCAAAGATTCAAACTTTTTCTCTAATACCACTTGTTGTAGTCATGGTTACGAGGGTCCTCACAGAGAACTATCCAGGTCATGCAGCTAGAGTAAACACAATGGAAACAACTCAAAGATATGAAGCAAATGCAGAGTCAGTCATTTAGTATATCATAGAATTCAAATACAGATCAACTAGCAGCATGCGAGCTTACAATCAGGGCTCATAGGCCTGATTACAGAATATTAGAATAGGCACAAGATATAGCTTTAAAGCTCCTTTGTGCAAATTCAAACTATCAACTTATTCTAATAATCATACCTATCAAATTATGCTTTCCTAAGGATCTATTACATCAATATATATAATCTCCAATACAAAATATTCCTTCACATCAGCCAAGAAAGATCACAAACTCCAATGAAGAGCTGTAACGTGTGTACATGGATAAGTCAGACCTAAATGAATAGAACTCCTCCACAAATGGATGGAATGAAGCGTGGATCTCAAGGAAGGTTAGAAAGAAACCAATCAACATTGATTGATGTGTCTTTTAGCTTCACAATTCATGAAATGCTCCACAAGTCTTCTCCTTTAGTTGATTACCAAAGATTGTCAGGATGCTCTACTCTGGGAAAATAATTGATCTTTTGATAGTGATAACTTTCTAGTACTTGATCCAAATGCTTTGAAAATTGGATATGATGTAGATGGATGAATCTAGGTACTAAGTCCATCTTCACAAGATCTAAAATGCAACTACGGTAGAATGTGGACCAAAATACAAAAATTGCTACTGATTGAACTGCCTAGAAAATGAAAAGAAACAAACTTAAATGCAAATGTTTTTGGATGATGCAAGATTGCTCTTGAACTAGGGATGCTTCTAAATCACATATATACCATAATGGAAGGGTTTTAGGGTCATCTTGTCATTTTGCCAAGATACCCAATAGATAGGGTTTTACTCCTGGAAATAACTAGACATGTCATCCCATCATACGAAGCTTATCTCCAAAAGCATGGGCAAGGAACCATCAAGTTCCCATTAGATGTCATCTGGTACATGTGCATAGAGTTTAAAGACTCTAATCTATCAGAGGTTGAGCTGCAAATGCTCAACCTACATCCCTTTCCCCTCCAACGCACATTTAATCCTTATAACAGCATGGAGAAATATGTGAGCAAGAAATTACAGCATGTGCCTCATCTGGAGGACTACTAGGTTGATTGCAATGATGGGGAGGATGTAAGAAAGAGGGTATACCAAAGTATTACCCTCAACTAGGTAAGGACCTTGGGATATCTGGAGGTCCCTCCATAGGTAAAGTCCAATGATGGTCAAATTTTGGACCCGGACTATGATAACAAGCAAATCTATAAGGAAACTTTACCTCTACTAGACTAGACCAAACTAGAAGAAATATCAATTGATTCCATATCAAAGAGTATCATGGTTGCCACCCAACAATGGGTAGATCAGAATATAAATGAGCTAAAGATGAATGGGGTAACCTGACATACGACAAGAAGAGGAAGAGGAAAGATATGATGGATGTAGATTATGATGACTTCCTCATTGTGAAGAGGAGAGCCATGGAGGACAATTAGTGTAAGGAGCATCTACATCTAGTGAGCCTCTAATTGCAAAAGGCATAAGTATTTCTACAAGACCCTCACCTCCAAGGGAGTCACCAGTACGTGCTATCCCTATTATAGTTGTAGCTCTAGAAGAGTGCTAGATGATAGACATATTAGAAGGGGTGAAAATCCCCAAACAAAAGAGAAGGATACCAACAACACCCATGAGGGGTGCCATAACAAAGCCTATCAATATGCAATCTGAGGCCTCAGGACCAACTCAGATGGAACTTATGTTTGCATTATGTTAGCCTCAGGTAAAAGTGCCATCACCACAAGCTGTAATCCAAGCACATCTAGCACTTCCTACATCAAGTTCAAATTAGGGTGCAAGTAGTGGAGCTTCCTAGAAGACAAAAAATCCAACAAATTATCTAGGTTAAACAAGAACTAGCTCAGGAAGCAAAGGCACAAAAATAGGCAAGGGCTAAATAATTGCATCTAACTTTTAGTCAAGTTGTGGACCTAAATGATGATGAAGTCACAAATGATGTGACTAATGATCCAGTCTCCACCTTGCTAACACATCAAGAATGGCATCCAAAAGAACCCCAACAAATGCATGCCAAGGTGGAGGAAATAAGTGTTCTGGAAGTAATAGAAACTCAAGGTTTGGAAGTAGAAGAGATTTCTACCACCAAGATGTTAAGATCTCCAAATGTGCCAATAGACCAATAGGATTTTCCAAGTATGGGTGTTGTGGCACAAAAAGTGGTAAGTCCATCCTAGTAAGTAGAGATGGAGAAGTTAGGTGAGCACATTACCCTTCCAAAGGATCATAATGAAGTTCTTCAAGATGCACCTAAAGAAGGGGATATGAAATAGGATGAAGAGCAATTAGAGAAAGATCAAGACAAGGAAGTGTAGTAGACGTTGTCACTCAATGAAGGTTAGAAGGACCAAGAAATTAAAGAATCTCATCTCGAAGCAAGAAAAGATGAAGACCAACCTATGGAGGTAGACACATTAGATCCACACCAGAAGCTCCATAGAAAGAAGCATCACAATAGGAAGTTCTTCAGCAGGAGACTTCTCAGCAGGGGATAGGACCTAATAAAGGGACAGAGCTAGTAGTTATAGATATTCCCATTGAATAATCTAGTCAAGAAGGACCTACATCCAACATCCTAGAGTGGTTGGCATCGAAGGTAGATAATCATTCCATCAATTTAATTCCTTTTGACTTTAAATCATTGTTTTCAATTGAAGGAATAAATCCCATAAGGAAGGCAAGGGATGTATCTGCTATCAAAAAGGATGCAATAGGACACAGGACAACTCAATTGGTTGTGCCTACAGTAGACAAGTCTAAAGGTGAAATTACTCTAGATGAATATCAAATCACCACCCTTGATCTAGGAAATGCAACTATAGAGCAAGAAATTGATGATCTCATGGACAGTGTTGAGGCTATAGTAGCTAGAATCTGCAAGGATAAGCTGAGGAAACAAGAGATGAAAGGGTCGATTGCCCATCTCAAAGGTTTTATCAAGGGGCTATTCACCCTAGGGGTATCAATAGCAGAAGTCCCAACCAATTTAGCATTGGTGACACAGAACCAAATAAGTCATCTAGACACAAAGAAGCATCAAGCACAAGTCATGGAGGGTTGGTTCCACAAGTTTCTAAAGGATAGGGAGGAAAAAATCTAAACCACATTGTCAAACTAGAACACCCTAGAATTCATTAAGAGCAGAGAAGATACCTTGAAATTGAAATGCACTACAAGATAAGATCAAAATGATTAGGATCTTGGTAAGCTAAAGGTAATCCCATCAATTTAATTCCTTTTGACTTTAAATATTTATTTTCAATTGAAGGAATAAAGCCCAAAAGGAAGGCAAGGGATGTATCCACTATAAAAAAGGATGCAACATGATGTAGGATAGCTCAATTGGTTTTGCCTATGGTAGACAAGGCCAAGGGTGAAATTACTCTAGATGAATATCAAATCACCACCCTTTATCTAGGACATGCAACTACAAAGAAAGAAATTGATGAGCTCATGGGTAGTGTTGAGGCTACAGTAGCTAGAATTTGTAAGGATAAGCTGAGGAAAAAAGAGCTGAAAGGGTGCATTACCTAGCTCAAAGGTTTTATCAAGGGGTTATTCACCATAGGGGTATCAATAATAGAAGTCCCAACCAATTTAGCATTTGTGACACGGGACCAAATAAGTGATCTGGATGTGAAGAAGCATCAAGCACAAGTCATGGAGGGTTGGTTCCACAAGTTCCTAAAGGATAGGGAGGAAGTAATCCAAACCACATTGTCGAACTAGGGCACCCTAGCATTCTTTAAGAGCAGAGTAGATACCTTGAAAATAGAATGCACTACAAGATTAGGATCTTGGTAAGCTAAAGGTAATATGTAAGCTACAAGATAAAGTGTTATTGAGCTGGAACATCATGACAGTCCAAACCATGCCAAAATATCCATCTAGATAAAGGACCTGAAGTTCAAGGTTAAGGTATTAAAAGGGTGCTGACACAAATCTATGGACATCAGCACCAAGGCACATTACCTCTTGACTAATGAGATGGAAATTTTGGAGGAGGTCCTCAAAAAAATGGTAGATGAGAAGGATACATATGAAGAACATGCCTTGGTTGGAGTATTCAAAGCCAAATATGAGTTAATGTTGAAAGATCTAGTTGGGCACTTCTCAGAGAATAGTATTGATGAGTTCATGGACTTATCAGCCAAGATAAAGGTGTATAAAGGGAAGCTAAATATCTAGACTAACAAGTGGATATAATTGGGCGAGCAACTCCAGATGCAAGAGTATGCCAAGGTCAAGGCCTGAAATTTTGACAAAGATGATATAGAGAAAACAATCACAACATATGATCAATATAAGACTCTGGAAAATGGAGGCATGTTGGTTAAGGAGGATACAGGGTTAGATACAAAGTAGTCCAATATCTTGGTGATATTTTTGTAGCAATGGGATATTGGTTTGAAGGATGCACATCAAGAGGGATATCTAAATGATTGGCGATGTGGGAAGTAGTGGGTCCAATGGGAATATTCCAAAAGATACACTTTGAATATGCTAAGGAATATACTAGATGCCAGTTATCATCCATCCTTGATTGCCAACTTGCAATTATGTGTTGTGTTGTGACCGTGGATATTTGAGATGGAATCTTAACCATTGATCATTGTAATCGATTCTAGATCCTTTCCTTATAAAAAGATTTGGATCATTTATAAATAGGGGGATTGAATTGGTGAAATTTGTTAAGCATTAAGTTTGTATTTTACAACATCTTGACTTACCTCATGGTTCTTTCTCACTTAGTGAGGAAATTTATATAGCTTTGTGCATATAATGAATTTGAGGAAGTAGATTATAGTTTAATCATAAATTCTAAGTAATCTTGCAACTGATTTTTGGTATGGAATGTCAAATTGTTGTGTCCCTTTGGAGTGCATTTGAATGATTTCTTACTATTATTGATTTTTTATTGAAGATTTGCATCAGTTATACATAGCTATGGAACACCTGGTGAAGTATAATTAGATTAACTTAAATTCATGAAAGTGTCTGGATATGCATGTGAAATCACTGAAAACTTAATTTCCTTACAACTTCTCTTTCTCAACTCTATCTTTTGTCTTTTATTTCTATAAATCATCATAAATAATTGCAAATAATGATAAATTTAAAGTAAATAACCATTTATAGCAATAAATTTAGTGCTTTAAAGAAGATCTTTAAGTGAATTTAAAGGAGATGTGTAAAGATTAGTTAATTAGGCACAATTTAGAAGAACTGATCAAAGTTATGTCCAAATAAGTTAGAAGAATTGATCAATGTAATGTCCAAGTAATCTAGAAGAACTAATCAAATTTATGTCCAAGTCGTGATAATTTGCTCAGAGTTTAATCATCCATTGGTGAATTTGAAATAAGTTGTTAAAAATATGTGCAAATTGTGAAAGACATGCAGGATATTTGTGAAGTTTAACCAGCTCAAAAGGAAGATCACTCTTGATCATGTAAGGCCCTAAAATGGAGATAGAAAAACACAACAAACCATGAGTGAAGACTAGATAGTCAAGACTTGACAACTAGAGACTTGGGACTTTAAATCCTTAGGGATCTTGAAGCCTTTCAAGATATATAGGGATTTATTGTGTAAACTTTTATCTATGTGAATGTGACTAACAAGCACATCAACAAGACCCAACCCAACGATAGGGGGTCTAGGGGGACAGATGCAACCCCTCACTAATGGGGGATTGGGGACAGTGCCCCTGACTAGAATTTTTTAAAAAATTGGCTTCTAGAATTGATGGTTTTGATGGGGGATTTGATGAAATTGGATAATCAAGATGGATCCACCAAAATTTAGGACATATCCACTAAAATGAGAGTAGAACCATTAAAATTGAGTTAGATTTTAGGAGTTTTATGTGAGAACTACCAAAAATAGAATGTATCTATTGAAATAAATACAGATTAGCTGAATTGGAGTTGGGTAAATTCTAGGCTTTGGTTGGGTCAAATATATCCACCGAAATAGGTGATGAATATGCTGAACTAGGTGCAGTTTGGGTGATTTGGAGGAAAATTGAATTGGATTATTAGGAGGTGATTAGGGATGGCTTGATGGATGCTTGACCTTAGGCAACTTGAAAGTAATAAATTGTACAATACATGCACTAGATGCAAAGGATTTGGATTTGATTTGGATTAAGGGGTGCATGAGTTTCAATGATGAACACATGCCAAGTACAACAACACCCTATATTATTCAAGTGGGAGTGACTCTTGGTGTAGGCCCTACTCAATACTTCTCAATCTTCTTACCTAACTAGGAATATCTTTTGGAGTGGATAACTAGGGATCTCAAGTGGCACAAAGGCTCACCCTTTCCCTTCCCTTGGAGGCTTTGATGTCTTACCCAAAGAGAATGTTTATCTCTACTTGATGAAGTACATGGTGAGTATCTTTAGGCTTGTTTCCAAACCTTGCACCGCACTAAAAGATCGACTGAAAGGTCTTAGCTAGGATAAATTGGCTTCTAGGGTATATCATTGATACACACAAGGTTCATGAGGTCTATGTTCATTGAATGAGGTGTATGTCTAATGGCATGGTGCAAGAGTTCAACCCACTCTCCTCCTTCACTTTGCAAGGTATAAATTTCTTGCAAGCTTCACCCAAATGATAAATGTCTCCAAATGGAAGAGTCTTTTGATTCTCTCCCAAATTTATATACCCTACTAGAACACAAGGGTTGAGGTTGTTCCCTTTGGTGATAAAATCCAAGGTAGACCCCCTAGAGGAAAGAATCCAAGGAGTTTTTGATCTCCAAGATCATCAAATGGTGCAAAGAGAGAGAATACGCACCAAGGACCTTAGAATGAACAAAGATACAAGATTAGATCAAATCAAGTTTTTTGATCCCCCAAGATCACACAAAGTACAAGGGAAGATAATACACCTTGATTGATCCTAAACAAAGAAAATAATGTTCTTTTTAACCCCAAAATAGATGTTCCTAGATTTAGTGCAAAATAGATGAGTCCTTCAACTAGTGGACTACAAAACCATAAGATTAGTAGTTGATTTTTTTGTCTTAGACCAATATAAGTTGCACAAAATGATATTAGAGACTAGGGAACATGTATAAGATTGCAAGATTCAATGGTTGGATTGGTCAAATTTGGAGAAAAGTGTAGAAAATTGCATACATAATAGATCAACCCAAAAATAGGAAAAATCCAACAAAAGATAGTCAGATCTACCAAAACAACTTGATAGGCTCTGAACATGTTCACCAGGCTTGATATAAATCCAGAAAAAAAAGTTGACACATTCACTAATTTAGGAGCAAATCCCCAAATCTATGTTCAGGTCCTAAAAATGAAGGTTTTGCAAGAAAAAGGTTAGATCTTTATGAAATAGATGATGAGTGGAAATTTTGACATTATAACCCCCTGTAAAATGGACCCCTTGTCAAAAAATTGAGATAAAAAAGACCTGAGATCATTATAAATGAGCTTTAAAAAAAATTTGGACTTCAAATGCATCCATCAAAAATTAAAATGTGTCTGGTGAAATAAAATGGACCTGTCAATTTGTGTTAGGTTCACCGAAAAATATAACGTATCTGTCATTCTAGGCTATATCCACCAAACCAAAACCTGCAACTTGGAAACAAGCTTCAATAAGAAAAAGGAGGTTAGATAAGAACCCTAGGGGGTCCCACCAAGCATGCCAAATGTATGCATGTGAAAATGAACTTAAGAAATAGACTAAAACAAGATTAACCTACTTCATTCACCTTCAAATACACCTCGGATTGAGCATAAAGGAATGCATAGAAAAAGGAAACTAAATAAGACTAGTTACCATGTAAAACTTTCTTAAATAGATGTGCTCTTTTGATGTTCTATGTGTAGGTGACTCCTCAAAATAGTAGCATAACATTACACTTCCTGGAGTCTTGAAAATTCTTGGGATGAGGCTCAATTTATAGATTTTTGGGATTGTGGATGGATGGATAGGATTGATTTTGGAGATTAATGGATGCCAATTTTGGAGAGCTCTCAAGAAAGTAGAGATTGCCAAGTGGCATGATGTGGTTGGATGAGAATAAATGTCCTTGGATCAAGGGAAAATAATTGGTTAAAAGGTGGTCTTGGATGAAGGGGATGGATAGGATTGAAAGAGGACAAGAAGGGACAAAAGGACCTTGACCATACTTTTGTAAGAGGCCCATGTGGTCATGTATAAGAGGCCATACCTTTGTATATCTATAATAATTTGAGGGGATTAGGATTAGTTGAACAAGGTTAGGAATGTGCAACCTTGTGATTATGGGTAATTAGGTTTAGTCCATTTACATAAAAGTGGACAAAATAGGACAATTAAATAAATATGAAAATATTAATTTAATTTAATATAGGGATAGGAAAATGGGATATGGAATTAGATAAATAGAAATTATTTAAGATAGGTATAGTTACATATGTAGGTACCGATGCAGGTATGACTAAATAGTGAATAGTACATGAATAGTGATTTTGATAGTAAAATATTATAAAACCATGGTTTGAAGGGGAATCGATCAATTAACTATCTAAACATGTGTTTATTTAGTTAATTATGGAAAAAAGGTGGTTAAGGGGTGTCTAGAGATGGTTAGCGATGGTTTAGAGATGAATAGGGATGAATTAGGGATTTAGAGATGAATAGTGATGAAATGAAGAGTGAACAATTTTAGGTGTCTACACAATCTTCCACTCATCTCCTACTCTAATTTTGATATGATATGTAGACTTAAAATCTATCTCTCCAAAGTATTTTTCTCCACTTAAATAATCCATAAGATCATCCATCATTTATAGCATGGGAACCTATACATGAAAGTACTATTATTTACTTATGTAAAGTCTATACACATTATTGGTTATCTTCATTTGTAGGTGCCAAAATAGATGGTACATCACACATGGAATTAAAATTTCTCTTATCAATCCTTTTTTAACAATTCTTTCACTAGTCTATTCATCTTTACACTTTTATCTAGTGACAATCTATGAGCTACTTTGTTGGGTAATTTTTCTCTGGGAATTAGAATCATATGATTACTTATGCTTCTTACTAGTAACAACCCTTCAGATAGGTTATCATATATAATATCACTATTTTCTATCAACAAATTAGAAATCTCTAGAGTGAATCACATCATATGCTTCTACAGTTCTTTCTAGCTACATACACTTAGGACATACAACAAAACAAAATTTCTCCCATTTTAGATCTTTTAAAACTTACTTACCATTTACCAACAATACTCTTGCAAGACTATTCTCTCTCTCCTTATTTTAATGGCATAAGTACATGTTTCACTCCATCCTTCATCAGCCTATAAGTATTTTCTCTACGATCATGTAAAGTTTTTCTATCAAACTTCCATGGTCTACCCAACAAAACAAGAAAAAAAATCTATAGGCACAATATCACACAAAACTTCATCTTCATATTCCCCAATCTCAATTTTCACAAGATATTGTTCACTAACTAGGATTGTATGATCCTTGTGGAACCAAGATACTATATAAGAATTAGGATGTTATATCCCTTCGAAATGTAACTTTTCAACCATTTCTCATGAAACCAAATTGTCAATACTACCACTATAAATGATTACCTTACAATATTCACTTCCAAATTTGCATATGGTTTTAAACATGAATTTCCTTTCCATTATTTCATTCAACTCTCTTGCAATTTTTATTTCAAATTCTTTTGTTGAAGCCTTCAAACATTTTTCATCAATATTGAGTTACCTTTCTTTGGTGCATTTACCATCTTGATCAATGACCCTTATTTATCAACATGTGTTGCTCTTGTGGTTCTCTCATATCTTCCTTGTGGATGATGACTTTCAAATGCTTTATGACCTTTATCTCTAGATTTGAAACAAGTTCCTATAAAGAATCTTCCATTACTTCATCCATATATTTCTCTACTTCTTTCATATCTCCAATAATCAACATAATCAAAACTTGATGCATGAGCACCTAGGTCCAACAAGCCATCTTGCATCAACCAAAAATATTTCCTTTCAACTGACTTTGGGTTAAGTTTAGTTTCTTTTGAGTTTCTAGTCCATTCACCATTCAAGCATTCAGGCCAGTGGAATGAATCTTTTGGTACAATACCATACTTGTTCCTTCTAGCTTGTGGTTCCACCCAAAACTTCAGTAGAGTATCACACACATGCCCATATGTTTGTTTCTCAACCCATGATAATTTGATAATGTGGTGGGTTAGATTACCACATAGAGACCTACACATTTGTGAAAAGGTTTAGGGCCTTGCACCAATATTTAATCATTTGAGGAGCCTTATTGGTCCCAAGAGAAGTTGTGTTTTGGATTGCATTGATTTTGGAATCATAATTCACATCTAGGCTGACCGAGAGCCTTCTACACCAAAGGTGCAAAATGAAAGGAGGTCTAATTCATTTGTAAAGGATAATGGAAGGTAAGAAGAGATCTAAGGACTAGAATATGTTTGAATAGTTCATAGAAATTAAGAATATAGAGATTAACCCAAGGAATCTATTGTTCATAACTTCACTAATGTGAAAGTGTTGATATTGCATTATAATCAAATGACTAAGGCCTAGCATGTTGTAAGACCATTGTGGTAGAGACTAAGGATGTAATTTTGATTTTTGAATACATATACTGAATCAAGATAATTTCAATAAGCATGGATTAGTTTTGAGTATCATTGTGCATTGGTTGTGTGAGTGTATTTTTATTAAGGCTACATGGTTGGATAGTCATTTATTGGACCCTTCACCCATGACTATACATCAAATATACCTTTTCTTCTATCATTACCAAAGGAATAAAATATATATTTGTGGTGGTTCCATTATCATCTTTGATTCTACTTTATAATTGTATGTTTATCTACTTCTTTTATATCTTCCTATTGGAAACCTACTGCATGTTCCATTCTTTCTCTATTTACTCTCAAATATTTGGTTCAACTTATCTCCAACCTATAGGGCCAATTGGTATGTTTCTTCAAAAGGTTTCTTATTCAACATACTAATCTATTCTTGAGTTGATCTTCTTAATCCATTGATATATCTTTCCACTTAATCTTGATTTTCTTCATGATGACCTACTCTTATCGTCAATCTCTAATATCCTTCAGTATAATGTTTCATTACCATATCTTTCTACCTTCAATTTTGCAACCTTTTCAATAACTCTAACTAACAATTTATTGGAATAAACTTAGATTTCAACTCATATACCATTCTATCCCATTTCTCAAAACTAGGGTTTCCTTTTCTATTTCTTTATAACTAAATTCCTTTCCACCAAATAGTAGCATAAAATTTTAAGTTCGTCTTAGAAAAAATTACTCTATCATGATCAACAATATGTTCATACCCAAAATGTTCTACTAAATCTGTTATCCAATCAATTAACTCTTAAGGATTCAAATTACTAGCATGTAATTAGGGATATCTACTCTAGTTTTCTTACCAATGTTGGAGATAGATTTCAACATTATTTCTTCTCTATCATCTTCTTTAATATGTTCAATTAGATCTTATCTTCCAACTTCTTGTTCACCATCACTTTTGTTAGCTCTAGGGTTAAGACATCATTTAAAGTCTTTTTCAACAACATGTAATATGATATGGACATTCCTCATTGTGTTTGTAGACACCTAAAATTGACGTTGTCCTTTCGACGTCACCTAGACACCATCTTGTGACACTTTCATCCTATGACCCTTTCATTCCCCTTTCATTAGCCAATTAATTAAATAAATTATATTTATTTAATTAATTTAGTCCATGCTTCCCTCTACCCACATTAATTAAATAAATTTTATTTATTTAATTTATTTATTTCTCCCACTTTGTCCTATAATTAATTAAATAATTTTATTGTTTAATTATTTATTTTTCACTTATTCTAATCCATATACACTTTTACCTATTAGTCTTAGACAACCTCATGAAAATAGGTATTATCCTTCCCAGATCTAAGATCATATAAATATCACTATCAACCAAGTCATTTTCACCTAGATCTAGAGATAGAACACCTATCTATCACATGAGTAATCAAGTATTGCTATGCTGCTAGTGTGAGTAATCAACACTATCAATATCAAATATCATTATTAAGAATCATTGGAGCATATCCACCATTTGTCATGGTGCAACAAGGACTATTGTGGTAACATTGTTTTATTATTTTGGTTTGATTTTTTAGTCCTTTGCTCGATCCGAGGTTATGTAGGTGTGAAATTGGAGCTTTTATTATGTATTGTTTGAATTCTATATTTCATATTTGCCACATCATACATTTGGAATGCCCAGTGGGACACACGTCCCTTGAACTAACTTGCTTTTTGCAAGATTTATTAGCTTTTTGTTGCAATATTTTGCTCTTTTTGGAAAAAAATTGGGGTTGGCTTGTTGCAAGAAGCATCATAGGCCAAAAAACACCTCATTTCATAGGCCAAAACAAACCTCACGGTTGTGTCTAAGAGGCCCAAAAACCTTAGGATCCATATAAATTTTATATATTTGAGAGGTTGAAAAAAATTGAATTTTTTTGAATTTCTTTTACTTCATAGATCTGTACTATACGGATCCTACTGTATAGATCCATTGTATTTCTCTATCCCTTTCTATAGGATTCCTTTACTAACATCATTGGTTTAAAATATCAAGTTTCAAATTTTATTTTTCACTGCCAAAAACATTAGGTTTTAAATAAACATTGGGTTTAATTTTGGCCAACATAGGTCTTTGCTTTAAACCTATACATTTATGTGAACGCGGTCTCCACTAATGTTCTACCCATAGGATTCTAAAACTCCATCGTAGGCTAACAAGTAGGTTGAACCACATGGTAAAAGACATAACCGAGGGTCTATTCGTAGCTGTGACACATGAAAAAAAATCATCAATAATATCTAATGTTAATCTTAACCCTTAATACTTCATGGTCCATGTTAGTTCTTTGTTAATAATTTACATTTTTACCTTCGTGTCTATTGTTTGATAGCTAGTGGTTATGTAGCATAAGGTGTCATTAGCGTAATCCGTCGATTTAACTATACAACTCTATAGATCCACATTTGGCATTTTGTATTAGCCTACATCATTAACACTAAGCATTAGCCTCCAACACAATAACCTGCATGTGAACAAAGTTAGTAATTGCCACATACAGATTTCCAGCAACACCAAACCACTAACAGTTTGGTCTTAAGCACCGACTACCTGCACCTTGAGCCATGGTTTCAAACTTTATGTTGGCATTTAATTTTAACATAAAAATTGAGTTTTAAGTTGTCAACAGTAGGACTAATGACTTGGATCAAATCTTTAAACTATGGCATGGGAAAAGGAAATAGGAAGGTTTATATAGGTGTCATGGGTAATCTAAACTAAGAGCAGTAGAGATAACCGATAGGACTTTAGCCCCTGATGGCTAGGTGACCTCCCATTCTATGAAACTGCCACAGATAGCAGAGATCATCGGTGGTTTGTTACCCTCACCACTGGTTCATAACTATTTGGTTTATCTACCAACAATTATTTATAGACTATAGACATTTGTTATAGCCACTAACGGCTAGAATTAGCATTTAAATTGACAATAGCATTTTACTTAACACTTATTGTCACTATTAATCGCCAGCTTGGACCCTGACAATAAACTTAACTATCAACATCTCTGACCACTAGAAACTTAACATCTACATGTGGCTAGTTCCTCTGATTGACAAACTTGACCCCTAGTGCTATACTTGTGAGACCCCCTTTCTCTATTAGGTCATAAACTAGTTGTTTTTCAATTTTGCGTAACTTTTACTAGGGATATCAAATTTTGACAAAATTATAGGTGTTGGAAGGATAACTCAGCCAGCTTCGCAGTGGGGTGGACCATTTTTCTAGATTTGGCCTGAATTTCAAGGCACACTCATTTGAAATCATTATTTTCTTGAAAAGTTCAATCGCTTATAATTTTTGTGCTTTGAATCAAGATCCAGCGATTTTTTTTAATTGTATAGAAAATAATAAGTAATAGATTGGTGAAACTTAATTTTCTATGTGATCACCATTATTTCTAATTTTTATAGAATTATCATTTTGAGATAGCACTTGTTTTGTGGCTTCACATTTATCAAAGGCTAAAATTGATCAAACTAATAACAAGTTTGCTATGGATTTTTCTTATCAAATAATTATCATTAGATCAAATTTGATGTTTTCCTTGTTTGGTGAGCTTGGTTGTGTTTTGAGGTGTGCGTATTCTCTTCCCTTGTGTTGCAAAATGATCTTGGGAATCAAAAACACCCTTTAGACACATTCATTATCATACACACATTTAATTTCTAAGGGTTAATTAATCTTACTTGTGTGGGTCAAGTGTGTGTATGCTCTCTTCTCACACCACAAGGTGATCTTAGAGATCAAAAACACCTCTTAATTCACTTTTGTCACCTAAGGTGTGTTAGCATGTGTATGCTCTCTCCTTGTGCTTAGTGCAATCCTAGAGATTAAAAACATCTAACATCAACCTTTCCCTTAGGAGGCCTTCCTTGGAGACACACCCACTCCAAGGGGAGACCTCAACAACATGTTTTGGTGGGGTATATAAATGGGAAGAATGAAATTTGTACCTCAATCTAGTCATCATCATGTTTGGCACAGCCTTGGGGCCCTTGGTAATTTAGGAGACAAGGTGAAGTGACATTTGCTTATGCTTATGTCACATGCTTTTAGATGGACTAGTGTTCACCAATTGAGCCTCACATACCTAGAGCATATCAAGGACTCCCTTAGAGGCTTGTCCATCCTAGTTTAAGACCTTTGGCCATTATTTTTTGACACACCCACTTGATTAATATTAGGCTTGTTCATGTGCTTGGTGTGTTTTCATCTATTATATCAATATAAGCCAATCAACTTTTTCACCCTTGAAAGCTAAGTTAGCCATTGTGTCTTCTTGTGTGTTTGGAAACCTGTTGCCAAATCATCAAAACACAATCAAAATCTTCATTACCACCTTTTTTATAACCATGTTCACCTTCCTTCATTTTGGAATTGAATTTGATCACTCATCTTGGACCTAGAACTATCATGCTCATTTAAAATCATAATCCTCAAACCAAGAACAACATGGATCCTTATGCAACATTACAATAACTTAAACAAATCTATGAGGGACTTGATCCTCTCACTAAATCAATATATAGAGATCATGTTGGTCATGATCCCTTAGCATGTTTCATAATTGGAGATTCTTAAGATCATTCCTATAATCCTATCACATCAACTTTACCATCCAATATTTCATCCCAATATGTGATCATGTCATCACAACCAACTTACCTATCATACCAATCCAACCTAGCAATACCTAAAAGTTATCCAACATCCACCTATTCATATATCACTTATCAAGTTAACCCCATGACCTCATACCTATCTACCATATCTTCATCCATACCACCTCAAACCATATCCAATTCCAATCCATCAATCCCTTCAAATACTTTGTCATCATGATGAAGGGGTTAAATCATAAAACACACAACAAAGAAAATTGCACACAGAAAATAGAATGTTATTTTATTGATTTGGACAACTCATCACATTATAGAAGCTCAAATACAATCAGAGGATGAATCCTCTACAGGCTACAACACATTACAGCACCCTATCTCAAGACTCTCGAATCTTCTGCCTCCTGTAACCCCAAATTAGCTAGGGTTTATGTTTTCCCACCTATTCTTGACTCTACACTTTCTGTCTTCACTCTACTACCCCAAAGGTTCTCAAAAATGGTAATAAATAGCCCCTTTTGGTGGTCAATAACCAAATTTCAAATTTTACATCTCCCTCCAAAAATAGGTCAACTTTTGGGAGCCATAACTTTTGATCCGGGTGTCCAATTGACATGTTGTTTGAACCATTGGAAAGATTACAGAGTGCTCTACATGATAAGAACTTGCTATAGTAGTTCTGTCCATTTTCAAGCCCATACAGGACCGTTTAGTGCCTCAAACCTAAATTTGAATAATTTTCAGGCATTTTTTAGGAAACAAAAACTTTAATATCTTTTAGCTCACAAATGATCTTTGCGTGATTCCTTCGCCAAAGGTCTTATTTTCATTTATGAAGATTCCTATAAATTTTTGCTTCAATCCGTGCCCAAATGCAAACTTCCCTAAAATGGCAATTTTCTATTTTTAGTAGTTTGGAAAAACTAAAATTTCTACATCATTATTCAAGCGATTATGGAACTAGAAACACTAATTTTGAAAAGAAATGGAAACAACATCAATGATTTTGAAACATCATCTTTTTGGGTGATGCAAGATTGCCCTTACACCACTGGATACTCCTGCATCAGACACCCAGGGTAATTTGAGAAGTGACCATGTCCCGTCTCAGGTGTTTGTTTGAGGAAAACCCAAATTGTCAACCTCTACCTTAGACAACCAAGAAGAATCTTCAACAGACCTTCCTTTCCATTTCACCATATATTCCTCATATTGCTTGTTCTATGTGCTTCTTCCCACATGGATATCCAAGATCTCTTCTATCTCCTCCTCTGAAGTAGATGCTAGAATACTCCAATGTTCTTCTATTGGTCCATCCTCTGTCCATCTTCATGATATTCTGATAAATCAGCAATGTTGAAAATAGGGGAAATGTTGATCCCACTCAGCAACTCTACCTCATATGCATTTCTTGAATCATGCTTCTTCAAAATTTTACATGGTCCAAACTTCTTCATTTTTAACTTATTATATGTTCCAACTAGAAACCTTTGTTTTCTCAAGTGAACCATGACTTCATCTCCTACCTAGAATTCCTTATATCTCCTCTTCTGATCTACCTTAGCATTGTACTAAATATTCATCTTATTAATGTGCTTTCTCACCTCTTCATGTAAATTCTTTAGGTGTTCTGCAAAGTCTTCAGCTTTAGCACTTGTCTTTTCTCCCTTGTCTAGGTTCCTTAACTCTGAAGCCTTTCTTGGACTATTTCCATATACAATCTAGAATGGTGATTTACCAGTACTCCTATTGACAGAATTGTTGTAAGCAAATTCTACCTGTGGTAAAATCAAATCCAATCTCTTGGGCTTATTTCCTACTAAGCATCGTAGCAGGTTACCCAAACTCCTATTCACCACTTTGGTCTATCCACCAGTATGTGGTTGGTGTGTAGAACTAAACTTCAAATCCATCTTCAACTTCTTCCACAATGTCCTCTAGAAATAACCAACAAACTTGGTATCTCAATCTGAAACTATGCTCTTAGGTAGACCATGTAGTCTCACCACCTCTCTAAAAAATAATTCTACAATATGAACAACATCATTAGTCTTCTTACAAGGAATAAAATGTGCCATCTTTGAGACTCTGTCCACCACCACAAAAATGGAATCATGTCCTCTCTCTGTCCTTGGTAAACCAAGAAAAAAATCTATACTAATATTATCCCATGTCTTCTCTGGTACAGGTAATGGCTGATATAGCCATGTATTTTGACTTGTTCCTTTTGCCATCTGACACACTCTACAACTCTGCATAAATTTCATCACATCCTGCTATAATTGTGGCCAATAATAATGATCACCAAAAATAGTAATAGTCTTATGTCGACCAAAGTGTCCAGCTAATCCCCCACTATGCTTCTCCTTAATTAGGTTCTCTCTCATGGAACTCCTCATAATGCACAACTGGCTTCCCCTAAACAATATGCCATCTTGGATTATGAAATACAACCATTTTATCTTGTCCAAAGTAACAGGTTCTGAACAAGCTTTCCAAGCCTCTGCAAAATCTGGATCTTCAGGATACAAACTTTTGAGCTCATTGAACCCAACAACCTCTATCTTCATTTTTGCCAACAAATTTTGCCTTCTATTCAAGGCATCTGCAACTCTGTTGGACTTCCCACTCCTGTACTTCAAAACAAAAGTATAGCTCTACAAAAACTCAACCCATTTTAAGTGACTCTAGTTCAACTTTCATTTACTATTAAGATACTACAAAGCCTGATGATCAGTATATAAAACAAACTCTTTTGGCAACAAATAATATCTCCATTTCTTCAAAGCCTGAACTATTGCATAAAATTCTTGATCATAAACAGAATACTTTTTCTTGGCATCATTAAGATTCTCACTAAAATAGGCAATGGGCTTACCTTCTTAACTCAAAATAACTCCTATAGCACTGCCACTAGCATCAAATCTACCTGAAATACCTTATTAGAATCTAGAAGTGCCAATACAGGTTGCTCTGTGACATTTTGTTTCAATGTATCAAAACTCTTGTTTGCTCTTGTATTCCATCTAAACTCATATCTATCCCTTCATTGTCTCAGTTAGGGGTGTACAAATGCTATAAAAATTCTTGATAAACTTTCTCTAAAAGCTTGCCAAACCATGAAAAGATCGTACCTCTGTAGCACTCCCTAGCATAGGCCATTCAATGATAGCCCTTACTTTTTCTGGGTCCATCTTAAGACCTTCCTTTCAGACAACAAATCCCAGGTATACCAACTCCTTTGTAAAAATACATTTCTTTAGATTAATCAACAACTTCTTCTCGCTCAGCGTCTCTAAAACTCTTCTGATATGCACAAATGCTCATCCCAAGTCTTACTAAAAATCAAAATATCATCTAAATAAATAATAAAAAAACTTCCCAAAAATTCTTTCAATACCTCGTTCATGACCTGCATGAATGTGCTTGGTGCATTGGTTAGCCCAAATGGAATGTCTAACCACTCATACAAACCTTCCTTTGTCTTAAAGGTTGTCTTCCATTCATCTCCTTCTCTGATGCGAATCTAGTGATACCCACTCTTCAGGTCAATCTTCATGAAGTACTTGGCTCCACTCAAACAATCCATTATGTCATCTATTCTTGGCAATAGAAATCTATACTTGATCATGATCTTATTAATGGCCCAAGAATCTGTACACATTCTCCACTCTCCATCTTTCTTTGGTGCTAGTACTATAGGTACCGCACATGGACTTGTTGATAACTGAGAGGGGGGGTGAATCAGTTATCTTAATTACTTTAACTTTCTAATTTTCTTTAACAACTAGTGCAGCATCAAATCATATAAGCATGCATAACCATCAAAGCAGAAATAAAATCAATACACTGTGAGACTTAGGGCACACAACTGAGAGGGGGGGTGAATCAGTTGTGCAAAACTTTCTCCAATTTCCACACTTAAATCTTCTTGGTGATTAGCAGTATATTAAACATGAAACATAATGCATTCAAATCAAAAAGTAGAAACTCATCAACACATAAGACACCAAGATTTTGACGTGGAAAACCTGGTTAAGGGAAAAACCACGAGGTGATTAACCCAAGAATGTATTCTCTATTAGAAGAATAGAAAGAACAAAATGGCACATGCCAATTAGGGCTCACTGCCCGAGCACACTGCTCACAAGAGGCTTACTGCCTACAAGAGACACACTGTCTACAAAGAAATAAGTATCAACTTTATGAACTGGAGAATAGCATCTTCACCATGCTTGAATCAGTTCCATTAAGCCCAAAAACTTCTGCTTTGTCTTTCGCACTCCTTGCTACAACTCACTCATTACCACAAGACACCCTTTGGAATGACTTCACAATCCCTTATTTATACAAAGCATTGACTTAGGAACAATCATCTAAGTCGGCAAACACCTACAAGAACATTCGCAAGACGTGTAGTACATCTAGTCGGCCAATCAGGAAGAACACCAACATCCGGTGGTTATTCTTCAAATACAAACTTTAACTTTAATGCGGACCACCAACATGGATTGGAATCGATCCACAGATCACCACAAGCTTTCCTGGATCACCAATAACATCTGCACTTCATCTGCTTACTGGAATCCTTCTCTCCTTCGTCTGGAACCTCAAGAACACAGTCTGTCATTTCTGTCACAAAGGAATAGGTTCTTCCAGACCTTCAATCCACAAACCAATCTACTTGAAACTTCACAAGGACATCCTCAACACTTCTACAAATCTCCAAAATGGGATAATGCATTACCAGACCTCACCGGACCTAACTGTCACTCTGTCACCTTTGAACACCTATCAGAGCCGGTTCTACTTGAGTGGTCATAACTTCTTCAAATCTTCATGCGGACTTCTAAAAACTTGACTGGATCATCTCAAGACTCATATATACAAACCCTTTAAACTGCATTCTCTAATCCTCAACCTATCTTGGACTTTTGTTGTCATCACTATTCTTCACTGTTCCTGATTAAGACTAATTTTCTCAATATCCTAAGCACACAGCTCATCCAATCCTTCACATTAATGCAACATGAGTATGTAGACATCAATGACAACACCAGTTAGACCCATACTTGCAACAATCTCCCCCTTTGTCATTGATGGCAACATATGATGTGAAAAACCATCAAGACAAGAACTTCTCCTTACTATCACAACTCCCCCTATCAGTAACAACTATTCACATGTCTTTTGTTCCTTTACTACTCCCCCTTTGATCATCAACCACTTGTTTTTCAATGTCTTCTCTCCCCCTTTGACATCAATGGCAAAGGGCTCATACTTGCCACTCCTATACTTTAGAAACATACCTGCTGCTCCCCCTGAGTAGCAGCTCCCCACCATCAATCCGGATCACAAGATATGACTATGATATCCACCAGACTGATGCACATCAGTGCATCCTAGTTTATCACCGGAGGGGCAATAACCCCTAACTTCTCCCTGAGATACTCAAAAGAGTCCTTGGGAAGAGGTTTAGTAAAGATATCTGCAATCTAATCCCTGGAGGGCACATACTCCAGTCTGACTTCATCCTTGTTCACTTGCTCTCTCAGAAAGTGAAACTTGATAGATATATGCTTAGTCTTAGAATGCAACACCGGATTCTTAGAAATATTTATTACACTTGAATTATCACAGAAGATTGTGATAGGCTCCTCATACTCTACTTTAATATCTCTTAGCATCTGCTTCATCCACAAAACTTGAGTGCAACTACCTGCTGCTGCAATGTATTCTGCTTCAGTTGCAAATAGAGATATTGCCTCTGGTTTCTTTCTTAGCCAAGAAACCAACCTCTTTCCCAAAAAGAATGCTCCACCACTGGTACTCTTTCGGTCATCCACATCTCCTGCCCAATCTGCATCTGTATATGCATGAAGAGAGAAATCATGATCTCTAGGATACCACAAACCATACTCAATTGTTCCTTTTAGATACCTAAAAATCCTTTTGATTGCCATGACATGAGATTCTTTGGTATTAGCCTGGAATCTCACAACAAGACCAACAACCTGCATTATATCTGGTCTAGTTTGAGTGAGATACAACAATCCTCCAATCATTGATCTGTACTTTGTCTGGTCTGCCTTAGGAGAGTCATCATCTTTGCTCAACTTATATCCAGTTGCCATGGGAGTATTCATTGGCTTTGAATCTTCCATTCCAAATTTCCTCAACAATTCTTTCACATATTTGGTCTGAGAAATAAAGATTCATTTCTTTGTTTGAGTAATTTGTAGACCCAAGAAGAAATTTATTTCACCAAGCATTGACATCTCAAACTCATTTTTCATTTGATTTGCAAAAGTTTTACACATACTGTCTCTTCCTCCAAAGATGATATCATCAACAAATACTTCAACAATCAAGATGTTTTCATGATCAATTTTGAAATATAAGTTACTATCAGCAGTACCTTTGTTGAAACCAATCTTCAAAAGATGTTTGTCCAATCTTTCATACCAAGCTCTTGGGGCTTGCTTTAGTCCATACAGTGCCTTCTTCAACTTGCAGACCATATCACCATGCTCAGATAATTGAAATCCATCCGGTTGTTCAATGTACACTTCTTCTTCGAAGTCACCATTCAGCAAAGCAAATTTGACATCCATCTAATACACCTTGAAATCCTTAAAGGCAGCAAATGCAAGAAATAATCTGACTGCTTCAATTCTTGCCACCGGAGCAAAAGTTTCTTCAAAATCAATTCCTTCTATTTGAGAGTAGCCTTTGCAAACCAATCTGGCTTTATTTCTGATTACTTCACCAACTTCATTTAGTTTGTTCTAGAAGACCCATTTGGTTCTAATCACATTCTTGTTTCTAGGTCTGGGAACAAGATCCCAAGTGTGATTTTTCTCAATTTGCATCAACTCTTCCTCCATTGCTTTGGTCTAGTTTTCATCATTGCAAGCTTCATTTATTGTCTTAGGTTCAATCTTTGAAATCAGACAATATTCATCTGAATTTTGAGCAATTTTCCTTCTAGTTTGCACACCTTTGCTTTTGTCACCTATGATCTAATCTTCAAAGTGGTTCAGTCTTACATACCTTGGAACTTTGGGAGTTTCTTGCACTTTTGCTTCTTGATCAGGCTCATTCAGACCTATCTCTTCTTCCTGATTTACCAGATCAGTTTGAATCTGATTTTCAGAAGAGGATTGAACTCTTTGAACCAGAACACCATTCTAATTATCTTCATCATTTTCATAAAACCTTGAGGGTTTCTCTATCCCCTTATCAACCTTCACATTTGTACTTTCTATCATCTTTCTTAGTCTCTTGTTATAACACCGGTATGCTTTGCTTTGAGTAGAGTAACCTAAGAATATTCCTTCATCACTTCTAGCATAAAACTTGCCTAGATCTTCATCTCTTTTGATGTAGCATTTGCTACCAAAGACTCTGAAATATCTTACAGTAGGAGTAATGCCAAACCAGAGTTCATAAGGGGTCTTACCGGTATTATTTTTTATTTGAACTCAATTGAGAGTATAGACTGTAGTGCTGACAGCTTCTCTCCAATAGATCTGAGGAACATTTGCTTCCATCATCATGGTCCTAGATGCTTCCTGGATGGTCTGGTTCTTTCTCTCCACTACTCCATTCTACTGTGGAGTCCTCAGAGCAGACAACTGTCTCTTAATTACGTGTCTCTCATAGAACTCTATGAACTAACCGGATGTGAATTCTCCACCTCTATCACACCTCAGACATTTCAACTTTAATCCTATTTCATTCTCTACCATAGCCTTGAATATTTTGAATTTCTCAAGAGCTTCTGATTTCTCCTTTAGAAAGGTTACCCACATCATCCAGGAATAGTCATCAATTAGCAGCATAAAGTATCTATCACCTTGAATACTCCTAGTTCTTGTCGGACCACAAAGATCAGTGTGAACTAAGTCCAATAATCCAGTAGAAGACAGTTCCTTGGTTTTGAATGTGACTCTGCTCAACTTACCCAACTGACATTCCTTGCACAAGTTGTTAGTAGGTTTCACCAATTTTGGAAGATCTCTTACAGCCTGAGTATTGCTTATCTTGATGATATTATCAAAATTCACATGACACTTCCTTCTATGCCATAACCAACTCTGATCAACTTGAACAAATAAGCAACTTTTACCAGTACCAACCAAATGGAAGATGTTACCTTTAGTTTGAGTACCGGATGCAATCTATGTTCCAGAACTTTCAAAGATTTTGCATTTTCCATCCTTGAATCGGAGATCATAGCCTTTGTCCACCAACTATCCAACACTGAGAAGATTGTGCTTCAAACCTTCAACATATAGTACATTACCAGTTTTGTTTCTTCCATCAAGAGAAATAGTTCCTCTTCCTCTGATTCTACCAGCAGAATTGTCACCAAACTTTACCACTCCTCCTTCATACTTCTCCAAATCTACAAACTTATTTTTGTCACCTGTCATATGGTGAGAGCATCCACTATCAATGACCCAATCATCCTTCTCTTCAATTTGGGCAGCTAGAGCTCTTTCCACAGTCTTAAGATTGACAAACGTTGGATCTTCTTCCTTGATGGCAATGAACACCCATTCATTTCCAAATTTGTTTCCTATCTCTGATTCATCATCTGTTACTCCTTCATTATCATCATCTTCATGTACATAGTAACAGTTCTTTTGGAACCTTGGCTTGTTAGGATTTTGCCTTGAAAATCTTTCCAGACACCTTGAGGCAAAATGACCAATCTTATTGCAGTTAAAACACTTAAAAGGTAATTTTCCTTCATACTTATCAGATCCTCTTGGCAGCCTCTTTGCAATAAGGGCTTCAAGTTGAGTAGTTTCTACTTCTTCTTCTTCTAGATCTTTTCTTGTTTTTTCATACCATGACAATTTCCTTGAAGAATTCTCTCCCAGATCAAACATTTGTTTACCTTTAACAGAGGCACTAGCTTTGAATGCAGATTCAGTCTTGGGGGGGTCGTCTCCAAACTCTGTCATTTCAAATGCAGCCAATTTTCCAACCAATTGATCTCTTGTGATAGTTGTATGGGCTCTGAATTCTTCAATGGCAGCAGCCTTGATTTTGTAAGAAGTAGGAAGGGATCTGAAAATTTTACCAACAATCTCATTTTCATCCAAGACTCCACCAGCATTTCTAATTCCACAAACCAACTCATTCACTCTTGGCATAAAAGTGGTAATATTTTCATCATCTCTCATCTTAAGTTTTTCAAATTTCCCTTTTAGACTCTGTAACCTTGCACATTTTACATACTGGTCTCCTTCATGCAAAAGTTTTAATTTATTCCAAATCTCAAAAGCAGTTGGTAGGTCAATAACATTTGAGAGTTCTTAGTCAGACAATGTGCTTAGAAGAGTCTCTTTGGTCCACAGATTGTTTTCAGCATCTGTGATTTCATTTAGGGTTGTCAGACCACCCTGTGGAGGTACATATGCCTTTATAACCATGGACCAGTATGCCATTCCCATACACTGTAAGTGACATTTCATGCGACCTTTCCAAAGAGCAAAGTTGGTTCCATCAAACTTTGGACTATCCTTCTTGTAAGACGACATCCTGGATCTCCTCAAGCGGTTAAGCTCCTTTTAGAGGAACTTGGCTCTGATACCAATTGTTAGACTTAGGGCACACAATTGAGAGGGGGGTGAATCAGTTGTGCAAAACTTTCTCCAATTTCCACACTTAAATCTTCTTGGTGATTAGCAGTATATTAAACATGAAACATAATGGATTCAAATCAGAAAGAAGAAACTCATCAACACATAAGACACCAAGATTTTGACATGGAAAACCTGGTTAAGGGAAAAACCACAAGGTGATTAACCCAAGAATGTATTCTCTGTTAGAAGAATAGAAAGAACAAAATGGCACATGTCAATTAGGGCTTACTGCCCGAGTACACTGCTCACAAGAGGCTTACTACCTACAAGAGACACATTGTCTACAAAGAAATAAGTATCACCTTTATGAACTAGAGAATAGCATCTTCACCATGCTTGAATCAGTTCCATTAAGCCCAAAAACTTTTGCTCTGCCTTTCACACTCCTCCTCGCTACAACTCACTCATTACCACAAGACACCCTTTGGAATGACTTCACAATCCCTTATTTATACAAAGCATCGATTTAGGAACAATCATCTAAGTCAACAAACACCTACAAAAACATTCGCAAGATGTGTAGTACATCCGGTCAGCCAGTCAAGAAGAACACCAACATCTAGTGGTTATTCTTCAAATACAAACTTTAACTTTAATGTGGACCACCAACATGGACTGGAACCGATCCACAGATCACAATAAGCTTTCCTAGATCACCAATAACATCCGCGCTTCATCTACTTACTGGAATCCTTCTCTCCTTTGTCTGGAACCTCAAGAACACAGTCTGTCATATCTGTCACAAAGGAATAGGTTCTTCTAGACCTTCAATCCATAAACCAATCTACTTGACACTTCACAAGGACATCCTCAACACTTCCACAAATCTACAGAATGGGATAATGCATTACTGGACCTCACCAGACCTAACTGTGTCACTCTATCACCTCTGAACACCTGCCAGATCTGGTTCTACTTGAGCAGTCATAACTTCTTCAGATCTTCATGCGGACCTCTAAAAACTTTATTAGGTCATCTCAAGACTCATATATATAAACCCTTTAAACCACATCCTCTGGTCCTCAACCTATCTTGGACTTTTACCTTGTTGTCATCACTGTTCTTCATTGTTCCTGATTGAGACTAATTTTCTTAATATCCTCAGCACACAGCTCATCCAATCCTTTACATTAATGCAACATGAGTATGTTGACATTAATGACAACACCGATTAGACCCATACTTGCAACATACACATAACACAATGATTTTGATGTGGAAAACCCTGTTAAGGGAAAAACCACGGGGTGACTAACCCAAGATTGTATTCTCTGTTAAAAGAATATGGTAGTACAAAATGGCACTTGCCAATTAGGGCTCACTGCCTGAGCACACTACTCACAAGAGGCTCATTGTCTACAAGGAATATAGAAAGTAACTAGATACTTGAACTGATAAGAAGCATCCACATATGCTGAGGTTCAATTCTAGTTATGCTCAATATACTAATCTACTACACTTCATTCTTCCTCTATTATAGCGTTGTTGTTCTGTCACATACCGGATTTGTATTGCTGCTTCCATTCTACTATCTGTTTTCTTCACACTATTCAACACACAACACAAAACTTCATACCGAAATCAATCTGGTATATATATCTGCATCAATGATTTCAATCATCTTTCTAGTCAGTATCTGAAAAACTCAAGATATTTCCAAACTCTGGTCTGTCAGCTGAATCCATGCTTACTAAGTGATGCGTATCAAAAAGATAGTTATAGAAGTTGTCAATCATGTCAGCCAACCATGAATGATCCCTCAGGAACTTTGATCACCATCAATATCTTATCTAGATTAAGGTCTGATGCTCTGCCGGTCAGTTCTTTCTCAGTCTATTCTGTCAAACAGGAACCCAACACTTGGGTGCTCATATCTTTTCACTCTTTCATCACCGGATGCTCAATCTCTGGAATGTATTAGTCATGGTACTTTTCTTGACTTCCCCAAGTCTGCACTTTGTTGAGATACTTCCTCTGATAGATTCAGACCTGATTGTCAGACCTTGCTACATGCTCTGTTCTTGCTCACCGGACCGCAATACTCTTCAATCTGACTTCTGGTATAGTCATACCATGTCCTGCAGATGTGTGGGATGGACTTTGTTGCCATCAATGACAACACTCATGAAGCCACATAGTGTCTCTTGCCAACAATCTCCCCCTTTGGCATTGATGGCAACACTTAGTGAAAAATGACTAAGTGTTACACTATACTCCCCCTTGGCTGATGCTCTGTTCTAATGTACACTTTCTAGAGCTCTCCCTTTAGCTAGATTCCACATTTTTCATTGCCCCTCACTCCCCCTTTGACATCAATGGAAAAGGGTAGAATTTGCACACCAAAATTCACAAAAATCCAACTATACTTAGCTGCATAAGTATATATACATGTTATAGTTACATATACTAAAGTATATCTGCAAAACTTGTCTTCAATTGGATAAATTATGTTGCCCAACTTTGCTTCATCTTGTCCAAAATTGAGATGTGACCAATCAATAGGAATACAAAAGCTTCTACCCTCTTTAGATCTATCAGATCACTGGTCCAGGCTATGGTTTGAGCATCAGTTAGGGCCTCATGCATGGCCTCTAATTTAGGGATAATTATCCCTCTAAGTTCACCCATCCTACTTATTATATTCTTCCTTTCCTTTTCAAGTTTCTTTAGTTCATTTACAATGGAAATAGTCTGACATTCCTGGTTTATTATGGATGTGGTGAGAGGATCAAAATTATGAGGTAAACTTGACAGTTTACCCTCTTGTTCTTTCACTTTCTTCTCAATATCCTTTGTCACTTTAGACCAGGATAAACAAAATTTATATATTTCTCTACCATCTTTAAGAGCATTTTCTAAGCTCTTTATCCCAATATCCATATTTCTCCTATCATTTGTTATTAGCCCTTGTACTTCAGAGAATCTCTTACCCAAAAACTCTTTCTGGACTTTCTCTTCTGCTGCTTTCTCTAAAGAGTCAAAATGTGTATTAACAGAATTAACAAGAGATTTTAGATTACCAGATGAGGAGGCTGAAAGATCCTTCTGGAAGGATGGCATGATCTTCTCCAATACACTAGATGCAATCTCTATTAGGTCACAGTCTTCCACGTGAGACTTCAGAAGTTTTTCTTTTTCCTTTCCTTGAGCAAAGGATGCTATCTTCATTGTTTGACCCGGGGAGAGGGAATCAAAATTGAATGGTCCTTGAAATAGTTCCAGTTCATCAATCTCCATCATTTCTTTGGTCAAGAAATCTTTAACTATTTCTACAGTGTCTCTTGCTGGAGACAGAGTTTTCTTCCCTTCTATGGCCTCATCACTATCACCTGTGGTCTTCTCTGTTTGATCTTCTTTTCTTCCCTTCACTTCTTCTTTTCTTTCTTCTCCTTCAATTCTAGAGTCTACTGGAGAGTCCAGAAGAGAGGTGTCTACTTCTCCATGGACTTCCTCTTCTTGAACAAAGGAATCTAAGTTCTTAGTCTTCTCTTTACTTGTCTCCTTTATCTCTTCTGCAACTTTCTTAGTAGAATCTTCCTTAGATGTACTTGATCCTTTGATATACATGATAGAGGGTTCATCACTTATGTCCTCTACAATAGGGAGATTGAATCTTTTATAAGCATTCCAAAGGATGTCTTCAGTCTCTTTAGCCACCTGATCAGTCTCTCCAAGCATAAGCTTGTTCATTCTGGCTTTGCTCCGGATCTCATCCTTGCAATCTTAAAAGATCATGTTCATTTGCTTTGGAGTGATGGAGGGATAGAGTTGAATAGCTATTTGTTCCTGGATCTCCATATCCTTTTCCTTGGCAGTATCCTTTCTGAGTTCAAGTACTTTCCCTAAACTCTTGGGGATTAGAGAAATGATTTCAATGAATGCTTTATTATATATGTTTAGGTACTTAACTATGGCTTCTTCCAATATCCTTTTATCTGCATCATTATACTCATCATAGAATTTTGTCATTGGTTGCAGATTCCCATCCACAGTAACTGTTGGCAAGAGACACTATGTGGCTTCATGAATGTTGTCATTGATGGCAATAAAGTCCTTCCCACACATCTGCAGGACATGGTATGTCCATACCGGAAGTCAGACTAAAGAGTGTTGTGATCCGGTAAGCAAGAACAGAGCATGCAGCAAGGTCTGACAATCAGGCCCGGATCTCTCAGAGGAAGTATCTCAGCAAAGTGCAGACTTGGGGAAGTCAAGAGGTGTACCTTGACTAATATATTCTAGAGATTGAGCCTCCGGTGATGAAAGAGTGAAGAGATATGAGCACCTAAGTGTTGGGTTCCTGTTTGGCAGAGTAGACTAAGGAAGAACTAACTGGCAGAGCATCAGATCTTAATCCAGATGAGATATTGATGGTAATCAAGTTTCTTAAGGGATCATTCATGATTGGCTAACATGATTGATGACTTCTATAAGCATCTCTTTGATATGCATCACTTGGTAAGCAAGGATTTGGCCAACAGACCAGAGTTTGAGAAAATATTGAGTATTCCGGATGCCGACTAGAAAGATGATTGAAATCATTAATGCGGATATATATACCAAATTGATTTCGGTATGAAGGTGTGTCTGGTGTATTGTATTAGTGTGAAGAAAAGTAGAAAGTAGAGTGGAAGCAGTAATACAAGTCCAGTATGTGATAGGACAATAGCACCAAAGAAGAGGAAGAATGAAGTATAGTAGATAAGTGTATTGAGCTTAACTAGAACTGAACCTCAACATATGTGGATGCTTCTCATTGATGCAGAGGAAAACGCAACAGAAGCTTACAACTGGGAAGGAGGAGTCATTTTCACAACCAGCATGTTAAAATCCTTATCATCATCATCATATTTCTTGCTAACACAGACAGCATCATCATATTTCAAAGAGGTATGAAATATCCTCCTGCTAACTACTGTTCACTTCCTTATCGCCTTTCGCCTTTCGCCTGTCAGCAGTATCATGATACTCGACGAACACAATTATCCTCCTGATGATCACTGTTCATCATACCACCAAACTCTATCTTCATCATCATGATGTTCAACATCATCTTCATCAGCAGGATATAAAATATTCGGTTGCTCCCATATACCCTGATGACGACAACTTCAAGCACCTCTCCTTCGATGCCTACGTCACCCTGATATCTGACTATTCAAACAACAGCATCAAGATATGACTTATCCGGTCATATTGAAGCATCCTGATGATGATGCTCAACTTTATGCTGATGACTTACGTCGATCCCAAAACACTTAGCGACAGCAGGATAAACTTGCATAGGGTGATATTCACAATATCCTGATGACGATGATGTCACTTGCACCCGATGATGATGTCAATGCACCTGATGATGATGTCAATAGGATATAAGACACTTATATCCTCCGCAACATGATAATGGATATCCTGTGATCTTTCAATATCCTGATGATGACCTTTCCGGTCCTTAGCCAAAAAGTGAACTTTCACTCCTGCATGCGATAGCGACATGCGGACGATGGATACACACGAAAGATGATCCTGATGATGATATATACACTGAGTATATATCCAACCTATATCATCCTGATGCACTTGAAACATACAGTCTTCGTCAGCTTCATAACCCGATCCGGATAGCGATATACTCGTAGATGACGATGTGATTCACTCCGTCTGGAAAAGCACATGCAGATCCCTGTATATCCGTCAGCTGCATGCAAACTCACAGAACCGCACAATTTTACAAAGAAAACATGATGATCGGGCCGGATCACCTTCAGATCAAAACTTAACAGTTTATCTTCCTAAATCCTAGCACATGAGGATGCTAGGTTGATTCACAGCATGCTACCAATCGATCTCCCACACAATGAAATGCATAAACAGAAAACTAAAATACAACCTAAACTAACATGCATGACCATTCCACCGATTCACAGAATCAACCGGTGGAAGGGTTGAAAGAATCCATTAACCTGTAATCAGAACAGAAATCAAAACATAAACAGCTGATAAACCAGATAATGCAATTTGATGAGATCTTATTCAGATGAAACACAAATGTCCTGTTTCTACAACACTATCGAACAACAATGTTTCACAATGTCTGGACTGATCTCTGGATCTAACTCAATCACCAGTACAACATAACATAACTACTGCTCTCTGATATGATGTCAAACCCTAACTGATCTGAGTTATTTATAGCAATATCCCACGAGTACTACCAACTCGATTCCCAACGGCTGGGAGCTTCCAAGCAGCTGGGAGAGGACAGCTCATACTACCTGATCACGAGCTCTAACTACCTGCACACTCTCCTAGGCTGATCTAATACATATGCATTGGTCCAATGGACCTTATTACATCATGAAGTCAAACATGCTAAAAATAGACTAATGTCCTGTCATGCAGACAGTGAACCTATATCCTGTCTTGTAGGGGTGCTCCTGCACCATACTCCCCAGAAGAAGAAATCTCAAGTCCACTTGAGATGAGAGTATGAAGATCTGCACCATGTTTCTGGATCTGCTCTTCAGTCATCTAGACTGCTTCGGAATTAGGTTTTCCCTTCCAAGAGACTAGATACTCCAAGTACTGTTTGTTCCTGGTCTGTTTGACCACTCTGGTGTCCAAAACCTTCTGCAACTGTGGAGGATCATGCATGAGTTTAGTATATTTTCCCTTAGGAAGTCTGTCCTTCTTCAAATGAACCCATACCAAATCTCCAACATCAAACTGTACATCATTCTTCTTTTTATCAGCATATTCCTTATACTTCAAGGTGGTTTGCTGCAGAAACTTTCTGACATCTGATTGTAACTTAGGCCAAAAGTAATGTCTTCGGACAAGATCACGAGTCTTATCTAGACCAAAATGACCTGCCATAGCTCCACAATGTTTCTCCTTAATGATGTTTAACCTCATAGAACACCTTGGAATACATAACTGTCCACCTTTGAACAACAATCCATCCTGAATCAAAAATTTAGAGAATTCAGCATGATATTTCTCTCCAAAAGAAGTACATACATGATATATCTCCCCAAAATCTTCATCAGTCTCATACATGGTCTTTAGTGAATCAATGCCAACACTTTCTAACTGAATCTGGTTGACTGTTAGAACTCTCCTGCTCAAAGCATCTGCAACTTTATTCTTGACTCCTTTCTTATGCTTCAATGTAAAAGTAAACGCTTGTAAGGTTTCGACCCATTTCATGTGTCTGTGGTTCAGCTTTTCCTGGCTGTTTATGAAACTCAGAGCCTGGTTATCTGTGAATACTATGAATTCCTTTGGCATCAAGTAATGCCTCCATTTCTTGAGTGACTGGACTAAAGCATACATTTCCAAATCATATGAGGAATACCTCTTTTTAGCATCATTGAGTTTCTCACTGAAAAATGCAATAGGTCTACCTTCTTGGCTGAGTACTGCTCCAATGGCCATGTGACTGGCATCACATTCCACCTGAAAGATTTTGTTAAAGTCTGGAAGTGCAAGGACTGGCTGCTGTGCCACCTTCTTCTTCAATGTTTCAAAAGAATCATCTGCTCTTTGAGTCCAAACAAATCTGCACTTCTGTCCTCCTTTGATGGTATCAAGCATGGGTGCACAAATATGACTAGACCCTCTTATAAACTTCCTATAGAAGGTTGCTAACCCATGGAAACTTCTGGCATCATTCATAGTCTTTGGGGTTGGCCAAGACAATATGGCACTTACCTTCTCCTTATCCATTTGTAATTTTCCTTGTGAAATGACAAAACCCAAATATGTGATCTCCTCTTGCATGAACAAACACTTGTCTAAATTTATCATCAGCTGCTCTTCATGTAACCTCTTAAGAACCAAATCTATGTGTCTGAGATGTTCTTCTTTTGTGTTGCTGAAAATCAGAATGTCATCTAGATATACTATGACAAACTTACCAATGAACTCTTTCAAAACCTCATTCATCAACCTCATAAAAGTACTAGGTGCATTAGATAAACCAAAAGGCATAACCTTCCATTCATATAACCCTTCATTAGTTTTGAATGTTGTTTTCCATTCATCTCCTGGCCTAATCCTGATCTGATGATATCCACTCTTCAAATCTATTTTTGTAAAATTCTTAGCACCTCCCAAACAGTCAAGTAAATCCTCTATCCTAGGGATTGGAAACCTATACCTGATTGTGATCTTGTTAATAGCTCTGGAATCTGTGCAAAGCCTCCAAGTACCTTCCTTCTTTGGTGCTAGTATAGCTGGTACTGCACATGGACTTAAACTTTTCCCAATCAGACCTGAATCCAATAATTCTTCAATTTGTCTGGCTACTTCTGCATTCTGTTCTGGAGTTAGCTTATAGGCTGCTTTGTTTGGAAGTGTTGACCCTGGAATTAAGTCTATGCAGTGACTAATATCCCTGACAGGTGGTAGGGATCTTGGCATTCCTTCTGAGATGATACCTTTGTACTTATCCAATAGCTCTTGGATAGCTGGGTCTATGAACCTTTGCTTCTTCTTTTCCTTGACTTCTTGCTGTTGTTCTTTATTCACCCTCATACATGGGATTAGGGCATATGCAACTACACCTTCTGCTGCTACTTCTTTCATGAACTGTTTACCTTCCATCAGCATTACCTTCACCTCTTTTCCTTTAGATTTCTCCTCCTTCTCCGTCAATGGTAGTAACTTTATAACCTTACCATCTTTAGTGATTGTATAGATGTTTCTAACACCATCATGTTGTGCCTTCAAATCATACTACCATGGTCTACCAAATAAAAGATTGCAAGCATCCATCGTGGTAATATCAAATAACAACTTATCCTTATATGCTCCAATCTGAAATTCTACCCAAGCCTGCTCTTCTACAGTTGTCTGCTGACCTTGGGTAAGCCATGAGACTTTATATGGGGATGGGTGAGGTAATCTCCTAAGCTTAAGCTTTGTCACCATTTCTTCAGACACAAAATTTTCAGTAGAACCAGAATCAATCAAAACTTTACATGCCTTACCTCCTGCTTTGCAAATAGTCCTGAAAAGAGACTTTCTTTGAGGGGATTCTTTGTCAGGTACCTTCATGGTAGTCATTGTTCTTCTCATCATTAGGGACTCTCCACTTTCTGGGTATCCATAATTATCAGGAGCATTCACACTCTGAAAATCATTAGAGCCTGTCATACTTTGATTATCAGGTTCTTGGATCAGATTTGTTCTCCTTTCTCCTGTTGAGCTTGTGGCCTTTTCTGGACATCTGCTGGCTATATGGCCTTCTTTGTTACAGTTATAACATCTGATGGATCCTCTGTCCTGGGATCTTCCTCTGAAAGGTCTTCTACCTCTGAAGTTTCGTTGCTGACTATAATTTTCCCCCTGGTTCTGACTATTGTTTCCCTTACTATTGTCATGACTGGATTCTCCTTGATATCCATGTCCATGTCCTCTACCTTTAAAAGGACCTCTTCCACCCCTTTGTTGTCTTCCTCTTCCTCTATTGTGTTGTTCTTGTTTTCTCTTTAACTTCTCTTCCACTTTCAATGCCAACTGAAAGCATTTCTGAACTGTATCTGGATTATGCAGACTTAAATCTTCCTGAATGTTGAACCTCAATCCATTAAGGTATCTGGCTACCTTCTCTTCTTCACTTTCCTTTACCTTTGTTTTCATACAAAGTTTCATGAATTCTTCTGTATATGAGCTGACATCTAGCTCCTTCTGCTTCAGGTTTTGCTTCCTCTTGTGTAATTGGATACTGTAATCCAATGGGACATAAGCTTCCTTTACTAATGCCATCATTTTCTTCCATGTAGTGACTCTATGCTTTCCTTCCTGTACTCTATCATCTTGGACGAAATTCCACCATGTCAAGGCAGCTTCTTTCATTTTTGACTGGGCTATTTTCACCCTCTGTTGTTCTGGTATCTCCTCCGTTTCAAAGAAATTGTTCAAGGAGTCTATCCACTCCATCACTGAATCAGGTTCCATCTTTCCTGTAAACACTGGCAAATCCAATTTCACATCCATGGTTCTCCTCTCCATGGCCTTGAGGGCGTTCAACAGTGGTCTCTGGTCTGCAGGAATGACCTCCTCGTTCCAACTAGGGATCTCTTCTTCTTCCCTATCTTCTTCTCTACCAGAACCTACTCTGTTCCTCAACTTCTCTAACTCATCCTTCAATTCCTGATTCTGAGCCTTTACGGCCTTGCTCTCTGCAATCTGTTTCTTCACCAGAACTACCAACTCAACGTTGGTCATCCTTGCCGGCATCTTAGATGTTCCTTCTTCACCTGACATCCTGCTATATCCTGATCTTTTCCAGAAGATCCTTCCTTTGCTCTGATACCACTATGATGCAGAGGAAAACGCAACAGAAGCTTACAACTGGGAAGGAGGAGTCATTTTCACAACCAGCATGTTAAAATCCTTATCATCATCATCATATTTCTTGCTAACACAGACAGCATCATCATATTTCGAAGAGGTATGAAATATCCTCCTGCTAACTACTGTTCACTTCCTTATCGCCTTTCGCCTTTCGCCTATCAGAAGCATCATGATACTCGACGAACACAATTATCCTCCTGATGATCACTGTTCATCATACCACCAAACTCTATCTTCATCATCATGATGCTTGACATCATCTTCATCAGCAGGATATAAAATATCCGGTTGCTCCCATATATCCTGATGACGACAACTTCAAGCACCTCTCCGTCGATGCCTATGTCACCCCGATATCCGACTATTCAAACAACAGCATCAGGATATGACTTATCCGGTCATATTGAAGCATCCTGATGATGATGCTCAACTTTATGCCGATGACTTACGCCGATGCCAAAACACTTAGCGACAGCAGGATAAACTTGCATAGGGTGATATTCGCAATATCCTGATGACGATGACGTCACTTGCACCCGATGATGATGTCAATGCACCTGATGATGATGTCAACAGGATATAAGACACTTATATCCTCCGCAACATGATAATGGATATCCCGTGATCTTTCAATATCCTGATGATGACCTTTCCGGTCCTTAGCCAAAAAGTGAACTTTCACTCCTGCATGCGATAGCGACATGCGGACGATGGATACACACGAAAGATGATCCTGACGATGATATATACACTGAGTATATATCCAACCTATATCATCCTGATGCACTTGAAACATACAGTCTTCGTCAGCTTCATAACCTGATCCGGATAGCGATATACTCGTAGATGACGATGCGATTCACTCCGTCTGGAAAAGCACATGCAGATCCCTGTATATCCGTCAGCTGCATGCAAACTCACAGAACCGCACAATTTTACAAAGAAAACATGATGATCGGGCCGGATCACCTTCAGATCAAAACTTAACAGTTTATCTTCCTAAATCCTAGCACATGAGGATGCTAGGTTGATTCACAGCATGCTACCAATCGATCTCCCACACAATGAAATGCATAAACAGAAAACTAAAATACAACCTAAACTAACATGCATGACCATTCCACCGATTCACAGAATCAACCGGTGGAAGGGTTGAAAGAATCCATTAACCTGTAATCAGAACAGAAGTCAAAACATAAATAGCTGATAAACCAAATAATGCAATTTGATGAGATCTTATTCAGATGAAACACAAATGTCCTGTTTCTACAACACTATCGAACAACAATATTTCACAATGTCTGGACTAATCTCTGGATCTAACTCAATCACCAGTACAACATAACATAACTACTACTCTCTGATATGATGTCAAACCCTAACTGATCTGAGTTATTTATAGCAATATCCTACGAGTACTACCAACTCGATTCCCAGCGGCTGGGAGCTTCCAAGCGGCTGGGAGAGGACAGCTCATACTACCTGATCACGAGCTCTAACTACCTGCACACTCTCCTAGGCTGATCTAATACATATGCATTGGTCCAATGGACATTATTACATCATGAAGTCAAACATGCTAAAAATAGACTAATGTCCTGTCGTGCGGACAATGAACCTATATCCTGTCTTGTAGGGGTGCTCCTGCACCACTCATCAGTTCAAGTATCTTGTTACTTTCTTTGTACCTTGTAGACAGTCAGTCTCTTGTAGGCAGTGAGCCTCTTGTGAGCAATGTGCTCAGGCAGTGAGCCCTAATTGGCAAGTGTCATTTTGTACTATCTTATTCTTTTAACAGAGAATACAATCTTAGGTTAGTCACCCTATGCTTTTTCCCTTGACAGGGTTTTCCATGTCAAAATCATTATGTTATGTGTATTGATGTTATTTCTGCTTTCATGGTTATGTTTGCTTATATGATTTGATGTTGCACTAATTGTTAAAGAAGAACAAAAAGGTTAAGTAATTAAGATAACTGATTCACCCCCCCTCTTAATTATCAACAATTGGTATCAGAGCTAAGTTCCTCCAAACAGAGCCTAATAGCTTGAGGAAGATCTAGGAATCTCAATGGATATGTATGGTATGAGGGAACAACTTCATTCTACCCTAGATGATCTTGAACAATCTCACTCTGAATTCAATAACTTGAAGGAAAGACTCAAACAGGCTGATGATTTCATAAATGAACTAAAAGAGAAACTGAGTATCTCTATGAAAAAGAGAAAGGAACTACTTCAACAATTAGCAAGTCAAAGTGAAGCCAATAATACTGATGAAGATCTGAAAGAGAAGAACAAGTTATGTGAGAAGCTATCAAAAGAGGTCATTATGGTAAGACATGAAATGGAATCAGGGGTTATGAAATTCACCCAAGAAATTGAAGAGAAAAGAAAAATTGAAGATGATCTAAGACAATCTCTCAAGGAGAAATTAGAAGACTTCCACAAAATGGATAGAATAATCAGACATCTAGAATCTAATCTTGAAGAAGCAAGAGATAATGAAGAACAACTTGAGAATTAGATTGACACTCTTAAAAGGGATCTTCAAATAGAAAATGAATACAAAGAGAAATTCAAGATAAGCTCTGCTCAACTTGAAGTTCTTCTTCAAAGCCAAAAAAGGGTAGATGACAAGCAAGGCTTGGGTTATGAGAAAGGTGAAAGCTCTAAATCCGGTCAGAAGAACTCTGAATTAGGAAATCTAAGGAACAAGCCTAGAAGACCTCTGGTAAGGTAACCAAATGATCAAAGATATCCATCCTTCAATGGATACTTCCACAATTACAATAACTTTGGTCATAAAGCAAATCAGTGCAGAAGAAGAATAAATCAGACTAACCCATCCTTCTCCGGACAGTGTTTTAACTACAAAAGGTATGGTCACAAATCTCATGAATGCAGATATTTGCAAATAAACAATTCATTCAATGGTAGATGCTTTGCATGCAATAGAATGGGACATATGGCTAATCAATGTAGATCTAGAGGATTCTAGTCAAATATGCAAAGAAATGTTGTTTACTACAATTGCAATAGATCTGGTCATATTGCCAAATTCTGCAGAAGTAAGAATCAAGACAAAAAGGGTCTGGTGCATCATAATCAAAACCAAGTCAAAGGAAAAGAAAAAGTGAATGTGGATGAAATTCAAAGGGAGATGAACAAGATCTGGGTGAAGAGAAGTACAAAAAATGTTGGGGATGGATCCGCACCAGAATTTGGTGCTGATTTTCCTTCTGAAAACAAAATAGATGAGCTCTGGCTCAGGGGGAGTAACAAAAGAAAAACATTTTCCCCCAGCCAGTCATTAGGTGCCTGAAATTGGCACATGAAAGGTTGCGGATTAAAATGGCCTTCAGAGAAACATCTAAATAACCATTGATAAAGATTTGAAAGATCCGCAAGGAGTTTGAAAAGGTTAATCATCTAAGATTAATCCGGTTTGATAGTCATCTGGCAAAAGCAGAACTTTCACAGTTAGATCCGGAATAATACAAAATTGAAATATTTGGATTCATGGCTAGATGGAATGATTGGATAAAAGGAGATACTTTGTAAGTTATCATCCTAGGAGCATCTCAATGATCCGGAAAGATCTCTCTTGGAAACAAAGAAAACAAGGCAACTAGAATAACCTAAGTTGTGCATTTATTACAAAATGGAATTAGGGTTTCTATAGGAATAAAAGGGTTCTTTTGTTCATCATTTGTACATTTGCATTTGAGAAGAAGAGAGAAGGAGCTCTACAACAAAATTATCTCAAGCCTCTCTAAGATCAACCGTAGAAGTCAATTCTTCCAGCAATCCGATTTGGCTCATATCGTGAACCCTAGAAGCGTAAAAGGTATTTTCTGCTCCTAAAAACCTCTCTCTAAATCTTTTGAAAGATGGCTACTCCAAATGTTGTGAAGATCACTGATAGGCCGCATCCTAAATTCAAGAAACATCCCTACAAATCCCTAGAAGTTGATCCCCTAGGTGCCTTTTCAAGCATTCTGCATGGGGTTTTGCATGTAGAAGATGTTAGGGCATATATTCATGCAAACATTTAGGAATTTGGGGAATCCAAGCTAAGGGATACCTATCACAATTAGTTAATAGATGATTCTTTTAAACTCAAACCTCAGTACAAGGCTATCCAGGACAAGCATTTTGGACATTTCATCCATTTCCCCTATTTTGCAAAAGATGAATGGGTCCGGTATGTTATGAGTAGAATGCATGACAACTTTATGTGGTTGATGAGACCATTCAAGATAACCAAAGATGCCATTAGGGCAGTTACCGGATTGCACTCATCCGGTGGGATACCTGCTCTCAAATCTGTCAAGAATCAGACAGTGAGTGAGGCAATAGGATCAAAATTTGACAAGAGAGCAATGACAATAGAAGATATCACTGATCCAGATATCAAGTTTGCCTCCATGATAATTAGTTACAAGATATATCACTCTAGCAGGGAAAGTTTAGTACCCGGAATTGCAATTTACACTGCTTATTAGATGTTAAGAGAAAATGTTGACTATGATCTTTGTGAGCTTCTCCTAAATCAACTATTAGAGAATTTGTAGAAAATAAAGAAGGATAAAAAGAATTCATTTAAGTATGGTGGGCTAATACTGTGCTTGTTCTTTTACTTTATGAATGAGCTTCTCAGATCCAATGGTTGGATGTGGCAAAAAGACAGACCAGTAGCCATACAAATCAGGGATTATTTGCATAGAATTGGTGATGCCAAGGCACAGAATACAGAACTCTGGGGCTACTTCAAGAACTTTTAGAGTATGATTCAAGCCAGAGAGAGAATCCCCCAATCGCTAGTTGAAAAGTATAAGGATACAGTATGCTTTATGGTAGAAACTGATCAATGCCTAATGGAGGTAGTGGAGCCAAGGATAGCCTGGATCATGCCAATGGGGTATGAAGTTGATGAGAAAATTCTAGAGCTACATATTCAACACCTGCTGAGTCAGCCCAAGGACCTTAAGGCAGAAAGGTTTGGAACCTTTGAAGAGTTGAGTGTGAATATTCATGTAGAGCTAAGACAACCAGAAATAAAAAGAAAAGTGAGAAAAGAAGTAGAGGATGTTGCCAAAAGTTATGGCATTTCAAAAGAAGCACTTGATGCAAATAGATAAAAACTAAAAAAGGCAGAGAAAGAGAAACAAGATGTAGAAAAGGAAAGTGATCCGGTGCAATCCCCTTCCCAGACTAGATCCTCCAAGAGCTAGAAAGCATCAAAACTGGAAGTCAAAACATCCGAAAAGGGAGAGAAGAGAACTAAGACAAAGGCCACAAGGTCTTACACCAGTCAAAAGGATGATGAAGAGACTAAGTTAGATGAGGAGGTCAAGAAAATGATGAAGAAGAAGAAAGCATCTGGTGAATCCTCTACCAGTCATAACAAGGAAGAAGAGGTAGAAGAATTTGTTGAAAGGCCTACTCTCTGCATTGATGATATCATCAAATCAGTAACTGTGGATGGGAACTTGAAACCAATGACTGAATTTTATGATGATTATAGTGAAGATGATCAGAAGATCCTACAAGAAGCTATAGTCAGGTATTTAAACATCTACAATAAAGCATTCATTGAAATTATATCTCTGATTCCTAAAAGTCTAGAAAAGGAACTTGAAATAAGAAAGAACAATGCCATGGCAAAAGACCTAGAAATTTGGGAGCAGATTGCTATCCAACTCTATCCCTCCATCACTCCAAAGCAAATAAGCATGATCTTCAAAGATTGCAAGGATGAGTTCCAGAGCAAAGCTAGAAGGAATAAGCTTATGCTCGGAGAGACTGGTCAGGTGGCTAAAGAGACTGAAGAGATCCTCCATAATGCCTATAAAAGATTCAATATTCCTATTATAGAGGACTTAGGTGATGAACCCTCTACCATGGATGACAAAGGAGAACCTACTGAAATAGTTACAGAAGAAACAAAGGAGACAAGCAAAGAGAAAGCTAAGGATTTAGATTCCTCTGTTCCAGAAGAGGAAGTTTATGGAGAAGAAGACACCTCTCTTCTGGATCTCCCTGTAGACTCCAGAATTAAAGGAAAAGAATGAAAAGAAGAGAGCATCAATCAAGGAGAAGTGAAGGGAAGAGAAGAAGGTCAAACAGAGAAGACCACAAGTGACAGTGCTGAGGCTGCAGAAGGAAAGAAGACTCTGTCTCCAGCAAGAGACACTGCAAAAATTGTTAAAGATTTCTTGACTAAAGAAATGATGGAGATTGATGAACCAGAGGTTCTTCAAGGACCATTCAATTTTGATTCTCTCTCCCTGGGTCAAACTATGAAGATAGGATCCTTTGCTCAAGCAAAGGTAAAAGAAAAACTTTTGAAGTCTCACATGGAAGACTGTGAGCTAATTGAGATTGCATCTGGTGCATTGGAGAAAATCATGCCATCCTTCCAAAAGGATCTTTCGACCTCTTCATCTGGTAACTTAAAATCTCTTGTTAATTCAATTAGCACACATTTTGATTCTTTGGAGAAGTCAACTGAAGATAAAGTCCAGAAAGAATTTTTGGGTAAGAGATTCTCTGAAGTACAAGGGCTAATAACAAATGATAAGAGAACTATGGATATTGGGATAAAGAGCTTAGAAAATGCTCTTAAAGATGGCAGAGATATATATAAATTTTGTTTATCTTGGTCTAAAGTGACAAAGGATATTGAGAAGAAAGTGAAAGAGCAAGAGGATAAACTATTAAGTTTATCTCAAAGTTTTGATCCTCTCACCTCTTCCATAGTAAATCAAGAGTGTCAGACTATTGCAGTCATAAATGAAATAAAGAAGCTTGAGAAGGAGAAGAAAAATAGAATAAACAAGTTAAGTGAACTTAGAGGGATAATTATCCCTAAATTAGAGGCCATGCATGAGGCCCTAACTGATGCTCAGACCACAGCCCGGACCAGTGATCTGACTAATCTCAAGAGGGTAGAAGCTTTTGCATTCCTACTGAGTGGTCACATCTCAATTTTGGATAGAATGAAGAAGAGTTGGGCAAGAGATGTGGTACAGTTGAAGACCACCTTTGCAGATATACTTCAGTATATGTAAGTATAACATGTATATATACTTATGTGGCTAAGTATAGTTGGATTTTTGGAAATTTTGGTGTGTGGATTCTACCCTTTGCCATTGATGTCAAAGGAGGAGTGAGGAGCAGTGAAAAATGAGGAATCTAGCTAAGGGGGAGCTCCGGAAAAGTGTACTTTAGAACAGAACATCAACCAAGGGGGAGTGTAGTATGACACTTAGTCATTTTTCACTAAGTGTTGCCATCAATGCCAAAGGGGGAGATTGTTGGCAAGAGACACTATGTGGCTTCATGAATGTTGTCATTTTTGGCAACAAAGTCCTTTCCACACATCCACAGGACATGGTATGTCCATACTGGAAGTCAGACTGAAGAGTGTTGTGGTCTAGTAAGAAAGAATAGAGCATGCAGCAAGGTCTGACAATCAGGTCTGAATCTCTCAGAGGAAGTATCTCAGCAAAGTATGGACTTGGGGAAGTCAAGAGGTGTACCTTAACTGATACATTCTAGAGATTGAGCCTCCGGTGATGAAAGAGTGAAGAGATATGAGCACCTAAGTGTTGGGTTCCTATTTGGCAAAGTAGACTAAGGAAGAACTGACCGATAGAGCATCAGATCTTAATCCGAATGAGATATTGATGGTAATCAAGTTTCTTAAGGGATCATTCATGATTGGCCAATAGATTGATGACTTCTGTAAGAATCTCTTTGATACGCATCACTTGGTAAGCAAGGCTTCAGCCAACAGACCAGAGTTTGGGAAAATATTGAGTATTCTAGATGCCAACTAGAAAGATGATTGAAATCATTAATGCGGATATATATACCAGATTGATTTCGGTATGAAGGTGTGTGTGGTGTATTGTATTAGTGTGAAGAAAAGCAATAAGCAGAGTGGAAGCAATAATACAGGTCCAGTATGTGACAGGACAGTAGCACCAAAGAAGAGGAAGAATGAAGTGCAGTAGATCGGTGTATTGAGCCTAACTGGAACTAAACCTTAGCATATGTGGATGCTTCTCATCAGTTCAAGTATCTTGTTACTTTCTTTGTACCTTGTAGATAGTGAGTCTCTTGTAGGCAGTGAGCCTCTTGTGAGCAGTGTGCTCGGGCAGTGAGCCCTAATTGGCAAGTGCCATTTTGTACTATCTTATTCTTTTAATAGAGAATACAATCTTGGGTTAGTCACCCTATGGTTTTTCCCTTAACAAGGTTTTCCACATAAAAATCATTGTGTTATGTGTATTGATGTTATTTTTTCTTTCATGGTTATGTTTGCTTATATGATTTGATGTTGCACTAATTGTTAAAGAAGAATAGAAAGTTGAAGTAATTAAGATAACTGATTCACCCCCCCTCTCAGTTATCAATAGTAACTGCCTTGACTACATCATCAATGGATAGAGTAGGCATTTCAACAAACTCTTCTACCTCTTCTTCCTTGCTGTGACCGGTAGAGGGTTCACCAGATGTTTTATTCTTCTTCTTCATTTTCTTGACTTCCTCATCAGTCTCAGTTTCTTCATCATCCTTCTGAATTGTATAGGACCTTGTTGCCTTTTTCTTTGTTCTCTTCTCTCCCTTTCCAAATGTCTGGGATTTTAGTTTTGATGTTTTTAAGCTCTTAGAGGTGGCAGGTGTAGATCTTTTGGAGGATTTGGTCTGGGAGGGGGCTTACACCGAAGCACTTTCTTTTTCTATTTCTTGCCTTTCTTTCTATGCCCTTTCCATCTTCTCTCTATTGGCATCAACTGCCTCCTTTGATATTCCATGCCTTTTGGTGAATTCTTCTACTTCCCTTCTCACTTTTCTCTTGATCTTAGGTTGTCTTAGTTCAACATGAACTTCTACACTCAACTCTTGGAAGGTTCCAAACCTTTCTGCCTTAGGGTTCTTAGGCTGACTTAGTAGGTGTTCAATATGCAATTCCAAAATTTTCTCATCAACCTCATACCCCATTGGCATGATCCATACTATTCTCAGTTCCATTGCCTCCATTAGGCATTGATTAGTGTCTACCATAAAGCACATTGTATCCTTGTATTTCTCAACCAATGATTAGGGGATTCTTTCTCTGGCCTTCATCATACCTTGAAAGTTCTTGAAGTAGCCCCAGAGTGCTATATTCTGTGCCTTGGTATCACCAATCCCATGCATATAATCTCTGATTTGTATGGCTACTAGTCTGTCATTTTGCCATACCCAACCACTGGATCTGGGTAGCTCATTCATAAAGTAAAAGAACAAATACAGTATTAGCCCACCATACTTGAATGATTTTTTTTTGTCCTTCTTGATCTTTTGTAGGTTTTCCAATAGTTGGCTTAGAAGAAGCTCACAAAGATCATAATCTGCATTCTCCCTTAACATCTGATAAGCAGCATAGATTACAGTCCTAGATACAGAATTCTCCCTGCTGGAGTGATATATCTTATAGCCAATTATCATAGATGCAAACTTGATATCCAAATCTATGATGTCCTCTATTGGCATTGCCCTCTTGTCAAATTTTGATCCAGTAGCCTCACTGACAATTTGGTTTTTGACTGATTTAAGAGCAGGCAACCCTCTAGATGAGTACAATTCGGTTACTGCCCTAATTGCATCCTTGGTTATCTTGAATGGCCTCATCAACCACATAAAGTTGTCATGCATTCTGCTCAGAACATACCGAACCCAATCATCTTTAGCAAAATAGGGGAAATGAATGCAATGTCCAAAATGCTTATCCCATATGGCCTTGTATTGGGGTTTAAGTTAAAATGATTCATCTGTCAGTTCCTTGTGATAGATATCTATCAGCTTGGATTCTCCAAATTCTTTAATGTTTGCATGTATGTAAACTCTAACATCTTCTACATGCAGAACTCCATGCAGAATGCTAGAAAATGCGCCTAGGGGATCAACTTCTATGGATTTGTAGGGATGTTTCTTGAATTTAGGGTGTGGCCTATCAGTGATCTTCACAACATTCAAAGTAGCCATCTTTCAAAATATTTAGAGAGATATATTAAAGAGCAGAAAATACCTTTTACGCTTCTAGGGTTCACGATATGAGCCAGATCGGATTGCTGAATGAATCGACTTCTGCGGTTGATCTTTGAGAGGTTTGAGACAATTTTGTTGCAGAGCTCCTTCTCTCTTCTTCTCAAATGCAAATGTACAAATGATGAACAAAAGAACCCTTTTATTTCTGCGCAAACCCTAATTCCATTTTGCAATAAATGCACAACTTAAGTTATTCCAGTTGCCTTGTTTTCCTTGTTCTGAGAGAGATCTTTCTGGATCACTGAGATGCACCTAGAATGATAACTTACAATGTATCTCCCTTTCTTCAATCATTTCATCTAACGGCAAATCCAAATGTTTCAATTTTGAATTATACCGGATCTAACTGTGAAAGTCCTATTTTTTCCGGATGACTATCAAACCAGATTAATCTTGGATGATTAACCTTTTCAAACTCCTTGTAGATCTTTCAAATCTTTACTAAGGGTGATTTAGATGTTTCTCTGAGAGCCCTTTTAATCTACAACTTTCCATGTGCCAATTTCAGGCACAAATTGACTGGCTGGGGGAACTTGTTTTCTTTTGTGACTCCCCCTAAGCCAGAACTCATCTATTTAGTTTCCAAAGAAATATCAGCAACAGATTCTGGTGCGGATCCATCCCCAACATTTTATGTACTTCTCTTCACCAAAATCTTGTTCATCTCCCTTTGAATTTCATCTACATTCACTTTTCCTTTTCCTTTGTCTTAGTTTTGATTATGATGCACCAGACCCTTTTTTTCTTGATTCTTACTTCTGTAGAATTTGGCAATATGACCGGATCTATTGCAATTGTAGCAAACAACATTTCTTTGCATATTTGACTAGTATCCTCTTGATCTACATTGATTAGCCATATGTCCCATTCTATTGCATGCAAAGCATCTACCATTGAATGAATTGTTCATTTGGATATTTCTACACTCATGAGATTTGTGACCATACCTTTTGTAGTTAAAACACTGTCTGAAGAAGGATGAATTAGTCTAAATCATTCTTCTTCTGCACTGATTTGCTTTATGACCAAAGTTATTGCAATTGTGGCAGTATCCATTGAAGGATGGATATCTTTGAGCATTTGGTTGCCTTATCGAAGGTCTTCTAGGCATGTTCCTTGGATTTCCTGATCCAGAGTTCTTCTGACTGGATCTAGAGCTTTCACCTTTCTCATACCCCAAGCCTTGCTTGTCACCTACCCTCTTTTGGCTTTCAAGAAGAACTTCAAGTTGAGCAGAGCTTATCTTGAATTTCTCTTTATATTCATTTGTTATTTGAAGATCCTTTTTTAGAGTGTCAATCTGATTCTAAAGTTGTTCTTCATTATCTCTGGCTTCTTCAAGATCAGATTCCAGATGCCTAATTATTATATCCATTTTGTGGCAGTCTTCTAACTTCTCCTTGAGAGATTGTTTTAGATTATCTTCAGTTTTTCTTTTCTCTTCAATTTCTTGGGTGAATTTCATAACCCCTGATTCCATTTCATGTCTTACCATAATGACCTCTTTTGATAGTTTCTCACATAACTTATTCTTCTCATTCAGATCTTCATCAGTGTTATTGGCTTCACTTTGACTTGCTAATTGTTGAAGCAGTTCCCTTCTCTTTTTCATAGAGATACTCAATTTCTTTTAGTTCATTTATGAAATCATAAACTTGTTTGAGTCTTTCCTTTAAGTCATTGACTTCAGAGTGAGACTGTTCAAGATCATCTAAGGCAGACTGAAGCTATTTCCTCATACCATACATATCTATTGAGATTCCCAAATCTTCCTTAAGTTGTTAGGCTCTGTTTGGAGGAACTTAGCTCTGATACCAATTGTTGATAACTGAGAGGGGGGTGAATTAGTTATCTTAATTACTTTAACTTTCTGATTTTCTTTAACAACTAGTGTAGCATCAAATCATATAAGCATGCATAACCATGAAAGCAGAAATAAAATCAATACACATAATACAATGATTTTGACGTGGAAAACCATACTAAGGGAAAAACCATGGGGTGACTAACCCAAGATTGTATTCTCTGTTAAAAGAATAAGGTAGTACAAAATGGCACTTGCCAATTAGGGCTCACTACCCGAGCACACTTCTCACAAGAGACTCACTGCCTATAAGAGAATCACTATCTACAAAGAATATAGAAAGTAACTATATACTTGAACTGATAAGAAGCATCCACATATGCTAAGGTTCAGTTCCAGTTAGGCTCAATATACTAATCTACTGCACTTCATTCTTCCTCTATTATAATGTTGTTGTTCTGTCACATATCAGACCTGTATTGCTGCTTCCACACTACCCTCTTCTTTTCTTCACACTATTCAACACACAACACACACCTTCATACAAAAATCAATCTGGTATATATATTTGCATCAATGATTTCAATCATCTTTCTAGTCGGCATCCGAAAAACTCAAGATATTTCCAAACTCTGGTCTATCGGTTGAATCAATGCTTACTAAGTGATGTGTATCAAAAAGATATTTATAGAAGTTTTCAATCATGTTGGCTAACCATGAATGATCCCTCAGGAACCTTGATCACCATCAATATCTTATCCAGATTAATGTCTGATGCTCTGCCGGTCAGTTCTTTCTCAATCTATTCTATCAAACAGGAACCCAACACTTGGGTGCTCATATATTTTCACTCTTTCATCACCGGAGGCTCAATCTCTTGAATGTATCAGTCATGGTACTCTTCTTGACTTCCCCAAGTCTGTACTTTGCTGAGATACTTCCTCTGAGAGATCCAAACCTGATTGTCGGACCTTGTTGCATGCTCTATTCTTGCTCACCAGACCACATTACTCTTCAATCTGACTTCCGGTATAGTCATACCATGTCTTGCGGATGTGTGGGATGGACTTTGTTGCCATCAATGACAACACTCATGAAGCCACATAGTGTCTTTTTCCAATAGGACTTAGTCTCTCTCTTATCAGTCCCTTCTTTAATAGTTCATGAACTTGTATGTTCAGCTCTTCATTCTCTGTTGGAGTCATTTTGTTGGCTGCCTTATTCGGCAAACTAGCTCCTAGTATCAAATCCATTTGATGACTTATCTTCCTCACTAGTGGTAAACCTTCTGGTACATTATCAAAGATAATGTCCTAAAATTCTTCCAATGGATCTGAGACTTCTGCTAGTAATCTTCACTTTTCTCTTGACTGATCTTAGGAATCAATGCAAAGTAATGACACTCATGCTTCATACCCTCCAAAAATGGAATACCATCTACCAAGTAAATTTGGGCAGTACTACGAACTTTTCTTCCACCTCCTTCAAGGGCTTCAACTTATGATGAAATCCATCCTTTGTTAGGGAATATGTGTTTGCATGGCCATCATGGATAGCGCACCTATCATACTACCACAGCCTTCCCAATAACATATGACATGCATCCATCGATATGATGTCACATAAATCCTCATCATGGTAGTTTCCAATCTTGAACTTGACTAAACACTACTCATTGACCAAAGCTCTATGGTCCTTCTGCAACCATGCAATCCAATATGGATGTGGATGCTTTCTTCTTGTCAACTTCATCTTGTTAACCATCTCCTCTAAAACAAGATTGTTAGTGCTTCCACTGTCAATAATAATATCACAACACTTACCTTCACACTTGCATCTTGTGTGGAATAAACTCTTCCTTTCATTTTTTTCTTTCTCCTCATTCAACAAGGTTCTTTTGACAAGTAGGGTTTCTCCCCTTTCAGAATCTTCAAAATGTTTAGACTGTGCATCTTCATCTACATGTGCAACTCATGCATTACCTTCAGGTCTTATATTCATCCTTCCTTGATGTTGCAAACATTCGTATGCTTGATGCCCTTCTTCTGTACATTGGAAATAGGTTCCTCTAACACCTCCTCTTCCAAGTCCTTTCCCAAGTCTACCTCTGCCTCTTCCTCTTTTCTCACCATTGTTTTAGTAACGAGGGCAGTAGGCATTATCTCCTCTCCGATTTCAACTAGTGTCAACTTCTTCACTTTACTTTTGATCTTTATTACATCCTTCATAGGATCTTCCATTAGTCCTTCCTCCTTGACCTCTTCCCCTTTTCTTGCTATCGAATCTTTTATTCAACTTCTCTTCCACCATTAGGGAAAACTAGTATGCATCTTTTATGGTGGTCATTTTGACCAGGCTCAGCTCCTCTTGAATAATTGGCCTCAACCCATTAATTTAATGTGCTACCTTCTCCTTATTGGCCTCTACATGGCCTGTCCTAATAGTAATCTTGTAAAACTCTTATGTATACTCCTTGACAGACTTGTTACCTTGCTTCAATCCTTGTAGCTTCTTCAGCAACTTCATCTCATAGTCCACAGGAATGAATTGCTTCTTTAGTTTGTCCACCATCCAATCCCATTTGGTAATATTTCCTTTTCCTCTTCTATTTCTCTCCAACTAGACCTCCTTCCACCAAATACTTGCATGGCCCTTCAACTTTGTTATTGCAAACTTGACCTATTCTGAGTCATCCACATCTTCATACTTAAAATATTCCTCCATAGCATTGATCCAATCAATAAGCTGTTTCAGATTCAAATCTCTAGAATAGGTAGAAACTTCAATCCTAGGCCTCTTTCTAATCTTTGAAATGGACCTCAACAATCTAACTTTTGTAGGATCTCCTGTAGCTTCTTGTTCTTCTTCAGATAGCTCTGCTTTAGCTTCATCCTTACTTTCCTCTCTTATTCTTAGCTCAAACCCTCTTCTTAGCTCCTCTTGCAATGCATCAATCTTCCTTTGCTGGGTTCTAAAACCCTCTTCTGTCAAAGCATTTCTTCCAACATGGTTTCTTCATAGAGGCATCTTGATCTCCATAGCAAACCCACAACTCCAGGTCCTGGTGCAAACTGCCTCATGGTCGGTGATATATCTACACACTTAGGAACCCTCACTCTAATACCACTTAATGAAGGGGGTAAATCATAAAACACACAACAATGAAAATTGCACATAGAAAATAGAATATTCTTTTATTGATTTGGACAACTCATCACATTACAAAAGCTCAAATACAATCAGAAGATGAATCCTCTACAAACTGCAACATATTACAACACCCTATCTCAAGACTCTGGAATCTTCTACCTCATGTAACCCCAAATTAGCTAAGATTTCTATTTTCCCACCTACTCTTGACTCTACACTTTCCCTCTTAACTCTACTACCACAAAGGTTCCCAAAAATGGTAATAAATAGCCCCTTTTGGTGGTAAATAGCCAAATTTCAAATTTTGCATCTCCCTCCAAAAATATGTCAACTTCTGGGAGCCATAACTTTTAACCCAAGTGTCTAATTGACGTGCCATTTGAAGCATTAGAAATCTTAAAGAGTGTTCTACGTGCTAAGAACCTACTCTGCCAATTTTGGCCATTTTCGGGCCTGTATGGGACCATTTAGTGCCTCAAACTTGAATTTGAATAATTTTCAGGTATTTTTTGGGAAATAGAAACTTTAATATCTTTCAGCTCACAAATGATCTTTGCGTGATTCCTTCGCCAAAGGCTTTATTTTTTATTTATGAAGCTTCCTATATTTTTTTCTTCAATCCTTGCCCAAATGCAAACTTTCCTAAAATGGCAGTTTTCTATTTTTAGCAGTTTGGAAAAACTGAAAGTTCTACATCATTATTCAAGCGATTATGGAACTAGAAATGCTGACTTTGAAAAGAAATGGAAACAAGATCAATCATTTTGAAACATCATCTTTTTAGGTGATGCAAGATTACCCTTACACCACTAGATGCTCCTGCATCACACCATATCCATCCCTCACTCATAGTCCTAATCCATTACTCTACCTATCTCTGAATCACAATCCCAATCCTACCATGTCCACTCATATTATCCATCTACCTGATCCTAATGATGACATAAGTGAGATCTTAATACAAGAGGAATATTCACCTTGATACATAGAGTCCATTAACAACATACCAAATAAGTCTTTTATCATAAAACACTTCCTTAAGAAAATGGATGTCCATGACAAATCAAAAATCAAGGATTACCTCAATAATAATCCATCCATCTTAACTCCATCTACCCATAAAGCCATGAAATAAGTTCCCCAAGGACTATTAGCAAAGAATCAACCCCTATTATTCTATCCAATGCCTATCCTTGGACCAATCAAAGAGCCATCATGCAATCCCACGTCTATTGATACCATCGAAGAGTCTCCTAACATAAGCACAAGTCAAGAACCATCGTGTAGTCATGTTGTTGAACCTTCAATGTCTACCAAGCCTAGCCAAAAAACTACCCAAGAACTATATCAAGGAGAAAATCCAAAGCATTATCAACCTTGATCCTCACCAAGTCAAGATAAAACTATCCAAGATACTCAAGATCAAGATCCCATTCCCATTCATGATCAAGAGCCCATGTGTGATCAAGATCCTACTTATAATCAAGAGATCCATGATGATCCCCTTAGACAATTTTACACCATCCATGATCAAAAGACTAACAATCCTATCCATCATCCAAGAACTTCCCATGATGAGACACTTGGTCCCCAAGAGAACATAGCAAATAGAACAAATTATTTGGATCATATCACACCACATCCTAATGATCATCCTACTTAAAGCATGAAGAAAAAAAAACCACAATGGCTACTATTAAGCATTCAAGTGATCAAGACATGACAAACACAAATGCTAATCAAATATTGACTAGCATAAACAATCCTCAAGGTAAAACAAGCATGAATCATGATCAAGGAATCACAAATGTACACAATGATCTTGATGCACCAAGTACACATAATGAGAAGACATAGGAGTCCCTTCCAATAGACTCTTCCATATTTTTCAATTCATATCTACTTGAAGAGGAGATAATAGAAAATTATGATTACTCTCAACAACATCTTGAGGATCTAGTATCATGCTTCAAAAGTAACAAATATCCTATTACACAAAAGATATGCCAAAGAATGAAGTATCAAGGAAAAGGATTGACCTTCATGGGCAAGGAGTTATAGAGCCTATCCCAATCTTCATTAATCATGGTCAAAGCATCAGTTATCAATTATCTTAACAATCTAATGGTAATAGTGATATTCCAATGATTATTGAGATAACCTTATTGTTACAGGACTTTTTCCCCATGAGAGATAAAAAGTTACTTAGAAAAATAAAATATCAATAAAAGATATTATTAAAGAGAGTTCATAGGTGGTTGTAATTAAAATTAAATATATTATTTTTTATAAACAGGTGTGACCATTTGAAAACCTTTGGGCTAAATTTTAAACCTGAAAAAATAATGTAATAGGGGACAATATATACTCTTATTATTATTTCTTGAAAGATTGCGGAGGAGAAGATTGTGGTTAGCAGGTTGTGAGCATTGGAGAAGGGGGCACATAGAGTGTGTCCTAACTTGGGGTACAACGTACAACCCAAGACTATACCATACAGGGCTTGGTTCACACTTGTGTTGATCATTGTTCTTCTAGAGCCAGCACTTGTGTAAGAGCGTGATAGCACGTTGTTTCCTCCTAGATTGTTCACAGGTTGGAAGAGGCTAAATCACTAATCTGCTCCAAAGTAATTTTGGGGCACATCTGTAGATTTTTATATGATAAGTATACATTTCAAAGTTATATCATTATTTTGAGATTGGAATAAAGTATTGTAATAGCCTAAAATTGGCACAGGTCGAATTAAGTAAATATTTTGATATTTATCTTAGTTCATATTTTCTTCTATCAATCAAATAAATATTCAAAGTTTATTTGATTGGTTCATTATCATCATTTAATTAAAATCCCTAAATTCTTCTAATGTCTCAAAATCCTAAATCCACCTCATCAATCCACCTCATCCCTTCCACCTCACCATGTTGCACAAATAATTAAATATTCTTAATATTTAATTAGCTAAAATCCAAATTGAATTCTTAATTCAATGTCCCCCATTATTCTCCACCAAATTGAATTCTTAATTCAATGTCCCCCATTATTCTCCACCAAATTGAATTCTTAATTCAGTGTCCCCCATTATCCTCCACCATGGATTCTTAATCCATTTGTCATAATCCATTATCCTCCACCATGGATTCTTAATCCATTTGTCATAATCCATTATCCTCCACCATGGATTCTAAATCCAATTGTCATAAACCATTATCCTCCACTTTGAATTCTTAATTCAATTGTCACACCTCACTATCCTCCACTCTGAATTTTTAATTCATCCATTATGAATTAAAGATTCATAATTAATGAGGGCCATTGATCTCATCAGTTGATCCTCACCCTCCATTGCATTTTCAGAGGATCTATAAATAGAACCCTCTTCTAAGCCAATAAGGGGGACTTCTTCTGGCATCCTTACTATGCCCAAATTCCTCCAAGGAATCATCTTCTTCTTCTTCTCTTCTCCATACCGTTGTAATGTAGGAATCATATAACTAGCCATTTCCCTCTTGTCATCTTGAGGAATCGAAGCAAGGAAGCAAGCTCCCTGAGGGCCAACCTTCATCAGTCAAGATCGAGAGAGAATAGGTGACCAATGGAAGCCACAGGGTAACAAGGTTGTAAGTTTCATGCTTTAATTCATCTATGCTTGTTATTCGCACATTCTATTGTTGATTGGGTTAATTAGTTTAATAGATTTATCTTTCATCAAATTTTCTCAAATTATCAATTTTTGCATCACAATCCTCTAGGAAGTCTACTTGCTCTGTTTTCATTTTTGTGACTTGCAGGTGAGCATTCGGGACTGGACAAACATCAGGAGCGGCAAACACATCAATTTGGACAGTGAATTAATCCAGGTGCACTCATTCTATCTCTCATTCCATCTCAATCTTGCTTTCATCACACATCTCAATTTGGGCCTGTAAAATGAACATTGTTTGATCAATCACATATTGAAATTGGGCTTAAAATGAACCAGTGTCTTTAATCACACCTTGAAATTGGGCTTAAAAGAATCACTTCTTGACGTGTTTTTCATCACATTTCAATTTTCTAAGGTCAATTAATCAACTGCAAGTGTGAATCAAGTGGGTGTGTGTATGCTCTCTCCTCGCACCGCAAGGTGACCTTGGAGATCAAAAACACCTCACTTGATTCGCTTTTGTCAATCCCTTCCTAGGAGGCCTGCTAGGGGATTTCATCACCCCTAGGGACGACCTCATCCGAGGCTGAATCGAAAGACACCCTCTTTGAAACCAGAATCTTATCACTCTCAGCTAAGCCCCAAAGAACTTTCTACCTTTGGGAAGTGAAGGTGAAGGGTGGGTTACCTCCTTTTCTCGGCTGTGTGGCAAGATTTCATTTTCAAATTCCTAGTCAACCTCTCAAAACATTGACCAAACCTAACTGGCCATACCCCATCAAACTAGACATTAGGGCCTGTTGATTTGTCTTACACATGTGCTTGTTAATCATACTCATATTCTTCCAATTCAACAGTTCAAAATTGCTTATGTGTCTTGTGTGAGTGATTCATGTTTTTACAAGTGTGATCATTTCTTGAACATTGCCAAATCAAGTTAAACACCAAACACATAAGACAATTCATTCAACTCATTCTTCCAAGCACACTTATCTCGACTTGTGACACATTTGCACTCTGTTCTGACGCATTTGTTTTTGCAAATCCACACTAGTAAGCTTTTCCAGTCTTGGTTCAATGGCAAACAAATTAGAATATCTTAATCAAAAAGTCCAATCTCTACAATTGCAAATAAACTTAGGTCCCTCGCCCCAAGATTGTATAGCAATTCTTCAACAAATCGACATCTTAGGACAAGAATTGACAAGATTGCAAGCTGAACGTGCCAGCACTAGCTATGCCTCGCCACAAACTCCTATGTCTTTTTCCCATACTCATGACAAGGCAACCGCCACCTCAAGAGGGAAATCATATCCCACTTTGGCTCCTAGTCCTCCTTCGCCATATTCTAAGACACCTATCCCAAAGCATACCAGTTCTACAACAATGCCACCATCTAGTTCCTCAAACTTTAAATGGCACACCAAAAAAAATTAGATGAGTGGTGGGAAAAATGTTTTCCACATTTATACAACAAAAGCAAAGCTAGAGAGAACTCCAAATCCACTCAAACATCCCTTCATCCACCTATCCATACACCTACGAAGGATGTGATCCAAGGACTACTAGCAAAGAGTCAACTATGTCCCCAAACTCCGGTCCTTGACCTTACCAAAGATTCTTCCAATGTCTTGTCAACGCCTACAATGCCTTCATGTCATCTGCAACCCCTTGAGCTTATCGAAGTGCCTTCTTCCATGCACCAAAGTCAAGGTCCATCAACCATCCATATTGCCAACCAAGAGCCTATCCAAGAGTCTTCTACCTCCGCTTCAATTCAAACAACCCCAGAGTTATGTCAAGAGCACACTTTAGAGCATGTGGAAACATCCACGCTTTGTCTAAATCAAGATCAAAGCACCCACGTCCAATTTCACACCAGGAATAACCTATATCATTGCCCTGATCAAGACACTACCGTTGATGAAGAAGCCATCCATGAGCAACTTGATCCTATGCCTGAGCTAGAGCTCCAATGGCTTTTCTATGATCCAAATGATATCCATAATCATGAACCTCTCCATGAGCCACTTGATCCTATCCATCTCCCAACAACCATTCACGAGCAAGCTATCCAAATTCAACTCATCCATAAAATTTACTCTCTCTATGATCAAGATCCCATCTATGATGACAAGCCTATCCCTGATCAAGCAGACCATGATGATCCTCTAAGCCCATTTTATGTGTCCCATGGTCCTGGGCCTATCACCCCAGCTAGTCCTACCCAAAATCCAATTCCCTTGATGAGACACTTGCCTCCCAAGCAAGCGTAGAAGATCAAACCAGTAATACTCCTCTGCCATCCATTGTTGACCAAGTGACAAATCCTGTACCATATATCCTTGGTCTTACTACCTTCATGCATGAATGTTCTTCCTTAGAACACCAGCAACCATTATCAGCTATCGCCTCTTCCTCATCTAATAAGGAACTCACTGCTAGTGCACCTATACATAATCATGTTGTCCATCGCATACTCCAGAATTTAAACTATCAAGGTAAAGGCCTAGGCCTTCATGAACAAGGTATTTTGGAACCCATCCATGTCAATGTCCCTGCACCTTCATACGGCCTTGGATACATACCCCAAGGTGAGCAAACTCAAGATGTTGGTACTTCCTCCACTCCTCCTAAGTCTACCACTTTCCATCGCAAACCCTATCATATTCCCAAAACAAATGTCACCATCCCACCTCCCTTATCATACACATCCCACAAGCATGTGACCATACACCTTCCACCATCTAAACTACCTTTGCTATTTCCAACTCCTAATATTCCACCATCCAAACTCCCTCTACTACTTCCAACTCCTAATATCCCCCCATGCCGTTTACCACCACTGCTTCCCACACCTTATCCATCTATCTATACATCCTCCAAGTATCCCAATCATGGCCGACAAATGCACATTTGGTCTAAACAAGGAGCTTTCACCAACCTCACTTCTACCATCCCACAGGGATTCAATGATAAATATGTGGATGCATCTACCTATAAAGTAGAAAATCCTAAGAGTCCTCATGACCTAGGACATAACGGCCAAGAATCAAAGCATTATCCATATCAAAAACTGCATATAGCCATACACCTCAATGCCAAATTGAAAAAGGTGTGGGTCCCCAAGCAACAAATGATTACTCCAAAAGCTGCACAAAAGCTGCATACACCCAAACCCATACCTTCACAGGTACTACCTAAAAACAAACTGGTTTGGGTACCCAAGCAAAAAGCCCTAAAGTTACATGAGGCATCCACCTCTCAAGAATTCCAACCATCTACTTTCTCCCATTCCATCCAAGAGTCTCAAATTCTTCCATCTCACATGACGAACAAAAATTAGGACAATACTTAGCCTATGTGGAACCCTACATACCTACGTCATTCATCCACGAGCAAAAGTCTCCATTGCTTCCTACACTACTTTCCCATCACCAGCTTCAATGTTTACTATGGTATGTGCAACCGTTGGTCATGATTTACTTCCTTCCACTATTATCCTACCCATCTTCCTCATCCTATGCCTATGGTCCATGTTGTTGCAATCCATATTCTGCATCCTAATCCACGATCTACCTACGCCATATCACTTTCATGCAATCCCCTACCAACATCTATGAGAACACTGAACATGGTCCATTTGACAGTATCTATCTAGCAGGACTATCACCTTTCAAGGAACTATATACTTGAATCTTTCCATATCCACCTTCTTCTATCTAAATATTCAAAACAAAAAAAATGAAAAAGAAAAAAAGTAAAGAAAAATCCCTTCATCCAATGGTGAAAACCAGCTAAATAGGTGCCTTGGATAAGTACCATGATGAAAACCTAGTAAACAGGCATCATGTGTAAGTTGATCTTCTATGTCACTCACACTTGGGGGCACCTTGTCTCATCGACATATCACTCTTGCATTACATTTCCTATCCTATCCTCTATCCATTACATACCTATCCTGTCTCATCCATCCATCCAAACTTCCTTTCCTCTATTCTTTGGTCTTGATAAAGATTGGGGGCACAATGTTGACAACTATTTTAGATGTCTCTTGACATACCTTATCCCTCCATACCATGCAGATCATTCATCCTCCTATCGTCATTAGCATTGTCATGAACAATCCTATGTATTCTACCTACAATGGGGCACGTTATTCTTATGCAACATAGCCCTTGGAGATCACATCCTTGGTTCCTTCTACCTACCTGTTCCATTCACCTATACATCTACCTATCCGTGGTGGTTCCTTGTCATAAGTCTTATCTGATCCATGTCGGTTCCATATCCGATCCATATCTGTTCCATATCTGATCCATATCGTGTCTTATCTGATCCATATCGGTTCCATATCTGATCCATATCTTAGGTCCATTAGGGTTCTTGTCGAACTACATTGCCTCTGCATCATCACGTAGGCAAGGCCATTTGCAATGCGCCCCCGAGGCTCTACTTCCCTATCCATCTTATATCTTGTTTTCTATCCTCTAGTCCATCCATGGTCCAAGCCCCGAACTATGCTGCCTCTGCGTTGTCACGTAGGCAAGGCCATTATCAATGTGCCCCCAAGGCTCCACTTTCCCCTTCGTTCCATGTCTAGTCCTCTTATCCATCTGAGTCTGCTCCACTTTCCATCCATCACATGTCTTGTCGTCTGTCCCTCTATCTGTCCATGTCTGCACCTTTCTTTAGACAGACAAGAGAAACAAAGCACGCTTCCCAAAACAACAACAATCATGACATAAAACATCAACCTGTCCAAGGCAAAACAAAGCACCATACCGAAATACTCAAGCTAAATCTCATATCAATTATGGAAAAAAGACACATCTAAATGCATGAATGTTTTGTGTTGGTCAGATTCAGAGTCTTGATTTATGCTATCATGCCTTTCTATGCTACTCGAGGATGCCAAAAGCTAGAGATGCTATGATGGGGGCATGATTATTTTCTTTGTCTGTTGCTTGTGGATTAAACTCTAGTAATGTGATGACTTCTGTCTAATGACATGATCAGCAAAAGATCATCGAGGACTTTGAGGTCTAAACATGAAAAGGGGCAATCCTTGTCTGTTAAAATGCAAGAAGTACTCAGGTCATCTAGATTCAATTTTGGCTAGATGCTTGTATTAACTTGCTAAATCAAAAATCCATGTAAGTAATACTCAGGTCATCTCAGTTCAATTATACCTAGTATTTTCTTACAACATAATAAAGCCCAATGATGAAATCACTTCAAAATACTTGCTATCTCAAGATGACAAATATCCATATCCATATCCAATCACATCTCATATCCATACCGTATCAAATTGCGTCCCATATCTATATCCATATCCATATCCATACCATACCCAATTGCAAGTCTATCCTTAATCCATGTCAATCAAGTCAAGTCAATCTTGTCAAATGATCCAATCATAATCATTGGTCTTGTTCCTTGTCTGGTCGTAAACCAACTCGATCAGTTAATCAATCAATGGTCTTATACAGGATGTTGCATTGTCGAAATCAGACCCAAAGTCTTACACGACATGCTTCATTTCCTAAAACCAGACACTATCCTTCATGTTGCTCTAGGGATATATCATTTCCCGCAATAACAACACTGTCGTATCAATGTCCCCCATTATTCTCCACCAAATTGAATTCTTAATTCAATGTCCCCCATTATTCTCCACCAAATTGAATTCTTAATTCAATGTCCCCCATTATCCTCCACCATGGATTCTTAATCCATTTGTCATAATCCATTATCCTCCACCATGGATTCTTAATCCAATTGTCATAAGCCATTATCCTCCACTTTGAATTCTTAATTCAATTGTCATACCTCACTATCCTCCACTCTAAATTTTTAATTCATCCATTATGAATTAAAGATTCACAATTAATGAGGGCCATTGATCTCATCAATTGATCCTCACCCTCCATTGCATTTTTAGAGGATCTATAAATAGAACCCTCTTCTAGGCCAATAAGGGGGACTTCTTCTGGCATCCTTACTATGCCCAAATTCCTCCAAGGAATCATCTTCTTCTTCTCTTCTTCTCTTCTCCATACTGTTGTAATGCAGGAATCATATAACTAGCCATTTCCCCCTTGTCATCTTGAGGAATCGAAGCAAGGAAGGAAGCTCCCTGAGGGCCAACCTTCATCAGTCAAGATCGAGAGAGAATAGGCGACCAATGGAATCCACAGGGTAACAAGGTTGTAAGTTTCATGCTTTAATTCATCTATGCTTGTTATTCGCACATTCTATTGTTGATTGGGTTAATTATCTTAATAGATTTATCTCATTTTCCCATTCACAAGTATATTATTATTTTATATAGTTAAATTTTAGAAGTTTCAATAAATTATTGTAATTTATTCATTCTTGGTTTAATTTGTAAATATTATTTGTTGCACATTTTGTAAACAAAATGATAAAATTGTTTCTAGAAATAGTTACTTCATAATTAGGTATCAGATCCTCTCAAATCCTTAGATTACTAAATTTTGAAAATCTTTATATGATGTAATTTGTGTGATAGTTCAAAGGTTCACAGTCACCATTACTCTTAACATAATAAAAAATTAAAATGCTTGTTGTATTTTCATAAAACCATTTTCCAATTGTGAAGGTGTTTTACTCCTATATGGCATGTTAGGGTTTTATTATTCATGTTGAATATTTTTATGATTCCAATGCCTACTTTAGTTTAATTTGGTTGCCTTCCATAATATGATCCCTTATCACAATTGCCTTATCATGGTGTGGGTTGTCTTAGTGCAGGCATGTCTACTTGTGTCATAGGTCCCTTTACTGTGATAAAGGAGATTTGAATGATAGATTCAGCATAAAAACTTTTCAATCTATCATTGATTTGTTCTCATGTTGACAACTTTTATGCACTTGTAACCATTGATAAAGAAGATTTGAACTTAAATCATCTTTTGTGCACCCTAATTAGGGTTGACTTAGTTTACACGGTGAGGGGAATTTGAACTAGGATCACAACTCTTATGAATGCAACAATAACTTTTTCAATTCTTGTTGCCTAACAAGTTTTATGAAGTATAATTTTGTAGATCCATACCACTCCAATACAAAATGTGACTCTTAAAGATAGTGGTGCGGCTTGTAATAAGAAGCTTCTAAATTAACTATCAGTACCTTATCCGTCTGTATTCCCCATATAATTATTTCACTTCAGTAGGAAAATTCTTGACATGTTAAATTATATTGTTACCTAAAGCTAGCAGAGTCTTGTCAAGAATATTGCACGGGACGGTGTATATGCACATTGAACTATATATACTTTGAGATCTTTGGATTGAATATGCACCTCTCACATTAAGAATTTTGTGCAACATTTTTTGAAATCCAATGGAATTTTCTTGGAAAGTGGTCCATCTTCTATAGTAACCTTGAATTTCATTGAAACTTTGTATTTTCTCTTATTCACTTTCTATGAAACTTTGAGAATACCGAGTGTTGAACACACCAAGATACTGAGAGGGGGGTGAATTAGTATCTAAGCAATCTTCAATTTTAACAACTTCAACTTATCTAGAGTAGATTAAAACTTAAGCATCACAATATTAACATAAGCATGAAAGATTAACACATTGCACATCAACACATAACACTAGATATATGTGGAAAACCCATGGTGAGGATTAACTCACAATATATGAAGCTCAAATAACAACTTTGTTTTATGGCTACAACCCAAGGAAGCTACTACTTCTTGAATTGAGAACACACTTACAAATGATTACAGTATGACAATCCTTCGACTATCTGAAAACTGACATTTGAATTCACACCTTTGATGATTGCAATTCTACTTCTTCACACTTTCTTCTAATAATCAGATCAGCTAGGCACACTCTACACTTTATCACTATCACAAATATGTCTTCAAGATGAATCAGGACAACATCTACAACTTCTGCTCTTTCTCCTTTAGTCACACATCAAAATGTATTCATTCTACTCCTTATCTTGTATGCAAGCCTTATCAATAACTTTTCAATCACACCTCGCCTCACTCAATTTGATTTACAATTTATACAAGATATTACATTGATTATAGAAGGTAGGTCCTAAACAAAACCACATGTTACACCAGCAAAAGACCCATGCCTTACGAACACCAACACTTGCTTAACTAGGTCCAAAACATCCTTCACATCTTCAAACACCATGGAATTACATCCGTACACTCCACTTATTTGGAAATAGGACAACTTTAAGCAACGCATATGAAGAATTGAAGCAAAACAAACACAGCAACTTGAAAGAAATAAGAAAGATCTTCATGAAACTCTTCTAGATGAGTCCATATGACTCATACAGCATCTCCAAACACTCATTTACCTCCACACATCAAAGATTTCTGTCATACAACTTCAACCATGAACTCTGGGAACAATAAGCCATTTGGAACACACTGCAACATGTTGTCATTTGAAAAACTAAGTTGTGAACCACCAAGAACCTTGAAACTGCAAGGAATCATGTAATACACATCCATAATCATGTCTTAAAAACTACAAGGGCAATCATTCATTTCTGGAGGAATGTGGAGCATTCCAACAGGCCTTAAACACTAGCTTACTCTGGCAGAACATATGTTGGTACTCTATCATGCATAATTTTCACAGACGAAGGACAAATGATCTAAAAACTTGGAATTATCACCTTCACTACACCTTGAATATATTTCCATAACCGCATGCCCAAATCTACATATGTGGAGGAATGCAGAGCATTCCATTGTCCTACATAGAACACCTTCACAGAAACAACACTGTCTTCAAACTGTCAACAGAAAAACACTCTTTTGGTAATCCAATCATCATGAAACTTGGAACATGCATGCTTTAGGCCATCAATAGCGTTAGTAACACATCTAGTCATCTTTGTCCTTCTAATGCCCATATTAATATTACTTCATACTCAACTCTGCACTTATGATGGCATGACATCCAACCATGAACTTCAACAATCCACATTATATTCAACATGACATCTAGCCATGAACTATATCCTTTCTACTAGATGGGGCATGACATCCAACCACGAACTAGGTCTTCTTTTCACATGACATCCAACCATGCACACCATCACACCACCATGATAGTGTTGACATCAATGACAACCCTAGGAACCATATGTATAACAATCTCCCCCTTTGGCATTGATGGCAACACATACCTACACATTTCTCCCCCTTTGACATCATGGACAAAGGGTGTCTACTACCTACTCATTAGTGACCACATCCTTGCATATTCTTTCTTAGGGCATAACTTCTTATAGAAAATAGACTCTCCCTATCATCAGCAACCACTACCTGCTCCCCCTGAGAGGTAGCCACCATCAGTCCAGGAATAAGATATAACATGAACTCCCCCTTGGTAGATGTACCACTATGCATCTAGCAAGAAGGAGGGGCAATTACCCCTAACCTCTATTGGAGATCCTCAAAACTATCCTTGGTAAGAGCCTTTGTGAAAATATTTGCCATCTGATCCATTGTTGGAACATATTCCAACTTCACTTCCTCATCTGCAACCTTCTCCCTCAAAAAGTGATACATGATTGCTATATGCTTGGTTCTAGAATGCATCACTAGATTCTTGGAAATATTGATAGCACTTGTATTGTCACACAAGATAGGAATAGGCTCATCATACAATAACTTGATATCCTTTAGGGTTTGCTTCATCCACAACACTTGTGTACAACACGATGTCATTGCAATGTACTCTACCTTTGCAATAGATAAGGATACTAAATCTTGTTGATATGCCCTAGACAATTGAGAGGGGGGGTGAATCAGTTGTCTCAAAAAACTTAAACACTTCTTCAATTAAACATCAATCACATAGCCACAATTATTATGATTTAACAATGAATGCATGAAATCAGAAACTTAACCATAGATACAACATCAAACACAAGAGACACCAGATTTTGTGTGGAAAACCCCAAGGTGGGGAAAAACCACAGAGGATTAGCTCTCAATATATATGTTGTAATCTTGAAATAATGATGTTCAGGCTTGGTCACTCCACAGGCCTAACATACTGGCTCACTGCAATGAAGAACAACTAGGTCTAGCAGGCTCACTACCTCAACCCTAAACCTAGCAAGATTACAATAAGGGTTGTTAAACCCTAAGGGCTATTAAACCCTATTGGTGGCTCACTGCCAGACTCACTACCATGATCAACACCTTTTTATGTCTATGATTGAAGTACAATAATTCTTCTGCTCTGTTCTACCTCTACTCTGCTCTACTTCTTCCCATCTCTGCCTCTTCTCTGCTCTACCTTTTGGAACTTTCTTGTTATCTTTCCATTTTCGCTCAAGGACACCTTTTCCACAACTCAACTACAAGTATTTATACACTTCAACAACCTTGGAATGATCATCAAGCTTAGCTTTACAATCATCAACCATTGGAGCAATTTCTAAGGTTGGCATTACCAGCATTTACAAAATAGGTCCTGATCTATGACAACATTATACAAAGAATATGAAGTAAATATGTATGAAAATCACACCATGCCTTAGCTAGGACTCAAACACAATCTTCCATGCTTCTACAATCTTCCAGAGATCTCTGCAATCACTAGGATTAACCAGGTTGGCCAAAATTGGTTACACGTTACACTATCTAGGAACAATCTTCAAACATGATCTCAAATCCTTAATGCGGACCAATATCAAGATAGGAACATGATTACGAGACACCCACAAGCATGTTATAATCATCAGGAGCAATTGTACGAACCTTAACCACTTTATCCATAGGAATCTTCTCACAGGAACACATGAACTTCACTATCTTCAACTGACATGAAAGAAAGATAGCTTGCGGACCACCAAAACATGAACCACTATATTTGTAGGCACTTATCATAATCCCAGACTTCTCTTTAGAACTATAGAGCAAAATACTTTATTGCAAAGGAATGTAGAGCATAATACTTTCTCCCTATCCCAACTGAGGTTAGAGAAAAAGTAGGTTTTACTCTGGTGAATGCAACTCTCTCAATTCTTCACCCTGGAGGCTCAAACTCAAGATTTAGCATCTTCAGACATCCCTTTAAATAAATTCCAATCTGCAAACCAAGATCTTTATCCAACAGGAGATGTAGAGTAGTTTACTGGACTATTCTTCAGTATACAACTCTCTGTCTATACTGTACTTCACTGTAACTCACTTGATTCTTCCAGAGAAGCCAATTTTCTCAATATCCTAACACACAAGGATTCTAAACAAGTAATAGAATAGAACATAGTTGACACCAATGACAACAAAGATATGTTGACATCAATGACAACACCGATTAAGCACATACTTACAACAATCTCCCCATTTGTTATTGATGGCAACATATGATGTGAAAAACTGCAACAGCCATCAAGACAAGATTCTCCCCCTTTCTCTTTACACACCTGTACTCTTTCTTTCTGCAAGATTCTCCTCCTTTCTCTTTACACATCTGTACTCTTTGTCTATCTAAGTTTTTCACATGACTTCTCTCCCCCTTTGACATCAATGGAAAAGGCACATACTTGCACTTCTTATGCTCTGATTCAATCTCTCTTCTAAACTCTCTGACTACTCCCCCTAAGAAGTATCCCTAAAAGGCATCAATCCAAATCTCTGAGGACCTCTAGACTAATGCACTATTGTGCATCTTAGTTTAGAGCAGGAGGGGTGATAACCCCTAACTTTTCTTTGAGATACTCAAAGGTATCCTTAGGTAGAGGCTTGGTGAAGATGTCTGTAATCTGATCTTTGGTAGAAACATACTCCAACTTGACTTCATTCTCTATCACCTTTTCTCTTAGAAAATTATACCTAATGGATATGTGCTTTATCCTTGAATGCATTATTGGATTCTTTGATATGTTTATGGCACTTATGTTGTCACAAAAGATTGCGATTGGATCCTCATACACAACTCTGATGTCCTTCAAAGTCTACTTCATCCATAACACTTAAGTACATAACTGCATGCTACTGCAATGTATTCTGCTTCTACAGTAGACAGGGATATTGAATCCTATTTCTTGCTCAACCAAGATACTAATCTTTTTCCCAAGAAGAATGCACCTCCACTTCCACTTTTTTTATCATCCACATCTCCGGCCCAATTTGCATCAGTATATGCACTAAGAATAAAGTTGTTGTCCTTAGGGTACCACAAACCATAATCCAGTATACCTTTCAAATACCTTAGAATTCTCTTGACTGCCATCACATGTGATTCCTTGGGTTCTACTTAAAATCTTGCCACAAGACATACTGCATGCATTATGTCAGGTCTGGTTTGAGTCAGATAAAGTAATACTCCAATCATAGATCTATACTTTTTCTAGTCCACCATGGGTGAGTTATCATCTTTGCTTAACTTACAACCAGTTATCATAGGTGTGCAAACTAGTTTATAGTATTCCATCCCAAATTTTTTAACAACTCTTTCACATACTTAGACTAAGAAATGAAGATACCTTTACTAATTGACTTATTTTCAGACCTAAAAAGAAGTTCATCTCTCCAAACATGGACATTTCAAATTCACTTTACATTTCTCAGGCAAAAACTAAGCACATACCTTCATTGCCTCCAAAAATAATATTAACAAAGACTGCAATAATTAGGATTTGTTCATCATTGATTTTGAAGTATAGACTATTGTCTATAGTACCTTTACTGAACCCTATCTATATCATATACTTGTCCAACCATGCATACCAAGCCCTGGGGGCTTGTTTTAATCCATATAAAGCTTTCTTCAATCTGCATACCATGTCACCCTAATCTCATGACTGAAACCCTTCCGGTTGTTCAATATAGACTTCTTCTTCCAATTCTCCATTTAAGAAGGCAGACTTTACATCCATTTGATAAACCTTGAAATCTTTGTAGGCTGTAAAGGCCAAAAACATCCTTATTGCTTCAATCCTTGCCACTAGAGAAAAAGTTTCTTCAAAGTCTATTCCTTCAACTTGAGTGTATCCTTTGCATACCAACCTTGCTTTGTTTCTTACCACTTCACCATTCTCATTCATTTTGTTTTTGAAGACCCACTTTGTGCTAATAACATTCTTATTTGCTAGTCTGGGAACAAGATCCCAAGTCTGATTCTTCTCTATCTGCATCAATTCCTCTTCCATAGCCTTTGCCCAATTCTCATCTTTCCAAGCCTCATCCATAGATTTAGGTTCAATCTTAGAAATCAGATAGAAATTTACCTATTCCTCTACAGCTTTTCTTTTGGTTAAGATCCCTTTGCTCTTATCTCCTATGATTTGATCTTCAGAATGATTGAGTCTTTCATACCTTAGAGTTTTGGTAGCACTCACTGGAGCTTATTCTTCTTCATCTGAGTTGTCTTCATGTTGCACCACTTCTGAAACATCTGGTTCATCTGATTCATATCCACCTGATTCTGAAGACCTTTCCTTACATTCATCAACTCCAACATTTGCACATTCAATGATCTTATTTAGCCTCTTATTAAAGCACTGGTAAGCCTTGCTCTTAGTGGAGTAACCAAGGAAGATTCCTTCATCACATCTAGCATCAAACTTGCCTAAATCTTCTTCTCTTTTGATATAACATTTGCTACCAAAAAAATTGAAATATTTCACAGTAGGAACTTTACCATGCCACAATTCCTAGGGAGTCTTAGAATTGTTACCTTTTACTTGGACTTTGTTTAGAATATATATAGTGGTATGAATTGCCTCTCTCCAATATGCTTCCAAAAGATTAGTTTCTATCATCATGGTTCTAGCAGCTTCTTGAACTATTCTATTTTTCCTTTCATCAACTCCATTTTGCTGTGGAGTTCTAGGTGCAGATAGCTATCTCTTTATTCCATATTTTTCATAAAATAAATTGAATTCATTTGATGTGAACTCTCCTCCTCTATCTGAGCTCAAGCATCTCATTTTCAACCATTACCTTAAATGCCTTGAACTTATCAAGAGCTTCATCTTTTTCTTTCAAAAAGGTGACCCAAGTCATTCTAGAATAATCATCAATAAGAAACATGAAATACATGTCTCCTTGCAAACTTCTTACTCTGGTAGGTCCACACAAATATGTATACACTAGCTCAAGTAGTCCTCCAACTAATTGGTCCTTGCTTTTGAAACTTGTTCTTGTTTGTTTCCCAAATTGACACTCCTTGCAAATAGGATTAGTAGACTTCACAAGATTAGGTAGATCTCTAATAGCCTGTGTAGTACTTATCTTCATAATGTTATCAAAATTTATGTGACACAACCTTCTATGCCATAACCAACTCTCATCAGTCTGAGCCAACAAGAAATAGTTATCAGTTCCTTTCAGGTGATAGATGTGACCTCTAGTCTTCTTATTAGTTGTAATGACTGTTTCGGAGCTTTCCCTGATCTTGCATCCATTGTCCTTGAAGCTTAAATCATAGCCCTTGTCACACATCTAACCCACACTCAAGAGATTGTTCTTTAATCCTTTCACATACAAGACATCTTTAGTATTATGCTTGCCATCAAAAGAGATAGATCCTTTTCCACAAATCTTACCAGTTGTATCATCTCTAAACCTAACCAATCTAGGTCCACCATCATATCTTTCCAAAATCACAAACTTACTTTTCTCACCAGTCATGTGGTGAGAGTAGCCACTATCAATAACCCATTCATCCTTGTCGTTAATGACCTGAGTAGCCAAAGCACTTTCCACTAGATTTTCTTCCTTCACCCAGCTAGCAAAATTAGTAGACACGGGATCTTCCTTAATAGTAATAAACAAGCATTCATTTCTAGAAGAACTAGCATTATTTGGTTCACCATTATCTGATAGTCCTTCATTATTATAAAAATCTTCAACATAATAACACTTCTTTTAGGTCCTAGGCCTATTCTCATATCTTTTTCTATTCCTTTCAATTCTTTTAGGACATATGGAAGCAAAATGACCTACTTTACCACAAGAAAAACATTTGAAAGGTAATTTGTCTTTATACTTACTAGATCCTCTTTACAGTCTATCCAAAAGTTGGCTTCAATTTCATCAAATTCATCATCAGATTCTACCTTATACTTTTTTTATTTGGAAGTTCTTCCAAGAGTACTGGCTTTGAAGGTTGTCTCAACCTTCAGCAAAGCATCACCAAACTCTCTCATTTCAAAGGCAGTAAGCTTACCAAGTAGTTGATCCCTATCAACTTCTTTTACTTGCATGAATTCTCTAATTGTAGCCACCTTGTGACAGTAGGACTTGGGCAGAGATCTGAGAATTTTCCTTATCGTCGAGAGTTCCCCCCATGGATTTTATCCCTGTGACAATTTCATCAACTCTTTGCATAAAGGCTGATACATTTTCATCTTTATTCATTTTCAAACTTTCATATTTCACTTTCAGACTTTGTAGCTTGGATTCCTTCACAGAATCATCTCCTTCATACAGAGTTTTCAACTTTTCCCATACCTCATTTGTAGTTTCAAGATCCAACTTTTGTCAATATTGAGTTAGTTAATGAGCTTAGTAGAGCATCTTTTCCATTGACATCAGTCTCATAATCTTTGAATTCATCTTCAGTCATCAGACCATTTGGACGCATGGTGTATTTTATTTCTACATATTTCCATACTTTGTCGCCAAGACAAAGAAGATGGCTTTTCATCCGCACCTTCCAAAGAGCATAATTTGTTCCATGAAAATGTAGTGCTTCCTTCTTGTAAAACATTTTGGATCTTCCTCAAGCTATTAAACTTTCTTCTGAGGAACTTGGTTCTGATACCAATTGTTGATATTCCCTAGACAATTGAAAGGGGGGGTGAATTAGTTGTCTCAAAAAACTTAAACACTTCTACAATTAAATAGTAATCACTTATCCACAATTATTATGATTTCACAATGAATGCATGAAATCAGAAACTTAACCATAGATACAACATCAAACACAAGAGACACTAGATTTTATGTGGAAAACCCCAAGGTGGGTAAAAACCATGGAGAGTATTATCTCTCAATATATATATTACAATCTTGAAAGAATGATGTTCAGGATTGGTCACTCCATGGGCCTAACATATTGGCTCACTGCCATGACAAACAACTAGGTCTAGCAGGCTCACTGCCTCAACCCTAAACCTAGCAAGATTAAAATAAAGGGTTGTTAAACCCTACTAGCGGCTCACTTCTAGACTCACTGCCACGATCAACACCTTTTTATGTCTGTGATTGAAGTACAATAATTCCTCTGCTCCACTCTGCCTCTACTGTGCTCTGCCTCTTGTCAACTCTACCTCTTCTCTGCTTTGCCTTTTTAACCTTTCTTATTATCTTTCCATTTTCTCTCAAGGACACCTTTTTCACAACTCAACTAAAAGTATTTATACACTTCAACAACCTTGGAATGATCATCAAGTTCAGCATTACAATCATCAACCATTGGAGCAATCTCCAAGGTCAGCATTACCAGCATTTACAAAATAGGTCCTGACCTATAACAATATTATACAAAGAATATGAAGTAAAGATGTATGTGGATCATGCCATGCCTTAGCTAGGACTCAAACAAAATCTTCCACACTTCATCATGCTTCCACAATCTTCCAAAGATCTCTGCAATCACTGGGATTAACCAGGTTGGCCAAAACTATTTACACGTTACACTATTTGGGAACAATCTTCAAACACGATCTCAAATCCTTAACGTAGACCAATATCAAGATAGGAACATGATTAGGAGACACCCACAAGAACATAAGTACTTGTCCAACCTAGCATACCAAGCTCTAGGTGCTTTCTTGAGACCATACAGAGCCTTCATGAGTCTACACATCATGTCTAGATCTCTTGATATCTGGAAACCATCTGGTTGTTCAATATAAACCTCTTCATCTATATCACCATTTAGAAATGATGACTTAACATCCATATAATATACCTTTAAATTCTTATGAGTAGTAAGAGCAAGGAACATTTGGATTCCCTTCATCCTTGCCACCAGAGAAAAAGTCTCCTCAAAATCAATACCTTCAACTTGTGTGTATCCTTTGCATACCAATCTTGCTTTGTTCCTCATAACTTCACCTTCTTCATTTAGTTTGTTCTGGAACACACACTTTGTTCCTATGACATTCTTATTTCCTAGTTTAGGAACCAATTCCCATGTCTGATTCTTCTTAATCTGATCCAATTCTTCTTCCATGGCCTTTATCTATCCATTATCTTTGCTAGAATTAGCAAAGTTTTTGGGTTCCACCTTTGATAACAAATACAAATTTACTTGCTCATGTGTCTTAGCAAGCCTTCTCCTTGTCTGCACATCTTCATCCTTATCTCCAATGATCTAATCTATTGAGTGGTTCTTCTGAACATACTTTGCTGGAGTCTTAGGCATCTGCTCTAGTTCTTGTTCCTTTTCTTCTTTCACTTCTTCTTCATCTTCAATGCATGCAAAGATATCAAATTCAGAGTCCTCTGATTCATGTGAGATTTGATATAGATCTTCATCTACCTTGACATTTGTGCTTTCATTCATTTTTCCCAACCTCTTGTTGTAGCATCTATAAGCCTTGCTTCTGGTTGAGTAACCAATAAATATTCCTTCATCACTTCTTGAATCAAACTTTCCTAAGTCTTCTTCATCTCTTTTGATATAGCACTTGCTTCTAAAGATCTTGAAGTATCTAACTATGGGAGGTCTTCCATACCATAATTCATAAGGGGTATTAGTGTTGTTGAAACTTAGTTGCACTCTGTTAATTAGATAGATAGCAATGTGAACTGTATCCTTCCAATATATATTACATAGATATGCATCTTTCAACATTGCCCTCGATATCTCATGCACATTCCTATTCTTTCTTTCCACTACCCCATTTTGCTGAGGGGTCCTAGGAGCTAACAAATGTCTCCTAATACCATGATCTTCACAAAAATTTTCAAACTCATTTGAAGTAAACTCACATCCTCTATCAGATCTCAAACATTTGATCTTGGCATCTACTTCATTCTCAACCATAGCTTTGAACACTTTAAATTTATCAAGGGCATCTAATTTTTTTCTTAAGAAAGTAACCCAAGTCATTCTAGAATAATCATCAATGAGCAACATAAAGTACCACTCACCTTGTTGACTCTTTACTCTTGTAGGGCCACATAGATCAGTGTGAATCAACTCCAATGGTTTTGAAGAAGAATACTCCTTTCTTTTGAAATTTGTCTTTGTCTTCTTTCCCATTTGACATTCCCTACATACTGTATTTGTAGGCTTGATTATCTTAGGCATGTCTCTTAATGCATGAGTAGAACTAATCTTCACCATATTATCAAAATTGGTGTGTCCCATTCTCTTGTGTCATAGCCAACACTCACTGGATTGAGCCAACAAACATGTTCTTCCATTTACCTTCTTTAGATGATAGATATCACCATATGTCTTGATACCTTCTGTAACTAGTTTTTTAGACCTTGCCTTCCTAATTTCATAACCCTTGGCATGAAAGGTTAGATTATTCCCCTTGCTACACATCTGATTGCCACTAAGAAGATTGTGTTTTAGCCCTTTGACATAGAGGACATCATCAATCCCGTTCTTCCCATCAATAGTTATAGCACCTTTTCCATATATCTATGCTAACTCATCACCACCAAACTTGACAGTATCACCATCCCACTTCTCAAGGTTGATAAACTTATCCTTGTCACCAATCATATGATTTGAGCATCCACTATCAATTATCCAATCATTAGTTTCTTCTCTTACATGAAAGGCAGTCCATACAACCATTGATATTTTGTTTTATTTGGTCAATTTGCAAGGCATTAGTCTTCTCACATTTTCCAGCATCATCCTTTTTGTCACCAACACTCAAAGCCATAAAAAATGTTTCATCACTTGACTCATCATGATCCTCATCTTCTGAGGAATAACTGCTCTCTATGGAATACATACTTTTCAACTTATCTCTCTTGTTACTACCCCTTGATTCCTTAAAAGGACATTTGGAAGAAAAGTGACCAACCTTTCCACAATTGAAACATTTGAATGGTAACTTACCTTTGTATTTCCCAGTGCCTTTCTTCAATCTTCTCACAAAATTTACTTCAACTGCATTAGAGCTCTCATCTTCATCATCAACTTCTTCCTTTGTCTTCATACTGGCTTTGAGATCATCTTCTTTCTTTGGAGCATCACTACCAAACTGTCTAAAGGCAGTAAGGGAACCAAACAATTTGTCTATAGTGTAAATATCCAAGTTTGTATTCTCCTCAATGGCAGATACCTTATGACTATAAGATTTGGGAAGAGATCTTAGAATCTTTTTCACAATCTCATCTTCTTTCACTTCTCCACCAAGACGTGTGATGCCATTGACCACTTAATTCACCTAGAGCATATATCCAACAATGTCTTCATCCTCTGACATTTTTAGGTTCTCAAATCTTCTCTTGAAGATTTACATCATGGCTTGCTTTCCTTTCTTATCTCCTTCATAAATGGTTTCAAGTTTTACCAATACTTCTTGAATAGAATTGCAACTCATTACCTTTGAAAGTTCTAAATCAGCTAACCCACTCATAATAGAAAAATTTGCCTAAGCATTGTTATCATACAACTTGACTTCATCTACATCTGTAGGAATAGCAGCAGGAACTTTGTAACCAGACTTGACAAAGTCCCAAACACCACACCCTAGATAATTAATATAGGCTTCCATCCTTAGCTTCCAAAAAGCATAGTTTGTTCCATCAAACTTGGGTATTTTGTTGGATCCATTTTGTGCCATCCCAAACCTTCCTCAAGTGGTTAAGCTTCCTTCAGAGGAATTTAGCTCTGATACCAATTGTTGAACACACTAAGATACTAAGAAGGGGGGTGAATTAGTATCTAAACTATCTTCAATTTTAACAACTTCAACTTATCTGGAGCAGATAAAAATTTAAGTATCATAGTATTAACATAAGCATGAAATATTAACACAATGCACATCAACACATAACACTAGATATACGTGGAAAACCCAAGAAGGGAAAAATCATGGTAAGGATTAACTCACAATATATGAAGCCCAAATAACAACTTTGTTTTAGGGCTACAACCCAAGGAAGCTACTACTCCCTGAAAACATTGATTTAGGGTCACTCCCAAGGAAGCTACTACTCCTTGAAGACTTTGTTTTAGGGTCACTCCCAAGGAAGCTACTACTCCTTGAAGACTTTGTTTTAGGGTCACTCCCAAGGAAGCTACTACTCCCTGAATTGAGAACACACTTACAAAAGATTATAGTATGACAATCCTTCTACTGTCTAAAAACTGACATTGAAATTCACACCTTTGATGATTGCAATTCTGCCTCTTCACACTTTCTTCTAATGATTAGATTAGCTAGGAGAACTCTACACTTTATCATTGTCACAAATATGTCTTCAAGATGAACCAGGATAGCATCTACAACTTCTACTCTTTCTCCTCCAGTCACACATCAAAATGTATTCATTCTTCTCCTTATCTTGCATGTGAGCCTTATCAATCACTTTGCAATCACACCTCACCTCACTCAATTTGATTCACAATTTATACAAGATATTACATTGATTACACTACTTGTCAGCCAGATACAACATGAAAAATACATTTACAAGTTGGCCAGACAACACACAACATTAAATGTGTAGAAGATAGGTCCTAAACAAAACCACACATTACACCAATAGAAGACCCATGACTTGTAGACACCAACACTTGCTTAACCAGGTCCAGAACATCCTTCACAGCTTTAAACACCAAGGAAATACATCCGTACACTCCACTCATTTGGAAATAGGACATCTTTAATAAAAACATATGAAGACTTGAAGCAAAATGGCCACAGCAAATTGAAAACCTTATGTGGTACTATAAACAAGAAAGATCTTCATAAAAATCTTCTAGATGAGTCCACATGACTCATACAACATCTCCAAACATTCCTTTACCTCCACTCATCAAAGATTTGTGCCACGTAACTTCAACCATGAACTCTGGGAACAATAAGCCATCTAGAACACACTGTAACATGTTGTCATTTGAAAAACTAAGTTGCAGACCATCAAGAACCTTGAAACTCCAAGGAATCATGTAATACACATCCATAAACATGTCCTCAAAACTACAAGGGAAATCATTCATTTCTAAAGGAATGTGGAGCATTTCAACAGGCCTTCAACACTAGCTTACTCTGCCAAAACACATGTTAGTACTCTATCATGCATAACTTTCATAGTGGAAGGACAAATGATCTAAAAATATGGAATTATCACCTTCACTATACCTTAAATATATTTCCAAAAATGCATGGCCAAATCTGTAAATGCAGAGGAATGCAGAGCATTCCATTGTCCTACATAGAACACCTTCACAGAAATAACATTGTCTTCAAACTGTCAATAGAAAAACACTCTTTCGGTAATCCAATCATTATGAAACTTAGAACATACATGCTTCAGAACATCAGTAACATCAGCAACACATCTGATCATCTTTGTACTTATAATTCCCATATTAATATTGCTTCATACTCAACTTTGCACTAATCAGGGCATGACATCCAACCATGAACTATATTTTCTCTGCTAGATGGGGCATGACATCCAACCATGAACTACATCTTCTTTGCACATGACATCCAACTATGAACACCATCACACCACCATAATAGTGTTGACATCAATGACAACCCTAGGAACCATATGTGTAACATCGAGTGCATTATAAGGTAATTGAGTTCACCTCCTATTGTGTTAGATTTAATGTTTTGTAAACTTATTTATCAGGTTAGGGAGATAATGTTGCGGAAGGCATATATTTTGGATTTATCATGTTAATGGATCATACTAAATATTACACTCTTCTATTTTTGAAGAAGAGATCCCAATACATTCCATAAGAAAATTCTAATATTTTTAAATCTTAGTTTTGTTTACTAATTATTTGATACTACCTTAGTAAACTTCCTGATGTGCTTTTGTGTATGAGAATCCTAAAATAAGTAATACAATACTAAAACTGCCTTTATTATACATTAAAACTTGGATTTTTTATTTTTTTCTGTTAAAGCTTTAGTATTTTTTTTGTTAGTTTTTGTGTTAGTGTAGGAATTCAAGACCTTGATTTTTATTTTTACCATTGATTTTTATTTTACCATTATTTTTTTATTTTTACTGATATAACAAAATAAAACATCAAGACTTGAACTTGAGACCTCTCATATTCTAGGTAAGAATCTTACCACTAGCCTATAATTTTATTTTGTGATTTAAACTAAGAACAAAAAAAGAAAAACTAGTAATATTTATTGGCTAAGTCCTTAAAACAAACATTCACAAGAGAGTTATACATTTTAGTGAAAATTGACCAAAACATTGCTTGTCTAAATAGGAATACATAAGGAACAACTTGACGTCAATCACATTCTAATCGAAATTATTTTTATTGAACATAGATTGACCTATAACAATGACATCTGAAAATGACAAAACATCTTACAAGGCCCTAGAGAGAACCAGTCAGGGTTTGTTAAATGAAGTCACTGAACCAGTAGCTCAAGTCAAACAACTTAAGCAAGAATCCATAGAATGAAACAAACAAAAAGAGATAGAAAATTCAAAAAGCAAGCAAAGTTCCTGATCAACCCATAGGAGAAAGGAAAAACATAAATCAAAAAGCAAGGGATGACAAGAATCATCTAAAGAAAGTATGACTTCTAAATCAAGCAGTTTTGACACCTCTGAATCTAAATTCTCAAAGAACACATCAAGTAAACAGACACAACGAGATTTAGATAATTTCGCTTGCAAAATCAATTTACCTAGATATAGTGGTGATACTGGTATAGGAGAGGAAGCTGGGCAATGGTTGACCAACCTAGAAAGATATTTTGACCTACAAAACACCAATAGCTATGCTAGAACAAGGATTGCCACCTATCAATTAAAAAATAGTGCATTAAATTGGTGGCAAGATATTGTCTGATCTTTGAAACTACGAGCTGACAAAATAAAATGGTCACAATTTAAACAATTATTCCAAAAGAAATGCCTTTCTAATTACTTTCTATAAGAAAAGAAGAATGAATTCTTTGAATTAAAATAAAGACTTCAAACCGTAAATAGATACAAAAAAAACTTTTGAAAGACTTAACAGGTTTATACCATTCATTGAAAGATAGGACCATGTGGTTAGATTTATCAATGGATTAAGGCATGAATACCAAGCTTAGGTATGACGTGGTATTTTAGTAGATGAAGCCACACAAATCATTGAAAAAATTGCAATTTATCATTAAATTTCAAAGCAAAAAGGAAAAATCGCAAAAGAAATAGGGAGGGATCATACAAGAAAACATTCAAACAAGGTAGAAACTATTCCAATCAAAACATAATTCAATGTCAATCTACAAAAATGATCACTCCTTAGAAGCAAAAATCTATCCGACCTAAGATACAATGTTGGACATGTGGTGAGAACCATTTTCAATGATATTGTCCTCGCAAATGAAAACAACATCAACACAATAATAATAATGCAACTACTACTTCACAACCTAGCATGATAATTTATGCAGCTATAGATATAGGTACCGTACATTTCCAACCTTCTCTAATTGAAATTAAGAGTTCTATAAATGGTTGCCCCATTGCTTTTCTAGTTGATTTAGGAAGTAGTCATAACTTTATTTCTCCTAAAGTTGTTTCTAAATCAAGAAAATTGCATCAAAGTTGATTGAACCTTTAGGTGTTGAAATGGCTGATGGGAGGATAGTTAAACAAATTGGTGAAATTATTGAAAACCTAGAATTTGAGTTAGATAACTTTGTAACACATGATCATTTTCATATATTAAATCTTGGAAAGTATGATGATATCTTAGGTATGAGTTGGTTAGAAAGAAATAATGCCCTCCTTGCTTGTGAAAACAAACAAGTTTCTTAAATTTTAACATAAGGACATGTCGTATTTTATAGGGGGAGAAAAGATCTCTCTACATTAAAACTATTTCACCCATGCAACTCAAGCATAGTGCAAGAAAGAATTGTAAAATCTTTTGTGCTATGTTATTCCAAATAGGTGATAAATTTAAACTAGACAATAATATTTGTAATGTTGGAAAATGACCCCTTGGGGGCTTTTCCCTCATAAGGTTTAGCTCCCAGGTCTTTAGCATGCATTTAGGACATCTTAGTTCATATTTTGACATCCCGATGGAATGAGACTTAGGTTCCATGGTAAATTGGACCCAGGTGGACCCCTTGAGCTGCACCCTGCCCAAAATGGGTGGGGAGGACTTGGGCGCCCGCACCCTAATCCTGCCCTATTTTAGGGTAGCCCTAATTTCTGGGTGTTGGTTTGTGACTGTTATTTGGTCCTTTTTCTGACATGGTAATTTTTTTTTTAAAATCTTGGCGAGAGTGCTTGTAGTTGCATATATAAGCATGTTTAAGCATTCATTTGTAAACTAGATTTCAATTAGATGATCATTGTAAACGTTAGGCATTCTCAGGGTGATTCAAGGCTTTCATTGTGTTACAAGAGCAGACTTGTGTGTTTTGTGTGTTGATATTTACATATTTGAGCATCAATTTCCTCATGGCATGAAGAGTATCTTCCTCCCATGAGAGCTTCACTACAAGGTGACATAATATCATGTTTTCATCATTGATTCCTTCAGTTTTTGCCTCTGCCTCACAAGGGCATGCACTCTTTATCGAACAACGATGTTCAGAGACTTGAGTATCCTCCAAGGCTTGACTAAGGCAAGCCTCTAAACACCACAACCCCCCAACCAAATCTTGTGATTGCAAGTTACACATGTTGCATTTGGAAAAAGTGAAGTTGTAGGAAGAATTGGCAGGTATCAAGGATTTGGGATCTGAAGAAAAGCAGGACACAGGAGCACTTCCAGGACTTGGGCACTCACTCTAGTGTCCTCCGCATCTAAGTTTTAGGAAACATAAGTTATAGGGTTGATCAGTGTCGAAAGGAGGTCTAGATCCCACGAAGAAACTGGTACCTTGAACTTAGGTGCCCACTTCAGTGTCCCCAACTATTCTGCTTCGGAGCCCCAAAAATAGGTACTCTATGATTTGGTATTTTACTCCTATATGCAAGAGCTTTTTCTATTATTCGTCAATTTGTTACTGTATTTGCATAATTAGGGTTTTAATGGTCAATTGAGGATAGGAGAAGGAAAATTGATAATTAAATTCCCTAATCCAAGTTTCCCTACATCTCACAAGTGACCTAGGGTATGAAAGTGCTCACCACTCGACCCTAGATCCTTGAATATATAGTGGAGAGGAGGATTTAAACATCTAAAATCTAGAACATTAATAAATCCAATTTTCCCCTATACATTTTGGTGAACCCATGCTTTTGGACTTAAATTGTAACTTGCTAAGTTGTGTCTTCAAATTTGGATTTCATTCATTCATTCATATAGTCATTCATTTTATTGTATTGAGAAAAATTCAAAAAAAATGAAAAATTGGAAAAATTCAAAAAAAATTGCATTGTTTGGCTTACTAAATTGCATCAATTCTTCCTAAATTTTCCTAATTCATGATTTTTGCATCGATATGATATAAACTACAGAAAAATCCAAAAATTCAGAAATTTGCATTGCATTTTCATTATTAATTTGTTAGGTTTTTGTAGAAATTTTGACAATTTTCATATAACCTAGTAATTCCAAAATCTAGGGTTAGTAGGCAAAATATTTTTTTTCAGATTTTTCTACTGATTTTAGAGGCTCATTCAAATTAAAATTTTTCTATAGTCTTGTATTTTAGTGTAAATTTGTATTTAGATTTAAAATATTTACATTTTTGCATAGAAAATTTCAACAAAAACTATCAATTTTGATGCATTTTCATTAAATTTGCTTGGCATTTTGCATGTTCAATCTTGAAAATTATTTGAAGATCTAATATTATTTAATTTAAATCATAAATCATACTTCAAAACATTCACATAGCATTTTGTCCCAAGATCTCAAACCTATGGCTTCAAAAACAACGATTTTCACTAAATTTGGCCTTATCGACTTTATAAACTTGCACCATAGGTGTGTTGTGAAAGGTATTTTGGAATTATTTTATTGTTATTAGGGTAATAATTTTCTACTCCTCATAAAAATATTCACAACACCCTTTTAACGGGCTCTTGTAGTGAAAATTTGGTGAAAAACTACACATTTTGACTATTTTTGCCCTTGGGTTTGACCTAGTTTGCACTCCAAGTGTGTTGTGATCAATTTTATGGATTGAGGTGACTGATATTATTGATATTATTTTCTATGCCTCCTGAAATTCATTACAACACCCCTCTTGCTAGGTCTTGGAGTTGAGAAACCATGAAAAATAGTCTATTTTTGCTATATTTTCAATAGGGTTTTACCTTAAGTGGTTATAAAAGAGTGTTATGTTGGATATTTTGGTACCAAGTGGATTTTATTACTGATATTAATATTTTTCCATCATCATTTTCCTCACAACACCCTTTGTTATGCTCTCTGGCATTGAGTTTTGGTGAAAAAAGTGTCTGTTTTGACATATTTTCACTATATTTTGACTTGGCATTATTTTGGATTTGCATCAAGAGTGTGTTGGGAAGGAACATATTTCTATTTTGGACTGATATCAGACATATAACTTGCTTCCCTTGACTGAAATCCTTATACCACCCTTTAGTTCATTCATTGGCATTGAAAACGTATCAAAAAATCAAGCATTTTAGGCTATTTTTGCTCTTATCTTTTGCACCACTTTTGAAAAGCTTTCAAAATCTGATTTGGAATTGATTTGAGCATATAAACATGGCCTTTAATCACAAAAACAACAATAGGTTCCCTCCTATACCTTACATGAAAAGAAAAGCACCTGAACCTGAAATTGTGTTTACACAACATGATAGAACAACTGGAGACAAGGAAGGACCTCTTTACATCACTGTGAAAATAATGGGAAATCCCGTGAATGGAACTCTTATTGACCCTAATTATAGGACTAATGTTGCCACTAAATATTTCCTCTTTTCACATCAACTAATGCAAGGTTCTTATGACCTCTCGAGCATGATGATTAAGACACATAAGGGAACATTTATCAAGCCTTTGGGTAAGATATCATTGTTAGTAACATTATCCAAAAAACATGTCAAACAATGGTTTGATGTTGTCCCTATATCTAACCTCTTTCACATTAAATTGGGACATCCTTGGCTAAAAGAAATGCAAGCTATTCCTTCAACAATACACCATTGTCTGAAATTCCCTGTGGATGGCCGTATAACCACCGTCCCTCGTAACAAGTATAAACCTTTGGTTCAAAAAACACATTACAAGTTAAATTACTTTTGGGATAAAAATGAGATGTCTAGTTCTTCTATACATGAAATGACAAAAGAGAAACAACCCACATGTGAAGAGACCTTTAGACCGAAAGGACAAGGTCCCTATGCTGAGGTTCCTCCCCCAAAATCCTTACGAGGATCAGGAGGTCATTGTCAACAACAAAATATTCCACCGCGACAAATGAGGTTTGATCTTGGTGCTTCATCTTCTAATTTGCAAAAATCTATGAAAGAGCAAGGCCCTGTCTTACAAGAGATAAGTGGTCAAAGAAAGAGAAATCAAAAAGCAAGAGAAAGAAGAAAAAGAAGATAGGAATATGCTATAAACCTTGCCTCTCAACAAGAAAACATTGATCCCAACATTCAACCAAACAATAATGATCCTAATGATGAACAACATGATGAGAAAAACATGAATTTAGCTATGATACCTTATGTCCCACTTTCCTCCAACATTAGAGAGTGGTAAGATGATGACGATTATTTGCTTATAGACAACCTCTAGCCCAGCAGGGATCCTACAGGTAAGTATCTCTAACTCTTTATCTCTCTCATGATGTGCTTTCCCCATGATGTCTTATGTGTTGTTTAGGCCTCTTGGTTGACCTTGGATTCTCTCGTAAGGTTTAGGATACCAGGAGACCGCCTCTATTGTGACCTTCTTCTATTTGTATCATCATTCTTCTATATTGCCTCTCTCTCTAATTTCATTGTTGTGTTTTGTGTCTTGCGAACATAGCATCATGGTTGGTGACTTGGGGGCACCCTCCTACATGACTATCCTGAAGACACTTGTTTCTCCTCTCTTATTTATTGTTTCCCTTCCTCTAGTGTTCCCATCTAGCAGGCGGATGATGACAAAAATTTATACTGATGCAGACCTAGTGTCCCTATCGAGAGCAGTCAAAAAATGGACTTAGTTCCTAATATGACAATGGGGTTGTATATCTTATCTGAAGCTGAGCTAGTGGAAGCACTCGTGCTTTCTATGTAGTGAATTTTATGATGTTTCTATCACATTTACAACCCTTAACAATACTATTGCTCTGTGCACCTGTGTTTGCTTTTGAATCTAGCCTTGGCGGTACTTGATTTGGAGAGCTTTGTGATATAGCCCTATGGTTATCCTCGAACTCTGAATTCATTATTTAACCTTGGCTCTTTGTGTGGTTAATCATATGCACTAATGTTGTTTATCATGATGTTGTAGACACTAACATGTTTCTTGCAAGGATGTGTTTGTGGGAACATTGGGCAATCATAAAGTACATGTCACCTCTGGATGGGCTTTGCGAAAGTCGGTGTTCCCTTGTGTGTTTTCTTCCTACCTTAATGTGCTTGATATCGATAACTAATATCAACCACCTTAAGGTGGGGGCATATATAAGTTAAGCTGTCTATTATAGATGTTAGCAATGTGTTTGACCTCAGATGCAAAGACTTGCACCCTAGAGTAGTGCATTGTGCATCCTGAGTTTGTTTGCAATCAATCAATCAATCATGTAAGCCCTCTGCAGAGGCGGGATATTAAGCATATCTTTTTTCTTAAGCCCTTTGCGAAGGCAGGGATGGTGTATTCTTAGAGAAGATTACATCATCCTGTCATTTTCAAAAGTCCTCTGCAGAGGCAGGGAGCGGTTTTGTGACTAACTCAACCCTTAAGCGTGTCTTTAGTGATTGTTGTGGTGAAGCCCTATCGTCAGTGTCTTCTTGTAATGTGCCTGAGATGGTGTTGGACCTAGAAATAGGTACACTCCATCACTTGTTTGCCGTGTTTTCTCCATGTCTTCAAGTGTGTGTGTTTTGGTGTGCTTATTTTGTGTGGCGTGTTTGTTGCCCCATATGTAGAGACCAGTGCCCTCAAGTAGTGCTTCCTGCATTTTTAGAGGTTTTGCGTGTCTTGCATGTGTGTTTCTCCATATATATAGAGACCTATGCCCTAGAGTAGTGCATCCTGTATTATGGGAGGTTTGTTTACTTTCCAGTACTTGCATCTATATTTCATATATATGAGAAAAATAAAAGAAAAGATATCATTTATGTCTTCCATGCATTAATGTGTCTTCTATGCATTGACTATCTTCTCCATGTTCTATGTGACTGTAATTGTCTTCTCCATGTTTTGCGTGCATGTTACTGTCTTCTATGTGATTGGCATGTCTTCTCTGTGCTTGACGTATTTGTTATGTTTACTACCTTACTTTAATGCATGTATTGGCCTCGCATTTATACATACATTAAAGTGGGGGCTAAATGTAACATTAGAAAATGTCCCCTTAGGGGCTTTTCCCTCATAAGGTTTAGCTCCCAGGTCTTTAGCATGCATTTAGGACATCTTAGTTCATATTTTGACATCCCAATGGAATGAGACCTAGGTTCCATGGAAAATTGGACCTAGGTGGACCCCTTGAACTGTACTCTGCCTAATATGGGGTGGGAGGACTTGGGCACCCATGCCCTAGTCTTGCCCTATTTTGGGGCAGCCCTAATTTTCGGGTGTCAGTTTGTGACCGTTATTTGGTCCTTTTGCCGACACAGTAAGTTTTGATTTTTAAAATCTTGGTGGGAGTGCTTGTAGTTGCATATATAAGCATGTTTAAGCATTCATTTGTAAACTAGATTTCAATTAGATGATCATTGTAAACTTTAGGCATTCTCAAGGTGATTCAAGGCTTTCATTGTGTTGCAAGAGCAAACTTGTGTGTTTTGTGTGTTGATATTTGTAGATTTGAGCATCAATTTTGTCATGGCATGAAGAGTATCTTACTCCCATGAGAGCTTCACTACAAGGTGACATAATATCGTGTTTTCATCATTGATTCCTTTAGTTTTTTCCTCTACCTCACAAGGGCACACACTCTTTATCTAACAACGGTGTTCAGAGACTTAAGTGTCCTCTGGGGCTTGACTGAGGCAAACCTCTAAACACCACAAGCCCCAAACCAAATCTTGTGATTATAGGTTATAGGTGTCGCATTTGGGAAAAGTGAAGTTGCAAGAAGGATTGCCAAACATCAAGGATTCAGGATCTCAAGAAAAGTAGGACACATGAGCACTTCCAGAACTTGGGTGCTCGTTCTAGTGTCCTCCGCATCCGAGTTTCAAGAAACAAAAGTTATAGCGCTGATCAATGTCGGAAGGAGGTCCGGATCCCGTAAAGAAACTGGTGCCTTGGACTTGGGTGCCCGCTCCAATGTCCCTGACTATTCCGCTTTGGAGCCCCAAAAATAGGTACTCTGTGATTTGGTATTTTACTCCTGTCTGCAAGAGCTTTTTCCATTATTCATCAATTTGTTGCCATATTTGGATAATAGTGGTTTTAATGGTCAATTGAGCATAGGAGAAAGAAAATTGATAATTAAATTCCCTAATCCAAGTTTCCCTACATCTCACAAGTGACCTGGGGTATGATAGTGCTCACCACTCGACCCTAGATGCTTGAATGTATAGTGGAGAGGAGGATTTAAACATCTAAAATCTAGAACATTAATAAATCCAATTTTCCCCTAAACAATATTAAACTTGTAGTGCAAGAATTTAAAGATGTTTTCCCTAAGGAATTAGATAGTTTACCCCCTATGATTTGTAGAACATACAATTGATCTAGTTCCCGGGGAAGAACTTGTCTCCAAAGCTCCCTAACACCAGTCAATCCCTGAACTAACTGAACTAAAAATTCAATTAACATAGTTACTTAAGGAGGGAAAAATAAGACCAAGTGTCTCCCCTTGGGGTGCACTAGTATTATTTGTCAAAAATAAATATGGAACCATGAGGTTATGCATAGACTACCGATAACTCAATAAATTAACAATAAAAAATAAGTACCCTTTAGCTCAAATCGATGATCTTCTAGATCAGCTACATGGTGCCAAATGCTTTTCCAAAATTGATTTGTGATTAGGATATCATCAAATTCATATTAAGGAATCACACATTTCCAAAACTACCTTTCAAACATGATATGGCCATTATGAATTTGTGGTAATGCCTTTCAGTTTCACCAATGCACCTGCAACCTTTATGACTTTGATGCATGATGTTTTCCGACCATATAATCTTTTTTTTAGATGGTATCTTAATATATTCAAAGAATGAGGAAGAACATGAACAACACCTCAGGATGGTACTCGAAACCTTATGAAAACATGAACAATATCCCAGACTCAACAAGTGTGAATTCTTTAAATCTGAAATATCCTATTTAGGTCATGTTGTTTATAAAAAGGGTATTTCACCTAACCCTACTAAAATTAAGGCAATTCAAGAATGGCCTATTCCCAAAGATGCTCATGAAATCAAAAAAATTCTAGGATTATGTGGCTTTTACCATTGATTTGTTAGAAACTATTCCAAAATTGTTGCACCTTTGAACAATCTAACTAAGAAAGAACAAAATTATAAATGGACCCCTATATGTGATAAGGATTTTGAAACATTGAAAACATTGCTAACAACTACACGTATTTTTTGCATTCCAAATTTTAGTAAACCCTTTGATGTGATTATTGATGCATGTAGTATAGGTATAGGTGGTGTTCTAATGCAGAATAATCGAGTGGTATGTTATGAATCAAGAAAATTACTACCTACTGAAAGAAATTACCCTATCCATGATCTTGAATTATTAGGCATTATCCATGCTCTAAAGGTCTGGCGCCACTATTTGTTAGGAAACAAATTTATACTAAAAACTAACCATCGTAGTCTACAACATATTTTCACTCAGCCTCAACTTAATATGAGACAACGAAGATGGATGGAACTTCTAACTGAATCTGATTTCACCATCCAATATGTCCCAGGAAATGAAAACGTAGTGGCAGATGCTTTAATTCAAAAATAATTATGTGTTAATGCCTTGACACTGGAGAGAAGCCAATTTGAACAAGATATCAAATCCAAGTTACCTATCGATGATTATTTCCAACCCATTTATGAAGGTCTCCAAAATCAATCCCCTAATTTCTATTTAAAAGATCAACTAGAACATTATTTTCTAGGTAGCAATAGTCTCCTTTATTACAAAGGAAGATTATGTATTCCCAATATACCTGACCTTAAATCACAAATATTGAAGGATTCTCATGATATACCTATAGCAGGACACCCCGTATTCCAAAAAACCTATCTCTCAATCAAGAGAAACTAATTTTGGCCTCAAATGAAGTCTGAGATCCATACCTATGTCCAACAATGTTTAACTTGTTAAAAGGTAAAAGAAGAACAATGTAAACCCCCTAGACTCTTACAACCCTTGTCAATTCCAAATTGGAAATGGGATTCAATTAGCATGGACTTTATCACTAGTTTTCCTTGAACATGAAAGGGTCATTGATGCAGAGCATGGTGGAGATCTTCAAAGCAATCACAATTCAACCAGTCAAAAACAATCTTTCCACTTAGAAACCCCTAACTTGGTGTTTTCTCACAATTCCTTCAATCTTGTTTGTAGCACATCAAACAGTGAAATTTGGCCATAACTTTCAAAAGAAACTGTAAACCCACAAACAAATAATCATTAAAAATACCCTTTATTCTCTTCTTTAACATATCCAAAAAGGGGATAGGGTTGTTTTGTAACTACACCCTCTAAAATCTGCTGCTACGCTTCTCACAAGGCCTAATTAGGCTTGTTTAGCAAAGCAAAACATGGATATCTTATTCCCACACTACAAAACCCCATTCTTAGACCTTAAACACATCAATTTAGGTCTACATATTCATTTCTCATCATCTAAAATGGTTTCCTAACAATTCTTCAACAAAACCCTACCTCTAGGCATCAAAATTGCTCAAAAACAAAGGTTTTCCAGCCTAGGGCATCATCATATTTACACAAAATCTTTATCCCTACTCCTGGAGACACCACAAACATTTAGAACCATCTAAATCCTTGCATTTCACTAGGTTTCAAAAATTTTCAATGGTGTCAAGTGCTTTAAATCGCGTTTTTGCCACTCAAGTCCACAAACCCTAGGTTGACAGGCAATTTTTAGTAAAAATTCCATAACTTTCTCAAAATGTGATAAAAATTGATGAAACCAATTCCAAATGAAATAATATTAAGAGAACTATCAAACCCAATTGGTTGCACATCATTATCAGGCTGTACAGGTCCGTACTAGTCTCGGGAACAATGAAAAAATAGTCAAAATTTAGAAAAAAAAACATAATTTTCTTGCATTATTTGATCTCCAAACGTATTCCCACCCTTTCCTTGAAGTTTGTGAGGCATATTAAAACATATCTAACTAAATACCAACTGTTCCAATTGACTTTTTAACTACTTGACTATTGGGCTTCTACTTTTTTATTGCATTTTTGCAATTTTGCACTAACATGACAACTTTATCAAGATTTTACAATATAAGGAAGATTGTCCCCAAATGACCCTAATTACATTTCAAATGGTCTATTATGACCTTATTTCACCAAGTAAGACTCTAAACACCCAAAAACATGACATTAGACCTTATTTACAAAAATTGACATGGTGCCCCTACAACAGTCATGATGCTATCTTCGTAGTAGTAGATAGACTAACTAAATGACACATTTTCTATCCATCAAAATAAATTCTTCTACTTCTAACATTGATCATATTTTTATCAAAGAGATTGTTAGATTACATGGTTTTCCAAAGAACATTGTTTTAGATCGAGACCCTAGATTTACATCATCTTTTTGGAAATCTCTTATTTCTGAACTTGGTACTAATTTAAGTTTCAGTATTGCATATCATCCTAAATCTAATGGACAAACTAAACAAATTAGTAGACTCTTAGAAGATATGTTATGAATGTATACTATGGATAAACTTGAGTCATAGGAAGACTATTTGCACTTAGTTGAGTTTGCATACAATCAAGGTTATCATTCCACCATTAAGATGTCACCATTTGAAGTCATGTATGGTCAAAACTGTAATACACCTATCTCTTGGTCTGACCTTGTCCATAATATTTGGTATGAGAATAAAAACTTGTTAGAAATGGAAGCCATTATTAATAAAGCCAAACAAAACATGAAGGCTACCCAAGGCTGATATAAAAGTTGGGTTGATTCCAAAAGATCTATCCAACATTTTGATATTAGTGACCAAGTTTTTCTTAGATTCAAACCTAATAGGAGTTCATTAAAACTTGATAAATATTCTAAAATAGCTCCTCGTTATTGTGGACCCTTTGAAATTTTGAAAAAAATGTGATGTCACCTATAAACTTGCCTTAGCACCGCAATTACAAATCCATAATGTGTTACATGTGAGCTTACTTAAGAAATATGTGTATAGTGTTGATCATGTCATTAAGTGGAAAAGTATTTCTATTGAGCCTACATGTGAATTTAAAATTGAACCAGAGCTAAACATTGAAAAAAGGTCTAGAACCCTAAGAAATAGAATTATAGATGAAGTTGAAGTCAAATGGAGTCATTGTAGTATTGATAGTGCTACTTGGGAAAAAGTTGATTTTATTAAATCTCAATATCCACATTTACTTAACTAGAGTTGTTCTTTTTTTTCTTTTATTGGTGCAAAAATTCCTCATGCTATTGAGGGCAATAACTAAGTGTGACCATTTGAAACCACCTTTGGGTTATTATTTAAACCCAAAAAAATAATGTAATAGGGGACAATATATATATTTTTATTATTATTGTTGGAAAGATTGCGGAGGAGAAGATTGTGGTTTGTAGGCTATGAGCATTGGAGAAGGGGGCACACAAAATGTATTCTAACCTGGGGTACAACGTACAACCCAGGACGATCTTGGCTAGGGCTTGGTTCACACTTATGTTGAGCATTGTTCTTCTAGAACCAACACTTGTGTAAGAGCATGATAGCACATTATTTCCTCCTAGATTTCTCACAGGCCAGAAGAGGTCGAATCACTAATATTCTCCAAAGTAATTGTTAGGCACATCTATAGATTTTTATAAGATAAGTATACATTTTAAAGTTATATCATTATTTTGAGATTGGAATTAAGTATATTATTATTTTATATAGTTGAATTTCAAAAGTTTTAATTAATTATTGTAATTTATTCATTCTTGGTTTTATTTGTAAATATTATTTGCTACACATTTTGTAAACAAAACAATAATATTATTTTTGAAAATAGTTACTTCATACTTAACCAATGAGAGCATTGAGATAGGGACCATTCATAGCCCCTACCATAACTTTGTTGCCAACAATCCTTCCACTCACACCATCTCTATTTAAAAACTTTATCCTTCATATCTTCCATCCCTCGATTAGGACCAACAAAATCATAGAACATACAAAGTAAAAGCTTCAAATCCAATGTTAAAAGCATATGAAGCCAAAATTCAAGGAAAGCATATAAAATCTATATGGATCCTAAAATAAAGTGGATCAAGAAAGTTGAATGAAGCAAATTATTTGTCTACATCAAGCTGTCAATATTGAATGATGAACCTTGCATATAATCGATGCCTACCACCTTATAATTTGTACAAGAATGTTGGTCCTAATCACCATCCTAATCTCACATCCAAAATTCCTAATTCTAAACCCAAATTCCATAATCCACCATATCAAGTTTGGTGAGTCAAAACACATCAAACAAATCTACATTGTCAACCTCACTAGCCAAACCAAATCCATTGCAATCATCTAATTCCACATCCCAAATACCCCATCAAAATCCACAACCATGTATTAAATCAAAAAAACCCAACTCCTAAATCTATTGTGTTGTGGCAGTGACACTCACCATAAGGGCTATGATGGTACCTTATCAAGATACAAACATTTAGATAAGGCCAATTTAGTTATTAATAAGGATCATGACAACATCAAAAAATTGTATAAGAGTCCTTGCATTATGAGGAAGCAGTTAGTCCAGGAAATTTGCTATTGGAATGTTATGATAATGGCATCTACATCAACTAGATCCAATAGACAAGAACATGTAAATAATCTTTGAATGTTATCTATGTGACTTACACTTGGGGGAAAGTTGTCTCATCTTTCACCCCACCATCCTACCCATCCATTACATTTACATACCTATTCCATGGAACCAACCCATCCTCCCCTCGTACTTTGATCTTGATAACGATAGGGGCATAATTTTGAAAAATGCTTTGGATATCTCTTGATATACCTATTGTTTTTCAAACAATCTTATCACCCTATTGTTACAAGAATTGTCACACAAAGTCCTGAGCATAATACCTAGAGTGGGGCATGTTTATCCCTATGCAACATGGTCCTTGAAGATCACATCCTAAACCCCCTCCCTCCATCCATCATGTATTCATCATCCCATCCTATCCACTATCTCCAACCCTTTCATCCATCCATCCTCCATCCTTGTCCCTAAACTTGGTTTTACCTTGTCATTGGCATCCAAGAGAAAAGGATATCCATCCAATCCCATGCAACCATCCCATTCTTAAAAAACATAAAAAAAATCAAAACATACAAAATCCAAGAAATAAACCAAATGCAATCCATCTATAATCCATACCAATCTAGTCAAACAATCTAGCCAAATCATCCAAAAGAATACCTTGGTTTTGTTTCCAACCTTGTTGTCAACCTAATCAATCAATCACTTATCCAATCATCAACATCAAGATATGGCTTTCCTTCATCAACAAAATTATCTTAATCAATCATCAATCAATAAATCATTAGTTTTCAGCTTAGTAGGGGAAACATCTTTTTTGTCTTTGTGTGGTTTTGTGCATGCTTGCTTACTTGCTTGTGTGTGTGTTTATCATTTTATCTTTCATCTGCATCATCATTTTTCTATCTGCATTGAAGTCCTTATAACCTACCTACCACAATGATATCATGATCTTCCACATCATGGTGCTATATGACAGAGGGTTGCTTGTGACCTTATCCGTTGTCCCATCATAGTACCCAACAAGGTTGTCAAACACCTTGTGATGTGCTAGGGTATCCTTTTATGCATGAGACACATCGTCACCCTAGTCTTTATACCTTGGTGCATAATGTCTAGTGCTATATTAAAAATCTTGATTACTCACCTAATGCAACATAACTTATCAATCACCATTTTTATTTGTCCTTCCTTTTCCACATCCTTTTTGAGAGCCTACTCATGTTCTTCTAACCCACCTATCCTCTCGAGGGGGCATCCTAGTACCGTCATCCCACCTTTCCATTTTTCCTCTTCATTGCTCATCTAAGTGGTTAGGCATCCCCTTTTCATCCATATCCTATCTTCCTTGAAATGATGTTACTTCTTTTAGTCACAACATCATCTCAAAGAGGGGAAAAATGTAGACACCTAAAATTGACCTTTTCCTTCCGACATCACCTTGACACCATCTTGTGACACTTTCATCCTAGGACCCTTTCATTCCCCTTTTATTAGCCAATTAGTTAAATAAATTATCTTTATTTAGTTAATTAATCCATTTTATACATTTCCTAAATTAATTAAATAAATTGTATTTATTTAATTAATTTAGTCCATGCTTCCCTTTAGCCACATTAATTAAATACATTTTATTTATTTCTCCCACCTTATCCTATAATTAATTAAATAATTTAATTATTTAATTAACTATTTTTCACTTATTCTAATCCTTATACACTTTTACCTCATGAAAATAGGTCCTATCCTTCCCACATCCAAGATCATATAAATATCAAGTATCATCCAAGTCATTTTCACCTGGATCTAGAGCTAGAACGCCTAGCGATCACATGAATAATCAAGTACTATTATGATGCTAGTGTGAGTAATCAACATTAAATCAATATCAAATATCACTATCAAGCATCATTGGAGCATATCCACCATTCGTCATGGTGCAACAAGGACTATTGTAGTAACATTATTTTGTTATTTTTATTTGATTTCTATAGTCCTTTTCTCAATCTAAGGTTATGTAAGTGTGAAATAGGAGCTTTCATTGTGTATTATTTCAATTCTATAGTTCATATTTTCTACATCATATAGTGTTAAATATCCCCTTCATTCTCTCAACAATATGGAGGACACATCAACCGAGCTATACATTCCTTTAAGAGGTATTTTCATGATTTGAATTCAAGATTCATACTGTAAACTACCTCATAGTAAGTGATTTGTTCACAACTAGCTCACAATTCACCAAGGATTCCTCTACCCAACAATGCAATGTTGGAAGACTCACACCAAAGAATCTTCTATCCAACAACTCAATTCTAGAAGACCCAATTTAAATCTTCTCTTTTTAGTGATGAATAATGTCAATTATAATTACATTTAATACAATTTGATGTTCTTCCTCAATGTTCACAAACCATGCTCTAATACCATCTAACATAGTACTAGGTTGCAGGGTCCAATTGAGGACTATCTAGTCATGCAACAATATGTAAGCACACACAAATGCACCATAAGTATAGCTTTTAAACACAATGCATAGTGGAATAACATAAATAATCACAAAATGCTAATTTATTGATTTAGAAACAAAGAAGCTTCAATAAGCTTGTAACATGCTAGGCCTTGGCTATTTAATTACCAAAAATATCATGTACTTGTCTTTCAGAATGTAGGAACTCAAACATGTGCCTAATATTTTATTCTTGTTTTGGCTTTGACTAGAATTTTCCTCTAATTTTATTGCTAATTTATCACTTCATATCTATCTTGTGTGTTGATTGTTCTCAAATGATATCAGACTATTCCTTATATAGGTGGATGTAAAATGATATGTACCTCATGAAAATATATTACATTAACTTAGGGGAATTAAATAAGGATCAATGGTAATCATTAGCTAGCCTAGAAATTGGGTGGATAACCTTTTGTAGCATGTAATTCCAATGGTAACATGCAAATTTATCCTCAATGATGCACCTCCATCTCAAAACCTTTCAAATGGATGTGGTTTTGAACATGACCTTTCCTATGACCCAGATTCAAATGAGGAATCTTAAAAGTTGGTTCATGATTCAAAATCCTATTACAAGTCATAAACAAGATTTTGTTATACAATGCATAGCCTAATTCATGTCCTCAAAATGACAAATATAGATGTGGTGATCAAATCTTCATGTAACTTGAATGCAATATGTGCAATGCTCTAAAATTCTTGTGTTACAAATTGCAACTCCAGTCATGCAATTGAGAAGAAATGCAACATGAAATACTAATTGTTGTGCATGTAGTGAGATATATGAAACTTCAATAAACAAATGTAAATGTAGTGAGATGTGATGCCCCAAACTTGTTTCACTCTATTGAAAAATAACTAAGAAATAATTAAAATACCTACATAAGAAATAAATTAAAAAAAATAGTTTTGATGATACATGACTACTTTTCACTGGGGATGTTCCTACATTACTAGGTATAGTGGGAGTAGTAAAATTAGTGGGTATGTCACATTGAAGAAATAATTTAGGGGGGGGATGGAAAGGGAAGTACACAATGTGAGGGGACAATGGTAGGAAAATATATTGCAATGGAAGGAGGGGAGATAGTAGATGTATTAATCAAAGAACTAGGGGTGGCAAGATTATGACCAATAACTTGAAGTACTTCAATATAAATGGATTTTTAATGAGTAAATTATGCATTGCCTCAACAACTTGTGTGGGATACTCAATAGAGCCTAGACTAGCAATTTTGTTTGCAAAATCTTTTTGAGCCAAATTTCCCTCATAACCATAATCTTCTTTTTCATGTTCAACATAAGAAGAACAATTGTATGGATAGTAAATTAGAAGACATGTCACTTTTAGTAAATTGGGCCATTTGGGGATTTAAACATCTAATTCCTTTCATGGGGAGACAAGGTGGATGAGATTTTGGCATGCAAGTAACTCAACAAACTAGAAGATAAAATCATGTGGAATGACCTAAGGGATGATATAAATAAGAATAATTCTAAGTCAACAATCACATCTAAAACATGTATAAAAAGTAACCGTAAAGACCAAAGAAAGGGTGGCTAGGGTATGATAAAGATAAGATCAAGACATGCAACCAAAACTCTCAAAAGAAGTAGAGAAATAAAAGAACTATAACATCGAAAAATATCCCCTTGGGGGCTTTTCCCTCATAAGGTTTAGCTCCCGGGTCTTTAGAGTGCATTTAGGACATTTTAGTTCATATTTTAGCATCCCGATGGAATGAGACCTAAGTCCCATGGCAAATAGGATCTAGGTGGACCCCTTGAGCTGTACCCTACTCAAAATAGGGGGGGAGGACTTGGGCACCCGTGCCCTAGTCCTGCCCTATTTTGGGGCAGCCCCAATTTCCAGGTGTCGGTTTATGACCGTTAGGTGGTTATTTTGTCGACACGGTAAAGTTTGATTTTTAAAATCTTGGCCGGAGTGCTTATAGATGCATATATAAGCATGTTTAGGCATTCATTTGTAAACTAGATGATTACTAGCAAGCTATTGTGTTCTCAAGGTGATTCAAGGCTTTCTATTTTGTTGCAAGAGCAAACTTGTATGTATTGTGTCTTGATATTTGTAGATTTGAGCATTAATCTCCTCATGGCATGAAGAGCATCTTCCTCCATGAGAGCTTCACTACAAGGTGACATATGATTGTGTTTTTATCATTGATTCCTTTAGTTTTTGGCCTCTACCTCACAAGGGCACACCCTCTTTATCTGACAACGGTGTTCAGAGACTTAAGTGTCCTCTAAGGTTTGACTAAGGAAAACCTCTAAACACCACAACCCCCAAACCAAATCTTGTGATTGTAGGTTACAGGTGTCACATTTGGAAAAAGTGGAGTTGTAGGAAGGCTTGTCAAACATCAGGGATTCAGGATTTGAAGAAAAGTCAAACAAAGGAGCACTTCCAGGACTTGGGTGCTCACTCCAGTGTCCTCCGTAGACAGATTCTAGAAAATAGAAGTTACACGGCTGATCAGTGTCCGAAGAAGGTCCAAATTCCCTAAAAAGTAGGTACCTTGGACTTGGGCGCCCACTCCAATGTCCCTGACTATTCTACTTTGGAACCCCAAAAATAGGGATTCTGTAATTTGGCATTTTACTCCCATCTGTAAGAGCTTTTTCGGTAATTCATTAATTTGTTGTCATATTTGCATAATTGGGGTTTTAATGGTCAATTAAGCATAGGAGAAGGAAAAATTGATAATTAATTCCCTAATCCAAGCTTCCCCTTATTTGCAAGTGACCTATGGTATGATAGTGCTTGCCACTCGACCCTAGATCCTTTAATATTAGGGTGAAAGGAGGATTCAAACATCTAAAGAATAAAAGATTAAAAAAATCCAATTTTACCCTAAACAAGAACATATAAGGGGACAATCAAGTCCCAGGAGAATTTAATATGAAGGATAAGTAATCAAAAAAATCAAACCTAAAATCCTAATGAAGGAGAAGAAAACCCTAAGGGAAAATTGTAGGTCATGTAAGAAAATGTTTCACCAAATAATGTGACGATATTATCACATCCTCAAAAATTTATCTAGGCTAATCCATATATATACATTTAATTGATCATATATTAACCTAGATAAAAGAGTTGGGGCATTTCATTACCATAAATATGCCTTGATTTTATATTTTATCAATGTCTATGATAAAGATCTCTGATTCTATTTAAATTCAATTATTTTTCTCATGTTTATATTTGTGCCTATAAATTTGACCTCTATAAGTGGAGACTAGATCTTCTACACAAGCCTAATCTAATGTGTACATATCTAATTTGATGGAATTTGGCTTGATTGTATTTTCTCACCTTGATCATGATATGACTTGATGTAACTTGGGCAAGTAGTGTTTATAAACACCTTTAAGAAACTTGTCAGTTTGCAAGGTTTGTGTTCTCTTAGGTTAGGCTAATAGATGGATGAACTTTACATCTTTGAGAAAAAGGATTGAGGACAATAGACAATTATGTAATGGGCCTATGATGAAGTGATCTCTAATATAATCGCAACTTAATTAATTTTATTCTCCAAGTAGAAGTGCTCAATAGTAAATCACCTAGGATGTCCTCACATGCTTTTCAAATGAGTGAATGAATGTCCTTAGATGTGACAACCAAGCACACAAATCAACAAATCACATGCTAAGTTAGCTCATAATGGCTAGTGAAGTGGCTAACAATAAACAAATTGAAATTTTGAATTTTAAAAGTGTAGGGTTCATATCCATTACTACAAATATCTACTTGTTCAAGATGACAAATCACAATCCAATCTAGGGTGGTGAAAAACATGTTTAGGGATGAAGAATACAAATTAGGGGATTACTGATAAAGGGGATTACGATGTGGAATGTCATTAGCCAATTTTGCACACAATTGTGCTACTTGTAAGCTAATTATTGTATTTATGACACACTAATAAAAGTAGGCCCAAAACATAAAGGAAAAGGCCCTGGGTATGTAATTTTCACCATTACACATATACTTGAATACTAGTTTATAATTTAGGAAAATGGTGCCAATGGCATTCTAGGGTGATTTGAAACAAGTAAGCTATTGTGTTGGGGTTCTAGTAGCATTGGAATTAGCAACTATGGATAACATTGTGCATAAAATATTACTCAATCTTTTAAGGAAAGAATGAAAATGAGAATAGTGTTTGAATAATGGGTTGCAATTAGATGAATATATCATTTCAATGTTTCAACTCAAAGGTACCTAGTCGAGTCACTTTCCTACTAGTAATTTCATAATTTAAAAGCTTCCTAAAGAAATTAGGACATTCAATTCTCGACACTAGGATTATATGTTAACATTGTGCATGAGTAGAGCCTCTATGATAGACTCTTAGAAACCATATAAATTTGCTATTATTAAACATCATCTAATTCAATAGTCAAAACCAAAATTTGGCCAATAAAAATAAGATCACTATTTTCCACTTTTTAGTGTCAATGACATGTAAAATTTCTATTCTCTATTTGGTTATTAAACCAAATGATGTTTAAGTAGACCTATATAAATGAAGTGTTAGGACAAAATTGATTAAACTTGACTTTGTCATAAATACATTCAATGATTTAGAAGTAGATTACAATTTGTGAACTATGACAATAACATTTAGACACCCACTTAATGAATTTAAAAGAAAAAATAACTATTGTGGATGTGTCACAATCATCATTAAAGTGCTTGTTACTTAACAAATCCATCCACCTACATTAAATAACAATAATATTTAGACACCCACATTTTATAGATAATCATTAAAATTTTTCTTACTCCAAATTCACCCACCCTTATTAAATAGATTACAATTTGCTAACTATGACAATGACATTAGACACCCATTTAATAAATTAAAAATATTTAAACATATAAATATATCACAATAATCCTTGAAGTGTTTGTTCCTCAACAAACTCTATCTCCCAATAAGAGTGGCTTGCGCAACAATACAAATGACCACAATTTGAGATAAATTAAAAAACAGTTGAGTGGTCGCCATATATACATCATCTTTGAGGAAACTCCATCATATAGCTTCTTTTTTAAATATTAAAAATTTATCATAATTTATAATATCCTAATTTTAAAGAGCAAAGTGGTCCTAAGTTTTAATAACGTCCCTTTAAAAATACCGACATGATCAAAATCAATATTATCATTTAAAATTTTTTGAAAATATATTTTTTAATATTTTGGTTTGTTTTGTATTTTATATCTTTATGAATTAGTATTTATATATATTATTTTGTATAAAGAAGTATATTAGTAAATAATTTTACTTTTCAATAATAATGTAATAAATTATACAAACTATGCCCAAAATTTTAAAAAGTTTATTCAAAATAAATCATTTACTTTAACTTTTACTTCAAAGTTATTAAATGGATAAGTCTAACTATTGTGACAGCAAAGTGGCAAAAATTGTTAACAAATATTATTATTGAGGGGACATATCAAAATAATAAAAACTAAGACATAGCTCAAATATATTTGGAAAAATAAAAATAAAACTATTAAATAACTACTATTAAGTAAATAAAAATAACTCTTTAAATAAATAAAATAATTTTAAAAATAACTCTTTTAAGAAAATAGAATAACTTGAAGTAAATAAACATTGTTTTTATACTATAGTATAATATTATTTAAACTATATGAAAAAAAAATGTTGGATGAAATTAAGCCTCAAAATTTTATTTTAAATTAACACTTAGGGTAACTAAAATAAACTCATTATATGAGTATGCCATGATGTTCTTGGCATTGTTTTGACAGTTTTTTGATAGTTTATTTCTCCTTCTGTAGTGCTCTAGTGATGCTTATTATTTGTAAAATTGCATTGTTTCAATACAAAAAAAACTAAAATAAACTCATTATTATAACAACTCACTACACACACAAATCTCTATATTATAAATATATAAACCTCTATATGTATGTATATAAAACCCTCTTTATATTATATATCCTTGAACCCTTCTCTCTATATACAAACTTCCTCTCTCTATACACAAGTTTATGTATATACAAACCCCCTTCTCTATATATAATCATCTATGAATATATATAGATCTACATAACAAGCTATACAATAAAATAAAATAAAATAATTCTTAATTAAATAAAACAAATTAATATTTTTTTGATCCATACAAAACAAATTAATATTAATACAATATATAAAAGTACATTTCTATATTCTCATTTGCTCTTCTCTCTATATTTATTATTATGTAAACATATATACACTTTAATATATGTATTATTGGAGAATGGTATCTCTGGACGTCTTTTACATAGAGTTTCTAAAGATAGGTATGCTAGTTTACATTTACAAAAGAATAATTAAAATAATAAATGGGGTCTTTTCCAAAAGTAAAATAAAATACCTATCAATGGGCCCTTGATGTAGTGGTGAAGTTGAATAGTTCTGAATAGTAGGGATTAAGTCTTGTTAAATATTAATTATTTGACATGTAAATGACTATCAAATTTAAGTTAAGGAGTTTTTATGTATAAATCATGACATGAGACTCCTTACTATTAGTGTAGAATAGGCAATACTATATTTTTTTATTAGTGTAGAATGGGCAATATTATATTTTAAAAAATGGGCAAAATGATATTATATTTTAAAATTTAGTTAAGGAAATAGTGTTTTTAGTGATTCTGGTGAAAGAGACATTCCTCAATCCTTAACTAGCTAAAGAGGTATCAACTTAGACTCGTACTCTTGCTACCAAGGAGTTGTAAAAAAATGATTTAAAATAATTAAAAAACTGAACACATATAAAAATATTTCAAACCAACACAAATATGAGATAGGAAACAAACAACCAAATTACTAAATAACATGAATTATAAACCTAACCCAAAAAACATGGAGTAATCATCAAAATTACCCTAACGATAAAAAAAAACTTAAACCCTTATAAATTGACTCCCTACCTATAATAACGTCTTCGTTAATAATGAAAGCACCATTTACAATATCCATTATGATGTTATCTTCTTTCCATGTATAAGATGTAATTAAAAATTATATTGTGAACATTATCTCAATGGTAATTACATTTGTAATATATGTGTAGAATAATTGAATATATAAAGACAAACCGCCTAAAATTTCGGCATGGTTAGTGACTGCCTTAAATTCTTCTTGTGTGACAATACAACTGCCCTTGCCGTGTAAATATCGCGTGGTTTTGAAAGCTACAACCGGCCAAATCCTTTTCCCTTGAGAATATTCTCGTTGCAATTTACATTGTTTTCACATCTATGAAGATTAGCATTTATAAATTTTATTAGAATGGGAGTACTCTTCATTTCATATGTAAAACTTTTGCATTAGTCGACAAATTATATTTTTTTATTTTTGTTATGACTAGAGTTTGTAGTGTTTACAAAAAAAATTGATTGGCCATGAGACTTTACCTCTTATTCCTCTTGTTATGCAAGCAATGAATGCAACGGTGACTTTAGCCCATACCTAAAATCAAATCAGTTGAATGTCCCCATAGATAAAAGATTAAATCAATTTGATATTTGGGCAGGCAAAATCAAATAAAATGATTTGTAGTAGATTGAATGGGCATGTCAATAATAAAATAAAAAGGCAAAATCAAATAAAATGATCCATAATAGATTGATGAGCATGTTAATAATAAAATAAAATAAAAATCAGCACCACCATATACAAAAGTCAAAAAATATTTATGACAAATAGTGACTAACCTTATCACAATAAAATCAATTAAAACCATTACTAAAAACATATATGAAATGAAATGAAATAGAAGTCAATAGAATATTTATGACAAACAATTAGACACCTTATCAAAAACAGTATACCTTCATAAAAATATATTTACATTGGTTTTATTGGTCATTTCAATAGTTCCTCCTACAAAGAAGAGGTTATTTGTCCATCATGAATTTGTCCAGGCAGAGAGGATGCTCGTAAAAGTTGTGGTGGAATTTGGTTGTGTTTACTCAATCACCCTGCGAATGCTCCAACATTTCAAGGTAGAGTACTACTATTATCATTCTATTTTTTTTTATTCAATTAGGCCTTGCATGTAAGGAAAGGTTTTAAGGGAATACTTGACTCTCTTCTAGTATTATACAACCTAGTCTCTTGAGTCCTAAATACTTGACTATAAGCATTATCAGATCCCGCATTGGATCTTTCACTATCATATGTTATAATGGTGTTGGTTCCTCTAGCCTGAACCTAGCTACAGATATGTGAGATTGTTGCTCTCTTGTTCTGATCTAATTTCATCTTCAACCACATGCATCATATAGGGGTCCTCCTCTCACAGTGCTCTTTGTACTTATGCTTAATTCTTTTGGTTTGAGAGTTTTACCACTCTAAGTTTTACCCTCTTGCTATGATATCGGTCATATATGTATTTTTTCAATTATATATACATGACATAAAGAACAAACTTGTCTCTGTGCAATGGCTTTCATTAGACTTCAAATTCTTGTGCTTTACTTAAAACTCCATTGTCTGTGCACTACTACCCCATAGTGTTGTAAAATTTTGTTGAGGATTGAGCTCCAATACACTTAAATGCCAGAGCGAGCTCCACCCAAGAATCCTAGAGTGTGGACATTTGCACCATCGAAGACATATCAAATTTTAGGACACTCTAGTGAATATGTGTCTTCAATCATTACCCTTTGCAATAAGAAGTTTCAAATTGTTGATAACCTCAAAGCAACCTCTATCATTTTCTTGATAATTGTACTTATACGTACTCTAAGATATACCAATCCCACACCTTGCTAATTTGAAACTCTCTGAATTGGAAATATATCTCATTCCACAAAGCTCATTCTTTTCATATACTATTTTTGCTAAATCGTGAATGTCAATGGATCTTCAGCAGCAACTGAAGTACAAGTGTAATTGACAGCATAGTGGGCTTTTCATATTTGTTCTTTCTATTCCTCATCATACAAGTATGTATTTGTAATTGACATTTGTAATAGATAATATGATGGTTGGTCCTCTTTACAATGAAACTTTGTTCTAGAGTATTGTCATTGTAATAATCGACATATTCATACTCCTCGTAGCTATCTATTTCATTGCTAATACTGGTCATTTTGTCATATTCACCATCTACATCTTACTCATCTTGTTCTTCTGCTCCACATTTCATTGGCTATGCATTACATATCATCTGTCCTCCATTTCTTTTTTCATTGCTCTTAAGATCTAGAGGAGATCATTCTACAAGTCAAAGAAGAATTGAAAACAGATTTGTAGTTTGGCGTAATCAAACAACTAAGCTCCTATATCTTGATCATATGGAGTATACACAGAAAAATAATTGACTTTGTTTGCTTGTCAACATATGGGAATACCCAGAGCATGGCCAGTTTGGCTCGGTGATGTTGGCAAAGGTATTTAAAATAGATTGCCAAGCAATGGAGGATGCTATTCAAGTATTGTCTGGCAGTAAAATTCTTCAAGATTGCCTTGGAATCTTGTACTTATCTGAGGTAGTTACTCTCTTTTTATCAAATCCCTTTTCCAAAGTTTTTTTTTTCTTGTAGGATAAAATATGGAGAATGACAAAGTGAATAGGAGTCTCTCTTTCCCAATCATGCCGTGGGAGACAAAAATCGGATGAAGGGTTAAAATTGTTGACCTGAACCATACAATGGCTCAATTTTCTATTTGAAACATATGTGAACAGATGCTGCTGGAAGGAATGGAGGATACAATCCTTCATTGGTATGATATTGTCTCCACACTCCTATCAAATATCATGGACTTAAGTCAAGATGGGCACTATGTCCACACAATAGCTTCAAGACTGGTTTTTGATTACCTTTACAATATGGAATGGTGGTGTTTAGGGGGGAATTTGATAGTTTGTTTAAACTAGGTTAAATACCATAATCTCCCCGGTAAGCATTGGGAGGACAAACACCAAGCTTGTGAACAAGCTTCTAGTCACTTTGTCTATCCCTTACGCTCGCGTGGTTATGAAACCTAAGGCCCTAATCAAGATTTTATCAAGTGTTTTCCTTTCAACCAAGTAAAACCCTAATTATGCCTTAAATCAGAAATATACAGAAACTACTAAAGTAACTGGTAAAAATGATCACAGAAGTGCAGAGATAGAGTTCCAAAGATAGTGTACCTAGATTTTGAGGGCTGCATGGACTAGGGTGCCCACTCCAGTGCCCTAAAAGTTTTCAAATAGGAAAATCTTCGGTAGAGGGTGTCTGAAACTGCTAACAGGCTTCCAGATCCCAGAATAAACCCCTGGTTGGACTAGGGCACCCGCTCCAATGTCCCGCAAGTCTTGAAATCTAAAAATCTAAAAGTCTATCACGACTGTACCCGCAATACCCTTCTTTCTGTAGCTTCTTTCTACCGGAACCTACAAAACACGATCTGCATCTACAAAAGGAGAATGTTACGGCTATATAGGAGCTTGCCTCAGTCAAGCCCTATCTTTGGTATTTCTACCTCAACAATAGCCAGAGATAAATATTTGCAGAAGTGTGTGCAAATCTAACAATGTGTGTATGCCTAAAATCAAACCCTAGATGTCTCAATCAAGGGAAGATCAACAACTTGCTTTGCATCAATAAACACATACAACTTCACCTCAAGGAGATGAGATAAATGAAGACTTGCATGAACAAGAAGGCGAATCAGTAATGTTCGTGAAGGATCTCCAAGCTTGCTGTTGGAGGCTTCAACCCTTCTCCCGATCATGCAAAGGGTGTACAAACCCTAGGAAGAGCAAGATAGACTCAAGATCTTGATTCCTAATCCTCATCCATTGTCTCCATGATAGCAAATACAAAAGACTTCCAAGAGCTTCAACAAGTCACTGATCTTCAATGGCAATTGTAGTAGAGTTTTGGCATCAAGCTTGCATAAGAATTGTGTGTGATAATATGATTTGCAAATGTCTTTTTATATCTAGCTTTAGGGAATTCAAAATTTGAAATAACATCTTGATATTGCGCGAAAACTGAGAATTTGAAAAGGAATCTCGAGGCACTTGGCGGGAACCGACACCCTACCAAAATTCAAAATCCCGTGAAACAGGGGAGGACTAGGGCACAAGCGGCCAAGTCCTAGCCCCTAATTTCAACTCAAATCTGCATTTTTAGGGGTCCTAGGGACCCAAATCTCAAATCTCTTTCCGGGTTCTATCAATAAGTTACCTCAAAAAGTGAATAAACTGGTCCTAGACTTAGTCAATTAGGGTTTCAGGAAGGCCGAAAAAGAAAAGTTTGAGAGGTCACTAAGAGTGAGGAGCTAAACCAAGGGAAATTGTACCATTCCATATAGGAGGACAATGTATGACGTTACATTTAGCCCCCACTTTAGTGGCCATATGACACTACGTGCATATGCAACTAAAGGAAAGTAAATACATCAATCATGAAAAGGATACCCAAAAGGATATTGTAGAGGAAGCCGAAGTGTTGTCACCTAGAAGGAAGGAGCCCCCAAGTCTGCAATCCTGCAAGACCACAAAGTTAGGACCTACAACCTACAAAGGAATGTTTGTCAGAAAAATCACAAGTCAAATCAACCTGCAACCACCACCAATGAGTCAGTATCAAAATGCTAAGGGGGTTGAGTGATGAGGCAGGGAGGAAATCGAGGGAGATATATGCCCCCCTTGTTTCTGCTTGCTTAGTCTGAGAGTAGAAACAAGGAGATATCCACGTGCGTCAATTTCAAGGGAAATGTATTATGAGGGTCATTTGAAGAAACAATGCTCAATCATAGTACATTGGGGAAGAGAGAGCGGAACCCAATTTCCAATGCAACAAATGACACTAAAATCAGAGTTCTACAGCTCAAGAAAAGGGCTCAAGAGTGAAAGAGCACACTTTTGCACCTAGTTAAGGATAGGAATTCTCACTCACTTACTTTATGTAAAAGGGAGTTGTCACTTATCACTAACTCATTCTTGTGTCTTATCATTACAGAAAGAGAGAAGGAGAATAGGAGAATGACCATGCCAAGCTAACATCCATATCATCCACCATGACTGGAGATGCTCCAAGCCTGAGTGGCAGAGAGACACTTTGAGGCTGAGGTAGGATCTTGATTCCACTCTTCTATCGTCTTTCGTTATACCTTTTCTTTCACGTTTATCAATGTCTGCGCTAAGAGGGGAAGGTGGACAGGGTTCCCAGACAGGGGCACCCGGGTCCACCTAGGACGCCAGAGTCTCTCTGGGGCACCCTAGTCCCATAGGGGCACTAGTGTCCCTCTGAGGCGTCCTAGTCTTCTTGGGGCGCCCTCATCCACAGAGGACATAGGCCCTAGGCACAGGCATTCTATTCATTTCTTGATAGCTTATTGTGGTTTCTAGAGGGGATTCTGATACACTTTGCTTGCTTTCTGATCTGCAGGATGTCCCTGAGATATGTGAGCACACAGGTAGTCGTCTGATGGCACTTCTACGAGAGCGCGCTAGTGTTTTGACTACTGCAAAGAGAGAGAGCATTTATAGACGGTGGGCCTATGGTGGGTGTTTGAGATGCCCACAGTCAGATTCCACTGTGCTATGCTCATGGCACTGATGGAGAGATGGGATGCAGATACATCCACATTCCACTTACTGACTGGCGAGATTACCATCACACTGGAGGATGTATTTAGGATCCTTTGACTGTCGATCCAAGGAGAGATAGTGAGGGTTGTTGGACATCGCTTAGAGCAGTATACTCATGAGAGTCAGCTATATTGCTTGGGTCACACTATTTCACAGGCAGAACGAGGACACATTCAGCTCCGCTTACTAGAGCAGGGATGTAGAGACATTCCCTTACTACAGAGGATCATGATTGTCATAGTCACACTAGCTATCGTACCAAATGGACGAGGTACTCACCTTCATAGGGGTGTCGTTCACACTATCAAAGTGATGGAGGAGCACCAGACTATCTACGCATATCGTGACCTAGGGTGGTATGTTCATTATGAGATGCAGAGTCTAATGGTCTACACATTATTATAGGTTTGGGCCTTTGAGCACATCAGGTACACACAACCGGTGGGTTTTCCTATAGAGGCAGCATTCACCCATCCACGTGTCTATGCCTATCCATTAGTCAGGTGTTGGAGGAACGACAATCTGTTATACTAGAGTGTAGTATTTAACATATTACAGCTTGGTGACATCATCTGGATACTGTATCGCATCTACACCAGATGGCCTGGCGAGCAGAGGTAGTTAGCTCGAATGTAAAGGGATCAACTGATGGATGGTCACCTCAATCATACTGTATCTTGGTTCTACTTTGACAGGGTGGCACGATAGTTTGATCAGATACAAGATGTTCCTACAGTTCGTCTGAGCTATGCACGTGCAGCTTGGAGTGTAGTTAGAGCCAATATTGTCTGATGGTTGACTATAGCAGATGTACCACTTAGTGACAACGAGGGTCTTGAGGATGCAGAACTGATGTCAGACATAGATGATGTCAGGTGTACCCGATCATATCAGACCTGGTGGCACACAACACGGCCTACACCTATCTTTCCACCCGAGCATCCCATAGGAGATGCCCGACCTTGGACTGGTCATGTGAGTGACACAGGGTTGGAGGACGATGTCAGTGATTTCATGGGGTACTATGATCTCAAGGAGGATGAGAAGGAGGACAAGGATAAGTCTAAGGAGGTCCCATCACAGTACATCTTTAGAGAGAGATCATGACAAAGCCAGCAGGAGGTAGACGTTGACGAGGAGACCGAGTCGAGACCACGGTCTAAGTCTCATGGTCCTGCTCCTATAGACGATGTGAGGCCAGCTAGACAGAGTGGAGGGAGAGTAGTAGGTCTATGCCCCCAACTGCAGATCAGACCACAGAGCTCATCACACCATCGACTATCCGAGATCCATCTTGGCGAGATGGAAATCTAGGTTAGGTTTGATTTATTAGTTTATGTTTTGTATAATTTATTATTCATGATATTTATATGGGAGTCTAACATCTATCTCATCCTTTGTTTTACAGTTGGGACTGATGCATGGCAAGACTTTATGAGTTGCGTCATAGCAGACATAGTACTGACAGATGCCTTAGAGCAGCGAGTGCGGGCTGGTTATTCGCCATGATCATCCACTGGGCGACATGCTGAGATATTTATACCTATCGTCAGGTACAGGACTACTACAAAGGCCATGCTAGAGTAGTCTACATGTGTGAGAGAGAGAGAGGAGTTTCAACAGAGAGCTGAGCGCACCGAGGCTAAGCTCAGGGCATAGCGAGAGCAGATGGTAGCGGTTCCTACATCAGAGGGAGAGCCAACTGTCAGTGAGTTCTTACTGCAGGATCTCCATCAGGCAAGAGCTGACAGAGACAGGGTTTAGGCTGAGAGAGACTAGTACCAGAGGATGTACCAGAAGGCACATGAGCAGATGATAGAGATGAGAGGTGAGATCAGGGGGTTATGATCGTGAAGTGTCTCTAGGAGTCATTCACGATCCATAGCCACACATGGTTAGGCTTCTGTCACTCACACACCACGAGGGCTTGAGGGTATGGGCGATCAAGGCTTAGCTATGTGATGTATATACTACGACATCCCATTTTGATTTGAGGGATAGTTGATTCAAATGTATACATGAAACTGAGATATATATATTTAATTATTTCTTTTGATCTATGTGTAATGGCTTTTGATCTATCACATGTGATTTTTATAAAATGCAACTAGTGATGATGTTTAAATGCTATAATTAATACTATTGTGATATATTAACAATTCTAAAAAGAACATCTAGTAACAAATACAATGATTAATTATTTTACACATAACTTTAATTTCCATGCTATATTCAGTTAATGCAAAAGTTATCTAAGCAATTACTACTTAAACATGATACAACAATGATCAACTAAACAAAGATATAATGCCAAATGAATTAAGACAAAATAGTAATAGCTTGCCGAAATTGAAGCTAATCTATGTGCTAAATTAGCTTAGGAACATTTAACATTAGAACTCAGGCATAAAATCTTTTGAGGTGCACCGCATTAATAGGTTCTTTAAGCAGCGTACCTTGCTCATCGGCTAATTTATACACTCTGGATCCAAAGGTTTCAGTGATTATGTACAGTCCAAGCCAATTAGGGCTGAACCTACCTTTTTCACTAGGCGGTGCATTTACGTTGCGTTGATTTTCATAAAGAACCAAGTCCCCAACATTCAATGAACGTTGTATGACTTGCGCATTATAGGCTCATTGCACACTCTTTTGATAAGCCTTGAGATGTTCAAGAGTGTTAATACGCATTTCATCAAGCATCTCAAGTTCCTATAATCTTTTCTCTTGTTCTATGTTATCATCCATGATATCTCTTAGGGAAATTTGCAAGGAAGGAATTTCTAACTTCAAGGGCATTGTCGCATCTGCGCCATAGACAAGATTATATGGTGTGTTACCAGTAGCTGTTTGAATACTTGTTATGTAAGCCCATAATGCATAGGATAATTGCGTATGCCAATCTTTTTTATGTTTATTAATAGTTTTTTGTAAAATCTATCTAATAACCTTGTTTGAAGCTTCTGCTTGGCCATTTGATTGAGGGTAATGAGGCGTAGAGAAGCGATGTTGTATATGATATTTTTTGAGGAACTTTTTCACATCCTTGTTCTTAAATGGTGTACCATTGTCTAAAACTAAGGAGGAAGGTATTCCAAATCGAGAAATTCTGTTATCTTGTATGAATCGACAAATTACATCAGCGGTCGTGGATCGCAAAGGGACCGCTTCAACCCATTTTGTAAAATAATCAGTAGTAGTGATTATAAATGTATGTCCTTGAGAGGAGGGTGGGGAAATTTTACCGATTAGATCCAAGCCCCAGATAGAGAATGGCCATGGTGACAGCTGGGCATGAAGCTCTTGAGCGGGAGCATGGATTAGGTGTTTATGTTGTTGGCATTGCAAGCATCTCTTGACATAAGCAAAGGAATCTTGTTCCAAATGCTACCAATAGTACCCCATACATAACAATTTTTACACCAAAGATTTTCCACCAAAATCCCCTCCACAGGCACTAGAGTGAACTTCTTCTAAAGCTATCAGAATCTCTAAATTGCTTAAACATAGACGTAAAACACCATTATAACTTTGTCAGTACAAGACATTCGATAATATAATGTATCGCACTGCTAGTTTGCATAAACGGAGTTGGGCATTCTTAGATGTTGAATCCGGAATGGTTCCATTGTGTAAATAGTTAAATATGTAGGAGAACCATTCATCCGTGTATGTGTTACCATAGAGTTCTGAATTAGTAATTATAGGGCTTTCAATTACTGGTGTCTTCAGATTATGAACAATGAAGGTAAATTCCTCAGGAGAACCATCAGGGGATATAAGGGAAGCTGCACTCTCCATTGCATCCGCATGCCAGTTATCATTCCTGGGAATGGTATTGATCAAATATGATTTGAATTGTTTTAAGAGAGCTAATGCAAACTCACAATACTGAGATAACTTATCGTGCTTAGTTTGATATGATCCTGTTATCTGTTTAACAATTAACTGAGGATCATCGTATATTTTAACATTCTTGATATTAAGAGCCAAGGTTCCATGAAGTCTAGCAATAAGAGCTTCATATTCAGCTATGTTATTTGTACATAAGAAATCTAAGCGATAAGATAAGGGAATCAGCTTACCAATGGGAGGTATTAATATAACACCAGCTCCAGAGCTAGTTTGACATTTTGATCCGTCAAAGTATAACTCCCATTTTTCATCCGCAGAGATTGTTAAATCTGTTCATCAGGGAATGCATCGACATTTTGAATAGAAAAAGGCAAGGGAGTATCAGCTAACTGATCAACTATCACTTGTCCTTTAATCGCTTTCTATGAAATAAATTTGAGATCAAATTCTGTCAACAACATAACCCATTTAGCAAGACGACCTGATAAATCTATTCTTGCGAAGAGATGTTTCAAAGGGTCAAACTTTACCATTACATGCACTTCAGCATTTAAGAGATAATGTCTAATCTTTTGAGTGGCAAACACTAAATCCAAACAATGCTTCTCTATAGCTATGTATCGCACCTCATAATCGAGTAATGTATGACTAATGTAGTAGACAACACATTCTTTGCCTTCAGCATTATGGTGTGCTAACAAAGCTGCTAGGGCATTGTTAGATGCTGAAATGTATAATAGGAATGGTTTATCAGAAATGACAGGTTGCAAAACGGGCAGATTAGCTAAGTAACTCTTTAAGTCATCGAAATCTTTTTGACATTCAGAATTCCATTGAAAGTGAGAATCTTTTTTTAGTAGTTGCGTAAAGGGGCGAGTCTTATCCGCGAGTTGTGAACAAATCAGTGAATGGCCTGTATCTTTCCTTACAAACTATGAAGTTGAGATATGTTCTTCAGTATTGGCATATTAACAATCGCATCTATCTTTTTTGTATCAACTTCTATACCTTGATTTGAAACAATAAATCCAAGTAACTTTCCACTATCCACACCAAAAACACACATGCGGGGATTCAATCGCATATTATATTTTTGTATGTGGTCAAATATTTGTCAAAGATTTGTCACATGATCCTTATGATAGATGGACTTTGCTAGGATGTCATCAACATAATCTTCTAAAATATTGTGCATATAGTCATGAAATATAAGAGTCATTGTACGTTGGTAAGTAGCTCCTGCATTCTTAAGTCCGAACGGCATGACTACCCAACAAAATGTACCCCAAGGTGTTATAAAGGCTATTTTATATTGATCGAGAGGATTTATAAGGATTTGATTATATCCTAAAAATCCATCCATGAAAGATAGTAACTCATGTCCGGCTATGGAATCAACAATCATATCGATATTAGGGAGAAAAAAATCATCTTTCAAAGATGCCAAATTTAAATCTCAAAAATTTGTACACATTCTTATACAACCATCGGGTTTATCGATGGAAACAATATTCAAGATCCACGGAGAGTAATCAATAGTTCGAATAAAGCCATCTTGTAAGAGTTTTTCTATTTCAGTTTTAATAAGTAAAGCAATCTTAGGATTCATCTTACGAATCTTTTGTTTGAAAGGCTTAACATTTGGTTTCAACACAATATTATGCGTTACAATATGAGGATCTATACCAAGCATGTTTGAATAATTCCAAGAAAATAATTCCAAGAACTCATTCAACAGTTTAGTCATTTCTTCTTTCTCTTCCGCATTTAAACAATCACCAATAGGGATAACTTTTTCAAGGTTATCCTTATCCATAATGACATCAATAGTCTTTCCATTAAGGAGAGTACTATGGTCTGGGGGATTGTAAGATTGTAATTGTTCTTCAAGTTCTTCATTATGCTCTACAATAGCAGTTATTGTGCTAGTAGTCTTTCCAAAATATGCATCATTGTTTAAACAATAAGGTAGGCCATGTTTATGGTGATAATAAGGAATACCATCATAAGCACCTAAGAAGTCCATTATCTCTTCATCCTCTGAAAACATATCTAATGGAAGTGATCCTGGAGGACAATTGATGTCAATTGTCTCAGGGAATATCAAACTAAGTGTTGATATTGTATTCACATTTAGAGTAGGGCATTTACGAGCTTTGGATTCCTTAAAAGGATTATATCCAATGCCACTTGAGTAATGTTGTGAAGCGGATTCACTAGGGACTTTGATTCCTTGTTGATTTATGCCATAACCATTACCTACATAGTCACAGTTTTGTAAAGGATTTAGAATCCTCTACCATAAAGAGAGACCATTTCTTTAGAGGAAGGCAAAGCTTCATAAGTTTCATAGTCAGTGGTATAACTTAGAGTATTATCCTTGTTTATCATCAAAGAAGTCTTATGTTTATCATTCGAAGCATGTGATGTGATCGATGCAATATTAGATGTCTCAGGGACAGGGTTTTTAAGTTTATATTCTCCTGTGCAGGAAGATGCAAAATCTAATGAACCCCAGTCATCACCAACAAATGCATTCGATTGTTTGGACTCTTGCATAACATTTTTAGAGGCAAGAGGGACAAATAAATTAGCTTTCAGATTATTCAAACTCCTAGGACCAACAACATGCTTATGCACTTCCAATTGCAAACAATTATTAGGTTCAGGATCTGAATGGATAGTATGCAGTTTACCTTTAAATATAAACTTAATTGAATGGTGTAAGGTAGAAGGAACTACTCCTAATGCATGTATCTAAGGTCTACCCATTATCAATCATAACTCTCTTAACCAATGTTTTGTTGATCATAATAAAGATAACCAAAGGATCATACTAGTTCTAAACCTCGAGAGATGGTAACTCATGTTTTTGAAACAAAATATCTATTTTTGTTGCATGCATGCAATCTAGTAAAGCGGCAACATCATTTGGTTTAACAGTGGGAGGAATAATCACCTTTTGTAAAGCTTCTTGTAGCATTCCATGGTAAGTAGGTGAAGTTTGTATAAGCTCCTAAAGAGATATTTTTGCAGGAGTAGCATGAAGCTGCTCTACAAGATCATAGTCTTTACCACCTTTATATGTTAAACGAGGTGCTTGAGGAAGCATAGGTTGAGAAGTTGGTAAAGATATTAGAACACTTGTTTGTTGTGCACTTTGTTTATTATTCTGAGTATTAAATGCATGAGCCACCACATTATGATTGGTTTGTTGTGAGTTTTGATTTGCTATTTGTTTTGCAGAATCATAAATGTGATCAGGAGATTGAGAAGAGGATGAAAGACCTTTGACAACAAGCATAGGTTTAGACGATGGTTGAACCACATTTGCACATAGAGTGACCACAATTTTTAGTTTTTCAATCTCTTCTTTAGATTTAGGAACATAAATTGCATTTACAAATCTTTGAAATAATGACGGCTTAGAGGCCGTAGTGGAATGTTCAATTGAGATAAAGTCCTCAAGGGCTTCATCTAACATATTGAAGTCATCACAACTAAACGGCTCATCATAAGCATGAAAATCTTGCAAAAAATAGTCCAACATTCTAACATGCTCTATTTAAACCAAGATTTAAATGCACAATGATGGCCTTTGAAAATAAAATACAACTTCCAACAATGAATGCTAATTTTCAACTCTTTTAGTGAAAAGATAAAGAATGTAATCCACAATTTACCATATGCAATTTCAATAAAGAGGTTTTCTAGTGCAATTATGCTCTAGAACAACAAATTATTTCAAATCTGAAGTTTAACAAGGATGCAAATTCTTTAAAGGTCAGGTTCACCAAAATGTTTAGTGGGAAATTTGATAGTTTTTTTAAACTAGGTTAAATTCCACAATCTCCCCGCTAAGCATTGGGAGGACAAAGATCAAGCTTGTGAACAAGCTTCTAATCACTTTGTCTATCCCTTATACTCGAGTGGTTATGAAACCTAAGGCCCTAATCAAGATTTTATCAAGTGTTTTCCTTTCAACCAACTAAAACCCTAATTATGCCTTAAATCAAAAATATACAAAAACTAATGAAGCAACTGGTAAAACTGATCACAAAAGTGCAGAGATAGAGTTCCAGAGATAGTGTACCTAGATTTTGAGGGCTGCATGGAATAGGGACCCGCTCCAGTGTCCTGAAAGTTTTTGAATAGGAAAATCTTCTGCATAAGGTATTTGAAACTGCTAAAAGGCTTCTAGATCCTGAAATAAACCCCTAGTTGGACTAGGGCGCCTGCTCCAATGTCTCGTAAGTCTTAGAATCTGTAAATATGAAAGTCTATCGCAACTGTACCCACAATACCCTTCTTTCTATAGGTTCTTTCTGCTAGAACCTACAAAACATGATCTGCACCTACAAAAGAAGGAGAATGTTGTGGCTATATAGGAGCTTGCCTTAGTCAAGCCTCATCTTTGGTATTTCTACCTCAACAATAGCTAGAGATAAAGATTTACAGAAGTGTGTGCAAACCTAACAATGTGTGTATGCATAAAATCAAACCCTAGATGTCTCAATCAAGGGAAGATCAACAACTTGCTTTGCATCAATAAACACATACAACTTCACCTCAAGGAGATGAGATAAATGAAGACTTGCATGAACAAGAAGGCGAATCAGCAATGTCCATGGAGGATCTCCAAGCTTGCTATTGGAGGCTTCAACCCTTCTCCCGATCATGCAAAGGGTGTACAAACCCTAGGAAGAACAAGATAGACTCAAGGTCTTGATTCCTAATCCTCATCCATTGTCTCCATGATAGCAAATAGAAAAGACTTCTAAGAGCTTCAACAAGTCACTGATCTTCAATGGTAATTGTAGTAGAGTTTTGGCATCAAGCTTGCATAGAATTGTGTGTGATAAAATGATTTGCAAATGTCTTTTTATATCTAGCTTTAGGGAATTCAAATTTTTAAATAACATCTCGATATCATGCGAAAACTGAGAATTTGAAAACGGAATCCCAAGGCACTCGGCAAGAACTGACATCCCACCAAAATTCAAAATCCCATGAAATGGGGGAGGACTAGGGCGCGGGCGCCCAAGTCCTAGCCACCAATTTCATCTCAGATCTGCATTTTTGGGGTCCTAGGGACCCAAATCTCAAATCTCTTTCTGGTTTCTATTAATAAGTTACCTCAAAAAGTGAATAAATTGGTCCTAGACTTAGTCAATCAGGGTTTCGGGAAGGCTGAAAAAGAAAAGGTTGAGAGGTGTCATGCCCACATTTTCCTTGTGGTCACAACACACATCGCACGTGTCATAACCACATCTGTCATGTGGTTATGACACGAGATATGAAAAACTTTTCTCACACTGTCCTAAAAACCCCTTTCGCATGCGTACGCATGCTCAACGGTGTTCTCTCATAGCGAAACACTATACTCTTCGGCGGAATACAAGTACAATGGCGTGCAACCAGAAGCATATAGATCAACAAGAGGGTCTATACAACGCTGCTAACGTCATTGCAAGAGTGAGATTACCAAAGTTCTTAAATCGAACCCTCGGCATTGTTCGGTAGCAGAATGCCTTACGGCGTTAGTGGGAATTACGCTGCACTCATTTACGCACGTGGTTCGCTGATAGAGGAACCACTCCCCACGACGCCTTGTTCCGACTAAACCGGCTAGTGATCTCCCTATTTAGTCATTTTTCAGCCAGGCACGGTTGTCTGTCTCCTCTCTTGTTTCCTGAAACATACCCCTCCTATGACTTAGCATTTTCAACAAGGCGGTTTGGTTGCCCTCTCTTCCGTTTTCACAAGTTCTTAATTCTGATTATATCTTTATCGCCCTTACCTTAACTATTTCTTAGTTCATTTAGTGTGTTTATATTTCGGTCTCTCTCTCTCTTTCATTTTCTATGCTTTCTTTATGTGCATCCTGACCTTTCTTCATGATTTACGTCAATCAGGGTTATTACTGCAGCTATTGTTGATATTAAACCTAATTTCAGGATGATCGAGGTCACAAAGGCTGGTTTACTATTTTGCTGGACTCGGTCTCCTAATCTTCCCCGATCTAGGTTCCTCCTCTTCGTAAATACTTAGTCAACTTGTTCCTAAGCAAATTTGGCAGAAGGGTCCGTCAACTTAGTTCTCTTATCCCGTGTGAGAAATGTCGCGCATTTTCTCCTCTGTGTTTTCCAATGTTAGTTTTTTTCTTCTTCGGAACCTCTTACAGGTTTACATATGAGATCATTTGCTACAGTTGAGATTAATATGGCCACATGGATTGTTAGTGGTGGCTTCTTAAATTTATTTCCAGTGTTCTTTTGAGCAAGGAGTTGTGTAATTTTCCTCTTCATTTTCTGGGTGATTGTTAGTATGTTATTAGTTGAAACTTCCGAGAAACTCTTTCCAGAGTATCACTGAATATTCCTAAACTCTCTTTACATTATAATTTTATTTTCTCTTGTTTAGAATTACTGTTATTACTGTTACTCTTAATTACGATTCATACACTGATTGTGACTCGTAGGACGTTGTCAATAGATGTAGGTGGTTCACCACTTTATAAAACTCTGTTCATGGTAATATATCTTCTTTGGTTGTTGTGTTCAACACTTAATAACATCTACTGTGCGAATATCATTGTTATATATTTATTTATTTATTTATTTTTTTCTCTATATCCATGAGACATAGTTTTTATACGATTTTAAACGAGGGACCAATAAATTGGTTCATAGATTTACTCTTATGTATATTATATATATATATATATATATATATATACATACATACATATATATAATATATTTATTTTAATGTCTATGTAAAGGACGAATTGGTTTACCACAACTTATATATATATATATATATATATTTACAGATATATACTCATTATTATATTAGATATATAGCTATATACATAGACATATATAATATATATATGCCTATATATAGAGCTATATAAAAATAAACTGCATTTATATTCCAAATAACCCAATCATATGTTAGGGCCAAGCCCTAACATTTTATTTGCTGGAGTTTCCACAGCCGACGGCGGCCATGGGCGGCGGTGGCCGCTGCGACAGAGAAGCAGGGTCGGGATGGCCGTAGAGTGGCGGGCCTGCGCAGGCCGCGGGAGGCATAAGGGGTAGGGGGGGGGAGATGTGGAGTGGGGCGGAGCCCCACCCACATTCCCACGACGTGGGGTGTGGGTGGGGCTCCGCCCCACTCCACACCTCCAAATGTAACAACAAACCTGTGGTGGGGTTTTCTCCCCACCGCCCAATGTAAAATTCGACTATGTTTTTTTTTTATCCGCGGCTTACATTTTGGACCGCCAGTCTTATTTGTTATTCTTTGATTTCTCTCTACAATAAAATATATATTTATATATATATATATTCATATGTATATATATATATATATTTATCAATGATTATATAATTATAGATATATATATATATATATATATATATATATATATATCTATTTTTATATTGATATTTATCAGTCAATCTCATAAAAATGATAATTTATTTTCAATTTCTCTATTATTCTGGAAAATGATAATTACTCAAAATATAAAATATATATACATATATATCTATATATATATATATATATATTTAAATTTATTTATATATAAAAATATTCTTATATGTGCTTAACTAATTCCTAAATTTCTCAATTTCACTACTTTATACATTTTCTCCAAATCAACCTGTTATAAAGAAATTGTCATAACAATTAGATATAAATATATATATATATATATATATATATATATATATATATATATATATATATATATATATATATATATATATATATATATATCCCAATTTCACTTAATTGATAGAAATGGTAACTAGCTATCTCCTTATTATAAGTATAATTTTCCATTTTCATAAACATTAAGACTTCGTAAATTTACAACAGATTATATATTTACATGCTAGATTTCCTCTAATCCTTCTAAATTAACAGAATCCATTAATATGGAGAAAAACTCAAATATTTAAAACTGTCTTTTCCATTTTAACATTGAAAAGAAAATTAGCATTTCAACTAGTGAAGCAATTCCAAACTTTCAATGTAAACAACTCAGATTTAGTTGCAAAAACGAACTTATTCTTTTCAGTAATACTTGAAACACAAAAATTGCTATTGAACAAAGGTTGCAAACATCAACTTAAAAATTTAAGCACATTCATATTACAGCTTCTCAATCATGAATACCAACTTCCCAGATATGAACTTTCTCCTCCCAAACAGTGTATAACTGAAAACTTATGACAACCAATAAAACCCAATAATAACAAGATCAGGGAGGTGATTTTCTTCACTCCCAGAATATCATTAATTTACAACAATAACAAGAGAGGTGTTCTCTCTTCATCTCTATGAAATGAACTAGGCCTAATTCTCATGACAAGAAGATGATCTGTTTCTTCATACATAGCCAACCAGAAGCTCCAAGAGAAAAAACCTGCGTATCAAAGACAAACAAAGAAGAAAAATACCACTCGTCTAGCTCTCCTCCCTACCGTAGACCCGCAAGAGGGTCACCCCCGAGCTAGGGAGACCATACTCACACCTGGGTACTCAAACACTCCACTTCACAATAGAAACAACAACAATCCCAAAGCACACATACACCCGTGGTTATTTTACACAATACGGAAACTCAACTACAGTGAGTTTCATAAGGGGCAGGAGAGTGGACACACTCGACTCCAGAGTGTCACCCTGACAGATAAATGAACTCATATCAATTTCTCTTGGTCTCAACCAAGTGTGATCACAATTTGTAAGGAATCTGTATATGACTCTCAAGTCAAAAATACAGTCACAGATACATGCCCTCAAGGCTTTCAACATCCCAAAAGATGGAAACAGGTATGCACCCGAGGAGGATCTCTCCTCCCCTACCCCAAACTTGATGAGCATTTCTCCCAAGTGGGAGACGCTCTGTCAAACAACCCGACAAGAACCCCACAGAAAACAAATTGAAACACATATTTCACACACATTTCATACACATTTTAGTTCTACCAAAACAAAGGTAAAATTCAGACCAACCTTGCAATGCCCTCCTGGAATGAAGTTGTTGCAGAGTCCACAGAGTTCACTTCCAACCTTAGCCACCAACTCCCTCTCCCTTCTCTATCTTCCAAACTAACTTCTCTATTTTTGGTAAGGCCAAAATGAAAGATTTTCCCCAAAATTCAACTAACTCCCTCTCATCCCAAAATTTCAAAATAAATAACCCAAAATTCTCTTTCTTTCTAATTTTGAGAAATGGGGAAGTGACACTTGTCACCTCCTCACCCTTCCCAAAAATCACTATTCTGTCCAGGTGGCTTATGTCACTCTCCATTCCCAAGGGTACTCCTTATTCCTCTCATGTGACTCCACTTTCTCATGGGAGAAATAAAAAAAAGAGTTAAATGGGAACAAGACAGGTGACCCATGCCTCTTTCTCCTTTCTTCACATGGGTGTCCCCATAGTACATGGGGGAATCTTACTAAAGAAGGGGTAACTTTCACTAATGGATGGCATCTCTTATCTAGGGAAAAGTAGAGGGGATGGGTTGAGTGTTGGTACAACCCATCATGTCCCCTCCTACCTCCAATTTTCGCCACTTAACTTCAGGGGAAGGTTAAGTTGACTAGATGGAGGTTACTCAAGGGTTACCCATGCCAAATGGGCCCCTGGACCCATGGGGTAGAACCCAGGGTCAATTTTAACCCATACAAGACACCCCAGGTCAAGGTAAAGCACAAGAAAAAGGGCCTCATAAATTAAATAAAAATAGAAATTTCAAATTCAATCTCTTTACAACACTTACTTAAAAAAATAATGTCACATGAGGGTAACCTAACCCACTCGACCATACGAAAGACCACATTACATCATGACATCAAACACAAAGAGATCTTGGTTCCTCGTGGAACTAGATCGGCTTAACAGGGAATAACAATTAACAAGGTGTGGAATGATCTCCGAAATCTGTGGTTTGATTAGTAGTCCCTGCACACTCAATTACAAGATCAGTAACCACATAAATTCATCATAGCCGAAGCAACTTAAATAACACATGCATTCTCATGCCTTAGTACAATTTAACATAATTAAAAATCATATTACAATTTTCCATCATCCCTAATTCATTTTTCTGAAAAGTAACTTATCCAAACATCACCTAATTAGTTTTTCCGAAAACATAATAAAGTTAAATAGTCTGACAAATTTCGGGAACTGCTATCCCACAAATATGAAAGTAACAATAACAGTACTGTAAATAGTCATAACAACAGTAGTAAAAAGGGCGGTCCTCACATCCTCTCCCCCTAAGACGGTACTTCCTCCTGGAAGTCGTCAAAAAGGTGAGGATACAGGGTCTTCAATCTCTCTGCATCTTCCCATGTTGCAGTGACTTCGTCGTATAAGTCCCATTGGACTCTAACCTGGTCCAGCTCTCGACCTCGAAGGGCCAGCGTCCGATGAGCCAATATGCGAATTGGCTCCAACGCCAGTTGTCTGTCTGCCTCTACCTGAAGAGCACTCCAATCCAACACATGAGATAAGTCAGGAATATATTGACGTAAAACTGATACATGAAATACATCGTGGATACGTGACAGGCTAGGTGGCAAGGCTAGACGATAGGCTACTGGTCCTATCCGCTCCAAGATTTCGAAAGGTCCTACAAATCAAGGTGCGAGTTTAGAGCCTTTTCCGTAATGGATTGGACTTTTGTGCGGCCGCACTCTCAAAAATACTCTTTCCCCCACAGAGAAGCTTCGGTCTGTCCTTTTAGCATCGGCATACTTTTTCTGCCTGTCCTGTGCTTCCAGAAGCCTCTGTCTTATCTGTTTAACTTGCAGTTCCATATTCTGAACTATCTCTGGGCCGATGACTGTTCTGTCCTCTATACGATCCCAACTCAAAGGTGTTCTGCATGGTCTGCCATATAATGCCTGGAAAGGAGGCATACCCAACGAACTATGATGCCCATTATTGTAGGCGAACTCAACTAGATACAGGTACTCCTCCCATCTAGACTGGTGGTCCATCACATACATGCGAAGCATGTCTTCTAACACTTGGTTAACTCTCTCTGTTTGTCTGTCAGTTTTCGGATGATATGCGGAACTGAAGTTGAGCTGTGTGCCCAACGCCTGATGTAAGGCTTTCCAGAATGATGAAGTGAATACGGAGTCTCTGTCAGATATAATGCGGCGAGGTATCCCATGAAGTCTAACAATCTGATCAAGAAACACCTTTGCCACTGATGGTGCATTGTATGTTGTACATATTGGTGAAAAATGCGCCACTTTGGTCATCTTGTCAACTGTCACCATAATAGCATCATGGCGACGTGATGACTTAGGTAGGCCAACGATAAAATCCATAGAAATGGTATCCCATTTCCATTCAGGTATCTCGTGAGGGTACAACAGTCCCGCTGGATGCTGATGTTCGGCCTTGACCCTCTGACATTCCAGGCAACGAGCAACAAATTCGGCAATGTCACGCCTCATCCCAGCCCAATGATAAAGCTGTCGTAAATCAGCATGCATCTTCTTCACTCCTGGGTGTGCTGCGTAGGGTGCTCTATGAGCCTCTGATAAGATTACTGTACGAAGATTACCCGCATGGGGTACATAGATGCGTTGCCGATGTCGAAGCATACCATCAGAATCAAGAGTATATCCTATAAATTTGCCCTCAAGGGCCTTCTGATTTAGTACTGCCTGCTGCACTTCAAGAAACCATTCGTCCTCCGGCAGATGCTGTAAGATGCGATCCTTCAAGTCCATCTTCAAGGTCAGGGTCTGGATCTCGTGGCGTCTTCGACTCAAAGCATCAGCGACCACGTTCTCCTTCCCTTTGATATAATGGACATCGAAGTCATATTCGCATAGGAATTCCATCCAACGCCGTTGGCGGGCGTTCAAATTAGGCTGTGTAAAAATATACTGCAAACTATGATGGTCTGAATGGAGTTCAAAGCGTCGCCCCAAGAGAAAGTGTCTCCAGCGAACCAAGGCATGAACAACAGCTGCAAGCTCTAAGTCATGTGTAGGATAGTTTAACTCATGTGTCTTTAGTTTCCGCGATTCGTATGCGATCGCTCGACCATCCTGCATAAGCACGGCTCCCAAACCTTCTAATGATGCATCCGTGCAAACTACAAACTCTTCTGAAGGATCTGGAACTGCTAAAATAGGAGCGCTCGTAAGACGCTCTTTGAGGACTCCAAAAGCCTTTTCACACTGCTCGGTCCAAGTGAAACCCTTCCCTTTTCGCTGAAGGGAAGTAATGGGATGTGCTATCCTGGAGAAACCTTCGAAAAACCGACGATAATACCCGGCTAACCCCATAAAGCTTCTGACCTCTGTCACGTTCGTGGGTGCCGGCCACTCCTGGATTGCTCTAATTTTAGATGGATCTACGGAGATGCCATCGCCTGATAAAATGTGTCCCAAATACTGCACCTCTGTCCTGAAGAAGGCACACTTCGCCAAGTTGCCATAAAGTTGCTGTCCTCGTAATTGCTGCAAAACTTGACGCAAGTGCTCTACATGCTCCTCCTCAGTCCGTGAATAAATCAGAATGTCATCTAGGAATATGATCACGAACCGGTCTAGGTATGTACGGAACACCCCGTTCATGAGACTCATGAATACTGCAGGAGCGTTCGTCAACCCGAAAGGTACCACTGTGAATTCATAATGGCCATATCTGGTTCGAAAAGTAGTTTTATGAATATCTGACTCCGTGATGCGCAATTGATGATACCCAGATTTTAGATCGATTTTCGAGAACACTCTGGCTCCCTGCATCTGATCAAAAAGGTCGTCAATCCTAGGTAGAGGATAACGATTCTTCACCGTCACCTTGTTCAACTGCCTGTAGTCCATGCATAGATGAAGAGACCCATCCTTCTTCTTCACGAAGATCACTGGTGTGCCCCATGGTGAAACGCTAGGTCGGATGTGTCCCTTCTCAAGTAATTCTTCCAACTGCAGCTTAAGTTCTGTGAGTTCATGGGTCGTCATTCTATAGGGTGCGCGGGATATCGGCTCTGCACCTGGCACTAAGTCGATGTGGAAGTCCACTTCTCTACGTGGAGGCATACCAGGTAATTCTGGCGGGAATACATCGGCAAACTCTCTAAGGATAGGGTGATCATCTAAAGTAGCCTCAGGTTCATCCTCTGCTCTATCACTGACTGTGATGGCAAACATCTGACTTCCCTTCCGCATACAGCGCTTAAGCTGTTGTGCGGATATCATACGAACCGCCGTGGGCTTTTGAATGCCCACTATCTCAACCGACGAACCATGATCGTCTAAACAGCTAATCGTTCTCTGGCGATAATCAAGCTTGGCTCTATGTGCCGCAAGCCAATCCATACCCAGAACTACTCCGTAAGACCCTAATGGCATAATCCTAAGGTTGCATGTTGTGGTGAAGGGTCCCAATGTGATCTCACAGTCTTTAACCAAGGTATCTACTGACATCCTGGCCCCTGAGGCCAACTCAACTTCCCACCTAATGTCTTGCCTAGAAGCCACCAGCCTGCAACGCTCCACTAACGATGTAGACAAAAAGGAGTCAGTAGCTCCTGAGTCAAAAAGGATTGAGATGGGAAAGTCTCTAATCATACCTGCTGCCTCGATGACAGAAGCCTGGAAATCGGCCTGGCGGTTATCAATCGCTGCAAACATGTGGTGAGATCTGCCCACGTCACCTACGGTCTGCTCAGACCCTCCTGATCGGGGCTGACCCCCTTCAGTAAATCCCTGCGAACACTCTCTAGCCAGATGCCCTGCCCCACCACATACATAACATGGTCCTCTAACCTGTAACTGCCCTGACTGTGTTCTGCCCGATTGTTGTTGCCCGGTCCGTCCGGTGGATCCCTGTGAGCCTCTGTAAGACTGCTGGGACCTTGCGGGTCCTGCCGATGAACCCTGCTGTCTCTGATCCCTGCGTGGTCCCTGCTGCTGCCATCCACGGTTCTGTCCTCCCTGTCCCCTCTGTTGAAATTTGGATTTTTGCTGATGTTGCTGTTGCTGTGGAGGCCTAGGAGGTAATGATGAAGGATTATATCCTCCTCTCTGTGTTGTGTTTTGAGGCCTTCAGAAATTTTGCTGTTGTTGGGGATTCCGTTCCTGGTACTGTGGGCGTGAATTCTGTCCTCGTCCCTGAATTTCCTCTGATATAAGGGCCTTTTCAACAGCCTCACTCATGGTTTGGGGATTTGCCATACGAACTGGTCCTGCTATCCCGTGATTTAGCCCCCTGATGAATTTGTGTATTAAGATTTTCTCGTCATGGAGGTATTCCGCGTAACGAGAAAGCTCTATAAATCAGCTCTCATACTGAGTAACGGTGAGTCCCCTCTGCTGTAGATCATGAAACTCATTGATTCTGCGCTGTCTATAATGTTCGGACAAATACCGCGCATTGAAGCGCTCAATGAAGGTGTCCCATGTGAGTGTATCCACGGAGAGTCGGCGCTTGCACTCCTCTGTGCGCCACCAGGTGGCTGCTGCATCCCTAAGAAGATGAACTGCCACTCGTGCTTTCGTGTTGCTCTCATACGGTCGCAATGCGAAACACCTGTCTAAGCTAATTAGCCAAGCCTCGGCCACAGCTCCCTCTGTAGCTCCTGCGAAGGTGGGTGGGTTGAGCCTCAGTAGATCTCTGATAGGGTCCCCTCTGTCTCTAAGTCTCCCTAGTGGCTCTTCCACACCATCCTCATATACTCCCTGTTGAACCTGTTCTTGTCTCAAAAGTCTCGGAGGACTCCTGCTCCATGCTCGGGAGGCCGACCCTACCTCCTCTACTGTTGTGTCGGGAATCTCAACGAAGGGCTCCACACGTAACACCTCTAGTGGATCAACGCGGGGCTCCATACGTGGCTCAATACGTGACTCAGCACGTGGCTCCTCTCGCGGATCAACACGAGGCTCTATACGTGGCTCAGGAATCACTGGTGGTAACCTGTCTAACATAGTCTGTAGTGCCTGTAAGATCTGTGGACCTATATCCGATACTGGTGTCGCCTGTGGTACTAGTGGTGCTTGTGGTACAGGTGGTGCAGGTGGTGCTGCTGAATCTGCGGGTGCCAGTCCCTCGGCTGAGGAATCGCTGTGCACCTCGACTGACGCTGTGTGGCGTGATCGCGCTCGTCGAACACGTCGGGGAGGAATCCTACAAAACAAGGTAGAAACTAATTAGCCAAAGTTGCGGAATAATAACGTGCCCAAATACGCCCAGTGTTTACAAACTTGGCTCTGATACCAAATGTCATGCCCACATTTTCCTTGTGGTCACAACACACATCGCACGTGTCATAACCACATCTGTCATGTGGTTATGACACGAGATATGAAAAACTTTTCTCACACTGTCCTAAAAACCCCTTTCGCATGCGTACGCATGCTCAACGGTGTTCTCTCATGGCGAAACACTATACTCTTCGGCGGAATACAAGTACAATGGCGTGCAACCAGAAGCATATAGATCAACAAGAGGGTCTATACAACGCTGCTAACGTCATTGCAAGAGTGAGATTACCAAAGTTCTTAAATCGAACCCTCGGCATTGTTCGGTAGCAGAATGCCTTACGGCGTTAGTGGGAATTACGCTGCACTCATTTACGCACGTGGTTCGCTGATAGAGGAACCACTCCCCACGACGCCTTGTTCCGACTAAACCGGCTAGTGATCTCCCTATTTAGTCATTTTTCAGCCAGGCACGGTTGTCTGTCTCCTCTCTTGTTTCCTGAAACATACCCCTCCTATGACTTAGCATTTTCAACAAGGCGGTTTGGTTGCCCTCTCTTCCGTTTTCACAAGTTCTTAATTCTGATTATATCTTTATCGCCCTTACCTTAACTATTTCTTAGTTTATTTAGTGTGTTTATATTTCGGTCTCTCTCTCTCTTTCATTTTCTATGCTTTCTTTATGTGCATCCTGACCTTTCTTCATGATTTACGTCAATCAGGGTTATTACTGCAGCTATTATTGATATTAAACCTAATTTCAGGATGATCTAGGTCACAAAGGCTGGTTTACTATTTCGCTGGACTCGGTCTCCTAATCTTCCCCGATCTAGGTTCCTCCTCTTCGTAAATACTTAGTCAACTTGTTCCTAAGCAAATTTGGCAGAAGGGTCCGTCAACTTAGTTCTCTTATCCCGTGTGAGAAATGTCACGCATTTTCTCCTCTGTGTTTTCCAATGTTAGTTTTTTTCTTCTTCGGAACCTCTTACAGGTTTACATATGAGATCGTTTGCTACAGTTGAGATTAATATGGCCACATGGATGTTTTAGAGGTGGCTTCTTAAATCTATTTCCAGTGTTCTTTTGAGCAAGGAGTTGTGTAATTTTCCTCTTCATTTTCCGGGTGATTGTTAGTATGTTATTAGTTGAAACTTCTGAGAAACTCTTTCTAGAGTATCACTGAATATTCCTAAACTCTCTTTACATTATAATTTTATTTTCTCTTGTTTAGAATTACTGTTATTACTATTACTCTTAATTACGATTCATACACTGATTGTGACTCGTAGGACGTTGTCAATAGATGTAGGTGGTTCACCACTTTATAAAACTCTATTCATGGTAATATATCTTCTTTGGTTGTTGTGTTCAACACTTAATAACATCTACTGTGCGAATATCATTGTTATATATTTATTTATTTATTTATTTTTTTCTCTATATCCATGAGACATAGTTTTTATACGATTTTAAACGAGGGACCAATAAATTGGTTCATAGATTTACTCTTATGTATATTATATATATATATATATATATATATATATATATATATATATATATATATATATACATACATACATATATATAATATATTTATTTTAATGTCTATGTAAAGGACGAATTGGTTTACCACAACTTATATATATATATATATATATATATATATATATTTACAGATATATACTCATTATTATATTAGATATATAGCTATATACATAGACATATATAATATATATATGCCTATATATAGAGCTATATAAAAATAAACTGCATTTATATTCCAAATAACCCAATCATATGTTAGGGCCAAGCCCTAACATTTTATTTGCTGGAGTTTCCACAGCCGACGGCGGCCATGGGCGGCAGTGGCCGCTGCGACAGAGAAGCAGGGTCGGGATGGCCGCAAAGTGGCGGGCCTGCGCAGGCCGCGGGAGGCATAAGGGGTAGGGGGGGGAGATGTGGAGTGGGGCAGAGCCCCACCCACATTCCCACGACGTGGGGTTTGGGTGGGGCTCCGCCCCACTCCACACCTCCAAATGTAACAACAAACCTGCGGTGGGGTTTTCTCCCCACCGCCCAATGTAAAATTCGACTGTGTTTTTTTTTAATCCGCGGCTTACATTTTGGACCGCCAGTCTTATTTGTTATTCTTTGATTTCTCTCTACAATAAAATATATATTTATATATATATATATATATTCATATGTATATATATATATATATATATATCTATATTTATCAATGATTATATAATTATAGATATATATATATATATATATATATATATATATATCTATTTTTATATTGATATTTATCAGTCAATCTCATAAAAATGATAATTTATTTTCAATTTCTCTATTATTCTGGAAAATGATAATTACTCAAAATATAAAATATATATACATATATATCTATATATATATATATTTAAATTTATTTATATATAAAAATATTCTTATATGTGCTTAACTAATTCCTAAATTTCTCAATTTCACTACTTTATACATTTTCTCCAAATCAACCTGTTATAAAGAAATTGTCATAACAATTAGATATAAATATATATATATATATATATATATATATATATATATATATATATATATATATATATATATATATATATCCCAATTTCACTTAATTGATAGAAATGGTAACTAGCTATCTCCTTATTATAAGTATAATTTTCCATTTTCATAAACATTAAGACTTCGTAAATTTACAACAGATTATATATTTACATGCTAGATTTCCTCTAATCCTTCTAAATTAACAGAATCCATTAATATGGAGAAAAACTCAAATATTTAAAACTGTCTTTTCCATTTTAACATTGAAAAGAAAATTAGCATTTCAACTAGTGAAGCAATTCCAAACTTTCAATGTAAACAACTCAGATTTAGTTGCAAAAACGAACTTATTCTTTTCAATAATACTTGAAACACAAAAATTGCTAGTGAACAAAGGTTGCAAACATCAACTTAAAAATTTAAGCACATTCATATTACAGCTTCTCAATCATGAATACCAACTTCCCAGATATGAACTTTCTCCTCCCAAACAGTGTACAACTGAAAACTTATGACAACCAATAAAACCCAATAATAACAAGATCAGGGAGGTGATTTTCTTCACTCCCAGAATATCATTAATTTACAACAATAACAAGAGAGGTGTTCTCTCTTCATCTCTATGAAATGAACCAGGCCTAATTCTCATGACAAGAAGATGATCTGTTTCTTCATACATAGCCAACCAGAAGCTCCAAGAGAAAAAACCTGCGTATCAAAGACAAACAAAGAAGAAAAATACCACTCGTCTAGCTCTCCTCCCTACCGTAGACCCGCAAGAGGGTCACCCCCGAGCTAGGGAGACCATACTCACACCTGGGTACTCAAACACTCCACTTCACAACAGAAACAACAACAATCCCAAAGCACACATACACCTGTGGTTATTTTACACAATACGGAAACTCAACTACAGTGAGTTTCATAAGGGGCAGGAGAGTGGACACACTCGACTCCAGAGTGTCACCCTGACAGATAAATGAACTCATATCAATTTCTCTTGGTCTCAACCAAGTGTGATCACAATTTGTAAGGAATCTGTATATGACTCTCAAGTCAAAAATACAGTCACAGATACATGCCCTCAAGGCTTTCAACATCCCAAAAGATGGAAACAGGTATGCACCCGAGGAGGATCTCTCCTCCCCTACCCCAAACTTGATGAGCATTTCTCCCAAGTGGGAGACGCTCTGTCAAACAACCCGACAAGAACCCCACAGAAAACAAATTGAAACACATATTTCACACACATTTCATACACATTTCAGTTCTACCAAAACAAAGGTAAAATTCAGACCAACCTTGCAATGCCCTCCTGGAATGAAGTTGTTGCAGAGTCCACAGAGTTCACTTCCAACCTTAGCCACCAACTCCCTCTCCCTTCTCTATCTTCCAAACTAACTTCTCTATTTTTGGTAAGGCCAAAATGAAAGATTTTCCCCAAAATTCAACTAACTCCCTCTCATCCCAAAATTTCAAAATAAATAACCCAAAATTCTCTTTCTTTCTAATTTTGAGAAATGGGGAAGTGACACTTGTCACCTCCTCACCCTTCCCAAAAATCACTATTCTGTCCAGGTGGCTTATGTCACTCTCCATTCCCAAGGGTACTCCTTATTCCTCTCATGTGACTCCACTTTCTCATGGGAGAAATAAAAAAAAGAGTTAAATGGGAACAAGACAGGTGACCCATGCCTCTTTCTCCTTTCTTCACATGGGTGTCCCCATAGTACATGGGGGAATCTTACTAAAGAAGGGGTAACTTTCACTAATGGATGGCATCTCTTATCTAGGGAAAAGTAGAGGGGATGGGTTGAGTGTTGGTACAACCCATCATGTCCCCTCCTACCTCCAATTTTCGCCACTTAACTTCAGGGGAAGGTTAAGTTGACTAGATGGAGGTTACTCAAGGGTTACCCATGCCAAATGGGCCCCTGGACCCATGGGGTAGAACCCAGGGTCAATTTTAACCCATACAAGACACCCCAGGTCAAGGTAAAGCACAAGAAAAAGGGCCTCATAAATTAAATAAAAATAGAAATTTCAAATTCAATCTCTTTACAACACTTACTTAAAAAAATAATGTCACATGAGGGTAACCTAACCCACTCGACCATACGAAAGACCACATTACATCATGACATCAAACACAAAGAGATCTTGGTTCCTCGTGGAACTAGATCGGCTTAACAGGGAATAACAATTAACAAGGTGTGGAATGATCTCCGAAATCTGTGGTTTGATTAGTAGTCCCTGCACACTCAATTACAAGATCAGTAACCACATAAATTCATCATAGCCGAAGCAACTTAAATAACACATGCATTCTCATGCCTTAGTACAATTTAACATAATTAAAAATCATATTACAATTTTCCATCATCCCTAATTCATTTTTCTGAAAAGTAACTTATCCAAACATCACCCAATTAGTTTTTCCGAAAACATAATAAAGTTAAATAGTCTGACAAATTTCGGGAACTGCTATCCCACAAATATGAAAGTAACAATAACAGTACTGTAAATAGTCATAACAACAGTAGTAAAAAGGGCGGTCCTCACAAGAGGTCACCAAGAGTGAGGAGCTAAACCGAGGGAGATTGTACCATTCCATATAGGAGGACAATTTCTGACGTTACAAGTGGAACGCGGCACTCTGTGGATATGACCTACTAAAAGGAGAAGCGTGGTAGGTGGCCTTTTTCCTCTACATACACTAAGAATCTCACCAGTGGCAGAATGCATTTTTAAGGCTATGCAAAGGGGATTAACCTATGGTTTGCATAGGTGGCCTCAATCAAGCTCTACAGGGTCATAGTTTCTTCTTCACCAAGGAAATGAGAGCAAGCTGCAGGGACATCTTCATATCCATTCACTTCTTAAGAATGCATGCACCCGATTGGGCCCCCCACCTCCCCAAAGAAATTACCAACTGCGAGGAATATACCATTCAGGGAGTACAAGAGGAGCCCAAAAAATTAGTTGTGCCACTCTCAGCGGCACCAGAAGGAGCTCAATTGGCAACATGAAGGCATTGGTCAAGTTCCTAAAAAATGTTTTTTGTTTTAATGTCTTAAATCTATATCATCATTGTCCATCGACCAGGTTCCAATCTAGTATTTTTAATGTATTTTTGGGCCTTAATGGCCAGTTTGTACTTAATTTCATGATCCACCATAGGTGGGAAAACTCTACTACTCTTTAAGTTTTATATTAATATTATGGTTTGGGTTTTTAACACCTTTTTTATTAAAAAAATCTTGTCTCTTAACCAAGATTGCTTCTTATTACATAGAAGATTACCTGATCTTTGAAGAAAGCCTAAATACTTATCTGACTACTTACGACCTATTAAATGGGACAATCTTATTTGCAAGGTTATTCACCCATAGGGATATTTAGAAATGCCCTTTTATTGCTTATATCTTTAATGACATAAAATTGACGACACTTACCATGCACTCTATCTTTTGCTCAATCACGTTTGACATCTCTCAAGGCCTACAAATGATGCAACAATTCAACCACATGTGAATGATGGAGAGGATGTCAACCAACCTATGTTTTTGGTTCCTTATGCTCATGTTAATGATGATGTTGCTCCTACAAAGTAACTTTTGTCAAATTTATAATCTTTTTGACAGACATTCAAATATATTTTTGCTGAAATTACTATACATTTTCCTATTTTTTGTATCCATTATTCACAATATCCATGTAATTGGAGTTATCTTCTATTCTAGGTCTTGATAGTTTTTTGTAAATTGCCAGAAAGTTTGTTTTTCATTCCTAGAGCTTGGAAAACATTATTATTATATTATAATAATATTTTGAGGTCTCTACAACTTTTGCAACTGTCAATATCTTACAAAATGCTTGCTCTGATTGTACATATAGGAATTTCAACATTAAACATTATGCACAAGATGTTCAAATGTATAATGTTTCTCAGCTTCACATTGCCACTAACATGGTTTCAAAAGAAGATACATTGACTAGTTATTTTGAGAGCAATGATTGCTAATATAGAATCAGGTTTGTTGGATCAGGTAATCCAAAAGTTTATTCATCAATAGCAACAATTGCAAATCCAAAAATATTTCATGCATGTTTCTCATTATCAATGTTGAAGTTCATCTATATAAAAACTAGACACTTCAAAATTATTATGTCAAATCAATCATGAAAATCAATGCCTTAAGTTTGTAAACTGTATTCTCTTACAATTTCTTGATCTTATACATTCATATCTCACAATCTTACTACAATACAAACACAACCCCATTCAAATGGTAGGTACTAGCCACTACATGACACTTGTTTAAGAAGAGTTCAATTAATAGGCATCATTGATTTTATAATTAAAATTTAAAATAGAGTTAGAAAGGTTGTAAGAAATAAAAGTATTTTAATATATATAAAATATTTGAAAGGATAATGAAGATTAACATGTACAATAAGTTGTTTATAATTATATGTTTTTGTGTGAAAAAAATTATACAGAATTCATGGTGTCATTTGTGGTGTACTTAACTCTCTTATTTACAATGCACTGCTTAACTTAGAGTTCATTGATTTACTATTTGATTTACTTCACACTCTTAACATGATTTCTTGTAGTGAGAAATACATCTTGATGATGTGAAGAGTTATTGGTTGCTACACCCTACTAGACATGAGTTGTTCATTGAGAGAAGTGCTTAGTTTGAGGAGGGATATTTGAGCTCAACTCCTATCACTTCTCCACCTCCTTCTACTTTGACTTTGGAGTCACTTGGGCTACATGACAGATCTTCTGATGAGTTAGATTCACTTGAGTAGATTCATGATGATGAGTCTTCTTCCAATGATGAGAGTGATTTAGAGGATTCACCTCCTTCCTCTCATTCAAAGGGTGGTGATTCTCTTCCAAATTCTCTGACTTCTGGTCCACTCTGGGCTAGATAGACCTTGCAGTCTACAAGCAATTGGGTGGGGGGACCCTCAGACATCGGGTGGACTCGTTCACAATTCCAAGATGTTCCACATGTCTTCATTGCTACTGCCTCTAATCCACAGTCCTTTTGAGAGGCTTTTAGTATTCTTGAGTGGGATATAGATATGTAGGAGTATAGTTCCTTGATGAGGAACCACACTTGGGATCTTGTCCCTCTTCCTAAGGGAAGAAAACTTGTTCGATGCAAGTAGATCTATTAGAAAATATTTGCAGCAAATGGGTCGGTTGATAAGCATAAGGCTCACCTGGTCACCAAAGGATTATCCCAAGTTCCTAGGATTGACTACTCTAAGACTTTTGTGTTGGTTGCTAGAATGAACTCCATCAGACTTGTTCTTACCATTGCTATAGCCAGTCATTGGGAAGTACACTAGATGGATGTGAAGAGTTCTTTTCTTCACGGTGACCTTCAAGAGGAGATCTACGTGGAGCATCCATAAGGGTTTGTTCAAGATTCTTCACTTGCATACTACCTTTGGAAGTCTCTCTATGGCCTCAAATAGGCTTCTTGGGCCTGGTATGCCAAGATGGACTCCTTCCTTCTAAAAGTTGGGTTCACTCAGTGCCATTCTGATCCCAATGTCTACATTTTGTAACAGGATGATTCATTCCTATTTCTTGTCATGTATGTTGATGACTACTTGATTACAGGGAATTTTTCATCCACCATTGGGGTAGTCAAAACTACTCTCCATGATAGGTTTTTGATGACTAAATTGGGCTTATTGCTTTACTTTCTTAGGATTGAGATCTTCCAATCTGCTTCTGTGATCATTATCACATAGTCCAAGTAAATGAATTGGTGTAAAATTATGTCGAAGGATTTATAGATCCTTCCCACATGGTCATCTATACATGTATGGTGGGGCAAGGAAAACTCTTGAATGACATGACATTATCAACACCAAAACCTACTTCTATCATAATAAACTCTTGTGATAAATAATTAAGTAGATCTAAAAAATTCAACCCATTTCCATGACACATGTTTAGTATTAGACATTTTGGTAGATGGAAACTCTGTAAAGGTTTTCACAAACCACTGACCCCCTAAAGGAGCATGATGATTTGGTGAAGTTCATTATGTATGCAATAGTTTATCCAAAGGCTAATGGAATTAGATCTATGCTACAACTAGTGGATGGTGATACAAATACTACAATAGATATGATATTAGAAGAACAAATTTCAACAATTGATGCAACTAAGAATGATGAAGGGACGATTGAAAACCCACCCAATATAAACAAGAATCCCCAAGGAAGTTCAAGAAATATAAAAAGATACCTAGATGGAAAGGAAAAGGGCAAGCATGTTAACGAGGAGAGTAATAGCAATAACAACAAAGAGGGCTCATGCTAGTAAAGCTAGAAAATTTCTAACAAATTAACTAGATTCAAAGCATCCATAGAAGATTTTCTCAAGGCTCTTCTTGGTATATAATGGAAGGTAGGACTATTAGTACTCTATTTGATTTTGAGCAACTTAATGGTGTATGATATGTCATATTCAAAATGTAACATCCACGTTCTTAAAACATAGTAAAACCAGAAAAATTTACCATAGAGTAATTTAACAAGATATAAATGAGATAGAGAAAATGTTTCTTTTATTCAACACATAATCAAGTAATTCTATTTTATAAGCTTTTCTCTTTACAAAATACTTTTACATCATATTTTCTTTCTCAAATTACAATGTAAATCAATTACATAAACAATTTTGGAATAAATATTGCTGTTGAATATCTGACATCTTTATCACAAGTCCTGGCATATCTTCTTCTTGGAGAGAGAGAGAGAGTATCTTTCTAGTGATTTACCTCCATCCATAGACCGGCAGTCTCCCACACTTCTTCCACATAGGAAGTGGCCCTACCCTTCACGAGGGATGTAGACCAAAGGTGATCAGTGGTAATTTGCCTATCCTGAGTACATAGTGTTGTATCCTACTCAACTCTATCAAACCATACAACCCTAGATACCCTCTAGCTAAGTATGATTTCTGATAGGATGAGCAATCCAGATATAACGAACCGACAATGCATGCAAAAAACAAATGCATTACTTTGGCCAAAGTTTTTAATTTCAATATCATTCATAATGAACATCGTTGTTGTGTTCACCCACCCCTACTCAACTTAGATACCATCGTATTCCACAGTTTATCCATCAACTATGTTTATACAATAGCTAAATCATGATAATAGTTTTTCTAGACTTTAAACATATCTATATGTCTTATCTAACCATTTGATTTCAGTTTGACTCTAAGTTTTACATAATATCCCATAATATATGGCTTTACAACTATCCAAAACTCATATCAATGAGACTAGATTAATAACAACTCATAGTTTATCTAAACTCAAAAAAAAGAGTGAACTATCATTCAAAATATATATTTCGTCTTATATGAAAATATGAATATTCTTGGTTTACCTATTCATGATGACTTCAATAGTCATGACACATATATATACTTGAATACGATTCCTCTCAAATTCCTAACTCATTAGACTTCATTTAATCATATCATACTGGTTTCCTACAAAGATATTCTCATGTAAAAATTACTAAGGATAACCCTATGATCCTTCAAATTTCTATCGAAGCATTTCCATTGAGTTATCACTTGATTTATAATGAAAAAGGTATCTTCCTAAGCTTAATGAGATTCTAAGTTCTCTTGGAAAACAACCATTATAGTTATTCATAACTTAACAAGAAATGGTTCTTATACTTCCATTAACCACCTCAAAGATTTAAGTATCCTACTCAACTATGTTTACAATCCTATCATAGTTCTAAATGGTACTTGATATATATATATATATATATATATATATATATATATATATATATATATAAGAATGGTATAAAATATCTCAATAATCAACTCTCGGTCCTTCTTAATGTCAAACCTTCTCTTAATCGACTATATTTTTCTACATAATCCACCACTCATAAAGATGACCTCTACAGTGTATTGGAATATCATTCTATAGGTATATCTTTCAATAGACTGACTTCTACACATTTCTATGGTTTTTGACTCAGACTAATAGCCTTTGATAGTATCGGCTAGCCAGTGGTAATGGCGACAATCATTAATTCCAAAGGTTTTAAACATAATGAAAACACTCACTAACAGGTTTGCTGATTAAGAATCGAATATCACAGACATATGAAAAGGGATAATATCGATTCTTTGAAGCATGCAAACAAAAGACATTATAAATCCTTACAATTCTATTATTGTTTCCACATAGATATTGAATGATACCTAGCGATGGCACAAGAGTTATCTACAGCTATGTTTACAATTCACTCAACCTATATGATGGCATCCACACGCATGTGTTCTGGCTATGACTTGCTCTCTATGTTTTCCAAAATGATCCCCCCCATATGTGTGTCCTCTAACTGCGAATCTTATCTCCCTTATGATCAAGGTGAGTTGTTCCAATTAATGGTGCTTCAAAGCTCTTAATGAAACGATTTCTACCACTCCATCGAATGTAAGATAATTGGTAATGCAATCGACCACTCTCTCATTCGGTTTACAACTAATCCCACTTATGTAGTAGAGATAAACACATGTTAATTCAAGGCACAAAATGTGGAGAGTTTTCAATGCATGCAACTACAATACAATACTCCCTCTTAAAGAGGTCGACACAAGCATACTCGTCGATGGTTATTATGGTTGATCACTTTAAGTGATCCAATTTCCATCATTCGAATTAATGTGGGTGTCATAAATAACATGCCCAAGGTTATTCAATTGATAAGTTTATTAAATAATGTGAGGTATTATCCTCTTCAGGTTATAAATACATCTATGACTTATATTAAATAAGACTTACATATCATCATTCACATTCGATGATTACAATTTACATCAATAAGGATAATAGCAATAAAATAACGATTTATGGATATTGTGAATGGGTCGAGTTTACCTCCCCATTACATTCCTTCATTAAAAACACATCAATATAACTTGATGGAATTCACTTTGACGTTCAAGGGTCGACAAATAAACACTAAGTGACCCAAAAAGAAAAACACCACCCATTATGATAATTATGTTGTAACTGTTACGTTAGATGTAAATGGTCTCTATTCATGTCCAAATGACGTCGTTAACATTACTTATGACTTAATATGACTTACTACAACTTAGAAAGATTTGTAAATAATATCGACTACCTATCGATTATGTTCAAAAGCAAACTAACAAGGCAAGACTTACCTCATACGACACATTGGTTCACATTTTCGTTAAACACTTATACTCGATTTGGCAAATAAACCACTCGTAACCTGAGGTCTATATCTGTCTCCTCAAAAGATACTCTCTCTTCTCTAAGAGTTATCTGAGAATCTATATCCTTATTTCAACTTGTAACCAAACAATATATGATCAGTGCATCATTATTCAAATAATTCAAATAATAAATCAAATCTCATAATGCAATTATTAAATCGATAATAACACATTCTTTTCTATAATTTCATAAATGACATTCAATATAATCCATGTCTTTCCTTATCATTAATCTAATCATCATAATAAATTTACTTATGTCCAAGTAAAAGTAAAAAGTATAGCAAGGCAAAAATTGGGGATGTAACATATCCTTCCCCTAAAGATTCATCATCCCCGATGATATAAAGTAGCAAAAGTAACTAAAGTAAGTTCATTGTTTTTAACTGATAACAACATTAAATAAATGAGGAAACTTTTGATAAAATTCATGGTAATCCTCCCATGTAGCATTTTTCTCAGCATATTGGTCCCATTGGACCTTACATTGCAAGACCTCTCTGTTACGCAAGCAGAGCTTGCATGTTTCTAGAACCTTGAGTGGCTCGATTGTGACCACCCCTGGATCCTACATCTATAAAGAATTCCAATTCAAAGGATGGTTATCACCTACAACATATTTCTTCAAATAAGACACATGAAAAACATTGTGCATTCTAGACAAGCCCAGTGGTAGAGCAATTATGTAGGCAACCAAATTGACTACTTCAAGCACTTCAAAAGGTCCCACATATCAAGGTCCTAGCTTAGAAGACTTCCCAAACTTAATAGAACTTGTCTGAGGTTTCACCCTCAAAAGAAATTTTTCTCCAACAACGAATTGTGTTGGAACATACTTTGCATCCGCATAGCTCTTTTGTCTATCATTGGCTTCTACCAATCTTTTTCTAATCAACTTTACCTTCTCTTCCATTTCAGCTAGCATTTCTAGTCCGATGCTAATCTTATCTTCTAGCTTGTCCTAGATTATAGGAGTTTGACATCTTCTTCCATACAATGCTTCAAATGGTACCATCTTAATAGCAACATGATAGGAATTGTTGTAAGCAAATTCCACAAGTCGTAAGTATTCTTCCCACTTATATTGCTGATCCATGCAATACATTTGCAACAAATCTTCTAAATCCTGGTATACTCTCTCAGTTTGCCCATCAGTTTCACGATGGTAAGCTATACTCCCGTTGAGTTTAGTCCCTAGCGCAGAAAACAAAGTTTGCCAAAACCTTGACGTTACACACGTATCTCTATCCGAGATAATCTTCTTAGGTAAACCATGCAATCTAAACACTTCTTGCACAAATTTGTGAGCTAACACATGTGCTCCATCAGTCAAATTCCCTGGTATAAAATGTGCTACCTTTGTGAGCTTATCCACCACAACTAAAATGGCATCATGTCTATTCCTTGACATAGGAAGACCTTGAACAAAATCCATGCTAATAACTTGCCATTTCCACTCTGGCACATCATGGGGGTACAACAATCCTACAAGGTGTTGATGCTCTGCTTTTACCCTTTGACATTCTAAACAACTTGCCACAAATCTTGTAGCATCATTCTTCATTCCTTTCCAGAAATAAAGAGGTTTAATGTTCGCTAGGAGTTTGGTCACTCCTGGATGTCCCAAATATGGTGCAGTATGAACTTATTTCCAAACTAGATCCATTAAGCTAGCTAAAATAGAAACATATATTCTACCCTTGTACCTCAATAGTCCATTAGACTCTATTAGATAACCATCATATCTTGGATCTCTAGGATTATCTTTTACACCCTGCTTAACCTGTTCATAATACTCATCACAAGACAAATTTTGTAACCCCAAATCCTTGAAATTTCCACGAATAGGAACAATAGAAGCTATATGTCTTCTACGACTCAAAGCATCGGCTACTCTATTCTCTTTTCTTTTGATGTAGCTTATTTCAAAATCATAGTCAGATATCAATTCTAACCATCTCCTTTATTGAGCATTCAGATGTGGTTGAGAGAAAATATAATTAAGACTTCGATGGTCTGACTTAAGTACAAAAGTCTTCCCCAACAAATAGTGTCTCCACATCTACAAAGCATGAGTTACTGCTGCTAATTCTAGATCATGCGGTGCATAATTCTTCTCATAGGATTTCAATTTTCTTGATTCATATGGTATCACTCTTCCATATTGCATAAGTACCCCTCCTAATCCTTCTCCTGATGCATCTGTAATTACCTCAAATTGTCCTTTGGGATCAAGGACTTTCAAAATTGGAGCTGTAGTTAACTTTTCTTTTAAGAGATCAAATGCATCCTGATATTTGTCTGTCCATTCAAATCTCTTTCCTTTCCTCTGTAGGGAAGTGATTAGACTAGTAATACTAGAGAAATTTAAAACAAACTTCCTATAATAGCCAGCCAGGCCCATGAAACTATGCACCTCATGCACATTTGTTGGTACAGGCCAATCCAGAATAGCTGTGATTTTTGCAGGATCAACAAATATTCCATCAGCAGAAATAATATGACCTAGATATTAAATCTCCTTCTGAAAGAATGTACACTTTGATAGTTTTCCATATAACTTAAGTTCTCTTAATCATTGCAAAACTATTTGCAAGTGTTGTTGATGTTCTTCTTCATTCTTAGAATAAATGAGTATATCATCTAGAAAGACTAAAACAAACTTGTCCAAACAATCTCTAAATATACTGTTCATGAGATTCATGAATGCAATAGGCGCATTTGTCAAACCAAATGACAACATCGTGAACTCATAGTGCCCATATCTAGTTCTAAAAGTTTTCTTATGAATATCCTCATCCTTCAGTCTTAACTAATGATATCCTGATCGTAAATCAATCTTTGAAAATACAACAGCTTCACGCATCTGATCAAAAAGATCATCAATATGTGGCAAAGGATATTTGTTCTTCTAAGATTCTTTATTCTTCCTCTTGTTATCATAGTTCCTTTTATATCTCTTCTTATATGGTTGGCTGTTAGGAGTTCCATTAAACCTCTTGCGGTTTCTATCACGATAAGCTGAGATGGATTTCAACTTTTGCTCTTCCTTGATTGCTTTCTCATACACTTGATCCATTATTGTGGGACCATGTACATCTACTTCTCCACCAATTTGAGCATTTAGACCCATGATGAATTTCCTGATCCTAAATCTCTCATCCTTTTGATACTATGAAACATATTTCAGGAGTTAAGTGAATTTTTCTCCATATTCCACCACTGTCATATCTCCTTGTCAAAGATTCTAAAAATCAGTCAATTTCTGATCAAAATAGAGTTGTGGTAACCATCTCTTGTGAAAGAGTTCCACAAAATCATCCCAAGTTACCCTTAGAGAGCTTAAATTCAATTCCTTCTTCTTATTCATCCACCAAGTGGATGCTTCTCCTGCCAGTTGGAATGCTCCCCATACCACCTTGGTCACCTCTGAGTAATTCCTTATCTCAAAGTATTTTTCCATTTCCATTAACCAAGCTTTTGCAGCATCTCCAGTCTCCGTCCCATCAAATTTTGGGGGAGTGAACTTCTTCAAGTCTTTAGAGAGATCTAAGGTTAGTCTATCTCTTGCCTCTTTAGTAGGTTTTGTACTCTTACTACACTCTTCATGATTTTCTCCACTTTCACCATGAGAGTTTTCACCTCCTCCCTCAGAATTTCCTTTATCATCTACTTTCTTCTCCAAATCACCCAATCTTTTCTTGGTTTCAGCAAGCAAGGTTATGATTTGGTCCAGCTTATTATTTGGCAGGTGGTTTTCCTCTTCACTTTCTCGTTGGTTAGTCCTTGTCCGAACCGTGTTTATTAATTTCTTACACCTGAGAATATTGAGTTGTCCATTAGTTCAAGATTATAATGCCTCCCATTAAATCTAAACATAATAAACTTAATTTAAACAATAGTTTGGCACAAAAACAACTCTTTTTTTAGTTATTTCATTTCAAAAGTAAAGAGTATTCTTCATTTTTACAAGATATGACTTCAAAAGTCATGCTCAAGAGGAGTATATCCTTCAGACTCATTTTCTAATACATAATCTCAAGGTATATAACCCTCTGACTCACTATCGAACCTAACTTCTATGATCTCAACAGTTGGGGGTATGTAGGGATCTCGCCTAACCATAATTGTTTCCTCATCTTTAACTCTTTCCAAGTACTCCCTTCTCACTCGCTTGATTTGAGTTAAGGCAGGCGCTAGATTTTTTGTATCACTTAACCAAATGTCACTCTCATCATTGGTTCCCTCAAAGGTTTTGATAATGGCCTCACGTTCTCTTTTTGCTTTAAGGAAACGTTGACTCATATTAATAGACTTTCTTGCTGTCTTTTTAAGACGTACCATCCTGGCACATAAATTTTTCAAACATTAGCTAACCACATAATGTTGGCTACAGGCAAGCATAGTGGTCTCATAAGCCCTAGTACTGAACCTGGTAGCTCTGATACCATATGTAACATCCACATTCTTAAAACATAGTAAAATCGAAAAAAATAACCATAGAGTAATTTAACAAAATAAAAATGAGATAGAGAAAATTTTTCTTTTATTCAACACATAATCAAGTAATTCTATTTTACAAGCTTTTCTCTTTACAAAATACTTTTACATCACATTGTCTTTCTCAAATTACAATGTAAATCAATTACATAGACAATTTTGGAATAAATACTACTGCTGAATATCTGACATCTTTATCACAAGTCCTAGCATATCTTCTGCTTGGAGAGAGAGTATCTTTCCAGTGATTTACCTCCATCCACAGACCGGTGGTCTCCCACACTTCTTCCACATAGGAAGTGGCCCTACCCTTCACGAGGGATGTAGACCAAAGGTAATTTGCCTATCCCAAGTACATAGTGTTGTATCCTACTCAACTCTATCAAACCATACAACCCTAGATACCCTCTAGCTAAGTATGATTTCTGATAAGATGAGCAATCCGGATACAGTGAACCGATAATGCATGCAGAAAACAAATGCATTACTTTGGCCAAATTTTTTAATTTCAATATCGTTCATAATGAACGTTGTCGTTGTGTTCACCCACCCCTACGAGACTTGGATACTATCGTATTCTGCAGTTTATCCATCAACTATGCTTATACAAAAGCTAAATCATGATAATAGTTTTTCTAGACTTTAGACATATCTATATGTCTTATCTAATCATTTGATTTTAGTTTGGCTCTAAGTTTTACATAATATCCCATAATAATATGGCTTTACAAACTATCTGAAACTCATATCAATGAGACTAGGTTAATAACAACTCATAGTTTATCTAAACTGAAAAAAAGAGTGAACTATCGTTCAAAATAGATATTTCCTCTTATACAAAAATATGAATATTCTCAATTTACCTATTCATGATGACTTCAATAGTCACGACACATATATATACTTGAATATGATTCCTCTCAAATTCCTATCGCGTTAAACTTCATTTAATCATATCATATTAGTTTCCTACAAAGATATTCTCATGTAAAAATTACTAAGGATAACCCTATGATCCTTCATATTTCTATCAAAGCATTTCCATTGAGTTATCACTCGATTTATAATGAAAAAGGTATCTTCCTAAGCTTAATGAGATTCTAAGTTCTCTTGGAAAACAACCATTATAGTTATTCATAACTTAACAAGAAATGGTTCGTATACTTCCATTAACCACCTCAAAGATTTAAGCATCCTACTCAACTATGTTTACAATCCTATCATAGTTCTAAATGGTACTTGATATATATATATATATATAAGAATGGTATAAAATATATCAATAATCAACTCTCGGTCCTTCTTAATGTCGAACCTTCTCTTAATCGACTACATTTTCTAAATAATTGACCACTCATAAAGAAGACCTCTATGATGTATTGGAATATCATTCTATAGTTATATCTTTCAATAGACTGACTTCTACACATTTCTATGGTTTTTGACTCAAGCTAATAGCCTTTGATAGCGTCAGCTAGCCAGTGATAATGGCAACAATCATTAACTCCAACGGTTTTAAACATAATGAAAACACTCATTAACAGGTTTACTGATTAAGAATCGAATATCACAGACATGAAAATGGATAATATCAATTCTTTGAAGCATGCAAACAAAAGACATTATAAATCCTTACAATTCTATTATTGTTTCCACATAGATATTGAATGATACTTGGTGATGGCACAAAAGTTATCTGCAGCTATGTTTACTATTCACTCAGCCTAAATGATGGCGTCCACACGCATGTGTTCTAGCTATGACCTGCTCTCTATGTTTTCCAAAATGATCCCCCCGTATGTGTGGCAAATCTTATCTCCTTTATGATCAAGGTGAGTCATGCCAATTAATGATGCTTCAAAGCTCTTAATGAAACAGTTTCTACCACTCCATCAAATGTAAGATAATGTGTAATACAACCGACCACTCTCTCATTCGGTTTACAACCGATCCCACTTATGTATCAGAGATAAACACATGTTTATTCGAGGCACAGAATGTGGAGAGTTTTCAATGCATGCAACTATAATACCATACTCCCTCTTAAAGAGGTCAACACAAGCATAAACATCAATGATTATTAGGGTTGATCACTTTAAGTGATCCAATTTCCATCATTCAAATTAATGTGGGTGTCATAAATAACATGCCCAAGGTTATTCGATTGATAAGTTTATTAGATAATGTGAGGTATTATCCTCTTCAGTTTATAAATACATCTATGGATTATATTAAATAAGACTTACATATCATCATTCACATTTGATGATTATGATTGAAATCAATAAGAATAATAGCAATAAACTAACAATTTATGAATATTGTGAATGGGTCGACTTTACGTCCCCATTACATTCCTTCATTAAAAAAATGTCAATCTAACTTGATGGAATTCACTTTGATGTTCAAGGGTCGACAAATAAACACTGACCCAAAAATAAAAACACCACCCATTACAATAATTACGTCGTAACTTTTACGTTAGACATAAATGGTCTCGATTCATGTTCAAATGACATCGTTAACATTACTTACAACTTAATATGACTTACTATGACTTAGAAATATTTGTAAATAATATCGACTACCTATCGATTATGTTCAAAAGCAAACTAACAAGGCAAGACTTACCTCTTATGACACATTGGTTCACATTTTCATTAAACACTTATACTCGATTTGGGAAATAAACCACTCATAACCTGAGGTCTATATTTCTCTCCTCAAAAGATTCTCTCTCTCTTCTCTAAGAGTCATCTGAGAATCTGTATTCCTGTTTCAACTTGTAACCAAACAATATATGATTAGTGCATCATTATTCAAATAATTCAAATAATAAATCAAATCTCATAATGCAATTATTAAATCAATAATAACACATTCTTTTCTATAATTTCATAAATGACATTCAATATAATCCATGTCTTTCCTTATCATTAATCTAATCATCATAATAAATTTCCTTAGGTCCAAGTAAAAGTAAAAAGTATAGCAAGGCAAAAATTGGGGATGTAACACAAAATTGTTGATGGAGTTCAGGTTTCTTACATTTAAAACAACTGTTGAATATTTTTTCTTTTAAAACTTAAGAATTTGTCAATATATTCAAAACCTTATCTATTCTATTTAGCAATAATGGAGTTTCCAATTTGGTTTATCCCATTATATGGGATGATTGAAACATTGAAAGGTGTCTAGTACAGTATCAATTTGATCAACCAAAGATATACACAGAATAAAATTATAAATCATCTAGCTTACCATATGGTGTGAACAAAAATGGGAGAAATTGAGCTTCTAGTTCAATTATCATGCCCATTGTTACTCAAGGATTGAGATCTTCCAATCTGGTTCTTATATGAAACCACTGGGGCTAATCCATTAGGGCATGTCAAGAAACACCACCATGAAAATCATCACCCTAAGATTATAATGCTATGAGCCTCTTCTTCAATAGGAAGTTTGTTCAATCCATGATGGACACTGACTCTAACATATGGAGCATGTGCCACATAAAGCTTACTAGTTTGGAATCATGATGTCCTTTCTGGCCTAGTACATCTTGTCAAGTGGGTCAATGATATATGTCAATGGAGTTGACCCAAACTAGTCATCACATAAATTTCTATAATATCATTGTAAGCCTCACCATAATATTTCATGTGGCATAAGATTTGTTGGCATACATTAACAAAGATCACGACTCACTCCCTTCAACTGGTTGGAGAGAAGGTTTCGACTTATAAAGACTTGATCTTTTATGAAGACTTACTTGATTTTTATAAAAACTTTGGCCTCTATAATGACTTCAATTTTATAAAGACTTTATTTATTAAAGACATTAGAATTTCCTTCAAATTTTATAAATATTTGATCTATAAAAATTGGCTAGGTTTTACATAAATAAGTTTAGAATTAACAATATTATTTGAATCTGAATGAATATTTAGTGATGAAATCACTTGACATGAAATCTTTACAAATTTGGTATATCAATGGATCTCCTAACAAGATAGCCTATCATGTGAGTTATTGATGACATAGTGGAAGAAGACAATCAACTATGAATATCATGGTGTTTTTATAGTCTTGTCATTATCAATAGTTTAGAAAAGTTGTCACGGAGCCATATCTAGGCATAGTTAGTCACAACCTTACAAGGGCATCATGCCTTTATTGTTAATATTCTCAACTATGTTTTCTATGGTCTATGATTAGAAAGCCACTATAAATTTTTTTTTTGGGGAAAAGGGGTAAAAATTTTATTCAATCAGAACCAGAGTACAAAGCAAAGGCCAAGGGCCCACCAAAGAAGAACCCCACCCGACCAGCCATCAAAACCCTACCTATTCATGTCCTCCACTAATAACCTCTCCAGGGTCTCAAGATAATTAGAAGAAAGCTCATCCATTCCACTGATATTCCAGCCATCCACATTCTCAGAAGCCCACTTTGCCAGACAATCGGCCACTTTGTTCCACTCTCTAGGGATATGACAAAAGGAGACAGAATCCAAGGAGCTGCAAAGACTCAAAATCTGTCTACCCATAGAAGCTAATTGCCAGCTAACATCATCCAACCTTTGGTTGTTCAGCAAATCCACAACAATCTGAGAATCTGACTCACAAATGATCCTCCTCCAGCCTAGAGAGCATCCACGCTCAACAGCAATCTTAATAGCAAGGGCCTCCATCATATTATTAGAGTGCTGCCCTTTGTAACTAGAGAAGACAAAAACCACATCACCATCATTACCTCTACCAATACCCCCCACACCAGCATGACCAGGGTTCCCACGAGAGGACCCATCAGTATTAATCTTGAGGACCCCCGCCGAGGGAGGCATCCACCTCCCATCACGACAAACCCATTGCCGAACTAGACGAGGCCTTCTGCCAGCAAAGCAACCTCGGCTACTATCCCCCAAGCTCAAATTCCGCACAATATCAAGATCACCAGGATCACGAGTTGTAGACATGTCACACTTAGCCGACATAGTCTCCTGAAGCCTGCTAATTATCTTCTTCCACAATTGAAGATTTCCCAAATTGGAACCACAAAACACTCTACGGTTCCTCTCCAGCCAAAGGTTCCAAAGAATGAAGATAGGCCCAATAGACCAGGCCACCTGAAGGAAAGGAGTCTTTGCTGGAGGTCTGCCTAAACTGTCCCAGAAGTCAATCAGGGAGGTAGCATGAATACACCCATGATGCCAAGCCTCCCACCATCTGTGCCATAATTCTCTAGAATAAGGGCAAAGGAAGAACAAGTGGGAGGTACTCTCCTCACTGTGAGAACAAAGAAGGCAAATAGAGGGACCCTGAAAGCCACGTTTGCGAAGATTTTCCCAAGTAAGGCATTTCCTCTGAGCAACCAACCATAAGAAAAAATTGCACTTGGGCCAAGAGAAGTTGTCCCAAACCTTCTTCCACCAGTGCACCTCAGTAGGACCATATAATTTCCTATCAAGCATGGTGTAGCCTTGGGCAACAGTAAATTTACCTTTCGGGCTAGGACTCCAAGCCAGAACATCCCTCCCATTAAGGGAGCTGCAGAGCCTTGTCTCCAAAATTCTAGAAAGAACATCCCGATCCTCCTCAGAACCCCCCACGGGCCATTCCTGAGGGTCCTTCTAGCAAGCCACCACCACCTGCCCAATGCGCTTGACAGTTTTAAAATGCTCCACCTTAATCCAACCGGCCTCAGAAAAAATATGGCACAGAGGTTGAAGCTGAGGGAAACTAGAAAGAATGGGAGGGTGGCCATCCCAAGAGTCCTGCCAGAACAAAACATCAGAGCCTCTATTACAGATCCAGAAGAGGCCCTCCTTAATCAGCTGAGCACCCTTCTTAAGGGTCTCCCAAATACAAGAACCTTTACCCAGCAAAGGGAGACGCGGCACCTTGAGGCAATCAGCACCAGGAAGATACTTGTGGGTCAGAAGCCTAGCCCAGTCCTAATCTTGACTGTTGCACCATCTCCAGTACAGCTTGGCAGCCAAGGCAGTGACAGCAAGAGCCATAGACCTAAGCCCAAGGCCCCCAGCGTGCTTCGGCCTGCAAACAGACTCCCACTTGACTAAGCTCCACTTCGAGGAAAGAAGGTTGCCAGACCAAAGAAATTGCCGAGACAAAGCATCAAATTCCCGCACAAAGGTGGACGGGGGAACCTGCACACAGCACCTATAAATGGGGAGAGACTGCACCATAGTCTTAAGAAGAATCACTCTCCCCGCCGAGGATAACCATCTGAAAGTCCAATGGCTAACCCTACTACGAAATTTATCCAAAATTCCCTGCCAATACTCTCTCCTCTGGGCTCCCAAAGCCAACGGGATCCCAAGGTACATCAAGGGAAAAGAGCCGATCTGAAATCTAAGGATCCTAGCAATCCTGCTCTGAATAAGCTGAGGAGTGTTAAAGAAGTAAATGGAAGATTTATCATCGTTAATACACTGACCAGAAGCCTTCAGGTAGATGTCTAAGGCTCGCCGGAAGTTCACCGCCTCACTGATTCTAGCCAAGCCCATTAGCCCAGTATCATCCACAAACTGAAGATGAGAGTAGGGGGGGAGAAGGTTGTTCTAGCTCCAGCCTCGGATAAGACCCTGTCTCACCTGAGATTTAATAAATCTACCAAGACCCTCTGCCATGATGATGAATAAGTAAGGGGATAAAGGATCCCCTTGCCGGAGTCCCCGAGAAGCACCAAACAAATCTGAAGGTTCCCCGTTAATAAGCACTGAGAATGAGGCAGAGGTCACACAACTAAGAACCCAGTTCACCCATTCCTCAGCAAAGCCGAAAGCCAAGAGAGTTTTCTGTAAGAATTCCCATCTCACCCGGTCATAAGCTTTAGACATGTCAAGTTTAATAAACATAGCCTTCTCCTTAGAGTTAGCCATAGAATGAATAGCTTCCATGGCTATCACAACACCATCCAGAATTTGTCTCCCTTCAACAAAACCACCCTGCTCAATCGAAATCAAAGAACCAAGGAGTGGTTTGAGTCTCTCAGCAATCAATTTGGTGATAATCTTGTACACCACATTACATAACGCAATAGGTCTGAATTGAACTAACCGGTTAGCTCCTTCCAACTTAGGTATGAGGGCCAAGAAGGTAGAATTCATAGACTTGAGCATCTGTTTGTTCCTAAGTGATTCTTGAACCACCTCAAGGAGATCAAACTTTATAATTTCCCAGAACTCTTGGAAAAACTCAATCGGAAACCCATCCGGACCAGGGGCCTTACCTTTTTTCATATTAAAAACCACGTTCTCCAGCTCAGGTAGCAAGATAGGACATAAGAGAACCCCATTCATCTCAGCAGAGACCAGGTGGGGAATACAATCCAGGATGGCCTGCTCCTCTGCCCACGCAACATGATTCTCCCTAGTAAAGAGATTAGAAAAATAATTGACTGCCTCCCTGGAAATATCAGCAAAGGATGAGAGTTGAGCCCCATCCTGTGAAACAAGAGAGGAGATAGAATTTCCCTGTCTTTGAGCCTTAACCGAATTATGAAAGAATGCAGTGTTCCTATCCCCCTGCTGAAGCCAATCAATACGAGATTTCTGCTTCCAGAAGATCTCTTCACGAAGATCCCACTCTTCTAAGTCCTTAAGAGCCAAGGATTCATCCATACTAAGGGCAGAGGTCAACCCCTGATCCCGAATCTGACGAGTGATAGAATCCAACTTGGACTGGGCCGCCATCTTCTGAGCTTGAAGGTTCCCAAAACAATGTTTATTCCATCTCTTTAGTCTAAACTTCACATGCTGAAGCCGCTTACTAAAAGTGAACATGGCCGTCCCATGAGAAGGCATCCCCTCATACCACCAGTCCAACATAAGATCCTGAAGAGACGGATCCCTTAACCACATCAACTGGAATTTGAAAGAGGGATTTTTGGTGACCCCATAAGCGGTGACAGAAAGCTTGATGGGCCAGTGATCAGAACCCCTCCAATCAAGAATTTTAGAACTGGTAGTCAACCTACTATTCAACCAATAACAGGAGACAAGAAATCTGTCAAGCCTTTCAGAGATAGCCTCCCCACCACATCTCCTATTATTCCAGGTAAAGACACCATTGGAGGGCTTTACATCAATGAGATTCAAGGAACCAATCATATCCCGGAGAAGATTTGCAGCAGGTTCCAACCTGGCTAACCCACCACGTTTTTCATCTAAGCAAGTAACAGCATTAAAATCACCAGCCATAATCCATGGGAGAAACGGGTCCAAGGCCCGGATAAAGTGAATGTGAGCCCAGAGATTTGACTTACCTGGGAGATCAGTAGGAGCATAAATGTTGGATAAAAGACACCTTTCTCCAGTCTCAAAACTAGAAGCAACCAGAGAAATGGAAGACCGACTAGACATCCACCATAAGGGGAAAACTTTCCTTGGGTTCCAGAAATAGGCCACACCCCCTGCACTATTCAAAGCACCTACCCCCTGCCACTTGCCTTGGGGCCAGATACGCGAAGCACAATTTGCCAGCCCATCAATAGTGAGCTTAGTTTCCTGGATAAAGACCACATCCGGTGATTGAGATTCGATTAGTCTGCGAACAGCCTTTTGTCTAGGGATGCTGTTCAACCCCCTTACATTCCAAGATAAAACAATGAAAGCCACTATAATTTTTATTATCATTGAAGGATAACAATTATATTAATACCATTTGTACATTTTGTAAATTTTAAATAATATAAGTGTTGTAAATATCTTGTTATGTGTTTTTATTTGTATGGTGGATTCCTCCACCTAATTGGTATTTGTTGGCACATTAACTTAAAAATATCCAAAGATGGTTCATGAATTTTAGTAAAAATTTTGAGAAGTTTTAATGTAGGTGTGGTGTGAATGGTCACCTCATAGTGTACAGTAAGCTTTTCCTTAGTGAAAAATTATTTTCACACTTAAGATTCTAAAAATATGGTGTTAACTAATGAGATGGTAGTTAGCAGACTATCTCGGTTGTCGCTTTAAGCAGCCCAGGTCGTGGGTTCAATTCCTACTTGCAATAGTTTAACCTATGATGTGTGGTGATTACCGATGGGGTCCACTATACATCACCCAAAAGGTTATAAGGGAGCTCACCATGTCAAAGAGCTAAGCTCCGGGTCGCTGGGATAACCTACCAATTCCTCTCAGTTAAAAAAAATAATGAAATGGTAGCCCTCACGTGCAACCAAGGATTTCAATAAATAGGCTACTATGTAGAAATCAAGTGACTTTTTAACCATGATACTTGTATGTAGCATAACCACAAGCTTTTCCCCTTGCAACAACTGCACTACCTAGAATTTTAGGGTTATTTCCTCAACAAAATGAATGTCAATCTATTTAATTAGTAAAAAGGGAGAAAGATGAATGCAAGCATTTAAGTACACTAGATCAAACCCTCCTTTCACTACAACATTCAAGGACAAAACTGAGCCAAGTCACTACAAGATGGAAGAGGACTCAACTACTAATTTTGTGCTCCTGTTTGTCAAGGAAAGATAAGATTCAACCAAGCCTTTTATCAAACCCTAGGCTAAATATGAGTAAAACTCTAGTTATGAGATAATCAGTTTGAAATAGACAAATGACAACAAAAATATAGAAACTAAAATTATAGAGATGATTAGTAAGATGTCAGAACTTGTCTCATGAAAGTTGAGGTGTCCGAGGACAAATTCGGTAACCACCCAAGTCCAAAAGTAAGAATTTGCCAGAGGTCAAAACTGAGAATATGTTGCTAACGATGCTTAGAAACCAGATCCAGAACCTCGAAGCTCTTTAGACTAGGGCACCAACCGCACAAATCTTTTCGGAGAGATATTTTGAAACAATTTTCAAATTCCAAAACTTTAATTCCTGTACCACCTTCCTGTAGCTCCACTTTTCCCAAAACCTATAATTGTAACCTGCATGCAAGATGACAAGAGATGCATTTGGTGGTTGCGGTGTTTAGGGACTTGCCTCAATCAAATCCTGGGTTAGCATCCAAGCTTTCCCAACATCATTGTTAGAGAGAGAGAGTGCCCTTGCAGGGCAGAGGCTAAAGATAATCCAAATGATGAAATGATTCAAATAGCAATAATGTCACCTCAGAGGTGAAGTCCTAAGGAGGATGAAGATTTTCAACTCATAAGGAGATGGATGATGATGCCAAATCTACAACAAATACAATAAAAAATCTACAACAATAACACAATGAATGCCTTGAATGCTCTTTGCTCCAATATCATAACTTATCAATATCCATCTAGGTTTAAAATGAAGTAAAAAAATCACTTATATATGCTTTCCCGCTAACATTCACGAAATTAAATCACAAAAGCTGACAAGGAGGAACATTTTTAAAAGTCCTAGGCCAACATAACATTTATTTCTCCCAACCAATTAGGGAGGACTTGGGTGGTTGACGCCCAAATCCAAGGGCCTAATTTGAGTCAGAACTAAGCTAAATGAAGGGCCCAAGGTCCCATATTCACATGGATGTCGGGCTCTTTTCTTCGAGATGCTCAATTAGAATGTATAATGAAGCAAATAGGACCTAGGAGCTAAACTGGGAGGTAAAAAGGCATGTGTCCACTTTTTACTCCATAACATTTAGCCCCCACTTTAATGTGTGTATGATCTTATGATCCATACATGCATTAAAGTATGGTAAAATAACATCAAACACACCTTAAGTTTGAAGACTATTTGTTTAGTGGAAAATTGGATTTGTAAATGTTTTAATGTTTAGATTTTTAAATCTGCCTCTCCACTATACATTGAAGGATCTAGGGAAACTTGGATTAGGGACTTTAATTATTAATTTTCCTTCTCTTATGCCCAATTAACCATTAAAATGCTAATTATGCAAATATGACAACAAATTGTTGAATGATAGAAAAAGCTTTTGTAGATAGGAGTAAAATATCAAATCACAGAATACCTATTTTTGAGGTTCCAAAGTGAAACAGTTAGAGACACTGGAGTGGGTACCCAAGTCCAAGGTGCCAGTTTCGTCGCGGAATCTAGACCTCCTTCCGACACTAATCAACCCTGTAACTTTTGTTTCCAGAGATCTATCTGCAAAGGACACTAGAGTGAGCGTCCAAGTCCTAGAAGTGCTCCTGTGTCCTACTTTTCTTCAGATCTCGAATCCCTGATGCCTGCCAATCCTTCCTACAACTCCACTTTTTCCAAATGTGACACCTGTAACCTGTAATCACAAGACTTGGTTTGGGGGTTGTGATGTTTAGAGGCTTGCCTCAGTCAAGCCCTAGAGGATACTTAAGTCTCTGAACACTATTGTCAGATAAAAGCGTGTGTGCCCTTGTGAGGCAGAGGCAAAAACCAAAGGAATCAATGATGAAAACACAATTTTATGTCACCTTGTAGTGAAGCTCTCATGGGAGGAAGATGCTCTTCATTCCATGAGGAAATTGATGCTCAAGTCTACAAATATCAACACACAAAACACACAAGTCTGCTCTTGCAACACAATAGAATCCTTGAATCACCTTGAGAACATTTGAGCATCACAATTGCTATCTAATTGAAATCTAGTTTACAAATGAATAACTAAACATGCTCATATATGCAACTACAAGCACTCCTGCCAAGCTTTTAAAAATCAAAACTTACCGTGTCAGCAAAAGGACCAAATAATGGTCATAAACTGACACCCAAAAATTAGGGCTGCCCCAAAATAGGGAAGGACTAGGGCATGGGCACCCAAGTCCTCCCACCCCTATTTTGTGCAGGGTACAGCTCAAGGGGTCCAGCTAGGTCCAATTTGCCAAGGAACCTAGGTCTCCTTCCATTGGGATGCCAAAATATAAACTAAGATATCCTAAATGCATGCAAAAGACTAGGGAGCTAAACCTTATGAGGGAAAAACCCCCAAAGGGACATTTTATGATGTTACATGTAGCCCCCACTTTAATGTATGTATAAATGCGAGGCCAATACATGCATTAAAGTAAGGTTACAAACACAACAAACACACCAAGTATGGAGAAGACATGCCAATCACATAGAAGATAGTAACAGGCATGCAAAACATAGAGAAGATAGTTACAATCGTGCAGAACACGGTGAAAATAGTCAATGCATAGAAGACACATTAATGCATGGAAGACAAAAATGATATCTTTTTTTTTCTTTTTATCATATCTATGAAATGCAAATGCAAGTACTGGAAAGTAAACAAACCTCCCATAATATAGGATGCACTACCCTAGGGTGCAGGTCTCTATATATATGGGGCAACACACAGACAAAACCTCCCAAAATGTAGGAAGCACTACCCAAAGGCGTTGGTCTCTACATATGGGGCAACAAACACGCCACACAAAACAAGCATGCCAAAACACACACACTTGAAGACACGGAGAAAACACGGTAGACAAGCGATGGAGTGTACCTATTTCTAGGTCCAACACCATCTCAAGCACATTACAGGCACACATCGACAATTGGGCTTTGCCACAACAATCACCGAAAACATGCTTAAGGGTTGAGTTAGTCACATAACTGCTCCCCACCTCCACAGAGGACTTTTGAAAATGACAGGATGATGCAATCTGCTCTAAGAAATACACCATCCCTGCCTCCACAGAGGGCTTAAGAAAAAGGATATACGTGATATACCGCTTCTGGAGAGGGTTTACATGATTGATTGATTGATTGAAAACAAACTTAGGATGCACGATGCACTACCCTGGGGTGCAAGTCTACATCTGAGGTCAAACACATTGCTAACATCTATAATAGACAACTTACCTTATATATGCCCCCACCTTAAGGTGCTTGATATTAGTTATCGATATCAAGCACGTTAAGGTAGGAAGAAAACACACAAGGGAACACTGACTTTCACAAAGCCCATGCCCCCCAGAGGTGACATGTACTTTACAATCACCAAATGTTCCCACAAACACATCCCTACAAGAAACATGTTAGTGTCTACAACATCATGATAAATAACAACATAAATGCATATGATTAACCACACAAAGATCCAAGGTTATGCCATGAATTTAGAATTCGAGGATAACCATAGGGCTATATCACGAAGCTCTCCGAATCGAGTACCACCAAGGCTAGATTCAAAGGCAAACAAAGGTGCACAGAATAACAATATTGTTAAGGTTTGTAAATGTGATAGAAACATCATAAAATTCACTACGCGGAAAGCATGAGTGATTCCACTAGCCAAGCGTCAGATAGGATATACAACCCCATCATCATTTTAGGAACTAAGTCCATTTTTTGATTGCTCTTGAAAGGGACACTAGGTCCGCATCAGTATAAATGTTTGTTGTCATTCACCTGCTAGGTGGAAACACTAGAGGAAGGGAAACAATAAATAAGAGAGGAGAAACAAGTGTCTTAGGGATAGTCGGGTAGGAGGGTGCCCCCAAGTCACCAACCACAATGCTATGTCCATAAGACACAACATACAACAATGAAATCAGAGAGAGGCAATATAGAAGAATGATGATACAAATAGAAGAAGGTCACAATAGAGGCGGTCTCTTGGTATCCCAGACCTTACGGGAGAATCCAAGGTCATCCCAGGAGGCCTAAACAACACATAACACATCACGGGGGAAGCACATCATGAGAGAGAGAGGGTTAGAGATACTTACCTATAGGGCCCCTGAATCTTGATCTTTACTTAATGGTTAAGGCGTTGTCACTTATTCTCTCTTCCATATGTTCATGAGTTTGCGAGGATAACCATGTAGGAAAGGTTTCTCTTAATGATGGTTGAGAGGGGATGTTGCCATTGTCTGTGTCAGCTATAGGAGCATTTGAAATGCCATTTAAAGGAGCTTGTGGAGGCATCTGAAAGATATCCATTTTAGTCCCTATATAGGGTGTTGGAATGGCTTGAATCAAAGGGATATCTTGTTCTTCCACAACATGTAGAATTTCATTGCTTTCCAAAGTATGTGATGGTTCATGATCAATTTTCTTGTTTAGAATGTAATTGAGAAGTTCTTGAACATTAGGTGGCAAGTTATCATTAGATTCAAGCAAATGGTCACAAAGAGAATCTGTATCATCCAAAGCTTCATCCTGTTTAGGGAGAGCGGGAAGGGATGGTAGAGTAGTATGGAGAAATGTATCAATGATATCGTTTTCTTGTGCCAATATATCCTCACCAATTGGGGTTATGTTGGGACAAGTCTCTTTATTTGATAAATCACCCATCGCTATGTCATTCTCATACGTCTCAGAGAGGATTTGCATTATATCATCATGAAACAAAGGGGGAGTGGGAGTAAAGTTATCATCACTACTTTCCCCATGATTGTCTTTAGCTATAAAATTTTTGAGATTCTCCATGATTGAAGGAAAAACATCCACAGTATCATGAAAGTTATCAAAGTAGGCTATTGATCAAACAATATCACATGTAGCACTATTGGTTATGTCAATGCCATAGATGTATCCGATTTGAGGCAAGACTTGAGGATATTTGTTAGTGAATTTGCAAAAATTATCATAGTTCACAATGCACTCATATAAGTCTTCTAAAGATGTATCTTTAGGAGAATCCATGAATTCCAAATATTATCAGTCCACAACAGAAATAAGATCACTCTCAACACACTCTTTATGCAAATCCAAGATAATGCCAAGTCAAAATACAGTGAAAATATGTCAAAATAGGCACTTTTTTCACCAAAATTCAATGCAAAAGGCCATAACAAAGGGTGTTGTGAGGAAAATGATGATGGAAAGAAAATAATATCAGTAATAACAGCCATTTGATGCAAAAATATCCAACACAACACACGTTTAGCACCACTTAAGGTTAAACCCTAGTGAAAATATAGCAAAAATAAGCTATTTTTCACGGTTTTTCAACTCCAAGAGCTAGCCAAAGGGGTGTTGTAATTAATTTGAGGAGGTAGAAAAAATAATATCAATAATATCAATCACCTCAATCCATAAAATTGATGACAACATGCTTGGAGTGTGTTGTGTGGTTACACAACACGCCCCATTTTGCATTGTCAAAACAGGGACCCAACTTTTCTCTTGGCTTGTGTTGTCTGCTTTCTGGCGGTTTGGTAAAAATGAGTCAGGTGCATCATCATCATGATATTCGATGAGGTAGGTCATCATCATGAGGTCATTTTGTCAAAGTTCATATTTTGTTTCTATGACCTCATATTTAGAAAGAGCTTGAAATTCCATGCAGGTTTGCCTTTTACATTACCTGAAAATTCGTCCATATGAGGGAGTTATGCACAGTCAAAGTTTTGGTCAAACCTGATATTCGCAAGAAGAGGGTCATATTTTATAAACTCAGTTTTGCTATTTGAAGAACACCATCATCATATTTGAAACGCCCCCCTCGATAATATCCTGAGGTTCAAATATCCGGACGTCAATCTTAGGTGATAGCGTGTTTTACCCGTCAAATAACCTTATGCGCATCGTGACCATCATGATTTTAGGAGGGTCATATTTCATAACAATGAGCATCATGATATTTTTACATCCCTGATATTATAATATCATGCTGATATTATAATATCACCCTGCCTAGAAAGTCCACCATCTGTATAATTTGCATGCGCATGTCAAAGTCCTATCGGAGGGTCATCATCCTGATATTCGTAAGAAGAGGGTCATATCTTATAAACTCGGTTTTGCTGTATGAAGAACATCATCATGATATTTGAAACGTCCCCCACGATAATATCCTAAGGTTCAAATATCCGGACGTCAAATTTAAGTGATAGTAAGTTTTCCCCGTCGAGTGGTCTTTTGTATCGCGAGCATCATGTTTTTGAAGGTAACCTGATATTCGTTAATATCCTACTGCCAAGAAATATAACCTTTTGCAAATATCCTGATGACGTCATCCTAACCTGATAAACGAAGAAGCAAATATCAGGATGACATCATCATCACATTTCTCCTTCGGCAGGATATTTTCCAAAACATGATCCGGTTCGCGAATATGACGATGACGTCATGTTCTAAGTTTAACAAAAGCCCCAGATATCCTGATGACGTCATCTGGACATTCAGCAGGATCATATTTTAAATCACCTAGTGTGGATATGATGATGATCATCATCATCATCTTGATCTTTCGAGAGGGTTACCTTGGCCGCAAAGGGGTCATATTACATTCATCACCTAATCATCTTCCTTAGGTGACCCGATATTGCATTTATCCCCTGATCTTAACTAAACATGACGGTGACATCATTCTTTGCATTTTAATGAAGCCCGAATATGACGATGACGTCACCATGATTTTCCTTTCCTCAGCAGCAGGATCATATTCCAAATCCTCCTATTTTCCTTCAAATGGGGATGATGATGATGTCTTTCTTTTCCCCAATACACACAAGCGAAACATAACGGTTGCATCATCTGGATATTCGGAAGGGGGAGCATCACATTTCCAAAATATCATGCAGACGAAAGTTTTAAGTCTTGCTGTGGGCCTTATCTTGAGTTATCATGCCGATAGTTGTTGTCTTCCCAATGGATGGACATCATCATGATTTTTGGCGTCGGTATAACTGTTGCCGTCGACCTAATGTAAAATTGTCATCCTGACCGTGTGTAGTCACGCCGATACATGCATGATCATATTTGAACCCGATATACAAGAAAATGGGCAGGAAAATGAAGCGATGGAAATTTGAAGACCCGATTGCATTTTCCAGTCAACGATGGTTGACCCGATGATGTTTTGATGCTGTTTATGCATTTAGTGCATAATTTGTACTGAAATGAAGCTCGATTGCCTGTAGCTGAACATTTTGGAGGCTTGTTTAATAAAACGTTTTACTTCATGCTGTGTTCCACATGATGATGAACTTAATGTTTGTCTGTTTACTTGCAGGAAGTCATGATGCTGCTGCTGAAGCTCAGCATTGTATCGTTGCACATGGAGGCAACATGAACCAGAAATGAGGAGGATATTGTCAAATATGCTGTTTGCCAGTTGGAGACCGAATCAAGTTAAAGATGCTGGAATATTCTGTGCCAGTTGTACATTTGCCAACTGGCGAAGCATGTGCTTTTCATCTGGACCATTGATTGTTATGAGAGGATCCTGATCCTTGGATCATTGTAACCGTTTTCTGGCATTTGTTCTATATAAGAGCCAGAGCTTGTCAAAAATAAGGGGAGAGGATACACAGACATATCTGGCACAAGAAGGCCAATTACTATAGAATCAATTAGGAGATCGGATTACTGAGACTAAGGAGGATAGAATTGTTGAAATGTCAAGGTTCTTTCTTCAGATCACTGTAAATGTACCTATTCTTGAGCATACTGAATGGATATGAAGTTTCAGATTACATCCTGATTGTAAATTCTACGTAATCTTCATGTTGATTTCTGGATATGTACTGGTGAATGCTGTGTTCAACTGGAAGTGCTTTCATTTCATTACATGTTGTTGTCAACCTTTCCTTTGAAGATTTGCACTGGATCATGCGGATTTGTGGAATGTCCTGGTGAAGTATGATTTCTAGTTTCCTTCTTTTCATTGCATGTATGGGAGCTTGTATGTAGATCAGTGATCTCAGTCAAGTAGTTTTGGGAATCTCATTCTTTAACCCTTTTCCTTTTTTTAATTTCATAAATTCATCATGATAACTGCAAATCATGACAAATAACAAGCAGAAATAGAGAAATATGCTGAAATCCCGTAGGTAACTAAAAATCATTAGCATATTTGAGTCAAATGCATGTAGTATTGAAAATATCATGCAAAGAATTGTAAATAATGGTAGAAATCATGCAAATATCAGCCTGTAGGCACATTATTTGACTAAATTCACAGTGCAGAGGTAGAATTGTTGGAGATTTATGCAAAGTAGGCATATAGAGCAGGATATTTGAAGAAATAATGATGAACTTTGCAGAAACACGTAAGGCCCCTGAATGGAAAATAGCAACACACATCAACCACTGAGTAACGTCAGTAGATTAAGACCTAATCAACGGAGACTTGGGATCATGAATTCTCTAAATTCATCGTATCTTTCAAGATGAGTAAAGGTTGTTGTGTAACTTTTATTCTATGTTTGCGAATGACTAACATCATGACCAACATAAATTGGCGCTAGAAGGAGGGCAGGAAAGAGAATTTATGGATTTCAACACAGAAGGAGGGCTGAGCTGTTTCTCAGCAAATAAATTCTTTTCAGTTGAAGTGATATCCCCCACTTGCCCTACGTCTTGCAATTAATCTGCAGGCCCCTCGCTCCTAACGCAACATAAATTGGCGCTAGAAGGAGGGCAGGATAGAGAATTTCTGGATTTCAACATAGGAGGGCTGAGCTGTTTCTCAGCAAATAAATTCTTTTCAGTTGAAGTGATATCCCCCGCTTGCCCTACGTCTTGCAATTAATCTGCAGGCCCCTCGCTCCTAACACAACATAAATTGGCGCTAGAAGGAGGGCCGAACTGGAAAAGACACCACTGCTTCAGTCATCATTCATTTTATGCAGGCCCCTCGCTTCTAACGCAACATAAATTGGCGCTAGAAGGAGGGGTGGACAAAGAATTTCTGGATTTCTGCAAATATTACATAAATATTTTGGCATTTGAGTTAAATGTCTGCAAATATCTCTTATCTGAGATGTTTTGGTTGCACCTTTGCAAAGATCTAGCCCAAAGCCTCAAATATTTGTTTGATTTTCTGGACTTTCAAGTTTTATTCTGAGATATGATAGATCTCATTAAAATTTCAAAATACTAAAAAATTGAAAATAGAGTCTCATTTTGATGGATGTATATGAAGGCAATTGTCAAGTTAACATTCCTTTATTTCAGGAAACTTTGAATAGGCAGCTTTACCCTCACAGTTTGTCTAACTTTGGTTTATGTACCTGTTGCAGGATACACCAGACTGCAGAACACAGTGAAATAAATTGTTTAACTTTCCTTACAAGGTTGGATTTATATTTGAAAGGACTAATATTCTTTCTGGATGTGTTCAGGGTCAAAATTTGCCAGGAAGATGAGGAAATTCTGGAGCAACAAGCAGATGCAGCACCAGAAGTTATTAATTGTCCAGGCACTGAAGTGGACCGCTCTGAAGATTTTGAATTATACTTGTCTAGAAATATACAGTGTAGTCAAATATTAGGTTTATCCACTGATGATGTCCTGATTGAAAGCTGGTGCAGATTACATGATGAAGAGCATTCAGAGAGAGATTGTTACGCTTGCTTGGTCATGTTGAAAAAGACTCTAGAAAATACAATAGCTAAATCGGTTATAAAAGGTAATGAAGAGGAAACATCTTTCCTGGATTCATTTTATGGTGAGATTGATAGGAGTTCTCTACTTCCTAATACAAGTAAGGATCAGTCAGTATGCAGGTATGAATCTTGTGAAAATTCTAGAGAAGAAATCACTCATCAGGATAATATTTTTGATTCTGATCCTAATACTTTTGATAAAGAAGATGAAACATCTTTCCTGGAGTCATTCTATGGTAAAGAGAAGTGTAAAGAAATTCTGGAGCAATTTAAATGCACTCCTGCTGATGATGAAGTTCCTATGATAGTAACTCAGGGAGTCATAGAGAAGAAAATAAATGCTGATTTACTACCTAACTGCTTTGAATTGAATGATCAAATGCAAGAATGTTGCAGGTTAATGGAACCAGATCCTTTACTAGATAGAAGATGTGAGCTATTTAATGAACAATTCCTGAAAAATGAAGATGTAGAAGACTTTGGAGTTGTTATGTGTAGTTAGGGTAAAATTGCAAATAGGATAAATGAAGAATCAACAATGATAAAACCCTAGCAATGCACAATGAAGCACAAGACAACATGAAAATCAAAATAAGAAATGCAAATGCAAACCGATCTCCACGCTATGCTTGATTTATCTCCATTGCTCTTCTCCACCTCGCATGAGCATGCAAGATTTGGAAGGATTATTGTTGGAAGAATGTTGGGTGCTCATTTCTGCAGCATAACATTAAGATGAAGATGACATGAGGATGATAGTTGAAGGATGCAAAGGCTCTAATGATATTTTGACAGAATAAGGGTACTTGAGGCTCAATGCATTGCTAATGATAATTTGGCAGAATAATGTTACTTGAAGCTCAATGCATGCTAATGGCTTGTGAGGGGTTTGATTTATAGGAAAGGCTTGGTTCCAATGGACGGCTGAGATTAAAAAGCTAAATGATTGATGTGGATGGCTAGGATTGATTCGGTTATCCCACTCTTCAAGGGAGTTGTAGTCATTTGACAAGTGTCAAGGAGAATAGGGCTCATGTGTGCTTGTGTACATAAAAAGTACTACATATAAAAGATATTAAATAAAAGGCTATAGTACCACTTATCTTTTTTAAATGAAAGAGGCACACATGTCGGCTAAATGATAAGATAAATTAATTAAATAAATAAAATTTATTTAATTAATTGGAAAGTCAGCTTATGATGAGAACTTAATTCAAATAAAATATTTGAATTAGTTGGGATATGAGTTGGATATTAATTAAATAAATAAAATTTATTTAATTAATTAGATAGTGGGATTAGGATATGATGTGGAAATTAATTAAATAAATAAAATTTATTTAATTAATTGGCTAAGTGGGATAAGGATGGGATTGAATGAGATTTTAATTAAATAAATAAATTTATTTAATTAATTGGCTAATGGAATAAGTGGGGTTAAGAGTGGGATTTAGGACAAAATGCTACATGATGTCTAAGTGATGTTTTTATCAAGGTGTTGCAAGACATGGACAAAGTTGGGACAATTTTGGGTGTCTACATTTTGCCCCTCTTTGAGATGATGTTCGAGATGATAAGCTTTATGTTGAGTAACATCATTTCAAAGAAGCTATGGTATGGATAGAGGATAGGATAGTGATGATGATGTAAGGATGAAATGGGATAATGATGCCCCCTCGAGAGGATAGGTGGGTTGGATAAACACAGGTATGCTCTCGAAAAGAAATGGCTTGGCTACAAAAGAAAGATAAGGGGGTAGATAGATAAAAGGATGATGCATTATGCTGCAATGAAGGTGAGCAACCATGATATTTGATATAGCACTTGACGTTATGCACCAAGGTATAAGGACCAAGGTGACGATGTGTCTCGTGCCCCAGCGTAATACAACCTTGTCTGGATACAAGATATGAATATTAGCTGGAATGGTATTGAGATGATGCAAATGCAAGATAAAATGATAACACACACAAGCAAGCAAGCAAGCATGCACAAATGATTCAAAAACAAACAAGGTATTGCCCCTGTCAAGCTGTAAACCAATGATTAATTGTTTGATGTTGATGATAGTGTTGTCATTGCAGGGAAAGCTATATCCCTAGATCAACACAAGGTTGTTTGCTGAGTTGGTTGGCTGATTGGCTGATTGATTTGGCTTACAACAAGGCTAGGATCAAGACCATGGATTGCATTTGGATAACTTGGATTGATTGATTAACTTGCTTGGTATGGATTAAGGATGGGCTTACACTTGGATCATTGCTTGGAATGATTTGAAGATGATGAAATGCTAATTAGAATGATTTGATGAAGGATGGATGTTTTGTGGTGGATTGAGCTGCTTTTGATTTGCTGAAATGATTGGATTTGTGTTGATGGTTGGATGTGATTGAGTTGATTTGTTTTGGTGTTGATGCTGATGGTTAATAGGATTTGTTTTGATGGTTGGCTTGATGTTTTGTGGTTGATTTGCTTTGGTGTTGATGCTGATGATTGATAGGATTTGTTTTGATAGTTGGCTTGATGTACCTTGGTTGTGATGTTTGCTATTGCTAGGTTGATTGTTTTGGTGATTGGATTGTTTTGAATAACGATAGTAATGGTGTGATGATTAGAGTGTCCACTCAATCTAAGCATAAGCAAGTGTTCTCAGTATGCTCAAAGGATGGAAAACAAACAAGGTAGTGCCCTTGTCAAGTCATAAACCAATGATTGATTGCTGTATTGATGATGATAGATAGTGTTGTCATTGTGGGGAAAGCTATATCCCTAGATCAACACAAAGATGTGGGAACGCTATATCCCATTGATGATGATTGATAATTGTTGATTGGGCTCATGACAAGATTAGGATCAAAACTTGTTGATTTGATTAGATAATGTTCCTTGATTGATTGGCTTGCTTGATACGGATTAGTATGACTTGGATTTAAGATCATTGCTTAGATTGATTGGATTGATATGATTGGAAGAGGTGATTGATTGAAATGGATGAATGAATGTTATTGATAGGAATAATTGATGATGATGATGATTTGATTGAATGTTGATGGAGTGGATTGTTTTGGATGATGATGATTAGTTTTATTACTTAGATTTTTCTTTGGATATTTAATTTTTTTGGATTTTTTGGGATATTTTGATTTTTTTTTTGTGTTTTTGAATGTTTTGGGAAATGCCAATGGATTTACAATTTGGGTAGCCTTTGTGCTAGATACCAATGACAAGGGAGAAAACCAAGTCTAGGTGCAAGGGATGGATAAAAGGATGGGCTCATAGTAAATGTGATAGAAGGCTCATGATAGATGGGTGAATAAAAGGATAAGCCATCGAAGGGAAAGCTCATGATAAATGGATGGGGATAAGCTATAAGATGGAAAGCTCATGATATGGATACGCCATAGTGGATGGATCATAAGGGAGCTAGGATGTGATCTCCAAAGGCTATGTTGCATAGGAAGAACTTGCCCCATTTTAGGTGGTAATGCTTAGGATTTTTACATGACAAAGTTCATGACCAAGGGATGACATGATGGATTGGTTTAAATGGGATGGATAAATTGGCAATGGATAGGACTTGGTTTGAAAAGGGGGTATGTCAAGAAATATCCGAACATGTTTCAATATTTTTCCCCTATGTCTTCATCAAGATCAAAAGGCAGAAGGATGGATGAATGGATAAATGAGTTCAATAGGATAGGCTTGTTTATGGAATGGCTAAGGATGGTAGGATGGTAAATGATATAATGGGATAGATAGTTTGGAAATGGATAGGTTGGATAAGACAATGTGCCCCCAAGTGTAAGTGACATAGAAGATCAACCTACACATGATGCCTGTTTGCCAGGTTTTCATCATCGTACTTATCCAAGGCGCTTGTTTACCAAGTTTTCACCATTGGACGAAGGGATTTCTCTTTACTTTTTTGATTTTTTTTCTTTTTTGCTTTTAGATGTGTTGACAATTACACATGGCGCCGGTTTGCCAGGTTTTCACCATGGTAATGGATAGGAGGGACTCAAGTGGCTAGTGCGATGGATGTTGGTAGTCCCGTTAAAGATGGATGTCATCGCATGGACCATGTCATTATCCTCATAGATGTTGATAAGGGATTGCATGGATGGGAGATGGAGTAGGTAGATAGTAGATTATGATGTGGATTATGAAATGTTCATGCATGGAAGGATAGGGGACTATGATGTGGATTATGTAGGCTTATGGTGTGGATTTATATAGGCTTATAGAATGAAGATGGATGAAAAGTTTATGCCAAAGCATGGACCATAGGGATAGTATGGGGGAGATATGTAGGATAATGGATGGAAGATGGGGAGATGGAGGCATGTGGGAATGTTTTGGATTGGAAGGGAACCATGACCAATGATTGCACACACCGTGATAAACATTGAAGCTTTTGATTGGATGGTGGTGTAGGAAGCAATGGACATGTTTGCTTAGGGGATGGTTGATGAAGTGATTTAGGAACCCACATAGATTTAGTATTTTTAGTGTTGTTGCTTTTCTTGTGGGATTTTTGAAGGGAATGGAAGTTTTGGATGGAAGTAGGCTTTTGGATGGAGATAGGTGATTGGGATTCTTGAGATGTGGATGAGGATGCCTTATTTGTTTTGTTAGTTATTTGCTTAGGAACCCAAACCATTTTGCTTTTGGGCTTTGCTTTTGAAGGTATGGGCTTGGATAGCTTTTTGGATTGCTTTGCTTTGGTTATTTGCATTGATTTTTCATGTTTGTGCCCTAAGGCATGATAGTTCTTTGGATTTTTGGTAGGACTTTTAGCTTTATAGGTAGAGGCATCAAAATTTTTGCTTTTGAATCCCATGGCGTGGGTGGAGTGGATGGAATGATTGGAAGCTTTATGCTTAGGCGATGTGTGCTTTTGTTGGCCATGATTAGGGATGTAAGGATACTTATGAATGATAGGTATGTTAGGTGTTGGAAGCAAGGGTGGCAAGGTGGATGAAGGGATATTTGGAGTTGGTAAAAGTGGAGGCAAGGTGGATGGCGGAAGGTGTATGGTCACATGCTTTTGAAGTTTATAGGATGATGGAGATGGAATGGCTACATATGTTTTGGATATATGATGGGGGGTGTGATGGAAAGTGGTAGGTTTAGGATGCATGAAAGGATTACCAACATCTTGGCTTTGTTTACCTTGGAGTGTGTATCCAAGGCCATATGAGCATGGAGGGATTTTGACATGGTTTGGCTCCAAAATACCTTGTTCATAAAGGCCTAGACCTTTGCCTTGGTAGTTCATGTTTTGGAGTATGCGATTGACTATGGGACTAGATGTGTTTTGGGAACTAGACTTGAGTTCTTTATTAGATGGAGAAGATGAAGTGGATAAAGGTCGTTGTTGTCCTAAGGAAGAACACTCATGTATAAGGGTGGATAGACCAATAGGACATGATGGATTTGAAGTAGAATCGATGGTGGATGTGGAAGGAGGCTCATTAGGATCTTGATTAGCATTGTGATCACTAAGATCCAAGCTATATGTTTGATCTTTTATGCTTACTTGGGGGACAAGTGTCTCATCATGACAAGTGGATATTTGCTTATTATGGATAGGGCTAGATGGAGGAAGACTAGGAGCAATTTGGATATCTTGCTCATAGATGGATATAGGATTATGGGTAGGATCAAGGTACTTTTTAATAGGTTCTTCATCATAGATATCATCTTGATCATGAGATAGATAAAGTTTTGCCAAATGGATCATCATGGTTTTCATGATCTTAGCTAGAACCTTGATCATAACTATGAGCAAAAATAGGATTAAGTGGGCTATAAAAGGGATAAATTTGCTCATGAATGAGGTCATGGTGATGGCTAACAGCTTGAGGGCAACCCATAAGTAGGTCATGGATAGGTGGAACTTAGAGGTGCTTTGATCTTGACTAAGACTAGGGTTCAATATTTCCACATGTTTAAGATTATACTCTTGACATACCTCTTGACTTTGAATGGAAGTGGAAGGTTCTTGAGTGGACTTGATAGGCTCTTGATAGTTATCAACATGAAGGCATGATGGCTCTTGACTTAGGCTTGTGGTTGGAGACTCTTGAATAGACTTGTTGGCTCGTAGATCACATGATGGGCTCAAAGGGCTAGGTATATTAAATGAAGGCTCTTGAAGAGGCTCAAGGATATGTGAACCACATGATGAGATTATAGGATTGGACATGACCTTTGGAAGTTCATTGGTAGGCTCATGAATTGGTGTTTGACATAGGGGTAGTCTATTCCTATCTAGTAGCCAATGGATCACATCCTTTGCAAGTGTATGGGTGGATGGGAAATATAATGGATGGATGATAATGGTAGATGGTGTTGGATTAGGATTAGGACAAGGATTAGGTTGAGAGCTAATTGGATTGGATGGATTAGGATTTGGACTAGATGGGGGTGATGTGGCATGATTTCCCATTACAGGTGGGTACACCTTGTAAACAATTGAGACAAATATTGGGCATTGGTTTGTATTATGGCCTTTGGTCCTATGGTATGCACAATAATCATGTTCATCATATGGACTTTCTTCACATGGTTTGACTTTAGGAAGTTCAATGAGTTTTGCTTCAAGCATCCTTTGTAAAACTCTCTCAGCCGCATCCTTTGGTGAACGATTAGAATGAGATGGTGATGAAGGTAATGAAGGGCTTGGTGGTTTGGAAGGTTGATGGACCAATGGACTAGGGGTAGGATCACATGGTGGTGATGGGATAGGACTCATTGGCTCATGTGTTGGCATGTGATTAGATGGTGGTGGCCACTCTAGATTGGTATCTCCCTTGTCAAAGGTTATTAGATCTTGCATAGGATAACTTGGGCTTGTTTGATTTATGTACAAAGAGCCATTTCGATTTGGATATTGTTCTTGTTGGAAAGGTGGACTTAGGTCTATCAATGGTGCTTGATGGTCTTGTTGAAAATGTGTACTTGGACCTGACTGATTTATGTACAAAGGGCTATTTGGATTTGCATGTTGTTCTTGTGATATCACTTGATTGCCTTGTGGATGGGCTTGGTAGTGCATTGGAATGTTAGCATAAGGGATTGGATAAGCTTGAGGTGGATGTTCATAGGTTGATGTGATATTGACTTGGTGGATAGGTGGATTAAGTTGATAGGAGGTGGATGGATATGACATGTGGCTATGAGGTGGATTAGGTTGGTATGGAATGGCTAAGGATTGTTGTACTTGTTGAGTTTGACTAGTGGCTAAAAGGTGTTGAACTTGGGTTACGAGGTTTTGTAGATGAGGTGATTGGCTTACGTGGGGTTGAGCTTTTTGGATGAAGAATTGTAATATTTCAATGGCATCTTGGTTTAGGGGTTGTGATCCTTGATAAAGATTTTGGAGGAATCTTTGGCATTTGATTTCTAGGTCTTCTAGTGTAGACATGTTGTCACCAAGTGTTTGTCTTAAGTCCTTTTAGCAAGTGCTTGTTTAGGGATTTGGATGATGATGTGGATTATTTGGATGATTTGGCTATGTTTGGGATGAAAGTGATTGGGTTTGAATGTTATTGGAAGAATGTGTAGGATGACTTGTCTTTATGTGTTTTGGTGTTTAGAGCTTGATGTGGCAATATTCAAACAAATGATTATGCATATACACACATGAATCACTCACGCAAGACACATAAGCAAGTTGTAGTTTGGAAGAATGTGATGATGGTTAAGCAAGCACATGAAGACACTTCAACAAGTCCTAGTTAAGGCAAGGCCACTATCACAAGGAGGTTCTAGTGAAAATCCAGGGGACCGGCACCCCATGAGCATCCAGCAAGCCACTTAAGACTTTAACCAACCCTACTAGGAGTTTTAATATACACAAAGGTACACCTCCTTTCGAGTTAGCACTGTATGGTGAGCGCTAATACCGGTTAGACTTAGCTTTCGCCTTATCCTCTGATTTTTATAGCGGACCGGATGAAAGTACCGCTTGAGGTCGTTCCCTTGGGGTGGATACCAAGGCAGGCCTCTCTAAGGCTAAACAAAAGCAACACAAGTAAATGTTTTTGATCTCCAAGTTTGTGTTGGGACGCGAGGAGAGAGCATACACATTTACTTGGTCACACTCACATGGGGTTCATTAACCTTAGAAATTTAATGTGTGGAAGACAATTCAAGCACTTGTTTGTTTTAAAACCCAAATCCAAATGTGATGAAAGACAATGGTTCGTTTTAGCCCAATTTTTTGATGTGAATTTGCAAACAATTGTTCATTTTATGCCCAAAATCCAAATGTGTTTGCAAACAATGATTAGAAGATGAAAGAGATGAAAGATTAGAATGAGTGCACCTGATACAATCACTTTCCAATTTGCTGTAGATGTTGATGCCAATGCTGCTCCAGCTCCTTAGATGCCCTTACAAGTCACCAATTCCAAAAAGAAACAAGTAAACTTGCAAAGAAGATGATTACATGAAAAAGATGAAATCTGAAAATTCTGATGAAAATGATCTAATACAGAAAAATAGATTGCATAAACAGAAAGTTCAGGAGATTCTAAGCAATTTGAAAAAAAGTTTCGCTGAAAAATGATCAAAATTGCTCAAGTTATGCTCAAATGAAGTTTGCAATGAACCTAAACTTTGACTGATAAAAAAGCCTAAAAAATAGTACAGTCACCTGATAAAAGTGATACAGTTGTGAAGTTTGTCCTCCCAGCTTTCCAACAAGTCCTTGTTTGTGTGATTTTGCCTCCGTATGTGAAAGTTATGATAGAAATACCAAGATGCACAATGACAGCTACCAGAAGCAAGTTACAGTTGCCAGATGCGACATACTGTTGATCAGGGGTGATCTATATTTTGCGACAGGCGGGATAGTACAAATCAAATGCGACACAAAAAATACTAGATGCGGTTCCTGTTAGCTTGTAAGCGATGCGGATATACCCAGAAGCGACCGATTGCGGGCTAAAAGCGACCTGTATCTGCAAAAACACAGTCAAAACCCTTCCCTGCACAGGCGATCACTGTCAGTTCATAAGCGACGCCTATCAATTTCAACGCGGCTTCTGTAGGATCATAAGCGATGCAAATCAATTTGAAAGCGACCACTGTTCAATCAAAAGCGACACAGATCAAGTTATAAGCGACTATTGTTAATTCAAAAGCGATCCGATGCAACCATAAGTGATCACTGTTAGGTCATAAGCGAGCAAAACAATTTGAAAGCGACAACTAACAGTGTGAAAAATGAAAAGCACACAGGCGAATTCTATTGGGACAAAAGCGATGCATTTCATACCCTAGGCGATTACTGTCGGTGCAAAGGCGATCCAGAAAACACCATAGGCGGCCGATTTCAATTCATAAGCGATGCAAAAAAGGATGGAGGCGATAGATGATAGCTCATATGTGACTAAGAAAAGACAAAAAGTGACTAATAATAGCCCAAAAGCGATCTGGAAAGTTTCGGGTGAGAGATTACAGATAATAACCATATGCGACCAAGTTTACCAGATGCTATCAGTTTTTGTTCAAAAGCGAGCACTGTTTGTTCAAAAGCGGACCAAATTTGACCATAAGCGACTGCTGTTTGCCCAAAGGCGAGCTGATTTAGCCCAGGCGACTGCTGTTTGATCATAAGCGACCTGAATTACCAGAAGCACATTGTTGCAGTCCGGTTGTTGTTTTCTTCACCAAACGCTCCATTTTTCATCAAATTTAGGCAAATTTGTACTCAAAGTTTATGGAAACGGCCTCCCGGACGCAATGGTGAGGTTAGATTTGGGCTAAGAGATCATCTACATACATTTTTAGCCAAATCTTTGCAAACTAGGGTTAGAAAAATACAAATTTTTGCTACAAAAGCTTGCAAAAATGAAAGATTGACGCTCCAAGAGATCTAAACTTCATAAAAACAACTCAAACAAGAGAGGTTAATCAAGGACGTGAGTCCCACCGAGCGTGCCAAATGTAGTTAGGGTAAAATTACAAATAGGATAAATGAAGAATCAATAATGATAAAACCCTAGCAATGCACAATGAAGCACAAGACAACATGAAAATCAAAATAAGAAATGCAAATGCAAACCGATCTCCACGCTATGCTTGATTTATCTCCATTGCTCTTCTCCACCTCGCATGAGCATGCAAGATTTGGAAGGATTATTGTTGGAAGAATGTTGGGTGCTCATTTCTGCAGCATAACATTAAGATGAAGATGACATGAGGATGATAGTTGAAGGATGCAAAGGCTCTAATGATATTTTGACAGAATAAGGGTACTTGAGGCTCAATGCATTGCTAATGATAATTTGGCAGAATAATGTTACTTGAAGCTCAATGCATGCTAATGGCTTGTGAGGGGTTTGATTTATAGGAAAGGCTTGGTTCCAATGGACGGCTGAGATTAAAAAGATAAATGATTGATGTGGATGGCTAGGATTGATTCGGTTATCCCACTCTTCAAGGGAGTTGTAGTCATTTGACAAGTGTCAAGGAGAATAGGGCTCATGTGTGCTTGTGTACATAAAAAGTACTACATATAAAAGATATTAAATAAAAGGCTATAGTACCACTTATCTTTTTTAAATGAAAGAGGCACACATGTCGGCTAAATGATAAGATAAATTAATTAAATAAATAAAATTTATTTAATTAATTGGAAAGTCAGCTTATGATGAGAACTTAATTCAAATAAAATATTTGAATTAGTTGGGATATGAGTTGGATATTAATTAAATAAATAAAATTTATTTAATTAATTAGATAGTGGGATTAGGATATGATGTGGAAATTAATTAAATAAATAAAATTTATTTAATTAATTGGCTAAGTGGGATAAGGATGGGATTGAATGAGATTTTAATTAAATAAATAAATTTATTTAATTAATTGGCTAATGGAATAAGTGGGGTTAAGAGTGGGATTTAGGACAAAATGCTACATGATGTCTAAGTGATGTTTTTATCAAGGTGTTGCAAGACATGGACAAAGTTGGGACAATTTTGGGTGTCTACTTTATGCATAATCAGATGTCACTCCAGAAATATTTTGAGAATGAAATAGGGGAGTGTCCTTATCAAGTGAAAGTTGTTTCTCTTTTACAGTCACATGATTTAGAAATGATAAATTTCTGTATATCAGGTTGTGATGATAAGGATACTCATTTAGATGCTGATGTGCAGGAAATTGAAGAAAATATTGAGAAGTTTCCTGAACTGGAAGATAAACTGAACATCCAGAATGAAGGGATAAGGCTGGATAAAGATGAAGAATTAATACATCAAGAGTCATACATCCTTCAATTTGAAGAGAGACCAGGCATTGGGCCAAGCAATGAAAATATAATGACAAATGGAGGACCAGCTGTCAATGAAGAAGCATGTCCAACAAAATCAGAAATACATCAGGTTGTATTTCTCCTTTCCACAGTGAATGATGTTGATTATTATTTTGATTATGGAAATTCAGGAGATAAGACATGCACATGGATTAATCATGAACATGATGAGCTGCCTCAGTTGCTGATCATCAAGAGTTATTCTGTTGAATACAATGAATTCAGAATATCAGAATATTTTTCAGAATATAAAGATAAATTTGCTAGGTTGAGAACCATAACTAATACCCTAATGCTCCTGCACAATCAAAAGAAGTATGCAAATACAGGTGTACTTAGGTCTTTTGCTGGTTCTTGTTTGCCTAGTAGTAGTTGTATATATTTCTGTAGGTTAGTTGTTTGTACAGTCTGCTTGTTTTGCTTTCTTGTTCTGTTTCTGTTGTTTCCTTTTTGTAGGTTAGTTGTTTGTATAGTGTTGCTTCTGTTTTGTGTTGTTTTGGTTGAGTTTTGTTTTGGTAAGTCAAGATGATGCACTTCATCACCTAAGAAAATAACTAAATTGTTAGGATTCAAGTGATGAGATCAGATTTAGATATAGATTGTAATTCATTCTGATAAATACTCATGATCAGGTTTTATAATATCTTTTCATCAGGTGCCTTTTCTTGTCCAAAGTGAATCAAACACAATGAAACACCTAACAGCCTTGGGCTTGTTGAAGATATGAGTATAGGTGTTAAGTGAAAAATCTAAAGGGACTCCCTTGCTACCAATACAATCTCCAACCTAAAGCTGCAAGTGACCATACCTTGTACAAATGAGCTGACATGATGATATCAGATATATAAATTAAAAAAAATATATAAACAATAAACTTAGGCCATCTAAGTAACTCTACCGGAGCTATAGACGCTTGCTGGCAGTGGGGCTCTACTTAGGGAGATTGTATAGATAACCTTGCCGGGGCTATGAATGCCTGCTGGCAGCAAGGCTCTATCCAGGTTGGCTATGAGGGATGATCTCCAACTATGTAGTTTAACACTAGTTACTTATATTTTCAACTTGCTTTCAAGATGAGGATAATTAATCATATGCACACACATGATCCTTTGTTAGCACTGTTACCTTGATGAAACTTTATCATTCAAAGATCATGATGATTTTACTTAGAGAGAATTAGAATACTATAGATGAATATGATCATATCACTTGAATCATTTGAATTTTGTTGTTTTCTTTGGTGGCAAGTTGTTGTGTGGTTACACAACACGCCCCATTTTGCATTGTCAAAACAGGGACCCAACTTTTCTCTTGGCTTGTGTTGTCTGCTTTCTGGCGGTTTGGTAAAAATGAGTCAGGTGCATCATCATCATGATATTCGATGAGGTAGGTCATCATCATGAGGTCAGTTTGTCAAAGTTCATATTTTGTTTCTATGACCTCATATTTAGAAAGAGCTTGAAATTCCATGCAGGTTTGCCTTTTACATTACCTGAAAATTCGTCCATATGAGGGAGTTATGCACAGTCAAAGTTTTGGTCAAACCTGATATTCGCAAGAAGAGGGTCATATTTTATAAACTCAGTTTTGCTGTTTGAAGAACATCATCATCATATTTGAAACGCCCCCCTCGATAATATCCTGAGGTTCAAATATCTGGACGTCAATCTTAGGTGATAGCATGTTTTACCCGTCAAATAACCTTATGCGCATCGTGAGCATCATGATTTTAGGAGGGTCATATTTCATAACAACAAGCATCATGATATTTTTACATCACCTGATATTATAATATCATGCTGATATTATAATATCACCCTGCCTAGAAAGTCCACCATCTGCATAATTTGCATGCGCATGTCAAAGTCCTATCGGAGGGTCATCATCCTGATATTCGCAAGAAGAGGGTCATATCTTATAAACTCGATTTTGTTGTATGAAGAACATCATCATGCTATTTGAAACGTCCCCCCCGATAATATCCTGAGGTTCAAATATCTGGACGTCAAATTTAAGTGATAGTAAGTTTTCCCCGTCGAGCGGTCTTTTGTATCGCGAGCATCATGTTTTTGAAGGTAACCCGATATTCGTTAATATCCTCCTGCCGAGAAATATAACCTTTTGCAAATATCCTGATGACGTCATCCTAACCTGATAAACGAAGAAGCAAATATCAGGTTGACATCATCATCACATTTCTCCTTCAGCAGGATATTTTCCAAAACATGATCTGGTTCGCGAATATGACGATGACGTCATGTTCTAAGTTTAACAAAAGCCCCGGATATCTTGATGACGTCATCTGGACATTCAGCAGGATCATATTTTAAATCACCTAGTGCGGATATGATGATGATCATCATCATCATCCTGATCTTTCGAGAGGATTACCTTGGCCGCAAAGGGGTCATATTACATTCATCACCTGATCATCTTCCTTAGGTGACCCGATATTGCATTTATCCCCTGATCTTAACTAAACATGATGGTGACATCATCCTTTGCATTTTAATGAAGCCCGAATATGACGATGAAGTCACCATGATTTTCCTTTCCTCAGCAGCAGGATCATATTCCAAATCCTCCTATTTTCCTTCAAATGGGGATGATGATGATGTCTTTCTTTTCCCCAATACACAGAAGCGAAACATAACAGTTGCATCATCTGGATATTCGGAAGGGGGAGCATCACATTTCCAAAATATCATGCAGATGAAAGTTTTAAGTCTTGCTGTGGGCCTTATCTTGAGTTATCATGCCAATAGTTGTTGTCTTCCCGATGGATGGACATCATCATGATTTTTGGCGTCGATATAACTGTTGCCGTCGGCCTAATGTAAAATTGTCATCCTGACCATGTGTAGTCACGCCGATACATGCATGATCATATTTGAACCCAATATACAAGAAAATGGGCGGGAAAATGAAGCGATGGAAATTTGAAGACCCGATTGCATTTTCCAGTCAACGATGGTTGACCCGATGATGTTTTGATGTTGTTTATGCATTTAGTGCATAATTTGCACTGAAATGAAGCCCGATTGCCTGTAGCTGAACATTTTGGAGGCTTGTTTAATAAAACATTTTACTTCATGCTGTGTTCCACATGATGATGAACTTAATGTTTGTCTGTTTACTTGCAGGAAGTCATGATGCTGCTGCTGAAGCTGAGCGTTGTATGGTTGCACATGGAGGCAACATGAACCAGAAATGAGGAGGATATTGTCAAATATGTTGTTTGCCAGCTGGAGACCGAATCAAGTTAAAGATGCTGGAATATTCTGCGCCAGCTGTACATTTGCCAACTGGTGAAGCATGTGCTTTTCATCTGGACCGTTGATTGTTATGAGAGGATCCTGATCCTTGGATCATTGTAACCGTTTTCTGGCATTTGTTCTATATAAGAGCCAGAGCTTGTCAAAAATAAGGGGAGAGGATACACAGACATATCTGGCACAAGAAGGCCAATTACTATAGAATCAATTAGGAGATCGGATTACTGAGACTAAGGAGGATAGAATTGTTGAAATGTCAAGGTTCTTTCTTCAGATCACTGTAAATGTACCTGTTCTTGAGCATACTAAATGGATATGAAGTTTCAGATTACATCCTGATTGTAAATTCTACGTAATCTTCATGTTGATTTCTGGATATGTACTGGTGAATGCTGTGTTCAACTGGAAGCGCTTTCATTTCATTACATGTTGTTGTCAACCTTTCCTTTGAAGATTTGCACTGGATCATGTGGATTTGTGGAATGTCCTGGTGAAGTATGATTTCTAGTTTCCTTCTTTTCATTGCATGTATGGGAGCTTGTATGTGGATCAGTGATCTCAGTCAAGTAGTTTTGAGAATCTCATTCTTTAACCCTTTTCCTTTTTTTAATTTCATAAATTCATCATCATAACTGCAAATCATGACAAATAACAAGCAGAAATAGAGAAATATGCTGAAATCCCGTAGGTAACTGAAAATCATTAGCATATTTGAGTCAAATGCATGTAGTATTGAAAATATCATGCAAAGAATTGTAAATAATGGTAGAAATCATGCAAATATCAGCCTGTAGGCACATTATTTGACTAAATTCACAGTGCAAAGGTAGAATTGTTGGAGATTTATGCAGAGCAGGCATATAGAGCAGGATATTTGAAGAAATAATGATGAACTTTGCAAAAACACGTAAGGCCCCTGAATGGAAAACAGCAACACACATCAACCACTGAGTAACGTCAGTAGATTAAGACCTAATCAACGGAGACTTGGGATCATGAATTCTCTGAATTCATCGTATCTTTCAAAATGAGTAAAGGTTGTTGTGTAACTTTTATTCTATGTTTGCGAATGACTAACATCATGACCAACAGAGTGCAAACTAGGTCAAACCCTAGGGCAAAAATAGCTAAAATGTGTAGTTTTTCACCAAATTTTCACTACAAGAGCCCGATAAAAGGGTGTTGTGAAGATTTTTATGAGGGGAAGAAAATGATTAACCTAATAATAGAAAAATAATGTTAAAATACCTGTCACAACACACCTATGGTGCAAGTTTATAAAGTCGATAAGGCCAATTTTAGTGAAAATTATTGTTTTTGAAGCCCTAGGTTTGAGATCTTGAGTCAAAATGCTATGAAAATGATTTGAATTATGATTTATGATGAAAATGACTTAATTTCAGATCTGAAAATGTTTTTCAAGCTTGATCATGCAAAATGCTCATGCAAATTTACTGAAAATGCATCAAAATTGCTAGTTTTTGTTGAAATTTTCTATGCAAAATTGCAAATATTTTAAATCTAAATGAAAATTTACACTAAAATGAAAGAATAAAGTCAAATGTTAATTTTAATTAGCCTCTGAAATCAGTAGAAAAATCTCATGAAATATTTTGCCTACTAACCCTAGATTTTGGAATTACTAGGTTATATAAAATTGTTAAAATTTCCTCAAAACCCTAGCAATTAAGTGACGAAAATGCAATGCAAGATTTTGAATTTTTTATATTTTTCTGTAGTTTATATCAGATTTGATACAAAAATCATGAATTAGGAAAATTTAGAAAGAATTGATGCAATTTAGTAAGCCGAACAATGCAATTTTTTTGTATTTTTCTAATTTTTTATTTTTTTTGAATTTTTCTCAATGCAATAAAATGAATGATATATGAATGAATGAAATCAATCAAAATATGAAGAAAAACACTTAGAAAGTTGCAATTTAAGTCCAAAAACATGGGTTCACCAAAATGTTTAGTGGGAAATTGGATTTGTCAATGTTTTAATGTTTAGATGTTTAAATCTGCCTCTCCACTATACATTGAAGGATCTTGGGTCGAGTGGCAAGCACTATCATACCCTAGGTCACTTGTAGATGTAGGAAAACTTGGATTATGGATTTTAATTATTAATTTTTCTTCTCTTATGCCCAATTAACCATTAAAACCCTAATTATGCAAATATGACAACAAATTGACGAATGATAGGGAAAGCTCTTGTAGACAGGAGTAAAATATCAAATCACTGAATACCTATTTTTGGGGTTCTGAAGTGAAACAGTCAGGGACACTGGAGCGAACACCCAAGTCTAAGGTGATAGTTTCTTCATAGAATTTGGACCTCCTTCCAACACTGATCAGCCCTGTAACTTCTATTTTCAGAGATCTATCTGCGAAGGACACTAGAGCGAGTGTCCAAGTCCTGGAAGTACTCCTATGTTCTACTTTTCTTCAGATCCTAAATCCCTGATGCCTGCCAATCCTTATTGCAACTCCACTTTTTCCAAATGTGACACCTATAACCTGCAATCACAAGACTTGGTTTGGAGGTTGTGGTGTTTAGAGGCTTGCCTCAGTCAAGCGCCAGAGGACACTTATGTCCCCAAACACCATTGTCAGATAAAAGCATGTGTGCCGTTGTGAGGTAGAAGCAAAAACTAAAGGAATCAATGATGAAAACACAATGTTATGTCACCTTGTAATGAAGCTCTCATGGGAGGAAGATGCTCTTCATTCCATGAGGAAATTGATGCTCAAATCTATAAATATTAACACAAAAAACACACAAGTCTACTCTTGCAACACAATAGAAGCCTTGAATCACCTTGAGAACATTTCAACATCACAATTTCTATCTAATTGAAATCTAGTTTACAAATGAATGCCTAAACATGCTTATATATGCAATTACAAGCACTCCCGCCAAGATTTTAAAAATCAAAACTTACCGTGTTAGAAAAAGGACCAAATAACAGTCATAAACTGACACCTGGAAATTAAGGCTGCCCCAAAATAGGGCAAGACTAGGGCATGGGTACCCAAGTCCTCCCCCTCCTATTTTGGGTAGGGTATAGCCCAAGGGGTCCACCTAGGTCCAATTTGCTAAGGAACCTAGGCCTCCTTCCATCAGGATGCCAAAATATGAAATAAGCTGTCCTAAATGAATGCAAAAGACCCGGGAGCTAATCCTGATGAGGGAAAGGCCCCCAAGGGGACATTTTCTGATGTTACACTATTGCTAGCCCCAAGCTTAGGCAAACATAAGAAAACACTCAACCGTCACATAAGACATAATGAATATAGTAAAGAAGCACATAATACATGAAGAAGATAGTGAAAGCACACAATACGCGAAGAAGACATGAATACAGTCACACAATACACAAAGTATACATGAAGAGAAGACATGATTAAGCAATTACATATCTATATATAATGCTAACTAAAGTAAACAAAACACACATGCAATGACATGCAAAACACATACATCGTGGGGGGGCTCATCGCCACACATCTTTAGACCACACCACAAACACACAAGACACACATGAAAGACACACAAAATACATGAGCGAAGTATAGTATGTCATCGACATACTATATGTCTTATACACAGCATACACAGGTGATAGGAAGGAGCTCATCACTGCACTCCACTATCTAAGACACGCCAAACACACTTGATGGTTGAGCTATGCTACCACAACTGCCAAAGACACGCTTAAGGGTGAATGACTCAAGATCAAACCCTACCTCATGATGAAGACTTTGTATAAAAGGATGCATGCACTAGCTCAAGAGATACACCATCCCACCTCACGATGAGGGCTTTATATAAAAGGATGAACACTATCTCAAGAGATACACCATCCTACCTCGTGATGAGGGCTTTTTTTCTTAAAAGGATGTACACTAGCTCAAGAGATATGTCATCCTACCTTGTGCTGAGGGCTTACAAACACGCTTTGTTAGTATAAAAAGTAATCAAATAGATACCACTATATAGGCCCCCACCTTAAGGTGGTTAATCCCACTTGCCGGTATCAAGAGCATTAAGGTAGAGCAAAAAAAACACAAGGGAACAAGAGCTTTTGCAAAGCCCATGCCCCAAAGTGACATGTGCCACAATCATCAATTGTTCCCACAAACACATCATGATTGTTGAACACACTAGGATACTGAGTGGGGGATGAATTAGTAGCTAAACAATCTTCAATTCTAACAACTTCAACTTATCTGGAGCAGATTAAAACTTAATCATTACAGCATTACCATGAACATGAAATATTAACACAATGCACACCAACTCATAACAACAGATATACATGGAAAACCCTAGAAGAGAAAAACCACAGTGAGGATTAACTCACAATATATGAAGCTCAAATAATAACTTTGTTTTATGGGCTACAACCCAAGTCTGAAGAACTTTGATTTAGGATCACTCCCAAGGAAGCTTCTACTCCATGATGACTTTGTTTTAGGGTCACTCTTGAGGAAGCATCTACTCTATGAATTGAGAACACACTTACAAAATATTATAGTATGACAATCTTTCTATTGTTTGAAAACTGACATTGAAACTCACACCTTTGATGATTGCACTTCTACCTCCTCACACTTTCTTCTGATGATATGATTAGTCAAGCACACTCTACACTTGATAATTGTCACAAATATGTCTTCAAGATGAATCAGGGCAACATCAACAACTTCAACTCTTTCTCCTTTAGTCGCTCATCAATAATGCATTCATCCTACCTTTTATATGCTTGCAAGATTTTTAACCATCTTGTAATCACACTTCACATCACTCAATTTGATTCACTATTTATACATGATATTACATTGATTACATTGTTTTTCATCCAAATACAACATGAAGAATACATTTACAAGTTGGCCAGACAACACACAATATGAAACGTGTAGAATATAGGCCCTAAGTGAAGCCACATGTTACACCAGCCGAAGATCCATGCCTTGCAGAAATCAACACTTGCTAAACCAGGTCCAAAAGATCTTTCATAGCTTCAAACACCAATGAATTACTCCACACACTCTGGTCATTTGAAAATAGGACAGCTTTAAACAAAACATATGAAAACTTGAAGCATTACAGCCACATCAACTTGAAAACCTTGTGCAGTACTGGAAGCAAGAAATATCTTCATGAAAACTCTTCTAGATGAGTCCAAATGACTCATAAAGCATCTTCAAATACTCCTTTTCCACCACACATCAAAGAATTGTGATGCATATTTTCAACCATGAACTCTGGGAACAATCTATCATCCAGAACATACTGCAACATGCTGTCATTTGAAAAAATGAGTTATGGACCACCAAGGAACTTGAAACTGCAAGGAAGCATGTAATATACATCCATAAATATATCCTCAAAACCACAAAGGAAATCATTCATTTGTGGAGGAATGTGGAGCACTCCAACAGGCCTTCAACACTAGATTACTCTACCAGAACACATGCCGGTATTTTATCATGCATAACTTTCACAGCAGAGTGACAAATGATCTAAAAATTTGGAATTATCACCTTCACTGCATCCTAAACACAATTCCAAAATTTCATGGCCATATTTGCAAATGCAGAGGAATGTGGAGCATTCCATTGTCCTACACAGAACATCTTCACAGAGACAACACTGTCTTCAATCAGTCAACAACAAAACACACTTTTGATAATGCAATCATCATGGAACTTAGAACATATATACTTCAGGCCATTAGTAGCATTAGCAACACATTTAATCATCTTCGTGCTTCTAATTCCCTTCTTAATATGAACTATATCTTCTCTCTTTTCTTGTTGGATGGGACATGACATCCAACCATGAACACCATCACACCACCATGATAGTGTTGACATCAATGACAACCTAGTGATAGTGTTGACATCAATGCAACCCTAGGAACCATATGTGTAACAAAGATTAGTTTCTAAGATATAAGCTTTGGTTAGTGTTGTCACATAGATTTGCACCCAGTGTTGAAGGATTTTAGGCCTCCAAAAATCTAGTGAAATATTGAGATGACCTCCAAGTGTGGGACCCTATAGGGAGGCCAAATCTCTAGAGAGAGGCCAGTTCCTTTGCTGAATGAGAGATTCAGTGATCCTAAGACAAAACCTAATCTATCCACCTGTTTATGAAAAGAGTGAGAAGGATGAACTGAAATTAAAGGAGAGGTGATACACCAGGTTTGAATATGAGAAGGCCCTCTAGACAACCATGTATGCATAGAATAACAATATCCAACAAACAAACATACACAAATCATGAATTACTTGCAGAGGTAAGGGAACTAAATGAAATCTAGGAGGAAAAATGCATTCACAGATGAAGATCAATTAAGAGAATACATAGAGAAAGAACAATTCATGAGAAGGTAAAACCTGATTTCTATTATCAAAGAGGCACACTTACAATTGCAAGAGATATGGTTTGTAAAACCAAAAGCCAACATGAATAAATTATATTTCATGCTTTATATAGCATTACAATGGAGCACCATTACCCACTATAATGAATGTGCCCATGGGCCTGTTAGAGATATTGCCATAAGGCACATCTACCTGCAAGACTTTAATGCAAAACTATTTGGATCCATCAAGCAGCTAGAAGATATTTTGGGTCTTCAATGTGAGCTACTGAATCACTCACCTGCAATAATCAATGTGAAATATCTGCCCTTGGAAAGCCATCGTAACACCTGGAGTCAGTCGCTGATATGTCTTGTCGGCCAAATCTGCATATTCATCTTCAGTCAGTGACCATCCTGATATTTAGATGCATATATCCATATCCAAATCATGATTTTTTGGATCATAATTTCAAAATTAGAACATCCTTCAAAAATCCTGCCAAATGAAAGAGGAGGAAATTCTAAGAAATTTTGCCTTTTAAATCATGTACAAATTCCTCAGGATGAAGGAGATATTCATGGTCAAAGTTACAGCCAATGAACATATGGATATCCATGAGCATCTTTAAGGTCTACACATTAACAAATATCTGGATGATATAACCCAATCGCACACAAGAGCCTTCATATCCTGATATCCAGATGCACCCGTCAAAATTACCTTCGTAGCATGCAGAAACCATCATCCGCATGGATAGCTGATGTTAGGATACTAACTTTTAATATGCCACCCTTTGAATATCCTGATGATGTCATAGGCATGAAGAACTTCATTGAAGATGGGATCTGGATGATGTCATCAGCATATTAGCACTGCAAGATAATATACCGGTGGTGGAATGTTTGGATGACATCATCATCATATGCAAAGTTCTTTGGGGAGAAAATCAGATGACATCATAAGGACATTTGCAAAGGATATGGACATTAGGAAATATTTGGATGTTAGGAAAACATCCAAATATTAGCTAAGTTTTGGATATGGGAAGGTATCTAGATCTTAACTAAGATCTATATGTTAAGAAAACATCCAGATATTAACTAAGGTCCAGATACTTGAAATATATCGGGATTTTAGCTAAGGTCCAGATATTAAGATAATTTATGGATATTAACTAAGATCTAGATATTTGGACATTAGATATCGATACCAAAAATGACTAAGTATAAAGATGAAAATCCCTGCGAAGGAAGATATTGAAGGCAAAAGGTTTCTGGGTTTTTCTAGGTTTTTTGCAGGGATTCTCCAAATGAGATTTTAGGGATTTTACAAGGTAGAACACTGGAATTTGAAGGATTTAAGGCCTACAGGGATATACTTTAATGGATATCTAGGAGATTTTCAAGGTGGACCATTTGACTCTGGACAGAGGAAAAATAGGTCAACATTTTAGCGACCTCTTAGGGATGTTTGCCTGCTAAACAAATAGATTAGTGACCTTAAGCATCCATTGGGCATGGAGTCCAAAAGAGGAATGAAATAGGTCAAGACAACTGAAACCTGTCTCCGAAAACACACAAAAGGAAAGGGGCTTGCATTCTCCTAATGACAATGCAGCCTGTGCAAGAGCACTTAGGGAAACAGAAACCTAAAGTAGAAATAAACTAAAACAATATGTACAAGACCTCATACCCACCTTAATGGTAAGGTTTGAGATGGATCCCATTCACTCAGATCGGTAGAACTTCACCATCCAGCCTTGAAAGAATGAAGGTGTTTGCTTGCTTGTTGTTGATGATGACATAAGGCCCACTCCAAAGTGCATCAAACTTGGTGTGGCCTCTAGGTTTGTCTCAGTCTACATCCCATTTCAAGAAAAATCACCTTCTTTGAAGGTCTAGACCTTGGCCTTCTTATCAAAATATCTCTTGGTCTGCATCTGATGTTCTTCTAATGTGATCATGGCTGACTATCTTTGTTCTCCTAGTTTAATCAATTCATCCATCCTAACAAACCTTGCATCTTCCCCTTCCAACTCCAATTGCTAAGTCAAATCTAATGCAAGAAGCTCTAAAGATATAGGCAATCTAGCCTCTGTTCCATACATAAGGACAAAAGGAGAGTTCCCAATGGCTCTCTTGTATGTGATCCTATCATCCTAAAGAGCTAACCTAATCTTATTGTGTCATTGCCTCTGGTTTGTCTCTATGGTCCTCTTTAGAATCCTGATCAAGTTCTTGTTGGTGGACTCAGCCAGCCCATTACCTTGAGGGTAATAATTGGATGAAGTCTTTAAGAACACATTGTACTTGAGAGCCCAATTAGCAATCCTAAAACCAGTGAATGCTTTTGCATTATCAAAAATAATAGTCTGAGGAGCTCCAATCTTTGTCATGATTTCTTCCAAGAAATCCATGATAGATGACTCAGTGGCCGCCTTGAGTGGGATTGCTTCAACCCACCTGGTGAAGTAATTTGTCATAGTCAAAACTCACATGTAACTAACACTGGAAGAAGGGTTTATCATGCCAATGAAATCTAATCCCCACTATGAGAAGGGATAATCAACCTGAATAGGGTGAAGTGGAAGTGTTGCCAATCTTTCCTTTCCAGCAAAGAGGACACACTCTTTGCATCCTCTTACCCACACATGGGCATCATTGAATAATGTGGGCCAAAAGTAACCTGCCCTCATTATTTTCATTGTTGTAGCTCTAGCAGAGAAATGGCCACCAGCTAGGCCAACATGAAACTCACTGAGAAGTCTATCAAATTGATTTTCTTCTATGCACCTCTATAAGATTTCATCTAAATTTGTCTTGAAGAGAACACCATCTACCAAAGCATAAGGGATAGACTACAGCCTAAAATGTCTTCTTTTGGCTCTATCTAGTCCATAGGGATACTCACCAGTGGATAGGAAATTAGCCCTCCTCATTCAAATGGTAAGATGAATTCACTTCATCTATTGATGTCTGAGCTAGTTGTTCACACAATCCTCTACCTCTAATCAACTTAGTGGCTTTGATGATCACATCATACTCCAGGATCTTAGTGACCCAGTTGGCTCTCTTTTCACTAATTTCTATCCCTATTATATAGTCTCTCACACTAAGATGAGAAACCAAAAATTTAATGTGATTATTTGCCAGCATATATTTGAATTTCTTCAAAGCTCTAACAATGGAAAATACATGTTTATCCATGGGGTTATACCTAACCTCATAGTCCTTCAAGGTTTGACTGAAGAAAGCCAAGGGCTGCTCTATTCCTTGTTTATTTTGCTGCATTAGGATAGCAGCAATGTTGTTATCTCCTACATGAGCATAGAGGACAAAGTCATTCTCATAATTTGGGTTCATGAGAGTAGGTGCCTAGGCAATCTCTTCCTTGATCTTTTCAAATCCATCCTTCCCTTCCTTAGTCCATTTGAAGACTATATCTTTCTTGAACAAAAGGGTTAGAGGCTTCACCAAGCTAGCACAATTAGGAACGAACTTCCTAACAAAGTTGATTTGCCCTAAAAATGATTGTAAAGTTTTTTTGTGAGCAAGTAGGGGAAGAGAAAGGAGAGATGATGTCCTCTTAGGGTCTATGGATATGCCATCCTCAAACACTATGTGACCCAAAATATTACCCTGGGCAACAACAAAAATACATTTCTTGGGGTTCAGAGATACCCCAAACTCTCTGCATCTCTGGAAAACATTGTCCAAATGCTCCATGTGATTTTCTCCTTTCTTGGAGAAGCTTGTGATGTCATCCAGATAAATTAGGATGAACCTATTTATAAATCCTTTAAAGGCATTACCCATTGTCCTTTGAAATGTGGTACCAACATTAGACAAACCAAATGGCATCTTTGCATACGCCATGGTTCCCCATTTGGTTTCTAAATATTGTCTTAATTCTATCCTCCTCTCTGACAAAGATCTGATTATAGCTAGAGAAGCCATCTAATAATGAAAACCTCTCTACCCCTACAACTATTTGCAAAATTTGATCCATAGAGGTTAGAGGGTAATGATCCTTCAAAGAGGCCCGATTCAGATCCCTGAAGTCTACACAAAGCCTAATCTCTCCATTCTTCTTTCTTACAAGCACTAGATTAGCAACTCAAGTAGAATGCTTGATAGGGAAGATAATCCTTTCTTGTATGAGCTTAGCAAGATCTTTCCTCATGAGTGGCTTAATTTTTGGATTTATAGGTTGCTTCTTTTGGCGAACTGGCTTATAATTAGGATCCAGATCAATGGCATGCTGGGCCACATCTGGATTGAATGCTTTAAGATCTTCATATGTCCATGCCAGGACATCATTATATTTTTGGGAAAGTTTTATAAATTCCTACTCTTCTGCATTGTCATACACTTTTCCTAGCAACAACTCTTTGTCATGGGTGATGGTTACCTTCTGGTAATCTTCCTTCTTGAAGGTCATATTGTTCCTTTAAGCCTTGAACTCATTATCACAGCTAAATATGGCCTCAAGGGTGACTAGACCCTTGGGCAACTTGTTTGATTTAAGTTGGATGATCTGATTGCCATAGCATTCCTGCAACCTAGGTTACGTTATGGAAGAAAACTTTACTTCATTCTGAATGAAGCTCACAATCTTCTCATTATTGTTAAAGACCTACCAATGGATATCATTATTAGGAATAGATGGTCTGACAACAATCCTCACATGCTAATCAAGACCTTGGAATAAGTCTATAGGTGGACAAAATTGAGCCCCCACCATCACTAATTGATCAGCATCGACATTTAATCTTCTTGAGATTACCTGCAGGTTGAGAGCATCAAAACTCTCAAATAGGTCCCAAACTCTATGTCTGTAAGCTCTTAGAAGCTTTTTTTTTGCACATCTCTTTCTAACTTGGTTGACCACTAGTTCAGTATCACCAAAAATCTCCAAATACTTGATTTTATTCTTTTCTGCTATCAACAAGCCATGGACCAATGCCTCATACTTTGCTACATTATTCATGCAGGAAAAGTGCGGCCTAAGCAAAATGCAACTTCTTACTAGTCAGAGAGACTATAAAAATACCCGCACTAGCTCCATTTCTACTCTTTGCACCATTAAAGTACATCTTCCATGGGCCATTGGAGTCATCTCCTAGTTTAAGTACAGAAGGCCCAACTAAAGGATCCCCTTCATGGATCATGTAGTTGCCCAAGTCAATTGCCTCAATGGTATCATAAGGATCAAAATTTTCATGATCTCTTGCCCACTCATCAAGAAATAGGTCAGGGATAGGAAGAGGTGAAGGTTCTGCCTCAATAGGTTCTGAGCCATACACTTCCTTACCCTGGATCATGACATGTGGGTTCACCATGTTGTGGTCATAATTCTCCACATGATAGTTTGAAATTGGTTCAGCCTTAATAGTGAATCATGTTCCATATCTGGTCCTTAGTAGCATGTGAGACTAGTCAAAAGAAATGTAGGCACCTACTTGTTGATAACTGAGAGGGGGGGTGAATCAGTTATCTTAATTAATTTAACTTTCTGTTCTTCTTTAATAACTAGTGCAGCATCAAAACAAATAAGCATCCATAACCATGAAAGAAAAAGCAAAGTCAATACACATAACACAATGATTTTGACGTGGAAAACCCTGTTAAGGGAAAAACCATGGGGTGACTAACCCAAGAATGTATTCTCTGTTAGAAGAATAAGATAGTACAAAATGGCACTTGCCAATTAGGGCTCACTGCCTGAGCACACTGCTCACAAGAGGCTCACTGCCTACAAGAGACTCACTGTCTACAAGGTACAAAGAAAGTAACTAGGTACTTGAACTAATGAGAAGCATCCACATATGCTAAGGTTCAATTCCGGTTAGGATCAATACACTGATCTACTGCACTTCATTCTTCCTCTTCTTTGATGTTGCTATCCTGTCACATACCGAACCTGTATTACTGCTTCCTTAATGCTCTCTACTTTTCTTCACACAACACAACACACCACACACACCTTCATACCAAAATCAATCAGGTATATATATCCACATCAATGATTTCAATCATCTTTCTAGTCGGCATCTGGAGAACTCAAGATATTTCCAAACTCTAGTCTGTTAGCTGAATCCATGCTTACTAAGTGATGCGTATCAAAGAGATGCTTATAGAAGTCATCAATCATGTCGGCCAATCATGAATGATACCTTAAGAAACCTAATCACCATCAATATCTTATCTGGATTAAGGTCTAAAGCTCTGCCTGACAGTTCTTCCTCAGTTTACTCTGTGAAACAGGAACCCAATACTTAAGTGTTCATATCTTTTCACTCTTACATCACGGGAGACTCGAACTCTAGAATATATTAGTCATGATACTCCTCTTGACATTCCCAAGTCTGCACTTTACTGAGATACTTCCTCTGAGAGATCCAGACCTGACTGTTGGACCTTGCTACATGCTCTATTCTTGCTTACCTGACCAAGACACACTTCAGTCTGTCTTCCGGTATGGTCATACCATGTCCTGCGAATGTGTGGGATGGACTTTGTTGCAATCAATGACAACACTCATGAAGCCACAATGTGTCTCTTGCCAACAATCTCCCCCTTTGGCATTGATGGCAACACTTAGTGAAAAATGACTAAGTGTTATACTACACTCCCCCTTGGCTGATGCTTTGTTCTAATTTACATTTTTCTAGAGCTCCCCCTTAGCTAGATTCCACATTTTTCACTGCTCCTCACTCCCCCTTTGACATCAATGGCAAAGGGTAGGATCCACACACCAAAAATCCCAAAAATCCAACTATACTTAACCGTATAAGTGTATATACATGTTATACTTACATATATTGAAGTATATCTGCAAAAGTTGTCTTCAACTAGACAAATTCTATTGCCCAACTCTGCTTCATTCTATCCAAGATTGAGATGTGACCACTCAACAGGAATGCAAAAGCTTCTATCCTCTTTAGATTTGTTGGATCACTGGTCCGGGCTGTGGTCTGAGCATCAGATAGGGCCTCATGCATGGCCTCTAATTTAGGGATAATTATCCCTGTAAGTTCACTTAACCTGCTTATTCTATTTTTCTTTTCCTTCTCAAGCTTCTTTATTTCATTTATGACTGCAATAGTCTGACACTCTTGATTTATTATGGAAGAAGTGAGAGGATCAAAACCTTGAGATAAACTTGATAGTTTGCTCTCTTGTTCTTTCACTTTCTTGGTGATGTCTGCTGTTACGGTGGACCAAGATAGACAAAATTTGTATAGATCACCACCATCTTTAAGAGCAATCTCTAGGCTTTTTATTCCAATATCCAAATTTCTTCTATCATTTGTTATTAGTCCTTGTAATTCAAAGAATCTCTTTCCCAAAAACTCCTTCCAGACCTTTTCTTCTGCTAACTTCTCTAAGGAATCAAAATGTGTATGAACAGAATTTACAAGAGATTTTAGATTACCGGATGAGGAGGCTAAGAGATCCTTCTGAAAGGATGGCATGATCTTCTCCAATACACTGGATATAGTTTCTATGAGCTCACAGTCTTCCATGTGAGACTTCAAAAGTTTTTCTTTTGCCTTTTCTTGAGTAAAGGATGCTAGCTTCATGGTTTGAATCAGAGAGAGGCAATCAAAATTGAATGGTCCTTGAAGTAGTTCCGGTTCATCAAATTCCATCATCTCTTTGGTCAAGAAATCTTTGACAGTTTCTGCAGTGTCTCTTGTCGAAGACAGAGTCTTCTTCCTTTCTGTAGTCTCAGAACTATCTCCTGGGGTCTTCTCTGTTTGGTCTTTTTCCCTTTCCTTTACTTCTTTGTCTTGACTAGTTTGCTCCTCTATTCTTTCTTCTCCTTTAGATCTGGAGTCTGTAGGGGAATCTAGATGAGAGATATTAACTTCTTCATGGACTTCCTCTTCTAGAATAGAGGAATCTAGGTCCTTGGTCTTCTCTTCACTTAACTCATTTGACTCTTCATCAATTGCTTTTGTAGGATCTTCCTCAAAAGGTTCATCACTTATGTCCTCTATAATAGGAATATTGAATCTTTTGTATGCATTCCGGAGGATGTCTTCTATTTCTTTTGCCACTTTGTCAGTCTCTCCAAGCATAAGCTGATTCATTCTAGCTTTGCTCCAGAACTCATCCTTGCAATCTTTGAAGATCATATTCATTTGTTTCTGAGTGATTGAAGGATAGAACTGAATAGCTATCTGTTCCCAGATCTCAAGGTCCTTTACCTTGGCATTGTTCTTCCTTATTTCTAGTTCCTTCTCTAGGCTTTTGGGAATTAGAGATATGATTTCAATAAATGCCTTATTATAGATATTCAGATATCTGACTGTAGCTTCTTGCAAGATCTTTTGGTCAGCTTCATTATATTCATCATAGAACTCAGTCATTGGCTATAGGGTCCCATCCACAGTGACTGATTTGATGATATCGTCAATGTGGAGAGTAGGTTTTTCAACAAATTCCTCTGCCTTCTCTTCTTTTCCTTGATCGGTAGAGGGTTCACTGGTTGTTTTCTTCTTCTTCTTCATTTTCTTGATTTCCTCATCAGTTTTAGTTTCTTCATCATCCTTCTGACTTGTATAGGATCTTGTTGCCTTTTTCTTTGTTCTCTTCTCTCCCTTTCTGGATGTCTAGGCTTCCAATTTTGATGCCTTTTAGCTTTTAGAGGTGGCAGGTGCAGAGCTCTTGGAGGATCTAGTTCGGGAAGGGGCTTGCACTGGATCACTTTCCTTTTCTACATCTTGTTTCTCTTTCTCTACCCTTTGCATCTTCTCTCTATTGGCATCAATTGCCTCTTTTGAAATTCCATGCCTCTTGGCAAATTCTTCTACTTCCCTTCTTACTTTTCTCTTGATCTCTGGCTGTCTAAGTTCAACATGAACTTTTACACTCAGCTCTTGGTAGGTTCCAAACCTTTCTACCTTAGGATCCTTGGGTTGACTCAGCAGGTGTTGGATGTGTAGCTCTAGGATTTTCTCATCAACTTTATACCCCATTGGTATGATCCACACTATTCTAGGTTCCATTGCCTCCATCAGGCATTGATCAGTGTCTACCATAAAGCACACTGTATCCTTGTACTTCTCAACTAATGATTGAGGGATTCTTTCTCTAGCTTGCATCATACTCAAAAAATTCTTGAAGTAGCCCCAAAGTGTTGTATTTTGTGCCTTGGAATCACCAATTCCATGCAAATAATCTCTGATTTGTATGGCTACTAGTCTGTCATTTTGCCATATCCAACCATTGGATCTAGGTAGCTCATTCATAAAGTAAAAGAATAGACACGATATAAGACCACCATATTTGAATGAGTTTTTCTTGTCCTTCTTGATCCTTTGTAAGTTTTCTAACAGTTGGCTCAGAAGAAGTTCGTAGAGATCATAGTCAACATTTTTCCTTAGCATTTCATAAGCAATATACACAGCTGTTCTAGATACTAAATTCTCCCTACTGGAGTGATATATCTTATAGCCAATTATCATAGATGCAAACTTGATATCCAGATCAGTGATATCTTCTATAGTCATTGCTCTCTTGTCAAATTTTGATCCGGTTGCCTCACTCATTGTCTGATTCTTGACAGATTTGAGAGTAGGTAACCCAGCAGATGAGTGCAATCCAGTAACTGCCATAATGGCATCCTTGGTTATCTTGAATGGCCTCATCAACCATATAAATTTATCATGCATTCTACTTAGAACATGCCAGACCCATTCATCTTCTGCAAAATAGGGGAAATGGATGCAATGTCCAAAATGCTTGTCCCGGATAGCCTTGTACTGCGATTTGAGTTCAAAAGCATCATCTATTAACTGATTGTGATAGATATCCATTAGCTTGGATTCCCCAAATTCCTCAATGTTTGCATGAATATATGCCCTAACATCTTCTACATGCAAAACCCCATGCAGAATGCTTGAAAATGCGCTTAGGGGATCACCTTCTAGGGATTTATAGGGATGTTTCTTAAATTCAGGGTGTAGCCTATCAGTAATCTTCACAACATTCAGAGTAGCCATCTTTCAAAGATTCAGAGAGAGATTTCAAGAGCGAAAAATACCTCTTATGCTTCTAGGGTTCATGATATGAGCCGGATCAAGTTGCTTAGATGAATCGACTTCTGTGGTTTGATCTTTGAGAGGATTGAGATAACTTGTTGCAGAGCTCCTTCTCTCTTCTTTTCGATTGCAAATGTACAAATGATGAACCAAAGAACCCTTTTATTTCTGCGCAAACCCTAATTCCATTTTGCAATAAATGCACAACCTAAGTTATTCCAGTTGCCTTGTTGTCCTTGTTCCGAGAGAGATCTTTTCGGATCACTGGTATGCACTATTAGCTATCTATCTATCTTTCTCAAATCATTCCACTTATCCACAGATCAAGATACCTCAAATTTGAGTCATACTGGATCTAACTGTGAGAATCCTATTTTTTTACCAGATGACTGTTAAACTGGATCAATCTAGGAAGATTAACCTCTTCTAAACTTCTTGCAGATCTTCCATATCTTTACCAAGGCTCATTTAGATGTTTCAGAACCCTTTAATCCACAACTTACCATGTGCCAATTTCAGGCACCAATTGACTGGCTAGGAGAAATTGTTTTGTTTTGTGACTCCCCCTGAGCCAAAACTCATCTATTTAGTTTCCGGAAGGAATATCAGCACTTGATTCTGGTGCGGATCCATCCTCAACATTTTTTGTACTCCTCTTCACCCAAATCTTGTTCATCTCCCTTTGAATTTCATCTGCATTCACTTTGCCTTTTCCTTTGTCTTGGTTTTGATTATGATGTACCGGACCCTTTTTGTCCTGATTCTTACTTCTGCAGAATTTGGCAATATGACTGGATCTATTGCAACTGTAGCAAACAACATTTCTTTGTATACTTGACTGATATCCTCTTGATCTACACTGATTAGCCATATGCCCCATTCTATCACATGCAAAGCATCTACCATTGAATGAATTGTTCATTTGCATATTTCTACACTCATGACATTTGTGCCCATACCTTTTGCAGTTAAAACACTGTCCAGAGAAGGATGAATTAGTTTGATTCATTCTTCTTCTACACTGATTTGCTTTATGACCAAAGTTGTTGCAATTGTGGCAGTATCCATTGAAGGATGGATATCTTTGAGCATTTGGTTGCCTTACCGGAGGTCTTCTAGGCCTGTTTCTTTGGTTTCCTGATCCAGAGTTCTTCTGACCAAATCCAGAGCTCTTCTGACCAAATCCAGAGCTTTCACCTTTCTCATACCCCAAGCCTTGCTTGTCATCTACCCTCTTTTGGATTTCAAGAAGAACTTCAAGCTGAGCAGAGCTTATCTTGAATTTCTCTTTATATTCATTTTCTATTTGAAGATCCCTTTTAAGAGTGTCAATCTAATTCTGAAGTTGTTCTTCATTATCTCTAGCTTCTTCAAGATCAGATTCCAAATGCCTGATTATTCTATCCATTTTGTGGCAGTCTTCTGACTTCTCCTTGAGAGATTGTTTTAGATTATCTCCAGTCTTTCTTTTCTCTTCAATTTCTTGAGTGAATTTCATAACTCCTGATTCCATTTCATGTCTTACCATAATCACTTCTTTTGACATCTTCTCACATAACTTGTTCTTTTCATTCAGATCTTCATCAATAATATTGGTTTCACTTTGACTTGCTAATTGTTGAAGTAGTTCCTTTCTCTTTTTCATAGAGATGCTCAGTTTCTCTTTTAGTTCATTTATGAAATCATCAGCTTGTTTGAGTCTTTCCTTCAATTCATTGACTTCGGAGTGAGATTGCTCAAGATCATCTAGGGCAGAAAGAAGTTGTTCCCTCATACCATACATATCTATTGGAATTCCCAGATCTTCCTCAAGCTGTTAGGCTCTGTTTGGAGGAACTTAGCTCTAATACCAATTGTTGATAACTGAGAGGGGGAGTGAATCAGTTATCTTAATTAATTTAACTTTTAGTTCTTCTTTAATAACTAGTGTAGCATCAAAATAAATAAGCATCCATAACCATGAAAGAAAAAGCAAAGTCAATACACATAACACAATGATTTTGATGTGGAAAACCTTGTTAAGGGAAAAACCATGGGGTGACTAACCCAAGAATGTATTCTCTATTAGAAGAATAAGATAGTACAAAATGACACTTGCCAATTAGGGCTCACTACCCGAGCACACTACTCACAAGAGGCTCACTGCCTACAAGAGACTCACTATCTACAAGGTACAAAGAAAGTAACTAGGTACTTGAACTGATGAGAAGCATCCACATATGCCAAGGTTCAGTTCTGGTTAGGATCAATACATTGATCTACTGCAATTCATTCTTCCTCTTCTTTGATGCTGATGTCCTATCACATACTAGACCTATATTACTGCTTCCTCAGTGCTCTTTACTTTTCTTCGCACAACACAACACACCACACACACCTTCATACCAAAATCAATCGAGTATATATATATCCACATCAATGATTTCAATCATCTTTCTAGTCAGCATCCAGAGAACTCAAGATATTTCCAAACTCTAGTCTGTCGGCTGAATCCATGCTTACTAAGTGATGTGTATCAAAGAGATTCTTATAGAAGTCATCAATCATGTCGGCCAATCATGAATGATACCTCAAGAAACCTGATCACCATCAATATCTCATCCGGATTAAGGTCTGAAGCTCTGCCTGACAATTCTTCCTTAATTTACTCTACCAAACAGGAACCCAATACTTAAGTGTTCATATCTTTTCACTCTTACATCACTAGAGGCTCAAACTCTAGAACATATTAGTCATGATACTCCTCTTGACTTCCCCAAGTCTGTAGTTTACTGAGATACTTCCTCTAAGAGATCCGGACCTGATTGTCAGACCTTGCTACATGCTCTATTCTTGCTTACTGGACCAAGATACACTTTAGTCTGTCTTCTAGTATGGTCATACCATGTCCTGCGGATATGTGGGATGGACTTTGTTGCTATCAATGACAACACTCATGAAGCCACAACATGTCTCTTGCCAACACTACCTTGGCTGTGAAGTTCCTTGACAGGTAGATGGTAAAGAAAGGAGGAAGATCAATGACTGATATGTCCTCCTTAAAAGTTAGGTTTGGACATGCATGCAAAGTCAAGTCCAGTCCCTTGATCACTCCTATGGTTTTCACAGAGGTGGCATCTAACTATAATACTCTTGATGAAAAAGAGGTATACTTGATGCCTAATGCATCCACTATCTTCTTGGGCATGACTGAAACACTAGCCCTAGTGTCTATCATGCAATTGTGCACTAAAAATTTGCTAATGATCAAAGACAAGTAGAAAGGAGATGGTTTCTTAACTATACTTACTTGTCCCTCACTTGGTTGCACAAGACTAGCAGGGGTCTTCTCTTTCTACTTTGATGATGAGTCTGATGCTACTAATTCAACTGACGGGAAGTGTCGTAAAGCCTCTTGTAATAGATCCCTTTGAGAAGGGATGGACATTACTTCCCACATAGAGACTTTGATATTTGTCTTCTTCATCTATTTCACAATATTTAATGGAACAGAGGTTGTCTTGTGCATTGAGGGAATCCATGTTCCCTTCATTGTTTGATCTACAGCATGTTTAGGCACTTTTGAGCCTAATGGAGTTTCTTTTGTAGCATCAGATCTGCTTCTCTGTAATGGGATTGTGGGACTGGCCACTTTTGCCTTTGGAACATGCTCTTTTTGTAACATAAAAGGCATGGGAATAGCCTCCAACTGCCTCTTCTTTGACCTGATGTTGTCTGCAATGGGCATAACAACATTGTCCATAGACTGATTGATAGTACAAAAGTCCTCTACAATCCATAGCATCATACTAGCACTAGAGGGGTTCTCATTTGACACTGTAGGATCAGTATTGGGCACATTTAATAATGATACCTGCTGAGTATGAAAGTTTTACACCATTAAAGCTCTTTCTTGTGCTCCAAAAGCACAAGAGGACTGATTATGGGGTTGGTTGCAGGGGTAGCACCAATCTACCTCTTAGGCCAAATTATTCTAAGTAGGAACTTAAGCCCTAACTAGATTCATAGCTAGTATCTGATGAATAGGCCAAACTATTTGTAAAGGTAATGCAGGGTTAGGATTTTGATATCTATTTTATTGGTAACCCTGATTCTAGTTCTAATTTTTATTTGGATTATACCCTTGGTTCCAATTTGAATTAGATGACTACCCCTGACTATAATTTTGATGAGGCTTGGGAGTAGTTTGAATAGCTATACTATTCACTTTGTTGGTCAAATTGGCCATTAGGGTCTTAAGATCACTCTCTTCTTGAGAAAGAGTGGACATTGAAGCTTTAGGCTCTAGGATGGGAGCAATAATGAATTGCTGGGATGATGAAGTCAACTCTGGAAAAAGGGATACAGGGGGTCTAGGAGCAATTTTTCCAACCTGTATTAAACAATTTTCTACTTTTAGAGTTGCCTCATAGCTAGTTGGTAGAGTCTCAGCACCCATGGATTGCATCATCACTGCAATGTCAGAATTTAAAGCTCTTAAAAAGTACAAGAAAGCACCTTGTGGAGATGGCATGAAGGTAGCTGGAATTCTCTTTGGGATGTCCTTTAGAATTTAAAGTTGAATTCTTCCAGCATCTCACTTGGAGCTCTTCTAATAGTTTTCAATTGCTCAAGCAATGAAACATTTTCTTCCCTCTCTCCAAACTATTTGTAGAGGGCTTCTCCCAGCTCGTCCCAAGTATGTATTGAAGTAGGGGTCAAACTCCTAAACCATTGAAGAGTTCTCCCTTTAAAAGATGAGACCATGAGCCAAACTACAACATCTTCATGTTGTATATGATGGACTGAGCATACATTAGATATGTCTTTGATATGGTCAACAGCAGTAATAGAACCATCACCCGTGAAGGGTGAAACACTTTTCAGGGCTATAGCTGGTATATCATTGTATGTAGCCAAATCTAATGGACTTCCTCCATTAAAAGTCACAAAAGGCAAATTCCTTGCCATCCTAGGGATATTCAAATTCAGTCTAGGGATATGCAAGCTTCTTCTATTATATTGAAACCTAACAGGAGGGGGTGTCGATTGAGCCCTTGAATGAGGTAAAGTAAGGTTGCTATTCCTTCTCACAGGAGACCTAGACAACCTAGACCTTCTCCTTGAAGCAGCAGCGGATAATTTAGTGAACTAGAAATTACCTCTGGAAGATGCCCTAGTTTGCACAGGCATAAAATATGGCACTGATCAGGACCAGGAGCTTGTAGAGTCATCGGGTGCATAAAATTTCTGCCAATATGCAGAGTACTGAGAAACACCAGATTATCAGCCTAATTCTTTGATTTCTTATGCTTAGAGTCCCACCGGGCATCCCATAAATTGTTGTCACATAGATTTGCACCCAATGTTGAAGGCTTTTAGGGCTCCAACAATCTAATGAAACATTGAGATGACCTCCAGGTGTGGGACCCTACAAGGAGGCCAAATCTCCAGAGAGGGGTTGGTTCCTTTGCTGAATGAGAGATTTAGTGATCCTAAGACTAAACCTAATCTATCCACCTATTTATGAAAAGATTGAGAGAAATGAACTAAAACTAAAGGGGAGGTGATACACTAGGTTTGATAATGAGAAGGTCCTCTAGACAACCATGTATGCACAGAATAACAATATCTAATAGATCAACATACACAAATCATGAATTACTTGCAGAGGTAAGGGAACTAAATGAAATCCAAGAGGAAAGATGCATTCACAAATGGAGATCAATCAGGAGAATACATAAATCAAGAACAATTCATGAGAAGGTAAAACCTAATTTCTATTATCAAATAGGCATGATTACAATTGGAAGAGATATCACTATAGCAAAACAAGCAATTAGCGCCTAAAATAGAACTAGAATTTAGTGCATTTGAGTCCATGAATTGGACACTTATGTCAACGCAAAACTTGGTGCCCAATTAGATTTCACTTTTGCGTCATATTTTGCACTGAGTTTAGCACCGATTATAATCCCAGGTTTAGTGTTGTGTTTTGCACTGGGTTTAACACCAGATTTTAGTGCTGGATTTAGCACCAGATTTTGTTGTTTCTAGTTTGGCTTCTGATTTTTCTTTTAGTTTTACTTCTTGTGTTGCTTCCAAGTTTGCTTCCAATTTTGCTTCCAATTTTGCTTCCACTGTTGCTTCCAATTTTGCTTCTAGTTTTGCTTCCAGTTTTACTTTTGGTTTTGCTTCCAGTTTTGCTTCCAGGTTGGCTTCTGGTTTTCCTTCTAGTTTTGCTTTTGGTTTTGCTTCTGGTTTTGCTTTTGGTTTTACTTCTAGTTTTGCTTCCAGTTTTGCTTCTAGTTTTGCTTCCAATTTTGCTTCCAATTTTGCTTCCAATTTTGCTTTCGATTTTGCTTCCAATTTTTCTTCTGGTTTTACTTCCAATTTTGCTCCCGGTTTTGCTTCTGGTTTTTCTTCCAGTTTTGCTTCCGATTTTTCTTCCAATTTTTCTTCCACTTTTGCTTCCACTTTTGCTTCCACTTTTGCTTCAAATTTTGCTTCCAGTTTCGCTTCAAATTTTGCTTCTAGTTTTGCTTCCAATTTTGCTTTTGGTTTTTCTTCTAGTTTGGCTTCCAATTTTGCCTCTGGTTTTGCTTCGAGTTTTTCTTCCAATTTTGCTTCTAGTTTTGCTTCCATTGTTGCTTCTGATTTTTCTTCCATTTTTGCATCTTTTGTTGCTTCTAAAATTGCTTCTAGTTTGGCTTCCATTGTTGCTTCCTTTTTTGCTTCTAAAAATGCTTCTTGTTTTGCTTACATTTATTAATTTAATATGTTTTATTTCAATTTAATTAGTTAAATATATCATGCCTCTTAAATAACTCATATGGTTATAGAGTAAGTAATTTAATTATTTAACTCATATGATTAAATAACAAGAAAATTATTATAACATGATCATCATCTATAATTAAAACAAGTGAGTCAAATATCTATAATTTAATTGAATTTGACAACATCCATCCTGAGCAGTAAATTAAAATCATCATACATAATAAATATCCATCCAAAAATCATCAACCACTTTCAATATATATAAATTGACAAGTCAATACTGATAAGATCATAATCATATATAACTAAAACAAGTGAAAGTCAAATATGCCAGTAGATCAATAACATGTCAAAATGATACATGTACAAATGATATAAGTAAAAATGATAAATTATGTAACTCAAAATGATACAAGTCAAGATGATACATGTCCAAATGATATAAGTCAAAATGATACATAAATTTATGATACAACTCATTAATATGGTACTACAGGCTGTGAAAATGATACATATGATAGTGACCATGAAAAGAGGCATCATAACGATATATCAACAATGATCCATGATGCAGTCTATATGATCATGAATGTCATTGGCTACTACCAACAACTGCCTCATCATCATCATCATCGTCATTAGCCTTGGTGTCTTTTGTATCTACATTGTCATCATCCTCTGCCATGTGATCTGTACCAGAACCAACATAATCTAGATTTCTATCATGAGGATCATCTTGATCTTCTGGAAGACCCATGTTCTACAAAAAAAATATTTAAAATGAAAAGTTATTATTTATTTCATGCAATAATTTATTTTTTTGTTATATATCTAATATTACAACATATAAAATGAAACCATATCATATTACATCATATCAAAGCACACATACCATAATAAAATTTCAAAAAAGTTACAGCTAATATGTCATTCCAATGATGTAAAACATGCAACAATTCTAATAAACGTTAGTAAAGATAAAAAAAAATGTTATAAATTTAACTATCAACTATAAATTCTATTACATAACCTTAAGTGCCACAAATTGCTTGGTCCATGTATGTTCTTTTTCACTATTAATCTAATAACCTGCATTAGACAGAAACACTAAAGAGTTTTTAAGCAGTAGTTGATTAAATTCTCTTACATGTCATTAAGGAATGCACATTTTTTTTTCAATAATTATTTATCTTAAGGTTCATGAGTAACCTTAAGATAAAGGTCTATTTTGTTTGAAAAAAAAATGAAGTTAGCAATATGGCTTTATTCAGCTGATTTTAGAAAGAAAAAATGTTAGCCCTATTCCCGCTCATAGGTCTTCAATGTGAGCAGGAATAGGGCAAATTTGGAGATTTAGAAAGAAAGATAAAGTTTAGGGTGTCTTCAAGATAGCCAGTACGGGCAAGGAGGTCAACCATGCACACATAATGATCAACTGTAGGTGTAATACAATAAGGGTTACAAATGTGATTGAAGTATGTACAGCTCTCATCCATTAAACCTGCATGGCTGCATGCACCTAGAGTACAAGCAAAGATTACAATGTTAGGATATGTTCTAGAGTGCTTAATTAATTCAAAGATTTTAAGAGCATCCTTGCAAAATCCATTTTGTGCATATCCTGTAATCATTGTATTCCATGACATGACATCTCTTTGAGGAATTATGTCAAATAGTTCACATTTTTTTGTCTATGATTCCATATTTTGTGCATATCCTACAATCATTGTAGTCCATAAGACCACATTTCTTTGAGGCATTCTATCAAATAGTTCATGTGCCTTGTCTATGCTTCCACATTTTGCATACATGTCTAACAAGGCAATTGCAACTACAACATCTGATAAAATTCCTCTATCCTTTTCTATTTATGATGAACAAAGTGCCACACTAAGGGGCATACAACTACAAATTATCTAGTGGTGGGAGCTCAAGCTATTAATTCCATATACTTCACTCTTACTCAACAGATACCTAATTGCACCATATGTTATGAGACTCATGAAATTATCCACTACTGCAAAAGTGAAAGGATCTTCCTATCAATTACTAGTGCAAGGTTTGTCACACATCAATCTCTTGAAGGCAAGGACGGAAGTGATTCTAAATGGAGGCAGGCGGAATGAGCGCATAAGTACTACTAAAGTACAAATTAGTTGCTAGCTTTGGGATTTGCAGGCTTTGATGAAGCCTCTCAAGGCTTCTATAAAACAAAAGGTCACCATAGGAGAAGCAGGATATGATGGTAGACTCTAAGAACAAACCTGCAAATGGAGGCAGTCCAATTGATGCGAATGCACCACCTTCCCATAGGTGGCAAAATCCCACATGGAATGGTGATCCTTGGGATTGGAGGTCAAGGGAGAACTTGCCCACCAAGTTCTTTTTAAGCTAAGGCGAGATTGAAGCAGATTATGCTATTTGTTCTCAGGAATGGTCTAAATGAAGCGATGCCTCAGCATTTTGGAGTGGAGTGCCACTGCAAGGAGGATGAAACCGGGGGCAACATATTGCGTACATGTTCAATAAAGCCTCTGATGAAGAAAAAGTGGCCATCTTGAAAGTGATCGGGGTTGGTTTCTAGTCAGGAGGGCATATGCATGACAGATAAGTGCTATAACATTTTTTCGAGAACTATGTACAAGTTGTGGGAGAAAGGCTCTGGGGGCTAAGACCTGTGATGAGATTAGTGAGGGAAGATCTAATGCACATGGTTAGGACTGCCATGGATGGTGTGGCAATGGAGCTCAAATAGGGATTTGCTCTTCCCACCCTCAACCTGAATGAGGAGAAGAAGAAGGTGAAGCTACACAAAGACTGGGCCCTCTACAAAAAGGGCATCGAGAAAGAAAATAACATAGGAAAGTTTTTGAAATTCCTGGAAGCCAACCCAAGTCTGATTGATGAAAATGTAATAGCTAAGATGGTGGATATTACTGCAGGCATAGGTTATATATATCACTAGATGTAATGCCTCAGTTTTCTATGTAACTTTTTTTTGATATTTTAATATAGGGAGGTACCCCCATATCTGGTAGTGTTTACCAAAAAAAAACATTTCTTTGATGCATTATGTCAGACAGTTCACATGCTCTTGTCTATGCTTCCACATTTTATATACATGTCTAACAAGGCAGTTGCAATTACAACATCTAACAAAATTCCTCTATCCTTTATGTATTGATGGATGTCCATACCCTATTCCAAAGCTCCCATTTTGACATAGGCAGGGAGGATAGTGGCAAAGGTTGTGGAATTTGGCTTTACACCAGCTAATTGCATTTGTTTTAAATTTTCTGAAGCCTTTTCAACGAATCCATTTTGTGCATATCCTGCAGTCATTACAGTCCATGAGACCACATTTCTTTGAGGCATTCTGTCAAACAGTTCACGTGCCTTGTCTATGCTTCCACATTTTGCATACATGTCTAATAGGGCAGTTGACTACAACATCTGATAAAATTCCTCTATCCTTTATGTATTGATGGATGTCCATACCCTATTCCAAAGCTCACATTTTGACACAAGCAGGGAGGATGGTGCCAAAGGTTGTGGAATTTGGTTTTACACTAGCCAATTGCATTTTCTTTAAAATTTCTGAAACCTTTTCAACAAATCCATTTTGTACATAACCTGTAGTCATTGTAGTCCATGAGACCACATTTCTTTGAGGCATTCTGTCAAACAGTTCACGTGCCTTGTCTATGCTTCCACATTTTGCATACATTTCTAACAGGGTAGTTGCAACTACAACATCTAACAAAATTCCTCTATCATTTATGTATTGATGGACATCCATACCCTATTCCAAAGCTCCCATTTTGACACAAATAGGGAGGATGGTGGAAAAGGTTGTGGAATTTGGCTTTACACCAGCCAATTGCATTTGCTTTAAAATTTTTGAAGCCTTTTCAACAAATCCATTTTGTACATATCCTGCAGTCATTACAATCCATGAGACAACATTTCTTTGAGGCATTCTATCAAATATTTCACATGCCTTGTCTATGCTTCCACATTTAGCATACATGTCTAACAGGGTAGTTGCAACTACAGCATCTAACAAAATTCCTCTATCCTTTATGTATTGATGGATGTCCATACCCTATTCCAAAGCTCCCATTCTGACACAGGCAGGGAAGATGGTGGTAAAGGTTGTGGAATTTGGCTTTACACTAGCCAATTGCATTTTGGTGCAGGGCACCTAGGAGCACCTTAGTTCCTAAAGTCACTTTGTTTGCATTTTTTTTGAAAGTTGTGGTTTTGATTGTAATAAGGCTTTAGCCATGAGTATATGGTCCTTTTTGTGTGGTCAAGATGATTGAGGTGACTATATAAACCTCAATCATGCTTAGTCCACTTGGATCCTTGTTATGCCACTTAGGCCTAGAAGGTCTAAGGATTGGTTTTTGAGTTTTTTTTATTGTTTGTGTGTTTTAGCATGTTTTGGGAGTATGGAGGATGTTTTGATTCCATTGGACAAGAAAAACAAATTGCCATCCTTTGGAAAATAAAAAAACTCCATAGTGTCAAGTGTTGTCAATGGTGTCAATGACACATTGACCAGTTGTAACTTCATTTTGGTTATTAAAACTATTTGGAGAAGTTGTAAACTGACTTGGATAGGTTGATATGGAGGACATCTTTCTCCAATATGGAGGAGAAAGTTTTTGTACGGAATTTGGGCATAAAAATCAAGAAAACTGACTGTTTTTCACTATTTTTCTTGCTATGTACGGCCTGTACGGATTTTCTAGGGGTGAAAATGTACTTTTTCTGAAAGTTCTTGGAGTCAGAGTTCCAATACAATTGGTTTGAGGTCCTGATGTGGTCGGGATCAAAAGTTATAGATTTTTCTTTCAAAACAGGGCTAGAAACCCTGTTTTCTAGGGCAGCCATAGAAATCCGGCCCTAGAATGCATTCCCACTATTGAAAATTCACAAAAACTGGTGAAATGTAGGCTAGGGATATGTACTATAAGATTCCAAAAGCTTTTTGTTTGAAAATGTAGTCTTCTATTTTTAATTTGATGCCCTAGGTCAAGTATTACCATGTATTTGGCCTGTTTTATGCTATTTGTTGTTGTAGGTGACAAAATCCAGACAAGGTAAATGAAAGGATGGTGGTTTGTGTTGTAGGGACCTGGTAGAGACATTCTAAATTCCTGCCCCTGACCTATGAACCCAATTTGAACCCTTTGCTTTGTAACCCAGGCCTAAAGTGATCAATTAGGCCTAGAGACCTAGTGGGGGTTTAGAACTGTTGGAGTAGAGTTGGGATTGGAGATTTGGAGGTTTGTTAGGGTCCCCTGAAGGGTGTTCAATTCCATCATTTGTTTGCCTAGTCCATTGGAATTTTGTCATTTGGTGTGAAGAAAACTAGTAGAAGAGGGCTAGTAGCCTCACTAGGCCTAGTCAAGGTTAGAGGGTTGTGTGAAGTTGGGAACCAAACCAACTATCAAAAAGGTGTTTGCAGACCTGCCTTGAGGTGTGAAAGAAGCCTTGGAGGCTAGACAATAGCCTAGACCACAAATCCATAATTTGTACTTGGTGAGTGACTTAGCTTGGTTGAAGGCTAGGTGAGTGGGTGAGTGGGTAGTAAACCATTGTGTTGTTGCTTCCCTTGTGCCACTCTGCATCAGGTGGTATCAAAGCCATCAAAGAGATGGGAGATAGAGAAGAAGAGGAGGAAGTCCCTTCAAGAGTGACTAATGCCGAGTTGGCAAAGATAGTGAAAGAGCAAGCAGCCAAGAACAAAAGGATGGAGGCTGAGATAGAAAAGTTGAAGAAAGACAAAGACAAGAAGAAGAAGCCAGAGTTCATCTTGGATTCAGATGAAGAGGATCAAGATGAGGAAGAAGAAGTGCCAATGGAAGAGCCACAAGGAGGCATGTCAGAGAGACAATTCCTAGATGCACTTGGAAAGTTGAGTAGGAAGGACACTAAGGCAGACTTACCGATGTTTCCTGGTAAGATGAATCCAGAGGAGTTCCTTGATTGGATTGAGGCAATGGAGAACTATTTTGAATGTGAAGAAGTGGCAGAAAATTAGAAAGTGAAGATTGCCAAATCAAGAATGAAAGGGCCAGCCTTGAGTTGGTGGAATTTTATTCAAAATGAAAGGATAGAAGATGATAGGAATCCTATCTCTACATGGAGGAAGATGGTACTTGAAATCAAGAAGCAATTTGTCCCTGAGGATTATGAGGTCAACTTGAACAAGAAGTTGCACAACTTGAGACAAAAGGACATGGACGTGAGCACCTACACAGAGGAGTTTCACAAGATCACATTGAAAACCAAGATGCCTAAGAATGAAAAACAGAAGCTTGCAAGGTATCTTAATGGCCTCAAGTTCTCCATTCAAGATGAATTAACTCTCTTTAACCTGGAGACAGTCCATAAGTGTTTTCAAATGGCATTGAGAATTGAGGATAAACAAAGAAGAAAAGATGATTCATACAACAGCAATAGAGGCAGAGGAAATCAGAACTTTAGGGGCAGGGGCAGATTTCAAAACAGAGATAATTTCTCTAGACTCCAAGGTGGCAGATCACAAGAAGGCAGCTAAGGGCAGGCTGATAGAAATAGTGCTAATAAGGGTCAATTTAGAGGGAGAGGAAATGGCAGAGGAAGAAGTGGGGGTAGAGGTCCCAATGTGTTTACTGGAAGGTGTTTCTCTTGCAATCAAATTGGACATCAGTCCTTTAGGTGCCCGGAGAAGATGGGAAACACTGCTGCAAATCAGAAAGAAAGAAGAGTACAACTCCTTCAAGAAGAGGACTGTCAAAGCACCACAAGTTACCAAACAGCCTCTTCCAAGTCTGCAGCACCTAAGAGTGGAGAATGCATCATGTTTAATAGATCCCTCATCATGCCAGCCACCAAGGAGCAGCCCCAAAGGAACAACTTGTTCAGAACCACTTGCAAGGTGAAAGGAAAAGTGTGCAAGGTAATAGTAGATTCAGGTTCTTCTAAAAATTTGGCTTCTAATGAAATGGTGACTAAGTTAGGATTGGAAAGAATGCCTCATCCTAACCCCTATAGAGTCTTTTGGCTAACCAAGGAACAACAAATTGTAGTAAAAGAGCAATGTTGGGTCGAATTCAAGATAGGTGAATATCATGATAAGGTTCTTTGTGAGATAGTGGATATGGATGCATGCCACCTTCTTCTTGGAAGGCCTTGGCAACATGACACAAGTGCCCAACATGATGGTAAGAACAATGTGATTCATTTTTCCAAGAATGGTGAAAAGTTTACAATGACTCCTTTGATTGATGATTGCAAAGAGAAAGTCATTTCTAGTTCAGTTATGTTGGTAGGTGAAAAAGAGTTTTTGGCTAACCTCAAGGAAGAGAAAGTGCCATGTTTTGCAGTAGTCATCAAGCCCAAGGATGTGAATCCCAAGAAGGTCAAAGTGCAGCAACCTCTTAGGAGGATTGGACCAAAGGAAGTGGAAGAACTATTGGAGAGGTTTCAGGATGTGATAGCTGATGAAGGCAAGGATGCCCTTCCACCAAAGAGGGAGATTAGTCATTGCATTGATCTCATCCCAGGATCCACCCTACCAAACCAAGCAGCCTACAAGTTGACCCCAGAGCAAAATACTGAAGTGGCAAGACAAATCCAAGACTTATTGGATAGAGGACTTATCAGGAGGAGTATTAGCCCATGTGCAGTACCTGCAGTACTTGCACCCAAGAAGGAAGGAACATGGAGACTATGCACTGATTCCAGGGCCATCAACAAGATTACTATCAGGTATAGATTTCCAATGCCTAGAATAGAAGATTGATGAATGAAGTGCTAAAACCTTTCCTTAACAAGTTTATTGTTGTATATTTGGATGATATACTGATTTTTAGTGACAGCAAGGAAGACCACATAAGGCATATCCATCAAGTGCTCAGGAGGCTTCAAGAGGAGAAGTTGAGAATCAATCTTGACAAATGTGTCTTCCTACAAGAAGAGTTGATATTTTTGGGGTTTGTCATCTCCAAGGGAAGCCTAAAAATGGATCCATGTAAGGTTGCAGCCATTCTTAATTGGCCAACACCTACAACAGCCTCGGAGGTAAGGAGTTTCCATGGTTTATGCAGCTTTTATAGAAAGTTCATTAGAGGGTTTAGTGGCATTTGTGCTCCACTTGTTGACACCATAAAAGGGCGCAAGAAATGTGTGTTTGTATGGACAAATGAGGCCACTCAAGCCTTTGAACTGTTAAAGAAAAAAATTTAAGAAAAACCAGTCCTAGTGCTACCTAATTTTGACAAGGTCTTTGTGGTAGAGTGTGATGCAAGTAGGAGGGCTGTTGGAGGAGTCCTAAGTCAAGATGGGAGTCCTGTAGCATTATTTAGTGAGAAGTTAAATGAGGCAAAACAAAACTACTCCACCTATGATCTAGAGTTATATGCCATGGTTCAGTCATTAAGGAAATGGAGACACTACTTATTGCCAAAGGAATTTATAGTTTTTACTAACAACCATGCATTAAGCTTCTTGAACAGGCAGCAAAAGTTTAATCACAGACATGTCAAGTGGATGGAGTACATCCAAGCATACACCTTCTCTATAAAACATAAGAAAGGAGTGGCCAATAAGGTAGCTGATGCCTTAAGTAGGAGAAATCTTGTTGTGTAGAACATATGGTTGGAAAGTACAGGTATTCAAGCCATCAAAGATCAGTATGCAACAGATGAAGACTTCAAAGAACCATACCTCTCTTGCAAGGCCATGACAGGAAGGTATAATACTAATTTTTCTGATTTTTTGTTGCAAGATGGATATCTTTTCAAGGGTAGCATGTTGTGTATCCCAAGAGGATCTGTTAGAGAGAATATAATTAGGGAAAAGCATTGTGGCAGCATGTCAGGTCACTTTGGTATTGATAAGACCCTAGAATTGGTTAGGAGGTATTATTTTTGGCCAAAATTGCCAACTGATGTAAGGAAGTTTGTTGAAACTTGTCAAATTTGCCAAAGAGCAAAGGGACATACATCCAATGCAGGTTTATACACTCCTCTACCTATTCCTTCAAAGCCTTGGGATTCCATAAGCATGGACTTTGTACTTGGTTTGCCTAGGACAAAGAATGGCTATGACAGCATTTTTGTGGTTGTAGATAGGTTCTCAAAAATGGCTCACTTCATCCCATGTAAAACCACACATGATGCCTCACACATAGAAAGTCTTTTCTTTAAAGAAATAGTCAGGTTACATGGTTTACCTTTGTCCATAATCTCAGATAGAGACCCCAAGTTCATAGAACACTTTTGGAGGACACTGTGGAAGAGACTAGGTACAAACTTGTCATTATCATCTACCTATCACCCTCAGTCTGATGGACAAATAGAGGTGATTAATAGGTCACTTGGTAACCTCCTAAGATGCCTAACAAAGGAGCAGGGTGCTAGTTGGGATTCAATTTTGGCTCAGGCAGAGTTCTCATACAATGACACTGTCAATAGAAGCACCGGCCTGTCTCCTTTCCAAATTGTTTATGGCACTCACCCAAGGGGTATTTTGGAACTTAGGGAGGTTAAAGGACTGGAAAACAGTAGTGCCTTGGCTAAAGACTTCATTCAAGTCATGAAAGATGTCCATGAACAAGTACAACAAAAATTGCTGTCCACTTCACAGAAGTACAAACAATTTGCTGATAGGAAAAGAAGGGATTTGCAGTTCAAGGAAGGTGATTTGGTAATGGTCCATTTGAAGAAGGAGAGGCTCCCTATAGGTAAACATACCAAGCTACTCATGAAGAAGATTGGGCCTTGTGAAGTGCTCAAGAAATGTGGAGAAAATGCATATAAAATCAGACTTCCGGATGGCATTGCTTTGTCTCCAATTTTTAATGTTTCAGACCTTTATCCCTATAAAGGATTTGATCCTTAGACTACTATTGAAGAAGATCAAACTGATCAGACACTCCAAGAACTCATTCCTTCATCTCCAAATCAGATTGAGTGTATTTTGGACAAGAGGATTGCAAAACAAACTAGAAGGCACACCTATCATGACTATTTGGTGAAGTGGCTAACCAAACCTCAGGAGGATGCCACTTGGATGAGTAGGGTAGACATTGAGAAGGCAGGTTTCACATTTGACAGCATTCCAACTCAAGAGACTTGAGTTCTCTTTGACAGTGGGTGTATGGTGCAGGGCACCTAGGAGCACCTTGGTTCCTAAAGTCACTTTGTTTGCATTTTTTTTAAAGTTGTGGTTTTGATTGTAATAAGGCTTTAGCCATGAGTATATGGTCCTTTTTCTGTCATCAAGATGATTGAGGTGACCATATAAACCTCAATCATGCTTAGTCCACTTGGATCCTTGTTATGCCACTTAGGCCTAGAAGGTCTAAGGATTGGTTTTTGAGTTTTTTTTTATTGTTTGTGTGTTTTAGCATGTTTTGGGAGTATGGAGGATGTTTTGATTCCATTGGACAAGAAAAACAAATCGCCATCCTTTGGAAAATGAAAAAACTCCATAGTGTCAAGTGTTGTCAATGGTGTCAATGACACATTGACCGGTTGCAACTTCATTTTGGTTATTAAAACTATTTGGAGAAGTTGTAAACTAACTTGGATAGGTTGATATGGAGGACATCTTGCTCCAGTATTGAGGAGAAAGTTTTTGTACGGAATTTGGGCACAAAAATCAAGAAAACTGACTATTTTTCACTATTTTTCTTGCTGTGTATGGCTTGTACGGATTTTCTAGGGGTGCAAATTTACTTTTTCTGAAATTTCTTGGAGTCAGGGTTCCAATGCAACTAGTTTGAGGTCCTGAAGTGGTCGGGATCAAAAGTTATAGATTTTTCTTTCAAAACAGGTCTAGAAACCCTGTTTTCTAGGGTAGCCATAGAAATCCGGCCCTAGAATGCATTCCCACCGTTGAAAATTCACAAAAACTGGTGAAATTTAGACTAGAGGTATGTACTATAAGATTCCAAAAGGTTTGTGTTTGAAAATGCAGTCTTCTATTTTTAATTTGATGCCCTAGGTCAAGTATTACCATGTATTTGGCCTGTTTTATGCTATTTGCTGTTGTAGGTGACAAAATCTAGACAAGGTGAATGAAAGGATGGTGGTTTTGTGTTGTAGGGACCTGGTAGAGACATTCTAAATTCCTACCCCTGACCTATGAACCCAATTTGAACCCTTTGCTTTGTAACCCAGGCCTAAAGTGATCAATTAGGCCTAGAGACCTAGTGGGGGTTTTGAACTGCTGGAGTAGAGTTGGGATTGGAGATTTTGAGGTTTATTAGGGTCCCCTGAAGGGTGTTCAATTTCATCATTTGTTTGCCTAGTCCATTGGGATTTTGTCATTTGGTGTGAAGAAAACTAGTAGAAGAGGGCTAGTAGCCTCACTAGGCCTAGTCAAGGTTAGAGGGTTGTGTGAAGTTGGGAACCAAACCAACTGTCAAAAAGGTGTTTATAGACCTGCCTTGAGGTGTGAAAGAAGCCTTGGAGGCTAGACAATAGCCTAGACCACAAATCCATAATTTGCACTTGGTGAGTGACTGGTGCAGGAGCACCTACCTGACAGCTGGCCTTCATGAGGCAGTTAGTTGTTTTAGGTCTTGTTTATGTTTTCAAGAAGGTCTGTTAAGACCAAATACATGTAATAAGGTCATGCTGATCGTGATAAGATCATGCTGACCAGGCTTTTACTATTTTTAGTTAGTTTGTTAGAACAGCTGTCATGCTGTAGGGTCCGGTTGGATCTCCCAGCCGCCTGGAGAGTTCCCAGCCGCTTGGAGTCGGGTCAGTAGTACTCGTAGGATAATCTATTTAAGCATGAGGATCATTTGATATTGGATAGACAGATACAGATATCATCGATCGAGCTAGGTTGCACAGAGAGTGAGGCAGAGAGAGAGAAACTGATCATTGTATTTACATCTTTTGAAATCAAATAAAGTGATCCTGTTTGTGTTCTTTCTCTGGTTGGATTCCATTGTGTAATCGATTTGCGGGTTTGGGTGATTTCATGGATTCACTGATCCATTCCACTGGTTGATTCATCTGATCGGTGGAATGGTCATGTACAGTAGGTTAGGTTGTAGTTTGTTTTCTGTTTGCATGCAGGTGTGTAGGATCGCCGTCGAGAGATGTTGAAGACCCTAGCATGGGTATGTGCTAGGTCGAGCTGATAAGATAGAGTGTGGAAGATCACCCTGAGAGTGGATCGGGTCGTCCCTGGAGGATCGGCGAAGTGAAATTTCGCTAAGGCTGAAGGTTCGTCAAAACGGCATCATCAGGATATCTTGGTGAATATCCTGCAGTCAGTTTGGGTATCGTCATCCGGATAAGTGAAGATGAGCATGATGCTTTCGAGTGCATGAAGTGCAAGTGTGTCGGGGTGATCATCATCAGGAGGGCCGAGGAGGAGCGTATCGGCATCAGGTTGAAGATCGGGTTGATCAAGTTGATCGCGGGCCGAAAAAAACTAAGTTTGGCCAACAGCAGGATATGACGTCATCATCATCATGATATACGTCATCAGGACATTTCGGAGCGGCAGGATATTGAGAAGCTGCAGGTGACGTCATCGTCATCAGGATCTACGTCATCAGGATATCGGGTGACACAAGCATCGAGGCTACGGTGCGAGAAGTTAAGGTTTGTCATCATCAGGATAAATGGGAAGAACCGGATGTTCGTTATCCTGTTGATTATCATGATGTCGAATATCATGATGTTGAAGGTAGTGAAGACGGAAGTTGTCGCGGAAGTGAACAGTGGACGTCAAGAGGATGTTCGTGCTGGTCAAACATGATGATGCTGCCGAATATGATGATGCTGCCGATAATCGAGTAAGGTGATGCTGTTGACAGGCGAAAGTGCGAAGGCTTGTCTGTAGGAGGATATCGGTCGGCAGGTGAAATATGATGATGCTGCTGACAGTGTAAAGCGAAATATGATGATGATGAGGATGAATATGATGATGATGATGGGCTGCAGACATCCATGCTGTATGCGAAGGTTATAGTGTGGACGCCTCTGCATCATAGTGGTATCAGAGCTCAGCAAAACATCTGGGCTGTTGTGTGTTGATTCTGTCACTGAAAGGGCAGAGGTAGAGTTGATTGTGTGTTGTGTGTTGATTGAGAGGTTGACAAAATGCCTCCAAAAGGTAGTGGTACTGCAAGGGAATTGCAGGAAATGAAGGAGAAACATGCTAGAGAGATGAGGAAGATGAAGGAGCTTGCTGAAGCACTTCAAGCCAGGCTTACAGCCCTGGAAAAGAACAAAAAGAGGGAAGTGGAAGACAGTGAGTCTGAAGAAGATGAAGATACTGTTGAAGAGTATGAAGAGGTAGCTGAAGATCTGGATGCTGAAGACCAGAGATTGGCAAAACTGTTAAAGGCAGTGCAGAATGATAAACCTAAGGTAAAGGTTGATGTTTCCAAGTATACTGGAAGTTTGAATGAAGATGAATTGCTGGATTGGATTGTTGCACTTGATAATCACTTTGAATGTGAAGATGTTGCTGAGGATCAGAAGGTAAAGATTGCAAAGACCAAGTTAGGAGGTCATGCTTTGGTATGGTGGGATTATGTACAATCTGAGAGAAGGAAACAAGGGAAGTCCAAGATCACTTCATGGGATAAGATGGTAGCAAGGATCAAAGGTAAATTCTTGCCAAGGGATTATGAAATCCAGATGTTTAAGAAACTGCAATTTTTGAAGCAGAAGGAAAGGGATGTGAAGACATATACAGAGGAGTTTTATAAATTGAGTATGAGATCTGGTCATCATGAGAATGAGGTAGAAAAGGTGGCTAGGTACTTGGCTGGTTTGAGATTTAACATACAGGATGAGTTAGTGTTAGCTAACCCTAAGAATGTGGAGGATTGTTATCAAATGGCAATCAGGATTGAAGAAAAGATGAATAGAGGACATGATAAGTCCATGAGAGGAAGAGGAAACAATAGGGGAAGAGGAGCAGCCCCTACACAAAAGCAAACCAATGAGGGTCAAGAAGACACTGGTAAAGGACAGGGACAGTCTGATTTCAGGGGTGGATGGAAAGGTAATAGAGGAAGATTTGGAGGTGGTAGAGGTTCTACTACATTTTCAGGAAAATGTTACACCTGTGGTGAGTTTGGTCATCCATCTTTCAAGTGTCCAGAAAACAAAGGTTCATCATCCAGAAATGATAGAACTAATGACAAGAGAGTACAACTTGTGCAAGAAGAGAAAGTAGAAGAAAGTGCACAGAGTTCAAACACTTATCACAAAGATAAGGAGGCTGATAATTATGGATATCCAGAGAGTGGAGAATCATTGATGTTAAGGAGAATTAGTTTGCAGGCATCAAAGGATCTGATGCAAAGGAGAGCTCTTTTCAAGACCACATGCAAGAGCAAAGGTAAAAAATGTAAGGTTGTCATTGATACTGGTTCAACAGACAACATGGTATCCCAGGAAATGGTGGATAAATTGCATTTGGAAAGGTTTCCACATCCACACCCTTACAAGGCATCTTGGGTGAGTGATAGTCATTCACTTTTTGTCTCTGAACAGGCATATGTGGATTTCCAGATTGGAGCATATCATGATAGAATTTTGTGTGATATTTTGCCTATGGAATGTTGTCACCTACTGTTGGGTAGACCATGGCAATTTGACAGAAGGGTACTGTATGATGGGTATTCTAATACCTATACCATCAAGAAAGATAGGAAGACTATTAAGTTGATGCCATTGCAGGTAGATGCTGCAGCACAGGGGGCAGCCAAAATCATTTTGATGGGAAAGAAGGAGTATGTGCAGGTGCCTAGAGGAGCAGGCATGAAGGCAGATAAGGATACTACAGGAAAAGAAGTTGTTCCAGACAACAAGATGAAGAAAGTTTCAGTTGTGACTGACAGAGGTCAGCAACAGGTGCAGAAACAGGTTTGCACACAGCAATCAGTTCAGGGGAATGACACAGATGTTGTCATAGTTGGGACTATTGCTTGTCCTATAACAGTTGACAGGAAGCTAGAGTTGAACCTGTCAGAAGTTCAAGAGGCAGTTCAGACAGAGGTTCTGGTCAGACAACCTGACAAACACAGGGTATGTGAGAGGAAGGCCTACATTGACAGGCATGATGATTTACTTGCCAGACAGCAAGTTACAGTGCAGAAGTCTTGGAGCAGCCAAGAGCCAGCAGAGGATAAAGCTGGAACAGATCAGCATATTGCAAAGGCAAGGTGTAAAGGTGGAGGACTTCCACATACTAAACTCATGGGACATGAGTTCTTTTCTGTTGGGGAGTATGGTGCAGGAGCACCTACCTGACAGCTGGCCTTCATGAGGCAGTTAGTTGTTTTAGGTCTTGTTTATGTTTTCAAGAAGGTCTGTTAAGACCAAATACATGTAATAAGGTCATGCTGATCGTGATAAGATCATGCTAACCAGGCTTTTACTATTTTTAGTTAGTTTGTTAGAACAGCTGTCATGCTGTAGGGTCCGGTTGGATCTCCCAGCCGCCTGGAGAGTTCCCAGCCGCTTGGAGTCGGGTCAGTAGTACTCGTAGGATAATCTATTTAAGCATGAGGATCGTTTGATATTGGATAGACAGATACAGATATCATCGATCGAGCTAGGTTGCACAGAGAGTGAGGCAGAGAGAGAGAAACTGATCATTGTATTTACATCTTTTGAAATCAAATAAAGTGATCATGTTTGTGTTCTTTCTCTGGTTGGATTCCATTGTGTAATCGATTTGCGGGTTTGGGTGATTTCATGGATTCACTGATCCATTCCACCGGTTGATTCATCTGATCGGTGGAATGGTCATGTACAGTAGGTTAGGTTGTAGTTTGTTTTCTGTTTGCATGCAGGTGTGCAGGATCGCCGTCGAGAGATGTTGAAGACCCTAGCATGGGTATGTGCTAGGTCGAGCTGATAAGATAGAGTGTGGAAGATCACCCTGAGAGTGGATTGGGTCGTCCCTGGAGGATCGGCGAAGTGAAATTTCGCTAAGGCTGAAGGTTCGTCAAAACGGCATCATCAGGATATCTTGGTGAATATCCTGCAGTCAGTTTGGGTATCGTCATCTGGATAAGTGAAGATGAGCATGATGCTTTCGAGTGCATGAAGTGCAAGTGTGTCGGGGTGATCATCATCAGGAGGGCCGAGGAGGAGTGTATCGGCATCAGGTTGAAGATCGGGTTGATCAAGTTGATCGCGGGCCGAAAAAAACTAAGTTTGGCCAACAGCAGGATATGACGTCATCATCATCATGATATACGTCATCAGGACATTTCGGAGCGGCAGGATATTGAGAAGCTGCAGGTGACATCATCGTCATCAGGATCTACGTCATCAGGATATCGGGTGACGCAAGCATCGAGGCTACGGTGCGAGAAGTTAAGGTTTGTCATCATCAGGATAAATGGGAAGAACCGGATGTTCGTTATCCTGTTGATTATCATGATGTCGAATATCATGATGTTGAAAGTAGTGAAGACGGAAGTTGTCGCGGAAGTGAACAGTGGACGTCAGGAGGATGTTCGCGCTGGTCGAACATGATGATGCTGCCAAATATGATGATGCTGCCGATAATCGAGTAAGGTGATGCTGTTGACAGGCGAAAGTGCGAAGGCTTGTCTGCAGGAGGATATCGGTCGGCAGGTGAAATATGATGATGATGCTGACAGTGTAAAGCGAAATATGATGATGATGAGGATGAATATGATGATGATGATGGGCTGCAGACATCCATGCTGTATGCGAAGGTTATAGTGTGGACGCCTCTGCATCAGTGACTTAGCTTGGTTGAAGGCTAGGTGAGTGGGTGAGTGGGTAGTAAACCATTGTGTTGTTGCGTCCCTTGTGCCACTCTACATCACATTTGCTTTAAAATTTCTGAAGACTTTTCAAAAAATCCATTTTGTGCATATCCTGTAGTCATTGCAGTCCATGAGACCACATTTCTTTGAGGCATTCTATCAAACTGTTCACGTGCCTTGTCTATGCTTCCACATTTTGCATACATGTCTAACAGGGCAGTTGCAACTACAACATCTAACAAAATTCCTCTATCCTTTATGTATTGATGGATGTCCATACCCTATTCCAAAGCTCCCATTCTGACATAGGTAGGGACGATGGTGGCAAAGGTTGTGGAATTTGGCTTTACACCAGCCAATTGCATTTTCTTTAAAATTTCTGAAGCCTTTTCAACAAATGCATTTTGTGCATATCCTATAGTCATTACAGTCCATGAGACAACATTTCTTTGAGGCACTCTGTCAAACAGTTCACGTGCCTTGTCTATGCTTCCACATTTTGCATACATGTCTAACAGGGCAGTTGCAACTACAACATCTGACAAAATTCCTCTATCCTTTATGTATTGATGGATGTCCATACCTTATTCCAAAGCTCCTATTCTGACACAGGCAAGGAGGATGGTGGCAAAGTTTGTGGAATTTGGCTTTACACCAGCCAATTGCATTTGCTTTAAAAGTTATGAAGCCTTTTCAACAAATCCATTTTGTGTATATGCTTCAATCATTGCAATCCATGAGACCACATTTCTTTGAGGCATTATGTCAAACAGTTCACGTGCCTTGTCTATGCTTCCATATTTTGCATACATATCTAACAGGGTAGTTGCAACTACAACATCTGACAAAATTCCTCTATCCTTTGTGTATTGATGGCTGTCCATGCCCTATTCCAAAGCTCCCATTCTAACACAGTCAGAGAGGATGGTGGCAAAGGTTGTGGAATTTGGCCTTAAACCAGCCAATTGCATTTTCTTTAAAATTTCTAAAGCCTTTTCAACAAATCCATTTTGTGCATATCCTGTTGTCATTGCAGTCCATGAGACAACATTTATTTGAGGTATTATGTCAAATAGTTCATGTGCCTTGTCTATGCTTCCACATTTTGCATACGTGTCTAATAGGATAGTTTCAACTACAACATCTGACAAAATTCCTCTATCCTTTATGTATTGATGGATGTCCATACCCTATTCCAAAGCTCCCATTCTTAAATAGGCAGGGAGGATGGTGGAAAAGGTTGTGGAATTTGGCTTTACACCAACCAATTGCATTTTCTTTAAACTCTTTGAAGCCTTTTCAAAAAATCCATTTTGTGCATATCCTGCAGTCATTCCAGTCCATGAGACCAAATTTCTTTGAGGCATTCTATCAAATAGTTCATGTACCTTGTATATGCTTCCACATTTTGCATACATGTCTAACAGGGCAGTTGTAACTACATCTGACAAAATTCCACTATCATTTATGTATTGATGGATGTCGATACCCTATTCCAAAGCTCCCTTTCTAACACAGGCAGGGAGGATGGTAGCAAAGGTTGTGGAATTTGGCTTTACACTTGCTTTAAAATTTATGAATCCTTTTCAAGAAATCCATTTTGTTTATATCCTAGTATCATTGCTGTCCATGAGACAACATTTCTTTGAGGCATTCTGGCAAATAGTTCACGTGCCTTGTCTATGCTTCCACATTTTGCATAAATGCCTAACATTGTAGTTGCAACTACAACATCTGACAAAATTCATCTATCCTTTATATATTGATGGATGTCCATACCCTATTCTAAAGTTCCCATTCTGACATAGGCAGGGAGAATGGTGGCAAAGGTTGTGGAATTTGGCTTTACAACAGCCAATTGCATTTGCTTTCAAATTTCTAAAGCCTTTTCAACAAACCCATTTTGTGCATATCCTGCAATCATTGTAGTCCATGAGACCACATTTCTTTGAGGCATTCTATCAAACTGTTCATGTGCCTTGTCTATGCTTCCACATTTTGCATACATGTCTAATAGGGTAGTTACAACTACAACATCTGAGAAAATTCCTCTATCATTTATGTATTGATGGATGTCCATACCCTATTCCAAAGCTCCCATTTTGACATAGGCAGGGAGGATGGTGGCAAAGGTTGTGGAATTTGACTTTACACCAGCCAATTGCATTTTCTTTAGAATTTTCAAAGTCTTTTCAACAAATCCATTTTGTGCATATCCTGTAGTCATTGCAGTCTATGAGACAACATTTCTTTGAGGCATTCTATCATACAATTCACATGCCTTGTCTATGCTTCCACATTTTGCATACATGTCTAACAAGGTAGTTGCAACTACAACATCTACCAAAATTCCTCTATCCTTTATGTATTGATGGATGTCCATACCCTATTCCAAAGCTTCCATTCTTAAACAGGCAGGGAGGATGGTGGTAAAGGTTGTGGAATTTGGCTTTACACTAGCGAATTGCATTTTCTTTAAAATTTCTAAAGCGTTTTCAACAAATCCATTTTCTGCATATCCTGTAGTCATTGCAGTCTATGAGACAACATTTCTTTGAGGCATTTTGTCAAATAGTTCACGTGCCTTGTCTATGCTTCCACATTTTTCATACATGTCTAACAGGGTAGTTGCAACTACAACATCTGACAAAATTCCTCTATCATTTATGTATTGATGGATGTCCATACCCTATGCCAAAGTTCCCATTATGACACAGGAAGGGAGGATGGTGGTAAAGGTTGTGCAATTTGGCTTTACACCAGGTAATTGCATTTTCTTTAAAATTTCTGAAGCCTTTTCAACAAATCCATTTTGTGCATATCTTGCAGTCATTGTAGTCCATGAGACCACATTTCTTTGAGGCATTCTGTCAAATAGTTCACGTGCCTTGTATATGCTTCCACGTTTTGCATACATGTCTAATAGGGCAGTTGCAACTACAACATCTGACAAAATTCCTCTATCTTTTATGTATTGATGGATGTCCATACTCTATTCCAAAGCTTCAATTCTAACATAGGCAGGAAGAATGGTGGCAAAGGTTGTGGAATTTGGCTTTACACCAGCTAATTGAATTTGCTTTAAAATTTCTATAGGCTTTTCAACAAGTCCATTTTGTACATATCCTGTTGTCATTGCAGTCCATGAGACCACATTTCTTTGAGGCATTCTATGAAATAGTTCACATGCCTTGCCTATGCTTCCACATTTTGCATACATGTCTAACAAGGCAGTTGCAACTACAACATCTAACAAAATTCTCTATCCTTTATGTATTGATGGATGTCCATATCCTATTCCAAAGCTCCCATTTTGACACGGGCAGGGAGGATGGTGGCGAAGGTTGTGGAATTTGGATTTACACCAACCAATTGCATTTGCTTTAAAATTTCTGAAGCCTTTTCAACAAATCCATTTTGTGCATATCCTGCAGTCATTGTAGTCCATGAGACCATATTTCTTTGAGGTATTCTATCAAATAGTTCACGTGCCTTGGCTATGCTTCCACATTTTGCATACATGTCTAACAAGGCAGTTGCAACTACAACATCTAACAAAATTCCTCTATCCTTTATGTATTGATGGATGTGCATGCCCTATTCCAAAGCTTCCATTTTGACACAAGTAGGGAGGATGGTGGCAAAGGTTGTGGAATTTGGCTTTACACTAGCCAATTACATTTACTTTAAAATTTCTGAAACCTTTTCAACAAATCCATTTTGTGCATATCTTGCAGTCATTACAGTCCATGAGACCACATTTCTTTGAGGCATTCTGTCGAACAGTTCATGTGCCTTGTCTATGCTTCCACATTTTGCATACATGTCTAACAGGTCAGTTGCAACTACAACATCTGACAAAAATTTCTCTATCCTTTATGTATTGATGGATGTCCATACCCTATTCCAAAGATCCCATTCTAACACAGGTAGGGAGGATGGTGTCAAAGGTTGTGTAATTTGGATTTTTCATCATGGGAACCTAAAATTTTTGCAAAAAATGGTAGGAAATTTGAGGTTCCAGCAAGTCCATTAGTTGGAGGTAGGCAAACAAGGCTTTTCTATTCATTATTAGCCCATTAAACTTAAGCATATGAGATAACATGGCACACACAAAATGTTGTGGATAATGACCACAAGATTAGGTTAATTGCAACCACTTTTTGTAAGCAAGCAAAAGACTTGTATACTCATTATGATACTAATGGCACCAAGAAGGGTCCCCAAAGATATAAGAGTAATCATTTTTCATCTAAGAGAAATCTTACATTTAAGGGTGCTAGGACCAACAGAGAAGCACTTTAGAAATCATCCTACACATCAATAAACAACTCAACACAAGAAATGCAAATTGACATATTAACACAACAATATCCAACTAAGTTATTGAAAGTCAACTATTGATATCTTGTTCTCCATCCAGATTACAAAATTGGTCCACTTTTTGCTTTGTAACATATCCTTTTCAAATTGCGTTGGATACATGCCATATTTCTCCTCCTGTCAAAACATGGCACATGGATTAGTTAAAGTAATTAATATGCAATCATTTACTTTTTCCTGGGAAATAAAAAAATATATCATTTAACATATTAAATGTACTTACAAATGTACAAATCAAGGCTTGTAAACCTTTCTGGCCACTGTGATGCGTGGCATGAAGTTTGTCAAGCCCAGCCTTGGAGGCCTTGTCCTAAAACATATACTAATTCAATTTAACTAAGCACAAATAAAATTTAAAAATCATTTAATAAATTTGATATAATCTTATGACCAAATTCAAATACTTGTGTACTCTCCTCACCAAACTTCCTCTGTGCATCAGACTTCTCATATGCTTTTACAAGCTCTTTCCATGAGCCTAAGTTCAGGAGTGAGTTTTTTTATCTTCTTTGTTTGGTTGCACTGAAATCTCTTGCAATTTTGAGACATTCGTAGCTTTATCTTCTTTACAGACCAACCTGTGCCAAATTCAGTCTCCATGTCCTAGATAACTGCTTTTTATAGGTGCATGGGTATCTTTTAGAATGGCAAATGTAGATGGTCTTTGAACCATTGAAGGCATGATTCCTTCAACCTATTCACAAATGTTTTTCCAGCATATGTCATTCAGACTTCCCCTGTAACCACATTGTATTCTATCTTGGTATCGTAGGTACCAATGCAAGATGCAAATCATGGCATGGTGGTCAAAGAAGTTAGTGTCCCACGAGTGGGTGGGACATTGGAACCTCTATTCCCTGTTCCACATTCTTAGAAGTTATTGTTATTGATTTCCTCCTGGATTTTTTGCTCAATCTAGGATAAATTTACAAATAAAAAACTAAAATCTCAAAATCAAAGAAACAATGGAAACATTTACAAATCTATAAATTAACAATGAATTACCTCATTGGGGCTAGAGTTTGCTCCCTTTGCTCTCTTCCCTCTATTGCTTGACATTTTGAGGCGACTGAGGGCAAATTATTTTTGTTCATTCTGTGGAGGCAAATGAAGTACACACTGCCAGGTATGAAAGTTTTCATCCAGTTTTTCTGTATTCCTCAAGGTTTTTGACCTTTACTTTGTAGAGAAAATCATGAAGCTATTTTCCTATTAATCAATTGGTGCCTTGGGAGGGAATCTATAGTTTAGGGCCTAATTTTAGTTTTCTCACCCTCATCTCAAAAGCCCTAATTTTAGTTTGCACACAATCAACTTGTCTTAAAGTACTCGACTACTTTTTTAGGAATGAAGCGAGAAAGTTGTCTTTTGAGAAGGGTATTGATGGGAATGATAAGAGAACCTAGGCATTGGGGTTTGAAAAATATGTTCACTATTCTCAGATGCAAAGGAAATAGTGCAATGTCTACAATTTTACCCTCCTCCTTTGCAACCACATGAGACTTGAATGATTCGCCTGTAAACAAAACAATATTCACAACCCTTTCTTCACAATCCTCTCCATTTAATCGAAACAAAAATATTTTTGGGAACGAAAAAATTTCCATTGTAATTGTAACCTTACCTATGGTGTCGCAAACTAAATATTTCTCATCTCCTTGCTTGTTTTTCCCTTTTTTATCCTCTCTTCGCCTGACGTTTTTCTACTTTTTTCTCCTCTAATTCATGCAGTATTTTTCTCTTGTAATTATCAAATTTCTCATATAATTTAGGCAGGAAGTTTTTATTTTTGGTTTTTCCTTTACAGGTCCTGCCATTGCCAAAATAAGGGTGAACGCAAAAAATCCAAACGCTCGATCTCTGCATGCCAAACGCTCGATCTCCAAACAAAAAATGAACAAAAATCAATAAAGTTTTGTTTTTTTTGTTTTGGGGTATGTGCAGGCAGGAATTTTTTAATTTTTTTTAATCCAATAGTCAGAGCAGTTATCGCTGACTTTAGCGCTGACTTTTAGGCCTAAATGTAATCTTTTTGGGGTGCAAAAGGTGGCACAAAGTGTGCCTAATTTAGCATCAAATTTTAGGCCTAAATGTAATCTTTTTGGGGCGCAAATGGTGGTGCAAAGTGCACCTAATTTAGCACCAATCAATGTAAAATGATGTATTTTGCTTGGAAGTTGATAAAAAAGTAACCTCACCAAATTTGAATTGTCCTTATAATAAGTAACTATATCTTGTTTCCATGATAGCATTTTGACTTCATGCTTCTCTTATGATTAGTTCAATAATGACTCACTCTTTCACAACCTTACACAGATGGTTGGTGACAATCCTTATGCAAGTGATATGGCTTTGAAAAAACCAAACAACTCTTCTCTTACTATCATGATGACATGATATTGGGACTATATTAGCAGCTTATGGAGTGTACTTATGGTATTGTGATTTTCATTTCTATGTTCTCATTGACCTATTTTAGGTTGAAGCATGGTAACTAACTCACTAGCTATTATGACAATCATACAATGACTAGACAGTCCTCTCCACTTTGACTATGATGGTCCTATGCATGGTGTTTTCTTCATGACAGTCCCCAATAATTTGAATTATTGATAGTAGCTAATTCAAATGGAGTTTTGGATGGTGTAGTAAGTTGTCCCTATGGCTCATGATAGTGCATGCCTTGGTTACGTCCTTGTGACATTACTGTCTAGATATCTCCTCTTTATAGTGACAAGGTTTCAAGAACATGACAACTTAGGTAAGGTATCAACTTGTCTCTTTAACCTCTAGATTGTCATTTTTCAAGAATTGATCTCATTGAAATGCAAAGACAGCATGTTGATTGATGACTAACTACATTGTTACTATGATAGTGACTTAACCTGGTCACAAGATTAATGAGACAATTTTATAGTAATAACTCTATGGATGCATACCTAGCTATCCTAGGTGTACTATGACAATAATTTAATGTTGCTAGTGTTGCTTTTAAATCTCCTATGGTTGTTACCCATGCCTCATGGTATGACAACCTCTATAATGTTAATCCTCATGATCCCACTACAATAATAGATCAGCACTATGATAGTCCCCTAACTTATCATTTTGACACCAATTATTTTAGTTGGAGCCATGACCTTCCATCTAACATTTGAGAGTTGGATTTGGGATTAAGGACAACCTTAAGATATGTGATAGGAGATTGACAACATTTTAGACAAGTCATGACAATCTTCATTTCTATTATGTGACTTCACTATAATCTTGAGGCCCAGTTTAAGAGGCCATGAACTATCTCCTTCACTATTTGACAACCTTCCACTTCCTCACATACATGTGATAGTACTATTTATACATCTAGTTATTCCTTAGAACTTGTCAATCCTTAAGGCATGATGACAAACTCCCTAAATATAGATGGTTGGGATTATGATAGCCAATGGAGGGTTTTCTTTTCAAAGGAAACCATTAATTTTGGAGTGAAAGGTAATGGTGAAATATAACATAAAGTCCCTATAATTAAAGAATATCCAATGTCTAGGATTAACCTAACAAAGATCTAACGATGTGATTTCAAAATTAATATCCAAATTATCCTTCCCTCCATCAAGAATTTAAAATTTTGGTGCCAAAGACTCTTTGAGACTGTTTTTAGGGTTTTATGGCCATTTGGAGAGATATAGATTGCCTTTAAATGACCCATAAAAGAAAAAGGAGAGTCAAATTCGAAATAAATGTCTTTTTGATGTGAATTTGTAGTCATCTTGTAATAATAAGATTTGAGCTCTAGTTGTCAAGATTTCGCATGTAAACTTTTTCTGAAGAGCAAAATGTTGCAATGTCCTATTTAGTTTTTCATAGTGCATCTTAATGAAAAGTGAGTGTAATAACAAGATAAATTCAAGTGTATTACAGGATCCAGAGAAGGCCATGGAGAGAGGACGTGGACGGTGTAGAACTACTAAATCGCAAAGAGGAAAGTGGGTGGAAATAGATATGACAACAGAATCTGTAGATACAATAGAGGTAAGAAGAGAAAGCAACCTCAACCAAAGGAGGAAGGTGTTTATGAATTCACAAATGCTACAACATAGAGGAGATAAAGTCATTTTTCTATTCACGAGGCCTCCAAGGTCAAACTTATTGGTTGAAAATGCACAGGAATGGTGATTAAATGTGATTCTATGATCAAGGGAAAAGTTTGAAAATTAGGATGGCCAAAACATGATATCAATATGTCAAATATATGACTAAAGTGAGGTTTTGTGTTGGATAGCATATTTGTTGAAATGATATAATTGGTGTACAAACATTATTTACTATGTTGTGTATTATAGGGGCCAGACGAGGCCATGGCAACAGATTATGTCATATCAAATGAGGACACAATGGATGAAGCAGGAAATCAGGTACTCAAATCCAATTTCCTTAGGAAAAAATGATGTGATGGCATTTTGTGATACGTCCATCTTTTTTCACAATATTTATTGAAATTTATAATGTATTATCGAATCTTGACATAAATTAATGCATGTTGTTGATTATTTTAGAAGGAGATTGGAGCAAATGCAGAGCCTAAGCCTTCAACTAGCAAACAAAAAGAGATATGTATGTGGATGTGGACTTAAAACTGTTAAATCATGTAGATGACAGTGGGTGGAAGAGGATATGATAATGAATCCTACAGACACAACAAATGATTGCACTGAACAAGAGGTTGATTAGGACTATAGTACATGGGATGAATACTTTGAGAAAATTGTTGTTTGTGGATGTTCTGTATGTCATGGAAAGAAACAATTCCAACGAGTGATTTTACAAAGACATTACATATATGATGAGCTTCCAATTAGTAGTATGCCTCCTATAATTAATTCAAATCCAATAGGAATTGTGGTAAGGAATTTTCCACATTGATATAAATAACATGTATACTTCATTTAAACATTGTTTTATATTATTTAAATAACTAATTTTTTTCTTAATGGATACTTGCAAGATAAAGTTCTTGGTTTAAAGTTTCCTAGATCACCAACTTCCAGCCTAGAGGGTAATGATCATTTATCAAATGATACATCTAACAAAAATATGTGCCAATATACCAGCTTGGAAGATGAGGAATTGATGAAAACAAGCAACAGAACAAGAATCGGTTTAAAGATGCATAATTTGCTTAAAGACAAGGGGAAGGTGGACTACATACCCTATGAGAATGAATGTGATGGAGATGATGACTTTGTTAGGGTTAGCCGACAGAAGATATCAATTAAATGCAAATAAAGATTAAATAGAGAAATGGAAATACACATAATTAATAACAGTGAGAGACAAGTTTTAACGTGGTTCACCCAAACTCGGGCTACATCCACCAAACAGAGAGTCCAATATTATTATCTAGTAAATCAAACCGATTACAATCAGCAATCCTTGCAACTCAATACCACTGCAAAATGCTACAATAAAATATATCAAAACCCTAACCCTTAGTCGCTTTTATCAAGCTTTTTGTCGTTTACAAAAAATAGGGTTTTCTTATGTCGGTCAATGAAAAATAACTCCCGGTGCCTTTATAAAATAATAAAAAACCATGTGAGGTTTCGGGGGCACTACCCCCGAGCCCCCGCGAGGGTGCTGCCCCTCAACCCCACCCTGTATCGCAACAGGGAACGCGCAAGGGGTGCTGCCCCTGGACCCCGCAAGGGGCGCTACCCCTTGACCCCGTCTTGGGGGCGCTGCCCCAAACCCCTGTAAGGGGCGCTACCCCTTGACCCTGTAGGAATTTGGGGGGAAACTGTGCCAATAAAAGTGGGGAAAATGTAACCTCTGAGTCTGATTAGGCTCCATATAACAACAGACTGGCCCCTGAGTTTGAGATCAATTTACAAAGAGAGATTTGATCGTCGACTATATTGTACTTGGCCTAGTGATCAACAACTACCTAAAGTGTACAAGGTGTTTCAATTTTGGGGATACATCTACATGATACGACCCTCCAATATTCATGGAGCAAATCTAGGCCTCTTTATTGTCCAAAATGTACATGTGGGATCTAAACATAGAAACAATTTAGAACAAACCACTAGGAGATTAATGCCATATTATGGTCCATCCTATTATAGTGGTGAATGGAGAAGGCTAGTAGAATATAAGCCTAGCATGTCAGCATATGGTCTAAATTCGAATATGTATACACATCATCTCCAATTGGAAAGTGGAAAAGAAATGAATAGAGGTCATCTTATGTATATAGATGGACGTACATACACACACAAAAATATTATAGGATTTATAAATAGTAGTAAGGGAAGGGACCCTACTGTAAGACTGAATTGTCAATTTGATGAGGTTACAAATGATAAAGATGGAGAAATGGAAAGAGATGTTGATAGATTGATAATGGTTGAGGCCACTATGGACATTACCATTGGGGATAAGTTATTGATTGATTACCCCTTCTTAAAATGCACTCCTGCGTGAAAGAAGAGGGAAGAACAAGGTCTCCCTAAGGATGTTCTTAAGGGCAGAAAACCAAAGAATAATAAATGAGTGTGGACTGATGTTTTATAAACTATGTTGTCAAAATTGTGTTTTATTTAAATTATTGTATAAAAAAGGTAGTCTATAAAATAATGTTCCATTATTCAATTGATGTATATATGTTCATACAATTTATATTTTTATTTTTTAAGCCATATTTGATTATATTTCTTTGAAATTGATACATTTATGATTTATCCAATTGTTGCCAAACATTAAATAATGCTTGTGTGTGTTGATAGGTAGAATATGTTGATGAAACACATACTAATACCCAAGATCCAACTGGTTTATTAAGATTTGGATGAGATGAACCAAACCATCCTTTAAACAATACTAGGGCAAAAAGAGCATTATTGAAGAGAATACTACCAGTTGATAGATTTGAAGAGCTGATGAGATCTACATACACTGATGACATGCCACCTAGCCTTAATGATGATGATCATGATAGTGAAAATGCATTGCATGAACAAGGATTGAATGAAATGCTTACAAATTTCTATGGGGATGAAAACAATGATGACATTAATGATCATATGGTTGATAGTAACGATGATAGTAGGGGTAATTACCATCAATGTAATGTTGATGATAACAACCTGAAAGACTCCATCAAGCAAGTAGCGAAGACACTCGTGTTCAAATCGGGTGCAAGTAGAACCTCAAAACTAGCATGCACATTAATATTATTAGAAATCAAGTCACTATTTGGTTGGTTAGACAAAGGATTCACTACCCTACTGAAGTGAGTTGAAATCTATTTCTTACTTTGCAATTGTCAATTGGTGTACATAATTCATAAGCATTCATCAACTTCATTTATATTTCTTTAAGGAGATTTTAAAACCATATATTGTATATAAATAGTCCTAGTATAGATTGACATATCAAACATGTTCATCATAAGTCAAACATTCAATTGATTTAATCTCTGGCAATCTTACAGGGCACTAAAAACTAAAATATTCCCTGAAGAGAATGTGTTGCCATCAACTTGCAGAGAGGCGCGTCTATTGTTGGTTGAGTTGGGGATTGAATATAAGCAAATTCATTCATGTAAAAATGATTGCATTTTATACAAAGATGAATATCAAAACAAGGTAGAATGCCCTATATGCAAAGAGAAGAGATATCATATAGATGTACAAGGTCCTACAGTTCCAAAGAAGGTTTTACGTCACATGCCAATTATACCTAGACTTCAACGAATGTTTTGTTGCAAGTCACATGCACAATTGATGGACTAGCATGCAAAGAATAGGAGTAGAGATGGATTCATGCGAATTTTGGCTGACTCCAAAGCAATGAAACACATAGAGGAAAAATGGCCAAGAAAATTCAAAGATGAACCCCGTAGTATCAGGTTTGGTCTTGCAATTGATGAAGTGTGCCCATTCTCTTTTCTGAGATTAAATTATAGTTGTGAGGGGGAAAATAGGTTAATCAATAAGATTATAAAAACCCTAACATCTACAAAATCTGAAGATAAAAGGATATTAAAACAAATAACAACTAATACCTTGCACCTTTACCTTTCGCCTTCCGTAGTTCGCCTATCTTTCTTTGATCTTGATTGTGAAGCCCTCAGAAGCTAGTTGCTTGCTTGCTTGTTGAAGATGAAAAAGGAAGAATGGCTATGATACTTATGTATTTGAAGATGAGCTTCAAATACAGAAATGGAGTATGAATGAGAATGCTTAAATGGGAGTAGGGGTGCCAAAGGTGCGCCGATATCTCTGCAGCATAAGTTTACACAAAATCTAGATATGAAATAAAGAGAAGAAGGTTGTATTTATAGAAGAGAGTGAGGGAAGATCAATGGTTGAGAAGAAAAGAAGGAATCAATGGAGGAGGATTGTTGAGGAACATGCATCCAATAGAAGAAGGACACATGTCATTCCAAAAGCAGCTTAGTTGAGTTAACTCCTCTCTTGATGAGGATAAGATTTGATTTTCTTAAATTAGAATTTATTTTTCTAATTTAAGAGAAGATTTGCTTTAAAGATGTTTTAAAACTGATTTTGCTTTTGTAACTCAGAGTTTTGCTTTTTGTGTGACAAGAGGAAGGTTATTTTTGGAAGATAAGAATGATTTTTTGAAGAGATAGAAAGCATAATTAAATAAATGAATTTATTTAATTATTTTACAGATAATTGAGAGGAATAAATAAAATATATAAAAATATATTTTATTTTTGTGAAGATTTTTTATTTTATTTAAATAAAATTTGCATTTTATTTAAATTTGGAAGAATAAGAGATTTTAATTAAATAATTGAAATTATTTAATTATTTAGGAGAATGAAGTTGATGCAGATGAATTTAATTAATTAAATAAAATGTAATTTATTTAATTAAATGAGAGGAGATGAATCAGATAAATAAATAAATGTATTTATTTATTGATAGAGGAATGTGAAGGTGAAATAAATATTTAAAACATTTATTTAAGTAGAGTCGTGTCAATTTTAGGTGTATACATTTTGCCCCTCTTTGATGCAGTGTGTTTTATCACGTTGTTTCAAAGAATAAGAATTTTTGATAGTGATACATGCCCCAGTTTGCCCCTGGTACAAGTTTAACAACAGGATGCTCCCTCGGGAGATTGGACGGGAAGAAGATAGAAGGGCGTGAGATGGACAATCTCATGAAGAAGAAGGTGAAGAAGAGGTTAGGGCAGAGAAAAACGGGATATGGTTAAGAGAAAAAGACATGGGAAGTAGCCACAGACGTCATGCAGTCAGGTATGGGTCATTTGCTATATATAGGAGCTGGAGCCACATATTCTATTCATTTGTACACTTGTCCATAGTTGATTTGTCCTCTAGAGAGCTTAGGAGAGCCTGGCAGCTAGATAGATGGATATTTTGCGCGAGGAGCATTGGTTTGAAAGGATTCGACGGTTCGATCGGCCAGCAAAGGCAGGAGCCCCGGTATGTGTTTCTTTAAAACTTTTCAAAAGTTGATTTTTATGCATATTAATGGCTAGGGAACCCAACTGAGACAGATGCACAAAAACTCTCATTTGGCGCATATGCGCACTGAAATGGTGCATGCGTTACGGAATGGCGCATTCACGCCTCAAAGTGGCGCATTTGTTTATTTTGTGCATTTGATTACTTTTGCGCTTTTGAGCTATTAAGTGGCGCATGCATCCAGAAATTGCTCATATGTGTTTTGAATGGGCGCATATGCTAGTGTTGTGCGTGTGATTCCTAAAATGGCACATTTGTTGTGAAATCGCGCATTTGATAGAGGAAGTGGCGCATGTGCCAGAATGGCACATATGCGTCAGAAAGTGGCGCATTCATAGTGAAGTGGCACTTTTGGTATGAAACGGTGCATTTGCCACCTAGATTGGCACATTTGCACTTAGGAAAATCAGTTGACTTAACGAAATTAACCCAATTGGCATCCTGATCGATGCGTCAATTGATTTAGTGATCTTTGAGATTGCTAAGAATCTAGTCAAGAGATGATATGTTGTTTTGATTAATTTGATATGTTAAGCCAATGATAGGATAGCTTGATTGTTTTGAGTAGGTTTCGATATGGATCTAGATTTTGTGTAAACTTATGCTGCAGAGATATCGATGCGCCTTTGGTACCCCTACTCCCATTTAAGCATTCTCATTCATACTCCATTTCTGTATTTGAAGCTCATCTTCAAATACATAAGTATCACAGCCATTCTTCCTTTGTCATCTTCAACAAGCAAGCAAGCAACTAGCTTCTGAGGGCTTCACAATCAAGATCAAAGAAAGATAGGAAAACTATGGAAGGCGAAAGGTAAAGGTGCAAGGTATTATTTGTTATTTATTTTAATCACCTTTTATATTCAAATTCTATAGATGTTAGGGTTTTTATAATCTTATTGATTAACCTATTTTCCCCCTCACATTTTGGCGCCCACCGTGGGGCCCTTGCCCCTCTACTAATCAAAAAAATCTAAGTTTTCTTGAAGACAGGTCCATACAGGTGACAAATAGGTCTCTGACAAAGAGTTTTTGTGCATTCAACTTTTGAAATGGCGCATACACCTCCCAAGGCTGCGCATCAGCTTTTCTGGTGCATCTGACCTCCACAGTTGCGCATCCAACCTCCAAAGTTGCGCATCCAACCTTGGCTCCGGCACCTGAGTTCAACTTGCATATACACTCTGTCTAATTGTGCATCTGTCCAAGTTGCACATTTACCCCATATTTTTGCGCATCTGTTCTATCAAATGGCTCATCTATTTTTATTGCACATATACCTCGTGATCTTGCGCATATACCTTGTGATCTTGCGCATCTACTTTCTATTCTTGCACTTCTGTACAAAGATGCATACACTCCCTATTTCTGCACATTCAAGCTGCAGTGTTGTGCATCTGTCTTATGCTTTTTTGTTGTATGGTTTCTAATTTTTGCATGTTGAGCTAACGTCAGTTTTGCAGGAGTAGTGGCTGGATTAGGTCATCTAGATATTTTGCCTAAGTTCACTTAGACTAACTAGGGGTGAAAGTAACAAGTGCATTTCATAACAAACTTCACATAGTTTTCTAACTAGGAAGGAAGTAACTGAACCTTATTCCATCTACTGATAGGGGAGATGGCAGTGACTCTCGAGGATGTGTACCAGATTCTGCACCTCCTGATTTAGGAGGAGCTGGTTGAGTACAAGTCATAGTGGGACGATGGCTTGGAGGAGTGTAGACGCCTATTTGATGACCCAGAGTTGGTAGGGGAGGAGATCTCGTGGCAGGACATCCATGACTGTTATGACTACTTCCCAGGTATAGTGGCTGGACTAATCGGTGGCGTGATATGCCCCGATAGGAGAGCGCATGGCTTCCCGATTGGCTGGGGGAGAGTGTTGGAGAGCATGATCATAGACATGACCCGGTATGCGTGGGGGGTGTGCGTGCTTGCACATTTATACAGAGACATGCACCAGGTGGTTTATCACAGAGGAGCCAGTTTATCTGCGGGTACGTCGTTGTTGCAATTTTGGTTGTGGGAGCACATTGCTATCACATGGCTGATATGCATATTTCACAGGTAGAGGGGTGAGCCCTATAGTTACGGCTATGCAGGTGTGATTTCCTAGCACAGGCTGGGAAAGTTGGAGTATTGGAGGCATGCTTTTGATAGCTTAGATGCAATTGTCTGGCATCCCTACATAGACTATGAGGTATGGGATGATGAGGCAGATGAGCTTCCATATTACTTCCAGATGCGGTGGCTCATTGGTAGGACTAGGTACATTCTAGAGAGGCAGATTGTCAGTAGAGTGCAGAGGTAGTTTGGCTGAGTCCAGGGTAGACCATAGGGGGAGGCACGCTTTGCTAGGACCCACGCAGAGAGGTATAGATGGGGTCTCGTGGCATCATATGAGGAGGCCTTGACAGACTTTTGACAGATTCCTTACGCAGCTTGGCCTATGTGGAGGGAGATAGTGGACGTTGGCATGACGCCAGATTATGAGGAGTGGTTTGCTGCACACCCATTCCTGAGATATTCAGGGCCAGGAGAGTTAGCTCCTCGTATAGATGAGGGTGAGTCAGACGGTGAGGGTGTAGCTGGCAGGAGGAGGGGAGGACAGCGGAGGAGGAGGAGAGAGCAGGGAGATGATGGGAGACTGAGACAGAAGCAGAGGGTCAGAGAGGGGCTTGTGGGCCAGCAGGCAGTTGGACAGGCACAGGTCCAGGTGCCAGGTTAGACAGAGGTAGCATAGAGGCAGATGCCGCTGCCACAGCAGGTGGCATAGCTGACACGGGGATAGGTGCCAGCGCAGAAAATGGCATAGGCAGAGCAGGCTCCATAGCCTGATGTGCATCAGCAGGTTATGGTTTCACTACAGAGCTAGATTAGGCAGTTGAGGGCTCATCTGAGAGCCGCAGAGTCTTGGAGAGAGTCAGATGTGACTCAGTTATCAGAGTTGATGAGGGAGAGAGATGCAGTCTTAGCTAGCATGCGGGCTATGAGTGTAGAGAGAGATGCAGCCGTGATGGCCATGGGCATAGATGGGACATCTAGTTTTTTGGTTTCATAGGTGCAGCAGGCACAGGCACAAGTGGTCCAGGTGCAGAGTGAGCTGACTAGAGCCCAGGCATAGGTTCAGTACTATAGAGGGTTATATCATGGGGCAGTGGCAGTGGATCAGCATGCCCCTAGCTTCAGGAGCCAGTCAGAGGCATTCCAGCAGGCAGGTGGGTCTCGGTCTATAGGCTCAGTGAGGGGTCCCTAGCAGTCAGGGGGAGGCAGAGGAGAGGCTAGTGTAGGGAGCAGTATTCCACAGTAGCAGAGTTAGTCAAACCTGAATACTTTTATCAGTTTTGGTTGGATTGCAACACATTCTTGATGGATGGCTAAGATAGCCGATATATGTACTTATTTTCCTCTGAGACATGTATCACCATTTTTTGTTGTACCTTGTATACATTTTATGACATGACTCTAAGATTGGATAGAGATTTTGATATGTTGTACATTTGGACATGTTTTTGATGATTATATGATGATGCAGTTGTTCGTGGTCTACATGCATGTGTTTTTACATTTATATGCTATGGATGCAATCGATTTGGTGATGTAGTATATGTGATGCATACTAGATGGATGTTAGGATGATTTGATATCTGATTGTGTATGGATATGATTATGTAGCTCGATATGGAAATGTCTATGTTTTTTATTTTGTTGCTATTGATATATTGATGCAAATGTATGTGGATAACCTAATGTATGTATGTAAAATGATTTAATCATGTAAATGACTATCTCATGTGATGTGATATGCAATGTATGCTATGTTTTTGATATGTCCAAATGTACTCAATTGACATAGGTGATGACATAGAAGGAAGAAAAGATGAAAAAATACTGACTTTCATTTGATATACTGCAGGATTGATTTATGGCATGGATGATATGGATGTGCTGGATATGAGATGGATATGGATGTGGATTGTCATCTTGAGATTTTTTCAAGGTTTTTTCTTTCATCATCGGGCACTTTTTGGTATTTTTCACTTTTTGAAATGTTGTAAGGAAATACAAGCATCTGGGTATAATTAGACCGAGATGACCTGAGTATGTCTTACATTGATTTTTATATAGCAAGTTGATACAAGCATCTAGTCAAACTTGAATCTAGATGACCTGAGTACTTCTTGCATTTCAACAAACAAGGATTGCCCCTTTTCATGTTTAGACCTCAGAGTCCTCGATGATCTTTTGTTGATCATGTCATTAGACAAAAGTCATCACATTACTATAGTTTAATCCACAAGCAGCAGACAAGAAAACAATTATGCCCCCATCATAGCATCTCTAGCTTTTGGCATCCTTGAGTAGCATAGGAAGACATAATGACAAAAATTCAAGACCTTGTAAATTGACCTGTTGAAAAAACTTTCTTGCATTAGATGTGTCTTTTGCCATAATTGATATAGAATCAGTCTTAGTGTTTTTGGTACATTGCTTCATTTTGGACAGGTTGATGTTTTGCGTCAAGACTTTTGGTTTGGGTAGCCTATTTTTTCTGTGCTTGCTCATCTAGTGAAATGTATCACAATCCTTATTGGTATCCTCTTTTAGAACAGTGGCATTCAAGAATCCAAATCGGTAACTAGGTTGACGAGTTGCCCCCAGTTTAGACAAGGATTGACTTATTATGGGTGAGACGACAGATAGATATGGAGACACGGACCCTAAGGGACTGACCTAGTGCCTTGGGGGCTCATTGCTAAATGGCCTTGCCTATGTGACGATGCAGAGGCAACGTAGTTTAGGGTAAACCCTAGCGGACCTAAGACCTAGGCGATAGCAAAGTGGTGCAGAAATAGCACGGACTCATATTGACAGAAGGACTAGATATGGGACGGACGAGACAGTGGAGTGGAGAAGAGCCTCGGGGGCGCATTGAGAATGGCCTTGCCTATGTGATAACTCAGAGGTGACGTAGTTCAATAATGGTTCAAAGGACTAGGTCAAGACGGATGATATGAAGGACACAAGAGATATGAAGTCAAAATGGATGAAGTGGTTTGTCACAGATAGCACCTATTTACCAGGTTTTCACCACTTGCTTTTATTTGCACGAGAAGCTAAAAGTACACATGACGCTTGTTTGCCAAGTTTTCACCATGGTACCTATCCTAGGCACCTATTTGCCAAGTTTTCACCATAGGACGAGTTTTTTTGTTATTTTTCTCATTTTTCTCATTTTTTGATTTGTTTTTTATCACTTTTTTTTATTTTTTTTAGATTTTTCTAGGACTCCCTTACATTGGGGTTTTTGGGTATAGAACTTGCAAAGGTGCATGCTATTGATAGGATCATTGAACAGTTCACCTTCAGATGTAGCCAATTGATATGCCCCTGATCCATAAGCTGTGATGACGACGTAGGGACCCAGCCAGTTAGGTTCAAACTTTCCTTTCTTTTCTCTATCTTGCTAATTTCTGAGATTTTCTCGTAGGACTAGGTCACCGACTTGGAATATTCAGGTTTTACTTTGTGATTGTAGCTTCTGGACATGTGTTGCTGATATGCTTTGAAGTGGTTAAAGGCCTGTTGCCTTCACTCTTCGAGCAGCTCTAATTCTTGGAGTCTGGTTACTCTGTACTCTTCATCTGATATGAGGCCTTTTAATGAGACTCGCAAGGATGGGATCTCAACTTCAATGGGCAAGATAGCTTCAGATCCATAGACTGGGGAGTATGGTGTTGCACCTGTGGGTGTGCGGATACTTGTGCGATAGGCCCACAGCGCGGGATTTAGTTGGACATGCCAATCATGGCCAGCATCATTGACAGTCTTTTTTAGGATTTTCAGGATGGTTTTATTTGATGCCTCAGCTTGGCCGTTACCTTGTGGGTAGTAGGCGGTTGAAAAGCGGTGTTGGATATGGAATTTGTCACATAGTTCCCTAACATCTTAGTTTTTGAAGGGTCATCCATTATCCATGATAATGGATGAAGGGACACCATAACGACAAATGATATAGTTTAGGATAAATGAGGTAATCTGTTTGCATGTGATGTTGGCTAAGGGCATGACTTCAATCCACTTTGTGAAGTACTCTGTGGCAATGATAATGAATTTATGGCCGCTTGAGGAAGGAGGGTGGATCTTGCCCACTAAGTCGAGTCCCCACTGACAAAAAGGCTAAGGAGTTGTCAATGGTTGTAGTTCTTGCACTAGTGCGTGTATCAGGTTCCCATGGATTTGGCACTTTTTGCATTTCTTTACAAACTGATAGGAGTCTCATTCCATTGTTGGCCAGCAGTATCCCATGCGTATGAGTTTCTTGGCTAGAGTAGGGCCACTAGAGTGGGTCTCGCATATCCCATCATGTATTTCGCTTAGAGCAATTTGATATTCCTCTCTATCTAGACACCTAAGGAGAGTACCATCGAGACCTCGGTGATACAGGGTGTTAGCGACAATGGCATACTAGGATGCCTACTGGATGAAGGTTCTTTTTTAGTTGCTGGAAAGGTTGGGTGGGAGGGTATTCTCTTTTAGGTAGGCAAATATTTTACCATAGACTGGGGAATTGGTTCCTATGATGTGGCATATGATATGGGACTCTGGGGTGTCATAAGCAGGATAGGAGACTGGCTCTACTAAGAACTCATATCGTGTTTGATTGCCTGGAATGTCAAGGAGAGATGCGATTATGGCCATTGCGTCTGCAACTTTATTCTCGATCCTTGGTATCTATGCAAAAGATATTTTAGCAAAATATTCCTTGAAGTCATCTACCATTCATTTGTAAGGAATCAGTTTCTCATCCTTTGTTTGGTAGTCGTCATTTACTTGGTTGATGACCAGTTGTGAGTCACCATAGACTTGAAGTTCCTTGATGTTCCACTCAATTGTCAGCTTGATACCAATGACCAGGGCCTCATATTTTGCTATGTTGTTAGTGCAGGGAAACATTAACCTGTATGACTTTGGAATAGTGTTGCCATTAGGTGTGATCAATAAGATACCTGCCCCCGATCCATGTTGGGTATATGAGCCATCGAAGTACATTTTCCAATTTTCTATGTTGACATGGAAGATAGATTCATCTGGAAATTCAAAACTTAGGGGTTTGTCATCCATTAAAGGTGCATCTACTAGTTGATCTGTAAGCACTTGTCCTTTTATCGCTTTTCTATCCACATATTTGATGTCGAACTCACTGAGAAGCATGACCCATTTGGATAATCTACCTGTTAAGGCAGCCTTGTTGAGTAAGTATTTCAGTGGATCAATATTTGCCACTAGTTTAACAGAGTGTGACAACATGTAATGTCTCCATTTTTGTGAGGCAAATACAATAGCTAGACATGCTCTTTCTATTGGTGTGTATTGCAATTCGTATCTAACGAGTGTTCGACTAATTTAGTAGATAGCCTGTTCTTTTCCATCATAGTTCTGTTGAGCAAGGAGAGCTCCCAGAGCCATTGGTGTAGCTAAGATATATAGTAATAGAGGCTTGCCGTGAATTGGTGGCATTAATACTGGTGGCTTCATTAGGTATTCCTTTAGCTGTTGAAATGCCTGCTCACATGACTCGTTCCATTTGAAGGGTACATTTTTGTGTAGCAGATGAGAGAATGGGTGGCACTTGTCTGCCAATTGGGAAATGAGCTATCTAATAGACTATAGTTTGCCCTGTAGGGATCTCAATTGAGTCAAATTTTTAGGAGGTGGCATCTCCATTATGGCCTTCACCTTAGCGGGATCAACTTCGATACCATTTGCAGACACTATGTATCCCAGTAGTTTTCCTGATGTTACTTCGAATACACACTTCTTTGGATTAAGTCACACATTGAACTATTCTAGTCTATTAAAGATCTTGTCTAGTATTGCTAGATGCCCTTCTCTTGTGAGAGACTTTGCTAGAATGTCATCGACATAGTCTTCCATTATAGTATGCATCATATCATGGAAGATTGTTGTCATGGCTCTTTGATATGATGCCCCAGCATTTTTTAGACCAAATGGCATAACACACCAGCAGTAAGTGCCCCAAGGACATGTGAAGGTAAGTTTGTGTTGGTCCTCGGGTGCAATCTTTATCTGGTTATATCCCAAGAAACCATCCATGAGTGATAGCATAGTGTGTCCTGCCGTGAGATTGAAAATCATGTCTATGTTAGGCAAGGGGAAGTCGTCTTTGGGACAAGCCTTGTTCAAGTCTTTGAAATCATTGCATATTCTGACCTTGCCATCTGGTTTAGCCATTGGTACTATATTTGAAACCCATTCGGGATAGTCAATAGGCCTGATAAATCTGACATCTAAGAGTTTCTTTAGGTCTTCTTTCACCATGAAGACCACATGTGGATGCATCTTTCTAAGTTTTTGTTTGACCAGTTTAGCTCCTAGAGCTAGAGATAGATGATGCATGATAAGATTTGGATCTAGCCCTGGCATGTCAACGTAGGTCCATGCAAAGTTGATCTATTTTCTTTTGAAGAAATTTGTAAATGCTAGTTTTTCATGTTCTGTTAGGGCCTTTGCCATGTGGACCATTCTTGGATTATCGCCTGTGTTGACATTGATTGCTTCTGCTGGTTCTATCAAGATCGACGATCTCTCCTGATGTGTAAGATTGGGGAGAGAGTCAAGCCTTCCATCCTTCAGTGCCTCAAAGAGGTTTTCACCGTTGGATACGTCTTTATTTTTACTATTTTGATGATCTAACATTGCCGCGGAGCAGTTTTCACCATTAGATCATTCTTTTATTTTGATGTTTTTATGACTGAAAGGCTTGGCTATCTCTCCAAAATAGGCCTTCTCATTGAGTTCAATAGCATAGCCAGCTCTGTGGTCTCTTGCAGGTATGTGATCTCTAAGCTCAAGATAATTGATGATGGCTTCATCATTTTCAAAGGTGTCTAGCTCAGGGGTGGTGCCTTCTAGGTCTCGGGCAATAAGTTCAGGGTGTACCAAAGGTAAGAGATCATTAGGTTGGTCTGGTTCAATGGTGTTGATGGTTAGGATAGACTTATTGAAGGAGTGGACAAAGTCTACGATGGTACTCTCTATTAGTGGGTCCGTCAAGGGGGGAAACATTCCTTCCTCACAATTTTCACTATTGTTGCTATGCGGGTCGGACTCTAATGGCCTAGCCCTTGGACCTTGTCTCTCATTGGCATGGGTCGGGTCGTACTCGTAGACAACGTCAATATCCTTTTCGTCACAAGACATCTCAGAGAGGCTATCCCATTCATACTCATTAGAGTCAATTTCACTCCCCATTTGCATTCTCTGAATTTGTTCAACCAAATTGCTAGTGGATACTTCTGGTTGTTTGCCTTTGTTCTTGTTGGTTCTGTTGTTTCTTGGTGCTCCAGTGTAGCCTAGCCCTGTAGTGTCTCGAGCTGTTAAGGTATAAGGTTGGATGGGTTCAGTGATGCCATCCTTTCTTGAACCAAGTGGATCGTGTCCTTCATACCCCATTCACTGTAGCATTTGAAAGCCTTGACCATATTCTGTCGTTTGTATAATGGGATGGTCATGTTGCGTTGAGGAGCTAGCTTCATCCTTGTAGAGCCACTGTAGGATATCTTTTTCATCACTTTCATCTTCTAGGCTTCCCCATTTCACAAATGGTCCTTTGGTTGGCTTCTCTTCTATTGGTGTTTTTAAGATAGGTCTCCCATAGGATCGAGGAGATAGAGGCAGTTGTGCCAAACAGAGGGATTGGGAGACTGTGTATTTACCCAAGCTATTATATTGGAGTTGGAGTTTAGGTTGAGACGCTCTTGAAGAGGAAGCAAGTGTAGTTGGATCTATATGAGATGAAGAGGTGGCAGAAGCACGGTTGGTGGGGATTACAACTTTTGGTTTTGGCTGAATAGAGTTGCAGTATTGAAAGGGGTTAGGGTCACATTGGATGGTGATCTCTTGACCTTCATGTGGGAACTTGATACATTGATGGTATGTAGAAGGTACTACTTTCAAAGTGTGGATCCATGGTTGCCCAAGAAGAATGTTGTATGCTAGCTCCATGTCAAGGACTTGACAAGCTACATCTTTCACTATGGGGCCCACCCTGATTGGTAGGGTAACAATTCCTTTATACATTCTTTCTTCCTCATCATAGGCTTTTATGGTGATTTTTCTTTTCAAATCTATAGCCTTCTCTGAAAACCCCAATGTAAGGATTAGCTTCAATGTGTAGATATTCAAACCAGCCCCTCCATTGATTAGGACTCTTTTGATCTTGTGCTTGTGTATGAAAGCTTCAATGTGAAGGGAGGTGTTATGGGGTTGAGTGATAGACATATCATCCTTCTTAGTGAATGATAGGGAGTGCGGTGAGGTGATGTGACCGACCATAGTTTGGAATTGCTCTTCAGCTAGGTTCGTGGGAACAGAGGCTTCTGCTAAGGCTTTGTCAAGTATAGACCTATGAGAAGGAGACAGACGTAGAAGTTCCAACATGGAGATGTGTGTAGGTGTTTTGTGGAGTTGATCCACGAGACTGTATTGACTAGATGGGGGAGCGGAAGCTCCTCTAAGGATGACCCTGTTACTATGGGTAGTAACATTGCAATCCAGATCCTTGTTGATAGTGATCACATTGATGTGTGATTCACCTTTTGAGATATGGTTAACAACATAGTCGAAGCTGACATTTGTGTAGTTTGCGTTGTTAGAGCCACTGTTATTTCTGTTGGAAGGTCCTCCCTACTCATAGTTAGGAAGAGGATCCTTGAATGCCTGATGATCGTTGTTGGAGGTATGTCCATGAGATTGTCTGTTAACGGATATTTTTTTTGCTCTATTAAGTCTTGGATTATATGCTTGAGTGCAATATAATCATTTGTCTTGTGTCCCTTGTTTCAGTGGTATTTGCAGAAGTCATTGTCGTTCCACCAGTGGGGTTTGACCTTTGGTTCGTACTCTCATGCTGAGGGAAGCGTTATGAGATTGTTGGTGATTAGCTTCCATAGGGCAGTTTCTAGTGACTCATCCAAAGGTGTGAACTTTCTCATAGGCCGAAAGTTGGTAAACCTAGATTCGGTATTTCTTGGTTTATCTTGTGTGGGGTTATTTTGAGGTGTTGATAGGTTGAAAATTGGTTGCTTAGGTGCCACATTTTTGGCATCTACTACCCCGTCATTCACCACATTATTGTTTTTCGTCTAGAATCTAGGTTTGTCATTGTTGGTGTTGGTACTAGGAGTGTCTTTGTTGAGCTTGATTTGACCTTTCGTGATTAGGGCTTTTTCTATGATGAGGCCCATCTCAATGACCTTGCTAAAAGAAGTAGGACATTGGATTTGGATTTGGTAGCTTAGGTCCGTTTGTAGATTGTGGATGAACATTTCTAGCATTTGTTTCTTGAGTATTTGGTGTGGGCACTTGCTTGCCAGTTGTCTCCATCTCTGTAAGAAGGCAGCAAAAGATTCTCCTCCTTTCTGTTTGGTGTTACAAAGATCCAATATTGAGGTGTCGTGCTCAATATTGTAAGAGAAGTGGGTGACAAATTTGTCTACAAGCTCATTGAAGGTTTTAATACCAGGTGGCAGTCTAGAGAACCATTCCATGTCTTGCCCACCTAGGCTTCATGGGAAGAGTCGCATAAGGTATGTGTCGTTATGTGCGACCTCGAGGCAAGCAGCGGTGAATTCTCTGATGTGATCCCTTGGGTCACCCTTTCCTCGATATTTGTCAAACTTAGGCACCTCAAATTTTAAGGGGAAAGGTATCATGACCAAGGCCCTATCAAAAGGATATGGTGAAATATCCTCTAGGGTGTAATGTTTAGTTGATGCTCCCATTTTCGTGTCTAAAATTTTTTGTTGGAGATCTTCATATTTTTGGTTCATTAGACTTAGGGCATCTGTAGCATTAGTGTTGGTTTTGCTTTTGTCCAAAGGTGTTTCTTCTTCATGTCTACTTCCCTCAGTTTCTTTGAGAGTCTCTACGTCATAATCCTTAGGGAGCTTGACTCCTAGATTTTCCAGATGTAAAAAGAATTTTGTGGGATCTTGAGCAAGTACTCCTAATAGGCGTTAAAATTTTGGGTCATGCTACGTGTGAAGGATCTCATCCATAGAAATTTCTTCCTCACTTTTGTGATTGTTTGGAATGATTTTCTTTGCCATTTCGATCTGTTTTGTTTTTGTAATCTTGTTAAGACCATGCAAGGTGGTAAAGAGATGGGATGAAATGAGATTTTGAGCAAGGTGTTAGGATGAAACAAGATTTTAGCAAGGTTCTCCTTAGATCTAGGTGGTGTCAAACAAAGTGGGATATACAAAAGTGATAGTCAAAAGCTAAGATGTTAGGAATCCATTACTTGATGTTGACTAGCTTTGCAAAACCCCCTAGTGGAGTTCCGAAAGGATAAGTAACCCTTGATATTGGGGCCTCACTAGGTTTTTGCTTGAGATTTTGATTTTGATCAAGAATAATTTGGTTATAACCTTGTTGGAAATTTGGAAAAAATTGGCAAGATTTTGGATGAACAAGCAGCTATGGTGCAAAAAAGAAGGAGAAATGGTTGACTTGCAAGGTCTCAATCAGATTTTGAAAAACTGAAATAGGCTTTGAAGATGGTTTTTTTTTGAAAAGTTTTCAATAGTTTTTCTCTTGGAAGGTACTAAATTTTGTTCTCTAGTTCAAATGTGCAACAACAGGAGTCAAATGCACCAGAAGTCAGAGTGAATGCGCAATTCTGTGTTTGTTTAAATGCACCACTGAATCAAATGTACAATAAGTCGAAGCAGATGCGCAAGAAGTCAAGGCAAATGTGCAATTCTAGCTTTTTTGCTTGTATTCTCTAAATTTTGAAAAAAAATTTGATCATTTTTCAAGATTTTTTATTATTTTTGGTTTGAAAAACTTGGTGTTTCTGATGATGTTGATGTTCAATTATGGCAAAAACACAGCAAACACATAGAAATTTTCCATGATTTTTATCTTTTTAATATTTTTATGTGTTTTTGGACTATTATGACTCAAAACAAGTACAACCTAGGCTAGATGACACAATATTCGCTAAATCCTCTAGCTGTGCCACTCAAAGCATGTAGCTTCAGGATTTGGTAGCACCGGCTCCCCTCCACAGCACTCACTTCTCATGCATACCAGATCTGGGTTTCCTTAGGCTTGTCCCCATAGTGAACCTTAGGATTGTCCCTGCTACCTCTACTAAGAGTCAATTGAAATGAGGCCACTTCAAGAGCTCTGCCCTTTGCATCAATGAATAGGGGTTTTTGGCTTGCTACACAATTGGTTCTTAGTTATGGCAACCGTTCGAGTGGTTACACGTGCGGCAGCACTACTCTCTGTTATAGAGTCTCCCAGCCTCAAAGGGTTACGCCTATGAGGGTTTTGGGGGAGGTTGGCCATCGGTGTAACACAGCAGCACTCGTTGCTTGAGGTTTTTACCCCAAGCACTATTTATTTTAAGTGGCTTGGTAGGGCTTGGCTTTAGCTTGTTACCACTCAGGGTCGTTCCAACTTGGACAAGCGTGCATCCAAGGGTAGGCCCCCCTAAAGGTTTGACAAATAGAATGACAAGTCTGGCACTTTGATCACCTAGTTAAGGGGAGAGCATAAGCCTATTGTCATTCGCAAGCACAGAAGACACTTGTTAATCCAACCTAGTTAAAAATAGAAAAACTAAATGGGGTACTCTACTTGTGCACTCACACGATTGTTAACTTGGAAGTGTTTAGATCATAACAATATTCATTTCCCATTTGTTAACTTTGAAAATGATTAAGACATAGCATTGTTCATTTCCCGTTTGTAAAGATAGCAGTGGTTAAACTAGAAAATAAATCAACAATGCACTGATAGCAATAAGGTTCAGTTACTTCCTTCCTAGTTAGAAAACTATGTGAAGTTTGTTATGAAATGCACTTGTTGCTTTCACCCCTAGTTAGTCTAAGTGAACTTAGGCAAAATATCTAGATGACCTAATCCAGCCACTACTCCTGCAAAACCGACGTTAGCTCAACATGCAAAAGTTAGAAACTGTAAAACAAAAAAGCATAAGACAGATGCGCAACACTGTAGCTTGAATGCGCAGAAATAGGGAGTGTATGCATCTTTGTACAGAAGTGCAAGAATAGAAAGTAGATGCACAAGATCATGAGGTATATGTGCAATAAAAATAGATGCGCCGTTTGACAGAATAGATGCGCAAAAATATGGGGTAAATGCGCAACTTGGACAGATGTGCAATTAGACAGAGTGTATGAGGAAGTTGAACTCAGGTGCCGAAGCCAGGGTTGGATGCGCAAATTTGGAGGTTGGATACGCAACTACAGAGGTCAAATGCACCAGAAAAGTTGATGCGCAGCCTCAGGAGGTGTATGCACCGTTTCAGAAGTCGAATGCGCAAAAACTCTCTGTCAGAGACCTGTTCAGTACCTATACGGACCTGTCTTCAAGAAAACTCATATTTTTTTGATTAGTAGAGGGGCAAGGGCCCCACGATGGGTACCAAAATGTGAGGGGGAAAATAGGTTAATCAATAAGATTATAAAAACCCTAACATCTACAGAATCTAAAGATAAAAGGAGATTAAAACAAATAACAAATAATACCTTGCACCTTTACCTTTCGCCTTCCGTAGTTCGCCTATCTTTCTTTGATCTTGATTGTGAAGCCCTCAGAAGCTAGTTGCTTGCTTGCTTGTTGAAGATGACAAAGGAAGAATGGCTGTGATACTTATGTATTTGAAGATGAGCTTCAAATACAGAAATGGAGTATGAATGAGAATGCTTAAATGGGAGTAGGGGAGCCAAAGGCGCGCCAATATCTCTGCAGTATAAGTTTACACAAAATCCAGATATGAAATGAAGAGAAGAATGTTGTATTTATAGAAAAGAGTGAGGGAAGATCAATGGTTGAGAAGAAAAGAAGGAATCAATGGAGGAGGATTGTTGAGGAATGTGCATCCAATAGAAGAAGGACACATGTCATTCCAAAAGCAGCTTAGTTGAGTTAACTCCTCTCTTGATGAGGATAAGATTTGATTTTCTTAAATTAGAATTTATTTTTCTAATTTAAGAGAAGATTTTCTTTAAAGATGTTTTAAAACTAATTTTGCTTTTGTAACTCAGAGTTTTGCTTTTTGTGTGACAAGAGGAAGGTTATTTTTGGAAGATAAGAATGATTTTTTGAAGAGATAGAAAGCATAATTAAATAAATGAATTTATTTAATTATTTTACAGATAATCGAGAAGAATAAATAAAATATATAAAAATATATTTTATTTTTGTGAGGATTTTTGATTTTATTTAAATAAAATTTACATTTTATTTAAATTTGGAAGAATAAGAGATTTTAATTAAATAATTGAAATTATTTAATTATTTAGGAGAATAAAGTTGATGCAGATGAATTTAATTAATTAAATAAAATGTAATTTATTTAATTAAATGAGAGGAGACGAATCAGATAAATAAATAAATGTATTTATTTATTGATAGAGGAATACAAAGGTGAAATAAATATTTAAAATATTTATTTAAGTAGAGTGATGTCAATTTTAGGTGCATACAATAGTGTTTGGTAAGTCGGATTGATAGTATACAATATTTCCCCATGGATGAGTGTTAGAAAGGAGCACCTTATGTTGACTCTCATTGTTCCAAGAAAACATCAAGTTAAAAACATGGATGTTTATCTTGCGCCTTTTATTGATGAGATGGAACTACTATGGAAAGGCATAAAAATGTATGACATATCATGTCTCCCATCAAATAGGTCCTTCATGTTGTACGATGTGCTATGTTGGACTATTCGTGATTTCCCAGGACTTGGTGTTTGTTCTGGTAAGATAAAATATTTATGTATTTACACTCATAATTTATTTCCATACCAACTTTCATACTTAGTTTTATACTATTTTTTTGATGTTATTAACATTACTTATTGAATTGCAGGGCTTCAAACAAAGGGGATATTTGCATGTCCAAGATGTGTAGAACAATTTCAAGGGCAGTATTCTAAAGATCTACATAAATTTATTTACGCAAACAATAGGGTTTTTCTACCACTAGACCATAAGTTTAGAAATCACTTGAAGAATCAATTTGATGGAAAAGTTGAAAATAAAGGCCCTCCCATGATTATGGGTCTAGGTGATTGGCTTAAGAAGTATGAAGATGCTAAATTGAAAGGTTGGGAGGATTTTTTTGATCAGGGTGATTCAATTGAAGAACCAGAACAAGCTATTACTATACTAGAAGGAATGAAAAGGAAATCCATATTTTATGAGCTCCCTTACTGGAAGCAACTATTAATAGCTCACCTATTAGATCCTATGCACATCTTCAAAAATGTCCCAAATTCTATAATTCAACATATATCAGGCAAAGAGGACACCTTGTCTTCGAGGAGAGATATTGCTCTTTCGTGTACCAAAATTGATAGAAAACATTTGTGGCCAAACAGGGAAAATGAAACATATGCAGAAGCTCAATGGATTTTGAAAAAAAAAGAGCTAGACCAACTAAAAAATTTCATTCATTCAATAAGGACACCTACTGGCTATTGGTCATCATTGGCTAAATCTTTTACAGTTGATGGACATATCACAGGATTTAAAAGACATGATTTTCATAATTTTATGAAGGTATTATATATCATCATTTAACATTTACTGGTAACATTGATTAAGTACTAAATATATTTTGATATTTTGTTGTGTGAGAAAAATTACTAATGAACTTTTCATAAATGTGTTTGATAGCATATCATGCCATTGGCAATTAGGGGGGGATTCCTATCTTACAGTTGACTTAAGGAATGCCATAAGTCGATTGTCAGCATATATAAGGTATGTGGTTATATGAAATGTTCATGTGTGAGAGATAGAGATATTATATTGGATTTTAATTTTTGACTAAAGGTTCATACTAATTTACTATTCTTATATTAGGTGGGTGACCTCCAAGGAGATCCATGAATGTGAAGTGCCAAAATGGAAGAAGGAAATTGCAGAAATTGTATGTGTATTTGAGAAGGAGCTCCCTACAAGTTTCATGGACCTACAAGTCCATTTACTTATACACCTAGTCGATGACATTGAATTGGTGGGTGCCGTATCAACGAAGTGGATGTTTTTCTTTGAGAGGTATATGAAAACTCTAAAAAGATATGTCCGACAAAAGGCACATCCAGAGGGTTGCATCGCTGAAGGGTATGTATTGAATGAAGCATTTTTCTTCCTGTGTGAATTCCTTGGTAAGGATTTTGAAGATGGGCCATGCTTCTAGGATAAAGAATGAGCATCAGATATTATTGATGGAGAAAAACCACAATCTAATGGTGTTCAAGTAGAAATTAGTAAGTAAATTCATGATCAGTGTGGTTTTTTTTCTTGCAATCATTAATTTACTCTGTAATTTATTTGTCAAATTAACAACATGACATTTGGAGTTTGAAATAAACATGTTGACATGTAATAGGTGTAGATGAAAGTGCTATACTTGACAAGTTCATTCTGTACAACATGGACTTTATGAACAAATAGATTGATCTATATGATAAAAAGAGAGAAGTGTTAGAAGCAAGGAGACAATTTAAGAGATTGAACCCAAGGAATACTCTACTTCCCACTGATCTACTTGGAGAATGGGACAAAGATTGCACACCAGAATGGGTTACTAAACAAATTCAAAATCAAATAGAAGATGCAGGTATAGATTCAAACATAACAGAAGATGAAATCAACATGTCTAGAGGATGTGAAAGAAAGGTACAGTTGGAATTTTACAAAATGTTGTTTCCTTACAATTTTGACACTATTAACTATATTAATATTTGTCATTATATTTGTTTTCACTGAAATAAATGGTCTTTCATAGGCAAGGAAATATCTAGCAATGTGGGCATATGGTCGACATTATCATGTAGAAAGTGTAGATGTAAAGAGACGATCCTTCGATTGTGGCATCATGGCTAACTTCAAGCAATCCAGTCGATCAAGCTCAAAAGATAAGAATATAATTGAAGGGAATCTCCAATATGTTGGGAAAATACAAGAAATTGTTGAGTTGGATTACCACTCTTTTAAATGTTGTATTTTTAAGTGTAGATGGTATGAAGCATTTGAGAGGACATGAAGACATGATATCCATAGTGGATTGTTTTCTATAGATTCCCCATATTTCCTACTAGAGGATAAGGAGCCTTATGTTCTACCAATTCATTGTGAGCAGGTATTTCTTTAACTCAAACAAGAAGCAGCAATGATCATTAATCTATTAATTCATAGTTTATTGCGAATATATACATGTGTTTATTAATCAATAAAATTGTTATACCATACGTCTAATATATGTATGTCGTTCATGTGTAAGTATTTTTCTATGAAGATATTTTGGACCCAAAATGGATATTTGTCATACATTATGATGCAAGATTAAGGCATGTATTTGATGATGCATTAGTGGATACTGAGAAAAACAATGATGGCCAACAAAATGAGAGAGAGGGATTAGAGAACATTGAAGAAATTGACATCCATGATGATGTTGAAGATGGCTATGTTCAAGCACAAGAAGACAACAATCTAGAGTTGGATGATGTTATGGAAGACAACAATATGGACGGTATACAAAATGATGATCCAAATACATTTGGTAACAATATAGATGGTCTATAGTCAGATTTCAATGATGATGAAGATGATGCAGGTCAAGATGAGGATGATGATAATGTTAAATACTTGGAAGAACATATGAACATTGACAATGATACACTGGATGACATTGTAGCAGACAATAATGTTAATTACCAAGACTTCTAAATTTTTAGAATTATTTACAATCCATGTTTAAAAAAGGATGATTCTTATGGCCTAAACTTTGAAATTCTATAGTAATATTATTTGTGTCGATACAAATTACCTATTGCAATATCCTTAAATTGTTCAATCTTTGGTATGAATTGTTGGCAGAAAAAATTAGGATTACTTGGATGTAATTTCCTTTTCATTGCTTTATATTTTGCTTGAATGTCAAGGTCTCAACCTAATCCTCATTTTGCAAGGAAGTTATGATTGAGGATTTGATGACTACTACATATTTTAATGGGGAAGATGTTTTTCATCATGATGCACATGTTGCACATATGGATAGGCAAGACATGAATCTTACTACACAAATACTTATATCAAACCTTTACGAATTTGAGCAATAATGTTACTACACAAATACACTCCACGTATTATCTCATGTTGCCACTTCCACTCCCATTTTAATCATAACTCCTAATGTTCATCCTTCCAACATAGATGTCATCCTTAAAAGAATTGATGAGATGCAAAGTAAAGTTGATGCATTACCCCTAGTAATCAAAGGATATCATAGGAGAAATCAAGCATAATCCACTTTCATTTGAGTTATTTCTTATCCATTTCTAGCTTGTGATTGTTTCTTTAATTTCACATTTTAAAAATATAATTTGTTTACTTCATCATTCATTACTTTCTAAATTTTCTCATAATCTTGCAACCTTTGTTCTAACTTCTTCACAACAACATGAGTAAACATAGCAGTATGAACATTGAGAGCAGCTTCTTCTATTGTTAATGTATGTTACCCTAAAGATATGCCAAATCTTATGATTAGGTTTTATATGTGAATTTGGACAACTAATAGAATTGCTTAGACTAATCAAAATTCTCTACACTTTAGGCTCTGTTCAAGCCTAGGTGGGTGTTACCTTGTTTCACCAATGACAATTTACTTTCAAGTTTGCTGGTGACTTCAGAATAGATTAAGGATCTTATGTAATTTTTTCAATTAAATCATCCACTTCACTTAACCCAATCTAGCATATGATTTGGATTAATGTTTTCTATAAATCTTTAAACCCTACTCCTAAAACCAAAAAACAAAATTGGATTTTGAAAATATATACAAGGGAATGATTTTCAAAAGAGAATGACTGGTGCCTGCCACATGAGGAGTTTGTTTATCTTTAATTATTTTTCATATATATCCTTAATTGTATCTATGCCATGTTATCTAATTGTGATAAGTACTTGAGTAAGACCATCAATGAAAAATGAAGTGGACATATTATCATCTATATTAGCTAATTGATTGCACAAATATTTCAATTTATCAACAATCTTATGTTTCTATTCATTTCCAACACTTTTAATAAAGACATCATGATCATAATATTCTTCTTCATCATTAGAATAAAATATTGAGATATTAAGTAATTAAGATAGAGAAATGAACATACAACTCATAAGCTCACAACAAAGATAATAGAATAGCCCATAAAGCTTTGCATTTTCCTTAATTCTTCAAAATTTTCCAAGTCTTCAACAATAACAAATGAGTGATACAGTTCCATTATATAACAGGAATGTGTACCCTTAGTAATTAATACATTTTCTTTCAAATTCAATGAATACAGAGAAGCACCTACAGGCATTGGAGAAACATTAATTGCACCGAAGGAAATAGAAAGGAAGGAGTGGTTGGCCTTGAGAAACACTAGGAGCTGCTTGGGGATCTGCATTGTTGTGGTTGGAAGATGATAGCCAAGTTATCATTATTTAGATCCATATCTGTCCTCCCACCCATTATATGTTCTTTTGGCCGGCCAAGGAAATGAGATGATTTCTTCTATCTTACCATTGTGGATGACATACTGTGCATCTAGGATACCTTTGACACTTTTACCAAATAATTCAAATGTAATGTCTACCATGTGCAGTCTTTCAAGTGTCCAACTTAACACATGCTGAGCTGGGTCTCCTTTATCATAACAAGATGGAATTAACTGATTACCATTATCAATGATTTCCTTCCTCCACTTATTCAAGTCTTTTGTAGTCCCATCAACTTCTAAAATATGAGGCAACCATTTTTATCCAGCTTTTCAACTGCCTGCATTTTATCCTTTAATATTGTATCCAATTTTAGTTGATAAGCAACCATCTCCTCAAATTTTTCCAGCATTCCCGCTACCAACTGCATCTTAGGAGGAGCCTCTGAATCATATCTAGAACACCTAAGAAATTCACTGATTTTCCCAGTCCTTGGCAGCCACTTGGTCTTCATAGCTAATAGCCTCTATTTTTCTGGCTCATGTTTTTCACATGCTATCCTTAACAGGGAGTAAGACTTATGGGTCTCCTCCAACCTAGCCAATATGTTGTTAACTCTATACTTAACTAAATTTGTGGCCACATCCTTCATTTTACCTTCCATTCCTTTATTCAACTTCTTATTCTCTTCTTTCAATTCCTTTATCTCTTGAAGCAGGGGTTGTGTGTCCACTAGAAATGATTCTACAATCTATATGATTGGGGGAGTTTGGGATGGACCAGATTCCAATTGAGGTTGACTCTCATAGACACTAAGCCTAGTCATTGCCTCTGTGTATTTCAACAATAATTCATTGTAATCATTATGTAGTTTAAGTGTTGCTTCCACTGCAAAATATGTTGTCTGTAGATTCAAGTTGGTTTCCTGAGGAGCAGGGGTGTCTAACACCCTCTTGATGATCACATTACCAGTTACTTCCTCCAAGCCTACCTTTGGTTTCTTATCATTTGGGGCCAATGCCCAGATAGCCAAGGTATCAAATTTAGGTTCAAAGATAGCACCCTGCAACGCTCTCTTGGCCTGTTCTCTACTTACATCTGCATCATCCCTAGTAATGGTATCAAATGTGATAGCATCTGATAATGTCCAGTGTGGTAATAGTAATATTTTTCTTTTCTTCACAAGTGCTCTCCCTTCTTCGGGAGTCATGGCACTGATATCCTTGTTCACCTCACCCAAAACCCTCCTTGTGATAGCATCATATTTTGAAGGATTTGCACCACTTTTTGCTTCTATCCTTCTCTGGAACTCTTCACTTCTTGTTCTCAACACAAAGGATTTGAATTATGGGATTGCAATGAATACATCATCAGAGATAAATTGATTACATCCCACTTCCCTCACATCTTTGGTGTCCACCTCATTATTGACTATGGACCTTATTAACCTATTCTCTAGGGAGGCATATGGTGCTATCCTTGGGGGAGAATGCAATTGATGTGGGGGCTATGGATCTTGTTCCTCTGCCACCTCTTCCATTTTATCTTCTGTCTTAAGATCAATTATCTTTGCTCTTTTTGGGGCAGGGGCATTAGGGGAGTCAGGGGAACTTTTCCTAATATATTTTCCCTTTGAACTGTTCGATTGATAAGTGGGCCTTTCCTCTCTAGCAGGTGCCTCAGCAATCAATTCATCACCCTTTTCAAAGAACATTTTGATTCTTTCAATGGGGTCTTGAATTTCAATGAATGCCCCTTGATATGGAGAGTTGGCATTTTTCTTCCTTTTCTTTGCATCCATTATCAATTTCCATTTATTTCTCAAGAAAAACACTTACTGCATTGATTCACAATTTCTGACAGTATCCTCATCAAGCAGGACATGGTGTGGATATTCAGTCCTGCTGATTTTACGCCTTCTATCATGAATAAATCCTTTAGGATCAAAGAGCCTTATTGCCTCCATATTCATCCTATAACATTGCAACATGAAACCGATCTGGTCTAAACCATTCTTGTCAATTGTAATAAAATCATGAAGCTTTAGAGATGCTAGGATAAGAGATCCCTTCTTATGCTTTCTGAAATGTTCCTTATTTGCTACATTCAGCTGTCTGATGATCTCCATAAATCCTATTCCTCTAGGCACAAATTTTGGTAAGGAATATGGTGGAGCCTCACACCCATAGATTCTGATACAGGTTGTATTTTAATGTAAAAACTAGTCTCCCCAATTGTGATTGATATTCAAATGGGAGGTTCTCTCCATTGGTCTTAGAAAGTCCTTAATTTCCTTTGGTATCCTTTTTGCAGTAGGCTCCAAGAATCCAATTACTTTCCTCACAAAATGCTCCTCAAAGGTGACATAACTAGCATATTTGAAGTGCATGTCTAGCATGTAGGTCCACATCTGAATTGGCACGACATTGCCTTCTACATCAATCATTCTCAAATGCAATTCCTTGCCCCAATGGCCAGACAGAGAAAACAAAATCATGTGGCACATTAATGAATACCAAGTGAACCTTACATGGGGGCCTAGAGTATACATTTTGTTCTTAATGACCATCATCTGTTCATGCATCTTCTTTGACAAGTACCCTACATAATCATATGGCTTGTCAGCTTCATAATCTTGGATATATACTACCATCATCATTAGAGGCACCGAAATTCTATCTGATGCATCTATCCTGAGCACATGACACAAGCTATGATAAGTTTTAACAAAATATTCCATGAATAGGTTGCATTGGAGAGGTTCCTCTTCTATGATAGGAATTTTGATCAGAGCTCCATCAACCCCCTTCAATCTATGCTTGGCCAAGTTGTAAGATATGTATGCATACCTAAGACCTCTGTATTTTTCTCTAAAAGCATTCAAGTCTATAGGTATACCAGCAGTAGAATTAAGATTGAAGACAATAGCAATGTAGTCCTTTGTGAATCTAATGATAACACTACCATTTACAGACAAGACAGACATGGTCTTAGGGTCATACCTAGTTGCTATAGCTCTCACTAAGTCTGTGTTTATGAAGACATTAGAGAATATCAATTTGGCCAAGTCTAATGTCCAAGCATGGTAGACCAAGGCTGTGTAGTCACTTCATTTGTGCCAATGCTCAAACAGACTCCAAGCAGACACAGGGAGCCTAGCATCTCTACAATCTACACAAAGGTTGTATATTTTATCATTTCTACCAACCTCTCCTAAATTTGTCAAAGGTCTTTTAGACGAGCAAGGACATTGAATCATGATTCTTCATCAAGGTTGCATTTGGAGGTTGAAGCTTCACCAAACTAACTCATTTTGTATTTTATACAGGTAACCTAGGGTTTATGCAATTAACGGATGCCCTAAATGTTTCAAAGACTTCTTACAGATAGAAAACTAAGTGCAAGGGAGAGATAATGACTTACTAATTTTAGATGTCGTAGAGGCTTTGAATTGTGTCTCTTTGCTTGTTCTGATGATTCTGCCACTCACTATGTATCCCAATTGCTTCTTGAAGAATGACAGGAAATAACTTGAATTGTACCACTCTGTATATTAATGGAGGTCATGGCAACCATAACTTTACTCGTGCCACAGTTGTTTGAAAATATTCATTGTTTGCATTTTTGAATTTGGACCATTGATCTTTCGTTACCTTTCCTAAAATCTACAGCTTTGATTCGCTGACTAGATTTGACAATCATAGTCATCTTGGTTGACAAGTCATCGTTCAAAGGGAATGAGCCAAGTCTTTATCATGGACTGGACACGTGTCACCTCTTCACAGCATCACAGTCGAGGAGGGCCCACCATATACCTACTGCGCGATGGTGCGACATAGCACCCATGCTCCTTTATGACACTTACTTTTTAATCGGTGGATGCCACATGTCTCTATCTCACCATCTTGTGGTGAATATTCCTTCTGAGAAGATTCCCCTATGCTAGCACACAGCCGTTGGATCTAAACACTCAACACTAACATGTGGCTGAGGCAGACACTTCATAGGCAAAGGTTACAGAGACAAGTGGTGGCCTGTCATGGCATCACAACTGGGTATGACGTCATCCTGACATGCTCTGCGATGGTGCGATTTTCATTTTATAAGACTTTAGGAATTATCAGCAGGAACAGGTAATGACTAGGCTAAGGGGCCGATCAGCCCATGGACATCAAGACTTAAGGTTGTGACTTAAAGGATTGACAACTGGCAACAAATGGTCAACACAAGAACATAACAATGGATTAATGTTTTCTATAAATCTTTAAACCCTACTCCTAAAATAGTAAAACAAAATTGGATTTTGGAAATATATACAAGAATAAGGATCCTAGATGTTTCTTAGGAATGCAAAATAAAGGCATTGCATTGTTTCCAACAAATGCAAACCACAAAAATCTCAAAATAAAAAATCAATCTTTTTTTATCCTAAACATAGGCATGGAAATTGTGAGTTCAAAAAAATGTAGGGAAATAAATCATACCCTATAATAGAAGATTTAAGTCTAATCCTATATTTAATTAAACTTTAAAGTACAAGGAGTTGAGAGTAGAACAAAATATTGAGATATTAAGTAATTAAGATAGAGAAATGAAATAGTTGAGAATAAATACAAAACTTATTTGATCTTTTTAGCATGATGTCAAATGTGAAGTGTGTGATTAACTAATGCATTATGGAAAAAAATGCTCTCTCTCTCTCTCTGACCTATCTACCTCCTAGTTAAATCCTTTTCCTAGCTTTCCTAGCTAGTTTTCCTTTTCCTTTTTAATTTCCCTTTAGATCCCACCAATTTTTCCCTATTTTACTATTAATTTCCACCTCCTATCATCATTCTTCCCATCCAATGAACTTTAGTTTTATCTTGTTTCCATTTCATCCTGCCAATTTATATCCTCATCCCTCTTTTCATGTCCTAGTTTTCTTGTTTCCATTTGCTTTGTTGATAAGGGAGACTGATAGAGGCAAAGAGGAAGAGACTAGAGAGAGAGAGAGTCCTATTTTTCTTGGTCATTTCCTTCATCGATAAGGGAGAGGGAGAATTAATAGATTAAGGGAGAGATAGGAAGATATAGGTCGAATGATAGGGGAGAGAGGCAAGAGATAGAGAGATAAGCAGAGATAGCTAGGTAGAGAGAGATAGAGAGGAGATAGATAGGGAGAGATAGAGGAGATAGAGAGGAGAGATAGGGAGATAGAGAGTGACTAGAGAGATGTCTAGAGAGGCAAGAGATAGGAAGAGATAGATAGGTAGAGAGACTAGAGAGGAGATAGATTGGGAGAGATAGAGGAGATAGAGGGAGAGATAGGGAGATAGAGAGTGAGTGGGATGTCTAGAGAGATAGGGAGAGAGATTAAGAGATAGAGGGATGATAGAGAGTCAAGGGAGATAAGGGAGAGATAGGGAGATAGAGGTTTAGGGTTGCTCAAGCCATTTAGGGTTTAGGGGTTAGGGGTTAGCTGTTAGGGGTTAGGGATTAGGGGAATTATTTAAGGTTGAGGGATTTAGAGAGAGAGAGACTTCTTTTGACATGCAACTATAAACCCTAAATAATGCCCCTAAACCCTAAACCTGAGCAACCCTAAACCTCTAAACCTTAAATAATGCCCCTATACCCTAAACCCTAACCCCTAACCCCTAAAACATATATAAACCCTAAATAATGCCCCTAAGCCCTGAGCCCTAACCCCTAAACCCTAAACCTGAGAAACCCTAAATCCCTAAATCCTAAACCCTAACAAACCCCTAAACCCTAAACACTAAACCCAATAAACCCTAAACCTCTATCTCCCTATCTCCCTATCTCTATCATTCCTCTACCTCTCAATCTCTCTCCCTATGTCTCTGGCCATGTCCCTCACTCTATATATCCCTATCTCTTTTGACTATGTCTCTAGCCATGTACCTCACTCTATATATCTCCCTACTGGTCCTCTCTCTAAACACTAAACCCTAAACCTCTAAACACTAATTAACTATAAACCCTAAATAATGCTCCAACCTTAACCCATAACCCCTAAACCCTAAACTCAAGAAACCCTAAACCCCTATCTCCCTATCTCTATCATCCCTAGCCTACCTCTCAATCCTTCTCCCTATCTCTCTGGATATCTCACTCACTTTCTATCTCCCTATCTCTCCCCTCTATGTCTCCTCTATCTCTACCTATCTGTATCCTCTCTCTCTCTCTCTCTCTCTCTCTCTCTCTCTCTCTCTCTCTCTCTCTCTCTCTCTCTCTCTCTCTCTCTCTCTCTCTCTCTCTCTCTCTCTCTCTCTCTCTCTCTCTCTCTCTCTCTCTCTCTCTCTCTCTCTCTCTCTCTCTCTCTCTCTCTCTCTCTCTCTCTCTCTCTCTCTCTCTCTCTCTCTCTCTCTCTCTCTCTCTCTCTCTCTCTCTCTCTCTCTCTCTCTCTCTCTCTCTCTCTCTCTCTCTCTCTCTCTCTCTCTCTCTCTCTCTCTCTCTCTCTCTCTCCAAACCCAAGCAACCCTAAATCCAAGCAACTCTAAACCTAGTCTATCTCCCTATCTCTCCCCTATCTCCCTATCTCTATCATACCTCTACCTCTCAATAATCTATCTCTCTATGTCCCTAGCCATGTGCCTCATTCTCTATCTCACCATCTCTCTCCATAGTCTCCTCTATATCTCCCTATCATTCCTCTCTCTATAAACCCTAAACCTCTAAACCTAAACCCCTAACCCCTAGACAATAAACCCTAAACCCTAAATTATAATGCCCCTAAATCCTAACCCCTAAACCTGAGAAACCCCAAACCCCTGAACCCAAGTAACCGTAAATATGTATCTCCCTATCTCTCCCCTCTCTCCCTATCGGCTTTGTCCCTCTACCTCTCAATCTCTCTCCCTATCTCTCTAGCCATATCTCTCACTTTATATCTCCCTATCTCTCCTCTATATTTCCCTATTGATCCTCTATCTCTCTCTAAACCCTAAACCCTAAACCTCTAAACCTTAACCCCTAACCCCAAAATCATAAACCCTAAACCCTAAATAATACTCCTAAACCCAAGTAACCATATAATAGGCACTACATTTGGCGCTAAACTATGCATTAAGTTAGGTGCTAAATGAGGCACTAATGTAGGTGCTAAAGTAGGTGCTAAAACAGGTGTTAAGTAGGTACTAAATTAGGTGCTAAAGTAGGCACTAAAATAGGCGCTAAACTAGGCACTCAAGTAGGCACTAAATTAGGCACTAAAGTAGGCACTAAATTGGGCACTGATTAGCACCGGAATTAGCACCTACTTGATCTAATTGGTGCAAAAATGCCAAAAATAGTGCCATCTCGATAAATAGCACTAACTTTTTGAAAAAAATAGAGAAAAGTACATTAAAATAGTGGGTAGAAGGAAAAAAGGGAGCTAATCATAGGGATTTGTTGTAGTGTATGGTTTGTAAAACTAAAAGCCAACTTGAATAAATTACATTTCATGCTTTCTATAGAATTACAATGGAGTGCCATTACCTACTGTAATGAATGTGCCCATGGGCCTATCAGAGATATTTTCTTGCTAGAAGGGACATCCACCTGCAAGACTTCAATGCAGAAAATATTAGATCCATTGAGCAGCTGGAAGATATTTTGGGTCTTCAATGCGAGCTACTGAATCACTCAACCGCAATAATCAATGTGAAATATCTGCCCTTGGAAAGCCTTCATAACACTTGGAGTTGGTTGTTGATATGTCTTGTCGGCCGAGTCTACATATTCATCTTCAATTAGTGACCATCCTGATATCTGGATGCATATATCCATATCCAAATCATGATTTTTTGTATCATAATTTCAAAGTGAGAATATCCCTTGAAAAGCCTGCCAAATGAAAGAGGAGGAAATTCTAAGAAATTTTTCCTTTTGGATGATGTAGAAATTCCTCAAGATGAGGGAGATATTCGTGGTCAAAGTTATGGTCAATGGGCATATGGATATCCATGAGCATCTTCAAGCTCTATACATTCACAAATATCTAGATGATATAACCTAATCGCACACAAGAGCCTTCATATCCCGATATCCAGATGCACCCGTCAAAATTACCTTCATGGCATGGAGAAACCATAATCTGCATGGATATTTGATGTCAGGATACTAACTTTTAATATGCCACCCTTTGAATATCCTGATGATGTCATCGGCATGAAGAACTTCGTTGAAGAGGAGATCTAGATGATGTCATCAGGATATTAGCATTGTAGGATAATATATCGGTGGCGGAATGTCTAGATGACATCATCATCATATGCACTTCTTTGGGGAGAAAACTGGATGATGTCACCAGGACATTCGCAAAGGACATGCATATTTGGAAGGATCAAAACATTAGGAAATATCTGGATGTAAGGAAAACATCTAGATATTAGCTAAGGTCCAGATATGGTAAGGTATCCAGATCTTAACTAAGATCCAAATGCTAAGAAAATGTCAGGATATTAACTAAGGTCTGGATACTCGAAAGATATCAAGATTTTCTCTAAGGTATGGATATTAAGATAATATCTAGATATTAACTAAGATTTAGATATCTAGACATTAGATATCCATACTAAAAATGACTAAGTATAAAGATGAAAATCCCTGTGAAGGAAAATATTGTAGGCAAAAGGTTTCTGGGTTTTTTTGGGTTTTTTGCAAGGATTCTCCAAATGAGATATTAGGGATTTTGCAAGGTAGAACACTAGGATTTGAAGAATTTAAGGCCCGCAGAGCTATATTTTAAGGGATATCTAGGAGATTTTTAAGGTGGACCATTTGACTATGGATAAAGGAAAAATGGGTTAGTAGTTAGAAAATCTTACTCTAAGATAACAACTAAATCAACTCATGAAAGCTATATAGAAATCATATCACATGATAGACCAAGGCTACACTTGTGGATTTGGTACCGAATATGGTCATTAGGTTATACTACAGGTATCTCAGAACTAAGTGTAGCGACAAGGTGAGATACAAAACAATCCAAAGTGCATACAAGCAAATTTAGAGTATTGCAAAAGTTTGTTACAACAAATATCACAATATGAATCACATGGAGTGATTCTACTAGTTAAGCATAGAATATATATATATCAATCTCATCTTCATATATGGACTAGGTCCATTTTTGCTTTCATAATTGCTGAAGGGACAGATGGTCCTTATTAGTATTTGTTTGTTTTTGACATCTTCTAACTAGTAGATCCACTGAAGAATAGAAACACTAAAATGAGAGAGGAGATAAGAGTGACTTGGGTTTACAACATGGGAAGATGCCCCAAGACATCTTCCAAAATGTTATACCCCCAAGGCATGACACACAACAATAAAAGAGAGGAGAGGAAAAGTAGAAGAATGTAGAGACAAATAGAATAATGGACACAACAGAGGTGGTCTCCTTGTATCCTTGACCTTACAGGAGTATTAAGGGTCATCCAAAGAGACCTAAATAACATATAACACATCATAGGGTGCATAACCTAGATTGGTATCTCCCTTGTCAAAGGATATCAAATCTTACTCCAAAGATTGACTTAAGGACACTTGATTTATATTAAAGGGGCCACTTGGAGTAGGATAAGGTGACACATAAGTATCTTCCCTGTCAAAGGATATTAGATCTTGCTCCAAAGATTGTCTTAAGGATGCTTGACTTATGTACAAAGGGCTATTTTGGCTTGCATGTACCTCTTGTGAGGACACTTGGTTGCCTTGTGGATGGGTTTGATGGTGTGTTGGAATGTTAGAATGAGAAAGTAGATAATCTTGAGGTAGATGTTGTTGAGTAGATATGACATTGACATGACATGAAGATAGAAGTGATACATGGGATTGAGATAAAATGTGATAAGGTTGGGCTTGTTGTGATATGATTTGATGTTGAACAGGTTGATGTTGTTGTTGAAGGTGTTGATGTTGTGTTGATGGAGGGATTACATAGGATAATGGTTGTTGAGATGTAGGTTGATATGGATAAGGGTTGACATTAGAACAAATGGGGTGTTACATAGGATTGATTTAGCATTGGTTGAAGATGTACTTGTTGGATTTGACAAGTGGCCAAGAGGTGTTGCATATGCAGGGATTGGCTTGCTTGAAGTTGAAGTTGTTGAATCATGCCATGGACCTTTTGAATGATTTGTTGGTCTAGAGGTGATTGGCTTGTTTGATCTTGGTGAAGTATGTGAATGACCTCTTGTGCTAGGTCTTCTAATGTTGACATGGTGTCAAGTGTTTGATAAGGAAAGATTGGTAGTTTGAATTGGGGGTATCAAACACAATGTAAATCCATAAACACACATGCCAAGCACAATGTTCAAATTTACTTTCAAGATTAGATGTTATGATTAAGAAAACACTTGCAAACACAACAACAAGCCCTAATGATAAATGAGGTAGGGTATGGCCGATAAGTCTTAAGCTAGGCTGCACAAGGGTTAACTAGAGGTGTCCTTGATATACATAAGGTACGAGGGGTCCAAATCTGTTGTCATGTCTCAGACTTTTCAGATTTACATCCTTAGTTAATTACCAGTAAGATTATGGAACTATAGTAGATTTACATTAGATATGATATGGTATTGGTTAAAATTCTATTGCCTTGGCTATATTTTGGGCTAACTTATTGATAATGCGATGAGTTTGAGTTTTTGCAGGTCTTGTCGAAGGACAAGAGCATGGCTCAAGTAGAAGGGACCTAGTTTTTTGGCGACATGTGTTGGATTCTATCTGGTTCTTTCACACACATCACATAGTTGCATATGCATAATGAAATGGATTTTAATTCATTAATTTGTAATTAATCATTTTCAAATGCATGATGTGTTTGATTAAATTGAATGATTTTTTGAATTATGTTCAAATAGTGTATTGTATTTAAATAAGAAAATGTATGATTGTATTTTAAATAAATAATAAATATGGTCTAAAGATGTTTGGAAGATAATATGCTACTTAAAATAAATATATATATATATATTATGCAATATTTTATTTTATTTCTATTCTTGATTAATTAAATAGTTTGTTTTAAATAAAATAGTCAAATAATATTAAAAATAGCTTTATTAAATTTAGAGTTTGAAATAAATAGATAAATAATTGTTTCTATCACACATGCGACAGTAAGTAGAATTGAACAATTGTTATTTAAGTTTTAAATGGGAAAAATAGGAGTTATATAATAACATATCTCATGCAAAAGAGAGGACTTCAGTTTAGAAATATCTAATTGGTTGACCGCCAATTTTAAGGAAAAAAATGGAGTAAAAAGGTGATTGCAGTGAAGAGAGTTAGACCATGACAAATTGCAGAGACATCACATAGAAATTAAAAGAGGACACTTCCTTCTAGTGACGATATTCTGGATCAGGCAGCGATAGTAAGAGCATTGAGGCAGGGCGATAGGAAGGCATTTTACTACAGCAACAACAACTGGGACATTCATCTTTGTCTACGAATTTACCAAGTTTTCTTCTGGTTATTATTGTTTGAAATGGATGTGACTATTAAATTTATATTTTCCCATATGCTGAGTGATGGATGATTGCAAGTATTAAGTCAATCCATTATCCTTTTGGCTGTTGTTTTCTTTTAACTCTGCTGCATTCAATTAAACCTTTGTTTGATTTTAATCATCCTTTCTAAGAACCGTCGATCTACTCTAAGCCTTCATGGCCTGCCTAAGGAAAGTTGATGGAATAAATAAACTTGTCTTTCACCTTAATACTAGTAATATACCTACACTTCTGGGCGTCAATTTTCATCTAGCTGCCTGGACTATTTCAGGGTGATCTTTATGGTTCGATTCTCCTCTTCTTATTGTCGCCATACATCTGGCTTCATGGCATCGATCCATTGTATCTTAAAACATGAACTTAGTTCTTTCTATATTTTCTCAGATCTAGAATTTAAACTAAGCTAAACCCTCTGAGATCGCTAATTATATTGTCTGGTAAAAAGAGCTCATGACTGTATTTATTTGCATGCTGGCTAGAATGAATAGTAGGATATACAAATCAACCACCTTTGTGTAGATAACAAACCTCTGGACTGAGTTCTGAGCTGTTCTGGTAAACTTTATTGTGGACTGTATTTTTCTCTGGTATATTGGTTGTAAACAATAAGGTATAAATTGACCTCTTTGATGTTAAAACACAAACTTTTGAAATTAGATATAAATCTAGGTTCCTGTAGTTTTTGTTTCAGCTGTATAAAGTTGTAGAAACCTCTTGAATAACACTAAGAATCCATTGTTCCTATAACTGTCTTATGATAGAAAACCTTATAAACTTATTTAACAGAAATTACTATATTCCTATAGCAATTTAAAAGATTCCTGTAGCCCAATAGAAACTTGTTAAAATAGTATTTAGACCGAAGATCAAAGACAGTAGATTTTGATATTTCTTTCCTAGGAATGCTGAAAAACCATTTATATTGACATAATGATTGAAAACTGAGTAATAATTGCCCTTATCACTATTGTGAGTTCCTGTCACCATAGTGACAGGAAGTCTATAGTATGTTTTCATTGTGTTTAAATAAACCTCCTGTCACAGAAATGACAGGAAGGCAGAACTAAGAATTAAATGGATTATCATTGGATATCAAATGACTGATTTAATAGATTGCTTCATGGTATGTTATATGCAATTAATGTTTGGAAAAAGGAAAAGAATTGATTATTGAAACTTGTACTTCCAATTTATGGAAAGCAAATAGATGCTTGCATGTCCAATGTTGTTCTTCTTTATTGTGTATTTGGAAAGATTGCCTTCTAGGATAGGTGTCGAGTATGGAATAACAAGGAAGTAGGTTTTCTTTTTTAAAACCTATATGTCGTTATACGGATTAATGCTTTGGCCAAAGCTAATGAGATGTTGAAACAGACATGCATACCATTATAGAATAAATGATTTGATAGCCTAGTTTCATTTATATATTTCTTTGCCATATCCTATTGATGAGATGTTGCATTCATGATAGTAATGCATGTAGATTGATAGACACACACTAGATTCCACCCTGCATATGTTTACAGATTGCTAGGCTCTTCGAGCAGGGTCAGGCATCCTTGAGTTTGAAGAATACCAGGGAAGCACAAGCTTCGTGGTTGGGCAAAAAAAGTGCCTGAACTATGTTCTTGTCCTTTGAATCAACAAATGGCTGATTGGTCGATGGTGATCGAGGACTTTTTGTCAGATTTTATGATATTGTTCACCTTATACTTCTATTGTTTCAAATAATTGTAAGGCTTGATGCCAATATTTGACACTTGTAATATTATTGATTTTTACATACTCTATAATTGACTTCAGATGTATACATATGTATTGTAATCATGATTATACTTTAAACTTATGAATTCAAACAATGCTTGGACTCTTGGAAATATCTTAATATCTTTTCTTCTGAATGATGAATAGAATTTAATTTACCTTACTTTAATTTACTTGCAGTAATTATATGTCAACTTTAGTTTTGTGTGTTTGTGAAAAATTGGTACTTTACATTTGGTATCAGAGCGATGGTTCTACTCTAGGCCTTTATGGAACCGTTATGCTAAAGTTGTTAATTCTTTTTCCAGATAGTTCATCATGAACACTAGAAACTCTGGGCCTAGGGAAACAACCCTAAGATCTAGCAATAACCTCGATACTAGAAATAATGAAGAAGCCAATGTTGGGAACAATGTTGGCACTGATGCAAGAGGGGCTAATGCTAGAAACAATGAGGGAAACAATAATAACAATGATAGACAGAATAACCAATTGACTCAAATCCTATCTCTTCTGACTTAGCAAGGAACTCTCTTGACTCAGTAGGGAACTCGAATGAATACTATGGAACAAGAAATCAGAGGAATAAGGGGAAATAGAATTGAGGAAAGGAGAGAAGAAGCTAGAGGTCCTGAGGGTGAAGTGAATGGAAATAATAGGAACAAGATTGTTGAGGAGTTAGGAAGGATCTCAAAAAGGTTACACCTCTTAAGTTTGATGGTAAGACTATAGGTGATGGAGCAAAAGCATGGATTATTGATATGGAAAAATACTTTGATCTTTGTGACTTGTCTACTCAAACTAAAGCTATATGGGGATCCTATCAACTTACTGGGGAAGTAGCGACTTGGTGGGACAATGAGAAAGCTGAAAAGAAACTGTTACCAGGAGAAGTCACATGGGATCGCTTCCTTGAGCTCTTTAGGAAGAGGTGGTTGCCACAATGCTACTATGACAAGAAAATTACAAAATTCCAAAACCTCACTCAGGGAGGTATGACTGTGACTCAGTATTGGGAGAAATTCTTTCACCTATTGAAATATATTCCAAAGTATCATCTTGATGAAAGGTTCAAGATTCACAAGTTCATTTTGGGATTAAGGCCATAGATTGGATCAGATGTTGATATTCATAATCCATTGACCATGGATGAAGTGTTTGAAAAGGCTACTTAATAGGAGTAGAAACTGCAACAAATCTCAAATTACTGTAAGAGTCGAGATGTGAAGAGTGGGAATAAAAGGTATCAAAATGACAGTAGCAATCAAGGGAATAGTAAGCACCAGATAAGGAATCTTAAGAGAGGCAATAACTACCAGGAAAAGAACAATGGGAACCAAAGTGGGAATAACAATGAAAGAGGTAATTATGGCAACAATGGTAATAATAACAGTAGAGACAATCCAGCTAGAAACAGAGGACCTCAAGATGGATGTTATAATTGTGAAGGAGAGCACTATGCAAGTGCATGTCCTCATTGAATAGAGAATTAGAGAGATGGAAATCGACAAGGAGCTCCTCAACACCAGATTCATGTAGTTGTAGATCATTATCAGGAGGATTTCCAAGCTACACCCATACAGATGTCCGGTAAGCTCTTTGGCCTTCCAGTTTCTATTTTAATTGATACAGGAGCTACTGAATGTTTTGTTGATCCAAAAGTTGTAGCTAAGTTATCTGTTAAACCTGGACACATGGAAAATTCTTGGATGGTGCAATATGGTAACAATGTAGAAAAAAGAGTAGATTCATGTCTAGTATGCAGTGAATTAGATCTTCCTACTTTCCAAACACAATTCAATCTTTATGTTGCACCTCTAGGATCTTATGATGTGATTCTTGGAATCAACTAGTTGTCAAAACATAAGTCATTAGTGGATTGTGAAGAGAAGGTAGTGAAATGTCTTGATGACTTTGGGAATTGGGTAGAGTTACATGGATCTAGAACACCCCTTAAGCTAATATAGATATCATCCATGCAATTGAAAAAGCCTAAAAGAAAGGGTTGTTCCATCTATGCAGTGAAGATAAGAGATCTAGATAATCAGGAACCATCTTTTAACAAGTATCCTATTCTTAGAGAATTTAAAGATGTCTTTCTTGATGAATTGATAGAACTACCACCTAAAAGAGAATTTGATTTCTCTATAGATCTAATGCCAGGAACCGAACCGTAGTCTAAAGCACCTTATCGAATGACCACAACAGAACTGTATGAACTTAGGGCATAGTTAGAAGAATTGTTAAAACAAGGGTTTATCAGACCTAGTGTGTCACCTTGGGGTGCACCAGTTATCTTCGTTAAGAAGAAGGATGGAACATTGAGGTTGTGCATTGATTACAGAATGCTCAACAAGGCAACTATTAAGAACAAATATCCGCTTCCAAGGATTGATGAATTGTTCAACCAAATGAAGGGTGCAAAGGTATTCTCTAAAATAGATCTTAGATCTGATTACCATCAATTATGGATTAAAGATGAGGATATCTCTAAAATAGCATTCAGAACAAGATATGGTCACTACTAGTTCATAGTAGTACCATTCGGGTTAACTAATGCACCAACAACATTCATGAACTTGACGAACAGTGTGTTCAGGGATTGTCTTGATGAGTTTGTGTTGGTCTTCCTTGATGACATTCTAATTTATTCTAAATTAGTAGAGGAACATGAAAGACACTTGATAATAGTCTTGCAGCGTTTGAGAGAAAGAAAACTTTTTGGCAAGTTATCTAAATGCACGTTCTATCAAAGTAAAGTGCACTATCTTGGTCACATAATTTCAACAGATGGGATAGCAATAGATCCTAAAAAGATCAAGGCAATAATGGAATGGCCCGTACCACAGACTATAACTGAGGTTAGAAGTTTTATGCGATTAGCAAGATACTACAAGAAATTTGTAGAGGGATTCTCAACAATTGCAGCACCCATAACCTCATTGTAGAAAAAGGGTAAGAAGTTCGATTGGATAGAGAAATGTGAACATGCTTTTTAGTTGTTAAAGGAGAAACTCACATCAGCACCTATTCTGACCATACCTGATCTAAATGGTCATTTCACAGTGATTACAGATGCTTCTAGTGAAGGTGTGGGAGGAGTGTTGATGTAGAATGGAAAAGTAGTGGCATATGAATTGAGAAAACTAAAACAACATGAGTCAAATAATGCACCTCATGATCTCGAGTTGTCTACCATTGTTCACACACTCCAAATGTAGAGGCACTATCTCTTGGGTAAGCCATTTGAGCTTAAGACAGATCATTTGGGGCTCAAATATATCTTCACCCAACCTAATCTCAATGCTCGATAGAGAAGATGGCTTGAATTCCTTAGTGAATATGATTTTGGAATCAAGTACATAAAAGGTAAAGAGAATAGGGTAGCAGATGCTCTTAGTAGGAGACGACATCTGGCTACAATGGTGACTACTAGAACCAATTTGAGGCAGAAAGTAATCCAAAACTTGCAAGGAGATGAGCACTATGAGCGGGTTAAGCAAGCATTAGAAGAAAACCCCATAGATCATCAATTTGATGGGTATGTCATAGAATCAGATAGGCTTCTGAGATATCAAGGGAGAATGTATATCCCAGATTTAGGTGAATTGAGGAATTTAGTTGTCGAGGAGATTCACAGTGCTTCATATTCTGTACATCCAGGAGTGACCAAGAGAATGGAAGGATTGAGGCCATTATACTTTTGGCCTAAGCTTAAGAAGGATGTGACCGAGTTTGTCACTCAATGTTTAGAGTGTCAATGTGTTAAGGAAGAACATGTCCATCCTGCAGGACTACTTTATCCACACAGTGTACTTGAGTACAAGTGGTAGGTGATTAGCATGGACTTTATTCAGGGTTTGCCCATGTCAAAGAACAAACATGATGTCATATTAGTGGTAGTGGACAAACTGACTAAAGTGGCTCATTTCATTCTAGGAAATCTCATGGATGGGTCATTGACATTAGCAAAGAAGTTTGTACAAGAGATCTTTCGACTACATGGAGTGCCAGAGATAATCATTTTAGATCGTGACACTCGCATGACCTCTAGATTTTGGACCATGCTTAATGCAGCTTTGGGGACTAAGTTGAACTTTAGTACAGCTTACCACCCTGAAACGGATGGTCAGACAGAGAGAGTCAACCAGGTAGTAGAGGATCTTCTGAGGATGTACTGTATGGACCAGCAGTACAAATGGGAGGAATATCTACCATTGGTAGAGTTTGCTTATAATAATTCCTACCATGCATCTTTAGGGATGGCACCATTTGAGGCTCTTTATGGTTGCAGGTGTAGAACTCCAATCAGTTGGGACAGGGTAGAAGATCAAATAGTAGTTGGACCTGACATGTTGAAAGAAATGGAAGATTAGATGAGGCTAATCAAAGAGAAATTGAAGCAAGCCTCAGATAGACAAAAGAGTTATGCAGACAAGAACTGGACTTTTAGATAGTTTTCAGTAGGTGACAAGGTGTTTCTAAAGGTCAAGCCACATAAGAGTTTGATTTCATTTGGCAAGGCATCCAAACTAGCTCCAAGATTCATAGGACCTTTTGACATTCTTGAAGTGATCAATCCAGTTTCATACAGACTTACACTGCTGCCATCTCTCACCAAGATCCATAATGTTTTTCATGTGTCTTTGCTCAAACCTAATCAATCTGATGTATTGCATATTCTTGATTGGCATGCTCTGCAGGTATAGTATCCAAGAGTGGTGCTAGTGGAGCCCATTCGAGTCTTAGAGAAGTACAATGTTAAGTTGTGTAATCAAGACATAGTGCAGTGTAAGTTCCAGTGGGACCAGTATTCAGTGGACAATGCCACTTGGGAGGATGCTTTTAATATTGACAAATCTTTTTCGCATTTGGGAAAATAGAATAGATGTTTTATTTTATGCATATTCAGTTACTTTGATACTCAGATACTTTGATACTTAGATGATGATACATTATTGTTTTGATACTTTATTGTTTGCTTGATATAATAAGACATCGAGACGATGTCTCTTCCAACTGGGGAAGGATGTCATGTTTTGGACTTTTCAGATTTACCTCATTAGTTAATTACCAGTAAGATTATGGAACAATAGTAGATTTACATTGGATATGATATGTTATTGGTTAAAATTTGGTTGCCTCGGCTATATTTTGGGCTAACTTATTGATAGTGCGATGAGTTTGAGTTTTTGCAGGTCTTGTCAAAGGACAAGAGCATGGCTCAGGTAGAAGGGATCTAATTTTTTGGCAACATGTGTTGGGTTCAATCTGATTCTTTCACACACATCACATAGTTGCATATGCATAATGAAATGGATTTTAATTCATTAATTTTTGATTAATCATTTTCAAATGCATGATGTGTTTGGTTAAATTGAATGATTTTTTGAATTATGTTCAAATAGTGTATTGTATTTAAATAAGAAAAAGTATGATTGTATTTTAAATAATTAATAAATATGGTCTAAAGATGTTTGGAAGACAATATGCTCCTTAAAAATATATATATATATATTATGCAATATTGTATTTTATTTCTATTCTTGATTAATTAAATAGTTTGTTTTAAATAAAATAGTCAAATAATATTAAAAATAGCTTTATTAAATTTAGAGTTTGAAATAAAGTATTAAATATTTTTTTGTCACACATGCGACAGTAAGTGGAATTGAACAATTGTTATTTAAGTTTTAAATGGGAAAAATAGGAGTTATATAATAAGATATCTCATGGAAAAGAGAGGAGGACTTTACTTTAGAAATATCTAATTGGCTGACCACCAATTTTAAGGAAAAAAATGGAGTAAAAAGGGAATCATGGTGAAGAGAGTTAGACCATGATGAATTACAGAGACATCACACAGAAATTAAAAGAGGACACTTCCTTCTAGCGATGATATTCTGGTTCAGGCAGCGATAGTAAGAGCGTTGACGCAGGGCGACAAGAAGGCATTTTACTACAGCAACAACAATTGGGACATTCATCTTTGTCTATGAATTTACCAGGTTTTCTTCTTATTATTATTGTTTGAAATGGATGTGACTGTTAAATTTATATTTTCCCATATGCTGAGTGATGGATGTGTTGGGTCTCAAAAATGCAGGTTGTGGATTCTAAGGGGATGCCAAGCCCTATGGTCAAATCCACAATGTATTTGAGCCAACGACTGGAGTTTGACCTTAACAGTCAACTTCTCCCTGTACTTTAAGTCCTGCTAAAACTTAGGCGGGTGAACCTTTAATTATCAAAGCAGGTTGTATGATTAAATCAATGTTGGTTTGCTGCTAGTTTATCCAATTACAATGGCATACTTGTAAATCAAATGAGATATTGTAAACTATTTCTAAAGAAAGCAAATGATTTAATCTAAATTCTAGCAAAAATAAATAACAACTAACATGAAATGAATCTAAACTATAGTGATAAAATAGAGTAAAGATTTTAAACATAAAATGAATCAATAGTTAGACTGGTTTTGTCCATTTGGGCAACAGAGTCGGGATGTCAGAAACAAATAACTTGTATCAGGTAATAACTCAATCTGATTGGCACATATAACTATTTGCAACTTGTACAAACATGCAAGGAAGAAATTATTAATTCATTCTTAATAATCCAAAGGACATAATTGTATTAAATGCAAAATATTAAAAGGATTTTAATCTTTCCAGAAAGAACCAATTGAACTTTGCAAAATAATAAATCAGATCAATTCTAGAAACAAATTAATAACCCTAATCAATTAATCATACTTAGTAATCCATTAAACATTCTAAGATTACTATAATTGATGAGAAAGGATTTAATTGTCCTTGAGAAACCAATCAAATCAACTATACTGAATTAGCAAATGTAACCAGACAATTTGAACATATCCTTAACACATTCAAATTGAATAATCAGAAAATGAATGACATGGAGATAATTAAATTGATTGAATTAAAAACAACAAACAAATGATACCGTCATAATGTATTTTGAATTTGAATCCTCAACTGCTGCCTCAGAATGTATCATGCACCATAGCCTTTCTCAGAATGAAATTGCATAGAAGGATCAAATTTGCATCAAATTGAATCAAATCTAACCTAATCTAATCCTAAAATGTTTCAATTGTCTTTTTTATAAAAATATCTATTTCTAATCTAATTCTAACCCCCTATTCTGAGTCCTGGGATCTCTATTTAAAGAGATGCAACAAGCCTCAGACACGTTACATTCATTTTGCAGTTTAAATAACTGATATAACAGATAAATGATTTCACTTGATAAGAAAATAATTAATCATTTGAGAAAGTATTTAATCTTCACAACTACATTCTTTCATCTCCGGCTTGAAACATTTTATCTTCCATTAATTCGATCCTCTTCTTGAAATCACTTTATTATATTAATCATAATCCTACAAAAACAAATTAATCATTAGATAATATATAAACATATAACTTGCATTGATGTGAACCTTAGGACTTGTGTCATGAGGTATTATTTCTGTTGTATATTTTCTCACTAACATGTATTTAGGGTTTCATCACCGGGACAATGTATTTCATTCATCAAATGTCACTTTATCATACCCGAATGTTAATAATAATTTGCCTTGATATTTCCATTTAAGGCTCCAATAATTTAACAAATCTTTTGGCGTGACTTTTGGTTTGGTTAATTTTAACATTAATCTTTTTTCGTCACAAAATAAAATATTTAAGGAGTTGCCTTTGGCAAATTAAATATTTAAATTAATCTTCATCATCTTTTATAACAAAATATTTAATCTCATGCCTTAATAATCTTCACTTTATTTCTTTATATTTACCCACATAATTTTTCACTTACATTGGACAAAATATTTATTTAGATAAAAAATAATTACCCCTTCTTTATTCGCTCAGTGAAAATATCCCTGACCATTTGCATATTACTTCCTCAAAAAATATTTTTTAGGTAAAATAATTAATAAATGTCAAAATCTTTTGTTAGATTGGGTTTAATCTTCCGAAAACAATTTACCTCCAATTTGAAAACAATTCTCATTTTGATCTTGTTATATTCACTCAGAAATAATTTCCCGTTTTATTTTACCTTTACTCAACTAAATGTGCTTGCAAAATGAAAAAATATCACTATTCAAATTTATGTATTTCAGTGCCCATCCCTGGCTGCATCTTAGGTAGATATATAAACATTGCTGCTTGAATAGAGAACCACAAAACTTCACCGAGGTGATTCTTTAGGGTTTCTGTAACTTCATATGAATTGGTAAGGGGTGAAATTAACTAGCATTTGCACTTGGAGGTTCAAAGAATGAATCGATAGGAACAATGAATGAGTTTTAAAATTGTTTCTAGAGTGAATTCTTTTTTACGGCGTAGGGAAATTAGCCAATAGAAACAATGGCCAAGCTTAGAAAATTTTCCAATGTGAATTTTAGGGCATGAGACAATGTGCCGATAGAAACAATGGACCATTTTAGAAAATCTTCAAGTTGCACCCATGAAATTAACCACTACCATGCTCTGATTTTTCTGAGAGAGTTCAAATAAATTTTTATTTAATACGGCTATCCATTGGCACTATCTTCTCTCTTGAGATGATTCCACCCAAGCTTGATAAGTTTTTTTCTATGCTAGCTTGCAAATAACAGGAAACTCTTTTCTTAAATACCTGAAAAATTTTAATCCCACCATAAAAATTTGGTTGACTAACTAAATATAATGTGCCCATGTTTCTTGCAAATCCATTTACCATACTAAATATGCTTTTTTACCAAAAACAATCTGAGAACATAGCTATTACTCAAGTATACTATGTACACCAACTAAGCTTGGTCATCCACCCTAAAATCACTCATCTACAAACCTGAGGAAAATAGAAATTCGTGATTGAATTTTAATTTTTGACTTACAAACCTTCAGGTTATAAATCTTCCATGCCATCGTCCTCCAGATTTCAGTTGTGATATGCTTTTTTCATTTAGTTGTAATTACAACTTGGCTGCTATGAACTTCTGTCTAAGAGTAATCTATTGTAAGAGCTAGGAATAAGCATTGAATTTATTACAAAATTAAATTGTCAGATTAAACTTACTTTTGGCCTTTTGGATTACCTATTCACACAGGTTATGTATGACAAGTATAGTAGGAGAAGTCGACGTTTTGGTTTTGTTACAATGAGCACCGTTGAGGATGCTCAAGCAGCTACCGAAAAGATGAATGGAATTGTGAGTCATCTTAGATCTGTTGCTGAGAAAACTAAATTTTGAGGTTGGCTTTGCTAAGTCTGCATCTTCTTGTTGACTTAAAGTTGTAAATCCAGGAAATAGGTGGACGTGACATTAAGGTAAATGTTACAGAGAAACCCTTGGATATATCTGTTGCAAGTATGAGGTGAACCAGTGTTGTCATTGATGTCAACTTACTCATATTGCATTAGTAAGAAGGTTTGGATGAGTTGTGTGCTATTGTTATTGAGGAAATTAGTCTCCATCCGGAATAGTGAAGAATAGTGATGAGAAGAAGGCAAATGTACTGTATAGGTTAAGAACTAGAGGATGCAGATTAAAGGGTTTGTAGATATGAGTATTGAGATGCTTCAGCTAAAATTTCAGAGGTCCGCATGAAGATCTGAAGAAGTTGTGGTTGTTTGTGTGGAACCAGTTCCGGCAAGTGTTCAGAGGTGACAGAGGATCACAGAAAGGTCCGGTGAGGTCCGGAATTGTATTATCCTAATCTACGGATTGAAAGGAGTGTTTGGGATGTCCTTGTGATGTGTCATCTCGAGTTGTGTATGATTTTGAGGTCCGGAAGTACCTTTTGCATTGTGACAGTGGTGACAGACTATGTTCTTGAAGTACCGGATGATGAAGAGAAGAATTCTGGTAAGCTGATGAAGTGCAGATGTTTTTGATGATTCAGGGAAGGTTATGATGATCATTGGATCATATCTAGTTCGTGTTGGCAGTCCGCATTGAAGTTAGAGTTGGATTTGATGTTATGGCTACCAGTTGTTGGTGTTCTTCCTATAACAGGCCGACCGGATGTTCTACACGCCTTGCGAATGTTATTGTGATGTTTGCCGACTTAGATGATTGTTCCTAAGTCGATGTCTTGTATAAATAAGTGTTTGAGAATTCATTTTGAAGTGTGGATTGTGTGGATGAGTGTGGCATAGTGAAGAGAAGTGTGAAAGGCAGAGCAAGGGTTTTTGGGCTTAAATGGAACTGATCCGGACATGGTAGAGATGTCATTCTCCAGTTCAAGATTGTGATTCTCATCACTTTGTAGACAGTGTGTCTCCTTGTAGGCAGTGTGCCTCTTTGTGAGCAATGTGCTCGGGCAGTGAGCCCTAATTGGCATGTGCCATTCATTTTTCTTATTCTTCTAATAGAGAATAATCCTTGGGTTAATCACCCCGTGGTTTTTCCCTTAATCGGGTTTTCCACGTCAAAATCTTGGTGTTCAATGTGTTGATGTTTATCTGCTCTTGTGTTTATGCATTATGCTTTCATGGATGATTAATTGATATGCTGTTAACAAAGAAGAATCAAGTGTTTAAAGTAGAACAAGTTTGTATACAACTGATTCACCCCCCCTCTCAGTTATATGCCCTAGATCCAACAATTGGTATCAGAGCCAAGTTCCTCTAAAAGAAGCTTAACCGCTTGAGGAGATCTAGGATGTCATCATACAAGAAGGATAGTCTGAAGGAACCAACTTCACTCTCTGGAAAGGTCGCATGAAATGTCACTTGGAGTGTATGGGAAAAGCATACTTGGCCATGGTCTCAAAACCATATGTACCTCCACAGGGTGGTCCGACAACTCTGAATGAAATCACAAATGCTGAAAACAATCTGGGGACCAAGGAAGCTCTTCTAAGCGCATTGAATGACTTAGATCTCTCAAATGTTATCAACCTACCAACTGCATATGAGATCTTGACTAAACTGGAACTTCTGTATGAAGGAGATGAGTTTGTCAAGGGTGCAAGGTTGCAAAGTCTGAAAGGGAAATTTGAAAGATTGAAGATGAGAGAAGATGAAAACATCACTACTTTTATGCCAAGAGTGAATGAGCTGGTATGTGGAATTAGAAATCCTGGTGGAACTCTGGATGAAAATGAGATTGTTTGCAAAATTCTCAGATCCCTTCCTGTTGCCTACAAAATTAAGGTTGCTGCCATTGATGAATTCAGAGCTCACACAACTGTCACAAGAGAACAATTGGCTGGCAAACTAGCTGCATTTGAAATGACCAAGTTTGGAGATGATCCTCCCAAGATTGAATCTGCTTTCAAAGCCAGTGCCTATGTGAAAGGCAAACAAAGATTTGATCCAGGAGAAAACTCTTCAAGGAAGATGTCATGGTATGATCAAGCAAGAAGAGACATGGAAGAAGAGGAAGCAGAAATAGCTCAACTTGAAGCCCTCATTGCAAAGAGACTGCCAAGAGGATCCAGTAAGTATGAAGGAAAACTACCCTTTAAGTGTTTCAACTGCAATAAGATTGGTCATTTTGCTTCAAGATGTCTGGAAAGATCTGCAAGGTCTAATACTAACAGACAAAGGTTTCAAAAGAACTGCTATTATGTTCATGAAGAAAATGACAATGAAGGAGTAACAGATGATGAATCAGAACTAGGAAGCAAATCTGGAAATGAATGGGTGTTTATTGCCATCAAGGAAGAAGATTCAATATCCTCTGAATCTGTCAATCACAAGGTTGTGGAAAGAGCTTTGGCTGCTCAAGTGGAAGAAAATGATGATTGGGTTATTGACAGTGGATGCTCTCACCATATGACTGGTGACAAGAATAAGTTCTTAGATTTGGAAAGGTATGAAGGAGGAATGGTAAAGTTTGGTGACAATTCTGCTGGCAGAATCAGAGGTAGGGGGACTATTTCCTTTGATGGAAAGAGCAAAACAGGTAATGTACTATATGTTGAAGGATTGAAGCACAATCTTCTCAGTGTTGGTCAGTTAGTGGACAAAGGCTATGATCTCCAGTTCAAGAATGGAAAATGCAGAATCTTTACAAGCTCTGGAACTGAAATTGCATCCGGTGCTCAAACAAAAGGTAATATCTTTCATCTGGTTGGTTCAAATAAAAGTTGTCTGTTTGTTCAAGTTGATCAGAGTTGGTTATGGCATAGAAGAATGTGTCATGTAAATTTTGATAACATCATCAAGATAAGCAATATTCAGGCTGTAAGAGATCTTCCAAAATTGGTGAAACCTACAAATAGTTTGTGCAAAGAATGTCAGCTAGGTAAACAGAGCAGAGCCTCTTTCAAAAGCAAAGATCAGTCCTCTACCGGATTGTTGGAATTAGTACATACTAATCTCTGTGGTCCGACAAGAATCAAGAGTCTGCAAGGTGATAGATATTTCATGTTGCTAATTGATGACCATTCCCGAATGATGTGGGCTACCTTCCTAAAAGAGAAATTAGAAGCCCTTGAGAAGTTCAAAATCTTCAAAGCTATGGTAGAGAATCAAACTGGATTGAAACTGAAATGTCTAAGGTTTGATAGAGGTGGTGAATTTACATCCGGTGAGTTCATTGACTTTTGTGAGAAGTAGGGTTTAAAGAGACAGTTGTCTGCTCCTAGGACTCCACAGCAGAATGGAATAGTTGAGAGAAAGAATCAGACCATTCAGGAAGCTGCCAGGACAATGATGTTGGAAGCAAATGTTCCTCAGATGTTTTGGAAAGAAGCTATCAGCACTGCAGTCTACACTCTCAATCGAGTTTAAATCAGAAACAATACCGGTAAGACCCCCTATGAACTTTCGTTTGGCATCACTCCTACTGTGAGATATTTCAGAGTATTTGGTAGCAAGTGTTATATTATAAGAGATGAAGATCTAGGAAAGTTTGATGCCAGAAGTGATGAAGGAATTTTCTTGGGTTGCTCCAGTCAAAGCAAAGCATACCGGTGTTACAATAAGAGACTAAGGAAGATGACAGAAAGTACTAATGTGAAAGTTGATGAAGGAATTAAGAAGCCCTCAAGGTTCTATGAATGTGATGAAGATGATCAGAATGATCCTCTTTGGTGCAAGAAGCTCCTTCCTCCTCTGAAATTCAGATCCAAACTGATCCGGTAAATCAGGAAGAAGAAGTTTGTCTAAATGAGCCTGATCAAGAATTAGTAGTGCAAGAAACTCCCAAAGTTCTAAGGTATGTAACTCTAAATCACTCTGAAGATCAGATCATAGGTGACAAAAGTAAAGGGGTACAAACAAGAAGAAGAATTGCTCAAGATTCAAATGAATACTATCTGATTTCAAAGATTGAACCTAAGACAGTAAATGAAGCTTGCAATGATGAAAACTAGACCAAAGTAATGGAGGAAGAATTGATGCAAATTGAGAAAAATTGTACTTGGGATCTTGTTCCCAGACCTAGAGATAGGAATGTGATTGGAACCAAATGGGTCTTCCAGAACAAACTGAATGAATCTAGTGAAGTAATTAGAAACAAAGCTAGATTAGTCTGCAAAGGCTACTCTCAAATAGAAGGAATTGATTTTGAAGAGACCTTTGCTCCTGTGGCAAGAATTGAAGCAGTCAGATTATTTCTTGCATTTGCTGCCTTCAAAGACTTCAAAGTATATCAGATGGATGTCAAGTCTGCCTTCCTAAATGGTGATCTGGAAGAAGAAGTTTACATTGAACAACCGGATGGATTTCAATTGTCTAATAATGATGATATGGTCTACAAGTTGAAGAAAGCATTATATGGATTGAAGCAAGCCCCAAGAGCATGGTATGAAAGGTTGGATAAGCATCTTATGCAGATTGGATTCAACAAAGGCACTGCTGACAGTAACTTATATTTCAAAATTGATCATGAAAACATTTTGATTGTTGAAGTGTTTGTGGATGATATCATTTTTGGAGGAAGAGATAGTATGTGCAAAACTTTTGCAAATCAGATGAAAAGTGAGTTTGAAATGTCTATGCTTGGTGAAATGAATTTCTTCTTGGGTCTACAAATTACTCAAACAAAGAAAGGGATCTTCATTTCTCAAACCAAATATGTGAAAGAATTGTTGAGGAAATTTGGTATGGAAGATTCAAAGCCAATGAACACTCCTATGGCAACCGGATGTAAGTTGAGCAAAGATGATGACTCTCCAAAGGTAGATCAGACTAAGTATAGATCAATGATTGGTGGATTGTTGTATCTCACTCAAACTAGACCAGATATAATGCAGGCTGTTGGTCTTGTGGCAAGATTCTAGGCTGATCCTAGAGAATCTCATGTTATGGCAATCAAAAGAATTTTTAGGTACTTGAAAGGAACAGTTGAGTATGGTCTATGGTACCCTAGAGATCCGGATTTCTCTCTTCATGCATACACAGATGTAGATTGGGCAGGAGATATGGATGACTGGAAGAGCATTAGTGGTGGAGCATTCTTTTTGGGGAAGAGATTGGTTTCTTGGCTAAGCAAGAAACAAGATGCAATATCTCTGTCTACAACTGAAGCAGAATACATTGCAGCAGCAGGTAGTTGCACTCAAATCTTATGGATGAAGCAAATGCTAAGAGACATTAAAGTTGAATATGAGGAGCCTATCACAATTTTCTGTGATAATTCAAGTGCAATTAATATTTCTAAGAATCCGGTATTGCATTCTAAGACTAAGCACATATCTATCAAGTTTCACTTTTTGAGAGAACAAGTGAACAAGGAAGAAGTCAGATTGGAGTATGTTCCCTCCAAGGATCAGATTGCAGATATCTTTACTAAACCTCTTCCCAAGGACTCTTTCGAATATCTCCGAGAGAAGTTAGGGGTCATGGCCCCTCCGTTGATGCACTAGGATGCATTGATGTGCATCAGTCCGGTGGATATCACAGTCATATCTTGTGATCCGAATTGATGATGGGGAGCTGCTACTAAGGGGGAGCAACTAGTATGATTCTGATGTATTAAAATTGCAAGTATGAGCCCTTTGCCATTGATGTCAAAGGGGGAGAGAAGACATGTGAAAAACAAGTGGTTGATGATCAAAGGGGGAGCAGTAAAGGAAGAGAAGACATGTGAAAAGTTGTTGTTGATAGGGGGAGCTGTGACAGAAAGGAGAAGTTCTTGTCTTGATGGTTTTTCACATCATATGTTGCCATCAATGACAAAGGGGGAGATTGTTGCAAGTATGAGGTGAACCAGTGTTGTCATTGATGTCAACTTACTCATATTGCATTAGTAAGAAGGTTTGGATGAGTTGTGTGCTGTTGTTATTGAGGAAATCAGTCTCCATCTGGAACAGTGAAGAACAGTGATGAGAAGAAGGCAAATGTACTGTATAGGTTAAGAACCAGAGGATGCGGATTAAAGGGTTTGTAGATATGAGTCTTGAGATGCTTCAACTAAGATTTCAGAGGTCCACATGAAGATCTAAAGAAGTTGTGGCTATCTATGTGGAACCGGTTCTGACAAGTGTTCAGAGGTGACAGAGGATCACAGAAAGGTCCGGTGAGGTCCGGAATTGTATTATCCTAATCTGTGGATTGGAAGGAGTGTTTGGGATGTCCTTGTGATGTGTCATCTCTAGTTGTGTATGATTTTGAGGTCTGGAAGTACCTTTTGTATTGTGACAGTGGCGACAGACTGTGTTCTTGAAGTACTGGATGATGAAGAGAAGAATTCTGGTAAGCTAATGAAGTGCGGATGTTTTTGATGATTCAGGGAAGGTTATGATGATCATTGGATCATATCTAGTTCATGTTGGTGGTCTGCATTGAAATTAGAGTTGGATTTGACGTTATGGCTACCAGTTATTGGTGTTCTTCCTATAACAGGTCGACCAGATGTTCTACACGCCTTGCGAATGTTATTGTGATGTTTGCCAACTTAGATGATTGTTCCTAAGTCGATGTCTTGTATAAATAAGTGTTTGAGAATTCATTTTGAAGTGTGGATTGTGTGGATGAGTGTGGCATAGCGAAGAGAAGTGTGAAAGGCAGAGCAAGGGTTTTTGGGCTTAAATGGAACTGATCCGGACATGGTAGAGATGTCATTCTCCAGTTCAAGATTGTGATTCTCATCACTTTGTACATAGTGTGTCTCCTTGTAGGCAGTGTACCTCTTTGTGAGCAGTGTGCTCGAGCAGTGAGCCCTAATTGGCATGTGCCATTCATTTTTCTTATTCTTCTAACAGAGAATAATCCTTGGGTTAATCACCTCGTGGTTTTTCCCTTAACCAGGTTTTCCACGTCAAAATCTTGGTGTTCAATGTGTTGATGTTTATCTATTCTTGTGTTTATGCATTATGCTTTCATGGATGATTAATTGATATGCTGTTAACAAAGAAGAATCAAGTGTTTAAAGTAGAGCAAGTTTGTACACAACTGATTCACCCCCCCTCTCAGTTGTATGCCCTAGATCCAACAATATCCACTTTAAATCGGCTGACAGAAGAAGTCCCATTCATTGACAGCTCGTGTAAAGTATACGTGGGTAATCTGGCAAAGACAGTAACACTGAAAAAGAAGTTTTCAAAGAAGGGGAACGTTTTGGATGCAAATGTCATTTGCATACCACAAACAGGAAAGTCATGTGGCTATGGATTTGTTTCCTTTTCATCAGAAGCTGACATGAAGGCTGCCATTTTGGCATTCGGTAATGGGGTGAGCATACAAACCCTCTCAACCTTGCAGTTATAATACTAAGGAAAGAGTCAAACATGTTTTTTGGACTAATTAACGCATTTGAATCTTGAATTGAGCAAAGAGACCCCTCTTACTTTCACTACATTTAACTTTAAAAGGTTGCTGGTAAGTGTTGCAAATCTATTAGCCATTTCAACAGCAACCATCCTTCACCATACATAAGAAACAAATGCCAAAGAACAATCTTGAATTTGAATTTTATCTTAGAAATTGACAATCACTATTAATAACTTAATTTAATGGTGCTACTATATCATCTAGACTGCTGTACCTAGCACCAAAACTGTACTGTGTGCTTGTTTGTTGCTATCTTGTGCTTGGTCACAAGTTTTGAGGAAAATGGATGCAACTACCACCATATTTATGCACTCATGGAAAATTTGAGCCTAGTTCCTAGTTATCCTTTTCTATGCAATAAACTTATAATGCCAAATTCTTTCAGATGATTTTAGCCCAGCTTTGTGTAAAGGTTCTGCTTACCTCTATGTTCACTCCTCAGTTTTACCTTTTTGTGACCCCAAAGATCCATTTGCAACCCCTGTGCAGTTTTTGGAGAAAATCGACAATATATAACGGATCAGAGAATGTTGGTATTCTTTCCAAAACTTAAAATGATGATTTTGTAAATGCATATAAACTAAATTCAACATGTTGTTTTTCCAGATCAGATATGTTTAATTGTTTCTTCTTCAATATACTTGGTCACCAAGCTATTGTTCTTTAGTGTTGATATCTTCTTCTTCAATTCTTGTACAAACTCATCCTCTGCTTCTCTGAGTTGAGTGTTGGCCAAACTTACCCCCTTCCTAAACAAACAAGTCCACAACTCCTCCATGTTTTCCTTAAGCTTGCATTCATGGTCCTTATAGAATTGAAAACACACAGTTTTGAGAGTGTCATGAGACAAGAGGGCATCTAGATCGGTGTTGGACTGAGTAGGGTGGACACTAGAGAACTTCTTAAACTCTTCTCGAATTTTGGGGGGTAGAATTTGCATGTTTTGGGTTGTCAAATGCTCTTTCATAAAGGTTAGACCAAGACACTGGTCAAAGCCCAACAAGAAGGCAGTGAACACTATATTTCTTTCGAGGCTTCTTAATTCAATAGGAACCATGTTTTCTACCTAACTACAGATTGCAGAATAAGAGGCAATGTCATTAATAAGATGAACCTCCCCTTCAACTTCCTTCTTAATACCTGATTTGGCAGTAACATGAAAGAACACAATTTTAACAATCTCACTTGAGAGTGGGAAGTTTTTGTTGCCATTGATGGGTTGTAGAAACTTGGCCTTTTCATTGATCTTTGTAGAGCAGGAGCACTGACTGGAGCATTTGGCGTGTGCTTCTTGTCCATATGAGATAAAAGGCATTGTCTACTTTTCTTGGCCTCAACTTTCAAAAGTAATCATATGCTCACTATCACTACATACGAACTTGATGTCTGATCCAAGAAACAACACCCTCTGATCTCCATGGCAAACGTTATCCTTCTCTGCTAAAATAACTGAAAGCTCTCGATGCAGTTGCTCAAATCTGTCCCCGTCGATGTCCATGTCAAAGCTTGAGCTCGGCTCATCTGCATTCACTAGTTTTGTTTCACCGCCCACGAAAAGGAGAACGTGCTGACAGAACTCTAGAATAACTTTGAGAAAACATTTCTCAAATTTCTCAAACTGTGCAAAGCTTAAGGCTCATCTTGAAAGATTCCTTAAACTCAGAGTACTTCTGGAATTTTTGTGGCTCACAATTTTTCAGGAGAATTGAGCTCAAAAGGTCAGGCACTAGACAAAGAAATGCAACCCCTAACTATCCCAAAAATTTTGCATTTAATTGGGTAAACTGATCTTGAAGTGTATACAAAGTAAGCATTTTTTGAAAAAAATGGACTGGACTTGTCTAGTTCCAATAGGACATCTGCAAGTATTCAGTCGATCCATTATCCTTTTGGATGTTGTTTTCTTTTATCTCTGCCGCCTTCAATTAAACCTTTGTTTAATTTTAATCATCCTTTCTAAAAGCCGTCGATCTGCTCTAAGCCTTCACGACCTACCTGAGGAAAGTCAATGGAATAAATCAACTTGTCTTTCACCTTAATACTAGTAATATACCTACACTTCTGGCTGTCAATTTTCATCTGGCCGCCTGGACTATTTTAGGGTGATCTTTATGGTTTGATTCTCCTCCTCTTGCCATCACCATACATCTGGCTTCATGGTGTCAATCCCTTGTATCTTAAAACATGAACTTACTTCTTTTTGTATTTTCTTAGATCTAGAATTTAAACTGAGCTAAACCCTCTGAGATCACTAATTATATTGTCTGGTAAAAAGATCTCATGACTATATTTATTTGCATGCTAGCTAGAAGGAATAGTAGGATGTACAAATCAACCACCTTTGTGTAGATAATGAACCTCTGGAATGAGTTCTGAGATATTCTAGTAAACTTTATTGTGGGCTGTATTTTTCTCTGGTATGTTGGTTGTAAACAGAAAGGTATAAATCAACTTCTTTGATGTTAAAACACAAACCTTTGAAATTAGATATAAATTCAGGTTCCTGTAGTTTTCCTTTCAATTGTATAAAGTTGTAGAAACCTCTTGAATAGACTAAGAATCCATTGTTCTTGTAACTGTCTTATGACAGTAAACCTTATAAACTTATTTAACAGAAATTACTATATTCCTGTAGCAATTTAAAAGATTCCTGTAGCCCAATAGAAACTTGTTAAAATAGTATTTAGACTAGAGATCAGAGATAGTAGATTTTGATATTTCTTTCCTAGGAATGCTGAAAAACCATTTATATTGACATAATGATTGAAAACTGAGTAATAATTGCCCTTATCACTGTTGTGAGTTCCTGTCGCCACAGCGACAAGAAGTCTGTAGTATGTTTTCATTGTGTTTAATTAAACCTCCTATCACAGAAATGACAGGAAGGCAGAACTGAGAATTAAATGGATTATCATTGGATATCAAATGACTGATTTAATAGATTTCTTCATGGTATGTTATATGTAATTAATGTTTGGAAAAAGGAAAATAATTGATTATTGAAACTTGTACTTCTGATTTATGGAAAGCAAATAGATGCTTGCATGTCCTATGTTGTTCTTCTTTATTGTGTATTTGGAAAGATTGCCTTCTAGGATAGGTGTCAAGTATGGAATAACAAGGAAGTAGGTTTTCTTTTTTGAAACCTATATGCCGTTATACGGATTAATGCTTTGGCCAAAGCTAATGAGATGTTGAAACAGACATGCATACCATTATAGAATAAATGGTTTGATAACCTAGTTTCATTTATATATTTCCCTGCCATATCCTATTGATGAGATGCTGCATTCATGATAGTAATGCATGTAGATTGATAGACACACACGAAATTCCACACTGCATATGTGTTGGCAAGAGACACTATATGGATTCATGGTTGTTGTCATTGATGGCAACAAAGGTCATCCCACATATCCGCAAGTCATAATGTGTCTCTACCGGAAGTCAGAATAAAGAATGTTGTGGTCCGGTGAAGAAGAACAGAGCATGTGGCAAGGTCCGACAGATTGGTCCGGATCTCTCAGAGGAAGTGTCTTGGTGCAGTGCAGATTTGGGGAAGTCAAGAGGACTACCTTGAGTGGTATATTCCAAGGATTTAGCCTCCGGTGATGGACAAGGAAAAAGATATGAATGGTTGAGTATCGGATTCCTGAGAGACAGTGAAAACAGAGGAAGAACTGATTGGCAGAGTATCAGACTGCTTTCCGGATGTGTTACTGTTGATGACAGAGGTTGTGAAGGCATGAATCATGTTTGGCCAACATGATTAATGATATCTACAAGTATATGCTTGATCCGCATTGCTTGGTGAGGAAGGATTCAGCCAACAGAATGAGAGCTTGTAAGAAACTAGACTGTTCCGGATGCCGACTAGAAAGGTGATGAAATTACTTGTGCGGATATATATAGAGGATGGATTTAGTTGTGAAGGGTGTGATGGTATGGAGATATATGTGAATAAGTCCAGATAAGAGCAGAGGTAGCAAAAAGGATCCGGTATGTGAAAGATAGCAGAATAAAGAACAGAGGAAAGATGAAGTGCAGTAGATCAGTGTACTGAGCCTAACCGGAACTGAACTCTAGCATATGCAGATGCTTCCAATTAGTTCAAGACTGTGATTCTCATCACTTTGTAGACAGTGTGTCTTCTTGTAGGCAGTGGGCCTCTTGTGAGCAGTGTGCTCGGGCAGTGAGCCCTAATTGGCAAGTGCCATTTTTGTAATTTCCTATTCTTCTAACAGAGAATAATTCTTGGGTTAATCACCCCGTGGTTTTCTCCCTTAACAGGGTTTCCACGTCAAAAATACTGTGTCATGTGTTTCTTATTTCATGGTTAATGTTTTTGTGTTTGATTTTATGTTGCATCAATTAAAAGGAAAGTTCAATAAGGGAAATAATTAGGATAACTGATTCACCCCCCCCCCTCTCAGTTATCAACAATTGGTATCAGAGCTAAGTTCCTCCTAATAGAGCCTAACAGCTTGAGGAAGATCTGGGATTTCAAATGGATGCATATGGTTTAAGGGAGCAACTCAAGACTGCTCTTGAGGATCTTGAACAGTCGAATTCTGAAGTTAGTGAATTAAAGGAAAGACTCAAACAGGCTGATGAATTCATGAGAGAATTAAAAGACAAATTAAGTCTCTCTATGAAAAAGAGAAAGGAGCTGCTTCAACAGTTGGCAAGACAAAGTGAAGAAAGCAATACAAATGAAGAATTGACTGAGCAAACCAAGTTATGTGAAAAGTTATCAAAAGAAGTCATTATGTTAAGACATGAAATGGAATCAGGAACTATAAAGTTTACTCAAGAGATTGAAGAAAAAAGAAAGACTGAAGACAATCTAAGACAATCTCTTAAAGAAAAATCAGAAGAATGCCACCAGATGGACAGGATTATCAGACATCTTGAATCTGATCTTGAAGATGCCAAAGATAATGAAGGAAAACTTGAGGATCAAATTGCCTCTCTCAAAAGAGACCTTCAAACAGCAAATGAATATAAAGAGAAATTCAAGATAAGTTCTGCTCAACTTGAAGTTCTTCTTGGAAGTCAAAAGAGGACAGATGACAAGTATGGTTTGGGATATGAGAAAGGAGAAAGCTCCAGATCCGGTCAGAAGAATCTTGGATCAGAAAATCCAAGGAGCAGGCCTAGAAGACCTCCGGTAAGACAGCCAAATGGTCAAAGATATCCATCCTTCAATGGATACTGCCACAGCTGCAACCACTTTGGTCACAAAGCTAATCAGTGCAGAATGAGAATGAATCAGATTAATTCATCCTTCTCCGAACAGTGCTTCAACTGCAAAAGGTATGGACACAAATCCCATGAATGCAGAATTATGCAAGTAAACAAATCATTCAAAGGTAGATGCTTCACATGCAATAGAGTAGGTCATATTGCTAATCAATGCAGATCAAGAGGATATCAGTCAAATATGCAAAGAAATGTTATTTGCCAAATCTGCAATAGGTCCGGTCATAATGCTAAAGTCTGCAGAAACAAGAATCAGGACAAAAGAGGTCCGGTGTATAATCAGAATCAAGACAAGGGTAAACAAAAGATGAATGCGGATGAGGTTAGGAATCAGATGAGCAAGATTTGGGTGAAGAAAAGTTCAGAGAATGTAGAGGTTGGATCCGCACCAGACTCTGGTGCTGATATCTCTTCCGGAAATTAAAAAGTGAGCTCAGGCTCAGGGGGAGACTCAAAGAAAATCTTGTTCCCCCAGCCAAACAAGTGGTGCCGGATGTGGCACAAGATGCGGATCAAAGGGTTTGTAGATATGAGTCTTGAGATACTTCAGTCAAGTTTTCAGAGGTCCGCATGGAGTTATGAAGAAGCTGTGATCGATCAAATAAGACCTGTTCAGGGAGATGCTCCGGTATGATAAAGGATTACAAAAAGGTCCGGAAAGATCCGGAAATGCACTATCTTGTTCTGCGGATTGGACAGAGTGTTTGGGATGTTCTTGCAATATGTTACCTCGATTCATTCATGATTGAAAGATCCGGATGATATCCACAGATCAGGACTAATCCGGGATACTCCAAACTATCCAGACAAGGCAAACTGGAATGATGTAGGTGAAGCATTTATTGCAGACAGATATTAGGTTTCGCGGAGCAATTTAAGGGATTTCTCAAAGGTCATTTGCTCATTCTGCACTCGAGAAGAAGCGAAAATTGGAGCTCTGCAACAAGGTTCATCAAGCACACCAAGGATCTCCTGCCGAAGTTATTGCATAAAGAAATCAATCCAACCACTCCGTGCAAACCGAAGGCGCATAAGGTATTCTCCGTTTTTCATTACCTCACTGCAAATCTTTGAAGAATGGCTACTCCAAACATAGTTAAGATCTCTGATAGACCTCGCCCCTCATTCAAGAAACATCCCTACAAATCATTGGAGGTAGATCCACTAGGAGCCTTCTCTAGTGTTCCTCACGGAGTTTTACACACCGAAGACATTAGGGTTTACATACATGCAAGCATTGAGGAATTTGGGGAATTCAAATTAAGAGACCTCTATCACAAGCAGCTGATAGACAATGCTTTTGAGCTTAAACCAGAGTATAAGGATATCCAGAAGAAACAATTTGAGCAATTTATTCATTTCCCCTGCTTTGAAGAAGATGAATGGGTCCGGTATGTACTGAGCAGGATGCATGACAACTTTCTATGGCTAGATAGACCCTGCAAGATCACAAAAGAGGCAATTAGAGCAGTAACTGGTCTATACTCTTCCGGAGGGGTACCTATCCTCAAATCTGTCAAGAACAACATTGTAACTGAGGCCACCGGATCAAAATTTGATAAGAGGGCAATGACCATTGAAGATATTTCGGATCCGGATATCAAATATGCATCAATGATAATAGGATACAAGATCTATCACTCCAGCAGGGAGAATTCTGTATCCGGAACTGCAGTATACACTGCCTATGAAATGCTAAGAAAGAATGCAGAATATGATCTCTGCGAACTACTGCTAAGCCAATTAATGGAAAACATACAGAAAATCAAGAAGGATAAGAAGAATTCCTTTAAGTATGGTACTCTTATTGTATGTCTATTCTTCTACTTCATGAATGAGCTACCTGGAACAAGTGGATGGGTATGGCAGAATGACAAACCTGTTGCAGTCCAGATAAGAGACTACTTGCATGGAATTGGGGATGCAAAAGTGAGAAATTCAGCTCTATGGGGATACTTCAAAAACTTTCAGAGCATGATGCAAGCAAGAGAGAGAATTCCCCAGTCTCTTGTTGAAAAATACAAAGACTCAGTGTGCTTTATGGTTGACACTGATCAGTGCCTAATGGAGGCAGTAGAGCCAAGGATTGTCTGGATCATGCCCATGGGGTATGAAGTGGATGAACAGATAGTGGAGCTGCATGTTCAACACATGCTGAGTCAGCCCAAAGATCCTAAGGTAGAAAGGTTTGGAACCTTTGAGGAGCTGAGTGTAAAAATACATGTAGAACTCAGGGAACCTGAGATTAAAAGAAAGGTAAGAAAAGAAGTAGAGCACATTGCTCAAGGCCTAGGTATCTCAAAGGAGGCACTTGATGCCAGCCGGGAAAAGAGGAGGAAGGCTGAGGAAGAAGAGAAAAGCAAAGAAAGTGCTCCGGTTGAAGCTCCCACCCGGACCAGATCATCAAAGAGACCTGCACCTCCCACAACCAAAAGTTCAAAACCGGAAGTTCAGGCATCCGGTAAGAGATCCAAGACAAAAGCCACAAGGGCTTATGGAAGCCAAAAGGATGAAGAGGAAACAGAATCAGATGAGGGAGTAAGAGAAGTAAAGAAATAGAAGAAGAAAGGATCCGGTAAGCCCTCCACAGGCCAAGACAAGGATGAAATGGCAGAGGTATCTGTTGAGAAGCCCACTCTGTCTCTAGAGAGCATAATCAAGTCGGTCACGGTTGATGGAAACCTTCAACCAATGACTGAATCCTATGATGACTTCAGTGAGGCTGACCAAAAGACTCTGCAGGAAGCCACAGTTAAATATCTGAACATATACAATAAGGCTTTCATTGAGATCATATCTCTCATTCCTAAAAGCCTAGAGAAGGAAATGGAAGTAAGAAAGAATAATGCTCATGCTAAAGATCTTGAGATCCGGGAGCAGATAGCTATTCAGCTATATCCTCAAATTGATCCCAAGACAATGAACATTATCTTCAAGGACTGCAAAGATGAGTTCAGAAGCAAAGCCAGGATGAATCAACTCATGCTTGGTGAGACTGACAAAGTGGCCCAAGAAACAGAAGAGATCCTCCGGAAGGCCTTCAAAAGGTTCAATCTTCCTGTTGTAGAGGATTTAGGTACAGAAACAACTGAGGACTTGGGACCCTCTGCTCCAGAAGAAGTGGCCCATGAACAAGCTAGCATCTCTCCTCCGGTTTCCCCTACAGTCTCCGGATCCAAAGAAGAAGAGCAATTACAGGAGAAGGAAGCAGTGGTGAAAGACAAAGAGGTTGACAGTTCTAAGACTGCAGAAGAAAAGAAACATCTGTCTCCGGCAAGAGACACTGCACAAACTGTTCAACAATTTTTGAGCAAAGAAACTCTAGAGATTGATGAACCGGAGCTTCTAAAAGGCCCATTTGATTTTGACTCTCTCTCTCCGGTACAAACAATGAAGATAGCTTCATTTGCAAATGCCAAGGCAAATGAAAAGCTCCTGAAGTCTCATATGGAAGACTATGAGTTGATAGAAGCTGCTTCCAGAGTACTTGTAAAAATCATGCCATCAATCCAGATAGATCCGACAGCCTCCTCTTCCGGTAATCTAAAAACCTTAGTCAGCAGTGTTGATACACATTTTGATTCTCTAGAAAAATCAGCTGAAGAAAAGGTCCGGAAGGAATTTTTGGATAAAAGATTTTCAGAAATATTAGAATTAATCTCTAAGGATAGGAAGATTGTAAGCATTGGAATAAAGAGCTTAGAGAATGCTCTTAAGGATGGCGGTGACATCTATAAATTTTGTATATCCTGGTCAAAGGCAACAGCAGCATTTGACAAGAAAATAAAAGAGGAACAGGATAAGCTACAAAGCTTATCTCAAAGTTTTGATCCTCTCTCTTCCTCTATAATAAATCAAGAATGTCAGACTATTGCAGTCTTGAATGAAATAAAGAATCTTGAGAAGGAAAGAAAGAACATCACTAACCGGATGGGAGAACTTAGAAGGATTATAATCCCTAAGTTGGAAACTATGCATGAGGCCATCAGTGATGCTCAGACCACCGCCCAAACAAAAGATCCGACAGATCTCAAGCGGGCAGAAGCGTTTGCATTTTTGTTAAGTGGTCACATTTCAATTTTGGATAGAATGAAGCAAAGTTGGGCTACAGAAATGATTCAATTGCAGACATCCTTTGCAGACATTCTTCAGTATATGTGAGTATGTAAATATGCGGCTATGTATAGAAAATTTTTGAAAATTTTGGTGTGCGGACCCCACCCTTTGCCATTGATGTCAAAGGGGGAGTGAGGAGCAGTGAAAAATGAGGAATCCAACTAAGGGGGAGTTCCGGAAATTGTATATAAAGATAGAGCATCAGCAAAGGGGGAGCATAGTGAAAACACTTAGTCATTTTTCACTAAGTGTTGCCATCAATGCCAAAGGGGGAGATTGTTGGCAAGAGACACTATATGGATTCATGGTTGTTGTCATTGATGGCAACAAAGGTCATCCCACATATCCGCAAGTCATAATGTGTCTCTACCGGAAGTCAGAATAAAGAATGTTGTGGTCCGGTGAAGAAGAACAGAGCATGTGGCAAGGTCCGACAGACTGGTCCGGATCTCTCAGAGGAAGTGTCTTGGTGCAGTGCGGATTTGGGGAAGTCAAGAGGACTACCTTGAGTGGTATATTCCAAGGATTTAGCCTCCGGTGATGGACAAGGAAAAAGATATGAATGGTTGAGTACCGGATTCCTGAGAGACAGTGAAAACAGAGGAAGAACTGACTGGCAGAGTATCAGACTGCTTTCCGGATGTGTTACTGTTGATGACAGAGGTTGTGAAGGCATGAATCATGTTTGGCCGACATGATTAATGATATCTACAAGTATATGCTTGATCCGCATTGCTTGGTGAGGAAGGATTCAGCCAACAGAATGAGAGCTTGTAAGAAACTAGACTGTTCCGGATGCCGACTAGAAAGGTGATGAAATTACTTGTGCGGATATATATAGAGGATGGATTTAGTTGTGAAGGGTGTGATGGTATGGAGATATATGCGAATAAGTCCAGATAAGAGCAGAGGTAGCAAAAAGGATCCGGTATGTGAAAGATAGCAGAATAAAGAACAGAGGAAAGATGAAGTGCAGCAGATCAGTGTACTGAGCCTAACCGGAACTGAACTCCAGCATATGCAGATGCTTCCAATCAGTTCAAGACTGTGATTCTCATCACTTTGTAGACAGTGTGTCTTCTTGTAGGCAGTGGGCCTCTTGTGAGCAGTGTGCTCGAGCAGTGAGCCCTAATTGGCAAGTGCCATTTTTGTAATTTCCTATTCTTCTAACAGAGAATAATTCTTGGGTTAATCACCCCGTGGTTTTCTCCCTTAACAGGGTTTCCACGTCAAAAATACTGTGTCATGTGTTTCTTATTTCATGGTTAATGTTTTTGTGTTTGATTTTATGCTGCATCAATTAAAAGGAAAGTTCAATAAGGGAAATAATTAGGATAACTGATTCACCCCCCCCCCTCTCAGTTATCAACAATATGTTTATAAATTACTAGGCTCTTCGAGCAGGGTCAAACATCCTTCAATTTGAAGGATACTGGGGAAGCTCAAGCTTCATGGTTGGGCAAAAAAAGTGCCTAAACCGTGTTCTTGTCCTTTGAATTAGCAGATGGCCGGTTGGTCGATGGCGGTCGAGGAATTTTTGTCAAATTTTATGATATTGTTCACCTTATACTTCTATTGTTTCAAAGAATTGTAAGGCTTGATGCCAATATTTGATACGTGTAATATTATTGATTTTTACATACTCTGTAATTGACTTCAAATGTATACATATGTATTGTAATCATGATTATACTTTAAACTTATGAATTTAAACAATGCTTGGACTCTTGGAAATATCTTAATATCTTTTCTTCTGAATGATGAATAGAAGTTAATTTACCTTACTTTAATTTACTTGTAGTAATTCTATGGTTTACTTTAGTTTTGTGTGTGAAAAATCAGTACTTTACATCTGTGAACACTAGCCCATTGAAGGGATGTGGTATAAGCGTAAGCAAATACCACTTCACCTTGTGTTTGGAATCACCCGGGGCCACAAGGCTATCCCAATGACTACATAGCTAGATTGAGGTACAACTTTCACTCTCACCCCTTTGATATACCCTGCCAGAACACATGGTTGAAGTCGTCCCTAGGGGTGATGAAATCCCCTAGCAGGCCTCCTAGATAAGGTTTGACAAATTGCAGTTGTTCATTAACCCTTAGAAATAAAATTTGTGATAAGAAGACAATGCAGGCACTTGTTCGTTTTAAGATCCCAAAGCCAAATGTGTAGGAATACACTTATTTGTTTTAGCCCGATTTCAATGATGTGATAGCAAACAAGATTGATTTTAAGCCCAAATCGAAGTGTGAAGGCAAGCAATGTTTAGAGATATGAGATGGATTGAATTCACCTAATTGATTTTTTTGTCCTTAAATCTGCTATGTATGTTGATGCCCCTGTTGTTCCAACTCCTTAGATGCCCCTGAAAGTCACCAAGATAAAAGAAAACTGAACTTGCAAGAAAAAAGGGGGATTAGGTAAAAAAGATGTGATCTATTAAAAATCTATGATAAATGACTTGATACAACAAAATAGACTGTATAGACAGAAAGTTTGGGAAATTCTGAGCAATTTTTTAAAAAAATCATTGAAATCTGATCAATTTTTCTCAAGATATGCTTGTTTGAAGTTTAGAAAGGAGCTAAACTTTTACTATGAAAAAAGATTTCTAAATTGACACATTCACCTAATAATTTCTTCACCATTACAAAGCTTGTCCTGTCATTTTTCCAATTCCTATAAAAACACAAAAATCTGACATGATATGCAAAAGTTATGGCAGTTTTAAAAAAGAAAACTATTTTAAGCTTAAAGAAAAAAACACTATTCACAGCCTAAAAACAGTGTTCACGGCCTGAGACACTGTTCATGACCGGAAGTACTATTCATCGTCAGAAAACACTGTTCATGGCCAGAAGTACTATTCACTGCCGAAAATATTGTTTATCGTCAGAAAGCATGTTCACTGCTGTAAACACTGTTCATCGCTGGAAGTACTGTTCACTACCGGAAGTACTGTTCATCATTGGAAAGCAATGTTCATCACCAGAAAGCACTGTTCACCACTAGAAACACTATTCATCACCCTACAAACATTTGTTCAAATTTGACCTACAACAAAAATGGTCAAATTATATGTTTTTTTTAACTCTTGGCCCTTCTGGATGCAACTGCGAGATCTGTTTTAGGCCTGGAGATCACTTGTAATAAATCATTTGCAAAACTTGACAAACAAGGGTTAGAAAAGATGTAAATTTTTACAACAAAAACCTTGCAAAAAATGTAAGATTTGATCAGGAGAAGTGGGTCCCACCAGCCATGCCAGAAATGTAACTAAAAAATTTGGACAAAATATAAAGATAAAAAAACATGCAATACCTTGATCCAAATCTTTCGAATAACTTAGATGCCTTGAAAGATTAATGCATGCATGATTGATTGCTTGAACGATTAGATGTTGATTGCTCAGATACGTAGCATAATGATAGGATGGAGATTAGATAGATGAAAGATGATGGATGCGAGGGCTAGAGGAATTTTGACAGAGTAACAGTACTTAAAAGCTCATCCATGCAAATGGCTTGGTTGTGGGTTAATTTATAGACAAAGGTGAGAGGATGGAGGGATAAAACTTCCATTTTGTGAGTGGTAGTGGAATTGGAAAGTTGATCGTGCAACAAGAGAGAAGAAATGGAAGGTGAATGAAGTTAACTTGAGAGATAATTTGAGTCATCTTCAAAGATGGAAATGGAAGGTGAGCTTAATAATTTAAATAATTTACTGGTGCGACACACCCTCTGACTCCACGCAAATGCTTTTGCCCGGAGCAATGAACCAGTGAGGCCACAACACAGGGTACCTCATCCCCTAGCAAGAACACTTCAAACTTGCGAGCTCATTGGCCCAGTGAAGGCGTAAAGCCTGTGAGCTTGTTGGCCCAGCGGGGGTTTGAACTCTGGTGGCCGCCGCCACTACAACTGAGCGACTTAACCACTGAACCACACCCTTATCGGCTTTATTTAGTGATAAATTAAAATAAAATAAAAGATTTATTTTATTTAATTAAAGAGGAAAGGGGATTAAATAAATAAATAAAATTTATTTATTTAATAATGTGAAGGGATGGGATAAATTAAATAAATGTTAGATTTGTTTAATTTATTAGAGGAAGTGCTAGGATGAAGAAGGGGTTATGAATAGAAAGGAAATAAATGAAATTAGTCAAATAAATAAGATTTATTTAACTAATTAGGTGGTGACATGGGTACCCAGGGCAAAACATGCTACAAGATGCCTAAATGATGTAATGTTGTGACAAAGTGTTGTAAGAGGACATTTTTGGGTGTCTACATTTTGCCCCTCTTTGAGATGATGTTCGAGATGTGAGATTTGTGTCAAGTAACATCATTTCAAAGAAGCTAAGGTACGGGTAGAGGAAAAGGGGTGGATGATAAAAAGATAGGATGAGGATAGAATGATAGGATGATGATGATGTAAAGATATGATGATGATGCCCCTTCAAGAGGATAGGTGGGTTAGAAGTGTTGGTGTAATTAAATATTTAATTACACTTTATTAAGCTGACTTAGAGCTAATTTTAGTCTTAGGTTATTCTTAAGTCATATTAGGGTTTTCTCTAACTTGCAAATATAAAAGAAAGTTCCCACATGTAATTCATGAATCCATTTCATTAATTCATCCTTATTGTGAAAATTATTCCTCTTTGCTTTTTTCTCTTGTGGAAGGTAAATCTTAGGTTTTGAAGGTGATCTTTGTGGCTTGAGTTAATTATCAACTTTAATAAGAACATGGGCAGGCTCTCGAAAATGAAATGGATTGGTCAAGGAAGAAAGATAAGGAAATGGATAGAAGAAATGAAGGATGTGTTATGTTGCAATAAAGGTGAGCAACCATGATGTTTGATATAGCACTAGACGTTATGCACCAGGGTATAAAGACCAAGGTGGTGATGTGTCTTGTGCCCCAGCATAATACTACCTTGTCTAGATACAAGATATGAATATTAGTTGGGAGTGATATCGAATGTGATACAAATGCAAGATAAAAAGATAACACACACAAGAAAGAAAGCAAGCATGCACAAATGATTCAAAAACAAATAAGGTATTGCCCCTGTCAAGATTTAAACCAATGATTAATTGTTGGTTGATTGATTGATTAATTGATGATGATAGTATCATCATTGCGGGGAATGATATATCCCTTGATCAACACAAAGATGTGGGAACGATATATCCCATTGATGATGATGATGATGATGGTGATGATGATGATGATGATGATTGATGTAGTTTACAACAAGGCTAGGATCAAGACTGTTGATGTGATTAGATAATTTGACAAGCTTGATTGACTTGATTGGTATGGATAAATGATGACTTGTATTTGGATTTATTGCTTGGATTGCTTTGATTTGATTGATTGGATTGGTTGAATGGGTGAGAAGAGTGATTTGATTGGATTGGATGAATGGGATGAATGAATGTGATGAAAGAAGGTGAGATGGATGAGGATGATAGGAATATGGAAGAAGTATTATCACATGTGCCTGAGTCTAGATACTTCCTTCCTATTCTAGACTGCCTACATACCCTATATCCATGAGATCAAGGCACTTAACGATAGAGATGATATGTAGTTCTTGCAATTTTTGATGATGATGGTGGGATGAGTGATGAGTGGATTGATATGATTAGATGCAGTGATGATTGGATTGGAAAAAGTGATTTTATGGATTGATTTTATTGCTTGTATTTTTGTTGGATATTTGTTTTTTTTGTTTTTGAAATGTTTTGATTTTTTGTATTTTGTATTTTTGGGAATATTTGATTTTTTTGGATTTTTGAAAATATTTTAGATGGCATTGGATGATAATTTGAGTAGCCTTTATGCTAGATACCAATGACAAGGGAAAAACCAAGTCTAGGTGCAATGAGGTAGGTGGGATGAATGACTCATGATAGATGAATGGATAAAAGGATATGCGATAGTAGATGGGATGGAAGACTCATGATAAATGGATGTGTAAGAGGATAGGCTATAGTTTATGCGATGGAAGACTCATGATATATGGATGGAGAAGGGGATAGGCGACAATGGATGTATGTATCATAAGGGAGATAGGATGTGATCTCCAAAGACTATGTCACATAGGAATAACATGCCCCATTCTTGGTGTAATCTTAGGATTTTACATGACAAATAGGATAATAAGATGAATTGGTTTGGATATAATGGAAAAATGGGTAATGACAAGAGGGTAATGATAGGATTTGGTTTGGAAAGGATGAGTTATATCAAGAGATGTCCAAAACATTTGTCAACATTGTTGCCCCCATAGCTTTATCAAGATCAAAAGAGGAAGGGTGGATGGATGAACTCAATATGATAGGTATATACAGGTGGATGTAATGGATAAGGATGATAGGATAGGATATGATAGGATGAATAATAATATATTAGATGAGACAATGTGCCCCCAAGTGTAAGTGACATAGAAGATCAACCTACACATGATGCCTGTTTACCAAGTTTTAATCATGGTACTTATCCAAGATGCCACCAAGGGTGGTTTTCACCATTGGACGAAGGGATTTCTCTTTACTTTTTTTGATTTTTTTTTTAATACTTGGATGGGATAGGTGGATATGGATGAAAGGGACTCAAGTGTCTAGTTCTATGAAAGTGATAGTCCCATTAGAGATGGATGTCATCGCAGGGACCATGTTAAGTGTGCTCATAGATGTTGGTAGGGGATTTCATGAAAGATGGATTAGGTAGATGGTGGATTATGATATGGATTATGTAGGAAAGGATAGTGGATTATGATGTGGATTATGTAGGGAAGATAGTGGATTATGGAAGGTTTTATGTAAAAGGATGGATGAAAGGCTTATGCAAAAGCATGGACCATAGGGATATGATGGGTGAGATATGTAGGATAAAAGTTGAAGGAAGGGGAGATGGAAGTATGTGGAAATGTTGTGGGATGGAATAGAATCATGACCAATGGTTGCACACACTGTGATAAACATTGACGCTTTTGATGGGAAGGTGGTGTAGAAAGCAATGGTGATATTTGCATAGGGGATGGGTGACAAAGTGTTTTAGGAACCCACATAGACTTAGTATTTTTATGATTTTTGTTTGACTTGTGGGATGAAGTAATTTGATATTTTAGAATGGAATGGGGTATTTGGATGGAAGATGATGGTTGGGATTTTTGAGATATGGATGCCTCATTTGACTTTCTTTCTTTGTGCTTAGGACCCAAACCATTTTATTTTTAGTATTTTCTTTTAGAGGCATGGACTTATATAGCTTTTTAGATGAATTTTTCTTTAATTCTTTGCTTTTGTATCCTAAGGCATGAGGACTCTTAGGATTTTTTTATTTATAGGTAGAGGCATCCAAATTTTTGCTTTGGAATTCCATGGACATGGTGGAATGAATGGAAGCTTCATGTTTAGACAATGTGTGCATTGGTTGGTCATGATTAGGATTTTTAGAGGATTTATGGATAAATGGATAATGGGATTGGATAATGGGGATATTAGGTGTTGGAAGTAGTGGAGGTAGATTCAATGGAGGGATGTTAGGAGTTGGAAGTAATGGAGGCAAAGTTGATGGTGGAAGGTGTACAGTCACATTCTTTTGACATTTGTAATATGATGGAGGTAGAATGGAAACATATATTTTAGGTATATGATATGCTTTATGATGAAAAGAGGTGGACTCAGGAGGCATGGAGGAAATACCAACATCTTTAGATTATTTACCTTGGGGTGTGTATCCATGGCCATATGAGCATGGAGAAGGGACTTTGACATGTATGGGCTCCAAAATTCCTTGTTCAAGAATGCCTAAGCCTTTACCTTGATAGTTCATTCTTTGGAGCATGCAATGGACAATGGGACTATGTTTGGTATGGACACTAGGCTTGAGTTCTTTATTTGATGAAGAAGGTGAAGTGATGGATAAAGTTTGTTGTGTTCCTAGGGAGGAACATTCATGAATGAGGGTGGTAAGACCAATAGGACATGATGGCTTTGAAATGGAGTCAATAGTGGATGATATGGAAGGATCATTAGGATCTTTATTATCATTATGTTCATTAAGATCTGAGTTATTGGTTTGACCTTCTATGTTCACTTGGGAGGCATGTATCTCATCATGACAAGTAGATATTGGTGGATTATGGATAGGGCTAGACAAAGGATGGATATATGTAGTTGGGGTATCTTGCTCATGGATAGGTATAGGATCAAGTTGCTCATGGATAGCTTCTTCATATGTAATATTGATCATTGAAAATATATAGGTTATGGATAGGTTGGATAAAAGTTATTTGATCTTGAGTAGGAGTAGGGCTTGATGTTTCCACATGTTTGGGAGTAGACTCTTGATATAACTCTTGTGGTTTCATTGAAGTGAAAGTGGGAGACTCTTGGCTAAGTTTGATAGGTTCTTGATATTCATCAATAAGATAATATGATGGACTTTTACTTGGGCTTATGATGGGAGGCTCTTGAATAGGGTCGATGGCTTGTGGGTCATCTTATTGATGGACTTTTACTTGGGCTTATGATGGGAGGCTCTTGAATAGGGTCGATGGCTTGTGGGTCACATGATGGGGTTTCAGGGCTAGGCATGTTAATAGAGGACTCATTGGGAGGCTCAAGAATGGGTGTTTGTTGACATGGAGATATTTTATTCCTTGTTAATAGCTATTGGATCACATCCTTCATGAGTGTATGGGTGGATGGACAATATAATGGATGGGTGATAAGGGTGGATGGTGTGGTAGGATTAGGATTAGGACTTGTGGAATCGATAATGGGATTAGAGGGTTTAGGATTTGGGCTAGATGGAAGGATAAGGGGATTAGATGGATTGGACATATTAGGATTTGGATTGGATGGGGGGATAATAAGGTTGGATGGATTAGGACTAGGAGTAGGATTATATGATGGTGTTAGGATAGGACTAGTTGACTCATGTGTTGGCATGTGATTGGATGGTTAAGGTGACTCATAGGATGTTTTGGCTAGGTTGGTATCTCCCTCATCAAAGGATATTAGGTCTTGCTGCAAAGGTGAACTTAAGGACACTTGATTTATGTACAAAGAGCCACTTAGACTTGTATATGTTTCTTGTGGAGGATAATGATCTATGTATGATATTGAGCTTGTATGTGCTTCTTGTAAGAACACTTTGTTGCCTTGTGGATGGATTTGATGTTGTGTTGTAATGTTAGAATGAGCAATAGGATGGTCTTGAGGTGGATATTGATAGGTTGATATGCATTGACATGATATGTAGATAGATTAGGTTGGCTTGATAGTGAAGGTGACACATAGGATTGTGGTTGAATGTGATGGAAATTGGGATGGTGTTGTGATGTGATTGATTGTTGTATTATTTGTTGTTGAATGTTTTGATGCTAGATTTGTTGAATGGGTTATTATTGTGGTGGATGGATTGCATAGGATAATGGTTGTTGAGATATAGATTGATAAGGATAATGATTGAGATTAGAAGAGGTGTGATAAGTTGATGAAGGATTGATATGACATGTGGATGGATGAGGTTGATATGATGATGTACATGAAACATAAGATTGATGTGGAATTTTTTGATGTGGTGATTGGATTTGATGTTGTTCTTGTTGGATTTGACAAGTGGCCATGAGGCATTGGGCTTCTACTATGAGTTGTTGCATTTGAGGTGATTGGCTTTATTGAAATTTTTAGATCATGTGATGGATATCTTGAATGGTTTGTTGGCTTAGAGATGATTGTCTTGCTTGAGTTTGGTGAAGTAGGTGAATGAGCTTGTGTGCTAGATCTTCTAATGTTGGCATGGTGTCATTTTTGGAAAAGGTTTGATTAGGATTACGATGATGATTTAGAATGATTAGTATGTGATTTCTTGAATGACTAGGATGATTTGGTTTGGAAAGATTGGATGATGTGGCAAATTGTTTATTGGTAGTTTGACTTGGGCAATATCAAACACAAAATTTCACATGTAAATGCATGAACACGCACACCAAACACAATGTTCAATTTTCCTTTCAAGATTAAATGTTATGATTAAGCAGACACTTGAAGACACATCAACAAGACATAATGATTAGTTAGGTGGGGTATGGCCAATTAGGTCTTATGATAGGTTACACAAGGTTGACTAGGGGTGTCCCCAATATACTCGAGGTATGAGGGGCTTGATTTTGTGAAATGAAAGAAAAATCCTGCCACACAGTCAGGAGAAAGGGGTAACCCACCCTTCACCTTCACTTCCCAAAGGTATAAAGTTCCTTGGGGCTTAGCCAAGAGTGACAATATTTCCACTTCCCCAAAGGGTGTCTTTCGATTCACACTGCATTGTTTATACTCCAGTGGAATGCAAGAGTTGAGGTCATCCCTTGGAGTGGTGTGTCTCCAAGCAGGCCCCCTAGGTAGGGTATGACAAAAGCAAAACAAGTGAGGTGTTTTTGATCTCCAAGATCACCTTGTGGTGCAAGGAGAGAGCATACACACATGCACGTGATTCATGCTCGTAGTTGTTAATTGACCCTTAGAAATGAAATGTGCGTAGGCAAACAATGGAAGTACTTGTTCTTTTTTGATCCCAAAGCCAAATGTGTAGGGAGACAGTTGTTCATTTTAGCCCAATTTTAATGATGTGATAGAAAACAAGAGTGATTTTAATAGCCCAAATCCAAGTGTGTGATCAAACAAGTTATTATTTTTAGGCCTTAAATTGAAGTGTGTTGACAAGCAATGATTAGAGATGAAATATGGAATGTGTGCACCTGATAAAATTACTTTCCAATCTGCTATGATGTGACTAATCCAAACATTGCTCTAGCTCCTTTGATTCACCTACAAGCCACAAAATTGAAAAGAAAACAAGTAAACTTGCATAGAAAACCATTATGTGAAAAAGATAAAGTCTAATAAAATATTATTAAGATGACCTAATATAGCTGAGTAGATTTCATAAACAGAAAGTTTAGAAGATTTCATGCACTTTTTAAAAACAAATTGTCAAAATTGGATCAATTTGTCTCAAGATATGCTCATTTGAAGTTTAAATGCAAATTTAACTTTGACCAAGAAAAAATCCTAAAAAATGACACATTCACCTAATAATTTATGCATCGTTGCAAAGTTTGTCAAGATAACTTTCCGACGAGTCCTCATTTGTGCAATTTCAACCTGTTTTGACCAAGTTATGACAAAAAGAAAAAAATGCTCCTGTTGGGCTTGAAAAATGAACTAGGGCAGGTTGATTGTTAAGGGTTTAACCACTAGTGGTTAAGTCTCTGGTGGTCACATGTTTTACAAGGCTGACTGTGGTGGTTATTATCTATGCTAGTAGTTTAAGTTGACTATTTGGAGCTAGCAGGGCCTAGCAAAGCCCATGCTTATCCATATGACCATGGGCGAGCTAAGGCCAAAAGAAAAAGGCCGAGAGAATAGGGTGGGTTGGCGGTTTAGATATAGGTCAAGGTTTAGGTTAGGTTGTGGTTTAAGGTCTACGCTAGAGGTTTACAGTTGGACACTGTAGGTTTAAAGTTTACATCTGACAGATTAAGGGATTAGGACGATGACCAACTATTTAAGGATGTCGACCATAGTGGCTGTGAATTTTGATCAGTGAATGAAAGGCTTATGCAAGAGAGTCAATGGCATTTGAAGTGAGGTCAAGACCCAATAAGATGTCGGTCAACAGTCAAGGGATTGGGATGGAGACCAAGCGATGGTGGCGACTATGACTTTCAGATGGCAACAACAACACGAGTGATGGATGGATTTCAAACGCTAAGACCAAAGATTCTAAAATGTCAAAAAGGGTTTTAAGCCGGAAGAGTGCTAGGAGAAGTCTGTGGGCAACAAGGAGGTACAAGGTGTCGACTGAACTAAAAGTGGCGACTGAGTGAAATTCAGGTACCAACAAAGTGAAATTCACGTAGAGACCAACAACCAAGGCAGAGGTCAGCAAAATTAGGGTTTGGCTAGGGATTTCACAAAGGAAAGCAAGGGTTTGAAGGGTGTTAAGAAATGAGATGTTGACCTTGACAGAGAGGTGCTAACTTCTACAAAGAGAATAGAGACAGTGGCCTTAGGGTTTCAACCACACCATGACTTGTAACCAAAACACTCAAACACATAGCCAAAACATCACCAAGCCTGTGATGTAAGATTACAACCTATGAACAAAGAACACAGAGGTAGGTGAGATACATCCGTATGGTATGAATCTGTACTGTATGCGCCAAAAATTAAAAAAAATCAAAATTTTACAAAAAAAATTCCTATGAGCAAACCCTATGAAGTTTATAGTCAAAATTCATGGAAATGGCCTCCCAGATGCGATGGTGAAGTTATTTTTAGCTCAGAAGATCACCTACAATAAATCCCTCACAAAACTTGATAAACTAGGGTTAGAAGCATGCAAATTTTTCTAACAAAAACCTGCAAACACTATGATTGGATCCTTGGAGCATGTTCACGTCAGGTTCACCAAAATGTATATGAAAATTTTGGACAAAATGAAAAGATAAAATAATACAAATGCAATTACCTTGATCCAAATTCTCAATACCTCAAATAGATACAAAAGATAGATGCATGCAAGATGAATTGATTGATTGGGTTTGAAATGTATGTTGGTTTCTCAATTCTACAACATAACACTAAGATGAACATGATAAATGGAGGATGATAGATGGATAGACAATGGATAAAAGATTATGGAGAGATTTCGATGGCATGTAGATACTTGAAATGTGGATCCTCAAATGGCTTGTGAGAGGGTTGATTTATAGGGAAGGCTAACTAGGGTTTCCCTCTACAAGATAAGAGGGAATTTTCAATTTGAGGATATGATGAGGTGTAAAATCAAATAAAATTGCGCAATTTATTTGATTTATTGAGATAAGAAAGGGGGCTTTTTCCCTTAAGTGAGGGGTTGTGACATGTGTAGGATAAATTTAATTTAAATAATGTTTTATTTAAATTAGTTGCGCATGTGAAGAGTTGTGAGGGAATAATTCAAATAAATTAGTTGGGAAATGATGTGGAAAGATAATGAAATGATAAATTTATTAAATAATGATAAAGCATTATCTAATAAAGGATAGGGATGATGTGGAAAGATAATTAAATAATGTAAAATCATTATTTAATTATAGATGAAGATGGAAAAGGATAATTAAATAAATAAAAATTTATTTAATTATAGGAAAAATGGATAAATGACTAATTAAACAATTAAAAATAATTATTTAATTAGAGAGGATAAATGGATATGAATAATTAAATAAATAAAAATTTATTTAATTATAGAAGAAGGGATTATGGGATAGAAAGGGGATAAACGAAATTAGTCAAATAAATAAGATTTATTTAATTAATTAGGTGATGACATGGGTACCTAGGGCAAAACATGCTACAAGATGTCTAGATGATGTAATGTTGTGACAAGGTGTTGCAAGAGATGGACATTTTTGGGTGTCTACAGTCATCATCAATCTCAATAATATTATGTTCCACCATAATATTGTCTCTATGCTTAAGAAGAGGATCAGTGAAGATTTGTAGATTTTGATTTGAAGGAGCCACCGACTTATTTTCATTGTCATTCAGATCAATAACTTCTATCATATTAGAATCGATGAGGTCTTGAATTTCATGTTTAAGATGCATACATTTTTTGGTATCATGTCCTAAAGAACGGTGATAGTGAAAATAAGCATTAGCATTGAATTAAGGTCCTTGTGGCTTACTACTGTTGAAAGGACAAGCAAGAGGAAGCTTCAAAAGTTTGTTGTTCACTGCTTGAGTCATTACCAAATGGAGAGAATCTAATAATGGAGTAAATTTCCTTGATTCCTATTTGAATTGAAATGGTACCCGAGGAGGCTTTGAAATAGAAAACACTTGTGAGTAAAAATTATTCGAATGTTGTCTATTAATCTTGATGAAATTCATGTTATTCTTCATGAATTTATTTTGAGATGAACTAGTTATAGGTTGACCAACAGGAACCAATGAGGTATGATTCTCATACTGACTAGTCAAAAGTTGGTAATCACAAAGAGATGTGCATAAGTGTTGAAAATAACTATACTTCATCAACAATATCTTATCATGTATATTATGTTGTAGATTTGTAATGAATACCTTCTGAAGATCCTCATCTTTAATCGGATATTGTATTTACAAGATGAGACCTTGATATTGACTAATGAACTCTGTCAATTTCTCTTTCGAGCCTTGTTTACAATGAATGAAATCAATCAAGGAGACAATAGGTCCAATGCTTTCTCGGAAGTGTTGTAAGAATTGATCAACTAGCTACGAGAAGGAATTTATTGAATTAGGAGGTAAAGAGCAAAACCATTCCAAAGCAGTATCTTTGAGAGATCAAGGAAAGATTTTTCCTAAGAATTCCTCATTAAAGAAGAAATCACTACACATCGCTATGAATGCTGCCACATGAGTATTAGGATCACCTTTACCACCATACTTTTCAAAGATAGGGGTCTTGAATTTGTCAGGCATTGGAGTTATTAGAATTGCATAAGACAAAGGACTACGAGCATGATATGTTGGTAAAGTAGGTTGAGAAGAAGAATTAGTCAAGTTTGTTACTTTTTGTTGTAAGGAAGACATACTCTGAAAAAAATGATTTAGGAGGGTATCATTGGATGTAGAGGTAGTTTATGGATTTGAGATAGGTGCATTAGATGCTACAGTCATGAAATTGAGAGGTGGTTGGTAATAAGTGGAGGTGATGGGTGGTTGAGAATAGGTATGCATTGGTATGGATATATGAGGTGCAAAGTTTTGATAATTAAATCCCAATGGCTTTGTACTTTCTAGTAGATTTTCCCATGGTAGTGGTAGCATTACTACAAGCATGTGGATTGGTGGTGAGAATTGATGATGTAGAAGTGGATATTCCAATAGTTGGTATGGGTGCCGAGACTGGTGAGCTTATATACCTCGGTGGTGACACATTTTCAATGTTATTCACGCGGCTAGTCGTATGGATAATGTTATGATCCACTATGTGGGCTAATCCACTGAGCATGTCAACACCTTCTTGTCCTTCTTGTAAAAATCCTCTTATACCTTCAACAATAGGTACCACTTCTTGAGCTAGATGTGCTTGTTCTACAATTTGTTGAAATTCAACTAGTTGTTTGTCCACTTTCTTAAGATTTTCATCAGGCACATGTATATCTTTGTTACCCATTTCTTCAAAAGGAGGAATTATTTGTTCTTCCAAGTTATCATTTAAGATGTCATGCAGATGTGTTGATTCACCCTTTGTAAAGTGGTTGTATAATGGATTTTCTGATGTTTGCACATCATTGCTATCAATAGCATTAGAACCCATTAATCTACAACTTTTCCTTACAAAGATGTTTCTAGTAGGGTAGCAGGTTATACACCTCATGTAAAGTCCAATAACACTCAATGCACTAACCACTAGTATAATCAACAAGATTAAGGTAGTTATGTTTGTTGAAATACACAATGTGTAATTGCAAAATTTGAAATCTAAATGCAAGAACATACCATGAAGTAACACTACAACTCAAAATCAGATTTGAATGAGTGTTTAAAGGAGTAGCAAAATCTAAAATAAGATTTTGGCTACTAACCCTAGCTTTTAAAAGAACTAGGTTAAATGAAAAATGCAAGTTTTTAACAAAACCCTTACAAATGACATGGAAATGAAAGATGTGATATCATGAAGTGATTAATTGCTATAAGTTGTTTCAGATCTTATGTGAAAATTAGAAAATTAAATGTTTCCAATGATATGCAATGAAATAATGCCAGACTATGCCTTTATGCAAGCCTATAATGCTTGTTTTTTTCACATTTATGCAAGATTTTCCAATGTAGAATGATAGATATGATATGAATTAATGCAAAGACTTATTTCAAAACTCAACAAGATGCAAATATTCGCTACTACGGGTTCACCAAAATGTTTAATTAGTAAAAATAGGAGAGAGATGAATGCAAGAATGTAAGTACACTAGGTCAAACCCTCCTTTCACTACAACTTTCAAGGACAAAACTGAGCCAAGTCACTACAAGATGGAAGAGGAATTAGCTACTGATTTTGTGCTCTTGTTTGTCAAGGAAAGATGAGACTCAACCAATTCTTTTATCAAAAACTAGGCTAAGCATGAGTAAAACCCTAGTTATGAGATAATCATCTTGAAACAGACAAACGACAAAAGAAATCTAGAAACAAAAATTATAGAGATGATTAGTAAGATGTCAGAACCTGTCTCTTAAAAGTTGAGGTGTCAGAGGACAAATTCAGTAACTGCCCAAGTCCAGAAGTAAGAATCTACCAGAGGTCAAAACTAAGAATATTCTATAAATGATGCTTAGAAACCAAATCCAAAAATTGGAAGCTCTATAGACTAGGGTGCCAACCGCCCAAGTCTTTTTAGAGAGATATTTTAGAACAGTTTTTAGATCCTGAGAATTCAATTCCTGTACTACCTTCCTATAGCTCCACTTTTCCCAAAACATGTACCTGTAACTTACACAAAAGATGACAAGAGAGGGGTTTGGGGGTTGTGGTGTTTAGGGACTTGCCTCAGTCAAATCTTGGGTTAGAATTCAAGCTTTCCCAACACCATTGTTAGACATAGAGTGTGCCCTTGTAAGGTAGAGGTTAAGGATAATCCAAATGATGAAATGATTCAAATATCAATGATGTCACCTCAGAGGTGAAGTCCTTAGGAGGATGAAGCTTTTCAACTCATAAGGAGATGGATGATGATGTCAAATCTGCAACAAATATATAAATACAAATACAAATCTACAAAAATAACATAATGAATACCTTGAATGCTCTTTGCTCCAATTCACATGGGTGTTGGGCTCCTTTTTTCAGGATGCTCAATTAGAATGTATAATGAAGCAAATAGGACCTAGGAGCTAAACTAGGACGTAAAAAGGCATGTGTCCACTTTTTACTCCATAACACAATCAAAGGCCAACGTTACCATTCCATTAAAAATACTCTAGCTAAGGATTATTTTGAAGATACTTAATGGCATAACCTACAAAAATGATTAGTATATGTTGATTGGCTCTGATACCATGTTAGAAATTAGGATCTTAGGATACTAACCATTATAAATAAAATATAAAATAAATAAAATGGCAATTATAGAAGCATAGATTAAACACATTACACAACATATACATGGGGAAAACATTCCAAGTAAAAACTCCATAAGGCATCATTTTATTATAAAACACTTACAAACTTATCTATAAAATTATAGACAAAATTTAAGGATACATTTCTTTCTCACTTCCACATGGCCAATAATACCCCATGTGCATAGTGATAGAATTCACTATAAATCTACAAATTCACTTATCTCTCAATGAGAGAGAACCTCCTTAAATATAGGATAAGGGGTGGCAAAATACCTGAAGGAGTATTAGTCACACCTATTCAAAACGACCATTTGTAAATAATTAATAATATAATAGTTATTAAATTATTAATTAGTAAATGGTTATGCTTTATAAAGTATATAATAAACATAAGGTTTTATAACCTTATATTAAAACAATATATAAATTTTATAAGGGTATGACCCCTAATATCATTATGTTCTAACACATATGGTCCTAAAACAATGGTTAGTTAATGAATAAACAATATCAAAAAAATAGTAGCTCTTGGCATAGGTCTTTGTCCACTCTTCACATTCCTCCTTACTAGACCAATTTTCCTCAATAATAGTCTTTAACTTGTTCACTATGTCAATATACCTAGCAGCTATTACAAATTTAACTTCTTTTATGAAGTTCTCTATCCTTGTCTAGAACATCAGGCTTTTGTCTAGTGAGTGGCTAAGGAAAATAGGATCCACCTTTTCATTTTTTGTATTAGATCCACAAAAATAGAAACAAGGCCATTAAATTCTTATTTACATTCCCACAACATCCTTCTCTCTCCTTATTGATTATTAATGGCTAGAATGTCAAAATAAAAAAGACTTTGGAGCTCATTTAACTTCTCCTTTATAATAATATTTATCTTGCTCATGAAAGGTGAGACATCATATGATAACTCAATGACTTTATATGTCTAGAACTTTGTTTGAGCTCCCTAGTTCATATTTAGCATTCCTATAAATGGACTTCATGGGAACAACTCTTGGAAGCCATGTCAAATTTATTCTGCTCAACTTGGTGTCAACATCCTAAATTTGGAGGATGGTTTGAATCCTTCTTGACCTACCATGTGTTCTAATCCAAGATCTACCTTTAGATGTTAGACTGCACCAAGTAACTTAGCTTTGATACCAATTGTAGAACACACAAATATACTTAGAGGGGGGTGAATCGGTCTATTACCATTTTAACTTCAAACTAATAATCAATTACCATCAAAGTATTAACAAGATCAATGCAATTATCATGCAAACAATGAACACATTCACACATGAGACAAACACCAGATTTATGTGGAAAACCCTAGAAGGGAAAAACCATCTTGAGAAAGATGCTTGGATCTACTACCTAAATCCAACCTCATAAAAAGAAATGGGCATACAATGATTTTTGTAGGCACCAACCACAGGAGACACCAATACCCTAATTAAAAACAAGATTTATAGGCACCAAACTAAAGGAGACTACAATCCCCCAAACTGAGCACCAACCCAAATAAAGAGAGGCATCAACCTCACAAGGATCAAGTGGCACCAACCTCTAAAACCACTAAAATAGTTATAAAAGGAATGATAAACATACACTTTTAGTAATAATCTCTACACAATATCAGAATGAGCATGCTTAATTCTTCCTTGGCATTTTGATTGATTTGGATGCATAATATGTTGTACATTACAAACATCAGCTCTACCCTAAATGATAAACTATGAAGTGCTCAAATAGAGTCACAATCCGTTCGCAATCACTCACTATCACAGTTAACTTTTGTAATCACCTACTCGCAAAAATGAGATCATCTTCTTTAAATATCAATCTATACATTTAGATACAATCCTCATGTTAGCCTAGATTCCTTAAAACAATTGTTAACTCAATCCAAAGTCAGAAAAAAAATACAAATTATTAAGGATTGCACAAAATGAACTAGTATTAAGGATTGCACAAAATTATTACTAAGTTAATTGCTTAAAGATTAAAATTTTAGATGGGCTAATCATTTATTCATATGTTTAATGCTAAACAAAAAATCAAAGTGCTTCATACAAAATATGACCATATCATTTATACCTTTTTAATCAAAATTTTTTGGCAAGTTATACCCACTAAATAAAGAAATAAAAATTGAAAATAAAACCTTGTGAAATTAATATAATTATGGACTACATGTTAGAAATATTATGCCCAAATAAATACATAATTACAAAAGAGCAATGTGAACTCTATGTGAACTCTAATAAAGTTAGATATAAACATTTCTAAATTTTTACTATGTATTAATTTTTATCATCAAAGTTACAGATCACACTCCATGATCCATCATCAAGATGAAGAGAGATAAAGAAGAGAAATAAAAATGGCAAATAATATACCACAACTAACCTAAATAGAGGAAGGAAGTAAGAAAACATGAGAACTAAAAGACCAAAGAGAGTTCAAAGAAAATAAGAAAAAAATAAAAATAGAAATCTAAAATATCCAAGAGAGGAACAAATAGAGAGAGGATACCACACATAAATAAGAGAAATAAATAAGGATCAAACATAACAATAAATATAAATATATACATACCTATGTATGTATATACCTATACTTACATATATGCATACAAGCATAGAAATAAATACATATCTATATGTATGTACATATATTATCATAAATGCATAAATACACACTAACCTGCATAAATGTATATAAGTATATATACTTATTTACAACATGAATATATATATATGCAAACAAATATTTATAGAAGTAAGTTTATATGTACCATTATATCTACAAATGTGTACAAAAATAAACAAGTACAAACAAAAATAACCCTAAATATAAATAAGAATATATACAAACCTATATATATATATATGAATATAAATGCATATATAACTAAAAGAGTATACAACAATAAATACATGAAAATATGAATATAAATGTATAAGTATATATTACTATATATGATTATATGAAAACAAATATGAATATAAATATAGAAATATATGTGAACATAAAAATATATAAATGAACATATGAAGATAAGGTAATAAGGACTAGTATCTTACTACAATTTCTCTCTACTCAGCCTCTGTGAACTCTTTCTATTGTGTTAGAGACTTTAAGTTGTCATCTAGGGTTTTGGGTGCCCATGGCTATGCCTAGAGAAAGTCCAAAGGGCCTCCTTTCCTTCTCATTCAAGGATGTTGTTCAAACCTCTAGGCCCATGACCTCTAATCATGAAAATGTCAATTTTTTGTTGTAGGCCACAAGTGGTATTAAATTGGATCAAAGGAGTGATAAGTGCCCTTAATCTAACGGTTGTTTATCGAATAGTGATGATCAACCTATTTTGGTCATTAATCTAGATTTAATTGTAGATGATGTGTTGTATTTTTTTAATCATGTTAATTTATAAATTTATGGGTATCAACATCTCTTTACCATTCTTGGAGAACTAGGCCCATCAAACTTGGCAGTTAGAGGAGGACATGGAGGTTATTTTAGCTATGAATGGATATTTTTTGTAGTTTTATCTAGAATGGAAGATTGGAATATAGCCTTCAAATGAGGCCTCTAACTTTGTAATCAAGTAGGTTTATTTATAAAATCCTAGAATGTGGGATTTGATCTTATGGAAGAATTACCCTCTTAGATCACTATTTGGGTTCATCATTTTTGGTTCCCCATTGAGTTATGGAGATCTAAAATTCTACAATCCATTACCATGGTACTTGGGAAACCCATGGGATCCTTGCATATCACTTTGAAAAGGAAGGTAACTACTTATGCTCACATTTGTGTTGAAATTGACCTCAAAAAACCTCTCCCTGATTCTCTTGAGATCAAGTTGTGTAAAATGCAGTCAATCCAACAAATAGATTATGAATCCCTTCCTTTTCATTGTCATTTTTTCCATGTTTATGTTCATTTGCAAATAAATTTCCCACAAAGAGTTGCAACTCCTTCCCATCTACCTCTAAATAAATCTATAGTAAAATCATCATCTCATGTAATAAGATTGGATCTAAATGGATTTGTTCATATGAAGACCCATAATAGAGGAAGGTTTTTGAATCACCTAAGAGGGGATTCTACAAGAGTAAAATCCAATTATAGGATTGAGATACTAGAAATTTTTTAGGAACTAAACCCATCCATGGTTTAGAAACCCCTAGTGATCCCAAGAGTGGCCTAGGTGATTCTCTTATTTCTTCCCACCTCATAGAAATTCATGATAATTCTATTTTGTAGAGGGCCAAAATAAAATTATCCTTTATTCTCCTATCCATTTTGAGGAATGTGCCTTACTCCATGAAGCTGAGAAGATGGATACTCACATAACTTTTACATCTTCTATAAACACAATTGATCTTATAAAGGACACTTCTAGTTTTGCCTTGCCAAAGGGATATATGGCTCATGGCTCAATGGAGGATTCTAAGAATAAAACTCCTCTTCCTTTAGGCCTTTAGAAAAATAATCTTAAAAAAGTGCCTGGGATAAAAACTCTAAGACTAGGAGAAAGGGAGATTAGGAAAAGGTGAAGATAATTAGGTAATGTCTAGTGGAATCAGGTGTCATTCATACACTTGAATATCGCTTCTCCACTCCCCATAAATGATTGTTATTTCATGGAACACTAGGGGTTTGATTTTAAAATATATCTAGGATCTAATTTGTGAGCATAATCCTGACATCATTTTTCTTTAAGAAACAAACTCTGTATAAAGGATATGACCTCCATATCTTCTAAACTTTGGAAAAGTTACCAGTTCTAATGCAGTAGTGCCCAAGGGTTCTCAAGTGTATTGGTATGCTTATGGGATCTACACCACCTAATTCCTTTCATTTGGATAACTAACAAGCATTCTATCTCCTAGTTTGGATCTTGTTTTGAATCTAGTAGGTCCATTCTCCTTATAAGTGTCTATGCACCTACAAATTTTTAAGATAAAAATCTCCTCTGGTCTCATATTAGATTCGTTCAATCTTTATTTTCTTCTTCTCCTTGGATCATGGCTAGAGACTTTAATTCCATTCTTATCCTTGATGAAAAGTTAGGAGGCTCTAATTGTAATATACCAAATGGAATATTTTGCCAAATTAATTAAAATAAAAAATCCATAGAAAATTCTAATGCAAATTATTATGCTCAAACCCTTATGAATTTACTGTCATACTTTATCTAAAATACCCACAAAAATCCAACAATTTCTTCATTATTTTAGCACCCAAATTTGACATAATTTTGTTTAGAAATAACTGGAACTTCTTCTATTGATAAGAACTGATATAAAACATTAAATATGTTGTTACAAAATAAAAACCAACAGCAAGAACAACATCAAATAAATATGATCATAATGTCTTCAGAAACTCCACAAAATCCTGAAACTACACAACACTAGCAACCAAACTTTGCCCCAAACTAAAATACAAAATCACCAACTCCTAGAGTTGATCTGAATAAATAATTAAAAAGAATAGAAATAGGTTGATCTACAATATCAAAATAAACTACAACACACCACACCAAAACAACCACAACTTTTCACACAAACTTCACCTACAACCTGCAACAATACAACACAAAAGGAAACACTGAATCTATCTGTAAATCTTGTAACTCCAATGTAAATCCTGAGTGAAATTGCCTCCAAGAAACCAATGGATTTTCATCCACTACTTCCAACTCCAATATGTTTTCATCCACTGAAGAAATGCAAAGCATAAAGCTTATATAGAAAATTGTGATGTAAGAAATGATCAGATGAAACCCCAAATGTTCATAACTTGCATATTTATACCATTCCTAACTAATTTGGGTGCCCAAATTCCCAACGTCCCTTGGAAGGAAATTTATAGTAATATTAAATGTTGCCTTTTCCACTTCCATAGTTATCGGCCAAAAATAACCAATAACTCCACTATGACAACTTGTCATAAAATCTACCATTTCTGTCATAAAATCTTGCCAATTTAATTTTGGGAGTTATTTTGGCATATTCCAAAGACAAATACCTTATTTGGAGCCAATTTAATTTAAATTTAATATTTAAATGTCCCAATAATTCTTAAAAATTATTAAATTCCATCAAGGACATAAATAAATATTAAATTATTATTTCCCTTATTAATTTACCTTAGCCCAGGAAATATTTGGAATGGGATAATATGTCCTCCAACATACATTAATTAAAAGGGGACATGACACTGATCAATTATATTCTTCTTCCTATTTGTTACGAGAGAGTGTGTCTTTCCTCAATATTATTAATATTAAGCCTAGATCTAGCCTCTTTACTTTGAATAATAGAACATGTGGGAAGGAGTCTATTTTAGAGTTTCTTGATACATGTTTAGTTTCTAGATGTTGGTTTGGTGATTCTCTAGTTTAATCTTCAAATATCCTTCATTGAAATGGTTTAGATTATTGACCTATCAATGTTTTGTCCTCCCTTTTCTCCCATGTGAAAAATCCTCCTTTCAAGTTTCAACTGATGTGGCTCAAAGATTAGAGAATTTATGAATGCATTAATACCTAGTGGCTAGAAGGGAATCTTATTAATGGTATGGCTTTGTATTCCTTTTAAAATTACATCAATTTGTGAATTTCAAGCTCAAGCAATCAAATAGATCACATTTTGGTAGCATTTGTAGACAAAAGAAATAGGTACAAGAGGAGCTAGATAACATCACTTTTAAATTAAGGATGAGGGTATGACCAGACATTATCTTCTTAGGGAATCCTCCCTCACTAAGGAATTGAATAAATATCTCTTATGGTAGGAGATCTTCTAGAAGCATAAATCAAGAATTTATTGGTTATACGAAGGGTATAGGAATACATCATTTTTCCATAACTCAATCAAGACAATTGAAATTAGAACTATCTTTCTTCTCTTTTCTCTACTTAGGGAAAGATTCTATCCTCATTCCACGATATAAGTGGGGAAGTAGTTTAGAACTTCTCTTCCCTCTTCCATGAGAGTGGCCCTTTAGCCATAGAGAAAGAACATGTTATTTTGGAGTGTATTCCCTCCTCTTGTCTCCACAAATAAGAACATCATCCTTATGAGACCCAATGCTCTTAAGGAGCATGAACTTGTGGTGTTTTAGATGAAGAAAGGGAAAGACCCTAGATTAGATGGATTTCCCATCGAGTTCTTTTAGGAATTTTGGGATATCCTAAATGATGATCTATTAGAGGTTGTTCAAGAGTCTCATGCAAATAAGAGGAAGCTTAAAGAACTCAATGCCACCATTTTGTCCTTGATTCATAAAAAAGAGGATATTAATTTTTTGGATCAGTTCCACCCTATAGCTCTCTACAACATCATCTATAAAACTATTATATAGCTTATTATTAAATGCTTGAAGTAGGTTATGACCTCCCTCATCTCTTCTAAGTAGGGTGTGTTTGTAAAGAAGTGTCAAATTCTTGATGGTATTGTTATATCCACTGAGGCCATCCACTGTATGTCCCACTCAAAGAAGAAGGCTATATTTATCAAGATAGATATATCAAGGATTATGATAGGGTAAAATGGTATTCCTTCAAGAACACTCTTACATCCTTTAGTTTTTTCTTAGAATGGATTGAATGTGTGATGAGTTGTGTGGGTTCTCCTCCTTATATATGTTAATTAATGGTATTCCTTCCCCCTTATTCTCTACCTCTAGGGTGCTTTGTCAAGGTGATCCCATCTCTCCTTACCTCTCCATCCTTATGCTTGAAGGCCTAGGTAGAATTTTACATTAATAGAAAACTACTAAATGCATTCACAGTTGGTCCATTGCTCAGGTTGCAAACTCTCAAACTCACCTTCAATTCATTGATAATACAACTTTAATGAAAGTTTCTAAGATTTAGGAAGTGGTTAATTTCAAGAAAGCTCTGAACATCTCTTTGGCTACCTCAAGCTAATAGATTATTGAGGATAAGTCCGGCATCTTCTTCTTTAATAATCTCCACATTATCTAGCAAAGAACATCTCATCTTCTTCATTTCAACATAGGATAGCTTCTATTTCAATATCTAGGGGTTCATTTATTTGTTTCTAATCCAAAAAAGGATTGGAGGAGGAAGATCATTGACAAATTTAGAATGAAAGTCATTAGACATTTAATTTCTTGTCTTTTGTAGGTTTCTTGACTCTACTAATTTTTTTTTGCAAGCTCTAACCATCTACAAATTCCTTGTCTTATCTACCCCCAAGAGCATCCTAAACAATTTTGATACCCTTTCTAGGAAATTCTTATGGGTGGGAAATGTAGACTCCCACAAATGTCTTATTAGTTGGGATTAAGTTTGTAAGACTCAACAGAGTAGTGGCCTAGGTCTTAGGCATGTAACTCCCAATATCCAAGCCTTAGCTACCATTTCTAACAAATGTTAGGATTAAGGTTCCATCAACCTTGTAAAAGCTATGTAATTAATTACTCCTAATGTTGTTTGTAAATTTCCATAAGGGAAGATGTATTCACCAAGAAATGGTCTTATTTCAGCTGCATTTTGGATCCCAAAACCTAACGGGGGTGTGGGGGGGCTTCCCCCCCACTTGTGTTGCTAGGGGGTCTAGGGGGTGGTGATAGATTTAGGAGCCCCCTTGGTGGGGGTGTGGGGGAAGCACCCTTGAAGAGAAATTTTTAGAAAATTGCCTTGTAAAATGTTGTAATTTCGAAGTCAATCTGGATTGTTCATCATTAGGTTGTAGATCTAATTATAGAAGTTATGTTAGGGGTTTTTTGCCCTAGAAGAAAACTCTTTTAATGAGGGCATTGTTTTATGGCTATGTTTTTATAGAGAGTTGAGACTAGGAAAATAGGTGCTACTGGATTGAAGTCTGAAGAGAAGGTTGTTAATGATGTATTGTAAAATTTATTGAAGTTAATACAAACTAGTGCATCTCTTCTTGTGTGGATTTTTCCCAAAATGGTTTCTCCACATAAACATTGTGTTATGTGTTCAGTTTTTTTGGTCCATTATTTCTTTGGATTGCTGATTTGATTTCTTATAATTTCCATTTTTTTCTACACTAGATTAATAGTTATAACAGTTTAAATTAGTTTTACATTCTATAGTTGTTCACCTTCAATTCTAACATTTGGTATTAGAACCTGGCCAATGTTGTAGTGGGAGTTTTGGTTGACACTTATTTTGTAGATTTGTGTAGAAGCCATGGTTGCATCCTCATCCCAATTGGACATCAAAAATTCAATGGAATAGGTTGACCATGGAATTTTAAAATGGAAGATCTACTTGAAGAAAGAGATCAATGGTTGACAGTGACAAAAGAAAAGAAACCTGATGCAATCAGTCAAGATGAGTGGGACAAGATGGACAAAAAGACATGAGGTACAATCCAGTTGTGTCTTCTAGATTTTGGCCTACTAAATGTCTCTGAAAAAAATTGCAATTGCATTATGGAATTGGTTGGGTGAGATCTACCAATCCAAAATTCTAGTAAACAAACATTATCTGAAAAGAAATTTATTTTCACTTAAAATGAAGGAGGGTGATTCGATGACAGAGCATTTGAATACATTTAATTTAATTTTGAGTCATTTGGCTTTTGTTGATGTTAAGATAGATGAAGAAGATAAATGTTACTTTGTTATTTGCCTGAGTCATGGGAAAATTTTATCCTTGCTATTATTGCTCTCAAAGATCCAAAACTGGATGCTCTTGTTGCAACTCTGTTGTCATAGGAAATGAGAAAGAAGGCTATGGATAGTTCAAAGGATGCACTCCATGTCAGGGGAAGGTCTAGGGAAAGAAGACAAAAGGGAGATTAGAAGGGACCCAAAGATAGTTTTAAGGGTAGATCTAAGATTCCCAGGCAAAAGAATAGAGTGAATTGTTGGAACTGTGGAAAAAAGAGGACATGTGAAGAAGGAATTCTAGAATAAAAAGAAGTAGATTGATTCCTCCAAAGAGAAGTTCTCAAATTTAGGTGATGATGCTTTGATTTCTTCTTGCAGTGTTATTTCTAACAAATAGTGGTTGATTGACTCAGGTTGCTCCTATCATATGACTCCTCATAGAGATTGGTTTTCTACATATGAGAAGTATGGTGGAGGTGAAGTATACATTGGTGACAATAGTTCATATCCCATCATTGGTCGGGGCAAGGTACAATTTTGTTTCAGTGATGGGAGGATGAAAACCCTCCCTGGTGTTTTGCATATTCCAAGTTTAGCTAGGAATTGGATTTTTATTTCTAAGTTGAATGATGTTGGAATGCATGTAACATTTGATAAGCATGGTTGTAGATTGTTAAGTGGGAGTTTGGTGATATCAAGAGGGACAAAGGAAGGGGTATTTGTTTAATCTAGCATCCACTACTCTTTATAAGTCTACTAATGTAACTAAAAAATCTAAAAATACTCATATGTTGTGGCACTGCAGATTGGGCCACATAAGTGAAACTAGTTTAAAAACCATTTTGAATAAAAAATTGTTAGATGGTTTATCTTATTCTAATGAGAGTTTTGATTTCTATGAAAATTGTGTGTTTGGAAAATAGAATAGAAATTCATTTCCTTCAGGTAGTTATAAATCTAAGAATAACTTAGAACTTACTCATTCGGATGTATTTAGACCTGTGGATGTTGAATCAATTAGAAAATCTAGAAATTTTATTTCCTTCATTGATGATGTCTCAAGATTTACCTAGATTTACTTTATATGACATAAATCTGAAGTATTCACTAAATTTAAGAAATTTAAAGCCTTAGTTGAAAAGCAAACAAATTGTAAAATAAAGGTTTTGAGATCTAACAATGGAGGGGAATATTGTTCTGAGGACTTTGATGAATTTTGCAAGCATGCAAGAATTGTTAGACAGAAGACTACTCCATACACTCCATAGCAGAATGGAGTGGCATAAAAGATGAATCATACAATCATGGAAAGAGCTAGAAGTATACTAAGTGGTTCATAGTTGAATAGATGCTTTTGGACAAAAGTTATGAGTATCGCTTGTTACTTATTGAATAGATCTCCTTGAAAGGCTCTTGAAACAACTCCTTATGAAGTGTGGACAGATAAGATGTTGCACATATCATGCCTAAGGTTGTTGTCATTGATGTCAATAGTATCACAATGTTGATGATATTGTTAAGGCTGTCATTGAGGTTGTCAACACTATCATGGAAGTGTGATGATGTTCATGATTGGATGTCATGCCTCGATCAGTGTAGAATTGAGATGTGCCTTGATCAGTGTAAAATTGAGATGAGAATCAAAAGTACTAAAAGGATCAGATGTGTTGTTGGTAGCCTAAAGCATGTTGAATGTTCCATCCTAATGTTCCTCAGCTATATGAAGAAGTTTTGGCCTCTAAAAGTTAGTAACAGTTTTTGTTTCAGGATGACTTCTCTTTGAAGACTATCTAGGAGATTACTCCACATTCTCATTATATTAATGCTATACTTCTGTGGATTGGAACATAGATTCATACAATGTCATTCTATGAATTTTCCAAGTTCCATGATGTTTTGATTACCGGAATGATAATTTTCTACTGATAGCTTGAAGATAGTGTTGGTTCTGTGAAGGTGTTCCTAGCAAGGTGATGAAATGCTCCATATTCCTCTATAATTATAGATTTGGCTGTGGTTCTGGAATTGTGTCAATAAGGCGGTGAAGGTGTTGTTTCTAAATTTTTAGAGCATATTTCCCTCCGCTGTGAAAGTTATGTATGATAGAACACTGGTATGTGCTCGAGCATAATGAAGTAGTAATGAAGTCCTACTGGAATGCTCTGCATTCCTTCAGAATTGAATTATTTCCTATGTGGTTTTGTGGGCATGTTCTTGGATGTGCATTGTATGCCTCTTTCTAATTTCAAGCTCCTTGATGGTCCGTAAATTAGTTTTTCAATTGACATGTTGTAGTATGATCTAGATGACAGATTGTTCTTAGTGTTAATGTTTGAAGTTCTACAGCATAATTCTTTGATATATAGTGGCAAAGGAATGTTTGGGGATGTTGTATGAGTCATGTGGACTCATCTAGAAAAGTTTCACGGAGATATTTCTTGTTTCCAATACCGCACAAAGTTTTCAAGTTGATGTGGTCATTATTCTTCAAGTCTTCATGAATTTTCCTTAAAAGTTGTCCTATTTTCAAATGAGCAAAAGTGTGTGGATGTAATTCCTTGTTGATTGAAGATATGAAGGATTCTTTAAACCTGCTTAAGCAATACTTGGGGTCCACAAGGTTTGGATCTTTGGCTGGTGTAACGTGTGTGTTTACTTAGGACTTATCTTCTACACGTTTCATGTTATGTGATGTATGGCTAACTTGTAAATGTATTTTTCATATTGTATCTAACCAAAAAGCTATGTAATCAATGTAATATCATGTATAAATAGTGAATCAAATTAGTGAGGTGAGGTGTGATTGCAATTGGGTTGAAAAGTTCACAAGCAAATAAAAGGCAGATTGAATGCATTGTTGATGAGTGACTGAAGGAGAAAGAGAAGAAGTTGTTGATGCTTTCTTGATTCAAATTGAAGATATATTTGTGATAGTGATCAAGTATAGAGTGTGCCTAACTGATTAGATCTTTAGAAGAAAGTGTGAAGAGACAGAAGTGCAATCATCAAAATTGTGATTTTCAATGTCAGTTTTCAGACAATAGAAAGACTATCATTACTGTAATTCTTTGTAAATGTGTTCTAATTTCAGGGAGTAGAAGCTTCCTTGGGAATGGCCCTAAAACAAAGTCATCAAGGAGTAGAAGCTTCCTTGGGAGTGACCCTTGTTAGGGGAAATTTGGAACAACAATGAATATGCGATATAATCAATAGAAAATACCCAAAACTCAATAGAATAGTGAACTAAGAAGATCAAAATCAAACAAGCAATGAATCAACAAATGCAAACCTTCCTTAGATCAAAACTTCCATTGTTGCCTATCAAAAATCATCCTTGTGTGTATGAAATAGGCCCTCAGAGAGTGCACTTCTTTGCTTTGTCAAGAATGTCGATTATGAATGGCTATGGCAATATCGCAATGAAGAGAAGCTTCACAACAAGGGTTGTAGTGTGTAGTGCGTAGTAACAAAAGTGTGATCACAAGCAATGAAGGAATTGGTGCCAAAGGCGTGCTATAATTCCTGCAGAGTAACAATACTTAAAGCTTGGATGAATGAAATGGAAGAATGAGGTTGTACTTATAGACTTGAGAAAGAAGAGATCAACGGTATAGAGAGAATGAGAAGATCAACAGTTGAGAATAGTTGAGGAACGTGCAACGAATAAGAAGAAGACATGTGTCTTGCTTTATTTTGCATGAGAGGATTTGCTAAGAATAGAAGAATGAGTTAAAGCAATTAAAAGAATATAATAATCAGTTAAGTGATTTAAAACAAGAAGAAGGGATTTGCATGAGAATAAGAAGATATTTTTCTTTATTAAATATTAGGAATATTTAATTGCATGTGCAAAAAGCTTGAATTATATTTAGAGATAACTCAATTTAGAAGAAAAAGATAACTTAAATAAATATTTGATTTATTTAAATTTAGAGAAGATATTATTGGAAGAAAATAGATAAATAATTGGAATTATTTAATTTAGAAGATAAGAAAGCAAATTATTTAATTGGTGTACATGATGTGGAAGAATAAATAAAATATTTTATTTATTTTATTTTTAGAGATTTGAGAGAATTTAAATAAATTTGATTTGATTTATTCAAATTTGGAAGAATGAATAGTTTTAATTAAATAATCAGGAATTATTTATTTGTTTGGAAGAATTTAATTAAATAAAGGATTTTATTTAATTTTGACTTTAGAAGAGATAATTAAATATTTTGATATTTAATTAACTTAGAAGAATGTGAATCGTGTCATTTTTAGGTGTATACAACCCTAAATCAAAGTTTTTTAGGGAGTAGCATCTGTTGGAAACAAGGTGGATAACTGAGAGGGGGGGTGAATCCGTTATTTTAAACAATTTAACTTTTTATTCTTCTTTAATAATTAGTGCATCATCAAAGCATATAAGCATGCATAACCATGAGAGCAAAAATAAACTCAATACACATAACACAATGATTGTATTCTCTAAGGGAAAAACCATGAGGTGACTAACCCAAGATTGTATTCTCTATTAAAAGAATAGAAGTACAAAATGGCACTTGCCAATTAGGGCTCACTGCCCAAGCACACTACTCACAAGAGGCTCACTACCTACAAGAGACTCACCGTCTACATGGTATATAGAATGTAACTAGGTGTTTGAACTGATCAGAGGCATCCACATATGCTAAGGTTCAGTTCTGGTTAGGCTCAATATACTGATCTACTGCACTTCATTCTTCCTCTACTTTAGTGTTGATGTTCTGTCACATACTGGACTTGTTTTACTGCTTCCACACTTATCTCTGCCTTTCCTCACACACTATCTCACAATCCACACCACTTCACATTGAAATCCATCTGATATATATATCCGCTCCAAGGATTTCAACATCTTTCTAGTCGGCATCCAGAATACTCAAGATTTTCCAAAACTCTGGTTTGTCAGCTAAATCCTTGCTTACTAAGTGATGTGTATCAAAGAGTTAGTTATAGAAGTCATCAATCATGTCAGCCAACCATGAATAATCCCTCAAGAAGCTTGATCGCCATTAATTTCTCATCCGGATTAAGGTCTGATGCTCTGTCGATTAGTTCTTGCTCAGTCTACTCTACCTGTCAAGAACCCAATACTTAGGTGCTCATATCTTTTCACTTTTTCATCACCAGAGGCTCAATCTCTGGAATGTGGTATTCATGGTACTCCTCTTGACTTCCCCAAGTCTGCTCTTTGCTAAGATACATCCTCTAAGAGATCCGGACCTGACTGTCAAACCTTGCTGCATGCTCTATTCTTGCTCACCAAACCAAAATACTCTTCAATCTGACTTCCGGTATAGACATAGCATGTGCTGCGGATGAGTGGAATGGACTTTGTTGCCATCAATGACAACACTCATGAAGCCACATAGTGTCTCTTGCCAACAATCTCCCCCTTTGGCATTGATGGCAACACTTAGTGAAAAATGACTAAGTGTTATAACAAACTCCCCCTTGGCTGATGCTCTATCTTATGTACACTTTTACTGGAGCTCCCCCTTAGATGGATTCCACATTTTTCACTACTCCTTACTCCCCCTTTGAAATCAATGGAAAAGGGTGAAATCCATACACCAAAATTTGCAAAAAGTTAATCTATACATAGCCACATAAGTATATACATGTTATACTTACATATACTTAAGTATATCCGCAAAAGTGGTTTTCAACTAGACAAATTCTGTTGTCCAACTCTACTTCATCCTATCCAAAATTGAGATGTGACCACTTAATAACAATGCAAAATCTTCTGCCCTCTTTAGGTCTACCAGATCACTAGTCTGGGATGTGGTCTGAGCGTCAGTTAGGGCCTCATGCATTGCATCTAACTTAGGGATAATTATCCCTCTTAGTTCACTCATTCTGCTTATTCTATTCTTCTTCTCCTTCTCAAGCCTCTTTATCTCATTTATAGTGGCAATAGCCTGGCACTCTTGATTCATTATGGATGAGGTGAGAGGATCAAAACTCTGAGATAAACTTGATAGTTTGCCCTCTTGTTCTTCCACCTTCTTTACAATGTCTGATGTCACTGTGGACCAAGATAAACAAAATTTGTATAATTCTTTGCCATCTTTGAGAGCATTTTCTAGGCTCTTTATCCCAATATTCAGATTTCTCCTATCATTTTCTATGAGTCCTTGTACTTCAGAGAATCTCTTACCCAAAAACTCTTTCCAGACTTTCTCTTCTGCTGATTTCTCCAAAGAATCAAAATGTGTGCTAACAAAATTAACAAGAGATTTCATTTTACTGGATGAAGAGGCTGAAAGATCCTTTTGAAAGGATGGCATGATTTTCTCTAGCACACTAGATGCAATCTTTATTAGCTCATAGTCTTCCATGTGAGACTTTAGAAGCTTTTCTTTGGCTTTAGCTTGAGCAAAAGATGCTACCTTCATTGTCTGGACCGGAGAGAGGGAGTCAAAATTGAGTGGTCTATGAAACAGTTCTAGTTCATCTATCTCCATTAGTTCCTTGGTCAAGAAATTCTTCACTGCTTCTGCATTGTCTCTTGTCGGAGACTTCTTTCCTTTTGTAGCCTCAGAGATATTATCAGAGATCTCTGTTTGTTCTTTTTCTCTTCCCTTTGTCTCATCTTCTTGACTTGCTTTCTCCTTTTTTCTTGCTTCTCCTTTAGTTCTGGAGTCTGCTGGGGGATCCAGAAGAGAGATGTTTACTTCCTCATAGACTTCCTCTTCTAGAACAGAGGAATCCAAGTCCTTAGTCTTCTCCTCACCTATCTCCTTTGACTCTTCTGCAATTTTCTCAGTAGAATCTTCCTTTGATGCACTTAATCCTTCGACATCCATGGAAAAAGGTTCATCACTTATGTCCTCTATAATAGGAAGATTGAATCTTTTATATGCATTCCAGAGAATGTCTTCAGTCTCTTTTGCCACCTGATCAGTCTCTCTGAGTATAAGCTTGTTCATTATGGCTTTGCTCTGGAACTCATCCTAGTAATCCTTGAAGATCATGTTCATTTGTTTTGGAGTGATGGAAGGATAGAGTTGAATAGCTATCTATTCCTAGATCTCCATATCCTTTTCCTTGGCATTGTCTTTTCTAAGTTCAAGTACTTTCTCTAAACTCTTGGGGATTAGAGAGATGATTTCAATGAATGCTTTATTATATATGTTTAAGTACTTAACTGTAGCTTCTTCCAAGATCCTTTTGTCTGTGTCACTATACTCATCATAGAATTCTGTCATTGGTTGTAGATTCCCATCCACAATAACTACCTTGATGACATCATCAATGGAGAGTGTAGGTCTTTCAACAAATTCTTCTGCTTCTTCTTCTTTGTTTTTGCTGGCAGATGATTCTATAGAAGTTTTCTTTTTCTTCTTCATTTTCTTAACCTCCTCATCTGTCTCTGTCTCTTCATCATCCTTTTGACTTATATAGGATCTTATAGCCTTGGTTTTTGTTCTCTTTTCTCCCTTTCTGAATGTCTTTACTTCCAGTTTGGAGGATTTTGAGCTCTTAGAGGTGGTAGGTGCAAAACTCTTTGAGGATCTAGTCCAGGAGGGGGCTTGCACTGGATCACTTTCTTTTTCTGCATCTTTTCTCTCTTTCTCTGCTCTTTCTAGTTTCTCTCTATTTGCATCGACTGCTTCTTTTGAAATGTCATATCTTTTGGCAACTTCCTCTACTTCTCTTCTCACTTTTCTTTTCATCTCCAGTTGTCTTAGCTCAACATGAATTTTCACACTCAATTCTTGAAAGGTTCCAAACCTTTCTGCCTCAGGGTCCTTAGGCTGACTTAGTAGGTGTTGGACATGCAGTTCCAAAATGTTCTCATCCACCTCATAGCCCATTGGCATAATCTAGACTATTATGGGCTCTACTACCCCCATTAGGCATTGATCAGTGTCTACCATAAAACACACTGTGTCTTTATATTTTTCAACTAATGTCTAAGGATTTCTTTCTCTGGCCTGCATCATACCTTGGAAATTCTTGAAATATCCCCAGAGAGCTATGCTTTGAGCCTTGGCATCACCAAGCCCATACATATAATCTATGATTTGTATGGCCACAGGTCTATCATTTTGCCATATCCAGCCACTAGTTCCGGGTAGCTCATTCATATAGTAGAAGAATAGACATAGTATCAAGCCACCACACTTAAATAAATTATTCTTATCCTTCTTTATGTTCTGCAAATTCTCTAATAGTTGGTTCAGGAGAAGCTCACAAAGATCATAATTAGTTTTTTCCTCAACATCTGATAAGCAGTGTATATTGTTGTTCTGGATATAGAATTCTCCCTGCTGGAGTGATATATTTTATAACCAATTATCATAGAAGCAAATTTGATATATGGATCTATGATATCCTCTATTGTCATTGCCCTTTTGTCAAATTTTGATCTGGTAGCCTCACTTACAATTTGGTTCTTGACAGATTTAAGAGCAGGAAACCCACCAGATGAGTGCAAACCAGTTATTGCCTTGATTGCATCCTTGGTTATCTTGAAGGGCTTCAACGACCACATGAAGTTATCATGTATTCTACTAAGAACATACCAGACCCATTCATCTTCTGCAAAATAAGGGAAATGGATGCAATGTCGAAAATGCTTATCCCGGATGGCCTTGTATTGGGGTTTAAGTTCAAATGTTTCATCTATTAATTCCTTGTGATAGATATCCATCAGCTTGGATTCCCCAAATTCCTCAATGTTGGCCTGAATGTATACCCTAACATCTTCTACGTGCAAAACCCCATGTGGAATGCTAGAAAATGCACCTAGGGGATCAACTTCTAGGGATTTGTAAGGATGTTTCTTGAACTTAAAGCATGGCCTATTAGTGATCTTAACAACATTTGGAGTAGCCATCTTTCAAAAGATTCAAAGAGAGATATTCAAGAGTGGAAATACCTTTTTATGCTTCTAGGGTTCATGATAAGAGCCGAAAAGATCACTGGTTGAATCGAATTCTGCGGTTGATCTTTGAGAGGGTTGAAGCAATCTTGTTACAGAGCTCTTTCTTTCTTTTTCTCAAATACAAATGTGCAAATGATGAACAAAAGAACCCTTATATTTCTACGCAAACCCTAAATTCATATTGCAATAAATGCACACCTTAAGTCATTTTGGTTTCCTTGTTCTGAGAGAGATCCTTCCGAATCACTGAGATACACTTAGAATTATTCTTGGTGATAATTGATCATTTATCTTCCTTTCTCCAATCATTCCATTTATCTACAGATCAAGATATTTCAATTTTGAATCATACCAGATCTAACTGTGAAAATCATGCTTTTACCGGATGACTATTAAACCGGATCAATCTTGAATGATTAACCTCTTCAAAACTCCTTGCGGATCTTTTATATTTTTACCAAGGGTTATTTAGATATCTCTTTGAAAACTCTTCAATCCACAACACTCCATGTGCCAATTTTAGGCACCAATTGACTGGCTGGGGGAAATTGTTTTCTTTTGTGACTCCCCTTGAGCCAAAGCTCATCTATTTAGTTTCTGGAAGGAATATCAGCACCAGATTCTAGTGCGGATCCATCCCCAACATTTTTTGTACTTCTCTTCACCTAAATCTTGTTCATCTCCCTTTGAACTTCATCCGCATTCACTTTTCCTTTTCCTTTGTCTTGATTTTGATTATGATGCACCGGACCTCTTTTATCCTGATTCTTACTTCTACAGAATTTGGCAATGTGACTGAATCTATTGCAATTGTAGCAAGCTATATTTCATTGCATATTTGACTGATATCCTCTTGATCAGCATTGATTATCCATATGTCCCATTCTATTGCATGCAAAGCATCTACCATTGAATGAATTATTTATTTGCATATTTCTACATTCATGAGATTTGTGACCATACCTTTTGCAGTTAAAACACTGTCCAGAGAAGGATGAATTAGTCTGATTCATTATTCTTCTACACTGTTTTTCTTTATGCCCAAAGTTATTGCAATTGTAGCAGTATCCATTGAAGGATGGATATCTTTGAGCATTTGGTTGCCTTACTAGAGGTCTTCTAGGTATGTTCCTTAGATTTCCTGATCCAGAGTTCTTCTGACCGGATCTAAAGCTTTCAGCTTTCTCATACCCCAAGCCATGCTTGTCATCTACCCTCTTTTGGCTTTCAAGAAGAACTTCAAGTTGAGTAGAGCTTATCTTGAATTTCTCTTTGTAGTCATTTGTTGTTTGAAGATCCCTTTTAAGAGTGTCTATCTGATTTTTGAGTTATTCTTCATTATCTCTAGCTTCCTCAAGATCAAATTCTAGATGCCTAATTATTCTATCCATTTTGTGGCAGTCTTCTAACTTCTCCTTGAGAGATTATTTTAGATTATCTTCAATTTTTCTTTTCTCTTCAATTTCTTGGGTGAATTTCATAACCCCTGATTCCATTTCATGTGTTACCATAATGACCTCTTTTGATAGTTTCTCACACAACTTGTTTTTCTCATTTAGATCTTCATTTGTATCATTGGCTTCACTTTGACTTGCTAATTGTTGAAGTAGTTCTTTTCTCTTTTTCACAGAGATACTCAGTTTTTCTTTGAGTTCATTTATGAATTCATCGACTTGTTTGAGTCTTTCCCTCAGGTTATTGACTTCAAAGTGAGATTGCTCAAGATCATCTAGGGCAGACTGAAGTTGTTCCCTCATACCATACATATCCATTAAGATTCCCAGATCTTCCTCAAGTTGTTAGCCTCTGTTTAGAGGAACTTAGCTCTGATACCAATTGTTGGAAACAAGGTGGATAACTACGAGGGGGGGTGAATCAGTTATCTTAAACAATTTAACTTTTTGTTCTTCTTTAATAATTAGTGCATCATCAAAGCATATAAGCATGCATAACCATGAGAGCAGAAATAAAATCAATACACATAACACAATGATTTTGATGTGGAAAACCCTGTTAAGGGAAAAACCATGGGGTGACTAACCCAAGATTGTATTCTCTATTAAAAGAATAGAAGTACAAAATGGCACTTGCCAATTAGGGCTCACTGCCCAAGCACAGTGCTCACAAGAGGCTCACTTCCTACAAAAGACTCACTGTCTACAAGGTATATAGAATGTAACCAAGTGTTTGAACTGATCAGAGGCATCCGCATATGCTGAGGTTCAGTTCCGGTTAGGCTCAATATACTGATCTACTGCACTTCATTCTTCCTTTGCTTTAGTGTTGTTGTTCTGTCACATACTGGACTTGTTTTACTACTTCCACACTTATCTCTACCTTTCCTCGCACACTATCTCACAATCCACACTACTTCACATCAAAATCCATCTGGTATATATATCCGTACCAAGGATTTCAACAGCTTTCGAGTCGGCATCTGGAATACTCAAGATTTTCCCAAACTCTGGTCTATCGGCTGAATCTATTCTTACTAAGTGATACGTATCAAAGAGATAGTTATAGAAGTGATCAATCATGTCATCCAACCATGAATGATCCCTCAAGAAGCTTGATCACCATCAATTTCTCATCCGGATTAAGGTCTAATGCTCTGTCGATTAGTTCTTGCTCAGTCTGCTTTGCCTATCAGGAACCCAATACTTAGGTGCTCATATCTTTTCACTCTTTCATCATCGGAGGCTCAATCTCTGGAACGTGGTAGTCATGGTACTCCTCTTGACTTCCCCAAGTCCACTCTTTGCTAAGATACATCCTCTAAGAGATCTGGACCTGACTGTTGGACCTTGCTGCATGCTCTGTTCTTGCTCACCGGACCAAAATACTCTTCAATCTGACTTCCAGTATAGACATACCATGTGTTGCAGATGAGTGGGATGGACTTTGTTGCCATCAATGACAACACTCATGAAGCCACACAGTGTCTCTTGCCAATAGTATCTTCCTTGGGTTAAAGCCCCTAAAACAAAGTTATTATTTGAGCTTCATATATTGTGAGTTAATCCTCACAGTGGTTTTTCCCTTCTAGGGTTTTCCATGTAAATCTAGTGTTGTGTGCTGGTGTGCATTATATTATTCTTTCATGTTTATATTGTGATGCTTAAGGTTTAATCTGCTCAAGATAAGCTAAAGTTGATGAAATCAAAAATTGTTTAAATACTCATTCAACCCCCCTCTCAATATTCTTGTGTATCTAACAATTGTTATTAGAGCTAAGTTCCTCTGAGGGAAGCTTAACCACTTGAGGAAGATCCAAGATGGCACAAGTTGGATCAAACAAGATACTTAGGTTTGATGGAACAAATTATGCTTTTTAAAAGGTAAGGATGGAAGGCTACATCAATTCACTCGGATGTGGAGTTTGGGATTCTGTCAAGAAAGGTTACATTGTCCCTACTACTATTCCCATAGATGTAGATGAAATCAAGAAGTATGATAACAGTGCTAAGGTAAAGTTTTCTATCATGAGTAGATTAACTGATTCAAAAATTTCAAAGGTGATGGATTGTAGCTTTGCTCAAGAAGTTTGGAATAAACTTGAAACTATTTATGAAGGAGATAAGAAAGTAAAGAAAGCTAAGATACGGATATTCAAAAATAGATTTGAAACCCTAAAGATGTTAGAGGATGAAAACATTGCAGGTTTCATGCTCCAGGTGAATGAAGTAGTCAATGGTATCACAGGCCTTGGTGGAAAAGTAAAAGAAGATGAGGTTGTGAAAAAGGTTTTGAGTTCTCTTCCCAAATCTTATAGTCATAAGGTATCTGCTATTGAGGAGACTACAGAATTGGATACATACACTTTAGAGCAACTGTTGGTACCCTTACTACTTTTGAAATGAGAGAGTTTGATAGTGATGTTCCAAAGAAAGAAGCTACTTTCAAAACCAGTAAAAAGGCAAAGGAAGAATTTGCTAATGAAGATAAAATCCCTAATGATGCTAAATAAAATTTTGTAAAAACACTGAAGAAAGGCTCTAGCAAATATAAAGGTAAGTTACCATTTAAATTTTTCAATTGTGGAAAGGTTGGTCACTTTGCTTCTAAATGTCCTCTTAAAGAAGCTAGGAGAAGCAAAAAAAATAGTAATTCGAAAGGATTTTGTTTTCCATAGAAGATGAGGGTCATAATGATTCAAATGATGAAACACATTTCTAGGTCGTGAGTGTTGGTGAAAAAAAGGATGATGTTGAAAATTATGGAAAAATTGATACCTTGCAAACAATCCAAAACAATGGAAGATTAATGGTTGTATGGACTGCCTTCCATGTAAAAGAAGAAACCAAAGCTTGGGTTATTGATAGTGGTTGTTCAAATCATATGACTAGTGACAAAGAGAATTTTATCAGTCTTGAGAAGTGGGATGGTGGAGCTGTCAAGTTTGGAAGTGATGAGTCAACTCAAATATGTTAAAAAGGTGTCATAACTATTGATGAAAAGAATAGGATTGAGGATGCTCTTTATGTCAAAGGATTATAGTACAATCTTCTCAGTGTCAGTCAAATGTACAGGAAAGGTTACAATATTACTTTTCATGCCAATAGTTGTGAAATCAAGAAGGCAGGGTCCAGAAAGCTAGTTGCAGAAGGTATCAAGACATGTGGTGATATTTATCAGTTGAAAGAGGTAAATGGACGAACATGTCTATTGACTCAATACAGTGAGTGTTGGTTGTGGTACAAAAGAATGGGACACAACAAATTTGATAATATGGTAAGAATCAACTCTACTCATGCAGTGAGAGATATGCCTAAGATAATCAAGCTTGTAAACACTGTATGCAAAGAATGTCAAATGGGAAAGCAAACAAAGACAAGTTTTAAAAGCAAGGAGTACTCCTCTTCAAATCCATTAGAGATGATTCACACAGACCTATGTAGACCTACAAGAGTAAAGATTCAACAAGGTGAAAGGTATTTTATGTTGCTCATTGATGATTATTCTAGAATGACTTGGGTTACTTTCTTAAGAGAATAATCTGATGCCCTTGATAAGTTTAAAGTTTTCAAAGCTTTGGTTGAAAATGAAATGGATACTAAGATTAAATCTTTAAGGTGAGATAGAGGAGATGAGTTTACTTCAAATGAATTTGAGAAGTTTTGTGAAGATCATGGTATTAGGAGGCATTTGTCTGCTCCTAGAACCCCTCAGCAAAATGGGGTAGTGGAAAGAAAGAATAGGACTATGCAAGAAATGTTTAGGGCAATGTTGAAAGATGCATATCTACCTTATATATACTGGAAGGAAGTGTTGGAATGAGGTTTTTCGTTGATGTCAAAAGTCTTTGGTGTCTTGGTGTTCATGTTGAGTTTGGTCTCTTCATGATGTTCTTGTTTGGTCTTCATTGATTCATCCACTCATTCATCCACTCATACTTCTTGTCAGTATGATCTTGGTGACACAAACATCTTAGTGATAGCTTTGCAGTGTTGTAGTGTTGGCAGAGCTTGAATGGTGAAATGGAGATTGTTGATGATTCATAAAGTTGCTTGGACTAGTTTTCTATGTTTGCTTTGATATCTTTATTTAGGTTTGCTATATTGAAGATCATAGAATCACTTAAGGTAAGTTGCAATCTATATGCAATGAGGTATTACATCAAGTAATCTCTATGCAAAATGACCTGAGAAGAAGATTGAATTCAATTAGATTATGACTATGCACTTGTTCTTGTTCTTATGCACCAACTGCATCGTCATCATAGTTTGTTTGTATGAAATATGGACATGCAGGCTATATGTCTAGAGGAGAGGCATGTGTCTGTCAAGTGATGCTCTTCACAGTGAGGTGATTGATTCACATTGATATCAAAGGTATTGGTGTTGGCATTTCAACAGAGGTCATTGTAACATCATGGTTTGGTTTAAAAACCTATCTATTCTAAGTTTCCTAAAGGTCTCTATTATCTCCATTTATTCCCAATTCTCTGTCAGATTATCTATGTTTGGTTGGAGTCAATGTTTTTAGGGTTTACATTTGTCAAAAGATATAATTAGGGTTTGATAATCTCTCACAACCCTATTCTATATAACCTAAAAAACCCTAAGTCTTTATTTCTTAAATCTCCTCATTGCCCGTCACTTGAGGATTGCACTTTAAGTTATGTTTTGCAAGTTACGTGTTATTGGAGGTAAGATGTAACTTAAGTTACATCTTAAGGGGGTTGTCATCATTGTTTGACCGAGCACTTATACCTAGCAAGACCGGATCCACCGGTCAATCCTTATTTTATTGGGCAGTAAAATCAAATCAAAGACTCTTTTCCAAAGGTTTCGAGGGCATGTAATGACCAATCAATGGCCAAGGCTTAAACTTGGAAACCCTACTCCTCAGCTTCCATTTTGATGTGTGTTTGACCATCTTTTCCCTTTGATAGCGTGTAGAGCCATTTTAAGGCTAAATTTAACCATGCAAAAAGTTGATTTTAAGAGCTCGACATGCATAAGGCATGAAGAAGATTTTTTCCTTATTTAGATGACCACTCTCCATATCTATTTTCCTTTGTAACCGAATGAATGGTCTTTTTATTAAAATTTATGTATGGAAGTTAAAGTAAGGAGAATAAATGCCTTTTGGAGGAGTGGGTATTGAGGAAAAAGATTATTTTTTGTAGGTGTGCTAATGTTGCAAATTAGGATGATAGTGTGGATCCGAATATAGGCAAATGGTTTTAATTTTTTACAAGGATTTATGAAGAAATGGGAGAGTATGCAAAGTGGGTATAATGGCAGGAGATGTTCTTCTTTTTGAAGATATGACTTTATTGAGATTATGTATGAAAGGAAAAAACTGATGAAGTGTGCAGAGAATTTATTTTTTGACTGAGAATTATGAATGTGTGAGCATGTGCAATGAAGTGTGGGTTTTTGAATGAGAATATAAGTTTGAGTTAGGTGATTGAGAGAAGGTAATGTTTAACTGAGTAATATGCAAAGTAAGAGATGTTATTACAGATGAATCAAGCATGGTGAGAGGACATTATGCAGCAGATATGCAGAGTACGAATGCAGATGAATGGACTTCCATATTGAAGAAGAATGATATGTTGATCTAAGATTTGTATTGAAACAGAGTAACCCTCTATATACTTTTTGTTTTTCTGAGATTATTTTAAGTGCTCCTATTGCCAGTGAGGCATAGTTTGTAACCAGTGAGGTTTGCCAGTGAGGTTTGCCAGTGAGGTTTGCCAGTGAGGCATAGTTTGTAACCAGTGAGGTTTTCCAGTGAGGCATAGTTTGTAACCAATGAGGTTTGCCAATGAGGCATAGACTATAACCAATGAGGTTTGCTAGTGAGGCTTAATGGAGATCATGTTCATAGTGGTTTTTACCCTTTTGGGGTTTTCCACTCAATCACCTATGTTATGTGTTGATTCTATCTGACTCTTTTGATTTGTCAATGTTTTATGTCCTGATGCATTTGTTATATATTTCATGGTGAGTTAAAACATGTTATATTGTTGTGAGAAAATCTTGTTTGAAGAGTTGTTTTGTTGACCATTGATTCACCCCCCCTCTTAGTGGTCTGAAGTATTCCAACAAGAAGTAATTCACACTGTTGTCTATCTAACTAACAAAGTACAATTAAGGGTCAATAGCACAAAGACACCTTATGAGTTGCGGTATGGAAGACCTCCCACTATTAGATACTTCAAGATCTTTGGCAGTAAATGCTATATCAAAAGAGATGAAGAAGACCTAGGAAAGTTTGATTCAAGAAGTGATGAAGGAATCTTTGTTGGTTACTCAACCAGAAGTAAGGCATATAGATTCTACAACAAAAGGTTGGGAAATATGATTGAAAGCACAATTGTCAAAGTAGATGAAGACTTGTATCAGTTCTCACAAGATTCAAAAGACACCAGATATGATATATTTCCTTGCATTGATGATGAAGAAGTGAAAGAAGAAAAGGAACAAGAACCAGAGCAGATGCCTAAGACCCCAACAAAGTATGTTCAAAAAAATCACTCAGCAGAGCAGAGTAGATCATTGGAGACAAGAATGAAGGTGTGCAGACAAGGAGAAGGTTTTCCAAGACACATGAGCAAGCAAACTTATGTTTTTATCAAAAATAGAACCTAAGACCTTTGTTGAAGCTAGCAAGGATGATGGATGGATAAAATCCATGGAAGAAGAGTTGGATCAGATTGAGAAGAATCAAACAGGGGAATTAATTCCCAGACTAGAAAATAAGAATATTATAGGAACAAAATGGGTGTTCTAGAACAAACTAAATGAAGAAGGTGAAGTTGTGAGGAATAAAGCAAGATTAATATGCAAAGGATACACTCAAGTAGAAGACATTGATTTTGAGGAGACTTATTCTCTAGTAAAAAGAATGGAGGCAATCAAAATGTTCCTTACTCTTGTTGCTCATAAAAATTTCAAAGTATATCAAATGGATGTCAAGTTAGCATTTCTGAATGGTGACCTAGAAGAAGAAGTATACATTGAACAACCAAATAGTTTCCAGATATCAAAAGATCCAGACATGGTATGCAGACTCAAAAAGGCTTTGTATGGTCTTAAGCAAGCACCTAGGGCTTGGTATGAAAGATTGGACAAGTACTTACTTCAGCAAGGTTTCAAGAAAGGTACCACAAATAGTAATCTTTATATAAAGGAAGAGGGAGACTTGATTTTAATAGTTATAATATATGTTGATGACATTATCTTTGGTGGAGATGATGATATGTGTAAAAGGTTTGCAGAGGAGATGTAAAAAGAGTTTGAGATGTCCATGATTGGTGAAATGTCTTTCTTCCTTGGACTTCAAATTTCCCAGCTAGATGGTGGTATCTTTATTTCTCAAGATAAGTATGTCAAATAATTATTGAAAAAGTTTGGTATGGAGGATTCAAAACTAGTGAGTACTCCCATGGTCACTAGATGTCACTTAAGAAAAGATGATGAGTCTCCGAAGGTGGATCAAACTATCTATAGGTCTATGATTGGAGCATTATTGTACTTGAATGCATCTAGACCTAACAGTATGCATACAATATGTGTGGTTTCTAGATATCAAGCCAATCCTAAGCAAACTCATGAGAAGGCAGTGAAAAGGATATTCAGATAATTGAAAGGAATTCCAGCCTATGGTCTATGGTATCTAAAAGGTAATGAATTTGATTTGAGTGTATACACAAATGCTGACTGGACTAGTTGTGTTGCATTCTTTCTAGGAAGTAGATTGGTTTCATGGCAAAGAAAGAAGCAAGATTCAGTGTCCTTATCAACTACAGAGGCAAAGTATATTGCAATAGCCTCCTACCATACACAAGCATTTTGGATGAAGAAAACACTGAAGGATATCAAGGTATTGTATGATGAGCCTATTCATATTTTGTGTGACAATAAAAGTGCTTTCAATATTTCCAAGAATCTAGTGATGCATTCTAGAACCAAGCATATAGCAATCAGGTATCACTTTTTGAGAGAGAAGGTTGCAGATAAGGAAGTGAAGTTGGAATATGTTCCAAAAAAGGATCAAATTGTAGACATCTTTAAAAGGCTCTTGCAAAGGATGTCTTTGAGGAGCACCAATTGACTTTATTGGAGCCATCAATCATCCTTCTAGTACAGGGCATAAGTGGGTACTCACAGCCACTGACTATTTCACTAGATGGATTGAAGCTATAACATTGAAAGAAGCTAGTGAAAGTGATGTCCTAAACTTCTATGAAGATTTAGTGACAAGGTTTGGTATTCTTGATTCTATCATCTCTGATAATGCTTTAGCTTTTATTGGAACTAAGATAAGTGAGTGGGATATGAAGAATGGTATATTTTTTAGCACATCCTCTAACTATTATCCTCAGGGTAATGGACTAGCTAAGTCCACAAATAAAAACTTGATTAGAATTATAAAAAGAACTATTGAAGATAATCAGAGATCATGGCATACAAAACTGAAATCAACTTTATGGGTTGATAGAATCACCCCTAAAAGGTCAGTTGGAATCTCACTTTACTTGCTAGTTTATGGTAAGGAAGCAAGGTTGCCTATTTTAGTTGAGCTCCCAGTTCTTGATTTGATCAATCAGCTTGAAATGTTAGAAGAAGAGCCAATGGTAGCAAGGTTGGCATAGATGGTAGAGTTGGAAGAAATAAGAGATAATGCCATGAAAACAATAGAGTTGCATCAAGCACAAGTAAAGAGGTCTTTTGACAAAAAAGCAGCCCCTAGAGTCTTAAAAGAAGGTGATATTATCCTCAAGTGGCATGAGTTAAAGAGCAAGCCTGGGAAACACTCCAAGTTTGATTCTTTTCAGAGTGATCCTTTCATCATTACAAAGTGCAAGCAGCACAATGCCTTTCAGCTGGTCAACATGGAGGGAGAGGTTCTACTTATCCCAGTTAATGGGATACACCTCAAGCTTTGCTTTTGAGGTATGAGGTACTATTGTACATATTAGTTTAGTTGTTTTGGGTCAATAAGTGTTGTTGCACATAGGTTTTAGGAGCCTTTCATTTCCTCCAAGTGCTGATGCACATTTGCAGTCATGTTTTGGGTAGTTTTTGGTGTGTTTTAGTTTTTGTCTTGTTGTCTTGAAGGTGTTAACAGTAGTGTTCAAGTCTGTTCTGAGTTTTGTTTCAGGTCTTTTAGTGACTCTATTGCCCGATGGATATCCAAAGCTACTAGTTATAGATGCTAAGAAGGCAAGCATCATGTAGAGGTCACCAAAAGTGTTACCTATTTCTCACTCCTCGACTCAAATAAGTAACTAATTATTCAAGGTAGTCCTTGTACATAATTATCATCTTTTTGTTTGTCCAAGTTAGTTTGTGTCACATTTCTTTTGTTGGGTCAAACACATTATAGTTGTCTTTTGGGTTTTTTTTGTATGTCAAGCCTTGGTTATCTAAAGCTTACCTTAGCACTATTTAAAAAGTCTTGAGAAGAATTTTGAAACCTTCTATAGACTTTAAATTTATCCAAAAGATATCCTATACCCTCCAAAGGTTCCTTTTCCCATGTTACATGCAAGATTTAATGAGACAAATATTTTGAATAACCTTAGCATTATCAAAAGCCCATACTTTTGGAAGGAGGGAATATCTTTCAAGTTTTTGTCATGAGTTTGAGTTTAGGCTTGAGGTTGAGTTAAGGGTTAAGATTGAGTCAAGTTAGGTCCTGCTTTAGGGTTTTGTCTTGTGTGTCTCAACTGATGAGTCTCTTCCTTGGCATTCTCGTTCCTTGCTTTAGGGTTTTCTAAGTTTTGTTGTAGGAAGGGGATCAAAGAGAGATAAGAGAGCTTTACAAACATTAGTGAAAGATTTTTAGGGATACACAGAGCCTCAGGGTGTATCGAATCATGCAGCAATGTGAAACAAAGAGATGAGCAGTAAGGGAAAGATGCAGAGTTTTAAGTCAGGTAAGAGCCAGTCAAATGGCAACACTGAGACAAAAACAAACTAAGGAACAAAGAACAGTTAGTGTAATGATTGTATACAATGAAGAAGCTTGCATAAAATAGTGCAATGATAGTTTTCAGTGAGGGAGAACAATTTGCAGAAATCAAATAGAAGACTTCAAGAGGTATTCTCAAACAACAAATAAAGGTATGAGAAGTCTTGAATCATGAAGCAGCAGGAGGAGTTTTCTTAAACTTTGTTAAAACTTGTTGAACCACTGTCAAAGTCTACACATCCATTGAGATCTCTAGTAGTTACTTTAGAACCAACATGATCATGTCAAGCCTCATAAACCCTACAGTCATTTGTCAAAGCCTAAAAGATCTACTCCTTCATTTATGGTTCTTAAGAATCTGTGTAGAAACAATGCAAAGAGCCCTTATCACTGTAAAGAGCTTAGGACCTTATGGAAGGCATCATGCAGTCCATCATATCTTGAGTACTCAACCTAAACGTGCTTGAAAGTCAGGGGTTTGCAAAAGGGTTTGAAGAACTCATAGTAAAAAGACTTGATAAGTACCAAATAGTTTAATGCAATGTAGGACCCCATGGTAATCAGTTGGTAAGCATAAACAAATGTCTTAGGTAGAGTTTTCCTTTACACACTTTACTGTGTTTAATCATAGTAACCCCAAGGGAGTATGATAGAAGACAACACAGAGGCAACCAAGGCAAAGATTGTAACAAGGTGATGCAGAGGCATCCACCTTAAAACCTTGACATACAGCATGTATGTCTACAACCCATCATCATCATCATCATATTTCCCTTAACACTGTCAGCATCATCATATTTTCTCTTCCGACCGATATCCTCCTGCAGACAAACCTTCGACCTTTCGCCTGTCAACAGCATCATCATATCCGACTATCGGCAGCATCATCACATTCGGCAAGCGCAAACATCCTCCTGATGTTCACTGTTCATCTTACCGCCAACCTCTATCTGCAGCATCATGATGTTCAACATCATGTTCATCAGCAGGATATAAAATATCCGGTTCCTCCCATATATCCTGATGACGACAACTTCACGCACCTTTCCTTCGATGCTTACGTCACCTCGATATCCTGATGACGATTATCCTGATGACGATGACGTCACATGCAGCTCCTTCAATATCCTGCAGTCGGCCAAACTTAACATTATCAGCCCGCGATGGTTTTATCAACCCGATCTTCTACCTTATGCCGATACGCTCCTCCTCGGCAACACCTGATGATAATCACCCTGAAACGCATTCACCTTATGCAAATGATTGCATCATGCTCACCTCCATCTACTCGGATGACGCCCGAAGTAACTGCAGGATATACCCAGAAATATCCTGATGATGCCGTTGCGATGGATTTTCCAACCTTAGCAAATTTTGATCCGCCGAACCTCCTGAGGTGACCCGATCTACTTTCAGGGTGATCTTCTAGACTCAAACTATCAGCACGACCTAGCACATACCCATGCTAGGGTTCTCAACACCTCTCGACTGCGATCCTGCAAACATGCACATGAACAAACAGAAAAAACAAACTAAACCCTAAGCTATTATACATGGCCATTCCACCGATTCGACGAATCAACTGGTGGAATGGATCAGCGAATCCATGCAACCACCAGAACAGCAACTCGATTACACAATGGAATTTAAAACAGAGAATGGACACAAACAGGATCTCTTTATTTGATTTCAAAAGATGCAAATACAGTATTCTGTCTCACTCTGTCTCACTCCCTGCAATCTAGCTTCTCAACATCTATATCTAAAACCAACCGATCCTAATACATAAATAGGATCTCTTGCGAGTACTACCGACCTGACTCCAAGCGGCTGGGAGCTTCCAAGCGGCTGGGAGGATCCAACCGAACATACAGCATAACAGCTGTCCTAATAACCTAGCTAAAAATAGTAAAGTATGGTCAACATGACCTTATTACATGCATTGGTCTTATAAGACCTTCTTGGAAACATTAACCAGACCTATAACAAAATAACTGCCTCATGGAGGCCAGCTGTTAGGTAGGTGCTCCTGCACCATACTCCCCAACAGAAAAGAACTCATGTCCCATGAGTTAGGATGTGGAAGTCCTCCACCTTTACACTTTGCCTTTGCAGTGTCTTGACCTGTTCCAGCTTTATCCTCTGCTGGCTCTCGGCTGCTCCAAGACTTCTGAACTGTAATTTGCTTTCTTGCAAGTAAATCCTCATGTCTGTCAATGTAGGCCCTTCTCTCACATACCTTGTGTTTGTCAGGTTGTCTGACCAGAACCTCTGTCTGAACTGCCTCTTGAACTTCTGTAATGTTCAACTCTGTCTTCCTTTCAACCTTTATAGGACAAACAATAGTCCCAACTATGACAACATCCTTGTCATTCCTCTCAACTGGTTGCTGTTTGCAAACCTGTTGCTGAACCTGCTGCTGACCTCTGTCAGTCAAAACTGAAACTTTCTTCAACCTGTTCTCCTTAACAACTTCTTTCCCTGCAGTGTCCTCAACTGCCTTTATGCCTGCTCCTATAGGCTTCTGCACAAATTCCTTCTTTCCCACTAAAATGATTTTTGCTGCCTTCTGTACTACAGCTGCTTCCTGTAATGGCATCAACATAATAGTTTTCCCATCTTTCTTGATGGTGTAGGTATTAGCATACCCATCATACAGTACCCTCCTATCAAATTGCCATGGTCTACCCAACAGTAGGTGACAACATTCCATGGGCAAAATGTCACACAAAACTCTATCATGATATGCTCCAATCTGAAAATCCACATATGCCTGTTCATAGACAAAGAGTGATTGACTATCACTCACCCAAGATGCCTTGTAAGGGTGATGGTGTGGAATCCTTTCCAAATGCAGTTTATCCACCATTTCCTGAGATACCATGTTGTCTGTTGAACTAGTATCAATGACAACCTTACATACTTTACCTTTGCTCTTGCATGTGGTCTTGAAAAGAGCTCTTCTTTGCATCATATCCTTTGATGTCTGCAAACTAATTCTCCTAAGCATCAATGCTTCTCCCTCCTCAGGATATCCATAATTGTCAGGAACTCTATCTCCTTGATAAGTGTTTGAACTTTGCACACTTTGCTCTACTTTCTCTTCTTGCACAAGTTGTACTCTCTTGTCATTCGTTCTATCATTTCTGGATGATGAACCTTTGCTTTCTGGACATTTGAAAAATGGATGACCAAACTCACCACAGGTGTAACACTTTCCTGAAAATGTAGTAGAACCTCTACCACTTCCAAACCTGCCTCTATTACCTTTCCATCCACCTCTGAAATCAGACTGTCCCTGTCCTTTACCAATGTCTTCTTGACCCTCATTGGTTTGCCTTGTTGTAGGGGCTGCTCCTCTTCCCCTCATATTGTTTCCTCTTCCTCTCATGGACTTATCTTGTCTCCTATTCATCTTTTCTTCAATCCTGATTGCCATTTGGTAACAATCCTCCACACTCTTAGGGTTAGCTAAAACTAACTCATCTTGTATGTTCAATCTCAAACCAGCCAAGTACCTAGCCACCTTTTCTACCTCATTCTCATGATGACCAGATCTCATACTCAACTTATAAAACTCCTCAGTATATGCCTTCACATCCATTTCCTTCTGCCTTAAAAATTGTAGCTTCTTAAACATCTGAATCTCATAATCCTTGGGCAAGAATTTACCTTTGATCCTTGCTACCATTTTATCCCATGAAGTGATCTTTGACTTCCCTTGTTTCCTTCTCTCGGATTGTACATAATCCCACCATATCAAAGCATGACCTCCTAACTTGGTCTTTGCAATCTTTACCTTCTGATCCTCAACAACATCTTCACATTCAAAGTGATTATCAAGTGCAGCAATCCAATCCAGTAACTCATCTTCATTCAAACTTCCATTATACTTGGAAACATCAACCTTTACTTTAGGTTTATCACTTTGTACTGCCTTTAACAGTTTTGCAAATCTCTGCTCTTCAGCATCCAGATCTTCAGCTACCTCTTCATACTCTTCAACAGCATCTTCATCTTCTTCAGACTCACTGTCTTCCACTTCCCTCTTTTTGTTCTTTTCCAGGGCTACAAGCTTGGCTTGAAGTGCTTCAGCAAGCTCCTTCATCTTCCTCATCTCTCTGGCATGTTTTTCCCTCATCTCCTGCAACTCCCTTGCAGTACCATTACCTTTCAGAGGCATTTTGTCAACCTCTCACTCCTCTACCTCTGTCCTTTCAGTGACAGAATCAACTCTACCTCTGCCCTTTCGGTGACAGAATCAACACACAACAGCCCAGACCTTTTGCTGAGCTCTGATACCACTATGATGCAGAGGCATCCACCTTAAAACCTTGACATACAGCATGTATGTCTACAACCCATCATCATCATCATCATATTTCCCTTAACACTGTCAGCATCATCATATTTTCTCTGCCAACCGATACCCTCCTGCAGACAAACCTTCGACCTTTCGCCTGTCAGCAGCATCATCATATCCAGCTATCAGCAGCATCATCACATTCGGCAAGCGCAAACATCCTCCTGATGTTCATTGTTCATCTTACCGCCACCCTCTATCTGCAGCATCATGATGTTCAACATCATGTTCATCAGCAGGATATAAAATATCCGGTTCCTCCCATATATCCTGATGACGACAACTTCACGCACCTTTCCTTCGATGCTTACGTCACCCCGATATCCTGATGACGATTATCCTGATGACGATGACGTCACATGCAGCTCCTTCAATATCCTGCTGTCGGCCAAACTTAACATTATCGGCCCACGATGGTTTTATCAACCTGATCTTCTACCTTATGCCGATACGCTCCTCCTCGGCAACACCTGATGATGATCACCCCGAAACGCATTCACCTTATGCAAATGATTGCATCATGCTCACCTCCATCTACTCGGATGACGCCCGAAGTAACTGCAGGATATACCCAGAAATATCCTGATGATGCTGTTGCGATGGATTTTCCAACCTTAGCGAATTTTGATCCGCTGAACCTCCTGAGGTGACGCGATCTACTTTCAGGGCGATCTTCCAGACTCGAACTATCAGCACTACCTAGCACATACCCATGCTAGGGTTCTCAACACCTCTCGACTGCGATCCTACAAACATGCACATGAACAAACAGAAAAAACAAACTAAACCCTAAGCTATTATACATGGCCATTCCACCGATTCGACGAATCAACCGGTGGAATGGATCAGCGAATCCATGCAACCACCAGAACAGCAACTCGATTACACAATGGAATCCAAAACAGAGAATGGACACAAACAGGATCTCTTTATTTGATTTCAAAAGATGCAAATACAGTATTCTGTCTCACTCTGTCTCACTCCCTGCAACCTAGCTTCTCAACATCTATATCTAAAACCAACCGATCCTAATACATAAATAGGATCTCTTGCGAGTACTACCGACCCGACTCCAAGCGGCCGGGAGCTTCCAAGCGGCTGGGAGTGTTGGTTTTTTCCCAGACTGGATGCTTATTCCCAGATTTCCCTACAAGGTAGCCATCAGTGATCAACAGGATCTCTGGGCCAGGGGCCAACAGTGTAGGAGATAGACTCTATATTTTATCTCCTCTTCTTCTTCAGGCTCTGCAAAACCTAGGGGGGTATTCCCTACTCAACATCCATGAGGATATGAATACAAAGGCTGGGATGCTGACAGAAAGCAGATAAGTCCTCCTGTAACTAGACCAAAACTGAAAGATAAGAGCAAAGGGGCTAGCTTTGGGCCTATTTGCAGTTGTAGACAGAGGACTGAGGATCCTAAAACTAATTCTAATGTCCTAATGGTTGTTTTAGATTTTGATTTGGAGTTTAAGTTTGGATGCAAAGCTGGACATGGTTGTAACACAAAAACAAAGCAAGATTGGTGCCTATCCAGGGCCTGGAGTCAGTAGACATACACCTATGAATGATCAGCATGAACAGCTAAAACTGGATTTCAGGGGGATATATGTGATACCTGCCTTACAGATATCTCCCAATACAGAGTGTTAAGTTATCTCTACTTATGGCATCCCTACTGCAGTATACCCTTCCCAATGTTCAACCTGAAAACAGTTTAATCTACCCCTTGAGCAGAAGTTAAAAGATCAGACATTCAACATAGGAATTCTATGCTCTAGAATCTAAACATTACCCAAATATCCAGATTCAGAAGAAGAATACATGCAATACTGGAGACAGAATTAACAAAACACATGCTAAGATAGCATTTCTCATATAAGATTAATCATGAAATCAATGGATTCGTGCCAAAACATACAACAAGAGATACATAGACTCACAGGTTTAGCTGTACAGAGCAACCAGATCAACTTGTTTTGAATTACAGAGCCAAAAATCTTCAACTTTCAACAACCACAAATGAGTAACACTTCCTGCTTATAACAGCCAGGTAGTGTACCACAGCAATTAATTACATGGTTGACCAAAAAATCTCGCCAGATACACAGTATCAGAAAAATGGCGCTCAACGCATTACCAGATTGGCGCCCAAACATGAATGTAGCAGGTAGGGGAGGAGACAGGAAGAAACCTCGAGCCCTGCGCCACTGTCCGTTGATGTACACCTTCAATCGGGTACCAGATCCGCCTATACCTCTGCAACCTTCGCCATTAATGGCACACCAACCCGCGGCCTCGGGAAAACGTCAAACAGTCGATCGCAACCATTTCCTGCCAAGATTCATCGTCATGATATTTGAAAATATGCAGGATATCAATTATCCCACATGCACCCCGCGGTGACCTTTTCAACACTTTATATACTAGGCCACGAGCATATATAATGTCGGTGCTTTTGCTCCTGACGACACTAGTATAAGACTTCATCATCATCCTCCAACAGCATGATATCCTGTCGCTTGAAATATCACCCTGACGTCAGCATCATATCGCAATATAACCTGCATGATAATCGCCCTCATCCGCACAACCTGATCCATCGGAGGAAGATCCTCCTGCTTAGCTGATACCAAAAGTCTGGCCAATGAACATCCTGATGACGTCATCATCATATCCTGCTTATTGCGCACCTCCTCATATCCGGATGATGTCATCATCATATCGACAAATATCGGGGGATCTCCACAAGATGATCAGTGTTAGAAATATGACCCCCCCGGACCTTGATGACGTCATCATCATATCGACATCAGGATGATATTCGGAAGATAACCAGATATTTGAAAATATCATCCTGATGCACAAATATCATGCTGCACTATAGCTCCACTATAAGATCGGGGTGATAGATGAATATGCCAGATATTTGAAAAGATCACCCCCACTAGATAATGCACGAAGCCGACAGGCGGATATCTCCCTGATATCAGCATCATCATGACACTGGAACAAACATACATCCGGGTGATATTCAAAAATGAAAATATCACCCCCTCCTTCGAAAATATCATGATGCAGCTAGGCAGAGAAATAGATATCACCCCGACATAAGAATGACGTCAGCATCATCAGGATGATAAAACAACGAACATGAAGTGATACAACAACATCAAGATGATATTGACTAAGATCATCCTGACGTTCAAAATATGATGACCCCAGTGAATATCGGGTCATACTTAGAACTCTTCAACAACATCATCAGGATGATCTTAACAAAGATCACCCGATGTTAAAATATCACCCCGCGAAAGATCATGCAGGCAGAAAATATGATGACCCTCGTAAGCAACACGGCGATAACTGGAAATATGATGATGATGATGACTACCCTTGAGAAAAAACAAGTCAGGTCGAACAACTCAGAGAATAACCCCCTCAGAAGATTGGGGTAACATCATCATCATAAAAGGGCAAGGTGATAATTGGAAGATCACCGGATACTTGAAAAATCACCCCCGCAAGCAAATCAGGGCACACTGTAGCTCATCAGCAGGATCAGGATGATATCCAAACATCACCCGATATTGAAATATGATGATCCTGATGAAAAACAAGCCGACAGAAAACATGATGATGCGGACCATCATCGAAGACAAGATGATGATGATGACTCCCTCTTCGAAGAAAATATGATGATGCAGCTGAAAAATGCTGAGGAGGTCCAACACTTAGAACATTTTTTGGATACTTAGGGAAAGTGCCTGCATGAAAATTGCTCAAAAACTGTCAGTCAATTCAGGCACTAACACTGGCTCTGTCTGGGGACGTGCAGGTGCAAGACTGCAGCGAGAACCCCAGATCTTTGGGATGCAGACCAGCCCCTTATCCATTGGGCACAGAGTCAAATACTGCTCCGACCTGCATCACCAAACACACTTGATGGCCTAAGGCCACCAAGAAAAGAAAAACATGTATCTCCCTTTGTCAAATATTTTGTTTTCATCTGCATGCACTGGGTCAAGCTTGGAGATACTACAGACATCCACCCACAAACAAATCTTGTCATCTGCATATTCAACCCTCTGATTTGGCTTGTCATTATCACCCCTGTGCAGATAACCTTCAACATCATGTGACATGTGGGTGCAGAATATATTAGGCAATGCATACTCAAATGGTATAGAACACAAGTTATCATCTGTATCATCATCATGCATTGCAACATGATCTCCTAGCTGGACTGTAAATAGGAAACACTCAGAGTCCACCACACAACTAGGATGATCAGGGCTCATTGTATTATATGCTGGCACATCAAAAGAAAAGCTTTCAAAATCACAATTGTGCACATCATGAACACAACAATCAGCAGCACCAGGCTGGAAAAGATCAGGCTCTGGCATCTCTTTCAAATCAGGCACATTTTCACAGTCACTTACCTGATGCATGTTGTTTCCTCTTTCATCAGGATGAGAAACAGAATCCAAGCCAAAAATAGTGTCTAGATCTTCACCATACTCAGACAGATCCTCATCACCATATGTGTCATAAATGGGTGACCCAGGTGCATCAGTTTCATCATAGTATGCCATTTGTTCATGGACAGCAGAGCACACCTCTTCATCACCAATGGATTCACTCTGTGGAGGAGTATTAGCCTGTGTGTCATAAGCAAAACAGCCATCAAATGAAAAACAATCATGCTCTGAACTAGCACTTATTTCAATTTCTGACTGCTCTTCATGATCTCCATGTGTTTGAAAGGTAGGCAATGGGTCACACATAGGACTGCTTCTCTGTTTGCTTATATCTTCTCTGTCTTGAGTACAATACTCACAATTGTCTCCATAGGTCCATTCCAAAAATTGCTCATTGCTGTCCACAACCTCGTTATTGTTTTCATGGTCAGCTGCCTCATCATTGCAATGGGAATCCTCATTAGTCCTTTCACTAGCACCTTCAATATTCATCTTTTCATCTTCACATGATGCCTTAATTATTTGGTCATTTGCAGCTTCACAACGATTTTTCACACCAAGGCCTGGGGACAGGGTTTTCAGCAGGTACACACTTCTGATTTTTTCTATCTTTTCTATGAACCTGTATGCCATCTGCATACTTGTCACCTTGAAATCCCTCAGTATTGCACTAAAGCCCTCCTCAAAAGCTTCAAAGAATATGCCAACACAGGCTGAAATATCAGGTCTGAAGACTTCTGGGATCTATGAAAGGGCTATTGCAAACCTATGACTGAAATCAACACATGGCTCTTCATCTTGTTTTCTGATTATCATCAATTCTGCAACAAGATCAGCCAGTTCTTTTGCAAATTCTTCCTTGAAACAGTCAGCAAGCTCATCCCAACAGGCAAAGGATTTCTTTGGAAAGCTCAAATACCAGTCTTTTGCTTTTGCATCAAAGGACCTAACAAAAAACCTCATCCACATATCCTCATCTCTGAACGAATATTTTCCCATAAAACTGTGAAAATTTTGGATATGTGCATTCCCATCACATACATTGTGACCACTAAATCTAGGCATCTGACAGTATATCCTAGCAGGCATAGTTTCTACTTTATAATCCACCCATGACAAATCCAGTTGGTCATACAAAGGATCAAAAGGGCTGACAGGAGGTTTAGCTTTCTGACTGGCAGACACAACAGGGTTACTGCTTTTTAACTGGGCCTACTCAGCCTCTAAGAATATCAACCTATTTCTTATCTCTTCTATTCCTTTATCATTCCCTTCCTGACTGAGTATGGGATAATACATACTTGGATTCATAAAAATCTTACTCTTAGACATCCTCTGTCTGCCTAAGACCTAAGGCTCCCCCTGCATCTAACTTATGCAGCAAAACAGCAAATATAAAGGGGAAGGAACAAGGTACCTTTTCTCATCCAGATGCAGAAATCTGAACATCTTTCATCAAATAACATACATCTATCTTTCATGTGCATTTAAATCTTTTGCAGAGTCGCCACCTCTCCAGAGAGGACAAAATTTTCAATAGCTGAAAGCTACTTTTCCAGGTTCATTCCACCAGCAGAGCATCATTTTTCACATGAAAGACTCCCCAGCAGAGTCGCCAATTTCTGTTGGTTTTTTCCCAGACTGGATGCTTATTCCCAGATTTCCCTACAAGGTAGCCATCAGTGATCAACAGGATCTCTGGGCCAGGGGCCAACAGTGTAGGAGATAGACTCTATATTTTATCTCCTCTTCTTCTTCAGGCTCTGCAAAACCTAGGGGGGTATTCCCTACTCAACATCCATGAGGATATGCATACAAAGGCTGGGATGCTGACAGAAAGCAGATAAGTCCTCCTGTAAGTAGACCAAAACTGAAAGATAAGAGCAAAGGGGCTAGCTTTGGGCCTATTTGCAGTTGTAGACAGAGGACTGAGGATCCTAAAACTAATTCTAATGTCCTAATGGTTGTTTTAGATTTTGATTTGGAGTTTAAGTTTGGATGCAAAGCTGGACATGGTTGTAACACAAAAACAAAGCAAGATTGGTGCCTATCCAGGGCCTGGAGTCAGTAGACATACACCTGTGAATGATCAGCATGAACAGCTAAAACTGGATTTTAGGGGGATATATGTGATACCTGCCTTACAGATATCTCCCAATACAGAGTGTTAAGTTATCTCTACTTATGGCATCCCTACTGCAGTATACCCTTCCCAATGTTCAACCTGAAAACAGTTTAATCTACCCCTTGAGCAGAAGTTAAAAGATCAGACATTCAACATAGGAATTCTATGCTCTAGAATCTAAACATTACCTAAATATCCAGATTCAGAAGAAGAATACATGCAATACTGGAGACAGAATTAACAAAACACATGCTAAGATAGCATTTCTCATATAAGATTAATCATGAAATCAGTGGATTCGTGCCAAAACATACAACAAGAGATACATAGACTCACAGGTTTAGCTGTACAGAGCAACCAGATCAGCTTGTTTTGAATTACAGAGCCAAAAATCTTCAACTTTCAACAACCACAAATGAGTAACACTTCCTGCTTATAACAGCCAGGTAGTGTACCACAGCAATTAATTACATGGTTGACCAAAAAATCCCGCCAGATACACAGTATCAGAAAAATGGCGCTCAACGCATTACCAGATTGGCGCCCAAACATGAATGCAGCAGGTAGGGGAGGAGACAGGAAGAAACCTTGAGCCCTGCGCCACTGTCCGTTGATGTACACCTTCAATCAGGTACCAGATCCGCCCATACCTCTGCAACCTTCGCCATTAATGGCGCACCAACCCGCGGCCTCGGGAAAACGTCAAACAGTCGATCGCAACCATTTCCTGACAAGATTCATCGTCATGATATTTGAAAATATGCAGGATATCAATTATCCCACATGCACCCCGCGGTGACCTTTTCAACACTTTATATACTAGGCCACGAGCATATATAATGTCGATGCTTTTGCTCCTGACGACACTAGTATAAGACTTCATCATCATCCTCCAACAGCATGATATCCTGTCGCTTGAAATATCACCCTGACGTCAGCATCATATCGCAATATAACCTGCATGATAATCGCCCTCATCCGCACAACCTGATCCATCGGAGGAAGATCCTCCTGCTTAGCCGATACCAAAAGTCTGGCCAATGAACATCCTGATGACGTCATCATCATATCCTGCTTACTGCGCACCTCCTCATATCCGGATGACGTCATCATCATATCGACAAATATCAGGGGATCTCCACAAGATGATCAGTGTTAGAAATATGACCCCCCTCAGACCTTGATGACGTCATCATCATATCAACATCAGGATGATATTCGGAAGATAACCGGATATTTGGAAATATCATCCTGATGCACAAATATCATGCTGCACTGTAGCTCCACTATAAGATCGGGGTGATAGATGAATATGCCAGATATTTGAAAAGATCACCCCCACTAGATAATGCACGAAGCCGACAGGCGGATATCTCCCCGATATCAGCATCATCATGACGCTGGAACAAACATACATCCGGGTGATATTCAAAAATGAAAATATCACCCCCTCCTTCAGAAATATCATGATGCAGATAGGCAGAGAAATAGATATCACCCCGACATAAGAATGACGTCAGCATCATCAGGATGATAAAACAACGAACATGAAGTGATACAACAACATCAGGATGATATTGACTAAGATCATCCTGACGTTCAAAATATGATGACCCCAGTGAATATCGGGTCATACTTAGAACTCTTCAACAACATCATCAGGATGATCTTAACAAAGATCACCCGATGTTAAAATATCACCCCGCGAAAGATCATGCAGGCAGAAAATATGATGACCCTCGCAAGCAACACGGCGATAACTGGAAATATGATGATGATGATGACTACCCTTGAGAAAAAACAAGTCAGGTCGAACAACTCAGAGAATAACCCCCTCAGAAGATCGGGGTAACATCATCATCATAAAAGGGCAAGGTGATAATTGGAAGATCACCGGATACTTGAAAAATCACCCCCGCAAGCAAATCAGGGCACATTGTAGGTCATCAGCAGGATCAGGATGATATCCAAACATCACCCGATATTGAAATATGATGATCCTGATGAAAAACAAGCCGACAGAAAACATGATGATGCGGACCATCATCGAAGACAAGATGATGATGATGACTCCCTCTTCGAAGAAAATATGATGATGCAGCTGAAAAATGCTGAGGAGGTCCAACACTTAGAACATTTTTTGGATACTTAGGGAAAGTGCCTGCATGAAAATTACTCAAAAACTGTCAGTCAATTCAGGCACTAACAGGGAGGATCCAACCGAACATACAGCATAGCAGCTGTCCTAACAACCTAGCTAAAACTAGTAAAGTATGGTCAACATGACCTTATTACATGCATTGGTCTTATAAGACCTTCTTGGAAACATTAACCAGACCTATAACAAACTAACTGCCTCATGGAGGCCAGCTGTCAGGTAGGTGCTCCTGCACCACAAGGATAAGAAGTATATCTTTTGGCTTCAGCATTCATGAAGAGCAAAGGTAATTTTGGGATCAAGTAGTGATAGTGTTGTCATAAGATAAATTGCAAAGCAAGCCCAAGCAGAGGTCTACACAGTGGGAAAAGGACAAAGGCTGACAAGGTTTATTAGGGTCTACAAAGTCTGGTAGGAGTCAGTGATGACAAAAGGAATAAAGGTCTATATTTACAATATATACAGAGGTCAAAGATAAAATATACAAGTATATAGCTAGACTGATATCTAGAATATAAATTTGATCTAGAATTCAGAAATATAGTAGTCTATATCTGCTTTGAGCAATAATGTGTCCACCATCCCTAATGGTTCTTGACTTCCTTTAATACAGTCATAGATTTATGCAAATATTTTTGTCTTGAAGCCTTGTTTGGTCATTGTCTTAGGTGTTTTGAGGGAACCCTAAAGATCTTTGAAATTGGTTAGGAGACAAAGATTGATAGTGGTAAAATCTATAGAGATATATGTGTATAGAGATCCTCAAAGATTTAGAGGCATGTCAAATGCCTACAAGCCAATAGGGATTGTTGATAGAAAAGATAGTCAGCATGAAGGACTAGTCTAAAAAGAAAAGGAAATACAAAGAAGACAAGGTGTTGGCCATGAAATAGAAGGCAACAAATATTATCAACATGCCAATGCAGTGTGTAGGTAAACACTACAAGGTCTGAAGTGCTTGAACCATAGAAGGAAGAGACTCAATAGATGAGAGCAATCTCTTAACAATGAGAAATGTGGATGTAGAAGGACTGCAACAAACAAATAGAGGAATAGTCACTTGTTTCAAAGGGAAAGAGCAACCAAAATAAGAAAGAGAAGTCCAAAGGGTACTAAGAAGTCTATGGGGGCACTAACAAGATAGGAGAAAAAGTGAAAAAGAGACAAGGAGGGAAGAGACTGTCTTGTAACAAAGGTCTACCTCAAGGCTTATGCACAAAGTCTTTTTGCCAAAACATAGAAAGAAGTCGCTTGGACAAAGATGCATGTAGATAGGGTAGGGGACAATGACCCTAATTAGTCCTTTAGGTATTACAAGGTGCTGCCACAATAATGGGTTAAATTTTCTGGGACATCCTAATTTTTGTTGAAATCACATATTTTTATAAAATATAATGATTTAAGCCTTGAAAGGTTCCATTTAAAGGATTTTAATTGAAGAGTGGATGATCAAATCCCCTTAGATTCAAACCCCCTTGGATAGAACCCTGCTAGTTTTAAACCATACCTATAATGGAGTCTCCTCTATACCTATCAAAATGTTGATAAAAAATCACCTTTTATTTGCCTTTTGGGGGATCAAATGAATTCATTTAAAATTTATGTTTTATAAGTATGTATTCCTTATTTAAGCTTCCTAAAAAGTATAATTTTAAATATATTTAATTTGATTATTATATTTATTTTTTATTTCTTGTGAATGTAGGTTTTTCACCGAACATCAAGTTCTTTGTTCTACACACATGGAAAATTAGTAAATTAGTGAAAAAAAATTCTAAAAAATATCTATGCCCTAGGTATTGATGTCCTTGTTTCAACAAAAAAAATTGAATTTCGATACATATAGAAAAAGTTATGTTTTACAGAATACACCTATGTCTAAATTATAATTGATTTGACTTCAAAACTTAATTAAAAAATATATATTCAACAAAACATTATAAAACTAAAAGCATGCCCTATATATCAGTGTTACCAATCTAAATTCAACAGAATCAAAATTTTATCCTTTGTAGAAAAAAAGTTATGTGCTACAGAATACACATCAATTTACAAAAAATGTTGTTTACTATTAAAAACTAGTTATCAAAGGAGACGCAAAAAATTTTACAATTTAACTCCAAATTTTTTAAAAAAAATATATTTAGAATCTACAAACAAAATCTCACAAATCACTAGTTCGCATCATCTTCAAATTCCTAATGGTTTAGCGGCTATAGGTGTCAGAAAGTGAAGATTTAGTTCAAAATGTTGATTTCAATGTCAAGTTTAGTGAAAAAGTGTAACCCATTATTGTGGGATGACCCTACAATAGACAATAAACAAGGGTATAGGTTTAGTGATTATGAAGGGGCAGTCCATCAAGAGTATGAAGGTAACACAGTCCCTCCCTAGTGTTTGTTCTTATTTTCATTCATAAGATTCTTAGCAGCAAAGAGTATATTAAGGGTTTATAAAATGATTTCAAACCCCTATTAAAATGGTGTTGAGAGTATCTCCTTATCATTAGATACATGCATACAGTAGATAATGTTCAGTGTTTGATAGGATTTGATATGTAGTTGAAACATGACAGTGGTAGAGATAGTATGAAGGGTGTAGGCAGTTTCTTTTTTACAAGACTATCATTTTGCTGCATGAGAGTTTGTGAAGTATAAAGGTATCTATAAGCCTAGAAGGTCTTGGAGCTCTTTCAAACATAAATGAAGACCCTTGTGAAGCATTCATAGAGGTAGAAGTCACATCCAAGATATGAGTAATAGTCACAAAGACTGCATACAGTGCAAAAAGACAATCTTAAAGGTTGTACAAAGATACGAATAGTAGTCAAAAGAACTCTGCAGCAACAGAGCTGGTGGGTAAGAAGATAGTCATATAGAATGACTGTTAAAGCTATCATGCCCACATTTCCCATGTGGTCACGACATGCAACACATGTGTCATGTCCACATTTATCATGTGGTCATGACACGAAATATCAAAAACTTTTCTGCATGTCCCTAGAAACCCCCTCGCATGCATCAGTGTGCTCAGTGGCAATACACATAAGGCGTAAACATGTCAATCAAACTCAGGGAAGAGCGTTTACATACGCAATCCCCTATGTGATGATAGTTGACTAGGGGGTTATGCAATGCGAGGAGCATTTCTATTCGGGATAGGATCGAATGGACCTAAACCCTAAGTTTCCTAAGCGAGTGACACAATTACGACAGGAGTCGAAATCCAACCCTAATTCTAAAGCATAAAATAAATTAAAACATGCTTATATTTAAATTAAAAATTGCAAGGCAAAATTAAAACATTAACTATTGCCAAGGAATTTCATTTAAAATAATTGTCCTAAGTCTCAGAAAAATTTCGGCAGCATAACGCATTATTAACGTTTGAAATAAATATTTTAAAAAGGTCTCCCTCTAAAATATTTATGAGAAAAATTAATAAAAAGATTAAATTAAATTTACCTAAATAACCTTATAAAATTTTCCACCCAATAAATTGAAAGTCAAAATAACTAAAATTATTAAATAAATAAATCCCAAAATAATAAAGGTCTACGAATAAATATAATTCCAACAATTATATTTATTCAATTAAATCAAGGTAAAATTAAATCAAAATATAACGTTATAAAATTTGTCCTCCATTTAATAACTCATTAAATTAAATAGAACAATCAAGTAATTAATTACTCCTAAATAAAATATAATAATATAACCCAACTAATAAAAATAGCCCAACAATTAAATTTATTCTAATAAGTCAAATGTAATCTCCCCAAAAGTTAGAGGACTTAAGGGTAATAACCTCACCCTACTAAATAAATTATAATACAATTATATGGTCCCACTAAAAGTATTAAATATAATATTCCAAAAAAAAGAAACAAATCAATTTTCCCCAACCCATAAAAATTAAAAAAAAAAATATTAAGGCAATAAAAAAAATGATTTCCAAAATAAATAAATCAAAACCCACTTATAAAAAGATTAATTTAGAATCCTAAAATTTAAAGGCATAAAAAAAGATAGAAAAGCCCACATAAAATGCTAACTACATTATCCCAAACTATAATAAAGATCTACGAATAAATATCATTCAAGACAAAGGATGTAGTCATGTCATTCAAGGAGACTGTGATGATGGATAGTCACAAAATATCAGAGAAGACACTCAAAGAGACTGTTAGAATAGTCATAAAAGATAGTCAAAAAGACAGCCATGGAGCAGTCAACACTCTGAAGGAAGCAACAGTCATAAAATGTAAGTCTTAGAATAGTCAATAGCAGTGAAAAAGAGATCCAAGACACTTGAGGAATCAAAATAACAACAAGGTAGTAAAAGGACAGTCTATACATAACAGTTATAGAAGACTAGAAAGCAGTCATGAAAGATAGAGCTTCTAGTCACTTTCCAGAGGTTAAAACTTAGTTTTATGGCCCGATTTTGACTACTAATGGATATGGATGCATTCAATAGGAAGTATGAGATTACTAGGAGACTTTTCCAAGCACTTATGAAGGTTCTAAATGCCTAAAATCAATTTCATCCGACCCAAAGCAGTTGCGCATCATGGAGAGAAGATTTAGGAGCATGTTGTGAGATGAGCAGCAAGTGGAGAGCATCTAGGAGGTAGTTGATGTGTTGTCCATGAGGTGGAGGAAAAATAGGAGCAGTTGGAGACTTTTTCCAGCTATTTCTAGGCATCTAGGGGTAGTTTTAAAGGCCTTATCCATGAACAAGTCAAAGAAGGTGGTTTTTCTTCATCAATGAAGCAAGTTGGAGCAGTTTGAAGGGGTCTTTTGGCCTAAAATCAGTTACATCTGATCCAACAGCAGTTGAAGACCAAATCAACTTGGACACCAAGTGCAAACATGAAGATTATTCATTGGACTAGGTCTCCTAATTTATTCTTCTTTCTTAAATTCTTTCCTAGATTCTCTCTCATGTGTTGAAGGGATATAGGAATAGTTGAACCTAGTTTCAAACTAGTTCTTACTTGTAATTTTGAATGATTTGTAGCTAGCTCATGCTCATTTCAAACTGAAAACAAGCATTGTAACTGAAAAACCAGTCAAGCATATGACTGATTTCTCAAATGTAACACTTTTTCAAGAAATGAAAACAACTTATTTTAGATCCAAATTTGTGTAACACTTCTTTGGCATCAAATTTTAGTTAAAATCCTGCCTTTTATGTGACTGATTATATGTGTTCTAATGGTTCATTTTTCTGTGTTTTAGTTCAAAACCTCAAAATATAATCAAAACAAACATTTGTAAATAGATTCAAACATACTCGTGCAAGTTATAGATTGTGGAAAAACTTGTAAGGTTGTTTTAGTTGTGAAATATCTCATTTTCCTTCTAGAACAACATCAATAGGTTCCCTTTTTATGAAATATTGATAGGTGAGATGTTAAAAGCCATAGATTGTGTAGAAAAAGTTCTGTTTGAGCCATTATAAGTCCAAAATAGCAAGTTATATGTCTGAGAAAACAATTTGGTGCATCACCTAGTTAGCTCTAGTTAATCATTTTCAGGCATTTTAAGTTATTTCTAGTCATCTTCTTACTCTTTCCCTTCAAAACAAGTAGGATTGATCAAGATCTAGGTGATCAAGCAAAAGGAACCAACCTTCTCTAGAGGTTCACTCCAAGTTTTAGGCAACCCATAGGCCTAGGAGTGATCCCATGTGTCAACAGGTAGGTAAGTTGATAGCTTAGCACTCAGGTGCATACTTTGTTGATAACACAAATCTTTCAAAGATAAATTCCTTGATAGATGAAAAGTGGGTAGGCAAAATCTATATCGAGGAGTCATTGTCACTCTCAGTGGAGGGTTTACCTCTTGTTGCTGGAAACAACACTGATATTCCCATTGAAATGGAAAATTTGTTGAAGATACCTCTCAACGGCTTTGACAAAGCCAAATGAATTACACAGAAATAATCATAAAAAATGTGAAGAGATTAGGCATGTTATCTTCTTTTCACTTTCGCTTTTGCTTTCACCTCCACCAAAAATTATTTACCTAACAAGAGAAAAAAGAATAGTTAGATTCATTTCAATCATCTTGCATGCCTCTTAGCCAATGTTAATTGTCAATGGGAAAATTTAAGTCATATGCTTTAGTGAGGGAATGCCTTCAACATAATTAAAATAAAAATTTATTAAAAAATTAAAACCAAAATTTAAAATTATGTTTGACCATTAAATCTCAATAACGTCGACTGCTCCATTGATTTTAGGGTACTATGTTTGGTAGTAGTGGAGTCTTTTTAGTTAAGGGGTACAATCTCTACCAAGTTGAAAATATTGAAGCCAGAGATGATAGCGCAACCAATATCATAGCTAATTTTTTTGCAGTTGATGTGTTTTTTGATGTGACAGTGCAACCAACACTATAGCCAGCATTTTCTCAATGAACCTAGGCCTTTTCTATGACTTCAGAATGGATGACCATATTCATTATCTTTGCAATGCCATTCTCTAAAAAATGACTGGAATTTCTCAATGTAGAAGCTTAGGGTTTTTAATAAAATCTTTTTTGTTACATACAAAATATTAGTAAGATGATTTTTTGTGAATTTTTAGGGATTGTAATCGTATTCACCAAATTTTGAACTTTTTAGTTGAAATTTGGTAAACCCTGTGACATAGAGTATATCACTTACTTTTGTAAAGAGAAAACATGAAACCACAGTATCCAAGAGATAAGGATAGGGGCATATGCACCAATTCTCAAATAGGGGTTATAGAGTACTTGAAGACACCCAAAAATCAAAATAAAAAATTAATTTTATATACTTTAAATTTTTGAAAGCAAAATGCATCAAATTCTGAATTCATATGACATAATATTTAAAAATGAAGTAAAATTCAAAAAATACAAAATGTATAAAAAGTTTTAGCACAATATATGAGATGTTGAAGAAAGTAGAAATAATATTCATCTTAAACTTTTAAGTTCATAACACAAGAGACTCGAGAGTACATGCTAATATATGGCAAGTAAATTGTCATGCAACACAAAAGTGAAACATATGAATGAATGAATAACTTTTAATGTCCATAAGGCTAAAAATAGTATATGGGACCACCAGTCTTGCTAATTTTCTTTTTCGCATTTCAATCCTTTTTCTATTCAAGATGATGATGAGCTCCTCCAATTTCTCAACAATCTCCTTGTTAAATAAACTATACCAAGTGACAGCTATCGATCTATTGGCATATTTGTCCCTGATGTCCCAAAAGCATTGTTAGGATTAAGGTGCCATCAACCTTGTAAATCCTATGCAATTAATTACTCCTTATGATGTAGATGACCCTGGTTCAAGAGCAATCTTGCATCAACCAAAAATATTTGCATTCATTTTGTTTTCTTTCATTTTCCAGTTCATTCAATTAGAAGCAGTTTCAGTAGATTGGTCTGCATTCTATCACAGTTTCCTTTCAGACCTTGCAGAGCTAGACTTAACATCTAGACATCATCATGCACATCATATCCAAAAATTAGATCATTTGGATCAGTTTCTGGAAAGATATCACTATTAGAAGATCAACTATTTTCCCATAACAGAGCATTCAGATAGTCTCAGATAGTCAGCTGAAGGAGAAGACTTGCGGAGCACTTCTATGTCTTATTGAGCTAAATGACACATCATTCAAGATAGTTTTGGATATGGCCGACCTTCCCTGAGGTCCACACCTTGTTTCATTCACCTGGGGAGGAGTACAAGCTGCTTAAGACTGACCTATTTGTTGTTACACATTACATCTCTTTCATTGGAGTTTGTAATCTCCCTAGCCGACATGGAGGATTCTTGTGATCCGAAGGTGATACATAATCATGTAATAGATGCATAGGAAAGTAGTGAATCATAATTTATGAAGTTCTAGTTTTAGTATTTTACTCTGTAAGGCGCTTCAAAGCCATATCCTATGCATATATTGTAACTAGAGAATCAGGCCTGTGAACCCTAATTTGTAAGCCCACATGTTGTTGGTGTGGTAGTATTTTGAATCCTTGATATATTGAGTATCTGAATCTACATTTGTATTCTACAATTGAGTTGCTTCTGTTGTGTTTACTCTTGCTACACGGTATGGACTATTCACTTTGTGGACCCTCCTAACCGTGACTACACTAAGTGGTATCAGAGCGAAGTTTGAATCCTTTGGGAGTGAAGTGAGAGAAGTTTGTGAAGGCATTTCATAAGATCTTGTTGTGAATAGATCACCAAACCTAAGGCAGACTACCTGTATTGTCAATCAATCGCCAATTGTGAGGCAATTGTCACCTTGTAGTCTGATCACCAAATTTGAGGTAGTTACACTTGATTCTAGGAAGAGATGTCACCGAGGAGAATACTTGCTATTAGTACTATGGCTAGAAGAATGGATGAGATGATGGAGATGATGAAAACAATGCGAGTTCGATTGGATTCTATTGAAGAAGATCGAAGAAAAGGACTTACACCTCAACCTAATGTTGAAAGTAATGATGAAGAATTTCAATCCGTTGATCAAAATGAAGAAACCCTAGAAGAAGAGGAAGAATTAGATCAAGTGAAGATCTTGAGAGCTATTTCAAAGATTGGGAAAAGACCTAGAGTGGATGTACCGAACTATACTGGCAATTTGAATCTGGAGGAATTGATTGATTGGATAATTGACCTAGAAGAATACTTTAAGTATGAAGAAATTGAAGATCCTTAGAAGGTGAGATTTGCAAAGAAAAAGTTGAAAGGACATGCTGCTATTTGGTGGAAAGAAGTTCAGTTGGATAGAAACAAAAGGGGAAAAGAAAAGATCACAAAATAGGATAGAATGGTGACAAAGTTGAAGAATTAGTTTATACCTGCTAACTATGAGTTGGAATTGTTGAAGAGATTGCAAAACCTAAGACAAAAGGAGAAATCTATGAAGGAATACACTAAAGAATTTCATAAGATGATCATAAGAATAGGACATAGTGAAGCAATCAAAGAGAAAGTGACAAGATACATCAATGGACTAAGATTGAACATTCACGAAGAATTAAATTTGGTGAGGATGACAACGCTGGAAGAAGCATATTAGTTTACCCTGAAAGTTGAAGAAAAGTTGAACAAGAAGCATGAGTAGAGACAAAGAGGTAGAGGAGGTAAATTCAGAGAGGTAGAACATTTTTTGGAGGAGAAAGATCATATGTGGAGAAAAATAGACAAGATAGCACATTCAAGAAGGAAGACAGAGATAACAATTCATACCGAAGAGATGGTAGAACTTTCTACCACAAAGGAAACCCTAATTCTTACCAAAGTGAAGGATATAGAAGAGATGGAAGAGGACTTGATAGGAGAGCATTTAGAGGAACTTGTTTTAAGTGTGGAGGTGAAGGATATAGAGCATTTGAATGTCATCAAGGAAGTATAAGCAAGAAGATAGAAAATAGTGGAAGAACAACTTATGTGGAAGAAGAACCTATTGGATCACCTAGTTTAGTTGGTAAACTAGAGAAAGGAGAATCACTTGTTATGGGGAGAGCACTATTTCAAGCAGAGACAACTGAGGAACCACCGCAGAGGAAAAGTTTGCTCCGGACCAGATGCAAATCAAGAGGTAAATGTCGTAAGGTTGTAATTGATAGTGGTAGTTCTGATAATTTAGTTTTAGAGGAGAAGGTGACTAAATTGAAGTTGGAAAGATTGAAACACCCTAAGTCATATCAGATAGCATGGATTTAGGATGATCATAAGGTACTAGTGAGTGAACAATGTTTGGTAAATTTTCATATAGGATCTTATCATGATGAAGTATTGTGTGCTATTATACCTATGGATGTATGTCATATATTGTTGGGTAGACCATGGCAGTATGACAGAAAAGCTATACATGATGGGACAAAGAATACCTATACTATAATATCAAATGGAAAGAGAATTACCTTGATTCCTTTGGAAGATGAACCTAAGGGTGAAGTATGTAGGAATACTAGAATCTGTTTGGTTGATGGAAGGAAAATTCTAGATTGTTTGAGACATGAGAATATGTGGTATGCTTTGGAAGTCTAAAACCCTAAAGATAGAGACTGAAGAATCACAACCAAAGGAGATAACTGAATTGCTAACAAAGTATGAAGACATCATATCAGATAATGTACCTAAAGGATTGCAACCAATCAAGAGTATCAGTCATCACATGGATCTTATACTTGGAGCTAGTTTGCCTAACAAAGAAGCACACTGAATGACACCAGTAGAGAATGAAGATTTGAATAGACAGATATAAGAGTTGTTGAGGAAAGGTTTGATTAGAGAAAGCTTGAGACCTTGTGTAATACCTACAATCTTAGCACCGAAGAAGGATGGAGAATGGAGAATGTGTTCAAACTCTAGAGCAATCAACAAGATCACCAATAAGTATAGATTTCCATTGCCTAGGATGGATGACATTATGGATTGTTTGAGTGGAGCAAAATATTTTACAAAGATAGACTTGAAGAGTGGATACCATTAGATCAAAATCAGAGAAGGAAATGAATGGAAGAGTGCTTTCAAGACAAATGAAGGATTGTATGAATGGGTAGTGATGTCTTTTGGATTGATCAATGCACCGATTACTTTCATGAGATTGATGAATGAAATTTTGAAGAAATTCTTGGGTTTGTTATTGTATATTCGGATGATATTCTAATTTTTAGTAAGACAAAAGAAGAACATTTGTGGCACCTAAGACAAGTATTACAAAGGTTCAGAGAAGAGAGATTGTTGATAAACATCAAGAAGTGTAGTTTCATGAAGGAAGAATTGGTCTATTTGGGATTTGGGATTTCTACGGAAGGATTGAAGATGGACCCTAAGAAAGTTAGAGCAATTATTGACTGGCCAACACCTGAGAGTATTGGAGTAGTTAGATCATTTTATGGATTAGCTAGTTTCTACCAGAAGTTCATTAGAAATTTCAGTTCAGCATGTAACCCTATGACAGAGACAATGAGAGGTGACAAAAAGGACTTTAAGTGGACATCAGGAGCAGATAAAAGTTTTGAATTATTGAAGCAGAAAGTGATAGAGAAACTAGTATTGGCATTACTAGATTTCAATAAGGTATTTCAAGTAGATTGTGATACAAGTGGAAATGCAATTGGAGCAGTGTTAATTCAAGAAGGTAGACCAATAGCATATTTCAGTGAGAAGTTGAATGATTCAAGGAGAAGATATTTAGTTTATGATTAGGAGTTCTATGCCATAATTCAAGCCTTAAAGAAGTGGAGACATTATTTGTTGCCTAAGGAATTTGTGTTGTATATAGATCATCAAGCTTTGAAATATCTGAACAGTAAAGGAAAGTTGAATCAGAGACATATGAGATGGGCAGAGTTCATGCAGAGTTACATGGGTAGATTTCATGAAGAGTTGCACCTTTGTACTGAAGCATAGGAGTGGAAAGTCAAATAAAGTTGTAGATGCATTGAGTAGAAGAAGGAATTTGCTGACAAAGATGAGAGTTAAAGTGTTAGGTTTTGAAGAGTTGAATAACTTGTATGAAGAAGACATTGATTTTGCAGAACCTTGGAAAGCATGTAAGGAACCTGTTGTGATAGATAGGAATAAGTAGTTGGATTATTTCATTCAGGAGGATATGTTGTTTAAAGGAAATCAATTGTGCATACCTAGGAGTTCAATGAGAGCCCATTTGATCAAGGAGAAGCACAGTGGTGGATTAGCAGTACATTTTGGAATTGATAAGATAGTGGCTTTGGTAAGTAAGCATTACTTTTGACCTTAGATATATAAGGATGTAAGGAAGTTTGTGCAGAGTTGTAGAGTATGTCAAGTTACAAAAGGAAGTAATCAGAATACTGGGTTGTACAAATCTTTGACAGTACCAGAGAGACCTTGGGAAGACATAAGCATGGATTCCATATTGGGATTGCTGAAGACATAGAAGGGACATGATTCTATATTTGTAGTGGTGGACAGATTTTCAAAAATGGCACATTTCATAACTTGTAAGAAAACAAGCGATGCAGTTCATGTTGCTGACCTATTTTTCAAGGAGATTGTGAGATTGCATGGATTTCCTAAGAGAATAATTTTAGGTAGAGATACAAGATTCCTTAGATACCTTTGGAGGACACTTTGGAAGAAGATGGAGATAGATTTGAAATTCAATTCAACATTTCATCCCAGACTGATGGACAGCCAGAAGTGGTAAATAGAAGTTTGGGTAACTTGTTGAGATGTTTGGTTGGAGAGAAGATAGGAAGCTGGGATCTAATTCTACCACAAGCAGAGTTTGCATATAATAATTCAGTGAATAGGAGCACCAGAAGAACACCATTTGAGATTGTGACAGGAGCTAACCCTAGAGGAGTAACAAAGTTGAGAGATATCAATATGGAGAATAAGAGGAGTGCAAAGGTAGAAGAATCTGTAGGACACATGGAGACAGTGCATAATCAAGTTAAGAAGCATTTGGAGGAAATGAATAGTAAGTATAAGGAGCAAGCAGATGAGAAGAGAAGACACAAAGAATTTTTAGTGGGAGATGAGGTAATGGTATATCTGAGAAAAGAAATATTTCCAGTAGGGACATATAACAAGTTGAAGATGAAGAAGTTTGGACCATGTAGGATACTTAGAAAGTTTGATTCAAGAAATGCATATGAAGTGGAGCTACCAAAGACATTGGGTATATCACCTATTTTCAACATTGTAAACCTATATCAGTATCATGAAGGAGAGTTCAGTGACGGCATTGAAGAAGACTTGAAGAAGTAGTTACCACAACAAGCACCAAAGCAGATTGAAGACATCTTCGACAACGGAATTGGACGCAGCACCAAAGGAAAACAATACAAAAAATATCTTGTGAAGTGGAAAGGTAGACCGGAAGAAGGCTCATCTTGGATTTCTCAGGCTGAGGTGCACCGTCTTGGTTTTCCTCTAGCCCCAGCAAAGTGAGGGACTCACTTTTTTCAACAACCCCGGATGTCCAATGCAAGAGCATCCCTGGTTCAAGAGCAATCTTGCATCAACCAAACATATTTGCATTCATTTTGTTTTCTTTCATTTTTTAGTTTAGTCAGTCAAAAGCAGTTTTAGTAGCTTGGTCCACATTTTTCCATAGTTTCCTTTTAAACCTTATGGAGCTGGACTTAGCATCTAGACATCATCATGCACATCCTATCCAAAAATTAGATCATTTGGATTAGTTTTTGAAAAAATATCGCTATCAAAAGATCAACTATTTTTCCAGAACAGAGCATTCAGACAGTCTCAGATAGCCAACTGAAGGAGAAGACTTGTGGAGCACTTCCACATCTTGCGGAGCTAAATGACACATCATTCAAGATAGTTTGGGACATGGCCAACCTTCCCTGAGGTCCACACCTTATTTCATTCACATACGGAGAAGTACAAGCTACTTAAGGCTGACCTATTTGTTGTTACACGTTACATCTCTTTCATTAGAGTTTGTAATCTCCCTGGTTGATACGGAGGATTATTGTGATTCGGAGATGATATATAATGATGTAATAGATGCATAGGAAAATAGTGAATCATAATATGAAGTTTTAGTTTTAGGATTTTACTCTGTAAGTCACTTTAAAGCAATATCCTATGCATATTTTGTAACTGGAGAATCAGGCATGTGAGCCCTAATTTGTAAGCCTGCATGTTGGTGACATGGTAGTATTTTGAATCCTTGATATATGAGTATCTAAATCTGCATTTGCATTCTACAATTGAGTTGCTTCTGTTGTGTTTACTCTTGTTGCACAGTTTGGACTGTTCACTTTGTGGACCCTCCTAACTGTGACTGCACCACCTAATATTGTTTGTAAATCACCCATAAGGGATGAAAGGTTTCACCAGCAGTGGTCTTGTTTCAGCTACATGTTTATATCTAGTCCTCAATGCTAATTCATCTATGATAGGGGATTGCAGAGGGGTTTCCCCCTAGGAGGGGTCTAGGGGGATCATCCCCCCATTGAAGGGTTCGAGGGTCGTGTGCCCTAGCAGGGGTTCAGGGGGAGCGCCCCCGAAACCACATTTTATTTATATTTTATCATTGTAAATCTAGATCGTTTGTCATTAGGTCACAGATATGATGGTTGATATTATGTCAGTTTTCTTGCCCTAGAAGGCAACCCCCTTTTATAAGGATATTTGTACTACATTTTTAACAGAGTTGAGAGTAAAAGGTGTCGTTGGATTGAAGATTGAAGAAATAGAGGAAGTGCATGTATTGTAATCTCATATTTGAAGATAATACAACTTGGAGCCTCTTCTCTTGGTGGAGTTTTTTACCCAAAAGGGTTTTCTCCACGTTACATGCTATGTTATGTGTTCAATTCTTAATGCATGTTATTTCTATGTAATGGTTTTTATTTCTATTGCAATTATCTTCGTTTATTCTACATTGTTTGAGAACATAAATAATGTTTGAATTAGATTTTTGTTGTGTGGTTTACACCTTCATTTCTAACATTTGGTATCAAAGCATGTCCAGTTTTAATTCTTGGGTGGTAGTGTGAAGGTTTTTTAGCTATAGTGGGAGATTTGGTTGTTGTTTGTTTGCAAATCTTGTGTAGATATCATGGCTTCATCCACTGTTGCGTCTACCTCTCAGTTGGACATTCAAAAGTTTAGTGGCATGAGGTATGAATTGTGGAAGCTGAAAATGGAGGATTTGCTAGAAGAAATAAATTAGTGGTTGGTTGTTATGAAAGCAAAGAAACCTAATGATGTTGCTCCTGATGAGTGGGAAAGACTGGATAAAAATGCACAAGGTACAATCCAGCTATGTCTTACAGATTCTATTCTACTAAATGTTGCGAATGAGAAGTCCGCACATAGCTTGTGGAAGCATCTGGGTGAGATCTACCAAGTCAAGAGTATGGTAAATAAGCTTTATTTAAAGCGTAAGTTATTTTCCATGAAAATGAAATAGGATGAATCAATTGCAGAGCAGTTGAATTCATTTAATTTGTTATTGAGTCAACTAGCATCTGTAGATGTTGAGGTGAATGAGGAAGATAAATGTATATTGCTTCTATGTTATTTTCTTGAGTCATGGGAGAATGTTATTTTGGCTATCATTGCTAACCTCATAGATCCGAAGTTGGATGCTCTTGTTTCAATTCTTCTGTCACATGAATTGAGGAAGATAAGTTCAGATAGTTCAGGGGATGCTCTCAGTGTCATGGAAAGGTCTATGGAAAAAGGACCAAAAGGATATCAGAAGGGGTTTAAAGACAAGTCTAAGGGTCATTATAAGACTCCTAGAAAGAAGAACAGAGTCAAGTGTTGGAACTGCAGAAAGAGATGACCGGTGAAAAAGGAATGTAGAAACTCGAAGAAACAATGGGATTCCGCTACTGACAAGTCTTCGAATGCAAGTGATGAGGTTTTACTTTCTCCATGTAATGTTGTTTCTCATGATGATTGGTTAGTTGACTCAAGATGCTCATACCACACGACCCTACTTAAATAATGGTTTTCCACATACAAAGAGTATGATGGAGGAAATGTGTGCCTTGAGGACAACTCTACATATCCTGTTGTTGGATGAGGGAAGGTAATGTTGTGTTTTAGTGATGGGAGAATTAAAACCCTCCCTGGTGTTTTGCATGTTCCTAGATTGGATAGAAATTTGGTTTTTGTTTCAAAGTTGAATGATTTGGGAATGCATGTGACATTTGATAAGCATGGTTTCAGATTGGTGAGAGGAAACTTGTTCGTGGAGAAGGGGAAAAGATTGGGAACTCTATTTAAGCTAAAAGCCACTACTGTTTGTAATGATTCCTATGCATCTGAGGCTAGTATTGAAAATACATATATGTTGTGGCACCATAGATTGGGCCACATAAGTCAGTCTAGTTTAAAGACTATCTTAAATAAAAAATTGTTAGACGGTTTATCCTATTCTAATGAGAGTTTCAAGTTTTGTGAATATTGTGTGTTTGGAAAATAGAATAGATCTCCATTTCTTTTAGGAAGTAACAAATCTAATGATAAATTGGAACTTGTTCGTTCGGATGTTTTTGGTCTAGTGGATGTTGAATCAATTGGAAAATCTAAATATTTTGTTTCCTTCATTGATGATGTCTCAAGGTTTACCTGGATTTATTTATGTGTCACAAATATGAAGTTGTCACTAAGTTTAAGGAATTTAAAGCTTTAGTTCAAAAGCAATTAGATTATAAGATAAAGGTTTCGAGATTTGACAATGGAGGGGAATATTGTTCTAAGGAATAGATCATGATGAATTATGTAAGCATGCAGATATTTTTAGACAAAAAACTACTCCGTATACTCCACAATAGAATGGAGTGGCAAAAAGGATGAATCAAATAATAATGGAGAGAGCCAGAAGTATTTTGAGTGAATCATAGTTGAACAAATACTTTTGGACAGAAGTTGTGTGTACTGTGAACTACTTGATTAACAAATCTATGTGTAAGGCTCTTGTTTCAACTCCTTATGAAATGTGGACAGGTAAGAAACCTTCTATTTCACATTTAAGGGTATTTGATTGTGAGACTTATGTTCATGTGCCTAAAGAAAAATGTACTAAGTTGGATCCAAAAGCTGAAAAGTGTACTTTCATTAGATATGGTGATAATGTAAAAGATTATAAGCTTTGGAATCTACTAACCCGAAAGATTATCTATTCTAGAGATGTTATTTTCAAGGAACTTAGTGTTATTTCAGAACTTGAATAGCCAAAGGAAAAAGAAGAAAAGGTGAAGAGAGTGCATTTTGAATTAGAGCATGAAGATGCACCTTAGGAAGAACATAATGATGGATTGGGGGGTGAAGAAGTAGAAGAAGACTCGAGTGAAAGTTTTGATGAGGAAGAATCTGTTGTGATAGAAGAAGTTGGTACAAATGAGAATGCAGAAGAACCTAAAGAGTCTATTACTCCACCTCTGAGAAGATCCACAAGACAACAAAACCCAGTTGACAGGTATAGCCCATCAGATTTCCATTGTGTATTTTCTTTATTGAGTACTAACGATGAGCCTAGATCCTACAAGGAAGCTATTCATGCAAATGATAGTGAGTCTTGGCAGTTAGCCATGTAGGAGGAGATGATGGCTTTAGACTCTTGCAATGCCTAGGATCTTGTTCATTTTTCTAAAGGAAGAAAAGCCATAGGTTGCAAGTGGGTCTTCAAGAAGAAGTTCGAAGCAGACGGTTCATTGGAGAAGTACAAGGCTAGACTGGTAGACAAGGGCTACTCCCAGAGAGAGGGGGTCAATTTCAATGAAATATCGAGCTCCTGTTGCTAATTAAATTAACTTCTATCAGATTTCTCTTATCCATTGTTGTAGCTCTTGATTAGGAAATAGAGCAAATGGATGTTAAGACTACATTTTTGCATGGAGATCTTGAGGAAGAAATTTACATGCAACAACCTATAGGTGTAAGGCCTAATCATTCCCCAACAATTTCTTTTGTAGTTAATAGATTTAGTTATGATATTGAGATATAAGGTATAATAGAAATTAGAATTTAGTAATAAGGTATTTATTTATTCATAAAATTATGTTTTAAAGTTGTTTTAATCTATTTTTAGTTCACAAGAAAATAAGTTACAAGATGAGTAGATGAAGAGTCATCTTCTCGGAAAGAGTCGCCCTCTTTTGAAAACACAAATGTTACTTCGAAATCTTTGCTTATATATGATATTTCAGGTATGATTCTGGGAAATTCTTTATGTTTTCGGATTGTTGGTAAGATTGATTGTGCAGGTCTAGAAGAATTGTGGATGGTGAAGAACTTTTGGATAGCATTTTCAAACTGGGAGATTTAAGAAGGGTAGGTATTGTGGGTTGACCAGGTTTTCTTCTACTCAGCTCCTCTTTTTTTTTAGCATTTCTCAATAGCTTGTGTTCTTGTTAGAATTTATGTATAATGTTGAACTTGTGCCCTATTTGTATCTTTATTTGGGTTGACCAGAGAAGCTTCTTGTCATAACTATATTCCTTTTTGTATCAATTTATAACGGCATGTATAAATAACTATTAGTCTAAATATTCTCCTTTTGGTCTGCATATTTTGAAATGGCTAAGATGATTTTTGAAATTGGTCTACATAACTTTATTTGACATGCATGTTCTTATCAACCTCCTTGCAATGAATGTCTTATTGGCCTGCTTGTTTGCTTGTTGGCTGGATTGTGATCTCCTTCGTCATGTATCTATCGTTTGGGGGTTGTGTTATTATCTTCCGTCGGCTAGAACTTTTACCCTTGTTGTGGTGGTAATAATCTTTGGATTGGTTTTTTATTACTGACCTGCAAATCTATTCTTTTACATCTTTGATTCTTCCTATGTAATATCTAGACATATAGTCGATTTAGTTTAGTGGTACTATCTCTAGAACTTCAATATTGATTAAGTCATATTTAACAAAAGATTTTTTAAACAAATTTTCTTTTCCTCTCTAATTTGTTTAGTCTATTCTCAATTCAATTGGCGCTTGATCATCATATGCCTACGCTTGTTAATTCCTATTTACTCAATCCAAATGCATTATTATTTAATTATATCTTTTGACTTTAAAGGCGTTTCTTTATTGGGGAACCTGTCTTGTAAGCAGCTCCACTATTGACATTCTCGTTAATCATTGGAGATTTATTTTCTATCGATCCTCTTAACTTTAAACTTCTCTTATGCTATCATTGCCTACTATGAAGCCTTTTTCCTTGTGCCCTTTTCTTGTATTCCCTGCGCATTTTCTAGATCTTTAATTTACAAAACTATTAATCTCTCAATTAACAGATTTCACTTTTGCAATGATCTGTTTTAAGACCAAACCTGACATCAATAAAATTACTTTGCAAGAACAATTGCTTATGTGTCTTTAGTTGCATTTCTAGTGCTTGTAAAATGTCATATTGATTTGGGTATGTTTGAGTTGCACCAGAATAATTACTCCTTATTTAATTTAAACCTACGTGTAGAAACTTTCTTGAAATCACATTATTTTTGAGTCACTTTGGTCGCCAAGTATTATGGTCTCTCTTGCCGTTTTGAACACTCTCTCTCTCTAGACTGCATATGCATTTTGGATACTTGCTATTAATAAGTAAATGACTGATACTTTAATGCTTAATTTCCTTTACTTAGTGAGCAAATCATCTGGCTATCCCTACGCCTATCTCCATCGTTTTGCATGGATGAGTATATTTTATAGACATTAAATCTGCCAAGGTTGATGTTCCTATTTCTCCGTAATCCATTTTAGGTAGATATGATATTCAATTTAATATCTTGCTTAGGGCTTAAATTTGACAGTTGTATAGCTATATTTAGACATTTTAGTTGTAAAATACAACTGAAATTTTGAAAAGACTGTATCATATGAAAGGAGAGATTTTGGACAAACTGTCAAAATTTATATAAGATTATGATGATGTATGAAAGGAGAGATTTTGGACAAACTGTCAAAATTTATATAAGATTATGATGATGTATATATTTGGTTTTTATATAATTTACTTATATTAAAATATATCATAGTATTTTAAAGGCACTATTGAATAGATAACTGTCAAAATTGCTTGACAATCAACCTTGACTGTCAAATTTAAGCCCAATCTTGCTTAATCACGACCTTTAACTTTATGAACGTTCACATCTTAATCGACGACACAACTAGAATTTATATGATGGGATTTTACGCCTTAGTGGAATCCTATTTCATGAGAAATTATCAATCAAATTTTATGAAGATTATGGTATATGTCAAACGGTACATATGATAGTTATTCATATTAGTCTTTTATTAAATGGTCAATCTTAAGAAAATAAGTCTAAGTTTTCTTACTTTTTCCTTTAGCTAAGTTTTAATAATAAGTTTCTTTCCACCGTAAGAAATTCATTTCTTCTATTTTTGTTTAAGATTAACTTAAGTTAGAAATCTTAATCTTCTCTTAAGTTAGAATAATTTTTTTTTTTTTTAAATAAATGTAACGATAAGAATATAAGATAATAGAAAATATTATGAATATAAGTTTTTGGTTTTAGGAATTTAGTATTTAAAATATATTTGTGCATAGATTAGATTCTCTTTTTTAGAATATAGAATAAATTTAGTTTTCTAAATTTTCTAAGTATTAGAGTTAATGGATTTGCAATAAAGTTTGAACCTCGGTTAGAATGTTTTCCTTTTTGGGGTTAGTTGTCATAAGTAATTGTCGTAATGATCTTAAATTGTGTTTGGATAAATGATTAGAAGTACTTTTAGGTGATGAATTTTGTTATAATCTTTGATATTTTAGCTATGTTTATATCTTGTACTTAATAAACTTCATGTTCTTTTTTTAAACTTTGTCCTTTTCCATAGAAATATGATTGTGGAAATGTATTGTATTTTATTTATGTCTTGAACTCAATTAACTCCTTCCTAGTCCTAAATTGGGATGTTAGCATGTTTATAATGTTTGTATCAATTTAGGCATGTAAGTTTAGTGTAGAATGTAGGCTAAGTGATTTGACCAGTTCGATAATCATTATAAGAGTAGACACCTTTAGAAGAACTAAGTATTAGGTTGGAACATTTTGATATTCACAAGACTAATTTAGTAGTTGATTTAACGATATTGATCAATTTGTCAATTATAATATCTGTAGTAATCTAGGTTATCCTCTTTTCTACTCATGTGATGAATAAGATTATGGTAGTAATGTCCATTAGCTATAGAAAATTATAATTGTACTCTAGAATTAATGATGTTCATAGATGTTCTATTAAGTTGATAGGTCTTGTTCATGAATAAAACGGAGTAATATGAATTAAATGTTTAGATTAAGAATGAAATCCTTGTAGTTAATTATGGTGGGTTTAACAAGTCAAAGGTGCAAAGGAAATTAGTTCAACTGAGTGAAGTGTTAACATTAATGGTTATGGATATTATTTTTGTGTTTGTTTTGTTTGTTACATTGATAGGAATCATGTATCTCGGAACCTTATTGCTTTGATTAAATAGTTATACATGTTTTAGAAGCCAATTTAATTGTTTGTTTATCTCTATTATATGATCTTGAAACTCTAGTAGGTATGGATAATATCATGGTGGTATAAATTAGAGCCTAATAATGAATGAGGTTAACTTAGGAACCTTAATTAAAGTTAGTTGGATCTTGAGGAATCTTGTGAGATTTATGAAAAGAAGAATAAATTTCATCTTAGAAAGAGTTATTCGACTTATAATGAAGATAGATAACTATCGCATTGTTTGATAAGACTTGATTTCTGAAATGATGTATTTACTATAATGGCTTGTGTTGATGAAATAATGTATAACATCTTGTATCAGTATGTTTTGGTTATGAGAACGCATCATTGGATGTTGAATATGTTGTGTATGTTGTCTCCCTTATAAGTTCTTGAGAGTGTATATGTTAATCCAATTTATAAATTGCATGATACCATCTTGTGGATTGCAAGTTCAAGGTTCAAACTACGAAGTCTATGCACTATGCGTACGTAGGCAAGGCCATCATGAGCCCCCTAGACATTAGGTCAGCCCCTTAGGGTCTTAGTCTCATTATCTTGTACATTGATATCTGTTATGTATATCTATCAACTTGTGGAACTAATATTTTCATTTAGATGTGCAGTTTCAAAATTGTCAACCGTGCAGGGTACTGGAGCTAAGAAAGTATCTTCTCACTTTGTGAGTAGATGATTACTTGGCAATTATTGTAAATGTGTATAAATTCAAGTATATATGTATATGAATCGTGTGTATCTTAAATTTCTTTTACAATGAATGTTAATATACTAAGGTTTAATTTTGAAGTTTATTAAATTAAAATTTGTAAATTGTCTCCTGTCATCTTATTAATTTCATTATTTCTTATTAATTTTAATTATTTATTGATATTTTCATGGGTAGGCATTACAACAAGTTTTGAGGTAAAAGGGAAAGAACATTGGGTTTGTAGATTGAAGAGGTCTCTTTATGGTCTAAAAAAGTCTCCAAAAATGTCGTACCAAAAGTTTGACTCATTTGTGTTGAAATTGGGTTTTGTTAGAAGTGAGGAGGATCATTGTGTGTACATTCATTGTATTGATGATTCTATTCTAATCATTACATTGTATGTTGATGACATGTTATTTTTCATCAATACTAATGGTATGATAAGTGAATTGAAAGCCCAACTTTCAAGTGCATTTAAAATGAAGGATCTTGGAGCTGCCAGGTATATTTTGGGGATGGAGATCGAAAGGGATAGAGGTAACAAAAAACTTTGGTTATCTCAAAGTAAGTATGTGAACACCATTTTGCAGAGATTTAGAATGCAGGATTGTAACCCAGTTAGAGTTCCTTTGCCCATTGTTACTAAGATTTCATTAGATATGTATCCAAAGAATGAAGATGATTTAGAGAATATGTCTAATGTGCCATATACTAGTGTTGTAGGGAGTTTGATGTATGCAATGGTTTGCACTAGACTAGATATTGCCCAAGCAATGGGAGTTTTGAGCAGATTTATGTCTAACCCTGGTAGACAGCATTGGAATTATACAAAGAGGGTATTTAGATATCTAGTAAGCACTTCTAATTATTGTTTGGTTTATTTTGGTACTGACAATGCTAACAAAACTTTGGACATACAGAGATTTGTTGATGCAGATTGGGCAGGTGACTTGGATAGTCGAAGGTCCGCTAGTGGCTATGTGTTTACTTTGTTTAGCGGAGAAGTGAGTTGGATGAACAAAAGACAGCCCACGATTGCTTTGTCTACCACTGAAGCAGAGTATATGGCTACTACCCATGTCTCTAAGGAGGTAGTTTGGTTGAGGAGATTGTGTACAGGTATTGGCTTTGATTGCAGGATCATTAAGATTGGTTGTGATAGCCAGAGTGCTATTTGTTTGGTCAAGAATCCTATGTATCATGCTCAGACTAAGTATGTTGATGTACAGTATCACTTTGTTCGAGAAATGGTTGCAAATGAACAAACTGAGCTGAATAAGGTAGACACTCAAGAGAATGTTGCAAATGCTTTGACCAAGCCTGTGAGCATAGAGAAATTTGTTTGGTGCAGAGAGGCCATGAGCCTTGCTTCTAGTGCCTGATTATTTTATGGTTTTCCTATGGGTATTTACAATGTATGATGTCAAGTGGGAGAATGTTAGGATTAAGGTACCATCAACCTTGTAAATCCTATGTAATTAATTACTCCTAATATTTTTTGTATATCACCCATAAGGGATGAAAGGTTTCACCAGCAATGGTCTTATTTCAGCTACATGTTTATATCTGATCCTTGATCCTAATTCGTCTGCAACGAGGGGTCGCAGGGGGATTCCCCCCCTACGAGGGGTCCAGGTGGATCATCCCCCCAGCGGGGGTCCGAGGGCTGCGCGCTCTAGCGAGGATTCTGGGGCAATGCCCCTAAAACCACATTTTATTTATATTTTATCATTGTAAATCTGGACCGTTCGTCATTAGGTCACAGATCTAATGGTTGATATTATGTTGGTTTTCTTTCCCTAGAAGGGAACCTCCTTTTATAAGGATATTTGTAATACATTTTTAACAGAGTTGAGAGTAACAGGCGCCGCTGGATTAAAGACTGAAGAAACAGAGGAAGTGCATGTATTGTAATCTCATATTTGAAGATAATACAACTTGGAGCCTCTTTTCTTGGTGGAGTTTTTTACCTGAAAGGGTTTTCTCCACGTTACACACTATGTTATGTGTTTAGTTCTTAATGCATGTTATTTATGTGTAATGGGTTTTATTTATGTTACAATCTCCATTGATTCTACATTATTTAGAGGACATAAATAAGGTTTGAATCAGATTTTCATTATGTGGTTTTCACCTTCATTTCTAACAAGCATCACACTTCATAATCAAGTGTTTTTCTGATTCCACTACCCTGGTAGTGTAAAAAATACATAGTTGTTCTTCTCATGCCTCTTTAGGTCTTTTCCACCACCCTATTTCACATCAAAGTTGATGAGAGTTAGTTCTTAATTGAGAAATACGAATCTTTGATCTCCATGAAATACTAGCCCCTATGTACGCTTTTTGTTGATGATCACATGTAGGGTTGAATTCATCAAGATAATATTTCTTCTTTCTCCCTAGCACTTTCCTCCATATACGCTTGTGGAACTTGTCTATAACAAAAGCCTTTATCTCTTTGCTATTCGTGGGGTAGGCTCAAGTAGATATTCCATTTGTTCAACCATTTGTTGTTTTGTTTCATCCACATCTTCTTTCTTTCACTTATGATGTCATTAAAAACAACTTTAGGCCATCTACCTACTTCTATTTGATCAATTCTTTTTAAATACCTTATGAGACACACCATAACAATTGCTTCACTAGGAGCTACCCCTATTTCACTTAGGAGTATCTCATAAGGAACCAAAACTTTTATTTTGAACTTGTTTATGATAAAGCACTTTTGGATTTTATCAATATGTTTCCTTTGAATCTGAGGTGCTACTAGCACACAATTCACACCCATACAACACCACAACAATCACCAAGAGCCCAAAAAGAACTTGAGTCATTTTCCAATCCCATAACTCTGCCTCTCTACATCTATTCTGAAGAGCATATAATTCTTTCCATCCTCCCAAAGTTCTTTTCTTTCTGCAGCCCTCCCAACTAAGCTTATTGTTGAAGTCAAACCTAAGGTATTTGTACTCAATTACTTCTTCAAGAGTATTGCCTTTGAAGTAGAAAATATGTTGGCTCTGCTTCTATTAGAATATTAATCTTTACTCGGTAAAGGTTAAGATTATTATTTATTTTCATCTCTTAAATACTTGTATTTATAATACAAAATATTTTGTCTCATGTGAATATCATCACACATGTGTGAGGATGACTCATGTACATATTCCTCTTAGATGAATATTTGAGTTTAGCCACCTCCTTAAGAGGTTGACACTTTCCACACACCAAAGTGATAGATGGCATATGGGAGTTACATGTAACTCCCCTTCTCACCTCTATTTATGAGGTGTTTTCTCTCTCATTCTATTAACTCTATTTTCTCTCATTCGTGTGAATACTCTTCTTGTATTATTTTCAAGGCTTCTTGCCATATTCATATATATTGAGGGTTTTTCTTTGTTTTCCCCCCTTCAAAAGCTCTTGTCTCCATTGTTGATTTTGGTGTATGCTTTTGGTTTGTATTCATCTTGAAATGGTAAATTTACTTCAAACAAATACTCTAAATTCTTGATTAGTTCTTTCCTTGCTCTTTATTTTACTTTCATGGTATCAGAGCAGGTTTTACTAATACAAGTGTGAGTTGAATTGTTGAAGCTGCCATCCTATCTTTGAAGCTATCACTGTTGGAGAATTTGCAAATTGAGAGAAGAAGGAAAAAAAAATTTACCCTATGTAGGAATAAGGGTTTTAATCCTTTATTGTATTTTATTTCAAATTTGTTTTATCTGTTTAATTTGTGCAAAAAAAATTAACAAACTTGTGAAGGAAAATAAATCTAGTTTGTGTTAAAAAATTTAGGTCCTCAATCTATGGTTGTAATCATAATCCATTTATTCCTTCCTTTTGTTAAAAAAAAAAATAGTTTGGTTAAAGGGCCCCAAGCCCTGCATGCTATATTTCAATTATGTTTTAAAAATTTAATCTAAGTTTTTTAAAAAAAAAACTTTCTTTAAAAAAAAAATTCGGGCCTTTGCCCCTTCCTACATGCAGATTAGATTCAAAGCCTTTTATAAAAAAATTTATTTAAATCTAAAAGTATTTTTTTAAAATTTAAAAGATTTAAAAAAAAAAAAAAAATTTTGAAAAAAAATTTAATTTTTCTTAAGGGCTTCATTAGCCTTAAGCAGCCTCGGCCCTTTCATAGACCCTAAGGAGCCTATGGGGAGCCTTCGGCCCCCACAACCCCTTTTGGGCAGCCATTGACATTTTTCAGCTCCCTCTGCTATTGTCAGCGCCCTCCGCCAGTACTTCATCACCCACTTGCTCCTTGCTTAGTACTACTACTTAGTGGCCACTACCCCTGCTTGCTCCCCACCTCCACCATTCAACCCCTCTTTGCCCACCACTGCCAGCCTCTACGCCCTCTCCTACCCCTGCATCCGCCGCTCTCCCTCTGTCGGCTCTGCATTCCTTTACCCTGCATCAAAAACAAAAATAACTTCCATCCTTTTCTGTGCCCTAATCTTTATTATAGTTTTTAGTTTCCTTTTTTTAAGTTTTTTTAATATTCCTTTAATTATTTTTTTATATAGTTTTTTTAATTTAGTTTTATTAATATATATTTTTAATTCAATTTCCTTTTAATAATTTTTTTATATAAAGTTTTATTTTTAAAAAATTTACTTTATTCTATGTTTTTTTAATCAAAGGTTTTTTAAAACATCATATGCAATTTTTTAAAAGTATTTTTTTCAAAGGAATTTGCCTTGTGTTTATATAATTAGGTTTTTTTTAAATTTCTTTTTATTTATTTAAATATCCAATTTTTTTAAAAAGATTGCATTTTATTTCCATAAGTAGGCAATTTTTTAAAAAATTGCATTTTGGTTACCTAATTAGGTATTTTTTTCAAAAATATTTTTGCAAACATGTCTACTTTGATTCTTAAAATCAAATTGAATTCTTCTATCATTCGTGGAAAATGCATATTAGTTTTATTTTTCAATTTAAACATCTCTTGGATGTAGCTACTAATACGAAATCGGAGCCTGGTGCTATGGCACGCTAGGATGACCAAGAGAAATGGAACAAGTTGAATGACGAAGCCCTTGGCCTAATAGGCATTTTGATATCACTTAAACTCTATGTTCACATTGGGGCATGCATGAAAGCCTATAAAGCATGGGAAACTCTACGAAAAACTTATGATAGTTTGAATGAATCTAGAAATATTTAACTTCAAGATCAAATCAAAGATCTTAGGTGTATGGATTTTAAAACCATGGATAAATTTCTTCTTAAATTTGATGCTCTTAATGGTCAATTAACTGATTTAGGAGTTAAACTTGAAGATCTTAGATTAATTCATATTGTTCTTATAAAATGTTTGCCTAGACAATTTCAACAATTTATTACAAATATTAATGCTCGATTAGTTATTCCTACTTTAGCTACTCAATTATCTTATGATATTTTTCGCAATTTGTTAATGTAAGAAGAATCTAAGTTGATTCAATTTGGTAACCTTAAGAATAGTTAGAATGTTTTTATGTCTAAAAATAATAAATCAAATTTTAAACCTTATAATAAACCAAATTTTAATCCCAAATTTCATAACAAAAAACAATAGTTATAGAAATAACAAAAATAATAGTTATGATAATAGAAAGAATAATTTTTATAAGAGGCCTCATTGTAACTATTGTGATAAAGATGGCCATTGGCCTAACACGTGTTTGAAGAAACAAAATGCTAATAACAATGAACAACCTATGAGGCAAAATTATCAACAAAATCATAAGTCTCATAATAATAATAAGCAATCAAGATGTGTTTTTACGTGTGCTTTAAATGCTTCTAAACCTCTTAAATGGATTAAATTGATTCAGGTGCCTCTCAACATGTTACTTCTCATAAAGAGGTATTTGAATCAATGCAACCTGATAACTCTAATGTTCCTCTTCAACTTGAAAATAATCATAGTTGTAAAGTAGAAGCAATTGGAGATGTTAATGTTCCTAATGGTAAGTTACATGATGTTTTGTATGTTCCTAAGTTGACAACAAATTTGTTTTCTATAGCTAAGCTTTGTCAAGATTACAAGTAGAATTTTATAAAGATATGTGCTATGTGATTAATCTAGATCAAAATGATAAAGTCATTGCTAATTCTAAATTATACAATGATAATTTGTTCAAGTTCTATGAGTTTTCTACTTCTAAATACTCTTTATTATCTACCATTGATTTTAATGTTTAGCATGAAAGACTTGGTCATATCAATGCTGACAATATTACCTTGATGCAAAAATCTAATATGGTAGAAGGTCTTCCTAGTATCGCTCCTTATAAAATTGTATGCACATGATGCATGAGTGGTAAGATGCATAGGGACCCATTTCCTAAAGGTCAAGCATGGAGAGAAAATCATAAGTTGCACCTCATTCATAGCGACCTTTTGGGACCCATGGAAAATGAATTCATCCAAGGATCAAGATATGCACTTACTTTTGTTGATGATTATTCAAGAAAAACTTGGATCTATTTTCTTAAAAACAAGGATCAAGTTCTTGATACTTTTGTTGATTTTCATAAATTTGTTGAAAGGTAATATGGTTTTAAACTCAAAATACTTATGAATGATAATGGTACTGAATATGTGAATAATTATTTTAATGGTTATTTGAAGTCCTTTGGTATTAAACATGAGTTAACCATTCCCTATATGCCTCAACAAAATGTCATAGCAGAAAGGAAGCATAGAACTATTGTTGAAATGGCTAGATGTATGTTACATGCTAAAAACATTTCTTATAAATTTTGGGTTGAAGCTATGTTTTGTACTACTTATATTATTAATAGAACTCCAACCAAATCCTTAAGGGATATCACCCCCGAAGAGGCTTGGACAGGTGGGAAGCCTAATCCTAAGCATTTAAGAATCTTTGGTTCAATTTCTTTTGTTCATAAACCTAAACAAAAAAGGCAAAAGTTAGATTCTAAATCTTCTAATCAATTTTTTGTTGGGTATGATGAACAATCTAAAGCGTATAGAGTTTATAATCTTGTTACTAATAAAATTAAAGTTGCTAGAGATGTATGCATTGCTAAAAATGATGTTCATGATTGTTCTAAAGTTGTTAACAATGATTCTTCTCAAAACAATATTCTTGTTATTGAGGATAATCCTTCTTTGAATACTTCTTTGAATCCTTCTAATACTTCTCTTAGTCAAAGTGATAGTGAACATGATGAGCATTCTCATGATGATTCTTCTTCTAGTGATGCTACTCCTACATCTAAATGTATGCCTAAATGGTTTAAAATTTTAGTTCAAGAAAGTGATGATATCTTAACTAGAATGGATAGATATAAGGCTAGAAAAGAAAATTATTGCAATTATGCTTTGATGTCTAAAATTATGGATACTAATGATCATGAAAGTTATGAGCAAGCTAAACATCAACCTAATTGGGAAAAGGCTATGCAAGATGAATATAATATGTTGATTGCAAATCAGACTTGGGAGCTTGTTCCTTTACCTCAAGGTAAGAATCTTGTTTCATGAAAATGGTTGTATAAAACTAAGTTCAATGCCAACGATGAGATTAATAAATTTAAAGCTAGATTAGTAGCTACAGGTTTGTCTCAAGTGGAAGGCTTAGATTATAGTGAAACTTTTTGGCCAAAATGCCAACTATTAAATTAGTTCTAGCTTTAGCTTCTCATATGCATTGGCCTATTCATCAAATGGATGTTAAAGTGCACTTTTAAATGGTGATTTGCATGAAGAAATTTATGTCTCAACCTTTGGGTTTTGTTTAAAAAGGTAAAGAACATCTTGTTTGCAAATTGAATAAATCAATTTATGGCTTAAAACAATCTCCTAGAGAATGGTACACTAAAATTAATGCTTTCTTTACTTCTCAAGGATTTACTAGAAGTCAAAATGATCCTAATCTTTATATTAAATATAGTAAAAATGATATTGTGATTCTTATTTTATATGTTGATGATTTGATCTTACTATTAGTTCCAACAATTTGGTTTTTGATACTAAGTCTCAATTAAATCATCAATTTTCAAATGACTGATTTAGGCTTGTTACATTATTTTTTGGGTATGGAAATTTTGCAAACACCTAAAGATATTTTCCTTTCTCAACATAAGTATTCTCAAAATCTTTTAGATAGATTTAAAATGAATGATGTTAATCCTATTTCTACTCCTTGTGAATTAGGAACAAAATTAATGATTGATATGGAAACGCATTTTGTTGATTCTACTTTATATAGGCAACTAGTTGGAAGCTTAAATTACTTAACTCTAACTAGACTTGATATTTCCTTTAGTGTTGGTTTAGTTTCTAGATTTATGTCTAAACCTCAACAAACACACTTTAAAGTTGCAAAAAGAATTTTAAGATAAATTAAAGGTTCCATTAATGTTGATCTCTTTTATGATGCAAATTGTAAATTTTCTCTATGTAACATATTGTCCAACCAATACAATAAAAATATGCAAAGTACTTGAATTATATCCCAAAAATGGTATATTTTTAAAATTTTCAAATGAACACAAGAATTACATTTCATATCATCAAGATGTTAACCTCATATCATTTCATAGATCGTCATCATGATACACTTCTATAAATGAAATATTAACAAGTTACAATATTGGATTAGGACTTCCATCCACACAACCCACCAATATCCATAAAATTGATCATTTATTACAATAAATCTGATCACCAGTCATAGTCTTCTCATATGAGTGCAAGTAATCTGGTTGTCAAGCTATAGGAGGGAGAGCATCATCTGAGCACTTTACCTCCAACCACAGACCAGTGGTCTCCAGTACACCTTCCATCTGGAAGTGGCCCTTCCCTTCATCGAGGGTGATAGATGGCGATGTCTAAAGTAGAACCAAACTGAGAACCAAGTGCAAATATAAAATGTACTCTTGTCACATGCAGCCTATCATGAACCTCTAGACCCCCTCTAGCTAACATGATATCTGACTAACATGGACTTTGTGGTACAGTGAACTGACGATGTATACAACTATAACATCACTTTGGCCAAAGCATTCAAATATTATTCACATAAGTGTAGGTTATCTATTCACAACACTATTATCTCTTAGTTGACTCACCCACTAGACTGTGTAATAATAATAATACAAATCAAATACATAAATCAACACACTAGGTTTAAAATAGAATCACCAAACTCTTGGCATACCTTGCCTCTGACTTGGACTTAATTATCTGATATCATCTACTTCTGGCGTATCTCACCTATGCAATAATCCTATTGACTTCATCATAAAAGACTATCGGTTTAATCATCATAATACAAGTGTGGAATATCACATAAATTATTTGTCAAGAGTCTAATCCTAGCACACCATGTCCATGAGTAACAATCTGAATGGTTTCTAGTGGCAAATCTAGTATATCGCCAATATAGAAAATCACATAAATTTAATTATCAAACAACTACTCCTGGCATACCCTGCCCATGAGTATTATTTTCAAGAGAAATAAAGAGTCAAAACTATTAAACTCCATTTCTACAAACCTTTTTACCTTTCATACTATCTTTCCCAAAATAAATCTTCATCTACGATCATAGGTACATCCATCATATAAGGTTGAGCTTCAAGTCCCCCAACATGCCCTACTTGGAGTTAATCATATCATTGATGTCGAGCATTGGGTAAACTTTGTCTTCTAGTGCACTTAGCACTAAAATAAGTTATATTAAACATATACTATAAGAACTATAAATTCCCATCTCCTTGTATGCATATACCCTTGAACTAGTTAAATAATTTCAACCTTGAAACATAGGAGAAGTTAAATATGTCTCCTACCATACTCTTTCCCAAGATGGTTTAACATAAGTAATAGTTGCTAATCAAAAGGCTATCTAGGTTTCTAGTTTTTCCCAATAAATTCACCACTACCTTAGAATTGGATTAAAATTTCATAAGAATAACTCTAGATCACTTATGGGAATCTATACCCTCAAAGTAGTCATTGACACTCCAAAATTTATAATAATATTATTAATTAAATTGTAAACGTGTTCCAATAATGTTCATGATATATAACAAAGGAACAATGTATCATGGGAATTTAAAATAATCCCTAAAGTTTAATACGATGTTATTAACTTGTCACATTCTCTGGGTTTCTATCCATTATCACAGCTAGGTAGAACTAAACATTGCCCATGAAACATATAACACTAGAATAGTTTCAATACTTAAAATAAATTTATTACAAGTCTAAGCCCAATCACTAGGGATGGAACCCAGCAAATCAGACTAGTTTCTATTGATTCTTTCTCCCTCTCAAGGTAATGTTAGTTAATTGATCAACCTTCCATTCAGCCAAACCACTAGCAGTCACCAATGGTGGTTTTCCATATGTAGACTATTCATCGGTAATGAAGTTGTTAATACTTTCGAATGGGCACATTGGAGAAAGTGGTCATTAAAATATTACTATCTCGAGCCTTGAATAATCGACCCATTCTCCAAGAGAGGAGATAGGAAAGGCTTTGGAAAAAAAAGGCTTGAGGGCAACTAAAAGTTTGCAATTAAAATGTAGCCTTGAAATCTTGAATATTTATTGCCAACCAAAGATAAAAGTTATCAATTCAATGAAGAAAACAACCTAAAAACTTACGCTTTGCACTTAAATGTTTAATGATGGATCAAAACAATATTCAACACGTAGACTACTTTTCTATAAGGCAAGCATACGTGTCTCTTATATACTTCCCTATTAGTTTTGGCAAACTAAAACATTTAGAAAACTATAGCCATTCAAAGTATTGTAAGGTTACTCCACCAGATGTTAGAATGATTTACTATAAGTTGTGTTTCCTTGATCCTGGAAATAAATCGTTGTCATTGTTTTCTACATGTATACTAAAATATATATAATTCCATCATGCACCGCCGGGTAAACGACTTCATGGAATTTATATACTATCTTCAGAAATTACTACCATTAATTGAACACACCGACTAATAAGACACTCATAGTTCAACCAGAAATGCTACCCAATAAGGCACTCTAAGGTTTTAAAACATTTATGAAATCTTTATGTTTGATCCAAGTATATTTAACTCAAAATAAGTTCAGAAGGCATACCATTAACTTGTTTAGTCCAAAAGTGTTGGCTCACCTGCGGTTAAGAATCATAGTAGTAAAATGATGTGTCTATGATGAGAACCATAACGAATCTCCACTATTTGAGTCTCTAGATGTTCCAGCAATTCTGTCTGGATACCCTTCAATATTTTATGTCATTCATCATTGTTTTGAATTGGCTCAGCAACTCTCCAATTCAAGGCTCCTCGTAGATACACCTATACATGCCAACTACAGACTTATTCTCTGAACCACAACTATTTGGTTTACTCAGAAAATTTAAGTGATGACAACTTGCATCTGTGTACCTTCACCCATATCTTACTTTCTCCAGCCAAGAATAAACTACTCTCTTTCTACACCTATCGATGTAGTTCTTCCATCATTCTAGGCACTAAAACATAGACAACAATTTATAAAAAGAATAGAATATATTTATGATGCCAAAGATTGGCTCCAAAAGCTAAACAATAAAATTGAGGACATGCTTTATATTTTCAGGCCTCCTCAGACAATGTTCAGTGATGCCTCTTAGAATCATCAAAAGTTTCTAGAAGATTTATTCTCTTTCAATGGGAGGACACCATGCATATCAGGGAGGGTTTTATGTGCAGCTACAACCATAGAATGCAAAAGCAAATATCCTTGATTGCTACAACCATAGAATGCAAAAGCAAATATCCTTGATTGAAAACTATCCCCAATGATGAATAACATGAAGGAATTAGTAAAATCCCCATGAAAGGAGTCATGCACTCCTTTTTCCATACTCCCTATTTCTTATTGATAAACGACCCATTAAGGAGTGTCTCTCCACTCACTTGCAAAGTGACCCCTCCCTAGAACTAAATTCGCCACTTCCCGTCTACCATTCGTAGCCAATAAGGAGACTAATATGATGCCCCTTTTCATGCCACCACTCCTAGCATTAAATTAAATCCACTACAGTGGTTAAATTCTCCACTCTCTCACTTCAAGAGTGCCATAATGGTCTCTTAATCATGCATTAACCTCCACAAAGAGTGAGGTGTTAGCTGGCATAACTGCCCAACAACCTCTCAACTCCCATGGAAAACAATTATACTCAAACTTCTAATAAACGAACGTAAGAATTGAATATTACTCGTAATAATAATAGTATTGACGAAGATGAGATAATTGGCTATAAATATTTTTAGCATCGAGGGAAATCAAGTATAATAATGGTTTAATTTCCCATGGAAAAAAATTAATATCTTTAATTCTCACAAATGACAAATAACTATTTGTCCTATAAATAAATATACTGAAATTGTAAAGTGTACACATACCAATGTGACACAAAAATGGTTCGACGATGACCAAATGATGATCAATATGTCGACAACCAAACGTGTCGACAACCAATCACCAAAATGTCAACAACATTAAATAATAAATAGCATGAAATATATGATAAGCAAAATAATTTATTGTGGCTTATCTATGTCGACAAATAAGTGTAGTTACGACATATGACTCTATCTACGAATGAAACTCAATGCTATCAGATGCAGATAACTTTGCAAGCAAAACCATGACAGCAGAAAAATACACATACCGAAATGACTTCAATGAATGCAAAACATCCTCAAGTTCGACATTAAGTCAATGATGTAGAGAGACCTAACATAACATCATCTAACTACCAATACAAACAAAGGACTATGTGTGTGGTTCTCAGATGTTTTGGTTCTTCCAGCAACTTGTCTCCATCTATCATCCTCTCCTAGATGATACTCTCCCTCAACCTGTCAGAGGGAAACTAGCCTGCATCCACCTCATGCCAATATATTGGTAATTAGTCTGACAAAATATTCTAGAATATTATTTTTTCATAAATAAAAATAAAGTAGAATTGCTCACATCAAAACATCAATTTAACTTTCCTTGAACAATTTATGTAACCAAATTAAATATTCTAAAAATAATAAGTGATGGAAAATGGGGGTGTGACACTCTATATGGTTATACTGATTCAGATTTAGGAGGTGATCCCAATGATGGGAGATCCATTTGTGGTTATTGTTTCTTTGATGGATCACATGCCATATCATGGAATAGTAAGAAGCAACAATCCACTTCTCTTGGTTCTACCGAAGCTAAATATAAAGGTTGTACTAATGCATCTAAAGAAGCACTATGGTTAAGAAGAATAATTGAACAACTTGGTCTACCTCAAAAGGATCCTACTCCTTTGTATTGTGATAATCAAAGTGCCATTGCCTTAGAAAAGAATCCATTTTTTCATACAAGGACCAAGAATATTGCTCTTCAACATCACTTCATTAGAGAGAAAATTGAAGACCAACAAATTTCTCTTTTATATTGCAAGGGTGAAGATCAAGTTGTTGATATTCTCACTAAAGCTCTTTGTAAAGACAAATTTCTTTATCATTGTAAAAATCTAGGCTTATATCCTATTGATGGATTTTATGTAATCTCCCCAAGTAAAGCTTAAGGGGGGGTGTTAGAATTTATTAATCTTTACTTGGTAAAGGTATAGATTATTATTTATTTTTCATCTCTTAAATACTTTTTATTTATAATACAAAGTATTTTGTCTCATACGAATAACCTTACACATGTGTGAGGATGACTCACGTACATATTCCTCTTGGAGGAATATTTGAGTTTAGCCACCTCCTTAAGAGGTTGACACTTTGCACACACCAAAGTGATAGATGGCATATGGGAGTTACATGTAACTCCTCTTCTCACCTCTATTTATGAAGTGTTTTCTCTCTCATTCACATGAATACTCTTCTTGTATTATTTTCAAGGCTTCTTGCCATCATATATATTTGGGGTTTTTCTTTGTTTTTCCCCCTTCAAAATCTCTTGTCTCCATTGTTGATTTTGGTGTATGCTCTTAGTTTGTATTCATCTTGGATTGGTAAATTTACTTCAAAACAATACTCTAAATTCTTGATTAGTTCTTGCTTTGCTCTTCATTTTCCTTTCAGTTTCCTTTTATTAGAGAAAATCATGATCTTGGTTTTGCTAATATTGACTTGCATCCCCACTACTCTGCAAAAATGTTCAAGGGCATACAAGTGCTCTTGCAACCTGTGAGTTGATTTAGCAATCAAAATAAGCTCATCTGCATATAAAAGAAGCTTTATCATAAACTTTCCCAATTAGACACCCTCCCTGCCTTGCAAATTTAGCCACTCTTCAAGTTTGTCAATATATAATTCAAAAAGAGTAGGGGATAGTATGCAACCTTGCTTGACCCCAATGTAACTTCTGAAACTTTCTAAAATGCCTGTTGAAGTTTTGATTTTGACTCAGACCTCTTCATAGAGCCTATGGATAGTTGCTCTAAAATGTATAGGAATCTCAAGTTCTTCCATTCTACACCAAATTTTATCCCTAGGGACCATGTCAAAATCTTTTTTGAAGTCAACAAAACAACAAAATGCTTCTTCCCTTTTCCCCCAAACATTTTCGATAATGTGCCTCAAAGTGACTCCATGATCAACTGTAGAGTACTTAGGTCTAAAATCTGCTTGTCATTTTCCTCACTTTTTTCTTCTACCCACTTGCTGATTATGTTTTTGACCATGCTACCAAATAGTTTTGCAAACAAATGATTGATCATTATGGTCCTATAATTGGAAGGATTATTAACATCACCACTCTTAAAAAGAGGTATTGCTAGGCTAGTTTTCCAATCCCTTGGGAACCCTTGCTGGATGATGTTGTTGAAAACTCTTATAATGTGTGGTGTGAGAGTTCTCACTCCACATTTAGATACTCTTCTTGAAGCTCGACCAAGTCCTTAGCTTTTCCTGCACCCAATTTCTTAATATCAGTCTCCACCTCTTGCAGGGTGAAAAGCTTTGTTATGGTGCTGATCAAGAGAGGGGGCTCCACCTCTGATTCCTACTCATAAAGTTACCTTGCATAGTCAAACCATTGATTAGCTATAATGTTATTTTCAATTTTTTTCTTTCTTGACTGAAGTTCCTTCCAAAATAGCTTTGGGTTATTCTTTCCTAGATAGATTAGCTCTTATCACCTTGTGTTCATGAACTCAACTTTTTTTTTTAAGATCAACTTGTACAACTTTATATTCATCTTCTTCTTGCCTAGCTCTTTCAGAGTTCATCCTACCATTTTGTATTCCTCATGAAGCCAAATATTTACCAAAAGCAATTTGTTGTTGATTTCTTATTTTTTTTGCTTTTTTGCACTTCCTAAGTGCTCCTTGAATTATATTTGTTAACTCATGACTATTGAGACCTTGAAAGCGAGTTTCTTATATTTAGTTGATAGGCTTTTAGTGTGAGCTTCAGTTCCAAAATGGCCAGAAATGTTGTCTCACGCTAGGAAAAATCATGTCAGAAACAGTCTCGTGTCATTTAAATGTCCCTCGAGGGATATTTCTATTTTTTTCAAAGGAAAGGGAAAGGGAAAATGATTGAAATAAAATAACTCAGGAGATCATATCAAATTGCAAGATATGAGGTGAGCTAAAGGGGAGCGCAAATAGAAAACAAAAGAATTAGCTTCTGAAGAATTGATCTAAGGTTGTGAAGGAATTTTTTTTAAAAAAGGTATTTGGATCAATTCTTTGTTTTTCTAGCACAATGATGAAGGGGGTAAATCATAAAACACACAATAACAGAAATTGCACACAGAAAATAGAATATTCTTTTATTGAATTGGACAACTCATTACATTACAAAAGCTCAAATACAATCAAAGGATGAATCCTCCACAAGCTGCAACACATTATAGCTTGCAATCTCAAGACTCTAGAATCTTCTACCTTCTGTAACCCCAAATCTACTAAGGTTTCTATTTCCCCCGCCTATTCTTAACTCTACACTTTCCCCCTTATCTTTGCTACTACCAAGGGTTCCCAAAAATGGTTATTAATAGCCTTTTTGGCGGCCTCCAGCCAAATTTTGAATTTTGCATCTCCCTCCAAAAATAGGTCAACTTCTGAGGGCCATAACTTTTGATTCGAGTGTCTAATTGATGAACAGTTTGAAGCGCTAAAAATCTCACGAAGTGCTCTAGGTGCTAAAAACTTGCTCTGCTGGTTCTACCCATTTTTGGGCCCATACGGGGCCATTTATTGCCTCAAACCTGAATTTGAATAATTTTCAGGCATTTTTCAAGAAACATAAACTTTAATATCTTTCATCTCACAAATGATATTTGCATAATTGCTTCGCCAAAGGTCTTATTTTTTATTTATGAAGCTTCCTGTAAATTTTCACTTCAATCCATGCCCAAATGCAAACTTTCCAAAAATAGCAGTTTGCTATTTTTAGCAGTTTGGAAAAACTAAAAGTTCTACATCATTATTCAAGCGATTATGGAACCAGAAATACTAATTTTGAAAAGAAATGAAAACAACATTAATGATTTTGAATCATCATCTTTTTTTGGGTGATGCAAGATTGCCCTTGCACCACTGGAAGCTCCTGCATCAGACACTCAAGGTAATTTTGAGAAATGACCTTGTCACATCTCAGGTGTTTGAGGAAAACTCCAAATGGTCAACTTCTACTTTAGATAGCCAGGAAGAATCTTCAACAGGCCTTCCCTTCCACTTCACCAGATATTCTTCATATTGCCTATTCCGAGTACTTCTTCCCACATGGATATCCAAGATCTTTTCTATCTCATCTATTGAAGTAGATGCCAGAATACTCCACTATCCTTCTGTTGGTCCATCCTCTGTTCCACCTTCATGATATTCTATTAAATTAGCAAGGTTGAACATAGGGGAAATGTTGATCCCATTTGGCAGCTCTACCTCATATACATTTCCTAAATCATGCTTCTTTAGAATCTTGCATGGTCCAAATTTCTTCATTTTCAACTTATTATATGTTCCAACTGGAAACCTTTCTTTTCTCAAGTGAACCATGACTTCATCTCCTACATATAATTCCTTATATCTCCTCTTTTGATTTTCCTTGGCCTTGTACTGAATATTCATCTTATTAATGTGCTTTCTCACCTCTTCATGGAAATTCTTCATGTGTTTTGCAAAGTCTTTAGCTTCGGCACTTGCCTATTCTCCCTTGTCCATCTTCCTTAACTCTGAAGCATTTCTTGGACGACTCCCATGTATAATTTAGAATGGTGATTTACATGTACTCCTATTGACAAAATTGTTGTAAGCAAATTCTGCCTATGGTAAAATCAAATCCCATCCCTTGGGCTTATCTCCTACTAAGCTTCGTAGTAGGTTACCCAAACTCCTATTCACCACTTTCATTTGTCCATCAGTCTATGGATGGTGTGCAGAACTAAACTTCAAATCCATCTTTAACTTCTTCCACAATGTCCTCCAGAAATAACCAACAAACTTGGTATCTTGAATTGAAACTATGCCCTTAGGTAGACCATGTAGTCTCACCACCTCTCTCAAAAATAACTTTGCAATATGAACAGCATCATTAGTCTTCTTACAAGGAATAAAATGTTTCATCTTCGAGAATCTATCCCCCACCACAAAAATGGAATCATGTCCTCTCTGTGTCCTTGGTAAACCAAGAACAAAATCCATACTAATATCATCACATGGCTTCTCTGGTATAGGTAATGGTTGACATAGCCCTGTATTCTAACTTGTTCCTTTTGCCATCTGACAAACTCTGCAACTCTACACAAACTTTCTCACATCTTGCAACAATTGTGGCCAATAATAATGCTCACCAACAATAGCAATGGTCTTATCTCAACCAATGTGTCCATCTAATCCACCACTATGCTTCTCCTTAATCAGGTTCTTGTTGTGCCTTGCACACACGCCCCATTTTATCAAATGGAGACCCCCTCTTTTCTATTTTTCATGAAGCTTTGGCTTAGTCTTGGTTAGTTCCCTTGAGGTGATGTTCAAATTGCAAGGTCAAATATGTCCACAAGAGGGTCAAATATGTCCACAAGAGGGTCAAATTCTCATTCATCTAGTGAAAACATGCTTAATTTTCAAAGAAATCTAATCAGGTCAGGACAAGTCCCTTTGCCACCAAATCCTAAGGCTTTAAGGCCTTTGCGCTAAAACATGTTGTCACTGTACTTTGTGCTAATATTCAGTGACACTGGATATCCGTGCTAGCATTTAATAAACCACTTTGCACTAAAAACCTAAGGCACCAAACTTCCACTAAAAACACCTTCCACTAGACATGTCTGGTAACCAGTGAAATCTCTGTTTATCCAATGCCATTTGAAAACTCCACCAACAGGAACTTAGATCAATTGCACTAAAAGTAAGGGTGACCAGATTTGCGCTAATGTCATGTCTCTCCAGACTTGTCCAGTCTCCACTGAAATCTACGCAAGCTCCAGTCAACCTTGAAAGCTCCGCAAAGCGGCAAGTGCACGACATGCTATCACTATACTCCACCATTAATGATGTTTAACCTATAGTATAAATCACCTGATCATTTGAAAATGACTCATTCTGCATTCAAATCTTTGATTTCCTAAGCTCATGCAAAGACTAAACGATCTCTGGTAGCTTGTGGTGAACTGAACTAGTTCTTAAACCCATTTTTGGTGCATTTGATTCTCTAGTTCTTCATTCATAGGTTGGCATCGTTAAACCTACTTTTGTATTGAAATGATGAAGTCAAGGGTTTAAATTGTTTTAGCTTTCACGGTTGAAATATTTATTTTTTCCATTGAAAATCGTTAGCTTTGAGTATATATTCAATGTAAATATGGTGATTTGGGGTTTCTTTTCAAGGTATAAGCATTTGATAATTGAGTGTCCTCCAAAAATCCTTAGTCTCAATCCTAGATGGAAATCATACAGTGAAATACATTCAAAATCTTAGAAAACCAACTTGAAATCTCACTATGAAAACCCTAGGCGTTCCTTCTGTGAAAATAACTCCACTAAACATACCTTATAATCACCAAAAGTCATACAAACATAACCCCAAGTATGTAAAACGAAGTGATGAGAAACTTAGCGCATGAATTCAATATTAACAGACTTGCGCTAAAAAGTGCCTTTGCCAGATATATCATCCCAAGCCCTAAATCTTTGCCAACTCAAAACAAGGACAACGATACTTACTTTGCACTAAAACTCGTTGGCACCTGACTTGCGCTGAAATGAGGCGTCACTGGATAATCTAGTAAGTGGAAAAAGTTTCTCTAGTCCTGTCAACCTTCAAAACCTCACAAATTGAGATAATCAAAAGCTAGCACTAAAAGACCTCATCATCAAATCGGCGCGGAAATAAGCTCTCACCAGACATGTCCAGTAGCACCCAAAAACTCTTTCGGTCTCGTATCAACCAAAGTCACTGCCAGGGTATTAGGCTAGGTTTGCGCTAAAAGTGAAGATTACCAGATCTGCACTAAAAACATTCTTCACAAGACATATCTTGTGACCCTACAAACTCCCGCTCATCCCGTCAAGAGACAAACCCATGCCAAAGACATTACATAACCCTTGTGCTAGGATCAATACTCTCTGGATGCACCGCTTGACTTGCCAAAGTCCCACTGGTCCTATAATGGTCAATTCATCCGCTATGTCCACTGACTGCTAAAAACCCCATTAAAGATGTTAAAGGGAGATTGCACTAAAACTAACATCCTCTGCACACATCCTGTGACTCGCCGAAGCTCTGCCATATCCAGTGATGACCCAAAATCCTGCTAGGTTCAGTGAAGGGGTAAATGTTAGATTCAGGACAGACAACTGAGAGGGGGGGTGAATCAGTTGTAAAAAACTTTCTTTCCAATTACACACTTAAGTCCTCTTAGTGATTTAGCAGCATATCAATAACTCAATCATGGAAACATAATGCATTAAGTAAAGAGCAGAAACATATCAACATACAAGACACCAAGATTTTGATGTGGAAAACCCGATTAAGGGAAAAACCACGGGGTGATTAACCCAAGATTGTATTCTTTGTTAGAAGAATAGAAAGAACAAAATGGCACATGCCAATTAGGGCTCACTGTCTGAGCAAACTACTCACAAGAGGCTCACTGCCTACAAGAGACTCACTGTCTACAAAATAATAAGTATCACATACTTGAACTAGAGAATAGCATCTTCACCATGCTCGAATCAGTTCCATTTAAGCCCAAAAACATTTGCTCTGCCTTACGCTCTCTTCCTCGCTACCACACTCACATCTCCACAAGACACACTTTGAAATGACTTTACAACTCTTTATTTATACAAGACATCAACTTAGGAATAATCATCTAAGTCAGCAAACATCTACAAGACCATCCACAAGATGTGTAATACATCCAGTCAGCCAGTCTCAGGAAGAACACCATCATTCGGAGGTTATTCTTCAATTGAGAGCTCCAACTCCAATGCGGACCACCAACACGAACTAGACACGATCCAAAGACCTCCACAAGATTGCCTAAATCACCAAGAACATCCACACTTCATCTGCATACTAAAATCCTTCTCTCCTTCATCCAAAACCTCAAGAACACAGTCTGTCATCACTATCACAAAGGAATAGATGCTTGCAGACCTTCAAACCATGAACAAATTGATTTGACACTTCACAAAGACTTCCTCAATACTCCCTCAAATCTGCAGAATAGAATAATGCATTTCCAGATCTCACCAGACCTATCTGTGTCACTCTATCACCTCTAAACACCTATCAGAACTGATTTTACTTCAATGACCACAACTTCTTCAGATCTTCATGTGGACCTCTAAAATATTTACTAGATCACCTTAAGACACATATCTACAAACCCTTTAAACCGCATCCTCTGATCCTCATCTTATCTTGGACTTTTACCTTACTGTCTTCACTATTCTTCTCTGTTCCTGATTGGGACTAATTTTCTCAATATCCTCAGCACTCATCTCATCCAATCCTTTTCATCAATGCAACAGGAGTATGTTGATATCAATGACAACACCGGTTAGGCCCATACTTGCAACAATCTCCCCATTTGTCATTGATGGCAACATATGATGTGAAAAACTATTTTGACAATCAAGACAAGAACTTTTTTTTATTGACACAACTCCCCCTATCACCAACAACCATTCACTTGTCTTCTCTTTCTTTACTGCTCCCCCTTTGATCAGCCACCACTTATTTTTCACATGTCTTCTCTCCCCCTTTGACATCAATGGCAAAGGGCACATACTTGCAATTTCACCATTTCAGAATCATATCAATTGCTCCCCCAGAGTAGCAGCTCCCCATCATCAATCCGGATCACAAGATATGACTATGATATCCACCGGACTAATGCACATCAGTGCACCTTACTTCATCACCGGAGGGGCAATAACCCCTAACTTCTCCCTAAGATACTCAAAAGAGTCCTTAGGTAGAGGTTTAGTAAAGATGTCTACAATCTGATCCTTGGAAGGCACAAACTCCAATCTAACTTCATTCTTGTTCACTTGCTCTCTCAAAAAGTGAAACTTGATAGATATATGCTTAGTCTTTGAATGCAACACCAGATTCTTAGATATATTTATTGCACTTGAATTATCACAGAAGATTGTGATAGGCTCCTCATACTCCACTCTTATGTCTCTTAGCATTTGCTTCATCCACAAGACCTGAGTGCAACTACCTGTTGCTGCAATATATTCTGCTTCTGCAGTGGACAGAGATATTGCCTCTTATTTCTTGCTTAGCCAAGAAACCAATCTCTTCCCCAAAAAGAATGCTCCACCACTGGTACTCTTCCGGTCATCCACATCTCCTGCCCAATCCACATCTGTATATGCATGAAGAGAGAAATCATGATCTCTAGGATACCACAATCCATACTCAACTGTTGCTTTTAGATATCTAAAAATCCTATTGATTGCCATGACATGAGATTCTCTAGGATCAGCTTGAAATCTAGCAACAAGACCCACAACATTCATAATGTCAGGTCTAGTTTGAGTGAGATACAACAATCCTCTAATCATTGACCTGTACTTTTTCTGATCAGCCTTAGGAGAGTCATCATCTTTGCCTAATTTACATCCGGTTGCCATGGGAGTATTCATTGGTTTTGAGTCTTCCATCCCAAATTTCTTCAACAATTCTTTCACATATTTGGTCTGAGAAATGAAGATTCCTTTCTTTGTTTGAGTGATTTGTAGACCCAAGAAGAAATTCATTTTCCCAAGCATGGACATCTCAAATTCACTTTTCATTTGATTTGCAAAAGTTTTACACATACTATCTCTTCCTCCAAAAATGATATCATCAACAAACACTTCAACAATCAAGATGTTTTCATAATCAATTTTGAAATATAAATTATTGTCAACAGTACCTTTGTTGAAACCAATCTTCAAAAGATGCTTATCCAATCTTTCATACCAGGCTCTTGGGGCTTGTTTTAGTCCATACAGAGCTTTTTTCAACTTGCAGACCATATCACCATGATCAGACAATTGAAATCCATCCAGTTGCTCAAAGTACACTTCTTCTTCCAAGTCACCATTCAGGAAGGCAGACTTGACATCCATTTGATACACTTTGAAATCCTTGAAGGCAGCAAAAGCAAGAAATAATCTAACTACTTCAATTCTTGCCACCAAAGCAAAAGTTTCTTCAAAATCAACTCCTATTTGAGAGTACCCCTTGCAGACCAATCTGGCTTTATTTCTGATTACTTCACCAACTTCATTCAGTTTGTTTTGGAAGACCCATTTTGTTCCAATCACATTCTTGTTTCTAGGTCTGGGTACAAGATCCCAAGTGTGATTTTTCTCAATTTGCATCAGCTCTTCCTCCATTGCTTTAGTCCAGTTTTTATCATTGCAAGCTTCATTTACTATCTTAGGTTCAATTTTAGAAATCAGACAATGCTCATCTGAATCTTGAGCAATTCTCCTTCTTGTTTGTACACCTTTGCTTTTATCACCTATGATCTAATCTTCAAAGTGGTTCAATCTTACATACCTAGGAATTTTGGGAGTTTCTTTCACTTCTGATTCTTGATCAGGCTCATTGAAACTCATCTCTTCTTCCTAATTTATCGGATCAGTTTGAATCTGAATTGCAGAAGGGGCTTGGGCTCCTTGAATCACAACACCACTATGATCATCTTCATCATATTCATAAAACCTTGAGGGTTTTTCAATTCCTTCATCAACCTTCACATTTGTACTTTCTATAATCTTTCTCGATCTCTTGTTATAACACCGGTATGCTTTGCTTTGAGTAGAGTAACCCAAGAATATTCCTTCATCACTTCTAGCATCAAACTTGCCTAGATCTTCATCTCTTTTGATGTAACATTTACTACCAAAGACTCTGAAATACCTCACAGTAGGAGTGATGCCAAACCAAAGTTCATAAGGAGTCTTACCGGTATTGCTTTTGATTTGAACTCGATTGAGAGTATAGACTACAGTGCTGATAACTTCTCTCCAATAGATCTGAGGAACATTTGCTTCCATCATCATTGTCCTAGATGCTTCCTAGATGGTCCAGTTCTTTCTGTCCACTACTCCATTCTGTTGTGGAGTCCTAGGAGCAGACAACTGTCTCTTTATTCCATGTTTCTCATAGAATTCTATGAACTCACCGGATGTGAATTCTCCACCTCTATCAGACCTCAGACACTTTAATTTTAATCTGGTTTCATTCTCTACCATAGCCTTGAATATTTTGAATTTCTTAAAAGCTTCTGATTTCTCTTTTAGAAAAGTTACCCACATCATCCGGGAGTAGTCATCAATTAGTAACATGAAGTATCTATCACCTTGCACACTCCTAATTCTTGCCGGACCACATAGATCAGTATGAACCAAGTCTAATATTCTGGTAGAAGATTGTTCTTTGCTTTTAAATGAGATTCTTCTTTGTTTTCCCAACTGACATTCTTTGCACAAACTATTTGTAGGTTTCACCAGTTTTAGAAGATCTCTTACAACCTGAGTGTTGCTTATCTTGATGATATTATCAAAATTCACATGACACATCCTCCTATGCCATAGCCAACTCTGATCAATTTGCATAAATAGACAAATTTTATCGGTACCAACTAAATGGAAGATATTACCTTTTGTCTAAGTACCGGATGCAATCTCTATTCTGGAACTTTCAAAGATCTTGCAGTTTCCATTCTTAAATTGGAGATCATAGCCTTTATCCACCAACTGTCCAACACTGAGAAGATTGTGCCTCAATCCTTCAACATACAGTACATTACCGGTTTTGTTCTTTCCATCAAAAGAAATAGTTCCTCTACCTCTGATTCTACCAGCAGAATTATCACCAAACTTTACCACTCCTCCTTCATACATTTCCAAATCTAAGAACTTATTTTTGTCACCAGTCATATGGTGAGAGCATCCACTATCAATGACCCAATCATCCTTTTCTTCAACTTGGACAGCTAGAGCTCTTTCTTCAACTTTATGATTGACAAATTCAGAGGGCATTAGATCTTCTTCCTTGATGGCAATAAACACCCAATCACTTCTGGATTTGTTTCCTGTCTCTGATTCATCATCTATTACTCCATTATCATCCTCTTCATGAACATAGTAACAATTCTTTTGGAACCTTGATCTGTTAGGATTTGGCCTTGAAAATATTTCCAGACACTTTGAGGCAAAATGACCAATCTTATTGCATTTAAAACACTTAAAAGGCAATTTCCCTTTATACTTATCAGATCCTCTTGGCAATCTTTTTTGCAATAAGGGCTTCAAGCTGAGCCATTTCAGTTTCTTCTTCTTCCAAGTCTTTTCTTTCTTTTTCATACCATGATAGTTTCCTTGAAGAGTTCTCTCCCAAATCAAACCTATGTTTTCCTTTTACAGAAGCACTGACTTTGAATGCTGATTCAGTCTTGGGGGGGCATCTCCAAACTCAGTCATTTCAAATGCAACCAATTTACCAGCCAATTGATCTCTTGTGACAGTTGTATGGGTTGTGAATTCTTCAATGGCAGCAACCTTGATTTTATAAGAACTAGGAAGGGATCTGAGAATTTTGCCAACAATCTCATCTTCACCCAAGACACCACCAACACATCTAATTCCACAAACAAACTCATTCACTCTTGGCATAAAAGTAGTGATGTTTTCATCTTCTCTCATCTTTAGATTTTCAAATTTTCCTTTCAGACTTTGTAGCCTTGCACATTTGACATACTTGTCTCCTTCATGTAGAAGTTTGAGTTTTTCCCAAATCTCAAAAGTAGTTGGTAGGTCAACAACATTTGAAAGCTCTAAATCAAATAATGCGCTTAGAAGAGCTTCTATAGTCCACAGATTGTTTTCAGCATCTGTGATTTCATTTGGAGCTTTCGAGCCACCCTGTGGAGGAGTATTATTTTTTGAAGCCATGGTCCAATACTGCATTCCCATACATTGCAAGTGACATTTCATGCGACTTTTCCAAAGATTAAAATTGGTTCCATCAAACTTCGGACTATCCTTCTTGTAGGACGACATCCTAGATCTCCTCAAGTGGTTAATCTCTTTTTGGAGGAACTTGGCTCCGATACCAATTGTTAGATTTAGGACAAACAGCTTAGAGGGGGGGTGAATTAGTTGTAAAAAACTTTCTTTCCAATTACACACTTAAGTCCTCTTAGTGATTTAGCAACATATCAATAACTCAATCATGGAAACATAATGCATTAAATCAAGAGCAGAAACATATCAACATACAAGACACCAAGATTTTGACGTGGAAAACCCAGTTAAGGGAAAAACCACAGGGTGATTAACCCAAGATTGTATTCTCTGTTAGAAGAATAGAAAGAACAAAATGGCACATGCCAATTAGGGCTCACTGTCTGAGCAAACTGCTCACAAGAGGCTCACTGCCTACAAGAGACTCACTGTCTACAAAATAATAAGTATCACATACTTGAACTAGAGAATAACATCTTCACCATGCTTGAATCAGTTCCATTTAAGCCCAAAAACTTCTGCTCTGCCTTACACTCTCTTCCTCGCTACCACACTCACAGCTCCACAAGATACTTTGAAATGACTTTACAACTCTTTATTTATACGAGACATCAACTTAGGAATAATCATCTAAGTCGGCAAACATCTACAAGAACATCAGCAAGATGTGTAATACATTCGATCAGCCAGTCTCAAGAAGAACACCATCATCCGGAGGTTATTCTTCAATTGCAAGCTCCAACTCCAATGCAGAGCACCAACACGAATTGGACATGATATAAAGACCTCCACAAGATTGCCTGAATCACCATGAACATACACACTTCATCTGCATACTGAAATCCTTCTCTCCTTCATCTGAAACCTCAAGAACACAGTCTGTCATCACTGTCACAAAGGAATAGATGCTTGCAAACCTTCAAACCATGAAAAAATCAATTTGACACTTCACGAAGACTTCCTCAATACCCCCTCAAATCTGCAGAATAGAATAATGCATTTCCGGATCTCACCGGACCTATCTGTGTCACTCTGTCACTTCTAAACACCTACCGGAACCAGTTTTACTTGAACGGCCACAAATTCTTCAGATCTTCATGTGGACCTCTAAAATCTTTACTGGATCACCTTAAGACAGATATCTACAAACCCTTTAAGTTGCATCCTCTGATCCTCATCTTATCTTGAACTTTTACCTTACTATCTTCACTGTTCTTCTCTGTTCCTGATTGGGACTAATTTTCTCAATATCCTCAGCACTTAGTTCATCCAATCCTTTTCATCAATGCAACAGGAGTATGTTGACATCAATGACAACACCGGTTAGGCCCATACTTGCAACAGTAAATCCCCACTAACAGTGTAAATGAGAAAATTTGAAGATTTCTTCTAAGGGAAAAGGCATGTTTCATCAGGTGATATACATAAGATGCATGATGTAGTGATAATTTGCATGTTTTTATTTAAATTTGGGGAATTATACATATTAGGTTAGCATTTATTGCACATATCCAGTAAGGTCGTAAAAGCCTGCTGGACTACTTTTCACTATTTCTTCTGGTAAGTTTGTGTAATAAATGTTAGAAGATGGAACATCATGCATATATTAAGCTTCTAAAATAAATTTTAAGGGTTTTTTAGGCATGAACAATGGTTTTCTTTAATAATTCTTGACTTAGGATATAAACTGTAATCATCCAACTGTCTAGAAACCTAAGTCTAGAACTCCTAGGATAGCAAACTACAAGGTGTACTAATTAGGTCCTATCCTGCACGTTAGAGGTCTTCCCGTGCATTCAACATGAAGTACGAGTTCAAGGGAATCCCTCCAGTAACAAAGATCACCTCAGCATGGAAGAATATTGGAGATACTAACCTTGGTGACATAGACATAGAAGAAATCAGGATCAGAGTCCTAGGCCTGAACCCAACTCCATTGGCTAGGAAGATTAGAGACACTGGGATAGCAAAGTTCCTACCTTCCCAACATCAGTACAATGTCCAGAATTGATTGTAGCTTGTGCTAACCATTGTAATCAGGCCACCAGAACTATAAAAGCTCCAAGTGGGCAGATTTTGGCAAATCTTAGTGCTCTGTCTTTAGCAGAAATCTTTGATATTTCCCCTTTCCCAAAGCTCTCCATAATGGACAAGGAAGAGGCTGAAAAGATGTATATGAAGGACCTAGAGACTTGTAGAAAAAAGATAAATGAAGGGTGGATGAAGCATAAGAGGTTAGCCTTGTCAAAACTACCTCAGACACTATACAGAAGTGATTTCAAAGAGGAGGTAGGAGATTTAGTGACACTCTTAAGTAGGATCATGGGGTTGCCCACTGCTTCCACCTTTGAGGGGTGGATGTTTGCATATATCGAAGAAATTCTACATGGAAGCAAGAAAATCCATTGGGCCTCAATTTTAAGTAACAATATTCATGAGGCCTTTGTCAACTTCCAGACAGATGAAACCTTTAGATGGACTTCATATATTGTGTATGCCTTCGCAAAAATTGTAGTATATCCCGGTCTATCCAAGTTAGGAGAAGTTGGCAATGGAAATGGTCAACTCAAGGTTTATGAATGCTACCCTCAACTAGAATTCTCCTAATCCTTGGTGCACCATAAGCAAGTTAATGATGCATTCACTATGCATATTACTCAGATTTTACAAAATGACATGGCAAGAAGGATATCTCCTGAAGCAATAGCTATTGTGCAAACATATGGGAGATGGTACATCTAGTTCTGAAAGTTCACTTACTTGAGGATACAAGGTTTCACTGGATTGCCATACAAGCTCCCAAGATATCCAACTGATAAGGTGGTACTCTTAGATCTCACAAGGTACTTTCTCACATGTGAAGAAAGCTTGAAACACTTGCACAGAGCATCAATCAAGTTTCCCATACTGCTAGGAAGGGGTAACTATTCTTCTACCACTATGGGAGTGGCGGAGCACTCAGATACATAGTTGCAATTGTTAAATTTGCATTTTATCAAAAGAGAAGACATTTTGATCATTTGGTGTAATAGAGAAGTTTGTAACCAAAAGGCTATTTCACAAAGAGCACTTAGAGTACTTTTGGGCCAACTGTCAAGATGACTATGATGTGTTAATGAGAAAATATTCCAAATTCTCCCTTGACTTTATTAAAAGGTTCAACATTGTAAGAGTCCCAGAGCAGTTAACAGATGACAATAATGTAATCCAAAGAGGCCCCTAGGAATCTCTATTTAATCAACCTATCTTATTTCCAAATTGGGCAGATTCAGAGGAAATCTCTCTAGATATGGCAATGAGAGAGCCAAACTAGTTTAGCAAGATGTGGGTGCAAGCTCAAGTTGCTACCTTGAATCAGAATGGAGTAGCTCTAACCTATGCAGAGCAAGAACAAGAACAGGTTAGCAGTGATGATGAAGATCAACCTATGGAAATAGAAGATGTTGCCGAATAGGGAATAGCCAAAGAAACTGATATAGATAGTGAGGAAAATACTCCCTTGGTAGAGAAAGGCAAGGCCAAGAAAGATGCCCCTAAACCACAAAAGAAAGAACTTCCTCCTTTCATAAGAACAAGGGCAGCAAAAAGAAAAGATATACCAAGTGGTAAAGGAGAGACTTCAAAGGCAAAGAAGCCAAAGGTATCAACCCCTGCTCATCTAATATTGCTTCTACTATGGACACAACTACCCCTACTTCACACATTATTGTAAATGTTTCGATGCCAGCTTCTTCTGCTCCTACATCCACTACTGCAACTGTCACCATCTCATCTTCACCTAGTCCTTCCATATCATCCTTGCAATCTATTTTTGTTATTCCCATTTCATCCATTGCTCCATCCACCTTCCCTACCATTACATCCTTAAGTCTTCCTACTCTCGCTTCCTCTCCTTTCTCTCTTTCCTTCTCATCCTCATCCCTACCTCCCATTTCTACCATCCTATCACCACCTTCTTTCACCTTACCATCTCTTGGCCTTTCCACTCTACTTTCCATTTCTTCTGTGCTATCATCTCCTCCTCCCTCTCCCTTTACTAGCTTTACATCTTTTGTTAACATTTCTAAATTATATCTACCTCCTGCTGCAACTAATTCTTTGACTAAACCATTCAATGCCCCCATCAAAGTGCCAATGCTTGCACCTCTTCCATTTCCCTCACTACCAGGCATTGAGAAAATCTATGTAGAATTGGATTCATGAGGAGATATAAATAAAGATGACACTGCACAGGCCCTCCTTACAGACTCTTGTGCTATAGATATTGTAAATATAGACGACAGTCCAGATAAGGAGGTTACTGATTCAATTCTGAAGGTTGTACAACATGTTGTAATGGAGAATCTACAAGAATTAGATAAGCTGGAATCACCAATCAAGGACTTTGAATATGAGAGTTAGAAGGAACAAGAACTTGAATAGAATGAATCAGAGGAGGGGAGAACAGATCAGGCTCAAGGGGGAGAAAATATTAATGTTGATGATTCTTTGAATAAAGGAGATAGTCATATTGACTGTCCACAGTATTCTTCTACTGCACAAGATTGGTTAAAATAAAGATTGAGCAATAAACCTCCTAAGGTAGAGGTAATGTCATTAGACTTGGAGACTTTCTTGGCTAGATTGGAGAAACTGAAGAAACATAAGAAAGCTAAAGTCTAGTTTAAGATTTACAAGGATGCCATAGGTTCCCACATTGCAGAAGTGGTGGTCCCACCAGCACAGGCCAGCACAGAAGTTGTACGACCTGAGGATTACACAGTCACGACAATAAATTTGGTGCCCACATCAAGAGAAAAGGAAATTGATGAATTCAAAGGGTCAATATCCATCATTCTAGACATGTTAAATAAAGATGAGCTAACCAAACAACAACTAAAGCAGCAAAATGAAGAGCTCAGAGTCTGTATCAAGTTCTTGATGAAACCAATGAATGCAAATGCAGAACCAAAGGCTGCAACCTCTCTTCTTTCCAAAGAGGAACTGATAAATTTTGATAAAATTAAGACTACTGCAACAACCACTGATGAATGGTTTCATAAAGTCTATGCAGAAGGCTGTGAAATGATTCTTTTTGCGATAGAATTACATAAGGATTTTTGCATATTGAAATCCTAATGGGAAGAGGTCAATAATGATTGTACTGTATATGAAGACTACTACTCCCATATACATCCTAGAGTGGATTCCATGGCTAATCTCCTTGATGAGATTTTGTTAGAAGAAGACATTTTGACCTAGGACAGATTAGATAAGCCCGAGCAATGGTTGGAATTGACTGGATTGAGAAAAGAAGTTTTTGATAAGGCCAGAGATTCTTTTGGCACAACAAGAGCCTAGATTATGGAAGTGATTTATAAAATAAATGATGTATTAAGAGCCTGTACAAATTCTGATCCTGATGATATGGCCCTAGTAAATATGCAGGAATGTAAAGATAAGCTGCATCATGTTATTCATGGAGAGTCACCACTTAATATGATTGGGAAATTAGAGAAAGTTAGTGATCTCCGAGCAATGTTTGTGGAATTCAAGAGAAATGGAAAATCAAGAGATGTAGTTTATTGCAATTTTCACAGGAGGTTAACCGGCTGATATTCAGAATAGATTACATCAAGGATCTAGATCTAGCAGATATAAATCCAACATTGTCAGCACTTACATCATATAATAACAGAGAAGCTGAGAAGAGTAAAGTCAACCTGGATGACAAGGATCAATAAAATATTCCAGCAAGAATTTGAAATCCTGTCACTCTACTTCAGCTACAGTTTTCAAGGGTCATATGGCTTTATTTTGACTTTATTTTGGCTTGGCTCTTAGTCTTATACAACCAAATGTGTATTCATTTTGTCTATATTCAATGTAATTTAAGGCTGTATTTTGTCTTTTTCCTAGAGGACAAATGTAAACACAAAAATGCAACAAACTGATGTATCTCATTTAATGCAATGTAAATCTGGACCCTTGGCGTTGAGATAATCTCCACCATCCATCAAAAACTTGGTATGGTGCCTCCTCTATAAAAAGGGCCATCCTTTTCCTCATTGTAACACTCTTGATTGTGAATTGCTAAGACTATGCCAAAATTCTAATTAATACAAAGCAAGCTTTACAAGTTACTGGGAATTTGCACATTATGTTGTCTATTTGGTTTTCATGGTTCACTTCAAATCTGAGATTAAATAAATGTCTATTGCAATGTTGAGTGAATACTAAAGATATCTTATGAGTGTTTTGGTCCACATTATTGGTACTTGTTGATTGTAAGTTATTGTGTATAGTTAGCCTATGCCCTTCTATTGAATTCAATTCGATTGCATTTCATAAGTTAAATTACGCCATTATTTGGGTATTTAATGAATGAATGTGATTTAAAAATCTTAAGGTTCCTTTGGCGATTGCATCATTTTCTACAAAATTGTGGTGTCTACAGCGTGATAAAGTAGAAAGTGGTTTATTGAAAGCATTTATCTATCAACAACATTTCCTTCATTGTGATTGTCACTTAGGTTTTCACACTTTTTCTCTAAACCCTTTATCCTTTTGCTTTTTTTCATTATAAATAGTTGTTAGAACTAGGTTTCTGAGTAGCAATCATATTCCAAATCTGTTGAAATTATCATAGGGTTTTGCACACTTTGTTGTCATAGTTTTATCAAACCTTATCATTGCATGTAAGTCCCCTTAGTTGGTACAGTTGATACATTCCACTAAAGTTATTCATGTAAGCTAAGACCTAGTTGTATAAACCTTGGGGCAATCATATTCTAAAGTGTTGGGACAGCATTCATTTCAAGAGAGGTGAGGTACTCTATATTTCACCTGTGTTGATGTGTGCTAAAAGCACCATCAATAGAATTGGCAGTAGGAGGGCTTGAACCTGCTTAAATCTTATATAAACCCTTCTATTCCAAAGAATAACACTAGGGACTAGACAAAGGCACACCAGGTCCAGTTCATCTAGAGAAGAATTGCTATCCTTGACCCAATTTACAAGAACCGGGAGAGATCAAGTAGTGCCTAGGACTCCCAGGGCCAAATCTGTCCCTAGAAACCTAGCTACAATTTAAGTCAATCCCCCAAACATGGCCTTTTTCATTACTAATAATCAGTCTCTTCTCAATTTTAACAAATACCATGACATGTCCAAAAATCCTGATAAGTTCTGCTCAAAGTTCCACACTAATGACCCTGATAGAACTGCCGATGAACACATTAAGATTTTTTAGAGCAGTATGTTCATACTTTAGGTACAACATGAGGATGTGGTCTATAGGTTGTTACCCTACTCACTATAGGATGAAGCTTATTACTAGTTTGCCAGCCTCCCTTCAGCTTCTGTCAATTCATGGCTGAGTCTAAAGAATGCATTTTTGTACCGCTTCAAGATGCCCACCACCCCTGCAGACCTTTACAGGTCCTTTGTGGAGATTCATAGAGCCGAAGGAGAACTGATAAGTTCCTTCAACAATTGATTTCATAAGGCATACAGTCATCTTCAAGCTCCCTTTGACCTTGCTCAACAGGCGACTCTGTCCATTTACTATGATAAGTTGACATCCATGTTTGTGAGAAGAGCTAACCCATCTCCCACCACTCTAGCTGAGGCATATGCTGAAGCTGTTATAGTGAACACATAGTTAGGGCAAACTGCAATAGGGCCACTAAATCATATGGGTCCCATGGCCATGCCAAACCAAATACATTTGATCAATCAGGCCATGGCCAACCAAACCCTAGTGATGAACCCAATCCCAGTCCTTGCAGCAACACAAGCCTTAGTTGTTCACTCTGCAGCTCCAATCTTAGAACTACCTCCGGTACAGATGCCTTTCCTTCAGTTAGCTAAGGCTACAAAAACCAAGGATGACAAAGATGATATCAAGAAGTTAGTAGAGTAGATGAAGAAACTTACAGCTAAGGTGACAAACTTAAGAAACTAGAATGCTTATTTACAGCAAAGGAATCAGGTTTAGAGCCAATGCCAAAATTAGAATTACCAGAGGTCCAATAGAACTTAGAATGCTCAGCCTAATATTGGTGGAGTCCCCTCACCATTGGAGAATTAGAATACAAAAAATTATTCACCAGGCTGGGTGATGTTGGCAGATGCAGCGTTATCTTCATGGTACAGGATCCACAACACAAATGCACACTCTGAGTTAGACTGTCATGAATTCTAGATAGCATCTAGTATTTTCCAGAGGGAGGTATAGAATGTGAAATCCCAAGAAACTCCACCCATGGGGTATGAACTAGTGCTCACTCAAAGGTATGACACTGCCCTTGTGCTAGATAGTTACATCTTCCCTTTCCAAGATGAAAATCAACCTGAGGAAGAAAAGGCTGAATAAGTACATGCCTACCAGTAGTATAATAGAACCCCATACAACCTCAAAAGTAACAAACCAAAGGGTCCTTTCACTACCTCCATACCCCCAAATAACTATCAAGTCCCACCGGACCCAAAGGCTTCCAATAATCCTAAGCCTCCTAAGGTGGTAGCACAAGCTGTAAATCAAAGCCAACCAGCAGAGTCCTCTCAGAGGTCTAAAATGGCTAAATTGGGATAGTATGTGGTGGATGAGCTTAAAAGGATGAAGGTTAGTCTGTCAGTGTTTGAATTAATGAAAGTCCTAGAGGTTAGGTTGGCCTTCCTTCAAGATATTAGAGCAAAGGTTAGGATTAAGTCTTCCCTTAAAGAAATCCCACAGAAAGAAAATCTTCACAATGGAAAAGATAGAATCCATTTTACAAATGTTAAACAAAAGGTGACCTTGTACAAGGAAAAGAGAGAGTCCCCTCCCTTTTTGTTAACCCTTAGGATATGTGGGAAAAACCTTCATAACTACCTAGTAGATTCAGGGATGTCCACCAATGTGATGCCTCTATCAGTTTGTAAGGCATTGGGTTTAACTCCTTCCTATTGGTCATGATGTTAGTCATAAAAAAACATAGAATAAAAGTACACATTAACCTTTATTCATCTTGAAAGATATGATGAATTCAGAGAATTCATGATCCCAAGTCTCTGTTGATTAGGTCTTAATCTTCTGACGTTACTCAGAGGTTGATGTGTGTTACTGTTTCCATTTTGGGGCCTTACATAAGTCCCATCTGTAAGATAGTGTTTCCTATAATGATGCTACACAGATAGTAATCCCCACAGTAGAAAAAAAAAAGGGCAAGATCACTCTAGAAGAATTCCAAATTACCACAGTAGATCTAGGATTTGCCAATGAAGACCAAGAAGGTCAAAAGGGGAAAGACATTATTGATTCTTTGACCCAGAAGATAAAGAAAGAGAAGGAGAAAAATAAACAGCATAAAGAGCATATTGCTCAGCTGCATGCCTATATAAAGGGGTTAATTAACCCTGATGATACATCAAGTGATCGAGCAGTCCCATTAACTACAATTTCTTAGGAGGAAGTCAACAAGTTGAACCTTATGAGACATGAATCAGTAATAATGTTAAAATGGATGTCATCTGTGCTCGATGGAGCTGAGGAAGTGGTAAAAGCCTCTTTGAAGAGATGGAATTCTTTAGGTACCTCCAGGAAAAAGGTAGATAAACTGCAGATGGAGATCGGGAGGACGTCATTTCAATTGGAGAAAGTCTTGAGCGCTTTAGATGAAATAAAGAGGATTGATCCTCTGATTTTAATAAAGAATCAAGTACTAAATAATAACACAGCCATATTGATTGATATCTAGAACAAAGACATTAGGTTTGAGTGTGATGTGTTGAAGGGATGCAATAATAAATTAAGAAATATCAGTATGAAGTTGTATGATATGATGTCTTATGAAGCAAAAGTCTTGAAAACCTTAAAAGGAAAAGTAGAGGGAAAGATAGAAAATTAGGATGAGGAGTTTGCCATTAAAGCTCTACATAGTAATTTCTAGCTAGTAGTTGAAGACCCTCTCAACCACCTGTCAGAAGAAGTAATGGATAAAGTAATGAGAATAAAGGTTAGGGTGGAGAATTATAATGAAACACTGAGCAACATGAGGAATAAATTAGAATCCCTCTAGAGCAAATATCAGGTGCATAAACATGCCATCATCAAAGCAAGAACTCAAGATGGCGGAGAATTGGAAAAGATAGTGCAGGCATATGAAAATATTAGGACATCTATGCAGGTCCATATACAAAGTGATAGTCATCAGGGTGATGAGGATATTGAAACCGATGAAAGTGATGATCATGATAGTGGAGGTGATGATGAAGAACCTGATGAAGATGCACCATAAAGGGAATACATGCATCAGGTACTTAAGAAAATATGAGTTACCTAGATGGTTGCCAGCTGGCAATCTGTGTCACGTTGAAGGAGTTGACTTGGTCAATGAAGTATGACCATAGATCTTAATAGATAAATCTTGATCATAGATCAATTGTATCTGCTCCCTCACCTTGTTCTATAAAAGGTGCAGGGATGCCTTTTTTGAATCATTTGAAACTTAATTGAAATCTGTTTGCTGAAATATTCAGGGCTTATTTCAAAGTTGTTGTATACATATATGTTCTTGCATACTTAATGAATGAGAAGACTATTTTGATTACAATACATCATAAATCTTGAGTAATTAGTGTATGAATTCTTGATACATGTTGTGATTTGTTGCATCCCTTAGAGTGCATATCGACTTACATGTGTTGTTTTCATGCCTTTCCTTTGAAGTTAGCATCGACTGTATCTAGCTGTGGAATGTCCTGGTGAACATATGGTTTGATTTCTTCTCTTCATGACTATATCTGATGTGTATGTGGCTCAATAACTAAAGATTCAACATTAATTTGAAGTATTTCTTTCAATTTCTTTCAATTTCAAAACATTTCATCATCATAATTACAAATAATTGACAATCTTAAGCAAATAATACAAATATGTAGACATCTCGTAGATAACTAAACATATTCAGCATATTTGAGGTTAAAGCATGTCAAAAATGATAAATATCATGCAAAGATTTAAAGATAGACACACTATTTGAAGCATATATTGTGTAGAATAACTATCTATGCAGCATCATTACAGGAAACACTATCTTACAGATGAGACTTACGTAAGGCCCCAAAATGGGAACAACAACACACATCAACCTCTGAGTAACATCAGAAGATTAAGACCTAATCAATAGAGACTTGGGATCATGAATTCTTTGAATTCATCGTATCTTTCAAGATGAATAAAGGTTTATGTGTACTTTTATTCTATGTTTGTTTATGACTAACATCATGACCAACATAAATTGGCGTTAGAAGGAGGGTCTCTAGAGATTAGAAACTCATCATTAGTAATTTTATTCAAATTGATGATGTAGACAATGAGGTAACACTGAGATACCTTTGAATTTCCAATCAGTAAGTGAAGATATACCATTTTAGACTTGCACATGCTAATCCTTTGCAAAGTTTTCAGAATTGATCAAAAATATTGCAATCTTTATAGTAGATCATCATGTATTTGCAAAGATTGATCTTATTTCAGGTGAATTTGTCCAAGCTTTGAGGTATCCTACTTTAGAAACCCAATATCAACCTGCAAGTGTTACCAAACCTAAAAATCACCTCATATTTGTAGTATAGCTGCAAATATTCCAGAAATACTTGGTCAATTTCCAATCTTGACCATAAATACAGTCATTACTGATAAATTCCAACCGATCTTTACAAAGTTCCAGCTAAAAGTTCCTTTAAATTTGAGAAACCCTGGCTCACAGGATAAATACCAGGTCACGATCCACCGGACCTTTTGACGAATTACATGTCAGGGGATTTAGACCAAGGATTGTAGATATCCATCATACTCCCGGTTCTAGTGCTTCAAGAGCCTCACCAGAGCATCCTCCTGTAACTCCAATCAGATTACAAATACCTACAACTTTACCTATTACTCCTCAGGGACATCCATCTCAGCCTATCCAACCTTAGGTTTAGCCTCAGCTTGTTCAACCTCCTCCAGTTGCAATGTCTTTCTTTGCAGCAGAGTCACCTTTGACCTTTCATGCATATCATGAATTGCCAAAGAATCTAGACAAAATCTGTCCAAAGTATCATCCTTATTAGGATGCTGAAGATCATATCCAAACTTTCAAAGAAGCCTGCTGCAGGGCAAGAATAGAACATCAAGATGTTGTATGCAGATTATTTCCTTTTTCCTTAGGGGAGGAGGCTTATAATTGGTATACTAGTCTTGGTCATGGTTCTATCGGATCATGGGATGTCCTAGAGAAAGCCTTTACTGATAGATTCAAAATTTCAATTGATCCTTCCATGAACTATCACTTATTTGCTACAATCAAAAGATTTGAGAACGAGCCTATTGCTAATTTTAATGCTAGGTTCCAGAAGATGCTGTCTAAGTTAGTGGCTCCCTATCTTTTAAATGATGAGTCTGCCAAAAGTATCTATTATTCAGCCTTGGATCCTTTGACCTCCATGTTCATTAGGAGAGCACATCCTCAGATCACAACTTTGACACAAGCTTTCCAAGAAGCTATAAAGGTTAGTCAACAGCTAGTGCCTGCTCCTACTCCAAATATTGCATTCCCTACACTGCCTGGCATGTATCCAACATATCCTGCACAATATCCTAATGGAGCTATGATACCTCCAGCAGTCATGCCAACACCTTTGCAAGTCCCTCCATTGAGTATCATGCCACCTCCTAATGGGAATGGCCAAATGCCACAATATCCTGCACAAGCACTGACACCTCTGGGTGTGGATCAGAACAGTAACACTGGATCCTCTTTCTTCAAGCCTCAAATTGAAAATGTAGTGGCTAAAGCTCAGGAGGAGAAAGAAGAAATCAAAGAAATTTCTACTCGGCTAAGAAAACTAACTACAGAGGTCACTCATCTGAGAAATCAAAACTTCTATTCTCAATCTAATCAGAATAGAAATTATGCCAATGACAGACCTAGTTATCCTGACAGGGTACAACAACAATAATTTCAACAATAATGGTGGAAATAACAATAATCCTCAAAGACAGCCTAGAGTATGGAACTCCAGGACAAATAATGGTTCCTTACCATCACCTTTAGACAATCAGCCTCTTGGTGAAGCTAAATAGACTACTAGAGTCGATCTTACTGAGGCAGCCCTCACCAATTGGTGTAGAATACACAATACAAATGCTCATGCAGAATTGGATTGTCCACAATTTAGAATTACTGCTAGCATTTTCCAGACAGAAGTGTCTAACACTTCTGGAAATCCACCTCAGGTAGAAGGGAATGAAATTGTTCCTTGTGGATATGACTCAGCATTTGTATTAGAAAGTTATACTAATCAACCTCATCAGCAGACTGTGTCATCTCACCAAAATTACAACCTGGCATGTGAAGAATCTGCCATGGCTTTTGAGTCAAATTATGTTTTCCCCTTTGAAGATGAGAACGAGCCATCCAATGAGCCTGAAGAGGTGCATGCTTACTAGCAACAATATTAGGGTAAGCACAATTATAATCTGAGAAGTAACTCCAACAGACCTACTAGTCCATTAACCAGTTCCTTACCCCCAAATAATTTTAACACACCTCTTGATCCCAAGGCAAGTAATAATCTAGGATTTCCAAAGGTAAATGCACAGTATCTGTCACCACAGAACACAGCGTCAAAAACTGTTAGTCTACCTCATGAATCTAACAAACTAGTCACATATCTGGCGGATGAGATGAAGAAAGTAAAGATTAGCCTGTCTCTGTCAGAGTTGTTGAAAACTCCTGCAATTAAGAAGGCGTTTATGAAATCACTAGATGATCCTGCTCCTAGAGAGGATAGTCATCCCCCAGGTTAGCCTAGTAATAGAGATCATGCTGCTAAAGATAATATTGTCAAACATAAAGTGCCAGCTACTGTCCAAGCTATAGAAACCTCCCACATGACCTTGTACAGGGACAAAAGCGAGTCACCACCTTTCCTCCTTACCATAAGGATGTTTAGTAAGAATTTACACAATTGTTTAGTAGATTCAGGTGCATCTACAAATGTCATGCCCCTGTCTATATGTAATGCTTTAGGACTGCATCCTGCTAAATCCCTAAAGAAGGTGACACAGCTAGATAAACTAGAAGTAAGTGTGGTAGGAGAGTTAACTCATATTCACATGCAACTAGCATCTAATCCCAGGATCCAATATTACATCGATATCTAGGTAGTAGATATACCTGATACATATGGGATGTTACTCAGCAGAGACTAGTCTAAAACTCTCAATGGATATATGTCTACTGACTTCAGTCACATGTGGTTACCTTGGAAAGGGATACCAAATCAAACAAGAATAGATGCTAAGCCTAGAATGAAGCACATGATCACTGAGTATAACAAAATGAATGAGATCATGTATGTGAATGGAGAGCCTGGAGTTTATGCCATTAGACTGCAGACTATTCGGATAGAAGAGATCCTGATGTTTGACTTTCATCATCATGATGATGATCATCAGGAGGACATAATGACTATAGAACCTGATAGTAATTTTGAGAATGAGAATGAGATAGATCACTTCAAAATTTTTGAGATGCACCTATCCAAGCAGGTAAGACGTTATCAATTGTTAAATATACCTATTCATGACTTTTTGATTGATGGTTGGTGCAGATTACATGACGAGGCACATTCAGAGAAAACTTGTGAAACATGCTTAGATATGATGAAGTTGGAGCAAACATGCAGTGAGGCATCATCATCATCCGAGGTAAGTTCTGCATCTAGTGATGATGATGATATTGATTTTTGTTTGTCTTCTACAGGAACCACAAGAGAGGTAATAAATCATGATGAGGATCATATTCTAAGAATAGAAGAAATTCTGGTATACGACCAGATAAATGTTAAGAAGAAAGAGAAAATCACCCCAGGGAGTGATTGTTTGATGGAGTCAAATTATGAACTATCTGATGAAGAAAGAGGTAGTAATTTGACTAGATTTGAGGAGTTTTAATCAAGAGAAATTAAAAAAATGGTAGAACAAGGGAAACTTCCACAAGATACACTGACTGAGGGATGGTGCAGATTGCATGAGGCACCTCAATCAGAAACTACCTACTCACTATGTTTACATATTTTAAAGAGACATATAGCACCCAATCCAGAAGATCATCCTCCTGATGTTGAAAAGAAAGAAGAAGAATCAGCTTCACAGAAGAAAGGAAAGATGAAGTCTAAGAACGCTGAAATACCCTAAATTAAAATGGATATCAAGTGGAGCAGCTGCTAGAGCTGCAAAGAAGAAGGAAGGCTCAGCTAAGCCTCCTGCTGAAGATAAACCCTGGATCTTTAGATTTGATGGATCCAAGTCCAAACAAGAAGCTAGAGTAGGGATTGATCTGATTGATCCATCAGGAAAGTCCTACCTAGCTACATACAGATTACAGTTCCCCTGCACTAACAATGTGACAGAGTATGAAGCCTTGATTCATGGGATACTATTTGCCCTTAAGAAGAAGGTAAAAATTCTACATGTCTTTGGAGACTCAGAATTAGTTGTCAGATAGGTAAGAGGAATTTACTCTTGCAACTATAAGAAACTATCAAATTATAGACATAGAGTGTGGGATTTGATTGAAGACTTTGATGCATTTAATATCACCCATGTACCTAGAGAACAAAACCATAGGGCAGATGCCTTAGCACAGGCTGCCAATACATTAGAGCCCTTGTCCATATTAGGCCTAAAGAGATTTTCAGTAGAGCTGGTATCAGTGCCTTCAGTACCTAATAATGTTACTAATCTCCAAGTTTTTGATGATTATCAACATATCCTAGATTTCATCTCTAAGAGAGATATATTTGATGCTCAGATTATAGATGAGAATAATGTGGAAGAGCATGTCTGGGAGGAGGAAGAAATATTAGAGTTGCCCAGTAATAAGATTCCAAAAGGGATGATAGAGCTAGAGAGAGCATTTGACTTGGATAACATGTTAAAACAAAAGGATCTTCCAAAAGCATATGGAGGTCAATATTCACAAGTTAACATTGGACAAGGTGATGACAAGAGAAATGTCTTGATTGGTAAGGTTTGCACACCAGAAGAGTTAGAAGGAGTAACTCAGGCCCTTAAAGATTACATACATGTTATTGCATGGACTTATGATGAGTTGAAGACATATGACACATCAATCATAACTCACACTATACCTCTCAAGCTAGATGCTAAACCTTTTAGACAGAAGCAAAGGCCTGTCAATGCTTTGCTTGAACCAATAATTTTTTAAGAAGTCAAGAAACTGTTGAATGCCAGGATCATATTTCCTATGAGGCACTCCACTTGGGTAGCTAATCTAGTACTAGTAAGAAAAAGAATGGAGACATCAGGCTGTGTGTGGACTTCAGGAACCTGAACAGAGCATCAGAGAAGGACAATTATCCTTTGCCTTCCTTAGATGAAGTCTTGCAGATTGTAAATGGTACCAAGATGATGTCCTTTCTGGATGGTTTCTCAGGCTATAACCAGGTCATGGTTGACAAGATTGACAGACTAAAAACTACCTTCACCACAAAGTGGGGGATATTTGCTTATAGACGTATGCCATTTGGGCTGATAAATGCTGGAGCAACATTCCAGCGAGTAATGGACATAGCCTTCAAAGGCTTAATAGGAAAGTGCATAGTCATATACATGGATGACTGAACAATGTTCTCTTAGGATAGAGGAAACCATGTAGCAGATCTTAGAAATGTGCTTAAAAAATGTGAAGAATACGGAATATCACTGAACCCCAAGAAATGCATATTTGGGGTAACAACAGGAAAGTTACTAGGCCACCTGATAACTGAAAATGAGATTATCATTGATCCTGACATGGTGGAGTCCATTATGAAATTACAGCTTCTAGGAAGCAAGAAAGAGCTCAAATCTTACTTTGGTAAGATAAATTTTGTGAGAAAGTTCATCACTGGCTTTGCTGAAATAGTCAGACCTTTAAATGCTATGCTGAAGAAGGATGCCAAGATTAAGTGGACATCAGAAGCAAAAGCATCTTTTGAAGACATAAAGAAAGCTATTTCTGATGCCCCTGTCCTCATCAGTCCAGACTACACCAGAGACTTCTATACTTATTCATTTGCTTCAGAACATACCTCTGCAACAGTGCTAACTTAGAGAAATGAAGAGAAAGAAGAAAAACCAATCACCTTCATGAGCTGTCCTTTCAAAGATGTTGAATTGAGATATGTAGATGTTGAAAGGCAAGCACTTGCTTTGGTCAGAGCAGTAAAGAAATTTAGGCATTATATCTTGAGAAGCAAGGTGACTACTATGGTACCTGATGCAGTAGTGAAGATGTTGTTAATGCAGAGTGAGCCTAGTGAAAAAAGGGCTAAATGGATCACAGTCTTACAAGAATATGACATGGAAATTACACCAATGAAACTGGTAAGAGGACAAGCTCTAAGCCAAATGATATCAGAAATTGATCCAAACATAGTGAGTCAGCAGTATGTTATCAATGCTAAGGACAATGAAGAGTGGTACTCAGACATCAGACATATCCATATTACTGGAAGATGTCCTCCAAGACTGCAGGCTTCACAAAGAAGAGCCTTGAAGATAAAATTCCAAAAGTATATGATAAAAGGAGGAGTTCTCTTCAAGAGAAATTATGAAGGAATATACTTGAGATGCTTAGAAAAGCCAAAAGCAAACAAAGTTTTATTAGAGCTACATGACAAGTTTGGAACAACACATGGCTCATCCTTGGCTACAACACATGCTATCCTCAGAGCAAGATATTATTGGCCTACAATTTTCAAGGATACTGCTGAGCAAATTAAATGTTGTCGTGTATGTCAGGTTGCTACCAACAGAGAGAGATATGCTACACAACCTTTGCAACCAGTGATGGAAGCGCGCCCATTTGCACAATGGGGCATGGATTTCATAGGACCAATTAATCCTCCATCATCTTCAGGCCACAGGTATGTTTTAACAATTATTGATTATTGTACCAGGTGGATTGAAGCTGTCAGCAGCAAGACCTGTATGGCTAAAGATGTCATTAGATTTTTGGAAAGTAACATAATCACTGGGTATGGGGCTCCCTATGCTCTGGTAAGTGATAATGGCTCTACTTTTGCTTTAACCAAATTGTCAAGTTGGGCCTTTGATTATGGGATCATACTGAAGTTCTCATCCAATTATTATCCCCAAGGGAATGGATTGGCAAAATCCACCAATAAAAATTTGTTGAATATCATAAAGAAGTCAGTAGACAAGAACCCTAGGGAGTGGAACACACTTCTAAAGTATGCCTTATGGGTAGACAGAACCAGAAACAAGGCTGCATTAGGAAACTCACCTTATCATTTAGTGTATGGGGTGGATCCCATCCTCCCTGTTAACCTGAAGATTCCTACCCTGCAGTTTGCCCAAGAGTACCTAGGCATAGACAATAACCAAGAAGTCAGGTTGCTTCAGTTGATGCACCTGGAAGAGAAAAGAAGTCAGGCAATTGATCAATTTGCCAAACATCAGGCTGTTGTCAAATGTTGGTTTGATAAAAGAGCCAAAATTAAAGCCTTCAGGATATCTGATTTAGTCCTGATGTGGGATAAAGCCCATGAGAGGAAAGAAAACCATGGTAAGTTTGATAAATTATGGATAGGTCCCTTCCAAATTTCTGAGATATTAGGATACAGTACTTTTAGGCTTAAGAACTTGACAGGTGAGGATGTTTCATTACCAGTTAATGGACAGTTTGTCAAACATTATTTCCAAGCCTAAGTAGCCTCATGTCAGTCATGTGTATCATAGTGTATATTTCTATAGTTGTTTGTACAGTGTTGCTTTGTTTGTTTTGTTTTGTTTGCTGGTTGAGTTTTGTTTTGGTTAGTCAAGATGATGCAGCTCATCACCTCAGAAAATAACTAAATTGTTAGGATTCAAGTGATGAGGACACATTCATATATAGGTTATGACCCACTTTGAGAAAGTACTCATGATCAGGTCTGTGATATCTTTTCATCAGGGTGCCTTTTCTTAACCAAGTGATTTCTTCACAATGACTCACCTAATAGCCTTGGGTTTGTTGAACACACAAGTATAGGTGTTAAGTGAAAAATCTAAAGGGACTCCCTTGCTACCAATGCAATCTCCAACCTAAAATAGCAAGTGACCATACCTTGCATGCTAAGCTTACATGATGACATCAAATATATAAAGTAAAATATAAATATTGAAAAATCCAAAAAAAAATATAATAAAATTAGGCCATCTAAGTAACTCTACCGAGGCTATAGACGCCTGTTGGCAGTGGGGCTCTACTTAGGGAGATTGTATAGATAACCTTGTCGGGGCTATGGACGCTTGCTGGCAGCAAGGCTCTATCCTGGTTGGCTATGAGGGATGATCTCCAACTATGTAGCTTAACATCAGTTACTCATGTTTTCAACTTGCTTTCAAGATGAGGATAATTAATCATTTGCACACTACTGATCCTTTGTAGCATTATTACCATTAGGACACTTTATCATTCAGAAAGATTATGATGCTTATGCTTAGAAAGAGTTAGAATACTATATATGAATGTGATCACATCACTTGAATCATTGGAATTTGTTTGTTTTCTTTGGTGGCAAGTTGTTGTGTGGTTGCACAACACACCCCATTTTGACTTGACAAAATAGGGACCCAACTTTTTGCTTGGCTTTTCCTTGTGTTTTCTGCTTGCTGGCGGTCTGGTAAAAGTAAGTCAATGCAGATGATCCTGCATAAAAAGGGCTGGGTAAGTCATCATGATGAGGTAAGTTTTTTCAAAGTTAATATTTCATGACAATAACCTCATGATTGGATAGATTACAAAATTTCATGCAAGTTTGCTTTTTGGATCACCCTGATATTCCTTAGAAAATGAGAGTTATGAATGGTCAAAGTCCTAGTCAAACCTGATATTCCGAGGGGAGGATCATATTTCTTAACATCAGTCATATTATAAAAGATCACCCTGATCCAATTTTATCGCCCGATAGATCATGCGGTTCGCGACATGCGGACGTCAATTTTAAGTGGTAGTGATACTTACCCGTCGAACAACGTCATATATTTTGCGGGGGTCATATTTTGAATATCACCTGATATTCAGAATATCACCCTACCTTTCGAATATCACCCTGTCACAAAATATCACCCTAGAGTCAATTATCCTGATGACGTCATCAAATCCCGAACAACAAAGAATCACCCTGATGATGACATCATCATCCTCTTTACCTCGCGGAGGTATATTTCCATAAATCACCCCATCTAACAAGCATGACGATGATGTCATGGTGCTATAATGATAAACCAAGTCATTATCAAGATGACATCATCCTAATATTCTGAGAAGAATGTCACTTTAGTTTAGGGCGGTCATCATATTCCAAACATCACCTGACATTTAGAACATACCCTGATTTTTTAAAACATAGCCGGATATTCTCAATATCACCTGATATTTCGAAGGATCATCCTCCTCTTCTTGCTGCACAACAATTAATGCCATTAATGCAGTAGGTGGTTCCCGCCGATTGCTAGTGCGATGATAACACGTGGCAACATCTAGAGATTTCTGTGCAGTAAATCAATGATTAAGATCAATTCGGTCAGATTTTGCCCTAAGTGACCAGATGAATGGACTTAAAGTGAATTTACAACGTCATTATACTCTTACCTTGTGAAGAAATGATAAGTTGCAGATCTGAGTTCTCAAACCCTCATAAGAGCTACCTGTTGAAGCATACAGCTTGCCAAGAACAGGACGCGTGATCAACAATGGTATTTAAATTCATTCCGTAATCATCAGCATAATTCAGGAGGATACACGTATCAGGTAAGTAATTTGAAACCTTCCTCCTATCGTTCTCTACATATCCAGGTAGTATCCTGTCACTGATTTGAAGTTGTATGTGCTGTTTAATGAATATATATACATGATGCTATAAAGATGTAATGTATGTGCATGCATGATGAGATATCAAATTGTAAGACAAGTTCCTATTCATTACAGGAAATCATGGCAGACAAGAGATTGTTTAAGTCTGTGCTAAATTCATTAAACCGATGTTTGCTTAGCCTGAAGGTGTGCAATTTAAATATGGAGTTATAGGGGATACACATCAGGGAAGTACAGATTTGGCAACATGGGCACATAAAATGCACAATGACAAGGAGAATACATTGTTGGACTCTGTGTTTGTATCTGGAATGTGGAATGCAGCTGGTTTCCCATATTCCATGGAGGCTCCTGAGTTAGTTATTGAATGTGCTAGAAATTATAATCCACACACAAGAAAGGTGGAGAAGCATGCCAAAGTATATGCAGATCTATCTATCAAGGGCCTTTCCACCACCTTCAATCTACCACTGGGAAAGAAGGTTGTTAGCATGGATTTTAAGAAACTGGAAGTAGAATATGAGAATAATAAGAAGGCTGCCCAGAAGAGAATGTACCAATGGAGGGTGAGAAATAGTCCTTATCCTGCAGCTACCAAATTGTTGATACATCTGTATAAGTTTGATTTCGATGATGAATACCAATATATGATCATCCTACTCAGTCGAGTAATGCGCCAACCAAATGCTGGAAGTTTCAAGGACCGGATGTATGGCGCCATCCTGATGTCCCTCTACACAAACAATAGGCCATTGTGGGCCAAGATGATAAGCGACGCCCTGCATGATCAACTCATGATCCTAGGAGGTTCAGAATGTTCTTTTTATATAACTTCCTACATAGTTTATTCGTGTGCCTACAAGGGTACATTTGATGCATTGACAACAGAAGGAAAGATTGGTGGTAGCACCAATGATGCTCACATCTGTGATCATTATCCCCAGCTGCAAAGGCAAAATTACCTCCAAGACTACAAATTAGTAAATGATGCATTTTTAATGCATCTGGTCAGGACAATGGAGGAGGACAGAACTAAAAGATTAAGCATGGAAGCTCAGGAGATCATATACAGGCATGGAGCCTAGTTTATTCAGTATGCAACATTTTCTTATATAAGAATTGAGGGTTTTGAAGGTCAACCCCTCATGCTCCCAAGATACCCCACTGATGCAGTAGTTTTGATGGAGTTCATGAGGCAAGTGGGTACAATACTGGATGCTTACAAAGCAAGTAACAAGCTTCCACCAGTATTGTTTCTAGTTACAATGGGCTAGTATATGTGCCCAGATTCTGATAACATTAAGAAAGCCATAGCTGGCATGACAATGATGCAATTACAGCCTTTCCCTTTGGCTGGGTCATATGATCCATATGGGAGGATGCAGAAGATTACGGGGAGGCCCATCCATCAGAGGAATCGGGAAGATTTTTGGGTAGATTGTGAAGATGAGGCTAAAGCCAGAAGAAGAAGATATAAAGGCTAACCCTTAACTAGATCAGGACTTTTGACTACATCTCAATACCTGTCCAATTGAAGAAGGATGATGGTAAATTCATGGCAGATGAGTATGAGGAAAAGAAGATATACAATGATACAATATCAGTGCCAGATCTTACTATGCTAGAGGACATTTCCTTAGATCCATTCACAGGCAGAATATTACAGCTGACCCAAGCATGGGTCAATGAACAAATAAATACACTGAAGAAGAAGGGTGTAGCCCTTACAGTTGAGAATAAGAAAAAGAGACAAGATATTCCTGATGAGGAATATGATGATTTCCTGATAGAGAAGAGGAAATCCAAAGGAGAAAGGTTGCCACCACAGCAACAACAAAGCAAGAGACCTCCAAGAAGTAAGAAAATTGATACTGAACCTAAAGGGGTAGTAATTGAAAGAATAGAGGTGCCAGCTGAAGGTGCATCAGGACCAGGACAAGCATCAGCATCATCCGCACTCCCTCTCTTGGATAAACAAAAGGCTAAAAGAATCCAGAGGCTAGCTACACAACCTACTGATACATATGAGGAAGGTCAGGCATCACAGAAGAATATAGAGGAGGATATCCCTCTAGATGAGGAGCCTGAAGAAGAAGAAGACCCTACACCCCTCACCAGAAAGAGAAAAGCACCTTAGGTGATGGTATCCACACCTAAGAAATAGAGAACTTCAATGAGAGGTGAAATAAAACAAGACCCCATAATGCTAAGAGGGGCAGGTAGTGAAGTGTTCAGAAAAGAGCTGCAGCATAATGTGCCCCTTCCTACCATAGTCAAGTTCAAGACTGAGAAGGCTAAGGAACAAAGGAAAGAAACCTCAAGAGCAGTGCAAAGCGGTCCTGTCTCACTGGAGGAGACTGTAGACCTATCTAATGATGAGGTAGTAAAATATGTCACCTCTTAGAAAATGGAAACACTTGTTGCTAATACCCGCATAACTCCTCATGGAACCCCAACAGTACAAGCGGTGTTAGAAGAAATGAAGCAGGTAGAACAAGAAAAGGAAAATAGCCCAGAAAAGATTGCACATCAAATAGGGTTGGATGCATTAGTTGATTAGGTGACAAGTCCTACAACAATAGACTTGACATATGTAGAGGATGTAAATCCTAAAGATATAGCAGGTATACCTGAAAGAATAGAAAATGTTGAAGAAGTTAAACAGATGGAAGTGGAGGATAAAGCTCTAGATATGGGTCAGCAACAGCAAGAAATATCAGCTGAACCCAAAATAGTTGAAGTCTGGCCAAAGGATGGAGAAACCTCAAGAGATAAAAGAAACATCAGGTCATGATGACCTAAAGCCTCAAAAGGTAGATACATCAGGTGCAGAGCAAGATTCGATGCAAGATCAAGTGGAGGCACCTAGGTCAGATAAAATAATATCCATAGATACCAATGTACCTTAGGATGAGGAAAATACTAAAGTGGATGAGACACCCGTGGAGGAAGTAAAAGATCAGGATCATGATAAACATGCAAATGATCAGCAAGATCACCCTCCGAAAGAAGAGATTCCTCAACAGGAGGAAGCACCACAGGATCAGCCTCATGAAGAGCATCATGAGGAGGAAATAAGAAAGTCACCTTCACCACAAAGGATGATAACAGATACTGGAGATCAAGGTGTACATGATGATGATGGTGGACATCCAGGATCTAGTGACCAAGTTCCTCCCTGGCTAGAAAAGGAGATAAGTACAGAACCCGATTTTGAAATTCAAGAATTTGATATATCTACATTGTTTTCAGAAACCCTAATGAAGCCTAAGAGGAAGGCAAGATTAACTTTTGCCATTAGAAGGGATCCTGATATAGGCAAAAGAACTGCCCAAATAGCACTCCCCACAATAGAAAAAGAAAAGGGCAAGATCACTCTGGAAGAATTCCATATTACCACAGTAGATCTAGGATTTGCCAATGAAGACCAGGAAGGTCAAGAGGGGAAAGACATTATTGATTCTTTGACCCAGAAGATAAAGAAAGAGAAGGAGAAAAATAAACAGCATAAAGACCATATTGCTCAGCTGCATGCCTATATAAAGGGGTTAATTAACCCTGATGATACATCAAGTGATCGAGCAGTCCCATTGACTGCAATTTCTCAAGAGGACGTCAACAGGTTGAACCTTATGAGACATAAATCAGTAATAATGTTAAAATGGATGTCATCTGCGCTCGATGGAGCTAAGGAAGTGGTAAAAGCCTCTTTGAAGAGATGGAATTCTTTAGGTACCTCTAGGAAAAAGGTAGATAAATTGTAGATGGAGATTGGGAGGAGGTCATTTCAATTGGAGAAAACCTTGAGCGCTTTAGATGAAATAAAGAGGATTGATCCTTTGATTTTAATAAAGAATCAAGTACTAAAATATAACACAGCCATATTGATTGATATCTGGAACAAAGACATCAGGTTTGAGTGTGATGTGCTGAAGGGATGCAATAATAAATTAAGAAATATCAATATGAAGTTGCATGATATGATGTCTTATGAAGCAGAAGTCTTGGAAACCTTAGAAGGAAAAGTAGAGGGAAAGATAGAAAATTAGGACGAGGAGTTTGCCATTAAAGCTCTACATAGTAATTTCCATCTAGTAGCTAAAGACCCTCTCAACCACCTGACAGAAGAAGTAATGGATAAAGTAATGAGAATAAAGGTCAGGGTGGAGAATTATAATGAAACACTGAGTAGTAGGAGGAATAAATTAGAATCCCTCCAGAGCAAATATCAGGTGCATAAACATGCCATCGCCAAAGCAAGAACTCAAGATGGCAGAGAATTGGAAAAGATAGTGCAGGCATATGAAAATATTAGGACATCTATGGTCCATATACAAAGTGATAGTCATCAGGGTGATGAGGATATTGAAACCAATGAAAGTGATGCTCATGACAGTGGAGGTGATGATGAAGAACCTGATGAAGATGCACCATAAAGGGAATACATGCATCAGGTACTTAAGAAAATATGAGTTACCTAGATGGTTGCAAGCTGGCAATCTGTGTCACGTTGAAGGAGTTGACTTGGTCAATGAAGTATGACCGTAGATCTTAATAGATAAATCTTAATCGTAGATCAATTGTAACCACTCCCTCACCTTGTTCTATAAAAGGTGCAGGGATGCATTTTTTGAATCATTCGAAACTTAATTGAAATCTATTTGCTGAAATATTCAGGGCTTATTTCAAAGTTGTTGTATACATATATGTTCTTGCATACTTAATGAATGAGAAGACTATTTTGATTACAATACATCATAAATCTTGAGTAATCAGTGTATGAATTGTTGATACATGTTGTGATTTGTTGCATCCCTTGGAGTGCATATTGACTTACATGTGTTGTTTTCATGCCTTTTCTTTGAAGTTAGCATCAACTGTATCTAGCTGTGGAATGTCCTGGTGAACATATGGTTTGATTTCTTCTCTTCATGACTGTATCTGATGTGTATGTGGCTCAATAACTAAAGATTCAACATTAATTTGAAGTATTTCTTTCAATTTCTTTCAATTTCAGTACATTTCATCATCATAATTACAAATAATTGACAATCTTAAGAAAATAATACAAATATGTAGACATCTCGTAGATAACTGAACATATTCAGCATATTTGAGGTTAAAGCATGTCAAAAATGATAAATATCATGCAAAGATTTAAAGATAGACACACTATTTGAAGCATATATTGTGTAGAATAACTATTTGTGCAGCATCATTACAGGAAACACTATCTTACAAATGAGACTTACGTAATGCCACAAAATGGGAATAGCAACACACATCAACCTCTGAGTAACGTCAAAAGATTAAGACCTAATCAACAAAGACTTGGGATCATGAATTCTCTAAATTCATCGTATCTTTCAAGATGAATAAAGGTTAATGTGTACTTTTATTCTATGTTTGTTTATGACTATCATGACCAACACTTCCAAATCCTCCAGAAAGGTTACTCAACTAGACAAAATAGAAGTAAATGTGATGGGAGAGTTAAACTGAATTCACATGCAGTTAGCATCTGATCCAAGAGTGCAATAGTATATAGATATCCAAGTGGTTGATATTTCAGATACATATGGCATGTTTCTAAGTAGAGACTAGTCCAAAATATTGAATGGGTACATGGCCACTGACTTCTCTCATATGTGGCTACCATGGAAAGGGCTCGCTAACCAAATTTGTATCAAGAGAGAGCCCAAGATGAAGCACATGATTACGGAGTACAACCAAATGAATGAAATCTTGTATTCAGAAGTAGACCTAGGAGTCTATCTTCCTCAGGTAAATCAGGTAGAGGAGATACTTATGCTAACTTGTGAACAATCCCCAAACCTACCACTTACTAAGTGTCAAGAAAGTACAAATTCATGTGTTCAATCTGATCAGGGGTCTTCCTCTGACAATGAACTGGGGATTTTTGAAGGATTCAAGAGCTTTGTTGCTAATTTTATGTGTGATCAGTTGGCAGTTGGAAGGAAAATACAAATGGAAGAACTATTACTGCCAAATTGGTACCATATTCACAATGTATCACATCTAGAATTTACTTGTTCCTTATGTCCACAGGCTGTATATCAAGTTTAGAAGCACCTAAAATAGACCTCTACCCAAAAGGAAGAGAAAGATGGACCTATTCCTGTAGCTGATCAGAAGACTGCCCCACAGATTAAATAGGAGCCCACTTCTAAAAAGGGGATTGAAAGTTCTCCAAGCTGGACACTAAGGTTTGATGGCTCAAGGTCTAGGCAAGGTTCTAGAACAAGTTTTGAGCTAATCAATCTCACTGGGAATTCTTATTTGGCTGCGTACATACTGCAATTTCCCTACACAAACAATGTTGTAGAGTACAAGTCCTTAGTGCATGGATTATTAATGGAACTCTAGAAAAAGGTTAATGTAATTCAAGTATTTGGTGATTTAGAGTTAGTGGTCAAACAAATTAGGCGGTAGTATTCTTGTCACGATAAGAGGCTAAACCGGTATTAAAATAGATTTTGGGATCTGGTGGAATCCTTTGATGGTTTTAATATCCAGGTAATCTCAAGAAAACAAAACCATGTTGTTGATGTCTTAGCACAAGCCGCCAGTTCATTAGAACCTCTTTCCATGTTTGATTTGAAGAAATTCACTATTGAATTAGTTTTGACTCTGTCTGTGCCAGACAATATCACTCACTTTTAGGTCTTTGAAGATGACAAACACATCATTGATTTTCTTACATCCTCAAATGTGTTTTCTACACAGATAATTGATGAAGAAGAAGCAGAGCCAGCTGAAATAGATATAGGAGCCTTGAATCTGAAGACTAACACCATCCCTCATGGTATGGTGGAGCTAGAAAGGATTTTTGATTTAGACCAATTTGGTACTCATAAGAAACAAGTTGATTCCACTGGTGGGAAGTGTGAACCATATAACTTGGGCATAGAAGAGGAAGTAAAAAATGTTCATTGGGAAGATATGGACTCCTGAAGAAAGGGAAGGGATTATTCAGGCCCTGAGGGATTATCATGATGTCATTGCTTAGAGTTATGAGGACCTGAAGACATATGACACATCTATCATAACCCACACCATACCTCTCAAGCCAAGAGTCAAACCATTTAGGAAAAGACAACATCCATCCAATGCTCTTCTAGAGCCTTTGATTTTCAAAGAGGTTCAAAAGCTACTAGCAGCAAGAATTATCTTCCCAGTAAGGCACTCCACATGGGTGGAAAACTTGGTACCAGTGTGCAAAAAGAATGGTAAAATACAATTGTGTGTAGATCTCATAAATCTAAATAGAGCTTCAGAAAAAGACAACTATCTGTTGCCATCTCTTGACGAAGTGCTACAAATAGTCAGTGGGTCATAGATGATGTCATTCTTGGATGGATATTCGGGTTACAACTATGTGATGGTCGAATATGTTCATAGACTTAAAACTACCTTTACTTGCAAATGGGGAATCTATGTGTATTGAAGGATGCCATTCGGTCTGATAAAAGCAGGGGTGACATTTCAACATGCCATGGACATTTCTTTCAAAGGTTTGGTAGGTAAATGTATTATCATTTACATGGATGATCTAACCATATTCTCCAAGAAAAGGGGTGACCATATCTCTGATTTGAGGAAAGCAATGTAATGGTGCAAAGATTATGGAATTTTGTTGAATCCCAAGAAATGCATCTTTGGCGTCACCGAAGATAAACTGTTAGGACACGTGATTTCAGAAGAAGGTATATTAATAGGCCCTGACAAAGTCTAGGCTATACTCAAGATTCAGCCTCCAGCCAGTAAGAAGGAATTAAAGTCTTATTTTGGGAATATCAACTTCGTCCTCAAGTTCATTACTGGCTTTGCTAAGATTATCTGACCTATAAATGCCATGTTAAAACAAGATGCTAAGATCGAGTGGATGCCAAGGCTGACTTTATAGAAATTAAATAGGCTATAGCTAATGATCTAGTACTAGTGAGTCTAGATTATACCTTTCCATTTTGCATATACTCCTTTTCTTCAGACCACACTTGTGCCGCTATGTTGATACAGAGAAGGGGAATCGATGATGAACGCCCAATCGCTTTCATGAGTACCCCACTAAAGGATGTTGAACTGAGATACCTAAATGTGGAGAAACAAGTCTATGATCTAGTTAAAACAGTTAAGAATTTTTGTCATTACATTCTGAGAAGCAGAGTGATTGTTGTTATTCCCAATGCTATAGTTAAAGCATTGTTGATGCAGAACAAATTAGGCGAACAAAGAGGGAAATGGGTCACAATACTGCAGGAGTTTGATCTGGAGATACAACCTATGAAATTACTGTGAGGACAAGTGCTTACTAAGACCATGGCAGAAATAGATCCTGGGTTGGTGTCCCAGTAGTATGTGTTAAAGGACATTTTGAAAGATGAGTGGTATGGTGATATTCTATTTTACCTCTTAAACCAACGATGCCCATCCCACCTAAATTTAGTCAAAAGAAGAGCTTTAAGGCTGAAAAGTAGTAGTTTCATGGTTAAAGGATCCATCTTATACAAGAGGAATCATGAAGGAATTTACTTGAGGCGCCTGGACAAAGTAGAAGTGACTCAAGTTTTAAGCAATTTTCATGAGAAGTTTGGAACAGGCCACGGTTCAGCTCATTCTACAGCAAACCAGATCCTTCAGGTAGGGTATTATTGGCCTACATTGTTCAAAGATGCCCACGCACATACACGAACCTATCATATATGCCAAACTACTGCTACAAGGGAGAGGAATATTGCTATGACATTACAGCCGATGGTGGAGATACGCCCGTTCACGTAGTGGGGACTCGACTTCATTGGTATGATCAATCCACCTTCTTTTGCAGGCCACAGGTATATTCTGACCATTACTAACTACTGTACAAGATGGTCTGAAGCGCAAGCTTGCAAGCAATGTACAACTGAGGTGGTAATTGTATTTCTTAAAAAGAATATCATTACAAGGTTTGGTTGTCCTTTTTCTCTTGTTTGTGATAATGGGCCTACATTCTCTTCTTTACGCTTTTCAAACTGGGCTTTTGACTAGGGTATTGTCCTAAATTTTTCATCTAATTACTATCCCCAAGGGAATGGAGTTGTTGAATCTACGAATAAAAACCTGCTTGAGGTCATCAAAAGACTTCTTGATAAAAACCCTGGAGACTGGCACACATAACTTAGATTTGCCCTATGGGCAGATAGGATTAGAGACAAGGTTACTCTAGGAACATGGCCTTATCACTTGGTCTACGGTCTTGAGCATGTTTTTCCTATCCATTTATGAATCCCTGTGTTGTAATTCATACAAGACTACTTAGAGCCAGATGATAAAATTTCAGACCGCTTAACTCAGCTATTACATTTAGAAGAGAAACGCAATGCTGTGATAGAAAACTTTACCAAACACCAAGGTGTAGTAAAGTGTTGGTTTGACAAGAGAGCCAAAGTCAAGGCTTTCTGCATTGTTGATTTCGTCCTGTATTGGGACAAAGCCCATGAGAAAAATGGCAAACATGGGAAGTTTGATAAACTTTGGTTAGGCCCCTACCAAATAGCTAAGATCCTAGGGGACAATACATATAGGTTGAAGACACTTACTGGTGAGAAACTCCCACTGCCTGTAAATGGGCAATTCCTAAAGCACTATTTCTAGGCTTATGAGGCACCTACACCTTCATTTGTGTACATAATAGTCTTTAGTCTATTTTGTTTTGTTTTGGTTAGGTTAGTTTGTTATTTTAGTTAGTTCCTTCTTTTGTTTCTTTTTTCCTTAGCTGCTAGAGTAGTTTGCTTTGCTTAGAGTAGCCACTTTGCTGGCTTTATTTTTGCTTTCTATGCTTTCTTTGTTGGGGTTCTCCATTTTTTTTAACGTGGTGGCTAGCTATGCAGACCGGCAAAAGGTTCTCTTTAAGTAAGTAATCTAGAGGATTTCCCTGAGAAACTTTGGTTTTGCACTTGGGTCTTCCTGTGGGTTTTGTTGTTACTCTTAGACGGTATTATTCTTGTTCATGGAAAAAGAGTCGCTAGTTCAGCCCACCTGAAGTATCTTCGGATCTCGTATTTCTCACATCTAAAGATTACCCTAACACTCCTAAAGGAATCTTTGTGTACTTGGGTTAAGTGAAAATCCTAAAATCTCATGTCATGAAATATCTTTTTTATTTCATATAGATCACAACCGCCTTCATCCGCTCCATCTTCTTCATTAAATAATACACTCAAGTCTAGTATCCAAATCTTTAACAGTCCTATGATCATTGCATATTTCGATGAATGAACTGTAAAATTCAAGCTCTTGGCCTTTATGGACAAGATATCTTGAGCTCATATTGGTATCTCTTCAAGCTCATCCAGTTTTGAGTATTTACCCTAGGGTAAAATGGTTTCAAAATGTTGGTACTCTCTCCATTCTTCCTCACTCCACAACTTCCTACCATAGTTCCCATCATATTCCCATGGCATATATGGTCATTCCATTTCATGATCCTACATACCCCAAAGGCATGTGACCACATATACCCTCCCTCAATCATTCCACCATTGTTGTTCCAACACCTCCCATTTCCATTTTTTAGCCTTTTATCCATTCACTCATCAACCTCCCCTTAACTCCCTCCACTCGATCTCGGGTCATGGTCAACAAATGTGCACACTGTTTAAACAAGGAGTTTCCACTCACTCCCTTTCCCCTCCCCCGTGGAAATTGGAAGTTCATATCTGGATGCCTCGTTCATCCAACAAATTTCTAGCTACTTATTGCCTTAGGAGTGCTCATTCAAAAGCCAGATAATGCCAGAAAATCAAATCATAGTATATTTAAAAGATAATCTGAACCCATGCATCCTAACCGAAATAGTCAAAGAAAAATGATCTCAAAATTACATAAGTAAGAAAAGGGCAAGTCATAGAGAGCATTTGTATTTTCAAATTCTAGAAAATCCATTTTCCATCCTATCCATACAAAATCTCATCCCATTCAAAGTCTTAAATCCCTTCATCCCGCATATGAAAGAAGCATAAAGAAAATCATGAAAGTTTTAAAAGTTTATGTAGGTTTCTAACATCTCACACCATCCATATCACCAGTAAGCATTTCCATTATCTCCTATGCCCCTTTTCATACCCAAGCTCCTGTGTTTCTATCGATGTGTGCAGCCATTGGTCATGGTCTTCTCTTATCTTACACCAGTTTCATATCCCTCCACTCCCCATTTTCATCCATTTCACATATACTATCTCACCTCACTATGGTCTATGCTTTTGGGAAAATCCCAATCCATCATCTTCCACAGCATAATCCTTTTCCTTCCATTTGACCTTTCACAGTGTACTTCCTAGTTCATTTATCCCTACCAACATCGATGAGTGTGATAGCTCGACAAGGTTTTTTATGCAATGACATTTCATACTTGACATGGACTGCATTCCTTCATGGAACTAGATAGCTAGGTTTTTTATCCATACCTCTTCTGCCTTCTCAGTATATGTCAAAAAAATCCCTTCATCCAAAGGTGAAAACCACCTCTGGTGGTGCCTTGGATAAGTACCATGATGAAAACCTAGTAAACATGCATCATGGTAGGTTTCTCTTAGTACGTCATTTCGCGCTTACCACTCCATCATGTCATTTACATATTCTATCTATCCACCCCATCCATACATACGCATTATGTTTTTCCCTTTTGTCCTCCTTTCAAGAAAGTTGATGAGGTGTTGATTCTTTACGTATCTTGACACAAGTCTGCAGTGATGATCTTGGTTGCTGATGGATGTGAATTAATGCAATTGCACACATTTAGGCCTTTGGGATATGGATAGTTGTTCTGAGTTAGAGATATCTTCTTCTCTGATATCGTATCATGTTGTTGAGTTTAATATGTGGGAAACACAGAGATTCTAAGTTCAAAACTAAAGTTTATCTTTGAAATGCTCTAGAGCATTTCCCCAGTAGAGTTGACATTTGTTGTGCCTTGTACACACGCCCCATTTTATCAAATGAAGACCCCCTTTTTTTCTATTTTGCTTGAATCTTTGGCTTAGTCTCAGTTAGTTCCCTTCAGGTGATGTTCAAATTGCAAGGTCAAATATGTCCACAAGAGGGTCAAATTCTCATTCATCTGGTGAAAACATGCTTAAAATTTTCAAAGAAATCTAATCAGGTCAGGACAAGTCCCTTTGCCACTAAATCCTAAGGCTTTAAGGCTTTTTCCATAAAATATATTGTCACTGCACTTTGCGCTAATATCTGGTGACACTGGATATCCGTGCTAGCATTCAATAAATGAGTTTGCACTAAAAACCTAAGGCACTGGACTTGCACTAAAAACACCTTCGACTAGACATGTCCAGCGACTAGTGAAATCTCCCCTTATCCAATGCCATTTGAAAACTCTGCCACCAGGCACTTAGATCAATTGTGCTAAAAGTATGGGTGATTGGATTTGCATTAATGTTGTGTCTCTCTAGACATGTCTAATCTCTGCCAAAATCTCTACAAGCTCCAGTCAACCCTGAAAGCTTCGCAAAGCGGCGAGTGTGTGACACACTGTCACCGTACTCTGCCATTACTGACATTTAACCTAAAATATAAATCACCTAATCATTTGAAAACAACTCATTATGCATTTGAATCTTTAATTTCCTGAGCTCCTGCAAAGACTGAACAATCTCTGGTAGCTTGTGGCAAACTGAACTAGTTCTTAAACCCATTTTTGGCGCATTTGATTCTCCAGTTCTTCATTCACAAGTCAGCGTCCCTAAACCTACTTTTGTATTGAAATGATGAAGTCAAGGGTTTAAATTGTTTTATCTTTCGCGGTTGAGATATTTGTTTTTTCCATTGAAAATCATCAGCTTTAAGTATATATTCAATGTAAATATGGTGGTTTGGGGTTTCTTTTTAGGGGATAAGTGTTTGACAATTGAGTGTCCTCCAAAACTCCTTAGCCTCAATCCTAGACCGAAATCATACAGTGAAATACATTCAAAATCTTATAAAACCAACTTGAAATCTCACTATGAAAAGCCTAGGTGTTCCCTAGGTGAAAATAACTCCATTGAACTTACCTTATAATCGCCAAAAGTCCCACAAACATAACCCCAAGTATGTAAAACAGAGTGATGAGAAACTTAGCATGTGAATTCAATATTAATAGACTTGTACTAAAAAGTGCCTTTGCTAGATATATATCCTCCTAGCCCCTAAATTTCTACCAACTTGAAACAAGGACAACGATACTTACTTTGCGCTAAAACTCACCGGCACCTGACTTGCACTGAAATGAGGTGTCACCAGATATATCTAGTAAGTGGCAAAAGTTCTGCTAGTCCTATCAACCTTCAAAACCCTGCAAACTGATATAATCAAAAGCTAGCGCGCTAAAATACCTCGTCATCAAATCAATGCAGAAATAAGCTCTCACCGGACATGTCTAATAGCACCTGAAAACCCCACTAGTCCCATATCAACCAAAGTCACCGCCAGGGTATTAGGCTAGGTTTGTGCTAAAAGTGAAGATTACCAAATCTGCACTAAAAATGTCCCTCACAAGACATATCATGTGACCCTACAAACTCTCTCTCATCCGATCAAGCGACAAACACCCACCAAAGACATTGCATAACCCTTGTGCTAGGATCAATACTCTCCCGATGCATCCCTTCACTTGCCAAAGTCCCGCTAGTCCTGCAATGGCCAATTCCTCTGCTATGTGCACTGACTGCTAAAAACCCCGCTAAAGATGTTAAAGGGAGATTACACTAAAACTAACATCTTCTGCACAATCCTATGACCCACCAAAGCTTCACCATATCTAGTGATGACCGAAAATCCCGCTAGGATCGGTAAAGGTGTAAATCCCTACTAATAGTGTAAATGAGCAAATTTGAAGATTTCTTCTAAGCGAAAATGCATGTTTTATCAGGTGATATACATAAGATGCATGATGTAGTGATAATTTTCATGTTTTTATTTAAATTTGGGGAACTATGCATATTAGGTTAGCATTTATTGCACATATCCAATGAGGCCGTAAAAGCCTGTTGGACTGCTTTTCACTGCTTCTTCTAGTAAATTTATGTAATAAATGTTAGAAGATGGAACATCATGCATGTCTTAAGCTTCTTAAATAAATTTTAAGGGGTTTTTAGGCATGAATAATGGTTTTCTTTAATAATTCTTGACTTAGGATATAAACTGTAATCAACCAACTATCTAGAAACCTAAGTCTAGAACTCCTAGGACAGCAAACTACAAGGTGTACTTATTAGGTCATGTCCTATAGGTTAGACATGTCTTCCTATGTAGTCAACATGAAGTACGAGTTCAAGGGAATCCCTCCAATAACACCTCAACATGGAAGAACATTAGAGATACCGACCTCGGCCACATAGACGTAGAAGAATTCAAGATCAGAGTCCTCGGCCCGAACCCAACTCCATTGGCCAAGAAGATTAGAGACAATGGGATAGCAAAAGCTGTTGCCTTCCCAACATTAGTACAATGTCTAGAATTGATTGTAGCTTGTACTAACAATTATGATCAGGCCACCAGAACTATACAAGCTTTAGGTGGGTAGATTTTGGTAGATCTTAGTGCTCTATCTTTAGCAGAAATCTTTGACATTCCCCCTTTCCCAAAGCTCTCCATAATGGACAAGGAAGAAGCTAAAAAGATGTATAAGAAGGACCCAAATACTTGTAGAAAAAAATAAATGAAGGGTTGATGAAGTATAAGATGCTAGCCTTGTCAAAACTACCTCATACATTGTACAAAAGTGATTTCAAAGAGGAGGTAGGAGATTTGGTGAAACTCTTAAGCAGGATCATGGGGCTGCCCACTGCTTCCACATTTAAGGGGTAGATGTTTGCATATATCAAATAAATTCTACGTGGAAGCAAGAAAATCCATTGGACCCAGATTTTAAGTAACAATATTCATGAGCCCTTTGTCAACTTTTGGATAGATGAAACCTTTAGATGGACTTCATATATTGTGTATGCCTTAGCAAGAACTATAGTATATCCTAGTCTATCAAAGTTAGGAGAAGTTGGTAATGGAAATGGTCAACTCAAGGTTTATGAATGCTACTCTCAACTAGAAGTCTCCCAATCCTTGGTGCACCATAAGTGAGTTAATGATGCATTCACTGTGCATATTACTTAGATTTTACAAAATGGCATGGAAAGAAGGATATCTCCTGAAGCAATAGTTGTTGTACAAACATATGGGAGATGGTACATCTAGTTCCAAAAGTTCACTTACTTGAGGATACAGGGTTTCACTGGACTGCCATACAAGCTCCCAAGATATCCAACTGATAAGGTGGTACTCCTAGAGCTCACAAGGTAGTTGCTCACATGTGCAGAAAGGTTGAAACATTTGCACAGAGCATCAATCAAGTTTCCCATACTACTAGGAAGGGGTAACTATTCTTGTACCACTATGGGAGTGGTAGAGCACTCAGATACAGAGCTACAATTGTTAAATCTACATTATTATCAAAAGAGAAGGCATTTTGATCCATTTGGTGCAATAGAGAAGTTTGTAAGCAAAAGGCTATTTCACAAAGAGCTCCTAGAGGACTTTTGGGCAGCCAACTGTCAGGATGACTATGATGTGTTAAGGAGAAAATATTCTAGATTGTTCCTTGACTTTATTAAAAGGTTCAACATTGTAAGAGTCCTAGAGCAATTAACAGATGACAATAATTTAATCCAAAGAGGCCCCTGGGAGGCTCTGTTTAATCAACCTATCCCATTTTGAAATTGGGTAGATTTAGAGGAAAGCTCTCTAGATATGGCAATGAGAGAGCCAATCCGGTTCAGCAAGATGTGGGTGAAAACTCAAGTTACTACCTTGAATCATAATGGAGTAGCTCTAACCTATGCAGAGCAAGAACAAGACAAGGTTAGCAGTGATGAAGAAGATCAACATATGGAAACAGAAGATGTTGGAGGACAGGGAACAACCAAAGAAACTGATATAGATAGTGAAGGAAATATTCCCTTGGCAGAGAAAGGCAAGGCCAAGAAAGATGCCCCTAAACGACAAAAGAAAGAACTTCCTCCTTCCACAAGAAGGGCAGTAAATAGAAAACATATAACAAGTGGAAAGGGAGAGACTTCGAAGGCAAAGAAGCCAAAGGTATTAACCCCTGTTGCATCTACTATTGCCTCTAAGCTATGCACACAACTGCCCCTACTTCACCCATTATTACAAATGTTCTGATGCCAACTTCTTCTACTCCTACATCCACTAGTACAACTATCACCATCTCATCTTCACCTACTTCTTCCATATCATCCTTGCCATCTATTTCTGATATTCCCATCTTGTCCATCACTCCATCCACCTTCCCTACCATTACATCCTTAAGTCTTCCTGCTCTCACTTCCTCTCCTTTCTCTCTTTCCTTCTCATCCTCATCCCTACCTCCCATTTCTACCATCCTATCACCACCTTCTTTCACCTTACCATCTCTTGGCCTTTCCACTCCACTTTCCATTTATTTTGTGCTATCATCCCCTCCTCCCTCTCCCTTTACTGGCTTTGCATCATTCACTAACAATTCTAAATTATATCTACCTCCTATTGCAACTAATTATTTGATGGCCTTCAATTATTCTTTGACTAAATCATTCAATGCCCCCACCAAAGTGCCAATGCTTGCACCTCTTCTAGTTCCCTCACTACCATGCATTGAGAAAATCTGTACAGAATTAGATTCACAGGGAGATATAAATAAAGATGACACTGCACAGGCCCTCCTTATAGACTCTAGTGCTATAGATATATTAAATATAGAGGATAGTCAAGATAAGAATGTTAGTGATTCAATTTTGAAGGTTGCACAACAGGTCGTAATGGAGAATCTAAACAATTAGAGCAGCCTGAACCACCAATCAAGGACTTTGAATATGAGAGTCAGAAGGAACAAGAAATTGAACAGAATGAATCAGAGGATGGGGGAACAGATTAGGCTCAAGGGGGAGAAAATATTAATGTTGATGATTCTTTGAATAAAGGAGATAGTCATATTGACTCTCCATAGCATTCTTTTACTGCACCAGATTGGTTAGAAAAAAGATTGAGCAATAAACCTCCTCAGGTAGAGGTAATGTCATTAGACTTGGACACTTTCTTGACTAGATTGGAGAAATCAAAGAAGCAGAAGAAAGCCAAAGTCCAGTCTAAGATTTACAAGGATGCCACAGGTTCCCGCATTGTAGAAGTGGCGGTCCCACTGGCACAGGCTAGTACAGAAGTTGTACGACCTGAGGATTACATAGTCATGAGAATAATTTGGGGCCCACATCAAGAGAATAGGAAATTGATGAATTCAAAGGGTCAATATCCAACATTCTAGACATGTTAAATAAAGACGAGCTAACCAAAAAACAACTAAAGAAGCAAAATGAAGAGCTCAGAGCCTGTATCAAGTTCTTGATGAAACCAATGAATGCAGGTGGAGAGCCAGAGGTAGCACCCTCTCTTCTTTCTAAAGAGGAACTAACAAATTTTGATAAAATTAAGACTACTGCAGCAACCACTGATGAATGGTTTCATAAAGTCTATGCAAAAGGCTGTAAAGTGATTCTTTTTGCAACAAAATTACATAGGGATTTTTGCATATTGAAGTCCAAATGGAAAGAGGTCAATAACGATTATACTGCATATGAAGACTACTACTCTCATAAACATCTTAGAGTGTAGTCCATGGCTAATCTGCCTGATGACGTTTTGTTAGAAGAAGACATTTTGACCCAGGACAGATTAGATAAGCCTGAGCAATTATTGGAATTGATTGGATTGAGAAAAGAAGTTTTTAATAAGGCCAGAGATTATTTTGGCATAGCAAGAGCCTAGATTATGGAAGTGATTTATAAAATAAATGATGTATTAAGAGCCTGTACAAATTATGATCTTGATGATATGGCCCCAGTAAATATGCAGGAATGTAAAGATAAGTTGTATCATGTTATTCATGGAGAGTCACCACTTAATATGATTGAGGAATTGGAGAAAGTTAGTGATCTCTAGGTAATATTTGTGGAATCCAAAAGAAATAGAAGATCAAGAGATGTAGTGTATTGCAAGTTTTCACATGAGATTAACTAGCTGAGATTCAAAATAGATTACATCAAGGATCCAGATCCAGCAGATATAAATCTAGCATTATCAGTACTTACAACATACAATAACAGTGAAGTTGAGAAGAGTAAAGTCAACCTGGATGACGAGGATCAATAAAATATTCTAGCAAGAATTTGAAATCCCGTCACTCTACTTCAGCTACAATTTTCAAGGGTCATATGGCTTTATTTTGACTTTATTTTATCTTGAAAACTGGACCTTAGTCTTGTACATCCAAATGGTTATTCATTTTGTCTATATTCACTATATTTTAAGGTTGTATGTTGTCTTTTTCCTAGAGGACAAATGTAAACATGAAAATGCAACAAACTATTATATCTCATTTAATGCAATGTAAATATGGACCCTTGATGTTGAGATAATCTCCACTGTCCATCAAAAACTTGGTATGGTGCCTCCTCTATAAAAAGGGCCATCATTTTTCTCGTTCTAATAGACTCTTGATAGTGAATTGCTGAGACTATGCCAAAATTTTGATTAATACAAAGTAAGCTTTGCAGGTTACTAGGAATTTGCACATTGTGTTGTCTATTTGGTTTTAATGGTTCACTTCATATCTAAGATTAAATAAATGTGCTATTGAAATGTTGAGTGAATGTTGAATATATTTGGTGAGTGCTTTGGTCCATACTATTGGTGCTTGTTGATTGTAAGTTACTATGTATAGTTAACCTGGGCCCTTCTATTAAATTCAGTTCAATTGCATTTTATAAATTAAATTACGCCATTGTTTGGGTATTTAATGAATGAATGTGATTTGAAAATCTTAAGATTCCTTTGGTGATTGCAACATTTTCTGCAAAATTGTGGTATCTGCAACGTGATAAAGTTGAAAGTGGTTTATTGAAAGTATTTTTTTATCAACAACATTTCCTTCATTGTGATCGTCACTTAGGTTTTCACACTTTTTCTCTAAACCTTTTATCCTTTTGTTTTTTTTCTTTATCAATATTTGTTAGAACTAGGTTTCTGCGCAACAATCATATTCCAAAGATTCTAAAATTATCATAGGGTTTTGCACACTTTGTTATAGTTTTATCAAATCCTATCATTGTATGTAAGTCCCCTTAGTTGGTACAGCTAAGACATTCCACTGAAGTTATTCCTGCAAGCAAAGACCTAGTTGTATAAACCTTGGGACAGTCCTATTTTGAAGTGTTGAGATAGGATTCCTTTCAAGAGAGGTGAGGTACTTTATATTTCACCTGTATTGTTGTGTGCTAAAACCACCCTCAACAGTTCTCTCATGGAACTCCTTAGATTACACAACTGGCTTACTCTAGACAACATGCCATCTTGGATTATGAAATCCAACCATTTTGTCATGTCCAAAGTAACAGGTTCCAAACAAGCTTTCTAAGCCTCTCCAAAATCTGGATCTTTAGGATACAAACTTTTGAGCTCATCAAACCCAACAACCTCTATCTTCATTTATGTCAACAAATTTTGCCTTTTGCTCAAGGCATCTGCAACTCTGTTGGACTTTCCACTCCTGTGCTTCAAAATAGTATAACTCTACAAAAACTCAACCCATTTTAAGTGCCTTTGATTTAACTTTCCTTGACTATTAAGATATTGTAAAGCCTGATGATCAGTATATAAAACAAACTCTTTTAGCAACAAATAATGTCTCCATTTCTTCAAAGCCTGAACTATTGCATAAAACTCCTGATCATAAACAAAATACTTTTTCTTGGCATCATTAAACTTCTCACTAAAATAGGCAATGGGCTTACCTTCTTGACTCAAAATAGCTCCTATAGCACTGCCACGAGCATCACAATCTACTTGAAATACCTTATTGAAATCTGGAAGTACCAAAATAGGTTGCTCTATGACTTTATGCTTCAATGTATCAAAAGTCTTGATTGCTTCTGTAGTCCATCTAAAATCTTTTCTATCCCCTCTCATTGTCTCAGTTAGGGGTACACAAATGCTGCTAAAATTCCTGATAAACTTTCTATAAAAACTTGTCAATCCATGAAAAGATCGTACCTCTATAGAACTCCTTGGCGTAAGCCATTCAATGATAGCCCTCACCTTCTCTGAGTCCATCTTAAGACCTTCCTCTGAGACAACAAATCCTAGGTATACCAACTCCTTCTTTGTAAAACTACATTTCTTGAGATTACTCAGCAACTTCTCCTCCCTCAACTTCTCTAAAACTCTTCTGATGTGCATCAAATGCTCATCCCAAGTCTTACTAAAAATCAAAATATCATCTAAATAAACAATAATAAAACTTCCCAAAAACTCTTTCAATACCTCGTTCATGAGCCTCATGAATGTGCTCAGTGCAGTGGTTAGCCCAAATGGCATGAATAACCACTCATACAAACCTTCCTTTGTCTTGAAGGTTGTCTTCCATTCATCTCCTTCTTTGATTCAGACCTAGTGATACCCACTCTTCAGGTCAATCTTCGTGAAGTACTTGGCTCCATTCAAATAATCTATTATGTCATCCATTCTAGGTAATGGAAATCTATACTTGATTGTGATCTTATTGATGGCTCAAGAATCTAAACACATTCTCCACTCTCCATCTTTCTTTGGTGCTAGTACTATAGGTATTGCACATGGACTTAGGCTCTCCCTTATCAGTCCCCTTCTTAACAACTCATGAACTTGTCTATTTAGCTCTTCATTCTCTGTAGGAGTCATTCTGTGGGCTACCTTATTTGGCGAACTGGCTCCTAGTATCAAATCCATTTGATGACTTATCTTCCTTACCAGTGGTAAACTTTCTGGTACATTATCAAAGATAATATCCTAAAATTCTTCCAATAGATCTGAGACTTCTACTAGTACATCTTCACATTTCTCTTGACTAATCTTAGGAATCAATGCAAAGCAATGACGCTCATGCTTCATACCCTCCAAAAATTTCCTACCACCTACCAAGCAGATTCTGGTAGTACTACATACCTTTTCTTCCACCTCCTTCAAGGGCTTCAACTTATGGCAAACTCCATCCTTTGTTAGGGAATATGTGTTTGCATGGCCATTATGGGCAGCGCACCTATCATACTTCCACGGCCTTCCCAATAACATATGACATGCATCCATCGGTATGATGTCACACAACACCTCATCATGGTAGTCCCCAATCTTGAACTTGAATAAACACTATTCATTGACCAAAGCTTTATGGTCCTTCTATAATTATGCGATCTGATATGGATGTGGATGCCTTCTTCTTGCTAACTTCAACTTGTTAACCATCTGCTCTAAAACCAAATTGTTAGTACTTCCACTGTTAATAATAATTTCACAACACTTACCTTCACACTTGCACCTTGTGTGGAATAAACTCTTCCTCTGATCTGGTTCTTTCTCCTCATTCAACAAGGTTCTTCTAACAACTAGGGTTTCTCCCCTTTCAGCATCTTCAGAATGCTCAGACTATGCATCTTCATCTACATGTCTAACTTGTGCATTACCTTTAGGTCTTCTATTTTTCCTTGATGTTGTGGACACTCTTATGCTCGATGCCCTTCTTCTCCACATTGGAAATAGGTTCCTTTGAAACCTCCTCTTCCAGGTCCTTGCCCAAGTTGGCCTCTTCCTCTTTGCTCACCATTGTTCTGGTCACAAGGGCGGTAGGCATTATCTCCTCTCTAATTTTGACTGGTACCAGTTTCTTCACTTTTATTTTTATCTTCATTTCATCCTCCATAGGATCTTCCACTAGTCCTTCCACCTTGACCTCTTCCTCTTTGCTTGATTTCAAATCTTTTATTCAGCTTCTCTTCCACGTTCAAGGAAAACTGGTACACATCTTCTATGGTGGTCATTCTGACCAGGATCGGCTCCTCTTGAATACTTGGCCTTAACCCATTAATGTAATGGGCTACATTCTCCTTGTTGGCCTCTACATGGAATGTCCTAATAGTAATCTTATAAAAATCTTATGTATACTTCTTAACAAACTTGTTACCTTGTTTCAATCCTTGCAGCTTCTTCAACAACTCCATCTCATAGTCCACAGGAATGAACTACTTATTTAGTTTTTCCACCATCTGATCCCATCTGGTAATCTTCCCTTTTCCTCTTCTATTCCTCTCTAACTGGACCTCCTTCCACCAAATACTGGCATGGCCCTTCAACTTTGTTTTTGCAAACTTGACCCGATTTGGGTCCTCCACATCTTCATACTCAAAATATTCCTCCATGTCATTGATTCAATCAATAAGCTATTCTGGATTTGAATCTCCAAAATAGGTAGAAACTTCAATCCTAGGCCTCTTTTTTATCTTCAAAATGGCCCTCAACAACCTGACTTCTGCAAGATCTCCTATAGCTTCTTGTTCTTCCTCCAATAGCTCTTCTTCAGCTTCATCCTCACTTTCTTCTCTTCTTCTCAGCTCAAACCCTCTTCGCAACCCCTCTTGCAATGCATTGATTTGACTTTGCAAGGCTCTAAAACCCTCTTCCATCAAAGATTTCTCCCAACATGGTTTCTTCGTGGAGTCATCTTGATCTCCACAACAAACCCACAACCTCATGTCCTAGTGCAAACTACCTCATGGTCAGTGATCTGTCTACACACTCAAGAATCCTTGCTTTGATACCACTTGATGAAGGGGGTAAATAATAAAACACACAAAAATAGAAACTGCACATAGAAAATAGAATATTTTTTTATTGATTTTGACAACTCATTACATTACATAAGCTCAAATACAATCAGAGGATGAATCCTCCACAAGCTGCAACACATTACAGCTTCCAATCTCAAGACTCTAGAATATTCTACCTTCTGTAACCCCAAATCTGCTAGGGTTTCTATTTTCCTCACCTATTCCTGACTCTACACTTTCCCCTTATCTCTACTCCTACCAAGGGTTCCCAAATATGGTTATTAATACCTTTTTGGCAGCCTCCAGCCAAATTTCAAATTTTGCACCTCCCTCTAAAAATAGGTCAACTTCCGAGAGCCATAACTTTTGATCTGGGTGTCTGATTGACGAACTGTTTGAAGCGCCAAAAATCTCATGGAGTTCTCTACACACTAAGAACCCACTCTACTAGTTTTCCCCTTTTTTGGACCCTTATGGGGCCGTTTAGTGCCACAAACCTGAATTTGAATAATTTTCAGGTGTTTTTTGAGAAACGAAAACTTTAATAGCTTTCAGCTCACAAATGATATTTGTGTGATTCTTCACCAAATGTCTTATTTTTCATTTATGAAGCTTCCTATAAATTTTTGCTTCAATCTATGCCCAAATGCAAACTTTCTAAAAATAGCAGTTTGTTATTTTTAGCAGTTTAGAAAAACTGAAAGTTCTACATCATTATTCAAGCTATTATAGAACAAGAAATACTAATTTTGAAAATAAATGAAAACAACATCAATGATTTTGAATCATCATCTTTTTTGGGGTGATGCAAGATTGCCCTTGCACCACTGGATGCTCTTGCATCACACAATAGGGGAGAGGACCCAGTAGTTGAGCACCCTAACTTCACGCCTCTCAAAATCATACGTGGCAATTTCAAATCGCTCCAAAAATTTTATAGCATCTTACTTGGAAAGGCCCCTACTTATAACTAAGGTTTCAGGTCCACATCATCAAATATGATGCCACGTTAATGCACTTTTTGTTGAGGTGTCCAATAGTTCCCAAAAAGGGTGGACCAATAGTTGTGCATTAAGTCATGTTTTGTTGGTGCACTGATGTGGCATCACATGATTGGTTGTTTTTAGATCTAAAGGGCACATTTCATTGAATTATAGGTACTTGCAATCAACATTAACAACCTTAAAGTCACAACTACTAGTACTAAACTTTTAGAAATAATGGGGCTTAAATCCAAAAACATTATCATAGCTGTTGGAACATGCTCAGCAATTGGGTCCTCTCTCCTAACTAAAATTTGTTTTCTTGCTGCATTTTCTTTAAGCACAAAAAAATTGAAACCCCATTACTGCCTTTTTAAATGTTTTTCTTTATCATAGAGTTGGGAGCTGAAAAAAGAAAGTCTTTTTTTGGCATTCTTTTTATTTTTTGGAAAGAATAGAACTTTTTCAAGTTGACAATTCATTAACTTTAGAAGACTTGCCTATACTGTTGGCCTCAAATTTTAGATTTGAGGCAATAAAAATTTGCATCAAGAAAGAGAATAGAAATCAACAATAGATTGGGCATTTGAAAATTACATAATACCATTCAACAATTTGTGGTTACTAGAGAATCCATCTACTAACACTAAACAATGGGCATTTAATAATAACCTAAAAATTGTTGCAATGAATTCAATTGTCAGATGGGGGAGGGAAACCAACTTGCAAAATCAATTTGTCTCAGCTGAAGGTCATAGAGGAGAAAAGGTAATCAATTGGAATTTTTTTTTTGGGGGGGGGGGGTGAAGGCGTGGGGTTATGAACCTTTCTTCACTTATAATTCTTATCAATATGGTAATATTGGTTTTATTACAAACATGGGATGATATATATATGTAGACACTTACAGGAATTTCTACATAAATTCCCATAAGACCTAGATGCCATACATATTTAAAGTCAAAATTACAAATATTATAATTTTCTTCACAAACATCAATAGTGACAAGAACAACATGGTTCCATTAATTTACATCACAAGATAACAATCCAATTTCAAATGGTAGCTAATTTTGTCTTATAAAATACTTACAAATAGTGTGTGTTCACACATAGTCTTGTAACAAGTGTTTAACTGATAATGAATTACCTATTATAAAAGACTTGCAAATAGTGTATGCTCACACATGGTCCTCTAACAAGTGTTTAACTGATAACAGACAAGTAAAACTTACCAATTTCTATTGAAAATTCTTGAGCTTAAAAACCTTGTAGTGGAATTTAATTGCCTAAATGAAAGCATGATATAAGATTGAGCATTTTACTTATTCTTCTAAGTGTTAGTTTCAAAAAGAGAATAATGCTTTTTAGATGCTTTTCCAGTAGTTTCCACTAACTATCATAACAATTTATTACAGCTAAGAATAGTAGCCTTTCTTGAAACAAAATCTTGTATGTTTCTAGTGTAGAAAGGAAGAGAGAGTTGGAAATTTCCCACATAATCAAACTACCATGATCTAAGAAGTGTATAAATGGAGATTTTGATGCCTATAGATGAAAGAGAGTATGTCAGGCATTTATAATAGTTTAGGTGCACATTTGGGACACCTTATATGATAATGAAACTTAAGTGTTTAAACTAATACATGTCCTTCATTCAACATTTAAAGAATCTGGACATGGTCACTATTGTTGGCATTGTTATATGATTGGGCAGGAGAATGTTGGATGGTCAATCTATCCATTGTAGTTCACTCTAATTGAAATCATAAAGATTTTAATTTATCTCTCTTGAACCTATGCTTATTATTAAGCATACCCAAATACAATTCTAAGACACTTTTGATTTAAATTAGATGTTGACCCTTAATCTGTTCAAATTATAGTCTCAATGGGAAGTAAACTAAAATGGTACATTTAAACTTCTTTGGTTGCCATCTTCATGACATAAGACCATAGTTATTGTTCAAGCCCAGTTATTTTCAATGAATGGAACTCTACAACTCTATAAATTAAATCTTCAATAAATCTCTTGAGCACATGTTAACATGGATGAATAGCCTCTATAATGGAATTGCACCTTGTGAAAATATTTTGGGACTCTCAAGGATATGGGAAAATGGATCACCTTACTTGACACACAAGTCTTAGGAGGGTTGAATATATAGATGCCATTACTTATCAAAATACAAATTTGTAGTAAAAGCATAGATTTATTATTATATAATTAATTATGTAATATTAAAACATTAATTCTTAATATTTATAAACTAAATTATAAAATATATTCGAATGTTACCTTCAATTTCCTATGGACATATCCCTTGAACCTCCTATGGGTGCAAGTGCTAGTATATGTGTTGGCAAGAGAGATTGCTCCAGTATGGACCTATATGTTGTCATTGATGGCAACAAGATTTAGAGATCCTATCACCATGACAAGAAGAGATATCTTTGGAAGAACATGTTGGATCCTAGGCCCAGTTGATAGAAAATGGCTAAGTATGGAAAGTATTCAGAGTAGAGGACAGTAAGTTGGATAGTATGTCTCCACAGATGATGATCAGTTAATGCGGTTTAGGTATGATGTTCTTGGTTGTTTGATAGTGTTATTCTTCAAAGGTTAAGTCTTGACTTCCTTCGGAAGTCACTTAGAAGAAATATCTAAGTTTGGGTAAGCAAAGGTATAGTAGGAACAGTGAACAGGGTCCAGTGCAGTGGTCCGCATTCCTCCATAGATAAGTATTTTGTTATATGGTTTCAAGGTGTTGTAAACACTTGTATGAAGTGTCTTATTCTAGTATTAGTAGATCTAAAGGTTACCGTAAGGTTGGCTACAAGCTGCTAAGTATTGGCATAGTGTTTGACAGAGTTTGACAGAGACAGAGTCTGAGTTCTGATGGTCCGCATTTCTCCGTAAGATGATATCATGCCTTGTGGTTCTAAGGGTAAGATTGGGAATGTGTAAAGAGTCCTTGATATTATTTTTAAGGTGTTTTGAGATCCTCAGTAAAATTTGTAAGTCAGCAGATGAAGTTGTTAAGCATGCTCTTAAGGAAGAGGCTGACAAGTATATTAATCATTGTGCGGAGAAGAGTTAATGTTTGGAGGATCTGTGTAAGTAATTAAATAATTAGAACTAACCAATATGAACACAATCAAATGGGGAAAAGATTTGGGTCTGCATAACTTTTAGTACATTGGTTCAAGCTAACAAGGTACATCTTTCTATGTACACATTTCCTTCTTGGATGCCGACCTGACTATGGATCAAATCATGATGCAGATATATAAGAGCAATGAATTTTGGTTGAGTGGAGAGTGCATGCATAGAAGTGTGTGTGTGTGTGTATGAGCATGTGAATAGAAGAGAAAAGTTAGAAGAGAAGCATCGATGAAGACTTGGGATTTAGAATTCAGTTACTAAATGACTGCACCCTGGCATAGTGGCAAATGCTTAAGAATTATTTATTTTTCATGTGCAATATGATTGGAAGCAAACTTTCATCATCAAGGTAGTGAGCTAGCAGTGAGCATCCAATAGGGTTTAACAACCCTTATTGTAATCTTGCTAGGTTTAGGGTTGAGGCAGTGAGCCTACTAAATCCAATTGTACTTCATGGCAGTAAGCCAACATGTTCTAGGCCCATGGAGTGACCAAGCTTGAACATCATTTTTGTAAAGATTGCAATATATTTATGAGAGCTAATCCTCTCCATGGTTTTTCCCTTTTTGGGTTTTCCACGTAAAATCTTGGTGTTATGTGTCATGCTTTTGTGGATGTTGTTCAGTTGTATATTTTTCTTCTTTTGGATTATTCTTTTGAAATGGTTAAAAGTAAAAGTGCAAGAAAATATTTATAGAATACTAATTCACCCCCCCTCTCATTGTTCCTGACAATCAACAATTGGTATCAGAGAAAGGTTCCTTGGAAAAAGTTTAACAGCTTAGGGAAGATCTAGGATAGTGTGATCATGGGAGTAAGAAGGTATGGAAATTATGAGAGATACAACTAACTAGAAGCAGCTCTTGTGGATCTTGAAAATTCTAAAGTAGAGGTCAGGGATCTGAAAGAAAATTTGCAACAAGCTGATGAATGCATCTTAAAGCTGAAAGAGCAAGTCAAGAAATTAAAAGACAAATATAAAGAAGTCAGTGACCAATTGTTATCAGCAAATAAAGCCCTAAATAATTTGGAAGCTGAAGCTTTAGAAAGAACAAGAGAAGAAGATGATTTAAATTTGATTGTGAAGAATAGACTAGAAGATTGTGTAAAACATGAAAAAGAAATTATAAGTTTGAAAATAGATCTGGAAAAGGCCAGAAGTTTTGAATAAAAATTTAAGATAAGTTCTCCAAAGCTTGATGAAATGATTGCTAGCCAGAGGAATGCCAATGACAAACATGTTTTAGGATTTGAGAAAGGAGAAAGTTCAAACTCTGGTCAAATGAGCACAGAGTCAAGGGAAAACAAAGGATACCAGTTCAGAAATCAAAGAAGAAGACCTAGAAGACCTCTGGTCAGACAACCAAATGCTCAAAGGTACCAATCTTTCAATGGTTTTTGTAATTCATGCAATAAGTATGGTCATAAGGCTACTCAGTGTAGAAGCAGAATAAATCAAAAAATTCCATCATTCTCTGGTCAGTATTTCAATTAAAAGAAAATTGGTCATAGAACAAATGAATGCAGAAATCACATCAAAAAAGGTTTCAACAATGGGAGGAATGAACAATCATTCAAAGGTAAATGCTTCACTTGTAATAGAACTAGTCATAAAGTTGTTGTATGTAGAAGTAAAGTAAGTCATAATTCTATTAGGTGCAATGCATGCTATAAAATGGGACATAGATCAAATGAATGCAGAAACTCAATAAGAACTAACTCTCAAAATACAAGGAACAGTCAATCATTCAATGGAAAGTGTTTTGAATGCAATAGATTTGGACATATGGAAAATCAATGCGGATCAAATTAAATCAATGGAAGGAATAAGGGTCAAAAGAATGTGATGTGCCTCAATTGCAACAAATTTGGACATGTTGCAAGATTTTGCAAAAGCAGAAATGTGAAGAGAAATCACTATTCTGAAGAAAGGAAAACAGAGCAGAGAAATGATAAAGGAAAAGAGAAAGTTGATCCGGTTGAAACCAAGAAAGAAATGAACAAGGTATGGATCAAGAAAGAAGTAATAGAAGTCAGGTATCAATTTGCACCAATATCTGGTGTAGATTCTTCCTCCAAGAAGTAAATCAAGAGCTCTGACTCATGGGGAGCAGTGTTGAAAATTCAAAACCCCCAGCCAGAAAGTGGGTGCCAGAATCAGGCACGAAGATAATCTGATGTGACAAAGCTCTTAAAAGAAAAATTGAATGTAAAAGGGTCAATGCGGCACATTGTGGAGCAATCTTATTTGACTATGTTGTCCAGTGAGAGGTTTTCGAAAGTTTTTTGGGAGAAAAAATTTAATATTGATTAGGTCAAGTGCGGAGGATAAAAGGCAAGTCATTTTTCTTATAATTCACCTTGCAGAGATTTCAAGGCGCAACAAAGTTTCAAAGCTTAAATCTATTCAGGCGAAGGAAACCCAATTTAGCATATCAAGTGGAGATTCTCTTCTTGACTGAGGATAAATGATTCTATTTGGTCATGCACATATATAGAAGCCCTTGGAAGGTTGTATTTGTAGTAGCTGTAAATCAAGCAAGGACTATGACAGACTTTGAGAATCTGTTGGTGAAGGTAGCCGGTTGAACTAACGCCCATGATGGAAAGCATAGGAATCAAGCTCCAATAAAGAGGAAGCAATCTTATTCCTTTTTAAATGATGTCAGTGATTCTAATTTTGATAATGGGGATGATTCTGATAGAAAGACATCTAGGTCAAGAACACCTTTGAAGAAGAGATTTGATTTTGGTGAAAAAGATAATGATGATGTGGGCTAGAGAGATGATTTTGATAGTGATGGATTATCGTTTGGGAGTGATTTGTACAAAAATGATGAAGATTAGGAATGGCTATGAAAGATGTCTGAACTAGACAAGGAAATGATTTTGGCAGAAAGGGCAGAGGTGAGGGATAATTTCTTTTTTTTTGGTGCAGAAGAGGGCTGAAGCTCAACAAAATGAGACTAGGAATCAGAGGGGAAAAGATGTAGGACCACCATCTTCACAAATGCGCTCTTCTATGAAATATACTAGGATAGTGAAAGAAAATGCCTTAAAAGAATTGGTTGCAAGGAGATAGAAGGCACAGGATTCAGATGTGTAGAGAAAGCAAAGGGACACTGTTGGGTTACCTAAAGGACAGTATTCTTCACCTGGTGGATGAAAATCTCATGCTAGTTCTAGTGTTAGTCCATTGTTCTCTAGCAACAGGGATCAGAATCCAAGTAGTTGAGGAGATCTAGATGACAATGATGAAGGTACAAATTCTGATATTCCTTCTTTTGAAGATATTAACAGTATAACAATCTGAAGATTAAAGCTTACCAAGAGGGTCATGGAGCCATTCTTCAAAAAGATCATTATAGGCTATTTTGTGAGAATTGGGATTGGTATGTCAAGGTCAGGATAGCGTATTTACCATTTTTGCATAGGTCAAAAATATAGATGCAACTAGTTACAAATTTGAGAATAGGATTATCCACAAGTACATGGATTGTGTTTGGGGCAGTAATGATAGTGCAGTTAAATGGTAGATGGAGAGGGTGTCTGATTCACCACCTCTTGAGAAAGAGTTTAAGAAATGAGAACAGGAAGCAGAGCACACTGAGGGCTAAATTTTTGGTAGAGCTGATATGGAAGAGAAGAAAAATGCACTGAAGGAAATAAATATTTTTTCATTCTGCAGAAACTGTAAAGCAAATGTTGCAAGAGAAGAAGATGGCTTCTGCAAGACCATAAAATATTGCTACTAAGAAGGATAGGCTGAGGAAGGAGATGAAGCTTGCAGAGAGCATACATGATTATTAAGAAGTAGACAAGATAAAAACAAGGTTGAAAGACTTAGAAGTCCTTTCACTTTAGAGAAAAGGCAAGAATACAAAAGCCATAATGCTTGCAGAGATGAATACGAAAAATAATTTGAAAATTTTAAGAATGCTTCAATGATCAAGCCTGTTAACTTTAATCTCAAAGCAAGTGAGACTGGGTATGATCTTTTCTCTCATCACTATACTAGATCACAAAATTATTACAGTACAAAGAGTGATGCTACAAAAGTAGTACAGAGGTAATATAGGTAGAACTGAAGTGGATCTATCTCTTGAGTATCAAACTGGGGATGTAGGGAACAGCTAAGGAGCCCTGGACCGGAACAAAACATAGAAAAACAAGAGAATATGGACATAAATCCTCCAAAATGAAGTTGAGAAAAAATATTTGAGAGAGCAAGAGACACTGCAGATGTCTTAGTTGGTGCTGGAAGGGAACAAGTTGCAGATGAAGCCATGAAATCACTTGCACTAATTAACATGCCAACTAGTTTGTCTGAATGGTCACGTCCATATCCTAGAAAGTTCAAGAAATAGATGGAACGGAGAAATGGCTCTGATAAAGACTATCTATAGTGACATTTTTCCTTCAATCACAAATTAAGATGAAGATTGTGCTTGTAAATATGTGGCAGAGTATATAAAATTTTGAAATTTTGAAAAGTTTTTGGGTTCTGGATCACCCCCTTTGCCATTAATGTCAAAGGGGGAGAAGTAGATCAATGAAAAATGGATAATCATCTCAGGGGGAGTAGGAAAATAAAGTGTAAATATTAAGGGCAAGTAGTTAAGCATTTTTCACTAAGTGTTGCCATCAATGCCAAAGGGGGAGATTGTTGGCAAGAGACACTGCTCCGCTATGGACCTGTATGTTGTCATTGATGGCAACAAGGTTCATAGATCCTATCACCATGACAGGAAGAGATATCTTTGGAAGAACATGTTGGATCCCAGGTCCGGTTGACAAAAAATGGCTAAGTATGGAAAGTATTCAGAGTAGAGGATAGTAAGCTAGATAGTATGTCTCCGCAGATCATGATCAATTAATGCAGTTCAGGTATGATGTTCTCAATTGTTTGATAGTATTATGCTTCAAAGGTTAAGTCTTGACTTCCTTTGGAGGTCACTTAGAAGAAATATCTAAGTCTAGGTAAGCAAAGGTATAGCAGGAATAGTGAACAGGGTCCAGTGCAGTGGTCTGCATTCCTCCGCATATAAGTATTTTTTTATGCAGTTTCAAGGTTTTGTAAACACTTGTATGAAGTGTCTTATTCCAGTATTAGTAGATCTAAAGATTACCAGAAGGTTGACAAGTGGCTAAGTATTGGCATAGTGTTTGACAGAGTTTGACAGAGACAGAGTCTAAGTTCTAATGGTCCGCATTTCTCCGCAAGATGATATCATGCCTTGCGGTTCTAAGGGTAAGATTGGGAATGTGTAAAGAGTCCTTGATATGATTTTGAAGGTGTTTTGAGATCCTTAGTAAAAGTTGTAAGTCAGCAGATGAAGTTGTTAAGCATGTTCTTAAGGAAGAGGCCAACAAGTATATTAATCATTGTGCGGAGAAGAGTTAATGTTTGGAGGATCTATGTAAGTAATTGAATAATTAGAGCTGACCTATATGAACACATTTGGGGAAAAGATTTGGGTCCGCATAACTTTTAGTACATTGGTTCAAGTTGACAAGGTACATCTTTCTATGTACACGTCTCCTTCTTGGATACTGACCTGACTATGAATCAAATCATGATGCGGATATATAAGATTGATGAATTTTAGTTGAGTGGAGAGTGTGCGCGTAGAAGTGTGTGTGTGTGTGTGTGTGATTATGTTAATAGAAGAGAAGAGTTAGAAGAGAAGTAGCGATGAAGACTTGGGATTCAGAATTTAGTTGCTAAATGACTGCACCCTGACATAGTGGCAGATGCTTAATCAGTATTCATTTTTCATGTACAATATGATTGAAAGAAAGCTTTCGTCATCAAGGCAATGAGCTAGCAGTGAGCATCCAATAGGGTTTAACAGCCCTAAGGGTTTAACAACCTTTATTGTAATCTTGCTAGGTTTAGGGTTGAGGCAGTGAGCTTGCTAAATCTAGTTGTACTTCATGGAAATAAGCCAGCATGTTCTAGGCCCGTGGAGTGACAAAGCCTGAACATCATTTTTGTAAAGATTACAATATATTTATGAGAGCTAATCCTCTCCGTGGTTTTTCCCTTTTTGGGTTTTCCATGTAAAATCTTGGTGTTATGTGTCATGCTTTTGTGGATGTTGTTTAGTTGTATATTTTGCTTCTATTGGATTATTCTTTTGAAATGGTTAAAAGAAAAAGTGCAAGAAAAGATTTTTAGAACACTAATTTACCCCCCCTTTAGTGTTCCTGACAATCAACAATATGTACATATGAATGATTATGAATTCATTCATCAACCAGATACACATCATAGTTGACTCTTCCCTCCATCGCAAGCCCTCTAGTAGGATACTCTCTCAATAGTCATTAGTCTTGAGCTTTGTCTCCTCTATCAAAATAGTAGAGTGAATGAATGAATGAACAATTTTAATAATGTCCACAAGACCAAGTAGTCTAAGGGACCTCTAAAATGAATCCTCAAGCCATTTTCAATATTTTTTCAAGGTTAGTTCTTCTGCTATGAATCTTGATCAATAAATTGGTCGTATTGTGAATCTATGCCTCCTCAAATAACTCACTAAGGCTATCCATAGTCCAACTATTTTCATACTAGATTCAATCTGCATACACAGCACACTCAGTGATGAAATGTCATTCAGTTTCAACCACCCCTTTTTTGTAGAAAATGTTGTTGCAAGTATGTGCCTAATCGGTGTTGTCATTGATGTCAACATATCTTTGTTGTCATTGGTGTCAACTATGTCCTATTCTATTACTTGTTTAGAATCTTTGTATGTTAAGGATATTGAGAAAATTGGCCTCTCCGGAAGAAACAAGTGAGTTACAGTGAAATGCAGTATAGACAGTGAGTTGTATGCTGAAGAACAGTCCAGTAGATTACTCCGTATTTATTGCTACTTGAAGATCTTGGTCTATAGATTGGAAGTTATTTAAAGGGTTGTCTAAAGATGCTAAATCATGAGTTTGAGTCTCTGGTGTGAAGAATTGAGAGAGTTGTATTCACCAGAGTAAAACATGCTTTCTCTGATTATTCTCTGGTGACAGGGAGAAAGTATTTTACTCTGCTTTCCTCCGCATTAAAGTGTTTTTCTCTATGGTTCTAAAGGGAAGTCTAGGATGATGATAAGTGCCTACAATTACAATGGTTCATGTTTTGGTGGTCCGCAAGCTATCTTTCTTTTATGATAGTTGAAGATAGTGAAGTTCATGTGCTCCGATGTGAAGAATCTCATGAGTAAAGTAGTTTGAGTTTGTGTGGTTTTGATGGGGAGCATTCAGTGGAAGCACACAACTGATCAAAAATTGATCGGTCAGAGTCTGACTCATGTTTCAGCGATTTTCCCTTCTCTTTTTGTTATCAGCATGACTTAGATCATCGGTAAACTCCTTGTTTGTTCTCCTGATATGCCGATATGTGTTATCTTCGATGAGACCCTACTCATCGACAAGCACACATAACTTATGGCCAATGTGCTTTGTCACCCTGATCTGAATCTTAGGCTGTGACTTCCATTCAGTGGCTCAAACCTCCCTTCGGCCAAACTATCCTTGTCGCTCTAAGTGAGGAATGCTTTTTTGATGGCCTCTGTCTCACTGATAACATCTCCAACTTCTCCAATCAAACCCTAGCACATGGAGATGCTAGGTCAACCTACTGTGCACCTCGCACCATCTAGATCCTCTACACCACCGAGCAATGAAACAACACATGAAACAAATGAATATGATACAACGAAGCCATTCCACTGATTTTGACAGAAATCTCACTAGTGGAATGCTTCACATCGACATTTTTTTCAACAACAAAAATATAGAAAGGAAAAGAAATCTACAACTATGTAGGTTGTAATTGCAGAGAACGGAAAACAAATTGACAACATAGAATAGTTTGATTTCTCCTTAACACAATGCACGATTACATTCGCACAATTACATTCAATCTCCTCTTCGATCTGATTACAACAATTACAATGCTTAATTCTATTCATTTCCCTGGTTTTATAAACTCACCAGAGGAACACCAACCCTATTCCAAGCGGTTGGGAGAATGATTCCAAGTGGCTGGGAGACCAACCGTCTAACAACTTGACAAATGCAACCTAATTACTTGGGACTTACAAACATAGGTTCTAGGTCTTGAAGAACCCAGATACAAATAGAATTGACATGCATTGGTCAAATAGACCTTATTACAACCTAAAACATGATTTTCTAACAAAACATGAATTTAAATGCCTCATGGAGGCCACCTTGTGATAGGTGCTCGTGCACCATACACCCCACCTAGAAAAGAACTCATGTCCCATGAGTTGAGTATGTGTCTTGCACCACCATTATCTGTTGCTACCTCATGCCTTCCCCATGAGCTTTGGACTACAACTGACTTCCATGGAATCAAAAACTCATGCCTAGCATTGTAGGTGCTACTCACACCTTGCCATGAGTGAGTGCTTGCAACCAAACCCATACTTTGCTCGCCATTCTTCCTTACTGTCATCTCTACCTGAACACCTGCAATCAAAACCTTGTTTGATGCTTCTTGTACTGCTGCTATGGGAGAATATGTTTGTCTTGCAACTCTTGTGGGCTCTAGAGGACAAACAATGGTCCCTACGAGGATAGCATCCTCTTCTTTCCAATCAACTTGTGGCTACTTGCAGACCTACTCTTTGACCTTCATCTGAACTATTTTAGACATTACCATTTGATCTCTACCATTCAAAACTGAAATCACCTTCAAACTTGGACCTTTGGTAACCCCACTCCTTGAGACATCCTCAACTATCCTTGTTTCTTCTTCATTGATCTTCACAAACTCTTTCTTAGCCACCAAAATAATTTTGGCTTCCTTCTTTGCTTCAACATCCTCCTGCAATGGTTGCATCAAAAAAGTCTTTCCATCCTTCTTGATGGTGTATGTGTTAGCATATCCATCATATAATGCTTGCCTATCAAATTGCCATGACCTACCTAAAAGTAGGTGACAACACTCCATGGGAAAAATTTCACATAAAATTCTCTCCTTATATTCTCCAATCTAAAAATCAACATATGCTTGTTCACTTACCAAAAGTGATTGACTGTCACTTACCTAAGATGCCTTGTAAGGAGTTTGATGAGGAATTCTTTCTAGGCTCAATTTATCCACCATTTCCCTAGATACTATATTATCTATTGAACCAGAATCTATGACTACCTTGCATATTTTACCTTTGCTTTTGCAATTGATCCTGAAAAGTGCTCTCCTTTGTGATGGTTCAGTCTGCACTGGTTCTTTGAGCAACATCCTCTTGATCATCAGATTTTCTCCCACCTCTGATGTCAAATTCACTTCAGGAGATGTCACACTCCCTGCATCCTCTTGAGTCAATGTAGTTCTTCTCTCATTACCATGAGAAGTTGAGGCCTTCTCTGGACACTTATAAGCTGGATGCCCTATCTGATTACAATTATAGCATCTCATGTTGGAGAACTTGGATCCTCTATCTGATCCATTTGTCCCACCTCTTTCATTTAGCCTTCTTCCTTAGTAGCCTCCTTTGCTACTTGAGTCTCCAATTTGCTCTTCTTGGCTAGACTCACCACTAGGCCTCTAGTTAGGACTTCATCCTCCAAAACTACCTCTAAAATTTCTATCACCTCTTCCTCTACTCTGCTGCTCACCTTTCCTCTTCAGCTTCTCTTCAGCTCTTAATGCTACTTGAAAGCATTTTTCCATGGTTTCAAGGGTAAACAAACTTATCTCATCTTGAATATTGATCCTCATACCATTTAGATACCTTGCTACCTTGGCTTTTTCATCCTCCATGTACCCACAATGAAGAGTGTATTTGTGAAACTCCTCAGTGTAAGTAGCCACATCCATAGCCTTTTGCTTGAGGTTCTGCATTTTCCTGTAAACCTGCACCTCGTAGTCAGATGGAAGAAACTGGGACTTGATCTTCTCCAGCATTTTGCTCCATGGAGATATCATACTCTTCCCATTCTTTACCCTTTCTCCTTAGGTGTAATTCCACCATGTAAGGGCAGCACCTTTGAGTTTAGTTTTTGCAAACTTAACTCTATTACTTTCAAGAACTTCTTTGTACTCAAAATAGTTGTTTAGAGCCTCAATCCACTCCATAACTTCATCAACATTCATCTTTCCACTGAACATGGGAATATCTATCTGAGCCTCTGAAGAGTCCTTGCCAATAGCCTTAATGGCTTCCAGGAATTGCTTTTGTTTTGTCGGTATCTTGGCCTCTTCTTGTTCCTCTTCTTCTCCATCTGAACCTTCCTCTATCCTTTTTCCTATCTTCATTGCCTTCAATTCTGCTTGGACTGCTTCCCTGACTCCAGTTTTGATCATCTCTTCCATCTCTTTAAATTTATTGACCACTTTGGTGGTCATCCCCTTTGGAGGCATATCGCTAGCCTCTCCTTCGCTTTCTCTATCTGACATAAACATTCACAAACAATGCCAACACTTCTGCAAATCCTTAATTTGACTACAACACAATGCTCAATCAGATGTCTATCCTACACGCTGCTACAGACCCATTCCTCTCATCCAACAGCAGATCATGGAGATGTACTACCACTCTCTCTCTTAGTGGCCTCACTCTGCACCCTCTTCTAGCCAAACCTCTATTGGTGAATAGTCACGACAGACCTCATCATTGCCTACCCACACACTACAGGAGTCCTATTCCTTCTCACAACTAGATGGCACGAGCAACTCTTCATCTGCCTTCTCAGTGACAAAAATCAAATACACAACACCTCCACCCAGAGCTTTCACTAGCTCTGATACCAATATGATGGCGAGCACTTAGTAGAAGCACACAACTGATCAAAAATCTATCGATGAGAGACTGACTCATGTCTCAGCGATCTGCCCTTCTCTTTTTGTTATCGGCATGACTTAGATCATCGGTGAACTCCTTGTTTGTTCTCCTGATATGCCGATATGTGCTATCTTCAGTGAGACCCTACTCATCAACAAGCACGCATAACTTCTGGCTGATGTGCTTTGTCACCCCGATCTGAATCTTAAGCCGTGACTTCTGTTCAGCGGCTCGAACCTCCCTTTAGCTAGACTATCCTCGTCGCTCTGAGTGAGGAATGCTTTTCTGATGGCCTTTGTCTCACTGATAACAGCTCCAACTTCTCCAATCAAACCCTAGCACATGGAGATGCTAGGTCAACCTATTATGCACCTCACACCGCTCGGATCCTCTGCACTGCCAAACAATGAAAGAACACATGAAACAAACGAATATGTACAACGAAGCCATTCCACTAATTTCGACAAAAATCTCACTAGTGGAATGCTTCACATTGACATTTTTTTCAACAACAGAAGTACAGAAAGGAAAAGAAATCTACAACTATGCAGGTTGTAATTACAGAGAACAGAAAACAAATTGACAACACAGAATACTTTGATTTCTCCTTAACACAATGCACGATTACATTCGCAAAATTGCATTCAATCTCCTCTTCGATATGATTACAACAATTGTAATGCTTAATTATATTCATTTCCCTGGTTTTATAAACTCACCAGAGGAACACCAACCCTATTCCAAGTGGCTGGGAGAATGATTCCAAGCGGCTGAGAGAAAACTAACCGTCTCCAAGTGGCTAGGAGACCAACCGTCTAACAACTTGACAAATGCAACTTAATTACTTGGGACTTACAAACATAGGTTCTAGGTCTTGAAGAACCCAGATACAAATAGAAATGACATGCATTGGTCAAATAGACCTTATTAGAACCCAAAACACAATTTTCTAAAAAAACATGAATTTAAATGCCTCATGGAGGCCACCTTGTGATAGGTGCTCCTACACCAGGTTGCTCCTGATGATTTCATTGTGCTTGTGGATTCCTCCTGATCATGTTCCTACCTTTACATTCATCCAAGTTAAGGAAATAAGATCATGTTTGAAGATTATTCCTAGATAACGTAGCGTGTAACCAGTCTTAGCCGACTTGGTTATTCCAGTAATTGCAGAGATCCCTTGAAGATTATGGAAGCGTATTATGGCATGGAAGATCATGTTTGAGTCCTAGCTAAGGTGTGGCATGGTCTGCATACATTTATACTATAATTCCTTATAATAATTTGTATTAGGTCAAGACCTATTTTGTAAATGTTTGTAATACTGACCTTGGACATTGTTTCAATGGTTGATGATTGTAATGCCGACCTTGATGATCATTCCCTGGTTGATGAAGAGTATAAATACTTGTAATTGAGTCATGGAAAAGGAGTCCTTGTGCAAAAATTGGAAGATAAGGACAAGGGCGAGCAGATAAGGCAGAGCAAGGTAGAGAAGAGTAGAGGAACTATTGTACTTCAATCTATTAATCTCAGACATGAAGAAGATGGTGATTTTGGCAGTGATCCTAGCAGTGAGCCACCAGTAGGGTTTAACAACCCTTATTGTAATCTTTCTAGGTTTAGGGTTGAGGCAGTGAGCCTACTAGACCTAGTTGTACTTCATGTCAGTGAGCCAGTATGTTCTAGGCCCGTGGAGTGACCAAGATTGAACATCATTTTTCAAAGATTACAATATATTTTGAGAGCTAATCCTCTCCGTGGTTTTTCCCCACCTTGGGGTTTTCCATGTAAAAATCTGGTGTCTCTTGTGTTTAATGTTGCATCTATGTTTAAGTTTCTGATTTCATGCACTCTTTGTTTAATCATAATAAGTGTGGATAAGTGATTAAAGTTTAAGTGTAGAAGTGTTTAAGTTTTTGGGAAAATTGATTCACCCCCCCTCTCAATTGTTCGGGGCATTTCAACAATTGGTATCAGAGTGAGGTTCCTCTGAATAAAGTCTAATAGCTTAAGGAAGATCCAAAATGTCTTATGAGAAGGAAGCGCTACATTTTGATGGGATGAATTATGCTCTTTGGAAGGCACGAATGAAAAGTCATCTTCTTTGTCTTGGTTACAAAGTATGGAAAGCTGTAGAAACAAAATACACCTTGCCTCAAAATGGTTTGACGACTGAAGATGAAGTCAAAGAATATGAAGTGGATGTTAAAGAAAAAGATGCTCTGTTAAGTTCATTGAATGACTCAGTACTGAGAAAAGTTGTGGATCTTGAAACTGCAAATGAGGTATGGGAAAAGATGAAAAATCTATATGAGGGAGATGATTCTATGAAGGAGGTCAAGCTACAAAGTTTGAAAGTGAAATATGAAAGTCTAAAGATGAATGAAGATGAAAACATAATAGCCTTTATGCAAAGAGTTGATGAACTTGTCACCAGAGTAAAAGGTATGGGGGGAACTCTCAGTGATAAAGAAGTTGTGATGAAAATTCTCAGATCACTATCAAAGTCCTACAGTCACAAGGTAGCTGCAATTGAAGAATTTATGCAAGTGAAAGCTATAAATAGAGGTCAGTTACTTGGTAAGCTTACTACCTTTGAGATGAGAGAGTTTGGTGATGCCCTGCCAAAATTCAAGACTGCCTTCAAAGCCAATACTTCTGGGAAAACCTCCAGATCAGAAAAGTACAAGGTAGAATCTAATGATGAGTTTGATGAAATTGAAGCCAACTTTGTGGATAAACTACAAAGAGGATCCAATAAGTTCAAAGGTAAATTACCTTTTAAATGTTTTTTCCTTCGGTAAAGTAGGCCATTTTGATCCCAGATGTCCTGAAAGAATTGAAAGAAATAGGAAAATATATGAGAATAGGCCTAGGATCCAAAAGAAATGTTATTATGTTGAAGATTTTGATGATGATGAAGGAGTATCAGATGATGGTGAACCAGATAATGTTAGTACTTCTAGTAATGAATGCTTGTTTATTGTTATTAAAGAAGAACCTATGTCTACTAATCCTGCTAGTTGTGTGAAGAAAGAAAAACCAGTTCAAAGTGCTTTGGCTGCTTAGGTTGTTGAAGACAAAGATGAATGGGTTAATGATTGTGGCTTCTCTCACCACGACTGGTGAGAAAAGTAAGTTTGTGAGTTTGGAAAGATATTATGGTGGACTGGTTAGGTTTGGTGATGATACAACTGGTAAGATTTGTGGAAAAGGATCTATTTCTTTTGATGGAAAGCATAATACTGAAGATGTCTTGTATGTGAAAGGATTAAAGCACAATCTTTTAAGTGTGGGTCAGATGTGTGATACAGGTTATGACTAAGATTCAAGGACAATGGATGCAAGATCAAGGAAAGCTCTGGAATAGTCATTGCAACTGGTAAGAAGACCAGAGGTAATATCTATCACTTGAAAGGAACTGATAATTATTGTTTGTTGGCTTAGACTGATGAAAGTTGGCTATGGCATAGAAGGCTGTGTCACATCAATTTTGATAACATTATGAAGATAAGTACTGCACAGGCTGTTAGAGATTTGCCTAAGCTTGTGAAGCCTGCTAATCCTATTTGCAAGGAGTGTCAATTTGGGAAACAAACAAGAACAAGTTTCAAAAGCAAGGACCAATCAGTTGATGGACTACTGGAACTAGTGCATACAGATTTGTGTGGACCTACCAAAGTAAGAAATTTGCAAGGAGACAGGTATTTCATGTTGCTTATTGATGATTATTCTAGAATGACTTGGGTTACCTTTTTGAAAGAAAAATTAGAAGCTCTAGATAAGTTCAAGGCATTTAAGGCAATGGTTGAAAATGAGATAGATTTGAAGATCAAATGTTTAAGTTCTGATAGAGGAGGAGAGTTCACATCAAATGAATTCAATGTATTTTGTGAAGAACATTGGATAAAGAGACAATTATCTGCACCTAGAACTCCACAATAAAATGGAGTCGTTGAAAGGAAAAATAGAACAGTTCAAGAAGTTGCTAGAACTATGATGAAGGAAGCTGGTCTTTTAGAAGTATATTGGAGAAGGCAATTCACACTACTATATATATCCTAAACAGAGTACAAGTCAAAGGTAATAGTTCTAAGACTCCTTATGAATTGTGGTATGGTAAAGTTACTACTATGAAATATCTCAAAGTTTTTGGTAGCAAATGTTATATCAAAAGAGAAGAAGATCTAGGCAAGTTTGATGCTAGGTGTGATGAAGGAATCTTCCTTGGTTACACCACCAAGACCAAGGCCTACTGGTGTTATAATAAGAGGCTGAATAAGATCATTGAGAGTGCAAATTTCAAAGTCAATGAAAGCAAGGAAAGGTCTCTAGAATTAAGTGGATATGAATTAGATAAACCAGAGGCTTTAGAAGTAGTGCAACATGAAGACAACTCAGATCAAGAGGACCAAGCTTTGGAAAGTGATACCAAGACACCAAGGTATGTAAAACTTAATCATTCTGAAGATCAAATCATAGGAGATAAGAGCAAAGGAATCCTGACCAGAAGAAGAGCTGCAAAAGAACAAGTAAATTTTTGTCTGATTTCTAAGATTGAACCTAAGACTGTGAATGAAGCTTTCAATGATGAGAATTGGGTAAAAGCTATGAAAGAAGAATTGATGCAAATAGAGAAGAATCAAACTTGGGATCTTGTTCCCAGACTGGCAGATAAAAATATAATTGGTACCAAGTGGGTTTTCAAAAACAAGATAAATGAGAATGGTGAACTAGTAAGAAACAAAGCAAGGTTGGTATGCAAAAAATACTCTCAAGTTGAAGGAATAGATTTTGAGGAAACATTTGTACCAGTGGCAAGGATTGAAGCTATAAGAATGTTTTTGGAATTTGCAGCCTACAAAGATTTTAAGGTATATCAGATGGATGTAAAGTCTACATTCTTGAATGGAGAATTGGAAGAAGAAGTCTATATTGAACAACTGGAAGGATTCCAGTCATCACATCAGGGTGACATGGTATGTAGATTGAAGAAGGCATTGTATGGGTTAAAACAAGCCCCCAAGGCCCGGTATGCTAGGTTGGATAAGTATCTAATACAATTAGGATTCACCAAGGGTACCACTAATAGCAATCTCTATTTCAAGATCAATAATGAACAAATCCTAATTGTTGCATTCTTTGTTGATGACATTATCTTTGGAGGCAATGCAGGTATGTGCACAGTTTTTGCTAGAAAAATGCAAAGTGAATTTGAAATGTCCATGTTTGGTAAGATGAATTTCTTTTTAGGTCTACAAATAAATCAATCAGATAAAGGTATCTTCATTTCTTAGTCTAAGTATGTGAAAGAATTGTTAAAGAAGTTTGGGATGGAAGACTCTAAACCGGTAAATACTCCCATGATAACTGGTTGTAAATTGAGAAAAAATGATGATTCACCAATGGCAGATTAGAAAAGGTATAGATCTATGATTGGTGGATTACTTTATCTGACTCAAACCAGACCTGACATAATGCATGTAGTTTGTCTTGTGACAAGATTTCAAGCAGAGCCTAAGGAGTCACATGCGATGGCAGTCGAGAGAATTATGAGATATTTGAAAGGCACAATGTATCATGGTTTGTGGTATCCAAGGGACAATGATTTCACTCTCAGTGCATACATGGATGTAGATTGGGCTGGAGATGTAGATGATAGAAAAAGTACAAGTGGAGGTGCATTCTTTTTGGGAAAAAGGTTGGTATCTTGGATAAGAAAAAAATATGACTCAATATCTATGTCCACTACTGAAGCAAAATATATTGCAACAGCATGTAGTTGTACTCAAGTGTTGTGGATGAAGCAAACATTGAAGGACATCAGAGTTGTGTATGAAGATCCAATTGCAATCTTTTGTGACAATACAAGTGCCATAAACATAAAAAAGAATCCAATAATGCATTCAAGGACAAAGCACATATCCATAAGATATCACTTTCTAAGGGAAAAGTGATAGAGAATGAAGTCAAGTTGGAATATGTATCTAAAAAAGACCAGATTGCAGACATTTTCACCAAACCTTTGTCTAAGGATACTTTTGAGTATCTCAGAGAAAAGTTAGGAGTTATTACCCCTCCTGCTCTAAACTAAGATGCACAAGAGTGCGTCAGTCTAGTGGTGCTTAGAGTTCCTTCTTCAGATCCAGATTGATACTTTTAGGGCTACTTCTCAGGGGGAGTAGTCAGAGAGTTCAGAAGAGAAATTGAATCAGAGCAGAAGAGTGCAAGTATGTGGGCCCTTTTCCATTGATGTCAAAGGAGGAGAGAAATCATGTGAAAAACTTAGAAGGAAAGAGTGTGAATGTGTAAAGAGATAGGGGAGAATCTTGTCTTGATGGTTGTTGCAGTTTTTCACATCATATGTTGCCATCAATGACAAAGAGGAAGATTATTGCAAGTATGTGCCTAATCAGTGTTGTCATTGGTGTCAACTATGTCCTATTCTATTACTTGTTTAGAAGCTTTGTATGTTGAGGATATTGAGAAAATTGGCCTCTCTAGAAGAAACAAGTGAGTTATAGTGAAATGCAGTATAGACAGTGAGTTGTATGCTGAAGAACAGTCTAGTAGATTACTTTGTATTTCTTGTTGCTTGAAGATCTTGGTCTATAGATTGGAAGTTATTTAAAGGGTTGTCTAAAGATGATAAATCATGAGTTTGAGTCTCCGGTGTGAATAATTGAGAGAGTTGCATTCACTAGAGTAAAACCTACTTTCTCTGATTATTCTCTGGTGACAGGGAGAAAGTATTTTGCTCCGCTTTCCTCTGCATTAAAGTGTTTTGCTCTGTGGTTCTAAGGGGAAGTATGGGATGATGATAAGTGCATACAATTGCAATGGTTCATGTTTTGGTGGTCCACAAGCTATCTTTCTTTTATGACAGTTGAAGACAGTGAAGTTCATGTGCTTTGGTGTGAAGAATCTCATGAATAAAGTGGTTTGAGTTTGTGCAGTTGCTCCTAATGATTTCAATGTGCTTGTGGATTCCTCTTGATCATGTTCCTACCTTTACATTGGTCTGCGTTAAGGAAATGAGATCATTTTTGAAGATTATTCCTAGATAACATAGCATGTAACCAGTCTTAGCCGACTTGGTTAATTCCAATAATTGCGGAGATCCACTGAAGATTATGGAAGTGTATTGTGGTGTGGAAGATCATGTTTGAGTCCTAGCTAAGGTGTGGTGTGGTCTGCATACATTTATACTATAATTCCTTATAATAATTTGTATTAGGTCAAGACCTATTTTGTAAATGTTTGTAATACCAACCTTGGAGATTGTTCCAATAGTTGATGATTGTAATACTGACCTTGATGATCATTCCAAGGTTGATGAAGTGTATAAATACTTGTAATTGAGTCATGGAAAAGGTGTCCTTGTGTAAAAATGGGAAGATAAGGAAAAGGGCGATCAAATAAGGTAGAGCAGGGCAAAGCAGAGCAGAGGAAGTATTGTACTTCAATGTATTAATCTTAGACATGAAGAAGATGGTGATTTTGGTAGTGATCCTGGCAGTGAGCTACCTCAGGGTTTAACAGCCCTTATTGTAATCTTTCTAGATTTAGGGTTGAGGCAGTGAGCCTGCTAGACCTAGTTGTACTTCATGGCAGTGAGCTAGTATGTTCTAGGCCCATAGAGTGACCAAGCCTAAACATCATTTTTCAAAGATTGCAATATATTTTGAGAGCTAATCCTCTCCATGGTTTTTACCCACCTTGGGGATTTCCACATAAAAATATGGTGTCTCTTGTGTTTAATGTTGCATCTGTGTTTAAGTTTCTAATTTCATGCATTCTTTGTTTAATCATAATAAGTCTAGATAAGTGATTAATGTTTAAGTGCAGAAGTGTTTGAGTTTTTGGGACAACTGATTCACCCCCCCTCTCAGTTGTCTGGTGCATTTCAACAAATGCAAGTTCTTTAAGCCCAATCTTCCTTGGGGATCATGCATCTACCAGTCTCACATCTAGGACAATGGGACCTAGTCCTTAGCTGAGCAACAAAAATACTAGCCTTTCCCTTGAGTGCAGCCCGCACATAGTCTTTTTCACCATGCTCCCACATGTGTTTGAACTCTTTTACATAATGTTCTTTTTTCAGCTAATCTACTTTGTCCACATGATAGTCCTAAATTTATCTAACACAAACTTTTTATTTTCTCATTATTATTAGGACAATATTGCAAGCTAATGTCCCACTTGCCTATCCACTTGTTGTTCTTCTTCATCCACATCTTCTTCCTATGGTCTAATCTCTCCCCCATGATATAATCAAGGTAGGAGGGTCCAATGAAGGACTATCCAACCTTGCAGCCTTAAACAACTAATAACATGATCTTAACAGAGATGTAATAACAACATACAGATAACCAAAGAATGATAATAAATGCTCATAAACTCATGACACAAGATATATCCTGGGAAAACCCTCAAAGGGAAAAACCCAGCCTCAAAGATCAATCCTCGTTGTATTAGAATTTCAAAACCTCATTACATGTGTCTCTAGGGCTTTATAGATGCTAGGTCACAGCCTAGGTTTACAAAAGATTCGTACAACACAACTTCATATCTTCTTACTTCTTCTTCTCAAGTCTTTGCTTTGTATCTTCTTTTGTTCCCTACTCTGCATTCTTCTCTGTTCTGCTACTCCTCTAGATCAAAACAATTCATCTTCTTATTTCATTTCTTTGCACACTTCATCACCCCCTTGAAACCATCCTTTTTCCTTCATTTATATCCTTTGCAGACCTTCATAACATTATCAAGTCAGCCTAATTGTAATGGCTAGTATGAAATGTGTAGACACAGATAGGTCGAACCTAAACATATGGTATTGCTCTACAAGTGAATGGAACTTTGTGCAGATCTTCATGAAGGTCGGTCAGGTACCGAACTACCTTGAATGATGTTCCATTAGGCTGCACAAGTCACGAAATTGCTCCGTAAACTAATTAGACTCTACTAAACATTGACTTCTCTGCTCTGTGAAAATAGGTAATCTTCTAATAGCGATATCTCTCTGGAAACAAACCCAAATGATCTAAATTTTGTATATGATGTAGATGACATGTATAAAAACTAAATCCATCTCTGTAAGATCTAATGTAATAATGTGGTAAAATGTGGTAATCTTCAATGTTGCTCTCCCTGGCACTCTGTAACTGAATATTAACTGTCTCAATTGATTTGAATGCTTTTAGATGCTCCTGCATCAGACTCTCAGGGTTAATTGAAAAGTGAGCTCCTTCACTTTGGTTTGTATTATGTCAAAATCAATGTGATCCCTTAGGATAAGTTTGGTAGTCTACTTGCAAACCTTGCACTTCCTCAATGATTAGCAGTCTAAGCAAGTCTTCTCTACAAGCTACCTCAAGTTCTTCATGTTCTAGTGGTCTAGGTTCGGTACTCTAGGTTTGGTAGTTTACTTGCAATCCTTGCACTACCTCAATGATCAGCAGTCTGAGCAAGTCTTCTCTGCAAGCTGCCTCAAGTTCTTCATGTTCTGGTGGTCTAGGTTCAGAGGTCTCCTTGCAAGCCTTGCACTACCTCAATGATCGACGATCTGAGCAAGTCTTCTCCGCAAGCTACCTCAAGTTCTTCATGTTCTAGTGGTCTAGGTTCAGCAGTCTACTTGCAAGCCTTGCACTACCTCAATGATTGATTCTCTAAGCAAGTCTTCTCCGTAAGCTACCTCAAGTTCTTCATGTTCTGGTGGTCTAGGTTTAACGGTCTACTTGCAGGCCTTGCACTGCCTCAATGGTCGGTGGCCTGAGCAAGTCTTTTTCATAATCTACCTCAATTTCTTCATCTTTCCATGGTCTAGGTTTGGCAATCTGGCTACAATGTTGCAACTACCTCTCAGTTCAGCATTATGGTGTCAAACATTTGTAGGCTACCTCAAGATCAATGTATGCTTCAATCAATTAAGAGTCAATTATGCATCCTTTGGAACAACCATGTGACTTCCTTGATTCAGTCAATACATTCTTGAATTCTTTCTACAACACTATCTAATCCTTGGTACAATTTCCTTTGCACTCATCAAAATCTCATAGTTTCCTCTCTGTATACACTTTCCTTATACTTTTTTCGATTCCCTCATCCACATTTTCCTTACTCCAGTATACAAACTTTCTCTTCCAGTAGAATTTCTTGTCATTCCCTCTTTCTCTGCAATATGAATTTCATTTCCCTGCTATGCTTCACACTTGTTCACACAAACTTTTTCTTGCACTGTTTTCTCATTTCTATAACATAACTCTCCTTAAGATGAATGCTTCACCTTCTTCTAGTTTTTCTATTAAATTTCATGACTCAAAAGGTTCCTCTTCCTCTGCATAAACTATCTCTACATTATTTATTGTTTCCTCATCATTAGCCTCTCTGGTAACAAGTTCTTGGTGACATTAACTACTTGATTCTTTTCGCCTCCAAACTTGAAAATAGGTTCCCCTTCTAGCAAATCCTCTTTCATTCCTCCGGTAACCTACATTATGATAAGAATTATGACTCCTATCATTTCTCCCCCTGTAGTATGAATTATTGTTCTTGTTTTGATCTAGATAAGGTCTTCTATCTTTGTATCTTGATTCATATCATCTTTTCTCTCTAACACATGAATACTTCAATCTATACATCCTTTTGAATATACAAGTAACATATCTCCATTCTGATCCATCAATCGATCCATAATTTTTTTGTATACAACCTATCCTAGGCTTTCTCCTCCTCATTTTATCCCAACACAACTTTTCAGAGTGATTCCTTAATCCACGAAACTTACAAGGGTATAGATCCCAACACAATTCCTTTTCATGTCCATGTCTATTACAATAAGAACAATACATGTCTTTTCTTCCCTGAATTGTCTTGTTTGAACTTGTGACAACATCCTTACTTCTAATATATCCAAGGCCTTCATTTCTTGATCTCATTACCAGATCAATAGGTTTTGTAATTCCTTCTGATGTTTTCCCAATCCTTTTCCTTCATATCCCATTCTTTGCATGATTTTGAAACCAATACTATCACCAACAACTGCAGGTCTAGTTACATTGTTATCTCCATTCTCACCTTCTAAAGAAGCTTTTGCAGCATCACACAAGTCATTAGTATCACAAGAAACATCACAAAGTTCAGGCTTAGATCTCAGACTTTCATTCTCTTCTCTACATGTTACAAGTGACTGCTCTAACTGATTAACCTATTCTTTCAATCTAGATATGTCACTCTTCTGTAGACTATTTTCTTTTTTTAGTTCTTCCAAATTTTCCTCCAGATCTTTATTCCTCTTTTCCACCTTCCCAAACAACTTGAATCCTTCTTCCAATTCTTCAAAACTCTTTTTTATATACTCAAACAACTTCAACTCTACTTCTAGTTCTTTATTCCTCCTTTTTACATTATCCAATTCTTCTTCAAGAGCATCATATTTGTCTTCTCCTAGTTCTTTTATCCTTTCCATCAATTCTGAATTACACCTTTTGATTTCACATAATTCTTCTTCCAGAATATCCTTTTTGCATATTAGGTTTTCATTTTCTTTCTTCATCTTTTTTCCAATCTTCCCCATTGAAACAAATTATACAAACAAATTTAATATGAAAATCTTACCTGAATCTTTCCTTGCCTTGATCTTTCTTCTACAGTGACACTTGTTACTTCTGGGGTTTTGCACTTTCTTCTAACACTTTCTATCTTCACACTAGATCCTCAACCTTTGCAATAGATTCACAACCATCCCATCAGATTCACAACTAGCTCTGATACCACTTGATGCAGTCAAGCTAGGAGGGTCCAATGAAGGATTGTCCAGCCTTGTAGCCTTAAACAACTAACAACATGATCTTAACAAAGATGTAACAGCAACATACATATAACCAAAGAATGATAAGAAATGCTCAGAAACACATGACACAAGATATATACTGGGAAAACCCTCAAAGGGAAAAATCCAGCCTCAAAGATCAACCCTCATTATATTAGAATTTCAAAACCTCATTACATGTGTCTCTAGAGCTTTACATATGCTAGGCTATAGACCATGTTTACAAAAGATTTGTACAACACAAATTTATGTCTTCTTACTTCTTCTTCTCAAGTCTCTTCTTTGTATCTTCTTCTGTTCACTACTCTGTGTTCTGCTCTGTTCTGCTACTCCTCTAGATCAAAACAATTCATATTCTTATTTCATTTCTTTGCACACTTCATCACCCCCTTGAAACCATCCTTTTTCCTTCATTTATATCCTCTAAAAACCTTCATAACATTATCAAGTTGGCCTAATTGTAACAGCTAGTATGAAATGTGTAGACACATATAGGTCAGACCTAAACATATGGTATTGCTCTACATGTGAATGGAACTTCATGTGGATCTTCATGAAGGTCAACTAGGTCCTAAACTACCTTGAATCCATTAGGCTCTGCAAGTCATGGAATTGCTCCTTAAACCAATTAGACTCTACTGAACACTGACTGCTCTGTTCTGTGAAAATAGGTAATGTTCTGATAGCGATATCTCTCTGGAAATGAACCCAAATGATCTGAATTTTGGATATGATGTAGATGACATGTTATAGAAACTAAATCTAGCTCCACAAGCTCTAATGTGATAATATAGTAAAATGCGGTAATCTCCAATGTTGCTCTCCCTGGCACTCTACAACTTAATATTAACTATCCCAATTGATTTGAATGCTTCTAGATGCTCCTCCCTCACCCCGCAACCATTTTGGGCTAGTCATACTTATCCATATTTTCCACCTTTTTTAGGTAGCTTAGCAGTCTTATTATCACTGACGCATCCATTGGGAAAGTTCTTGCTTCAGCTAAAAGGATCTCATAGGGGATCATTGATTTGACTTTAAAATTGCTAGTGATAAGGTATTTTTGAATTCTTTCTAATTATTTTCACTTGTGATTTGACATGCTACTCCCCCAAACCTCACACCCATAAAGAACAACTGACATGACTAGCAAACTAAAAAGGGTTTTCTTGGTTTTCCAATCCCAAATTTCTGTTTTCCTACACCTGTTCTGAAGCAAGTAAGAGGTTCTCCACCCACCTAGAATCCTTTTCTCTCTACAAGTCTCCCAATTGAGCCTATTGTGAAAATCAATCCCTAGGTACTTGTATTATTCCACTATTTCCAGTGTGTTACCTTCAAAAATGAAATTAACATGTTGCTTCTTCCATTTTAATGAGAAAATTATGACCTTGGTCTTGTTGGTATTCACTTGCATCCTGACCTCTTGGCAAAAGAGCTCTAAAGCCTTTAAATGTGCATTCAAACCATTCACTATTTTTGCCATTAAAATAAGATCATTAGAATACAAAAGTAATGTCACCACATAGCTTGATAGTTCTATGCCTTCTCCATTGGTTTTATTTAACCACTATTCAATTTTATCAATATATAAACCAAATAGGGTGGGGGATAGAGGACACCCCTGTTTGACTCCAATGTCACTGCCAAAGCATTTAGACATACCCTCTCTAGTTTTGATTTTAGCCCTATGATAAGTGTTTAACTGATAATGAATTAGCTATTATAAAAGACTTGCAAATAGTGTATGCTCACACATGGTCCTCTAACAAGTGTTTAACTGATAATAGACAAGTAAAACTTACCAGTTTCTATTGGAAATTCTTGAGCTTAAAAACCTTGTGAAATTTAAATGCTTAAATGAAAGAGCATGATAATAAAATTGAGCATTTTACTTCTTCTTCTAAGTGTTGGTGTCAAAAAGAGAATAATGGTGTTCATATGCTTTTCGGGTAGTTTCCACTAACTACCATAACAATTTATTACAGCTAAGAATATTGGCCTTTCTTGAAACAAAATCTTGTATGTTTCCATTGTAGAAGGAAAGAGAAAATTGGAAATTTTCCACACAATCAACCTACCATGACCTAAAAAGTATATAAATGGAGATTTTGATGCCTATAGATGCAAGAGAGTATGCCGAGCATTTATAATAGTTTAGATGCACATTTGGGGCACCTTAAATATGATAATCCAATTTAAGTGTTTAAGCTAATACATTTCTTTCATTCAACATATAAAGAATCTAGACATGGTCACTGTTGTTGCGATTCTTATATGATTGGGCAGGAGAATGTTGGATGGTCAATTTGTTTGTTGTAGTTCACTCTAATTGAAATAATAAAGCTTTTAATTTATATCTCTTGAACCTATACTTATTATTAAGCATACCCATATATGATTCTAAGCCACTTTTGATTTAAATTAGATGTTGACCCTTAAGCTATCCAAATCGTAGTCTCAATGGGAAGTAAACTGAAATGGTACATTTGGACTTCTTTGGTTGCCATCTCCGTAACACAAGACCATAGTTATTGTTCAAGCCTAGTTATTTGCAATGAATGGAACTCTGCAACTCTATAAATTAAATCTTCATTAAATCTCTCAAGCACATGTTAATAAGATGGATGAATAGCCTCTATAATGGAATTGCCTTGTGAAAATATTTTGGGACAGTCAAGGATATGGGAAAATGGATCACCTTACTTGACATACATGTCTTAGGAGGGTTGAATAAATAGATGCCATTACTCATCAAAATACAAATTTGTAGTCAAAGCATAGATTTATTGTATAATATAATTAATTATGTAATATTAAAACATTAATTCTTAATATTTATAAACTGAATTAAAAATTATATTCAAATGTTACCTTCAATTTCCTATCGACGTATCCCTTGAACCTCTTATGGGTGCAAGTGCAAGTATATCTATGTATGAATGATTCTAAATTCATTCATCAACCAAATAAACATCATAGTTGATGCTCCCTTCCATTGCAAGCCCTCTAATAGGATACTCTCCCAATAGTCATTGGTCTCAAGGTTTGGCTCCTCTATCAAAATAGTAGAGAGTGAATGAATGATTTTAATAGCATCCATGAGACCAAGTAGTCTAAGGGACCTAGAAAACAACTCCTCAAGACATTCTCAATCTCTTTTCGAGGCCTATGAATCTTGATCAATAAATCAGTCGTATTGTGAATCCATGCCTCCTCAAATAACTCACTAAGGCTATCCACACTCCAACTATTTTCATATTGGCTTCGAATATGTGCATACGCAGCACACTCAATGATGAAATGTCATTCCGTTTCAACCACCCCTTTATTACAGAAAATGCAAGTTCTTTCAGTCTAATCTTCCTTGGGGATTGTCCATCTACCAATCTCACATCTAAGAGGATGACACCTAGTCCTCAACTGAGCAACTAAAATACTAGACTTTCCCTTGAGTGCACCATGCATATAGTCTTTTTCACCATGCTTCCACGTGGGATTGAACTCTTTTACATAATGTTCTTTTTTTTTCGGCCAATCTAGTTTGTCCACATGGCAGTCTTGAATGTATCTAACACAAACTTTTTTATTTCCTCTTTATTATTAGGCAATCTTGCAAGCTAATGTCCCACTTGCCCATCCACTTGTTCTACTTCATCCATGTCTTCTTCCTATGGTGTAATCTCTCCCCCACCACCATTTTGCGCCAATGATACTTATCCATATTTTTCACCCTTTTAAGTAGCTTAGGAATCTTAGTATCACTGACGCCTCCATTGGGAAAGTTCTTGCTTCAGCTAAAAGGATCTCATAGGGGACTACTGTTTTGACTTTAAAATTGTTGGTGATAAGGTGTTTTCAAATTCTTTCTAATTGTTTCCACTTGTGATTTGACATGCTGCTCCCCCAAACCTCACACTCATAAAGGACAATTGGTGTGACTAGTGAACCAAAAAGAGTTTTCTTGGTTTTCCAATCCCAAAGCTCCACTTTCCTACACCTATTCTGAAGCAAGTTAGAGGCTCTCCACCCACCTAGGATCCTTTTCTCTCTACAAGTCTCCCAACTGAGCCTGTTGTGAAAATCAATTCTCAAGTACTTCTATTCTTCCACTATTTCCAGCATGTTACCTTCAAAAATGAAATTAACCTGTTGCTTCTTCCTTTTTAATGAGAAAATCATGACCTTGGTCTTGCTGGTATTCACTTTCATCTTGACCTCTTGGAAAAAAAGCTATAAGCCTTTAAATTTGCATTCAAACCATTATCTATTTTTGCCATTAAAATAAGATCATCAGCATACAAAAGTAACTTCACCACATAGATTGACAGTTGTATGCCTTCTCTGTTGGTTTTATTTAACCACTCTTCCATTTTATCAATATATAAACCAAACAGGGTGGGGAATAGGGGACACCCCTATTTGACTCCAATATCACTACCAAAGCATTCAGACATATTCTCTCTAGTTTTGATTTTATCCCTGTAATAAGTATTTAATTGATAACAAATTAGCTATTATAAAAGACTTGCAAATAATATATGCTCACACATGGTCCTCTAACAAGTGTTTAACTGATAATAGACAAGTAAAAATTACCAGTTCCTATTACAAATTCTTGAGCTTAAAAACCTTGTAGTGAAATTTAATTGCTTAAATGAAAGAGCATGATAGTAAAATTGAGCATTTTACTTCTTCTAAGTGTTTTGTGAAAAAGAGAATAATGGTTTTTAGATGCTTTTATAGTAGTTTCCACTAACTACCATAACAATTTATTACAGCTAAGAATATTGGCCTTTCTTGAAACAAAATCTTGTATGTTTCCAGTGTAGAAGGAAAGAGAGAATTGGAAATTTGCCACACAATCAAACTACCATGACCTAAAAAGTATATAAATGGAGATTTTGATGCCTATAGATGAAAGAGAGTATGTCTATCATTTATAATAGTTTTGATGCACATTTGGGACACCTCATATGATAATTAAGTTTAAGTGTTTAAGATAATAGATGTCTTTGTCTAATAGGTAAAAGGGGAGGATGGTGTTTGATTTTGTTTTTGGTTTTGGTTTGATGGGTTTAGATCCTCCCTTCACCATAAATATTCAAGGACATATCAACCGAGTTGAATCTCTACTAAGCGAGAGCATTCACCTAACAGGTTGGTGAATCACTTGGAACAATGCGGAAGCTCAGATGTTATCAATCAATATCTCAATTCAATGCTCAAATACTCTTAAAACCCTAATTATATGAAATAGTAAATAAACTGGTAAATTCTGATAAATGCTCATAGATTAAGGGAAAGGACAGAGATTAATAACTAACCATTTTTTGAAGTTTAGAATTTAGAATATTCGAGGACAATGCCCTGGGCACCCAAGTCCAAGGCACTGTTTTCTTCACAAAATGCAGAACTCCTTCCGACACTGATAATCACTATTCCGTCTATTGTCATCACCTGAAATGCGGAGGACACTGCCTCGTGTGCCCTAGTCCAAGGTAGGTTGATTCTCAAGATGTAGAAGCTCCCTCAGATGAAAAATGTCCCTATAACTTTGATTCCCATCTCTAAAACTTCAGAGGACATTTCCCTAGGCACCCATGTCCCAAAAATGATTTTATTCACTTCTTTCTTTCGTATCCTGAATCCTTGTCGTCAGTAACCTTCCTTTGCAACTCCACTCCGTGAAACTTAGTACCCATAACCTGCAATCATAAAGGAGTGTGGTTGGGGGTTGTGGTGTTTAGAGGCTTGCTTCAGTCAAACCCCAGAGAGACATTCAAGTCTTTCGAACACCGTTGTTAAATAAGAGTGTGTATCCCTGTGCGATAGAGGCAAAATCTAAATGATAAATGATAGAAAACACAATAGATGTCACCTTGAAGTGTAGATCTCACATAAATGAAGGTTCTTCAACCACATGAGAAGATGAAGTCAAATCTGTAATCACAAACATAATAACAATGCTCTGCCCTACAACAATGAATATCATGGATGCTCTAAAATCACAAGTATGCCTAAAGTTCACAATCATCTTCTAGTTTACAAATGAAAACCTAAACATGCTTATATATGCAACTACAAACATTCCCACTAAGAATTTCGTAATTCAAACTTTTGGTGTTGGCATAGGACCTAACAAGGATCATATAAGCAACACTTTAAATTAGGGCCTGACCCAAAATAGGGCAGGACTAGGGCACGAGCGCCCAAGTCCTCCCCCCTATTTCAAGTAGGAGTCATCTCAATAGCACCCCCTAGGTCCTATTTACCACAAGACTTTGGGGTTTTCTCATCAGGAATCAAAATTAACATGCAATATGATCTAAATGCATTCTAAGGATCTGGGAGCTAAACCTTAAGAGGAAAAACCCCCAAGGGGACATTTTCTGATAGAACAATCTTTCTTTCAACATATAAAGAATCTAGACATGGTCACTATTATTGGAATTATTATATGATTGGGGAGGAGAATGTTGGATGGTAAATCTATCCATTGTAGTTCACTCTAATTGAAATCAAAAAGATTTTAATTTATATCTCTTGAACCTATGCTTATTATTAAGCATACCCAGATATGATTCTAAGCCACTTTTGATTTAAATTAGATTTGTTGACCCTTAAGCTATCCAAATTGTAGTTTGAATGGGAAGTAAACTGAAATGGTACATTTGGACTTCTTTGGTTGCCATCTCCATAACACAAGGCCATAGTTATTGTTCAAGCCTAGTTATTTGCAATGAATGGAACTCTATAACTCTATAAATTAAATCTTTAGTAAATCTCTTGAGCACATGTTAATAATATGGATGAATAGCCACTATAATGGAATTGCCTTGTGAAAATATTTTGAGACTGTCAAAGAAATGAGAAAATCGATCACCTTACTTTACACATAAGTCTTAGGAGGCTTGAATAAATAGATGCCATTACTTATCAAAATACAAATTTGTAGTCAAAGCATAGATTTATTGTTATATAATTAATTATGTAATATTAAAACATTAATTCTTAATATTTATAAACTGACTTAAAAAATATATTCAAATGTTACCTTTGATTTCCTATCGACGTATCCCTTGAACCTCCTATGGGTGCAAGTGCTAGTATATGTATATATGAAAGATTATGAATTTATTCATCAACCAGATAAACATCATAGTTGACTTTCCCCTCCATCGCAAGCCCTCTAGTAGGATATTCTCCCAATAGTCATTGGTCTCAAGCTTTGGCTCCTCTATCAAAATAGTAGAGAGTGAATGAATGAATGAATGATTTTAATAACATCCATGAGACCAAACAGTCTAAGGGACCTAGAAAATGACTCCTCGAGACATTTTCAATCTCTTTTCAAGGGTAGATCTTCTGCTATGAATCTTGATCAATAAACCAATTGTATTGTGAATCCATGACTTCTCCAATAACTCACTAAGGTTGTCTACACTCCAACTATTTTCATATTGACTTCGAATAGCCACATATGCAGCACACTCAGTGATGAAGTTCCATTCAGTTTCAACCACCCCTTTGTTGCAAAAAATGTAAGTTCTTTCAGCCCAATCTTCCTTGGGAATCATCCATCTACCAATCTCACATCTAAGATGATGGGACCCAGTCCTTGGTTGAGAAACTAAAATACTAGTCTTTCCCTTGAGTACAGCCCACACATAGTCTTTTTCACCATGCTCCCACGTGGGATTGAACTCTTTTACATAATGTTATTTTTTTCGGCTGATCTATTTTGTCCACATGATAGTACTAAATTTATCTAACACAAACTTTTATATTTCCTCCTTATTATTAGGACAATCTTGCAAGCTAATGTCCCACTTGCCCATCCACTCATTGTTCTGCTTCATCCATGTCTTCTTCCTATAGTCTAATCTCTCCCCCACCACCATTTTGGGCCAACGATACTTATCCATATTTTCCACCTTTTTTAAGTAGCTTAGCAGTCTTATTATAGTTGATGCCTCCATCATGAAAGTTCCTTCTTTAGCTAAAAGGATCTCATAAGGGACCATTTATTTGACTTTAAAATTGCTGATGATAAGGTGTTTTTGAATTCTTTCTAATTGTTTCCACTTGTGATTTGACATGTTGCTCCCTCAAACCTCACATTCATAAAGGACAACTAGCGTGACCAACAAACTAAAAAGGGTTTTCTTAGTTTTCAATCCCAAAGTTCTTCTTTCCTACACCTGTTCTTAAGCAAGTAAGAGGCCCTGCACGCACCTAGAATCCTTTTCACTCTACAAGTCTTCCATCTTAGCCTTTTGTGAAAATAAATTCCCAGGTACTTGTATTCTTCCACTATCCCTAGTGTGTTACCTTCAAAAATGAAATTAACATGCTACTTCTTTCTTTTTAACAAGAAAATCATTACCTTGGTCTTGCTGGTATTCACTTGCATCTCGACATCTTGGAAAAAGAGCTCTAAAGCCTTTAAATGTGCATTCAAACCATTGGTTGTTTTTTTCTATTCAAATCAGATCATATGCATACAAAAGTAACTTCACCACATAGCTTGATAGTTGTATGCCTTCTCCATTGGTTTTGTTTAACCTTTTTTCAAGTTTATCAATATATAAACCAAACAGGTTGGGGGATAGGGGACACCCCTATTTGACTTCAATATCACTGCCAAAGCATTCAGACATACCCTCTCTAGTTCTGATTTTAGCCCTGACTTGCTCATAAATCTTATGCATTGCCGCTCAATAATCATCTGGACTCCCAAGCTTCTCCATCATGCTCCAAAGTTTGTCCCTAGGAATTGTATCAAAGGCTTTTTTAAAATCAATGAAGCAACATAAAGCTTCTCCCCCTTGGGTGTCCCAAACTTTCTCAATGAAGTGTCTACGAGTCATGCAGTGATCAATGGTAGAGTGCTTTGGTCTAAAACTGTTGTAAGGTGTGTACCCTTAGTCTCCTTGTGTTGTGCAGTGCAGTGCTTGGGTTCGTGACAAGGCTTAACTACCTCCCATGGATTCATTAACTCTAGCAGTTGTATCGAGCATTAATAGGTCAATCTTTTGGTGCAATGGTAACCATCTTTCCAACAATTGGTATCAGAGCCTAGATAATGGGTTCGAACCCCTCACTTGCACTAGGGGGGATTGTTGCAAGGTGTGCACCCTTGGTCTCCTTGTGTTGTGCATCACAGTGCTTGGGTTCGTGACAAGGCTTAAGCACCTCCCGTGGATTCACTAACTCTAGAAGTTGTATCAGGCATTAATAGGTTGATCTTTTGATGCAACAGTAACAGTCTTTCCAACAAAAACCAGCCTACCCTTTTGCTCTTTTTCCCTCTTTTAAGCCTGACTACTGATTTTGCACTCTATCATCCTCGCAAAAATTTTTTCAAGAAGTGGATTGACCATAATAGTGTAGTAATTAGAGGGGTTATTGATATCCCCACTTTTAAAAAGAGGAATAATGACACTATTTGTGCACTCTACCAGAAAGCCAACTTGTGTGATGTTGTTAAAGATTCATTTGATGTGTGGAGCAAGGATATCAACCCCCCACATAAAAATTCAGCTTGTAGCCCATCAATGTCTTGCGCTTTACCACAAGCTAATTTCTTTATACCCTACTTGATATCTTCCATCGAGAAAAGCTTGAATGATGTGTTAATTATGGGAGGGTTATCTTTCACCTATGTCCACTCATAAAGGAGCTTCACATACTCTAACCATTGGGCACCTATGATATTATTTTCTATTTGTTTTATCTTTTGTTACAACACTCTCCAAACGCCTTTAGGATCTTGTGCTTACCCAAAGATATTAATTCTTTCCTTCTTGAGATCACATAGCTCTTTTTTTTGGATTTTATCAGCTGCTCATTCTTTTTCTTGCTATCTTTGTTAGTCTTCTTCTCTTTGAGGGATCTTTTTGCAGCCTTGCACCCTTCATCATACCATGGACTAGTTGGGAAAGTATTTGAAACCCCCTTCTTAGGCTGAGATGCCTTGCAAACCTTTAAATCTTTGTGGATTAAAGGGATTGACATATTGTTGCCGATACATTCACTAGTTTCATTGTTTTCTTTTCCCCCTATGTTTCTTTTTTCCATTTGAAGGTGTTGATTTAAGGGTAGCAATGAAGAGTTCCTGATTCTCTTGGATCACGAGGTTTTTACCTTGTATGTGGGCCTTCTTTTGAATGTTTTGGCCCTACACTCTTTGCCGGTTGTTTGCGAGAAAGCCAAACTTAACATGGAGAGGCATATGATCAGAATTTAGCTCAATGGGGCAACTCCCAATAGTGAACTTCAACAACTTGGACAAAAAACTCTGAGAGAGGATTACATAGTCCACCACACTTTGCCCATTACAAGTTTTACAAGTGATACCACCTAACCTCAACCAAGCTCTCATACCATTACAAATAACCATGTTATACAAGCTACAAAGACCTAGAAGCTCAACACCAAAATGAGTCACACACTCATTACCATCACTAGAAGTTTTATCCCAAAGTTGGTCCCCATTCTCTTCTAGCCATAGGCAATTGTTGTCCTCTCCTTCTTTGATGCCCAACTGCAGGCATTGATCATTTGTTGTCCTAGCATTAAAATCTCCTATTAAAATTATGTCTCCTAAAGTGCTAAAGACATAAATGTCTTTCTTTAATGTCGCAAAAGGATCTTCGCTATCTAGATTTCTCTTCTTGTAGAAATTTGAACTTTTTGGGGCAAAGTAACACGCAACCACCTTGATTGTGACTTCCCTATCTATTATTTTTAGCCATATGAACTATTTATTTGGGTCCTACTGTGATGTTCACAACACACCCCATTTTACCTCTTAGCAAAATGAGGACCCCTATCGTGGTTGTTGCTTGTCGGTTGTTGCATGGTCTTGCTTGGTGGTAAAGGGAAAAGGGGTAAGTAATACAAACCATGTTGAAAATTGAAAAGATCTAGCATTAAGTACAAGGCGGGAGTATGAGTGAATTCTATGTGAAAAATGAGTTAAGGTTATTTTTTGAACTAGTAAGAAATTCCCAATATTCTGTGAGATATGTGTTCTTGGGTAAAATGCATCATTTTTAAGGTTTGTATGTCATATACAAAGTCATTTGTATGTGAATTCATTTGTATAAGTTGAGGTGAGTATAATCAAGTTTTGTATTTTGATAATTTGCATGCATATGAGCTCAGTGTTGGTATCCTTTGTATGCAAGTCGGACCCGATAGGTTTTCAAAAGTCGAATAAATAAAGTCGTCAGATCCGCATTGTATGTGGGTTTGTATGTATGATCAATTAAGCGCAAATGAATATACAAGGTGACATACATACATGGACCCAAGGGCGGTATACAATGTGGTTTATTAAGGTGAGTTCATGCAGTTTGTATGTTTGTATGTTTCAGCTTTGTATCTTTAGGATACATGCAATTACAGATTCCAAAAGTCATTCAAATCTTATGTAGGTGATGCATTGTTTCTTAAGACATTTTGGAAAAGTATGCATTAGCTTAATATACATGCATGGACCCAAAAAGATTATGCAATATGGTTAATGAAAGTCAAAAGTCCAATATGGTTGTATAAAAGTGTGCATGTATGAAGGATTGCATCTAGGTGCAGATACAATTATTATTACTTCAAAAGATACAAGTGGGTAAGTAGAGTGGGGCCCATGATTGTATCTTGCGGTTCTATGTTGCATATACAAAGGGAGATACAAGTGGAGATACAAAATAAAGATACAAGAGATGAAAAGGTAAAACTCGATGCAGAGTTCAAAAGGGGATGAAATACGATTAATATTTTGGTATGTATGAAAGATTGTATACATACAATCCCGATATACAAAGATGTAAAAGTGCACTGTGAAGAAATAAAAAGTGAATGGTTTGCATATGTTGCATTTGTATAATGGTTTGTATCTATTTTATATACATTGTACATACAAACAGAAGATACAAAGTTGAACATAAGGTAAAAGGTAACATTGTTTTGTAACACGTTGCATATGTAGGCTTGTATATTAACAACATACAAAGTGATATACAAAAAATGATATACAAAGTGACATACAAAAAAATTATATGTATGCAAAGGGCAAACTAATGGATACAATGTTCAAAATAGAAGGTTAGAATAGAAAGCCAAAGCCATATGTGAATTGAATGTCGCATTTAATGCAGAACTAACATTGAAAGGATGAATTTTAACATGTTAGGGTAAATAAGGATTGTTTTTATTTCAGAATTACGTCATGAAAATTAAAATTACAGAGAAAGAAAACTATTGCACAGATAGAACAGAAAGATCATTGCTGAACGAAATTTCAGAACAAGAACTGCTCGGAAAGAACGGTAAAGTGGGTCAACGTTTGTAAGGTTGAGCTATCACGAATATAGGTATTTATCTTGAACGACATTACAGTTAAGTTAATTGAAAATGCAAAATTGATTATCAATAATTTCATTTAAAAATACAAGAAAGTGACAAATTACTATATCTGATTAAGGAAATTAACTGATTTTTGTTAAGTAATATGAAATTTGAAAACAAAAAAGACAAAAAGGGTTAGGGTAAATGTAAAATAAAAAATTCATGGTAAAACCCTACGTAAATGAAGTAAAACAAGAAGTTAAATATGCGAGTTTTTCACAAGATGGCCCTGAAACAAAAGAAAGTAGATCCATGGGGTGAAGAAAAAGTAAAGAAAGAAAGAAAGCCGCTAAAGGAAACAGAGAAGGAAGAATTGCCAGTGCACAGAGGGTATCCAACCTTACTTGGCACAAGTGGAGTCAGCACTGATACGAATGTAGGATCCTATGATGCAGAAGGTATTCTTTAGAAGATTATAGCGATAGATGCTACCCCTAACATGAAATGCATTTGGGATAGTGGATTATACAAGGCTGCAAGTTTTCCATTAGCCATGGAGGCTAAGGATTTGGTTTTGGAATGCATATACAAGTATGATGTAAATACCAGAAAGGTAATACATGAAGACCAGGTGATTGTAGATTTGACTACAAAAGGGATAGCAAGGACATTTGGTTTGGAAATTCAAGAGAAAATGGTGGATATAGACATAGACCAATACACAGAAGATTTTAACAGTAATGAAAGAGACTGCAAGAGCAAAATCTTCTACAGCTGGTACAATGCAGAAAACAAACCTAAGGCTATAGCAAGAGTGCCAAGGAATCTTTAGAGGATAGATTTTAAAGAGGAGATATATTTAATGATTACCATGCTAAGTAGACTAGTAGGGTTGAGAGATGCAACAAAATATGAGCCCTGGATGTTCACTATCATTTAATTTATGAGGGAAACAAAAAAGGAAGGTGGACAAATTCACTGGGCCAAGACTATCAGCACAGCCATATGGAAGCAGGCCATGTTGAGAAAACAAAAGATGATGCCTTTTTATTTGTCATCATATGTGTTATATTCATGTGCCTCTATGATTCAGCCATACATAATTGGAATTGACAGAGTTGGGACCATGAGGAATGGCCCAAATCATAAATTAGTCTATGACATTATCCAGATTTGCAGGAGGATAATGCATTGAGGAAGTATGCCTTGGTAAATGATGTATTTTATACTTACATGTTAAGAGTTTTAAAGGGAGAAATAGATAAAAGGTTATCTGAGGATGCAGAGAATACTATTGGGTTACACAATTCTTGGTATATACAATTCCAAAACTTTACATATATTATAACTGAGGATTTTGAGGGGAAGCCATTCATGCTACCCAGATATCCATCAAATAAGCTAATTGTACTTGAGTTTTCAAAACAAAACCTGAATGCTTTCAGGATGTATAAGAAGAAGTGGAACAGAGGAAATATTAAACTTCCTTGGGCAATTAGAAGATATTTTTGCTATAGTGAAGAGGTGGTTGAATGTTCAAAAAGAAAATTGTGATATTATGGCTTTGAGGAATTTGAATTAGCAAAATGTTTTGACCCTTTTCACAGAATCCAGAGAACCATTGATTCTAAATTCAAACATCAAGTGCATATTGAAGACTACTAGTCAGATTGCAAAAATGATAAAGAAGTGAGGAAAAGGGCTCATAAAAGGCTGACAGTAGAATAGATGAGGACCATGGGAGAAATATATGTGCCTCTAGAGGTTGAGGATGATGATCAAATGTTACATCATAGTTATGAGAGTGCAAGGCTTGCTCCAATTAGTGAGCCTGATTGGACACAGCAATGGAATACATTGTTGGATACATTATCCAAACTAGTTATTTTATTTTTCAAGACATGGTTGAAAGATAGAATAGAATAACTCAAGGCTTAGGGGATTGAACCCACATTTCAAAAGAAAGGTAAGAAGAGGGTTAGGGAGCATCAAGATGAGCTCCAATGCTTTTATGAGAAGATGAGAAGGGTTGTAGAAGCAAAGATCATTGAAAAAGATAAGAATGCAACCCTAATGGATCCATATGCTTTAGGGGTGATAGTGGCAGTATCTTCAAGCACATTTATGGAGGCAAAGTCATCTAGCCATGACATCAGTGTAGAGCAGACCCAAGTTGTTAAGAAGTCAATAGGACATAAAATCATGAAGGCCGTAGCAATTGAAACCCCAAAAGGACAAACACCAGTGCAAGGTGTTGTTATAGGTTCTTACCAAGTAGAGGCTAAGTTAAGTGGCATATCCAATGAGGCCACACTGGAAGAAAAAAGACAAAAATATGTAAAGGTTAAGAAAGAATTGGTTGAAGAGAAGCTGCAAGAGTCAAGATTGCATGAAGCCAAAAAAGTAAGTGAGACTATCAATGTGGAAGATGACAATAGTGACAGTGGAGTTAGGGAGGTAGAGCCCAGTGCAAGAGAAGAAATTGGAAAAGATGAAGAGGAACTAAGTGAGTACTCTAGTGTAGGAGAAGGGTAGGATACTCAAGGATATATGGAGATAGAACAAAGTTAGGGATTAGTAGAAGAAAATGTATAGGATAGAGCAGAGACAGTAGATCCTTTTGGTACATTGGTGTCACCTAAAATTATTAAAGAAGTGCAAGATGTAGCACAACAGTTAGAAGAGTCTAAAAAAGAGGACACACCTGAAAAGGTTGTGAAAGAAAAACTAGTCTAGACTGGAGGAGAAACAGAGATAAATGTTTCTAGTGTTGATGTCTTAAATATATTGAATATGTACAGTGAACATAGTGAGCAAGAGGAAAACACAGAAGAGGGAAAGAATACAAAAAGCAAACCTGAGAATGAAAAAGATACAAGGAAACCTAATGAAATCACAGGTTCACCTTCGCAGATGAAACAAACAAATAAACTTGAAAAAGTGCAAGAACAAGTTGAACTAGAAAAAGAAACAGAGGAAACATCAGGTAATTTTGAAGAAGACTTAGGTAAAACAGAAAATGTTTCTAAGGATGATATTGAGCATAAGGAGAAAAAAGAGAGTATGGATGTAGAGAATGTGGAACATGATAATAAAGAAGAAGAAGAACAAAAGGAGTCTTTAGGAAAAGAGAATATAGAAGATGAGGAAGGAGGAGACATTGAAATAGAAGATGATAATAATGAGGGAGAATCAAAAAAGTAGGATGATCCATTGATTCCATAACAAGGCCCTCAACCTTAGCCTCCTCAACAACAACAAGAGCAATGTAAGGCCTGCCCTTGTCTCACTAGTACGTACCTATTCATCATACAGTTCTAGATTAAAATAGAACATGTGTTGATTATTATATGATATAATTGTGGGATGGACATGTACTTAGCTAGATCATGCATCCTCAATGGTTTATTAATGTTGCGTTGGCTATGTTTATGTTGTGGGATTTGATGTTTTGATTTGAGTGTGCAGGGCATACTTGCAGGTATTGACCAATGGGTGGATATGGAGGAGGAGACAGGGAACCACTAGACCCCACTGCCTTACCTAGTCCTTAGGTCAAGCTATTGGCCCTATGTCATATGGTATGTTGTCACTCAAACCGTATGTTTCAATTTGTGGATAGAGGGCTAGTTTTAGTGTTTGTCTTATACCTCTAACCAAAGTTAATTGTGTTAGGATCCCTATGTTGTGTGTAAACCTATAAAGTGTTTGTGTCCTATTGTCGTCTTGGTTATCGTGAAATCTATCTTCCCTCCTTCGGCTCCTCCTATACTACTAGAGTGGTTATCATTATCTTTCTTGTGCTCTACGCGAGGTCGTTTTGGTTAATGATCATCATGGGTTGGTGCATTGCTTTTAAGAGTTATGTAGGGACTTCATAATGCTTGCTTATGTGTTTGGCCTTTATTTTTGCACGTTGTTAAGAAGTCATTATAATGCACCTACCCTCATAGTGGGGTAGTTCACATGTTAATGGTTGCTCTCGCAATTGGTTTCTTAGGTCATTAGATAGTCCACTTCATGTTAATGATTGTGTAAACAAGTATATAGTATTATTTAATCCATGTATTAAATTTAGTATGGATGTAACTGTTGGTTTGCTTTATATTATGTATGAAAACATAGTAGACCCTTGTTCATAAAGTACTTTTCAGAGATGCTTAGATAAACTTATAGTAGAGTGTAGTTGTTTAAAGATTTTCTCCACTTCGTATTAACCCCGGAAGCATATCAGGCTTAATTCAATAGTCAGGTTTGCTTGGCAAGTATTTCGTTTTATGACCTTTTTGCTTTTCTTTAGTGCTCTTTAAAATACTACGATATCTCTTGGTATGCATGATATATAGGCAAACCAAACATATATCTAGTTATATATATGGTTAGTTATTATCAAGATCCTAATTAAAATTATAGCGGATTGATTTAAAATCCCTCCTTTTAGGGCTTAAATTTGACAGGCAACCTTGCCTATTGAGAAATCTTTTTTTTATGACAGTTATCTTTCAATGGTCCCCTATAATACTCTGACTTAGCTTAGTACGAGTAGATTCATATAACCAAACCATATTACAATAATCACTATCCTATTTAAAAAAAAGGACTAGATGTATATATTATTATATCATCATTATATCATCATAATCCTATATAAATGTTGCCAGTTATTCTAAAATCTCTTGTTCGTAAGATACAATCTTGTTAAGACTTTGATGGTACTTCCTTGGTAAAGGTTTATTTTATTTCTATTTAAGGTTCGTACCACCTAGTAGGTGGGATTCAACTAATAGTTTTGATGAATAGCTGAGTTCTTTTAAACTTATAGTCTAGAAAAATACATCCCTTGTAACACTATTTTTGTATCCTCGATATGTATTCTTTGGGCATATTTTCCTTCCTCTTGTTATAGGGTGACATGGGAAAGTGGATGTATTATTCCTTGAAATCCTTCGTTACTTGGTACTATTGAATATTTTGTTCGCAAGTGAGGTCTAGGTAAGAACAAAAAGGGAAGGAGATAATAGGATCATGCTTGGCATGCCCAATTTTGGTTTATTTGAGGGTAAAACTCAGTCCTACAATACTAATAAGGTAATTTTAAACAGTCTTAAAAAGTGATAATAGAAATGTTAATCAGTGTCATGGAATGCACTCTTGTTGTGCTTTGGTTAAAGATGGCCTCATGGTGTTATAATAAAAATGCCAAATCGGAAATTTTAACTTATGTTAAAATTTAGTGTGCGAGTATTAGATAATCAAGAGCAATATCTATTTCCTTTTGAATTGATGATGTACTTAGGAGATTTTTTGTGTAAAAATTTAAACAGAAAACACATTTTGGGGATAGGGTATTCTTCATGGGAGCATGGTGAGCGTGGTGGGAAGCGCGTTTTGGGAAGGGAGTAGTGAATGGAAGCCAGGTCATGGATAGCTATGTGCACATGGCAGATAGGGAGGTATGGAACGGGGGGGGTTTTCTTTTCTGTCGGTATGAGCTAATGGGAAAGCGTGAGATAGCTCTTTGAGCTGAGAGGGGAGCAACACTACATGGGCGGCGGCAAGGAAACCAGAGGGGGATCTTCAAGGTGGGCGACAGCCTTTGCAATGCGTGTGTTGACATGGTTATGTTAGGTGCGTTCTGTGGACCATGACAGTGGTTGCCCATCGTAACATGCTTCTCCCCTACCAAATATCGACGGTGGATTGAGTCTTTAAGAGCAGGCTTTAGGTTGTTGGGATGCGGATCCTGGCATAGACAGAGGGGACGTGGACAAAGGTGGTGCAACCTAGAGTTTCACCCTCTGGTTTTTTTTGCTTCCGCGTGAAAATTTCTCTACAAGGGAACAAGTACCATTTTTCAGGGGGGATAGCCTGGAACCATCATGCCTCATGAGTGGGGAGCCAGTATTCGCTGAAAAGATCACCACACCTCTACTTTGGGTTCTCACATGCAAGGTTACGATGGCTATGGTTGTGGCTCCCATTGTGTTGGCCAGTGCCATGAATCCAATGCTTGACCACCATGTGGAACATTCTCTCTGGTGCAGGGGTACAAGGGAGCCATGGATGGGAGGACCCGGATGCTGATTTTTTTTTGGTTCCTTGAAATAGCTAAGGACACCCATTCTTTATGATATATAAGGAAGCAGAATTAGTGGGCATGGGGTAAGAAGAGAAGGTATGGCGATATCAGGTGAAGCATGGCGGGTTGATAAAGGAGACTACCTGGGAGATGTCTCAGCCCTTTGTTTCCTACATCATCCATGGGAATCATCTATTCCTTATCTACTAGCAGATAATGCGAGACCCTGGCGTTTTACTGATATAACTAAATTGAAATATCCTGCCAAGTTTTATCAATAATCTCACTACATTTTCCTAACCTATAATAAATGGTGGCATCACTATCTTTAATCTGGCATGGCATAATTCGACCCACTCTATGTCAAGAACGAGGGCATTTAAGCATTTTCAAGCTGAGATTTGAACTTAGGCATCCTAAGTGAGATAATGATTGATCCCTCAGCCTCCATCAGGTATTCAAAATCCTCTGAAAGAGAGATTTTTATTATCAAATTGATATTTTCAATGCATATATAAAAAAAAATACTGGCCTTAGAATGGGGCAACTCGTCTTCAAGCACTGTGATGGTATAGCAAACATACAATGTCTCATTACATGTTGTATATCAGTGAACCAACATATGTCATAGTTGCTTGCTGAATCTATGACATAAATTTCAAACTTTTGTTATATTTTGAACACTAGGTCGATCTCTCTTGCCCTATTTGTTAGGTTTTGCCATAGAATGTACTAGAACATAATGATTAATCCCTGTAATGCATACCATGTAAATATGAGAGAGAAATGCCCAAAATCATGATAAAACATAACGGGGCCATATCATGGTTATTTACGGGGTAGTAAGTGTTTATCTATTGTTAATTTATTTTTCTGAGTAAATTTTGGATGATTCGCCAGATTAATATTAACATGGTTGAAGTCTTTTTTTTTGTATACGTGAGATCATGTAAACGTGTAATTTCATTGTTGTTGCATTAGTGTGTATTTAGCAATGTTATGTTATTTATATATATAGGAAATGAATAATTAGTGATTTATAAATTATAGAATGAAGTACTAGTTTGGGTGTGTTATGGTTAGAACTAAATTGTCATTATGATGTTTATTAGTAAGGGGGCTATGTATGAAATTAGTTTGCTATTGATGTGCCTTGACTTACCTTTCTATTCCTCCTATTGGTTTGGGACTATGAGTGTCCTTTAAGTGAATGTTGTTTTGGTATTGCACCGTGTGTGTAATGTGTATAGAGACCCTTGAGTTCTCTTGTTTCTCCTTGGAAGTGTTGGGCGTGGGTGACTCGTGTTTTATTTTTGTGGATAAGTGTTATGTCGCCCTTGAGATCCTAGTCGTGTGAGTCAGCCTTGTTATCTGTGATTCCTTGATCTCCTCTCTCCGTAGCTTGGGGGTTGCCTAGTGCGCAATGGACATCCATTGTGCTCGATGATGGCAATATGGTTGGGAGGATAGTAACATCTCCCATTGGTCCCGTTCTGGCATCCTACTGGAGAATCGATGAGATTATTGTGTTGTATCATTTCGATGTACTCTGACCTCAATGGTAAATTACCTTATGGTTGCTTGCCTCTATTGTTGTAAAGCAAAAATGATTATCGTATTCATTTTGGTTATCGTTATATTTCAGAGAAATAATTAATGTAGAATTATTTCCTTTATGTACTCAAAAAGAAAATTAAATATTGTTTAATTATTTCAATTGACGCGTAGGATAATAATGGATGTATATTGATGTACTCGGCAATTTAAATATTGATTATTTATTTGTTTTTTTTTTTTTAACAGGAAAGTAACTAATGTATGTTATCTCCTTGATGTACACGGAAGGTTAAATATTGTTATTATTTCAAATGATATATAGGAAAATAAGTAATGTATAATTATCTCTTTGAAGTATTCAGGAAAATTCATTATCGATTAATTAATCTATTGTCTTATATAGGAAACTTAAATAATGGATATTTATCTCTTTGAGGTATTTGGAAAAATGATTAACGTATTTACTTCTATCGTTGTTTCGAAAAAGTAATTAATGTAAAATATCCTCCTTGGATGTATGTAGGAAAGTAATTAATGTTTTTTTTTTGTTCTAATGATATATACAGGAAAAGTAATTAAGGTAAATTTACCTCTGTCGATGTAATCAGGATAAATAATTATTGTTCATTTTAATCTATGGATGTATAGGAAATAATATTAATGGGTAGTTATCTCTAACGTTGTAAGGACAATGACTACTGTTATTTATTCCATCGATCTGAAGGAAAATATTTAATATAAATGTACCTCTGTTGATGTAAAGGAGAAAATTTAATGTTCTTTTGTTTCATATTTTTTTTAAGTTGGACTTGTTAGACCGAACGTTGAAATCTTCCTTCCCTTGTTATGCAACCTTGGTGTGTAGTGTAATTTATTAACACAATTGTTGCCTTGAAACACTCACAACATCGTATTTGATGGGTAGGTCAGATTTCACCTCTTTACTTGTGAGCGACTTAATTCATCTTTTGTTAGGTGGGGAATTGAACCTACTCTCTCTCTTGTTGTTTGTTTGTTTATGCGTCTGGGATGTTTTATCCACGCCTTGTCTTCCTTCCCCGCCTTATGCGACGGGGTTTTAGGGGTAGGTAAAAAAAATTTGGTGGATCATGTCATGACCACATGGGTATGTGGGCATGACATGTGTGTTCTCGTGTCATGGCCACTCATAAAAAAAGTGGGCATGACAAGCAACACATAGAACAGACAGAAATGGAAAAACCTCAAAAAGAATTGATAGATGAAGAAAGAACAGAAAAGGTTACCAAAGAGGTTCCATCTTGGTTGGGTTCTCAGGTCAGAAAAGAGAGGGTAGAAGTGAAATTAATACCTATTGATATAAAGAGTCTACTAGGTGGTTCTACACCACAGAAGGAGAAGAGAAAGGCTAGAACTATGTCAGCTATCAAAAGAGGTCCTTCTAGATCTAGAATGCTAGAGGTAGTCATACCAAAAAAAGACAAGTTAAAAGGAGAAATAACTATGGAAGCCTATGAGATAATTAATTTGGATCTAGGCCAGAGGACCAAAGAACAGCATATAAATGAATGGGAAGATATGCATCAGGCCACTGCTGAAATATTGAAGAAAGATATAGATAAACATGAATACTTGAAAGGACACATTGTCCAATTGCAACAATTCATTAGAGGGATATTTGATCCCAATGCCACAATACTAGAGTTACCTACTAAAATAGTAGTATTATCAAAAGATGAAGTAAAAGAGATGGAAAATAAAAGGCTTGAAGCCAATATTTTTGAAGAATGGTTCAGAGAATTCATGCAGAAAGGAGAAGAAGTGACAAAGCAAGTAGTGACAGGCTGGGAAATGGCTGCGACAAAGAAGAATAAATGCAGTGTTCTTATACATAATTGTCAATTTAGAAGGGAAGAGTGTAAATCATAATTAAAGTAGCTTGAAGAAATTGAGGAGAGAGCAGAGGAATTGATAAATGAACGAGTCATTACTCCTCTTATGGTTAACCAATTTCCACAGGCCAGGTTAGAATTGAAATTTGAAGATGATATTCTCAAAAGATGTATCACAGGTACTCAAGACTTAGAGGAGATTAGTAATAAAATGATAAGGTTACATATGAAAATGATAGAGAAACTCATTGATCATGAATGCCTAGAAGTACCAGCGTATGAATTACAAAAGGCATTGAAGGAGTTTAAAGCTATTTTTGCACCATGCTTGGGGAACCCAGCAACTTATCTGAGTAAGGAAATGATTGATTCAATAATGGAAACAAGTGCTAAGATCAAAAAAATATAAGAAAAAAGTTGAAGGTTTGGTAAAAGAAGAAAAGAAGTTGAAGGAAGGAATCAAAAGGCATGAATACACATGAACGAGAAGTCCGGGAGGAGATCCTACTTTCATAGAAGGGGTAACAGGTAATTTTAAGGTATACCTAAGGGAATAGAAAAGTATCAAAAGGAAAATAATGCTAAGTAAGAATATAATTGGAGGGTATTATCAGCCAAAGTCAACAAATAAGAAGTCAGCAGGCATCTTTTATTTTGAAAAGATTCCAAAGGCATCCTTTGAGTCGAGCAAAGATACCATGGAGATATTTTGAAAACGGGTAGGAGTTGATTCATACCATTGATTTAAAAAGTTTGAATGATGACCATTGATGGGATTTTTGTAACTATAGCAGTAGGAAGCTTCAAAGTCTATATAAGAAGCTCTGCTACTTGTATTATTTACACAGGGATTTTAGAATTTTAGCTTGAGGTTGTAATTTGTCAAAGTTTATTGAAATAGAGAAGATATTTCTTTTAGTTTAGGAAAGGAGGTCACCTGTGTCTACATTAAGGAGTACATGGAATGTCTGGTCTCCTTGGTGTATTTGTCAAAATGTCTCTAAGTTTTTCTAGTAATTTTATCAATGAAACAGAAGTCATTCTTACATTATAAATTTTATGACTTTGTGCTTTGAATATAAGTAAACTCGGAATTATGCATCTACTATAGAGTGTTTTCTAATTCTGACTTGTATTCGAAGTATTATTCTTTGAAAGCTTGCAATCTCTTATGTATGTTCATGAAAATGTTTAGGACTTTACATTTGTAGATTTGAATGTGTTGAATTGTTCAATTTACTATATTCTTTAAAACGTGAGTATCAGAACATTTAGATCCTGTATGGAATGGTACTTTAATTTGAGTTTTTCTAACTTTTCTCCAACAATTGAAAATAATTAGCTTAAATGTAGAAATCTGAAGGAAGTTGTCATACATTTGAACAAAGAATGAGAAATTGCATTGATATTTGACAATTTTCATATAAATTTGAAAGACAATATTTGTTTTACTAAAATTCATGCAAAGATTTGAGATATAATAGTGAATTGATGCAAAAGAGTTAATACTTAGATGATATTTTGAAACAATTTGCATAATCTGAAGTCCAGTGAGTCTTTGATTACTTTAATTTGCGTAAGGCCCCTTGAATATTACAGTTTCACATCAACCTGTTGAATTGTCCACAAGGTCAAGACTTGACCATTCAGAAACTTGAGATTAAGAGTTCTTAGTTAATTCTTCATATCTTTCAAGATAACTAAGGTTCCTTTGTGAATTTTAACTTTTCTTATGAATGTGTAAAACATACATCAACAAGTCCTCTTTTTTCACTTTCACTATTCCACTCCAAATTTCCTAAATTAGCATTGTAACCACTCCGTGCCCTTTACCTGTTTCAGCCCCTTTGTTCTAAACTAAAATTTTGTTGTAACCTTCAAAATCTAAGACTCTGCAACCATCATGCTCATGTGTTTCTGTACTAATAATAATGTCCTTCCCCTTTGCAATGGACCCCAACCCCAATCCTCTTCTCCATGGGTAACCTATACCAATTGTAGATACTCATGTGGGGCCCCGAATCCCTATTTATTGTGTGGAAATTGCTCACTAATTTGAGCTTTCCCATTTTTCAGCTATGCCCACATTCTTACCTCTCTTGCTATTTTCACTTTCTCCCACTCCTTACTTCGCTCTTCCTATTGAGTAAATGTCATCTTCATCTAAAAAGATACAAGTGCCTCTAAACAACTGTCTATTTTTGAGGATCCCATTCTTGTCTTCCATGCTTCTCAGGACTATTCTAACATGCCTATTCTTCCTTCTTCTATTTTCTTTCCAATCTTGTTCACTCGTTGAATACAACCTATCCATTTCAGCTTGTCCTTAAAAAAGTCTCTTGCTAGAATGTCAATTCTCTCCTTCTCCCCAAAGTCTTTCAAACCTTTAATGATGAGGTTTACATCCTTTTCGTGTTTGTCTTTTTCTTCTCTCATTTGCCTCTTTATTTGTTTCTCTATGATTTCTTCATTTGATGATCCATTTACGACATGTGCCCAAGATTTGGCCTTTTCTAATTGGTCTTTTAACTAATTTTCTCAGATCTCCATGCTTGCGAAAGTTGATTGAATTTCTTCCAACTATGTTGAATCCTCTATTATCCTTGTCTTTGAATTCTTTTGGTTTGGTGTTTTCATTTGTTTTAATTCATGTTTTAAAGTGAATAGCTCCTATTATCCTCTTTCCAAACTATCTTGAAGGTTTAAAATTTGTTGGCTTTCCAAACTATCTTGAAGGTTTAAAATTTGTTCTTTGAGCCACTCATTTTCCTTCTCTAAGTTCCATCTGGCTTCTAGTACTTCCTTTAAATTAATCCCTTCATGTTGCTCATTTGCTTCAATAGATTCAATTCTCCTTTTTATGTTCATGAGCTCAGTTACATAGAGCTCTGAAGACCACAATAAAGGTGTGGATGTGGAGCTGTATTGGCCTTTATTGTTTTGAAACCTATCTGACCCTCCACCTCTCACACCTTTGTTTGTTATGAGAGTTTTGGATTTGTTTTGTTTTGTCTCAAATTCCTCTTGAGCCTGTAAGCAACAAAATCATGCACAGCCTCCATGAGGACCCCTATGATGAGTCATAATCCTTGTCATGTACATGTAAGCATGAAATAACATCCTCTCAGCAGCAATTCTCTTGGTGACATGTCTTTTCTTTCATCTTGTGTTGTTCCCCCTCTATCATTTTCTCTCTTTGTTGTCAACACTTTTTTACACTTTTTGACACTTGTCAATTTACATTTTCTATGCTTGCGACCCTGTTCCTAAGCCTTGTATGCACCTTGTAGGTGAGTTTTCACCTTTCCCCAGTGTTTTTCATCCATTCCCACCCCTAGAAGCCTTCTAGAGGTCCCCCCTAGCCATCTCCAACTTTTAGTTTTTAGTTTCACTCAACCAATCTAAATCTCCCCTTATTATTTCTAGATCTCCCCTAGGAGATCCTACTTATGCAAATAGAAATTTGGATTTTCACACATGACTGACCTATTTCTAGAGGCATATCCCCTTCTTTTCTCCTCCTCTTCCATCTCCCAACTAGCACCTTCACCCAGGTGCCCTCCTCTAAGGGTCGCCCATGGGTCACCCCCGGGTGACCCTAATTGGTGAAAGGAGCAACCCCTGTGTGACCCTGTCATGTTTTTAGCCATAGAAAAACTCAAGTTTCTAACTCAAAAAAGCTCCTTTTTTGCTTGTTTTTCTTCCTATTTGCATTGATTTTCATGCCAAATATAGAGTTAACTATTTCATTCACCCACACATGCATAATTAGCTCTATTTTATCTTTAATTAATAACTCATGCATTCCCATGCACTCCTTTTTCTTCACTTTTTCTTGAGTGATAAGCTTTTACTAGGTAGATCACTCCAATTTTAGCCCAGATCACTCTTGAATCTTCTAAGTTAACTCTCCAATTAAATTGAGTTAACTCTCCTTCTTCCTCACTCCTCATCCCTTCTCCTAACCTGTAAATACCCCCCTCCCTCAAGCACAAAGGGAGGCAATTTCATTTGTGCACACAATTCTTGCAAGTTATTTCTTTCCAATCAAGTATTCTCATGCTCATACAGGACATAGGAGCCTTTTGTTTTCATCTTCTTATAGGTTTCACACAAAGCTCATTTCACGTCCATATGTCATTCACATCAAGCCACAGTGCTCATCAAAGATCTCATTGAGCTCTCTTCAAAAAGCTTCTTTTACTTCCATTTTCATCTTGTTGCCAAGAGGATCACCTCGATGTTGCAAAAGGATTCGAGATTGCCACGCAAGGATATCTAAGGGTAGTGGAGGCTCACGCATCTTCATTTATTCTAGGTTTTTTCATGCTTTATTTCAATTTGTAGTAATTAGACAATCAAAATTGCTCTTGGGATTAGTAATCTCGTTGCTTTGTTGGGTGAAAATTTTGTCTTCAACTAACTGAAGGTAAAATGGTTATATCGACCACAGTGTAATGAGATAAATCTCTCCTCTCAACAAGGGGAGGTTCCCTCTAAACTATCACAAAATTATTTAAACTAAATACTAAATTAGGGGTGAGACCATATCATCCATTTCTCTTTTTTCAAAAATGATGTTTACAAAATGAAAGAGCACTTTCTCAATACAAATTTGAATAACCAAGAAACGCACAAGAGCACAAAGTCTATCATTGTTTCTTTTACTGATTTATAACTTAGAACCAAGTAGAATAAGGTGTAGCTCAAAGTCTTCACTGAATACTATGACAAAATATATGATCACAAAAGATAATAGTAGTTCAAAGTCTTTCCAATATCTTTTACTTCAAAACATAAAATCACAACTCCACAATCAACTTTAGAACATCTCCCAGATTATTCACACTCACACTACAATTTGATCAAACAGATAAGATAGTATTAGGAAAAGGACATAAGAACAATTTCCAATACGCCACAAGTTATTCCAACACAAAGATTGAATGGTCACTTGCTTTCTTATTCACTTGATAAAATTTGATTTACAATTTGAACACAAAGTCTCAAAATGCTCTTCAATTTGGCAGAGTTTTGCTTCAATAACTAAAAGATAAAATTACAATAGAGGCCCTCTTTATTTATAGGGAGAAGCCTGGAGCAAAAATAGGAAATTTACAACTACTTTGACTTATTCAAACAGAAGAGTCCTATTTGACTTAGAACTTCCTTTGTCCCACATGTAATTACATTTTAGAAAATTACATATGGATATATCCACAACAAAATTCAAATTACATATACAAGAAAAAAATAAACTAAGGCATTAGCTTCCTCCCTCATTCTTCTTTAGAAAATCCTGGTACATGGCCTGTATGGCTGCCATCTCGCATGCATCTGGTTTAGCTGTATTTTCTGAGATAGTGTGGGCCCGAAGAATTGCATCTTTTACTGCCTTTATTGCCTTTTCATGTTTGTCCAGATTGTCCTTCAAGTTCTCTAAAGTTGAATGGTGATCATAGAGATTATCCATGGAAAGTACTGAGGGCATCTCCTCTTCAAATTTCCTTTGAACCATCTTTTCGAAGGAACTTATCATCTCATCTACTAAGAAGAACTTATGGTCTTCACCTGTGAGGGTGCATGGAAGTTCTTCCAGCCTGTGTAGAAGCATGACATCGCTATCTTCACTGGCTTCTCGAGCTTGACATAGATCTTCAAGTAAACCTTTTATTATGTGGAGACGATGAACCAGAGTCTCCTTGGTTTTAAGATATGATTCCCTGTTTGCAATGACCCCAATGGTGATCAAATTCTTTATCTTAATCTTTTTCAACTCTATCCACTCCTCCAAGATCTCTTCTTGATCCTGTAGCTCTTGTGAGAGTAAGTCAACCAAGTTGTCAAGCTCAACTTTAGCTTTATCCATCTTCTCTTTTCTTTCTATAGTGATTTTTAGTAGAATTCACCCTTGAGCTAACAAACATTCCACAATATCTCCTACCACCCTTCCTCTGGCTTATTCTTTTTCAACCTTCTGGATTAGGGGATCTTCTACAGTCACTGCCATGGGTTCTACAATTTCAGATGACTTTACTATCTTTTGAAGAACCATAGCAAGTTGTTCTACTTTGGCCTTATACTGTTCTTTCTCTTTTTTGACTTCATCATATTTTTTGAGCAAGGTGCTAGCAGTAGTTTGAAAAACTACTTTAATGCCCTCATGAGTTAGCTTGCCTAACTCAACCCTTGAAATGACATAATCATTCATGTCAAAAATGTCAATAGTAGCATCTTCTGGTGGTTTAGCAATCTCTGCATATCTGATTCCTTTCTCATTGATAAGCCTAGAAACAGTCTTAGGCTTCTTCTTCAGAGTCTTTGATTTTACAGGTAACAGCTTTTCAGTATCAATCTCATCAGGAAAAATAGCTTGTTTCTTCCTCTTTGGAGTATATGCAGATAACCATGGGGGAAGCACAGAAGCACCAACAACTAGAGATGAGTCTACTACTTGTTTCGCCGGATCCATATTTACACCTATTATAGTCACAATAGGACTGGTGTTGGTAAAAACCACACCTGTATCAACAACCTTTTCAGAAGCATCCAGAAGATTTTCTAAGACAGATTGTTCACCAATGTCAAAAGATGGAGAAGATAAACTTAGGATAGAACCGGAAGAATAAAAAATGGTCCCAAAACTGGTTTTTATAGAAGTAGGGGTATTATCAGAAGAAACAACAAAGATAGGTGAAAGAGGAACACTTGAAATTACTACGAAACTACCAGAAACTGGAGCATGAGGAAGAGGTGTAGAAACTTGTGTTCTAGTGGGAAGATCTTTCTCAAGGGATTGAGGTGGGTCACCAAGTTGTTCCTTTTCTGTTCCTCCTCCTTGCCTTGTTCAGTTTCATCTTCTTCATCAGATTTATCAAATACTTTTGTTTGTTGGGCATCCTTAGACTTTTGAATATTTTGTTCTTCAGCCTCAACATCTTCAATCTCCATTTGATCAACATTAGTATCTTCAACACCTGATTCAATGACATTGGAAGTTTCTACAACTTCTTTCTTCTTCCCTCCCTTGGATACAAACTTAATTTTTGGTTTTCGTATTTTAGAGGAAGAAGGGGTGTCACTCTTATTTTTGGTTTTGTTCTCTACCTTCTTGCCCCTCTGTTCCTATGCTTCAGTCTCTAACCCTGTGAGAAACTCTTTCAATTTAATCCCTTTGCTTTCCAACCACACATTTGTGTTGGCCAGGATCAGTTGGAATCTTTTCCTTATGGATGTTTCTTCTTTAACTGACCATTTCACCTCTGGAAGAGGTGAGACTTCAACATTCTCAGTGTTATATTTGGGATCTAGAACATCCCCATCATCCTCCATTCCGTCTGGAATATCAGCGAGGCCCAGCTCTTCAATCTGACTCAGGTGAAGTCTGCAGTAGTCTAGCTTCCTGATCTCATTTTGTGTCCTGAGATCAACCCAGATATCTTCCACCATAGGTACATGGAATGTTGACTTCCTTTTGATGTTATATTGCACTCTTCTGAAGTCAAAATGGTCTCTTTTCTTAAAAGTTTTCATAGTGACCATCTGTAGTTCAGAATCCACTATTTTTGCCTTGTTAGCTGATTGAATTGAATACCTTCCAATTTCAATGGGAAACTTTATCCCTGACTTCTTCAGCTCCATTTTTTTATTATGCACTACAATCAGTTGTCTGTATAACTCCATGAGAACAATACGGTCACTGGGATACCATGGAAGAATATAAGGGTAACCAGGATAATACCCTACCCTGAGATACGTGAAAGTGGGGAATTGTAAGAACAAGCAATCAAAAGAATCCATGACCTCCCAAGCTTCATCTGAGACCCTTTTCTGAACAAGTTCATTGTCCCATAAGCACATGAATACTGAAAAGAAGGCATCATTGACCCTTCAGAAATGATGGATTGATCCCTTCAGAGTAATTTGAGGGTAATACTCATATACAGGAACTAGTCTCCTGTCACTAACCTGAGTCAAACCAGGAAAGCTCCTCATGCTAGCAGCAGCATATACAAGATATGAGGTCATATAGAATTTGAAAGTTGTGTTGACCATCACCAGTTGTTCATGCAATGCATTACTTATCTGCTCTCCCTAGAATATTCTCTGTGTACCTCGAAGGATCACCTTGATGTAAGTGTACATCCATTCTTGAAACTTGGAGGAAGAGGGGACTCCTCTATTGCGACTCAAAAGAGTGATCAAATCACAAACTTCTACAAAGTCACTCCTAGGAAGATCCTTTGGCCATCTAGTCAAATTACTTCTAGGGATTTTCAACCGTTTGTTGTTTATGTACCTTCTTGCAGCTTCCACATTTGTGTCATAATCCTTTTGCCCCTGAGCAAAGTCAATCTGTCCAATGTTTACAATAGGTGGACACATGAATATTTTGTCAAGGAATTATGCATCCAACCTCATGATCACATTCCCTTGGGAATCTGTCACAACCCTAGTGTCCCTATTGTAATGGCTAGCCACCTGAAGAACGAACTCAGGATTATATGCAGAAACTGGAAATGAGGCAACCAAGTGAATATTATTGTCGATGATCTTTTGCATATGTCTGGAAGGATTTGTCTGTTTTGTTCTGTCCACAAATTTTGCCATGTCTACATGTCTAATTTTTGTATCTCTGATTTCATCAATTATTGACTGCATCGAAGTCACCGGGAAGACACCTTGGTAATTGTACTTCATGATTTTAGCTTTAGATGGAGACGGCTCCGACATTAGCTCTAGAGAGAACTCTGGGAGAAATATCTACCACGAACACTTGTTGAGAACTGCAAAAGGCCATGATCTCGTAGTTAGGGGAAAATGGATAAACTAGGATAACCGTGATTTGATGATCATGGACAGGAAAGCATGTGTTGAAGGGCTTGAGTGCATGCAAATCGAGGTAAAGGGTGAAAGCGAGTTAACAGGTCTTAAACAGTGAATTTTCGTAGTGTTAGGAAAAATTTAGGAAAACATGCACAAGCGGTCAAAATGACCGCTCTTGCATGTGGGATTATTTCACATATGTAAAGTCGGATGTTTTGACTACTTTCACATGTGTTTGGGAAGAATTTATCATTCTTGTGCAAAGTCAGTGAAAAATACCGACATTGCATGTGTTTTGTGGAAAAATAGAAGTTTTACATGTAGGGGCGGTCAAAATGACCACCCTTACATCAGGATAAATTTGCAACTCTAGAGGCATGTGCAAGGTTAGCTAAATGGACCACCGGTGCATGTATGTTTTAGTTGATTCGATGCATAGTCAGTGGTTTTAACCGTTACTGCATCAGTTTTCTTTACAATCTCCAAAATGTGTAAAGGCGGTATATTTCACCACTTTTACATGTTGGAAAGTAAGCAAGGGTTATGTAAGGGAGACAGTTTTAACTGCCCTTACATATGTTTTCAAAACACAGACAAGGTTTTCATGAAGCAAATAAAATGAGGCACGACGAATGTGCAGCTATTCAAGCAAGAGAACGGCGAAAACCATGCATAGAACATAGGGTTTCAAACCATACTGACACATGCTTATAGACTTGAAGCAAAACAAACATCTACCTAAAATTTCAAAATGAAAAATATTTAAATGAAACCCTATTAGAAATAGCAAGAAAACGAAATGAAGACTTACCCTGAAAGGCCGATGTGAAACCCTAATTTATGCACGAATCACGAAACATAGTCAAATCTGCCAATCGTGACAATCAAATGATCTCCAAGAGGATTAACAGTTGAATGAGAGGTTTGATAATAAGAAATAAACAAACAAGATGAAATAAAATGGTTTAAAAAGGCTTAAATCGAATGCATTAATATCAACACAAGTGGCATTAATGTCACTGATTCGCAAAGATATGTTTGGTCAGCGAAAATGACCAACTTTGCATATGTTAAGAGTTCAAGGGACATGCATGAGCGGAGGTTCAGACTGCCATTGCATGTCAAACCAAAAACTTAGTAAGATATGCGAAAACAGTGCAAAGAGCTGACTCTGCACATAAAAGAACCAAAATACATGTAAGAGCAGTTGTTTGGACTGACATTGCATGTAATAACAAAAAGTTTCTAACACCCCAAAATGTTCAATAATTGATATTTTGGCGAGTTTACGACCACAACAAGCTTCACGATTTTTGAGAAATCATGGCAAGAGAATGTCGCAAACTCTTCTAGGATGTCAGATGACTTTGCTCGAGATCAAGAGTACTTGTCTCATTTTGCAAAATTAGAGTGTAGGCTATGAAATGGACAAGTTTCATAGGGGTTGTCTACAAAAATGAGCGTAGCTAATTTCAAGAACAACAGCTGGCTCTAACTGGGGAACTTCCATCAATCAAACTTTGAAACAATCGAAGGGAGGAGAATCCAGTCTCTAAGTGCCTTCATCCATGCCATTGGGCCATAGAGTCAAGCTACAGAAAAGGAAAAAGACACAAAAATAAAAACACAAAACTATACAATTGTACAAATGAACTTATCTGATACTTCAAGGATTGAAGTGTTTCAGATGTTGTCCACTGTGAGGCAGCAAGAATGGTGTTCCATCCAGATACTCTAGCAAGAAGCTATTTTCACCACATAGCTGATGAATGGTGAACGGGCCTCTCCATAAGGAATCAAACTTCCCATGCATTCCTTTTGTTTCTCTCCTCTTGTCCCATAACAAGACTTGATCTCCAATTTGAAACTCACAAGTCCTTGCTTTCTTGTCAAAGAGTTTCTTTACCTGACTTTGATGTTCAGTGATACGATCCACTACCATAGCTCGTTGCTCCTCAAGTTCAATTAGGTACATGATCCTTTTGTCAATAGAACTCTCAAAAGTTCTATCTTCAACTGCCTTTGCCAACTTTAGTGCTAGAAACTCCAAGTTAATAGGTATCTCTGCATTTAGTCCATACAAAAGCTGAAAAGGTGACATACCTATCACCCTTTTAGGGGTAATCCTGTTTGCCCATAAAGCATCAAACAATGCTTTATGCCAAGTTCTTTGATTATCTGCCACCAATTTCCTGACAATAGTAACCAAATTTTTGTTACTTGATTCCGCCTGACCATTTCCTTGCGGATAATAGTCTGAAGAGTGGGAAAGAATGATCCCATGCTCGTAGCAAAAGCCAATAATCTTGTGGGAAGAGAAACAAGTAGCATTGTCTGCTACAATCTTGTTTGGGACTCCAAACCGAGAAATAATGTTTTCCTTGAGGAAATTACATACCACTTCAGAAGTAGCATGCTTGATTGGGATGGCTTCCACCCACTTGGTAAAATAATCTGTCGCGGTGAGAACATAGTTGTGTCCCGCACTTGATGGTGGGTTCACAGCACCAATGAAGTTGATGCCCCATTGCTGAAAAGGTTCTTCAATCACCACTGGCTTAAGAGGTAATGCGGCCAACTTGGGTTTCCCAACAAACTGTTGACACAACTCACACCTATGTACCCAATTGTATGCATCCTGAAACAGTGTGGGCCAATAGTATCTGGCCCGTAGAATCTTATGAGCCATCACAGGTGTAGAAAAATGTCCCCCATAGGCCAAGTTGTGGAAAGACTCTAAAAGTCTAATTTGTTGCGCTTTATCCACTCAACGGAGAAATACTCCATGAAGGCTTCTTTTGTACAAACCATTGTCCCATAAGACATAGTTAGCCACCTTCAATTTAACAGTTCTTTTCTCCTTATAAGACAGATGCGAAGGACACTCACCATAGGTAAGAAAATGAGTGATATTTGAATACCACTCATCTGTAGTAGTGACAAAAAGAACAGTTGGCATATCCTCAACTTCTTCTTCTTCATCCCCTATCTCTTTTGGTATATTATCAGCGATCAACTGACACAAACCTCTACCATGCACAAGCTTGGTAGGTTTTATATCAAGATCAAACTCTTGGATCTTAGCAATCCAATTGCCTCTTTTGGTTCCAAACTCCTGTTGAGTCAAAATCAACTTTACTATTGTATTAGGCACCAAAACAACAGTATGTGAATTCAGAATATAGAACCAGAAATGCTTTACCGCCTTGACCATGGCATAAGCATGTTTCTCCATATTCAAATATTTAAATTCATGAGCTTTGAGAGCACAACTCATAAAAAAATAGGAGATTCCACACCTTCTTCATTCTACTGAACAAGAATGGCTGAAAGTGTATGTTCAGAAACGTAGTTGTAAACTATGAAATCTTTGGTATAGTTAGGACAAACAAGGATTGGAGCATGAGCAATAGCCATTTTGATATCCTCAAATGCCACTTTGCCTTCCGTACTCCAACGGAAGGTAGCCTTACCCTTCATCATGTTGACGATGTGTCTGCGAATTCTAGAATGAACCTCCGCAGAAAATTCACCTTTCCGAAGAAAGAATGAAATGCAGTTTTACTAGCAGGAAAAGTAAGACTTTGAATGGATTTGACTCTTTCTAAGTCAATTTTAGTGCCTTATCGGGATACAATGTGACCGAGAAGTTTACCTTCTGTAACCCCAAAAATTGACTTCTTAGGGTTGAGAGAGATACCATTCTGCCGACATCTTTCTAGCACTTATCGTAAATGATACACATGATCATGATGTTGTTTGGAGAAAATAGTTAAGTCATCAAGATACACCACAATGAACTTCCCCATCTCATCTCTGAAGGCAAGGTCCATCCCTCTCTGGAATGTGGCACCAGCATTGATCAGACCAAAAGGCATCCTGCGATATGCAAACGTACCCCAAGGTGTTGTGAAAGCAGTCTTGTACTGATCTGCTTCGCTGACTTCTACTTGATTATATCCTGAATAACTATCTAACATAGACAGTATTTCTAAACCAGTTACTATTTGAAACACTTCGTCCATGATGGGTAGGGGATAGTTATCCTTTAGAGAAGACTGGTTGAGATTCCTAAAATCAACACATATATGGATTTCTCCGTTCTTCTTCCTTATAGGAACTATATTCGCGATCTAGGTGGAGTGATGAATTGGAAAGATTATCCTTCCATTCAACATTTTATGAATCTCAGAAAGGATAGTACCTGATATTTTGGGATTGTATTGCCTTTGTTTCTGCTTGTGAGGCAATGACCCAACTTTGAGAGGAATTTCATACTGAATCTCCTTAGGCCTGAAGGACTTCAGATCATCATAAGAATATGCCAAAACATCAATGTAGTGAGGAAGGAGTGTAATGAATTTGAACTTCTCATTGGCAGTGCAACACTTCCCAATGTTGACCATTTTGGGATCTGCCTCATAACTAAAATTTACTTGCTCAAATTCCATAGAAGAACTTGAATCAAGTTGTTGCTATTGTTTAATGTATCTGTCATGCTTATCAAATAGCTTTTCCAAGGAAACCAAACCTTTTGGAATCTTATTCCCTTTCAATTGAAGAAACTCTTCACTAGTTTGTGAATCTATTTCAAAAATGTATTCCTGTGGTGGAGATTCACTACCTTCAAAATAGAGCTCATCAAAGCTATCCGTCTTTTCTAAGAAAGCTAGATTTGGTTATCACCATTGAACACCTGCCAATGGTCAGCATTATCAAGTACACTTGATCGGAAGACTAGTTCAATCATGTACTTGTTTCCTTTGAAGTCTTTATGAGGAACCATGAGAGTGCCAGAGATAGCTAATGAATCTGCATGATCATTAAACTCTCGAGGCACTGCAGAAATATTGAAAGCATCAAAACCTTTAATGCAATCCTATACGCGATTGTGATAATGTCTCAATCTTTCATTTTTGGTCTGATATAAATTTCTCACTTGACAAACCACTAATTTAGCATCTCCTTGAGCATGAAGATTTTTAACACCTTTGGCATGAGCAGCTTCCAATCTGAGCAACAATGACTCATATTCAGCGGTGTTGGTGGTATTGTCGAATTACAACTTGTATGAGAAAGGGAAGATATCACCTTGTGGAGATATCAAAACAACTCCAACTCTAGTACCGGTAGAGGAACAACTGCCATCAAATTCTAAAACCTAGACCTCATTAGAATTTGATTTTTTGGAATTTCTTTGACCAGAAGATTCCTCTTCATCAGTGAGGGAAGAATCTGGCATCACTATACCTTCATTTGCACTTTCATCTGAATGCTCTCCTGATTCTCCATTTGAATTGTCTGAGCTATCACCTGATGAGCATTCATCTGATGAACTAAGAATATCTTCAGTAGACAGGAAATAATTACCCATTCCCGAGGACTCAAACAAAATTTGGGCTTTGGGATTTGCCGTTTGGGTAAAAATGTATTTTGCCTCTTTCTCAGGAAGCAATTTTTGCATGATGCCTTTAACATGTATCCTTGCTTCAGATAGATCCATGTTCAATTCCCCACCCACATCTTTGTAAAAATTACGCCCGAGCAGAATGCCATAAGAAGCTGGAACATCAGCTACTAGGACAGTCATCTTAATCCTTTTATCCGGAAAGGCTGCAAATGCAAATTGGGCATCTTTGATTTGACCCAACAATGGTACTTGCTTATTGTCCATGGAGAAACATCTCCCAAAGGTCTTAGTTAAGGTGAGGCCAAGGGTGTCTGCTACTTTGGCAAGCATAACATTATTAGAGGCCCCAGAATCTATTATGCAATTGCTCAACTTATGACCATTTACCAATAGAGAAACATAGAAAGGTTATATTTTTCCAAAGGCAACAAGGGGGGTAGTGACAAGATTATTTTGAGTGGATTTGTTCTTTGAGGAATCATGGGCAACTTTTGGAAAATCTTGTCCTGAAGGGACAATGTTGTTTTTGACGTATTTAGCTAACCTATCAAACTATTCAGGATTAGCTTGTAAATACTCAACCTCAGACATTTGGATTTTGGTCTTCCTAGCATGATCTATTATATCAAATAACTGAAATGAACTAGAGACAGAGGAAGGAAATCCATCATTCTAAGTTTTATTAGGGGTAGTAGTAGTCTGAGGGACAGAAGTAGAAGATACAAGGTTGTTAGATGTACTTACTTTCTTATTTCGCACTGGGTCCTTTGGTTGAAAAGGCAACGGAGTTCCCCATTGAGCAATTGAGATCACTGGTTGAGGTTCTTCTCTTTCTTTTCCTTTATCATCTTGTTGAGTTGACTAATTTTGGGACCTAGTAAAAATAGCATATGCTCCATCATATACTTCTCCTTCTCTTTTCGTTTCATCTTGGTAATTCAGAAAACCAATGGTAGAGTCGCCAGCTAATTCTTCTTCTCCTTCTACAAAATATTAGCATCATTCTCCTGGTCCAACTCAGGTTGGAAAGAATGATCATGTTCTGCTTCATAATAGCCAACTGTTGAGTTGACTGGCGTTGCTTCAATGGCAAGCTTCCCCTGTGTGAGTGGAAGATGATTGTGTTTCCCTTGATTTTTAGCAGCATTGCCTTGATATGAATTGTTGGGAAATGTCCTCCTTGGTATATCCCGATAAGGAGGGGCAAACATACCTTGGGACATTTGCCTTTTCAAAGCTAGCAATTCATTTGCTAACTTTTGCACCATATGATCTGTGGTGCTTGTGGAAGAATTATCAGCAGAAGAGGGACCTCTATTTCTGTTAGAATCTCTTCTTATCTTACCCGCAAGGATAAGATCATCTTCAACTTCAGTAGCCAAAATTTGTGTTGTAGGAAGATCTATAGGACCAGCCTGTCTTAGCAGAAAACTCACTTCGAGAAGTTGAGTATTGATAAAGAAACACTTAAGATTTTCTGCTGCTAGCTGAGCAGTGGTAGGAATCCTATTTCTCAATTAATTGAACTTAGCGATGAAATCTCGCATGGGTTCATACGGCTCTTTCTTCATCTGTGTTAGCTGTGCTAACAAGGCATGTGCATCTTCTGTAGGTTTCAACCTAGCCTCAAACTTGGTCTTGAGAGTATTCCAATTGGTTATAGTCTGAGCTTGAAGATGGTAAAACCAATCTGCAACAGCACCTTGCAGTGTTTCCACAAAACGTATTACTGCAACATCTTCATGCTCAACACCTATTACACCACAAGCTATGCAGAAAGCTACAATGTGTTCATCCGGGTGAACTTTCCCATCACCATAGAACTTAGGAAAATTCTTCCTTGAACTACGAGGTAGTTCATGCAATGGTGGAGTTAAATTCAAAGAACCAAAAGTGTTACCCCAAGGCCCTTGAGCTACCATGGTGCGCTAATTTAAAGGGTGGGATAACAAACCTTTGTGGAATATGGACAAAAAAAACTCTGCTAGGACTAGAACTAGAAGCTTCACCTAGTATTGGAGACCTGGCGTTGGTAGGAGGAAAACTCCTGGTTCGCTGAAGGCACAATCGTGGAGGCAAAAGACCAAAATTATTTTGCTGCATCAACTCAAATACAGGATCAATGATGCATTGAGCTCTCTTCCTTCTTGTATAACGTGAATCTACAAGAATGTAGTGTACTCAATAAAATTTTGAAAAAAAAACTTAAAACAAATGGAAAAGAACTGAAATGCTTCAACTCAGAGCGTGAGGCTTCAAGTTGTGCATTCCTTCCCCAATAGAGTCGCCAAAAACTGTTGGGTGAATATTTTGTCTTCAACTAACTGAAGGCAAAATGGTTATATTGACCACAAAGATTGAATGGTCACTTGCTTTCTTATTCACTTGATAAAATTTGATTGACAATTTGAACACAAAGTCTCAAAATGCTCTTCAATTTGGCAGAGTTTCACTTCAATAACTAAAAGATAAAATTTACAATAGAGGCCCTCTTTATTTATAGGGAGGAGCCTAGAGAAAAAATAGGAAATTTACAACTACTTTGACTTATTCAAACAGAAGAGTCCTATTTGACTTAGAACTTCCTTTCTCCCACATGTAATTACATTTTAGAAAATTACATATGGATATATCCACAACAAAATTCAAATTACATATATAAGAAAAAAATAAACTAAGTCATTAGCTTCCTCCCTCATTCTTCTTTAGAAAATCCTGGTACATGGCCTGTATGGCTGCCATCTCGCATGCATCTATTTTAGCTGTATTTTCTGAGATAGTGTGGGCTTGAAGAATTGCATCTTTTACTGCCTTTATTGCCTTTTCATGTTTGTCCAGATTGTCCTTCAAGTTCTCTAAAGTTGAATGGTGATCATAGAGATTATCTATGGAAAGTACTGAGGGCATCTCCTCTTCGAATTTCCTTTGAACCATCTTTTCAAACGAACATATCATCTCATCTACTGAGAGGAACTTATGGTCTTCACCTGTGAGGGTGCATGGAAGTTCTTCTAGTCTATGTAGAAGCATGACATCGCTATCTTCACTAGCTTCTCAAGCTTGACATAGATCTTCAAGTAAACCTTTTATTATGCGGATACGATGAACCAAAGTCTCCTTGGTTTTAAGATATGATTCCCTGTTTGCAATGACCCCGATGGTGATCAGATTCTTTATCTTAATCTTTTTCATCTCTATCCACTCCTCTAAGCTCTCTTCTTGATCCTGCAGCTCTTGTGAGAGTAAGTCAACCAGGTTGTCAAGCTCAACTTTAGCTTTATCCATCTTCTTTTTTCCTTCTACAGTGGTTTTTCGTAGAATTTGCCCTTGAGCTAAACAACGTTCCACAATATCTTCTACCACCCTTCCTCTGGCTTGTGCTTTTTCAACCTTCTGGATTAGGGGATCTTCTACAGTCACTGCCATGGGTTCTACAATTTCAGATGACTTTACTATCTTTTGAAGAACCACAGCAAGTTGTTCTGCTTGGGCTTTATACTGTTCTTTCTCTTTTTTGACTTCATATTTTTTGAGCAAGGTGCTCGTAGTAGTTTAAAAATTTGCTTTTATGCCCTCATGAGTTAGCTTGCCTAACTCAACCCTTGAAATGACATAATCATTCATGTCAAAAATGTCAACAGTAGCATCTTCTGGTGGTTTAGCAATCTCTACGTATCTGATTCCTTTCTCATTGATAAGCCTAGAAACAATCTTACGCTTCTTCTTCAGATTCTTTGATTTTACAGGTAACATCTTTTCAATATCAATCTCATCAGGTGGAATAGCTTGTTTCTTCCTCTTTGGAGTATATGCAGACAACCATGGGGGAAGCACAAAAGCACCAACAACCGGAGATGAGTCTACTACTTGTTTCATTGGATCCATATTTACACCTGTTATAGTCACAATAGAACTGGTGTTGGTAAAAACCACACCTATATCAACAACCTTTTCTGAAGCATCCAGAAGATTTTCTAAGACAGATTGTTCACCAATGTCAAAAGATGGAGAATATAATCTTGGGATAGAACTGGAAGAATCAAAAACGGTCCCAAAATAGGTTTTTACAGAAGTAGGGGTATTATCAAAAGAAACAACAAAGATAGCTGAAAGAGGAACACTTGAAATTACTGGGAAACTACTAGAAACTAGAGCATGAGGAAGAGGTGTAGAAACTTGTGTTCCAGTGGGAAGATCTTTCTCAGGGGATTGAGGTGGATCACCAAGTTGTTCCTTTTTTGCATCCTCCTCCTTGCCTTGTTTAGTTTCATCTTCTTCATCAGATTTATCAGATACTTTTGTTTGTTGGGCATCCTTAGACTTCTGAATATTTTGTTCTTCAGCCTCAACATCTTTAATCTCCATTTGATCAACATTAGTATCTTCAACACCTTATTCAATGACATTGGAAGTTTTTGCAACTTCCTTCTTCTTCCCTCCCTTGGATACAAACTTAATTTTTGGTTTTCGTATTTTAGAGAAAGAAGGGGTGTCACTCTTATTTTTGGTTTTGTTCTCTACCTTCTTGCCCCTCTATTCCTGTGATTCAGTCTCTGACCCTGTGAGAAACTCTTTCAATTTAATCCCTTTGCTTTCCAACCACACATTTGTGTTGGCCAGGATTGGTTGGAATCTTTTCCTTATGGATGTTTCTTCTTTAACTGACCATTTCACCTCTGGAAGAGGTGAGACTTCAACATACTCAATGTTATATTTGGGATCTAGAACATCCCCATCATCCTCTATTCCATCTGGCATATCAGCGAGGCCCAGCTCTTCAATCTGACTCAGGTGAAGTCTGCAGTAGTCTAGCTTCCTGATCTCATTTTGTGTCCTGAGATCAGCCCAGATATCTTCCACCATAGGTACATGGAATGTTGACTTCCTTTTGATGGTATATTGCACTCTTTTGAAGTCAAAATGGTCTCTTTTCTTAAAAGTTTTCATAGTGACCATCTGTAATTCAGAATCCACTATTTTTGCCTTGTTAGCTGATTGAATTAAATACCTTCCAATTTCAATGGGAAACTTTATCCTTGACTTCTTCAGCTCAATTTTTTTATTATGCACTACAATCAGTTGTCTGTATAACTCCATGAGAACAATACGGTCACTAGGATACCATGGAAGAATATAAGGGTAACCAGGATAATACCCTACCCTGAGATACGTGAAAGTGGGGAATTGTAAGAACAAGCAACCAAAAGAATTCACGGCCTCCCAAGCTTCATTTGAGACCCTTTTCTGAACAAGTTCATTGTCCCATAAGCACATGAATACTGAAAAGAAGGCATCATTGACCCTTCAGAAATGATGGTTTGATCCCTTCAGAGTAATTTGAGGGTAATATTCATATACAGGAACTAGTCTCCTGTCACTAACCTGAGTCAAACCAGGAAAGCTCCTCATGCTAGCAGCAGCATATACAAGATACGACGTCATATAGAATTTGAAAGTTGTGTTGACCTTCACCAGTTGTTCATGTAATGCATTACTGATCTGCTCTCCCTAGAATATTCTCTGTGTACCTCGAAGGATCACCTTGATGTAAGTGTACATCCATTCTTGAAACTTGGAGGAAGAGGGGACTCCTCTATTGCGACTCAAAAGAGTGATCAAATCGCAAACTTCTTCTACAAAGTCACTCCTAGGAAGATCCTTTGGCCATCTGGTAAAATTACTTCTAGGGATTTTCAACCGTTTGTTGTTTATGTACCTTCTTGCAACTTCCACATCTGTCTCATAATCCTTTTGCCCCTGAGCAAAGTCAATCTGTCCAATGTTTACAATAGGTGGACACATGAATATTTTGTCAAGGAATTCTGCATCCAACCTCATGATCACATTCCCTTGGGAATCTGTCACAACCCTAGTGTCCCTATTGTAATGGCTAGCCACCTGAAGAACAAACTCAAGATTATGTGCAGAAACTAGAAATGAGGCAACCAAGTGAATATTGTTGTCGATGATCTTTTGTATATGTCTGGAAGGATTTGTCTGTTTTGTTTTGTCCACAAATTCTGCCATGTCTACATGTCCAATTTATGTATCTCTAATTTCATCAATATTTGACTGCACCAAAGTCACCGGGAAGACACCTTGGTAATTATACTTCATGATTTTGGCTTTGGATGGAGATGGCTCCGACATTAGCTCTAGAGAGAACTCTGGGAGAAATATCTACCACGAACACTTGTTGAGAACTACAAAAGGCCATGATCTCGTAGTTAGGGGAAAAATGGATAAACTAGGCTAACCACAATTTGATGATCATGGACAGGAAAGCATGCGTTGAAGGGCTTGAGTGCATGCAAATCGAGGTAAAGCACGAAAGTGGGTTAACAGGTCTTTAACGGGGAATTTTCCTAATGTTAGGAAAAATTCAGGAAAACATGCACGAGCGGTCAAAATGACCGCTCTTGCATGTGGGATTATTTCACATATGTAAAGTTAGATGTTTTGACCGCTTTCACATGTGTTTGGAAAGAATTTATCATTCTTGTGTAAAGTCGGTGAAAAATACCGACATTGCATGTGTTTTCTGGAAAAATAGAAGTTTTACATTTAGGGGAGGTTAAAATGACCGCCCTTACATTAGGGTAAATTTGCAACTCTAGAGGCATGTGCAAGGTCCGCTAAATGGACCGCCAGTGCATGTATGCTGAGTTGATTCGATGCATAGTCAGTGGTTTTAACCGCTACTGCATCAGTTTTCTTTACAATCTTCGGAATGTGTAAAGGTGGTATATTTCACCACTTTTACATGTTGGAAAGTAAGCAAGGGTTATGTAAGGGTGGTGATTTTAACCGCCCTTACTTATGTTTTCAAAACACAGACAAGGTTTTCATGAAGCGAATGAAATGAGGCACAATGAATGTGCAACTATTCAGGCAAGAGAACGGCAAAAACTGTGCATAGAACATAGGGTTTCAAACCATACTAACGCATACTTATAGACTTGAAGCAAAACAAACATCTACCTAAAATTTCAAAATGGAAAACATTTAAATGAAACCCTATTAGAAATAACAAGAAAATGAAATGAAGACTTACCCTAAAAGGCCGATGTGAAACCCTAATTTATACACGAATCACGAAACACAGTCAAATTTGCCAATCGTGACAATCAAATGATCTCCAAGAGGATTAACAGTTGAATGAGAGGTTTGATAATAAGAAATAAACAAACAAGATGAAATAAAATAGTTTAAAAAGGCTTAAATCGAATGCATTAATGTCAACACGAGTGGCATTAATGTCACTGATTCGGAAAGATATGTTTGGTCGGCGAAAATGACCAACTTTGCATATGTTAAGAGTTCAAGGGACATGCATGAGTGGAGGTTCAGACTGCCATTGCATGTCAAAACAAAAACTTAGTAAGATATGCGAAAGCGGCGAAAAGAGCCGACTCTACACATAAAAGAACCAAAATACATGTAAGAGCAGTTGTTTGGACCGCCATTGCATGTAATAACAAAAACTTTTCTAACACTCCAAAATGTTCAATAATTGATATTTTGGCGAGTTTACGACCACAACAAGCTTCGCAATTTTCTAGAAATCGTGGCGAGGGAATGTTGCAAACTCTTCTAGGATGTCAGATGACTTCACTCAAGATCAAGAGTACTTGTCTCGTTTTGCGAACTTAGAGTGTAGTCTACGAAATGGACAAGTTTCATAGGGGTTGTCTACAAAAATGAGCATAGTTGATTTCGAGAACAACATGCTTTTTCCTTGATAGAATAGATAGATCTTGCGTTCTTAGAGTAATTTACTTTTCAATTTCATAGATTAATTTAATTAAAAGTCATTTCCCTTTTCTTCGATTAATTTGTTCCAAATAATCAGAAAACCCCAAAAACATAGTTCAATTGCATTAGGTAAATTCATTATAGCTTACAGCCATTCTCTAATTCCTAGAATGGAAAAAAGCACTTTTAATTCCACAAATAAAGTACAAAAAGAAGTTTTTCATTCATTTAGTCTTGCATTTATAAAAACCCAAAAAAGAACAAAAACATTAGAAATTTAGAAGGTTCGCAAACCCTTGATTATAGCACAAGGTCAACTACAATCAAACATTGGTCAAAACCCTTGATTTCATCACAAGGTCAAACAAAGTTAATGCAAAGTCAAACCTTAGGTCAAACAAACCTAAGTCAAACCCTAAGTCAAGTCAAGGCTAGCTCACAAATGCCCATCTCTTGTCTCGGCTCACGAATGTATCCACTTGTCCTACAACAACAAGAAGAACTTAGACAACTCCTGATTCAATAAGAATTCATACAACAATACAAATGACAACAAGCAATTAATGAGAACAATAATTGTCCCACGCAATGGTGGAATATTAGAATCCAAATAGGATAATAGTGACTAGTGACCCTTCGGGTCATATAGTTATCTTTACAACCATGATCATAGAATGACACATCTACACAAGTGCACAACAACACAGGCCCCAAGACTGGCTGACCCATCTCTGTAAAGTCCAACTCTCCAACGAGCCAGACCAACCCCGTGTCTCACCTCCTCTCAACTGGCTACTTCCATGAGAGCAAGAGTGACATGGTGGTTCACCCTATGGCAAGGAGGGAAGGGTTTGTATGCACACCAAAATCTAACTCGACAGCCCCAGGCCACTAACATCGTGATTTTGAGCATACATATTTTGTTGAACCTGACATGAAAAACAAAAAATTTTGTTTATGTTGTTCGCATTCCAAAGGCTCAGATCCCATCAAAACATTAAAAGCCTTCAAACATCCATTTATTCTATGGTGTCTATGGCACCCCTGAATATGACAGAGCCAGATCTAAACTTAGGGAATGTCCCTTCTAGGTAACCAAAAACTCCCTCTTTTGACAGATATGTGCCACCTCCCCCGGATGCACCTATCTAAAATTGCTATGATTACAAAGACTTCGACTACGAACAAGATCAAAGGGAACCTATGCATTCTCTGTCTTTTAACAATCCAACTTGGGAACATAACTTTGCCATACCAAATGTGCCTGACAAGCTAGGAGAATACCACTAAGGTTAGAAATCCATCAACCTGATCAATCATCCACAAGTACCTCTAGTACTCATCTCGATGAGGAAGTAAGAAGGTTGGAAAGACACTTACAAGAGGCAAGAGATGCTCAAGAAGCATTAAAGATTGCCTTGTGAGAAGAACAAAGAGCCAATTATATGCGTGAAGAAGCACAAAATCATGACAACACTCAAAGAGAAAACCCTAGATATGAAGAAGTACCTAGAAGCGCCACTCCTGTAGACTTAATTGTGACTCTAGTGCAAAGAATTAAAACCTTGGAAGCAAAGCAACTTGTTCCAAAAAGAAGACAGAAGTTGTATGACAACATCCAAATAGAACAAGACTAGGGGGCATCTTAGAATCCCCCCTACTTCAGCTATTACTCAAGAAATGTGAGTAACAACACATGCCTGAACGGGAACCCTCTTGTTCAAAACATTCAAGCAATGCTAGGAAACCAAGAAAATCAAACGGTAGGTTACCAAAACCCTCCTATGGGGTTGATGCTATCAACCCCCAATCGCAAAGTGCATTTTTAGGGACATATCTGGAGTACTTGAAAGAACCACTCGACTTAAACATAAGGAACATACAGTTGCCTCAACCATTACTTGATCTCCCAAAATTCAAAGGAGAAGGTGATCCAAACTCACATATCAAAGCTTATACTACCACGATAAGGTAACTCCTCCCTTGGGATGGGGTTGTCGCTAAGATCTTTCTGAAGACCTTCAAAGGAATAGCTCTAGATTGGTACTTTCATCTACCAGAAGCTTCAATACACTCATTTAGAAAACTAATCAGAGAGTTTTAGATGGCTTTTTACATGAACAAACTTGTCAAAACACGGATCAGAGAATTCTTGACCATGAAACAAGAGTCGAATGAATTTGTAGCCCACTTTGTTACCCAATGGAGACAAGTCCTCTATTCCTCAACTAGTGCTCCAAACATGGACCATCGTGAGTTATGTGATCTTTTCTTACATGCCTTAAACAAGGATATGAAAGAAGACATTCATAAGTTACCATACAAATCCTATGAAGAAGCATTAGAAAGTGCTTTGAGGATCAATCAAGCTGCCATTGACAGTGGCCGAAAAACTTACGATACTAATGGAAGACTCAAAATATTGAAAGAAATTGAAAAGATTATGTCCAATGTCTCCCCAGACAAGGATGTCAATGTTGTGAAGAGTACTCCCAATAATGACTGTTGACCTATTTTCCTTCCCCATAGTCAAATAGTTCAACTTCAAAATCTTGATTAAATCTTTTGAGAACCTAGCTCTATAGGCCCAAAACCTTCAAATTTCTATGTGTTTTAGGGTCTAGAGTTTAAAAAATCAAAAATCTTGTCCCTAAGGCATTTAAACCCTAAACCCTAGAGTCTTTTGCAAGTGTTGAGTACCTTTTGTTATAATTCTAAGTTGACTGCCTATTGCCCGCATGGTTCCTTTAAGTTGCAACTTAATGTCTAGGTGTGTCATCATTTTACTGGCCCCATCTATTTGAGTCACTGCTTATTACCCTGCCTTGGCATTTGTTGAGCCTTAGTTCTAAATCAACCCCCTTATGTTCATCTTTCCTAGCATGGCCCCATTTTAAAAACAACCTTTATGCATGTGCACAAAAACCTTTAAGTTGTGTTGAAGTTGAAGCCACGTCAGCAAGATTTTTCTTTTTCTTGTGGTTTTGCTCTTTGTCAGGCCATGTTTTGAGTCTCAATGGCACCGCAGACTCCAGCATGGCATCCTAATCATCAATTGTTTTTTTTTGTTGGGAGGTCCCTCTTTGTTGAGCCTTATTTTATCTTTCAGTGGCACCCTAAGCTATTCAAGCTTGTCTACCATGGCACCCACGCAAACATTTCACCAAGGATAAAGTCTTCACGGGGCTTTCCAAACATATTTAGTGGGACTACAAACAATTAGAAGTGTTAGGAAGGGCAAAAGTTGAGGTCTTAGCTACCAGCATGGCTCTTGCCCAATGTGGCGAAATTTCTTTTAAGGTGATGAAAGTAACATCATCTGGATATTGGGGAGATCTAGACATTTAGATAATGTCTAGATATTAACTTTACAAAATGTACAAATGTTAGAATGTCAAAATGATGTCATTAGTGTTTAGTGTTTCTTTGAAATAAGTTTTGATGACGTCATCTGGATGCTCACATTGAAGGATCCAGACATTAGATAATGTCAGGATATCATGGAAAGTCAAGATATTAGATGAATGTACAGACATCGAATATCCAACACATATGATGGCTTCGTTATACCGCTAGGGTAAATTTGAGAGGTGCACATCTAGATGTCTAGATACTAGGCCGTGAACACATTGAAGTTTTCTATGGGACGGAGGTCAAAGCTTTGATTGTCAGCATGTCAGTTCCATTGACATGGCAGTATTTCGTGAAGACCATACACTTCATTGTGATTTCCAAATAGCCTTAGCGGGACCACGAAGCTTTACCTACAATTTGAGGTGGCACTCTAAATGATGACTTGGGCACATCATGGCATCTCTTCACATCGCAATTAGAGTTTTGGAGCCCCAACACAAAGGGTGATGGTTGTCGATGATGCGATGGCCATCAATTGCATCTAGGGACATTTTCATCCACAGTCAGGATTTAAAGCCAAGGCAGGCCACAACCCAAAAAGTGAGAAAAGTTGCCAACTGAGGATGGAAGTTTGTAGAATCAGAGGCTGAATTATTCAAAAAAAATAGAAATCAAAGGAAAGAACAGAGTTGTAATAAATTGTAAAACTTGAAATGTTTATTTAAATATTTAAAGTGTTGTAAAATCTTTGTAAAAAAGGATTTTGGAGGGAAAAATCATTTGTTTTCCTCACCTACTATAAATGCAAAATATCTGCTCAACTACCCCATTTTAGATATTTTTGCATTCATTGTTGTAGGTTGATGAATCAGCTATTTGCATTAAAGATGCAAATATCTCCCATCTGCTCCAAGATCTAGATATTTTCTGCATTGAATTCTTGCAGATAGACATTCTCTTTGGCAAGGATATTTTCTGACAACCCATAGGGATGAATTTATTATAAGATGACTTAGGTCAAAGTGGAATAAAATGTTATATTTGCATATTTGTAAGATGTTTTGATGGTTGGATACTTTTCATTTTTTATTCAAATAAAGCTCTCCTCTACTGTAACTGTGCCTTCTGGTTGAATATGTGGTTGTAGATGGATTTTTATACATACTTTTGTATGGCTAAGGGTTTAGGGCATAAGTATAGGGTTGAGGGTAGAGGGTAAAGGTTTGAAGGCTCAGGGATAATGTTCAAGGTTGAGTGTCCAAGGTTAAGTGTATAGGGTATAGGGTTTAAGGGTATCTAGGGGTCGAGAGTTTAGGGTTTAAGGGTTTAAGGTTTGAGGGATTAAGGTTTTAAGGGTTGACAGTTTAAGGGTTGATGATTTAAGGGTTGAGGGATTAGAGTTTAAGGCATAGTATCAAGGGTAGAGGGTTTAGGGATAGGGTTTAGGGTTGAAGGTTTAAGGGTTGAGGGTTGAGGCTTTAGGGCTGAGGGTTAAGGGATTAGGGTTTAAGGTATAGTGTCAAGGGTAGAGGGTTTAGGGTTTAAGGTTTAAGGGTTGAGAGTTGAGGTTTTAGGGATAGGGTTTAGGATTTAGGGTTAAGAGATTAGGGTTTAAGGTATAGTGTTGAGGGTTGAGGGTTTAGGGATAGGTTTTAGGATTTAAGGTTTAAGGGTTGAGGGTTTGAGGGTTTAGGCATAGGGTTTAGGGTTTAGGGTTAAGTGAGAGACCTAGATGGCTAAGGATGGATGGAGAGGCAGATAAGGAGTGATTGAGAAATGTAGAGAGGGGAGAGGTAGAGAGATGAGGTAGAGACAAAGGTGAGAGATAGAATAAAATGAGAGAGTGAAGTTGACAACTTGAGGGAAAGATGGTTAAGCAGGAGGGAGAGAGGTGGAGAGGAAGGGAAATATCTAGAGATCCCTAAGAGATATACAAGTGAGAGACCTACAATCTAGGCAGAGAAGGGTGAGAGAGATAGGGGAGAGATGGGGGTGAGGCAGATAGGGGAGGAGAGGGGTGGATAAGGGTCAAGGGTTTAAGGCTTTAGGGTTTGAGGGTTAAGGGTTTAGGGTTTAAGGGTTGAGGGATTAGGGTTTAGGGTTTAGGGTTTAGGGATAGGGTTTAGGATTTAAAGTTTAAGGGTTGAGGGTTGAGGCTTTAGGGATAGGGTTTAGGGTTTAGGTTCAAGGGATTAGGGTTTAAGGTATAGTGTCAAGGGTTGAGGGTTTTGGGATAGGGTTTAGGATTTAAGGTTTAAGGGTTGAGAGTTGAGGCTTTAGGGATAGGGTTTAGGGTTTAGGGTTAAGTGAGAGACCTAGATGGCTAAGGACAGATGGAGAGGTAGATAAGGAGTGATTAAGATATGTAGAGAGAGGATAGGTAGAGATTAGGGTTATAAGGTTGAGGGATTAGGGTTTATCATTGATGGATTAGGCTTTAAGGTATAGTGTTGAGGGTTGAGGGTTTAGGGATAGGGTTTAGGATTTAAGGTTTAAGGGTTGAGGGTTGAGACTTTAGGGATAGGGTTTAGGGTTTAAGGTATAGTGTCTAGGGTTGAGGGTTTAGGAATAGGGTTTAGGATTTAAGGTATAAGGGTTGAGGGTTGAGGCTTTAGGGATAGGGTTTAGGATTTAGGGATAAGGGATTATGGTTAAAGGTATAGTGTCGAGGGTTGAGGGTTTAGGGATAGGTTTTAGGATTTAAGGTTTAAGGGTTGAGGGTTGAGGCTTTAGGGATAAGGGTTTAGGGTTTAGGGATAAGGGATTAGGGTTTAAGGTATAGTGTCAAGGGGTGAGGGTTTAGGAATAGGGTTTAGGATTTAAGGTCTAAGGGTTGAGGGTTGAGGCTTTAGGGATAGGGTTTAGGGTTTAGAGATAAGGGATTAGGGTTTAAGGTATAGTGTTGAGGGTTGAGGGTTTAGGAATAGGGTTTAGGATTTAAGGTCTAAGGGTCGAGTTGAAGCTTTAGGGATAAGGGTTTAGGGTTTAGGGATAAGGGATTAGGGTTCAAGGTTCAATGTTGAGGGTTGAGGGTTGAGGCTTTAGGGGTAGGGTTTAAGGTTTAGGGATAAGGGATTATGGTTTAAGGTATAGTGTCGAGGGTTAAGGGTTTAGGCATAGGGTTTATGATTTAAGGTTTAAGGGTTGAGGGTTGAGGCTTTAGGGATATGGTTTAGGGTTTAGGGATAAGGGATTAGGGTTTAGGGTTTAGGGTATAGTGTTGAGGGTTAAGGGTTTAGGGTTTAGGGATAGGGTTTAGGATTTAAAGTTTAAGGGTTGAGGGTTGAGGCTTTAGGGATAGGGTTTAGGGTTTAGGGATAAGGGATTAGGGTTTAGGGTTGAGGGATTAGGGTTTAGAGTATAATGTTGAGGGTTGAGGGTTTATGGATAGGGTTTAGGATTTAAGGTTTAAGGACCTTGAATGTTAAGGCTTTAGGGATAGGGTTTAGGGTTTATGGATAAGAGATTAGGGTTTAAGGTATAGTGTCGAGGGTTGAGGGTTTAAGCATAGGGTTTATGATTTAAGGTTTAAGGGTTGAGGGTTAAGGCTTTAGGGATAGGGTTTAGGGTTTAGGGATAAAGGATTAGGGTTGAGGGTTGAGGGATTAGGGTTTAGGGTTGAGGGATTAGGGTTTAGGGTATAGTGTTGAGGGTTGAGGGTTTAGGGATAGGGTTTAGGATTTAAGGTTTAAGGGTTGAGGATTGAGGCTTTAGGGATAGGGTTTAGGGTTGAGGGATTAGGGTTTAGGGTTGAGGGATTAGGGTTGAGGGTTTAGGGGTAGGGTTTAGGATTTAAGGTTTAAGGGTTGAGGGGTGAGGCTTTAGGGATAGGATTTAGGGTTTAGGGATAAGGGATTAGGGTTTAGGGTTGAGGGATTAGGGTTTGAGGTATAGTGTTGAGGGTTGAGGGTTTAGGGATAGGGTTTAGGAGTTAACGTTCAAGTGTTAAGGGTTGAGGCTTTAGAGATAGGGTTTAGGGTTTAGGGATTAGGGTTTAGGGTTGAGGGATTAGGGTTTGAGGTATAGTGTTGAGGGTTGAGGGTTTAGGGATAGGGTTTATGGTTAAGGGATTAGGATTTGAGGTATAGTGTTGAGGGTTTAGGGGGTGTTGTGGTATCAGGGATAGGGTCGGTATGGATAAGTTGATCACTAGATGGGAGGGGATCAAGGATGGGGTTAGATGGGATGCTTAGATCTTGATTAGGATAGGAAGTTGATGTTTCAATATGTTTTGGATTTGACTCTTGACATAGCTCTTGTGTTTGAATGGAAGTGGAAGTGACTTGGTTGGATGTGATAAGTGCTTGGATGGGCTCATCAACATGGCTACATGATGGTTCTTGACTTGCACTTATGGTAGGAGATTCTTAAATAGGCTTGGTAGGTGTTGGACTACATGATTGTAATGGAGGGATAGGTATGGTACTTGTAAGCTCTTGTTCATGATTTGTGGGCTTGGGCCTACTTGTGTTAGAGGGGGATGACATAGGATGAGCAGATTTGGATGAATCTATAGCTTTGATTTTGCCTTTATTTTTCACTAATATTCTTTAGAGAAGATCCTTCACAGATTCTTTGGTTGATGGATTAGGACTTTGAAGGTTTGATGGTGGATTAGATGGTGAATTATATGGTGTATGGATTATAGGGATCAATGGGTTGGGAGATATGTGGATCAAATGGTTAGCTATAGGAGGGTCAGAGGGATACGGTGATGGGAGTATAAGGATTGATGGATTGTGAGGCATATATGATAATGGATGAAGGTTAATAGTATTGGAGGGATATTGTGGTGAAGGGATTGGAGGGATTTATGGATTGGGAGGTGGAGGATTCTTAGTCAAATATTGTTCATTTAATCTTTTAAGTTCGGCCATAAGTTGCTTGGTAAGATCGTGTGCTAGGCTGGTGTTCCCTTGATCAAAGATAGCATAATAATGGTTGGGGGATAGATAACTTGGAGGTATTGATAAGTTGGATAGGTATGATGGCATGGTCACATAAGGGGACAAAGGCTGATATTAGGTTGATGGGGATGACATATAGGATGGTGATGTGGATGTAATAGGAGCTTGGGAATCTCCAATGATGAAATGTGCTAAGGGGATATCACTAATGACATTTTTGCATTTTTCCTTAGTGATAGGATCAAAACCCTTATAGATATGTTTAAGTATTTGTAATTGTTGTATTGTTGCATAAGGATCCATGTTGTTATATGGATATGAGATGATGTAGGATAATGGATGAGTGTGATGTAGTTTAGGGATCAAATTTCAAGACCTTAGAATGTTTTGATTTGATTTGAAGGATGGATGATTCTCTATACTAAAGGTAGACTAACAAGCTTAAGCAAGAGAGTTGATTGGGTTGGACATTGATGAGAAATATATGAGAGAGTGAATAATATAGAGTTTTGTATAGCAAGCCATAACGCGCTCGTGTTATAACACGAGCACATTTTTTCTTTCTATTGAAATAGTAAAAAGGCTAGGATATCTGTGATCCAGGCCCACATGCTCTATTTTCTTCTAGTTAAGAGCGTGTTGTAACAAAAAAAAAATCTTTTTCATGTTGTTGGGAAGTTCACATGCACATTTTTCACATTCTACCACCTTTGCATGAACTTTCCACCATCTTTTTCTTGTTTACCAACTTAAGGAGGAAATAACATAGTTTTCACATTGAATTTGATATATATCAATTCAAGTTTCAATTTTTGTAGTGTTTCAATGTTAATTGTGATTGAATTGTAGGAATTTAACATTATACATTGGTTAATTGTATTGTTGTTAGTAATTCTATTTGAGTGTTATTCAATTGAACGTTGAAAAGGAAGCAAGTGGTGAAAAACTCAAATTGTTGAGGAGTTTGATGCAAGAAGAAAAAAAGACTACATAATTGGGTACTCTCTCCATTTGAATCTCCATTTTTTAGGTATATCAAGTCTTTACACATGTTCTAAGTTATATTTTCCTTAATTCTATTTGAATTACTTTATCATTCCTCATTGAATACATGTTTATATCACTTGTATGGTTTATATATTTTATGTTTATATCAGTTAAGTTTATATTTTGTGTTTATAGTTCATGTGCCTTGTCTATGCTTCCACATTTTGCATACATGTCTAATAGGGAATTTGCAGCCCGAGCTCTAAATTTCTTCCCAAACAGCTGTAAATTTCTATTGCTTTGAATTTCTTCTTTATACCTACAGACATGTAGCTGCTCATGAAAGATATCATCAATCCAAAAAATGAATTTATCAAAATGATCAATAGGAACATAGTATCCTAGCTGCAAAACTGAGTTCCTTTATTCAAATTTAAAAAGTAAAAAAATGGGATTACAATACTCCTCTCCAACATAAACTAGTCAAGAAAACCATAGGACATATAATAATGATCTGACAACTATTAAACAAACATAGCTACCAACAAAAGAAATAGAAAAACTTAAAAAGTTTCCATACAACCAAAACTAAGTTCTTACTTGTGAAGATATTTTCTAGTGGTGTTGAACACATACCTTCAAAGTGGCTTGGGAGTACAAACTTGAGAAGCCTTAACCACCATTTCATTAAAGGGGTGAAAGTATCTAGAATTTCCACAAAATCACTTCTAATATATGCTTTAAGTCTCAATGTACTCATCATCCACACCCCTTCCTTAGATAGCTGACAAACTTTAAGGCAGCTAGAGAGGAGCAATTAAAAATTAAAGATAGTTTATTGTTTGACATTATACATTTCCTAAAAGAGTCATGAGGTCTACCTTCATTAGACTTAAGAGAAATTACACCTATCCACCTAATAATAATCCACAAGCACCACCCCCAACAACCGCTACTCAACTAACCAATTTGAAACCACCATAAAAAAATTAAGTGCCTTAATTTTTAGAAAATCTCACACTTTACAATTAATGTCAATACTTGCATTACACACCCTAACTTAAAGCTGAAATAAGAAGTTAAGTTGGCATAGGGAAGATTAGTACACTCACCATGATCAACTCTAAGATCCCCAAAAACATCATAATGGAATTAATTTATAGGGCTTGAAAGATAAAAAATGGTCACAATTTGACCATGAATTTGGAAGGGGAATTTATAAGGGCCTTCAAAGATGCATAAAATTAATGAGGCATATATCTTAAATGAATATCTATATTCCAACCCAAGAATTGGTTTGATGGTTGTAGGGTGCTATATGGGGCTCTTTGTCCACTCAAAATTTTACCATAAAATCTACTACTTAGTTGAGTATGCACTTGCAATGTTGATATCTTATAGACATAAAATTAGCAGCAATTTATAGGGCCTCTTATGTAAAGTGCTTTAACCTTAAATTTTAGCAAGAGACATTTAAAAGTGAATTGAAAACTCTTATTTGACTAGCTGAGAACACTTCAACAATGGTAATGGGCTGAAAAATCCTCCACCATGTGATTGAAAACTCTCCTTTGACTGCAAGGAAAGTGTGGGAAGTGCTGGAAATGTTGAGGGCAGTAGACCTAAAATTTGGAACCATATTCATTTCTTAGGAACTAATATTTGTCTTTTTATCATGCTAAAGATAAATTCTCCATCATGCCAAGGAAATGATCAAGGATTAAACCAACACAGGAAGAGAAAGAAGCTAAGAATGCAAAGAAAGTCGTGGCTATGAGGGAACTTCGTGAGAAGAGGAAATTGGACATGATTGTTGAAGACATGCCAATTGAAGAGGAACCTCAACCATCAACAAGATATGTGGTATTGGTGGCATAAAGGGAACAAATGCAAAATCTTCATGCTATGAGAGATTTGAATACCGCAATTGGAGACACGTCCTCTATCGCAAGTCAAGAAGGAGGGACACCATCTACCACATCTCAAGTTGAGAGTACATCATCACTCACATGTGAGGAAGGAGGTACGCCATCATTCCCACCTCAACCTCAAGGTATGTCATCTATTCCATCTCCGATCAAAGGTATGCCATCTAGCCCATCTCATTTAAATATTGATGAAATTCCTAATGTTGAGATGAATTTACCTTTCTTAACACCACCTAGAATTATGCATAGAAAACCAAAGTATTTGATTGATATTGATGAGAATATTTTGTAGCTAATGGAAGGTAAGATTCCAAAATGCACTTGTAGAAGATATGCTCATAAGATTTGGAGAGTGTTCTTTGAAAAGTTAAATGAGACTGCAAGATGTCAACTATTCATTGAAATGATGCGAAGTATAAAGTACAGGTCCATCATGAAGATTCTTGGGTTAAGAACATCGAAGGCTTCAAGTGAAAAATTTATTGTCAAGAATCTAATGAGTGTATATGAGAGTGTGGGTAACACCTCACGCACAAAAGATAGTAATGTCACACAATGTGTCATTACATCGACAATAGTAAGTAATCAAATGAGGAAAGCTCGTCTCATTAGAAAGATGAGTCAAGCATTGAGAATTAATAGAAAAATTTTATCAAGAGCCATTGGAAGGCACCAAGGAATTGAGGACATTGATGCCAATGAATTATGGGCATTCTCGGGGAGACTACAACGAAAAGATAAACCAATTATTGAAGCATTAAGATCACTAATTGAATACTTTTGGTATAATTACACAAGGGTATCTCTGAATCAAAGAGATGTGGTAAGAAGGAGAATCAGTAGTTGAAATTGTGAGCCACATCCAAAGCATTTTTTGGATATGACTCAAACACAGTTTTTTGGTAAATTTCTAGAGATGTATCCTCAAATTAAAATTTCTCAAAGATATTTTGAAATGCTAAAACCTTTCTATGTCAAAATAAATCACACACACAGTACTTGGTGTTGTAGATTACATATTGAATTTTCTAACCATTTTGATGTTTATCAGTCTATATGTTTAGATTTGCATACTAACAATGGTTTGCAAGATTATGGCATACATGCCCCACCAACATCTTCAAGAGACTTCGTATCAACAATTTTATGTTAAAGAGAGGAAGGTCAAATATTCTACAAGAAATTGTGCTTGGATGGCACATGTCAGCATTGTGGTGGCTTGCAACGTATGCCAATATGTGAACATATGGAAAGCACACATGCAGTTGGAAACGAACTAGTAGAGTTCGGCAAGTATAAAATAGTGGCCTACAATACAAAAGATGGTAAAGAAGAAAAGAGGTGTGAATTGGTTATTCAAAATATTCCAGTGTATCAGTTTATGTCTACATTTTGTGATAGTATAGTGTATGAGTATGCAAGGTATACCCATAGAGATTAATGGTTAGACTTGCAATTCAAGTTATGCAAGGACACATTTCCACTTGGTAGCATTGTTTCAGTCATCGACTTTACAGAGAACTACAGTCTACAGCCACAGCATGAGGTGTAATCACAATATTACAACTCCACACAGGTTTCTATATTTGTGCACTTTGCATTCATTCATGCGAATGATAGTACAGAGGATGACAGAAAGATCATAAGGGAGTATCATTTTTATATTAGTGATGATCGCACACATTCTAAAAAGTTCATGCAAGGTTGCTTTCAGGTGTTCTACAATGATTTGGCTAGAAGGGGCATATCATTGAGTTAGCATATCATATGGTCGAATAACTGTGAATCACAATTCAAGAACTTGTGGAATTTCTATTGGCTAAGTAGGAGGCATAATATTACAAGTGTTTAGCATATGTGGAACTTTTGTGAGGTCAAGCATGGAAAGGGGGAGCATGATGGTGCAGGAGCATGTATCAAAAGAGCCATAGCATGAGAAGAGTTAAAGTATAAAGACAATGTAAAGTTGGCAGATGCAAAATCAATCGTCGAGTGGTGTAATGCTTTGATGGGTCTAGGTAATGAAGGTAAGTCTTCAATTCATAGATTTTTTTGGTTGATAGATGATACTAACATTGCACCATATGAGGACTATTGTACACTGACAGGATCAAGTGAGCTACACTCTTTCAGAAGCTTAGTTGCAGGTTCATGGAGTATCCATACGCGAAAGATGGCATGCTTTTGTTCTTCATGTACAATTCAAGCTTGGAATGAGTGTGAGTCAAAGGAGTGGGTTGACGAATGGTGGTTAAGTTATCTTAGCCCACTTGACACGTATCAGCCCCCAACAATACTAGAACTAACACAGATGGAATCATTAATTGACTTTGACCACATATCAGATCTAGTTCAACCAGGTAATATATCTACTTGCATAGTTTTTAAAATTCCTAATGTTATCTTACTTTGTAGTGTTTATGTAATGTTCAATAATTTCATCTAATTTGATGCACATATCAATGTAGGGCATGTTTATGTAGTATTTGCAGATGAAGACAATGAAGAGGGAATGGATTATTACTTGTGTCATTGTGTTGAGGCTAAAAAAAAATTGGAGGCCCCTGTTACAGATGGAGAAAACATCAAATACCCTACAGGCTTAGTGGTTATTACTAGAACATGGCTTAGAAGGTACCCACATTAGACTATTAATGTTTGGTTGTTTCATTACTTTGACACACATCAGAAGATTCTTCATTACTCGAACCTTGTCATGGCATCTAATGTTCATTTGATACAATTTCAGGGTAGACCTTTGAACAAGACCTTGTGGAAGGTGCGTGAGTCTGACCATGAAGCAATACTTGACACAATAAAGAGTAGAGCAGACCTAGATGGTTCGTTGGATTAATTTGTAAGTATGCATAAAACTTTCCTAGATGGTTACTTGTACTTTGTTTTATATATAAACAGTAGTATGAATTACTTCCCTCTAATAGACATCTAGTAGGTTTACTTCTCTTACCATTGTTCTTGCAGCTTCTTGAACAGTCATATTCTTTCTTTCAACCACTCCATTCTGCTATGGATTCCTATCCTTTGACCAAGGTATGAGCCAATAACATGAAAATATCATAATTTTGTATTTCTTTATTTTATCTCATGTCATTTGATGTACATAAATGATATTTATGTTTAGTCAATTTTTCTTCTTGATGCTTCTCATAGGAGGTCACAACTCCATCCCGTCCAACTATGGATGAAGAGAGAGACAAGATGATGGAGAGTGATCATCGGGTGGCGGTAAGTGATCGATTACATATGTGATGTTATATATTTCATACATTTTCTATATTAATGTGCATATTGTTTGATTGTATTAACAGGTGGAGATGGATGAACTTCTGTCAAAGAGGTCTACTCAATGACAGAGAGAGGATGAGTCGCGGATTGGCTCTCCATCTTCATGGTCAAACAAGGGCTGCCAATTATTTTATAAAAGTCCATATGAAACTAGTTTTTGGGACATTTTTTGTATGCCTAGATGGCTTTGTATACATACTTTTGTATGTTACCGAAGTATATTTTTCTATATATGCCTGTATGGATTTGTTTGGATGTGCCTGTATGGCTTTGTATATAAACTAGATGTTATGTTCATGACATTATGTATATGATAGTTTATATTAAATATTTAATATGATGATCAATTATCGTTACAAGAATTTGGTTTTACATGTGCCAATTGCATTTGCTTGAAAGTTTATAAATTATTTTCAAATAATCTATTTTGTGCATATCTTGCAATCATTGCATTCTGTGGGACTATGCATTTCTTTGAGGCATTATTTCAAATAGTTCACGCGCCTTGTCTATGCTTCCATACTTTCCATACATGTCTACAAGGGCAGCTACAAATACAATACATGTGACAAAATTCCTATATCATTTATGCTTTGATGGTTGTCCACACCATGTTCCCCAGATCCCATTCTAGCATAGGCAAGGAGGAAGTTGGATAAGGTTGTGCAGTTTGGTTTTAGACATACCAAAATTTGCATTTGGTTGAAATTTACTTTTTTGCATTTGCTTGAGAGTTCTTAAAGCCTTATGAAAAATCTATTTCATGTATATCTTGCAATCATTGCATTCCATGATACAACATTTCTTTGAGGAATTGTGTCAAACAGTTCACGTTTGTTGTATATACTTCCACACTTTGTATACATGTCTTGTAGGGTTCTTGTGAAACATGAACACACCATCATGAAGCATGAAAGGCATGTGAGCTCTGTGAATGAAGGCATCTTGTGAAGACCATACCATGAAACATGAACACCATAACTGAGCATCCTAATCCTTTGATAACAACACCAACAGGGATATGATCAACACCACCTGACCTTTTGACATCAATGACAAACAACTTTCAACACATTGTACCGGTGATATCCCTTAAGAGACCAAAGTGCAAAAAGGCAGCAATCTTTGATGAGTTGTTACTCAGAAACTGTGTCACTTAGAAACATTATGTATAAGGCTATAGGATCAAGTAGGATCCCTCTACAATAACCTCTCTTGGTGTTTTATATCTCTGAGGCATTTGTCCATGGTGAAAGTTTTTATGCTGCTCCAAAAATGGTCAGATGCATGCAATGTAAAGTTGCAAATGGGTGTAACTTTCGTTTTACTCCTCATGCAGCCAAATGGATAGTTCCAACATGTATAGATGGGTACGTTTAGGCTAGGCATGGTATTTTTTCACACCCAAACATGCTGAAACAGTTTGAGCTACATTGTGCCAACGATATCCCTTAAGAGACCAAAGTGCAAAAAGGCAGCAATCTTTGACGAGCTGTTACTCAGAAACCGTGTCACTTAAAAACATTATGTCTAAGGATATGGGATCACGTAGGGTCTCTCTACAATAACCTCTCTTGCGTTTTTATATCTCTGAGGTATTTGCCCATGGTGAAAGTTTTTCTGCTGCTCCAAAAATGGTCAGATGCATGTAGTGTAAAGTTGCAAATGGGTGTAACTTTCGTTCTGCTCCTCATGTGGCCAAACGGACAGTTCCAACATGTCCGTATGGGTACATTTAGGCTAGGCATGGTATTTTTTTGCACCCAAACATGCTAAAACAATCTGAGCTACATTGTACCGACAATATCCCTTAAGAGACCAAAGTGTAAAAAGCCAACAATCTTTGACGATCTGTTACTCAAAAACCGTGCCACTTAGAAACATTTCATCTAATGCTACAGGATCATGTAGGGTCCCTCTACAATAACCTCTCTCAATCTTTTATATCTCTAAGGCATTTGCCTGTGGTGAAAGTTTTTTTGTTGCTCCAAAAATGGTCAAATACATGCAGTATAAAGTTGCAAATAGGTGTAACTTTTGTTCTGCTCCTTGTGTGCCCAAACAAATAGTTTCAACACATCCGAATGGGTACATTTAGGCTATGCATGGTGTTGTTTCGCACCCAAACATGCCAAAACAGTCTGAGCTACATTGTACCGATGATATCCCTTAAGAGACCAAAGTGCAAAAAGGTAGCAATATTTGACGAGTTGTTACTCAGAAAATGTGTCACTTAGAAATATTTTATTTGAGGCTACGGGATCATGTAGGGTCCCTCTACAATAACCTCTCTTAGTTTTTTATATCTTTGACATGTTTTCTCGTGGTGAAAGTTTTTCTACTGCTCCAAAAATGGTCAGATGCATGTAGTGTAAAGTTGCAAATGGGTGTAACTTTTGTTCTACTCCTTGTGCGGCCAAATGGATAGTTCTAACACATCTAGATGTGTATGTTTAGGCTACTCATAGTGTTGTTTTGCACCCAAACATGCTGAAACAGTCTGAGCTACATTGTACCGACGATATCCCTTAAGAGACCAAAGTGCAAAAAGGCAGCAATATTTGATGAGATGTTACTCAGAAACCGTGTCACTTAGAAATATTTTTTCTAAGGCTACAAGATCATGTAGGGTCCCTCTACAATAACCTCTCTCAGTTTTTATCTCTAAGGCATTTACCCATGGTGAAAGTTTTTTTGCTGCTCCAAAAATGGTCAGATGCATGCAGTGTAAAGTTGCAAAGGGGTGTAACTTTAGTTCTTCTCCTCATGTGGCCAAGCCAACAATTCCAACACATCTGTATGGGTATGTTTAGGCTAAGAATGGTCATGTTTCACACCCAAACATGTCGAAACAGTTTGATCTACATTGTACCAGCGATATCCCTTAGGAAACTAAAGTGCAAAAAGGCAACAATCTTTGACGAGTTGTTACTTGGAAACTGTGTCACTTAGAAACATTCCATCTAAGGCTACGCGATTACATAGAACCCCTATACAATAACCTCTCTTAGTTTTTGATATCTCTGAGGAATTTGCCCGTGGTGAAAGATTTTATGCTGCTCCAAAAATTGTCAAAAGCATGTAGTGTAAAGTTGCAAGGTAGGCTACTTTTTATTTTATTCTTCGTGGGGACAAACTATTAGTGGAAAAATTTCCATTTAGGCACATATACGCTATGCATGGTCACTTCCCTTCACTATAAAAGGGTCATAGTCTTTCCTATTCGAAGGGTCACAACTTTTCACCTTTAAAATATCATCAGTATTCATGAGAACATCAAGATAACACTTTCTACAAATGTTCTCCATGCATTATCATCCTTTTTATTTCTCACCCCAATAAATTGGGTTGCTTTCAACATCAATGCACCAACCATTCATGTAGCACTTCACATACTAGTAAAATACATTAGCCCTCTTAAGGGTCAAGCTCTTTCAACTTATCAAGAAAGCATTATTTCAATAGTTGCTATTTCAAATCAGAAGGGACATGATAGAGATTTATGGTGGTGACCTTGTATGAACAATAGTGAACATGCACCAACTAGCACCCATAAATGTGAATAAAGTGGCATGTATGCTTGATAGTATTATTTCACCATTCAATCTAGCTAGTCTAATGAGGAGGATGTGGCTCCAAATTCTAGTAAACATGTCATAAATAGTCATTCAAGTCCTTTGAAAACCCTTACATATTCTAAGTAGAGATTATTCCACATATACCATGGAGAGTGATTGTGACATCATACAATATTGAGATAAGAAAGCCCCAATCTATTGTGCATGTAGGACTAAGCTTCCATCTCACTAGTTGTCTATTACATGGGGAGAAATTGCCATACTTGTTTGATGCCACTTCCACTATATTAAATTCACCACACAAACCCAAGTTTTAATGACTTTAATATACAATCTCATGTTGATATTCAACATGATGATTCATTTTCATTTTAAAGGACTCTTTTGTTGGGTGTCTTCAAAGGATTAGCTTTGTGTGCTAAGTGGATTATGAGAGCCATAGAAAGGATTGAATTTTAAAAAATCCTACTATGTAATACAATTGGACTTTAAATATTTGAAGTAAACCATCTACAAATATACATTGAAGCATGGATTTATAATGCAAATATGGACACCATCAACAAAAATGATTTGTATTAACCAAATATCCATATAGGCATACATCAATATCTGTCAATATAAGTATAACATATATACAAAATAGCCATATAGGCTTACAAGAATGTCATATAGGCATACAATGTCAATTATATGCAATACAAAATATATGTCCACAAATGCCATATAGGCACACAACAAAGGAACCAAATAAAAAGTCATTCCCCTCTGTCTGGTGAAGAGAATAGATCACGGGTAGCCTTTGATCTTCAAGAGGATGGAGACATGTATGAGGGTGCTCTACTATGAACCTGAGGGCTGCTCCTCCTATTTAGTTGTTCATGGATATGTAGTTGTTACAATAAAAAAGTATAGACATTAATATATAGAAATTAAATTATAAAAATGAAACATTTAACAAAATAATCACTTATCGCTAACAGAAAATCTATCTCCTCATTTGCCTCAGTGCCAGGATTAGGCTGTGGCGATGTCATGTCCTATAGAAACCATCCAGATAGAAATTAAACTTCAAATAAATAATTATTTGATTTTTTTTAAAATAAACAACTATAACAATGAAAGTAATTTGAAATTTACTAATCTGCCTCATACCCCTATCAAAGGCATGGAGCTATGAATCGCAAAGGACACATCATACTCCATTGCCCTATGAACTTTGGGAGGTGTCTCCGCAGCCTACATCATCTAAAAATAAAACAACATTATTCAATTACGAAAACTAGAATAGTGATGGAAGTCATGGCTCCTAACATACACACACATTCACCTAAACATGGAAGTACACACAATAAAGCCCTTAAGAAGAATAAATTAACCATGATCATTTGTATGATATCAACACATTGGAAATATGGTGGTATGTTTAGTTAGGGTAAGGGGTTGTGCTACTTTAACCCTAAGGTTTTATAGTCTTGTGCTTTTTAGTCTATTGATATTGATTATTAAGTTGTAGATATTAATGTTGGTTAGGTTGATTGGTTTAAACATAGTTTTATTGATAAAAAAATATTAAATTTTAAGCTTTAGTGGGTTGAAAGTTTTTAAAATTTTGAAGTAAGGAGTTTGATAATTTTAAGAAAAGTTCATGGTGCCCTTAAGAAGTTAGAAATTAGCGAAACAAAATACTAGGTTGTAGATGTTGAAATGGTTCTATTTTATTGGAAAATATATTGGTTCATGAAAAATTGTTTAGTTTAGGTGTTGAAATAGTCATGGTTTATTGATGTTTAGACATAAATTACATGGACCTTTAGTAGAGTGCAAGTTTGTAATAATCATGGTTCATTGGTGAAGTTATCAACCTATTAATCAATTATTAAATTATAGGCTCGAACCAATGGTGTTTCATTGGTGAAGATATTTGTGTCAAAATAGTCAAGTTTCATTTATAAACATATCAAACTAATGAAACATTATCAGGTTGTAGGAATGGAAATGGTCATGGTCCATTGTTAGAATATATTAGGCTCATGATTCAAGATTCCAGTAACACCTCTTTGCAGCTCAGAATGTCTTTGTTTTAACTCTATCTCTAGGTTTTCCATCTCATGTGGTGGATTTTTTAATTTCAGTTTTAATTCTCATGCATTCTATGGTGAACTCTCCTGGCTCTTCAACTAGTTACGAACTCTTATGAAGATTTGGCTCTCTTGGTGATATACTATAGTTCTTTCTTATGCTTCCTCAAGTCTTCATTGTTGTTGTGCTCTTTTGGTACATGTTTATGTGAGTTCTTGGAGGATTTTGTGCTCTCTTTTATCTCAAAGAATATAGTAGTATTAAATGAAGGGTCCTCATTAGACTTAGGTGGCTTAGATGTAGGATCAGAAGTAGGGTTGTAAGAAATTGAGCCAATAGGATTGACATAGTTTGTAGGGGAATGGGTTAGTGTAGATTTAAAGATTTTGGTTAGGGGTGACTTGTTGCCCCCATAATTAATACCTAAAACCTAGATGATGTTGGAGTCAATCATATGCTAGATAAGATGTCATAGGCTCATGCCTCTCTCTAGTGTCATGTCCTGGGGTCTAATTGGTGGTAATTGGATGAGTTTATTAGAGAGAATTTGTCAAAGAATAGTGTGGAGGGGATCAAAAAGCTTTGGTAGACATGTATGGAAAATGTGGTAGCATAAACAAGGCAGTGAGTTGTTTGAAAAGATGCCTCAAAGAAATGTGGTCTCATGGTGATGTCCTTTTCTATGCATCTGCTTGTCATAGAAATTTTGTCATCTATCAACATCTAGTTATTAGTTATGCAATGTCTAGTAATGCTTTGAGTTTGAAAGATGTGCAATGCAATGTAATCAATGATATGAATATAAAATACAAAAATCTAGTAAGTATAATTCATTAGTTAAACTATTTATTTTATTACCTAAGTGAAGCTTTGAACTCCACCACCACTGGCAGGTGTTGCCATGAAACCTCCAAGATTAACCTATTCAACATCCAAAATCAGATATTAGAATACCATTCATATAACAATGCTATTCACATGTAATATTTATAATTGTTTACTAGTTACATACCCCGGAAGTAGATATCATGGTGTAATATGCATGTGGAGAATCGCTGGAAACTGTATCAATGCTATGACCTTGAAATTTCATTAAAATCATCAAACTAAATTAGTTAATATTGCATTTCAAAAATGAAATTTAATAAATTAAATTCAATGAACTTGCTAACATTTACCTAAGCATGAAGGCCAAAAGTCTCACTCATGAGGGCATCTATCATCACCATCTACTCAGCTGCAGATGTAGCCTGCACACCTACATCCTGACTATCCATGGGGTCATAACCATAGACTGACCTGCAAGCCTGACAAGTATGGGGTGGAACCCTACTCCTCAAACTCTCCCCCAACCCATGCTATGCTACAGGACTAGCATGCTCTATGATGCTCTGGGTCAAGGCACTAATGGACTGAAGTGTCTTGACCTCAACACTCTCCTTCACAACAGACGAGATAGAGACATGCTCATGGGCTGGTCTGACGAGTGCTTGTCTCACTGGCCATTGTGGGTCAACACGTGCCCTTGGTCTATCATGTGCTAACTACCCACCTCTACCCTAGAACTCCCGCATATCAAAATAGTTTGGCACTTTATTTTTGACAAACTCGCAGTAGAGTTTCCTCAAAAAATATTGTGGGAGCTCATTATTGTTGCATGGAGGATGGTCAAAAACCATCCACCACCTCTGCCCAAAATTGTCCCTTATCGCTTGGTTGTTTCACCAATGAATAGGGAACCTCTTGCATGTAAGGGGTAGAGGTTGATTTGTTCGTGGGTTTGTGAAAATGGAACACAAGTCCAATTTGTAATTTGTTCATTTTTAACTTATTCATAGGACAACATGTCTGCATAGAACTCTCTAAATTCTCTTCTCTTTTCTAACCAACTAGAGATTTGCTTACTAATTGAATCTACATTCGATAACATAGATTCAAGAGATTGAGTAAGCGCGGATCTATGCAAGGTTAAAGTTGCAGGTTCTTTCAATGTTCCAATTATGTCCTCAATTTGTTTTCTATTGTTTTCAATTTTTCCCATTATATTTTCTTATGTTCCAGGGGCATATTGAGGAATGAATGGAGGTGTTTGTTGTTGGGGTTGTTCTTCAGTAGGTATATGCAGTTTAGGTGATGGAGGATTTTGTGGATTTTCAGGAGGAGGAGGAGGAGGTGTATTATCAATTCCTGTAAATTAAAGAAATTTACATCAAAAAACTACTTAAACCTACCTATTTAGCAACAAATTCACACAAGAAAACAAATAGAACCTACTCCTTTAGCCTCCTCGATGTCGTGGTGGCATTTCGATGATGAATCAATGACAAATTGCTGACAATATGCCCTTTGATAACGCGAGCGCGCTCTCCTTTGTCTCCAAACCATGGGTTTGCTGTGAAATGTAATGAAATAATGAAATGAAATGTATGTTTTTTTTTAAATAGCAGAGTATAATGCTAGCGCGTTATGGCTTGGTATTGTTGACCCTTAGGCTCAACATCACCAAGCCATAACATGAGTGTGTTACGACTTAATTTTTTTTAAAAAAGTTGGCCACTTTTTGGCCCCCCAACTTTTTGCACTTGCCCTCTGACCTATCAGAAAATACCAGCTATGAATCCAGTTAGGGCTTTAGTCCTACTCAAAATAATCTTTCCCAAGAGACAAATTGGTGCTACCCCTGCAACTAACCTCATAATCAGTCCACTTATGCTTTTGGAGCACAAGAAAGAGCTTTAATGGTGTAGAACTTTCATACCTAGCAGGCATCATTATCAAAGGCAGCCAATAACAACCCCAAAGTATCAAATGAAGCTACCTCTGATGCCAATATGATGCTATAGACTTTGGAGGACTTTTGTACTATTAATTAGCCCATGGACAGTGTGATTATGCTTGTAAGTAGTATTGCAGATAATAGTAGATCAAAAAAGAGGAAATTGGAGGCTAGTCCCATGCCTACTATGTTACAAAAAGAGCATGTTTCAAAGGCAAAAGTGGCCAGCGCCACTATTCCAGTTCAGAGAAGCAAATTTGCTGCTACAAAATAAATTCCATCAGACTTAAAAGTACCTGAAAAAACTGTTAATCAATCAAAAAAGGGAACATGGATCCCTTCAATGCATAAAATGATGATTGCTCCCCTCAATATTATGGAACAGATGAAGAAAATAAACATAAATGTATCAATGTGGGAAGTGATGTTAATCCCTTGTCAAAGGGACCTTTTGCGAGAAGCCTTAAGGCATTTCCCATCAGCTGAATCAGTACCAACTGACTCATCAGTAAAATAGAAAGGAAAGACCCCTGTCAGTCTTGTGCAACTAGAGGAAGAACAAGTACAACTAAGAAACCATCTCCTTTCTACTTGTCCTTAATCATGGGCAAGTTTCTAGTACACAATTGTATGATTGATTCAGGGGCTAGTGTTTCAGTTATGCCCAAGAAGATAGCAAATGCATTAGGCATCAAATATACCCCTATTTCATCAAGAGTATTACAATTAGATGGCACCTCTATAAACACTATAGGAGTGATCAAAGGGCTGGACTTGACTCTACATGCATGTCCAAACTTGACTTTCAAACAAGACATTTCAATCATTGATCTTCCTCCCTTCTTTGTCATTTGCTTGTCAAGGGACTTCATGGCTAAGGTAGGTGGTTATCTTTCTTCTGTTTGGTCTCATATGCTTTTGAAGACAATATATGGCATGAGGTTCCCCATCAAGGCTGAACCAATTTCAAATTATCATGTGGCAAACTCTAACCATAGCCTGGTGAACGCACATGTTATGATTCAAGGTGAGCAAGTGCATGATCCAAAATCTATTAAGGCAAAATATTCACTTCTTCCAACCCCTGACATGTTCCTTGATGAATGGGCAAAGGATCACTGTAATTTTAATCCTTATGATACCACTGAAACAGCTGACTTGGGCACCTATATGATCCATGAAGGGGATTCTTCAGTCCCTTCTATACTTGTTGTCCTCAAAATTAGCTACGCTTGTTTTGTAGATGACCCCCACGAAACATGTCTGTTTCGTGAATCTACACTCTAAGCTCGCAGACCGAGACAAGGTTCCCTTCATCTCGCGCGAAGACTTTTGACATTCTAAAATCGTCTGCGACATTCCCTTGAATTAGTTTCTCGATATTTGCGAAGAACATTCAAGTCGTAGATTGTCTAAAATGTTGACTTAAGTCATTTTTAAGAGTTAGTCTTTTTTTGAAATCTTGAAATGCAAGAGCGGCGAAATTTGCCGCTCCTGCATATCTCTTTTTGATTTCACATGTAAGGTCGGCAAATTCTGCCGCTCCTTCATGTGCTATTTGCCTTGTTTTTAAAACATGTGTAATAGCGGCAAAATTTGCCGCTTTTACATAAGCTTTTCACTTTTCATGTAGAGGCGGCAAATTTTGCCGCCACTACATGCATTCTTTTGTTTTTAATGCGAAGTCGGCGAATTACACCGTCATTGCATGTTTTGACCAAACACCTGCATCGACGGCCGGAATCTCCGCTAGCACAAGATCTTCGAGATCTTGGTCACGCAGTGCCATTAATGGCCACTCGTGCCACTCTTTTAGCATTTATACGCAGGTTATTTATTGTGTGTTAACAGTTTGTTTCCTCATTTCGTCTTCTCTCCCACGCTACCCTCCAGACCCCTCCTCATATTGCTGGATCGCGTCCTTGAGGAGATCAGTCAGCATCCATCACCATCGGACTTAGGGTTTTCAAGCACGGGTAAGTTTTACCTCTCGTTTCTCGTTCTACCTTTTCCTCACATTTGTATAGTTTCGTGTTTGATTTCCAGTTTTAGTTTTTATTTTACGTTTTTGTTTTTGTTTGTTGTTTTCGTTTTGTGTTGTCACCTAGGTTTTCCCTAGGTTTTCGCCCTGAAACCCTTAGGTTTCTACTCTCCCAAACCCTGGCTCTATGCCATTGTTGTAACATCGGTGAATTCACTGAGCCTCGCTAAAAGTTAAGCGACCCTTGCCGAGTTCCAGTTGGCGGATTTCTCAAACCTCGCACTCAAAACCTGCAAACTTCACCTTGCAATGCAACAGCGGCGAAATTCGCCGCCCGGACTTCACTTTACCGTTCAATGCAACAGCGGTAAATTTTGCTGCTTGAACTCCACACCTATCAAATGTGCATTGTCGGCGAAATTCACCACTCGGACATGTATGGAACTTCCCTCATGATAGCGGTAAAATTCACCGACCAAACATCGAAAGCGACAAACACAACCTGCAGTGTTGGCAAAGTTTGCCGCTCCGACATAAACCCCTGTTCTTCCTTATTTCCTGCAGTGACGGCAAATTTTGCCGCTTATACCATTTCACTCCTCTCAAACATGCACGGGCGGCAAAATTCACCGCCAATGCAAATAATGCAAAACCCTCATATGCAACGGCGGCGAATTTTGCCGCCCGTGCAAAAAATGTCTCAAATTTTCCTAACACTGGAAAATTTCCAATTTTGTTTTCCTGAGCCCGCTTCTCCTCTGATTCTTGGCCAGCTCGCACTATAGCCCCTTTTCAAGTGCATTCCCATAGTGGTGATCGCTCAACATGCAATTTTCCCAGATTGCCCATATTTTTCCTGATTGCATGATCATGACTTTTGTTGCAGTTTCTCTTGCGGAGCTCCGTTCAACGTCAAACTTCTTCTCAGTGAAAGTTCATCCAAATGACTGACTTGTCTCCGAAGAAGGCAAAAGCAATGAAATACAAATATCAAGGTGTTTTCCCAATCACCTCAGTCCATTCTAATGTTGAGGACATTAGAGATACGGAGATTGGCCATGTTGATATGGCTGAGTTTGTAGAGAGAACCAAGTCAAGCAACCCCAGTGCCATGATGAGGAAGATAGTGGAAAGTAATATTCATCTGGTATCCTCCTTCCCGGTGGCGGCTCACAATACAGAATTTGTCCTTCAATGTGCCCATTTTTATAACAAAGATATCAGAGCTATGGTGGACGCTAGTGGTAATGTGATAATCAGGTTGGATCTTGAGTTCATTGACAAGGTGTTCATGTGTCCTCCTGCGACAGAGGTATTAAAGCTTGACTTTGTTGAAGCTCAAAAGGAATATGACAAGAATCCAGAAAAAGCAAAGAAAGTGATCAACAACAAATGGTTGAAGATTGCAAGGTCAAGTTTGTCTAGATGGCCATGTAGCTTTCCTCGAAGTGACTTTGTGGAAGAAGTTGGTGATTTGATTACCCTCCTCAGCAGGATAAGAGGTTTGTCTTCCTCTTCACAATTTCATGAATGGATGTATCCATACATTAAGGTCATACTCCAGGGCAGGCAAGTTATTTTCTGGGGAGAACAAATCAGTAACGCTTTGCATGATCAGCTGAAGAAGGTATCCACTACCTCCAAATTCTTCATGACTTCCTACCTGGTATACATTGCAGCCTCCATGAGGATTTTTCCAGGATTATCATCAGAAGGGGATAGGAGAGTAGTCCCAATATATCAGTATTATTCTCAGCTAACACTGAAAGGTTCCATTCACCATTTCAGGAGAGTGAATGATGCGTTCTTTGCTGTATTCTTGTGTCTTTTTGATCCCTAGCTGGAACAGAGAAGAATTTCAGATGAGGCATGGTCAGTGGTTAATGGTTTTGGTTGTATGTTTTTGCAATTTTCGTCTTTTTCATACTTGAGGGTTGGCTTTTTCCAAGGCTACCCTTATATGCTTCCGAGGTTTCCTTCAGATAGATTGGTCTTGATGGAGTTGTGCAGACAAATGATTGTCGTGCATAACAAACAGATGGAACTCAAAAAGCCTGGCTTCAGATTTCTAGTGGAAATCGGCAGATACTCAGTGTTGACTGCTGCAAAGGCGAGGGCTATGGAGACAGAAATGCAATTGGTCACCATGAAGCAATTCAAGAGGAGACCAAAATTTGATTATCGGGGCGTAAAGGATAAAATCAAGAGGAAAAAAGAGTTTCACAAACCCATGGTGGAAGATGTCTGGATAGATTTGAGGACAGAGGAAGACATCAGGAAACTGGACTATAGCAGGCTGTCTCTAGAACAAATTGAATATCTAGGGCTTGCTGATATTCCAGAAGACCTTGTGGATGATGGGGAATTGGTTGATGCTAAGTATGATGTAGAACAGATAGCTGGTACTCCTCTACCTCCAATTCAATGGTCCCAAAAGGAGCTGACTTCACTAAGGAAGAGATTTGAGCCTATATTGGCAAACACCAATAAGTGGCTGGAAGATAAAGGAATTACGCTGAAGGAATCCCTCACTGGTTCAGAAACTGAAGTTCAAGAGCAGACTGGTAAGAAGGTTGAAAACAAAACGAAGAATAAGAGTGATGCTCCATCATCCTCTAAAACACATAAACCTAAAATTAGATTTGTGACGAAGAAAGCAAAAGTTGTTGAGGAGGAACCTGAACCAAAAGAAATGGAAGTCGAGGAGCCAGCGGCCGAGGATCCAACAACTGAAGAGCCAGCTATAGAAGAGATGGAGGTTGAAGACAGGAATTTAGATCAACAAGATGAAGAGGCTTTGTCTCCACAGGACAATACACCTGTTGCAGCCCCGGTGCCTGCTTCCCCTATTAACATCCCTTCCTCTGAATCCCCCTCTCCTCCTAAAATAATCTTCGATAATCCCCACAGCACTTTTGAAAATGTTTTCCGTTCTTCTTATTCAATTCCTAGTTTGTCTTCTTCATCTTTTGATATTGGAGACACGTCTATGTTTGATCATTTTGTGATGAATACTGAACAAGTCTCAAGTGCCAATATAACAGGTGCAGTTTTTACCAACACCCCGCCTATTGTTTCTACCACCAGTACAAGCACAGTTCCAGGAACACCAGTGGTAGGAATGGACTCCAATGTGAATACTTCTCTGCTTCCACCTTGGTTATCAGCCTACACGCCAAAGAGGAAAAAGCAAGTCATCTCTCCAGATGATTTTGATTTTACTAAGCTGGTACCTGCAAAACCTAAGGCTCCGAAGAAACCAAAGATCCTTTCAAGGGTACTTGAAGATAAGGGGCATAAAATTTTGGAGATAGCAAAACCCCCACAGGATGAAACTGTTGAAAATTTTGACATGAATGACTACTCAATTTCTAGGGTTGAATTGGGCAAAATCACCCATGAGAGCGCTAAAAATGATATGCAGTCAGCCATGGACATCCTAATCCAGAAGTTCGACAGGGAAAAAGAAATGAAAGATTACTATAAGGCAAAGGCAGAACAGCTGACTGCAGTGGTAAGAAAGATCACTTTGAATTCAGAAGCAGTTACCCCAGAGGCCGTTTCTGTAGAAGACCCTGTCATTCTGAAGGCAGAAAAGACTCACCTCAGAGGAAAAGTACTTGAAGAGTACTTAGACAGGATGCGAGCCCAGGGAATCTCTTTGCTCACGGAGGTATTTGAGAAAACGGATAAGATGAGGAAAGTAAGGGCAGAACTCAATGATCTCATTGATGCCATCTCTCAAGATATTGAGCGCACAGAGGATACTCATGATAAGTGGGTGGAAATGAGGAAGCTGAAAATAAGTACCTTGATATCCATTGGCGCCATTTCTAACAGGGATTCATACACTGAAACAAAGGAAGCTCTGATGTACAGGAGCAGTATGCTAAGGAATTTGATCAAGGATCTTGAGGCTGCAAAAGAGATCAGCGAAGAAAATGATGTCAACCTTTTGCATAAGTTGGAGGAACTGCCTTGTAGCTTGGTATCGCAAGATAACCAATTCCTGTCAGCAGAAGAAATGGTCAAGGAATTTGAAGACATGTTCCAAAAAGAATTTGAAGATAAAGTATTTTCAATAACTTCTATGGACAATCTCTTGGACAACCAGTTAACCTTGGACAATCTGAAAACCAGGTTAACCAATCATGCCAAGTCAATCACTACAGTAAGGGACGCCATAGTGAGGGCCAGGATGATCTTCAAAGACACATTCAACCCAGATAGCATTGAAATGCAGGCAACCTTCACTATGTATGATCACCACGTGAGAAAAGGTGGTGACACAAATTGAAGCAGCTGGTTTTTCCCTTAGTTTATTTTCTGATTTTCACATGTACTTTTGAAACAATTTTGGACATTTTTACATGTACATTTTCAATATGTAATTACATGTAAAAATATAGGAAGTCCCAAGTCAATAAGGACTCCTATTTTTGAATAAGTCAAAGTAGTTGTAGATTTCCTAGATTTTGTCAAGGTCTTTCCCTATAAATAAAGGGGACCTCTTTTGTAAATATCTATCTTTGTCTATTGCAAGAAAACTTTGGCGAATTGAAAAGCAAATCAAGACTTTGTGCTTATTTGAAAACCAATATTCAAATATTTATCAATACAAGAAAGCAAGTTCAATTCCAATCTTTGTCTTGGGATTATTTGTGTTGTGATAGTTTTGTTCTTATGTCTTGCTATCATAATCTTATTTGATAATAATTAAAGTGTGGAGTTTGTTTCAAGTGATTGAAGAGCGCTCTTAATTTGATTCTGATAAACTTTGTGTTATCAAATCGGTTGTGGGTTATGTGTTCATGTTTGTGAGAATACAACAGTTTGGGGACTTTGTGCTGCAAGTTGTTATATTTGAATTACTTTTATCATATTGAAGAGGAGCGAAGACTTTGAGCTGCATTCTACTTCAAATAGTTCCGGTTACAAGTAGTGAGTGAGGTAACAGAAAACTTTGTGTTTCTGTGATATTGTGATAATTTATAAGTTTTATATCAAGAGTTAGAAATATAAACATCTATTCTGAAAAAAGAGAATGAGATGAGATGGAACCACCACAAATATAGTTTTTAGTGTACATAAATTTGATAAGTTATTTGATTTGCAAAAGTTAAGTAATTATAGGGAACCTCCCCTTGCTGAGAGGAGAGACTTTGTCTCATCATAGCTGTGGCTGATATACCCATTTTGTCATTAGCGAGTTAACGACAAAATATTCACCCAACAATACTCAAGCCAATGAAGACTCCAATGGTCCATGGAAGATGTTTTTTGATGGTGCAAAGAGCAGAAATGGAGTTGGTGTAGGGGTTTTACTGGTCTCTCTGACTGGTAAGAAGTTGCATTTTGCTCATAGATTACATTTTTCTTGCACGAATAATATAGCAGAGTATGAGGCATTAGTTCATGGTCTGCTTATTGCTAAGAAGAAAAATATAAAACATTTGGAAATCTTTGGCGACACAGAGTTGGTGGTTCACCAAGTCAAAGAAAAATGTGTCACAAAAACCAATTGCTAAGAGCTTATAGACATAGAGTTTGGAGCCTATTTGAGAGTTTTGATGCTCTCAACCTACAGGTAATCCCAAGAAAATCAAATTCAGAGGCTGATCAGTTGGTAACAGTGGGTGCCCAATTTTCTCCACCTATAGATTTGTTTCAGGGTCTTGATTAGCATGTAAAAATAGTGATCGGAGCCTCTGTTCCTGATAATGATACTCATTGGCAATTCTTTGACAGCAATGAGCAGATTGTAAGCTTCATTTAGAATGAAGCAAAGTTTCCTTCCATGGTACAACCCAAGTTGTAGGAAAGCTATGGTGATTAGATCATTCATCTCAAGTTGAACAATCTACCCAAGGGTTTAGTCACCCTTGAGGCTATAGCCCAGATGATGAGTTCAGGGGTGAAAGAAATAATATGACATTTAAAAGGGAAGACTACCAAAAGGTTGTAGTCACTTAGGACTAAGAGTTGTTGCTAGGAAAGGTATTTGGAAATAATGAGCAGGAAGAATTCATAAAGCTTGCCAAGAAATACAGTGACGTTCTGGCATGGACGTATGAGGATCTTAAAGGTTTCAATACAGACGTGGCTCAGCATGCCATCAATCTGGATCCAAATTGCAAGCTAGTCCACCAAAAGTAGTGGCCCATAAACCCAAAGATTGAGCCGCTAATGAGAAAAGAGTTGGAAACGCTCATAGAGGCAAGGATTATATGCTCCATTACGTATTCAACTTGGGTTGCTAATCTAATGCCTGTGAGGAAGAAAAATAGTGAGATAAGGCTCTATGTAGATTTTAGGGACCTGAATCATGCTTCCTTGAAGAATCATTACTCTCTGCCCTCTATGGACCAAATTTTGAAAATTGTTGCAGGGATAGAGGTTTTCATTAGTAGATGGCTTTTCTAGCTATAACCAGATCTTTGTCAAAGAAGAAGATAGATTTAAAACAACATTCACGACCAAATGGGGAACCATGGCATATGCAAAAATGTCATTTGATCTTTCTAATGTTGGTACCACATTTCAAAGGGCAATGGATATTGCCTTCAAAGGTTTTATAAACAGGTTCATCCTGATTTATCTGGATGACATTACAGTCTTCCCCAAGAAGGGATAAAATCATATGGAGCATCTGGACAAAATCTTCTAGAGATGCAGAGAGTTTGGGGTGTCTCTAAACCCTAAAAAATGTATTTTTGTTGTTGCTTAGGGTAAGCTTCTAGACCATCTAGTGTCTAAGGATGGGATCTCCATAGATCCTGAAAGAACATTAGCTCTTCTTGCTCTTGCTCTGCCTGCTCATAAGAAAGCCTTACAATCATTTTTAGGGTAGATCAATTTTGTTAGGAAGTTCATTCCTAACCATGTTGGCTTAGTGAAACCTCTAACCCTTATTCTCAAGAAAGATGCAGTATTTAGATAGACTAAAGAAGGGAAGCATGGTTTCGAGAAAATCAAAGAAGAGATTGCTTAAGATCCTACTCTCATGAACCCAAATTATGAGAAAGACTTTGTCCTTTATACACATGGAGGAGAAAATAGCATTGTTGATGTTCTAATGCAGGAAAATGAGCAAGGAATGGAGCAGCCTCTTGCCTTCTTCAATCAAACCTTGAAGCACTATGAGGTTAAATACAGCCCCATGGATAAATAGGTATTTTTCATTGTTAGAGATTTAAAAAAAATTAGATATATACTGACAAATAATCATATTAAATTTTTAGTTTCTCATCCTAGTGTGAGAGATTATATAATGTGCATTGAGATTAGTGAGAAAAGAGCCAGTTGGGTCACTAAGATCCTAGAGCATGATGTGATTATCAAAGCCACTAAGTTGATTAGAGGTAGAGGATTGTGTGAAAAGCTAACTCAGACTTCTATAGATGAAGTGAGTTCATCTTACCACTTGAATGAGGAAGAACCTAAAGTTGAGCCTTCAGCTGTGAGTTCTTAGACAACAGATATAGCCAATTTCCTATCCACTGGTGAGTATACCTATGGATTGGATAGAACCAAAAGAAAACTCTTCAGGTTGCAATCTATCCCTTATGCTTTGGTGGATGGTGTTCTCTTCAAAATAAATTTGGATGGAGTCTTACTGAGGTGTTTAGAAGAAGATCAAATTGATAGGCTTCTTAGTGAGTTTCATGTTGGCCCAGCTAGTGGCCATTTCTCTGCTAGAGCTACATCAATGAAAATAATGAGGACAAGTTACTTATGACCCACATTATTCAATGATGCCCATGTATGGGTAAGAAAATGCAAAGAGTATGCTCTCTTTACTAGAAAGAAACAATTGGCAACACTCCCACTTCACCCTATTCAGGCTGATCAGCCCTTCTCACAGTGGGGTTTAGATTTCATTGGCATGATAAATCCCACTTCTAGTGTTGGTTACAAGTGGGTTTTGACTGCAATGGACTACTTCACTAGGTGGGTTGAGGCAGTCCCACTCAAGGAATCCATTGAGTCATCTATCATGGATTTCTTGGAGGAAATCATGACAAGGTTTGGATCTCCTCATACCATTATTTTTGATAATGCAAAATCTTTTACCAGTTTTAGGATAGCTAATTGGGCTCTTAAATAAAATGTGTTCTTGAAGACTTCATCCAACTATTACCCTTATGGTAATGGGTTGGCCGAATCCACCAACAAGAACCTAATCAGAATTCTGAAGAGGACTATGGAGACAAACTAGAGGCAATGGCACAATAAGATCAAATTATCTCTTTGAACTGAACTCTCCTTTTGTTCTTGTGTATGGAAGAGAGGCTAGATTGCCTATATCTTTAGAGCTTCCTGCATTAGAATTGGTTCATTAATTGGAGTTGGAAGGAGAAGATGCAAGGTCTGTCAGAATGGTTGAATTGACTATATTAGAAGAACAAAGACAGTCAGTCATGAGCACATTGGAAGAGCATCAAAAATAGACCAAAAGATATTTTGACAAGAAGGCCAAGGTCCAGACCTTCAATAAGGGTGATCTTGTTATGAAATGGGATGTTGGTTGAGCCAAACCTAGAGGCCACACCAAGTTTGATGCACTTGGAGTGGGCCTTATATCATCATCAGCTACAAGCAAGCTAATGTTTTCATTCTTTCAAGGCTGGATGGTGAAGTTCTACCAATCTCAGTCAATGGGATCCATCTCAAACCTTACTATTAAGGTTGGTCTGAGATTTTGTACATATTGTTTTAGTTTATTTATGCTTTAGGTTTACTTTCCCTAAGTGCTTTTGTACAGGCTGCATTGTCATTAAGAGAATGCAGGCCTTGTTCTTTTTGTGTTTTGTGGAAGGCATGGTTTCAGTTGTTTTGAGCTGTTGCAGTCTACTTTTGGACTCCATGCCCAATGGATGCTTAAGGCCACCGGTCTACTTGTTTAGCAGGCAAACATCCCTAAGAGGTCACCAAAATGTTGACCTATTTTCCTCTGCCCATAGTCAAATAGTTCACCTTCAAAATCTTGATTGAATCTTTTGAGAACCTAGCTTTGCATGCCCAAAACCTTCAAATTTCTATGTGTTTTAGGGTCTAGAGTTTAAAAAATTGAAAATCTTATCCCTAAGGCATTTAAACCCTAAACCCTGGAGTCTTTTGCAAGTGTTGAGTGTCTTTTGTTATAATTTTGAGTTGACCATGTTGATAACTGAGAGGGGGGGGTGAATCAGTTATCCTAATTATTTCCCTTATTGAACTTTCTTATTAATTGATGCAGCATTGAATCAAACACAAAAACATTACCATGAAATAAGAAACACATAAAACAGTATTTTTGACGTGGAAACCCTGTTAAGGGAGAAAACCACGGGGTGATTAACCCAAAATTATTCTCTGTTAGAAGAATAGGAGATTACAAAAAAATGGCACTTGCCAATTAGGGCTCACTGCCCGAGCACACTGCTCACAAGAGGCCCACTGCCTACAAGAAGACACACTGTCTACAAAGTGATAAGAATCACAGTCTTGAACTGATTGGAAGCATCTGCATATGCCGGAGTTCAGTTCCGGTTAGGCTCAGTACACTGATCTGCTGCACTTCATCTTTCCTCTGTTGTTTATTCTGCTATCTTTCACATACCGGATCCTTTTTGCTGCTTCTGCTCTGTTCTGGACTTATTCGCATATATTTTCACACCACCACACACTTCACAACTAAATCCATCCTCTATATATATCCGCACAAGTAATTTCATCACCTTTTTAGTCGGCATCCGGAACAGTCTAGTTTCTTACAAACTCTTGTTCTGTCGGCTGAATCCTTCCTCACCAAGCAATGCGGATCAAGCATATACTTGTAGATATCATTAATCATGTCGGCCAAACATGATTCATGCCTTCACAACCTCTATCATCAATAGTAACACATCCGGAAAGTAGTCTGATACTCTGTCAGTCAGTTCTTCCTCTGTTTTCACTGTCTCTCAGGAATCTGGTACTCAACTGTTCATATTTTTTTCCTTGTCCATCACCGGAGGCTAAATCCTTGGAATATACCACTCAAGGTAGTCCTCTTGACTTCCCCAAATCCGCACTGCACCAAGACACTTCCTCTGAGAGATCCGGATCAATCTGTCAGACCTTGCCACATGCTCTGTTCTTGTTCACCGGACCACAACAATCTTTATTCTGACTTCCGGTAGAGACACATTATAACTTGCGGATATGTGGGATGACCTTTGTTGCCATCAATGACAACAACCATGAATCCATATAGTGTCTCTTGCCAACAATCTCCCCCTTTGGCATTGATGGCAACACTTAGTGAAAAATGACTAAGTGTTTACACTATGCTCCCCCTTTGCTGATGCTCTATCTTTATATACAATTTCCGGAACTCCCCCTTAATTGGATTCCTCATTTTTCACTGCTCCTCACTCCCCCTTTGACATCAATGGAAAAGGGTAGGGTCCGCACACCAAAATTTTCAAAAATTTTCTATACATAGCCGCATATTTACATACTCACATACACTGAAGAATGTCTGCAATGGATGTCTACAATTGGATCATTTCTGTAGCCCAACTTTGCTTCATTCTATCCAAAATTGAAATGTGACCACTCAACAAAAATGCAAAAGCTTCTGCCCACTTGAGATCTGTCGGATCTTTTGTTTGGGCGGTGGTCTGAGCATCACTGATGGCCTCATGCATAGTTTCCAACTTAGGGATTATAATCCTTCTAAGTTCTCCCATCTGGTTAGTGATATTCTTCCTTTCCTTCTCAAGATTCTTTATTTCATTCAAGACTGCAATAGTCTGACATTCTTGATTTATTATGGAGGAAGAGAGAGGATCAAAACTTTGAGATAAGCTTTGTAGCTTATCCTGTTCCTCTTTTATTTTCTTATCAATTGCTGCTGTTGCCTTTGACCAGGATATACAAAATTTGTAGATGTCACCGCCATCCTTAAGAGCATTCTCTAAGCTCTTTATTCCAATGCTTACAATCTTCCTATCTTTAGAGATTAATTCTAATATTTCTGAAAATCTTTTCTCCAAAAATTCCTTCCGGACCTTTTCTTCAGCTGATTTTTCTAGAGAATCAAAATGTGTATCAACACTGCTGACTAAGGTTTTTAGATTACCAGAAGAGGAGGCTGTCGGATCTATCTGGATTGATGGCATAATCTTTACAAGTACTCCGAAAGCAACCTCTATCAACTCACAGTCTTCCATATGAGACTTCAGGAGTTTTTCATTTGCCTTGGCATTTGCAAATGAAGCTATCTTCATTGTTTGTACCGGAGAGAGAGAGTCAAAGTCGAATGGGCCTTTTAGAAGCTCCGGTTCATCAATCTCTAAAGTTTCTTTGCTCAAAAATTGTTGAACAGTTTGTGCAGTGTCTCTTGCCGGAGACAGATGTTTCTTTTCTTCTGCAGTCTTGGAACTGTCAACCTCTTTATCTTTCACCACTGCTTCCTTCTCCTGTAATTTCTCTTCTTCTTTGGATCCGGAGACTGTAGGGGAAACCAGAGGAGAGATGCTAGCTTGTTCATAGGCCACTTCTTCTGGAGCAGAGGGTTCCAAGTCCTCAGCTGTTTCTGTACCTAAGTCCTCTACAACAGGAAGATTGAACCTTTTGAAGGCCTTTCGGAGGATCTCTTCTGTCTCTTGGGCCACTTTGTCAGTCTCACCAAGCATGAGTTGATTCATCCTGGCTTTACTTCTGAACTCATCTTTGCAGTCCTTGAAGATTATGTTCATTGTCTTGGGATCAATTTGAGGATATAGCTGAATAGCTATCTGCTCCCGGATCTCAAGATCTTTTGCATGAGCATTGTTCTTTCTTACTTCCAATTCCTTTTCTAGGCTTTTAGGAATAAGAGCTATGATCTCAATGAAAGCCTTATTATATATGTTAAGATATTTGACTGTGGCTTCCTGCAGAGTCTTTTGGTCAGCCTCACTGAAGTCATCATAAGATTCAGTCATTGGTTGAAGGTTTCCATCCACCGTGACTGACTTGATTACACTCTCTAGAGACAGAGTGGGCTTTTCAACAGATACCTCTGCCATTTCATCCTTGTCTTGTCCTGAGGAGGGTTTACCAGATCCTTTCTTCTTCTGCTTCTTTATTTCTTTTACTCCCTCATCTGACTCTGTTTCTTCTTCATCCTTTTGGCTTTTATAAGCCCCTGTGGCTTTTGTCTTGGATCTTTTACCGGATGCCTGGACTTCCGGTTTTGAACTTTTGGTTGAGGGAGGTGTAGATCTTTTTGATGATCTGGTCCGGGTGGGAGTTTCAACCGGAACACTTTCTTTACTTTTCTCTTCTTCCTCAGCCTTCCTCCTCTTTTCCCGGCTGGCATCAAGTGCCTCTTTTGAGATGCCTAGGCCTTGAGCAATATGCTCAACTTCTTTTCTTACCTTCCTCTTTATCTCCGGTTCCCTGAGTTCTACATGTAACTTTACACTCAGTTCCTCAAAGGTTCCAAACCTTTCTGCCTTAGGATCTTTGGGCTGGCTTAGCATGTGTTGAACATGCAGCTCTACTATCTGTTCATCCACTTCATACCCCATAGGCATGATCCAGACAGTCCTTGGCTCCACTGCCTCCATCAGACACTGATCTGTTTCTACCATGAAGCATACTGTGTCTTTGTATTTTTCAACAAGGGATTGGGGTATTCTTTCTCTTGCATGCATCATGCTTTGGAAGTTCTTGAAGTAACCCCATAGAGCTGTATTTCTTGCTTTTGCATCCCCAAGTCCATGCAAATAGTCTCTGATTTGAATGGCAACCGGTCTGTCATTCTGCCATATCCATCCACTGGATCCGGGAAGCTCATTCATGTAGTAAAAGAAGAGACAAAGGATCAGATTGCCATATTTGAAGGAGTTTTTCTTGTCCTTCTTAATCTTCTGCAGATTTTCAAAGAGTTGGTTTACTAGAAGTTCGCACAAGTCATAGTTTGCATTCTCCTTTAACATCTGATAGGCTGTGTAGATTGCAGTTCTCGGTACTGAGTTTTCCCTACTGGAGTGATAGATTTTATAACCAATTATCATAGCTACAAATTTGACATCCGGTTCAGTGATGTCATCAACTGTCATAGCTCTTTTGTCAAACTTGGATCCGGTTGCATCACTGACTGTCTGATTTTTGACAGATTTGAGAACAGGTAATCCACCGGATGAGTGCAGACCGGTTACAGCCCTAATTGCGTCCTTGGTGATCTTGAAGGGCTTATTCAACCATAGGAAGTTGTCATGTACTCTACTTAGTACATACCGGACCCATTCATCTTCTTCAAAACAGGGGAAATGAATGCACTGTGCAAAGTGTTTGTCCTAGATGGCTTTATACTGAGGTTTGATCTCAAAGGAGTCATCTATCAATTGTTTGTGATAGATATCCATTAGTTTTGATTCTCCAAAGTCTTCAAGATTCGCATGGATGTAAACCCTAATATCTTCCGTATGCAATACACCATGAGGAACACTAGAGAAGGCTCCTAGTGGATCTACCTCCAATGATTTGTAAGGATGTTTCTTGAATGAGGGGCGAGGTCTATCAGAGATCTTAACTATGTTTGGAGTAGCCATTCTTCAAAGATTTGCAGTGAGGTAATGAAAAACGGAGAATACCTTATGCGCCTTCGACTTGCACGAAGTGATTGGATTGATTTCTTTATGCAATGACTTCGGCAGGAGATCCTTGGTGTGCTTGATGAATCTTGTTGCAGAGCTCCACTATTCGCTTCTTCTTGAGTGCAGAATGAGCAAATAACTTTTGAGAAATCCCTTATATTGCTCCGCGAACCCTAATATCTGTCTGCAATAAATGCTTCACCTACATTATTCCGGTTTGCCTTGTCTGGATAGCTTGGAGTATCCCGGATTAGTCCTGATCTGCGAATATCATCCGGATCTTTCAATCATGAATAAATCGAGGTAACATATTACAAGAACATCCCAAACACTCTGTCCAATCCACAGAACAAGATAGTGCACTTCCGGATCTCTTCGAACCTTTTTGTAATCCTTTGTCATACCGGAGCATCTCCCTGAAAATGTCTTATTTGATCGATCACAGCTTCTTTATGACTCCATGCGGACCTCTGAAAACTTGACTGAAGCATCTCAAGACTCATATCTGCAAACCCTTTAATCCGCATCTTGTGCCACATTCGGCACCACTTGTTTGGCTGGGGGAACAGGATTTTCTTTGAGTCTCCCCCTGAGCCTGAGCTCACTTTTTAATTTCCGGAAGAAATATCAGCACCAGAGTCTGGTGTGGATCCAACCTCTACATTCTCTGAACTTTTCTTCACCCAAATCTTGCTCATCTGATTCCTAACTTCATCCGCATTCATCTTTTGTTTACCCTTGTCTTGATTCTGATTATACACCGGACCTCTTTTGTCCTGATACTTGTTTCTGCAGACTTTAGCATTATGACCGGACCTATTGCAGATTTGGCAAATAACATTTCTTTGCATATTTGACTGATATCCTCTTGATCTGCATTGATTAGCCATATGACCTACTCTATTGCATGTGAAGCATCTACCTTTGAATGATTTGTTTACTTGCATAATTCTGCATTCATGGGATTTGTGACCATACCTTTTGCAGTTGAAGCACTGTCCGGAGAAGGATGAATTAATCTGATTCATTCTCATTCTGCACTGATTAGCTTTGTGACCAAAGTGGTTGCAGCTGTGGCAGTATCCATTGAAGGATGGATATCTTTGAGCATTTGGCTGTCTTACCGGAGGTCTTCTAGGCCTGCTCCTTGGATTTTCTGATCCAAGATTCTTCTGACCGGATCCGGAGCTTTCTCCTTTCTCATATCCCAAACCATACTTGTCATCTGTCCTCTTTTGACTTCCAAGAAGAACTTCAAGTTGAGCAGAACTTATCTTGAATTTCTCTTTATATTCATTTGCTGTTTGAAGGTCTCTTTTGAGAGAGGCAATTTGATCCTCAAGTTTTTCTTCATTATCTTTGGCATCTTCAAGATCAGATTCAAGATGTCTGATAATCCTGTCCATCTAGTGGCATTCTTCTGATTTTTCTTTAAGAGATTGTCTTAGATTGTCTTCAGCCTTTCTTTTTTCTTCAATCTCTTGAGTAAACTTTATAGTTCCTGATTCCATTTCATGTCTTAACATAATGACTTCTTTTGATAACTTTTCACATAACTTGGTTTGCTCAGTCAATTCTTCATTTGTATTGCTTTCTTCACTTTGTCTTGCCAACTGTTGGAGCAGCTCCTTTCTCTTTTTCATAGAGAGACTTAATTTGTCTTTTAATTCTCTCATGAATTCATCAGCCTGTTTGAGTCTTTCCTTTAATTCATTGACTTCAGAATTTGACTGTTCAAGATCCTCAAGAGCAGTCTTGAGTTGCTCCCTTAAACCATATGCATCCATTTGAATTCCTAGATCTTCCTCAAGCTGTCAGGCTCTATTAGGAGGAACTTAGCTCTGATACCAATTGTTGATAACTGAGAGGGGGGGTGAATCAGTTATCCTAATTATTTCCCTTATTGAACTTTCTTATTAATTGATGCAGCATTGAATCAAACACAAAAACATTACCATGAAATAAGAAACACATAACACAGTATTTTTGACGTGGAAACCCTGTTAAGGGAGAAAACCACGGGATGATTAACCCAAAATTATTCTCTGTTAGAAGAATAGGAGATTACAAAAAAATGGCACTTGCCAATTAGGGCTCACTGCCCGAGCACACTGCTCACAAGAGGCCCACTGCCTACAAGAAGACACACTGTCTACAAAGTGATAAGAATCACAGTCTTGAACTGATTGGAAGCATCTGCATATGCCAGAGTTCAGTTCCGGTTAGGCTCAGTACACTGATCTGCTGCACTTCATCTTTCCTCTGTTGTTTATTCTGCTATCTTTCACATACCGGATCCTTTTTGCTGCTTCTGCTCTGTTCTGGACTTATTCGCATATATTTTCACACCACCACACACTTCACAACTAAATCCATCCTCTATATATATCCGCACAAGTAATTTCATCACCTTTTTAGTCGGCATCCGGAACAGTCTAGTTTCTTACAAACTCTTGTTCTGTCGGCTGAATCCTTCCTCACCAAGCAATGCGGATCAAGCATATACTTGTAGATATCATTAATCATGTCGGCCAAACATGATTCATGCCTTCACAACCTCTATCATCAATAGTAACACATCCGGAAAGTAGTCTGATACTCTGTCAGTCAGTTCTTCCTCTGTTTTCACTGTCTCTCAGGAATCCGGTACTCAACTGTTCATATTTTTTTCCTTGTCCATCACCGGAGGCTAAATCCTTGGAATATACCACTCAAGGTAGTCCTCTTGACTTCCCCAAATCCGCACTGCACCAAGACACTTCCTCTGAGAGATCCGGATCAATCTGTCGGACCTTGCCACATGCTCTGTTCTTGTTCACCAGACCACAACAATCTTTATTCTGACTTCCGGTAGAGACACATTATAACTTGCGGATATGTGGGATGACCTTTGTTGCCATCAATGACAACAACCATGAATCCATATAGTGTCTCTTGCCAACAGACCATCTATTGCCCATGCGGATCCTTTAAGTTGCAACATAATGTCTAGGTGTGTCATCATTTTACCGGCCCCATCTGTTTGAGTCATTGCTTATTACCTGTGCCTTGGCATTTGTTGAGCCTTAGTTCTAAATCGAGTCCCTTATGTTAGTCTTTCCTAGCGAGGGCCCATTTTAAAAACAACCTTTATGCATGTGCACAAAAACCTTTAAGTTGTGTCGAAGTTCAAACCACGTCAACAAGCTTTTTCTTTTTGTTGTCATTTACCTCTTTGTCGGGCCATGTTCTGAGTCTCAGTGGCACCATAGACTCCAATGTGGCATCCTAATCATTAGTTGTTTATTTTTTCTAGGAGGTCCCTCTTTGTTGAGCCTTATTTTATGTTTCAGCGGCACTATGGGCTATCTAAGCTTGTCTGATGTGGCACCCATGCAAGCATTTCACTGAGGATAGAGTCTTCATGGAGCCTTCCAAACATATTCAGCGGGACTACAAACACTTTGAAGTGTTAGGAAGGGTAGACGTTGAGGCCTCAGCTGCTAACGTGGCTCTTGCTTGATGTGGTGACATTTTTTTTAAGGTGATGAAAGTGATGTCATCCAGACATTGGAGAGATCTAGACATTTAGATAATGATGCAAGAGCATCCAGGTTCACATGCAATCCTCATCAACCAAAAAAATTTGTTTTTCTTTCTTGTTGTCTTTTTTGCTGTAGGAGTTGCTACAGGAGTTGATTGATCAATTTCAAAGAATTTTCCTAAAGATTTTGGCCAAGTGATGAATTGATCTTGAAGAAGGCCTAAATAGGTATCTGCATCTCAAATTTGGTGAAAATCTGCTAAAAATTGGAGGAGCTATGCCTCAGCGGAGTTTTTACCTTTCATTGGATCTGCATATCCCATGTCCTTCATTTTGCCCATTGGCACTAAAAAGTCTCTACACCAGATATACTACCTGGCGCTAAAACATCTCTGCTCTGGATACATCTGGTGATGCCTCAATTTCCCATCGAACACTTTCAAGCACTTTGCACTAAAAATCATCGCCACTGGCTAGCGCTAAAACTCTCTTCATCGGACATATCCTTTGATGCCCAAAAATCCCGCAAATCTAGTCGAGGGTAAAAGGTCCACCGGCGAAGGTATAACATACTTGTGCTAAAACACCACTACACAAGATAAATGCTAAAACTTGTTTTCACTGGACATGTCCAGCAGACACCATAATCCCTAGCGGTCTAGTGACAGTGGATCTCCCCGCCGGAGTATTAAGTAGGTGTTAGCGCTAAAAGTTGACCTCACTAGATCTGTGTGAAAAGGGTCCTTCATAGTACATATCCACTGAGCGACAAAATCCCTATCAATCCAGTGTAGGGTAAAAGTCCCATCGAAAATGTTAGAAGAGCCCAACGCTAAAATAGAACCTCACTGCACATATCCTATGATGACCAAATCTCCCATTTTGTTAGGTAAGGGTCAAATCCTCTACTTATCCGGTTATGGTCCAAAAACCCACACTAGGTGACACGAAATCCCTGCAAACTGCACAGGAAGCAACAAATTTAGTTTTGATCACGCGTACGACCATTCAAGGGCAAATCAAGATCTGACACATGTCATGAGCATTAAGTGAAGTCAGTGGCCACCTCAAGGATCTATAAATACATGGGATTCATACTTTGAAAGGGAGATTCTTCTTGGTCGACCATCAGTAATACATTTTTGATCTTCCAGAAGGTTCACGAGATTGCAAGATCTGTTTGGTCTAGATCTGAAATGTTGTAAGGTTGAGGCCAATGCATGTGTAATGTCAATTGTACTCCTATTGTAATCTTACTCTTGCATATGAATAAAGAAACATTTGTTTTGTTGTCTTGTGGTAATCATTCTCATTGCTTGATCTTGTAGGTTGATAAAGCCCCTAGATCTTGAGCTACATCAAGTGGTATCAGAGCCATGTTTTACATTCCTTGAGGCTGTGGGATTACTACATAAGGGATCCTAAGGAGATTGTTGTAGGATGAGTGAAGAAGAGACCTGCAACTATAGAGGATCTGTAGACATGGTACACTGAGTAAGAGGAAGCAGAGGACCTACTCCTAGAGCTAGAGATGCAGCGTTGGTAGAGATGCTGAGAGGCATCACAACTAGGCTAGATGCAATGGAGAGAACATAATGCAGAGGAGTACCAGTAGCAGATGTAAGTGATAATGAGGAAGAGGTCAGTGAAGAGGAAGCAGAAGAAGGAGAAGATGGATATGAGAGGAGGTTTCTGAATGCAATAGCAAAGATTACCAGTAAACCCCATGTTGAGTTACCCAGTTATAATGGTAGTCTAAAACCAGATGAGTTAATACACTAGATTTCAGAGATGGAAAAGTATTTTGAGTTGGAATCCATTGAAAACCCTAAGAGGGTAAAACTTGCAGCTTCAAAGTTGAAAGGACATGCATCTTTTTGGTGGGATCATGTGCAAGTTGAGAGAGAAAGAAAAGGAAAGGAAAAGATTAAGACCTGGGAGAGGATTTTAACCAAGTTGAAGGCAAAATTTCTACCTGTCGATCATCAAATCACCATGTTCAAGATGTTGCAGAACCTCAAGCAAAGGGAGAAAAGTGTGCAAGACTATACTGAAGAGTTTTATAGATTGAACATCAGGGTTGGTCACATTGAAGATGATGCCGAGAAGATCTCTAAGTATGTAAATGGGTTACATTATTCGATCCAAGATGAAATTAGTATGGTTAGAATTACCAGCATAGAGGAAGCCTATCAATTTGCATTGAAGGTAGAAGAAAAGATCTCTAGAAGGCAGAATAGCTCTAGAGGAAGAGGTAAATCCTCCAAAGGAAGAGGGCAGTCAAATCCAGGACGTGGATCTCGAGATAAGCAAGGAGAAACAAGTTCTTCACATGCCAATACCTAAGGAGGTATAGGAAGGGGTGATTACCCTCAAGGTAGAGGAAATTTTGGAAGAGGAAGAGAGTTCAATGGAACATGTTTCCAATGTGGACAGGTTGGACATGGGGCATTTGAATATCCTAAAATACAATAGAGCAGTGGCAAGGGAAAAGAGACTAGAGACCATATAGTACAAGCTGAGGAGGAGAGTGTAGCCAGTGCAGCCTCACCAAAAGTTGGAGAAGACACCGAGGATGGATAATCCTTGATGAGGAAAGTTCTTCTAACACCAGAGAAGGTATGAGAGGAACCAGAACAATGAAGAAGTCTATTTAGAACTAGATGTAAGTCTAAAGGGAAATATTGTAAGGTCATTGTGGACAGTGGTAGTACTGACAATTTAGTGTCAGAAGAAATGGTGAAGTTAAATATGAAACGGTTGAAACACCCCACTCCTTACAAAGTCTCTTGGCTGCAAAAGGGACATTGGTTATTGGTAAGTGAACAATGCCTTGTCAAATTTCATATTGGAAATTACAAAGATGAGATAATGTGTGATATTATGCCAATGGATGCATGCCACCTTCTATTGGGCAAACCTTGGCAATATGACAGGCAAGCCATTCATGATGGCAAGAGTAATTGCATTATAGTCAAGAAGGATGGGATTGAGTGTGTGTTGAATCCTTTGAAGGATAAGGATGAGGATGTTGAGAGAGGCAATAGGGTTTGTCTAGTGAGTGGAAAATAGTTCCTAAGGGAAATCAGAAAGGAGAAGGTCTGTCATGCCTTCCTGCCTCAAGTAGCAAAAATTATGATAGCTGAGAAAAGCGAAGAAGTTCCCGCAGAGCTCCAAGAAATTTTGAGTGAATTTGATGACATACTAATGAAGGACTTACCAGATGGATTACCTCAAACTAGAAGCATAAGTCACTGCATGGATTTGATACTAGGAGCAAGCCCACCAAACAAGGCACCATATAGGATGACACCTATGGAAAATGAAGAGGTGAATAGACAAGTGCAAGAGTTGTTGGATAAGGAACTAATTAGGAAAATCCTTAGTCTGTGTGTTGTACCTACAATACTGGCACCTAAGAAAGATGGGAAATGGTGGATGTGCACTTATTTAAGGGCTATAAATAAGATAACCATTAGGTATAGGTTTCCATTGCCTCATATGGATGACTTGATGGATTGCTTGAGTGGAGCAAAGTACTTTAGTAAGATTTATTTGAAGAGTGGATACCACCAAATCAGAATTAGAGAAGGGGATGAATGGAAGACAGCATTCAAAACCAAGAACAAACTATATGAGTGGTTAGTGATATCATTTGGGACACTGACAAATGCACCTATCACCTTTATGAGATTGATGAATGAGGTAATGAAGCCATTCCTTGGAAAATTTGTCATAGTTTATTTGGATGACATTTTGGTTTTTAGTAAAACAAAGGAGGAGCATATACTGCATCTTAGGGTAGTCTTGCAGAGGTTAAAAGAAGAGAAGTTGCTAGTGAACATTGATAAGTGTAGTTTTATGCAAAAGGAACTAGTATATTTGGGTTTTGTAGTGTCTGAAGAGGGGTTAAAGATGGACCCTGAGAAGGTTAAGGCAATATTAGATTGGCCTTCACCTAGAAACATGTTTGTGGCTAGAAGTTTTCATGGCTTGGTGAGCTTCTATAGGAAGTTCATTAGAAATTTTAGTAGAATATGTGTACCAATCACTGAAACAATGAAGGGTGTTAGGAAAGAGTTCCAATGGACTGCTGCAGTAGAAAAGAGTTTTTAGTTGTTGAAGAAGAAGGTGACAGAACAGGCAATGTTGGCATTGCTAGACTTTGGCAAAGTTTTTCAAGTAGATTGTGATGCTAGTGGGAGTGCAATTGGGGGAGTGTTAAGTCAAGAAGGTAGACCCATTGCCTACTTCAATGAGAAACTCAATGAAGCAAAGAGGAAATACTTAGTTTATGACCAAGAATTCTATGCTATAGTGTAGGCCTTAAAGAAGTGGAGACAGTATTTGCTATCAAATGAGTTTGTGTTGTATACAGATCATCATGCCTTGCAGTACATCAACAATCAAAGTAAGTTAAACTAGAGACATATGAAATGGTGGGAGTTATTGCAGAATTATTCTTTTGTCTTGAAACATCATAGTGGTAAGTCAAACAGGGTAGCCGATGCACTTAGCTGAAGATGTTTATTAATGAATTAGTTAAGGGTCAATGTTGTTAGCTTTGATGCAATGAAGGATTTGTATCCCAATGATCCTGATTTTAAGGAAGCATGGGCAGTTAGTAAAAGTCCAATAGAGGGAGATAGTGTTGAAATGTGTTGGACAATTAAGAGGGGGAAGTGAATCAATTGTCACAAAAACTTGAACACTTCTTCATTCAAACATCAATCACTTATCCACAAATATTATGATTTAACAATGAATGCATGAGATCAGAAACTTAAACACAGATGCAACATTATACACAATTGAGACACCAGATTTTTACATGGAAAACCCCAAGGTGGGGAAAAACCATGGAGAGGATTAGCTCTCAAAATATATTGTAAGCTTTAAAAAATGATGTTCAGGCTTGGTCACCCCACGGGCCTAGAACATGATGGCTCACTGTCATGAAGTATAGCTAGGTCTAGTAGGCTCACTGCCTCAACCCTAAACCTAGAAAGATTACAATAAGTTCTATTAAACCCTAAGGGCTATTAAACCCTACTGGAGGCTCAGTGTTAGGCTCACTGCCACGATCAACATCTTCTTCATGTATGAGATTAATACATTGAAGTACAATGGGTCCTCTACTATGCCCTACTCTACCTTTCCACTTCCTTTCCTCATCTTCCCATCTTCACACAAGGACATCTTTTCCATGACTCAACTACAAGTGTTTATACACTTCATCAACCTTGGAATGATCATCAAGGTCAGCATTACAATCACAACCATTCGAACAATCTCCAAGGTCGGCATTACAAACATTTACAAAATAGGTCCTGACCTAATACAACATTCTACAAAGGGAATGAAGTAAAGATGTATGCAAATCATGCCACACCTTAGCTAGGACTCAAACATGATTTTCCATGCCACAACACATTTCCACAATCTTCAAGGAATCTTCGTAATAACTGGAATTAACCAAGGCGGCTAAGACTGGTTACACGTTACACTTATCTGGGAACAATCTTTAAACACGATCTCAATTCCTTAACATGGACCAATGTCAAGATAGGAACATGATTAGGAGACATCCACAAGCATGTTATAATCATCAGGAGCAACTTCATGAACCTTAACAACTTTAGCCATAGGAATCTTTTCACTGGAACACATGAACTTCACTGTCTTCAACTGACATAAAAGAAAGATAGCTTGCGGACCACCAAAACATGAACCATTGCATTTGTAGGCACTTATTATCTTCCTAGACTTCCCTCTAGAATCGTAGAGCAAAATACTTTATTGCAGAGGAATGTGGAGCCAAATACTTTCTCCCTATCACCAGACAATAATCAGAGAAAGCAAGTTTTACTATGGTGAATGCCACTCTCTCAATCCTTCATACCAGAGGCTCAAACTCAGGATTTAGCATCTACTGACATCCCTTTAAATAACTTCCAATATATAGACCAAGATATTCAACCAGCAAGAAATGTGGAGAAATCTACCAAACTATTCTTCAGCATACAACTCACTATCTATACTGCACTTCACTGTAACTCACTTGTATCTTATGGAGGGGCCAATTTTCTCAATATCCTCAACATACAAAGCTTCTAAAAAGGTAATAGAATGGAACATAGTTGACACCAATGGCAACAAGGATATGTTGACATAAATGACAACACCGATTAGGCACATACTTGCAACAATCTCCCCCTTTGTCATTAATGGCAACATATGATGTGAAAAACTGCAACAACCATCAAGACAGGATTCTCCCCCTATCTCTTTACACATCTGCACTCTTTCTTTCTGACCAAGATTCTCCCCCTATCTTTTTACACATCTACATTCTTTCTTTCTAATTTTTTCACATGACTTCTCTCCTCCTTTGACATCAATGGCAAAGGGCACATACACTCTTTTGCTCTGATTCCATTTCTTTTCTGCACTCTCTGACTACTCCCCCTGAGAAGTAGCCCTAAAAGCATCAATCTGGATCTAAAGAGGCACCACCAGACTGATGCACTCTTGTGCATCTTAGCTTAGAGTAGGAGGGGTAATAACCCCTAACTTTTCTCTGAGATACTCAAAAGTATCCTTAGTCAGTGGTTTGGTGAAAATGTCTACAATCTAATCTTTTGTAGATACATACTCCAACTTGACTTTATTCTCTGTCACCCTTTCTCTTAGAAAGTGGTATCTTATGGATATGTGCTTTGTCCTTGAATGCATTACTGGATTCTTTGATATGTTTATGGCACTTGTATTGTCACAAAAAATTGCAGTTGGATCTTCATACATAACTCTGATGTCCTTCAAAGTCTACTTTTTCCATAATACTTGAGTGCAACTACATGCTGTTGCAATGTATTCTGCTTCTGCAGTAGATAGGGATATTGAATCCTATTTCTTGCTCAACTAAGATACCAACCTTTTTCCCAAAAAGAATGCACCTCCACTTGTACTTTTCCTGTCATCCATATCTCTAGCCCAATCTGCATTAGTGTATGCACTGAGAGTGAAATCATTGTCCTTTGGATACCACAAACCATAATCTATTGTGCCTTTCAAATATCTCAGAATTCTCTTGATTGTCATCATATGTGACTCCTTGGGCTCTGCTTGAAATCTTGCCACAAGACAAATTGCATGCATTATGTCAGGTCTAGTTTGGGTCAGATAGAGTAGCCCTCCAATCATAGATATGTACCTTTTTTGATCCGCCATAGGTGAATCATCATTTTTTCTCAACTTACAACTAGTTATGATGGGAGTATTTACAGGATTAGAGTCTTCCATCCTAAACTTCTTTAGTAGCTCTTTCACATGTGTAGACTGAGAATGAAGATACCGTTATCTGATTGATTGATTTGTAGACCCAAAAAGAAATTCATCTCACCAAACATGGACATTTCAAATTCACTTTGCATTTCTTCAGAAAAAATTGTACACATACCTTCATTGCCTCCAAAGATAATGTCATCAACAAAGACTGCTACAATTAGGATTTGTTCATCATTGATCTTAAAGTAGAGATTGTTGTTTGTAGTACCTTTACTGAACCCAATCTGTATCAGATACCTGTCCAACCTTGCATACCATGCCCTAGGGGCTTGTTTTAATCCATACAAAGCCTTCTTCAACTTGCATACCATGTCACATTGATCTGATGACTGGAATCCTTTCGGTTGTTCAATATATACTCTTCTTCCAATTCTCCATTCAAGAATGCAAACTTTACATCCATATGATATACCTTAAAATCTTTATAGGCTACAAATGCCAGAAACATTATTATAGCTTCAATCCTTGCCACTGGTACAAATGTTTCCTTAAAATCTATTCCTTCTGTAATGTCAGTAAATGTCCCCTTGGGGGCTTTTCCCTCTTTAGGTTTAGCTTATGGGTCTTTAGTGTGCATTTAGGACATTTTACATCATATTTCAACATCCCGATGAGAAAACCCCTAAGTGTCTTGACAAATAGGACCTAGGGGACTACTTGAGATAACCCCTACCCAAAATAGGGGGGGAGGAGTTGGGCGCCTGCACCCTAGTCCTGCCCTATTTTGGGGCAGTCCCAATTTTTGGGTGTCAACTTGTGACCGTTATTTGGGTCCTATGCCGACACGGTAAGTTTGAATTACGAAAATCTTGGTGGGAGTGCTTGTAGTTGCATATAAAAGCATGTTTAGGAATTCATTTGTAAACTAGATGATTACTAGCAAGCTATTGTGTTCCTAAAGGTGACTCAAGGCTTTCATTATGTTGCAAGAGTAGATTGGTGTTGTCTATGTGTTTGTGTTTGCAGATTTGAGCATCCATTTCCTCATGGAATGAAGGGCATCTTCCTCCCATGAGATCTTCACTACAAGGTGACATTTATTATGTTTGTTATCATTATTTATTTGGTTTTTACCTTTGCCTCCCCAAGCACACACTCTTTATTTGACAAAAGTGTTTGGAAGACTTAAGTTTCCTTTCGGGGCTTGACTAAGGCAACCTCCTAAACACCACAACCCCCTCCCAAAGTTTAATAATTATAGGTTACAGGTTGATGATGAAGACAAATTGAAGTTGCAAGAGGGCATGTTGGAGTGTCATAATTGTAGATCAGTCAAAGAAACAGCTACCTGGACTTGGGTGCCCACTCATTAGTCCTCAAAGTTTTGTGACAGAAAAACCTTCGGTGCAGCAGAAACATGTTACAGATCTTGTCCGCAGATCCTGATAAAAAGTAGGGCACTGGACTTGGGCACCCGCTATTTTGTCCCCAACATTTCCACATTAGAACCCTGAAAATAGGTGCACAAACATTTGTAACTTTATAGCTTTCTGTAGAGGCATTTTCTGTTATTCGTCTGTTTATTGTTGTATTTGCATAATTAGGGTTTTGATGGATAATTAAGCATGAGAGAAGGAAAATTGATAATAAAATACCCTAATCCAATTTTCCCTACATTTGTAAGTGACCAAGGACCTGATAGTGCTCTACCACTCGATCCTAAGGTCCTTGAATGTAACGGGTGAAAGGAGGATTTAAACACTAGACTAAACAAATCCAAATTTTACCTTCAACATTTTGGTGAACCCATGTTTTTGGACTTAATTGTAATTTTTTGAGTGTTTGTCTTCATATTTGGGTTGATTTCATTCATTCATAGAGTCATTCATCTTATTACATTGAGGAAAATTCAAAAAAATTGAAAATTTTGAAAATTTTGAAAAAATTTCCATTTTAGGGTTACTAATTTGCATCATTTCATTCTATTTTTTTCTAATTTATAATTTTTGCATCATATATGATATAAACTATAGAAAATACAAAAATTGAATAATTTTCATTGCATTTTCATCATATAATTGCTAGGGTTTTGTAGAAATTTTGATAATTTTCATATAACCTAGTAATTCCAAAATCTAGGGTTAGTAGGCAAAATATTCTTTCAGATCTTTCTAATGATTTTTAGAGACTCATTCAAACTTTCATTTGGCTATATTCCAGCATTTTAGTGTAAATTTGCATTTAGATTTCAAATATTTGCATTTTTGCATAGAAAATTTCAACAAAAAACTAGCAATTTTCATGCATTTTCATTAAATTTGCACTTGCATTTTGCATCTTCAAGCTTGGAATTCATTTTCAGATCTGAGTAAATTTTATTTTCATCATAAATCAGACTTCAAAACATTCATATAGCATTTTGTCTCAAGATCTCAAACCTAGGGCTTGAAAAACATTGATTTTCACTAAATTTGGCCTTATCGACTCTCTAAATTTGCACCATAAGGCGTGTTGTGAAGAGTATTTTTGCACTACTTGGTTTTTATCAAGGTAATTATTTTCTTCCCATCATAAAAATCTTCACAACACCTTTTTATTGGCCTCTTGTATTGAAAACTTGGTGAAAAACTACACAGTTTTTGCTATTTTTGCCCTAGGGTTTGGCCTAGTTTGCACTCCAAGTGTGTTGTAACAAATTTTTGAATTGAGTTGACTGATATCATTGTTTTTATTTTCTATTCCTCTTAAAATTCATTACAACACCCCTTTTTCTAGGTCTTGGAGTTGAAAAACCATGAAAAATAGCCTTTTTTTTGCTATATTTCACTAGGGTTTGATCTTAAGTGGCACTAAAAGCATGTTGTGACAGATATTTTGACATTAAGTTGCTATTATTACTGATATACTTTTTTTCCATCATCATTTCCCTCACAACACCCTTTGTCATTCTCTTTTGCATTAAGATTTGGTGAAAAATTGCATATTTTAGTGTATTTTCACTATATTTTGACTTGGCATCATCTTAGATTTGCATCAAGAGTGTGTTGTGATGGATCTTATTGCTATATTGGACTGATATCAGACATATAATTTTCTTCCCTTGAACAAAATCCTTACAACACCCTTTTCTTTCACTTATTTGCATTGAAAAAGTACAAAAAATCAAACATTTAGGTCACTTTTTGCATATAGCCTTGCACTTGTCTTTTGCATACTTTCAAAAAAACTTCTCAAAATCTGATCTTACATTGAAATGGCACCTTCATGTCATTTTTCAATGGTATCTTTGCATGCATTTATCAAAGATCTTGATTTTGACCAATTTTTAACCCTCATGAGTGAATATCCTACGATATTATAAAGCTTAACTGAGTTCTTCTCCATGAGTAGCAATGAAAAAGATGATGGTGATACCACTTCTCCCATGCGTTCAATACCTGCTCCATGTGATGATGACACAAAATTGTCCTCTAGACATTCTTTCAAAAATGATTCTTCCCATGAGGGTATGTTGGTGCAGAATGATAAAATCAATGACACTTTCCCTACAATAAAAGAATAAATCCATCATGATGTTGAGGTTCCTCCCCCATCATCCTTACAAGGATCGGGAGGTGATTGTCAACAACAAAACATTCCACCTACACAAATGAACTTTGATCTTGGTGCTTCCTCCTCTATAACACAAAATCCATGACAAAGCAAAGCCCTATTTTACAAAAACTAAGTCGTAAAGCAAAACAAATTCAAAATGCAAAATAGAGAAAGAGAAGGTGATGAGCTTACCTTGCATCTCAACAAGAAAACATTGATCCAAACATTGAACCAAACAAAGATGATCATAAATAAGACAAGAATTTGGCTATGGTACCTTATGTCCCACTTTCCTCTAGCATTTGGGAGTGGGAAGACGACGATGATTTACTTGATGATAAGACTTAGCCCGGAAGACCCTATAGGTGAGTATCTCTAACCCTTTATCTCTCTCATGATGTGCTTCCCCCGTGATGTGTTATGTATTGTTTAGGCCTCCTAGGATGACCCTCGATTCTCTCATAAGGTCTGGGATACTAGGAGACTGCCTCTGTTGTGACCTTCTATTTGTATCATCATTCTTCTATATTGCCTCTCTCTAATTTCATCATTGTGTGTTGTGTCTTACGGACATAGCATTATAGTTGGTGACTTGGGGGCACCCTCCTATGTGATTATCCCTAAGATACTTGTTTCTCCTCTCTTATTTATTGTTTCCCTTCCTCTAGTGTTTCCATCTAGCGGGCGGATGACAAAAAATATTTATATTGATGCAGACCTAGTGTCCCTTTTGAGAGCAATGAAAAAATGGACTTAGTTCCTAATATGATGATGGGGTTGTATATTTTATCCAACGCTTGGCTAGTAGAAGCACTTTGTGCTTTTTGCATAGTGATTTTGATGGTATACTATCTCATTTACAAACCTTAACATTATTGTTGCTCTGTGCACCTTTATTTGTCTTTGAATCTAGCCTTGGTGGTACTCGATTCAGAGAGCTTCGTGATATAGCCCCATGGTTATCCTTGAACTTTGAATTCATAGTATAACCTTGGGTCTTTGTGTGGTTAATCATATGCATTGATGTTGTTGTGGTGCAGGAGCACCTACCTGACAGCTGGTCATGATAAGGCAGTTAGTAGTTTAGGTCTTGTTTGTGTTTCCAAGAAGGTCTGTTTGACCAATTGCATGTAATAAGGTCATGCTGATCAGGATAAGATCATGCTGACCAGGCTTTTGCTATTTTTAGCTAGTTAGTTATAACAGCTGTCATGATGTATGTTCGGTGGGATCTCCCAGCCGCCTGGAGAGTTCCCAGCCGCTTGGAGACGGGTCAATAGTACTCGTAGGAAAGTCTTTATAAGCATGAGATCGGTTGATGTTAGAGACAGACAGATATCATCGATCGAGCTCGAGTGAGACTGAGAGAGAGATTGATCATATTGTATTGCATCTTTGAAATCAATAAAGTGATCCTGTTTTGTGTTCTTGCTCTGGTTGCATTCCATTACTAGATTGATCTGCTGATTTGAGTGGTTGCATGGATTTCCTGATCCATTCCACCGGTTGATCTGTCTGATCGGTGGAATGGTAATGTATAGTAGGTTAGATGGTAGATTGTTTTTCGTTTGCATGCAGGTGTGCAGGATCGCGATCAAGAGATGTTGAAGACCCTAGCATCCTCATGTGCTAGGTCGAGTTGATAAGCTGACTGAGTTGGAAGATCACCCTGAGTTGGATCGGGTCATCCCTGGTGGATCGGCGAAGTGAGATTTCGCTAACTGAAGAAGTTCGCCGAAACGGCATCATCAGGATATTTCTGCAAATATCCTGCAGACAGTTCGGACAGCATCATCCGGATAAGTGCAGGAGAGCATGATGTTGTCGATTGCATGAAGTAAAGGAGCATCGGGGTGATCATCATCAGGTGGGCCGAGGAGGAGCGTATCGGCATCAGGTTGAAGATCGGGTTGATCACGGGCCGAAAAAGCTAAGTTTGGCCAACAGCAGGATATGACGCCATCATCATCATGATATACGTCATCAGGACATTTCGGAGCAGCAGGATATTGTGAAGTTGCGGGTGACGTCATCGTCATCAGGATCTACGTCATCAGGATATCAGGTGACGTCAGCATCGATTGAACGGTGCGAGGAGTTAAGGTTTTGTCATCATCAGGATAAATGGGAAGAACCGGATGTTCGTTATCCTGTTGATTATCATGATGTTGAATATCATGATGCTGTTGCTTGTGTTGTCGGTTATCGGAGCGTCGAAGAGAAGGTGCTGAAGGTCATCATCAGGATATTTGGAGCAACCGGATATTTGATATCCTGCTGACGAAGGTGATGTTAAATATCATGATGAGGCCGCTAGTGTTTGGCGCCCGATAAACAGTGCAACCGGAGGAGGTTTGCGCCTGTTGAACATCATGATGATGTTGAAGGTAGTGAAGACGGAAGTTGTCGCTGAAGTGAACAGTGGACGTCAGGAGGATGTTCGCGCTGGTCGAACATGAGGATGCTGCCGGTAGTCAATGTGATGATGCTGTTGACAGGCGAAAGTGCTAAGACTTGTCTGCAGGAGGATATCGGTCGGCGACAGTAAATATGATGATGCCGATAGTGTTAAGCAAAAATATGATGATGATGAGGATGAATATGATGATGGTGATGGTCTGCAGACATTCATGCTGTATGCGAAGGTTATAGTGTGGATGCCTCTGCATCATAGTGGTATCAGAGCTCAGCAAAAGGTCTGGGCTGTTGTGTGTTGATTCTGTCACCGAAAGGGCAGAGGTAGAGATAGAGTTGATTGTGTTGTGATTGAGAGGTTGACAAAATGCCTCCTAAAGGTAATGGTACTGCAAGGGAACTGCAGGAGATGAAGGAGAAACATGCTAGAGAGATGAGGAAGATGAAGGAGCTTGCTGAAGCACTTCAAGCCAGGCTGACAGCCCTGGAAAAGAACAAAAAGAGGGAAGTGGAAGACAGTGAGTCTGAAGAAGATGCAGATACTGTTGAAGAGTATGAAGAGGTAGCTGAAGATCTGGATGCTGAAGACCAGAGATTGGCAAAACTGTTAAAGGCAGTGCAGGGTGATAAACCTAAGGTAAAGGTTGATGTTACCAAGTATACTGGAAGCTTGAATGAAGATGAGTTGTTAGATTGGATTGCTGCACTGGATAATCACTTTGAATGTGAAGATGTTGCTGAGGATCAGAAGGTAAAGATTGCAAAGACCAAGTTAGGAGGTCATGCTTTGGTATGGTGGGATTATGTACAGTCTGAGAGAAGGAAACAAGGGAAGTCAAAGATCACTTCATGGGATAAGATGGTAGCAAGGATAAAGGGTAAATTCTTGCCAAGGGATTATGAAATCCAGATGTTTAAGAAGCTGCAATTTCTGAAGCAGAAAGAAAGGGATGTGAAGACATATACAGAAGAATTTTATAAGTTGAGTATGAGATCTGGTCATCATTAGAATGAGGTAGAAAAGGTGGCTAGGTACTTGGCTGGTTTGAGATTTAACATACAGGATGAGTTAGTTTTAGCCAACCCTAAGAATGTGGAGGATTGTTATCAAATGGCAATCAGGATTGAAGAAAAGATGAATAGAGGACATGATAAGTCCATGAGAGGAAGAGGAAACAATAGGGGAAGAGGAGCAGCCCCTGCACAAAAGCAAACCAATGAGGGTCAAGAAGACACTGGTAAAGGACAGGGACAGTCTGATTTCAGAGGTGGATGGAAAGGTAATAGAGGAAGATTTGGAGGTGGTAGAGGTTCTACTACGTTTTCAGGAAAGTGTTACACCTGTGGAGAGTTTGGTCATCCATCCTTCAAATGTCCAGAAAACAAAGGTTCATCATCCAGAAATGATAGAACTAGTGACGAGAGAGTACAACTTGTGCAAGAAGAGAAAGAAGAGGAAAGTTCAAACACTTGTCTTGATGCATATCCAGAGAGTGGAGAATCACTGATGTTAAGGAGAACAAGTTTGCAGGCATCAAAGGATCTGATGCAAAGAAGAGCTCTTTTCAAAACCACATGTAAGAGCAAAGGTAAGGTATGTAAGGTTGTCATTGATACTGGTTCAACAGACAACATGGTATCTCAGGAGATGGTGAATAAACTGAAGTTGGAAAGGATTCCACATCCACACCCTTACAAGGCATCTTGGGTGAGTGATAGTCAATCACTTTTTGTCTCTGAACAGGCATATGTGGATTTCCAGATTGGAGCATATCATGATAGAATTTTGTGTGATATATTGCCCATGGAATGTTGTCACCTACTGTTGGGTAGACCATGGCAATTTGACAGAAGGGTACTGTATGATGGGTATGCTAATACCTACACCATCAAGAAGGATGGGCAGACTATTAAGTTGCTGCCATTGCAGGTAAAAGCTGCAGTACAGAAGGCAGCCCAAGTCATTTTAATAGGAAAGAAGGAGTATGTGCAGATGCCTAGAGGAACAGGCATGAAGGCAGAGAAGGATACTGCAGGGAAAGGTGTTGTTACAGACAACAAGCTGAAGATAGTTTCAGTTCTGACTGACAGAGATCAGCAGCAGGTTCAGAAACAGGATTGCAAACAGCAACCAGTTCAGAGGAATGACAAGGATGTTGTCATAGTTGGGACTATTGCTTGTCCTATAAAGATTGACAGGAAGATAGAATTGAACATTTCAGAAGTTCAAGAGGTAGTTCAGACAGAGGTTCTGGTTAGGCAACCTGACAAACACCAGGTATGTGAGAGCAAGGCCTACATCAACAGGCATGATGATTTACTTGCTAGAAAGCAAGTTACAGTTCAGAAGTCTTGGAGCAGCCAAGAGACAGCAGCAGACAAAGCTGGAGCAGGTCAGAAGATTGACAACGCAAAGTGTAAAGGTGGAGGACTTCCACATGCTACACTCATGGGACATGAGTTCTGTTCTTTTGGGGAGTATGGTGCAGGAGCACCTACCTGACAGCTGGTCATGATAAGGCAGTTAGTAGTTTAGGTCTTGTTTGTGTTTCCAAGAAGGTCTGTTTGACCAATTGCATGTAATAAGGTCATGCTGATCAGGATAAGATCATGCTGACCAGGCTTTTGCTATTTTTAGCTAGTTAGTTATAACAGCTGTCATGATGTATGTTCGGTGGGATCTCCCAGCCGCCTGGAGAGTTCCCAGCCGCTTGGAGACGGGTCAGTAGTACTCGTAGGAAAGTCTTTATAAGCATGAGATCGGTTGATGTTAGAGACAGACAGATATCATCGATCGAGCTCGAGTGAGACTGAGAGAGAGATTGATCATATTGTATTGCATCTTTGAAATCAATAAAGTGATCCTATTTTGTGTTCTTGCTCTGGTTGCATTCCATTACTAGATTGATCTGCTGATTTGAGTGGTTGCATGGATTTCCTGATCCATTCCACCGGTTGATCTGTCTGATCGGTGGAATGGTAATGTACAGTAGGTTAGATGGTAGATTGTTTTTCGTTTGCATGCAGGTGTGCAGGATCGCGATCAAGAGATGTTGAAGACCCTAGCATCCTCATGTGCTAGGTCGAGTTGATAAGCTGACTGAGTTGGAAGATCACCCTGAGTTGGATCGGGTCATCCCTGGTGGATCGGCGAAGTGAGATTTCGCTAACTGAAGAAGTTCGCCGAAACGGCATCATCAGGATATTTCTGCAAATATCCTGCAGACAGTTCGGACAGCATCATCCGGATAAGTGCAGGAGAGCATGATGTTGTCGATTGCATGAAGTAAAGGAGCATTGGGGTGATCATCATCAGGTGGGCCGAGGAGGAGCGTATCGGCATCAGGTTGAAGATCGGGTTGATCACGGGCCGAAAAAGCTAAGTTTGGCCAACAGCAGGATATGACGTCATCATCATCATGATATACGTCATCAGGACATTTCGGAGCAGCAGGATATTGTGAAGTTGCGGGTGACGTCATCGTCATCAGGATCTACGTCATCAGGATATCGGGTGACGTCAGCATCGATTGAACGGTGCGAGGAGTTAAGGTTTTGTCATCATCAGGATAAATGGGAAGAACCGGATGTTCGTTATCCTGTTGATTATCATGATGTTGAATATCATGATGCTGTTGCTTGTGTTGTCGGTTATCGGAGCGTCGAAGAGAAGGTGCTGAAGGTCGTCATCAGGATATTTGGAGCAACCGGATATTTGATATCCTGCTGACGAAGGTGATGTTAAATATCATGATGAGGCCGCTAGTGTTTGGCGCCCGATAAACAGTGCAACCGGAGGAGGTTTGCGCCTGTTGAACATCATGATGATGTTGAAGGTAGTGAAGACGGAAGTTGTCGCTGAAGTGAACAGTGGACGTCAGGAGGATGTTCGCGCTGGTCGAACATGAGGATGCTGCCGGTAGTCAATGTGATGATGCTGTTGACAGGCGAAAGTGCTAAGACTTGTCTGCAGGAGGATATCGGTCGGCGACAGTAAATATGATGATGCCGATAGTGTTAAGCAAAAATATGATGATGATGAGGATGAATATGATGATGGTGATGGTCTGCAGACATTCATGCTGTATGCGAAGGTTATAGTGTGGATGCCTCTGCATCATGTTGTTTATCATGATTATGTAGACACTAACATGTTTATTGCAGGGATGTGTTTGTGGGAACATCTGGTGATCATAAAGTACATGTCACCTCTGGGGGCATGGGCTTTACGAGAGCTTGTGTTCCCTTGTGTGTTTTCTTCCTACCTTAATGTACTTGATATCGATACCTGATATCAACCACCTTAAGGTGGGGGCATATAAGGTAAGCTATATGTTGTAGATATTAGCAATGTGTTTGTCCTCAGGTACAATTTGTGCGATGAGTACATCCTGCACTCTGATTTTGTTTACAATCAATCATTTAAGCCCTTTGTGAAGGCGGGATATCGTGTATATCCTTTTTATCTTAAGCCCTCTATGGAGGCAAGGATGGTGTATTTCTTGAAGCAAATTGCATCATCCTGTCATTTTCAAAAGTCCTTTGCGGAGGCAGGGAGCGGTTCTGTGACTAACTCAACCCTTAAGCATGTCTTCGGTGATTGTTGTGGTAAAGCCCACTCGTCGGTGTGTGCCTGTAATGTGCATGAGATGGTGTTGAACCTAGAAATAGGAACACTCCATCACTTGTTTGTCATGTTTTCTCTGTGTCTTCAAGTGTCTGTGTTTGGCATGCTTGCTTTGTTTGGCGTGTCTATTACCCCATATGCAGTCTAAAGACTAGCTCGATGAGTGCTTCCTACATTTTGGGAGGTTTTGCATGTCTTGCGTGTGTGTTGCCCCATATATGTAGTTTAAAGACCAATGCGATGAGTGCTTCCTGCATTATGGGAGGTTTGTTTACTTTCTAGTACTTGCATCTGCATTTCATATATATGAGAAAAATAAAAGAAAAGAAATCATTTCTTTCTTCCATGCATTAATGTGTTTTCTATGCATTTTCTATCTTCTTCATGTTCTGCGTGACTATAACTGTCTTCTCTGTGTTTTGCATGCCTATTACTGTCTTCTATGTGATTGACGTGTCTTCTCTGTGCTTGGCATGTTTACTATGTTTATGACCGTACTTTAATGCATGTATTGGCCTTGCGTTTATACATACATTAAAGTGAGGGCTAAATGTAATGTCAGAAAATGTCCCCTTGGGGGCTTTTCCCTCTTTAGGTTTAGCTCCTGGGTCTTTAGTGTGCATTTAGGACATTTTACATCATATTTCAACATCCCGATGAGAAGACCCCTAAGTGTCTTGACAAATAGGACCTAGGGGGGACTACTTGAGATAACCCCTGCCCAAAATAGGGGGGAGTGTTGCAAGTATGAGGTGAACCAGTGTTGTCATTGATGTCAACATACTCATATTACATTGACAAGAAGGATTGGATGAGCTGTGTGTTGAGGATATTGAGAAAATTAGCCTCAGTCAGGAACAGTGAAGAACAGTGATGAGAAGAAGGCAAATATATTGGATAGGTTGAGAACCGGAGGATGCGGATTAAAGGGTTTGCAGATATGAGTCTTGAGATGCTTCAGTCAAGTTTTCAGAGGTCCGCATGAAGACCTGAAGAAGTTATGGCTGTCTGTGTGGAACCGGTTCCGGCAAGTGCTTAGAGGTGATAGAGGATCACAGAAAGGTCCGGTGAGGTCCGGAATTGTACAATCCTAATCTGCGGATTGGAAAGAGTGTTTGGGATGTCCTTGTGATGTGCCATCTCGAGCTGTGTATGATTTTGGAGGTCCGGAAGTACCTCTTGCATTATGACAGTGGCGACAGACTGTGTTCTTGAAGCTCCGGATAAGGAGGATAAGAGATTTCAGTAAGTAAAGGAAATGCGGACGTACCTAGTCATTCAGGTAGGCTTGTGAAGGTTCTTGGATCATGTTGAGGTTGTGTTGTTGGTCCGCACTGATAATGTATGATTTGAAGGTCCGGAAGTACCTTCTACAGTGGCGACAGACTGTGTTCTTGAAGTTCCAGATGAGGAAGACAAGAGATTCCAGCAAGCAAAGGACGTGCGGATGTATCCGGTCATTCAGGCAGGCTTGTGAAGTTTTCTGGATCGTGTTGAGGTTGTGTTGTTGATCCGCATTGATAGTAGAGCCTGAAATTGAAGTTATTCTTCCGGATGAAGTTCTTGCTCTGTTTAGCCGACCGGATGAGTTGTTCATCCTGCGAATGTTCTTGTGGTGGCCGACCGGATGTGTTATTCATCTTGCGGATACTCTTATGGTTGTTTGCCGACTTAGATGTTTGTTCCTAAGTTGATGTCTTGTATAAATAACGGTTTGTGAGTTCATTTCAAAGTGTGGATTGTGTGGATGAGTGTGGCATAGCGAAGAGAAGTGCGAAAGGCAGAGCAGAAGTTTTTGGGTTTAAAAGGAACTGATCCGGACATAGTAGAGATGTCATTCTCCAGTTCAAGATTGTGATTCTTATCACTTTGTAGACAGTGTGTCTCTTAGTAGGCAGTGGACCTCTTGTGAGCAGTGTGCTCGGGCAGTGAGCCCTAATTGGCAAGTGCCATTCTTTTTCTTATTCTTCTAACAGAGAATAATCCTTGGGTTAATCACCCCGTGGTTTTTCCCTTAACCGGGTTTTCCACGTCAAAATCTTGGTGTTCAATGTGTTGATGTTTATCTGCTCTTGTATTTATGTATTATGCTTTCATGGATGATTAATTGATATGCTGTTAACTAACAACGAAGAATCAAGTGTTTGAAAGAACAAGAAGTTTTATACAACTGATTCACCCCCCCCCTCTCAGTTGTATGCCTTAAATCCAACAATTGGTATCAGAGCCAAGTTCCTCTGAAAGGAGCTTAACCGCTTGAGGAGATCTAGGATGTCGTCATACAAGAAGGATAGTCCGAAGTTCGATGGAACCAACTTCACTCTCTAGAAAGGTCGCATGAAGTGTCACTTGGAATGTATGGGAAAAGCATACTTGGCTATGGTCTCAAAACCATATGTACCTCCACAAGGTGGCCCGACAACTCTGAATGAAATCACAGAAGCAGAAAACAATCTGCGGACCAAGGAATCTCTTCTAAGCGCATTGAATGACTCAGATCTCTCAAATGTTATTGACCTACCAACTGCATATGAGATCCTGACTAAACTGGAACTTCTGTATGAAGGAGATGAGTTTGTCAAAAGTGCAAGGTTGCAAAGTCTGAAAGGGAAATTTGAAAGATTGAAGATGAGAGATGATGAAAACATCACTACCTTTATGCCAAGAGTGAATGAGCTGGTATGTGGAATCAGAAATGCTGGTGGAACTCTAGATGAAAATGAGATTGTCTGCAAAATCCTAAGATCCCTTCCTGCTGCCTACAAAATCAAGGTTGCTGCCATTGATGAATTCAGAGCCCACACAACTGTCACAAGAGAACAACTGGCTGGCAAACTAGCTGCATTTGAAATGATCAAGTTTGGAGATGATCCTCCCAAGACTGAATCTGCTTTCAAAGCCAGTACCTATGTGAAAGGCAAACAGAGATTTGATCCGGGAGAAAACTCATCAAGGAAGATGTCATGGTATGATCAAGCAAGAAGAGACATGGAAGAAGAAGAAGCAGAAACAGCTCAACTTGAAGCCCTCATTGCAAAGAGACTGCCAAGAGGATCTGGTAAGTATGAAGGAAAACTACCCTTTAAGTGTTTCAACTGCAATAAGATTGGTCATTTTGCTTCAAGATGTCTGGAAAGATCTGCAAGGACTAATACCAACAGACAAAGGTTTCAAAAGAATTGCTATTATGTTCATGAAGAAGATGACAATGAAGGAGTAACAGATGATGAATCAGAACTAGGAAGCAAATCCAGAAATGAGTGGGTGTTTATTGCCATCAAGGAAGAAGATTCAATACTCTCTGAATCTGTCAATCACAAAGTTGTTGAAAAAGCTTTGGCTGCTCAAGTGGAAGAAAAGGATGATTGGGTTATTGACAGTGGATGTTCTCACCATATGACTGGTGACAAGAATAAGTTCTTAGATTTGGAAAGATATGAAGGAGGAATGGTAAAGTTTGGTGATAATTCTGCTGGCAGAATCAGAGGTAGGGGAACTATTTCCTTTGATGGAAAGAGCAAAATAGGTAACGTACTATATGTTGAAGGATTGAAGCACAATCTTCTCAGTGTTGGTCAGTTAGTGGACAAAGGCTATGATCTCCGGTTCAAGAATGGAAAATGCAGAATCTTTACAAGCTCTGAAACTGAAATTGCATCCGGTACTCAGACAAAAGGTAATATCTTTCATCTGGTTGGTTCAAATAAAAGTTGTTTGTTTGCTCAAATTGATCAGAGTTGGTTATGGCATAGAAGAATGTGTCATGTAAATTTTGATAACATCATCAAGATAAGCAATACTCAGGCCGTAAGAGATCTTCCAAAATTGATGAAACCTACAAATAGTTTGTGCAAAGAATGTCAGCTAGGTAAACAAAGCAGAGTCTCTTTCAAAAGCAAAGATCAGTCTTCTACCGGATTGTTGGAATTAGTACATACTAATCTCTGTGGTCCGACAAGAATCAAGAGTCTGCAAGGTGATAGATATTTCATGTTGTTAATTGATGATCATTCCCGGATGATGTGGGTTACCTTTCTAAAAGAAAAATCAGAAGCATTTGAGAAGTTCAAAATCTTCAAAGCTATGGTAGAGAATCAAACCGGATTGAAACTAAAGTGTCTAAGGTCTGATAGAGGTGGTGAATTTACATCTGGTGAGTTCATTGACTTTTGTGAGAAGCAGGGTATAAGGAGACAGTTGTCTGCTCCTAGGACTCCACAGCAGAATGGAGTAGTTGAGAGAAAGAACCGGACCATCCAGGAAGCTGCCAGGACAATGATGTTGGAAGCAAATGTTCCTCAAATGTTTTGGAAGGAAGCTATCAGCACTGCAGTCTACACTCTCAATCGAGTTCAAATCAGAAACAACACCGGTAAGACTCCCTATGAACTCTGGTTTGGCATCACTCCTACTGTGAAATATTTCAGAGTATTTGGTAGCAAGTGTTATATTAAAAGAGATGAAGATCTAGGAAAGTTTGATGCTAGAAGTGATGAAGGAATTTTCTTGGGTTACTCCACTCAAAGAAAAGCATACCGGTGTTACAATAAGAGATTGAGGAAAATGATAGAAAGCACCAATGTGAAAGTTGATGAAGGAATTGAGAAACCCTCAAGATTTTATGAGTTTGATGAAGATGACCAAGACAGTGTTCAAGGAACTCAATCCTCTCCGGTGAGACAGAGTTAGCCTGATCCGGTAAATTAGGAAGAAGAGATAGGTTTGAATGAGCCTGATCAAGAAGCAGCAGTGCTGGATACTCCCAAAATTCCAAGGTATGTAAGACTAAACCACTCTGAAGATCAGATCATAGGTGATAGAAGCAAAGGTGTACAAACTAGAAGGAATGTTACTCAAAATCAGGATGAATGTTGTCTGATTTCAAAGATTGAACCTAAAACAATAAATGAAGCCTGCAATGATGAAAACTGGACCAAAGCAATGGAAGATGAATTGATGCAAATTGAGAAAAATCATACTTGGGATCTTGTTCCCAGACCTAGAGACAGGAATGTAATTGGAACCAAGTGGGTCTTTCGGAACAAACTAAATGAAGCTGGTGAAGTAATCAGAAACAAAGCTAGACTGGTCTGCAAAGGCTACTCTCAAATAGAAGGAATTGACTTTGAAGAGACTTTTGCTCCGATGGCAAGAATTGAAACAGTCAGATTACTTCTTGCATTTGCTGCCTTCAAAGACTTCAAGGTATATCAGATGGATGTCAAGTCTGCCTTCCTAAATGGTGATCTGGAAGAAGAAGTCTACATTGAACAACTGGATGGATTTCAATTGTCTGATAATGATGATATGGTCTGCAAGTTGAAGAAAGCTTTGTATGGATTGAAGCAAGCCCCAAGAGCTTGGTATGAAAGGTTGGATAAGCATCTTGTGCAGATTGGATTCAACAAAGGTACTGCTGACAGTAACTTATATTTCAAAATTGATCATGAAAATATTTTGATTGTTGAAGTGTTTGTGGATGATATCATTTTTGGAGGAAGAGATAGTATGTGCAAAACTTTTGCAAATCAGATGAAAAGTGAGTTTGAAATGTCTATGCTTGGTGAAATGAATTTCTTCTTGGGTCTGCAAATTACTCAAACAAAAGAAGGGATCTTCATTTCTCAGACCAAATATGTGAAAGAATTGTTAAGGAAATTTGGTATGGAAGACTCAAAGCCTATGAACACTCCTATGGCAACCGGATGTAAGTTAAGCAAAGATGATGATTCTCCAAAGGCAGATCAGACAAAGTATAGATCAATGATTGGTGGATTGTTGTATCTCACTCAAACTAGACCAGATATAATGCAGGCTGTTGGTCTTGTGGCAAGATTCCAGGCTGATCCTAGAGAATCTCATGTTATGGCAATCAAAAGAATTTTTAGGTACTTGAAAGGAACAGTTGAGTATGGTCTATGGTACCCTAGAGATCCGGATTTCTCTCTTCATGCTTACACAGATGCAGATTGGGCAGGAGATGTGGATGACTGGAAGAGCACTAGTGGTGGAGCATTCTTTTTGGGGAAGAGATTGGTTTCTTGGTTAAGCAAGAAACAAGATGCAATATCTCTGTCTACAACTGAAGCAGAATACATTGCAGCAGCAGGTAGTTGCACTCAAATTTTATGGATGAAGCAGATGCTAAGAGACATTAAAGTTGAATATGAGGAGCCTATCACAATTTTCTGTGATAATTCAAGTGCAATTAATATTTCTAAGAATCCGGTATTGCATTCTAAGACTAAGCACATATCTATCAAGTTTCACTTTTTGAGAGAACAAGTAAACAAGGAAGAAGTCAGATTAGAGTATGTTCCCTCCAAGGATCAAATTGCAGATATCTTTACAAAACCTCTTCCCAAGGACTCTTTTGAATATCTCCGGGAGAAGTTAGGGGTCATGGCCCCTCCGGTGATGAACTAGGATGCACTGATGTGCATCAGTCTGGTGGATATCACAGTCATATCTTGTGATCCGGATTGATGATGGGGAGCTGCTACTAAGGGGGAGCAGCTGGTATGATTCTGATGTATTAGAATTGCAAGTATGAGCCCTTTGCCATTGATGTCAAAGGGGGAGAGAAGACATGTGAAAAACAAGTGGTTAATGATCAAAGGGGGAGCAGTAAAGGAAGAGAAGACATGTGAAAAGTTGTTGTTGATAGGGGGAGCTGTGACAGAAAGGAGAAGTTCTTGTCTTGATGGTTTTTCACATCATATGTTGCCATCAATGACAAAGGGGGAGATTGTTGCAAGTATGAGGTGAACCAGTGTTGTCATTGATGTCAACATACTCATATTACATTGACAAGAAGGATTGGATGAGCTGTGTGTTGAGGATATTGAGAAAATTAGCCTCAGTCAGGAACAGTGAAGAACAATGATGAGAAGAAGGCAAATATATTGGATAGGTTGAGAACCGGAGGATGCGGATTAAAGGGTTTGCAGATATGAGTCTTGAGATGCTTCAGTCAAGTTTTCAGAGGTCCGCATGAAGACCTGAAGAAGTTATGGTTGTCTGTGTGGAACCAGTTCTGGCAAGTGCTTAGAGGTGACAGAGGATCACAGAAAGGTCTGGTGAGGTCCGGAATTGTACAATCCTAATCTGCGGATTGGAAAGAGTGTTTGGGATGTCCTTGTGATGTGCCATCTTGAGCTGTGTATGATTTGGAGGTCCGAAAGTACCTCTTGCATTATGACAGTGGCGACAGACTGTGTTCTTGAAGCTCCGGATAAGGAGGATAAGAGATTTCAGTAAGTAAAGGAAATGCGGACGTACCTGGTCATTCAAGTAGGCTTGTGAAGGTTCTTGGATCATGTTGAGGTTGTGTTGTTGGTCTGCATTGATAATGTATGATTTGAAGGTCCGGAAGTACCTTCTACAGTGGCGACAGACTGTGTTCTTGAAGTTCCAGATGAGGAAGACAAGAGATTCCAGCAAGCAAAGGATGTGCGGATGTATCCAGTCATTCAGGCAGGCTTGTGAAGTTTTCTGAATCGTGTTGAGGTTGTGTTGTTGATCCGCATTGATAGTATAGCCCAGAATTGAAGTTATTCTTCCGGATGAAGTTCTTGCTCTGTTTAGCCGACCGGATGAGTTGTTCATCCTGCGAATGTTCTTGTGGTGGCCGACCGGATGTGTTATTCATCTTGCGGATACTCTTATGGTTGTTTGCCGACTTAGATGTTTGTTCCTAAGTCGATGTCTTGTATAAATAACGGTTTGTGAGTTCATTTCAAAGTGTGGATTGTGTGGATGAGTGTGGCATAGCGAAGAGAAGTGCGAAAGGCAGAGCAGAAGTTTTTGGGCTTAAAAGGAACTGATCCGGACATAGTAGAGATGTCATTCTCCAGTTCAAGATTGTGATTCTTATCACTTTGTAGACAGTGTGTCTCTTAGTAGGCAGTGGACCTTTTGTGAGCAGTGTGCTCGGGCAGTGAGCCCTAATTGGCAAGTGCCATTCTTTTTCTTATTCTTCTAACAGAGAATAATCCTTGGGTTAATCACCCCGTGGTTTTTCCCTTAACCGGGTTTTCCACGTCAAAATCTTGGTGTTCAATGTGTTGATGTTTATCTGCTCTTGTATTTATGTATTATGCTTTCATGGATGATTAATTGATATGCTGTTAACTAACAATGAAGAATCAAGTGTTTGAAAGAACAAGAAGTTTTATACAACTGATTCACGCCCCCCTCTCAGTTGTATGCCTTAAATCCAACAGGGAGGACTTGGGTGCCCACGCCCTAGTCCTGCCCTATTTTGGGGCAGTCCCAATTTTTGGGTGTCGGCTTGTGACTGTTATTTGGTTCCTATGCCGACATGATAAGTTTGAATTACAAAAATCTTGGTGGGAGTGCTTGTAGTTTCATATAAAAGCATGTTTAGGCATTCATTTGTAAACTAGATGATTACTAGCAAGCTATTGTGTTCCTAAAGGTGATTCAAGGCTTTCATTGTGTTGCAAGAGCAAATTGGTGTTGTCTATGTGTTTGTGTTTGCAGATTTGAGCATCCATTTCCTCATGGATTGAAGGGCATCTTCCTCCCATGAGATCTTCACTACAAGGTGACATTTATTATGTTTTTTATCATTATTCATTTGGTTTTTTCCTCTACCTTCCCAGGTATGCACTCTCTATTTGACAAAGGTGTTTGGAAGACTTAAGTGTCCTTCCCGGGCTTGACTAAGGCAACCTCCTAAACATCCCAACCCGCTCACAAAGTTTCATGATTGTAGGTTACAGGTTGATGATGCAAACAAAGTGAAGTTATAGGAGGGCATGTTGGAGTGTCAGAATTGTAGATTAGTGAAAGAAACAGCTACCTGGACTTGGGCGCCCGCTCATTAGGCCTCGAAGTTTCATGACAGAAAAACCTTTAGTGAAGTAGGAACAGGTTGTAGATCTTGTCCGCAGATCCTAACAAAAAGCAGGGCACTGGACTTGGGCGCCCGCTCTTTTGTCCCTAACTTTTCCACCTCAAAACCCCAAAAGTAGGTGCATAGTCATTTGTAATTTTACATCTTTTTGTAGAGTCATTTTTTGTTATTCATCTGTTTATTACCATATTTGCATAATTAGGTTTTTGATGGATAATTAAGCATAAGAGAAGGAAAATTGATAATCAAATACCCTAATCCAAGTTTCCCTACATTTGTTAGTGACCAAGGACCTAATAGTGCTCTGCCACTCAATCCTAAGGTCCTTGAATGTAACAGGTGAAAGGAGGATTTAAACACTAAACTAAATAAATCCAAATTTTACGTTAAACACCTTCAACTTGAGAGTATCCTTTGCATACCAACCTTGCTCTATTTCTTACTACTTCACCATTCTCATTCATCTTGTTTCTGCAAACCCACTTGGTACCAATTACATTTTTATCTATTGGTCTGGGAACAAGATCCCAAGTCTGATTCTTTTCTATCTACATCAATTCGTCTTTCATAGCATTTACCCAATTCTCATCAGTGCAAGATTCATTCACAATTTTAGGTTCAATCTTGGAAATCAGATAGAAATTTACTTGTACTTCTATAGCTCTTCTTCTGGTCAGGATTCCTTTACTCTTGTCTCCTATGATTGGATCCTCAGAATGATTAAGTTTTACATACCTTGGTGTCTTGGTAGCACTTTCCGGAGTTTGATCCTCTTCATCTGAGTTGTCTTCATGTTGCACCACTTCTGAAACATCTGATTTCTCTGATTCATATCCACTTGATTCTAGAGATCTTTCCTTGCTTTCATCAACTTTGACATTTGCACTCTCACTGATCTTATTCAACCTCTTATTATAGCACTGATAGGCCTTTCTCTTGGTGGAATAACCAAGGAATATTCCTTCATCACACCTAGCATCAAACTTGCCTAGATCTTCTTTTCTTTTGATATAACATTTGCTACCAAAAAATTTGAGATATTTCACAATAGGAATTTTGCCATACCACAATTCATAAGGAGTCTTAGAACTGTTACCTTTGACTTGGACTCTGTTTAGGACATATATAGTAGTGTGAATTGCCTCTCTCCAATATACTTTTGAAAGATCAACTTCCTTCATCATGGTTCTAGCAGCTTCTTGAAATGTTATGTTTTTCCTTTCAACGACTCCATTTTGTTGTGAAGTTCTAGGTGTAGATAATTGTCTCTTTATCCCATGTTCTTCGCAAAAGGAATTGAATTCATTTGATGTCAACTCTCCTCCTCTATCAGACCTTAAACATTTGATCTTCAAATCCATCTCATTTTTAACCATTGCCTTAAATGCCTTGAACTTATCTAGAGCTTCTAATTTTTCTTTCAAAAAGGTAACCCAAGTCATTCTTGAATAATCATTAATAAGCAACATGAAATACATGTCTCCTTGCAAATTTCTTACTCTGGTAGGTCCACACAAGTCTATATGCACTAGTTCCAATAATCCATCAATTGATTGGTCCTTGCTTTTGAAACTTGTTCTTGTTTGTTTCCCAAATTGACACTCCTTGCAAATAGGATTAGCAGGCTTCACAAGCTTGGGGAAATCTCTAACAGCCTGTGTAGTACTTATCTTCATAATGTTGTCAAAATTGATATGACCCAACCTTTTATGCCATAGCCAACTTTCATCAATCTGAGCCAATAAACAATGATTATCAGTTCCTTTCAAGTGGTAGATATTACCTCTAGTCTTCTTACCAGTTGCAATGATTGTTCCAGAGCTTTCCCTAATCTTGCATCCGTTGTCCTTGAAGCTTAGGTCATACCCTTTGTCACACATCTGACCCACACTCAAAAGATTGTGCTTTAATCCTTTCTCATACAAGACATCTTCAGTATTATGCTTGCCATCAAAAGAAATAGATCCTTTTCCACAAATCTTACCAATTGTATCATCTCCAAACCTAACTAGTCCACCATCATATCTTTCCAAACTTACAAACTTACTTTTGTCACCAGTCATGTGGTGAGAGCAGCCACTATCAATAACCCATTCATCTTTGTCTTCAACAACCTGAGCAGCCAAAGCACTTTCCATTGGTTTTTCTTTCTTCAAACAGCTAGCAAAATTAGTAGACACAGGTTCTTTAATAGCAATAAACAATCATTCATTATCGGAGGTACTATCATTATCTGGTTTCTGATACTCCATCATCATCAAAATCTTCAACATAATAACATTTCTTTTAGATCCTAGGCTTGTTTTCATAGCTTTTCCTATTTCTTTCAATTCTTTCAGGACATTTAGAAGCAAAGTGACCTACTTTATCACAGGAAAAACATTTGAAAGGTAATTTACCTTTCAACTTACCAGATCCTCTTTGCAGTCTATCCACAAAGTTGGCTTCAATTTCATCGAACTCATCATCTGATTCTACTTTGTACTTTTCTGATCTAGAGGTTTTCCTAGAAGTACTGGCTTTGAAGGCAGTCTCTACTTTTGGCAGAGCATCACCAAACTCTCTCATCTAAAAGGCAGTAAGTTTACCAAGCAACTGATCTCTGTCAACATATTTTACTTGCATAAATTATTCAATTGTAGCTACCTTGTGACTATAGGTCTTTGGCAGTGATCTAAGAATTTTCATTACAACTTCCTTATCACCGAGAGTTCCCCCCATACCTTTTATTCCAGTGACAAGTTCATCAAATATTTGCATAAAGGTGGATATGTTTTCATCTTCATTCATCTTCAAACTTTCATAATTCACCTTCAGACTTTGTAGCTTGGCCCCTTTCACAGAGTCATCTCCCTCATACAGATTTTTTAGCTTTTCCCATACCTCATTTGCAGTTTCAAGATCTGCCACTTTTGTCAGTACTGTGTCATTTAATGAACTTAACAGAGCATCTTTTTCTTTGACATCCACTTCATATTCCTTGATTTCATCTTCAGTCATCAAACCATTCTGGGGCAAGGTGTATTTTGTTTCTACAACTTTCTATACTTTGTAACCAAGAGAAAGAAGATGACTTCTCATTCGCCTTCCAAAGAGCATAGTTTGTCCCATCAAAATGTGGTGCTTCCTTCTTATAAGACATTTTGGATCTTCCTCAAGCTGTTAGACTTTCTTCAGAGGAACTTGGCTCTGACACCAATTGTTGAAATGCGTTGGACAACTGAGAGGGGGGGTGAATCAGTTGTCACAAAAACTTGAACACTTCTTCATTTAAACATCAATCACTTATCCACAAATGTTATGATTTAACAATGAATGCATGAGATTAGAAACTTAAACACAAATGCAACTTTATACACAAGAGACACCAAATTTTTACATGGAAAACCCCAAGGTGGGGAAAAACCATGAAGAGGATTAGCTCTCAAAATATATTGTAATCTTTAAAAAATGATGTTCAGGCTTGGTCACCCCAAGGGCCCGGAACATGTTGGATCACTACCATGAAGTATAGCTAGGTCTATCAGGCTCACTACCTCAACCCTAAACCTAGAAAGATTACAATAAGGGTTGTTAAACCCTGAGGGCTATTAAACCGTACTAGCAGCTCACTGTCAGGCTTACTGCCACGATCAACATCTTCTTCATGTCTGAGATTAATACATTGAAGTACAATGGGTCGTCTACTCTGCCCTGCTCTTCCTTTCTACTTCCTTTCCTTATCTTCCCATCTTCACACAAGGACATCTTTTCCATGACTCAACTACAAGTATTTATACACTTCATCAACCTTGGAATGATCATCAAGGTCAGCATTACAAACATTTACAAAATAGGTCCTAACCTAATACAACATTATGCAAAGGGAATGAATTAAAGATGTATGCAGCTCATGCCACACCTTAGTTGGGACTCAAACACAATCTTCCACACCACAACACGCTTCCACAATCTTTAAGGAATCTCCGTAATAACTGGAATTAACCAAGTCGGATAGGACTGGTTACACATTACACTTATCTGGGAACAATCATCAAACACGATCTCAATTCCTTAACGTGGACCAATGTCAATATAGGAACATGATTAGGAGACATCCACAAGCATGTTATAATCATCAGGAGCGATCGCACAAACCTTAATCACTTTAGCCATAGGAATCGTTTCACCATAACACATAAACTTCATTGTCTTCAACTGACATAAAAGAAAGATAGCTTGCGGACCACCAAAACATGAACCACTACATTTGTAGGCACTTATCATCATCCCAGACTTCCCTCTAGAACCATAGAGCAAAATACTTTATTGCAAAGGAATGTGGAGCCAAATACTTTCTCCCTGTCACCAGACAATAATCAGAGAAAGTAGGTTTTACTCTAGTGAATGCCACTCTCTCAATTCTTCATACGGGAGGCTCAAACTCAGGATTTAGCATCTACAGACATCCCTTTAAATAACTTCCAATCTACAGACCAAGATATTCAACCAGCAAGAAATGTGGAGCAATCTACCAAATTGTTCTTTAGCATACAACTCACTATCTATACTACACTTCACTGTAACTCACTTGTATCTTTCGGAGGGGCCAATTTTCTCAATATCCTCAACATACAAAGCTTTTAAACAAGTAATAGAATGGAACATAGTTGACACCAATGACAACAAGGATATGTTGACATTAATGACAACACCGATTAGGCACATACTTGCAATAGATAGGACACCTTGATTGGAATATTTTATCCAAGATGGCTTGGTGTTCAAAGGACAAAAATTGTGTATACCTAGAGGTTCAATGAGAGAAAACTTAATCAGAGAAAAGCATAGTGGAGGCTTGAGTGGACATTTTGGAGTAGATAAGATAGTGGCATAGCTGAATGAAAGTTATTTTTGGCTTGGGATGAGTGCAAATGTGAAGAGACTGGTACAAGGCTGTAGGATTTTCCAACATGCTAAAGGAGCATGGCAAGATACAGGACTGTATCAACCATTGCCTGTACCTGATAGACCATGGGAGCATATAAGTATGGATTTTGTTTTGGGACTACCTCAGACACAAAGAGGTCATGATTCCATTTTTATTGTTGTGGATAGATTTTTGAAGATGGTTCATTTCATACCATGTCAGAAGACTAGTGATGCATCCCACATAGCTACATTGTTTTTCAAAGAGGTAGTCAGATTGCATAGATTTCCTAAGTGCATAGTTTCCAATAGGGACACAAAGTTTGTTGGCCATTTTTTGCATACATTATGGAAGAGAATGGGCACTAAACTAGGATTTAGTTCAGCTTATCATCCACAGATTGATGGACAAACTGAGGTTGTGAACAAAAGTTTGGGAAACTTATTGAGGTGTTTGGTGGGAGATGAACCACATCAATGGGATCTTATCTTGGAACAAGTAGAATTTTCTTACAATAATTCAATGAACAGAAGTGCGGGAAGGAGTCTGTTCCAAATAGTTTATGGGTACAACCCAAGAGGTGTTGATGAGCTCTGAGATAGTGTAGATTTGAATAGGAAGAGTGTCGTAGTAGAAGATTTTGTAAAATACCTTCATGAGGTTCACAAGGAGGTGAAAGGACAGTTGGAGAAGAGTGCCAAAAGGTACAAGGAGTATGCTGATGTGTATAGGAGGGAACAAGAATTCTAGGTAGGAGACTTAGTTTTGGCACATTTGAGAAAAGAAACATTTCCACAGGGAACATATAATAAGTTGAAATTCAAGAAGATAGGTCCGTGCAAGGTGTTGAGAAATTTCTCATCCAATCCCTATGAGATCGAGTTACCAGTAGGAATAGACATATCACCTATTTTCAATGTTGTTGATCTATAGAAGTTTCATGAAGGAGAGTCAAGTTTACAAGGGGATACACATTCACATTCACCTGATGCACAAGGGTAGATAGATCAGTTACCTGAAAATAAGATGGAAAAAGTGGATAAGGTGATTGACTTTCAAGTGGCTAAGAAGACTACAGGAAAGGAGTACATGGAGTATCTGGTCCGATGGAAGAACAGAGCTGCAAATGAATCTTCTTGGTTGAGTGCTATAGAACTAGTCAAGTTTGGGATTCCATTTCCAGACTTGCCAAAATGTTCATGAGTTTTTAACTCATGGAACATTTTAGTTACCTGGTGTGTCTGATGCAGGAGCATTCGAGTTCACGTGCAATCCTCATCAACCAAAAAGATTTATTTTTCTTTCTTGTTGTTTGTTTTGCTGCAAAAGTTGCTATAGGAGTTGATTGATCAATTTTGGAGAATTTTCCTAAAGATTTTGGCCAAGTGATGAATTGATCTTGAAGAAGGCCCAAATGGGTATCTGCATCTCAAATTTGGTGAAAATCTGCTAAAAATTGAAGGATTTATGCCTCAGCAGAGTTTTTGTCTATCACTGGATCTACATATCTTGTGACCTTCATTTTGCTCATTGGCGCTAAAAAGTATCTACATCAAATATACTACCTGGTGCTAAAATATCTCTTCTCCAGATACATCTGGTGATGCCTCAATTTCCCACTGGACACTTTCAAGCACTTTGCGCTAAAAATCGTCGCCACCAACTAGCGCTAAAAACTCTCTTCACCGACCCAAAAATCCCACAAATCCAGTCGAGGATAAAAGGTCCATCGGTGAAGGTATAATAGACTTGTACTAAAACACCACTACACAGGATAAGCGCTAAAACTTGTTTCAATGGACATGTCTGGCAGACACCATAATCCCCGACGGTCTAGTGACAGTGGATTTCCCCGTTGAAGTATTAAGTAGGTGTTAGCGCTAAAAGTTGATTTCACTGGATTTACGTGAATAGGGACCTTCACAGGACATATCCACTGAGTGATAAAATCCTTGTTGATCCAGTGCAGGGTAAAAGTCCAACCAGAAATGTTAGAAGAGCACAACACTAAAACAGAGCCTCACTCCACATATCCTGCAATGACCAAATCTCTTGCTTTGTCTGGTAAGGGTCAAATCCTCTACTTATCCGGTTATGGCCCAAAATCTCACATCCGGTGACACGTGAAATCTCCACAAACTACACAAGAAATGACAAATTTAGTTTTGATCACGTGTACGGCCATTTCAAGGGCAAATCAAGATCTGACACATGTCATGAACATTAAGTGAAGTCGGTGGCCGCCTCAGGGATCTATAAATACATGGAATTTGTACTTTGAAAGGGAGATTATCCTTGATCAACCATCAGTAATATGTTTTTGAGCTTCTAGAAGGTTCACAAGATTGTAGGATCCATTTAGTCTAGATCTAAAATGTTGTAAGGCTGAGGCCAATGCATGTGTAATGCCAATTGTACTCCTGTTGTAATCTTACTCTTGCATATGAATAAAGAATCATTTGTTTTGTTGTCTTGTGTTAATCATTCTTGCTACTTGATCTGATAGCTTGATAAAGCCCCTGGATCTTGCTCTGCATCAGATAATGTTTGGATATTAACTTTGTGAAATGTACAAATGTTGGAATGTCCAGATGATGTCATCAGTGTTTAGTGTTTCTTTGAAATAAGTTTTGATGACATCATCTGAATGTTCACATTGAAGGATCCAAACATTTGATAATGTCTAGATATCAGGGAAAGTCAGGATATTAGATGAATGTCTAGACATCAAGTATCCAATGCATTTGACGGTTTCGTTATACCGCTAGGGTAAATTTGACAGGTGTACATCTGGATGTCGGGATACTAGGCCGCGAACACATTGAAGTTTTCTATGGGGCAAAGGTTGAATCTTTGATTGCCAGCATGGTGGTTCCATTGACATGGCATCATTTCATGGAGACCATACACTTTGCTAGGCTTTCCAAATAGCCTTATTGGGACCACGAAGCTTTACCTACAATCCAAGGTGGAACTCAAAATGATGACCTGGGCACATCACGACATCTCTTCACATTGTAGTTAGAGTTTTGCAGCCCCAACACAAAGGGTGATGGCTGTCAGTGATGCGATGGTCGTTGATTGCGTCTAGGGACATTTTCATCCATGATTAGGATTTGAAGCAGATGCAGGCCTCAACCCTTAAGGATGGAAGTTTGTAGAATCAGAGACTGAATTATTCAGAAAATTTAAAAATCAAAGGAAAGAACGGAGTTGTAATAAATTGTAAAACTTCAAATGTTTATTTAAATATTGTAAAAGCTTTGTAAAAAGGATTTTGGAGGGAAAATTCATTTGTTTTCCTCACCTACCATAAATGCAAAATATCTGCTCAACTGCCCCATTTTATATATTTTTGCATTCATTTTTGCAGGTTGATGAATTAGTTATTTGTATTAAAGATGCAAATATCTCCCATCTGCTCCAGGATCTAGATATTTTCTGCATTGAATTCTTATAGATAGACATTCTCTTTGGCCAGGATATTTTCTAACAACCCATAGGGATGAATTTATTGTAAGATGACTTAGGTCAAAGTGGAATCAAATTCTATATATGCATATTTGTAAGATGTTTAGAGGGTTGGATGCTTTTCATTTTGTATTCAAACAGATCCCTTTTCTATTGTAATTGTGCCTTTTGATTGAACATATGCTTGTGTTTTACCTTCTCTACGGTCTTTAGCTCTGTGTAATTTAGAACTAATTGTCTGTGAATGTTTCTTTCCTATCAATCTTGTTCATTTCTTTACTCTGCTAGGAATTTGTTAGATTTGTCTAAATGATCAGCTATATTTCTTTATTTTGTGCATCTTCTCAATTCTATGAGATCTTTCATATTCAAACCTGGTGTATCACCTCCATTCATTTCCTATTTTACTCCTCTTTCTATTTTCATAAATGGTGGATAGATTAGGTTTAGTATTAGGAATAGTTGAATCTCTTATTCAGGAAAGGAACCATCCTCTCTCTTGAGATTTGGCCTCCTTGTAGGGTCCCACACCTGGAGGTCATCTCAATGTTTCTCTAGATTGTTGGAGCCCTAAAAGCCTTCAACACAGGGTGCAAATCTAAGTGACAACAATGACAAGTGGCGACAAAATGGAAACCAAGGATCAAGTCGTTACTCCTATGATCCCAATACATATTGTTGGTTGCATGGGACAAAAGGTCATGAAATGAAAACCTACTATGGGTACAACAAAGCTATCTCAAAACTTACTCCGGATCAACAATGAAACTTCCTCGTGCTCCTTCAATCTCAAAGGAAGGAGAAAGAACCTCAAAATGAAAAAGGGATGGCCAATCAAAAAGCTCTAATCACGTGGAGTTGAACCAAGAAGTGTTTGTAATCCAAGAGGAAGAACAAATAGACCAAATAGAAAATGTCTTCTGACAAGTAATAAATTTGTTGAGAGCCTCCCCCTCACACCGAAAACATTCTTGGAAGTATTAGAAGTGGGATGTTCAACACAAGAGGAGTCAACCCCCCACAGATTTGATATCTCAAAACTCCCTAAAGATGAAGGAAGTAAACAAAAGGATTCACCATTATACATACAAGTTCTAGTCGAAGAGATCATCATAAAAAGAGTAGTGGTGGATGAAGGATTGAAAGTCAATCTCTTTGCTAATTTCATTCCTCCGAAAGATGGTATATAGAAAAACAAGAATAAAGCAATAGGCTACCACCTTAAGGATTTACGATAGTCATGACATACAAATAGTTGAGAAGATTAGTATGTCGATCACTCTCACATCCAAAACTATTTCCACGGACTTCTATGTCATCAACAAAAAAACCCGTTACAATATGATCCTTAGAAGACCTTGGATTCATGCCATGAAAGTTGTGGCCTCTACATTATTCCAAGAAATACATTTCCATCACTTAGGAAAAATCTGTATTATCAAAGCAAATCTTGATCCTTTTAGTGTTTTCAAGAAGGAACGGGAAGAGAAGGATAATGATTTATAGGAAAATGAGGAAGCAAGATAGAAGACTTCAAGTCCCACAATTTCATAACCTAAAACATTAGGGAAGCAAAGGAGGAGTTTAGGGATAAACTATTGAGTTCCTATTTTCCCTTTTCCTATTAATAGTGTCTGTGTGACTGTTTTTATCAGGTTTTTATAAGCTAGTTTCTTTCACTAAGCATGAAACCCTAAATTGCCAATCAAAAATTAATAACTTGATTTCTAACACAAATATGAATGAAATGATTACAAAAATGTAGAGGAAATAGTGCAAAGACAGTGTACCTAGAAATAGAGGGCCTAATGGACTAGGGTGTTAGTGGCAATGTCCCATAAGTTTCTAAATGTCAAGATTTCTGCAACAACTATTTCACAATCTCCAGAGGCTTCCAAATCCCAAAGAAATCACCCAGTTGGACTAGGGTGCTAGTGGTAGTGTCCCAAAAGTCTCAGAATCTTGAAATCCAAATTCTATGATGACTGTGTCTACAATATCCATTTTCCTGTCACTCTTTTCTGCCAGATCTCGACGAATTCAACCTGTACATGCAAAAGGAGGAGAAAGATGGTTGTGGCTATATAGGAGTTTGCCTCAGTCAAGCCCCATTTTCGGTATTCCTACCTCAACAATAGCCCAAGATAAAGATTTGTAAATGTGTGTGTCCATCTAACAAATGTACATGCATAAACATAAAACCCTAGATGACTCAAGCATCAAGGAAAGATCAACAATTTGCTTCACTCAATGAACAAACACAACTTCACCTCAAGGAGATGAAAATAATGAAGACTTGCATGAATAAGAAGGTGATGCAGTTGTGTCTGTAGAGGATTCCAAATTCGATGTTGGAAGCTTCAACCCTTCTCTTGATCATGCAAAAGGTGTACAAACCCGAGGAAGAGCAAGATAGTCTCAAGATCTTGATTCCTAATCTCCATCCATTGTCTCCATGATAGAAAATTCAAATAACTTCAAAGAGCTTCAACAAATCACTGATCTTCAATGGTGATTTTCGCATAAAGTTTGCTTATAGATTGTGTGTAATAAAATAATTTTTAAATGTCTTTAAATATCTAACGTTAGGAATTTCAAATTTTGAAATAAGATGTCAACATCACACAAAAAACAAAATTTTGAAAATAGAATCCCAGAATGCACGACGGGGGCCGACATCCCTCCAAAATTTAGGACCTCGAGAAATAGGGCAAGACAAGGCCGCTAGCACCCAAGTCCAAGCCCTGATTTCCTAATTAGGTATGCCTCAACGAGGTTAGGGGATCCCAAATCCAAGTTTGCTTTTCACCTTCAGTCTTCAGTTATTCCAAAATATGACATTTCTTCCAATCAGACATAGGTCAATCAAGGTTTAGGAAGATTTGAAATAAACTAGGTTGAAAGGTCACCAAAGGAGAGGAGCTAAACTATGAGAATTTGTACCATTCCATACAAAAGGACAATTTCTGACAGAACATTTAGCCCCCACTTTAGTGGCCATATGACACTACGTGCATGTGCAACTAAAGGAAAGTAAATACATCAATCATGAAAAGGATACACAAAAGGATACTATAGAGGATGTTGAAGTGTTATCACAAGCAAGGAAGAAGCCCCCAAGTTTGTAATCCTACAAGACCACAAAGTTAGGAACTGCAACTTGTAAAGGAATACTTGTTAGAAAGTCAAAATCGAATCAACCTACAACCACCACCAATAAGTTAGTCCATAAACACTAAGGGGGTTGAGTGATGAGACATGATGAGGGAAGAAATTGAGGGAGATATATGCCCCCCTTTGTTTCTACTTAGTCAAAAAAGTAGAAACAAGGAAATATCTACATGCATCGATTTCAAGGAACCTTGATGAGAAATGCATTGTGAGGGTTGTTTGGATAAACAACACCCAAGCACAACACATTGGGTAGGATAGAGAGTGGAACCAGGATTCCAATGCAACAGACGGTGTGAAAATCTGAGTTTGACAGCTCAAGATAGATGCTTAAAAGTAAAATTGTTCAATTTTGCACCTAGATAGTGATAGGAATTCTCATCCACTTACTATATGTAAAGGGAGTTGTCACTTTTAACTATTCATTCTTACTTGTCATTGTGTAGAGGAGAGAAGGAGAAGAAGGAAGAGATCGATGATGCTGACCCGATGTCCGTACCAACTTTCGCGACTGGAGATGCTCCAAGCCTGAGTGGTAGAGAGACGTTTTGAGGCTGAGGTAGAGTCCTAATCCTTGCTTGTGCTATCATTCTTTCTGTAATCGTTAAGTTTTGTCATTTTCCATGTCGTTTAGTACATTCTGGACAAGGGTCCCTATCAGGGGTACCCAAGTCCACTCAGGGCACCCAGGTCCTCCTGGGGCACCCTAGTCCACCTCGGGCGCCCAAGTCCAGAAAGGACAAGGGCTCCAATGACAGGGCACTGAGTGCTATTGTATATAGTAGGTGATGATTTTATGATGTATAGTGATTCAACTTCCTGTTGTTTATCATGCAGGTTAGTCCTGGGATGCGAGAGCATACAGGTGATCGCCTGATGTTGCTACTTCAAGATCACATCGGTACCATGACTAATGTAGAGATAGGCCACTTATAGTCAATAGGGCTCTGGTGGGTGTTTGATATGCCCACAATTAGATTTCATTGCAGCATGCTTATGGTACTGATGGAGAGGTGGAATTCAAATACTTCTACATTCCATTTGCCCATACGGGAGATGACTATCACACTAGAGGATGTCTACCAGATCTTGTGCCTCCCTATATGTGGTGAGATAGTGAGGGTTGTAGAGTGTCACTTAGCAGAGTATACTCGAGAGAGTTAGATGTACTATCTAGGCTGCATAGTCATTCGAGCAGACTGTGGGCACATTCAGCTTCAATTACTAGAGCAGGGATGTAGTGACATCCCTCTGATTCAGAGGATTATGATAATTATAGTGGCATTAGTAGTCGTGTCGGATGGACGAGGCACTCACCCTCATGGGGGCCTTGTTCACACTATAAGGGCAATGGAGGAGCACGGGATAGTGTACACATGGGGGCGCAGTATGGTTGTGCACCTCTACTGCGAGTTGGGATGGTATGTCCATTATGAGGCACATGGCTTGATGTGTTGCACCTTACTACAAGTCTGGGCCTTTGTGTATATCAGATACACACAACCTACAAGTTTTCTCATAGAGCCAGCATTTACCTATCCACAAGTCCACACCTATCCTCTTGTCAGATGCTGGAGACACAGTGATCTATTATATTGGAGTGTTGTATTTAATAGATTGCAGCCCAGCGATATCATCTAGAGACCATATAGCATGGCCAGGTTAGCGGAGATAGTTAGTGAGGATGTAGAGGGATCGGCTGATGGTTGGTTGCCTTAATCACATTGTTGTCTTGTTTTACTTTGATAGGGTAGCACAATAGTTCAGATGCTGACAGGATGTACCTATGATGTGTCTGAGCTATGAACGCTCTGTACACAACGTAGTAAGGGCAAACAGCACCCGATAACTAACATTAGCAGATGTAGCAGTTAGTGATGATGATGGTGTAGAGGATGTAGAGTCGATATCTGATGCAGGTGATGTCAGAGTTACCTAAGCATATTAGATCTAGTGGCAGATAGCATCCAGCCCACTCCTATCTATCTGCCTGGTCACCCTACAGGGGATCTTCAACCTTAGATCTGTCATGCGAGTGACATAGGGGTAGAGGATGACATGAGTGAATTTTCTAGCTATTATGATCTAGATGATGATGAGGATGATGAAAATGAGGAGGAGGAGGTCCCATCATGGTACATTTTTAGAGCGAGACCAGGGCAAGATCAGCAAGAGGCAAACAATGATGAGGAGGCCGAGTCTCAATCACAGTCGAGAGCTCATGGTCCAGCCCCTTCGGATGTGAGGAGATCAAATTGGCATGAGCGAGGGGGACCAATAGTCATATACCCCCAACAACAGTGTCAGTTGTAGCTCTAGTCACACCATCAGCTATTCGAGATCCATCTTAGCGAGATGGAGATCTAGGTAGGATACTTTTTATATACAGATGTAGTTATTTGTGATTATTTATTTATGATGTCTATATGAGGTATTAATATCTATTTTGTTTGCTTCTTGCATTTGGGATAGACGCATGGTATGACTTGGTGAGTCGCATCATAGTAGAGATAGTTCTAGCTAATGTGTTCGAGTAGCGAGTGGAGACGGGATACTTGCCATAGCCATCCGCAGGGTGGCATGCGGAGATCTTTATGCCTTTTGTGAGATACAAGTTATTGGTGGAGTCTATTCTAGATCAGGCTATCCAAAGAGCTGAGCGTGCGGAGGCAAAGCTCCAGACGCTACGAGAGTAGGTTGCTACAATACCCGCACCTAAGGGAGATCCTATCACTAGTGAGATCTTACTTCCTGAGTTGCGCCAGGTGAGAGCTAACAGGGATAGGCTCTAGGCAGAGCTAGAGAGCCACATCTGAGAGGGATCAATATCAGCAGATGTACCAAGAGTCACATGACGAGGTGCTAGGACTGAGGGGAGAGATCAGGGGGTTATGATCACGGAGTGTCTCTAGGAGTCATTTGCGATCTATATCCACACATGGTCAGGCTTTCATCACACATGCCCCATGAGGTCCCGAGGGCACAGGTGACCAAGGTTCAACTATGTGATGTATATTATGTACTACGAGATCCCATTTTGATGTACAGGATAGTCGACTCTGATTTATATGTAACCTGATGATGATATATATATATATAATGTTTTTCTATTGTTGTTTTTAATGTTGTCTAGTCTATCACATGTGATTTATATAAAATGCAACTAGTGATAAATGTTGAATGCTCATGTCGAAATGTAATTAATGCTAATGTGATACTTAAACAATTCTTTGCAGAATATAAAGTAAAAAGCACAATGATTAATGAATTTCACACATAACCATTATTCTATGGTTAACTTAGTTAATAGAAAAGTGATCTTTAATAACACATGTTTAAATAAGATACAACAATGATTAAATGAAAAAGACTTTATGTTAAATGAATTAAGACAAAATAAACATATCTTGTATAAATTGAAGCTAAACTAACTAATAAGTTTTGCTTTTTAAAGTAGCATCTAACATATAATCTTAAGCAGAAAAATTCTTGAGGTGCATAGCATTAATAGGTTCTTTAAGAGGCATACCTTGTTCGTTGGCTAGCTTATACACTCCTAATCCAAAGGCTTCAATAACGACATATGATCCAAGCCAATTAGGCTTGAACTTTCCTTTTTCTCCAGGGGGTGCATTCACGTTGCGTTGATTCTCATAAAGTACCAAATCTCCAATGTCGAATGAGCGGTGTATGACACATTCATTATACAATCGTTGTATACTCTTTTGATGGGCTTTAAGATGCTCAAGAGCGTTAATACACTATTCATCCAGCATATCAAGTTGTTGTAATCTATTTTCTCTTTCCATGTCATCATCAATAACATCTCTCAAGGAGACTCTCAATCAAAGAATTTTGAGTTCCAAGGGCATTACTGCGTCAACACCATAAACAAGATTATACAATGTAGTTCAAGTAGCCATACAAATTCTTGTTCTATAAACCCATAAGGCATAGGAAAATTGAGTATGCCAATCTTTCTAATGCTTGTTATCATTTTTTCATAGAATTTGTCCTATAACCTTGTTCGAAGCTTTTGCTTGGCCATTCGATTGAGGATAATAAGGCATAGAGAAGCGAGGTTGAATGTGATACTTTTCTAGAAATTTTTCACGTCCTTGTTCTTGAATGGCATGCCATTGTTAGAGACCAAGGAGGAAGGAATACCAAATCAAGAGACTATGCTATCTTGTATAAAATGACAAATTACTTCAACAGTTGTGGATCGTAAAGGGACAGCTTCAACCCACTTCATGAAGTAATCAGTAGCAGTAATTATAAAGGTATGTCCTTGAGAAGAAGGTGGAGAAATTTTACCAATTAGATTCAAGCCCCAAATAGAAAATGGCCAAGGTGATACTTGGGCATGAAGTTCCTAGGTAGGTGCTCGGATTAAATGTTGATGTTGTTGACATTGCAGGCATTTCTTGACATAAGAGAAAGAATCTTGTTCCATACGTTGCCAATAATATCCCATACGTATTAATTTTTTTACGAATGATTTTCCTCCAAAATGTTCTCCACAAGCGCCAGAGTGAGCTTCTTCTAAAGCTATCAGAATCTTTGAGTTACTAATACATCGGAGAAGAACACCATTATAACTTCGTCTATATAAGACATTAGATAGAATGATATAGCACACTACAAATTTATGTAGGTGAACTCAAGTGTTCTTAGACATTGAATTAGGGATGGTTCCATCACACAAATAGTTGAATATATGGGAGAACCATTCATCAGATTTTATATCACGACAGATATCAACATTTGCAACTACAAGATCTTCGATAGCTGGTGTTTTAAGATTATGAATAATAAAAGTGAATTCGTCAGGAGAATCATCAGGGGATATAAGGGAAGCTACGCTTACTATTGCATTCGCATGTCGATTATCTTTCCTTGGAAAAGTATCAATTGAAAAGGACATAAATCGCTTTAATAAAGACAAAGTGAAGTCACGATATTGAGATAATTTGTCTCATTTAGCTTGATATGATCCATTTATTTGTCTTACAATTAGTTTTGAATCACCATATATGGTGAGGTTTTTGATGTTTAGAGCCAAAGCGGCACAAAGTCCTATAATAAGAGATTTGTACTCAGCAATGTTGTTTGTGTATGAGAAGTTTAGGTGGTAAGACATAGGAATCAGCTTACCTATAGGGGGTACTAGTATGACACCAGTACTAGAGCTGGTTCGACATCTTGATCCATCAAAATACAATTCCCATTTATCTTCCTTATCAATGGATGGTATTTGATCATCATGGAATGTCTCCTGATTTTGTAGAGCAAAAGGAGAAGGTGCTTCAGCTAAATGGTCAATTAATGCTTGTCCTTTAATTGCTTTCTAAGATATAAATTTGAGATCAAATGCAGTTAACAACATAACCCATTTAGCAAGGTGATCGAAAAGATCTATTTTAGTAAATAAATGTTCCAAAGGGTCAAATTTTACCATTACATGTATCTCAGCATTTAGGAGATAATGCCTAAGCTTTTGTGTTGTGAAGATAAGAGATAAGCATTGCTTTTCAACGACAGTATATCGCACTTCATAATCGAGCAATGTTCAGTTGATGTAATATACAACACGTTCCTTGCCTTCAGTATCATGTTGTGCTAATAAGACTGCAAGAGCATTATTAGATGCTGAGGTGTAAAAGATAAAAGGTTTATCATAAACAACAGGTTTTAAAACAAGAGGTTGATCGAGATAACTTTTTAAGTCCTCCAAGGCCTTCTAACATTCTGAATTCCATTAAAATTTTGAATCCTTCTTCAGTAGTTGAGTAAAAGGATGCATCCTATCCATGAGTTGTGAGACAAATCAGCGAATGACCTATATCTTCCCTTGTAAACTACGAAGTTGAGATATGTTTTTAGGTGGTGGCATGTTAACAATCGCATCAATCTTTTTTGTATCTACTTCAATACTATGATTTGAAACTATGAATCCCAACAGTTTCCCATTGTCAACACCTAATACGCACTTACGGGGATTTAATCACATGTTGTATTTCTTTATTCGCTCAAAGATCTATCAGAGAGTCATAGTATGATCTTAGCGATTAATGGACTTCACCAAGATGTCATCAACATAATATTCTAAAATATTGTGCATGTAATCATGAAATATAAAAGTCATAGCATATTGGTAAGTTGCTCCAGCATTCTTAAGTCCAAACGGCATGACTACCCAACAAAATATTCCCCATGGTGTTATAAAAGTTGTTTTATATTGATCATGAGGGTTTATGAAAATTTGATTATATCCTAAAAATCCATCTATGAAGAAAAGTAGTTCATGGCCAAATATTGAATCAATAATCATATCAATGTTAGGAAGTGGGAAATCATCTTTCAGAGATGCAAGATTCAAGTCTCTAAAATCAGTACACATGCGAATACGACCATCAGGTTTAGTGACAACCACTATATTCAAAATCCAAGGTGAATAGTCAATAGGGCGGATAAAGCCAACTTGTAAAAGCTTTTCTATCTTAGCCTTAACAAGTAATGTAATCTTAGGATTAATCTTATGAATCTTTTGTTTAAAGGACTTAGCATCTAGTTTCAATACAATACTATGTGTTACAATCTGAGGATCAATACTGGACCTAACCGAATAGTTCCAAGCAAACAATTCAGAAAATTCATGTAACAACTTTGTCATATCCTCTTTTTCTTCTACATTTAAGCAATCACCTATAGGGATAACTTTTTCAGTGTTATCTTTCTCCATGAAAACATCAACAGTCTTTCCATTAAGTAGAGTACTATGGTCTAGAGATCAGGTGATTGTGGTAACTCTTCAGATTCTTCTTCAGATTTCAGAGTAGTATTTATCATGCTAATGGATTTTCTAAAATATGTAGCACTGTTCAAGCAATAAGGCAATCCACATTTATGATGGTAACCAGGAATATTTTTGTAACCACCCAAGAATTAAATTATCGCTTCATCTGTTGAAAATACATCTAAGGGGATCTCTCCTAGAGGACAATTAGTGTCAATCATCTTAGGAAAGATCAAGTTGAGAGTAGATATTGTATTCACATTAAGAGTAGGACATCTACAGGCTTTAGATTCCCTAAAAGGGTTATATCTGATGCCACTTGAGTAATGTCGTGAAGTGCATTCTATAGGTACATGAACCCCTTGTTGATTAATACCACAACCATTACCTACATAGTCACAATTCTTATAAAGGATCTGAAATCCTTGGCCATAGAGAGAAGCCATTTCTTTGGAAGAAGGTGGGGCTTCATAAGTCTCATAATCTGTAGTGTAAGTGAAAGTATTATCTGTATTTGTTAGCAAAGAGACTTTAGTATTTGAGCATTTAGATGAGATTGATGCAACACTTGATGTTTCAGGAGCGGAGTTGTTAATTTTATATTCACCTATAGAGGGGTATGTAAAATCTAATGAACCCCAATTGTCACCAAGAAATGCATTCGATTGTTTGGACTCTTGCACAACATTGTCTGTGGAAAGAGGGTTTGACGAGTCAACTTTCAGATTGTTTAAGATCTTATGTTGAACAACTTGCTTTTGTGATTCAATTTGTAAAAAAATATTTGATTCAGGATCAACATGAATAGTATGAAGTTTATCCTTATGAACAAACTTGATTGAACGACGAAGGGAAGAAGGAACTGCCCCCAGTGTATGAATCCATGGTCTACCAAGAATCATGTTGTAAGATAGAGAGCAAGGAATCACATGAATCAGGGTACAGGCCAAACTTGTACAAGTAAAGTTATAGTGCCTATGGATTGTCTTCCAACATTATCAAAGCCACGGATACTTATCTAGCTTGATCAAATATGTATCAACTTTAATCTTTATGTAATAAATTGATGCCACAAACATTAAGAGCTGATCCATTATCAATCATAACTCATTTAATCTATTTCTTATTTATTGTAATGAATATAATCAAAGGATCATACTGATTTTGAACTTCAAGAGATGGCAACTCATGTTGTTGAAACAGAATGTCTATTTTTGTTGCATGCATACAATCTAAAAGAGTTGCTACATCATTAGGTTTGACAGCGGGTGGTACAATCACCTTTTGTAAAGCTTCTTGGAGCATTCCATGGTATGTAGGTGAAGTTTGTATAAGTTCACAAAGAGATATCTTAGCAGAAGTAGCACAAAGCTGCTCAACAAGATCATAATCTTGACCAACTTTTTGTGTTAAACAAGGTTCTTGAGGAAGCATCGATTGAGAAGTTGGTAAAGATATCAGAATGCTCGATTGTTGTTTGCCTTGTTTGTTATTCTGAGTATTGGATGTATGAGCAGCCACAGTATGACTAGGTTATTGTGAATTTTGATGTGTTATTTGTTTAGCATAGTTATAAATGTAAGCAGGACAGTTAAAGACCTCTAACAGTGAGCACCGGTTTAGGAGGTTGAACTGCATCTAAACACAAAGTGACCACTATTTTTGGTTTCATAGGTTCTTCTTGAGTTTTAGGAACATAGATTGTATTTACAAATCTTTGAAACAAAGATGGTTTAGGAGTTGTGGTGGAACATTCAATCGAGATAAAGTCCTCAAGGGCTTCATCTAAAATATTGAAGTCATCACAACTAAACGACTCATCATACAAATGAAAGTATTGCAAAAAGTAATCTGACATTATAACATGCTCAAATTAACTCAAGACTTAAATGTAAAGTGATTAAGCATAAACTTTGTGAAAATATAATAGAATAACACTATACAACACATAAAGTTGTCATTTCAATCTCTTTTAATGAAAGGATAGAGGAAATAATTCAAGTTTCAATATACATACTTTCACAAAAAAAGGATTTGCAATCAAAATATGTTTTAGGACAACAAACTAACTCAGATCTGATGTTTAAAAAGGATGCAAATTCTTTAGAGCACGGGTTCAGCAAAATGTTTTGTATGAAAAATGGGGAAGCAAGATAGAAGACTTCAAGTCCCACAATTTCACAACCTAAAACATTAGGGAAGCAAAGGAGGAGTTTAGGGATAAACTACTAAGTTCCTATGTTCCCTTTTCCTGTTAATAGTGTCTGTGTGACTATTTTTATCACATTTTTATAAGCTAGTTTCTTTCACTAAGCATGAAACCCTAAATTTCCAATCAAACAGTAATAACTTGATTTCTGACATAGATATGAATGAAATTATTACAAAAATGTAGAGGAAACAGTGCAAACACAGTGTACCTAGAAATAGAGGGCCTGATGGACTAGGGCGTTAGTGGCAATGTCCCGTAATTTCTAAATGTTGGGGTTTTCTGCAACAATTATTTCACAATCTCCAGAGGCTTCCAGATCCTAAAGAAATCACCTAGTTGGACTAGGGCGCTAGTGGTAGTGTCCTGAAAGTCTCAGAATCTTGAAATCTGAATTCTATGATGATTGTGTCTGTAATATTTGTCGTCCTGTCGCTACTTTCTGCCGGATCTCGACGAATTCAACCTATACATGCAAAAGGAGGAGAAAGATGGTTGTGGCTATATAAGAGCTTGCATCAGTCAAGCCCCATTTTTAGTATTCCTACCTCAATATTAGCCCAAGATAAAGATCTACAATGTGTGCGTTCATCTCACAAATGTGCATGCATAAACATAAAACCCTAGATGACTCAAGCATCAAGGAAAGATCAACAATTTGCTTCAATCAATGAACAAACACAACTTCACCTCAAGGAGATGAAAATAATGAAGACTTGCATGAACAAGAAGGTGATGCAGCCATGTTCGGGGAGGATTCCAAACTCAATGTTGGAAGCTTCAACCCTTCTCCCAATCATGCAAAAGGTGTACAAACCCTAGTAAGAGGAAGATAGTCTTAAGATCTTGATTCCTAATCTCCATCCATTGTCTCCATGATAGCAAATTCATATAACTTCAAAGAGCTTCAACAAATCACTAATCTTCAATGGTGATTTTGGCAGAGTTTTGGCATAAAGTTTGCATATAGATTGTGTGTAATAAAATAATTTTTAAATGTCTTTAAATATCTAACCTTAGGAATTTCAAATTTCAAAATAAGATGTCTACATCGCACGAAAAATAAAATTTTGAAAACAGAATCCTAGAATGCACGGCAGGGGCTAATATCCCTCTAAAATTTAGGACCTTAGGAAATAGGGTAGGACAAGGGTGCTAGCACCCAAGTCCAAGCCCTAATTTCCTGATCAGGTCTGCCTCAAGGAGGTTAAGGGATCCCAAATCCAAGTTTACTTTTCACCTTCAGTCTTCAGTTATTCCAAAATATGACATTTCTTCTAATCAGACATAGGTCAATCAAGGTTTAGGAAGGTCTGAAACAAACTAGTGAAAGGTCACCAAAGCAGAGGAGCTAAACTATGATAAATTGTAGCATTCCATACAAGAGGACAATTTCTGACATAACAGATAAGAATCTAAAAACACAAGAGAAAGTAAAAGAAGAAACTCAAAATCTTCACCCAAACATGAGTACTCTCAACATATCATATCAAAGCATGGATGACCTTAGAGAATTCCCCTTTGATCCCCACACCACTAAGTCTCATGCCTCATTCACCCTAGCAGCCATCCCCTACATGGACGAGTATGATGTTAAGAATCTTTCAATTGGAACAATAGAAATCATTGAAGAAGGGGAAGAGAAAGAGGAAAAGCAAAACTAAATGTACAAATTTAGAGAAACATCTCAACTATGAAAAAATCAAGACCTATGGACTCTACATTTCGACAGAGCTAGTTGTAAAAAAAGAGTAGGGATAAGGATAATCCTGAGGGAATGGCAATCAAGAGGGTCTCTACCTTTGGAGACTCCCAATTGGTGATCAACCAAGTTGCATAGAATTACGAAACAAAATCAGAATGACTACAAAGTTACAAGGAAACCATTAGGAAATTGGTTCAATTCTTTGACTTCTTTTCCATAAAAGCCATATGTAGAGAAGAAAACCAAGTGGCAGACGCGATGGCTACATCAGCCGCACTATTTTCACCACATGCTCAACTTCAAAACTTAGAATACATTGTGTCAGTTTGTGGAGAGCCATTGTTGGAAAGTGAAGAATTACCAAGCATTCTAAATTACGTTGTGGATCAAATAGAAAAACCAACCTGCGATTACACTAAAAATGATGAAGCCATCCTAGAATATTTGCATGCTTATGATGGGCTCCCAAGAGTGTACCACAAGAAAGGATACATGTTCCTTCCTTATCTGAAAGACTATTTTGGAAGTGAAAAAGAAATCCTCTAGATTGAAACAAATTCAGATTTACCACCTACACCTCAGAAATTTGAAGAGGGACATCCATCGCTAACTAGAAATACCATTGATATCAATGTAGGAACACCTGAGAAACCAAAAATGTTCAAATTGGGAGGAAAACTAAATGATGAGGAATTAAAAGATTAGATAGAGTTCCTTATTGAATATTCTGATATTTTTGCCTGGACATATTCGCACATGCTAGGGCTAGACCCAAAAATCATGATGCACAACTTGGTAACAAAATCTGATGCAAAACCTATAAAACAGAAGCTGAGACCCATAAAGCCTCAAGTAGTAGAGATGGTAAAAGAAGAATTGAAGAAGTTGTTTAATGTAGGATTTATTAAACCAATGGACTATTCAAGTTGGGTGTCAAATATCGTACCAGGTTTAAATAAGAATGGAAAAATACAGATATGTCTCAATTTTAGGGATATCAACCAAGCTCATCGAAAAGATGACTTTCCCTTACCATCCATTGATCAAATTGTTGATTCAACTACGGGATATGAAGTCCTCTCTCTCATGGATGGGTTCTTGGGATACAATCAAATTAGAATCTCAAAGGTAGATCAAAACAAAATGACATTAACCACTCCTTGGGGAACCTTCTGTTACATAATTATGCCATTCAGATTGAAAAACGTAGGGGCTACCTATCAAAGGGCAATGACACACATCTTTCATCACTACATCCACAGAATAATGGAAACATATGTCAATGATCTTCTGGCCAAATTAGAGAAAAGATCAACACCTGTGGAGGATCTTCACAAGATCTTCAATCAACTTTAGGAATATAAAGTAAGGCTAAATCTTGAAAAGTGTTTTTTCGGAGTCATAGCGAGCAAATTGTTGGGTTTCATTGTTTCATGAAGAGGGATTGATGTAGATGCAGCAAAAGTTAAGGCAGGCTTAAATACTACCCACCAATAAGTGAGACGGCACTAAGAACCTTCTTGGGACAACTAGGTGCCATCAGGCATTTTATACCAGATGTGACTTTCAAAATTCACCTGATCAATCAATTATTGAAAAAGCAAGTTGGCATAACTTGGACAGTGGATTGTCAAAATGCTTTTGAGCAAGTAAAGAAATTCTTGTTGACCCCACCCACATTAATGCCACCAAAACATGACAAACCTTTCATCTTATACTTCAGAGCAACCAATTAATCTATAGCTTGCATGTTGGCTCAGGAAGATGAAGGTGGAAGGGAAAGAGCCATATATTTCATAAGTCAAACCATGCTAGAATATGAGAAGAACTACACTCAGGCCAAAAAGGAATGTTTTTCCATAGTCTTCGCAACTTCAAGTTTGTGACATTACATGTTGAACTAAGAAACCAGAGTTATGATACGATCTAAACAATTGAGAACATTCTTAAACTAGCCAATGTTGTCAAGAAGGGCTCGCTGATTTGTAACATTGCTAAGTCAGTTTGAATTAACCTACATCAATCAAAATTCAGTCAAAGGACAAGTGATAGCAGATTGGCTAGCAGACAATCCGGTTCCTCAAAAAGAACCCATAAACAAAGATTTTCCCAATGAGGGAATCTGCACAATCGATCTAGAGAAATATGCCACTTCATATTGGTACAGAGATATTGTGAACTACCTTGCAAATAGAACTTACCCTGAAAACATGACTCCCTTAGGAAAGAGATGCTTACACATTCTCACTGCAAGATATGTTTTGATTGATGATGTGCTTTATCGAAGAGCCCTGGACGGGATTTTCTTCGATGTGTTGACAAAGAAGAGGCACATAAAATTCTAGAAGAGTGTCATAGTGGAATCTGTGGAGGACATTTTGGTGGTCACGCTACAATAAGAAAAATACATTGGTTGGGTTATTTCTGGCCATGTTTATAGGGGAATGTAATCTAATTCGTAAAAAGATGCCCAAAATGTCAAGCCTATGCACATGTCCATCACACACCAACAAGAGACTTGCAACCTATAGTTACGCCTTGGCCCTTTTCCACTTAGGGCTTGGACTTGGTGGGGAAGATATCTCCCCCATCAATGGATGGACATTTGTTCATCATCACCGCAACAGAGTATTTTACCAAATGGGTAGAGGTCATGCCTCTCACTACTATTTTAGGGACCATGATCACAAAATTCATATTGAATCAAATTATATGCCAGTTTGGGATTCCCCAAGTAATAGTGACAAACAATGCGTCGTCATTCAAAAATCCACAAGTGTGAGTTATGTGAAAGATTCCACATCAATCACAACTCTGCCTCAGTTTACTAACCTCAAGGGAATGGACAAGCCAAAGCCACAAACAAAACATTAAAGTTAATATTGGTTAAAATTGTAAAGGACTCTAAGAGAGACCGACACTTACAGTTATATCCAGCTCTTTGGGCTTATAGAACAAGTGTAAGAACTCTGATTGGAACCACCCCTTATGCCCTCACTTTTGGGTCAGAGGTAGTGTTGCCATTGGAAGTAGAATTGCCTAGCTTAAGAGTGTCGTTACAAAGCCTATTGGATAATGAGGAATATTGAGCAGTACGATTAGCTAAGCTAGAAATGATGGATGAAACATCAAAAAATGATTAAGAGTTGTTCAAAGACACGATTTCTATCTCACAATGATGAAGAAATAGTATAACAAGAAGGTCGTCCCAAGACCTTTTCAGGTGGGAGACCTAGTACTTAGAATTGACAACCTAATCGATAAAAGAGTTGTTGAAGGATGCAAGTTCAAACCCAACTAGATAGGTCCTTACATGGTTAAAGAAGATGTCAAAAATGGTGCCTATCTCTTGTGCATAATGGAGGGAGAGGAATTTGGTGAAACAGTCAATGCATTTCACATCAAGAAATATTATGTATAAAAATCATAAAATATAAAAATACCAAAAAAATCAAATTTTCCAAAAATACAAAAAAAATTGTAAAAATAAAAAATGTCAAAAAGAATTTGTTTCTTGTATTTCAGTATCATTTTGTTCATCTTGCATTATAGTGAATGACTCACTCTTGTACTATTTTCATTTCAGTAAGGAGTCTAAGGTTGCCTAAGTATAGGTGATCCTTTTGGGTCCTAGAGATTCCCCATTTTCACAATCACCATTTCCCTTTTCATTCCCAGTGATTCTAACCAAAGCCTAGCTCTTAGCTTTACACTGATCCCAGTCTTAATGAGCCAAGATGATTAGGTTTAAGCAAAGTTAGTATTCAAACCTACAATGTTTAAAGGAATCTTGCAAGTAGACCTTCCCAATTCTTCCCTAGTAGAAGAGAAGTCCAACTAGATTACGAAAACTTTAGGTGGCGCTTAGCCCCTTATCTTTCCTGGCCAAAAACATCAGGAGGATCAAAACTCTGAAGGAAGCAATATAAAATCTGAGTGAATAAAAAAATGAGTGATCAAAATAAGAGTGTTGAGAAAAGTGAGAATTGAGAGATCAAATTCTTGCATATCCAAAGTTCCAAAAGCATTCATTTCATAAAAATCAAAAATCAAAAAAAATGAGAAAAACAAGCAAGGCATTCTAGAAAATACAAAAAAAGAGAAAAAGAAAAAAAAAGAGAGTGAAAGAGAGAATATTGTTGAATGTACGTACCCTTGGGTGGAGATCAATCTAAGCTCAAAGCTTCAAGGGTGACATTCTAACAGATAAAATGAAAGAGAAAGGTAGAAAGCACACACACACACTAGCTGAGCAAAGCCAAGAGTCTAGTAATTTTTAGGATCATTTTCTGTCTAGGGACCCTTGTTCTTGCCCATTTATCCTTTACCTTAGGTCTATCTTGCTTGCCATCTATGATCTAAGTCTAGCAAACATCAATAAAATTTGTTACTTGTCTAAAGTTGAAAGCTTGTCAGATTGTCTTATCTAGATAAGGATCAATGTTTAGCCTTTAGCAAAGCCCAAAATCAAAAGCACTCCATTTCACTCCCACTCCCCACTTGAGTTCAAAATCCCTATCTCATAGACTTGAATAGGTCTCTTATATCAGAATAACCTGCAATCCCCTGGATTGAAAATTGTATTAAAGAGCGGTCATATTGTTTGTTCCATAATGCATTCATACCAAAATCAGAAAAAGAGTCCCAAAGCAATAAAATCAATGTCATAACTAATGACATTCCATAAAAGTAAAAATTTTCATTTCAAGCATCTCTTGTGTTCTTGCATCTGCATATCGTAACCTATATTTCATGTATGTTCCAAAAAAATTACAAAAACATGTCATCGTTATCATACTTGCATTGTTAGAGTTGAAGGTCAAAACATAATCAAAGAGTTCTTAAACTTCCAAAATGCACAAGAGATGAGTACCCATACGATAACTAAAACCATAAAAAGACAAACTTTCATTGATACATCTGAAGTTTACATGTACAAGAGTACAAGAGCTAAGACAATATGCTCTCGAGGAAAGTAAAGGCTCCCCATGCAAGGGGGCATGATTTCAAGAAGAACAAGATAAGCTCAAGGGCGGTTCCCTCCTACGAAACCCTCAGGACTCCTGCTGCTCTGCCTATGTGCACCACTAGTCACTCCATTAGACCTATGGGAATGAGGTACCTTGCTATGAGTGTGCGAGTGTGAAGGCACCAAAACATTAAAATCTCACTATCCAAACCCAAGGTGAGCCATCTCACAAAGCACCCAATTCTCCCCCTTAAGAATGAAATTCTCAGCCTTCAAATCAACACTCACCTAACATCCATGATAAGTGTTGTGTGGTTACAAAACACACCCCATTTGCCCTAGAAAAATAGGGAACCCAACTTTTTTTGCTTTTGCTTGGATTGCTTGTTTTCCTTTGCTTTCAGGCGGTATGGAAAAAATCAGTAGTAAATGTATGTCAGTATCCCATCTTGTGCATGTCAAGACCTTGTGACATAGGTCCAATTTTCAAAGTCAAAATTTATCATCATGAACCCTGCTGAGTGAAAGAGCGTGAAATCCGAAGTAGGTTTGCCTTTTGAAGCACCCCAAAATTCCCTAAGACCAAGAAGTTATGCCTGGTCAAAGTTCAATCAAATAGCCTTAGGGATATAATCACATTCCCTAACATCCGGACATTAAATTAATGTCCTGATTGCAAAATTACTAAGGAAAGCTCAATGTCTACACATTTACGAATGTGTGCATGCCAAACTTTAACCAAGATGTAACAAACCATCAGATGGATATTTGCAAGTGTGCATATTCAATCTTAAGATGTGGACATTCATTAATATCCTGACTTTCTCTAATATAACGATACAACTCAATGTCTGGTGATTAACTCAAGGTCTTGATATTCGCCAATATCCTTATGACATCATCTGACCTCGCCTTAGAGAAATAACAAAAGCTGGTGACATCATCCAGACATTAAGAGTTCATAACATATCAATAAGCTTTAACATCTCAGACATTAACTAAATGTCTAGACCTTCACTAATGTCCTGATGATGTCATGTTATGTCCCACCAAGAATATCCTTCGATATGGTGACGTCATCCTCACATTGGGATTTAAGGGTATATTTTGTAAATGCTAACATCTGGATATTTCTTAATATCCACATATCCATCCCTACGACCCAAAATCCATAGTTCCATGAACCAATTAGATGGTGCCACGTGGCATGTTGACTTTTCCTATCTAGACATTTCATAATGTCCTGATATTTGATGATCAAAAGTAAACACCTTTAGATATTCATGACCTGATATTCACCCTTGGTCAACATTGACCAACATCATGCTAACATCATGCATACGCATGTGCACATTCCCAAGGGTATGCACATTGTTTAAACATCTGGATATTCGTTAATATGCATACTTTGTATTAAATGCCACGAAAGAGTAGGTGGATGTTTGAAAATTCAAATCATGAACTACCACCTGTTACAATCTTAAGAACCTGATGTCAATATCCACAACCATGAGTAATTTGACATTAATTATGCCCTAATCTCTCAATTTTAACATATAAAATGTGGATTCTGATTGTTTTAACATTCACAAAGCATTCAAAAAGAGAAATTACAGAGCTCCAGAGCTATTTACAGCAACCATTACAAAGATCCTCAACCACAACGGAATAGTGTGCATATTGGATGGTAAATGGTAAAGGATGAATACACAGTGAATTTGCATATCCTAACATCAGCTAATTAGATTTAAGTGCACAAATTAGATATGTAATGTTAAAACCCCTGTTTTGTCATTTCTACACAATAAAAGTTAAATGGCATTTATTTAGGGTAAATCTAAATTAGGATACATGTGAACATGCTCTATATGCATTGAATGTCATGATATCAGGGAATTAACTAGTTAAACTTAGAAATTGCAAGTTAGGTTAAAATATGCATATTTGTCATTGCAGGATATCATGGAGGCTCGAAAGAACAAGAGTGACATAGAGTTCATAGCCCCTATGTACTCACAGCCTAGCGGGTCTAGTTTTAGATTTGGGCAAATTGGAGACACCCATGCTAGGAATACCAGTCTGGAAGCATGGAAGGATAAATCAGAGAAGGGTGGTGGAAACCCTAAACTCATCAACATCTACAACTCTGGAATGTGGCATGTCGGGGGGTTTCCGTATACAACAGAGGCCATCGAGCTAGTAGCAGCATGTGCAGATAACTATAACAGGGATACAAGAAGAGTGGAGAAGCATGGAAGAATATATGCATACTTCTCAGTTGCACGAATTACAGTTATTTTCCACCAACCAACAGGCCCTAGGTTGTACAAGATAGATGTGGAGGCTCTGGAAAAGCAATACAAAAACAACAATGCAGATTGCAAGAAGATAATGTTCTACTGGAGAGATCAAGATAGCACATATAAAGTAGCAGCCAAGTTACTTGTAATCTATACAAATTTGATTTTTCTCCAGAGGTACAATACATGATAGTCATGTTGAGCCAGATGAGAGGAAGGTAATGAATTTTGAGCCGTGGATGTACAGACTCGTAAAAATGGTTGAGACCATAGATACACAAATACATTGGGCATCACTCATCAGTAATAGCCTAGATGCAGCAATGAAAAGGCTTGGAGGTAAGGCAAACATGTTCCATATGTCATCATATGTGGTTTATGCCTATGCAACCAAGGGTACGTTTGATGCCTTGCAAATAGTAGGCCAAGTTGGAAGGAAACCTGGTGATGTGAACATATGGGGTCATTACCCACGACTGGAGAGGAAGTCATTCCTCCAAAACTACAAGAGAGTTAATGATTGTTTTGTCATGCATCTAGTATGCTTGATGGAGTATGACAGAGCCAAAAGGATGAGCATTGAAGCTCAAGAAGTTATAGTTGAGAATGAAACTTGGTTCATCCAATTCCCAACCTTTACATACATCAGAATGGAGGGATTCAGTGGGCAACCCCTGATGTTACCAAGGTACCCTATAGATAAAGTAATCTTGATGGAGATGACTAGGCAAATAGTGCCTTTATATGAGACCTTCACAAAGAAGAGTAAGAAGCCCAATGTCAATTTCCCTTTACATTGGATGGTACATGTGCCCTAACATTGAGTCAGCGAAAGAAGTAGAGGGAGGACTACAGATGTTACACCTACAGCCTTTTCCATTGGCCAGGAAGTATGATCCATATAGAAGAATGGAGAAACATATCAACAAGAAGCTTGTGCATCAAGTACATCTAGAGGATTATTAGGCAGATTGCCCAGATGATGTGGAAGTGAGAAGGAGAAGCTATCAAAGATTAACACTAAAGCAAATTTGCACATTAGACTCCATCCCTGTCCCTCCATAGTTGCATCAAGATGATGAAATGAGAATTTCAAAAGAATATGAGGATAAGATGATATACAATGAGACTGTATCCCCACTAGACTGGAGTCAGCCAGAGGTAACTTCTCTGGACATCATATTAGCAAGGGTCATGACATTGACCAAAGTGTGGGTGGATCAATAGGTTGCCAATTTGAAGGCCAAAGGAGTAGTCATAACAATAGATAAGAAGATGAAGAGGCAAGAATTGTCTGAGGAAGATTATGATGACTTCCTAGAGGATAAGAGGCAAGGCCTCAAGAAGAAAATCCAAGGAGCTTCTTCCAAAGAAGCTAAGAAAAATATAGATACTGGTATCGGCATATCCCCTAAGCCATCTCCTAAAAAGGTGCAAGGCCAGGTGTCAACTGCCATAATGTCCAAAAAACTTATGGAACAACCTATGCATACAGAGGAACCAGGTATTATTTATCAAGACCTAGAAAAGGAGGAAGATGAGGTCCCTTTGCTAAAGAGGATGAAAAGTTAGGATATGTTACAGGGAGCCAGTGTTCCAAGATAGAAAAGAGGACAGGGACCAATAATGAGGGGATCTACAAGCAAGCAACCAGATATCCTACTGAAAGGGCAAGGGGGTGAAGGGCTCTCCAAGATGGAGATAGTACATCAAAGCTTACAACATGATGTCCCATTCCCAACTATTGTGAAATTTAAAACTGAGTTAGCTGACGAAGTTAGGGAAGAGCAAAGAAAGAAGGTAAATGATCCATCTTTGCCCTTGGATGAAACAATAGACCTCATAGATGATGAGGTGACAAAAGACGTGGTAGCTAGCCCTATGGAAGTCTTGGTTAGAAATATTGCCCTGACTCCTCAAAATACACCTCAAGTACAACCAGGCACAAGGGAGGAAGAAGAAGAAGTAGATAATTTAGAGGCAGCAGCTAAGAAGATAGGCCTGGAAGGATTGATAGGGAAAGTAACAAGCTCGGCTGCAATTGATCTAACATATGATGGGTCTTAAGGTGAAGAGAAGAACAAAGCCATGGAACATATGGAGGTTGAAGATAAATCTACCATGGAAACAGAGACATACACTGAGGTACCTTCTCAACAAAAGGTCCAGGATATTGATGATGGACATGCTGAGGAGGAAGAGAAAGAACAACAGATAGATACATCTAGACAAATAGGTCCTATGGTCACATCTGGGTCTCAAGATCCTAGAGATACAAAAGTGTTAGTATCTGTAGAAGAAGGTCCAATGAGTAAAAATGATGAAAATAAAGTAGAGGAGAGGGTAAATGGTGATAACCAAGAAGGTAATTAGGATGCACAAGATCCTAGCCATCAAGAAATTAATGCCAGCATTGCTCCACCTCTAAGTGAACAACAAGTGCAGGATTAGAATGTAGTGGCATCTCCAGATGTGCACACTGATACAAATAAGTAGAATGAGGATGTCCGAACAGAGGTGCTAGTGGATGAAGAGCCTGGTAAAGATAAGTCTGGAGATCAGACCAAGACTTCAGAAGATGCTACACAACACGATGACCAGCAACAAATAAATAAATAGGTTCCCACTTATGGAGGAAATCAACAACCAAATGTCGATAAGGACATTCCAAAGAGTACAGATATGGTAGTTCATGATGCTCACATTAAGTAGACTAACCAACAAGGGTTCGGACCTGATGTGCCACATTAAGTCATGCATGAGGTAAACCAACCTCAAATTCTTGATTCTTCCAATTTTGATATTTCTTCATTGTTTTCGATAGAGGTGGCAAAACTGAAGCAAAGGGCTAGGGCTACTTCAACAATAAAGAGAGACCCTATAACAGGGAAGAGAACAGATTAGGTAGCTATACTTGTTGCAAACAAGGCAAAAGGGGAAATAAAAGCTGATGAGTTTTAGATAACCACAGTGGACCTAGGGTTTTCTACAGTAGAATAGGAAGGTCAAGAAGCTAAGGAGAGCATAGATGCCCTGCTTACTAGGATAGCCAAAGAAAAGGCTAAGAATAAGGAATACAAAGAGCAAATTGCTCAGATATAGACATTTATTAAGGGATTGGTGGCACCAACAAATGTGCCCATATCAGCTTCCACATCCTTGACATTGGTGTCACAAGAAGAAATCATAGGATTGGATGCTATGAAACATCAAGCGAATGTCATGGATAGTTGGTTCACCAATTTTTTTGCTGATGGTGAATAGGTAATAAGAACTTCATTGTCCAATTGGGACATGTTGAGTAACTTGAAGAGGAAGGCTAACAAAGTGAAGAAAGAAGTTAGCTAAAGATTGATAAAGAGTGACAAACATCTAACAATACTCAAAGAGATGAGGAAAACAGATACTAACATCCTCATGACCAAAAATGTTTTAACACCTCAGACATTACCATAGCTAGATAACTGGAGTGAGGATGTAAGATTTGAAGTGGATATCTTGAAGAGGTGTAACGCTAAGGCTGTAGATGTTAGTGTCAAGATACATGATCTCCTAGTAGAGGAGATAGAGATTTTGGAATCCCTTGAGGGTGAGGTTGAAGGAAAAGTAGAAAATCAAGATGAGGATTTTGCTACTAAGGAATTTAGAGATAATTTCAAGCTCGTAGCAGAAGATCCTATTAAGCATTTTTTTGAGGCAGCTATTGATAAGTCTATGACGATGAAAGCTAAAATAGAGAAATATAAAGAAGAGCTAGATAGCCAGACAAATAGGTGGATAACTCTGCAGGAGAAATTCAAGTCGTAAGGATATGTAGCCAAGAAGGCCAAAGTAGTGGATGGAGTAGAGATAGATAAAGCTATCCAGGCATATGAGATCATTCAAGGTATCAGATGCAGAGTAACAGAGGATGAACCATCTATTGACGAAGAGTCTAATGATAATGCAAAGTAAGAGGGATCATGTTGACCAAGTCAATGATTCCATAACATTCCTGCATGCCAGCTGTATACCACCAGATTGATTGCCAACTGGCAATCATGTGCCACATTCAATCTTGACCGTTAAATCTTTTGAAACGGATCCTAATCATTGGATCGGTTATAATGACATCCTCTCCTTGTTCTATAAAAGGAGGTGGAGTGCCATTTTGTAGATTATTAGGAGCTTAATCAAGAGAGAATTGTTGAGCTACATGGTTCTTTCTTGAGACTAATTGTATATATGCATACTCTTGAATGGTGAAGGAAATAAAGATCCAGATTACCAATTGATCATAAATTCTAAGTAATCTTGTGTGGATGTCATATTGATATTTCATTGTGATTTGTTGTGTCCCTTGGAGTGCATGTCAACTAGTGGATATTGTTGTCATCCTATACCTTAGAAGATTAGCATCAACTATGTGAAGTTGTGGAATGACCTGGCAACACATGGTTTGATTTTCATCTTTGTTCATGAAATGTTAAATTGTGCATATGGGCCAACTGTCGAAACTCACTCACTTTAAATAATTCTAGAATTTCATTTCAATTTCTTTAAATTTCATTGAATCATCATCATCGAATTACAAATATTGACACACGATAAGTAAAACACCATAAATATGCAGATGCCTATAGATACATGAATATCATATGCATATTTGAACAAATCGCATGTAGAATTGAAAATATCATGCAAATAATCAGATAGAATGACAAAGATTATGGAAATACTAGCTTGTAGGCACGTTATTTAGGAAAATTCATAGTGCAGAAGCAAAATTGAGAAAAGATTAGTTCAAATTTCACTAAATTCAAAAGAACTAATCAAAGTTAAACACATCATCATGAATAATATTAATCAGAGTGAAGATCAGAGGAATTGATCAAACATAGAATGAATATGTGCATATTCTAATTAGAGATTGTAGGAGTTAACATCATCTAGTGAGAATTTATACAGAGCAAGTGAAATAGCATGAATATTTACACATCTAGATAAAAATTACCATGAAATTCGTGTGTAAGGTCCCTAAAGGATTTAACAACAATTCACATCAACTGACTAAGAGATTACCAGAAGATCATGTTCTGATCAATGAAGACTTGGAATCATTAATTCATCCTGAATTAATCATATTCTTCAAGAAGATAAAGGTTTGTTTTGTGAATTTTTATCATTGTTAATATGACTAACAATCCTATCAATAGTTTTTGGCACTAGAAGGAGGGCCAGATCAACTTAATTTGAGGATTTGTCATCCTAATATATTTTTCTCGTGTTCCTGTGAGGAAATATTTTTAAATTTCTCAATAATACTCCAAATCCTAAGCATTTGTGTAAAGATTCCATCTACTCTTGATAATTTGAGGGATTTGATCATAAATATCACATCCTTGTGGACATTCACCCTGATATTTACAGATAGTTGTCTAGATTTCGAAAGTCTGAGTTGAATATTTGCATTCTCTACAAATACTCTGCAAATACCTTGTCATTTGAGACATTTATCCATAAATATTCACTCCTGTGAAGGAATTACCTGCATATTTGCAAAGATTGTATCCAAATATCCAAAGTATGTCTTGAACTATGAAGCACTGGCTCACTGACCTAACACCAGGTCAAGATCCTCTGGACCTTTAGAAGAATTGTCAGTATTTAGACCTAGACCACGTTTTGCTAGTCAACCCATACTTGCTTAGCCTGGACCTACTGTCATTAATCTGTTAGTAGCTCCCTTAGCACCTCCAGTATAGGTTGTAAGTTCATTCTTTGCTATTGAGTCACCGCTTCATTTTGCTACATTTAATGATTTGCCTAAAAATCCAGACAAGATTTGTCCAAAATATCATCCATATCAAGATGCAAATGATCATATTCGGACCTTCAAGGAGGCTTGTTTCAGGGCCAGGATACAACATGAGGATGTTGTATGTAGATTATTTCCCTATTCATTAGGAGAAAAAGCATATGGTTGGTTTGTTAGTCTTCCTTTGACTTCCATTGATTCATGGGATGCACTAAAGAAAGCTTTCAAAACCAGATTCAAAATACATGTAGATGCAACCATGATGTATCATCTCTTTACCACAATTAAAAGAGCTGAAGGAGAGTTGATTTCAAACTTCAATGCTAGATTCTAGAAGATGTATTCCAAACTGATAGCTCCTTATAATGTTGATGATGCGGCAGCTAGGTTAGTTTACTACTCAACTCTAGATCCTTTGACATCTATGTTCATTAGGAGGACACACCTTGCCATCACATCCATGTCAAGTGCCTTTGAAGAAGTTGTCAAGGTTAACTAGTAGTTAACACCAGCTCTTACACATAACTTAGGATATCTTGCTTATCTTAGTCAACCACAAGTCAGTGGAGCTCAGATGCCTCTAGTTGTAATGCCTAATCCATTGCAAGTACCTCCACTTAACATCATGCCTCCTTAGGGGAATGGTCAAATCATACCTCATCCTAGACATGTACCTCAAGATGCTTCACAGAACAATAATGGCAATTCATTCTTCCAGTCACATCAAGACACTGTAGTAGCCAAAGTGTAGGAAGAAAAAGATGATATTAAAGAGATATCAACCTAGTTAAGAAAGTTGACTACTGAGGTCACTCATCTAAGAACTCAGAATTTTTATTCCCAATATAATGCACAAAGCTAGAATAGAGGATATCCTGACATAGGATATGGTAACAATAATGAAAGATCTGGATATCCTGATCGTGGTTATAACACAAGAGGAACTTCAACAATAGTAATAACACTACACCTAGGCCTCCAAGAGTATGGAACACCCAGCCAAACAATGGTTCATTACCATCACCCCTAGATAATCAACCCCCTGCTAAACCTAAGCAGATAACTAGAGTTAATCTGGCAAAGGTTGCACTTATTAACTGGTGTAGGATGCACAATACAAATGGACACACTAAGTTGGACTGTCTGCAATTCAAAATTTTAGCTAGCATATTCCAAGATGAAGTGTCAAACACTGTAGGAGATCCACATTTTCTTGAAGGTAATGAGATTTTTCCCCTAGGATAAGAGTTAGCTATGGTACTTGAGAGTTCTAATGATCATCAACATCACCAAATGAATGCAATCCATGAGAACTATACCCTAGCATGTGAGGAGTTGGCCCTGGCCTTTGAGACAAATTATGTTTTTCCCTTTGAGGATGAGAATGAACCTGAATAAGAAGCTAAAGAGGTTCATGCATATCAGCAACAGTATCAAGGAAGATATAATTATAACCTTAGGAGCAATACAAATCATCCTGCTGGTCCTTTAACCACTTCCATCCCTCCTAACAATTTCAACACACCTTCGGATCCTAAGGCCAACAATAATCCTAGACCTCCAAAGGTGAATACATAGTACTTTACACCACAAACAATAGTAACAAAAGGTATAAACCAATTACCTGAATCTAACAAACTTGTTGCTTACCTTGCTGAGGAAATGAAGAAGATAAAGATCAGTCTATCTTTGTTAGAATTATTAAAAACTCTGGTCATTAAGAAAGCCTTTCTAAAGTCACTAGATGAACCTGCATATAAGGAAGATAGTCCTAGTCATAATCCTAATCACATCCCTTCTAGAGATCCTACACCTAGGGATAATGTTGTCAAACCAAAAATGCAAGCCACCATTCATATTGTTGATGCAACACAGATGACCCTATACAAGGAGAAATCTGAGTCACCCCCTTTCTTTCTCACACTTAGGATCTTTGGTAAGAACATACATAATTGTCTTGTAGATTCAAGTGCCTCTACCAATGTGATGCCCTTGTCTATTTGTCAGACATTAGGTCTACATCCTGTAAAATCACTTAAGAAAGTAACTCAACTAGATAAGTCTGAGGTTATTATGGTGGGAGAGTTGAAACACATCCACATGCATCTTGCATCTAATCCCAGGGTGCAATACTACATAGACATTCAGGTGGTGGACATACCTGACACATATGGCATGCTCCTTAGAAGAGAATGGTCCAAGACTCTCAATGGTTCATGGCTACCAATTTCTCCCATGTGTGGCTGCCATGGAAGGGCATCCCTAATCAGCTTAGAATTGAAGCCAAAGCCCGAATGAAACATATGATCACTGAGTGTAATCAAAATAATGGAATACTATATGTGGACATTGAGCCATGGGTATATGCACTAAGACCTCAGGGAGTCAGAATAGAGGAAGTGTTGATGATGTCCTGTCATAGGCAGGAATATAGTGACAAAGAGGAAATTATACCAGGGACAGGATTAATGATGGAATCAGATTATAGCTCAACTGATGAAGATGAGGTGGATCACATCCTTGAATTTGAGAAGTATCTATCCAAAGAAATCTAGAAGTGTCAATTGACGGGGACATCCATAGAGGATATCCTGATGATCAGATGGTGTAGACTGCATGAGGATGCACACTCGGAAAGCACATGTGAAGCATGTCTAGATATGATTGAATTAGAAAGAATATGCATAGAAGATAGGTCATCATTGTCAACCGGGGTAAGTGAAATACTTGATGCTGATGAGCATGATCATTTGTTGTTTTCCTTAGATGCAGAGGAACATGAACAAGAGGGGCATCAGGTAAATATCCTAATGCCTAACTCAAAAGAGGTGTTGGCATGCAACGATATGCATTCTAGTAATAAGATAAGTACAATCATGTCGTGGACTGACTATCTCATTGAGCCTAATTATGAGTTATCAGATGAGGATAGAGGGAGTCATTTGGCACAATTTAAGGAATTCTTGTCCAAGCAAATTCAGAGACACATTCTACAAGGAATTCCACTACATCACATATTAATTAAAGGATGGTGCAGGCTGCATGAGGCTCCCCATTCAAAGACAACTTGCACTCTATGTCTGCACATACTAAACAAAGAGGAGTAGTTGTGCTCAAGTGACAAATTACATAAAGTTAAGGATATTCCAGAAGATAGAGGAAAAGAAGTTACAATATATCCTAACAAGGGATATGATGACATCAAGTTAATGAAAAGGGAGGATGTTCAAAAGAAATAGAAAGAGGATGTTATAGTTCAACCAAAACATCTAGATGTGGTAAAAGATGAACCACAGAAGATTAAATAGATATCTGCAGGAGCAGCTGCACGTGCCAAACAAAAAAGGGAAGGTCCTGATAAACCATTGACAGAGGACAAACCATGGATGCTGAGATTTGATGGCTCTAAGTCAAAGCAAGGAGCTAGAGTAGGAGTGGATCTCATTAGTCCACAAGGGAGGTCATTCCTAGCAGCATATAGGCTACAATTTCCATGTACCAACAACGTGGCTGAATATGAAGCCTTGATACATGGCTTGTTGTTTTCTCTAAAAAAGAAAGTAAAGGTTCCACATGTCTATGGAGATTTGGAACTGGTAGTGAAACAAGTTAGAAACATTTATGCATGCAACTACAAGAGGTTATCTAGTTATAGACACAGAGTTTGGGGCTTGATAGAAAGCTTTGATATTTTCAACATCTTGCATGTTCCAAGGGAACTTAATCATCATGTTGTTGTCCTAGCACAAGCTGCTAGTACGCTAGAACCTTTGTCCATAGCAGGGATGAAGAGGTTTTTTGTTGAGCTGGTGTTGACACCATCTATTCTTGATAACATCACCAATTTTTAGGTGTTTGATGTTGATCAACACATTTTGGACTTCATTGCCAATAGAGACATATTTGAAGCCCAGATAGTAGATGAGAAGAATCTAGAAGACCATGTTTGGGATGAAGAAGACATAATAGATTTACCTAGCAACAAGATTCCCAAGGGCATGATTGAACTAGAAAGAGCTTTTGATTTGGATAACATGATCAAATAGAAAGATCTCCCTAAGACAGATGGAGGGGAATATGCACCTATCAACATAGGACTAGGTGAAGATACCAAAAATGTCCTGATAGGTTAGGTCTACACTGAAGAAGAAAGAGCAAGGATAACTCAAGCCTTAAAAGACTACATCCATGTCATAGCATGGACATATGATGAGTTAAAGACCTATGACACCTCCATTACAACTCACACAAATTCCCTAAAGCCTAATGCTAAGCCTTTCACGTAGAAATAGAGATCGGTGAACGCTATGTTGGAACCTCTCATTTTTTAAGAAGTCAAGAAATTGCTTGCTGCACGGATCATATTTCCAGTTAGGCATTCAACCTGGGTTGCTAATTTGGTCCCTATCAGGAAGAAAAATGGAGACATACACCTATGTGTGGACTTCAAGAACTTAAACAGAGCATCCGAGAAGGATAATTATCCTTTGCCTTCTCTAGATTAGGTTCTTTAGATGGTAAACAGTGCACAAATGATGTCCTTTCTAGACAATTTATCAGGATACAACCAGGTAATGGTTGATAAGATAGATTGAAAACAAATTTCACCACTAAGTGGGGGATCTTCGCTTACAAGTGCATGCCCTTTGGTTTAATCAATACTGGAGCAACCTCCCATGAGCCATGGATATAGCATTCATAGGACTAGTAGGTCAATGCATCATGATTTTTTATGGATAACCTAACAGTATTCTCAAAGAAGAGAGGTGATCACATAGAGGACCTCAGAAAAGTATTGAAGAAATGTGAACAATATGGCATATCCCTGAATCCAAAGAAATACATTTTTGGGGTGACTATAGGAAAACTGCTTGGTCATGTCATATCTGAAAATGGGATAACTATTGACCCTGCTAGGGTAGATTCAATTATGAAGTTGCAACTTCCAAGAAGCAAAAAAGAGTTGAAGTCTTACTTTGGTAAGATCAATTACTGGATTTGCAAAGATTGTGAGACCTCTCAACACCATGCTAAAAAAAGATGCCAAAGATTGAATGAACTCCTAAGGCAAGGGCAACATTTGAAGATACCAAGAAAGCCATTGCAGATGCCCCAGTCCTGATTAGTCCTAACTACACCAGGGATTTTTATATATATTCTTTTGCATCAGAACATACATGTGCGACTATCCTAACTCAAAGGAGTGAGGCAAAAGAAGAAAAACCAATCGCATTCATGAGCTCCCTATTTAGAGATGTTGAATTAAGTGTCTCGTCTCAAATTGTGATACCATCTGGGTTTACTTTAAATGGAAATATTTCATGAATAATTATATGCGGATAGATGAATAATTTGTTATGAATATTTTAATATGAAAAAATGTAATGAAATAAATGTAATATTCATGTTAGTGATGCTTCGGCTATGCTTCGGTTATTTGGATTACAAATCTATTAACGGGAAATTAGAGTTTACTATGAGTTGTAGGTTGCCGAAGACAAGAGGTGGTTGAGGTAAAGGAGATTAGCATCCTGGCAGGGTTAAGATGGAGGGATATCATTCACACACTTCACGTAGTGTCATGTAGCTACATATGTTGCATATTGAATGATTTATTAGTTTAATCTAATTTGCATTTTTATTATTTAATTTTATTACATTGTTAGCTAATAATGATTTAAATAAATTATTAAATACATTGTTATCTTGAGTAAATAGAATAGTTAATGAAGTTATTTAAATTGTTTTATTTAGAAAATAATCATACTCTATTTAAGTAATAGTTTTATGGATACATTGTGATAATATGTAAATTATTAAAAACTAGAATAAAACATGTTTTTGAAATAAAAACTTAACTTAGGAAAAGAAAAATTTTAGGAAATGAAACACTTGTGGAAGAGGAAACAATAAAAGAAGAAGTTACAATTCTTTTCTTGGAAGCACCAAAATCTTATATTTAACATCTTGCATTTTCGAAAGAAAGGAAGCTCTTCATCTTTGGAACTGCATTCAAAAGAAAAACAAATTGTAGAAGCATTTTTTGATACAAAAAGGAACAATTCAGATCATGAAGTTTATCTAAAATTTGTGGAATCAAGCATTCAAGTGGATAGGAAGCAAATTCCATGTTCTTATTTTAGATCATCTGTGGCTATGTGTGTATAAATCTTTTTCTTTTATGTAAAACTAGGATCTTATGTCTGAAATTGTATTATAAATCAATTGGTTGTAACTTTGTAAAGGAAATGTTATATATATATACAGATTAATGTATATGCTTAATATATATGATTGGATCAAACTATATTTTTTTACAATGGATCGATTGCATGTGGAATCGACTGTATTTACATATTGCATGTATTATTTGATCGAATTGTATGTTATAATGAACCAACTGTATTTTACATATTGCATGATAAATGGAATTGGCTACAAGAATTATTGCATTTCATAAAGAATTGACTACACATTATTAAAAAGGCATGTAGGCCATTATAGGATGGTCGGCGTCACCAAATGGTGCCGCAATCCCTTAGGGACTGCAACCCCTTTTGGGGACAACGACTCTTAATATATCTACTGTTGTTTACATTCAATGGTTTGTATTAAGAATTCTCTCTTGCATTTCTTTTCATATACCGAAACCCTCATGAATATTTAGCATAAGATAATAACTCTATTCTTGTAATGTCTGTGCACTGATAATCTCCTGAACGTTGGTTTCTTCGATAACGAATATATATATATATGGAAATCGCAAGGTTTATAATTGTAATCAATGTAAATAACTTGACTGTATTCTTATTGTCTGAAAAACAGAATGATTGAATCAATTATTTCATTTGATAGCTATATATATATACTGTAAATTTAATTGTCTGGAAACGTAGTGGTTATAACTGAAATCGATTATATCATTTGATAGCATATAGATATATTGAATGTAATTCTTATTGTCTGGAAAATGGAATGGTTTTATAACTGAAAACGATTATATCATTTGATAGCATTTAGATATATTGACTATAATTTTTATTGTTTGGGAATATAATGGTTTATGATTGTATTCAATTTTATCATTGATAACATATATATATATATATATATATATATATATATATATTGACTATAATTTTTATTGTCTAGGAATATAATGGTTTATGATTGTATTTGATTTTATCATTGATAATATATATATATATATATATTGTGTTTATTGGAAATGGATATGATGAATAGAACTATAATGTTGATTGGGTTTAATTGTCAAATTGAATTATATGAGTATATATATATGCTCATTGTTCTGTAGAAAAAGAAATATTCTTTTTATTTGCATTAAGGAGAAAGACTTGTAGAAACTTTCGAATTATTGAATTCTTGATAAATGTTATTTCTACTTTTCAACTGGAAAAACTAGTAATATATCAAAATTCTTGATTTATGAAAGAAATGCATTATGTTTATCTAGTAGATCATCACATAGATCAGATAAAATAAGGGAAAAACAGTAAACTTTTCATTAAGCAAACCAATGAAATCATTTGATCAATGGAAATAATGTTTTTATTTTTGAAATATATATATTTATGATTATGGAAAACCAAACATAGGAAAACTGTGTTGTATGTATTTTGGTAAAGTATGAACTTTCGGGACAGGATGCCGAATGTGGGCTCCCAGAGATGATAGTTTTACTTTTTCTAAAACTATCATTTTATTTAAAATGCTTGGCCAAGCTACTGTACCTTTGAAACAAATGGATTTGTTTAAAAGCCTAGAACTATATTTGTCTCTGCCACATCCTGTTTGCAAGAGTTTATGTCATTCTAATATTAGGATGCATATAGGCAACTAGCATGCATCGAGAGATTCCCTTCTGCTTACATCGTTCCAAGTTGCTAGGCTCCTTGTGCAGGGTCGGTGCTTACTTCAAGTTAGAAAGAAACCCGGGGAAGTTCAGTACTTCGTGGTTGGGTGGAAAAAGCACCTCAACCACTCTCTTGGACTTGGTTTGCAGATGATCGGAGGATCAAGGCAACCGAGATTAGATATTATTGTTGATATGGCTATTTGCTTCTTTGTATGGCTTCATTGCTAAGTTGAAATTGTAATATGATTCATGGATATCTTGATGATAGTTCTTTATGTGACACTAAGTCAGGTGTATGTACTATTTTGTAATCCATTCTAGTATATGGATCATTATTCTTATTCATGGATTCTTGACATTTTATATTATTATGGATAATTGAAAATTATTATTGGTTGATTATCTTACTTTTGGTATATGCTTTTCTTTTCGAGTACTATTTTTAGTTGGTAATTTTCCACACCTTACATTTGGTATCAAAGCACAGTTCCAACATTGGGAGCTCTGGGGAGTGTGTTGCTCAGTTTGTTTGAGCATGAGTGTTGGCGTGCAGTAAGTAGCATGTGCCTTCTTTTGTATGTCATCCTCGCATGTGTGTGGAGAGCAATACATTATTACGGGTTAGATAAACCCTGGTGTTTGCCAAGAAGTTGCATATGGGTATTCTCCTTCTTGATGCTTTGAGTGTTGGACATGAGTCTTTGCACTATGTGCGAGTGCTTGAGTGACCTTTGAAGGGTCATGTTTGTGCTTGTGTAACCACCTATGATGGTGGAGTTATGAGGACCTTTGTGTGAAGGTAAATAACATGTTCCAAGTGTGATCAAACTTGGTTTATTCTTTTAGAAGTTATGCATTGTATATAGACAAGAGGATGTTTTGATCATATGCTTGTTATGGGAAGAATACTAATGAACCTTGTTGTGTACAAGAGTAGCATATCCTTGTAATGCTTGCCTCTGTATAGAGACTGGTAATGCTTGTTTGACATGCATATTGCATTGCCTTATTAAGAGCATGTTTCTAGGTATGGATTAATTATGCGGTTGTAAGATAGATAGTGTTGCATCGCATTGCTAGTATAGATCATTTGGGTAATGACTTATATATTCCTATATTTCATTTTCCCTAGGATTCATATAGGAACCTGGGTGTAATTATTGCATTGCATTATTTGAAGAGTTAAAGAGAAAAAGGGGTTGTGAAGAGGGCCTTTTGTATAATCCATATAATTTTTTGAAGTGTTAGAATCTTGAGTGAATTAGCAAACCCTACATCTTGTGACCTAAATTATGATTTTTTGTCTCTTAGTATGCATTCAGTATGCTTGTCATCATGTTGTGGAGGAGTTTAGAATCTTGTGAAAGGAACATTGGGTATTCGCTTAATCCCAACCTAATCATTGCTCCTATTTTATTTATGATATATTATTCCATGTTATATTGGTGAATCCTTGTTAGATAAGAAGTGTTAACTGATGCATGTTGGAGAGATTGATGTGCTTAGATATCTTAGTTGTGAACCTAATTTACTGGTTGGTTGGTAGCAGATGATTGTGTATATCTTTATGAAGTGATTGTATGCAACTTATGGTTGCTTGGCATCATTGAATGATGTTCGTGTGGTTAAGTAGAAATAATCTTATGGTATAGGCGTGATTGGAGTCTTGGAAGATTTGTTGTTTGATGTGGTTGAGTTTATTCTCTTACTCACCTTGGATCTAGGTTTAGTGTAGCATTGTACTCCCTCTATAGTGGCTAGAATTAGTCACATAGTTCTTGTAATGTGAAACTTGTGAATATTAATTTTTATTTGATTTTGTAAGGACCAACTTTGAATTTTTATTTATTTATTTTCTTTTATTTATGGAAAAGTATAGCCATCAAAATTGATGTTTATTTATCTTATGACCTTGATGGTCACATTGTATTTACTGTTGTAAGTGCGTGCATTTTTATGCTTTATTGTTTTAATTGATTTTCTTTTCTTTGGACTTTATTTACTTAATTATTATTGGTGGCTATGCTTAAAGATTTTAACTATTGATCATGTGTCCTGTAATGTTTTCTATCATGTCCATGATGGGCCTCTGATGGATTTTATAAGGGAGTAGAATACGGAGAATAAACTAGTACTTGATGTGTGTATTACTAGAATTATGATAGATTAAATTCCTTGGTTTGATGATAATGAAAGCGACTATTGTGTGAAATATGGAAAAATGGTTTTGTATTTCTGTGGATCACTTGAAGAGAAATGTATTCTTGTATTAGCTTAAATGTAGATTTATGATTGTGTAGAGAAACTATTGGGATTGAATCTTGCTTTTAGTTTAATTGGTCTAATGTTGGCTTAGTCCACCAACTTTATTTGTTCTTGCGTATCTCATTCCTGTTGATCTTGAACATGATGCCATGCCCTAGTGTTCGACATTGGTAGAGTGTATGATGTTGTATGTAAGTTCCATAACTACCTTCAAGTTTAATATAATATAGGCTATGATGGATCTTTAGTAAGTGCATGAGCATGTAATGTATATAGATATTTATGGTATTATAGTTTTTTTTATTCTTGTTGAGTTGTCAATCTTGGAAATCGGGTTACTTCAAGAATTTCTTCTTAGTAGTTGAAGGTTTTCTAGCTTGATACTGGATGGGATAAGTTGTCCTTTGTATTCCATTTTATGGATACTTGGTGTTAGGCTATGAAGAAGCCTTGTGTTTCTTAGTTGATCATGAATTTCTGATCGAGTTGTGTTGTATGACATTTTGGTTTAGCTTAGTTAGGAAATGGCAGTATGGTGGAGTAGTCTTGTTCCTTATTAGTACATTGATGTCATCTTAGATGTGCTCCTAGTGAGTAACAAGTTGCTAAGCCTTGCTTTATAGAAGTATTTACCCGTTAGAGGGTGTGGTTAGATTCTATCCTCTAAGAATCTATTTGATTGATCCTATTTTTGGTAGTGTAGTGCTAGAATGTTAAAGAAACCCTCTCTTTTAGGAGTGGAGCGTGAGGAATTATCTCATGTAAGGAAACCATGTCTAGAGTTGAGACATGTGTTAGTAGTGTCTATAACCTTTTGAGTTAGCTTACCTGATCCTTGAATTCTTTTATTGTGGGTAGTGCCTGAAGAAAGTCTATTGAGAGAAAAAATCTTTTGTTGTAATTTTCCTTAAGAGTAGATATGGTAACTTTGTAGCTTGAGAGGTTACCCCAACATAGTTGTGGTCCTAAGTTTTATGGACTTAACTTATTTTGCGCTTTTTGGGATAAAGTTTCTTCTCATTGCAATGGCAGTGGGATGATGGAGTGGTGTAGTCTCAAAGAAGTTGTATGCACGATGGTTGATTTTTGATCTAGTTGGTGTACCTTTGGAGATTTGTTTTGATATAGGGGATCTCGACCTAGTGATGGTTAGAAGAATTGATTTCTTGAAATAAAGTTATGATTTCCATTGTATGTGCTTTATGATGAATGATTCATGCTTGTATGTGTCCATGATGGACTAAGATTTGCCTCATTTGGTGAGCTTGGGTTATAACTTCATTGATTGTAATGACATTTTGATTATGCTCTGTCAAGAGTACCATATGTTACTTTAATGGAATTGGGTGGTAGTTGTACCATGTATTGGGTATATGCTTGTATTGGCAGTGGGCCATGTGTGTGTTGTTTATATTGACTAAGATACTATATTGTACCATTGAAATAGATGGATATTGTACCATTGAAATCATTATTGAAATCATAATGAACTTCTTATCCTTGATCTTTCTAATCAGGTAATGATCTTTTTACATGTTGAAAAATTGTGATCTTATTTTTTTATGTTTCAAGTTGAAGACCTTGTTGTAAATTGTGATATTTCTGTTATTGAGATGTTTTGATTTGGCAATGATGATAACAAGTAGTTTGGGATGCTTGTTTTTCATCATAAGGGCAATTGTTCTTGTAACGCCCCACCAGGAAACCCCAGAGAACAACTCAACTATGCTATACAAAAAAGACAATTTTTTTTTAGCAAAGACATAACAAAGAAATGTAAATCATATTTATTCATAACATCAAGTTAAGCTTATCCTCTAGGGTTCCATGGTTGCATTACTAACAAACTATTAACAAGATTTAACCAACATTATGAATTAACTAACAACCATAGTTCATTCAAATCTAATTGCATGAATTGAGTAAACACATACATTTCCATATTGTATCATCAGAAAGGTAGACATCAAGATCCTGTATAAAGGATTACACGTACATATACAATTTCCTTTACAAGAGAGTACAACATTACATTATTTACAATATCGCCTTCCTAATTACATGCACTAACAGTAATCATGATTCTTTCTTCTAAAGCACTAGAGACCACAAGAGGAACTCAAGGCCTCAACAAATTAGCAAGCACTAACATAAGGAAAAACATATTGTCAGATACATCATCACATTTTCAGAAAAGGAGGGAGAACACATAGCAGACACATAAGTAAAACAAGGCATAAAGAATTTATTTCTTCCAGAATCAAAGAACAAGTCTATAAATTTATCAAACTTCTAACATCATACTAAGGCACATAGGTGAGAGGTACTATTACCAACTCATCACAAGGAGAAAAACAATTCATCTAGAGCAACGACAATAATCTAGAGGTCCTAGTGTTGCAACCTAGGCTCACTAGTTGTGTAAAAATTACCTAGGGGATAATGAGATGTATAACTTCATTATAAAATAAAAACAAGTCTGTCGTTTAAGACATTTACAACAAATACATTACTAAACCTCTTTACATTTTAACTGCCAGAAGACAATTACTAGATATCAATTCAAGTGTAATAATAGGCTAAGTAAACAAAGATTTCTTGTTCATAAACTTTTCCATATTAATTAGATATCATATGAGCAATATAAAGGAGCATTCATAGAAATCACTGAAGAATTTTAAGTTTATGATTTTTTCAAAAACACAGCAAATAAGGCAGTTTTATGTATTCAATCGACCAATTATGAGTGCCTTACATAAGACTAAAGTTAGCTCTTTGTAGAATAGAAAATTTCTAAATGTAGTCCATTAAAGCAAGTGCTCGTGCCTTCCAAAAGAAATAGCATTAAATATGCAATCAATAGGGCAAACTTAGAAAATAATGGCGCATGAAATTGATTGCAGGATACGAACAGAATGGATTTGTGGATTTAATAACAACAACCAAGATGACATAGGAATGTTTGTCACTAATTGATACATATCTCTGAATTGGCAAACTGGGTAATGCTAATTTTTGGATATGATTTTCATAGATAAGAGCTGAATCTTATATAAAAATTTCAGAGAAACTCAGTTAAAAAATATAGAGTTATTGGTGACGCAACTAACTATTTTAACAGAGACGAAACAGGTGAGAGGTAGACAGTCACAAAATATTCATATCTCTAAAACGATAAACTCGGTAAGGCTGATTTTTAGATATGATTTAGACAACTAGGTCGTACACCATAGATAAAAATTCTAGAGGAACCCAGTTTGCAAAATTAAAGTTATGGCTAACACAACAGACTATTAAAATAGAGACGAAATGGGTGAGAGATAGACAATCACACAATATTCATATCTCCAAAACGATAAACTGGGTATGGCTGATTTTCGGATATAATTTAGATAACTAGGTTATGCACCATATATAAAAATTCTAGAGGAACCCAGTTCGTAAAAATAAAGTTATGGCTAACGCAACAGATTGAGTTTAGAATATATAGAAGAGAATTCATAGAATAATATAAAGCTTGCATATTACAAATTCATTTCACTAAATCTAATGCAACAATAAATCAGATTCATATCTTAGTCCATACCTAGATTATTACTTCTATCACATCTTCACAAAATTCTCAACTCGCATCCATTTTCCCCCAAGTCTTTTCTTCTAGAAGCTATGGTTTATGGTGCTAAAAAAAAAATGAAAACTTCCTGAGAGAGAGAAATCATGAAAACATAAAACATATTCTCCTCCTTTAAATGCACGCTCCTTCCCCAAATTATATCTTAAGATTTCAAAATAAAGTTGAGCATGCATAACCACCCCCATAATTTCTTCCAAAAGATTCTCCTTATTAAAGGCAATAAATTTTGCCTTTATTACTTCCTCTCAAAAAGCAATTTCTTTCTACTTACTAAAATTAGTCTCTTACTCAAAAGAAACAATTATTTCTAAGATTCCCTCTATAATGGCAATAAATTCTACCTTTAATACTTCCTTACAACATGCTATTTTAACCAAACAATAATCTCTCTCTGATTTTATTTATTTTAGAATTTGCTATATATATAAGTTTTTATGACAACTCATAAATATTATAAATTTATTTTTATTGCCACTAACAAAACATTTACTTGTTTATAAAATGAGAATGGAGGGGCATTACATTTCTACTATCTCATGCGAGTAGGTATGTTGACAAAATGAACATAAATGTCTTATTTTATGAAAATATTTGGGATCTGAATAAGATTTTATGAAGGGAATGATTTAGCTTGCACAATTTTATTCGTCTATGTGATAAAAAATGGCATGCTAATGATGTGTGTAAATGAATGAATGTTAGACAGAGGAATTCTTGCAGTTATGAACAAACAGGTTCTTGGAGCAACAACACATTTTAACTTTGAGGTAAAGCAGAATTAAAGAGGTATGAAATTGCATCTTCAGTTAAGTTGATCATCGAGACGATGATTCTTTTAAGGGGGAAAGGATGTCACGTCTCAAATTTTGATACCATCTGGGTTTACTTTAAATGGAAATATTTCATGAATAATTATATGCAGATAGATGAATAATTTGTTATGAATATTTTAATATGAAATAAATGTAATATTCATGTTAGTAATGCTTCGGCTATGCTTCGGTTATTTGGATTACAAATCTATTAACGGGAAATTAGAGTTTACTATGAGTTGTAGGTTGTCGAAGACAAGAGGTGGTTGAGGTAAAGGAGATTAGCATCCTGGCAGGGTTAAGATGGAGGGATAGCATTCACACACTTCACGTAGTGTCATGTAGCTACATATGTTGCATATTGAATGATTTATTAGTTTAATCTAATTTGCATTTTTATTATTTAATTTTATTACATAGTTAGCTAATAATGATTTAATTAAATTATTAAATACATTGTTATCTTGAGTAAATAGAATAATTAATGAAGTTATTTAAATTGTTTTATTTAGAAAATAATCATACTCTATTTAAGTAATAGTTTTATAGATACATTGTGATAATATGTAAATTATTAAAAACTAGAACAAAAACTTAACTTAGGAAAAGAAAAGTTTTAGTAAATGAAACACTTGTGGAAGAGGAAACAATAAAAGAAGTTACAATTCTTTTCTTGGAAGCACCAAAATCTTTTATTTAACACCTTGCATTCTTAAAAGAAAGGAAGCTCTTCATCTTTGAAACTGCATTCAAAAGAAAAAGAAATTGTAGAAGCATTTTTTAATACAAAAAGGAACAATTCAGATCAGGAAGTTTATCTAAAATCTGTGGTATCAAGCATTTGAGTGGATAGGAAGTGAATTCTAGGTTCTTATTTTAGATCATCTGTGGCTGTGTGTGTGTATAAATCTTTTTCTTTTATGCAAAACCAGGATCTTATGTCTGAAATTGTATTATAAATCAATTGGTTGTAACCTTGTAAAGGAAATGATATATATATACATATATATATATATGTATATATATGCTTAATATATATGATTGGATCAAACTGTATTTTTTTTACAATGGATCGATTGCATGTGGAATCGACTGTATTTTACATATTACATGTATTATTTGATTGAATTGTATGTTATAATGAACCAACTGTATTTTACATATTGCATGATAAATGGAATTGACTGCAAGAATGATTGCATTTCATAAAGAATTGACTGCACATTATTAAAAAGGCACGTAGGCCATTATAGGATGGTTGGCGTCACCAAATGGTGCCGCAGTCCCTTAGGGACTGCGACCCCATTTGGGGACAACAGCTCTTAATATATCTGTTGTTGTTTACATTCAATGGTTTGTATTAAAAATTCTTTCTTGCATTTCTTTTCATATACCGAAACCCTCGTGAATATTTAGCATAAGGTAATAACTCTGTTCTTGTAACGCCTGTGCACTGATAATCTCCTGAATGTTGGTTTCTTTGATAACGAATTTCCTTTCATTTGCATAGTAATTTATAATATGGAAATCGAAAGGTTTATAACTATAATCAATGTAAATAATTTGATTGTATTTCTTATTGTTTGAAAAATAGAATGACTGAATCGATTATTTCATTTGATATATATATATTAACTGTAAATTTAATTATTTGGAAATAGAGTGGTTATAACTAAAATTGATTATATTATTTGATAGCATATAGATATATTGAATGTAATTCTTATTGTCTAGAAAACGGAATGGTTTTATAACTGAAAACGATTATATCATTTGATAGCATTTAGATATATTGACTATAATTTTTATTGTCTAGGAGAGAATGCTTTATGACTGCATTCGATTTTATCATTGATAACTTATATATATATATGTCGTATTGATTTTGTTTATTGGAAATGGATATGATGAATAGAACTACAATGCTGATTGGGTTTAGCTATCAAATTGAATTATATGAGAATATATATATATATATATATATATATATATATTTTGAAATTGAATTCATTGTTCTGCAAAAAAAGAAATATTTTTTTTATTTGCATTAATGAGAAAGACTTGTAGGAACTTTCAAATTATTGAATTCTTGATAAATGTTATTTCTACTTTTCAACTGGAAAAACTAGTAATATATCAAAATTCTTGATTTATGAAAGAAATGCATTATGTTTATCAGGTAGATCATCACATAGATCAGATAAAATAAGGGAAAAATAGTAAACTTTTCATTAAGCAAACCAATGAAATCATTTGATCAATGGAAATAATGTTTTTGTTTTTTAAATATAGATATTTATGATTATGGAAAACCAAACATAGGAAAAATGTGTTGTATGTATTTTGGTAAAGTACGAACTTTCGGGACAGGATGTCGAATGTGGGCTCCCAGAGACGATAGTTTTACTTTTTCTAAAACTATTATTTTATTTAAAATGCTTGGCCAAGCTATTGTACCATTGAAACAAATGGATTTGTTTAAAAGCCTAGAACTATATTTGTCTCTGCCACATCCTGTTTGCAAGAGTTTATGTCATTCTAGTATTAGGATGCATACAACCAATAGGCATGCATCGAGAGTTTCCCTCCTGCTTACACCGTTCCAGGTTGCTAGGCTCCTTGTGCAGGGTCGATGCTTTCTTCAAGTTAGGAAGAAACCTGAGGAAGTTTAGTACTTTGTGGTTGGGTGGAAAAAGCACCTCAAACCACTCTCTTGGACTTGGTTTGCAGATGATCATAGGATCAAGGCAACTGAGATTAGATATTATTATTGATATAGATATTTGCTTCTTTGTATGGCTTCATTGCTAAGTTGAAATTGTAATATGATTCATGGATATCTTGATGATAGTTCTTCTTTATGTAACACCAAGTCGAGTGTATGTACTATTTTGTAATCCATTATGGTATATGGATCATTATTCTTATTCATGGATTCTTGACATTTTATGTTATTATGGATAATTGGAAACTATTATTGGTTGATTATCTTACTTTTGGTATATGCTTTTCTTTTCAAGTACTATTTTTAGTTAGTAATTTTCTGCACCTTACACTAAGGTATATGGACCTAGAGAGATAGGCTATTGACTTAGTCAGAGCTGTAAAGAAATTTAGGCATTATAGCCTAAGAAGAAAAGTAATTGCAGTAGTACCTGACTCAACTGTAAAGATGCTCCTCATGCAAAGAGAACCATGAGAGAAAAGAGCTAAGTGGATTATTGTACTACAAGAATATGATATGGATATAAATCCAATGAAATTAGTCAGGGGACAAGCCCTTAGTCAAATGATTGTTGAAATTGATCCCAATCTGACAAGCCAACAATATGCAGTGGATGCAGAGACACACGATGACCAATACTCCAATATCAGACATGTCCTAATCACTGGGAGATGTCCACCATATATGTAAGCATCCTAGAGAAGAGCTCTAAGGATCAAGGCACAAAAATACATGATCAAAGGAGGAGCCCTGATCAAGAAAAATTATGAGGGGATATACCTCAGGTGCTTAGACAAGCAAGAAGCTGCCAACATCCTTCTTGAGTTACATGATAATTTTGGTACAACCCATGGATCATACCTGGCTACCACACATGCCATCTTAAGGGCTGGGTATTATTGGCCAACTATCTTTAAGGATACAACCAAGCACATTAAATTCTACCACACATGTCAAACTGCTTCAAACAAGGAAAAGTATGCAGCTCAACCATTGCAACTTGTGATGGAGATGCGCCTGTTCACACAATGGTGCATGGATTTCATCGATCCTATCAATCCTCCATCCTCCGCAAGACATAGGTATGTGTTGACTATTATAGATTACTACACTAGATGGACAGAAGCCATCAGCAGCAAGACATGCACATCAAATGATGTGATCAGGTTTCTTAAAAGTAACATCACCACCAGGTATGGAATCCCTTATGCTCTAGTTTGTGACAATGGTCCTACTTTTACATCTCTTAAATTCTCAAGTTGGACATTTGATCATGGGATAATTTTAAAGTTTTCATCTAATTACTACCCTTAGGGTAATGGCCTAGCTGAATCAACCAATATGAATCTATTGAATATCATTAAAAAGCTAATTGAAAAGAACCCTAGGGAGTGGAACACTTTACTTAAGTATGCCCTATGGGTAGACAAGAATTAAGATTGCCTTAGGAAATTCTCCCTACCAGTTGGTGTATGGGGTGGATTCCATCCTCCCCGTCAACCTAAAAATCCCAACATTACAGTTTGCACAAGAGTACCTAGGCATTGACAATAAACATGAAGTTAGGTTGTTGCAACTAATGCACCTAGAAGAGAAATGAGACAGGGCAATTAACCAATTTGCTAAACATTAGGCTATTGTCAAACATTGGTTTGACAAAAGATCCAAAGTAAAGGTTTTCAGGATATTAGATTTGGTCCTATTATGGGATAAAGCCCACAAAAAGAAGGGTGATCATGGAATGTTTGAGAAACTGTGGATCAACTCCTTCCAAATATCAGAGATATTAAGTGACAACACCTACAGGCTCAAGACTTTAACATGTAAGGATGTCCCATTGCCAGTCAATGGACAGTTCCTCAAACATTACTGTCAAGCCTATGTAGGTTAGGTCAAAAACATGTATTATATGTATATTTTGTATAGATTGCTTCTGTGTGTTTGCTTTGTTTGTTTGTTCTTGAGTCCCTGTTTTGGTCAAGCAAAATAGTACACCTTTCCACTTCAAAAAACTAGTGAAATTGTCATAATTCAAGAAAGGAATACAAATTCTTACATAGTTGTAACTCTTGCCAGTTTAGGTACCTATGATTAGGCTTGTGATATCATGGTCATGAATGGTAACTTGTGTGTTAAGGTTTCTTTTGTGAATTTTTATCATTGTTAATATGACTAACAATCGTATCAACAATAGGCAGGAGGGAAAATGTTAGTGTGTCACCTAGCTGTAGGGGGCACACCAGGATCAGTCAAAAACATCTCTCAAGTCATCCTAGTGAAGGGGGCAACCAAACCAATATTGATGTCATGAACAAAACCCCTCCACTCCTCAGCATTACCTGCAAAGAAAATCAAAGACAAAAAGTGTGTCAATCCTTGACAAAAGGGAAAGAAAGGAAGGGCAAATATGAAAATAGTAAAACAAGTGAAGACTTACGTGGGTCACCAGGTTTCCAGGTAGGGTCAAGTTGTTGCATCACCTCATTAGAGTGAGGAAGTCTAGGAACTGCGAACGGACCCTCAAGAACATCATCACATCAACAACAATTAATGCTTAGGAAGGAGCTCCTCTCCCTCCCCTCTATCCTCCTCTTGAAGTCCTAAAGTCTCTGGTAATAAAAACTCTAGGGAGTCAAGGGGGTCTAAGTAACAGCCATTTGGCCAATCTCACACATCTCCTAGATGGATCTATAACAAGTAGGCATTGGGGGCAACTCTTCAGGGAAATCCTCACCAAACTATTGTGGGACATGCTCAACACAATGAATCTCAACTAGACCATTATGGTCTAAAAGCATTGATACACCAAGACAATACTCCCTAATCTCACCATCATTTGACCATGTCCCCTTTATATCTAAGGATCAGAAATCATAGATTTGCATCTATAAGGGTAGCCACAGTACCTAAAGAAGTATCAAAATGGCCCACATGAGCCCACCTAATTTCCCTCGGTAGATGTCTATCATGAAGCAGAATCTCCTTTTGATAAGGCCTAATGTGCATGAAGATCCAAGTCATGATCAAGGAAGAATGGCTGAAAAGCAAGAGCCCCTTGTCATGCAATATGATATAAATCCCTGTACACCATGGCCAAAATGTCTAGCCCCCAAGCATAGACTCTGCCTTGCTCAAGACCCTGTATAATTAGTGTCTGACACCATCTCAAACAAGTCGAGGCCTTGTCCCCAGATAGCCTCGATGCAATCAAGCCAATCAAGAACTTCCTTAAATGAGGAATGCAAAGTCACGGCACCGAGGTGGGAACTCCGGTCTAATCCTCAAGACTACTCACCCCCATGAAGTGTGCCCAAGAAGCCTTATCCTCGAAAGACTTGCTAGTTGGTAGAATGAGAGGGTGCCCTCTCACATGAACTCCTAGAATGCAATAAACATCAAATAGAGTGATGGTCTACTCTCCTGAAGCATGTGAGAACTTGAAAGTATTCCTATCTGCATCCCCATATGTCAGAATATCACAACAAATACATGCCACAGGATGTACGGCTGGCACATGGCAAACTCTAGCCAAGCCCGCTCTCCTCAGAACGGCATGCTCATCATTGTTCAGCGAAGCATACATCTCTGAGAGCCATAACTGCTCTTGGCAAGCATTCCATCGAATGCACATATCTTATCAATCAGAAAAGAACTTTAGATTAGATCTTGTCAGCTCGCAAAAATCCCTAAAAATCATAAAACTTGTAGAAAATCCTACATAAAAAACATATAAACTACCAAAATTGCAATAAATAGGTGAATTTAGTAGTCAAATTAGATCAAAACAGAGTGAAGTAAATGTCAAAAAGCAAGATCTCCCTTGGGCAACCTAGATGTTCAGCAGGATCTCCCCCGAGCAACCCTGTTGCACAGGCAGATCTCCACTGGGTGACCCTGTTACTCAGCAGGATCTCCCCTAGGTGGTCCCTACCTGGCAAAAGGGGTGACCCTATGTGGCTATCCCCCAAACTAAAAATGCTCTAAAATCCCCATTTCTTAGCCAATTTCAACAAACAAAAAACCAATCTTACTCTAAATGACGAAACAAAGACAATGCAACAGAGAAAAACATCAAAAATAGACAATTTCAAAAAAAAATCACAAAACTCAACCTAGGGTTTTGAGAAGGGTTTTTCACTATTTGTGTACCTAATTTTTAGCGACAGAAGAAGCGGCAGTCATCTTTGCGATTTCCTTAGTGATATCTACCCAACGACTGCTTACACGATCGATTCCATCACTGATTCACTCAAATCTCACTAATTTGCTTACTTTTTCCTCTCCCTTAGATTAATTCCTTTTATGCATTCTTAGATTAGTTTTTGCTTTTATTCATCTCTTGTGTGTTCGTTTTCCATGCATGCATTCTTACAGGTCTCACCGACAAAGGCAAACAACTAGTCGAACTCTCATGATCTATGGTAAGTTCATCATTTCAATTTTAATTATTCATTTTGATACATTTAGATGTCAAACTAATACTAGTTATTACAGGTACAATTGCGAGAAAATTGACAACAGGTAAAGCCTAGTTCAGGAATGGTACTTACCTTTCATGTAGACTACCATCCACGAGGGGAAAATATGTAAGCACCAAAATCATGCACAACCTCCACGAGGACCCCTATGATGAGTCATAATCCTTGTCACGTACATGTAAGCATGAAATAACATCCTCTCAGCAACAATTCTCTTGGTGACGTGTCTTTTCTTTCATCTTGTGTTGTTCCCCCTCTATCGTTTTCTCTCTCTTTGTTGTCGACGCTTTTTGACACTTTTTGACACTTATCGATTTGCATTTTCTGTGCTTGCGACCCTATTCCTAAGCCTTGTATGCACCTTGTAGGTGAGTTTTCACCTTTCCCCAATGTTTTTCATCCATTCCCACTCCTAGACACCTTCTAGAGGTCCCCCTAGCCATCTCCAACTTTCGGTTTTTAGTTTCACTCAACCAATCCAAATCTCCCCCTATTATTTCCAGATCTCCCTCGAGAGATCCAACTTATGCAAGTGGAGATTTGAATTTTGACACATGATTGACCTATTTCTAGAGGCAGATCCCCTTCTTTTCTCCTCCTCTTCCATCTCCCAGCCAGCACCTTCACCCAGGTGCCCTCCTCTGAGAGTCACCCATGGGTCACCCCCGAGCAACCCTAACTAGTGAAAGGGGCGACCCCTAGGTGACCTTGTCATGTTTTCAGCCATAGAAAAACTTGAGTTTCTAACTCAAAAAAGCTTCATTTTCGCCTATTTTTCTTCCTATTTGCATGGATTTTCGTGCCAAATATAGAGTTAACTATTTCATGCACACACACACGCATAATTAGATCTATTTTATCTTTAATTAATAACTCATGCATTCCCATGCACTCCTTTTTCTTCACTTCTTGAGTGATAAGCTTTTACTGGGTAGATCACTCCAATTTTAGCCCAGATCACTCTTGAATCTTCTAAGTTAACTCTCCAATCAAATCAAGAGTTAACTCTCCTTCTTCCTCACTCCTCATCCCTTCTTTTAACCTATAAATACCCCCTCCCTCAAGCACAAAGGAAGGCAATTTCATTTGTGCACAGAATTTTTACAAGTTATTGCTCTCCAATCAAGCATTCTCATGCTCATACAAGACATAGGAGCCTTTTGTTTTCATCTTGTTATAGATTTCACACAAAGCTCATTTCACGTCCATACGTCGTTCACATTGTTGGGTCTTTCTCTCTGAATCGGCAGAGGGTTTGCTAGTTCCAATGCACAGGCAGATTTGGCCAACAAATACGGGAGGTTGTGTGAGCTGCCTCCCCTTCACTTCTGGTTCTGCTGCACCAAGGGGGGTATCCCTATAGCTAAAGATTTAAACTTGACTCGCCTGATGATACAAAGATTTAGCTTTTCAGAACAGGCAGAATACTCTCATTTTAGGACCAAGATTTGCATGATAGGTCACTAGGTTGGCAATGTTCTTGGACATATCTGACTGATTGTGGATGAGAGTATGCAGGGGTCCTATTTCTACTCCTACAACTAACAGGTTGGAAGCAACGAAATGGTTGGTTTTAATATATTAGATGCAAAACAGGGGGTTTTGGATCATAACTACTACACAGGGAGCAAACTGGTGCCTATCTCAAGGAAAGGAGTCAACTAGACGTCTACAAGTGAATGATTCGCACTGACATTGAAGTTTCAAGGGGTTAGAACTGGTATTTGCCTTACAAACACCACCCAAGACTGAGTATTTAGCTACCTCTACTTACACATATCCCAGCTGACATACATTCTTCTTCATACTTAACCTAAAATAATTTAATCCACTCCTTGAATGGAAGTTAGAGATCAAACATGCAATACAGCAAATCTGTATCCTAGAATCTTAGAAACCCTTAGCAACCAGATTCAAAAGAAGGGATGCATACAACAAATGGAGACAAACATCTAAACAATGCAACAAGCATTTTTCATATAAGACAACAATGAAACTGAAAAATGTGCAAGGTACATTCAAAATGCAACTCATAAACTCCAACAGAGATAAAACAGCCAAGAAAGGCTTTGTTCTTCATTATTTTTTCCAAAATTTTGCCCAAGTCTTCAACAACCTACAATGAGTAACACAGTTTGCATTTTATAGCAAGATCATGTACTCAACAATAATTACAAGGCATTTTCAAAATCCTGCCAAATACATTGCACCATTAGAATGGCACTCAAAATATTCAATGCAGCAGGGAGAAGGAGGAAAAACAGGTGAAATCAGGGAATGTGCAACCGTTCACAGATTTTCCTCACAAATCTGATAGGTAACTTGTTAATCATCGACCATACCTCTGCAAATGTTGCCATTAATGCCAACTTACCTGCGGTCCTCTAGAATGCAGCGGTTACATGCTTTTGAAACTTTTCCCGCTTGAAAAATAGCTACAGATACAAAGAAAATCCTTCGCATGAAACTTTAAAGCAGGGCCGTCGATTTCCTCCCTATCGTTGAGATCCACGGCCTGAAATTGCTTTGAAAAGTTGCCAGCCAATTAGATCACACCACGCAGGTGTCTCCTATTTCCATCGCTGACTTTATTTTGCCCTTTTCACCTCGTTTTGCCTTTTAATTCTTGTATAAGCAAAAACATATACATATACACACAACATATACAAGGCGCGGACCCCAAATATTTATAGAACCATTTGAAATCACACTCAGGTCCGGCTTGTATCTCCTCCTTTTGCATATCGCAATGTATATTGCACATACAACATGCAATAAAAATGCCACGGACCCCAAACCATTATGAAGCTCATTGAATTCGCCATCAGGTCCGGGCGATGCATCTTCATTGTTTGTATATTGGCTTGCATATCGCATTATACAAATGCAATATACAACAATGCAGACTCCAAATGTTTATGAAACACTTTGAAAACATATTTGGGTCCAGGCCTTGCATCTAATTCTTTGCATCTTTCAATGTATATCAGATATACATTCACCTTCGCGCCCGCCAATGTACATTGTCCCTTGCATATGCAACTTGTATATTTGAGATACATTTGCCTTTGTATGTGCATCGAGCCCCACCTTTTGTATGTGCAATTGCCTTTGTATCTACCCGATGTATATTCTACCTTGCATGTCTGCTTATAACCTGATGTATACTGACTTGCATCTTTTCCTTTGCATAATGACTTGCATGTATGTTCGTCGATATACATTCTGCCTTGTATGCTGAATATACATACAATCCTGCTTGTACATACCTGTGGACCCAACCACCATTAAACCCGATCTGGATCTTCATTGATGTTCGCCGCTTGTATCTAACCCGTTATATGTCAAACATACAACACAATATACATGCAAACTCTTTGATACATCCACGGAATATTTGAGGAATCTTCAATGTATATTCCACCTTTGTATGTCCAGAATGCATAAACAAGCCTGATATGTATAAAATGATGCATGCAACTGATTTTTTCACTTTTAGAAGCCAATTTGGACTTCTTCTTTGGGCTCGCCAATGTATATCTGCACATGTACATACAAATGTCCATGTATATACAAAGACATATGCATGAGGCCGAGAGACTTATAATTTTTTATGTAAGTGCCTGCAAATGAATATTTGAAACTTGAACCAGCAGCAGGCACCAACATTGGCTCTGTCTGGGGATGCATGCCTCTTACAGGCATGGCGAGAACTCTAGATCTCTGGGATGCAGACCAGTCCCTTATCCATTGGGCAAATAGAGTCAAACACTGCACCAACTAGCATCACAAATCACACCTTTAAAGTTTACTTGGTGGCCCAGGGCCACCAAAAAGGAAAAACTAGAATTTCCCTTTATCAAATACCCTATTTTCTTTTGATTTCTTCAACTGAAGCCTAAAAACATTTGGCTGTCTGCAGCACCCTCCTTTGCAATTGGTTGTGCTGCTGCCCATTTCTCTTTCTTTAACAAATCTACAGCAAAATTCATTAGCATACATTATCATCAACTATAGAATGTCATCATCATATGAGTCATTGATGTTGCTTGGAAAAATAACAGACTCACATGAAACAAATGAATCCATATCAGAATTTTGCCCTTCTTCCCAAAATAAGAGCTCCTCTGTATCAAACAAACAATACTCAGGCTCAAGCAACATCTCATAATCATATTCATTTTTATAGACATTTAGATATCCATCATCATTGTGCTCAGCAATTTTAACATTAAGGTCCACCTGGAATGCCTCAAGAGAAGGCATAAAAAGCTCAGAGTGCATCCCTTCACTAAAAGCTTTGTAGTCACCCTTGTAACTAACACTATCCCCAACTGTATGAGCACATACATCTGCAACTTGTCCAATCACTGCTGAATAGTGACCCTGATTTTCCTCTTCACCAATGCCCTGATAATCAAAAACAAATTTTTCAACCTCTGCATTGTAGAAGTGGTCATAATCTTCAAGGAAACACTCATACTCAGCATCCATATATATTTCATCATCTAAAAGGCTCACATACGCATCTGAATGCTAACAATCACTAACATATTCACTGTCATCCCTTGAAACTGCATATTCCATATTCAGAGTGAAGCTCTGCATATCCAGCTCATATAAATGATCAGAGATAACTGGGATATGTCTATTGCTGCAAGACACAACCTCATGTATGTCTTTCATTTCATCATTTGAAATGCATTTTGCATCTACAGGCTTCTCTTCTAGAGGCTAACAACAATCTTTGTCTTCACCATTATAAGATGTGCCTACATTTTCTACATCTTCATGTTCAAGCATCACATCATGACTGCACCCATTGTTGTGAAATATATTTCCCTCTACAAAATCAACTCTCAATGAACACACTGGGAGAGCTGAAATATATTTACTATGAAAACTATTTTGAAAGCTTGCAGTCATGAAACCTACTGGCATTCCATATTTCTAATTATTTTCAATATCCATAGCACATTTGTAGGCTTGGTGAAGTGTGACTGATTCTTTATCTCTCAATCTATAACTCATTTTCTTATCAAATGCAGCCAAATAAATTGTCAAGCACAATGCATCATTTGGTCTCATGTATTCAGGGATCTGCTTGAGCAACTTAATAAATATAAGATTAAAGGCTGGAACCAGTTCCTCATCTTCCTTTTGAATATTCATGAAATGTATGATCAATGAGGCCACATCAAATCTTTCACCAAACTGCTCTAAGAATGCAATCTCTAAATCTACCCATGAAGAAACTAAACACATAGGCAGATCTGAAAACCAGACCCTAGCATCATCCTTTAATGACTGAACCAAAAGTCTCATTACTACATCTTCAGCATCTACCTCATAATCTTCTATCAAAGTACAAATTTTTTGCAGATGTTTGTTTGCAGACTCAGAATCTGATCCACTATATTTTGGCAAACATTTTCTAATCTTATTGGGAATAACATTTGGGTAACCACTTATTCCTTTGAAATTTAAAGCTTTATACCTTTCAATAAAAAATGGTCTTCTTTGAGAGCATAACCAGGTTTACTACTCTAAACTCATCATTTTTGAATCAAAAGATGAATACCTGGAAATATGTTGCAGCTTTGGATAGGTTCAATCAATAGAGTCACCACCTCTCATAGAGAGGACAAAATATCAACAAGGCACCTTTATTTTTTGGATTCATCACACCAGCAGAGCACCACATGGTTGTTCTTTGGTATTACTGCAACAACTTCACTGGAAACCAGATTTTCCAGCCTTTAAATTATTCAGCTTTTCCCAGCAGAGTCGCCACTATTCACATGAAAGACCCAGATATCAACTCTGATTTCACACTATTCAACTCTTATTCCCCAGCGGAGTCACCATTTTGTTGGTGACTCGGATGGGCCAAAAATATATCTCTTAATTCAATTCCCTAGCAGAGTCGCCATTTTGTTGGGTCTTTCTCTCTGAATCGGCAGAGGGTTTGCCAGTTCCAATACACAGGCAGATTCGGCCAACAAATATGGGAGGTTGCGTGACCTACCTCCCCTTCACTTCTGGTTCTGCCACACCAAGGGGGGTATCCCTATAGCTAAAGATTTAAACTTGACTCGCCCGATGATACAAAGATTTAGCTTTTCAGAACAGGCAAAATACTCTCATTTTAGGACCAAGATTTGCATGATAGGTCACTAGGCTGGCAATGTTCTTGGACATATCTGGCTGATTGTGGATGACAGTATGCAGGGGTCCTATTTCTACTCCTACAACTAATAGGTTGGAAGCAACGAAATGGTTGGTTTTAATATATTGGATGCAAGACAGGGGGTTTTGGATCATAACTACTACATAGGGAGCAGACTGGTGCCTATCTCAGGGCAAGGAGTCAACTAGACGTATACAAGTGAATGATTCGCACTGGCATTGAAGTTTCAAGGGGTTAGAACTGGTATTTACCTTACAAACACCACCCAAGACTGAGTATTTAGCTACCTCTACTTACACATATCCCAGCTGACATACATTCTTCTTCATACTTAACCTAAAACAATTTAATCCACTCCTTGAATGGAAGTTAGAGATCAAACATGCAATACAACAAATCTGTATCCTAGAATCTTGGAAACCCTTAGCAAACAGATTCAAAAGAAGGGATGCATACAACAAATGGAGACAAACAGCTAAACACATGCAACAAGCATTTTTCATATAAGACAACAATGAAACTAAAAAATGTGCAAGGTGCATTCAAAATGCAACTCATAAACTCCAACAGAGATAAAACAACCAAGAAAGGCTTTGTTCTTCGTTATTTTCTCCAAAATTTTGCCCAAGTCTTCTACAACCTACAATGAGTAACACAGTTTGCATTTTATAGCAAGACCATGTACTTAGCAATAATTACAAGGCATTTTCAAAATCCTACCAAATACATTGCACCATCAGAATGGCGCTCAAAATATTCAATGCAGCAGGGAGAAGGAGGAAAAATAGGTGAAATCGGGGAATGTGCAACCGTTCGCAGATTTTCCTCACAAATCTGGTAGGCAACTTGTTAATCATCGACCATACCTCTGCAAATGTTGCCATTAATGCCAACTTACCCGTGGCCCTCTGGAATGCAGTGGTTACATGCGTTTGAAACTTTTCCCACTCGAAAAACAGCTACAGATACAAAGAAAATCCGTCGCATGAAACTTTAAAGCAGGGCCATCGATTTCCTCCCTATCGCTGAGATCCACGCCCTGAAATTGCTTTGAAAAGTCGCCAGCCAATTAGATCGCGCCATGCAGGTGTCTCCTGTTTCCATCGCTGACTTTATTTTGCCTTTTTCGCCTCGTTTTGCATTTTAATTCTTGTATATGCAAAAACATATACATATACACACAACATATACAAGGCATGGACCCCAAATATTTATAGAACCATTTGAAATCGCACTCGGGTCCGGCTTGTATCTCCTCCTTTTGCATATTGCAATGTATATTGCACATACAACATGTAATATACATGTCGTGGACCCCAAACCATTATGAAGCTCATTGAATTCGCCATCAGGTTCGGGCGATGCATCTTCATTATTTGTATATCGGCTTGCATATCGCATTATACAAATGCAATATACAACAATGCAGACTCCAAATGTTTATGAAACACTTTGAAAACATATTTTGGTCCGGGCCTTGCATCTAATTCTTTGCATCTTTCAATGTATATCAGATATAGATTCACCTTCGCGCCCGCCAATGTACATTGTCCCTTACATATGCGACTTGTATATTTGAGATATATTCACCTTTGTATATGCATCAGGCCCCACCTTTTGTATGTGCAGTTGCCTTTGTATCTACCTAATGTACATTCTGCCTTGCATGTCTACTTATAACCCGATGCATACTGACTTGCATCTTTTCCTTTGCATAATGAATTGCATGTATGTTTGCCGATATACATTCTGCCTTGTACGCCGAATATACATACAATCCCGCTTGTACATACCTGCGGACTTGACCACCATTAAACTCGATCTGGATCTTCATTGACGTCCGCCGCTTGTATCTAACCCATTGTATGTCAAACATACAACACAATATACATGTAAACTCTTTGATACATCCACAGAAAATTCTGGGAATCTTCAATGTATATTCCACCTTTGTATGTCCAAAATGCATAAACAAGCCCGATATGTATAAAATGATGCATGCAACTAATTTTTTCACTTTTAGAAGCCAATTTGGACATCTTCTTCGGGCTTGCCAATGTATATCTGCACATGTACATACAAATGTCCATGTATATACAAAGACATATGCATGAGGCTGACAGACTTGGAATTTTTTATGAAAGTGCCTGCAAATGAATATTTGAAACTTGAACCAGCAGCAGGCACCAACATACATCAAGCCACATTGCTCATCAAATCTCTCATTGAGCTCTCTTCAAAAAGCTTCTTTTGCTTCCATTTTCGTCGTGTTGCCAAGAGGATCACCCCGTTGTTGCAAGAGGATTCAAGGTTGCCACACAAGGATATATGAGGGTAGTGGAGGCTCATGCGTCTTCTTTTATTCCAAGTTCCTTCATGATTTCTTTCAATTTGTAGTAATTAGACAATCAAAATTGCTCTTGGGATTAGTAATCTTGTTTTTTCCTTGATAGAATAGATAGATCTTGCATTCTTAGAGTAATTTGCTTTTCAAGTTCATAGATTAATTCATTTAAAAGAAATTTCCCTTTTCTTAGATTAATTTGTTCCAAATATTCAGAAAACCCCCAAAACATAGTTTAATTGCATTAGGTAAATTCATTATAGCTTGCATCCATTCTCTGATTCCTAGAATAGAAAAAAGCACTTTTAATTCCACAAAAAAGAATAAAAAGAAGTTTTACATTCATTTAGTCTTGTATTCATACAAACCCAAAAAAGAACAAAAACATTAACAATTTAGAAGGTTTGCAAACCCTTGATTCTAGCACAAGGTCAACTATAGTCAAACATTGGTCAAAACCCTTGATTTTATCACAAGGTCAAACAAAGTCAACGCAAAATCAAACCTTAGGTCAAACAAACCCTAAGTCATGTCAAGGCTACCTCACAAATGCACATCTCTTGTCTCGGCTCACAAATGTGCCATGAATTGAGAGGTGAGTGGGTGAGGCCAATCCTCGACGAGATAGAGGAAATCCATCCAAGACCGCAACAGGATCCATTTGTCCTACAACAACAAGAACTTAGACAATTCCTGATTCAACAAACATTCATACAACAATACGAATGACAACAACCAATCAACGAGAACAATAGTTGTCCCACACAACGGTGGAATATCAGGAATCCAAACAAGAGAATGGTGACTAGTGACCCTTCAGGTCATATAGTTATCTTTAGAACCACGATCATAGAATGACACATCTACACAAGTGCACAACAACATAGGCCCTAGGACTAGCCGACCCCTCTCCACAAAGTCCAGCTCTCCAACAAGCTAGACCACCCCCATGTCTCACCTCATCTCGACTGGCTACTTTCACGAGAGCGAGAGTGATGTGGCACTTTGCCCCGTGGCAAGGAGGGAAGGGTCCATGTGCGCGCCAAAATTTGACTCGACATCACCAAACCACTAAGGTCACAATTTTGAGCGTATAGAGCTGAGGAAACCCCTTTTTTATCTTTATCATCCCTTATTCTCCTACTAAACATTGCACTTTAGTTGTGATTGGTGCACTATTTCTTGTTGTTTTTAGTAGGATCATGGTGAGTTTTTCCTTCTACGTGTGTCTCAATCTCCAAATTTGCCTACGCCTTAAGATCCCCCTATATTGCTTAAGGTTTACAAAAACCAACCTTTTATCTGTTAGACCTAGACCACCTTGTTTATACCCTGGCAAGACCGATCCCTGTGATCTTGCTATATTCTCTACTTGCGGGTTAAGGTCTAACCTTTCAAGTGTTTTTGAAAGTTGGAGAGGTTGATTCTAGGGAATACCACCCCCCTAGAAAAACATCCTAACCAAAGAACTAGGAACCTTTGGTTGGGGTTCATATATTGCCCCAAGAACATCTGAACAAAGTTTCCCTGGCCATAGGGTTTTCAAATGTTTGTTTACTTTTGAAACTTCTGATTTATCAGTGACAAGCCCCTATGTCCCCTTGCCATAATTTTTTTGAGATCTTGCCCTTTGTTTAAATGAGGGTTTCGGATCCCCAGTTGTTTAACCATTTTAAAGATCACTACTTGCTATTTTGTATGTTTGTTTTGCATGTGCTAAATCAAAATGAAGAAAACAAGGTGTAGGACTATGGGGCTAACCTGGAAAGGATGTAGGGCCCATTTGACTGAAGGATGCCTTGCTTTTGGACTGACCAAAACCTCATTCGGAGCTTTGCACTGGGACCCACTGAGATTTGCATGCTTCACACTAAGACTTTTACCTACTTGTCCCTCCTGAAAACCTACGATGCTCCTTTGAAAACCCACACTGCAGAATAGAGCCTGCCTAGGGCTTAAATTTGACAGTCTACCTTCCCTGTCAAGAAATTTTTTTCTATAGTTTAGTCTTCATTATTGGCTTTCACATGACAATTAATGTTTTTTAATGCAAGTCAAAATTTATACATATATATATGGTTTTAATGTATTCATACCAATGTATTTTAAATAATGTATGCATTCCACTTCTTTCTATTTTTTATAACTGCCAAGGCCCTTATTTCAATGCAAAATTTAATGTTTGATGTGTTGGAAAAACCTAGAGGTTGTAATGAATATAAAATATTCTATAAAAAAAGAATTTAAAAATATAACATATATATTAGATGGGATTTCTTTTTTCAATAATAGAAGTTTCTATTAAAGACTATATATATATATATAGAACTTCTTTAAAAATGTAAAAAATTGAGATTTTTTTTAAATAATAGAAATTTCTATTAAAGAATTTAAAAATATTATATGTATATAAGAGTATTGAGAACTTCAAAAAAATCTAAAAATTTGAGATTTTATTTTAAATAATAAAAGTTCTATTAAACAATAGAAGAAGTTTCTATTAAAGAATTATATATATATACATACAGTCATATTTTCATATTAATTTTTTTTTTAGTTTTTAAACTAAATTAAATATAGTCAAATATTTATTTTTATTGTATTTTACAACTAGCATATTTATATTTTTAAAAATATATCTAAATTATGTCCAGAGATATCAAATATAAAATTTACCCATCACTTTTTACTTTATCTTTTATAATAAAATATATTGTTTTAATAAAAAAATTGAAATTAGTATAATATAAATAATGTAATAGAAATAAAAATAAAATAATTTATAGAAAATAAAAAATAAAACAATTTATAGAAATATAAAATAAAAACAATTTATACAAATTTAATTTTTTGAAATTTTTTGAATTTAATTTACATGTTTACGGGCTTTCAACCCCTCTTCCTGTGACTGTAGCACGCCTCTCGGCATAACTAAAATCTTTAAATACAGTTATACAATTGTCAAATTTAAGCCCTGAGCTGCCCGCCTACATAAAAACCCGCCTGCCCGAGTGTGATGTTGGATGCTTTTCTCGCTTTTTCAATTTTCTGTAGTTGGGAAGGAGATTGAAATTTGAAAATCTAAAGATTGTATAGCCCCCTTGTACCAAGCTATGGATTCCTTATGATTTCCTTTTCTTTCTTCCATGTCTCTCCCACTCATATCTAAACCATTTCCTATCCATTTCACCCTCTTACATATTTCTTTGTGCAATCCTTATCACCTACTTTTGTCTCCATTACATCACACACCACTTGTTTCTTAGTTTTCCCCCAAGATTTTATCTTATGAACACCATATCTTTCCCACACCACATTCACATTGTCATTAGTTCTACACACACCTAAATTTGTTAATAATGCTTTATAGAGGTTGAAACATATCAAATAGGGGGTTGACTAAGACAATCTCCATTACAACACACACTTTCACCCCTTGATCCTACACTTAGCTAAGGTTCTTAATTATTGGGAGCAAGCATACACATTATGTAAGAAAGACATATATCAAAGATTGTATATGAACAACTCATATAAATTGCAAAACCCTTGGAGATCAAGACATATGCATCCAAGGGTTAGTTGTGCCCCTAAACTCTACATCTATGTCCCTTAACTCTATAGCTGCACCCATCAACTCTATTGCAATGCCCATATCCTAAAACTACTCAAATCTAGCCAAATTTTCATCAGAGTATCTTTTAGTCCTTCCCAGTCCATTTCCAATATCAAAATCTTCATTTTCCAGGCATACAAGTTCTATTTTCATGTTTCTTTCTTATAGTATTTCATTTACATTAGTCATTTCCCATCTCATATATTTGTTAATCTGTGTATTCAATTTGTTGTTCGATTTACGTTAATAAGTACAATAGAAGAAATTAATCTATAATATAGAAGAATTAATATATCTTTTAAGTAAAACACACTTAAGGGTATTTAATTTTTTTTCTTTCAATACCTAACATGACTACAAGGTCAGTCGTGTATTTGCAAATCTAAACTTACACTGTAGATATGAACTTTCTAAGTTTTAGGTTGGTAACTTGCTTGTCTTGATTTCTGTAATCTTACATAAATAATGGTAGTGTGGATAGGGAAGTTTGCTAGGCAAGGATTGTTCTCCTTTGGTCAAAACCCTTAGATACTCATTTAGTGCCTTTGTACAATGATCAAAGATAATAGACATTCATGTAATATGCCATAAAATGTTGATTCCAAATGATATACTTAGTTCTTTTTACAATTACCAAGTTCTAATAAACTAGCCTTCAAGAAAGAGCTTGACCAAAAGACACAATATGAAATGACCAAGAAGAAACTGTTGACGAAGAGACAAGATAACGATCAAGAAGAAACTGTTGGGCTTCATATACCCAACACTTTCAATGTTAGATATGTGCTAGATGTATACTAGCTCCTCAAATTGAATTAGGGTTTGTCCTTTCATACAACACCCTAATGTGCAATTCAAGTATTTTTTACACTTTAGTTGGCTCATAATAGCTAAATGGAGGGAAATGTATGGACCTAATATTTTAATTTTGAAAAGGGGTCATTTCTACAAATTGTGGAACTATATTAGTTTAATTTTGTAAGTTGTAGATTTGATTTAGGGTGATTAATATGATACTTAAAATAAAGGTCAAGGTTGACCCTTGGGGATGAGTACAAATGAAGTCAAATGAAGATTAATACAACTGTCAAATTTAAGCCCTGAGTTGCCCGCCTATAGAAAAACCTGCCTGCCTGAGTGTGACGTTTGATGCTTTTCTCACTTTTTCAATTTTTTGTAGTTTTCTATCAGTGGTTTGCCTTCTTTCTGTACACCTGCATTTATTGCAGCTTTTTGGCCATTTAAATGCCTCATACCACTTCTAACCCAGCACTTGTTGCTGGTGTTGGCAGTTTCTCGGCGCTGCATAATGGCTCCTCCACCGACCAAGCGTCCTCAAAAGTTTGTTTCTAAGGTGTTTCACGAGGTAAGCCCTCAGACTCTCCTGTTGATGTTATTTTACCATCGTAGGAATTTGATACTTCTTGTTATGGTTAGAGCAGCATACTCTCATTGGTTACTTTGTAGGGAGAACTCCCCCTAAATCTATGCTCAAAGAATGGGTCCAAAAGGCTTGGGTCCCTCATGGAGTCTACCTTGATATGGTCCAAAATCTAACAAAAGGCTTTTTCCTTTTCCACTTTGCGGAAGTTAGCCATGTTCAAGCAATTTTGAACCATGGTCCTTGGTATGTTCGATCTTTCCTGTTGGTTTTCCAATAATGGACCCGTGATTTTGTGGCTTCTGATGATACCAAACACCAGGTTCTTGTGTGGATTGAATTCCCTGGCTTGCCTTTGCCTTGCTTGCATTTTTTGCATGACATTGCTTCTTCTCTAGGAAGAGTCATTTGTGTTGAACCAGATAGGTTCTTTCAAGCGCGCCCTCAAAAACGTGTCTGTGTTGAGGTGGATCTTTTGAAAGACCTCAAGGAATTTATTGACATCCAAATTGGTCCCCTATGGCACACTTAGAAAGTCACATTCTTTAATTTGCCCAATACTTGTTATCACTGCCAGTCAGCCAAGCATAAAATTAGGGACTGCTTGCTGTGCCTCGAACCCGGGTTTTACCCAGGGAGACTGTTAAGGCACGCCTAGTGGAATCTGTGTCCAAGGAGGTGGTTTCTAAGCCAGTGGACATTTGGTCCACTATTACCAATTGCAAACACAAAGTGAAAGCCTCTGTGGATTGGTGCAGGAGCACCCCTACAAGACAGGATATAGGTTCATTGTCCGCATGACAGGACATTAGTCTATTTTTAGTATGTTTGACTTCATAATGTAATAAGGTCCATTGGACCAATGCATATGTATTAGATCAGCCTAGGAGAGTGTGCAAGCAGTTAGAGTTCGTGATCAGGTAGTATGAGCTGTTCTCTCCCAGCCGCTTGGAAGCTCCCAGCCGCTGGGAATCGAGTTGGTAGTACTCGTAGGATATTGCTATAAATAACTCAGATCAGTTAGGGTTTGAGATCAGAGAATATCATATCAGAGAGAGTAGTAGTTGTGTTATGTTGTACTGGTGATTGAGTGAAATCCAGAGATCAGTCCAGACATTGTGAAACATTGTTGTAGAAACAGGACATTTGTGTTTCATCTAAATAAGATCTCATCAATTGCATTATCTGGTTTATCAGGTGTTTATGTTTTGATTTCCGTTCTGATTACAAGTTGATGGATTCTTTCAACCCTTCCACCGGTTGATTCTGTGAATCGGTGGAATGGTCATGCATGTTAGTTTAGGTTGTATTTTAGTTTTTTGTTTATGCATTTCATTGTTTGAGAGATCAGTTGGTAGCATGCTGTGAATCAACCTAGCATCCTCATGTGCTAGGGTTAGGAAGATAAACTGTTAAGTTTTGATCTGAAGGTGATCCGGCCCGATCATCATGTTTTCTTTGTGAAATTGTGCGGTTCTGTGAGTTTGCATGCAGCGGACGGATATACAGGGGTCTACATGTGCTTTTCCAGTCGGAGTGAATCGCATCGTCATCTGTGAGTATATCGCTATCCGGATCGGGTTATGAAGCTGATGAAGACTGTATGTTGCAAGTGCATCAGGATGATATAGGTTGGATATATACTCAGTGTATATATCATCGTCAGGATCATCTTTCGTCCGCATGTCGCTATCGCATGCAGGAGTGAAAGTTCACTTTTTGGCTAAGGACAGGAGAGGTCATCATCAGGATATTGAAAAGGTCATCAGGATATTCATTATCATGTTGCGGAGGATATAAGTGTCTTATATCCTGTTGACATCATCATCAGGTGCATTGACATCATCATCAGGTGCATGTGACGTCATCGTCATCAGGATATTGCGAATATCACCCTATGCAAGTTTATCCTGCTGTCGCTAAGTGTTTTGGCATCGGCGTAAGTCATCGGCATAAAGTTTGGTTAACATCATCAGGATGCTTCAATATGACCAGATAAGTCATATCCTGATGCTGTTGTTTGAGTAGCCGGATATCGGGGTGACGTAAGCATCAAAGGAAAGGTGCTGAAGTTGTCGTCATCAGGATATATCAGAAGAACCGGATATTTTATATCCTGCTGATGAAGGTGATGTTGAACATCATGATGATGAAGATAGAGTTTGGCGGTAAGATGAACAGTGAACATCAGGAGGATGTTTGCGCTTGCCGAATGTGATGATGCTGCTAATAGTCGAGTATCATGATGCTGCTGACAGGCGAAAGGCGAAAGGCGATAAGGAAGTGAACAGTAGTCAGCAGGAGGATATTTCATGCCTCTTCGAAATATGATGATGCTGTCTGTGTTAGCAAGAAATATGATGATGATGATAAGCCGATAGGATTTTAACATGCTGGTTGTGTTAATGACTCCTCCTTCCCATTTGTAAGCTCCCGTTGCGTTTACCTCTGCATCATGGATACTCTCAAAGCTGCAGAGCTAGCTAAGGATGTTTTAAAGCTTTCTGTGAATGGCGGGAAGGACAAAATTAGGAGTCCTACTGTGCTGCCTTCGCAGCAAAAGTCACCGCCCAGGGCACAAGCACGTGCCACTCCATCCTTATCACCTCGATGGCACTCTCGTAGCTGAGAACTTCCTAAGGAGAGTGAAATTATTCGGGAGGTTAAAAAACAACAAATTCCTCCTCTCCAATTTGGGTCAAACCCCACTGAGTTTCTTTAGAATAGATTTACTTCCTTTGAAAGCCTGGATTCTAGGGAGATGGTGGTAGATTTTAAATGAATTTTCTCTCTTGGAATGTTGGAGGTCTCACTGACCTCGCTAGGAAGTACTCTGTTCGTGATGCTCTCCATCACTATGCTTCTCTTGATGTTATGTGCCTGCAAGAAGTTAAAGTTACAGGTTTTCTCTTGTCTTCGGCTTGTCGTTGTATTTGGCTAGCCAGTAAAATATTTTCCACCGCCCATGAAGCTGGCAAAGGTGGTGTTGCTACCCTTTTGTCCCCTCGGTGGCATGATTCGGTGGTGGCTCATGGGGTGGACCCCACCAACCGTTTAGTTTGGACGCTTCTTAACATTAATAATCACTCCTTTGGGATTATTAATATCTATGCTTCAAATGATGTGTCAAAAAGATCTGCTCCATGGCGGTGGATTGCAAATTCACTGCTAGTGGCCACGTGGCTTATCTGTGGGGATTTTAATATGGTTGAAACGACTACTTACAAAGATGGTGTTCTGCCTTTTTGCTGGCCAGTTGGCGAAAGAGAGGCGTGGTTCCATAAGCACAATAAATTGGGATTTTTTTATCCCAATGTTGGCCGCTGTCACTCTAGTTCTTTCTGGCATACTTGGTGCAATTTTTGAACTGGAGCTGACAGGGTCTTTAAATGCCTTGATCATGCTATGATCTTTGCATAATCTTTTTTTTTAATTTTGCCACGTCATCCACCCTTCCTGTGTAGCCGTTAGTGGATGTGACATTGTCAGATCACTTTCCAATTCAATTTGCCATTGAGTGGCAACTCACTCAGCCACGCGCCATGAAATCTCAGTTTTTTCTGAACACCTCCTTGCTTGCTCATCAACCCACCTTGGCACACATTTCAACTATATGGAATTTAGAATGTCGGCCTTTGCATTCTATTGGTTGGATTAAGTGGAGTAATGATGCTATCACCCGCAATGTGAGGTTTCTTCGCATCTATGGCCGTCAGCTGGCCACTTTCAGTAGAAGGGCTTATGAGGCTACTATTATTGCTTTGAAATTTGCCTCAGAGGCTTTGGTTGTTGAACCTTTTTCTCCTTCTAGGCAAATCCATGTTGCCAATTTACGGCATCAAAAACAAATGGTTGATTGTCATGCTGCCAGAGGAGCACAACTTAAAGCCAGGATTCACTAGTTAAAAATTGGAGACCGTGTTTCTAAGGAATTCTTTCTTGCTCTTCGAGCTAGACATTCCTCACACGGTATTAAGCAAATCAAAGAGGATAATATTGTTCATACAGATTTACCAGAGATTCTCCAGGCTTTTGTAAGACAATATGAAAAAGTTTTCACAACCCAAGATTATACTCCTGAGCGACAGACTGCTCTGCAGGATTATCTTGCAGTTGTCCCAAAAATGCTCTCCTCAACCTAGACGTGCTTCTGTGATCAATTATTGACCATTGAAGACCTTAAGGAAGCAGTCTGTTCTATGGCTGATGGCAAAGCTCCTGGAATTAATGACTTTCCTTGTGAGTTTTACAAAGCCCTTTGGGATTGCTTAGGCAAAGATTTACATAATGTTTATCTTGAAGCTTTTCATTCAAACTCTTTAGGAGATATTATAAATCAAGGAAACATTAAATTCATACCTAACGCTGGCGATCTGGACGATATTTGCAACTGGCGACCCATTATGCTCCTCAATGTCTCCTACAAAATCATTGCTAAAGCCCTTTCGCTCAAACTCCTGAACCTGCTTCCTTTAATTGTCTGCCTTGAGCAAACTGGCTTTATTAAATCTAGATATATTTTAGATAATATTATTGCAGTGTGGGAGGAAATGGAATGGGCAAGAAAATCAAATCAAAAAGCAATCTTTCTAAAAATTGATTTTGCTAAGGCCTATGATCGCATTGAATGACGCTTTATTCTTGCTATGCTTGCAGCTTTAGGGTTTGGACCTTCTTTTATCCAATCTGTAAACATGCTCTTCTCGGATGCCTCCGCATGTATCACTATCAATGGTCACCAGTCTCATACTTTTGCCCTTTTTCGATCAATTCGGCAAGGATGCCCTCTTGCTGCAAGCATGTATGTTCTTGCAGCAGAAGGTTTTGGATACCTTCTTGCTCATTCAGTGTCCAACAAGCTTGTGCATGGAATCTCTCTGCCTAATTCCTCCAGCCAGCTGGTTAATGGTCATTTTGCTGATGACTCTTTTTTAACCTTACTAGAGGAAGAAAATTCTGTCAAAAATGCTCTTGCGTGTCTGGAGACCTTTTGCCTAGCCTCAGGTTCGTCCATTTAGTGGCATAAAACTTTATGCTATAAGCAGTCAATTCTTCCCATTCCTCAATGGCTCCAGCAATATGGCTGGCGCTAGGTTGGCCATGGTGAAATTTTTAGATTCCTTGGTATTCCTTTTGCTTTCAAGGGCACTTCTGCTACTCTTTGGCAAGTTGTTCTTACCTGTGTGGAACAAAAACTTGCAGTCTGGATTACTAAGCCACGATCTTTAGCTGGTATATTCCAGGTTTGTTCTAAGATCTTGGCTGCAACCCATGTTTACTACTCTTCTTGTTGGGCTCCTTCAAAAGCTTCATATGCCAAGTTGGAAAAACTCTTGAAGGATTTTCTTTGGACCTCTTCTGAGACTCGCCATGTGTTTCACCATGTTGCTTGGGAGTTTTGCTACCTTCCCAGAGATTCTAGAGGTCTTGGTATTCTTTCTACTCAATGCCAAGGCATTGCTTTGGTTGTTAAGTGGATCATTCGTGCTCTCACTGGCAGTGAGGCATGGAAAGTTTTACTCTGGCATAACATTGAAATGGGACACCCTTTGCACAAACCTACTTGGAAAGGAATTGGGTTTTCTACTCTCCTTGTCATGAGAGAACCAATTCAGATATCAAGCACATTTGTGGTTAAAAGCATTTGGAAAGCCTGGGAGAAAGTTAAACCTTGGTTATGCTGGTTTGGTGACGGGTTTCATGCTGGTCTTTCCTTCAATCACCTTAATATCTAGTGGTCACCTCTCTTAGCCACTACAGGCCAGCCCTTGGCCAAATTACCTGGCTTAAAGGCTCTAAAATTTCATAAAAAAGGTGTTCAGACCTTATAGGATATGTTTCATCGGCCAACGATGAGCCTCTTGGCTTGGGAGCCATTTCGAGTAAAATTTGGCCTTTCAAGAATTGATTAGACTACATATGATAGAGTCATCACAGCTATTCCACCAGAAATGCTTTACAAAGTTGGAATTCATTCCAACAAGCCATGGTGGAAGGACTGGAAATGGTATCCAGAAACACCAATGCATCACTTCAAGCCACGGATGGCTTACAGGTGGCTTTTAGCCCATTTGCCTATGGTTGACACACTTAATAAGCGATGGCTTATTCATATCTCTATGGCTCTTTGGCATACCCAATTTCAAACAGTTTGGTGCCATTCTTGAGCCCAAGTTAGCTCATTTTGCTTGGTGCATTCTTTTTCAAGGCTTGCCTGTTGGTACTAGGCTTTTTCATCTTAGGGTACAGGATCCCCGATGTCCTTTTTGTGGATAGCCTGAGATGATACAACATCTCTTCTGGTATTGCACCAGAGCCGAGCAATTCTGGCTATGGATTCATGATTTCTTTCACCCTTTCAGACCAGAGCCTTTATCTTGGCAAATTATCCTTCTGGGTGATTCTCCCAGGTTTTCTGAAAGATTTACTTAGATTTGGCATATTTTCAGGGTGGAGATTCTTTTTACATTATGGAAAGATCGTAATTCTTGTATATTTTCAGAAAGTAAAATTGGACATCGGTTTCTCTTTACATTAAAACAATTATCTGTTCTAATGTTCTTCTGTAGATTCAAGTGCAAGCTAATAAAGTTGCTTTGGAAGTGGCTCACTTACAAGAGTTATTGGATCATTGGGGGAATGCTCACTGCACTGTGGCACGGGTTCCTCCCTCTCCTTCCTTTGTCAGAGTCCGTTCACCTCTGCAGGGTTACAGACGAAGAAGTGGTTCGGCCAGAGATTCTTGGCCTCGCTCCCAGCCTGCTCAGCGTCGTGGTGCTAACCGTCGCAGACGCTCGACCTCTCCACGTCAGCATGGTTGGACCTCAGGCCGTTCTGCAAGTGTTGTAGGGGATAATGCGGGTTGGCCCACAGGAGATAATGCTGGTTGGCCTGCAATTGATAATGCAGGTTGGAATGTTCCTGGTCCATCTAATCCAACCAATACTGGTTGGGACAATGCAAAAGTTTTTTCTAGGTTGAATTTGGCTATCTCATCTCAACACAAGGAGCCAAATGCACCAAATGAAGAACAGGTGAATGATGATGGCTGGGCACCGCTTGATGTCAACCCGGACCCCGCAGGAATTTGGGGGAAACCGGATGACAAGGATCCGCCATCTGCAGGGGTGGCATTGGCAGCTTGAATTATGTTTTCTTTCTGTTATGTTTATGTTTTTATATGGGTTGTGTATACCCTTTGATACTTTGATCTAGAACTTTCTAGGCTTGGCCTATTTGACTCTCGAGGTGTGCCTTTTAACCACCCGCTTATTTTTTGTGAAAGTGTTTTCATATTTTAATAGATAGTTGCATTTTCATCATTAAAAAATAAAAAATAAAAATTTGAGGAGCAAAAAGGCTGCCCGTAGTTTCAAAAAAACGATTTAGGAAAGCCCTACAAAAACACTAGTTCCCTCAAATGTGGAGACAAGGGAAAACTCCCTCGACTCAAATGCGGGAATTGAAATAAATGATATATTTGAAAAGAACAACAATCAATCCAGGGGTCAGAATTGGAAATCAACTCCTTTAACAAACTATTTGAACAATAACGATTTAAATACCGGCTCAGTCAATATCAGGCAATCCTCAGAGGATCAGGAACTAACTGAAAAATGTCACAGAAAAACAGGCACGGAAGAAGAGGAAAGCTTCCACAAATGGAAAGTCTTCAGAATCCTCAAAAGTGAAGTTTTCTCACAGCACTGTAAGATGGAGAAGACGTGGTAAGCATAATCAATATTTGGTGGGCAATTCGTTATATTTCTAAAATTCTACCTTTAACCTGTGCCTCAGAATAGTAATTTACTCTTTTTCAGTTATTGCTTGATCAGAAATTCACTGAGCAAAATCTGTTGATTTTCTATAGTGGAACAACATCTGCTTGATACTCCTGAGTCCTGAGGCTGATCTTGACACATCAAAGATGACCTTAACGGACTTTATCTGACTTGCTGAAGCTAAAGAAAGGAAACAGGTTCTACATTCAAGCCTTACTAAGTTTTCTTCTCTAATGGACATCAATAACTACATAACAAAAGAATTTGCTTGTTTGTTTTCTCTGTTTCTTCATTTCCTTCTCAAACAACCCTGCTTCATTGAATATCTGAAGGTATATCATATTTGCTCAGACCTGTCAACATTCACTGTCAGAAACAAGTAGACCAGGCAGTATATAATGGTTAGATTGTTATTATTTAATTTAATGCATGGAAGTAGTTTCTGTAAACAACTAAGGAGATAATGCCCATCCTCTCTTAGGGAGCAAAGTACAGAGGAATGGAATATGATATAATTTGAAAAAGTGTTATATATTAAAAGTAGTCAACCGTGGATAATGCACTGATTTAGGTGCAATGAACTAATATTCAGGGTATACATGTTCATTTGAATAATTTCTTTTATCAGTTACAAGATGTACACAAGCGTTTCATGAATGGAAACTGGGAGAAGTGTCTCCTGGTACCTGTTGTGATCAAATCACACATCACCCCATTAGAAATAGGGACCCCCTTTTTCTCTCTGCTTTCAATGAGATTTTGATGATATCCCGAGTTATCTTCCTTTGACGATCCAATAATGAGTTCCTCTTCTATGATCTTTGGTTCATGATTAGGAGGCAGATGAACTTGTAGTGATGAAGAATCTTGATCAAATCCCATCCAGATAATGAACGTTGAAATCAATCCTGAAGTATGTTTGAGACCCTGAAAAGGCTAAGTTTGGAGCCTGAAATCCTGAAAATCCTGAAAAAATGGCTAAGTCTGAAATCTGGTGAATCCTCCAAATTCTAGATTTTGCATGTTAAATCCGGTGGATTCGAGACCTATCTCAAACATCTTGAAAGGTATATTGAAAAATATTTAAAGTATAAGTTGTCAACTTATACTTAAATATATTTTTCAATATACCTTTACCTCACGACCCTGAAAAACGCCTGACTCTTCCAGCGGATTCAAAAAGTCCATCTAGTGTGACGGGGCATCTAAGTGGCGCAAAATCATGATGAAAAAAGCGCTTTCAATTACAAAACAAGATGAGGATTTCCAAATCATCATCCAATGTGCCCATCTAAAGCATAAAGGGAGACGAAAATTTTAAAGGATTTCAAGCCTTCAAGTGATGCGATTTTAGAAGATTTCCACGCCTTTTGATGTGAATTCCAGAGGATCTCAATGCCTTGAACTAATGCGCTAAGTCTTGAGGATTTCAATTGATGAAGTAAAGCGCCAAAGCATGGGGATTTCACTTGATTGAGTGATGCGCCCAAATTAAAACATCATGGTGAAGGAAAAGGACTTCAAAACACTTAACCAATGCGAAAATCAAAAGTCAAGTCTTGGAGCGAATTTTAGAGGAAATTAAAGATGTTAAGTGTCTAGAGGATCCTCTATACCTCAACCAATGCGCTAGGATAGAGGAATTAATTCCAAAATGTAAATTTTTGAAGAGAATCTAGAAGATTTGGAATGCCCCATTCAGTGCGCCACTTCAAGAAAAGGAGAAGTCTTAAAGTTTTGAAGTTTTGAAGGCTTTAGCTAGAAGATTTCGAGGTCTTAAACCAATCTGCCAAAAGTAAATCCAGAGGATTCTTAAATCCTTATCCAAGGCGAAATTTTAGAGGATTCTCTATTCCCCATCCAATGCGCCATACAAGGAAGAAATTGAAGGTGTCAACCAATAGGGAAATTCTAAGACATCCAACCGCGGCAAGCACTCCAAAATCCAAGGTCAAGTTTTAGAGGCGAGTTTAGAAGATTTCAAAGTTCTTATCCCAAGCGCCAACATTAAGCATGATTTTGCTAAAGGTAGAACAAGGTAAAATTCATCTAAGGCATCTAAGTTTGAAGATTCCAACATAGGCAAGTGATGCACCACTTCAAGGATCCTTTGTCTTCCAATCAATATGCACAAACAAGGAAGAAATCAAAGGTGGCAACTAATGCGCCACACATGAGGGAGAGTATAAGGTTTGTTTTGGAGATTTCAAATGCTCAATCCAAAGCGCCTAAGGAAAAGAGGAATTAAACCACGAATTAATATACATATTATCCTTCACCCTTCAACTGGAGCGCTTAACCTAGGAGTTGTCAAAAAACCTAATCCATTTTGCAAAGTAAGAGGAATTCAAATTGCTTCACCAAGGCGCTGAAGGTAGAGGAGGGTAAGATATTTCAAAAAACACCAGCTTGAAGAGGATTTTAGCACCTTGAAGTGATGCGCCATTCTAGTGCAAATGAAAACAAGTTCAACCAAAGCAAATTTAAAGGAGATGCGAAAGAGGTTTTAAGAAGACTTCAACATGCTCATCTAATGCGAAATGCAAGAAGAAATTCAAACACTTGATTCAACTTGATCCATTCAAACACTTAATTCAAGGAATGCAAGGAAGATCTAGAAGATGTCATCCAATGTAAAAATCAAGAGGATTTTAATTCTTTATCCAATGCGATTTGTAGAGGAGAGTAAACAGTGGAGTTGTGAAGGGAGAATTTCAGGAGGATTCATTTACCTCAAACCAATGCGCCCTTTAAAGGAATTCGATATCGACATCCAATGAGAAGCGGTGAAGGAATTCATCATGCTAGTCCAACAAGAAGGAGATCTCCAAGCACCTATCTAGAAGCGCTCAACCTAGAAGATCGTGGAAACCTCGACCAATGCACCAATCAAAGGAAAGTTCATAAACATTTAATTGTTTTTGCCTTGAAGAACGTGGAAATTGCATTATATTAAATGAAGATCAAACAAAATTAAATGTTTTTCACTATATTAAAGAGGGTCGGCCTAGGTTATGGAGTAAAGTTTTAAAGCAAATTATGTATATATACCTCCTGTCCTTTTCATTTTTATCATTTTCAAAAGGAGCAGATTTGTCTTCAAGAAGCAGCGATAAGAAGGTTTTATAAAAGTGCAGATTCGATTTTGTCAATCCAAGCAAGTGTTGGATCAGATTTCAAGGCATCCATTTAATTCAGCTGATCAAGTAAGTCTGATCTGAATATTTTCTGATCTGATTTTCTTCCTTTTACTTCATTAGATGCATTAAAATTGTTCAAGTATTGGTAAAACTTAAGAGGATAAGTGGATTTTGATAGATTCCTTGAGTCTAGATATTAATATTTCATAATTATAAAGGAGAAATCATAAATCTAATGCATCAAGGTAGCTGAAGTAGAGTCTAGATTATGTTTGAAATTACTTATTCACGTCAAGTTTGCAGGATCATGGCAATGACTTCCAAGGAGAGACAAGCGAAGATCCGGATGGATGCTAAGGGGAAAATTCCCGAATCAAAGCTCGTTTCAAGGTGGACGAATGTAGGAGACACGAATATGGGCAACAGCAACTTAGAAAATATCAAGTCAGTCCTTGAGGAACCCAACGGAGGTAGTCTTGCTCGAGCCATCATGAGGAGTGGAGCTATTGAAGTTGCTTGTTTTCCGCCGGCTTTGCTGTGTTCAGAGATGATCATTGAATGTGTCAAGAAGTATGACGTAGATACAAGACAAATTACAGCCAAAGATGAAACAATATTAGCTTATTTGCAAAAGGAGGCAGTTGGAGAGACTTTCAACATTCCAACTAGGGAGAGGATGATCAGTATTTCGATACAACAAGGTCAGCAGGAATACAATGTTGATTCAAAGACAAAGTTGCAAGAAATAAAGAGAGAATGGATGGCCAATCCATCTATGAAGTTCAATATGAATAATCCTCCACAGTTTCACAAGTCAGATTTTCATCCTGAAATTGGATACTTGATTATGTTTCTCAATAGAATGACAGGAATGCCGCAATCTGCTACCTTTCAACCTTGGATGTACTCTTTCATCAAGTCAATTCTCAAAGGGAAGATGATTGATTGGGCTGGGCTTATCAGTCAGAGTATACATGAGCAGTTCATCAATTTTGCTAAGACCAAGACTTTTTATATGAGTTCCTATGTGGTGTACCTCCTTGCAAGAAATGAAGTCTATTCAGGTTTGACCAAAAGAGGGGAAGTTGGAATTGGGCCTAATAAGTACTTATCGCATCAGTGTTATCCTCAGTTACACCTCAAGAGTTTAAATCATTATACAAGGTTCAATGATGCATTTGCTATGTTCATAATGAAGAAACTAAGAGGAGAATTTCATAAAAGGTTGTCAAATGCAGCGAGAGAGTTCATTTCAGCATATGGACACTGGTATACTCAGCATGAAAGGTACACTTACATAAGGATCCAAGGGTTTACATCGTATCCATACAGATTACCAAGATATCCAACCAACAGGATGGTAATGTTAGAGGTTACAAGGCAACTCCTGGAACTCATCAGGTTGCAAAAGTTGAAGAAGAAAGGAGGGATCCAGTTTCCACTTCTTCTTGGACAAAATCTGGAGTGTCCATCATTGGCAGCAGCTGAATATTCTGAGATAGAGCTTCAGGCATATCATTTGCAAACTCATGGCACCAAGAGGCTTAACTTTGATCCTTTTCAAGTTTGCTGGAAATATAACAGAGAATTTAAGCATGTCAAGCAGTTGGAAGACCACTAGGCCAGTGCCCAAGATGAAGATGATCTTCGAACACTTCAAAGTTCAAGACTCACCTGGGATTTAGTTAGAGCTTCCAAAGTATTCAGGATACCAGATCAGTTCACTGAAGATGATACTATGTTGATAGATGAATTTGATAAGATAAAGGATTTGCCTTATACAGTTGATTGGTAAAAAAGGGATGTGTCCGAAGAAGAATTGATAAAGCCAGTCTTGGCCATGACACGAGTATGTATAAATCAACTACTGCAAGAGATGAATGATGAAGGCCGAGTTCTTACTTACAATAAGATGGATGAAGGAGAACCAGGACAGCATAGTACACATAGTAGACCACAACACAGTGGAAATGATCAAAGTGATAATCCAGCTAGAAAAAGGAAAAGACCTAGTCAAGATCAAGGAGAATCAAGCCGGAAACCTCAAAAGAAGAATAATCTATCTACTTCATCTAATCCACAGGAAGGTGCTTCAGATGTTCAGAATCCAATACAAGAGATAGAAGTTTGCCTTGATTCCATCCGAGGAGATTCATTCAAGTCCAACTGTCATAATTGAGGAAAATGATGTTCTTGATCAAGATGAAGTAGGTCAAGTAGAATCTGATGAGGAAGTAGCTCGTGTACAACACAGTCAAGTTCAAAGACAGCAAGATCTTTCTGCTTTTCCACCTTGGTTGAGGCAAAGGATTGAGGAAAGTACAATTGTAGAAACTTATCAGCCTGCTCCAGTTGAGGAATTGCTTGTAGATGCACAGAAGAATAATCAAAAGAAGAAAGCAACAGTCTTTTCCAAAATCACTCAAGATTCTGCTGGAAATAGAAAGGTACATGTAGCTGTTCCTAGAGTTGACAAGGATTTAGAAGATATGGCACCTGAAGATTACAATATGACTACTATTGGAATGGGTCCAATCACAAGGGAACAGGTAGAGGAGGAACTACAAGAGTCAGTGAATAGTGTAAGAATCATGTTAAAGCAAGAAAGAGAAGCTAGGTTGAAGGTTGAACAAGATTTCAATACATTAAAGCACTACATTCAGCAAGTCATGCAGCGTATCCAACAGAAGGAAGCTACTCCAATCCCTCCGTCTATTCTTCCACAAGAAATAGTGTCCCAAGTTGAAAACATGAGAACTTCATCTCAGGTGATGAAAGGATGGATAGAAAAGACAGAAGAGAAGACATATACTCACCTTGAAGAAATTGTGCAAGTTTATGATAGTCATTAATCTTAAGGATCGAGTTCAAGTTTTATTAAAAAATTGTGTTGAGTTCAAACCTATCAAAGAGCAATACATGCCACAGCTCAAGAGCTTAATGGAAGCTCCATTAGAGGATCTAATTCATGATAAGGTGATTGATCGAGATACTCCACATGATTTCATCACTTGGTATTTTTCCTTTCACAACAAGGGGCAACTGGTTGGTAAAATTGAGGTAGATATGTCCAGAATAAGAAGCGTTCTTCTAAGAACAGGGAATCATATATACACTGCATTGACAACAATATGTAATCCTTATGGAAATGTTACTATTGAAAACATGAAGCAACAAGTTAAGGCATTCTATTTTCAGTATGATGGACTTGATGAGGGTCAGCTGGATAGTATATTCACACTTGCATTTCATCTTGGAGAAAATAAGTCTTGGATAAATGACTGGGAGAAGACACTTGGCGTCTATGAGTCAGATGTGGCAGTGGCAGAAGGATCCATTAATGCGGCGACAAGTGTACCAATGGAGGATATTGCTCAAATTGTGTCTAGATTCATTGCATCTCATAGTACTACTACATAAAAGGCACATGATGTGGCTTCCTTATCTTCTTGGAAAGCATGCCTTTGTTCCCTCCTTCATTGCTTCTTTCATTTAATAAAGATAACCTCCTTCATTTAATAAAGTGAGCCTCTTTCATTTAATAAAGAAGAGTTTGTTACAACTACTTGTGATATGGCTTGATCTGGTCCATTGGCTTGGCCAACCGATCTTCACCCTTCATTCCTTTGAGGTCTATAAAAGGGCTCCTATTGCTCTCATTTGTACGGTTGAAAATTTCTGAAATTGTTGCAAGAGCTTTCTGAGATAATAAAAGATTCATTGCTTCGGTGATTCTATTTGTGTTTCCGAGTGTTGCATGGTTTAGATTTTTAAGCGAACATTAAGTTATAAGTTTTCTTTAAGTTTATGTTAGTTGGTGGAAGGTTTCTTTATTGTTTCATGGTGAAATCTCTATAAGTTCACACCATTTGTAGTTTGTGGCATGCAAGTTGCAGTGTATGGTTGGTTTGAACAAAATTGAACTTCAATTTGATCTTTATGTTTGTTGAATGTTTCATGAGCATAAATGATTTAAACATCTTGTAAAACCTTAGAAGATTGCATCAATCTTGTGTAGTTGTCCATCTTGGCGAAGCAGGATCTGGTTTGATTTCACCTAGAGCAGTAATCATCCTTACATTTAGGATTAGAGTAGTATTTCTAAACTTACATCTTTTGTCCTTTTTTATCCATTGAGTTAGAATTAGAACCAAGAACATCAATTGCTAAATCATACGCCATCAGTTGTAGTACTTAGACTCTCCAGTATTCGCTTCCGTAATCATTGAAACTACAAGTTTACTTGAACAATTGCGTAAGTCCCTTTGTGTTTACCAGCAAAATCATATTTAAGTCACTGAGCTATCTCTTACCAAATCATCAGAAAGGAACCTTGGAGTCATCTTGTTTGATCACATAGTTCAGCATTCGAGAGGCTTTGCTCAAGAGGGAGTCAGATACTTTGTATTTCACTCTAATTGTTGACTTGTCCAAAAACAATCATCAACAGTACCTTGGATGTATCTCAGAGATGTGAAATAGGAATGGAGACATCTTCTAGGTCTCAGAGACCTTGTTTGGAGTCTCCTACGGGTGTCTCCTAAGAAACCTCCCATCTACTCTAGCCCCCACCCCAAAAAAATAAAATAAACTTATTGAACAAATTAAAATTAAAAAATAAAAATAAAAGGACCAGCTTCCATCTCATGGAGACGTGTTGGGTTTGGAGGATGTGGTGGTTCAATCAGATGTCCTCAGTGATTCACACGCAGTTTGATTTACTGTAGAGGAGCCAAAGCTCGAGACCAATGACTATTGGGAGAGTATCCTACTAAAGGGCTTGGGATGGAGGGGAGAGTCAACTAAGATGTTTATCCGGTTGATGAATGAATTCAGAATCATTCATACATATAATATGTTTCACTTTTGTTTTGCATGCCAATTTACTTGGCCATATATTAGCATGTACTCTTGAGTCTCCCGTTTTATGAACTTCAAAGTTTAAGATGAATATTATATCTACTTTCTTCAGCATCTCATATATTGTGCTGAAACTTTTTATGCATTTTGTATTTTTCTGAATTTTATTTCATTTTAAAATATTATGTCATATGAATTCAAAATTTGAATGTATTTTAGCTTTCAGAAATTTAAAGTATATAAAATTAATTTTTGGGTGTCTCCAAGTACTCTATACCCCTGGTGTCTATGCCTCTGTCCCTATCTCTTGGATACTATGGTTTCATGTTTTCTCTTTACAAAAGTAAATGCTATAAGTATATTTCTTTTCACTGTAATCTGTTTTCATAATTTTGTCTTCATGAAATGAGTATGTTTCTAGAGCTTATTGGGACAATTGCACTAAAATTGTTTAGATTGGAGTCCCTTGGACTTGGTTTTCTTAAGGGCATAGCGCAGAGACATTTAAAGGATGATGTGTAAAGGAGTATAGCTTGGGTGTCTTGAGCTTGCTCTTTTGCATGTCACTAAGGGTCTCATGGTACTGTATATGAGCATGAGACATTCAATAAAGGGATACGAGAGGTTGTGTGGCGTCACACTGCACAACCTCCACACATGCCATTTGGTCATTTCTGGAACCATATATGGGTCATCGCACACTACACCAAGGGCCTTGGGGTACTGTATATGAGCATTAGACATCTAGTAAAGAGATACAAGAGGTTGTGTGGCACCACATTGCACAACCTCCACACATGCCATTTGGTCATTTTTGGAACCATATTTGGGTCATATAGCGTTTAAATAGCCCTAATCATACCTAAACATCCCTAAATAAGCTATAATAAGGATAAATATCATAAAGGGAATGGTGAATTCGTGGGAAGAGAATAATGAAGAGTATTTATGAAAGGTTATAAGGAAAAGGCAAGATGAAAAGGCATTAAGAGGCTATCTAAGGAAGGGAAAGTGAAAGAGAAAGGCATGAAATATATGAGTGAGAATAAGGGGCACGGATGAGTAAGAGGAAGATATATGGAAGATATGGGAGCATAAAAAGAGAAGACATATATGATAAGATATAGTGAGAACATATATATGTATGTTTTGTTTTGTGTGTGTTATATTCTACCACACTATTCTGTAATCCACTGCATAAGTTCTAATTCTTTTCTTATCTTATACACTAGGGTATAAATACATCGTAAAAGAGCATAGGCTCAGAATTTTACTCTACGTCCCCTCTTTGTCAACATTTTGGACAGAACTAGAAAAAAAGTTTTGTGGTAAGAAAAGCTTTAACAACAAAAGATCATAGATAGGAATAAAATAACTTTGATGTTGTGTGGTATGATACACTAGGTTCTAGCTTGTGAGAGGGGTTAGGCACCTAGGGATGATGAATGGAAAGGGGCGGATCCTAAAAAGGATCTCGAAGAGATGCGACCGCTAAAGGTAGGTCTAGATTGAACCATTAGGGATGAATAAAAGGATTAATGAAATTCCAAACCAAACACACCCATGGCAAAATGAGATAATAAGAGAGCAATAGAGATTGTGGAAGAAATTAAGATGGCAATGGAAATGAACATGGAAGAGAAGAGATTGAAACAAGTCTAAGAGAGACAAGAAAGATACCACAAGAGAATGGAGAAGGCTAGGGAAGCCTCTCTAGAGTGTGCGAGGAGGGCTATGTTGTGACCTAATCACACGTCACCCCATTGCAAATGGGGACCCCATTTTTTTTTTGAGCTCTGATGCTTTGCATGAAGTTTGGATGATGTCTTTAGGTTTATTGCATGATGAGGTCAGTGGTTTGTTTGAGTTCTCAGTCTAGTTCTAATCCAAGTGTCATGTGCTTTCATTCCGAGACCAATCCTGATGTATGTCTGCGATCCTGAAAAATGACTAAGTTTGGTAGCCTAAAATCCTGAAATCCTGAAAAATTGACTAAGTCTGAAATCTGGTGGATCCTCCAAATTCTATAATCTACATGTTAAATCCGGTGGATTCGAGACCTATCTCAAACATCCTGAAAGGTATATTGAAAAATATTTAAAGTATTACTTAAATATATTTTTCAATATACCTTACCCTGAAAGACACTGAAAAAATGACTAAGTACTGAAGGGAGCGCAAAAAACTTGATCCAGTGCGCCAAGACATAAGGATGGCGCAAAATCTTGGTTCACTACGCCACTTTCAACCAGAGAGCAAAATCCAGAACCGATGCGCCACTCCCATATGAGGTTGGATTTGAGTTTTCAAGAGCCCTTTCACGCGAACAACCAAACATTGAACCAATGCGCCATGATGGAGGAGGTTTGACTCGGGATTTTTTGACCATTTTTCAAGAAGATTCAAAATCTCCAACCAATGCGCCAAGATGGATACATGTATCAAAACTCAAATTTTGTGAAGTTTTAAGATGAAATCAATTCCATTAACCAACGCGCCAACCTTGGAGGGAGTTTGATTGGAGTTTGATATGGTTTATCCTAGAGAAATCAAAACCTTCAAGTAATGCGCCACCATTTGGAGTATGATGATTCAAGATTTTAAATGAAATTTAAACCAAAACTCAAAATCCTCAACTAGAGCGCCATGTTTGCAAAGGAGAAATGAGGATTTCAATAAGTGTCAGAGAGAGATTGAAATGCTATCTATTGCGCCATATCCAATATGCCAAGAGTAATGAGGTCAAAGTGGTGTCTTTTTTAAGGCAAGTTTCAAGCGAGCACCAAAATCTTCAACCAAAGCGCCATTTTAGTATGAGGTGAAAGTAAAGCTTTAAGTGAAATTTTAAGCGAAGATTGAAAGCTTGAACCAAGGCGCCTTATTGATATGAGGTCTAATTCAAGTTTCATGCAACCTTTCAAGAGAGGAGTAGAATGATGATCCAACGCGCCACCTTGATGTGGTATTAAATTTCAAGTTTTGACATCATTCAAACCAAGCATCAAACATCTTAACCAATGCGCCACCTCATGAAAGAAGTTAATATCTAGTTTTGGAAGCATTTTTGGGAAAGAATATCATGAAGATCTTGTGCGCTTGAAGCAATGCGCTTGAGGAGGTAAGTTGATTTCAAATTTTATGAGACAATTCAATGCAGATCTAAAACCCTCAAGTGATGCGCCAAGTCTTGTCTTTTCAAGACAGATTTCAATGCAGATCTAAAATCCTCATGTGATGCGCCTTGTTCAAGGTAGGGGTAAATGTAAGTGCCATACAAGTTTCAAAGACTTTTCAAGAAGCTATCAAGATGTTGAACCAATGTGCTCCAACTGTTGCGCCAATGTTAATGAGAGAAGTTAAGTTTTGAAGTATCATTTGATAAGGATTCAAAATCCTCAATTGTTGCGCCTTAACTCATGTACCCCATTTGGATGTTTTTTTATAGTTTAAACAAGTATGTTAAGATCAGAGTTCAAAACCTCCAACCAAAGTGCCCTTATTAGTCCAAAAGCCTGATCCAATGCGCCATTGCTAAGAGAAAGTGTAGTTTAAGTTTTAAAGCAAATTTTAACCAAGGATGAAATCTTTTATCCCATGCGCCAAGGATGATAAGGGTAGAGTGGTGTAAGACTTATCAAAGATGAAATGCTGATCTAATGCACCCTATCTAATGCAAGATTAAAGAAAGATTAAAACCATGATCTGCTGCGCCTAGAAAGAACTTACATAAGATAGTCCTTTTGAGTAGGTTCTTTGAAAAGTATTATCATTTTATGTCATCTCCTATTTTTTGAAGTCGTTAAGTGAAGTCAATCTGATGATAAGACTGTTGAATGATTCTTATGCATTATGAAATCAATTGTTTGTCAAAAGGGTTTGAAGTGGTTTCTTTGTTTGTATTGCAGCAATAAGGATGGAGCTAAGGAGTCATCAAAAAAGAAGAAGCTTGAACTACCTTTATGCTAGGAGTGAAGCCAACAAATCGCCATGTTGGAGAAGAGAGCATGTGGCTGACCCAAAGGAACATTTCTCCATCATACCAGAACACTTCATTTTCAATCATTGCATCAAGATTAACATGCTTCATCAATTGCATCATGTTCAAAAGACAAGGCTTTCATCCACTTTACTTCAAGTTCTTTCAACTTTCAAGATTAGCATGTAGCTGCTCCAAAGGAACTTCTCATCATCATTAAGCATTCCAAAGGCATCATAAAGTTTCATGCTCCTCCGATACATTCAAGTCTCCTTGAGAAGTCATCTACTCCACATATAAGGAAGGCGTTATCATCGATATCTACATGCTGAAGGACCACTTTGAGATCATCAAATTGGAGCATTTCATCATCATGTCAAGGACACTTATCCATTCAACTTCAAGATTCTTCGATCTTCAAGTCTAAGAGAGATCTCCTACTCTAGTCATGAATGAATCATCATCATCTACTCTCTACTACTCTCTACACGAAGATGCATCCAAAGATCAATCTACAAGTTACCTGCAAGAGAAGAGGAAGAATCACAGTGTTAATCGAATGAAGCAACAAATATCATACATCCAATTTACAAGACAATGAACAAGACGAGATCAACAAGATACATTCCCAGACATACAATCATTCATCATCAAAAGCAATCACATCGAAGACATCACATGATGATACAATTTGGGAATATGCCCCACAAGAGCAAAATGAATAAACAATTGAAATCCATGAGAGTTGCTAATGTGGCACCTATGTGGCATGTACATCATCATCAAGCCAATCACACTTTGCCACATCATTTGACAAGCAAGAAGACAGAGAGGACGTCCATGTGGAAGATGCTTTAAAAGATTCCATTTTATCCTTATCTTCTTGGAAAATGTGCCTTTATTGCCTCTCCTATGCACTAAAAATAGCAATTTGTTGCAACTACCTGCCTTGTTGGCACAATCTAGTCCATTGGCTTTGCCAATCAATTTAAGCCATTCATTATAACTCTGGACTTCTATATAAAGCTCTTGTTGCCTTATTTGTAAATATATAGATCAGAGATTAGATTAGAGTTCAGTTGATAATTTGTAAGAGTAGAATAGAAGAGACTCTCAAAATTTTCTGAGAGGACTTGAAGTTGTTGTACATATTTCTCAAGATTAATGCAAAGACATTGGAGCTTGTTTGGTGTTTAAGTGTTATCTTGTGGAATCACATGGTTTCATGTACTTTGATGAAGTGGAGAGATGTTTCAAATAGATTAAAAGTAGATTAGAAGCTCTTTGTTGTAATGTATGTTGTACTGAATATTTGATCAACTCCTAGCTCATGCTTTTGACATTCATCGCCGGTGAAGTGGTGTAAAGCTAGTCTGAGCTTTATTTGCTTGAGTTCGATTGTGGATGCTTGTTTGAGCTGCGCTATTCGATGGGTGCTTATATGAGCCTTCATGATTTGAAAACCATTCGTTTACCTTAGGAGATTGCACCAACTCCATGTAGTTGTAGGCATCCTTGGCAAAGTGGAGTTAGGTTAATTCAGGAGTTTGTCTATTCGTACATCATCATTGCTTCATTGACCTTAGATTAGTTTTCCTAAACCGTTACCTTTTTCAATTTCTTTATCATTGGAACCTTGTATATATATCATCCACACTGAAAAGGAGAAATAAGCTAAGTGAAGTATGAAGTCTAATGTAAGTCCCTTTGTGATTATCAACAAGATCACATGTAATCACTGAGTTAATCTATCATAAATCATAAATAAGGAACCTTGGAGTTACTTCACTGGATCATATAATTCAGCCTGTGGAGAGCTTTGTTCAAGAGAGGATGGAGCACTTGGTGTTTTATTCTAATGTTGTCAAGAAAACATCATCAACAGGCTGTTTCTGAGAATATGGAGATTTTTGAGAATCCACCACCACAAGGACAGTTAGTTGTAGTTGAGCACGCTAGGAGGGCTTCTGCTGAGGGTGATGAAAATCTGCCAAGACAAATAGTGATTTTGTCGCCAGAAAGATATATAATACTTGTAATAATTGCCCTAGTTTTTTCAAAATATTTTAACTGAAATTGAGTGCACAAACAAACTCCAATACACCTTTTGATCACCTAGATCCCGGAGAGGGCAAGGTGAGAGCATACGGTGCCTCAGATACAAGCAACAATCCAACTAGTGCAACAAATAACAAACATCCACTTGTTCAGTGGGCATCTACTTATTCAATGGGCATCCACTTATTCAGTGGGGATGTGTGAAAGCCACTAGCAAAATTTCTAAGCTTGACTCAAACCCATAATGTCAATATGCTAGCTTGTTCATGCCAAACGGGCTATGAGTATGTATGCTATGTAAATTGGCGGTAAACCATCCAATTGTTTACAAAATGAAATGCATATATTCAAGGGCCCATGGCGGTACTACCTGTTGTGACCAAATCACACATCGCCCCATTGCAAATGGGGACCCCCTTTTTTTGTTTGAGCTCCGATGCTTTGCATGAAGTTCTAACGATGCCTTAGGTTCATTTCCTCTGCCAATCCAATAAGTCTCTCTCCTAGAAGATTTTGTTTTATAATTGGAGGTCTCATCTGGAAAATGAAGAATCTTGATTAAATTCCATCCAAGTGATGAACAATGAGACCCTTCCTGATGTATGTTTGAGATCCTGAAAAGACTACGTCTGGAGCCTGAAATCTTGAAAATCCTGAAAAAATGACAGTCTGAAATCTGGTGAATCCTCCAAATTCTAGATTTTGCATGTTAAATCCGGTGGATTCGAGACCTATCTCAAACATCCTGAAAGGTATATTGAAAAATATTTAAAGTATAAGAAATTCAATCTCTCAACTTATACTTAAATATATTTTTCAATATACCTTTACCCTCGCGACCCTGAAAAACGCCTAAGTTTCCAGAGGATTCAAAAAGCTCATCTACTGCGACGGGGCATCTAAGTGGCGCAAAATCATGATGAAAAAAGCGCTTTCAATTACAAAATAAGATGAGGATTTCCAATTGATGAACCAATGCGCCCATCTAAAGCGCTAGTTTGGAAATGAAAATTTTTCAAGCCTTCAAAGTGACGCGATTTCCACGCCTTTAACCAATGCGCCATATTGATGCGAATTCTAGAGGATCTTTATGGATGAACTAAAGCGCAAAAAGCATTAGGATTTCAGTTGATTGAGTGATGCGCCCATCTAAAGCATAAAGGGAGACGAAAATTTTAAAGATTTCAAGCTTTGAAGTGATGCGATTTTCATGCCTTTAAGTAATGCGAATTCTAGAGGACTCCAAAACACTTAACTAATGCGAAAATCAAAAGTCAAGTCTTGTAGCGAATTTTAGAGGAAATTAAAGATGTTAAGTGTCTAGAGGATCCTCTATACCTCAACCAATGCGCTAGGATAGAGGAATTAATTCCAAAATGTAATTTTTTGAAGAGAATCTTGAAGATTTGGAATGCCCCATCCAAAGCGCCACTTAAAGAAAAGGAAGACTTCCAAACATCAAACTAAAGCGCTCGAGTCAAGTAACCAATGCAAAACTTAGAGGAAATTAATATACCTATCTAATGCGACCCAAGGAGGAGGGATTTTAGTCATAGATTAATGCGAATTTTAGAGGAATTGGAAACCCTCATCCAAAGCGCTAAAGATGGAAGAAAGTAGGGGGATTCAAAAAACAAATCAAGTACACCAAATGCTATGAGGATTCAAAAGGTATGAACTAGTGCGCCAATCTAGAAGATTCAAAGACCCTCATCTAATCCACAAATAGCAAGAGGATCTCTAACCCTTCAACAAATGCGCCATTATGGAGATAAAATCTAGAGGATTCAAGTTGTTGATCTAAGCCAATTGCCAGAGGATTTCAAATCTTCAACCAATGCGAAAATCAAGAGGATTTTCAAATCCTCATCAAATGCGCTAAGGAGAAAGAAAAATGCTGGGTGTCAAGGTGTAAGTTTTGATGTTTCCAGAGGATTTCAAATCCTTAACCAATGCACAAATCTTAGAAAATCCTAACATCTCAAACCAATGCGACCTCTTCAAGAGGAATACAAAGTCAAGTCTCAGAGCAAATTTCTAGAGGAAATCAAAACGTTGATCCATTGCGCCACCTTGTAGAGGAGAGTAAAAGTTGAGTTTTGAAAGGAAAATCTAGAGGAAATCAAACCTTTGATCTAATGCGCCACTAGTGGAGGGTGGTCTAGTTTAAGATTTTTGAGGCCAATTCAAGAAGATATCAAATATCTCAACCGGTGCGCTAGCTTTGGAGGATGGGCAAATCTGATCTAAGGTGTATGCATTTCATTTCTTTTAGGAAGACCTTGAATACTTCATCCAATGCACCTAGAAGGATTAAAAATAGTGATTTAGAGTGAAATTTTAAGCAAAGATCTAATTTGGCATCTAATGCGCTTGGCTTGAAAATGCATGAAATGCATTCTTATATGTTATAAATCAAATATTATCATGTTTATCGAGAAGGTTGATATTATTTCTTTCTTTGTGTTGCAGGAGCTAAAGGCTGGAAACACTTTCATGTAGGAAGGAAAGTCAGGAAGCAGTCTTCAAGAAGAAGGCATCGTAAGCTGCTCAAAGTGATCACTTCAAGCATCATGTAGCTGCTTCAAAGGAACCTTTCATCATCCTTGTGTTGGAATTCTTCATCAAGTGGCATCAAGTTGAGATTGTCTAGAAGACATCCACCTGAAGGACATCATCTTCATCAAGGCTTCCTAAGGTATCAATTCTACTTCAAGTTCTTCAACCTTCAAGGAAAGTCATCAAGTAGTTGCTCCATCATAAGGAAGGAGCATCATCAAAGGAGATTATCATCATCAACTTACCTACAAGAAGAAGAAAGAATTACAAAGTCAATCAAATAAGCAACAAGTATCATACATCCAGTTGCAAGGAGATGTACAAGGCAAAGACCTATAAGATGTATTCCTAAAAGTTCAAACAATCACATTGAATACATCACATAAAGATGATACAATTTTCAAAGTATGCTGAGTTGGCATCTATGTGGCGAGTACACATCATTCAATTTTGATTAGCCGCATTATTTTAAATGCATTAAATGTATCATTTAATGAAAGAAGCCAAAGGGATTCCTATGTCGAGGAATATTTTAAATGCTTTCGCCTTACCTTATCACATTGGAAAATGTGCCTTCATTGCCTCCCTCTTTTGTACTAAAAATAGCAATTTGTTGTAACTACCTCTGAGGTGGCATGATCTGAGCCCTTGGCTATCAAATTGATCTTATCCATTCAATGCATTCTGGGCACTATATAAAGGCTTTGTTGCCTCATTTGTAAAATCAGTAGATCATTAGTAGTAGGCAAGTAGGAGTAGAATAAAAGAGACTCTCAAAATTCTCTGGGAGGACTTGAAGCTGTTGTAAATATTTTCAAGATTAATGCAAAAGACATTGGAGCTACTTGTTTGGTGTTAAGTATTATCTTGTGGAGTAACATGGTTTCATGAATCTTGATGGAATTAAGAGATGTTTCAATTAAATTAGAAGTAGATTAGAAGCTCATTGAAATAATGTATGTTGTACTGAATATCGATCAACTCCTAGCTCATGCTTTTAACATTCATCGCTGATGAAGTGTTGTGTAAAGCTAGTCTGAGCTTATTTGCTTAAGTTCGATTGTGGATGCTTGTTTGAGCTGCGCCATTTGATGGGTGCTTGTATAAGTCTTCATGATTTGAAAACCATTCGCGTAACCTTAGGAGATTGCACCAGCTTCATGTAGTTGTAGGCACCCTTGGCGAAGTGAAGTTAGGTTAAATTAGGAGTTTGTCTATTTAATACCTCATCATTACCTCATTGACCTTAGATTAGTTTTCTAAACCCTCACCCTTTTCTATTTCTTTGTTATGAGACCTTGTATACATACATCATCCACACTAAAAGGAGGAACAAGCTAAACATGAATGAAGAGAAGTCTGCGTAAGTCCCTTTGTGTTTAACAGCAAAATCATACTTAGTCACTGAGCTGTCTCTTACAAAATCATGAGAAAGGAACCTTGGAGTCATCTTGTTTGATCACATAGTTCAGCATTTGAGAGGCTTTGCTCAAGAGGGAGTCAGATACTCTGTATTTCACTCTAATTGTTGACTTGTCCAAAAACAATCATCAACACTACCATCCAGGGCTTATAACCAAAAAGAGATAGATTCTTAGTACCTTGGGATTGCAACCAGAGGAAGATTTATGTCTGATTGTTATTTCAGATTGTTACAGTATGCAAATCATACTTATAAACTGCCCAGAAAATGTTGTATTCAAGGTAATTATGTATAGTAAGGACTCAAAACTGAGATACAAGGAATCATACCGCTGTAGAAGTACTCCCAACTGATAAAGATGGTCTGATATCTAATCTGAACCACTGTATACTCTGCTCATGTTGCAGCAATTCTGAAGACTGTATTAGCACTATAAAACCCACATCAGCACCACAAACACCCCAATACTCATCAAACACTGAGAAATATTACTGAACAACATTCCCAACCACACCAAACTGCCTCTAACAACTGGAAAGCATAACATAAATAATAGAAATCAAAGCAGACTTGTACCATATGCTGGTATAGCAGGTCAGTACCCACATTTTGGTTCATAACTCCTCCAAAACCCAGAATCTCCCCTCCAAAACAGTGGTAAAGCTTTCCTTGCAGCTGGGTGCAAATTTTTGTTATGAAAAATGACTCACAAAGTGTGCACTTCAATTGCAAGGTTCCCACGTACCTCTTTCATGGTACGACTGCCCTTGGAATGTACAGCTTCACCAAAAATCACTCACCCCCTCCAATAACATGTACAGTCCGCAAGGAGTTTGTCTTTAGTGGCTGCTAAAAGACAAAACAAATCCAAGTCATTAGCCAATGCACACATTTCATTTAGATTTTGCAAAGAGCATGTACAGTTAGCCGAGAAGGGTACGGTTTTGTTTGAGAAGGCTACGGCTGGTTTTTTTGGCATTGCCCTTCATTGGAATCTATAGAAATCTACCAACCTTCACTCCCAAAATTAATAATGTTAAAATCAAACTCAAAAAACATCAAAATTTCTCAAACCCAATCCACTGCAAAATGACTCCATTGAAGCTCCTTGTGATTTTTGAGATAAAATCACCCGATTTCCAGCTAGGGTTAGTCTTCCACAACCGAAACCAGAAGAAAAATGAGGGATGCAACCTCACAAGACCAAGCTGAAAAACTCTCCATAGAAATTTTAATCAGAAAATGCATAAACTCCCATGAGCCTTCAAAACTCTCTTTTATATCTTCCCGTGCATGCCAAATATAAATAAAATATAATATATTGCATTATGGGGCTTCATGAGTATTTATTTCCCACTAAAGTGGGGCGCTCACTGTAAGAAATAAAATAATCTTTTTCACCAAGCGCTCACCAAGCTATAAAAGCCACTTTTAAAATAACTTAAGTTGTCAACTTTAAAATATAAAGTTAAAACCAAGGACAACTTAATTTAATTATTTTAAAATTCATTTCCCTTAGAATGACCTAGGTAGCCTTGGGGAAATTTACAGAAACAAGGCTAACTATTATTAAGCTAATTACCGATGGCAAGGGGACATTACAATACTGCTCAACAACAATGACACAGTTGAGCAGATAGTCACCCATATTATAAGAGCAAAAGAAAATTTGATTGAATTGATAGACTAGATAAGAGATTATGATGAATTTCATGAGTCATTGAAGGGAAGGCTTGGGAGTTGCAATGCTCAACCAGGGCGTAGAAGTAGGAGTGCTCCACCATTTGGATTTTTTACTCGATAGCCATACCCTGAACCAAATCTGTCAAATATTAGGGTCATTGTTAACAATGGGTTTGAGGGTTTATTAACCCCAATGACAACTAAAACCTCTATATTTTAGTGTGGAATACTTAGATAGTGTGGTAAGCAAAAGTGTGGGATTACAAAGAGAAAAGCTGATGAAAATATTGGAATTGTAGGAAAGGGAGGACTTAAGGACATGTTCAATAACTTAGCCATCAACATAATTGAGACATTTGGAGGACGGGAGAATTCTATATTATTTAATGAAATGCCATTTAATAATGAAAAGTTATCAAAAACCCCGTCTCCTAAATTGAAGTTACAACATGAAGAGGTAAACCCCTTGGACTAGGAGTCATCCCTCATGCTGTTTAAGTCAAGAAGGGTTTCAAGTAAGGATATATTTAGCGGACCATTTCAAATAGAGGAAGAAGCAAAAAGAAACGAGTTTGTAATCTTGTGTGAAGAGTTATTGGGGGAAGAGTTCTTTGAGACATAATTGCTTAGGCATAAAGGTAGGTTGAGAAAATTAATAAAGAGAAAGCAAACTACTAAGTGTAGCAGAAGGGCCAAGTGTTTTAAGGAGAGAGAGCCCAAGGAACCAAGGATAGAAAATAAAGGCAAAAAAGTAAGTGAAGGAGAAAGTTCAATCAACAACGACAAATTAGCGGTGCTTATCACCAAAACCATGGAACAACACCACCTCAAACTGTCAATTTTCAGTAAGGACACAAAAGAAGCCACCAAACACATATTTGTCCTAGAATCTATTTGGAGAAACGGAATGAGATAGAATCAAACTAAGCTTTATGATTTTGTGGGAACCCTTAGAGGTGAGGCCCTTAAATGGCATATGAAAGTATGCTTGGATCATGATAAGGAACGGACTGAATTAAAGGAAGGATTCTTAAGCAATTCCCAATCACTAGAAGTCCCCTCAAAAAGCGTGAGTAACATGAAGGACATGATACAAACGAAGGGAGAGACCATAAAGGAATTTGATCAAAGATTCAAAGAAGTAGTGAGAAAACTTGAGGAACTATTATGAGAAAAACAAAAAGTTGAATGGTTTGTCTTCAGGCTTCTACTTGTAATTAGGGCATCTTTGGATGGAAGGTTCTTTGAGACATATGTAGAGGCAGTGGAGTTAGCCTTCAGGATTAAAGTGCAACCTTGGAGAATGAAGGAGAAGAAAGTGCTGCAAAAGAGAAGTTGAAATTATAATTTGGACAACTTAAGATTAAACAGGAAATCTTTGTGAAAGGAGAAAACAATTAGGATATGACACCTAGCAGAAGAAAGAAAATTTGGTGCACCTATTGCTCGAGTGAAGGACATCTAAGGAAGAAATGACTAATCATGGAGGGGAAAAAGAGAGCCATGACATTAAGAGTGAATTTTGCAAACCTCTAAGGAGGTTAAAAAGTGTTTTCTATGGCATTTGTAGAGAGTGGGATGACCATGAGATAGATGATTACCCTTCATTATTATTCCGGTTAAGAGATGAAGAGGAACATGAACCCTAGTGCAATCATAGATGCAAAGATTATGAGCCCATCCACAACAGGATGGCAAGGGTCAAGGGGCTAGCAGAAGGAGCTTTTCATAGATAGTATTGTGGCTACCGCCAACCAAAATGGAGAAATCAACGTAACATTAATACTATACAAAATGTGGAACCTCAAGTCCTAGATGATAGACCATCTACCAACTATAGGAATGATTATAATGATAATATGGACTATCGCAAGGAATATAGAGGGCGTTGTAGAGGTCTGAGGGGAAGAGAGGAAGTTACATGTTATAAATTCGGTGAGATAGGGCACTATGCTAATGATTGTAGGGAAGAGAAAAATAAGGTTTGTGGATTTTGTGGAGATTCCACTCATGATTCATTTAGTTGTCCAAGAGCAGCACAATACTAAAAGAATGGCTAGGCAACCACTAAGAGTGAAGAACTTTTTGGGCCAAATGTGCCAAGAGGGGCAAAAGTAATTATGAGAATACCTAAGGAGAACCCTTTAAATGTTTGAAGGTGTCAGAGAATAGAGGTAGAAAATATTGAGGAGAAAGGATAAAACCTCTCGATAGAAGAAAAATAGTTAGAAAAGGAGTATTTGAAAAGGAAAGAATTATTGTGGAGGAAAGCCATGACAAAATACAAGAAGAATAAGGTGGTTGTAGTTACAAGAGGTGGAATAGACACTGCAAAAGGTAAATTGGTCATAGATGATTCAGAAGAATAAGATGCAGAAGAGTTGCCTACCAAAAGGGACCACGATCTTATAGTAGATAGATCTAAGAAGGCCATAAGAGAAGAGCACGAGAAAGAAAAGTACTACAAAGCATGTTTTTATGAAAAGGAAGCACAAACATTAAAAGATTTGGCAAACCTTGTAGAAGAAGAAGATATATTGGGAAAACTTATATAGTTTGCCAAATATTGGAATAAATGTAGAGAAGATGACAGAAGAGGCCAAGTAAGGAATGTGGTGAAATCCACTAGAAAATGGAAGAAGAGGCATATCTTTATAGAATTGAAAGTTAATAAATGGATGAAAAATGTGTTGATATACCTAGGCACATATGTAAACATCATGCCTAAATGAACTTGGGAAGAGCTCAGGAGACCAACTCTACATGATACTCCTATGACATAGCGTTGGCTGATGGGACATCCAGGAATGCCATTGGTACTTGGAAAAATGTAGAAATCAACCTCTTAGGCATAAAAAGGAAAATAGATTTTGAGTTGATCGACATGAGAGGACCTCTGGATACTTTTAGCATTTTTCTTAACCTAGAATAGTTTGTAGATTGTGATGGAATATTCAACTCCCAAAAAGAAGAATTGACATTCTATGGGAAAGACTAGGTAGTACATATACCATTGAATGTGGGTATGGAAGAGGCATGTGTGGAGGAAATGGCACAAGAAGAAGATACTAATGAGGAGGAATATAAAAGGATTGTATTCAATGGGTAGGATCCCCAAGGTGGAAACAAATGAAGGGCTAAATTTAGAAGATGAAATATTAATAGAAAGTGGCGACCTCAACATAGATAGTGATAATGCATTAGAAGCTTGTGAGTTGGATGAGGAAAGTCTCAATCATGAGGAAGATATAGAAGAGGGTGCTAGAGAGCACTGCAAATGAAGAGAATCCATTCTAGAATAGAAGCATTGAGTATCAGGATCTAGAAAAAAGTAGTGGAAGATGCCACAAAGATGTCTGCGGCAGATATGGAGGTTAGAGAGAGAACCACAGAGAATGAAAACCTACCACAAATGAAGAAAGGACACCACATAAAGAAGAGGGTACTAAGTATAAGGGAGATTGAGAAAAACATAATGGAAGATATCGCAAATATGGTTGTAGTGTGTTCAAAGATAAAAAAGAATACCACAAATGTAGAAAACCTTCTGTATAAGGTAGAAGGCATATGGAAGATAACAAAGAGTATGGAGAAATAAGGTCATACCACAAATGAGTTGTTTTCAAGTAAGAAAGGAAGATGAAGGCCCTAATATGCATGTCACAAAGGAGGGGAAACCAACAATAATAAGAAGGAAGCCAATGGCAAGGAATTTTACAAGGTTGTCTCGAGGATGAGACAATGGTTTAGGCCCAGGGAGAATGTTGGTAGGAGACATGAATAATATAATCCCCATTTGTACCACAAAGGGTTTGTGGTGAGCAAATACAATCCCCACTTACATCGCAAAGGGTTTGCGGTGTCATACAAGAAGAAATCCATATCTTACAGAGACATAGAAGAAGACTGTGCAATACTGCACACTACACTAAGGGCCTTGTGGTATTGCATATGAGCATTAGACATTTAGTAGAGGGATATAGGAGGTTGTGTAGTGTCACACAACTCCTCACATGCCATTGGGTCATTTATTGATGCAGAGGTAGGGGCAGCTCACAAATGCAAGGTTTCATTTACCACTTGACTATTCACATATTGTCTTGACTGTCCTCTTAGAATGCATTGTTTTAAGACTAGGAAAATATGCCATTTCATGGTTTGAATGCATAAGCTACCCACCAAACCTCCCAACCACCTTGGATCACACTAAAATGACCAAGGGATACTCACCAAACTCACAAAACAACTTAGTAGCTTGTTGTTCCTATTGTCCCTTCACAACTAGGTCAACTTCGCTTGTAGCCCTTGGAATAGAGTTTTTGGGGCATAACTTGCAGAATCTATGACAAACCCATGAACAAATTACCTTTTTGAATACCCATTAAGCCCCTCCACAACATATCTAACATGCAGGGTAGGTTTCTTTGGACCAAAAACCTCAAAAATGGACTGTACCTGCTGTTCCTAGGCCTAATTAGGACAACAAATGAAGTATTTTTGGCATAACTTTCATAAAACGACTCAAACCCATGAACTAAAACCTGTTTTGAGTACCCATTATCCCCTTACATAACATATCTTTCATGCAGGTATGATTGTTTTGTAACATAAGGCCTTAAAATGACTAGTAATTCTGGTAATAGGCCTAATTAGGTCACTTTTACAAAGGAGGTGCCTCCAAATCACCAAATTTTTACCAAAAATCAATGGACGGTCTTTAGTTATGTATTAAAACAGAGGAATCCACCATTTGTTTGATTATGACCCTCACTTATCTCATCAAATTCAAACATGCAAACTAGAAACCCTCATTCTTCCTAAAAAATAGGAAATTGCAGCAATAAGAACTTTTCAAAAACACCAAGAAAACTTATTTTTTTTCTCCACAAGTGAATAAATCTTTTGAAGGACTTCAAAATCTTTCATTCCACCATTTTGTGTCATTTTGGCATGGTCATGGCACTCAAAAACATAAAATTTCTCTCTAGGACTGTCAAAATCTAGGTTATTGGACTGTTTTTAGTAAAATGAGCATAAAATCCACAAAACATGAGATCAAACCATAAACTTATATGAAAAAGAAAGGCAATCCAATACCCCATCCAACCATGTACGTTTTAGGGTGCTACAGGTCCGTACCAGGCCGTACAAGTGCAAAGAACAGCAAAAAATGCAGAAAAACTGTGAAAAACAGAGCTAGAACAACAAAAAAAATCATTTTATCTTATTTCCTTCATTCCAAAAGCTTCATGTCCTTCTTCCACGACCTGTATATCATATAAAAAGTATGTTTTACAATATATAACTTCACTCCACTCCATCTAGAAAAATAAAAAGGAAAGGCTAAAAAATAGCCTCTCCACTAAGGCTACCAAAATAGAAAATACTAAACTTAAGCAAAAACTTAAAGAACCTAGTCCTATAATTACCTCCACTATAAAAATGCCTCAAATAGGCTTCATTACAATAATAAATGGTCTTTTAAGACCTTATTTTATGCAAAATGCAACACTAAAGCCTAGATTTTAATAATTGTCCATTTTTGACAAATGGTGCTCCTGCACCATTTATGGACCCATATATGGGTCATACAACCTTTAAATAGCCTTAAACACACAAACATCCCTAAATAAGCTATGATATAGATAAATATCATAAAGGGAAAGGTGACTTCGTGGGAGGAGGATAATTAAGAGTATTTATGAAAGGTTATAAGGAAAAGGTAAGATGAAGAGGCATTAAGAGGCTATAAGGAAGGGAAAGCGAGAGAGGACTATAGATGAGTGAGAATAAGGGGCATGGATGAGTAAGAGGAAGATATGGGAGCATAAGAAGAGAAGACATATATGATTAGAAGATATAGTGAGAACACATATTTATATAATGGCGTATAAATATATGTTTTGTTTTGTGTGTGTTATATTTTACCGCACTATTTTGTAATCCACCACATAAGTTCTAACCCTTTTCTTAACCTATACACCGGGATATAAGTACAACATGAAAGAGCATAGGTCTAGAACTTCGGTTTGTGCCACCTCTTTGTTAACACTATTGACACCTCTAAGGGTCCCATGTAAGGATCAATGTCTGAGAATTAAAACCTCCCAAAGAAAAAGGGCTAGGTGCTATTGATCAAGGTAATCGATGAAGATGGATAAAGAACCCACTCAAATCTCTATACAAACAATGCTATCTCTGTTGTATCTCATAGTATATAGGAGATTGAAAAAGAAAGTGCTCCATAGTCTCATCCTCATGGAGAGGGTAGAGACGACATATTCTATTACCTTGGAGGTATGGTGATTAGTTTTCCCACATAACTTTTGAGGGCACAAACTTAGCTAGGGGGAAACCTCAAGCCATGCAACAATGATGCTATAGATATTTATAGGCTGAATGATGATGCTATCTACAATTTGTAAGAAATGCATAACATAGAAAGTCGCTTTGGGGTTGAGCGGCTATGGAGAAGTTGAAGTGAATTAAATTCATTATTGATGACTTCCTTTGAGGGAAGCAAGAAAGAAAGGGCATCTATGGAATGCCTAAATGGAGGTAGATGATCAATAGAGGTGTCGATAGATTGAAGAAGCAAACTAATGTTAGAATAATAACAATATCAATGTTTAGTGAGGCCCAAAGAAACAATCGTCTTTAAAGAACAAAGTGTTAAGAAGGTTAGCTCTCATGGCTTGAAGTTGAATCATCCAAGGATTTCAGTGGATATAGAAAGTGAGCTTGAAGATGTATTTAAGGCATGGGGGTTGGGTACTAAACTTTGCTTGGATAATGCATTGAGGAAGTGTTCGTTTGCAATTAATCATAGACTAGAGCATGGGAGTTTGGATTCTCTCGATATGATCCCATTAGGAAGACTCTAAAGTAGATCCCCAAACTTAAGATCCATAAAGAATTATGGGCTTAATAAATACATTGAAGAGGCACACGTTTGAAGGGATATCTTGGAAATGTATCTGAAAACATTGGTGCTTTTGGACTAAAAGTGAGGGATGTCCCTTACAAAGACATGATTGAGGGGAAAGCATTACTCTCAAAGATGGCCAAGTGATCTGGACTCTCAAATAAGTGTAAGCCTTTTATTTCTAGGTTCACCTTGTAGTAAATGTAGTTCTGGATAGAACACCATTGGATGTGTTGAAGATCATGATCTTCATTTTACCAAGGTCACCCCTAGCTAGCGAAGCTCATTAAGTGAGTACTTGATAATCAAGTTGTCTCTATAAACTGTCGCTAGAGTTAAAGAGGAGGGCGTTCTTAGCAAAGAGTAGCATAACATTTTGAACATAATCTAATGTAGAAACATCATCAACATGGTCAAGAAAGTCCTCAAGCTCATTAATGTAATTGTGAAAAGGAGTTGGCAAGAGAGGGCAACTCTGCTCGAGTCCGATGTTACTCTTACCAAAGTCTGAGAGACTGTACCTTATTCAATGATTATGTTTTAGAAGTCAACCTTATAGACAAATGTAATGGCATTCTTTATGTCCAAACAAGTTTCATTTGTAATTAACCTTGCTTACAAATGTTAGTGGGTGGAGACTATGGCATCCTATACTTGTATAAGATTTACATTTTATGGTCGTCTTCAATATGGTTCTTGATGCTAATGCTAGGTTGAATAAACATAGATTACCTTGACAATATTAGAGAGTATTATATATCTTTTAAGCATCATTAGTTATCAATGGTCACTACTCACTCACTCACTCGTCATTTCATAGTGTCACAACTTATCATTCATTCCCTTTCAACATATATATGTATGTAATCTTTTACATATTTCTTATATACGTGCTTGGCAGGTATGTAACAAGTGTTATCAGAGCTAACTATCTTGCAAGTTGTATCCGTGATTACTGTTGGCTTGTAGCTGTGGTTTGTTACCATATTTTTTCAGAGAGATAGGTATGTATGTAATATAGAGGATTTTTATATCCGAAAGACAAAATATTTGGATCAACAGCCCAACAAAACAAAAGAGGCAACAAAGCAACAACATTAAAAGTGCAATTAGAATGAGTGAGAGCATCCGAGAGCTAATTAGATGTTGCCAAGGCTACAAAATTTGATTAAACCCATAACATAGCACAATATCATGGCAAAAATTGGCAGTAGCAAACAAACATAACCAATCCCACAAAGGCCAAGCTGGTGTTCCACATTCTCCACAAGGATGACTGGTAGAGGCCACAAGAGAGCTTGCTCCCGTATCAGCAATGTTACCACAGTGTGATGTACCTCCACGGGTGCCCTCACTCAAACCATGATTCAGTGATGCATAAGCACATAGAGGACCCCCTGACATGTTCCAACTATGTGTTGAGGAAGACACATTCTTGAGCATCAGGAACCAAGTTTCTTATGCTGTGTAATGCCTGCATGGGTGCTGAAGAAGCTCTACAAGTGTTCATTTCTAGGAAGTTATGATACATCTCTTTTTGACCTTGGAGATTGTAGAAACTATCCCTATTCCATGTCTATGAATTTAGGGGACCTAATTTGAGATTGAGAAGTTAAATTTCTATCATGTATCTTTGAGTATCAAGTGGCAAAAGAATGTTGAATGCAAGAATGTAAAACATTTAATCATTCTAGCCAAGTTTGGTTCATCCCCACTATTCACTTTCAGTATAATTCAAATAATAATGTTCCACAAAGTTTAATGTAGGAGCGACCCCCATTTAGCTTGTAATAGAAATCCTTTTCTCACCTTTGAGTCTTCATTGTGGCTTCCATACCTGGCCCCCTTTCCCTGTGATACAGGGCAAACAAAATAATTGAACATGCACAGGAATTACTGTCAAATTCACAAATTAAGCATTGTTAAAGGGAAATATGAGCGAATATTTCTGCCATAACCCTTAGGGCAAGGATTGAAGTATGGCTATCACTGGATCCACCATGGAAATCTGTAGTAAGTCACCTTTAAGACTCATTTTTAACATCTAATGCAGGAGCATACCTGAAAATTCTCTATCCAGATTTTAGTCTTGTTTCTTTTTTCCCTGAAATTGCTGTTTGTGCAGGTTATTTCCTTAAAGTTTTGACTTAATGGCGCCCAAGTATTTTCATAGGCTGTGACTGGTATAAATCTGGGCATTGTAATTTATAGTAGCGTGTAGTGTGCAGTTATTGATGGCGGCTTCTGGCAACCTCCTGGCTGGTGCAACTCCTTATTTGGCTTGGGCGATTAATATATTCCTTATTTTAGCCTGGGCAGTTATTCTGACGTGATTCCTTATTTGGTTCGGTCGCTGTCAGACTTTATTGTGCCTGTTCCCTGGCAGTTACCTCTACGCCCTCCTTAAAATAGAGTTTTTACTCTTATTTATGGTCGAAGGTGGCATTCTGCCAAGGCAGGGAATTTTGGTGAAGAATAGAGTGTAATTCTGGAGCAGTTTAATCTTGTTTTGGTTATGAGTTTAGAGGAGAAGTGGTATTTTCTGTAGAGTCCAGACGTCTGTAGTAAATCAGCTAGAAGTTAAGTTAGTTATGGCAAATTTTGGTAGCAATTTTGATTGTGTTGGTCAGAGGAATCAACTGTAATTGACTGTTGCAGACTGGAGAGTAACCCAGATCAGTGTAGAATCGATATGCTTATGTTCTGGGCATTAAATTTCTGAACTGTGTTGGCTGTTGGTCTGTAAGTAACTCTCATTTTGTCTGAAATCCTTGGAAGTTGTGTGATAATTGTTAATATATGGAATGTTATAGAATCGATAAAGCTGTTTATCATTGTCTTTTATGCCTATTATTATCTACTGTTGAAAATGAAAGTTATGTGTATGGGTAGAGCTGCGAAATCAGCTACCTTTCATTAGGGAGCCCGATTTCGACTGCATCAACATCTCATCAGAATTAGGTTTTCTGGTTTGTGTCTTCAACTAACTGTGCCTTATCCGTTCTCTCCTTCAGTGGGCAGATCCAAGAATCACTCTAGAGAGTGTTTGAATAACATATAGACTACAGAGATACAGCTCTTAATTCCTCCAAAGAAGTTTAAAAGGGTTATCTACTCAAGCTCAAAAGTTCACTATGTCACCCACATTTAATCCAATAAGGGATAAAAATATGCCATTGCCAGCAAAGACCTCATCACCATTGAGGGCCATTCATCCAGGAATGATGCTCTTATATAATTATTATAGAAAATTGCTATGGCATAATTTCATCATAGTTATAACGAGTAAAACAGCAAGCTATGTTATAGAAAATACCTTAGACGTATGTTGAGATTCATGAATGACAAACAAGGCATTTTTCAGTAATTATGATCAAAATAGTTGAGAATGTATGGATGAAAAATACATTATGAAATCCATCTTCCACTCACAGAAAATGTGCTGCGTTTGTGCACTATATGAAGGAGAAATCATAAAAAATATATGGTGTCAGTTGATCCTACCCACACACACAAAGTCTTCTAGATTCGCTTAGAAGACCATCATAAATACACCAATTTTGATGCCAAGCGGTTCAACCTTCAGCATCCCATTATGACCTAGCTTCTAGGTCCATAGGTTAGCTGATTCCTTCCATGATGATAGCTATCCCAGAAATCAACTCTGTAGTCCTTAAGATTTGTCCTATGGTTTTGGGGATATTCTTATTTACTAGTGGATTGAAGCCCTTTTCGCGAGCTGATCTTTGATGACAGTGGCTACCATGACTTTTTTCATTTTTTTTACTAATGGGGAAAAGCGAAAGTGGATAAATCATGAAATTTTGCTGTCACATATCAAGGATAAGAAATTGGCTAAATGGTTTTCTGGCATTCTTTTTACATTTTTGTTATTGACAATTTTAGAATGAAAAATGTAATCTTTATTAGTATCACTTTTTGTAAGATCAGAATTGAAGATATTTTGGGCCGTTTCCAAAAGACTCGGTATATTTTTGAACAGATTAAAGAATGCGGAAGACCATTGAACCTTACTATTTTCAAATTTTTAGAAAGCCTATTTTAATACATAAAATGGGATTTTTTAGAGTTCGATAATCCTTTGAGACACAGGCTTCATATAATTTCTTGCATGCCATAAATATTGATGTAAGACTTGTTCAGATTGAATTACTAATTATTGAAATGACAACCCTAAAAGCACCCAAGTAATGAAACCTAGTGTTTGATGACTGTATTGTCAGAGGTTGAAATCTTAAGTTTGGTAAAGATGGATTCCCAACATACAATTTACCAGATACTAGAGGTAATAGAGAAAAGCTGCCCATGAAATAAATATGAGGTACAATAATGCAGACTAGCATTCAACAAATTATATCAAATGGCATGACATCATATAAGTTCTTATACATTCATGTGAGAGCATTCTAAGTACTAACTAAACACAAGTGAAAGCAGTGCATGCTAGACAACAATGAGTCCCATTTTTTTAGAATATTCTTATAGCAGGATGGCAATACAGTTCTAAAGGAATATTCCTAAAGTCACTATTATAATTGTAATTACAGAATGGTATTAAAATACTTCTAAATACAGAGAAGAGGAGTACCTTTTATCTACCCAGGTTATGCCCTATTGACATGCTGAATGAAGCATTTAAGAAGATTTGATTTTCTAGGTCAGTAGATGGCAATCTGCATTTGGAAGAGAATAATACCATAAATCTGCTTATCTAGATAAGAGGCTTGAAGGGAGAAAATTTCATTCCAGATGTTGAAAAGAAAAGAGCCCTGTAAAAAAACAGTGAAACAAGAGATAAGAAATTGGTGTTTCTTCTAATGATAGACCTTCTTCTAAGTGGAGAAGTATTGTAAATGATTTTTTTTTTGAAATGAGTTTTGTTTCTTCTAATGACCCTTCTTTTTCTTTTACCACGATTATTGAGAGTACACGTGCTTTTTCAGTATTGTTTGTCATATGCATGTACACTGTAATGTCCCAATTACAGATTTTCTGTATTTTATGATTTTTTTTGGTATTTTCTGAGTAATTGAACCTAAAATATGCAAACAGACAGAAACTGAGACTAATAATAATGCTGGTTATGAACAGCACAAACTGAGATTTCATGAACAGCCAAATACATATAGAATTCAACACTTTGATTACATCATTTTCATGAGAAATCTAATCTGAATTTACTGTTCAAAATAAATTGAATTTCAGAATTACAAATCACAGTCCTACTCACATACAACTGGTATTTTGTTAACCCCTAAGAGGATAAGATGCTGATGTATGTTTTGATGGAGCAATGTATGATCAAACTTTGCCTTGGGTTGCTGATACAAGGTCTGATATACTTGGCACAGTGGTAGAGGACTGTCAACTTGTTACTAATCTCCACAAATGGTGTGCTGTGATGCTGGGATGGCGGACAGCGTGATTTGACCCTCAAAATGTGTGGCAATCAGCAAAGGAATGGAGGCAATCAGCAAATGATTATTACCAACTGTTGGCACCCTCCAATTAGTATATTTTCTGCCCTTAATTCCTACAATACAATGGCCGATAGCAGCGCCCTGACTTGAATAAAATCGCAGTCAAGTGATAATGGTTCTGTCTTGAATTAACAGCGATCAACCCTTGCACTTTGGCTTCACAAACATCAATATTCAACTGTGATAATGATGAGTGGATAATCTCCAGAGGTGGCGCCTACTAGGATGAAGTATATGTGCAAATCGTAGCTCCAAATGCTATGGAAATCTGCACTGGAAGTATAGTAATCAGCTGGATGAATATGGCGCTCAAATGGTGATGCAATCCACTGTCCACAATGATATATTTTTGCCCTGAACAGTACGGATTCCTCCTTGTAGTGTGGCACACCAACCTTAGTCTAGAATTCTATAGTAGACCATGGTGATCAGCCACCCAAACTTGGCGCAGCTACTAAAATTTGCCCTTAAATGATGTGCTACCCTTTTGTCTATGGCACTTAGGAGAAATAAGGATGTCGATCAGCTCCAACTCTAAAAAATGGTGACTTAGGGTTTGCTTTGTCATCTCCCGTTCTAGGTTCTAGAAGCAATTTTTTGAATCTTGCAAATTTCAAACTAAACCCTAGGACTGTTTACTGATTTTTCTTCTGCACCTTTCAAATATGCCTTTCCCAAGCACAAAACAAGAGCTAACATATGCAAATTGATGATAGAATGAAATATAGATATTGGCAGCCTTATAAATGTGAATTACAACATGAAATGCACATTACAAAGAAGTGAAATCAAATCAGACCTGGCCATTACATAATTCAGTCCTTTCAAGTTTTCAATTACAACATTCCATGGCTATATGACAGCCAACATACAAACATGAACTGCTGTTGCAAACAGAGATGAGATTTTGAACTAAACATACCACAATGATGACCAATTACATTGTAAAGATGATGACAATGCTGCTGTAGTAAATCGGCCTCATGATGATGATGAGAATCAGTGTAAAACCTCCAAATGCTGATCAAAGACCCTCTAGATCTGACGGCCTGATTCCAACTGCTGATCGCTGCTTAAGGGATCTCCTTAGAGTGATGAATGTGATGCCAAAGGACCCAGCCGAACTCCCTTAGCCAGTAATTCACTGGTCTGCAATGCTGATCTCAATCTACAGTATGCTGATCTCTGCCTCCAAGTGTGTGATTTGATGACATTCACTCCAAATCGCTGGTCTCAAGGAAGCGCTGTCCCAATATAGCGGATCGGCATGTATAGAAGATGACGCTGAGTATGGAATACAGCGAATCTCAATAGGATGATGGTGGCTGGAAATCACTTAACTCCTACAAATTGGCGCTTCCACAAAGATATGCAAATCGGCGCTCAAGATATATGCTCCAATGTCTTCAAGTCTTCAATGAATTGCCATGAATTCTTCAATAACTTCAACAAAGATCTTCAATGAATCCCTTACTAAGGTCTCTGACCAAATTCGAATGGTGAATCGTAGAAGCTCAAACAATATCTTCAATGAAGTACAAATGTGAACTCCGTATGAATCCACCTCCAAGTGTGATTGGGTTTTCGTCCAACACACAACTCCGCAAGGGTTTTTGTCCTTGGAAGATCAAGCAAACAAATGCCCAACAAAAATGCGAAAATTGCCAAAATATTCATGATGTCGAAATGAGGCTCCAAAGCCTTCTTTTATACTTGGATCTCCGCCAATTCAAATTAAAGATTTGAATTTCAATTTCCCTCCTTTCAGTTTGAAAACACTGTCATTATTTGTTTCTTCAAGAAGGGCGCCCAATTTCAAATATCATTATTTTATTGATTTATTTGAATCTCCAAGGTGAGCGCCACAAACAAGAGTACAATATTTTATATTTGTAAATCTTCAAGGTTGAGCGCTCCATTCCAATAAACATTTTTTATTCATTTTTTCCTTTTCTCCAAGAGACGCCTAAATCCAATATTTTATTTATTATTTTATTTTCTTTCATCTCCCACAATGGGCGCTCAAATAAAATAAAATATTATTTTATTTAATTTATTCCTTTTTTTTCCAAATGGCGCCAAAATTAAATTATATTAAATATAATATTATTTAATTTATTTTTTATATTTTCTCCTTCTTGGCGCTTGAATTAAATATTATTATTCAATTGTCTTCTTTTGATAATTAATGCAAAATTGCATTAATTCATTTTTCCATCTTGCTAGTGGAAATTAGTTGAGCCAACGTTCCATTCTTCAATCCTCTGAACAACATTATCTTTCCCAAGCCTTAGCTCAACCAGAATATTCCCTTGTTTTGATGAATTAGCCTACAGGAATGATGATAGGCTAACTCCATTCTCTGTTTGGTGATCATGTTGGAAATGGGGACATGACAGTCCTCCCTTCCCGAGATTGCTTGTCCTCAAGCAATGACAAATCTGCATCCTGCAACATACTGTCAAATGACAAGTATCTCCATCCAATCAAATGTCCTTTGATTACACAAAACCTCAACCTATGACTGCAACTCCCAAGAAGAATATGAAGAATACCCTACAAAGTGAGCTCCTGCGGCGAAAGCCATACACACTCGAACTCAACTCGGCCCCATCCTCCAAAGAATGCAATGCTATCAACCACAAGCACCAAAACCTCCAAATCTCTAGAAGCTCTATCCTCAACGAGTGCTAAGTCCAACAAGGACCAAACACCATGCCAAACCCACGCCCTGAAGAATACCATGCCTGTCAACAAGTGATGAAGAATGTGAACTCTGAAATACAACCACTTGTCACCACGTTTCCACTGCTCCACACTGTCAAGGACATCATCTGTGCTCTGTGAGTTGTGAAGCAACTCATCTAGATCCCAAGTGTCAAGCCTGTCACCACCTGGATCCCAAATCACTGTTAGACACAATTTACAATTGTTATGTTAGTTTATATCGGCAAAGTATGTTTGATTAGTTTGTATTGGCAAGTGTGTTTGTTAGTCAGTATCGGCGAGTAGTTACTTCTGATTGGTATGTTGTTGGCGACGGTTGGCAATTGTCCACAACCTATATATGTATTGTCATTTCATTGTATCGGACATGGAGTTTTTGGGTTTTATTGTACTTGCTGTTTGAATCAATATATGCAGTTGAGTTTCTGAGTATCAATTAAATTTTCATTCTCGTACAATGTGATAGTCCAGTTATCTTTCTTGTTTACTTTGTATGAAATTAGTATACTCATTCGGCAGTAAACAATTTGGTGTCGTTATCGATATAGAGTCGGGTAGGAAAGGTGACGAGTAGTGCATGGCGAGTTGAATCGTCAGAGGAATTAAAATAGTCGGAGAAGGAAGGAGACAATGGCGATGGAAATATAATGGGGCAACTGATTCATACCGACGAGGAATTAGAAACTAGAAAACAAGTGGAAAGAATAGAAGAGGAAATTCAAGAAGAACGGGCGTAAAGCGAAAGAGAGGACAACGAACAAGAAAGGAACGATCGGGAAGATGATTTAACCCAAGATCTCGTATTCCTGTGGCTATTGTCAGTTGGACAGTACGTAAGGAACGAAGCCATCCGCAGGGATATTTCGGAGGACATCATTGGAGATAACTTGCAAGTTAATAGCGAGGTAGACAATCTTCTCAATCGTATTCCGCGACTTTTGGCAAGAAATTTAATAGTCTTGCAAGACCTCTGAGAAGAAAGAGACAGAGAATTACGTTGACAACAAATACTCAGGAGGTATGAAGATCGCATAAAACAAGAGGAGGAGCGCGACACTAACCGCCGTCGCACAAAACAAGAGGAGGAGCGCGACACTAACCGCCGTCGCACACCCTACAACCGATAACAGTACAAGTACCAATTAATGCCCATACAACTTAACAAAGATAAAAATCGAGTACCAAGTGGGCAAGAAACACCTGAAGAAAGGTTAAGAAGATCATTAAGATTAAAAGAACAAGAATGAAGGAAAAGATTAAAACAAATTGCCGGAGAAACAAATGAGAATCATGAAATAAATCAAGATACCATTGAAGTACACCACAGCCTTGTAGAGGAAGTCAACGAGGAAAATTTCAAAACACCAGTAACAAATAAAGAAAAAGAGAAAGTTGATGAAAATGAATTAACGGAGGAACTTGAAAATAGTATACGCTGTATCAGGGAACTGTTAATATCAGAAGACAGAGCCAAGAACTAGAGGACCCGAGCCCAAAACCCCTGGGCAGAAGGAGTACTGGAAGGAATCCGAGAAGACTCAAGGTGCAAGGGACGCTGAAGAGGGACGTGGGAAAGACCCGTATGTGGCCGAGAGTGCAAGGAAGGCTCCATAATGTCGAGGGAGAACCGGTTCGGTCAGGTTGAACACACAAGGAGGACATCGGGGAAGAAACATGGTGACTCCGCCGGGAAGTCCGAACATGGGAAGTCCGAGAACAGAGAAGCAAAAGCTGCCAAAGTTCCTTTGCAACGGATCGGAGGACCCGGTTCGACATTGCAAAATGTGCGAGACCATATGGGTAGCCAATGGATAGGGTGACAGGTCCTATTGGTTGAGATCATTTCCAGCCACTATGAGGGGAATTGCGGTAGACTGGTATACAAAATTGGATGCCACATCAAGAGCGAGTTGGGATGCACTGAAGAAAGCGTTCCAGGAAGAGTTTAAATTACTATGGGATGACAATGAGATAGTGGCCGAGATATACAGTACAAGACAAGGTAAATATGAAAATGGTCGAGCATATAACCGAAGACTGAAAGAACTTCTGGTAAAACTAGAGAAGGAACCGGCTGACGGGTTAAAAAAGAGATGGTTCATTGAGGGTTTGATCCCCTCGATCAGGAAGAAAATGAAGATAGTACTGCCGGCATCGTACGCCGAGGCTTACAATCGGGCAATGGTTATCGAAAGTGAAGGCAAGATGTCAAGCCGAGGAAAGAAGAAAGAGGACGACGATAGCTCGGATGATAGTGGCGAAGAGGAATAAAAAGCCGTACAAGCATTAAGAAAAGACATGATCAGAATGATGAGGGAATTTAAAGCCGAGAAGGAAACAATGAAGGAAAGTAAGGAATTATGTTTCACGAAATGCAAAAATGAGGGCCACATCAAAGCAAACTGCCCCAGGAAGATGTTTTGTGAGATTTGCCAGGTAATGGGCCATTTTATCAAGGAGTGCCCGTACAATTTGAAGATGAGGAGCACCCAAGTACTTTATATCCAGGGCGAGCAATCTACCTTGCCGACCACACCGCCCAAGCCAAACAATCAAGATGCATTGCTTGGAGGATACCGCAACAACTGGAGAGGAGGCAACAACAACAGATATAATAATAATGGTGGGGGAAGAGGTTGTATCCAGTACAATGCAAAAGGACGACCAATGATCCAATGTCGGCAATGCAATGAGTGGGGGCATTTTGCGAGGGATTGCTTGAGCAACAACCAGAATAAACCAAATGCATTGTGCAAATGGTGTGGGCCCGGTGATCATGAAGATAATGACTGCTCGAAATAGAAAGGTACGGTGAATCTCATCCACATTGAAGAAGATGACGAAGTCTTTACTGTCACCCAAGCGCAAGCAAAGAAGGCACACTATCCAGACCCTCGAACGGAGAAAGAAAGACTTCGCGATGCAAGAAAGGAAGTGGAGATTGCCATGGAAACAGAACGGAGGAACTCAGACAAAAATGCAACTACGACCCTATGGTCGGAGTCCGACAAGAACATTGCAAGTCAGGTACTATAAGCTACCGTACCAATCAAAATGGTGGATCTTCTCTAGAGCATGCCATAGTTGAGGATGGCGATATCCAAAGTGGTGGAAGAAAGCTCGAACGAAGGCCAGGCAGAAGATAATGTCATAGTGGAACCACCGTTAACTAGTGAACAAGTGCTCGACCCAAGGCTATTGGCAATTGACATGGGGAAGAAACCGGCTGTAGTACACATGGAAATCCTCGGAAGGAACCTGACGAGTACAATAGTGGACGGGCGATCTGGGGTGAATGTACTACCAGAGGAAACCTGGAAGAGCCTCGACAAGCCCACCTTGTGGCCGTAGAACTTCCAGTTAGCGAGAGCCAACCAGCACGGAATCAAAGTGCTAGGAGTGCTAATGGCTCAGAAGGTAAGGATCGGTACTCAACAATTCTTGTTAAATTTTGTAGTCATAACAGCACGGAATGCGTCTTATGATGCATTACTTGGCCGAGGGTGGCTAGTAGCCGCCAAGGCCAACCACAACTAGAAGAAGAACACCCTGTCAATAGAAAACAAGGGTAAGAAATTTATAATAGATTTGAGAACACAAACCGTCAGTGAGAAGTTGGCATCGAACTCTGACTCAGATGGAGAGGAGTCGTCAGTAGAAGGAGGAGGGTTGATGGAGCCCGATGACGAAGGGGTACTAAAATTACAAGAATGCTTGGAAGACGAGACAAACTTCTTCAACGGGTTGTTCCATTGGCAGATGGAGGATTATGAATTTTTCCAGCCAGAATGTAATATGATTTCAATAAAAGAAGTCGGCGAGAGCTCTCGGACAAATAGTGCAAGTCTTGGCAGTACAAGTCCTGGCAGTACAAGACCTGGCAGTACAAGTCCTGGCAGTGCAAGTCCTGGTAGTGCAAGTCCTGGCAGTGCAAGTCTTGGCAACTATCGATCGAAGAGTGAAACACTAGGCAACTCTCGGACGACTAGTGCAAGTCTTGGCAACTCTCGACCGACGAGTGAAACATTGTTGACGAATGAAGCACTTGATGGATTGACAAACACTCGACCACAGTGGGAAGTAACGCTTTTCCAAAAGCATATGAAGAGTATAAGGAAGGAGAGGCTATAATAGACAGTACACCAGAGCAACTAGTGGCGGAGACAAGTCAACCAGGGGAAGGAGGTCAACCAGAAGAGGCAAGTCGACTAGAAAAGACACAAAGAATATATAGAGGGTGATGCCAAGATAGATGATACATTTGCGCATAAATTTGAACCAGACAAGGTGATCAGGTATGAGGAGCCATTGGCAAGCAAGGTGAATCGAGGTGATGGAACTAATCAAAAAGTGATTTTGGCGGGTGACAACTGGAACCTAGTAGTGAAAGGTGCTGCATTTAAAATCTTCTTCGAATACAAGGACGAATTCGCTTGAACATACAAAGATTTGAAGGGAATACCTCCGGAACTATGCATGCACATAATTTCCCTGATCTCTAATACACAACCGGTTAGAAAGAGACCACACCGAATGAATAAGGACTATGCAATATCAACCTATAAATTTATTGAAGTTATGGCGATTGGTGAAAAGCAACAAAGAAAAAATGATGTTAGAAAGTCAGCAGTTTATTTTTGCCGAACGTAGAACACCGCTCCCCAAAGACAATAGTTCCGGTTCCAACTCTGAATAATGAAGTTTAAATATTTAAAGTGGAGGATATGGCTACTTGTCGTACTGTGAAATCACCCTCCCAGCAAAATTCTGGAAAAGAGAGAAATAGTACGGGACAAATTACACAAGAGAGTTCTACAATTAGAGTTGCAAATAAGAGGTGGACCCGATCGGAGAATAATAGAAAAACTCTACTGAATTTATTATGGAGGGAAAATTGGACAAAACGGAAAAATAGAAATGTCTATATCGGAAAAAATTCAAGGAAATATATGTATATATAAAATAAAAATAAAAATAAAAATAAAAATAAAAATAAAAATAAAAGAGGTCGTACGAAAAAAAAATGAAGAAAAAATTAAACATACGACTAAGTCTTCTACTATAGCGTACGAATCATAGATGGAAGATGTCATTAAAAACTTGGGTGTTAAATAAAGTGATTAAAACTTTGCAATCACTATTGATTGGAAACTTGAGCAATAAATAAAGTGATAAGCTGTACGACTATCCATCCTTGCAGAAGTCGTACAACATAAAATTTCATGCATTGTATGAGTGACCTCCAAAACACTGTACGACATGGTTTCAGTATTTGGCGAGAGGTGAAGAGGCTTCTGAGGGTTCTGGAGATAATGTCAATTGCAAACCAAGAGGATTAGGCCGTGTAATGCCTGACGACTCCCTCATTGACCTTACGCTCAAGACAGGAAACACATTCTTCACCAGAACCATTGTAGACTTATTTTCATGGCTCGTCGGCAAGCTTAACCAAATGCGAATACAACAGAGTGGAGGTCGTACGATTTCTAGATAAATCGGAAGTCTGAGTCATTAATATGGACAATAAATTCTTCACACCAGCCGTTCAATAGCAAGTGTAATCAACAGGACACAGTGGTTGCCGTATGTCCTCATAGTAGCAATCGACAATATTGGAGGGGAGTAATAGTGATTGGGACAACAGTGATGGCTCTGGGCGACCTTAGAAGATTGAAGCAAAAGCTGAACAGTGCAAATAATTATGATGGAAGCTATACAGGTTTGTTACAATATCGATCAAGACCTTCAAATTGTGGGTGCCAGTCTCCTGTGAAGAAAAGGAGATCTAGAGGTAATGGGCTGAGTGTTGGACACCACGGTTTTCGGTTTCATGTAAAGTGGAAAGGTACAGTACTAAGACAATGTTGTTTAGCAAACAAGAGCCTCTCTCCGATGATGATCAAGATTTGGATGAACAGTTCTCCCGTGCGTATGGGAAGACATCAATTATTTGAAGTAGAGATGGAACGACATTTTTATATACATCTCCCAACAATGTATTTCTGATGGGGTCACTGGATTATGAGTTGTTTGTCAGATTTGGGATTTGCACTGTGGTAATGTTGGTCTATTATGTTTTTTTGGACGCCATGGCCTGTTCGATGCGTTCACAGTAAGGGTGATACTCAATGTAAGAGAATGGAAGAGAAAGCAGTATGAGGAAAGGAATAAGTTTATAAACTAGCAATTGCACAAAGGTAATTGACCGATATGAGTTCAACGTCACCTATGGGCATTCCCTATGACTAGCAAAGTCATCTTTAGACATCGTATGATGGATAGTGGTGGGCAATTAAAAGAAGTTTTAATAAGCGTCAGGGAACTTTATCACTCCAATCGACTCCACTCAGAGCCATCAACAGAAAATTCTCGCCACGATAAAAGAATGTTAGACAAATGCAATTTGGATGGGAAGTTTTAGTGGGCTCTGGGTATTGGACAATCATCATCAGCAACACAACACAGTAGGCACTTCCCCGGCCTTCAGTTTCAGCTCCGATAGCAGCTACACCTCCAGGGATGTCCACTGCCCCTCATACTTCATAATTGTTCATTGGGTCTTGTTTTGTAGTCATCTGGAAGACGACAATTTTTGTGGGGGGGATGATGTTAGACACAATTTACAATTGTTATGTTAGTTTATATCGGCAAAGTATGTTTGATTAGTTTGTATTGGCAAGTGTGTTTGTTAGTCGGTATTGGCGAGTAGTTACTCCCAATCGGTATGTTGTTGGCGATGGTTGGCAGCCGTCCACAACAACCTATATATGTATTGTCATTTCATTGTATTGGACATGGAGTTTTTGGGTTTTATTGTACTTGCTGTTTGAATCAATATATGCAATTGAGTTTCTGAGTATCAATTAAATTTTCATTCTCATACAATGTGATAGTCCAGTTATCTTTCTTGTTTACTCTGTATGAAATTAGTATACTCATTCGGTAGTAAACAATTACCCTGTCATCACATCCTGCAAACATGAAGAATTGGAAGTATCCCAAAATGTAACCAACACAAAACCAATCTCCAACTCCTGTAGGTCTCCCATGGATGTGAAGAATACCCAACATGGGCGCAAGAAAGTGTATAACCCCTTCTCCTCGGTTACTGTTGTAGAACAGAACAACAACCTCATGACTGAAAACCAGACCTGTGGATGCAATTAACACCACCAGGGTCATAGGGTAATTGAATATCAATCCTATGCCATTCTCCAATAGTGAGGAGATGATGCAACTCTTCTCCAAACTCCTGAACAGCCGCTTTGCGTCCAACGCCATAGTCCAGTTGCAGTGCAAACATTCTCACCTCAAATCATAGCACTGTCTCTATACCTAGGCTCTTGAGCCAACTGCATCTCCAAAGTATGCCAATCAATTGCAATTGCCTGCATCACAACTCTTTGAAATAGAGCAACTACATACTCCACCAAATTGTCATCAACAAGATGAGACTCATCACAATCAAGCTCCTCAAGTGTTCCATGGATGATCAAAGACCAAAACAAATCTGCATCACCCATGTCTCCATCTACGCATGTAGTATTAACACTAGTGGCTGATCCACAAAGTGTATGCTCCATAATGCCATCCAAGTGTATGATATGACCATTCAAATGGCTCTCGAAAAGAAGTGATACCAAGTACCCATGAAGCAAGCTGTGTGAACCAACAATGAATTCTAAATCATACCTCAGACCTGATTGCTCCACCGTACAAGGCTCATTCCTCATATGCCACATGTCTTGAATCTTCTTTGCCTCTGCCATGACATGCGGTACTAACTTGGTCCTCTTGTGTCTTGGACATGCAAATAAGACCTCAAATGAGTGCCGACAATTGAAGAAATCTTCTTACTGTCATCCTCATGAGTAGGATTATGCAAATCCCAAAGACCCCTGTTCCAAATCAGAAAATCCAAACAACCATCAACTTTTATCATGCCATCCTCTAGCTCCTCAATCGCGTCCTCTTTCTTGTGTTCATGTTCTCCTACCAGTGTAGTCCCCAAAGGTGACTGCAACTGAAAATCACTTGTCTCCAATGGAAAACTAAGTGCGTCATGTGCCCTAAAATTTGCCCCATGGCTGCAAACTGAGTCATCATGTGTATTTGTCTCTTTTCTCGTCAGGTCTTGATCATAGAACCCTTCATGTCCTTCCTCCATGTCTCCATTCTTTGTCATTTCCCGACAAAGCTTATCCTCTCGCTCTTCTGAGTCTTGAAGAGCCCTTTGAGTGCCCTTCAACGAATCCATTGTATCCTCAAGCTCAAGGGTGAGCTTGTCCACCTCATCTTCTTTTCTTCTCAAAGCATCCGAATATATCTCACCAAGTGTGAGGAGATGATCTCGATCAAGACATATAGACAGAGTACTTTGAAGAAGTCAGGTGCAGAGAAATTGAAACCGAGGTTCTACGGACCCTACAAGGTGTTGAGAAGAGTAGGGGAAGTGGCATATGAACTTGATTTGCCAGCAGGAAGCCACATCCACAATGTGTTTCATGTGTCATGTCTCAAGAAGACACTAGGTCAGCATGTGGTTTCAACTGATGAGCTACCACCACTCGATGAAGAAGGAATGCTTGCACTTGAACCAGAAAGTGTGGTGGACATAAGGGAAAAGAAACTGCGCAACCGGAGCATAAGAGAATATCTGGTGAAGTGGAAAGGGTTGCCAATGGAGGATGCTACTTGGGAAGGAGGAAAGATTCTGGAGCATCCTAACCTTCAATTGCTTGAGGACAAGCAATCCCGGGAAGGGGAGACTGTCATGTCCCCATTTCCGGCTTGAGCACCAAGTGATGAATGGATTAGCCTACTCCTCATTCCCGGAGGCTAATTCCGAATGATAAGGGAATGAAATGGGTTTTGACTAACTCTGTGTGTCATTTTGCAGGTACAATTAAGGAGTTCCAAGTCATAATCCACTAAGTCAAGTATAGGGCGCTCATTCCTACAGTTACACTTCAAAAATGCGCCTTGGATTTTGAAAGCAATAATCAAGAGGATGGAGTCATCTTTGGATATGTTGAACATCAATTGGGCGAATTGACTCATCAAACTTGAGTTTGGGATCATTGAAGAAGTCCAAGTGAGTTAGGCGCACTTCCTACCTCAAAGTGCGCCTAGTCCTCATAAGGTGCAAATCCAGGATAAAAACATGGGTGTTTGAGCTGGGATGGTTGATTGGATCAACAGGAGTGGATGAAGTGAGTAGTCCATGCAAAGAGGAGTCTTTTGGCATCTAGGCGTCAATTTCACAAGTGATGAACTCCTTCAAGATTGATCAAGTGAAGCCTCACCTTCAATAAGATCAAGTGGAAAGATGAAGTGATCAAGTAATGACATCTTGTTATCTAGGCGCACTTTTCCTCTAGCAACCTGTCAATGAGCGCCTAGCTATTTAGGTTACTTCTGGCACTCAATAATGGTTTTGAGATGGAGCGCTCAACATAGCTAAACTCCTTCAATAGGGCGCCTAGCTTAATGATGAAGATTGGACAAGTATATGAGGTTTCCATGCCTAGGCGCAAACTCCATGATGCCTAGACCAAATGTGCGCCCAAGCAAGAACAGGAGATTCAATAGGTTGAATGAGTAGCACATTGATTGGTGAAGATACTTTCAACTTCAAGAAGCTTCATATCCTGCCAATCTGGGATGAAATTGGCCTAGAAGGCTCTAGGCGCACATTCTGACTGAAGACCTCAGCTCTGGCGCCTAGTAACAGAGTGAGTTAAAAGATGAAGTTTGAACATGGGAAGTAAGGCGCTCACTCCAGGATGAGGTATTTTACCTTCCAAGACAACAAGACTTGAAGACTTGACAGAGAAAACAACCATGCATGCAAGGCGCACTTCCTGCCTGTTTCACCTCCAGAATACGCCTAGCTAAGAAAGAGGTTTCAATCCATTCATAGTGAAAGGCGCTTGAGATAAGATAATAATTTTGATCCAGTTGTGCCTTGTGTTGAAGCTTTTAGCAAAGCAAAATCATTCTCTTCCTAAGGCGCTATAGAAGACTCAAACAAGATGTAATACTTCAGATGAGGGCGCTAGATTTCAAGTGTTTGAAAGTGTGAATTATGCAGAACATCTTACTTGAAGTGTTAGGCGCTGATACTAGTTGAAACTTCCCCAAATGTGCGCCTAAGATAGTTGCTAGTCCCCAAGACCTGTTTTGAAACAAGGCGCTCCATCAGGAGATAGCGCCTAGGGTCCAAAAGATCTTTGCTAAAGTTCTAAGTTTGCATGGAGTCATCAAATTCTTCAAGGCACATATTCAGGCCTCTGCTACCTCGGTTGGGCGCCTAGGTCACATTGGCCGTCATTCCATGATCATACTACTCCAAATGGGCGCCTAGTCAGAAGATAAGGTAGTTGCATCTACCTGAGCTTTCATTGGTCAACAGGACGTCCTCGGGATCCGTGTCTAGGTCTTTGGGTAAGTTTGCCAACTCAGAATGAGTCATCAGACGGAATATTCCCTTGGATATGCTTCTTGGGAAACGTGCCTTGGTTCCTCTTGGTGCATTGAAAAACGTGCCTTCATTGCCTTTGGAAGGCCTATAAAAGGAGGAGCCTTCTCATTCATTTGGGATCTATGCATTTGACAAACTTCTCTCTGCAAAGCTGTTGAGCTTGTAATCTTGAGGCCTGCGAGTTTCAAGTGTTGGGGTGATGCTCCCTCAACTGACAAGGTGATGCTCCCTTGTTGTACTGTGAGGTGTTGACATTCAGTTGACATCGTTGAGTTTGATTAAGTTGATCTAATGTGCAAGGCATTGTAATCATCAAGGCTCCAAGGCCTGCTTTTGTAATTCCATTTGAATAAAGTGTAACTTCATGCCATTGCAAGCATTACTCATGTAATAGGACATTGTGAGTTGATTGAATCCAGTAATAAAACAAGTACCCAGCTTAAGGTTGATTCATTCAAATAGTTATTTTTGATGTATATCTTTGTGTTGTTGAAATAGTTGATGAGTTGATAGCAAGTAAAATTGTCTAAGTAAGGAAAAATTTTAGTAGAACTAGTTGGGTATCTTAAATACAGAGCAGTGAATAGCAAGAACTCCCAATAATGAACAAGGAAGAAGACTATATACTTCCCAAATAGCTGTAAACGGATAAACATCAACCACCTCCATTCCCATGCATCTCATAAATGCCCTCAAAATATCTCTCTAAAGTTTTCCAAAAAGGGTTCCCAATGCATAAATGGTCAAGGCATGCCATCAACTATCATAAAGGCACCTGAAAATGTCATAGAATGCCTTTAAATGATCTTTAAGGCTTCTGACATACGTCAGATCTATGTAATAACTCTCCTGCAGCATCATAAATATCTGATATTTTCCAAATAAATGATATAAATACATTTTTTCTGCATTTAATTAACATTTAATTAAGAGGCTTATAATTACACCACCTTAGTAAATGTTTTACAATTCCAAAATTATACAAGCTTATGCAGAAAAAAGACATTTATGACATAAAAAGGACGTCCATATCTCCTAGGCAAAACAACACGACACATATCCACGGCATATTTGCATCTCATAGCTATGTCAAAATAGAACGTTCCCACAACTCCTAGCCATTTCCGTTTCCCCGTACATCTCTACCTTCATGATTTGCGAGGCCTAGGCAGTATACTATAAGGTCTCCCTTATGACACCATATACATCACCATGATTTACGGCCTCCACTTCACTTTCATACCACCTTGCAACTCTCTATACACATTTTATTCACAACTTACCCTTGATTGCCACCTTATATCTCCTAACTATGATATGCCTTGGCCAAATAAGGCATTCGACCTTAAGAAAATAACTAAGGCAGAAAACATGCCTCACGGCCCCCCTCTTGCATTATTGCTAGGCTTTAAGACTCCAAAAGTCTTCACCATGGTGCATAATAGATAAGAATGATTGTCTTAAAATAAAAGTCAAAAACATGAATGGGAATTAGGTCTATTCGACCCAAAAAGGAGGAAAAACCTAAAAAAACTTCATTTTGCATTTGCTTTCTACTGCTCGAGCTTGTTGCCGCGCCGCCATGGAGGGTTTGGAAGGCAAAAATGGACGGTTTTCATCCATTCTGGGTCGATTATGAAGCTAAATGCAAGGTAAGTGGTATCTTTTGAGGTTTTTTACTGCTCTCTGTCGATTTTGGGTATATTTTCTGCTCCTCTGGCCTCGTTTTGACTGTGTCTTGATGGATTTTTTGTTGTTTCTCTGGCCGATTTCCTTGTATCTGTTGTTGGAATTGTCGAGGCCGTGATCTGACTGGCTTGTTGAGAAAGAAACGTGATTTCACATAGTAGATGGCAGAAACCCTCAGAGGTAACTTCTCACTGTCAACCCTCCCTCATTTTTTCTGAGATCTTCCATGCATCTTGCTGCCTGGGGCCGCGATTCTGAGGGGTTTCTGTGAATATTGTCTAAAAACTGCAAACCTTACTTCCTCCTTTGATATTTGCATTCTTTTAGCTCAAAATGAGCCCCCGAATAATGACAAAACTTGTAAAAAATAAAAATTATGCATTGTGCTTTGACTGCTGCACGCACTTGCTGTATCTCTTATCTTTTTTGCTCTATTTGCTGCCTGGGGCCGATTTTCTTGGAAATCTGAGCATTTGCTGTCAAATAGGAATGAAAATTTTGTATTTTCCTTTGTATATTCGCTGTGGTGAGGTCGAAAAACTCCATTTTTTGTTGTTTCTCTTAGGGTTCTGTATACTTGAACTTGGAAAAAAATCTGTTTCTGCTGTTCTGTTTCAGCAAACTGTAGTGTTACTGTATATTGTCCATTTTGAAGCCCTACACCATGGTGCCTTAGTGAATTGGAAGATAAGTGGGCTGTTTGGTAAAGTTCTGTATTTAATGTTTTTTGTAAATTGAGATGAACTGGCTTCTGTAAAACTCTTTGCTGACTGTGACAGAAAACCTAAAAAATGAAATTCTTGTGCATTCTGTATTTAGCTCAGCTGTAGAAGATCCACACTTTCCTGTAGTTGGCTGTAGATCTAAGCTTGAAACACTCCATTTTATTTTCAGTAGGTTCTGTATATTTTGAACTTAGAAAATTTCTGCACTTTTCTGGGAATTTGCATTTTTCTATCGTTCTCTTTCAGAGGGTTCTGTAAGCATTTGAACTTGGAAAAATTAAAAACTGTATTTGATGCTCCTCTTGCTGATTCTGAGATCTTCTTATGAGTCTATTCTTCTACATTGTTTGCATGATAAAGTGATGCTGCTACAGTTTTGTATTTTTAAAAATCTTGCCATGTTTCTTGCTCCCACACTGTTGCACACTATCCACTTCTGGAAGATACTCTGGTAGATGCCAACAATGATCCTATAGCTGTTTTTGATGGGTTTCATTGTGCATGCACTTCTGTACTAATGTGCTCTGTCTTTCTCATTTGGTTTGCATTGCTATTGCACCAGTTATAGCCTATGACTCTTCATGAGGTCTTTCGTAGTCATTACGGGCATGGAATGAACACTTCACTTTCAGATCTTTTGCTAATCTCTTTATTTTGTGACAGCAAAATGCAAACCTTATACCATTCTATTGATGCTTTGCACTTTCATTGAATTACCTGTAGCTTCGTGCATCTTGAGACTTATGAGATGAATCCTCTTGATGTCATCTCTGACGTGGCACCAGTTGTATAGGATACTCTCTCGTGTTCTTATTATCTCCTCTCCATAACACTATTACAATCATATTTGGCATGACTAAAACTCTTGGGATTGCATTTTTTGTGGCACCCATGACTATGACTGTCCCTTATTGCATTTCATAGACTCTGCTGTTCTGAATGACTGAGATGGTGTTAACTATCATTTGAATGCAGTCATGTGACTGCTGTCCATAATGTTGTTAACTATAAATGATGCTCCTTATATCATGATTGCTTCATTATAGTTGGCTGTTGCCTTTTTGAGGTCTAAGACTGCTAATACAGTTTCTAAGATTTGAAACATTCATCCATACTTACATATTTTTGACTATCCCTCAATGATAAGGACTACTCCAAGTGATTAGGATTGCTCTGACAGTCATTTTATTGACTGTCCCAAGACTGCTTCTCCCCTTCTCACTGTTACCAGTCTTCTTTTAGACCTCTATACTGGTATCTCATACACTATATTCTCATGTGACTGTCACCTTGTTTTACCTTCAATGCTCTCTTTATACTTCATGATTGTCATGCTGTCCCGTTTTGCTTGGATTTTCCTGATTGTTTACTGTCATCTGTCTTATCCAGCTCCAAAAACTCATGATGGAAGTGTAGAGGTTGTAGAGTACATATATATCTCTTTCTTTCTTGACATATGGTTGTCGTCATGCTTTTACAACAGCTATGCTTGCATCATGACTAGGTTAGAAAGACTTATCATACTTTGGCAGGGTTTTGATTACACATGCTAACTATTTTTTAGTCATAAATAGCAGTCCTTGAATGACTATGTCTTGTTGTTCCAATTCTTCATGTTGCCACACTCTGACAGTCATATGCATGTTGTTAAATGAAACTATTGAAATGTCATAAAAGTTATCATTGTTTTCTTGAATCTTAACAATGCAATAGACACAGTGAAACTTATGTCTTTGAACTACATATATATTATCACATTGATTTACTCTTTCTCTATTCTCCATACAGTGATTGTCCTTTTGATGCCTTGTGTTCACTGTTCATGTGGAATGATGACTGTTAGTCTCATCCTCTTCATTTTTGTAAAGTCTGCTACTCAAAAATCAGAAATGACTGTTGTTTCTAGTTTATCTCTGACTTATGGGCTGCTGTTTATAACTGTTGTTTGCTGCACTTTTCTTACCTGTTGATGATTGTTGTTCCATCATACTTTGCTGCTCCGTCTCATGCACCTTTCTAATGTCTTTTATGACTTATTTTCATGGTGACTGCACTTGTATATGCTGTCCTATTATGATTGAAACCTCTTGACAGCTGTGATCTGCCTTCTGAATATGCTCCTTGAGCTGTGCTTTTGCATTTTTTCATTGCATCTGAAATGTTCTGTAAGGTCTATGAGTTGGGCTCAACCCTTGTGAGAGCCACATTTCCTCCACTCATAATGTAACCTGATGAATCAAACAGAAACATAATTGCACTTGTATCTGCACATGAAGCAAACCTGTTAAGAAAAACAAGGACCTGTAGTCGATATACTTGATTTGTCTTCTCAACAGTTTATGTGACACTAACTGGTTTACTGCATCTGAAAAAACAAATTGTATATTTATAGGTGTATATCATATGATGTATGATGCCCCGTCATTGCTCTAACATCAGTTTTCCAAAATTTTATGCAGATGACTAGGGGGTAGCAAGGAGACAGCAGCTGGATGCGGGACACGCAGACAATCTAGGACGACACAAGACGCGGCAACAGTCTGAAGGCTCGTCATTCAGGCAATGACGAGTCACCCTACCTCATATGCATATTTCCTTTTTAGCTCTTTTATAAATGTATAGTTTGTCTTTTTCATTTTGCAATGAAACAGTTAGTCTCACAGCTTGTGTGAGATCTTATACACTTATTTTTTTTTTTTAATACCAATTGCTGATCTTACAAAAGATTTGTACAATTTCTTAAGTCTGAAAAACATCTGAATGCGACAATACAATTTAATCTCAATTTGTATCAAATATGTGCATGGATATAACGCAGCAGAAATAAAATGTATCTTTTCTCTCCTTCAAAATTGGAAGCTCTACCTGATTGAGCTAGTAGTGAAATTTAGGTAACAAGTCCCTTTGTGATAATCAACAAGATCACATGTAACCACTGGGTTTATCCACCATAAGTTATAAATAAGGAACCTTGGAGTTGTCTCGATTGATCACATAGTTTAGCATTCGAGAGGCTTTATTCAAGAGAGAGTGGGATACTCTAGTGTTTTACTCTATTGTTGACTTTTCTAAAAACAATCATCAACAATTATCAATTGCATTGGGATCCAGGTGGTGATAGGGTTAGCACTGCAGTTTGGGTGGGTCCCATTGTATCGCTTCACCACTTCTGGCATGGTGAAGTTGGGATCAGTGTTGAGTAGCAGAGGTCTGAAGATGTTCTACTTAGCAGGCTTCTATTCTGGATTTGGGATCTAGGTATATTTTGTTGGTCACTCTCTAATGTGCTATGGGATCCTTCTTGTGCATTGGGGTTCCAATCAGAGTTCACTAATGAGCATTGCAGCGTGTACATGGTGTGGATTGCTTACAGCTTCACTTTCGGTTCACATGTACATGAGTTGTTTCCGATGCACATTTATTGTGCGCATGAGGTGGACAGTTGGTCTAACATCTATCTTTGCGCAGTTGAGTTTATGCTGGTGCTGCAACAGTTGTGTTTATGTGAGACATTTCACAGTTCTTCCTTTGGGCCTCCAGTGGAGAGGAGTTTCTTTGCAGTGGACATTGCTTGGGGACAAGCAATTTCAGGGAGGGCGGACTGTAATGTCCCCATTTTCGTGAGCATCAGAGTTAAGAGGATTAGCCTATCGGTTGACCCTCGTAGGTTAGTCTGGTGGATTAGAGGGTCCAGTTTGGGCATTATGGAGCTCTTCAGGTGGCAGTTGTCAGTTTTTATCTCTCCAGATCCTTCATATGTTTTGAGGCATTGATATTCAGAGGTTTCTGGTTCCGTTTTGAGGGGCTTACTATTTATAGTAAGTCAGTGGTTGTTAGAGAGGGACCCTTACTATTTTTATTAAGGCAGTTGGGTGCACAGTGGATACAATGGTTAACTCCTAGGTTCAGACATAATTGAGAAATAATAAGTATTTATGGAGTTATGTCATTTTAATTATTAATAAAGTAATACTTTATTAATAATTAATTATAAAGGGCATTATAAAGTTATATTTTAACTTTATGTTAATGGGGCCACTTTATGACTTAAAGTTAATTAATAAATGTACTTTATGTGGGCGCCTAATTAATGCTTTATATTAAAGTCAACATCAAAAAGCATTTAATATCATTTAAATGATTATAAAAGCCTCATGAGGAAATCGACTTATTTTGGAGAGAGTATATAAGTCACCAAAAGCTTTTGGAAAAAAACATCATTTGATCATTTTACAAATTGAAGTTTTATGTTTTGGAGTGTTTGGCTCTTCAAAGTGGAAACCTAGGGTTTTCAACATAATTTGGCATTGGAAAAACGAAGCTTCTTCATTGTTTTAGCATTCTGAGGTTGTGAAACACTAGTTGAAGATCGCCTGTGTGATTGGCTTCATCTAGAAGTCAACATTGTTCTTCATTGGAGAATATATCAAGGGTTTCAAAGAATTATTTATTTGCAGATCAGAAGTTTAAAGTTTATCATTGAAGATTATTTATTATTGCTGTTTGTGCCTTCTCATTTCGGCACGTGGGGTTTATACAGAGCATTTAAGAGGAGAATATCATAAATTAATTCAAGGGTTTGAAATGCCTAATTCAGATTATTGAAGAATTAATCATTGAGGGATTTTTAAATGCCGCTAGCACCTTTCTACACAGCCATGTGGGTATTTGTGGAAGACAGAGAACTTGAGTTTAGGCAATATATATTGTAGTCTTCATCCATTGTTCCTGTCTCAAATCAATTAGCAACAAAATATCAGAGATTTTTCCTCATTCATGTAATGATTTCCAGTTGTATGCTGATCAAAGCAGTAGTAGCATTATTTTACCAGGACAACAAAATGGGTATGTGGAATACTTCATATTTTGGCAATATATTTTTTTGGGTATTGTTTGCTTAGATAATAGGGGATATTTTCTCAATTGGGTACTTGATATTTTGTCAAAATATGTAATATCCCTGATAGATATTAGCTAAAACTCTGATTTATAAATGTGCTCTGACTTCGAATGTTTGCCAATTTGTCAAACACTTGGCAAGAGATCTGATTTTGGTTTATTTCTGAGTTTATCTGATGGATTCTTCACAACTTGATAGAATCATAATGCCCAACAAGTACAATAAACGCTAATACAAAATCAGAATTCTGAGATAAATCTGTACTAAAACTGCTGTAGTTGCCCAGCTGAGGGAAACTTATAGCCTGCAGAATATATGTCTCCAGATTGCTGTTGTGCACAGAGAATGCTATAGTGGCAGCTGTTCACCAATGAGTCAGCTTACCAATATATATAAGAAAATAAGAATATGCTGATGCCAATGTGAACAGTTCAGTAAATACTGTGATAAAGGAAATGCTACAGCAGGACATTAATAAATAAAGTAAGTTATTTTAATTCCCCAAAAACCACGATATGCACAAAGACTATATGAAGGCTTTTTAGACTTTAAACACAACAAAATCCATTCTTTATTAATAGTTCCCCTTCATGAACTTGTACGGCTACTCCAATCTTCAAAAGGTTGTGTTGGTAGTGGAGACAAAGTCTGACAACAGCAGAAAGGTGTCAGATCTTGTCTTTTGCATCCTCAAATCCTCTTTTAAATGACTTCAAATTAATCTTAGCCTTCCAATTCTTACGTGGCCTTTTTGGTGTTACTTTCCTTAATAAATTTGACCCACAATAAACTATGTAAATCTGCTAACTTGGTGGCTGTGTCAGAATTTGTTCCCTGTGAGGATACAAACTGCCAGAAATAGCCCACGCAGGCTCCTTTAAGACTCAAACAATAATGTTGTGGCGCTGATTTAGACTTCTCAAGGATTTTCTGGCTGCATACAAGACTCTCATGATTGGCATCTGCAAACTAATATATTTTAATTCCTTGCTTTGGTGCTCACTGAGAATGATATACCTTTGAATGCCTGCAATCTTCAAATAATATCTAACTTAAATAAAATATTAATTTTATAAAGTAAATAAAATACTTTACAAAATTAATTTATAATTAAAACAATTTTAAGTTACTCCAAAATTGGGGACATGACAAAATATTGAGTAATTTGGGAGATATAGAAATCTAAAATTTTCAGCCATGAATGCCTTATGTGATGTTCAGTTTTGAGTTAAATATTATTATTGCAATATTTTCTTTTTGGCATTATATTGTTGCAAGTGTTAGAGGAAACCAGAGACAAACTAAACAGACATGCAAAAAACCAGAGTTAAATATCCTATCAGGGGTGGGATCTTACATATTTCAAAATATTTAAAGTATAGGAAATTCAATATTTGAGCATATACTTAAATATATTTTTAAATATAATTCCACCCAAGACACTTCAAAATTGGGCGAAAAAAAGTTTAAGTCTTGGACCTTGGGCGGAAATTTCTCATCAATGAGGAGGATGCGCTCTCCTAGTCTTATTCCATAACGCTCAATCAACAAATTTTGAGAGCAACTTCCAACTTGATGGAGGTTTAAGAGAAAGCTCAATCAACTTGATGAATTTGTTAAAGAAAAATGAAACTTAAGAATGAAAATGCTTGAGGGAGTGCAAAATCCTTGCCTGTGAGGAGAATGCATCTTGGGAGTGGAGTCACCTAAGCATGAACATTTCAAAATAATGAAGTTTGATCATTGAAAACCCTTGGAAAATCCCTTGAAGAATACATCACAACACTTAGAAAAATTATGATTGGGAGGAGCGCAAAATCCTCACCCATGAGGATAATACGCCCAAGTGAACGTCCTCTTAACCATGCAAAATGCGCCCAAATTGGTTTGGTGATTGTGAGATCAAAACAAGGGAAATGTTATTCTCCTTAGTCAAATTCATGAAAATCTATGTGAAAATCTTGAGAAATTGCCTAAGAAAGTTCAAGTTGAAAGTGAAGAAATTCAGAGGAGAAAGGTGGAAAATCCTCATCAATGAGGAATATGCGCTCATACAGAGGGAAAGTTCTCATAAACACGAAAAATGCACCACCCCTTAGTAGACTCAAATCAACAACCCTTGCAAGAAGAGGTGATTTTATGAAAATTTAATGCCAAAGACTTGGAGAATTCACTAAGGTACAAGTAAAAGTTTAAGGAATGAAAATGAGAAATTGATGTCAAAACAAAGGAAAATCCTCACCTATGAGGAATTTGCGCCCTAGGAAATCACTCATCTGGGCATGTAGAAGTGTGATTGAGAGAGAAATCATGAAGAGGTATGAGGAATAAATCCATAAGACGGTCAAAAATGCAAAATTCTAAGTAATACCAAGAACATGAAATGGATTTTATCCTTAACCTACTTAAAATTGCGACAAAATTGAAATCAGCCTTGAAGGAAATTCATTTAAACAACATATAGAAGAAAATCTTCATTGAAGAATCCATGCCAAAGGAGTGAAAGGAGTTGAAGGTCTAGAAATGAAAATGCCTAAGGTAGAGCGCAAAGTCCTTCTCAATGAGGAGAATGCGCCATCAATCATCAACAACTTTTGAAGTAACTTCAACATTATGAAGATCCATTGCAAAGGACTTGAGGAATTCGCTAATGAGGAGTGAAAGGAGTTGAAGGTCTAGAAATGAAAATGCCTAAGGTAGAGCGCAAAGTTCTTCTCAATGAGGAGAATGCGCCATCAATCATCAACAACTTTTGAAGTAACTTCAACATTATGAAGATCCATTGCAAAGGACTTGAGGAATTCGCTAATGAGGAATGAAAGTTGAAAGATAAAATGACATCATATCAAGGAGGTCGGAAAATCCTTGCATATGAGGAGAATGCGCTCTCCTAGTCCTCTTCCCTTTAGCTCAATCCAACAACTTTGAGAATGATTTCGATTTTATGAAGGACAAGGAGAAAAATCATAAAAAGATCTTGAAAATCCACTAAGGAAAGGAATAAATTTGAAAGTGGAAATGAAAATGGCTAAGTGAAAAAGTGGAAAATCCTCATTGATGAGGAGAATGCGCTCTAGGTAGGCGCAAAATCCAGCTTGATGAGGAGAATGCGCTCCTCTTGTAGTTATCCTTGCAAGTCAAAATTTGCCCACATCAAAGAGGAAGTCGGCCTGTGGAAGGAACTGAAGAGGTCGGCCTAAGGAGATCAATTAAAAGAAACATTGTTGAATTGTAAAACAGGTCGGCCTATGTGTGAAATTCACCCAAAATTTGTATGTAAATGGATTCGCTGGTCATAATTTCTCAAATCCAACAACAAATCTATTAAAGTAGAGCAGAAATTCGTTAAGGCAGAGCAGAAATTGCAAGGAAGAGGGCGAATTTCCAGCCAAAAAAAGAGTGAATTCCTTAGAGGAGCAGAATTCCACCAACAAGGAAAAGGCGAATTCCAAAGGGAAAGACAGATCTCACACACAACATAGTAAATTCATCATCTACAGCAAGCATATCAAATTCTATAAGGGAGAAAAGCAGATTTTATACAGCAGACCAGACTCCTTCCCTAGAGCAGCGACTTCATCCTTGGAGAAGGGAAATTTACCATCAACAAATTAGAATAGACTTCAACCAAGCATCGGCGAATTCATTAAGAGTGAAGGTCGAATTATCAAAGGCAGAATTCCAATTAAAAGAGGAACAACAAATTTTATCTTCATTAAGGACATAGGTATCATGGAGTGAGAAAGGAAATTAAGTAAAGAAAGTTAATCTCATTCACATTTCCTTCACAAGTTAGAAATGCAATGATTTTTCATGACATTTTATCCATATGCATTGTTTGACAAGAATTCTTGACTTTCGAAATGAATTTTCTTTACATTTGAAATGAATCCTTGATCCTCAATCGAATTGTTTTCATTTTACAGGAAAATGGTGAGTGTGAAAGCCGGATCCATTTCAGAAGCAAGGACAATGTCATGAAGATGTTTAAAGGTGAAGAGTTTCAGATGTTTGACAAGAAAGCTAACGCCCATCAAGAAGACTTCACAAGAATTCCAAACTTGGAGAAAGAAATTGCTTCCAATGGCAAGGAGAACTTCATCGCTAGGGCAGAGGAAAATGCACTTCATTGCATCAAGGTTTCATCGCTGGGGATGAATATCAATTCACAAGAGGAACATCCATCCAAAGGTTCATTTCCAGGAATTCACGCACAAGATATCTTCACTTCCTACACCATCAAGAGCCAGAATCCTGCACAAGAACAAGAATTTCACAAAATGAGAATGAGCATGTACATCAAGCAAAGCCATGAATTACATTCAAAGTACTAAGGTATGAAAGACAACATGAAGAAATCCAAAATTCCCAAATTACAAGTTTGAGAGATGCTAAGTTCCAGAGGTGAAAATCCAAGTTCGAAGACTTTTTCAAGAAAAATGATAAAATTTGGGAAATATTCCGAGCAATGTGAACGTATTGAAGATCAAATCGGTTTGCTCGATGCTGAGGTGGCATGTGCACGTCATTGATCCAATCACATTTCGCCACATCATCCGTCCAAGTTCAATGCATGTACATCAAGAAAAAGCCAAGGGGGACGCCCATGTGGAAGATGCTATAAAGATTCCACTTCAAGCTTGTCACATTGGGAAACGTGCCTTCATTGCCTCTCTCATTTTCTAAAAATATTAACTTTTGTAACAAACTGCCTTGTTGTCTCAATCTGGGCCATCGATTTGCAAATCAATCCTGGCCGTTCATGTAATTTTTGGAGTCTATAAAAGGTTCACTTCTCTCATTTGTGATATAATAGAATTAGAGTTGTTGTAGGAGAGTAAGATAGCAAGTAGAGTAGAGGAAGCTCTTCGAAATCATTGAAGAGATATTGTGAAATTGTTGTAAAAATACTTCCTGGATCAATACAAGCTCATTGTTGATTTTCATGATGATTTTGTGTGATTATGGAATGTTCGCATGGTTTCTAATTTCTTGAATGTGATTGAGAAATGTTTCCAAGTAGCTTAAATAGTAGATTAAAAGTTCATTGATGTAATGAGTTTATGCAAAGATATTTGATGAATTCCTTCTTGGTTCATACTTTTTGTGGATTGTCGAAGGCAACTCACTTTGTAAAGTTAGCCTGAACCTTCATATGCTTTAGTTCAATTGTGAAGATTGTTCAAGCTGCGCCAACTGTGGGTGTTTGGATGAATGTTTCACAATATAAAAATCATTGGGTTACCTTAGGAGATTGCACCTGCTTTGTGTAATTGTTGGTTCTCATGGTGAAGCGGAGTTTGGTTTCGTGAGGAATTTGTCTATCTTGACATGATTCATTATTTCATTGCCCTTAGAATAGATTCTCTAAACCCTTATCTTTTGCATTTTCTTTTAAGTTTGATTGAAGAAGTTCTATTCATCCACATCCAAGGAGTAAGGAATTTCATCCATGTTCGCGAAGGAGGAATTTAGCGTAAGTCCCTTTGTGATTACCAGCAAGATCACATCAAATCACTGAGTCTATCCGTTGCAAATCACGAATAAGGAACCTTGAAGTTGTCTCACTGGATCACATAGCTTAGCCTTTGAGAGACTTTATTCAAGAGAGGATAGAGCACTTGGTGTTTTATTCTATTGTTGTTGTTGTCACAAAAACATCATCAACAGTACCACCAACATGCACCCTTATATAAAAACTACCTTATTTCTCCTTACAACAGATTTTACAGTTAGTTTTGTATACCCTTATTCCTCTAAAAGCAAATAACATGTTTTTGTTTTCTCCTTACTGCATACCAAAAAGTTATAGAGGAGACTCCAAAATGTCAATAGAGTACCACCAAGGGCTTTGAAATATCCTCTAGATCCCAAAATCAACTAGCTACAAGCCTATGCCATGGTGTAAATGAACAAGCTGATTTTTAGGGAACACATATTTAAAAAACATGAGTTTTAACAAAAGAAGGCACTTTATGAGTTTTGAACTTTTGACCTCCTAGTTTTAAAAGGAAATTTTTTTAAGAAAATTAAATCAGCCAACTCAACTACTTGTAAGAGATGCTAACCAAGTGAAGTTTAATGCATATTGTGTGTCACTATGTGCTGTAATGGGATTGGAGCATAGGACTTCTTGCTTTAATACGTTTAACAAAACTGTAGAAACCAACTCTTCTACTATCAAACCATGGTGATAGAAGGGAACCAATACAAAGTTAATCATGTTTTGCTGCCATGAAATTTCAAATTTCTTAGTTTGCATTTCTAGGCAGCTTAATGACATCTTCTAGGCCAAAAATATGGTATCTCTTACAAAGTCTGTCTTTATTTAGTGTAATCTGCTATTTCAGATTTCTGTGCAAGCAGATTGAGTTGTGAAATCCACACATTCCTTACGCCATGCTTTCAGTAGGATAAAATATCTGCTTTAATCTGCGATTAATACCATCACACTCCAACTGCTGAAGACTACAAGAAAATGTTTCTTTAAATGCCCATGAGAGCTTTGGCAAATTTCTTTCTCCTTTTCTTGTTGCAGCTGAAGCAGATTACTGTTAAATAAAACCATTTTTTGTTTCCAGAAAACCACTAGCATAAATGCCTCAGACACAAAATATACACCACATGGCAGAGGAAAAAATTTAACAGATATAATTCATGTGGCTATACGATGATGCCACAGCAGAGCTATTCAGGAAAACCTATGCAGAGATCATGCCATAGCATATGAAATCAGGCAAAAGTGCTTCCTCCAAAATCTGCCCATATCCTCTGGCTGCACCCTCAAAACACGTCCATACTCTGTTCAAGGGAAAGCTGTTTCAGACAAGTTGCAAACAGAGAAATTGAGAGCTTCTATCTGCCTTGCATTTCCTTTGTTAGTGTGGATATCACTGTTGGAACAGGCCTGGTAGAAAGAATCACAGATATCACACAGGCATCCGATTGAATGCAAATAAACATAGTAATTTTCAGAATGTGGGCTTCATTGAATTGGTCATGATTGCAAACAGGCTTAAAAAGCCTCTCAGACCCAGGAACCACCAAAGCATGCTTTACAAATACCTACCTTAAAACTGATGCTAAGTTTATTAAACTATTTAAAAAGTTACATTAAAACACACTTTGCATCATAGATCCAACACAATGATGATAAAAGATTAGAAATTGATGCCCTAGCCTTCATGATCCTCCTTTGTGTTCACTACAGTTCCTTTTCCCTCTTTGTTATCTCTAAACCCAGCCAACTAAGTAAACTTAGCTGGATACTCCATAATCAATCCACTCTATTTGACTGCAACACTACCTTTTTTAAGCTAGTAAGTTCCCTAGAGCTTCAATCCTTTCTGGGACTAATTCAACCTAGATTAATCCTAATTTAATTTAGTTTTTGGTCAATTTAGATTAATTGTGAATGCCTTTATTGTGTGTTAAATCATCAGTAATATTGCTGGTTACCTTTCGGCATTAAGTTATTTCCATGTTACTGTTAGATGGGATGCAATACTGGTAATTGCATAAGTTCAGTTACTTCAGTATGTGCGTTGAGTAATTAAAAGAGATAACTGGTCATCTCTAGTCATGATAAAAGATGAACACTAATTTTCAGTCTAGGAAATTTGGTTGCAGGTCTCACCATTTTTATAACCACTTTTGTTTTACCTTTCTGGCAACAAGTTTTAGTCGTGAGTGGAAAATCTGCAACAAGTTTGGAATTTTGCTTTGCTAATTGCACATTTTATTGGTGGACAATACAAGTTTTCTTTTTCCATTGCATCTGCTTTTGACAGGGATGAAAAGCTTCATAGCAGTTTTTACTTCTCTACTTGTAACTTGCCCTTGAATTTGTAAACTTGTGTATGATGTCTTGATTCAAATTCCAATCAGGAAGTGTGAAATATCAAGTTCATAAAATAATTTCTGTGAACATGAATTTTTAATACGTGCTTGTTTCTTGGACAGATCACTCTCATTTTGAGATGCTGATTGCAAGATTAAAGATCTCCACTATGCCTGCAGAGAATGGCAATCCAGATTGCAAAAAGTCCCCACCAACTGGCTTGGAAGATATAACACTAGAGGTAATCTAGAAAAGCAACATGTAATTTCACTCAGATTGATTTTGAAAGCCAAAATAGCTTCCTTAATGAACATAGCATATACACTAGGGATTATAACTCTTGTTTTAGCTTTCTTAAAGAATTTCTTTTATGCTTGTAATCCTTTGAACAAATTTGTATGAAAAGTGCTGCATTGATAAGTAGTTTCAGGTACTGCAACAATATATGTAAACATGTTTTCTATGTTCCATGGCATTTTGGGGATGGGGATGACATGGGATGGGGGGACGCATTTCAGTGACAGCAGTCTGGGGGGCATTTTTTTAGGACGGCAGGGGACAGCAATATATATTTATAAGTTTAGCTATACATGACATCAAAATTCAAGTTTAGACATTCATACAATGTATCAAATTTGATATAAAATGTAACATGTTCATTGATTCAAGTATAGCAGCAACAAAAAATAGAAATTTCTGATTTCATTGTTCAATGTTTTCATTATTACAAAAGGTGTGAAGTGTTGGAACCTAAATTTTCATGCCAATTTTTGCAAAAATTTTAGGTTTCCATATGAAAAAATCAACTATAACTCTCAGAAATACACTTGTGCAATCTACCCGAGGAGCTTTCTTTGAGGGATCATAATTCAGATCCTACTCATTTTCATGCAAAACCACTTTGCAAGCATACTTACCTATGATATGTGAACGCACATGTCTGATTACAGCTTCCTATGACAAGATTTGACTAAGTTTTGAGGAGTCAAGTTAAAGGGTTTTGGTAAAATTTACTACCTGCACAATGTGAAATCAGCCCGGGAAGCCAACTTTGGAGGCTAATATCTAGCAGTTGAATAATGATCCTGACAAATGGATTGGTGCTCTGCATTCCCCACATACTCATATGCTACCTAGTCTGGTTTCAGAACCCTAGGATCAAAATTGCTATTTTTAAGGCCAAAAGCAAATGCACTGTCATGTTAACACCTGCATGTTTCAAAGAGGTCAACTTTGACCCTGAATATCTTGTGAAGAAAACAAATTGAAGGAAATCCCTCTTGTGCACATGCTTAATGGATCTAAATGAACAAGTGTTTCCAGTGACAGCTTCCCAGGAGGAGGTTTGATATTTTTTCAAGGAGGTGACTTGGTGTGCTCAAGTTGGTTTTTGGCAGGTGGAGTTGTAGAAAAAGGTTTGAATGAGCTACTTTGAGATTGGATATCTCGCACCTCATAATGAGTTTTGCCGAGCCGTTTTTTGCAATAAATTTTTGGATCATATGTTTATATGTTTGTGCATTTTCATGGTCATCGGAGGAGTTTTGATATGCTTTTTAATTGTTTTGTGACTGTTCCCGGGCTAGATTTGGCCCTCCAAAAAAGTTGCAAATTTTGAAATTCTCAGGGTGACCCAGTTGATGTTTTCGTCTCAAATATTTCCAATTCTGATTTTGTCAAATTCCGAGCTCATTTGGTGCATTAATTTAAACTTCACTTTTCTCGCTACATGCTCCGGCAAGGCCAGTTTACAAAGGAGGTGCCCCAATTTGGCGAGCTGCTCAAAATCCTTTGGAAACCCACTTCCAAAATAATTGATTGCTGTCCCTCGCAAATTTTCATGGCTCTAGGATACTCTATGTGCCCGCAGTGAAATTACTTTGTTTGCCCTGCAGCTGAAATTAAAAATTTTCCTATGTGCTAAAGTTTAGAAGGCATAAAATGTTTTAAAATGCGTCTGGGACAGCTTTGAAATCTTTAAAAAATATTTCAGATATTTATAAAATTTAACTTCATAAATTATATGCAAACAAAGCTACCACGGATGGAGGAAGAGGAATTATTTCTCTGCTGCCACAGTGAAAGTTTGCAATTGCATTTGGTTTGTTGAGTTACTGATCTTCAAGATGGCAGCATTGAAGGCCTTTGTGAATTATTGGACAGTCATTTTGGAAGAACATAAATGCTTGGGGAAAATGAAGGCGAAGAGGAAGGTGCATTGTTGCCTCTATCAGATATCAAAATTCTGTCAAATGAAATTATGGCTGCACATTCAAAGAATAATTTGCCATTGATAATATACATCTATTGCAATTGAAGGCTATTGGCATGGTATGTGCAAATTTTCAGCTCATATGTTCAGCACCGTACCATCATAATGGATGAAATCTTTCAGCTGCTTTGGAAATTGCCATCATCCAAACGTAGTCTCAGAGCATATCATGTACTAGATGAAGACCAGAAGGAAATCCAGATGATAAGCCTTTACCGTGTTACCACGGTGGTGAGTGAGAAAGAGTGCGGGCTTGCGGGAAGAAAATCAAGCGTTCACCGCACCACCACAAGAGCCATCAAATTCATGTGCGGGATAGCGGGTAATTCACTACACTTCCGCATCCCTGCAAGGGAAAAAGGGAAGGAGTGCAGTTGTGCAGGAAATGAAATTTTTATATTAAAATATTTTTTACTCTTCTCTCTTTCACCCCGCACCCCCGCAAAGGAGAAATAAGTTGTGTGCGGGTGAGCGGTATAATAATGTGAGCAGCAAAATAAGGTGAAAGGGAAAATAAAATGTATGTGGGACAGCATGGTGTGGAAATAATAAAGTGAAAAATAAAACAAGTATTGTTTCAATAAAAAAGGAGTAAATATTTGTGGGGGAAATGCAAATAATCCAAAGTAAAACGCAAAAGGGGGTTTTATTTGCATTGACATATGGAGAGGCGAAAAATAAATCCCGCAGTCCCATATAATGCAAAAAATATTTTGAGGTGGAATAAAATAACGAAATGAGGCATTAATATTTTGCACGGGAAGAGAAAGATATTATTTTGGGGTAATAAATTGAAAATGTGTGGGATGGGTATTTTTGAAAAGTGAAAATGAAATTTTGTAAAATATTCACTTAGGGATAAAGGAATAGGTAATTGTTTTACCTGGTGAATATAGTGAAAAATATGTGGGTGAAATATGAGTTTGACAAAGGGGACACTAATAGTCATTTTGACTAATGTTAATAGTCATGGGCAAAATATTTTGCACAGGAATGTAAAATGAAAGGTAATTTTTGATTGCCAAGGAATTTATGGAGGGGGTAAATTCTTTCTTACCCAAAGATTATATTTTTCCGGATTGGGGAGAATGCAAAGTGAAATTTATGGACAAAAGATAACTAATTAGCAAATTTTTTTACCCAGACGGTGGAAAATAATTAAGGAGAAAGAGAAACAAGAGACTAATGTTTTGCAAAAAATATTTTGCAAAATCATTATCTTTCACGGCAAATGAAGGGACGCACAGGATGGATATGAAGGGTCATAACCCTAAAAGATGTAATGTATATATACCAGATGAAATCATCAGAACAATCATCATCAGTAGATTAGAAAAAATCATGATTAGTAGTAGGAGTTAGATAACTAGATGGATTGATCAGTTGCCAAAATAAAACATTATGCTGTATATTGTAAATTTTTTTGAAATTGTATAATGGAGAAGAATGCATAAATTGGTGATTTAATATTGGTGTCTATTGTTTGCTGAGCTAAACAATTATTTGGCTGTCTCCACATTGTTATTTCTCTGTTATTTGAACCTGAGTTTCCAAGTTGATATTTCAGTTTCATCGAGACACACTTGTTTTTGTGTAATCGAATTAATTGGTTTCTAGTAAAGAATTAAAATCCTTTTGATTGATTACAGTAACTTGGAAGTAACATTTGGATCAGTAAGAAGGGCCATATAATTGACAAGATTGCCATACTGTCTCCAACTTGATATTGTCTTGTTATTCAAATTGAGAATCTACTCCATTTGTCAATACACACTTGCTGTCATTGTGTGATTCTGTTGATTGGTTCCTTCAAGGAAGGATTAAAATCCTTTCAATAAGTCACAGTAACCTGGTAAGATCAAGTGGATCAATAAGTAGTCTGTCAGTCACATTCTTGCATGTTTATACAAGGTATAAACAAATACAAGTGCCAAACAATTAGAATTGTAACCAGTAAGTAAATCATATATCATATACACCTTGACTCCATTAGCCCAATAGAAATAGGCACTGGTCATACCAATTCCACTCTAGGATTCCATAAAATCTTATTCATATTACTAGGAGTAGAATTAGTTTGCAAGCTCTCATCTATTCCACACCCTTTGCCACTGTGGATAGAATCAACTCAAACATATTCATTCAATCTGCTTTAGCTATTAAGGTCCACCCGCCTAGGTTTAGCAGAACCTAAAGTGTAGGGAGTCATCAACCATATAGGTTAACTCCATTCGTTAGCTCAAAAACGTTGGATCATAGAGCCTGGCATCCTCTTAGGACTTGTAACCTGCATTTTTGAGACCTAACAGAATTGGCGATTCTACTGGGGATAACTTGAGAAAATCTAATAGCAGGCCATCTTGCCTTATAGAGTCATTAAAATTTTCAAATTAGGTCTTCAAACAGAGATTCATAATTGTGAAATTTGCACTCCCGATCCGAGTCTACACTAACAGAATTGGCGACTCTGCTGGGAGTAACTCAAGAAAATTTGCTTTTAGCCTATCCATTCATAGAGTCAAAAAATTGAAAAAATATAACTCTGCTGGCAAGAAGGACCGGGAAATAATATTCATTCCTCTTTTGAAAAGAGGTGGCGACTCTGTTAAAAGGAACCTAGATGAAAAATACATTTGGAACACCTATATTTCTAAGGATGCTACAGATTCTTTTTTATTAAAATATGAATTCTAATATGTCCAATGCAAATGGTGGTGCCCTTAATATATCTACTTCCTAAAGAGAATGGAGAGAGATAAAAGATAATTTAGAATGATTAACGGAGGAAATAGGAAGGCTTAAGTCAACAAAGGAAAAGGACGAATTGACTCGACGACTGCTACAATTGAAAGCTAAGTTTGTTTCAATGCATTACAAAATATGCCATTCTGCAACAAGGATGAATTTGTAAATGCAAGTAGACCATGGATCCCACAAGTGGCTTATAAACATGAAAGTGTTCATTATGCACAACAAAACAATTATTTACCACAAGCCTCATACCAAATAAATGCTTATCCCGTATTCCCTGGACAAAGATCAATCATCTACCAAAACCCGTATGGCTCTCGAAACTTTGTCTTAGCCATCGATAAACCATTTTACTGCAATAGTATCCAAGGCTACCCAAATCCTTATCCCTGGGAGTTGACGGAACTGCTAAAGCATGTCCCTAAATTTCATGGAGAATGGTGTGAATCATCTCACAAGCATGTACAACAATTCTGGGATTTTATTTTGGACTTTCAGATTTTTCTAGAAGATGTCATTATGAGGTGTTTTCCAAGATCTTTAAGGGATGACGCAAGGGAATGGTTTATAGGCTTGCCTATGTAAAGTATCTCTTCATGGGAAGATCTCAAAAGACTATTCCTTAGCTACTACAACGACTATTATGAAGATGAATGTGGAGAATATGATCAAGCAATGCAGCCAGTAATCGAGACATATGCAAGTGAAAATTTTCATGATAATGTTTCAGATTTAAATGAGGAAGAAGTTTTAAAAGATCAATTCTCCACCTGGGATCATGATTGCAATTATTAGAATTTTGCACAAGACTTGGAGCCCCAACATATACCTGAAAATGAGAGTAGTCTTCAAAATATGGATGTTCCTTTTGTCCCAGCCCACCCACCGCAATACATGAATTAGCAGTTTAGAAAGGAGGATGATTATTTTCAACTACGAAGACAAACTCTTGATGAAGAGGGTATACCAGAACAAGAATTCCAAGTGCTTTCAAATCCATGCTATCCTGAGGATGAAGCATTTTCAGATAATCAGGGTGATATGTCAGCTTGTGAAAGAAATGATTATGCTGATGAAACAATTATATCTGACTGTAATGAACTTGTGTATTGTGGTGATGAGGAAAGGGATGAAGAAAATGTCAGCAATGGGACGAATGAAGAAATATGATCGCTCAACAGTGAGCAAATTTCAAATTTACTAACCATGGAGTATCAGAGATATGCACATGGGGATGATTTGAAAGTTTCATGTCCAATATACATATGCTTTGACAGTGAGGATACTTTGCGTGATAGTAGACCACATGATTGGTGTGAAAGGACAGTATCAGGATCACATTCAGATGACATAGAAACAATTGGTGATTGTAAATTCGATAGCAGTGATTGTCCAGAGATAAATGCTTCTATTGAATCTTGTGATAATGGAGTCTCAAGATCACAATCGTGTGGGAAAGCTACTTATGATGCTGAAAATAATAGTGATGCTTTTTCATTGGATGGTGCCAAGACTTAAGAAAATAAATATCAGATGCAAATTGATTTCTTCTGCTTCCCAGTTCAGATAGAGAACCACCATTTGGAAGATGACAACAAATATGGTTGCATAAAATATCACACAGAGATTGGGTCTAGCCTGTCATACAAGTGTTCGGTTATAGATGATGTTCAGATGCATAATGATGAAGAATATACCAACATCACTGAACAGTTAAATATGGATATGTCCAATCATGCAAACTTCAATGATATGTTCAAATTGGTTTCACTACAGTGTGACTAGAACAAAATTTTTGACAGAGGAAAACATGGGGTTTTTTTTTGGCATCAGGCCATCAACCGAAGTGTGATTTTTCAAAACATATCAGGTTAGGGCAGAAGTGATATCTGGACTCGATTGCCCAATGGAGTAGGCACTGGTCCACTCCCTAGAGACCTGGGATCTTGCTATGCCCACAAGGGGCATACATCCCCAGACATAGCCACTATTGGAACCTAAATTTTCATGTCAATTTTTGCAAAAAATTTTAGGTTTCCATATGAAAAAATCAACTATAACTCTCAGAAATACACTTGTGCAATCTACCCGAGGAGCTTTCTTTGAGGGATCATAATTCAGATCCTACTCATTTTCATGCAAAACCACTTTGCAAGCATACTTACCTATCATATGTGAACGCACATGTCTGATTACAGCTTCCTATGACAAGATTTGACTAAGTTTTGAGGAGTCAAGTTAAAGGGTTTTGGTAAAATTGTAATGTCCCCTTTTTAGGAAGCTCAAAATTTCTTAACCTTGCACACAATTTTAACTCCTTATAGGGTTGATTGCTGATATAATCCTTGTGCTGATCAAATAATGGATTATTTATGCAGTCACGATCTGATGTGATTATTCGATTTCTTTTGATAGTTATGAATCTATGATAAATGCTGATCAATGATACTTTGTTTTGATATGTGTTATCCTTTTTATATCTCAAAATTATCTATCTTTAGTCTTGCTTCTTAAATCATAATATCTATATTCATTCTTACCTCTTTCCTTTCTAATTCCCAAATTCCATGCTGATCTGTTATGAAATTGGTTCTCTTTAATACCCCCGATATGGTTGAAAGACATAGTCTTTCCTTGCACCTCCTTACCTAGGGACGTGTCTCATAGTTTAATGGCTGTTTTAATACATAGTTCTGCTCTTAATGATATCACTGCTTTTAATATTTAATGGCTGCCTCCTTTATCAATGGTCTGTTCCTTTTACTATATCCATCCTCCCTTCCCAATTTCCATCGTTGCTTGTCCTTAAGTATGGTCATTCTTTTTAATATGAATGGTCATGTCTCTTATAAAGAGATTGCTGCCTACCTAGACCATGGCATTATTAATTATTAAATGATTGTCTAATCACAATATATACTGAATCGTTGCATTAGTTGAAGTCAACGCTGCCCTTTATGAAAGGTATTCTTAATATTAATTGAAGCCTTAATTTCTAAGTTTCTTTATATTCTTCATAGAATATATGTCATAATAACTTTATAATATTTAAATATTTATATTTATATTATTACATATATTATAAAAATATATATAATTCAACATTTAGATTATTAACGAATTGTTTTTATATACATATATTATAATTATTATAATTATAATAATATTTAAATTGATAATATTTGTATATTGCTATTTATATATAACAATATAGTTAATTATATAAATAACTTGATTTTTTTTTATATTAAAAATCGAGAGAATCCAGTACAAGGAGGCAAAGCCTTAGCAAAACATAGCTGTCACCGCCATAGGACAGCAAAAACCAAAGTTACAACAGGGTGCGTAATCCGCACAAAAGAGTACTAACAAACTAACTGCATCATGAGAAGAAAGTATATACAAAACATCAACAAAAGCATCAAGAGAGGATGTCGTCATGGGCTTCAACCCATGCCGCCCATCCCTGAGGTCCTTCCATCCAAACAATGGTCTTCTGGCTCTGAATCTGTGTCAGCATCTCAACTTGGGCATAGAAGGGCTCCCTGTTGTCTTTAATTTCGTTGTTCAGCTTCTTGAGAGCCTCCTCAAAGGAGGATAGGTTGTCCACGTTGCGCCTCCACTCATAATCATCCTTCATCTCATAGATGAACATGGTGGCGTGTCCATCCTTGAGGAACCTCAGGAGCTTGTTCCTCTCAACGTTCATAGTAGAGGCAACCTGCACAGCAATTTTGAAGAATGTGAGTCTTCGAAAAGACTCAGTAAGGGCCCTGGCTTGGCCTTCAAACCTATCAGCATTCCTAATTTTCCATATATACCAAAGAATATTAGCAGATAAAGTAAACCAAAAGATATTAGCATCCTTTTTCAATCCTTGAATGTGCCCAGAAATAATTTCCATAATATTCACAAGATCAGGGATAGAAAAGCCAAACATTAACCAGATCTCCTTAGCAATGGAGCAATCAAAGAAAAGATGCCTGCCAATCTCAGGAAGTTTACAAATGGGGCACAAATCATTATTATCATAATTCCTTCTGAGAGGAAGTCTATTAAGTATCATAAGCCATTTAAAGCACTTGATTTTTGGCTCGATCGGACTTTTCCAGAGCTTGCTGAAGGTCTTCTGCCACTGCATAACAGACAGATCAGAATACCATAATATGTTAACATGATTAATAATGGAAGCCTCATAAGTCAAGACAGAGTAAATGTTACGAGCCTTAATTTTAGCCAAAAGAGTACCATCAGCCCATTTAAAAGACAGAAATCTATGAGAATCAGCATTACAGTCTTTAGGAAGACCGAAATTAGTACAAGCCTGCTTAATCATGTTGTAGGTTCTTTTTTGAGCGGGGGGGAGGTTAAATTTTGAGCTGAGATCTTCCCACGTGATAAGAGTATCATGTTCCAAAACGTCAATAAGATATTTGATCCCTTTGCTGGCCCAGGCTCTAGCTGAGCATCCCTGAGTAAGGGCAAGGGGTTTGCCAGCGTGGAAGAGGTTCCACCATAAGGATCTCTCGCCATGAATCAGGTCACCATTGTTGACACTAGTGTTGACCAAAAACCCCCTAACATGTTCCCAGGCTTTCCAAATAGACTTGAACACACAAGTGCCCTGGACAGAAACAGGAAAACCACCGGCCACAAGGTCGGTGAGTGGTAAACCCTTCCAAGACTTAGCATTCTTAGGGACAGCCGTCTCAATATTGTGTCTGATTAAAACCTTCCAAGGTTCCTGACCTTCGAGAGAATGGAAGATCCATTTAGCCGCAAGGGCAATACCTTGGATCCTAAGATCTTTTAATCCAAGGCCACCAAGAGATTTCTCAATATGGCACCACTTCCAGTTAACAACGTGTAATTTATTATTACCTTTGCCATCAGACCAAAGGAACTGTCTAACAGCCTTTTGAATTTCAAAGATTTGATAGTTGCTAACTTCCAAGGAGAGTAGTAGATATTATAGGAGGAGAGGATTTTTTGGCACACTTGAACCTTGCTAGCCAGGGAGAGGAATCTATTGTTCCATTTACTAAGTTTCTTATCAATTTTCTCCTTAACCCAGAGCCACATATCTTTGAGGGAAGGGGACACCGAGAAGGGAACTCCAAGGTATCTAACGATTTTGTTAGGACCACCCCATTGGTAGCCAAGGTGTCCAAACCAGTCAGGGGGGTGATCCTTCCAGCTAAGGAAGGTAGACTTGGTTTGGGAGATCCGAGCTCCAGAAATTGACCCAAAGCATTGGATTTTAAGGCTAAGGTTATCCATGTTTTGCTTGGTGAGCTCAAGAAAAAGAGCCGTGTCATCGGCAAATTGAATATTCATCAATTCATTATCATCAGGGAGCCTAATCCCATTAACCTTTGGGGAGAGGGAGTTATCCCTAAGGAGGTAGAATAAAGCGTCAAAGGCAATAACAAAGAGAGCGGGGGCCAAGGGGCAGCCCTGCCTAATGGACCGAGAGAGCATAATGGAAGAGGAGAGGGAGCCATTAACATCAATCTGAGCAGAGGCATCTTGAAGGAGGACCTTGACATAAGTACATAATTCACTAGGAAAGCCAAAGGCTTCAAGCATCGTAATAATAAAGTCCCATTCCTCCCTATCATAGGCTTTCTCAAAGTCAAGGAGAAACATAGCAGTGTCTTGACCAGAAACTTTAGACCATTCCATGGCTTCCCAACTTGTGATGAGATTTTCCAGAATATACCTACCTTTAATGAAGCCGGTTTGGGTGGGGCAGATGAACTTGGGCAGGATCTTTTCCAGTCGAACGGCCAACATTTTAGCCAGGATCTTATAGGACACATTAAGAAGGGTAATGGGTCTCCAGTTCTTAACGAGGGCCTTGTCACCATCCTTGGGTATGAGTTTAATAATGCCCTTATTGATAACATCGCCAAGGGAACCCTTACCCAAAGCCTCATTGTAGATATCAAGAAGATCAGAGCAAATCCAGTTAAGGTTGGCTTTGTAGAACTCAACTGGGAGCCCATCAGGCCCCGGAGCTTTGTCATTGTGGAGGGAGTTGATGGCTTTCTAAATTTCATCAATTGTGAAATTCTGCTTAAGGAGGCAAGATTCCCCCTCGGAGATCCTATAGGGAATGATGGATTTGCATTTAAGTCTAAGGGCCTTGGCAGACTCAGAGTCTTCAGAGGTGAAAAGTTTTTGGTAGAAGAGGGCAAAGGCCTCTTTAATGTTGTCCAAATCAACAATTTCTTGATTATCAACAATTAGTCTATCAATCTTTTCCCGGTTTTGTTTATGTTTAAGCAGATTAAAGAAAAACTTGGAGCCTTAATCGCCAAATTGGAGCCAATGGCTACGGGCTCTAATCATGGCCCCCTTGATCTTAACTTGTTGATGCAATCTAAGGGCATCCCTAGCTTTCGCCACTTGGTTGGCAAGGTCAGGGCAGGAAGGAGTCAACTGAATTTCATTTTCAAGGTGAAGCAGATTAAGATTAAGAGTCTTTTCCACAAATATGAAGTCTTTGGCCCTTTTTTGACCAATAGTTTGCAAGAGTTTTTGCCAGGAAACAACATTATAATTCCACCTATCAATATGCGAAGCTAAGTTCTTATTATCCTTATTTAGGAGTCTGATGAGGTTAATGGCAGCAAGAACATCAAGATCTTTCAGTAAATTAGTGTTAAGAATGAACTTCTTAGGCCCCACCACATTAACAGGTAAGGAGTTAGCAAGTTTGATGTGAGCAGTAATAGGGTGGTGATCCGAGAGAGTAAAAGGCCAAACAACAACAGAATTGCCATGGTTACTAGGGATAAATGAAAAACATCTTTATTGGCATAAAAACGGTCAAGTCTGCAATAAATTCTATTACAACCTTTTTGGAAATTGCACCAAGTGTTCCAGAGACCCCTGGTATCGGCCTTATTACCGAGAAGAGGATCAAATAGGTTTTTCATAAATTTCATTCTATCCCAATGGGATTTTTTAGAGCCTTTCCATTCAAAAGCATTACCCCCCATTTTATCATCACAATTCTCAATCATATTAAAGTCTCCTCTGAGGATCCAGGGAATATCAGGTAAGGATGCAATCCAATCCCAAAGAGCAATTCTTTCCTTATAGTCATTGGACGCATAGATAGAGCACACCCCAATGAGGGTGTTGTCAACATTAATAGAGGCCCATACAACCCTGTTACAGGGGGATCAACCCTTGTCAGTAATATGGTTTGACCATCTGGGATTAATGAGCAGTCCAACACCACCTTTACCCCTCAGGTGATTGGAGCAAATTTTAATGGAGTCTTTCCAAATGAAATTAAGGTTAATATCCAAGGTAAAATTAATAGTTTTAATCTCTTGAAGCATCAGAAAATCCAAGTCTTTATGAGAGTCCAAGAAACGTCTAACAATCTGCTTTCTGTCTGGAGCTTCCAGACCTCTCACATTCCATGAGATGTACTTCATGGTAAACAGGGGGGGGGGAAATTACGAGCTCTTAGCAGCATGAAGGCTGCTATCACAGGCAGGGAGACCCTTGCCATTCTTTTTCTTGCCAGAGGGGGCCTTGTTCTTTGAGCCCAAGGGGCGTCCTCTTCTATTGGGTTTGGAACAGCCCTCAATTTGATCATCATGGTCTTCACCAGAATCATCATCTCCTTGAGAGACATTTCCAGAAGGAGGTTCCGCATAGGTAGTAGCTTGGACAGGGGTATCATTCACTGCCATCCAAGGCATTTGTGTGGAGGACAGGTTAGAGGGAAAAAAAGCAGAATTTCTATCAACACTAGTATCAGCAGTGATGACCTGAATCACGTCATCATCATCAAGTTCTTTGAAGACTTTCGGAGGCAAACTCCCAGTAGATTCACTAATGATACCAATACAGGGGGTGGGATCGAAGAAGCCGAGGTTATCAGAGATACGATTAGCCCTCGGGGAAGTCACAGAGCCATCACCCATATTGAAATCACTAGTCCATCTACCGGGGGTTTCAAAATTATTAATAATACTCTTTAACTTTTGAGAAATTAGCATCAACTGCGGGTGGGGTGAGATTGACATTATTCTGAGCAGGGTTAACACCAAAATTATCAGACCTAATCTTATCAATGGCTAATTGTTGTGCATTCTTCCTTCTGCGCTTCTTAGACTTGTTTGTAACCATTTGAAAGCTATCTTGTTGTTCCCCACCCGGCTGTTCTATGTTATCTGCAATAGGGGAGCAGGGGGGGGGGGGAGCCGTATTGGTTTGAAAGTTTTTAGGGCATGTATCTGATATGGGTAAGTCAGGAATAATAGCAGGGGTGCTACCCATGACAGGCTGGACCACAGGGGAGGATGGAGCCATAGGGTTAGGGGGGGGATCCATATTATCCGTATGGGTTCTCCGCGAGTTCAAACTTGTGGATTTCTTATTAAGAATAGGGCAGTTTTTACGAACATGGCCATCTTTTTTACAGAGGAAACACGCATTTAAACCCCCTCAAATTTCCAGAGGGCAGGAGAAAATAACTCCCTCAATATTGAGATTGAGAGTATTAGGAATATCAATCCCAGGTTTAATGGAAATGAGCACTCTGGCATCGAGATGGGGCATGAGCCGTGGAGAGTCATCCATACGGATGAATTTACCGATGGGTTCCACAATTTGAGGGATAAATTTCCACAAAAATGGAGGAATGTTCTTGATAATTACCCACCTAGGGCATGACAGAGCCAAGATTTCTTCAGAAATCGCCTCAGGAGACCAACCTAGGGCACGAAACGAAGTTTTACCAACATTCCAATACAATTTTTTAAGAACCTCTAACTGCATTTCATGAGTATTAAAAAAAATAATGAACGATCCTTTCTGAATTTGCCTACAGAAGGAGATTCGAAACCCTAATTTTAAATTCCAGTAGTTATGAAACCAATCATCCATAAATTTTTGAGGAGGGCATTTATCAACATCCACACAAGCAAAAAAAATTGCAGAGTCTTTCAACCTGTTTTTTTCAATAGCAATTTCATTGGCCATAGAATCATTAGGTGAAATGGAGATAGAGTTGGAGTCAAGGCCAAGGTCCATACCATCTGGACTCGCTCCACCATCTCCACCGACGGCAAGGAATCTGGCATCTTGGGCAATTGACGACGAAATCCTACCCACGGCTTCACTGAAGGTTTTTTTGGGTTGCAGAGGGGGTTGGGAAGAGGTAGGCGAAGGATGAGACTGAGGGTCTCCATCTGTTTCCACCTCTATTAAGGAAGACAAAAATTCGCACACTCGGCCAGAGGAAGCAATTAAAACGGAGGACGCAGAGTAAAGAAGAACATTAAATGCAAAGCATAAGGAAGAATTGTATGCAAACCACGTGGAGGAGGGAGTCCTCCAAAACCACCGTGTCTTCACGCGCCTGAGTCAGTGCCAGAACATCGAACTTCCTTTATGTGTATATTTTCATAGGTAATACCAAATACCTTGATTTAGAATATATAATATTTAATTATCAATATTTATATTTGTTATTTAAATAATGTATCGATTACGATTTTGATATCATTCATATCTTTAATTTGAATGATTAAAATTCATAATTGATTCAATTAGACATTAGCAATATGGGGACATGACAAATTTACTACCTGCACAATGTGAAATCAGCCCAGGAAGTCAACTTTGGAGGCTAATATCTAGCAGCTAAATAATGATCCTGACAAATGGATTGGTGCTTTGCATTCCCCACATACTCATATGCTACCTAGTACGGTTTTAGAACCCCAGGATCAGATTTGCTATTTTTTCAAGGCCAAAAGCAAATGCACTTTGTCATGTTTTAACACCTGCATGTTTTAGAGAGGTCAACTTTGACCCTGAATATCTTGTGAAGAAAACAAATTGAAGGAAATCCCTCTTGTACACATGCTCAATGGATCTAAATGAACAAGTGTTTCCAGTGACAGCTTCCCAGGAGGAGGTTTGATATTTTTTCAAGGAGGTGACTTGGTGTGCTCAAGTTGGTTTTTGGCAGGTGCAGTTGCAGAAAAAGTTTGAATGAGCTACTTTGAGATTGAATATCTCGCACCTCAGAATGAGTTTTGCCGAGCCATTTTTTGCAATAAATTTTTGGATCATATGTCTATATGGTTGTGCATTTTCATGGTCATCGGAGGAGTTTTGATATGCTTTTTAATTGTTTTGTGACTGCTCCCGAGCTAGATTTGGCACTCCAAAAAAGTTGCAAATTTTGAAATTCTGAGGGTGACCCAATTGATGTTTTCGCCTCAAATATTTCCAATTCTGATTTCGCCAAACTCCGAGCTCATTTGGTGCATTAATTTAAACTTCACTTTTCTCGCTACATGCTTCGGCAAGGCCAGTTTACAAAGGAGGTACCCCAATTTGGCGAGCTGCTCAAAATCTGTTGGAAACCAACTTCCAAAATAATTGATTGCGGTCCCTCGCAAATTTTCATGGCTCTAGGATACTCCGTTTGCCCTGCAGCTGAAATTGCTCCGTTTGCCCTGCAGCTGAAATTAAAAATTTTCCAATGTGCTAAAGTTCAGAAGGCATAAAATGTTTTAAAATGGATCTGAGACAGCTTTGAAATCTCTAAAAAATATTTCAGATATTTATAAAATTTAACTTTATAAATTATATGCAGACAAAGCTACCACGGATGGAGGAAGAGAAATTAGCTCTTTGCTGCCACAATGAAAGTTTGCAATTGCATTTGGTTTGTTGAGTTACTGATCTTCAAGATGGCAGCATTGAAGGCCTTTGTGAATTATTGGATAGTCATTTTGGAAGAACATAAATGCTTGGGGAAAATGAAGGCGAAGAGGAAGGTGCATTGTTGCCTCTATCAGATATCAAAATTCTGTCAAATGAAATTATGGCTGCACATTCAAAGAATAATTTCCCATTGATAATATACAACTATTGCAATTGAAGGCTATTGGCGTGGTATGTGCAAATTTTCAGCTCATATGTCCAGCACCATACCACCGTACCATCATAATGGATGAAATCTTTCAGCTGCTTTGGAAATTGCCATCATCCAAACGTAGTCTCAAAGCATATCATTTACCAGATGAAGACCAGAAGGAAATCCAGATGATAAGCCTTTACTGCGTTACCGCGGTAGTGAGTGAGAAAGAGTGCATGATTGCGGGAAGAAAATCAAGCGTTCACCGCACCACCGCAAGAGCCATCAAATTCATGTGCAGGATAGCGGGTAATTCATTACACTTCCGCATCCCCACAAGGGAAAAAGGAAAGGAGTGCAGTTGTGCAGGAAATGAAATTTTTATATTAAAATATATTTTACTCCTCTCTTTCACCCCGCACCCCCGCAAAGGAGAAATAAATTGTGTGCGGGCGAGCAGTATAATAATGTGAGGAGCAAAATAAGGTGAAAGGGAAAATAAAATGTATGTGGGATAGCATGGTGCAGAAATAATAAAGTGAAAAATAAAACAAGTTTTGTTTCAATAAAAAAAGAGTAAATATTTTTGGGGGAAATGCAAATAATCCAAAGTAAAATGCAAAAGGGGGTTTTATTTGCATTGACATATGGAGAGGCAAAAAATAAATCCCGCAGCCCCATGTAATGTAAAAAATATTTTGAGGTGGAATAAAATAACGAAATGAGGCATTAATATTTTGCACGGGAAGAGAAAGATATTATTTTGGGGTAATAAATTGAAAATGTGTGGGATGGGTATTTTTGAAAAGTGAAAATGAAATTTTGTAAAATATTCACTTAGGGATAAAGGAATGGGTAATTGTTTTACCTGGTGAATATAGTGAAAAATATGTGGGTGAAATATGAGTTTGACAAAGGAGATGCTAATAGTCATTTTGACTAATGTTAATAGTCATGGGCAAAATATTTTGCACGGGAATGTAAAATGAAAGGTCATTTTTGATTGCCAAGGAATTTATGGAGGGGGTAAATTCTTTCTTACCCAAAGATTATATTTTCCCGGATTGGGTGAGAATGCAAAGTGAAATTTGTGGACAAAAGATAACTAATTAGCAAATTTATTTACCCAGACGGTGGAAAATAATTAAGGAGAAAGACAAACAAGAGACTAATTATTTGCAAAAAATATTTTGCAAAATCATTATCTTTCACGGCAAATGAAGGGACGCACAGGATGGATATGAAGGGTCATAACCCTAAAAGATGTAATGTATATATACCAGATGAAATCATTAGAACAATCATCATCAGTAGATTAGAAAAACATCATGATGAGTAGTAGGAGTTAGATAACTGGATGGATTGATCAGTTGCCAAAATAAAACATTATGCTGTATATTGTAAAATCTTTTGAAATTGTATAATGGAGAAGAATGCATAAATTGGTGATTTAATATTGGTGTCTATTGTTTGCTGAGCTAAACAATTATTTGGTTGTCTCCACATTGTTATTTCTCTGTTATTTGAACCTGAGTTTCTAAGTTGATATTTCAGTTTCATCGAGACACACTTGTTTTTGTGTAATCGAATTAATTGGTTTCTAGTAAAGAATTAATATCCTTTTGATTGATTACAGTAACTTGGAAGTAACATTTGGATCAGTAAGAAGGGCCATATAATTGACAAGATTGCCATACTGTCTCCAACTTGATATTGTCTTGTTATTCAAATTGAGGATCTACTCCATTTGTCAATACACACTTGCTGTCATTGTGTGATTCTGTTGATTGGTTCTTTCAAGGAAGGATTAAAATCCTTTCAATAAGTCACAGTAGCCTGGTAAGATCGAGTGGATGAATAAGTAGAGTCTGTCAGCCACATTCTTGCACGTTTATACAAGGTATAAACAAATACAAGTGCCAAACAATTAGAATTGTAACCAGTAAGTAAATCATATATCATATACACCTTGACTCCATTAGCCCAATAGAAATGGGCACCGGTCATATTCATAGTTCTAGGAGTAGAAGTAGTTTGCAAGCTCTCATCTATTCCACACCCTTTGCCACTGTGGATAGAATCAACTCAAACATATTCATTCAATCTGCTTTAGCTATTAAGGTCCACCCGCCTAGGTTTAGCAGAACCTAAAGTGCAAGGAGTCATCAACCATATAGGTTAACTCCATTCATTAGCTCAAAAACATTGGCAGTCTGATCATAGAGTCTGGCATCCTCTTAGGACTTGTAACCTGCATTTTTGAGACCTAACAGAATTGGCGACTCTACTGGGGACAACTTGAGAAAATCCAATAGCAGGCCATCTTGCCTTATAGAGTCATTAAAATTTTCAAATTAGGTCTTCGAACAGAGATTCATAATTGTGAAATTTGCACTCCCCATCCGAGTCTATACTAACAGAATTGGCGACTCTGCTGGGGAGTGTTGATGATTGTTTTTCGACAAGTCAACAATAGATAAAAATACGGAGTATCCAACTCTCTCTTGATCAAAGCCTCTCGAATGCTGAACAAAGTGATCAAACGAGATGACTCCAAGGTTCCTTTTCTTATGTTCGTGATGGATAGCTCAATGACTTGATATGATTATGCTGATAAACACAAAGGGACTTACACACTTGTTCAAACAACTCGTTGTTTCAATGAAAGATGCGAACATTCAGAGTATCTAAGTACTACAACTTATTGACGTATGATATGGCAATGAAGTGCTTGATCCTAAATTCTAACCAGATTGATAAAAAAGACAAAAGATAAAGGGTTTAGTGAAACTAATTTAAGCCTAGATGTAAAAGTTGATTACTGCTCAAGTGAAATCAAACCAACTCTTGCTTTGCCAGATTAAACAACTACACAAGGTTGATGCTATCTTCTATGGTTATACAAGATGTTCAAATCACTTATGCTCATGAGGATTCAACAAACATAAAGATCAAAGTTAAGCTCAATTTGTTCAGGCCAACCATACACTGCAATTTGCAAGCCACAAACTACAAATGGTGTGAACATATAGATTTCACCACAAACAATAATAAAACCTTCCACCAACTAACATAACACTTAAAAGAAAACTTAACTTAACTTAACATTCGCTTGAAGGAATCAAAAACCATGCAACACTTAGAAACATATATAGAATCACCAAACAATGAGTCTTATATTATTTCAGAGAGCTCTTGCAACAATTTTCAGAGTCTTCAATCTTACAAATGAGAGCAAAAGGAGCCCTTATATAGACCTCAAGAATACATGAAAGGTCAAGATCGATTGGCAAAGCCAATGGACCGGATGATGCCACCTAAGCAGGTGGTTACAACAAACTCCTATTTTTAGTATATGAAAGAGGGAACAAAGGCACATTTCCCAAGAAGATAAGAATGACAAATCAATAGCCTATGAGGAATCTCCATGTGAATAACTATCACTAGTGTTCTGGAATTCAATGAAGTTGGACACTATTTGCTTGACATCATCAAAAGGTACACTTGGCGTATTCTTAGTAGTTCCTTCAGCTTCAAGTACATCATCTGCATAAAGGCCAAGTGTCTTCTCCCAATCGGTCATCCTAGCTTTGTTGGTGCCAAGGTGGATAGCAAGTGAAAATATGCTATCAAGCCTATCATCTTCTTGAAAGTAGAAGGCTTATATTTGTTCTGTTGGCACTCATTTTGGTCTGGAATTGAATGCGGATGTTGGGGGGGTTTTTCTTTTTAAAGCCCTAAGTCGTCTTGTTCATTGGAGTAACTTGGCATTTCGGCGAACGTTCTTTTTGAGTGCTCCGATTGTGTCTTTGAACTTTCGGTTTGAACTTGAACCCTTTTCTTCAAGGTTCAAGGGTTCAATGGTTCGTGGTTCAACGGTTCAGGGGCTTTGGTTCCTTATTTTCCGTAAGTGAATCCTTTGCTCATCTATGTGATCCAATCGGTATGGTTGAACCACCGCGTTGAACCACCCGCTCGAACCCTTTTCTTCAAGGTTCAATGGTTCAAGGTTCAATGGTTCAAAGCTTTATGATTTTGGTCTTATCGGAGTGATCGGCATCATCGGCGAAGGATTTCTGAATTGGGCCGACAGTGGATGTTTGGCCGATGAGATGTCATCGGCGTGTGTCTTGCCGAGGAAGGTGGGGTTGACGAAGGACCTTCGACGAGACTATTGTGATCGGCAGAAGAGCTTTTTGCTAACCCGATGGTCTTTCTCTTACCGACAGGGGAATGTAATGTAGCAATCGGCTAGACTATTGATGTCGGGGTGAGTTTCGTGGGGTTGGCCGATGGCTTAGGTCTGGGCGATGGGCTTTTGGTGAAGGCTTGTGCGTCGAGCGCGGCAAAAGCGCTCGACACTTGGTATGTATGCGACCACGCTTATAAGGTAATAGAAGGCTCTCCGCACCATGCATGTGGGATTAATCTCCCTGTATTATTTTAAACTTGTCGTGAAATGCATTTTGGCGGGAAACTTCCATTTGAAAGTTGCGACAGTCTTCAAGTAGGCCGCGGGTGGTTGAGCCATAAATGGTGACTGTGCTGAGGCGTGGGCGAGTTGTTAAACAGTCATGTACCCGATTTTTGGCATGAGGACTTCCAGTTGGCAGCGCAGGGCTCGAGGTTTCTCCTGCCTACTGCATTGATGGCTTATGAGCGCCATTCCTTCTAAGATCTGTATCTGGCGGATTTTTGTCAAAAACATGTAATTAATTGCTAGAGGTACACTTTCTGGCCGATATAGGCAGACTGTGTTACCATTTTTGGGGTTGTTGAAAGTTGAACATTTTTGGCTCTGTAATGCAATACAGCTGATTTGGTTGCTCTGTGCAGCAAAACTTGTGAGTTTATGTATCTCCTGTTGTATGTTTCTGCATGAATCCACTGATTTCATGGTTAATCCTATATGAGTAATGCTATGTTTGCATGTGTTATGCTAATTCTGTCTCCAGTGTTGCATGTATCTTTCTTCTGAGTCCAGGTATTTAAGGAATGTCTAAGATTCTAGAACATAGAATTCCTGTGTTGAATGTTTGATCTCTTAACTTCTGCTCAAGGGGTAGATTAAATTGTTCTCAGATTGAATATTGGGAAGGATATACTGCAATAGGGATGCCATAAGTATAGATAGCTTAACACTTTGTATTGGGAGATATCTGTAAGGCAGGTATCATATGTATCCCCCTGAAATCCAGTTTTAGTTGTTCATGCATATTATTCATAGGTGTATGTCTATTGATTCCAGGCCCTGGATAGGCACCAATCTTGCTTTGTGTTAGTGTTATATACCATGTCCAGCTTTGCATCCAAATATAAAATCATAATCAAAACTCCAAAACAACCATTAGGATAGTAGAATTAGTTTTAGGATCCAAGTCCTCTGTCTACAACTGCAAATAGGCCCAAAGCTAGCCCCTTTGCTCTTATCTTACAGTTTTGGTCTACTTACAGGAGGACTTATCTGCTTTCTGTCAGCATCCCAGCCTTTATATGCATATCCTCATGGATGTTGAGTAGGGAATACCCCCCTAGGTTTTCCAGAGCCTGAAGAAGAAGAGGAGATAAAATATAGAGTTTATCTCCTACACTATTGGCCCCTGGCCCAGAGATCTTGTTGATCATTGATGGCTACCTTGTAGGGAAATCTGGGAGTAAGCATCCAGTCTGGGAAAAAACCAACATGTTTTTTAAAAGTCATCTCTCCAAATGGATTGCATATTTTCATCAAGGATGCGTGTATTCCATCTTGAATTCTTTGAATCACACTTCTTACTCTTGACATATTTGTTTCTACCTTATCAAGTAGCCGTCCCTTATTGCGAAAGCAATAATACCAAGAAGAGAAATCATATGTTATGCCTTCTTCAATCACTTCAGCATGTATTAATTCATCAACTGAAGTTTCTATCAAGCTCTTCAAATGCGGCATATATTGTTCTTTGATGACCTTGAACTCAGCACAAACTGCCAACAATGTAAGCACCCTTTCCTTGAGATCAACAATCTTATTATACACTTGCATGATATCTTCTAGATGTCTATATGTGGTTTCCTTTGACCTTTTCATCCAATCTTTCAACCTGTGAGATGAAGACCTCAACCCTTCAAAATGTACAACTGTTTTTGGAGGAAGAAGAGATGGAAGTGTAAAAACTCTCTACTGCTGATGGATAGGATGAACTAAGTGCTGAATATATTGTTCCAATGCTAGGCACTTTTGCTCAGCTCGAACCCTGCCTTTTGTTTCCTGCCTTATAATAGCTCGAGTATTATCAATTGAATCATGAAGTTCTTTTTCTACTTGCGACCCAGTCAATGGACCCAAGTTAATTGTATTGATATCATAATCTTCAGGTGTAATATCCTCTACATTCTTCTCCAGCCTTGGAACAGCTACATGTACCTTCCTTACACTAGCTTCATCTTTGGTTATCTTTGAAAGAGTAGTTGCTTTTTTCTTTGGTTTTTCAGTAGACATATCCAGGAGCAACTCTTCAACTAGAATAGGAGGATATTTTTCAACTTCATAGCTTTCCTTAATTCTATCCTGCAGCCACTCTAGTAATGATGAAAGATCCCTTAACTGTTGTACTTGCTTCCCTTGTACAGGCAATGATTCTTCTTCGGCTTCATCTTTGTCTTCAGTGTCGACCTCATCAATGATCTCAGTATCGTGTGGACTTGAAGGCATCTCTTCAAATGGAGTATCCGGGGCTGCATCCTCAACAACATGTACAACTATATCTTGATTCATTGGAGTATCACTTGGCCGTCTAGATGAAGCAGTTTCAATACTTATTCTTTTCTTTTTCTTGCTTGATTCTCCTTGTGTAGATTCAAGTTGTTTTCTTTTCTTTGCTTGATTTGAATCTCTTTCATTGTCCTTACTTCGCGAACTCCTACCAGGTGCACTATGTTGTTCCTATTGTTCAACTTCTCCCATTCTGGTGTAAGTGAGCTTTTTCCCTTCATCTATCAATGCTTGTACTTATTCTTTACATGTTCCTCAGTGATAGCAATGATAGGTTCTATCAATTCTTCATCATAAACTCTTTTCCTATCAGACTAGTCAATGTCATAAGGCAGGTTTTGGATCTTATTGTATTCATCACCTGAAAGAGTTCTATCATCATCTAACTAATCAGGAATCCTTAATAACTTTGTAGCTCTCACCAGATCCCATCTTAATCTTGAACAATTTTGCATCCTTATATCATCATCATCAATGACATTCGCCCAATGATCTTCAAGCTGCTCAACATGCTGGTAGGAAGAATATGATTGCTTAATCACTCCATGTGGATTGAAGTTCTCCCTCCTTGAATCATGAAGATGTAAATGATATGCTTGAAGCTCAACCTCTGAATGTTCAGCTGCTTGAAGTGATGGACGAGTAATATCTCCCCAGCTTGAGAGGAAACTGAACTCCAACCTTCTTTCTTGCCCTTTGCATCTTATGAAACTCCAATAACTGTCTTGAAACTTCCAGCAATACCATCCTATTGGTAGGATACCTCGGCAATCTGTATGGAAAGGATGAGAAACCCTGAATTCTGATATAAGTGAATTTGTCATATTGAATGTAGTACCTTCCATATTGTTCAATGAAGTTCCTAGCAGCACCCGTCAGTCTTCTATGCAGTTCTCCTCGCAACTTTCTCACTATGTACATGGCAAATGCATCATTAAACCTTTTATAATGATTGATGTTCTTCAAATGGAGTTGAGGATAACACTGATGTGATAGAATCTGTCCAGACTTTGTACCTACTTCTCCTTTAGATGTTAATCCTTTATATACCACATTTCTTGCTAGTATGTAAACAAGATAGGAAGTCATGAAGAAAGTCTTTGTCTCATCAAACTTCTCAAATTGTTCATCAAGACAATGGCTTATAAGCCCAGCCCAATCAACCATCTTATTCTTTGTAAACACATGATTAAAGTAGGTATACATCCATCCTTCAAAAATCGATGATTGAGGCCTACCTGTTACTCGATTCAAGAACATGGTGAAGTAACTTATCTCTTGTTTGAAATCTGCCTTGTGAAACTTTGGATCCTTAGAATAGTATATTTTGATTGATGAGTCTATCATCCACTTCTTCCTCACTTCTTGCATGTAGTGCTTGGGATTGCCTTCAAAAGTACATTGAGCCGTTGTAGGACAAATGAACACTGCCTTCCGATTTGGGATGTTGAAGATCCTGAATGGCTTCTCTTTGCAAATAAGCTAGGACAGTCCCGTCTTTAACTACAATTTGTCTCTTCTCCTTGTCATAGTGTTGAATGCATTCCAACACTAACTCGGTGCTAGGTAAGGTGGGTGGGAAGCATGCCGCTTGAATAATTCCACTCTTTGCGATGGCCTTGATGTCTTCATTCCTCGTGATGGCGAGCAAGAAATCCTTCATCTCCTCCAAGTTGACGTGTTCCATGTTTGTATCTCCCACGTGCTTCCAATGAGTCTCGAGCTTGGAGTCGGGTATGGTGGACTTGGCATCCATCTTGATCATCACTTGATGCTCCTTTGCCGTCATACCCATCTACCTACAAAACAACACTTCAATAAGTGACTTGAAATGATGAAATTTAACTTCACAGACCTGATTTTGGATGATAAAACTATGAAAATCTGCAAAATTAAGTAAATAAAAAGGCAAATTTATGAAGTCAAGGTGGCTGAAACATACCTTACACCGATTTTCTGACCTAGAAAAGTGCAAATTTCTGTAGAAATGATGAAAATCAGTTATGAAAATGATAAAAATCAGACTTCAAGGTGCAAATCTGCCTTCAAAAAATGCTGCTCCTTCCTTCAAAAATCGCTCCTTGAGTGAGTGTGAATGAATGAATGTTGAAAATGACAAGGGCGCCCTTCTTTATATAGTGACTTTACCTCTATTTAATGCTGGTCAGCCAGACCAAGGGTCGGCCAAGTTAATTATTAAATGCATCTTTTAAAATTTCAAAGTTTTTCAAACTTCCTTCTAGGCGCCAAAAAATGGTGAAATTGCACAAAGAGTGCCTAAGGTCTTAAGATACCCAATCTCTTTTCAAGGCATCAAAATTAGCAAGTAAAGGCACAAGAAACGCCTAGAGTCCTTAATGACTAATCCTTGTTTGACATGCTCAAAGCTTTGCCTCACATCCAACTTCTCAAGGAGTCTCCTTGTTTCCATGCACTTGACCTTATGATTCCTTGACTTTGAGGCGCATTTGGAACGTTTTGTGAGTTGAAATCAACTTTAAGAACTTCAAAGAGTTAAAACCTTTCAAGGCCACTTACCTTATAGTTTTGGATTGATATCTTGTCAAGGCACCAAAGTAGGGTTGTCTGGATACTAGAGAGTGCCTTAACTCATCATAGGTATTCAGAGACTTTTCTTCACTTACTTCAGCCTCCCATCATTTGCAATTGTAAGCTAGTTCCACTTTAGGCACCAATGTAGATGAATTTGAAGACAAGGAGTGCCAAAACAACACCTGAATCTACTTTCAAACCTTTACTAACCAAGGCGCCCTCATGAGGTTCTCCAAACAAGAAAATGCGCCTTGGGCTTGGATGATACTCATTTCATTCCTAAAGGTTCTTAAACACTTGTAAAATTTCAATATGCGCCCCTTGATAATGAAAGGCCATTTAGGTGCTAGGCGCCCAATATGGGTGAACACAGAAGAAAATAGCGCCTAAACTCATGCTACATCATTCTCTTTTAAAGGCGCCAATATGAGGTGGTATCATCAAGGGGATGTGCTTATCATCTTGCTGCATGTTTTGAATTACCCTTTGCCATCCTAAGGTGCATTTTGGAGGAGCTCAACATTTTTTCTTTTAAGGCATCATTCAAGATTGCCCCAAGTATGAATAGACACCTAAGGTGATCATTCAAACACAGGGTGCCAAAATAGGTGAGAATCCATATGAAGGGCGCCAAAATAGGTGAGAAGAGGCATAAGATGCGCCTAGAGTCCAAACATTCAATCAATCTTCACATACATGCTTCTCTTCTTCAAGGTGCTCAAGGTGACTAACTCATTCTTCAATTCCTCATTCTAGTTTGTTCTAAGACCCTTAGGCGCACTTATAAGGTAATTATGATGACAAGGAGCGCCTTGGATCTTCATGTTTAGTTTTAGCCATTTAAAACTCTTAACACTAGGCGCTACCTTTGGGGCCTCTACCTTAGGCGCTCTATGATGCCTCCTTCACCTACATACTTCTCATATCAGGGCGCCTCAAGTTGGTCAAAATTCCAAGAAAGAGTGCCTCAATTCATAACTTGTTATTCAACACCTCCACTTCACATTGTGATTTAAGGTAGCGTTCAAGAGGATGATTCGGAGAATTGGCACCTAAATCCCATGTTTGCTCACCTCATTTTCTTTCAAAGGCGCCTAGACAAGGTCATCTCAACATGAAAGTGTGCCTTAGATTCAAAGCAGACACTTCAATAGGCTATAAGCGCCTAAGTCCTTAGATGATTTCTTTAACTAGCTCTCAAAGATTTAAATCAAATGTATTCCCTCTAGGAGTACTTATCCTTTCCTTCTCAAGGCGCTTAAATGATGTTTTAACTTATTTACCCTTAGGCGCCCATACCAGACAGTTCTAACCATTCAATGCGCCTATGTCTCTAAGGACTTTTCTTGAGACTTAAACTTGTATTCCATCAATGCGCTTGTGCATTGTTAAAGGGAATCACATGAAGGCATAATGACAGCTATCTTCATCCTAGGCGCTCATTGGGGTGAAATGAGTGGCAAAGTGCGCCTATCCCTTTGAGACACCTTAACTAGCTCTTTGGTGCACTTTCAAGGTGCTATAGATGACAACATGTACCTAGGGCACACTTGACCACTTTCTCTGCAGATCCTCACTCCTTAAGGCATACTAAGTTCAAAACACCTTTCAACTTGACCAAAGGGATGCTCTACAATTGACTAACTCTGAGATAATCTAAACAACCATCCTAAAAACGACTGATCCTATGGAGAAAACTGGGGGTCCCCATTTGGAATGGGGCGATGTGTGATTTGGTCACAACAGGGAGTAACTCAAGAAAATTTGATTTTAGCCTATCCATTCATAGAGTCAAAAACTTGAAAAAATAAACTCTATTGGCAAGAAGGACCGGGAAAATAATATTCATTCCTCTTTTGAAAAGAGGTGGCGACTCTGTTAAAAGGAACCTAAATGAAAAATACATTTGGAACACCTATATTTCTAAGGATGCTACAGATTCTTTTTTATTAAAATATGAATTCTAATATGTCCAATGCAAATGGTGGTGCCCTTAATATATCTACTTCCTAAAGAGAATGGAGAGAATAAAAGATAATTTAGAATGATTAACGGAGGAAATAGGAAGGCTTAAGTCAACAAAGGAAAAGGAGGAATTGACTCGACGGCTGCTACAATTGAAAGCTAAGTTTGTTTCAAATGCATCACAAAATATGCCATTCTGCAACAAGGATGAATTTGTAAATGCAAGTAGACCATGGATCCCACAAGTGGCTTATAAATATGAAAGTGTTCATTATGCACAACAAAACAATTATTTACCACAAGCCTCATACCAAATAAATGCTTATCCCGTATTCCCTGGACAAAGATCAATCATCTACCAAACCCCATATGGCTCTCCAAACTTTGTCTTAGCCATCGATAAACCATTTAACTGCAATAGTATCCAAGGCTACCCAAATCCTTATCCCTGGGAGATGACAGAACTGCTAAAGCATGTCCCTAAATTTCATGGAGAATGGTGTGAATCATCTCACAAGCATGTACAACAATTCTGGGATTTCATTTTGGACTTTCAGATTTTTCTAGAAGATGTCATTAAGAGGTGTTTTCCAAGATCTTTAAGGGATGACAAAAGGGAATGGTTTATAGGCTTGCTTATGCAAAGTATCTCTTCATGGGAAGATCTCAAAAGACTTCCTTAGCCACTACAATGACTATTATGAAGATGAATGTGGAGAATATGATCAAGCAATGCAACCAGTAAACGAGACATATGCAAGTGAAATTTTCATGATACTGTTTCAGATTTAAATGAGGAAGAAGTTTTAAAAGATCAATTCTCCACCTGGGATCATGATTGCAATTATCAGAATTTTGCACAAGACTTGGAGCCCCAGCATATACCTGAAAATGAGAGTAGTATTCAAAATATGGATGTTCCTTTTGTCCCAGCCCACCCACCGCAATACATGAATCAGCAGTTTAGAAAGGAGAAGGATGATTATTTTCAACTACGAAGACAAACTCTTGATGAAGAGGGTACACTAGAACAAGAATTCCAAGTGTTTTCAAATCCATGCTATCCTGAGGATGAAGCATTTTTAGATAATCAGGGTGATATGTCAACTTGTGAAAGAAATGATTATGCTGATGAAACAATTATATCTGATTGTAATGAACTTATGTATTGTGGTAATGAGGAAAGGGATGAAGAAAATGTCAGCAATGGGACGGATGAAGAAATATGATCGCTCAACAGTGAGCAAATTTCAAATTTACTAACCATGGAGTATTAGAGATATGCACATGGGGATGATTTGAAAGTTTCATGTCCAACATACATATGCTTTGACAGTGAGGATACTTTGCGTGATAGTAGACCACATGATTGGTGTGAAAGGATAGTATCAGGATCACATTCAGATGAGATAGAAACAATTGGTGATTGTAAATTCGATAGCAGTGATTGTCCAGAGATAAATGCTTCTATTGAATCTTGTGATAATGGAGTCTCAAGATCACAATCGTGTGGGAAAGCTACTTATGATGCTGAAAATAATAGTGATGCTTTTTCATTGGATGGTGCCAAGACTCAAGAAAATAAATATCAGATGCAAATTGATTTCCTCTGCTTCCTAGTTCAGATAGAGAACCATCACTTGGAAGATGACAGCAAATACGGTTGCATAAAATATCACACAGAGATTGGGTCTAGCCTGTCATACAAGTGTAAGGTTATAGATAGTTTTCAGATGCATAATGATGAAGAATATACCAACATCACTGAACAGTTAAATATGGATATGTCTAATTATGCAAACTTCAATGATATGTTCAAATTGGTTTCACTACAGTGTGACCAGAACAAAATTTTTGACAGAGGAAAACATGGGGTTTTTTTTTTGGCATCAAGCCATCAACCGAAGTGTGATTTTTCAAAACATATCAGGTTAGGGCAGAAGTGATATCTGGACTCTATTGCCCAATGGAGTAGGCACTGGTCCGCTCCCCAGAGACCTGGGATCTTGCTATGCCCACAAGGGGCATACATCCCCAGACAGAGCCACTGTTGGAACCTAAATTTTCATGCCAATTTTTGCAAAAAATTTTAGGTTTCCATATGAAAAAATCAACTATAACTCTCAGAAATACACTTGTGCAATCTACCCGAGGAGCTTTCTTTAAGGGATCATAATTTGGATCACACTCATTTTCATGCAAAACCACTTTGCAAGCATACTTACCTATCATATGTGAACGCACATGTCTGATTACAGCTTCCTATGACAAGATTTGACTAGGTTTTGAGGAGTCAAGTTAAAGGGTTCTGGTAAAATTTACTACCTGCACAATGTGAAATCAGCCCAGGAAGCCAACTTTGGAGGCTAATATCTAGTAGTTGAATAATGATCCTGACAAATGGATTGGTGCTCTGCATTCCCCACATACTCATGCTACGTAGTCCAGTTTCAGAACCCCAGGATCAGATTTGCTATTTTTTCAAGGCCAAAAGCAAATGCACTTTCATGTTAACACCTGCATGTTTCAGAGATCAACTTTGACCGTGAATATCTTGTGAAGAAAACAAATTGAAGGAAATCCCTCTTGTACACATGCTCAATGGATCTAAATGAACAAGTGTTTCTAGTGACAGCTTCCCAAGAGGAGGTTTGATATTTTTCAAGGAGGTGACTTGGTGTGGTCAAGTTGGTTTTTGGCAGGTGCAGTTGCAGAAAAAGTTTGAATGAGCTACTTTGAGATTGGATATCTCTCACCTCAGAATGAGTTTTGTCGAGCCGTTTTTTGCAATAAATTTTTGGATCATATGTCTATATGTTGTGCATTTTCATGGTCATCGGAGGAGTTTTGATATGTTTTTTAATTGTTTTGTGACTGCTCCCGGGCTAGATTTGGCACTCCAAAAAAGTTACAAATTTTGAAATTCTGAGGATGGCCTAGTTGATGTTTTGCCCTCAAATATTTCCAATTCTGATTTTGTCAAATTCTGAGCTCATTTGGTGCATTAATTTAAACTTCACTTTTCCCGCTACATGCTCCGGCAAGGCCAGTTTACAAAGGAGGTACCCCAATTTGGCGAGCTGTTCAAAATCCCACTTACAAAATAATTGATTGCGGTCCTTCGCTAATTTTCGTGGCTCTAGGATACTCTGTGTGCCCGCAGTGAAATTACTCCGTTTGCCCTGCAGCTAAAATTAAAAATTTTCCTATGTGCTAAAGTTTAGAAGGCATAAATTTTAAAACAGATCTGGGACAGCTTTGAAATCTCTAAAAAATATTTCAGATATTTATAAAATTTAACTTTATAAATTATATGCAAACAAAGCTACCACGGATGGAGGAAGAGGAATTATTTCTATGCTACCATAGTGAAAGTTTGCAATTGCATTTGGTTTGTTGAGTTATTGATCTTCAAGATGGCATCATTGAAGGCCTTTGTGAATTATTGGACAGTCATTTTGGAAGAACATAAATGCTTGGGGAAAATGAAGGCGAAGAGGAAGGTGCATTGTTGCCTCTATCAGATATCAAAATTCTCTCAAATGAAATTATGGCTGCACATTCAAAGAATAATTTGCCATTGATAATATACAGCTATTGCAATTGAAGGCTATTGGCATCGTATGTGCAAATTTTCAGCTCATATGTCCAGCACCATACCACCGTACCATCATAATGGATGAAATCTTTCAACTGCTTTGGAAATTGCCATCATCCAAACGTAGTCTCAGAGCATATCATTTACCAGATGAAGACCAGAAGGAAATCTAGATGATAAGCCTTACCGCGTTACCGTGGTAGTGAGTGAGAAAGAGTGTGGGCTTGCGGGAAGAAAATCAAGCGTTCACCGCACCACCGCAAGAGCCATCAAATTCATGTGCGGGATAGCGGGTTATTCATTACACTTTTGCATCGCCGCAAGGGAAAAAGGGAAGGAGTGCAGTTGTGCGGGAAATGAAATTTTTATATTAAAATATTTTTTACTCCTCTCTTTCACCCCGCACCCCCGCAAAGGAGAAATAAATTGTGTGCGGGTGAGCGGTATAATAATGTGAGCAGCAAAATAAGGTGAAAGGGAAAATAAAATGTATGTGGGATAGCGTGGTATGGAAATAATAAAGTGAAAAATAAAACAAGTTTTGTTTCAATAAAAAAGGAGTAAATATTTGTGGGGGAAATGCAAATAATCCAAAGTAAAATGCAAAAGGGGGTTTTATTTGCATTGACATATGGAGAGGCGAAAAATAAATCCCGCAGCCCCATGTAATGCAAAAAATAGTTTGAGGTGGAATAAAATAACGAAATGAGGCATTAATATTTTGCACGGGAAGAGAGATATTATTTTGGGGTAATAAATTGAAAATGTGTGGGATGGGTATTTTTGAAAAGTGAAAATGAAATTTTGTAAAATATTCACTTAGGGATAAAGGAATGGGTAATTGTTTTACCCGGTTAATATAGTGAAAAATATGTGGGTGAAATATGAGTTTGACAAAGGGGATGCTAATAGTCATTTTGACTAATGTTAGTAGTCATGGGCAAAATATTTTGCACGGAAATGTAAAATGAAAGGTAATTTTTGATTGCCAAGGAGTTTATGGAGGGCGTAAATTCTTTCTTACCCAAAGATTATATTTTTCCGGATTGGGTGAGAATACAAAGTGAAATTTGTGGACAAAAGATAACTAATTAGCAAATTTATTTACCTAGATGGTGGAAAATAATTAAGGAGAAAGACAAACAAGAGACTAATGGTTTGCAAAAAATATTTTGCAAAATCATTATCTTTCACGGCAAATGAAGGGATGCACAGGATGGATATGAAGGGTCATAACCCTAAAAGATGTAATGTATATATACCAGGTGAAATCATCAGAACAATGATCATCACTAGATTAGAAAAACATCATGATCAGTAGTAGGAGTTAGATAACTGGATGGATTGATCAGTTGCCAAAATAAAACATTATGCTGTATATTGTAAAATCTTTTGAAATTGTATAATGGAGAAGAATGCATAAATTGGTGATTTAATATCGGTGTCTATTGTTTGTTGAGCTAAACAATTATTTGGCTGTCTCCACATTGTTATTTGACCCTGAGTTTCCAAGTTGATATTTCAGTTTCATCGAGACACACATGCTGTTTTTGTGTAATCGAATTAATTGATTTCTATTAAAGAATTAAAATCCTTTTGATTGATTACATTAACTTGGAAGTAACATTTGGATCAGTAAGAAGAGCCATATAATTGACAAGATTGCCATATTGTCTCCAACTTGATATTGTCTTGTTATTCAAATTGAGGATCGACTCCATTTGTCAATACACACTTGCTGTCATTGTGTGATTCTATTGATTGGTTCCTTCAAGGAAGGATTAAAATCCTTTCAATAAGTCACAGTAACCTGGTAAGATTGAGTGACTCAATAAGTAGAGTCTATCAGTCACATTCTTGCATGTTTATACAAGGTATAAACAAATACAAGTGCCAAACAATTAGAATTATAACCAGTAAGTAAATCATATATCATATACACCTTGACTCCATTAGCCCAATAGAAATAGGCACAGATCATACCAATTCTACTCTAGGATTCCATAAAATCTTATTCAAACAATTACATCTCAGATCTTAGTACTAGGAGTAGAAGTAGTTTGCAAGCTCTCATCTATTCCACACCCTTCGCCACTGTGGATAGAATCAACTCAAACATATTCATTCAATCTGCTTTAGCTATTAAGGTCCACCCGCCTAGGTTCAGCAGAACCTAAAGTGTAGGGAGTCACCAACCATATAGGTTAACGCCATTTGTTAGCTCAAAAACGTTGGCAGTCTGATCATAGAGCCTGGCATCCTCTTAGGACTTGTAACCTGCATTTTTGATACCTAACACGAAGGCTACAAAATCATAAATGAAAGTGTATTGACAACATATGTTTCTTACCCTTTCCATCATTGGAAAATTGTGACTGCATGCAACACTATGCTATCATTTGACATATGCACGATTTCACTTTGCAACTGTATGCAATGACACTTTTGCTCATTCTATAGCTGCTTGGTCTCATTTTATAATTGTTTGCTCTCCTACAGTTATATGCAGTCATAGAATTGCCCATTGATGAAACATTGGAAAGGTTAGCAACTGTATGTTGCCATTCAACAGGGAAACTGTTGATGTGTTTTTTATGCACAAGGCAACATGCAGAATAAAATACTAAGTATTCTATCCTTTCTTGAACAAAGTCTCTCAAAGGCTAAACTATGTGATCCAGTGAGACAACTCCAAGGTTCATTATTTGTGATTTGCAATGGATAGACTTAGTAGTTTGATGTGATATGTTGTTAACACAAAGGGACTTACGCTGAATTTACTTCTCAATTCACCCGATTCATTACTCCTTTTCATGGAAATAAACCTCCTAGTTCCACTCTACAAAGAAAATGCAAAAAGGTCAAGGGTTTAGAGAGAATCTACTTTACTTCTAAGGACAATGAGACAATGAACGATGCCAAGATAGATCAATTCCTTATAACAAGCTCCACTTCGCCATGATGAATTCAACAACTACGTAGAACAAGTGCAATCTCCCAAGGATGACTAAGGATTTTCATATTGCAAACACACATTCAGGTACCCTCCGCTGGCACAACTTGAACACGCATCAACAATCGAACTATTGCAATAAGTTCAGGTTCAGGCTAACTTTGCACAATGACTTGCCAGCGACAAACCATCAAAAGTATGAACCTAGGAATTCATCAAATATCTTCACAATGCATTCACTATATCAATGAACTTTCTAATCTAATATTCTTCTATTTGGAAAGACATCTAGATTATCTTCGAGAAATAAGAAACCACGCGACGTTCCAAAACAACACAATTGTCACCAAGCTTCAATGAGAAATGTATTAATCTTGGAAGTGATTACAACAACTTCAAGTTCTCTCCAACAACTTTAGAAGAGCTTCCTCTACTCTACTCCTACAACAACTCTAATCTAATGTATATGACTACAAATGAGGTGAATGAGGCTTTTTATAGTCCTCAAAATACAATGAAGGGCCAAGATCGATTTGAGCAACCGATGGCCAAGATTTTGCCACATCAACAATTAGTTACAACAACCAACTATTTTTAGTAAAAAGAAAAAGTTGACACAATCCGTGTACATAAAAGCCCGAAGGCAATGAAGGCACGTTTCCCAAGGTGATAAGCATGACATGTTGGAATCTTTGGGAATCTTCTAGATAGGGCGCCGTTTTTCTCTTGGTCTTTGTTGCATATACGTTGAACATGGATGTGATGAAGTGGCGAGAAATGATTGGTTGATGATGTATGAATGCCACTTGAGCATTTCTTGAGCCAATTTGCTTGATTTTCAATATTTTTCCAATTTCTTGATGCTATTCCCAAATTGTATCTTTTTTCTTGGACGAATCTTCGAACTTGAATTTTCACTTCTCTAGAACTATTTCTCCTCAAACGTGGAATTTGGGATCTTGTCCTTGTTCTTCACTTCTTGTTGTCTTTGCATTTTTTACATTTCTAGATGTAATTTGTGGATTTTCTTGATAATCTTGCTCATTCAACTAACTTGTCTTATTATGCTTGTGTAGGATTCTTGCTTTGGATTGTTGAAGTAAAGGAGATGACTTGGGCATGAATTCCTCGAGTAGACCTCATGATGTTTGCTCTTGATCTTCTTCTGGTGCATGAAATGGAAGGCTCTTGAACATGGAAGTGATCTTTTGGATTTTCGGATGATGGAGCTTGCAAGGTGAAAATGAAGTTCTTCTCTAGAGGCAGGATGATGGTGAACTTGATGATATCTCGATGAAGTGCAGTAGAACTTTCTTCGTTCCGATGATGACGCCTTCTTTAAATGCAAGGTGGATGAGCTTGATGATGTCTTGATCCTCTGGATGCTCCTCTGGATAGCTCGCCTCTGGATTCTCACATACCTACAAGATGAAAATTCACAAATCATAGGACTTGAAAACCTTCAGTCAAGTTCATTAATGCATGTGAGAAATTGAAAGCTATTGATTGAATTTCACAAAATTTCTACCTCATTGGCGAATCTTTACTGAAGCAGGCAAGTATGAAGGTGGCGCAATTTCCACTTGCCTCTGGAATTTGCGCTATTTTGTCACAATTTCAAGTCATGCTTGGCATTTGCGAATTTTCTTAGAGTGGATTTTCTTTGAAACTTTTCTATGTCCTTGGCGAGTGTTTTCAAATGATTTTCAAATGGAGCTTTTCACAAATTTCAAGTATTTTAAAGGATTTTTCAATGGATTTCAAGCAATTTTCTACAAGATTTGACTTGGAATTTTCATCTTGAACCAAAATTGTGAATCACTAGCTTGAGCGCATTATCCACATACCCTTGGAATTTGCACCATTTTGGCGCATCTTCCACATACCACTGGAAATTGCGATTTTTCTCATGCTACTTGTTCGTTTTTATTGACTCTTTTATGATCCCTTCACAAGATTTTGAGGTTTGTCTTGATGATTTTCAAAAGATTGAGATGGAATTTCATCATGAACACTTGACATAGCAACATCCTCATAACCCTTGAAATTGCGCTTTTTGGGCGCACTTTCCTCATGTAAATGGAAATTGCGATTTTCTACTTCATGCTCAATTTTGCGCCACTTTATGATGTCTTCACACTTTGCATTAACTCCTCCAATGATTTCTGCACAACCTTTTAGAGTTTTCCTTAAGAATTTTCATTAGATATTCAAGAATTTTTTTATTTTCTTTTGAACCTTTTGAGATCCTGTTGTGAAGTTTTTACACATCGCCCTATTGTGATGTAATCACACATCGCCCCATTGCAAATGGGGATCCCCTCTTTTTTTTGCTTTCTCGCTTCGTTTTGCTTTAAAGTTTAGTTTTGCTCTGAGCTTGTAGGGTTTTGGTAGAGTGTTGTTTTGCCCATGTCTCGACAGTTTCTTGCCAAGACGTCTATATGCCTTCATCCTGATGCATGTCACTGAGACCCTGAAAATGACTAAGTCTGATATCCTGAAAATCCTGAAAAAATGGCTAAGTTTGAAATCTGGTGGATCCTCAGAAATCTAAAATCTGCATGCTAAATCCTATGGATCCAGGACCTATCTCAAACATCCTGGAAGTATATTGATAAATATTTAAAGTATAAGAAACTCAATATACTTCCATTCAGGAAATCCAAAATTTGACTAAGGCAAGAAATTCCTCACTTCATGTCTAAACCCGCCCTACCTAGGCAGCCTTGGCATGAGCTCATGGATTTGATGTCCTGCAGATGCATTTATCCAAACAACACCCTCAAATCTGCCCAAGGGAAAAGTTCTCAAATTTACAAGGTTTTGAGGACAGAGATGATAAAATTCAAAGAAATTTCATGAGTCTGAGTGATTCTAAGGCTTCACATGACACTATCCAAGGACTCCTTCCTAGCCCGCCCAGCATGGGCGGCCTCACAAGGTCCTCTTGGACATTGTCTTCACCTCCAAGAGAGTCAGTCCAGACGACACCCACAAATCCGCCCAAGCAAAAATGGTTAAGTTTTCAAGGTTTTCTTGCACAAGGCACTAGGATATGATGAAATTCCAATGAAAGTTTGCAAGTTAGATAGACTCAAGGGCATTTCAAGCAAAGTTCCATGGGTCACCTCCAAACCTGCCCTAGCAGGGCGGCCTCAAGATGCATTCATGGACTTTGTCTTGTTCCAAGTGACATTGTCCAGACAGTACTCTCAAATATAGTTAAGTTTTGAGGTTTTGATGCACAGAGCACTGAGATATGATGATTTGTAAGCAAGGTTTATGAGTTTGAGTGAAGTCAAAGTTCATTCCAAGTGTCACTCCTCAACCCGCCCTACCTAGGCGGCTTTGGCATGAAGTCATGGATGATGTCCTCATCTCCACCAGGTGACAGTCTCTAGACAACACTCCTAGGACCACTTAGGGATGTAGGTGGCATAATTTGCAAGTGTATACGTCTAAAAATGACACAAATCATCCTAAATAAATATTCTAAATATTTATTCTATTCTTCTACCAATTAAATAAATATTCTAAATTTATTTAATCGATTCACTGCTCCATAATTAAATAAAATCTATTTATTTAATTAAAATTCTTCTAAATGCCCTACACAATTAAATAATCATAAATTATTTAATTAAGCCAAATTCCTCTATCCTAAGTTCCAAATTCCAAAAATCCACATCACCTTTACACCTCACCTTTTCCACCTCACCTTGTCCACCTCATCAGGTTGCACATGTAATTAAATATATTTAATATTTAATTACCTTATTTTCCCTCACCCACATGGCCTATTTCTTCTCAAATCAGAGGTTAGTTAACTAATCAATCAAAAGTGTTAACTAACCTGTCAATTGAGTCAAATCCTCAATCAATTCAGTCAGTTCCACGATTTATTCTTCTAACTGATCAATCAAGTCTGTTAACAGACCAGTCAATGGAGTTAACTCTCCAATCAATTTTGTCACATCCCCTCTTTCATGATGGAGCTGGGACACTTGTCACATTTCTACTGGTTGCACATTCCTCAACCATCCTCAGCCGTTGATCTTCATATCTCCTCTCAACCGTTGATTCTCATTCTTCCAAGTCTATAAATGAAGCTTCATCCCTCCATTCTAATCATCCAGGCTTTTGACATCGTTACTCTGCAGAAATATCACCAGCGCGCCTTTGGCACCCTTTTACCATCTACAAGCTTGAGATCACATACTTGCCTTGAAGCTCATCTTCATTGCATATCACCATAGCCATTCACCATTGACTTCCCCCAAATAGCTGAAAGAGTGTACTCTCTGAGGGCTCACTTCATCTGCAAAAGGACGATTGTGATAGGCGAACAACAGAAGTTTAGAAACGGGAAAGGTTTGCTCTGTATTTGTTCATTGCTTCGTTTATTGAATCCTTCTTGTTTCACTATTCTGTTGATGTTTGGGTCATGTTTAATTCATTTGATTGATCACTATTTTACCCTTACATTTTTGGCACCCACCGTGGGGCCGTTTGCCCCTTTATTTTACCGTTTCTGAGCTTTTTTGAAGGCAGGCTCCGTACAAGTTACGCAAAGTCGCACACAGATTACTTCGGCGCATCTGTTCATTTCCACGGCGCATATAAAGACTGTTACGGCGCTTTTGTTGTTTTTGCGCATCTGTGTATTTTCGCTGCGCTTCTGTGCACTGTTACGGCGCTTTTATTGTTTCTGCGCATCTGTGTATTTTCGCTGCGCTTCTGTGCACTGTTACGGCGCTTTTATTATTTCTGCGCATCTGTGCGTTTGTGCTGCGCTTTTGAAGACTGTTACTGCGCATACATTAATACTGCGCATTCATTCCTTTTAACCGCGCATGCGTGCAATATTACGGCGCATTTATTATTGTTGCGCTTCTGTTGATCATTTCTGCGCATCTGATCACTGAAGCTGCGCATTTGTAACAGGCTGAGGTTTTAGTACTTTTCTAGGGGAAGTTGCTAACGCTAACCCTTTCGCAGGTGTTTGCTAGAGCGGTTTTGCAGGATAGGTGCAGGTTTAGTTCCATGTAGTTGCATCTAATTAGTTCACATTTCATTTTCTGAGGGAAAGTAAAAATTAATGTTCATTCAAATCTTCATCTAGTTCTAATTAGGGAGGAAGTAACTGGATTATTTCTTGCTTGCATTGCAAACACCTTCCAAGTTATTGCTATCTAAAGATTAAAATTGAACTCATCAATGATCTTGAAGTTAAAATGAACCATTGTTATATTGTGAGACCTGAATTTCAAAGTTAACAATCTCGTGCTACGCGGTTTAAAAAATTGAACTCACTACTGCTTTCTGAAGTTAAAATGAACCATTGCTATATCGTGAGACCTGAATTTCAAAGTTAACAATCTCGTGCTACGCGGTTTAAAAATTGAACTCACCACTGCTTTCTGGGATTTAAAACTGAACCACTGCTATATTGCTGAATCACTTCAAAGTTCTATTTGAGTAGATTAGCCCATTTTGTTTTTCACTTTTAACTAGGGTGGATTAATCAGTGTATTCTGTGCTTGCGAATGACAATAGGCTTATGCTCTCCCCTCTTCTGGGTGATCAGAGTGCCAGACTTGTCCTTCTATTTGTTTAACCTTTAGGAGGGGCCTGTCCTTGGATGCACGCTTGTCCAAGTGGGAACGACCCTGAGTGGTAACAGGCTAACGCCAAGCCCTACCAAGCCACTTAAAATAAATTGTGCTTGAGGTGAAAACTTCCTGCAACAAGTGCTGTTATGTTACACCGACGGCCAACCTCCCCCAAAACCCTCTCAGGCGCAACCCTGTGAGGCTGGGAGACTCCATAACGGAGAGTAGCGCCGCCGCACGTGTAACCACTTGAATGGTTGCCCGAATTAAATACCTCTTGTTTTAGTGGCCCAAATCCTTTATAATCCATTTCTCGCCTAGGATTTTGTGCTTGTTTTTGTCCAAAATAGAGTCGAAAAAATTACAAAAACAATGAAAAACTACAAAATATTCTTTGTGCTTGCTGTGTTTTCTTGCTAATAAATTCATAATATTAGATCAGGAAGACCTTTTCTAGCCAAAAAATACCAAAAACAGAAGAAAAATTGAAAATTTTGCAAAAACTTCAGAGCTGCGCATTTACACATTTCTGCTGCGCATTTACAGAGACTTGCTGCGCTTTTGTAACGACTTGCTGCGCATATACCTTTTTTGCTGCGCATATATGCACTGTTGCTGCGCATATATAATTCACCAGACCGGCGCATTTACTGTGACTTGCTGCGCATTTGTCCATTTATGCTGCGCATCTGTTTCTGCGCATATGCGACAGTGAGCACTTGCCCTATTTTTGAGGAGATATTTTCACCTGATCAGAGCACCCATTTCAGCCTAGTCTCACTTTCCGAGATCAGAGTCAACCTTGCAGTCAATCTCCATCCGTTTCACCCAACTCTTTCTCTTTCGTCCATTGTCTCCCTCACTTTCTATCCAAATCACTCTTGTCCCAAAGTCAGCCTATCCCATATCGATTCGGCATAAGTTCTTCGTTTCATTAGTGAATTCACGTAAGCCTAGTAGGTCACAGTACCTTTGCTAGTAGTCTTGTTGAACGACTAAGCCCTACACAGTAAGACTGGTATCGACTACCCTTGCTAGTGGCTAGAGTCTTGTGTCAACCGTCTTACTTGAAGTCATTGAGCTAGAGAATCCTTTGTCCAAGTCTTATCCTAGGTATCCCATTCATAATAGTTTCGGTCGGCACCTTGCCAAAATTTCTAATCCTGGTCCACTTCATCCCACCCCACCTTGCATGGTTCTTACTCGATCCCAGTACAACAAACAAATTGAAATGGCCGACTCATCTAATCACCTTCTCCCACCACGTGATGGCGAAGAAGAGATTTCTCATGAAGAATTAGTGGCGCACATGCAAGATAGAAAATTCCAACGCGTCGTAGAGAAGATGATCCTTGAAGACCCCCATAAGTATTTCCATCATCTTGCTAGTCTCGGAATCAAACTCCCCGCAGACTTTGACATTAGCTCCATCATGGAAAATGCAGACAATGATCATGAGAGAGGCACAAATGACAGTCCCACATGCGCATGAGAGAGGCACAAATGACACGGTCCCCCATACAAATGAGAGAGGAAAGCAACCCGTAGATCCAACTACTCCTATGGCAGACGTGAGACAACAAATCGAAAGTCTAAAGCTCGAGATATCCAACCTTAAGACCGGTACAAGTTCTAAGAACTACTCTTTGGAAGATATAGCACCGTACCCCTTTGACAGAAATTTGATCATGAAACCATTCCCCTATCAGTTCGGAGTTCCGAAATTTGACAAATATAAAGGGAAGGGGGACCCTAGAGATCATATCAGGGAATTCACTGCAGCATGTTTAGAAGTAGCTCACAACGAGACCTACTTAATGAGACTATTCCCGCGATCTTTAGGTGGTCAAGCTATGGAGTGGTTCTCGCGTCTCCCACTGGGAATCAAAACTTTTGATGAACTTGTCAATAAATTTATAACGCACTTCTCTTACAACATAGAACACGAGGTATCTATGCTAGATCTATGCAACACCAAGCAGAAGAGTGGTGAGTCATTCGCCGCCTTCCTACAACGATGGAGACAGCTAGCTAGTAAGTGTTCTTACGATATGCCTGAGAAGCAGCTATTGGAAATGTTTGTCCACAATCTAAACACTGATCTTAGCTATCAGATTCAGATACAATGCCCTACCTCGTTCGCCAAAGTCATTGAAATGGGCCTCTTCATTGAAAAAGCTATGATCACTAAAGGAACTCTCAAGCTCTACAAGGACACACCTCCTTCCAATTACACAACAGATAAATCAAAGTTTTGGACCAAGAACAAGAACGTGGTCAACGATGGAGTAGTGGACGCCAAGGCGGCAGCCCCTAAGCAACAACCCATATTCACTCTTAAGGGAGAAGCAAATACCGGTGCACTCAACAAGCCACCCCCTCGGGAACCTAGACCTTGGTTCAATTCAAATCCAAGGAGAAAATTCACGCCGTTAGGGGAATCTCAAGAGTTTGCCCTCAGGAAGTTGTTGGCTAACAATGAAATTTCTCTACCGCCAACAAGTGACTATGAGCCTATCGTCAAACCTCCCTATTGGAAGGACACAGACTATTGTGAGTATCATCGAGGAAGGGGGCACACGACTAACAATTGCATCCACCTCAAGAATGTCATACAGGATATACTGGATCAGAATCAGGGAGGGACACAACAGCATACCTCCAATGAATCTCATGTGGCCTACCGGGATCCTCTTCTAAACCACAACCGGCCGTATAACAACAATCGCAACAATGGCCACAACAGCAACGATGGTCACAACGGCAACAACTCCAATGGCAATAACAATAATGACAACAATCGCAACAGGCCAAATCAGAACAGCGGGTCGAGTAATGCTAACTATGCAAGCGTTCCATTTGAGTACACCATTAACTGCATTTCTGAGCATATTCCGCAGGTCAATGTCATCTCCCCCAACCAACAACCAGGACCTAATAGAACGGGTTGTATAATTATCCGCAGTGGTAAAGTCACGATCAATACCACCCCTCCAAGGTCATCACCATCTCCGTCCAACTCTCGCCCATACAATGTCATCGACCAGTTACAAAAAACTCCGGCTCACATTTCTATATTGGAGCTCTTGCGTCTATCTCCTTCTCATAAGGAGATTCTTGAGAAAGCCTTAGTGGAAACTACTGTCCCCACTAACCTAGCCCAAGAAAAATTTTAGACCATGGTAGGCAATTTGACATCCTCCACTTCCATCTCGTTTACGGAGCAAGATGACCTTTCCATATCTCAACCCCACAACACCCCTCTACACATTGTCGCATTCGTGCACAAGCACCGCATCAAGAGGGTTCTCATTGATGGGGGTGCCGGTTTAAATATTTGTACTTTGAAGCTAGTCCTTGCACTAGGGTTCTCCGAACAAGCAGTTGATCTGCGGAGGAAAATTACCATCAAAGCCTATGACGAGGAGGAACGAACCACAAAGGGCACAGTTGTCCTACCCATTCAAGTGGGACCGGTAATTAAAGATGTGGTGTGCCAAGTCCTTGATCGGGAACTTGCTTATAATATTCTACTAGGGAGACCATGGATCCACGCCATGAAGGCTGTCCCCTCCACCTATCATCAATGCATTAAGTTCCCACACGATGGCAAGTAGGTCACCATACAAGGCGAACCCGACCCCTACCAACACTGCAATTCTTTCCAAGCAAAATCTGAATGTGTCATTCCCAACAACAGAGCCTACATTTCCCCTACTCCGCAACAAGACCATACCGCCGAAGCTTCCTCCTCGAGGCCCAAACTGCTGAAACTTACCATAAAAGAAAATGGCATGGGGGAATACTCCATTGAGCACAGCCTCAACCTTGCCCAATTGCCTTTGTCTCCTCGCTCCTTTGGCAAACCCAAGCATCAACCTAGGCATTTTCCAAAGCCATCTGCTCCTCCTATAACTCCCGCAAATCCCTTTGTAAAATGGGGGACCTTATCTGATGAGACAGAGGAGCGAGATCTCCTGCAATGGCTTTATGCTGAAGAAGAAAACACACCCCAAGAGCCGCCTAGACTCCCTACAGAACTCTATGGACGAGGTGAAACTATCTTGCACTGGATGGGGTATGAAGGACAAGGCCCCATAGGCCTCAGAAAAGAAGGAATCGTTGAACCTATACAACCTTCTTCATCCTCTTCGGCTAGAAACACAACTGGCCTAGGGTACAAAGGCAAAGGTAAAGCCAAAGAAAATGCCTGCCTTGTGGAGACAATTCAAACACTCCAAGTGGATAGTGACACAGATTCAGATGATTCAAATGAGTATGAGTGGGACGAACTAACAGAGCACTCCTACGATGACAAAGAGATTGACACCATCCAAACTCTTAGCCCCTACCATGAGGGACAAACGCAACGGGACAGACCACTAGAGTCTGATTCGCCCCTCCCTGAGGTTATGGCTCTCGAGGAAAGTTTCGATTCCATTGCGATAAACAACTTGGAAGAAAGTACCACCCAGAACACTACCCCCGTCAGTGCCCACAACATTTCCATTCACACCATTAATGAATCAGATCTCTCATCCGACTCCCTTCCCCTCTTACACCCTGAGCTTATTGACTGGGATCTGCAAGGAACCCCCCAATTAGATATGTTCCAGAACGATGACGCTTACATTGACTATATGGAACTTAGGGATCACTTACCAAAAGGAGATCACAAAGCTGGTTTTGCTATCGAACTCAATACCGTGGCTTACTTCGGGGAGGGTGCCAAGCCTTCTAGTCGCAAAAATATCAAAATAAAAAATGGATCTGACAGTGAAAACCGCCGTGCGGCAGTGTCAGATCATAAAACAGTAAAAGGAAAGGACGTATCCAAAGGTGAAAACCCAACTGTGGCACCTGACGATGGAATGCTTGACACCCTCCCTAGTGATATGTACCAGGAACGGTCACAGATTGTGGTGGAGCCAACAGAGCCAGTGAATGTTGGAACCGAAGAACAGCCTAAGATTATCCACTTCGCAAAATCTCTCACACCACCTGAGAAAACCAGGTTTGTACCATTCTTTAAGAAGAAGAGAGGCAGCTTTGCTTGGTCATATGCTGACATGCCAGGTTTAGACCCGAACCTAATTCTGCATCATTTGCCATTGGATCCAGGGGTGAAGCCCGTAAAGCAGAAACTGAGAAAGATGCATCCCCATATAGCCCTTTTGGTCAAGGAAGAACTCAAGAAATTGCTAGATGTGGGGTTCATCAGAGCCATAGATTACCCCGAATGGATATCAAACATTGTGCCAGTGTCTAAACCAGATGGCAGGGTTCGACTATGCAACGATTTTCGAGACTTAAACAAAGCATGCCGCAAGGATGACTTTCCATTGCCTAACATCGATATCATAGTCGACCTCACGGTAGGACATACAATGCTGTCACTCATGGATGGATTCTCAGGGTATAACCAGATCAAAATAGCACCAGAGGATCAGCACAAAACAGCTTTCACTTGCCCATGGGGTACCTTTTGCTGGAATGTCATGCCCTTTGGGCTGAAAAATGCAGGTGCTACATATCAGCGGGCCATGACAACTATATTCCATGACATGATGCATGTGACCATGGAGGATTATGTTGACGATATCTTAGCAAAATCTCTCACAAGGGACTCACACCTGGACATATTAGAAAAAGTCTTTCAACGGTTGGATCAATTCCAAGTCAAACTGAACCCGAAGAAGTGTGTGTTTGGGGTAACATTGGGCAAGCTGCTAGGCTTCATCGTGTCAGCAAACGGAATAGAGGTAGACCCGGCCAAGGTCAAAGCAATAATGGACATGCCACCGCCCAAGACTCTTACACAGTTGAGATCCTTACAGGGCAAGCTGCAGGCCATCCGCAGGTTCATCTCACAGTTGGCAGACAAGTGCCAACCTTTCGGCCACCTCCTACATAAGAATATTCCATTTAAATGGGATGAGCGGTGCGAAGAGGCATTCAACAAGCTAAAGGAGTACCTAATGAACCCTCCTATACTCATGCCTCCGATCCAAGGAAAACCTTTGATTCTCTACATATCTGCTACACCTACTGCTCTTGGGGCTCTCCTAGCGCAGCAAGACTATGAGAACAAGGAAAGAGCTGTATACTACATCAGTCGAACCTTAGTGGGCTACGAGTTACAATACTCACAGGTAGAACGATCATGCCTTGCGGTGGTTTTTGCTTCACAAAAACTCCGACACTACATGTTGGCACATCCTGTCAAACTCATTGCCAAAATCGACCCACTAAAGTATCTTCTCAGCAAAGCAGCTCTCACAGGTCGACTAGCAAAGTGGGTTATGCTTCTTAGTGAATATGATATAGAATATGTGGATAGAAAAGCCATCAAAGGGCAAATCATAGCTGACCAACTGGCCGAGGCACCATTACAGGACACTTCACCAATGCAGTTTGAGTTTCCCGATGAGTCTTTATTCACTCTGTCAACATCTCCTTGGAAACTCTACTTCGACGGGTCTTACACCAACCACGGATTGGGGGCAGGCATCCTGTTTATCACTGCCCAAGGCGACACAATTCCAAAGTCCTACAGGTTGTTATTTCCATGCACTAACAATATAGCGGAATATGAAGCCTTGGTAATTGGTCTCAAGATGGCCACTGAGTGGAAAATCCAAGCACTATGTGTCTACGGTGATTCTCAGCTTATCATAAATCAGGTCAATGATGAATATCAAACCAAAGATGAGAAGCTCATCCCATACAAACGGATGGTCGACGACCTCAAAGAACACTTTGGGACCATCTCCTTTGAACAAATACCCAGGATCGAGAACAAAGCAGCAGATACAATGGCTACCATAGCCTCTCTTCTTGAAATACCTGAATATGAGTCATGGTATGAGTTCTTAGTAGAAACCATTCGGCAACCGGCTTATGATCTCCTCGAAACCCATTCCATTTGCCTCCTAGTAGGATCTGATTCACCTTGGTACGGTAAGACCTACACTTACCTCAAGGACAATATTCTTCCACCCGACCTCTCTTCCAACCAAAAACGGACTTTCATCCGACAAGCCTCCCGTTACACCATCATAGCTAATACCCTTTACCGACGTGGTCTGGATGGTACTTTACTCCGTTGTCTAGAACAAGAAGAATCTGTAACTGCCTTGCGAGACGTACACAAAGGGATCTGCGGAACACACTCCAGCGGTCCTTCTTAGCCAAGAAACTCATGTGTTTGGGTTATTACTGGCCCAATATGGAAATGGATTCATATCAGTTCGTCAAAAAGTGCAAACAGTGCCAAATACACGGGAACCTGATTCATGCACCTGCTCAGGAGTTGAGACCTTTAACGACACCCTGGCCCTTTTTGCCAGTGGGGACTTGACCTTGTGGGAAAGATTCATCCACCTTCTTCCAACGGCCATAAATTTATCATAACCGCCACTGAGTACTTCACCAAGTGGATTGAAGCCGTTCCCCTAACCACCGTCACAGGAAAGCAAATTTCCTCGTTCATTCTGAATTACATTATCTGCCGATATGGCATCCCTTCATCCATCATAACGGATAATGGGAGACCATTCAAAAATCAGGATGTCCAGGAACTTTGTGAGCGTTTCAAAATCCAACATCGTTTCTCCACTCCATACTACCCCCAAGGTAACGGCCAAGCTGAGGCATCGAATAAAACCATTCTGAAAATCCTAAAGAAGATTGTCAATGAAGCTGGTTGCGATTGGCACGTCCAACTCAATCCCGCTCTGTGGGCCTACAGAACCAGTATACGCACTCCCACAGGTGCTACACCCTACGCCCTTGTCTATGGTTCCGAAGCCATCCTTCCCATTGAGGTCGAACTCCCATCCCTCAGGGTGTCGTTGAAAGGTCTCATATCAGATGAAGAATACAGAGTCTCCAGGCTACAAGAACTAGAGCTGCTAGAGGAAAGGCGCCAGAAGGCTTTTGACCATCTCAAAGCCTATCAACAGATGATGTCTAGAAGCTACAACTACAAGGTTAGACCAAGGTGCTTCAAGGTTGGGGGCCTAGTTCTAAAAGAGAACCCTCGCAATCAGCAGGACAGAGAAAAGAAAGGTAAGTTCGAGCCTAACTGGCTTGGACCCTATGTGATTGTAGCTGCATATGGATCGGGGGCATATCAGTTGGCCACTTCAGAGGGTGAGTTGTTAGATGATCCAATCAACAGCATGCACCTTCGTCGGTTCTATACCTAGGGGAACCCCAGTGCAAGGGGGCATAATAAGATCAAAAATAAAAAATAAAAAAAAAATAAAAAAAAAAAAAAAAATTTTGAAGAGAGAAAATACAAAAAAATTATTAAAAAAAAAAAAAAAAAAAGAAAGCATACAAAAAAAATCGTCCTTTGGCAAAAACCTGGCAAACAGGCGCCTTGGATAGGTATCGTGATGAAAACCTGGCAAACAGGCGTCATGTTACTTTCTAGCTTCTCGTGCAAATAAAAGCAAGTGATGAAAACCTGGTAAACAAGCGTTACTTGTGATAAACCGCCTTCTCCATCTTTGGGAATCCAATCACCCTGAGTCCATTCTTCCTTCGCTCATTTCCCATTTGACCCATATCTATCCCGCAATAAACACTTGACAGTTACCTATCATGGCTTGATACTCACCTTGTGGCCTTGTCAACCAAGGTTTTGTCCCATACCGTCTCCTCAATGTGAGCCTAGCATAGGGTCTCTTGTCAGTGTCCATGGTCCAAGTCCGTGAACTACGTTGCCTCTGCGCCGTCACGTAGGCAAGGCCATTATTCTAATGCGCCCCCGGGGCTCCCATTTCTTCTATGGTCCCATTCATCCCCTTTTCTTTTCTTCATTCTTGTCGTCCTTCTTCTAGTCCATCCATGGTCCATTAGGGTTTACCTTGAACTACGTTGCCTCTGCGTCGTCACGTAGGCAAGGCCATTTAGCAATGAGCCCCCGAGGCACTAGGTCAGTCCCTTAGGGTCCGTCTCCCCAATAAGGATTGTGCAATCTTTTCACCAAACAAGCAAATGCAAGCAGAACCCGTGCTTCAAGCAAAAATCTTGACTATGAGCATCTTAATCTATCCAATGCAAAGCAAATACCCAAGGTCTTCTAAATGATTTTATGCAAATTAAGGCAAGAACTAAACACATATCAACGCAAATATGCTTTGTAGATCGGAAACATGGTTAACAATTTGAGTCCAGATTTTTGCTATCATACCTTCCTATGCTACTCAAGGATGCCAAAAGCTAGAGATGCTATGATGGGGGCATGCTTATTTTCTTTGTTTTCTATTTGTGGATTAAACTTTAGTAATGTGAAGCCTTGTCTAAGGACATGATCGGCAAAAGATCATCGAGGACATCAAAGGTCTAACATGAACGGGGGCAATCCTTGCTTGTTGAAATGCAGGAAATACTCCGGTCATCTAGATTCAATTTTGACTAGATGCTTGTATTCGCTTGCTAAATCACAATCCATGTAAGCGATACTCAGGTCATCTCGGTTCAATTATACCTCGATGCTTGTATTCACTTACAACATTTCAGAACATGTACCAAAAACAAATTGCCCAATGATAAAATAAAGCACTCTAAACGCAAAGCATCCATCCTATATCCACATACACATCCATGCAATCCTCATTATCCAAACTATGCAGAGTAACGATATCAAGTAAAGTTTCTAAGTCATCTTATCACAACCATTCTTCTATCTATCTATCATGTCATTCTTGTGTCGATAAAGTACATTTGGACTTCACAAAAACAAAGCATATAGGAGCATATCATATCATTCGTAGGACTAGTCATGCATATGTTTCGGTTCGTCGAATACACCATCCAATGCATTAGGTCACCAATACATTTGCATCACATCACATCTTAAAGCACAGATAATCACATAGAAATCATAACACATATGCATACATTTGCATTAGAACATATACACCTCCCGTAACAAAGTTGCCTCTAACATAGAAATCATATTACATTTTGTATTCATTTGAAAACATTAAAGCACATAGACATCATATAGCAGCATATCACAAAGCATCGCATATAGCATCAGATAGACCATCTAACTATGCACATACATCACATCATACAATAGAAGTAAATCTTCATCGCATAGCACATGCAATAGATACACAAAGCTGCATCATCATATATACTATCATATAAAAGAGGTCCAAATGTACAAAATCGTCATCTATCTCTGGAATAAAAGTGTCATATACAATATGCATCCAAATGGATGGTGATACATGTCCCAAAATATACAAAATCCGGTCTGTGTCTATCCCTGCTGCTGTGGGCCCCCACTGCCAGCTCCTGACTGCTGAGGACCCATCACGGAGGCCCCTGACTGTGATGGACCTGCTCTATGAGTCGCCCCAGACTGACTCCTGAAGCTCCCTGCCCTCTGGCTCGATGCCACAGCACCATGGTATAACCCTCGGTAATACTGCGCCTGGGACTGTGCTTTGGCTAGATCTGTCTGTGCCTGTGCCAACTGCATCTGCAACTGGCCAACCTGTGCCTGTGCCTGCTGCACCTGCCCAACCAAAAATGAACTTGCTGCATCTGTCCCCATAGCGGCCACAGCAGTGTCCCGCTCTACACGGATAATCCGTACCCATGCGTCCGCCATGTCTCTCTCGCAAGTCAACCCAGTGATCACCGCTGTGTCTGTATCTCGCCTCCTCTCTACCCTCCTCAACTGTGCCTGCAGCTCTCGCACCTGTCCCCTCAGGCTGGCTATGGTCCTCTCATGAACCTCTCCCTGTATTGGCCCCTGTGCTGCCTCTGCCTGTCCTGGCCCCTGTGGCTAGGGCACCTGCTGCTGTGGTACCTGCTGGGGTGGTGGCATCTGTGCCTGCTGAGGTATCTGCTGCTGTGCCTCTACCTGCCCTGGCACTGCCTGCTCAGCCTGAACTATCCTCCTCCGCTGTCTCGGCCTCTCTCCGGCTCTACCACCCCGCCGTCCTCGTCCTCCTCTAACTCCCCTCCGCCCTGGGCCAGCCTCTCCCTCCTCTGAGTCCGCCTCGTCAATACGAGGCACCAGCATGCCGGGTCCTGAATATCTCGGGAAAGGATGTGCAGTGATCCAATCCTCGTACTCCTGTGTCACCCCCGCATCTGCTATCTCTCTCCTCATGTCCCATGCCACATACGGCGTCTGCTGGAACTCTGCCAGAGCCTCCTCATACGAAGCCATCGGCCCCCATCGGACCCTCTCTGCATGCGTCCGTGCGAACATAGCCTGACCCTGTGGCATGCCCTGCCTCCTGCCGAACTGTCTCAACACTCGGCCCACCATCTGCCTCTCTAGTATGTGCCGTGTCCGACCTATCAGCCACCTAGTCTGAAAGCAGTATGGTAGCTCATCTCCCTCGTCGTCCCACGGCTCACAATCCAGATATGGTCGCCAGACGACCACTCCACTCCGTCCAAGGTGTGTCTCCAATACTCTAGCTTCCCCAGCCTGTGCTGGGAAATCACTCCTGCATAGCCATAACTGTATGGCTCTCCTCGCTGCCTCGCGAAGACACATATCGGCCTAGTCACCGCTATGTGCTCCCACAGCCAGAACTGTAACAGCAACACCCCAACCGATAGACTCGTGCTGCGGTGGTACACCACCTGATGCATGTCATGGTATAAATGGGCCAGTACGCAGACTCCCCATGCATATCGGGTGCCCTCAGTCAGCATCCGCTCCATGATCCTGCCCCATCCAATGGGGAACCCATGCGATCTCCTGTCCGGGCATACAACACCCCCGATCAGTCCAGCCACAATCCCAGGGAAGTAGTCATAGTAGTCGTATATATCCTGCCATGGGATAACCTGTCCAGCTAGCTCAGGATCATCAAACACCCGCTGGCACTCGGCGAGTCCCACATCTCGCTGTGCATCATACTCTACTAACTCGCTTACCACAGGCAAGTGCAGTATTCGGTAGACGTCCTCCAAGGTCACCGTCATCTCTCCCGTCGGAAAGTGGAAGGTCCCGTCCTCACTGTGGAATCTCTCCACGGCAGCTGTCAGCAGTCCACGGTTCGCCCGCACCTCGGGCATGAAGCATACATAATCCAAACCCATGGCACCAAGCGCCACTCTGTCAGTCTCTGTCAGCATATATCTCTGCAATAGGGGCATAGGAAACGTCTCCCTCGACTGCAGAGTCTCCCGAATATCCTCCTGCAAGCAAGCAAGGCAAAGCGTCAATCTCAAGCGACATATACCATACTCAACATACCTACTGAACTATATCAACTAAACTTAGCATTTCAAATTGATCAAAACAGCACACTACATCTCTTGACTAAATTTCTGCAATCTCGGAGATAGCTCATCGATTACCGCATCAAACAGGACGCTAATCGAGTCAATTTGGCTAAGTCCTTTGCTATCCACAGCAAATGCGCCACTACAGGTGGTAAAAGCGCCGTTTTTTGGTATATGCGCCGCTAAAATCAGCATATGCGCCGCCTCACACAAATGCGCTGCCACAGTGCACATATGCGCGGATCCGACAGATGCGCCGCAAAATTAGGCATATGCGCCGTCATATTATGAAAGCGCCGCTACACTCGACATATGCGCGGCATTAACAGATGCCCGCTACTTTCAACCTATGCGCGGCTTAAATACACATGCGCCGCCAAGTTACAAATGCGCAGCTACAGTGCACAGATGCGCAGCTTTCATGTATGCGCCGCCGAAACCGGCATATGCGCCGCGCAACGACAAAAGCGCCGCTTCGCGAGACATATGCGCCGTTCTGAGTTTCAGCGCATGCATTTGACCTATTTTCTAAGTGCATTTATGGCATCCTAAATCGACCCTAGGAGAAATTTTTCGAAGCACATACTGGGGGTCCTGCCTCTGCTGGCCGCCCGAATCGACGGACTCGCTTGAATCGGTGCTCCTCGCGTGGAATGTCTGCTGCTCTGGCTGCCATGCTGCTCCAAGTTTGCTCTAGGCTCTCTCAATCCAATCTAGAGTAAACAAGTGTACAAATGACTATTCTTGTGGACCCAGCTCCTATTTATAGCCTCCAAACCCTAATTCTGGCTAGGTGTTGACTGTGACTACTTCCCGTGCTCGTTTTTCTTTCTGTTTTCTTCCCGCATCCCTGACCGCGTCCCTTTTCCTCCAACCTATCCTAACCCCTTCGTCTTCGTGAGATTGTCCGTCTCCGTTTCTTTCACCCTTTTCTCGTCCAATCTCCCGAGGGGGCATCCTATCGTCATTGAACTTGTACCAGGGGCAAACTGGGGCATGTATCATCATTCAAACTATCGATTTCTTTGAAGCAACGCTGTAAACTGCATTGTATCAAAGAGGGGCAAAATGTATACGTCTAAAAATGACACAAATAATCCTAAATAAATATTCTAAATATTTATTCCATTCTTCTATTAATTAAATAAATATTCTAAATTTATTTAATCGATTCACTGTTCCATAATTAAATAAATTCTATTTATTTAATTAAAATTCTTCTAAATGCCCTACACAATTAAATAATCATAAATTATTTAATTAAGCCAAATTCCTCTATCCTAAGTTCCAAATTCCAAAAATCCACATCACCTTTACACCTCACCTTTTCCACCTCACCTTGTCCACCTCATCAGGTTGCACATGTAATTAAATATATTTAATATTTAATTACCTTATTTTCCCTCACCCACATGGCCTATTTCTTCTCAAATCAGAGGTTAGTTAACTAATCAATCAAAAGTGTTAACTAACCTGTCAATTGAGTCAAATCCTCAATCAATTCAGTCAGTTCCACGATTTATTCTTCTAACTGATCAATCAAGTCTGTTAACAGACCAGTCAATGGAGTTAACTCTCCAATCAATTGTCACATCCCCTCTTTCATGATGGAGCTGGGACACTTGTCACATTTCTACTGGTTGCACATTCCTCAACCATCCTCAGCCATTGATCTTCATATCTCCTCTCAACCGTTGATTCTCATTCTTCCAAGTCTATAAATGAAGCTTCATCCCTCCATTCTAATCATCCAGGCTTTTGACATCGTTACTCTGCAGAAATATCACCAGCGCGCCTTTGGCACCCTTTTACCATCTACAAGCTTGAGATCACATACTTGCCTTGAAGCTCATCTTCATTGCATATCACCATAGCCATTCACCATTGACTTCCCCCAAACAGCTGAAAGAGTGTACTCTCTGAGGGCTCACTTCATCTGCAAAAGGACGATTGTGATAGGCGAACAACAGAAGTTTAGAAACGGGAAAGGTTTGCTCTGTATTTGTTCATTGCTTCGTTTATTGAATCCTTCTTGTTTCACTATTCTGTTGATGTTTGGGTCATGTTTAATTCATTTGATTGATCACTATTTTACCCTTACAGCAAGTTTACTTGATGAGAATGATGAAGATGACACCAAGCATTACTTAAACTCCTCCCAACATGGATGAATCAATTGGAAAGAATGATAAAAAATCACTAAGCCTGATGTCCTCAAATCCTGAAAATTGGCTAAGTCTGAAATCTGGTCGATCCTCCAAAATCTAGAATCTGCATGTTAAATCTTATGGATCCGAGACTCATCTCAAACATCCTAGAAGGTATATTGAAAAATATTTAAAGTATAAGTATATCCAAACTTATACTTAAATATATTTTTCAATATACCTCTACTCAGGACATTTCCAATATGGCAACAAGACTTGCATTCCAAGCACACCTTCTAAACCTGCCCAGCCTGGGCAGAAATTTCACTTGGGCATGGATTCCACGTCGTTCACATGAGTCTCTCCAGACAAAGACCTCAAACCTGCCCAGGAAAACCCTTACGAAAAGTTGCAAATTAGGAGTAGTTCATTTTGAGGCGAAAAAGAACAAGTTTGAGTGAAATTCCACACAACACTCCCAACCCCGCCCAGCATGGGCGGCCTCATAGAGTCCTTCTGGACAATGTCATCACTTTTAGGACACTTTGTCCAGACAACACCCTCCAACCTGCCCAAGGAAAAAATGATTAAGTTTTCAAGGTTTTGATGCACAAGGCAAGGAGATATGATGAATTTTTAGTAAGGTTTGCAAGTTGGAGGGAAGTTAAGTTGATTTTAAGCAAAATTCCATGGGCTATCTCCAAACCAGCCCTACCTGGGCGGCCTCAAGAGGTGCTCATGGACTATGTCACCTCGCACATCAAACACTCCAAACAGTACCTTCAAAGCCACCCAAGGTGAAGAATAACATAAATTGCAAAGTTTGTTTGATTTCAATGATCAAGATTGTACCAAGGAGATGAGATAGTCAAGTTGAAGGAGTAAGAAGTTTTCTAAGTGACAAAAATCCAAGACCTACTCTCAAACCCGCCCTACCTGGGTGGCCTAGAGAGGTGAGCTTGGAGTTTTGGTGTCTAAGCATTGCAACTACTCCATCTTGACTCTCTAAACTCACCATGATGCCTCACATCCTAGAGAGAGTCATTCAAGAAGAGGGAAGTTTGAAAAATCACTAAGTCATGCAAATGGAGGAAGAGTGCTAAGGTTAAGATAGAGTGTTCACATGGCAAAATCCTTACTAGCACTCCAAAGCCGCCCTTCCTAGGCGGATTCCACCAAGACAGATGGACATCATCACCTAACATCCATGATGTGTCTTTAAACTTTACAAACATCTCAAAATTTTACTAAGTCTTGAAGTTGATAGAAAGGAGTTATCAAATGGAAGGAATGAACATCAAATAAGGTTAAAGTCCACACCCTACCTACCAAGCTCCCCATGCTAGGCGGTCTTGAGCATTTCACTTGGACAACATCACCTCCTCCACAACACTCTCCATGCACTCTCTTCAAGTCCGCCCTTCTTCCCAAGGTTGTCCATCTCATGCAAGGAGGTTAAATTATCAAGGAAGCAAGTGAAGATGTCTTATGTTGTCAAAATCAAGCTAAAAGATCACTAAGTTATCAAAATCCTTACACCTCCTCCAATCCCGCCCATCCTAGGCGGCCTTGAGACCTTCATCTGGATAACATCACGTCATTCACATGACATCCTCCAGACATCACCTCCAAACCCGCCCAGCATGGGCGGCCTAGAGAGGAGGTCTTGGATTCAATCCATCATAGTTGAAAAACTCGGACTCGGCAAAAACTCGGCAGACCCAAAATTTTTAAAAACTCGCGACTCGGCAAATACTCGGGAGACCCAAAATTTTTAAAAACTCGCGACTCGGCAAATACTCGGGGAAAAACTCGGCAATAACTCGACAAATTTATCGAACATTAAAAAATACATTAATTTTTAAAAATATGCTTGCTTTAACAGTATTCCACTTAATGAGTAGGAGGTGATTTTTGCTGTGTGTCAAATTATGATATCATAGAATAATAGATATTACTTATTAGATATATATTACTTATTAGATATTACTTACTATTTATTACTTATTAGTTATTACTTAATAACTTATTATTAGATATATATTACTTATTACTGTTACTAAATTTTGATATTATTAGAAATTAGAATATTAAAACATTATAAAATCGCAACTTTTAACAGTAATATGATAATATTTATTATCAATATGTATTATAAATTGCAACTTGGAAATTTCGTTTTGTATTTTAAAAATGGAAATTATTGTCTGCATTTTAACTTTTAGGGTTTTCTAGAAACTGATTCGTTTTAAAAATCATGGAATATAGAAGTATAAACTTTGAAGAGGTTTCAAGTTTTAAGATCATCCTAAACAAATCATGCCACTGCTAGGGTTTGCGTCTGCCGCCAGGTCGTCTTTTGCTCACAAACGAAATGACAAAACAAAATGAAATGATCCTTTCTCCTCATGCGGTGAGTTTCCCCCCTGTGGCACGCGAGTTGTAGAGAAAACTCTTGATTTTTCGCAATAAAAATCGCGGCGAGTTTTGGGAATAACTCGTCTTGAGTTATTCGAAGAAAAACTCGCCGCGAAAAAAAAAAGTGATTACTCGCGAGTTGTGCGAGTTTTTCGCGTGTTTTGCAACTTGGCAATTCATATCCACAATACACTCTTTGGATGATACCCCAAACCCGCATAGCCTGGGCAGCTTTCACACCCTGACATGGAATTCACATCAAATAATCCATACTACCCCACTAAACCCGCCTAGGCATTTAGGCATGGACTTCACGCGAAAGGGTATGTTTTGAAATGTCATTGTTTAATCCCACATGCATAAGATGAATGTAATTTGTTATTGAAAATCCTTTATATCAAGTCTTAGTTTGATGTGTTTCTTTTTGTAGGTGATGGACGATCCAAAGAGATGAACAGTGAGAGCATGTCATACATGAGAAGTTTGAAAGGTGGAGGAAAGTTGCTCAAGTTTGTCATCATCACCACATGGAGGAGAGCTCCTGCATCAAGTTCATCTTACTTTGAAGACTTCGTAGACATCAACGCCACGCATGAGGAGTCATCATCCAGAGTTGTCTACTTCATGTACATCTATCATATGCAAGTCTACTACAAGAAGTCACGCACAAGACATCTTCCACCTCAACACTCCATGAGTCAATGCAACTGTCCAGAGGCATGATCCTGCAAGAACAACATCACAAGATGAGAGATGAGCATGATCATCAAAGCGACTCATGAGTTACATCAAAGACAACAAGAATAAAATATTCTAAGTGAACATGAGGTGAACCAGACTAGTTCATGTGAAGATGTTGAGGTGGCACGTACACATCATCAAGCCAATCGCATTCTGCCATGTCATTCATTCAAGAGGGCCCACCATAAAGATGCTCCAAAGATGCTTATCACGTTGGGAAACGTGCCTTCATTGCCTCTTTCATGTTCTAAAAATAGCAAATTTTGTAACAAACTGCCTTGTTGTCTCAATCTCGGCCGTTGATTGCTAAATCAAGCTGAGCCATTCATTGTAATTCTTGAGCTCTATATAAGGCTCACTACTCTCATTTGTAAGGGGACATTATTAGAATTAGAAGATCATTAGAGGGACATTAGAGGAGAATCATTAGAAGTAGAGATCAAGTAGGAGTAGAGTAGAGAGGGAACTCTTCGAAGTCATGAAGAGAGACATGAGATTGTTGTAATCACACATTTCAAAAGTAATACAAGCTCATTGTTGTTGTTTTGCATGGAGATCTTGTGGCTTTGAAATGTTAGCATGGTTTCAAATTCTTGAATATGATGGAGATGTGTTTCCAAGAAGCTTAGATAGTAGGGTAGATAAAGTTCATTGATGTGATGTATATGCTAAAGATATTTGATGAACTCCTCCTCGGTTCATACTTTTGATGGTTTGTTGCTAGTGAGTCATCGTGCAAAGTTAGCCTGAACTACATTTGCTTAAGTTCGATTGTGAATGGTCGTTCAAACTGCACCAGTTGTGGGTGTTTGGATGGAGGTTTACAGTATGAAAATCATTGAGTTACCTTTGGAGATTGCACCTGCTCTGTGTAATTGTTGGTTCTCATGGTGAAGCAGAGTAAGGTTATACGAGGAATTTGTCTATCGTAGCATGTTCATTATATTATTGTTCTTAGATCAGAATCCTCTCAACCCTTCTCTTTTTTCATTTTCTTATAATCAATTTAAGAAGTTCCATTTCATAAGGAGGAAGTAACTTGTTTGAATGGAGTGAGGTGACAATTTTACGTAAGTCCCTTTGTGACACAGCAAATCACATCACACCACCGAGGCTATCCGTTGCAAATCATGTACAAGGAACCTTGGAGCGTTCTTGTTTGATCACGTAGTTTAGCATTCGAGACGCTTTGTTCAAGAGAGGATAGAGCACTTGGTGTTTTATTCTAATGTTCTTGTTATCAAGAAAACATCATCAACAGAATTGGCGCTAGAAGGAGGGCTGAACAAAGATATTGCTCCATTCGAAGACATTGCTCCATTCGTTGCATGCCCTTCTCCTCCTAACGCTCAATAGAATTGCTAAAGAAGGAGGGTGGTGAACAAGGAATTACATTGCTTCAAGCACACGGACGAACTCTAAATTGTGAAAGTGGAACCAAGTGAGCTTTCAAGGAAGAATTCAAGATTTCAAGATCTCTCTTATGTCGAAAATCCAAAAAAAAGTAGAAAAAGCAAAAATACAAAAAAAGTGAAAAATCAGAAAAAGAAAAAAAAAAAAGACACGGATTTCTCAAGATCTTCAAGGCAATTCAATGTGGATCATCCTCAAGTCAATATTTTACAGCTTTGGTGGAATTTGAATGCACAACTCTATCCTAAGAGTTTGAGTGACTTTGCATCAAGGAAGGGATGTAGAATTCATGACACCAATGGACACGAGGAGTTGTATTGTCTAACATTTTTGTCAAGAATGGAATTAGCATTGCAAGGAAAAATTTCTTTTTCACAGGTACATGAGCCAATTGTTTCTACAAAGGTGCTTCTCGACACCTTATTTGATGAAAGAGTTCTTCATAAGCTTCAAGGAAATGATCAGGAAGAGACTAAGTATTGAGAAGGACTTGCCTGCCGAAGACATGTTGATTCTAGGTGGTTGGTGTAGGATTCATAACACCACTCATTCAGAACTCGAATGTTCGTCTTGTCAAGAGGTTGTTCATCAAGTGAAGGAAGAATTAAGGTTGGAAGAAGAATCCGAGGTACAATTGAGATTAGACGACTTGTGGAGCAAATGTCTTCAGGAAATCAATTCACCACCCACAGGAGAAGATACTTCCATGTTATTCAAAAGTGAAGATAGCACAAAGAAGATTGATGATCAAGCGGAGAGCATATTTGCATACCTTCTTCCAAGTAAGAAAGAGCCTGCTGAAGACGAAGTTGAAAAGGTAATAGAATAAGTTCAAACGAGGGTAATAGATAAACAAGATGTTGATTCCGCCACCACAAAAGGAAGTGACTCGAGTTCGTTGCAAGAGGAAGAATTCCTTGATGAACACTCATTCATGCTACACAGGGAGATCCTTGAAAATGAGTTGCAAGAAGTTTAAAAAGAGTTGTTGGAAGATAATCAGTTGGATGCATTACAAGCAGCACTTCAAGCCATCATTGAGGGATCAAATGAACAGCAATTCGGAGGGGCGTTAAACGCTTCCATCCAAGAAATACAAAAGGAGTTCCAGCCGAAGTTGTCTCAAGATGAACAAGAGGAGGGAATGGAGGTCAAGGACACGAAGCAATTTGAATTGATGCTAGGCCCTTTATTGAAGATCTACGACGAGCTAACAGGTGAAATGTTCCATGCTTTCGAAATTCAATTGTTTTCACCTTCACATCTTGATATGCCGACTATTGATCATAATGTTGATTTGCATGTTGCGGATGCAAGTGGGATGATCCACCACCAACTTCGACCTCCAGACATCCTGGCAGGTGACGAGCATAAATATCCATTCAAAGGCGAGGAACACCAGGTTGTATCTTTCCCTGCTATTAATTGGAAAGATTTTGAGTTTGATGATTACGAATTTCCTGATGTTGAATTTGAAGAATATGAATTTGACTATGGAAATTTGGGAAAGACAACCTGTATTTGGATTAATCACGGTCCAAATGAGTTGCCACAACTGCTGATTTTGTGCAAATTTTTTTCTGAATTCGATGATTGTATTGTGAGAGAATATATTTTCGAGTTTAAGGATAAGTTTGCCAAAATCCGAACTATCACATGGGCCTTATTGCTGCTTTTCATTCTGAGAAATCATGCCGGGTTGTGTATATACTTAGGTCTTTTGAGTCGTGTCTGCTCTTTGTACGTAGCTTTGCTTAGAGTAGGTTTTCCTTTATGTTATTTTAGAGTAATTTTGCCATGTTCAGTTGGTCTTTGGTTTTGTTTGCTTTTCGTGGTTCCCAATTTGTGAAAAGGCGATGAAATTTCAAGAAACATAATCTGGTATATGTTTAAGTTCATTTCTTTGATAAATATTCATGAAAGTTTTGAGAATCTAAGGATGATTTTCTCTAACTCTTTCACGAGGTTAGGATTTGTACTTGACTCGGAAAGGAATTATGAATTGTGTCTTGACACTGATATCTTGCGATTACACATGTTTTTCTATTGAATTATTGATATCTCCTAGTCTTCTTTTGAGAAACTTGAGTCATGAATCTGAAGTTTATTGTGGACTCCATGGTTAGTATTGAACAGTGTGACTGCTTGATTCACGGGAAGAAGAATCCATTGTTTAGCATGACTTGAAGTATTTAAGGGCCTCATAAATTTACACATCTTAATAGTCCCAAAGTTCTAAGTGAGTCTTGGTGAGCTTGAATTAAGTGAAAAATCTTAAGGTGGTTCATGGTTTCACTCCATTCCATTGTATGCATTTCTCCATACCTCCATCGACTCATCCCATTCGCTCTGCCATGCCACTTCATGCACGCAATAAAGACTCCATCCATTTCACTCGTTCCATCAAATAATGAACTCAAGTCTAATGTCCGAATCCTCCATATAGTGTTGTTTTTCACCTCAAAACTCCCAGTAATGAATTATCAGGGTAAAGGTTTGAGTCCTCTATGGACAAGGTATTTGAAGTCCATCCATGTCGATATCCATTCATATGACCTTAGCCATTCCACAGAAAGCAAGGTCAAGATGTTGGTATTCCCATCCGTTCCGCCTAAAGACATTGTTTTCCATTATCCACCCATTACATGTGTATCCATTCCACCTTTGTTACTGTGCAATTTCCAAAAGCATACGGCCACACACACCTTCCACCATCCGTCTTACTTCCATTTGCCTAACTCATATACCCATATTCCCTTATCCATTTACCCATTTCCTAATCATGGTCGATGAATGTAGGTGTCGTCTAAGCGAGAAGCTTGCAATCCATCCGCCCATCCCATAGTTCCATGAAATAAATATTTGGATGCCTTTACCCATGAAACAAAGAAATTCCTGAAAATCTTAAGATCTTTATGCCTTAGTACGAATGCCAGAAATCAAAGCAGAACATATTCAAAGGCTATTTCATTCCATACTTCCAAAAGAAAAGGCCAAAACAAAAGGGTTCAAAAAATTTAAGTCTAAGAAGCCGAATTCAAAGAGGCGTCCACATCCGAAGAATCCATTTCCATTCACCTCATCCCATTCCATTTCCATTCCATTCCATCTATCACTTCATACCACGAAATGAAATCAAAAGAAAATTCTAAGTCTGTGTGGGTTATGAAGTCACTATGAAGTTACATTCACTAGTCATCACTCCCGTTCCTAAATACACTTCCCTTCCCTTGCAAGCTTCGAAGTTTAGTCCGATACGTGCAAACATTGATCGTGATTTCATTATATACCATCCGCTTCCCTACATTTCCCGCTAACCAGCATATCCCACCATTCGCCTGGTCTATGTTTTGGATGTATTTTCCATCTACTTGTTTTGCATAATATACATCATAGTCCACTATTTCCGTCTATATTCCTGTCCATTAGTCATTTCCTGCCAACATCAGTGAACATACTGACTCGACATGGTTTTGTGTAGACTATCGTGCTATCCACTGAATCAGACACTTGAGTCCCTCCTATCCATTACCATGGTGAAAACCTGGCAAACAGGCGCCATGTGTAATTGTCATCCTATCTATATAAAAAAAAAAGAAGAGAGAAAAAAAAATAGTAAAGAGAAATCCTTTCGTCCACAGGTGAAAACCACCTCTGGTGGCGCCTTGGATAAGTATCATGATGAAAACCTGGCAAACAGGCGTCATGCGTAGAGACACACTGTCTCATTCCACCTATCCATCCTGTCATTTCCATTTCCATTTTTGTTTTCATTCCAATCCATACCATCATTACCCATTTCGCCCATATATGCATACTTACACTATTGAATCCATTAGTCCGCCGTCCATGAACTTACATAACTTAAGACAAGCGAACTCGGATGATCTTAGCTTCTAAGGGATGAAAATGAACGCAATTGCAAACACTTGGGTCTTTGAATTATGAATGGTCATTCTAAGCTTTTGATTCCGATTTCTTGATCATGTATTCATGTTTGTTCAACCTAACATGTGGGTGTACACAGAAGGTTTCAATTCGCTGATTCTTGTTTATCATTCAAATACTTGGGAGAATCAATGTTTGTTGAACACTGCACACACGCTGGTAATCAAAGGACAAAGTGTCTTAACCCAATTCATCATTCTTTTCTCTTTCGGGTGCATTTCCTAGCTAAGTGACAGAATTAGAGTTAATTTTCCGAGGTTTCTTGGTTTGGATTGAGTCTTTTTCTCTGAAATGTTCAAGAACATTTATTCAGATTGGCGCTAGATGTTGTGATGTAATCACACATCGCCCCATTACAAATGGGGACCCCCTCTTTTTTTTGCTTTCTCCCTTCGTTTTGCTTTAAAGTTTAGTTTTGCTCTGAGCTTGTAGGGTTTTGGTAGAGTGTTGTTTTGCCCATGTCTCGACAGTTTCCTGCCAAGAGGTCTATATGCCTTCATCCTGATGCATGTGACTGAGACCCTGAAAATGACTAAGTCTGATATCCTGAAAATCCTGAAAAATGGCTAAGTCTGAAATCTGGTGGATCCTCAGAAATCTAGAATCTGCATGCTAAATCCTACGGATCCAAGACCTATCTCAAATATCCTGGAAGTATATTGATAAATATTTAAAGTATAAGAAACTCAATATACTTCCAATCAGGAAATCCAAAATTTGACTAAGGCAAGAAATTCCTCACTCCATGTCTAAACCCGCCCTACCTAGGCGGCTTTGGCATGAGCTTATGGATTTGATGTCCTTCACATGCATTTATCCAAACACCACCCTCAAATCCGCCCAAGGGAAAAGTTGTCAAATTTACAAGGTTTTGAGGACAGAGATGATAAAATTCAAAGAAATTTCGTAAGTCTGAGTGATTCTAAGGCTTCACATGACACTATCTAGGCACTCCTTCCTAACCCGCCCAGCATGGGCGGTCTCACAAGGTCCTCTTGGACATTGTCTTCACCTCTAGGAGAGTCAGTCCAGACGACACCCACAAATCTGCCCAAGCAAAAATGGTTAAGTTTTCAAGGTTTTCTTGCACAAGACACCAGGATATGATGAAATTCCAATGAAAGTTTGCAAGTTAGATAGAATCAAGGGCATTTCAAGCAAAGTTCCATGGGTCACCCCCAAACCCGCCCTAACAAGGCGGCCTCAAGATGCATTCATGGACTTTGTCTTGTTCCAGGTGATATTGTCCAGACAGTACTCTCAAATATAGTTAAGTTTTGAGGTTTTGATGCACAGAGCACTGAGATATGATGATTTGTAAGCATGGTTTATGAGTTTGAGTGAAGTCAAAGTTCATTCCAAGTGTCACTCCTCAACCTGCCCTACCTAGGCGGCTTTGGCATGAAGTCATGGATGATGTCCTCATCTCCACCAAGTGACACTCTCTAGACAACACACCTAGGACCACTCAGGGATGTAGGTGGCATAATTTGCAAGTTTACTTGATGAGAATGATGAAGATGACACCAAGCATTACTTAAACTCCTCCCAACAAGGATGAATCAATTGGAAAGAATGATAAAAAATCACTAAGCCTGATGTCCTCAAATCCTGAAAATTGGTTAAGTCTGAAATTTGGTGGTTCCTCCAAAATCTAGAATCTGCATGTTAAATCTTATGGATCCGAGACTCATCTCAAACATCCTGGAAGGTATATTGAAAAATATTTAAAGTATAAGTATATCCAAACTTATACTTAAATATATTTTTCAATATACCTCTACTCAGGACATTTCCAATATGGCGACAAGACTTGCATTCCAAGCACACCTTCTAAACCTGCCCAGCCTGGGCGGAAATTTCACCTAGGCATGGATTCCACGTCGTTCACATGAGTCTCTCCAGACAAAGACCTCAAACCTGCCCAGGAAAACCCTTACGAAAAGTTGCAAATTAGGAATAGGAGTTCATTTTGAGGCGAGAAAGAACAAGTTTGAGTGAAATTCCACACAACACTCCCAACCCCGCCTAGCATGGGCGGCCTCATAGAGTCCTTCTGGGCAATGTCATCACTTTCAGGACACTTTGTCCAGACAACACCCTCCAACCCGCCCAAGGAAAAAATGATTAAGTTTTCAAGGTTTTGATGCACAAGGCAAGGAGATATGATGAATTTTTAGTAAGGTTTGCAAGTTGGAGGGAAGTTAAGTTGATTTTAAGCAAAATTCCATGGGCTATCTCCAAACCCGCCCTCCCTGGGCGGCCTCAAGAGGTGCTCATGGACTGTGTCACCTTCCACATCAAACACTCCAAACAGTACCTTCAAAGCCGCCCAAGGTGAAGAATAACATAAATTGCAAAGTTTGTTTGATTTCAATGATCAAGATTGTACCAAGGAGATGAGATAGTCAAGTTGAAGTAGTAAGAAGTTTTCCAAGTGACAAATCCAAGACCTACTCTCAAACCCGCCCTACCTGGGCGGCCTAGAGAGGTGAGCTTTGAGTTTTGGTGTCTAAGCATTGCAACTACTCCATCTTGACTCTCTAAACTCACCATGATGCCTCACATCCTAGAGAGAGTCATTCAAGAAGAGGGAAGTTTGAAAAATCACTAAGTCATGCAAATGGAGGAAGAGTGCTAAGGTTAAGATAGAGAGTGTTCACAAGGCAAAATCCTTACTAGCACTCCAAAGCCGCCCTTCCTAGGCGGATTCCACCAAGACAGATGGACATCATCACCTAACATCCATGATGTGTCTTTCAACTTTACAAACATCTCAAAATTTTAATAAGTCTTGAAGTTGATAGAAAGGAGTTATCAAATGGAAGGAATGAACATCAAATAAGGTTAAAGTCCACACCCTACCTACTAAGCCGCCCATGCTAGGCAGTCTTGAGCATTTCACTTGGACAACATCACCTCCTCCACAACACTCTCCATGCACTCTCTTCAAGTCCGCCCTTCTTCCCAAGGTTGTCCATCTCATGCAAGGAGGTTAAATTATCAAGGAAGCAAGTGAAGATGTTGTATGTTGTCAAAATCAAGCTTAAAAATCACTAAGTTATGAAAATCCTTACGCCTCCTCCAATCCCGCCCATGCTAGGCGGCCTTGAGCCCTTCATCTGGACAACATCATGTCATTCACATGACATCCTCCAGACATCACCTCCAAACCTGCGCAGCATGGGCGGCCTAGAGAGGAGGTCTTGGATTCAATCCATATCCACAATACACTCTCTGGATGATACCCCAAACTTGCCGAGCCTGGGCGGCTTTCAGACCCTGACATGGAATTCACATCAAATAATCCATACTACTCCTCTAAGCCCGCCTAGGCATTTAGGCATGGACTTCATGTGAAAGGGTATGTTTTGAAATGTCATTTTTTAATCTCACATGCAAATTTGTTATTGAAAATCCTTTATATCATGTCTTAGTTTGATGTGTTTCTTTTTGTAGGTGATGGAGGATCCAAGGAGGTGAATGGCGAGAGCTCATACGTGAGAAGTTTGAAAGGCGGAGGAAAGTTGCTCAAGTTTGTCATCATCACCACATGGAAGAGAGCTCCTGCATCAAGTTCATCTTACTTTGAAGACTTTGTAGACATCAATGCCACGCATGAGGAGTCATCATCCAGAGTTGTCTACTTCATGTACATCCATCATATGCAAGTCTACTACAAGAAGTCACGCACAAGACATCTTCCACCTCAACACTCCATGAGTCAATGCAACTGTCCAGAGGCATGATCTTGCAAGAACAACATCACAAGATGAGAGATGAGCATGATCATCAAAGCTACTCATGAGTTACATCGAAGACAAGAATAAAATATTCTATGTAAAGTGAACATGAGGTGAACCAGACTAGTTCTTGTGAAGATGTTGAGGTGGCACGTACACATCATCAAGCCAATCGCATTCTGCCATGTCATTCGTTCAAGAGGGCCCACCATAAAGATGCTTATCTTATTGGGAAACATGCCTTCATTGCCTCTTTCATGTTCTAAAAAAAGCAAATTTTGTAACAAACTTCCTTGTTGTCTCAATCTCGGCCGTTGATTGCTAAATCAAGCTGAGCCATTCATTGTAATTCTTGAGCTCTATATAAGGCTCACTACTCTCATTCGTAAGGGGGATATTATTAGAATTAGAAGAAGATCATTAGAGGGACATTAGAGGAGAATCATTAGAAGTAGAGATAGGAACTTTGAGCAAGTAGTTAGTTAGCTGTTCATTTCTGTTGCACTCCATTTCTGGAGCAAGGAACTTTGAAGAATCAACAAGATTGTTGTAAGACATTCCCAAATCAATACATAGACATTGAAGATTGGTGTTCTTGATATTCTTTGGATTGTGGCATGGTTTTCTGACTTCTTTGAAGCAAATCATAAGCTCCAAGATCTAAGTTGTTTCATTTCTATTTTCTTTCAGTATTTCATTAGTTAGAATGATGGAGATTATTATTGTTGAATGATTGAATCTGTTTGTTCATACCATTGGTGATCTGTGGCCTGCAAATCACCGTGCATGGTTAGCCTGAACTAATTCCAAGTCTAACTTTGACTATTCTGCATGTTTCAGTTCCATGTCCCTTGTAGGAGCAATTTGAAAATCCTTACTTCCCCTCAGAAGATAGCACCATCCCTGCCTAGTTGTTGCCTCATGACGCAGCAGAGGACTGGTTCCAGTTTCCATCCTCAACAACAGTCATTTCCATCGATTAGATTCCTGAACCCTTACCTCATCTTTTGTATTTTCTTTTAGATTTTCACTAGGATTAGCTTTCCAGAGCTTCATTGCCAAATTATACGCCCCTTCAAGAGTGGAATTTGGGAATTCCAAGTTGTCCATTTGTGAGGAAGTTCCATTCATTCACCAACCCCAGGAGTAAGGAGTAGATTCCATGTCCACGAAGGAGTAATCCCACGTAAGTCCCCCTTGTGATTCCCATCAAATCACATCATTCCACTGAGTCTATCCCTATGCATGTCAAGACCTGACACAAAAGGAACCTTGGAGCAGTCTCATTCGATCACATAGTTCAGCGTTTGAGAAGCTTTATTCAAGAGAGGATAGAATACTTTGTGTTTTATTCTAATGTTGTTGTAGTCACAAAAACCGCATCAACAGATCCCCAAGGTGGCGCAACTTCCTCTAGTAGGTGGAAATTGTGATTTTCCACTAATCATCAAGATTTGCGCCATTTCCTCCTGTCCTTCCAATTTGCGCCACTTCCATGTATGATCAAAATTTGCGATTTTTCATTTCATGGTGGCATTTTTCTAAATATTGCTCAATGATTTCGGAGAATTTTCAAACTATTGAATACCAAAACCTCCTTAGGTGCAATTTCCACTTACCTCTGGAATTTGCGATTTTTTCCAAGATGAAGATTTTCTAAGTTTTCTCTAGATGAAATTTGAACCAAGATTGAATATAAAACACCAAAATTTCCAACTATCGATCCACCCCTTGCAAGAAATTGCGAAATTTTCATGAAAAAAGGGGTCTCTAGGAGAAAGCGCAATTTTCTTATGAGCCTGGAATTTGCACTATTTTGGTGCAATTTCCACTACCCCCTGGAAATTGCGATTTTTTCTTAGCCATTTTTTCAGTACCTGAAATCCTGTATATTTCAAAATATATCCTATACTTTAAATATTTTGAAATATACTTTCAGGATGTTTGAGATAGGTCTCGGATCCATGGGATTGAACATGCAGATTCTAGATTTTTGAGGATCCCCCAGATTTCAGACTTAGTCAATTTCAGGATTTTAGGGACATGCATTAGGATGAGGGCATAGGGATTCCTCAGTTGATTTTCTATCCCTTAATCAATTTCTTCAATCACTTCATGGATTTGAGCAAGAACTTGGCAAGACTTGGACAAACCAATACTATCAAACCTACAGACTCAGAAAATTTAAACCTAAAACAAAACTAAGACAAAAAGCGGAAAAAAGAGGGGGTCCCCATTTGCAATGGAGCGATGTGTGAAAATGTCACAATAGGTACCTTTTCATTCCATAGTTGTATGCAGTCATTCAACAACTGTAATTTTTCATTCCATAGTGCATGCAGTCACACAATTTCCTATTGATGAAGAGGGTAAGAAATGTATGTTGTCATTAGTAATTACACTTTCATTCTACAGTTGTATGCAATCATTCAACAGTTTGTATACTTTCATTCTATTGCCGTATGTAGTCATTCAAAAGTTCTACACCGTATGTAGTCATTCAAAAGTTCTACACTTTCTTTCTACAGTTGTATGCAATCATATCCTTGGTCTTTGTATATTAGTATTTAAAAAAAAAAAAATGCAGACCACCTGAGGGATGTCTGACCGTCCTTGGGACAGTCGAAGGGTGTTCTGACATCCCCAGTCGTCCTTGGGATGTTAGACCCCCATGGATGCTGTCCCAGGGACACGTCCTTGGCTTCACCAGTGATGGGGATGGCTGTTAGTTTTCTATATCTGTTGCTTGGCAGTTGTTCTCTTCAGCAATTGTTCTCCTCGAGCAGTTTTAGCATGGCAATAATTTCTTTTTTTGCTTTTCTTATTTTTTGTTGGGCATAGTTCTTCTATGCTTTAGGATTACAACACTTGCTTTTCTTGTATTAAGATTGGATTCTAAGTTCTGTGAGAAACTGCTATTCTTATTTTAGAACAAGGTGCTTTTTTGCTTTAATTTTTCTCCTAGCCTAGGCACTCCACTGAGATGGGGATTTTTCATTGTAAGCCAGAGTTCCCTCATTCTATAAAAGAGACCTAGGGCACACCATTGAAAAAGATAGGGAGTTTATTTGGGTATTGAGCTGGTTTCGTTTGGGACATTACAAGTTTTTCCCCGATTTTTTGCTGAGTCCCAAGTTTTTAAAATTTTGGGTTAGTTGAGTTATTGTTGAGTCCAAGTTTTTCAACTATGGGTGAGCCCCAAGAGCTAGAAACTCCTTTGGACAACACTCGACAAAGTTTGGATGGTACTGTCTCGTCCTATTTGTAAGCTTTAGTATGGTTAGTGCACTAGAAACTTATAGAATGCTATTGCTATGAGTGACCGATAGGTTCCCAACAATGTGACCTAGATCATTGCAGAAAGCCTGTACTTCTTGAAGCTCTCAGTACACCATTATGTTTTCTTTCCTTGCTAGGCAGATGTGTGCTGTTGTTGTTCCCATGGGCTCTACTGGTGTCTTTTCCAAGTGTTGTGACAACCTTGGACATATAGTGTCCCCTATATATATGTCTGGCAAAAACATGTGGCGTAACCATGCTCACATTGTTTCATTTGGAACTACCACTAAGTGTTTTGCTATAAAATTAGCCTTGATACAGGCCTTTGACCTCGGTGGTTTTCCTTCCCCCATGCCTAACTCCTTTAGCACCTCTTTGATAAAACCCATGGCCGTCGACTCCTCAAAGGTGAAGATGGCTTTGAGTTGTTTACTTGGCCCTAGTGATATGGATCCCTTTTTGAGGAATTGCTTTGTCAACGTGCCAGATCACAAGCTGAGTATGAGTTCCAGTAAACCACTGAACCACAAAGTTCCATGCCAAACCAACCTTGCAAAACACTAAAATAGACCTACACTAAATACTAGTTGTCAAGCATTGCTTTAAATCTCTTCCACGCAGATGACAATAGTACCACTGCATGGAATTTAAGCCAAAGTCAAATCAAATAAAAGAATACCAATCTCATGGATATGGCCAATATGGTTCAGGGGTGGCAATGCACTGGGAATAAATTTACACAAGTGGATGTAAGGATTTAGTAAAATGATTATAATGTGTGGGGTTGGCAGGGGATTGAGGGGGTCTTTAAGCTAGGGATGTCTTAGTGAGATTAAGTTTGGTAAGGCACACCATAAATTTGGTGAGGTGCTGTATTTGTGTGGGGGAGGGATGTGGTTCATACGACAATTTTCCAAAAGGTTGGCAGCCTTGTTAGCATCTTTGAAGCAGCACAAGATAATGATCTCATCAAAGGCCTTACTGCTTTGCATTGCTTCCTCCAGAAGGCTTTGCAATTTCTTGAAGATGATGGTTTTCGAATGCCATTTATCAGTACTAGAGAATCTCCTATCACTAGCTTTTTCACATCCAACAATTTAGTGAGAGCTAAACCATGAATTAGTGCTTCATATTCCACCATATTATTTCTGTGCATTCCCAAATATCTGGATCTCCTATGCAAAGAAGTTCCTTGGTCATGCTAATAACAAATCCCACTCCAACAATTCCAGGATTACCTCTTGATGCCCCATCAAAATTGAGTTTGAAGATCCATCCAAAGGTGGCATCCACACATTTTTTCTAGCAATTTGTTCTTCTCTTAACCCATTAGCTGGGGTTTAATTGGTAACATTTAATTATTATAATTTCTTATTATTTTTAAATATCAGGTTTTAATTCTTATTTTGTATCTTTATTTCAACTTAAATTTTTAGCTTTTAATTTTTTCTTTTTCAATTGTTAATTTCTCGAACCCTCTGTTGATGTGGCTATCAAATTTGGCATCTAAGGGTTTACTTATTAAACTAACCTAGCAATCCTGATACCTTTTGTCATTTGTTTCTCATCTACAATGGATCATGGAGTGTAATCTGAAATGTTGATGAAAAAGTCACATTTTTTTCTAGAAGCTCCTCAACTAATTCTCATGGACTGAAAATTTGATGTCTATTAATGTATAATGTTTATGAATTTAATAAATTTTGAAATCAGAATTTCATTTGTATTAATCTGATACTGAATTGAAATGTTAGTTGGGAATGTTAAGAAATTTCAGTCTCTAATTTGCCTTTTATGTATTTAATGCTGGTTTTGGCATATGTCCTAAATATCTAAACAAATGAACTGTATCATGTTTAGTTGTTCTTTGGCACCTCTCATGCCTTGTTACCATAGTCAAATTGATCTTCTGATTCACTGTCAGCACAGATTTTGTCAAATCTCATTAGTTCAAACTCTCATAATGTCTTGCCAAGTGACTTTTATGTGAAACTAACTATTTTACACTTTAAAAAAAACAGACCTCAGATGAAGCTCATGAAGAAGGGGGAACCAACACTCAAAATAATTCTTCACTTGATATTTCTGAGACACAAGAAATTGAGCAATTTGAGCAAAGGCTGGTGAAAGCAAGGGATTCTACATTGCCTGTCGGCAGTTTTCAAGATTTTCAAACATCAATGAAATAAAAGAGAGTTCTAAACATATGGAAGATTTCAATGCGGGCAAAGAAGCTTCTCCAAGTAAAGAAAATGCCAGCAATGAACGAATTGCAAAACCTCCCAAGTCCCTTTTTTCATATCAGGTAGGATCAACAAAGCCAAAATCACTTTTTGGTTAACAGTTGTAAATTTACGTAGGCATTGTTCCTCCATTATCATTTATTATTGGGATTCATGCACCTATTTTTTTGTTGCAATCCATTATAAATAGCGGCCTTTGAAGGCATGATGATAAAAAGGAAGGGGCTTGTTTCATTATTTCTTGCTAGAAATTCAAATGTTATCCGAATCCACGTCATTTGTGGGTTCCATTTTTAGTGCGTAAGCTAGTCATTTCTCAGTTCTCTCTAGAAATAAGCATAACTTTAAAACACTGACACGACTTGTATTGTTAACGAAGTGGAATTCCTATGATAAACTCAATGAAAACAGCCTGATGACCCTATTGAAGTTCTAGATTATAGTTGCTTAAGATTCTATTCAGAATTGAATGGCAGTGGACACTCTATTTTTTGAAGCACTAAGCTGGCATAAATACTTAAGCATTAATTTAAAATGCTGTCATGATATTTCATAATCTGTAGCTGTATATAGGAGTTTTCTGCAAGTTTGTGTGTGAGCAGGTGTGCAGGGGCACCCGGGCTTCTTGTAGACCAGACAAAAGAGCTGTCAAAACAATGACTGCTTTGCAAATTCATACTAGGACTTACTGTAATTTTTTATCATATTTCTTATGTGACGTTTTGATAAGGAATTGGGGGTAGCCACCCAAAGCCAAGGACACTTGTGCAAGTACGGCTAAATTCTTGTGTAGACTTGCAAGCTGGTCAAATTTGAGCATGTCTGTAAATGTGGTTAACATATTAATATTTAAACATAAATTATATGGTTTTAATCTAACCATCTGATTGGCAGTTCAAATGTTTCATCCTATTTTTTATGTGTAAAATTAAACATTGAATGCATGTTGTTTCACTAAATGTTTTTTCACCCAACGTTTGAGAAAATTGTTTAGGGGGAACATTCATATTGCTGATTACATGATGAAAGCAAAATTATGATTTATGGTTACATTAGCGAGTCTGTTTAGTTATTCTTTCTGATGAATGTTAAAGTAGATATTGACTAAATTAGTTTCAAATTAAGGGTATAAGCCTGAGTTTCTTATATTTGCATAGAATATAGTTACCTAAAGATGGGGTACGGGTACCAGTATGGTGAGGGGAATGCCATTCAAATCAGGGTACATGAGTAAATGAATTTAAGGATAGGGCTACATTATATATATATAGTCTCGAGAAGTTGAGTATGGCGATAGGGACACATTCAGTCCTTTTTACTGTACCGGTGTTTCGAGGTTACCATGGTGTAGAGCAATTACATCCGGATGATGTCAAAGAACCTAAATTTAATTGTGGTAAATGGCACATGCAGATTTTTCTGAGTGGTGATCAATTTTGACCTTTTGCTAATTGTCATCTTGCAAGATACGAACAATTTGTTTGTGAGTATGGAGGTGTGTTGATGTTTGGTATTTGAGTAGTTAATGCTCTTGAGGGAAAGATTTCAAACCATTGTAGACTACCACTTTTAATAAGTTTAATGAAAACCTAATTAATTTTGCACATTGAGCCTGCACAATCGATCTCTTAATTAACCATGTAGAAATTGAACGATAAAAGTGAACAAGCATGATAAGAATATCATATAAGCATGCAAATGTTTTTGATATTGATAAAAAACGGGATTTTGAAAGGGCCCAAACGCTTTTACAAAACAACCAAAAGGTAGATGAAACAAGTACCATGAGGTATGAGACAAACAACACAAAGACGACAGCTCTGCTGTGATACAACAAAATAGAACAAGACCTAGACGACTCTAGATCCTGATCTAGCAAATCTTACTCCTTTGACATGAGGGTGCAAAACAAAGACTGATTTAGTGAGTCATTTCTTTCTTCTCTGAACAACCGTCCAAGAGAACCTCGAGTCCAAATCCATAGAATGAGGGGAAAGGAGGGGGTCCTCAATCGGCGCCTCAACAATAGATAGGTCGCACAAAGAGGGGGTTGGACCCAAACTGGAAGCAGGAAGAACTGAAGATAGAACTGGAGCTGGGATGTCCACACCACCCGACATGGGGGGACAACAACTGATGAGGGGGCAATTTGAGCCCGATCAGATAAAGAAGACTCAGGAGGAGTTGAGGGGCTTGCCATAGCCTCCCCTGCTAGTATCCCCACGAGAACATGTGTCATAGGGCGAATGGGTAGAGAGGACTCAAAATCTTGAGAAGGCACATCAACTTGAGAGGCTCCATCCACTAGAGAGTCAGAAGCGTTGATAATCAAGTGATCATCTAGAGCATTCTTCCACCATGTAGCCGCACTCTTGCGATGAGAGTGAGGACAAGTGGTGGCTAGGTGATTAGTAGCAAAACACCATCTACATTTGAAGGGGAGGCCCTTATAATCTAGTTGTTGTGTCCAAGAGCTTTCCCCCACCATCAGAACTACATCTCCATGAAGGGGCTTGGAGATATCAATGTCCACCAAAATTCGGGCAACCATGGAGTGTCCCATGAATGAGGTAGTGGAGTCAATCTTCAAGAAGTGGCCAATTGCATTGCTGATGTCCTCTATGAATCTTCCCAAATCTAGAGTGGGAGATTCAGAAGCTTAACCTATATTGGTTTGATGTTGAGCGGTTTGGTGAGTGGGTTGAAGGAGTTGGACCACGGTTTGATGGAGAGGGAGTGCACTCCCCACCCTGCCATTAAGCACTAAATCCTGCTCCTTCGGGGTCGTGAAAGTCATGATGAAGAAGCCCCTTGCATAGGGGAAGAGCTCAATCTTGCCCTCCACAAGGGATTTCCAAGAATCCAAGACCCATTTGTGTAGATCAGATAGGGACAACCACAAGCTATTAAACCTGCAAATCACCCCATGGTGCTGATAAAATTCTTCATTCTCAATGACATCCTGGCTGCAAACCACATTTGGTGAAGGATGGGCATAAGGCAGGGGACATAGCTTTTCATTATGTGAAAGGAAGCCATTAATTTGTGAACCAGTAACAACCACGTAAGACCTCGCATGCCCTGAAACCCACCAAAAGGAGGAGAACCAAGAGCCACACAGGCAACTTCATGTAAAAGGGCACATATTGCTGACGAGCAGTGTCCATTAGCGGCGCCAACAAATCCTCCAACGATCGTGTGAGACCTAGTAGTCCCGCCAGAAACACGACGCCTAGGAGAAGGGGCTGAGTACTACACCATCGGCCACAATGCAGAGCCACCCGAGTCTGAACCAGGCGATCCGAAGTACAAAGGTCGCAGGTTACCTCAAACAAGCGGGAAGGCCCCCATTCGAAAAACTTAATGTGTCAAAATGTTTGTTATAAGCATGCAAATGTTAATAATCAAATATCTACTAATATATAAAAATAATGTTGTCAAACTGTTAATAATATATATACCATAATAATCGATATGCTCAATTAAAAACATTTGTGAGGTAGGGTTGCTTTATATATTTGTTCAAGAAGTAACTACTTCAAGATATCTCATGGTAATAGAACCAAGCCTAATATAGTACTTTACTATGCAATACAAATGTTGAATCTATTGATTCAATTCACCTAATAACTTAGGAGTCACATAAAACTCACTAAAAATAGTTTCTTGCCAATTTTGTAATATGAAATTGAAACAATTACAAGAATAATATTGGTGCATGCTAAATAGTTTCATCATACTAAACAAGGGCTGCGCTGCAGTCCCTGCCTAAAGCTGCAACCAAATTGGATCAAAAACTGCATTCGCAGAGGTCTTCATGCTAGAAACGGTTTCAATGTATGTTCCAACCTGCACTACTTTGTGACACATTTGCATTGGTTAATTGGTTTAATGTTTCCATGATATCATATGTGCGTGGGCTCTCATGGCCAAGGAAACCAATGATTTTGCAGATTCATCATGTTTGATCTGAGCGCGATGCCAAATCTGAACCAGATTCATGGATCAGCTGATATGCAAAAGTCAATAATTTCTTTTTAGACATCTATGCATATATGTAGGTGATCATATTGTATCATTGAATAAACAGTTCAAGGATGTATGTGGTTGACAGATTTCTGCCATTTGAAAGCTGTAGTACGGGGTTCATGATTCAGGTCTGAGAGCAGATCTTATATGTGGTATCTAAGGCTTGTACGTAGAACAACCATCCAGGGGAAAAAATTTATTATCTAGTTTTCATGTGTTCAAGGAATTAGCATGTTGTCTGGGTTAAGGCTAGAGGAACACATTGTCCAAGCTGTCAAGTTTGTGTTTGTCAAGCAAATAATTGAGGATGATCATATTTTTTTTCTTGCCCTTTGTATCTTCAAAAACTTTTTCAGCCATATCAGCAAGACAACCAATTGCTTTCTCTACTTCGATACTAGTTTTCCGATAGAAACCAGTGCCCCTCAAGGCCTTTGAAATTGGAACCTTCGCAGAATATGCAAGTATCTACGTATCAACCTATACAGACAAAATTGCCAAAACTGAAACATAAGGAATAAGGTACAAGGATATAGCTCCAAAGCACATTGAGCAAGGCTCAGAAGACGCATAAATCTCACAGTCTGAAAGGTTGATCCGCTTAAGTTTTTTGCATGCCTAAACAGGACAATGAGTAAGATACTCATATTTTAGTACTATAAACACTGGGTTAATATTAAGATAAGGAACATGATACACTTCATCTATTTCTAATCAGACCTTTCTGCAACATTAGCTATCATTTCCTTTAACCTTTATTGGAAGGGAGAAGCTCAACAATTACAGATCAGTTCGAGATCATCCTGTCATTCCTTAAGAAATGAAAAACAAAAACATAATATATCGCATGAAATCCATAACCATAGAAAGCATGAATAACATGTGCTTTACAATCTACCCAACAAAGCTTTCACTTTCAATCTATTGAAAATAAGATTCAAAATTGTCCTTTAATGGGAAACAACTGGCCAATTTTGTGTGCATTACACAGATAGTGTATGCAAAATTGCATCTACAAATTTTTCAAATCCTAGTCCAATAATTGTTCTCCTCCTACATCATCAGAAGTGTCACAGCAGTAGCAAGAGCAGCTATCACTGGTGGAAGACCGAGCATCATCTGGCACTGGCAATCTAAGCACAGAAGCTGCGGCAGCAGAGTTGCTTCTACAGAATGGTGGTGAAAATTCGTCCGAGTCGTAATAGAGCTTAGAAGAGCATGTCTCTGAATCTGCTGTATCTTCTTTGAGAGCCGCATCCAAGTAAGCCTGCTAGCATGTTAAACTAATGTGATCTACTTCTTGTTGTTCATAATCCAATCGACCAAAGTCTGGAACTCTGCTCTTGTTGCTGCAATGTCTCTTGTGCTGCAAAATAAAAGGTGTTAAGCAATGACTGGTAATAGAGAATTCTTGTCATACATAAAAATATGGTTCTGCAAGAAAGGAATCATGTTTGATTAAGGCATGTGATTATCTCAGATGCAAATGCAATGCATTTATTTTCACTATTTTTCTGTGTGACATGATAACATGATCTCTAAACAATCTAATTTTAAATATTTCAAATATGCGGATCTGAATGGTTTGGTTCAGCAACATTATGTAATTGAAAAACGTAAAACCAAGGATCTGCAGATCAGAGATAATAGATCTGTGAGATTGATGTGCACAGTCAGTACCTTTGCAAACAATTCCTCCAACTGATTGGCAAGGGAAGAACCAAAACTAACAAACTGCTTTTTTGTAGGCCATATCTATAAAGAAAATTTCATACTATCAGAAAAATGACTTAGTCTATGCTAGATGTAACACTTTGCAAGAATTCTATTGTTGAATGGAAGCCTGGATTAAAATAGTAGTTGAGCTAACCTCAAAATGTGGTTACCAATTTAGATCCCAAAAGTTCATATCATATGCAAGAATATAATAGTTAATAAATTTAATCTTGATTTGCTCGTTTTTTCTATTAATTATAGCTTCCAAAAAGAATGCTTTAGTGTACAAATGACAAAAATGTCTTTCTAAATTTCTAGCTTATTGATCTCAAGACTGAAGATAGCCAAATATGCTTTATTGAAACTAAAATGGTTTAAACATTGATCTAAAATAGAACATGTTCTTCCTCACAAGAATTCAAACCAAAACAGAGCACTGTATCAGTTGCTCCAAAATGAAACAAAACTGGGATGCTAGTATCTTAGCAGTGGAAGACACAAGCAGACATAGAGGCTTACTTGTGATTTGTATGAAGGACATGTGTACCCTGTTGGAGAAAAGGATCCTTTCAAAAGTAGAAACAAGCATGAGTTATGCAAAACATCTGAGCATAATCCTTCCATGATTAGCCTTGTCCTAGGCTAATAAATAATCTCTTCATACAAAATCAATGTTAGTAAAGTTCAAGGAAAAACATACGCAAGCAGCCAAGCTGAGTGACAGAGTCACTTGTATGCATCAATATCAGTGAGCACAAGCTACACTTTGGTAGGAAACTACAACTGGAATCAACCATCCACTCTTAAGTTGTGTACCTATTCTATAGATTGCCTGGTCTTTGTATTTTGATGTTCAAAGTTTGATGCAATGTACAGTTTTGCTCTTTTTGTCCAATGTGCTGCATGGTCATTAAGAAGACTGCAAAATAAAAGGTGTTCAGAAATCAGTCATAAAGCAATGACTGGTAAAGATATGTTTGTACAGTTGGCAATGCAATACAACTCTGTGCTATTGAACAATGAAATGAAATCAGGGCATGCTCAAGCCATAGTCACGTTAAAAAAACACCCAGCCTAGCAATTAGGCTCTTCCTGATGTAATTGGAGAATAAGAATTTTAAATTCATAAACCCGCATTAGTTTGGAGTCCTTTTGCAGAACAGCCGTGGCTTCATCTTACCCTAAACCTAGGTATTTACCATAAACACAATTGAAATGTTTTTACTCGGATCCCTAAGTATTAACAGTAAAAACCATTTAAAATAACAAAGCAAAAAGCCAGAACATTTCAATTTGTCTGATCATTGTCTGAATCTCAATAATGCTCTAGTGCAGCTGTAGAGTCTTTCTAAAAATTTTAACTGCATTTCACAGCAAAAATGTTTAAATGAAGCCATTTGGCCATGACTGTACAGAGAGCAAATTTAGTCCCTGCTATTAATAACTATCAATTACCCACAAAACAAACCCTAGACAGAACCAAGCCAAAACACATTTGTATCAGAACTCCCTGCACAAAACACTAGTAACAGAAAGCTCGCTGTGAACAGGACATCATGTCTCTCCTTTCTGGCTGGACAAAAATCATTGAGGAGAAGGAGAAATAAACAAACAGGGCACCTTGCAGAGAAGGACTAGAAAAATCACCTTCCAAATTCCACGCTGCGCTGATGAAAGCCAACTGCATCCAAACGAAATGTCAAATGGCATTCCCACAAACCCTTCTTCTACTTCTTTGCCTGCAACGGAAAATGGGCCACACGCGTCTATGCTCGAACCATGCAAAATTCAACGCTGCCACGAGTTGAAGCTGGAACACACGCGGAGGCCTTGCAAAAAAAACAAGCAAACCCTAGGCAGAACCAAGCTAATACACATTTGTATTCAATAATTCTAATTATAGTTCTACAATCAACCATATCCATTACGTGGCCTTTGATATCATCGAATAAAGCAAAAGGGAAAAATAATAATAATCTAAGAAACATATAACCTTTATACTAGGTGGGAATATTTATTTAGTTTGAAGCACCACATAACATATTAAAAAAGCATTAAAAAAAAAACAATTTCAACTATAGTGCCAATGGGCTAAAAAAAGAATGCACCAATGGGAAAAAAAACCTCAAGCTAATATTGTTGTCTCAATATTCATCAAATCTCAAACAACCTAGGCTTAACACGGAATAATGCCATTGCACAAATCTCAACGGGAAAATAATATGAAGTAGGGACTAAAAAACGTAGGCTAATTTGGATTAATGCTGTTGCACAAATTCTCACGTCAAAAAAATGCTATTGCAGTGCCAATGGGCTAAAAAAAGAACGCACCAATGGAAAAAAATCCTCAAGCTAATATTGTTGTCTCAATATTCATCAAATCTCAAACAATCTAGGCTTAACACTGAATAATGCCATTGCACAAATCTCAACGGGAAAATAATATGAAGTAGGGACTAAAAAACTTAGGCTAATTTGGATTAATGCCGTTGCACAAATTCCCACGCCAAAAAAATGCTATTGCAGTGAAAACAACAGTTACCCTGCCGCATGCAGGGACTAATAATGATTCTATCTTGAATTACATTGGGCCTTTCTATACACCAATTAGGATGAAATCTTGATGGAATGTTAGATTAAAATTTGATTGAGAATTAGCTCCATTAATAGAAGGTGATTGAGAGTTAATTTATTGACTTCTGATTCAAATAAATGAGGTGGATAGTATTAATTATATACATTATAATTAATGACTTCCATAATGTATATTGGCTATGAAAGTGTTGTGTTGCAACAAACTTGTGTTTGGGAATGTATTTGAATTGATTATCTTTCTTTTGGCAATGATTAATATTTTAATAATCATGTGCTTACAAAGAAAGATAAATTACCTTCTGTAATAGATATTGACAGTCATGGTGGGTTGAGCAATGTGGGCTCAATGTAGTCTCTTGTTGGCAGACAATAGCTTGACTATTGTAGGAAGATCAGTGATACATAATAAGTGGGCGTGCAAATGTTGAAGATGGTAGTATTGACTTGTGCCTCTTTCTTATGGGTCACATCGAATTACCAAAATGTGGTACATGTTGTCTCTCAGATTTGCACCCTTGCTGAGTTGTAAAACTTGGCAATCTGGAGAAACATGGGATCTTTCCAGGTCTGTGGGTCACCTGTGTTGGAAAGAACCTCCGGAGAAGGCCGGCTTCCTAGCTGGTAATCACCTAAAATCTACTGGACTTGCAGAGGAAAAAGGAGAAGGAATGCTTTTTAAAAAATGAAAGATAAAACTGGAAAACTTGGAAATATGGGTGATTCACCAAACTTGATAAGGTCAAATGAAACTCAACCCTGCATACACTTGGCCACAGACAACAAAAAATAAAAACCTGCACAACCTATCATTGTATGTTTGCAAAAGCACTTCACAAAGAGGCCTAACTGCATTAAAATCTTTAAAAAGGAAGCTAAACTTCACAATTTAAAGTCTTATAACACTCTAAGACACAGTTTGCAACCTGCATAAACACAACTTTTGCATAAAAAGGGTATTGAAAACATAAGACAATCACAAGGAAATAAATTACCTCACAAATGACCTGTTCAAACACTTAATAACACCCAATACTGCAAAACAAGAAGGCAAAATCTGACTGTCAATGGTATCCAAAGTGTTCTCTGTATTTCATATGCCCAAAGAGTTACAAAAACATACTCAAACTGAGTAGGATTGTAGAAAAAATCACTAACTCCAGAATGTATATGGAAAGAACTCTCTAAAAAGAGTCAAATGAATGACTATATACTCTCTAAACCGCTGCCATGAGATAAGGATGAGCCATCTCCATTTTCGTGTATCTCATAAATGTGCCCAAAATATCTGCTAAAAGTCCTCCAAAAAGGGTCTCCAAAGTACAAATGGTCAAGGCATGCCATCAACTATCATAAAGGCACCTGAAAATGTCTTTGAATGCCTTTAAATGATCTTTAAGGCCATGAAAATAAGTCAAATCTCTGCAATAACTCCCCTGCAGCATCATAAATGTTTGGATATTTTCACACTAAATGACATAAATACACAATTTCTACATTCATTTAACATTGACTAAGTGATTTATAATTTCATCACCTTAGTTAATGTTTTAAATTCCAAATTCATTACAAACTTATGCAGAAAATAATGGTATTTAAGACAACATTTAATTCCCTGATTTTGCATGATTTAGGGTCAATTAAATGTCGTGAAAAGACGACAAAGTAATCAACAAGACTTACTTTGTTGTTTGTGATAAATCTGCCTAATGCTGCCTCTGTATTTCTCTCACATTGTTTTATGCACCAAACAATACCCTCATGTTGTCTTCATGCTGGTGGTTGCTCTTGATATCATAGGTGACAATAATTTGACAGAGTTGAGTGAAGATGATTGTTCTTTGCAACTTGACTGTCTCATTCATTCATTTCCTGTCATGCATGTTCCTTGATGTTGCTCGACTGTCACCATCTTGCATATCATGGTCCGCATGGATTTTGCTGTTCCTTTGTCCTACATGATTGCTGTCTATTTATTATGACAGTCTGCTATTCTATTATATGCTATGACAACACTTATTGTTGTTCATCTCTTCGTTTAATTGGGCAGCGTGCTTGCTGATGTGTAGTTGTTACTCCATCCTCTCTTTTCCTTCATGACTGTCTTATGTTTCATGGCTGCCCCTGTGATTGCCTTCCTGCTGACTGTTATTGCTCTTGGCAGCTGTGGTCTGCCTTCTGAATATGCTCCTTGGACTGTGTTCTTGCATTTGTATATTGCATCTGAAATGTTCTGTAAGGTCTATGAGCTGGGCTCAACCCTTTTGGGAGCCACATTTCCCTCCACTCATAATGTAACCCGATGAATCAAACAGAAACATAATTACACCTGTATCTGCACATGAAGCAAACATGTTAAGAAAAACAAGGACTTGTAGTCAATATACTTGATTTGTCTTCTCAAAAGTCTCTGTGACACTAATTGGTTTACTGCATCTGAAAAACAAATTGTATATTTATAGATGTATATCATATGATGTATGATGCCTCGTCATTGCTCTAACATCAGTTTTCCAAAATTTTATGCAGATAATTAGGGGTAGCAAGGAGATAGCAGTTGGATGCGGGACACGCAGACTATACATGACGACACAAGACACGGCAATAGGATGAAGGCTCGTCATTCAGGCAAAGACGAGTCACCCTATCTCATATGCATATTCATCTTTTAGTTCTTTTATAAATGTATAGTTTGTTTTTTCATTTGCAATGAAACAGTTAGTCTCACAGCTTGTGTGAGACCTTATACACTTATTTTTTCAATACAAATTGTTGATCCTTTTAAAAGATTTGTACAATCTCTTAAGTTTGAAATGCATCTGAATGCAACAATACGATGTAAACTTAATTTGTACCAAATATGTACATGGATATAATGCAACAAAAATAAGAATGTACCTCTCTCCTTCAAAAATTGAAAAGCTCTACCTGATTGAGCTAGTAGTGAAATTTAGGTAACATCTTTGGCGACATCTGCTATATGTTTGCCTGCTAAACATCAGACCAGTTGCTTGAAGCTTAACCATTGGGCATAGAGTCACACATGACGAAACTTGAAAAAACCTCTTTTTTGCTGCAACTCACTTCTGACTGCCATCTCTTCTAATCCATCAAGTGCATGGGTATGGTTGGTGATAGTGAATAGAAATCACTGTTACTGATGATATGCATCTACTTGATGGGTTAGAAGGGATAATCGACAAGAATACCTCCTTTGCAGACTGCTATGATTTATTACAGTCCTATGAGGACAGGTATGATGTGTGACAGTGAATACATGTATTCATTGTTTCATATGATGGTTGTACCACATGCAGCTGTAGTACATTACAATAGTTTCAAACCTTGCACAACTAGACCCAGGAAAAACTAACAATTGTGTAAAAACGCACTTAGGGAAAAGAAATCTGCAACTAATTTATTGTGCAGCAACACTTATTCAACAATAGAAACTTCATGAAATATATACAAACATAAAAGATCCTACCTCAGAAGCAATGTTTGAGGTGAATCCCATTGACTGGGATTGGCTCGATGTCACCATCCAGCTTAGACAGCTGGAAAGCATTATGTTGTTTGCATTCTGAAACAATGTATGGCCCACTCCAAAAAGCGTCGAACTTAGAGTGCTTCCCAAGTTTGCTTTTCAACACATCCCATTTCAGCACTATGTCACCCACTTGGAATGTTCTTGGAGATGCCCTTTTGTCAAATGACCTTTTCATTTGGGCTTGATGATGCTCTATGTTTCTCATGGCATCATTTCTAGTTTCTTCAAGCTCAACCAGTTGAGCTTGCCTTACCATCATAGGGCCTTCTAGCATGTCCAGCTGATTTACCAAATCAAGTGCTGGTAACTCAAGTGTGATAGGAAGCCTTGCTTCCTTGCCATACACTAACATGAAAGGCGAATGCCCTGTTGACCGTTTTGTATTGATTCTATCAGCCCATAGTGCTGACTTTAACTGTGTATGCCAGGATCTCTGGTTGCCCTCCATGGTCTTCTTGATGATTCTGATCAAGTTTTTATTGGTGGATTCTGCTTGGCCGTTGCCTTGCGGATAGTAATTAGAGAATGTATTGAGATAAATGTCATTCCTTACAGCCCAATCAGAGATTCTGGAACCAACAAAAGCAAGGGCATTGTCTGAAATGATGGACTCAGGCACTCCAAATATGATAACCAACTCTTCATAAAAATTCAGAACAGTAGACTCATTAGCTTCCTTAAGTGCGACTGCTTCAGTCCACTTAGTGAAATAATCAGTGGTTGTAAGAACCCATTTATGACCATCACTAGATGAAGGGTTTATAACCCCAATAAAGTCTAATCCCCACCTCATAAAGGGCTGTTCCACCTGAACTGGCTGCAAAGGTAAGGCTGCCAACTTCTCTTTTCTGGCGAACAGAGCACATTCCTTGCATTTTCTTACCCATAAGTGTGCATCTTTAAACAAACTTGGCCAATAATAGCCACCTTTCATCACCTTAAGAGTTGTTTCTCTAGGTGAAAAATGGCCTCCAACTGACCCCTCATGAAATTCATGCAACACTTTTTCAACTTGGTTAGGTCCAATGCATCTCAACAATACTCCATTAAAATCCTTCCTAAAAAGCAAGTCATTAATGAGCACATAAGGTATGGACTGCAATCTGAAATACCTTCGTTTGGCTCTATCCAAGCCATGAGGACACTCACCGGTCTGCAAGAAATGAACCATTTCTTGCACCCAATCAGCAACAGGATCTGAAACAGATGTTTGTTCTTGATCTTGCATTGATAGAACAACTTCTTGATCACGTTCTTCTTTGTTGATAACACCATCAACAAGCTGTTTGCACAACCCTTTTCTTCTGACCAACTTGGTAACCTTAATGTCCACATCATACTCCATGATCTTAGTCACCCAACCAACCCTCTTATCACTGAGATCTTTACTTAGCAGAAATTCTTTTACGCTCGGATGAGCAACCATTAGATTAATCTTGTTACTTGACAACATGTGTTTAAACTTTTTCAAACTCCTTATAACAGCAAGTACATGTTTCTCAACAAAAGTGTACTTTAGCTCATAATCTTTCAATGCTTGACTAAAAAAAGCTAAAGGCTGCTCCATTTCTAGCTCATTTTTCTGTACCAACATAGCTGAAACAGAATCAACATTACCATATGCATACAAAGTGAAATCCTTAGAAAAATCAGGATTTAGAAGTGTAGGTGCAGCAGCCAAAGCCTCTTTAATAAGCTCAAAACTTCGTTTTCCTTCTCTAGTCCAGTTGAAAGACATGTTCTTTCTCAACATAGCAGTTAGTGGATTTAACAAATCAGCAATATCAGGGATGAACCTCCTGACGAAGTTGATCCTACCAATGAAACTTTGTAGGCCCTTCTTGTGTGCTGGTAAGGGCAGAGCCAAAATTGCACTTATTCTCTCAGGGTCAATGGTGATGCCTTATTTTGACACCACGTAACCAAGCAATCTGCCCTCATGGACAACAAACACACACTTGTTGGGATTAGTGATATCCCAAACTCCCTACACCTCTCAAAAATCTGCCTTAGGTGATTTAGATGATCTTTGGCTTCTTTAGAGAAAACAATAATGTCGTCAAGGTAGACTAGGACGATCTTGTAGATCAGCCCCTAAAAGGCCATATCCATAGCCTTTTGAAAGGTTGCTCCAGCATTGGACAAACCGAAAGGCATCTTGTAAGCCATAGTCCCCCATTTTGTGGTGAAGGTTGTTTTGTACTGGTCTTCCTCTCTTACTAAAATCTAATTGTAACCAGAATAGCCATCTAGCAAGGAAAACCTTTCTGATCCTGAAACTACTTGGAGTATCTGCTCCATGGAATACAAAGGATAACGGTCTTTCAAAGAATCTCTTTTCAAGTCACGAAAGTCTACACACAACATTATCTCCCCGTTTTTCTTCCTAACCGGCATAAGGTTGAAAACCCATAAGGTGTGCTTGATAGGAAATATTATACAACTCTCAATCAGCTTATTCAATTCCATTTTCATGAGAGGCTCTAATTTAAGATTCAAAGGCCTCTGTTTCTGCCTAACAGGCTTGGCATCAGGTTCCAGTTCAATAGTATGTTGAGCAAGCTGGGGATCAAACCCTTTTAAATCACCATATTCCCATGCAAAAATGTCACTAAATTCTTGAAAAAGTTGAATAAATGCATGTTTTTCCTTTGCTGTACATACCTTGCCCAATTTAAGAAGTTTACTTTTAAAGATCTCAAATTCTTCATAGTGATCTTGCTGAACCTGTAGGCTGAACCTGGGTTTTGTAGCTTCATCATCAGTGTTAAAAATGGACTCTAAGGTGACCAAACCCTTTGGCATCTTGTTAGTCTTCAGCTGAATGATTTGGTCACCGTACTGGTGATGTAGCTTCCCTTGGTTGGCATGAGAGAATTCAGCTTCCTCTCTCAAGAAGTTTACAATCTGCTGATCACTAACAAACACCTGCCAATGTATGTTATTATCTGGCACAACAGGCCTAACAACAATCTTTATATGCTGATTTGTCTTATCACTACTAATTTCCTTGGGAATGTCATATTCTGCCCCTACAGCAGCCAACCTATCAGTGTGTTTATTTTGATTTCTGGGTATGGATACCAAATTGAATGCATCAAATCCTTCCAAGAGGTCCCATACTCTATGCTTGTAAGACTTAAGCAGATCATTTTTTGTAACATTAAATTTTCTCACCTGATTTACAACCAGTTCGTTGTCCCCATAAACTTTCAAATAGCGAATACCTCTTTGTCTTGCCCATTCTAAGCCTTGAATTAGAGCTTCGTATTCAGCCACATTGTTAGTGCAGCTAAAACAAAATCTGAAAGCTGAATAGTACCTTTCAGCCTTTCGGGAAACAAGCATGCATCCACCACCGACACCCATTCTATTCCTTGAGCCGTCAAAAAATAGCTTCTAGACCTCATTTTCTTGTTGCCCATTCTTCTATTCTGCACTTTTTTCAATGTTAGGTAGGAATAAATCAGCCTCGTGCATCATATACACACCCAAACCAACCTCGTCCAGGTGCTCACACGGCTCAACCACTTGAGTTTGATCTACCCATTCATCAAGAAGGACTTCTGGTATGCCTTCAATCAATGTACTGCCTTCTTGAACAACGGGCTGCTTTATTTCTGACTCACTTGCAACCAAGTTGGCATTGACAGAGCGTGTAGTGTAAGGCTCAATATGGTCTTTGGCAATGGATCTGACTTGATAGTTACCTTAGTGCCGTACCTGGTTCTGAACAACATATGAGACCAATCCGAGGACAGGTAACCTCCTATCTTTGCAATAAAATCCCTTGACAAGCAAATGACAAAATAAGGAGGTAATTTAATGACATATATGTCCTGCGGGATAGAGAAATTTGGACAGGCATGCAGAGTTAAACTTAGTACTTTAATGACACCCACTGTATTAATAGTAGTTCCACCTAGTTGAACAACTCCCTTCTCTAATGACTCATATTCAATGCCTAACCTGTCAACAATCTGTTTGGGCATGACGGAACTGCTAGCACCTGAGTCAATCATGCAGTTATGAACTAAATGATCCCCTATGATCAAAGATACGTAAAATGGTGGGGGTTTGACTTCTGAAGCTTGTTGTTCTACATTTTTTTCAAGGTTACTTGTCAAAACAGCTTTGGACTTACCTATATCAGACTCTTGAGACAGTTTTAAATTTGACAAGGCTGATTGAAGCAAGTCTTTTTGGCCAGGGATACGCAGGGAATCCCACATAGACATGGATACATTTACTTTTTTCATATGCTCAAGGATATTGAAAGCAGTTGTACCTGATTTAGCTTGGCTTTTGGGGGCAGCCACGTCACCTTGAGCACAAGTTGGCTGAATTGGTGGATTAAGCTGCTCCTTGCCTATCAAAGGCTGATCCTTTGATAGAACTTGAATTTTTTCAGCCTTTGATGGGTTAGAAACACCTTGACCCACGTTCGACACTTGATGCCCATGAGTTTGAACTTTACCAGCTTGCTGCCCTTCATCAATAGCCCTTTTCTTGCTGCGTGTATTGTCTGCAACTGAAGAACCAACTTGGTTCATACCGCATAATTCTTCTCCTTGCCAGTTTAGGAGTGTTGTCTCATATATCTGTTCTTCTTGTTGCTGAACAGGAGGTTCTACAGGCACATTAGATTGCACTGCTGGACTGTTCTGAACCATTAGAGCTTGGTTAATCACCCCATTGGCACATGTGTTTTGGTTATGGGGCTGGTTACAAGGAAAGCACCAATCATAATCTTGAGCCAAATTGTTTTACGTGGCCACAACTTCTTTCGAGGAGCTGGCAGCATTTGGATTGTAGGCCTGATAAGGTCTAGAGTTAAAGGCTTGCCTTGGACCTTGATTATTAGGTTGATAAGGTGGCCTATTTGGCTGATTTTGCTGGTAATTGGACTGGAATGGGGGCTGATAAGGTCTAAAATTTTGACCTTGCTGCCTCTTGAGGTTCACTATCTCATTAGCAAAAGATTGCAACCATCCTTTGATCTCTTGTAACTCAAAAGACTAAGTTTGAACAACATTTTCTGATTTATTGGGCTGCATATTAGGTGCTGTAACGCTGGTACAACAAGTATAATAGCTATAGGAGGCACATGCATTGACATTAGTGGCTGAATAGCAGAGAATTTTGGCAAAGGAGGCCTTGGGGCAATTTTACCAGCCTGTATGAGGCTATTCTCAGCTCTTATGGCTATGGCATAAGCTTGTGGTAAGGAATTTCCTCCCATATATTAAATCATGACAGAAATATCGCTGTTTAAAGCTCTCAAATAATATAAGAAAGCATGGTCAGCTGTAGGCCTTACCGTTGGTGGGATTCTATCCCACGTCTTCTGGAAACGGTGGTTGAAGTCTGACATAACTTCGTGAGGAGCCCTTTTAATTGTGGACAACTGCTCCACCAATGACAAATGATCTGATTTGTCCTCAAAGAAACTGCATAGCTCCTCTCCCAAACGATCCCATGAATCTATGGAGTTCATTGGCAGGCTTCGGAACTAGTGCAAAGCCTTCCCTTTGAGGGAAGCTGCTAATAACCTGATTGCAACATTCTCTTCTATCACATGATGGACAACACACAGGTTTGCAATGTCTTTTATGTGTTCATCTAGAGTAGTCTGATCTTCACCATTAAAATATGGTAAACTTTTCAAGGCAGTGACAAGAATATCATCATGCTGAGCTAAATTTAGTGGGCCGCCTTGGTTGAATGCAACAAATGACTGATTTCTGACTGCAGAAATCATTGTAACTGGGATTCTTGGGACAGTATGAGTTCCAACAACAGGAGGAGTAGACTTGGCTCTCCAAGAATAGACACGAGTCTTCTTGGGTTTCTCAGCTATTATCCCTCTTCTCCTAGGTGGGGATAATTGCAAATATTCAAAAGATGAAGAATTGCTTCTAGTTTGTATTCTTCTCATAAGCAAAAATATACTGATTTTGCTAAACCAAAGCTCAGAGTCGCCAGATATGCAGGTTTTAACCTCTTAGAGGTTTGAAAATCACTAGCTGCACATCAAAACCAACAATAAAAGGTAGTATTTGAACTGTTTCTAATTCCACAGTCCCATCGGGCGTGCCAAAAACTATTGTCTCTCAAATTTGCACCCTTGTTGAGTTGTAAAACTTGGCAATCTGGAGAAACATGGGATCTTTTCAGGTCTGTGGGTCACCTATGTCGGAAAGAACCTCCGGAGAAGGCCGGCTTCCTAACTGGTAATCACCTAAAATCTAATGGACTTGTAGAGGAAAAAGGAGAAGGAATGCTTTTTAAAAATGAAAGATAAAACTGGAAAAACTTGGAAATAAGGGTGATTCACCAAACTTGATAAGGTAAAATGAAACTCAAACCTGCATACACTTGGCCACAGATAACAAAAAATAAAAACCTGCACAACCTATCATTGTATGTTTGCAAAAGCACTTCACAAAGAGGCCTAACTGCATTAAAATCTTTAAAAAGGAAGCTAAACTTCACAATTTAAAGTCTTATAACACTCTAAGACATAGTTTGCAACCTGCATAAACACAGCTTTTGCAGAAAAATGGTATTGAAAACATAAGACAGTCACAAGGAAATAAATTACCTCACAAACGACCTGTTCAAACACTTAATAACACCCAATACTGCAAAACAAGACGGCAAAATCTGACTGTCAATGGTATCCAAAGTGTTCTCTGTATTTCATATGCCCAAAGAGTTACAAAAACATACTCAAATTGAGTAGGATTGCAGAAAAAATCACTAACTCCAGAATGTATATGGAAAGAACTCTCTAAAAAGAGTCAAATGAATGACTATATACTCTTCAAACAACTGCCATGAGATAAGGATGAGCCATCTCCATTTTCGTGTATCTCATAAATGTGCCCAAAATATCTGCTAAAAGTCCTCCAAAAAGGGTCTCCAAAGCAGAAATGGTCAAGGCATGCCATCAACTATCATAAAGGCACCTGAAAATGTCTTTGAATGCCTTTAAATGATCTTTAAGGCCATGAAAATAAGTCAAATCTGTGCAATAACTCCCCTGCAGCATCATAAATGTTTGGATATTTTCACACTAAATGACATAAATACACAATTTCTGCATTCATTTAATATTGACTAAATGATTTATAATTTCATCACCTTAGTTAATGTTTTACGTTCCAAATTCATTACAAACTTATGCAGAAAATAATGATATTTAAGACAACATTTAATTCCCTGATTTTGCATGATTTAGGGTCAATTAAATGTCGTGAAAAGACAACAAAGTAATCAACAAGACTTACTTTGTCATTTGTGATAAATCTGCCTAATGCTGCCTCTGTATTTCTCTCACATTGTTTTATGCCCCAAACAATACCCTCATGTTGTCTTCATGCTGGTGGCTGCTCTTGATATCATAGGTGACAATAATTTGACAGAGGTGAGTGAAGATGACTATTCTTTGCAACTTGACTGTCTCATTCATTCATTTCCTGTCATGCATGTTCCTTGATGTTGCTCGACTGTCACCACCTTCATGTCATGGTCCACATGGATTTTGTTGTTCCTTTGTCCTACATGATTGTTGTCCATTTATTATGACAGTCTACTGTTCTATTATATGCTATGACAACACTTATTGTTGTTCATCTTTTCGTTTAATTGGGCAGCGTGCTTGCTGATGTGTAGTCATTACTCCATCCTCTCTTTTCCTTCATGATTGTCTTATGTTTCATGGTTGCCCCTGTGATTGCCTTCCTACTGACTGTTATTGCTCTTACAACTTTGGTCTACCTTCTGAATATGCTCTGTTGTGATGCTCACAACACGCTCCATTTTACTTGTTAGCAAAATGAGGACCCCTGCTGTAGCTGTCTTTTGTTGCTTGTTTGTGTGGGTCTGCTTGGTGGTAAAGGGAAAAAGGGAACTGAAAGTTGCAAACTTGATTGGAAATAATGAAAAAATCACATTGAGTACCAGTGCATAGTATGGGTGAATTCCTTGTGGAAAATGAGCAGGGGTTGTTTTTTGAACCATTTTAAAATTCACAGTATTTTGCGAGTTATAAGCATTTTTGGTAAATGTACAATCAGAGGGTTTGTGGTTTGTATATACAAAGTCAGTTCATATACAAATGCGTTTGTATATCGTGCTTTTGTGTTAGTCACAAAAGGGGAAGTTATCGGGTTTTTGTATGTTGTTATACTTGTATACATTTCTTGCTAAACGTTTTATCTTCATATACAAGTCGGGCCCGAAATGAGTTAAAATTGAAATGAATAAATGTTGAAGTTTGCTATGTATTTTTCACTTTGTATATTTGGCAAATGGAAGACATACAAAGTAAATATACAAAGGGTTATACATAGCGCGGAACTGAAAAAGTATTAAAGTGGACATAATCGTTGTATGTTTTGCACTTTGTTTATGTATGTGTTGGTTATATACATTGCGGTTTATATACAAAGCGGAATCGAAGAGATCATGAAATAGGGAATAATGGATGTATATTTCGAGGTTTGTAAGGTTTTTATGACATACATGCCGATATACATTGCACTTTGTACAAGTGCCGGAACGGAAATAGTTATAAAATGGAGTTAAACTGTTGTATATTTCTGCGCTTGTATGTATGTTCCGAAACATACATTGCTTTATACATACAAGCCGGAACTCAGAGAAAATGAAATACGATGAATACAATGCATCACGTCCAATTTGTATATTAAGAGATGCATGGATTTAGATACGTTGCGGAACTGAAGGTAAGTGCAATATGGTTTATAGAAAAGACAAGTCCGGAAGGTGGTATAAGGAAAGGTTGTTTGTACATTTTTGCTTGTATAATGACAATGAATATTTAGCGATATACAAGCGGATGTACATTTAAAAGATACAAGCTAATATACAATCCCGACATACAAAGAATCAAAGCATCGCAAAAGAGAGAAAGGTAAGGACATGACTGTATAAAGTGATTGTATGTTTGAAGATACAACAAAGAGATACAACAAAAATATACAAAGGAAACATACAATGAAATATACAAAGAAAAGGGTATGCATGTTGAATTTCACTAACGGTAAAGGTTCAAAAACTTAAACACTGAAGAAGAAAGCCGAAGGTTGTAGTGCATTAATTGCTGTAATTAATGCAAATTTAACACTCAAACAAAAAAGAAATTTAACGAGGGTTAGGGCAATTTTAATGTTATTTTGCTTTTGAATATATTGTTAAGAGTGAAAAATTGCAGAAAAGAGAACTGTTGCAGTGAATGAGCAGAATTTACCAGAGTGACAAAGTTACAGTAGCTGGATAAAGGTGAAAACGGTAAAAGTAAGTCAACGGGTAAACGGTCGCGAAAAATAGGTATTTATCCAAAACGCTGGTAAAATAATGTTAATTTCAGTAATTTCGTCACAAAACGTAGGCATTGGTCAAGTTACTGTTTTAATTGTTAATTAGCTGAGTAGAGCTTAATGAATTTAAAGGTTAAAATAGAAAAAGGAAAAAAATGAATTAGGGTGAAATAGTAAAAACAGAAATTCATGGTAAAAACCCTAGCCTGAAAATTGAAACAAAAGTTAAAAGAAGTATGTTTCTACAGGATGGCTCCAAAACAGAAGAAAGATACAGGGGATGAGATGAAAAAAGAAAGGAAACCCCAGAAGGAGATAGAGAAAGAAGAGTTGCTGTTGCATAGGGGTTATCCATCTTTGATTAGTACAAGTGGAATGGGCACAGACACAAACATTGGAAATTATGATGTAGAAGATGTGCTAAAGAAAATCATTGCTGTTGATGCTTCTCCTGATATGAAACGTATCTGGCAAAGTGGATTATATAGAGCTGCAGGTTTCCCGCTGGCAATGGAGGCTAGGGATTTGTGTTTGGACTGTGTTACTTTACATGATCCGTCTACAAGAAAGGTCATGCTATATGACAGATTGATTACTGATCTAACCACAGAAGGCATTGCAAGGACATTTGGATTGGAGATTACTGAGAAGATGAGTGATATTGATATTGACCAATATAATGAAGACTTCTATACTAATGAAAGAGAATGCAAGGGTAAAATATTTCACAACTGGTACAACCCAGAAAACAAACCCAAGGCTGTAGCCAGGATACCAAAAAACTTGATGAGGATATACTTCAAAGAAGAGATTTATTTGATGATCACCATGCTGAATAGGTTGGTTGGAATGAGAGATGGCACTAAATGTGAACCATGGATGTTCATTGTTATTGAATTCATAAGAACAGGAAAAAAAGAGCAAGGGCAGATCCATTGGGCCAAAGCAATATGGTGCAGGAGCACCTACCTGACAGCTGGCCTCCATGAGGCAGTTAGTTTGTTTTGAGTCTTGTTAATGTTTCCAAGAAGGTCTAATAAGACCAATGCATGTAATAAGGTCATGTTGACCATGCTTTGCTATTTTTAGATAGTTGTTAGGACAGCTGTTATGCTGTAGGTCCGGTTGGATCTCCCAGCCGCCTGGAGAGATTTCCCAGCCGCTTGGAGTCGGGTCAGTAGTACTCGCAAGAGATCCTATTTATGCATGAGGATCGGTTGGTCTTGAGACAGATTGAGAGATAGATGTTGAGAAGTTAGATTGCAGAGGGAAAGACTGGATATTGTATTTGCATCTTTTGAAATCAATAAAGAGATCCTGTTGTGTCAATTCTCTGTTTGGATTCCTTGGTGTGATCGATTTGCTGTTTTGGTGGTTTCATGGATTCGCTGATCCATTCCACCGGTTGATTCGTCGAATCGGTGGAATGGCCATGTATAGTAGTTTAGGGTTTAGTCTGCGTTTTGTGTTTGTTTGCATGCAGGTGTGCAGGATCGTCGTCGAAAGGTGTTGAGGACCCTAGCATGGGTATGTGCTAGGTCGTGTTAGTTGTTAAAGTCTGGAAGATCACCCTGAAAGCAGATCGGGTCATCCCAGGAGGTTCGGCGGATCGAAATTCGCTAAGGTTGGAAATTCGTCGCAACGGCATCATCAGGATATTTCTGTGTGTATCCTGCAGTTGCTTCGGGCGTCATCTGAGTAAGCGGAGATGAGCATGATGCAGTCGGTTGCATAAAGTGAATGTGTTTTGGGGTGATCATCATCAGGTGTTGCCGAGGAGGAGCGTATCGGCATAAGGTAGAAGATTGGGTTGACAATTCCTTCGCGGGCCGATAATGTTAAGTTTGGCCGACAGCAGGATATTGAAGGAACTGCATGTGACGTCATCGTCATCAGGATAAACGTCATCAGGATATCGGAGCAGCAGGATATTGAAGGAGCTGCATGTGACGTCATCGTCATCCGGATAATCGTCATCAGGATATCAGGGTGACGTAAGCATCGAAGGAAAGGTGCATGAGGTTGTCGTCATCAGGATATATGGGAGGAACCGGATGTTCTATATCCTGCTGATGAACATGATGTTGAACATCATGATGATGAAGATAGAGGTTGGCGGTAAGATGAACAGTGGACATCAGGAGGATGTTTGCACTTGCCGAATATGATGATGCTGCCGATGGCCGGATATGATGATGCTGCTGACAGGCGAAAGAACGAAGGTTTGTCTGCAGGAGGATATCGGTCGGCAGAGAGAGAATATGATGATGCTGACAGTGTTAAGGGAAATATGATGATGATGATGAAGGGTTGCGGACATCCATGCTGTATGTCAAGGTTATAGTGTGGATGCCTCTGCATCATAGTGGTATGTTGTGTGTTGATTCTGTCACTGAAAGGGCAGAGGTAGAGTTGATTCTGTCACCGAAAGGACAGAGGTAGAGGAGTGAGAGGTTGACAAAATGCCTCCGAAAGGTAGTGGTACTGCAAGGGAATTGCAGGAGATGAAGGAAAAACATGCCAGAGAGATGAGGAAGATGAAGGAACTTGCTGAAGCACTTCAAGCCAGGCTTGTAGCCCTGGAAAAGAACAAAAAGAGGGAAGTGGAAGACAGTGAGTCTGAAGAAGATGAAGATGCTGTTGAAGAGTATGAAGAGGTAGTTGAAGATCTGGATGCTGAAGACCAGAGATTTGCAAAACTGTTAAAGGCAGTGCAGAGTGATAAACCTAAGGTAAAGGTTGATGTTTCCAAGTATAATGGAAGTTTGAATGAAGATGAGTTACTGGATTGGATTGCTGCACTTGATAATCACTTTGAATGTGAAGATGTTGCTGAGGATCAGAAGGTAAAGATTGCAAAGACCAAGTTAGGAGGTCATGCTTTGGTATGGTGGGATTATGTACAATCCGAGAGAAGGAAACAAGGAAAGTCAAAGATCACTTCGTGGGATAAAATGGTAGCAAGGATCAAAGGTAAATTCTTGCCAAGGGATTATGAGATTCAGATGTTTAAGAAGCTGCAATTTTTAAGGCAGAAGGAAATGGATGTGAAGGCATATACTAAGGAATTTTATAAGTTGAGTATGAGATCTGGTCATCATGAGAATGAGGTAGAAAAGGTGGCTAGGTACTTGGCTGGTTTCAGATTGAACATACAGGATGAGTTAGTTTTAGCTAACCCTAAGAATGTGGAGGATTGTTACCAAATGGCAATCAGGATTGAAGAAAAGATGAATAGAGGACAAGATAAGTCCATGAGAGGAAGAGGCAGCAATATGAGGGGAAGAGGATTAGCCCCTACAACAAGGCAAACCAATGAGGGTCAAGAAGACACTGGTAAAGGACAGGGACAGTCTGATTTCAGAGGTGGATGGAAAGGTAATAGAGGAAGATTTGGAGGTAGTAGAGGTTCTACTACATTTTCAGGAAAATGTTACACCTGTGGTGAGTTTGGTCATCCATTTTTCAAATGTCCAGAAAGCAAAGGTTCATCATCCAGAAATGATAGAACGAATGACAAGAGAGTACAACTTGTGCAAGAAGAGAAAGTAGAGCAAAGTGTGCAAAGTTCAAACACTTATCAAGGAGATAGAGTTCCCGACAATTATGCATATCCTGAGGATGGAGAAGCATTGATGCTTAGGAGAATTAGTTTGCAGGCATCAAAGGATATGATGCAAAGAAGAGCTCTTTTCAAGACCACATGCAAGAGCAAAGGTAAAGTATGTAAGGTTGTCATTGATACTGGTTCAACAGACAACATGGTATCTCAGGAAATGGTGGATAAACTGAATTTGGAAAGGATTCCACATCAACACCCTTACAAGGCATCTTGGGTGAGTGATAGTCAATCACTTTTTGTCTATGAACAGGCATATGTGGATTTTCAGATTGGAGCATATCATGATAGAGTTTTGTGTGACATTTTGCTAATGGAATGTTGTCACCTACTGTTGGGTAGACCATGGCAATTTGATAGGAGGGTACTGTATGATGGGTATGCTAATACCTACACCATCAAGAAAGGGGGGAAGACTATTAGGTTGATGCCATTACAGGAAAATGCTGCAGCACAGGGGGCAGCCAAAATCATTTTAGTGGGAAAGAAGGAATTTGTGCAGATGCCTATAGGAGCAGGCATAAAGGCAGTTGAGGACACTGCAGGGAAAGGAGTTGTTAAGGACAACAGTTTGAAGAAAGTTACAGTTTTGACTGACAGAGGTCAGCAGCAGGTGCAGAAACAGGTTTGCACACAACCACCAGTTGAGAGGAATGACAAGGATGTTGTCATAGTTGGGACTATTGTTTGTCCTATAAAGGTTGAAGGAAAGATAGAGTTGAACATTACAGAAGTTCAAGAGGCAGTTCAGACAGAGGTTCTGGTCAGACAACCTGACAAACACAAGGTATGTGAGAGAAAGGCCTACATTGACAGGCATGAGGATTTACTTGCAAGAAAGCAAGTTACAGTTCAGAAGTCTTGGAGCAGCCAAGAGACAGCAGAGGACAAAGCTGGAACAGGTCAGAACACTGACATGGCAAAGTGTAAAGGTGGAGGACTTCCACAACCCAAACTCATGGGACATGAGTTCTTTTCTGTTGGGGAGTATGGTGCAGGAGCACCTACCTGACAGTTGGCCTCCATGAGGCAGTTAGTTTGTTTTGAGTCTTGTTAATGTTTCCAAGAAGGTCTGATAAGACCAATGCATGTAATAAGGTCATGTTGACCATGCTTTGCTATTTTTAGATAGTTGTTAGGACAGCTGTTATGCTGTAGGTCCGGTTGGATCTCCCAGCCGCCTGGAGAGATTTCCCAGCCGCTTGGAGTCGGGTCAGTAGTACTCGCAAGAGATCCTATTTATGCATGAGGATCGTTTGGTCTTGAGACAGATTGAGAGATAGATGTTGAGAAGTTAGATTGCAGAGGGAAAGACTGGATATTGTATTTGCATCTTTTGAAATCAATAAAGAGATCCTATTGTGTCAATTCTCTGTTTGGATTCCTTGGTGTGATCGATTTGCTGTTTTGGTGGTTTCATGGATTCGCTGATCCATTCCACCGGTTGATTCGTCGAATCGGTGGAATGGCCATGTACAGTAGTTTAGGGTTTAGTCTGCGTTTTGTGTTTGTTTGCATGCAGGTGTGCAGGATCGTCGTCGAAAGGTGTTGAGGACCCTAGCATGGGTATGTGCTAGGTCGTGTTAGTTGTTAAAGTCTGGAAGATCACCCTGAAAGCAGATCGGGTCATCTCAGGAGGTTCGGCGGATCGAAATTCGCTAAGGTTGGAAATTCATCGCAACGGCATCATCAGGATATTTCTGTGTGTATCCTGCAGTTGCTTCGGGCGTCATCCGAGTAAGCGGAGATGAGCATGATGCAGTCGGTTGCATAAAGTGAATGTGTTTTGGGGTGATCATCATCAGGTGTTGCCGAGGAGGAGCGTATCGGCATAAGGTAGAAGATCAGGTTGACAATTCCTTCGCGGGCCGATAATGTTAAGTTTGGCCGACAGCAGGATATTGAAGGAACTGCATGTGACGTCATCGTCATCAGGATAAACGTCATCAGGATATCGGAGCAGCAGGATATTGAAGGAGCTGCATGTGACGTCATCGTCATCCGGATAATCGTCATCAGGATATCGGGGTGACGTAAGCATCGAAGGAAAGGTGCATGAGGTTGTCGTCATCAGGATATATGGGAGGAACCGGATGTTCTATATCCTGCTGATGAACATGATGTTGAACATCATGATGATGAAGATAGAGGTTGGCGGTAAGATGGCACTAAATGTGAACCATGGATGTTCACTGTTATTGAATTCATAAGAACAGGAAAAAAAGAGCAAGGGCAGATCCATTGGGCCAAAGCAATAAGCACAGCTATCTGGAGTCAGGGCATGTAGAGAAAACAAAAAATGTTGCCCTTTTATTTGTCTTCTTATGTGTTATACTTCTGTGCTGCAGAAATTAGACCCTACATTCATGGAATAGAAAGGGTAGGTACCTTAGGAAATGGTTCTAATCAGAGATTAGTGTATGAACACTACCCTATCTTACAGGAGGAAAATGCCTTAAAGAATTTTGCTTTGGTTAATGATGTTTTTTATACTTACTTGGTAAGGATATTGAGAGAAGAGCCGGACAAGAGGTTATCTAAAGGTGCAGAGGATGCAATTAGATTGCACAGTTCTTGGTTCATACAATTTGAACATTTTACTTACATAAGGACTGAGGGCTTTGAAGGGAAACCATTTATGCTGCCTAGGTATCCTTCTGACAAGTTGATTGTGTTGGAGTTTTCAAGACAGAATTTGAATGTTTTCAGAATGTACAAAAAGAAGTTCAATAATAGAGGAAATGTGAAGCTACCTTGGGCTATTGGCAGATATTCCTGCTACAGTGAAGAGGTTGCAGGGTATTTTGAGCAAGAACTAAGATACTATGGTTTTCAAGAGTTTGATTTAACAAGGAGATTGGATCCTTTCCATAGGATCCAGAACTTTGTAGCTAAAAATTATAAACATCTGATACATATTGAGGATTTCTGGGCTGACTGCAAGAATGATAGGGAGGTAAGAAAAGGAGCTCACAAAAGATTAACTATTGAGCAGATGAAATCTATAGGTAATATATATGTGCCTCCAGAGGTTCAAGATGATGATAGATTGTTACATCACAGTTATGCAGTAGTAAGGTTGGCTCCTATTACAGAGCCTAATTGGTCAAAACCCTGGAACACATCTCTGGATGTAGTGTCTGGACCAATAATATTATTTTCAAGAACATGGCTGAAAGATAAAATTAAAGAACTCAAAGCTGAAGGTAAAGAGGTCACCTACCCAAAGAAGGGGAGGAAAAGAAAAGCGGAGCCTAGTGAAGACCTACAATGTTTTTATAAAAAGAAGAGAAAAATTGTTGAGGCCAAAATTGTAGAAAAGCATAAAAATGCTACTTTAATGGATCCATATGCTTTGGGGATAACAATAGCAGTGGCATCAGACACTTTTGTTGATGCAAAGTCAATGAGTCATGAAATAAGTGCAGAAGAGGCACAGCCTGCTAAAGAAGCAGCAGGACAACAAGTTAGAAGAGCAATTTCAATAAGTTTGTCTAAAGGTGAAACTTCTAAACTAGCTGGTGTAATCGGAGCACAGGAAGTAGGTGAAAAGATGGGTGACATATCTAGTGCCTCCACTTCACCTGAGCAAAGAAAAACATATGTTAAAGTGAAAGCAGAATTGGCCGAAGAGATACAACAAGAGTTAGAAATTCACAAGGCTCAACAAACTGTGGAAACTGTGAATATTGAGAGCAGTGATAGTGAGGAAAGAAAAATGTATAAAGGAAAGGAGATTGACATAGAAGAAGATTCAAGTGATTTTCTGAGCGAAGAAGAAGGGCCAAGCATTCAAGCTGAAATAGGAATTGAGCATGGCATGGAAGATGAAGAAGAAAAAGTACAAGAAGAAGTAGGATCAGTGGATCCATTTGGTACTTTGGTGCCACCTGAAATTATTAAGGATGTGCAGGAGGAAGCACATAAAATTGAGGAAGCTGAAAAAGAGGAGGTACTTGAAGAAATGATTACAGAAACACATGCTTCAGCAGAAGAGGAAATAAAAGAAGACACCTCAGGTATTGATGCTTTAAATATGTTGAATATGTATGGTGAGCCAGGTGAGGAAGAGAAAAATACAGAAAATATGCAAGAACAAGAGAAAAAAGTAAAAGAAGATGATGTAAAAGTAGGTTCACTTGTACATACAGAGCAAGTACAGACAAAAAAGACAGACAAAACAGAAGGTGAGGTTAAGATGCCTGAAGGTATAGAAGAAACATAAAGAATGGATGAAAATGAACCTGATGAACAAGCAGAGGATGTTAAGATGCAAGATAAAGAACAAATATATGCAGAATATGATCAAGGAAAAGGACCATCAGAAGAAGAAGTTCCTAAGGAATAGGCTGAAGATGGAGGGGATACTGAAAAAGAAGAGGAAGAAGAAGAGGTTGAATCAAAAGAACAGCTAAATAATCCCACAAAACAAGAGCCTCCACTTCAGCAACAAGAACAACAAGAAGAAGAACAACAAGAGCAACAACATGAACAACAACAACAGGAAGAAGTTGAAACAGAGAAACCTCATGAAGAGGTGATTGATGAAGATAAAGTCGCAGAAGGTACAAAAGAAATTCCCACATGGTTAGGAAGAGAAATAGGAAAGAAAGAGAAAGAGGTACTATTAGTACCAATAGATATTAAGAGTTTGATAGGTGGTAATACTCCAAGAAAATAAAAGAGAAGAGCTAGGACAATGTCAGCCATAAAGAGAGGTCCAGATGGATCCAGAATGTTGAACCTAGCCATTCCACAGAAAGAAAAGCCAAAAGGAGAAATAACTTTGGAGGAATATAAAATATTGAATTTGGACCTGGGGCATAGCACAAGAGAACAACATATTAATGAATGGGAAGACATGCACCAGGTGACAGCAGAGATGCTGAAGAAAGACAAAGACAAACAGGATTACTTGAAGGGACACATTGTCCAGCTTCAACAACTTATTAAAGGGATATTTGATCCCAGTGCCACAATTCCAGAATTGCCTGATAGCATAGCAATAGTATCAAAAGATGAAATAAAAGACATGAAAAATAAAAGACTAAAGGCTAACATTTTTGATGAATGGTTTAATGATTTCATGCAAGAGGGTGAACAAACAATAAGGCAAGTTGTAAGAAGTTGGAAGGTGTTGGTTAACAGATTTGTCCTTATTCTGAAAATAATTTATTCTGATTCTATACCCCTCTTTTGAAGAACAAATGAGTTAAGCAACAAATGGGTGAACCTTTTAAATTAGTTCCCCTCTGAATTTAGGTACAACTCCCTTTAAGATTTTCAATGAATTTAATCTATTCAACTATCCAAATGCACTTTTAACCAGAAAATGCTTAAGGCAGACTAACATTCATACATAACCATGTTATGAACGCGATAAATTTATACAGTAACAATGAGCAATAGAATGCACAGATTCTATTTTTGGTACATTCAAATATATGAATACATTCACACGAACTTGCTGAACCAATAAATAATAAAACACATATGACGAGTTGTCCAAATAAAGAACAATTACCAGATGAAAGGAGATTTCACACAGAAAATCTAATTCCACACATTCAGACGCACAGATCCAAATAAGCAGTAATTGTTTCTTCTTCTCATTCACAGATGAAAATTACTCAGACAATCATCACATAATGTAAAACTATGAACAGTTTAGCTAAAATTCCCTTCTTCTTTTCTTTCCTAAACTTCTATATCCATATCCTTTCAAAGATTTTTAAAAACCTATATATACGAATGTCTTAATCATGTCCTTGAGTAAATCAAACCCAGAGTTGACATAACTCTGACCCGTACGGGATTTAGTTTTTAACAACTGATTTTTAAAAATCAAGATTTGTTGAAAATAACATGACAGAGGAACTGAAATAAAAAAAACGAGCCAATGAGGTCATGGCTGGGACGACGGGTTTGTATCTCCGGATTTGTTGTCGGTGGCCTGGGAAGCACGTTGGGTCTTCCATTCCTGAAAAGTAGCAACGAACTCCTGAATCTTCGGGAAGTTGGGAATACCTATATGCTTCATTCTTGACCTCCAAACTTCTTTTTCCCTTCGCATTTTCCCAAATTTTTCTTTGTGTTCGGGAAGTCCGTCTATATAGAGATAAAGTAATGACTTGACTTTAGAAATCCGAGAGAAATCCTCAATTAAAATATTGTCATTTTCTCTGACAAAGCTGATTTTATCTTTGAATGATTGTACCACTGCGTCGACATCTTCCACTGGTTTTCCATCATCTTTTATGTATTGACTATCAATACATTGCAAGTCACGTTGCAGCGATTGAGTGAATTCTGTTATTTCCTTAATCAGCTTTGTAAGTTCAAAGCGTCCTTGCCGGGATATGGAATTCCTCCATTCAATATTTTTCTTGTTCACATATAACAAATCCTCGTCCAAACCAGCCAGGTTCTTTTCTGTCAAAAGCTTCTCCAGTCCATATTTCTGAACTTCATCTATTTGGTTTATTACATTCACCCACTTGCCCTCATCTTTCGCCCAAACAACAGCCTGTGCTTTAAGATCTTCAATGGTGGCAGCAGTCAGATCATACATGCCCTTGAGTTCACGGATGTATTCGATACCTTTCTGCTCAATGTTATCCAGCCAACTGTCAAATGTTTTTGTCACCGTTTTACTTCTATGAACCTGATCTAGCATCTTTTGGTTGACAGGTGATTTCGGGTTAAAAGACAGGGGGAGTTGTGAGATCGGCTGCGGGTTAGGGTTATTAATAGCCTCAATGTCCTCTGCCATTGAGCGCAGAGTTTGTTTCAACTCCCTCTTGTCCTTTTCATCTTTCCATGTTCGACTGACCATCCTCTTAGTAGAAGCTTCAAGGTGGTGGACATCCGCAGCTCTAGAAGCAACACCGAGATCCACTCTCTCCACAGTGAAATCGTGCACTGTTGGATCCTGCACTTCTTCCTCAGTCACTGGTTTAGCAATTTCAGCACTCCAATTACCAGTGTTTGGGTCAATGTTTATTCTGGATGTTGTCTTGAGTTTCTTGGACTTGGGGGTTTTCCCCAAACATTTGCTTACCATGTCCTCCAAAGGGACAACAAAAGGAATCACTTTTTTCTTGTCAGAGATGGAACTCTCTAGCCACTTTGGTGCAGGGGCTGAGGTTGTCTTGTGAGGGTTCACTGCATCAGAGGATACATTTGAAATCATTAATATTTCAGGGTTCTCCAGAATGGCCCTTGACTGTGGCCTGGTGTCAACCTCCTCTGTTCTCTTGTGGACTTAGCTCCTTGTCACCCATAGGTTCTTCTGGATCTTCCTCTGAATTTAAATCAACAATTATTGTTTCAGAAACCTGTTTCTTTCTTTTCCCTTTAGTCCTCAACCTGGTAACACGAGATGGCAGAATATCTGTGAGGACTCTTCTGGATCTCTTAGTGGCAGGGCTTCTCTTAGTTGATGGCTTGGAAGCACCTGCACCACAGATAGCAATAGGTTGATTAGAAGAGTCTATGGGAAGTGATGATTCAACCATTGAAGAGAATTGTTGGGCATTTTTATCCCGCAACCCTTCCTGTCTCTTTTCTCTCAACCATTTCTCGGTTCTCCTTATCACTGGAAGGGTTTTAATTTCAATTCTATCTTCCTCCTTTTTACTCCAGTCGACTTCTGGAATAGGTAATTGTTCTACTCTTTCAAATTGTGGGTCAACCAACTGTTCCTCATCATCAGAAATACCAGAGATATACATGTTTAAATTGAGTGTAATTATCTGCCCCAAAGAAAACCTACACCACAGCCTTCTTCTGACCTCAAATTCATCTGGACAGTCTTCCCAGTAATCCTCCAGTTTAGGAAGGTGTGAATGCCCTGTTCCAGGATCTAGGTTCTCTCTGACAAATCTTTTACTGTCAAATTGAGACTTGGCAGTGAAGAACTGAAAATTGAACCTCTTAAGGTTCACCTCCAAATTCAAGGCATCAGATTTTGATCGGCATGAATAATGCCCAAGTTCGATAGGAAAAGAAATACCACAACCCTTTTTTGATGGAAATTTCTTATCTACATGTGCTAATTGTCTACATACCTCCATCAGCACGAAACGATCAAACACATATCTCGGTAACTTTACAGGTTCACCCTCGAATCCTCCAACTCTGATATAAGTGAACTCAGAAAATTGAATGAAGAAGCTACCATAGATACTGATAAGTTGCATTGTTTCACTGGACATTCTCTTACCTGGATTGCCTGCCAGTTCATAGGTCATTTTCCCAGTGAAGACATCATTAACCCTTTTATAATTTTCATAGCAATTCCTTCTCTGCAACTGTGAATAATATTCATAGGCTTTACTATTCTCAGCCAAGGGTGCATGAGGTAGGTCAAACCACTCTCTCGTAGATGCCAAACAATAGAACAGGTACGAAGACATGTAGAAATCTCTGTCACCCAGACAATTACTTAAACCCTGATGTAGACAGTCAGCTACTATTTCGGCCCAATCCAAATATTGTTCCTCTTGAAGGATGACTTGTATGAAAAAGTACATCCAGTCCTCCCAATAATAGGCATGCTGACTGCCCTTCAGTCTGTGTAACAATACCACAATATCCCTTACTTCTTTTATAAAATGATCTCTGGTAAGTGGCCTGGGTAACCTTGAACCACCCTTCTAAAATTTCAGCAGCCAGTTCCTCGCTATTACACTTTTATAAGTCGATTTCTTCTCTGAGAAATACCCATAGGAGGAAGTAATATCAAGGCTGGAATACGCCTCTTTAGGCGGTATCTTCATCACAGACATGAGGGTTTGTCGGTTGACATGCAATAACACCTCACCGCTTGCATTTCTGATACATCTGTCCTGGGGGTCGTACCTATTCATACACTCTTGAACCAATTCTGGGCACAATATAGCCTGAGGAAAAGCTGCAGCTTCAACTAAACCGCTGTCTACAATTTTCTTCATTGTAGGGGTTTGGACAGGATTTCTAGTTCTTTCTTTAAATTCTTCTAAACCATATTGAACCAGTGCAATATCTCCAAATTCTGAGTGAGAATAAGTAAGACCAGGACCATGTTCATCTCCCAAACACGTAGATTTCAAAGACATAGTTGGAGGATTACAATAAAACACTTGGAATTTTGAAAACAACAGAAATTCCAGAGATTCTTCTTTCCAGCATAAGAACCAGGAATAGCATATGGGAAACAAAACTCACCTTCGAGATATCTGAATTCACTGCGAAAACTTGAATAACGAGAGCCTTACACTTCCGGCGCTATCCTCCTCCACGTTGCACAGTATGTTTACTTGCTAAACTTGGCTTGTCCTTGGTTAATAATGGCACTAACCAGATTGAATAATTATCGCTTGGAACGATACGTACCAAAAATATTTGAATAGACGTGAACTCTGATTTCTTCATTAATAGCAAGTATTATTCACGTGCCATCATGAAGTATAATGATTATCCGTAGCCTCCACTAAATTAGGGCTCTTGGTTTCATAATGAGTTTCCGACATAATTTCCTGCAACTTTCCCGCTAAATTTGACTTAGAAAGCCGTGGGAACAAACGGGACCAAAATCACCAAATCTTTGAACTATTGAACCATTGAACCTTTAGGACGTGGTTCAATGCGGTGGTTCAATGAGGTGGTTCAATGCATGCCAATTGGACCATATAGATAAGTGAAGGATTGACTTATGGGAACAAGAACTTAACTCATGAACCGTTGAACTTGTAAAGATATGGTTCAATACGAAGGTTCAAAGACGCAAGGGTTATGTAGACCAACAAAAAGTTACGCGGCTTTGGTAAAAGGCCTTCAACTATGAAACAGTGAACCATTGAACCTTGAACCCCGCTATAGAGTACGAGCGGAAGGTTCAAGTTCAACCCAAAAGTTCAAAGACGCATAAGACATTCAAAACGACAGCTTGCTTTATGAGACACTTTAGGCATATTGAACCATTTGAACTTTGAACTTTGAGAATGGTTCGGGTTCAAAGGTTCAAACCTTAAGTAACCTTGTCTACAAAGACAACAACGGATAAAAATTAAAGGACCAAGAGTCGATTTACAAAACAAAGGCATGACCAAAAATATAACACGGTAAACCGGCTCTTGTTCAAGAAATATTACCAATGAATAAATAAATAAGGGCGACTCAAAAGGTAACATTGGCTCTGATTGGGGACTGCATTTTATGGCAAAATGCAGAGAACTTAGAAGCTCTGGTTTCGCAGAAAAAGGAAAATAGAGAAGAAAGGAAACAGAACAGGACAAAAACAAAAACAGGAAAGGAAAATACAAAACCAAACAAAGGGAAGACTATGTACAAAACAGGGGACCCTGTTTACAGACGATACAGCTTGAGATCCTGTCCATTATAGGACAGGGGTAAAACAATTCCATCAGGATATTCCAATTTAAAAGAATTTGGACCCAATACCTGGTGAATCTTGAAAGGCCCATTCCAAAGCGAGTCAAATTTGCTATGTGCACCCTTTGGTTCTCTTCTTCTATCCCACAGTAATACTTCATCTCCTTCCATAAACTTCCTGGGTCTTGTTTTCCTGTCAAAAATTTCTTTAACTCTGGCCTGATGTAGAGTAATTTGGTCAACCAACTCATTTCTCTCTTCTTCAATCTTAGTTAAATACATAATCCTCTTCTCCAGGGAATCTTTGAAATACTGATCCTCAATTACACTTTGTAGCTTGGCTGTAGATAGCTCCAGAGGTAAAGATAATTGGGCACCTATCCCATAAACTAGTTCAAAAGGTGCCATCCCAATTGCTCTTTTCGGAGTTATTCTATCGGCCCAGAGTGCTTCATACAACCTCTTATGCCAATCTCTGGGGTTGTCATTCACCAATTTCTTCATGATAGCAATCAGGTTTTTGTTACTGGACTCAGCCTGTCCATTCCCTTGGGGATAGTAATCTGATGAATGGGAGAGAGAAATACTATGTTCATAACAGAAAGAAGTCATTTCAATTGAAGAGAAACTGGTAGCATTGTCTGCTACAATTTTCTGGGGCACACCAAATCGTACCAAAATATTTTCTTTGAGAAAATTACAAACCACCTCTGAAGTTGTTCTTTTTACAAAGGCTGCCTCAACCCATTTTGTGAAATAATCTGTTGCTGTTAAGATGTGGGTATGCCCTGCACTTGAGGGGGGTGAGATAGGCCCAATAAAATCCAATCCCCATTGTTTAAAGGGTTCTTCAACAACAACAAGCCTTAAAGGTAGAGCTGCAAGTTGTGGCCTCCCTAAGAACATTTTACATTTTTCACAATTGGCCATCCATCTATATGCATCCTTAAACATCCCTGGCCAGTAGTAACAATTTTTGAGGATTTTGAACGCTGTAACTGAAGAAGAAAAATGTCCACCACAAGCTTCATTATGGAAAACTTCCAAGAGTTTATCTTGCTGCTCTTTATCTACACACCTCAGGAAAGTTCCGTCTAATCCTTTCTTGTAAAGGACATCCCCCCAAATAACATATTTCACAGCTTTTAGCTTCAGGTTTCTTTTCTCTTTAGGAGTTAAGTGATTAGGACAATCCCCATATGTAAGATAATGTGCCACATCTAGGAACCATGGGTCCTGCAAGCTTACCAATAAGACTGTGGGGAGTCCTTCTCCTTCTTGCTCTTTGTTCTTAGCAATCAACTTACATAAGCCTTGACCCCTGATCAGCTTAGTAGTCTTAACTTCCAGATCATATTCCTGAATTTTAGTAACCCACGTTGCTCTATTGTTTAATCCCACTTCTTGCTGAGTCAAAATACTTTTCACAGCTGAATTTGGAACAAATACAACTGAATGGGAATGAAGTATATAATATCTGAATTGTTTAATAGCTTTAACCACAGCGAAAGCTTGTTTTTCAACCAAAGAATATTTCAGCTCATGCTTTTTAAGAGGAATGCTCATAAAAGCTATGGGAACCTCTTCATCCAATTCATTTTTTTGTAACAAAATACCTGACATGGTGTGTTTCGAAGCATAATAGTAAATAATAAAATCCTTTTGAAAATTAGGATTTACCAAAGTGGGAGTGTTTGCAATTGCTTCCTTGATATCCTCAAACACCTTCTTAGCAACTTCATTCCACTTGAACGGTTGTTTCTCGCTCATCATTCCAACAATGTGTTTCGTAATCTCAGCAAAGTCAGGAATGAACCTTCTGAGAAAATTGATTTGACCAAAGAAGGACTTGACTCCAGTCCTATTTGAAGGGAGACTAAGCTGTTGAATTGCCCTGACCCTCTCTGGATCAATTTTGATTCCGTCTTTTGAGACTAGGTGTCCCAACAATTTTCCCTCAGTCACACAGAAAACTGACTTCTTGGGATTGAGTGAGATGCCATGGCTTCGACACCTTTGCAAGACAGACTCCAGATCTTTCAAGTGATCTTCTCTATTCTTGGAAAAAACAGTCAAATCATCAAGGTAAATAACAATAATCCTGTTCTTCAGGTCTCTAAAAGATGAATCCATTGCCCGCTGAAAAGTTGCTCCCGCATTAATCAAGCCAAAGGGCATTCGATTATAGGCAAAAGTTCCTCGAGGTGTGGTTAAAGCAGTCTTATGTTGATCCTCTGCACCCACACCTATCTGATTGTAACCTGAGAAACCATCCATCATAGACATCATTTCAGACCCAGCAACTGTCTGCAAGATGTGGTCCATCACAGGTAATGGGTAGTTATCTTTCAGGCTGGCTTGATTTAAGTTCCTAAAGTCAACACAGATTCTTATTTCTCCATTCTTCTTTCGTACTGGAACAATATTTGCCACCCAAGTGGAGTGATGGATCGGATAGATAATTCTAGCTTTCAACATCTTATCAATCTCCTTAAAAATGGCTTCAGCAACTTTCAGGTTATAATTCCTCAGCTTTTGTCTGAATGGAGTTGCATTTGCTTTCAAAGGAATATGATGTTGAAACTGTCCATGTCTAAAATTTTTGAGATCATCATAACACCAGGCGAAAACATCATTATATTTGATTAGCAATTTGATCAATTTGTTTTTCTCCTCTGAAGAGCAACACTTACCAATGGATACCCATTTAGGATTAGCTTCATCCCCAATATTTATCTTCTCATAATCCTCTGCTTTATTAGTAATACGGGGAGGTTTGCCTTTAACATATTCATCTCTTCGAGAAAATAGATGTTCTAAAGAGACCAGCCCTTTAGGGATTTTGTTTCCCTTTAACTGAATCATGTCATCTCTTGGATTAATCCCAGGGTCAGGACTAAATTCTTTACACTTTGTTTCGGAACCTTCAAAATAGGTCCCCAGGAACATTTCAGCATTTTCTAAAAACTTTCTGATCTAATTATCACTTTCAAAAACTTGCCAGCTCTCAGCATTGTCGGGGACATTAGGACGATATATCATTTCTATTCTATAAGAATCTTTTTTGAAATCCGGATGTGGCAAAAGGAGAGAAGTTGATACTGCTAAAGAATCTGCTCGGGAGTTCTGATCTCTGGGAATTGTTTCGATAGAGAAGGCATCAAAATATTCGATTTCATCCCATACCCTATTTCTGTAATGCCTTAGTCTTTCATTCTTAACAGAAAAGATCCCCCTTACCTGTTTCACAATTAGTTCAGCATCACCCTTCACCTTAAGTACCTTCACACCCCTTCCTTTGGCTTCAAATAGTCCAAGCAATAAGGCTTCATATTCTGCAGTATTGTTGGTGTTTTTGAACTCTAGCTTAAAAGAATAAGAAAAAATTTCACCTTCAGGTGAGATCAACACAACCTCAGCCCCTGAACCAGCAGTAGCCCAACTGCCATCAAATTCCATAACCCATAGGTCATCTGAGTGTACAGATCTTTGCATTAATTCTTCTTTGGGGTCTACCTCACAGCTCTATTCAGAGGAGAGAAAATAGTTGCCAAATTCACATTCCTCAAACAAAATTTGTGCCTTGGGATCATCAGAGGGGTAGACAGTGAACTTGCACTTGGGTTCAGGTTCCAGCTTCACTTTCTGTTTCCCCACTAGGATTGTGGCCTCTGACCAATCCAGTTTGATTTGTCCACCCAAATCCTTGCAAAATGTCCTGCTCAAAAGCATTCCATAACTGGCAAGAATATCTGCTACCAAAATAGTCAATTTCACCCTTTTCTCAGGGTAAGCTGCAAGAGCGACTCGTGCATCTTTAATCTGCCCAAGCAAGGAAACCTGTTTTCCATCCATAGAATAACATCTACCAAATGTTTTTGTGAGTGATAACCCTAGGGCTTTAGCCACAGAGGAAGGCATAATGTTATCAGAGGCTCCTGAATCTATAATGCAGTTGCTAAGTTTATGACCATTGATAAACAGAGACACATAGAAAGGATTGGGTTTCAAATCAGTATAAGGAGCATTGGTTGATGAATTGGGAGTTGTTTTAGGAGCAGACAAGGATGACTCAGATGAGGAATCAAATAGTATAGCGATGGGGGATTCAGTATCAACCTCTAATTGATTCTCAAATTTAGTTTGTGCAGGACTACCCTTAACATGTTTAACTAATTTGTCAAGTTCAGTAGGTTTCAACTTGAGATACTCAATAGGAGAAATTTGAATTTTTGCAGACTTACAGAAATCTACAATATCAAAAGAAGCATCTAGATCATTTCTATGTAGCAATCTATTTTCCTGAGTCTTCAAATTAGCATCATGAGTTCTAGTTAAAGGCTCCTTACCTTTGCCAGGTACTTCTTGAGTATTAGAGGGTCTCATATTCCTCTGACTCCTAGTGACCACAGCGCATGAAGGATCTTCAAGGGTTACCAATATTTCACCTCCCCTTTCTGAATCGGATTCATATTCCAGGAGGTGTATCTCAAAGCCACCAGGTTCCTCAAAGTTCCTTTCTTCTTCTGTGGCTTCCCCTAGCATATCTTGAGTAGCAGTCATCTGAGTATACCTGAGCATTTCCGGGCAAGAATTTCCATCATGGTTAGTAGTCAAGTGAAAAATACACATGTTTCCCCTACTAGGAGGAGCTTCAATAGCCAGTCTTGGCTGTGTTGATGTCAGAGGTAAAGCTCTACCAGTATTTGCTTGTTGATTCAAATTCCTTCTGCTTATATCTTGATACGGTTGTTGAAAGGGGGCACCAGTTTTAGGTAGTTGCCTCTTCAAGGCAATCATATCATTAACCAACCTTTGCACTCCAGGATCTATAGATGATGAGGGTTGGGCATTTGGCACCTGGACCTCTCTCTTCCATTTACCGGCCATAATGAGATCATCCTCCAATCCGACTGCTAAGGCTTGTGCAGCTGGTAAATCAACAATTACACCTCTCCTGAGATGGAAGCTAATATCAGGAGGCATAGAATTAATAAAGAAACATTTTTGATTTTCGCCAGACGGTCTTTTAGTAGCAGGGATTTTGTTAACAATTCTATTAAATTTAGCCACGAACTCCCTCATAGGTTCATGAATCTCTTTTTTAAGCTGAGTCAGCTGTGCAAGGAGGTAATGTTCATCCTCTTCACTTTTGAACCTATTTTCAAAAGCAGTCTTCATGTCATTCCAATTTGAAATTGAGGAATTAGTCAGGTGGTAGAACCATTGTGCCGCAGTGTCAGTCAAAGTTTGCACAAAGAGCCTTATGGCGACATCTTGGTGTTGTACACCTAAGACACTACATGCTGCTGCAAAGGCACACAAATGTTCTTCTGGTGATTGTTTGCCGTCTCCATTAAATCTAGGCAAATTTTCTCTTGCATTTTTAGGTAAAGGATTTAGGTTAGCCCCTAGGTTCAGAGGCCCTATGGCTGCTCCCCAAGGTTGAGCCATGGGTAGAAGATTTATAGCTAAGGGGATAACGGTGCCTGAAAGAGTTAAAGCTTGACAGACAGGGGAAGTAGAAGATTTAGGGGGACTAGGGGGTCTACTTCTAGCTCTTCTTGCACGAGTAGGGATATAAGGAAAATTAAGATTTTGCAGTGCTTGAAAGATAGGGTCCTCAACTCCCTCTCTTCTCGAAGACCTGGTATACGATCTAGAATCCAGCTTAAAATATTGAAACTGGATAGGCAGTTATTGATTTCTTTGCTGTTCTTGATTTCTTTGTGCTTCAAGGACTTGGTTTCTTGCTGCGTTTCGTGCCTGCCTTCTTCTCTGCCTGAGTAATAGAAATCTCAAGTTATCGGTCAATTCCTCTTCTTGTTCTAATACTCTGCTTGCTTTTCTGTAATCTTCACTATTCCGACGAGTACGCCAAGCAAGGGTATTCAACTGGCCAATAATGTCTTCCTGCTTGTCTTGAAATCCAAGATTGGGTTGCAGAACATGAATTATGTTTTCGTGTGGAAGCACCATTGTTGCTTCATATTCAGGCGACCAATCTTTAATTAATGATTTTATCTTGATTCCCCAGCGGAGTCGCCAAAAACTGTTGGTTAACAGATTTGTCCTTATTCTGAAAATAATTTATTCTGACTCTATACCCCTCTTTTGAAGAACAAATGAGTTAAGCAACAAATGGGTGAACCTTTTAAATTAGTTCCCCTCTGAATTTAGGTACAGCTCCCTTTAAGATTTTCAATGAATTTAATCTATTCAACTATCCAAATGCACTTTTAACCAGAAAATGCTTAAGGCAGACTAACATTCATACATAACTATGTTATGAACGCGATAAATTTATACAGTAACAATGACCAATAGAATGCACAGATTCTATTTTTGGTACATTCAAATATATGAATACATTCACACGAACTTGCTGAACCAATAAATAATAAAACACATATGACGAGTTGTCCAAATAAAGAACAATTACCAGATGAAAGGAGATTTCACACAGAAAATCTAATTCCACACATTCAGACGCACAGATCCAAATAAGCAGTAATTGTTTCTTCTTCTCATTCACAGATGAAAATTACTCAGACAATCATCACATAATGTAAAACTATGAACAGTTTAGCTAAAATTCCCTTCTTTTCTTTCCTAAACTTCTATATCCATATCCTTTCAAAGATTTTTAAAAACCTATATATACGAATGTCTTAATCATGTCCTTGAGTAAATCAAACCCAGAGTTGACATAACTCTGACCCGTACGGGATTTAGTTTTTAACAATTGATTTTTAAAAATCAAGATTTGCTGAAAATAACATGACAGAGGAACTGAAATAAAGAAAACGAGCCAATGAGGTCATGGCTGGGACGACGGGTTTGTATCTCCGGATTTGTTGTCGGTGGCCTGGGAAGCACGTTGGGTCTTCCATTCCTGAAAAGCAGCAACGAACTCCTAAATCTTCGGGAAGTTGGGAATACCTATATGCTTCATTCTTGACCTCCAAACTTCTTTTTCCCTTCGCATTTTCCCAAATTTTTCTTTGTGTTTGGGAAGTCCGTCTATACAGAGATAAAGTAATGACTCGACTTTAGAAATCCGAGAGAAATCCTCAATTAAAATATTGTCATTTTCTCTGACAAAGCTGATTTTATCTTTGAATGATTGTACCATTGCGTCGACATCTTCCACTGGTTTTCCATCATCTTTTATGTATTGAACATCAATACGTTGCAAGTCGCGTTGCAGCGATTGAGTGAATTTTGTTATTTCCTTAATCAGCTTTGTAAGTTCAAAGCATCCTTGCCGGGATATGGAATTCCTCCATTCAATATTTTTCTTGTTCACATATAACAAATCCTCGTCCAAACCAGCCAGGTTCTTTTCTGTTAAAAACTTCTCCAGTCCATATTTCTGAACTTCATCTATTTGGTTTATTACATTCACCCACTTGCCCTCATCTTTCGCCCAAACAACAGCCTGTGCTTTAAGATCTTCAATGGTGGCAGCAGTCAGATCATACATGCCCTTGAGTTCACGGATGTATTCGATTCCTTTCTGCTCAATGTTATCCAACCAACTGTCAAATGTTTTTGTCACCGTTTTGCTTCTATGAACCTGATCTAGCATCTTTTGGTTGACAGGTGATTTCGGGTCAAAAGACAGGGGGAGTTGTGAGATCGGCTGTGGGTTAGGATTATTAATACCCTCAATGTACTCTGCCATTGAGCGTAGAGTTTGTTTCAACTCCCTCTTGTCCTTTTCATCTTTCCATGTTCGACTGACCATCCTCTTAGTAGAAGCTTCAAGGTGGTGGACATCCGCAGCTCTAGAAGCAACACCGAGATCCACTCTCTCCACAGTGAAATCGTGCACTATTGGATCCTGCACTTCTTCCTCAGTCACTGGTTTAGCAATTTCAGCACTCCAATTACCAGTGTTTGGGTCAATGTTTATTCTGGATGTTGTCTTGAGTTTCTTGGACTTGGGGGTTTTCCCCAAACATTTGCTTACCATGTCCTCCAAAGGGACAACAAAAGGAATCACTTTTTTCTTGTCAGAGATGGAACTCTCTAGCCACTTTGGTGCAGGGGCTGAGGTTGTCTTGTGAGGGTTCACTGCATCAGAGGATACATTTGAAATCATTAATATTTCAGGGTTCTCCAGAATGGCCCTTGACTGTGGCCCGGTGTCAACCTCCTCTGTTCTCTTGTGGACTTAGCTCCTTGTCACCCATAGGTTCTTCTGGATCTTCCTCTGAATTTAAATCAACAATTATTGTTTCAGAAACCTGTTTCTTTCTTTTCCCTTTAGTCCTCAACCTGGTAACACGAGATGGCAGAATATCTGTGAGGACTCTTCTGGATCTCTTAGTGGCAGGGCTTCTCTTAGTTGATGGCTTGGAAGCACCTGCACCACAGATAGCAATAGGTTGATTAGAAGAGTCTATGGGAAGTGATGATTCAACCATTGAAGAGAATTGTTGGGCATTTTTATCCTGCAGCCCTTCCTGTCTCTTTTCTCTCAACCATTTCTCGGTTCTCCTTATCACTGGAAGGGTTTTAATTTCAATTCTATCTTCCTCCTTTTTACTCCAGTCGACTTCTGGAATAGGTAATTGTTCTACTCTTTCAAATTGTGGGTCAACCAACTGTTCCTCATCATCAGAAATACCAGAGATATACATGTTTAAATTGAGTGTAATTATCTGCCCCAAAGAAAACCTACACCACAGCCTTCTTCTGACCTCAAATTCATCTGGACAGTCTTCCCAGTAATCCTCCAGTTTAGGAAGGTGTGAATGCCCTATTCCAGGATCTAGGTTCTCTCTGACAAATCTTTTACTGTCAAATTGAGACCTGGCAGTGAAGAACTGAAAATTGAACCTCTTAAGGTTCACCTCCAAATTCAAGGCATCAGATTTTGATCGGCATGAATAATGCCCAAGTTCGATAGGAAAAGAAATACCACAACCCTTTTTTGATGGAAATTTCTTATCTACATGTGCTAATTGTCTACATACCTCCATCAGTACGAAACGGTCAAACACATATCTCGGTAACTTTACAGGTTCACCCTCGAATCCTCCAACTCTGATATAAGTACCATAGATACTGATCAGTTGCATTGCTTCACTGGACATTCTCTTACCCGGATTGCCTGCCAGTTCATAGGTCATTTTCCCAGTGAAGACATCATTAACCCTTTTATAATTTTCATAGCAATTCCTTCTCTGCAACTGTGAATAATATTCATAGGCTTTACTATTCTCAGCCAAGGGTGCATGAGGTAGGTCAAACCACTCTCTCGTAGATGCCAAACAATAGAACAGGTACGAAGACATGTAGAAATCTCTATCACCCAGACAATTACTTAAACCTTGATGTAGACAGGCAGCTACTATTTCGGCCCAATCCAAATATTGTTCCTCTTGAAGGATGACTTGTATGAAAAAGTACATCCAGTCCTCCCAATAATAGGCATGCTGATTGCCCTTTAGTCTGTGTAACAATACCACAATATCCCTTACTTATTTTATAAAATGATCTCTGGTAAGTGGCCTGGGTAACCTTGAACCACCCTTCTGAAATTTCAGCAGCCAGTTCCTCGCTATTACACTTTTATAAGTCGATTTCTTCTCTGAGAAATACCCATAGGAGGAAGTAATATCAAGGCTGGAATACGCCTCTTTAGGCGGTATCTTCATCACAGACATGAGGGTTTGTCGGTTGACATGCAATAACACCTCACCGCTTGCATTTCTGATACATCTGTCCTGGGGGTCGTACCTATTCATACACTCTTGAACTAATTCTGGGCACAGTATAGCCTGAGAAAAAGCTGCAGCTTCAACTAAACCACTGTCTACAATTTTCTTCATTGTAGGGGTTTGGACAGGATTTCTAGTTCTTTCTTTAAATTCTTCTAAATCATATTGAACCAGTGCAGTATCTCCAAATTCCGAGTGAGAATAAGTAAGACCAGGACCATGTTCATCTCCCAAACACGTAGATTTCAAAGACATAGTTGGAGGATTACAATAAAACACTTGGAATTTTGAAAACAACAGAAATTCTAGAGATTCGTCTTTCTAGCATAAGAACCAGGAATAGCATATGGGAAACAGAACTCACCTTCGAGATATCTGAATTCACTGTGAAAACTTGAATAACGAGAGCCTTACACTTCCGGCGCTATCCTCCTCCACGTTGCACAGTATGTTTACTTGCTAAACTTGGCTTGTCCTTGGTTAATAATGGCACTAACCAGATTGAATAATTATCGCTTGGAACGATATGTGCCAAAAATATTTTAAAAGACGTGAACTCTGATTTCTTCATTAATAGCAAGTATTATTCACGCGCCATCATGAAGTCTAATGATTATCCGTAGCCTCTGCTAAATTAGGGCTCTCGGTTTCATAATGAGTTTCCGACATAATTTCCTCTAACTTTCCCGCTAAATTTGACTTAGAAAGCCGCGGGAACAAACGAGACCAAAATCACCAAATCTTTGAACTATTGAACCATTGAACCTTTAGGACGTGGTTCAATGCGGTGGTTCAATGAGGTGGTTCAATGCATGCCAATTGGACCATATATATAAGCGAAGGATTGACTTACGGGAACAAGAACTTAACTCATGAACCGTTGAACTTGTAAAGATATGGTTCAATACGAAGGTTCAAAGATGCAAGGGTTATGTAGACCAACAAAAAGTTACGCGGCTTTGGTAAAAGGCCTTCAACTATGAAACAGTGAACCATTGAACCTTGAACCCCGCTATAGAGTACGAGCGGAAGGTTCAAGTTCAACCCGAAAGTTCAAAGACGCATAAGACATACAAAACGACAGCTTGCTTTATGAGACGCTTTAGACATATTGAACCATTTGAACTTTGAACTTTGAGAATGGTTCAGGTTCAAAGGTTCAAACCTTAAGTAACCTTGTCTACAAAGACAACAACGGATAAAAATTAAAGGACCAAGAGTCGATTTACAAAACAAAGGCATGACCAAAAATATAACACGGTAAACCGGCTCTTGTTCAAGAAATATTACCAATGAATAAATAAATAAGGGCGATTCAAAAGGTAACAGAAGGTAAATGCAGAAGAAAAGAATAAGTGTATGATGCTTACATGTAAGTGCCAAAATAGAAAAGAAGAATGCATATTTGAAATTGAACAGTTGACAGAAGTAGAAGGAAGAGCAGAAGAATTGATTAATGAAGGAGCACTTACTGTCACATTGGCAAATCAAGTGCCACAGATAATATTAGAGCTCAAGTTTGAGGAAGATAACCTCAGAAAATGTACAGAAGTTGTATAGGATTTAGGAGAGAGAGCAGATGAGATGATCAAGATACATAAGAGGATAACAGAGACTCCTGCAACATGAATGTATGGAAATGCTAGTGTATGACTTAGAAAGGGCATTGACAGAGTTCAATGCCATATTTGCACCCTGCATAGAAAATCCTGATGTGAATCTCAGCAAGCAGATGATGGATACATTGATGGAAGAAAGGGTTAAAATAAAGAAATACAAGGAGAGAAGAGAAGGCTCAGAGAATAGAGAAAAGAAGTTGAAGGAGGGAGTTGTGATGCAGGAGTACATTTTGGTAAAGAGTCCAGGAGGGGACCGCACCTTTATAGAAAGTGTAATCAACAATTTCAAGAAATATTTGAAAAGGTGAGAAGACAAGCAACAGTAAAGGTTTGAAGAAGAAGTCAAATAGAGAGCCTCAGTGAGAGAAAGTCAACAAAGAAAAGGGGAATCCTATTTTGTAAAAGATTCCAAAGGCATCCTTTGAGGGAAAGAAAAGATGCCAAATAGATATTTTGGCAAACGGTTAGAAACAAAGATACACCGTTGATCAGAAATGGAAGGATCTCAACCGTGGATTAAAGTGGTAGCCGTAGCAATTTGAAAATTCAAAATCTATATAAAGAATGTGGCTACTTGTATATTATTTACACAGGGATTTGTAGAAACTAGCTAGCAATTGTAATTTGTTCTAAAACTTTGAATAGAAGGAGTATTTTAGTTTAGAGGAGGTCGCCTGTGTCTGCACTAAGGAATGCGTGGAACATCTAGCTTTCTTATTGTATCTGTAAAGCTATGTGTTTTGAATATAAATGAATCTGGAAGTCTGCGTCTATTTTCTGAGTGTCTTCTAGCTCTTCTTTATATTTGAAACAGTTTCTCTTAAAGCTCGCAATCTTGGATGCATATTCGTGAAAATACTCAGGATATTTGCATTTAGTGATTTAATCTGCTGATTTAATTAAATTCGCTGCAATTCTTACCATGTGCATAACAAAGCATTTAGATCCTGTAGCGAGTGACGTTGAATTTGAATTTTCTTTAACTTTTCCCAAACTTTGAAATACTTAGTTTAAACGCAGAAATCTTAAGGAGATTGTCTAACATTTGAAGGAATTAAAAACAATTGAGTTGATATTTGGCAATCTTTATACATATTTGAAAGGAAAAACATGTTTTAACATAAAGCATTCAAAGCTTTGATATACAGTAATAGATTTGTGCAAAGAGATAGATAATTTGTTGATATTTGTAACAATTTGCAAAAATAGAGTCCAGTAAGTTAGCAATCACCTTAAATCACGTAAGGCCCCTTGCATATTACAGCTTCATAGTGACTTATTGAACTGTCCAACAGGTCAAGACCTGACCATACAGAAACTTGGGATTAAGTAATCTTAATTGATTTCTTCATATCTTTCAAGACAGTTAGGTTCATTTTATGAATTTTAACTTTTGTTATGAATGTGTAAAAACAATCATCAACATGCTCCTTGGACTGTGTTCTTCCATTTGTATATTGCATCTGAAATGTTCTGTAAGGTGTATGAGCTGGGCTCAACCCTTGTGGGAGCCACATTTCCCTCCACTCATAATGTAACCTGATGAATCAAACAGAAACATAATTACCCCTGTATCTACACATGAAGCAAACATGTTAAGAAAAACAAGGACTTGCAGTCAATATACTTGATTTGTCTTCTCAAAAGTCTCTATGACACTAACTGGTTTACTGCATCAGAAAAACAAATTGTATATTTATAGATGTATATCATATGATGTATGATGCCTCGTCATTGCTCTAACATCAATTTTCCAAAATTTTATGCAGATAACTAGGGGTAGCAAGGAGATAGCAGCCGGATGCGGGACATGCAGACTATACAGGAGGACACAAGACACGGCAACAGGATCAAGGCTCGTCATTCAGGCAATGACGAGTCACCCTATCTCATGCATATTCATCTTTTAGTTCTTTTATAAATGTATAGTTTGTCTTTTCATTTGCAATGAAACAGTTAGTCTCACGACTTGTGTGAGACCTTATACACTTATTTTTTCAATACAAATTGCTGATCCTTTTAAAAGATTTGTACAATCTCTTAAGTTTGAAATGCATATGAATGCAACAATACAATGTAAACTTAATTTGTACCAAATATGTACATGGATATAATGCAGCAGAAATAAGAATGTACCTTTCTCTCCTTCAAAAATTGAAAAGCTCTACTTGATTAAGCTAGTAGTGAAATTTAGGTAACAGTACATTTTTGGACTATCTTTTCTCCTATTATGGCGCGCACACACACACACACATGCACGCACCCACGCACGCACGCACACACACAGTGTTGTGTTGCAACAAACTTGTGTTTGGGAATGTATTTGAATTGATTGTCTTTCTTTTGGCACTGATTAATATTTTAGGAATCACGTGCTTACAAAGAAAGATAAATTACCTTCTGTAATGGATATTGACAGTCATGGTGGGTTGAGCAATGTGGGCCCAATGTAGTCTCTTGTTGGTAGACAATAGCTCAACTATTGTAGGAAGATCAGTGATACATAATAAGTGGGCATGTGAATGTTGAAGATTGTAGTATTGACTTGTGCCTCTTTCTTATGGGTCACATCGAATTACCAAAATGTGGTACATTTTTGGACTATCTTTTCTCCTATTATGGCGTGCACACACACACACGCACACACATGCACACACACACGCACGCACGCGTACACACACAGACAAGTTTGGCTTAAGGTAATTGCCATATGTATTTGTGTTCTCTTAATTTTGAGGTATTCCATTATTATAATTTGAGTTGAGCAATGTAATATCAATTCTTCATGGTGTTAGAGAGAGTTAGGTTACTCGTTTGAGAGTTTGCTCTACAGAGTGTGTATGGTTGAATTGAACAAATCAACAGATGGATCTAGTAGGGTATTTTTTGTTCAATGGACATATTTTCCATTTAGGGTATGTATATACTCAACTCAAATTTGGCATCCACTTAGGCGTCACAGGTTTTGTTTTGGACTTGATCTTTTGAAAGTCACGACTTTTGCTTTTGGACTTCACTTGAGCTCATTCTTGAAGCATTGGAATGTTGTTTCAAAGGTCTAAACATTTATATGCATTTTGATACCTTTCAGAGCATTCTTCTATATTTTTGATATGTTTGAATATGGAGGAATCTCACACAAGATTTAGTTGATTTTTTTAATCTTTGGACTTGCATAGCAAACAAAAGATGGTTTGAGTGTAGGAGACAAAATTGGAGATTGAGCACCTAAAATTCACATCATCTAAAATAAGTAATTAATTAATTAATTTAATCCATTTCCCTCCTTAAACCACATCATTAATTATTGAAAATAAATAAATAAATAAAATTCACATCATTAATTATTAAATTAAATAAACTAAATCCATTTCCATCCCATTATTAACTATTATTAGATTAAATAAATTAAATCCATTTTCACCTCATTATTAAATAAAATAAAATAAATTCATTTCCACCCACTTAAATTAAATAAATAAAATTTAAATTAAGTTATTCCTCCCAAATTCAAATAAATAGGCCCATATCATCCATCCATAATAATTAAATTAAATTAAAAAAGGGCTCTTTGCACATGATCCAATGACCCAAGTGCATCTCCACCATCCATCCATCATTTAATCTCAGCCATTCACATCCTCATGCAAACACTTATAAACACAACCCTCAATCATTCATCTCACCTCATGCCTTCTACAAGACACCTTCATATGTTTATGTGACAAAAACATCATTTGAAAAGGTACATGCTACCAATATCTTGAAGACTCCAAGAACAACTACATTGCTCATATCCATGAGTAAATCCACTCAACAAAGGAGATCCCTTGCTTGGTAAGTGAAGGTAAGAATTATTTAGTTTGATCTTCTTATGCTCAATCCAAAGGTATTTTACTTAATTAGAAGGGTTTAATATAGCTTTCATCTCTTGCATTTTGTTCTAGATCTAACATCATACACTTTGGCATTCCTGGTGGGACCCCTTGGTCCTTGACAATTTTTGGTTTTGTAGGATTTTTTTTGAGCTCAATTTTGCAAGTTTGTGGATTTTTTGACTATTTTTTCTAGATTGGCATCTGTGACCTATTTCATGGCATTTGTGCTTAATTTGGGATGTCTACACTTGAGTTGTGGCATCTATGTTTTCTAACTACGGTTTTGTAGGTTCAATGCTTGCACTTAATTTTTAGCATCTACGCTTAGTCTATTGCGTCTGCATTTTCTAACTAAGGTTTGTAAGTTAGACATTTGTGCTTAATCCTTGGTGTTTGTGTTTTTTAACTAGGGTTTTGTAGGTTTAGCATTTGTGCTTAATCTGTGGCATCTGCGCTCAATCTCTAGTATCTACATTTTCTAACTATTTTCTATAGGTTCTAGCATTTGCACTTAATTTGTGATGCTTGTGCCTAATCTGTGGCCTCTACAATTGTTGCCCAACGTCTACATTCTATTGCTCTCCATTCCAATTTGTTTGATTTTTATTTGATGATTCTTGATTTGTAGGGGTTGATATTGATTTGTTATATCATGTTAACCCTTTTGTGTAGTTCTTGTGAGTCCAAGGCCAATGAATATCAAAATATGACTTTGGGTTGTGGAAATAAGCTCCAGTGAAGATGAAGAGGACAATGTGCCTTTGATTAGGAGGAAGAAAGCAACTACTCGGGCTCGTCTTGCTGCTCAGGTTCCCATTTAACCTACCTTTGGGAAAGCTATTCCTGCACCTTCCCTCACATCTATACCTTCATCCTCATCTCTTCAAACCATCCATCAATCCACTCAACCACCACCATAGGTTCCACAACCATCACCACAATTTCCACAACCACCCTGTCAAATCCCAACTCCACCACCTCAAACACCCATTTCACCCACTCCTTAGCCACTAGTGACTTCTCTAGCTTCTTCACCTTCTGCCCCACATGAAGAGGTACCCTCACCTTCACAGGGCATAGAACAAGAAGAACAACCTGAAGGTGATGATGAGTAGCTTGAGGAAGAGCATACAACTGAAGGCCCCCTTGCCCCTGAGGTGAACATTGAAAATTTGGATCAGCTAGTTCAAGACATTTCTTCTCCATCAACTGAGTAGGGTGAAGGGTCACAAGAATCTATTGAAATTGATTTTTTGACCCCTTCCCCTCATCCTTCACCTAACTCCACTCCTAGGAAGGCTCAGACCTCAAATCCTCCTCCTCCAAAGACAATGATTGTAGAATCAAGATTACCAGTGTGGTTGAACTGCACCATTGAGAAGAGGCAGATGACTTATATTAAAGAGGAAGATGACTTCTCAACGGTGGTGAAGATGTTCAAGGCCCAACCCAAGCCAAAAAAAGCAAGAACACTCTCCACCATCACTGTTATGCAAGGAGTCATGACAACTCAGGTGACCACTTCAATAGTGGACAAAGAAGAAGCTCTAATGGCACCTAAAGACTATCAAATACAATAAATCCATCTGGGCCATAAAACCAGGGAAGAAGAGAAGAAAGCACTATAGGGAGTTGTTTCTACCATCCTTGATAGGATGAAGAAAGATGAAGTAACTAAAGAAGAACTGAAGAAATAGGTGGGACAACTCACTGCTTACATCAGTCACTTGGTTGGCCTAGTTGATTCAAGTGCCCTTGCACCAACCATACTGGTATCCCTGCAGAAAGATACACAACCAACAGACTCAGAAGGAGTCATCCCTGCTACCACTACATGGAGAGATGCATTGAAGGCCCTTGGTAGCAGGATAATCAAAGAAGCAATGAGAACCTATCACAATATCAGTGATGAGGCAAGTATATTGCAAGAAGTTGACACGATTGATCAATAACTATTGGTATGGGAAAAATACCTCCCAATTTTACAAAGAATGAAGGCAGTTTCTTCAAGTGAACTATTCAGACTTGGAGTCTTTGACAAGGATGATCAAGACTTGGTGGTAGAATGGTTACATGCTAGCAAACTGAGAGTAAATGTACTAAAGGGGTGCAAGGCCAAACTCAATGCCATTATTAGAGCAAATAATTGATAACCTGATGAGGATGAAGATTGTATTTCAAGGTTTCCAAGAGGATTTGACTGAGTTCAGGGAATTTCATAGCAAGATCAAGCAAACAGTCTTCTCCCAAAGAATGTGCCTCAAGTATCACAAAGGAAGAAATCAAAATGATTTGAATGAGACCATTCTATCCTTCCACAGTCATTTTCCTGGGAGTGCTTAGCTTATTTTCATTTTGGTTGTATGAAATTTCAATTTTGCCCATTCATTATTCTTTTGAAAGATGTGATAACTCAATTCAAAATGAATTGAAGTTGAAGTTCAATATAGGTTCCAAGGAGTCGAATGAAGATGTAACTTGTGATTTTCATAATTTTGGGCCTAGGCATTGGCATAAGGCTTAGGCCAACCTAGGGAGTGTTTTCAAGTCTTGGGCTCTCAAGAGGGGTATATAATAACCTCCTAGAAGGCATTGTAAAAAGGGGGGAATATAGAGATTTTTTCTAGAAAGCAATATTTTGAAAATTTTGATAAGGCATGTAAGGGGGAATTGTAATACATTTGCAGTGTGGGAATCCTACTGTCATATGTAATTTACCAATTTTTGCTGCCAATTAATAGAAGATGCTTTGCTTTCTCTGTTTTCCCGACATCTGGTGGTAATGTGTTTCCATTTTCATTTTCATTTTATATATCTTGTTAAGATATGTGCTTAATTGTTCATATTTAATATGAGATTAAAGGATAAGGTTTGATCTCTACGCATGTAATTGGTGATTTCATACTGGTCATTCAGTAATTCCTTAGAATCTTGCATCTGAAGTGTGGATGATTGTGTGAAATACTGATAATTACATTTCCAAGTTATATTAAATCTTGCCAGATCTATTAAGTGAAGTGTGAATTAGATACATAGGTTGTCCATTTTGATTTTCTATTATTCTCTAACCTTTACATTTTCTTGCATTTTCTTTACAAGTAAATTAGTTTAGGGTTAGATTGAAAACTTTTTGATCTCAAAGGAATAATTGTCTTTCATAGAGACTTAACCACATTGGTCCAAGATTAACTTTACCAACACAGGCCCCTTGAATAAACAATCACATAGACCACTTAGCTACTCCAACATTGCTGTGACCCAGTCAACAGGGACCTTGAAGGCAACTGATCCTTCAGATTAGTCATCTTTTTAGGAGAAGTAGAGTGATCTTTGTTCTACTTAGGGTTGATGTGCCAGAACAACATCAACGCAACTCAATTTTATTGTACCAATTCCACCTCACAACACTCCATTTGACCAAGATTTGTGAACCATAATAAAAGACCTACAAATAGGGTCCTCAAACCAAAACAAAGGATATAAGTTTGAAGAGTTGTCCCTGTCTATTTGATATAGCAATGTCACAAATACCTTTCCCTCCATATTTCAAAATACACAAATTTGATAAGTATAAGGGGATAGGATATCCACAAGACCATGTGAAAGAGTTCTATATGGCATTCCAAGAGGTTACTTATGATGCCATATATCTAATTAGGCTCTTTCCTAGAAGCCTAGGAGGACACGCTCTTTAATGGTTCTACACTTATCAAAAGGCTCTGTCACAACAATTTTGGATTTAGTGGAAAGATTCATGAAGCATTTTTCATACAATGTGGAGCATGAATTAACCATGATGGATCTATGTAGTGCAAAACAAAATAATGGGGAAAGCCTCTCTTCTTTTATTCAATGATGGAGTCCATGACCAATTCTTGAAAAACTAGTCAACGTTTTCATCGCTAATTTAAATTAAGAAATGCCATTTCATTTGCAAGTTTATTGTGTCACTAGCTTTGATGAGATTATTGAGAAAAGAGTGTAAATTAAAAGATCCCTCATAGCCAAAGGGTCGGTAAAGGTCTTTTCTAAAGACTAAAACCAAAAAGATAAACCCAAGTTCTTTAATAAAACCAAAAATATGGTTGGTGATGAAGTTACATATTCAAAACACATTCAAGCTGTGCAAAATCCACACAATATTACTATTTTAGCTAGACAACCAAAGCAAGAGGCAAAACAAAGAAAATTCATATCCCTTGGAGAACCATTAGTAGTGTTCCACAATTTGGTCAATGCAAATATGATAGTCGTTCCTTTTCCTAATTTTTTAAAGAATGTGCCCCTAAACCAACATGGTATAGAGAACCTTAATATTGCGAATATCACAAAGTGAAAGGTAATTCAACCAATAGATGCATAAAATTGTAAAACTATGTGCAACATCTAATTGATAATGAGAATATTGAGATAGAAGGAATTACATCATCATCGTCGAACAAGCAATTGGGGATATATCAACACCCTTTTCCAAAGCATGACCAATTACGTTCATCATCTAGTCAAGGTCAAAATCAAAACAATCATGCCAGCAATGATCAACACCATAAACCTCACACATACATATGTCATTGTTAGTCATATTGAACGCCCTAGTAACTAAGTAGCTACTATCAAAATCAAATCCTCTAATTGTGCCATTACGACAAGATGTAAAAAGATCACTATTCAAGGGCCTCCTCTGCCTACTCCCAAGGGGCAATACAACCTTATTGAACAACTTGAGAAGACTTCAACACAAATCTCAATAATGGAACTTCTCAAAACATCTAATGTTCATAGGGGCATATTGGATAAGATTTGATAGGAGTCAAGAGTTTCAAACAATATTGATTCATCACAACTTCAAGCATTCATGGGGCACTTATCCTCAAACCACCATCTCACATTTAACCAACATGACATGCCTTCTATAGGACCATCTCATAACCTCCCCTATACATCAAAGCCTTCATCAATATACATAAAGTGAAGAGAGTTCTTGTAGATAATGGATCAAGTTTGAATATTTGGACTTTAAGATTGGTATAACATCTTGGTTACTCAGAAAAGACTTTGGATTCACAAGCTATTATTATCAAGGCTTATGATAACATAGAATGACATTCCATAAGGACAATACATCTACTAGTTGAAGTTGGGGTTGTTATGCATCAAACTTTACATGACATTGATCTTGATCTTCCATATAATATCCTCTTGGGTTGCCCCTAGATCCATGCCATGCAAGCCGTTCCTTCCACTTTCCATCAATGCATCAAATTCCCTCATTTAGGAATGGAAATAACTCTTCGCATTGATCCTCAACCTTTTCAATATTGCAAAATGTTGGAAGGGTGCTATCATAAAACCAATCATTGCCCCATAATTGAAGCATTTTCAATCCTTGAAGCAAAAAAATCATCCTACATAGATCCAAATGACCTTGCATCCGCATCCACCAATCCATGTCCTAAAACCTATATCAAGATCATTGACAAAGTTTGTGGGGACTATGAGATTCATGATGTCTTTCATATAGGCAAGCTCCCTCTTTCTTCTTGATCTCATGGCAGGCCTAGCATAAATTAGAAGAAAGCAAAAGCCTCTACACATTATGGATCAACTACTTTCCTTCAACATGGTTTCCTTGCAGATGAAAATATTGAGAGTTCAAATGATTCATGGATTTATAAAGATGAAGACTTAGCATCTTGCTTCAAAAACAGTGAGTATCTTGTAGCCAACAGAATATGTAAGAGCATGAAATATAAGGGAAAATGCTTTGGACTTCATGAACAAGGAATCAATAAAACTATTCCCATTTATGAGAATGTAGCAACTTGATATATATCTTCTGATAAGAAATCTAACAATGCCAATGATACTTCTAAGATTGTTGGGAATGTTGCTTTTGATATCGACAACATTAAAATAAAGCCTGTTTGTGACCCTTACGAAGATCTTTCCGCAACCAACCTTTTCCATGAAACCACGATCCTCACTATTGGCCTTGACCTTAAATAACCTGATCTTCTTGATTGGGACCAATAAGATCGTATATCATTGGATATATTTCTAAATGATGAAGCACTTGCTAAATTTATGGGGACTTCAAGGTGAAATTCCACAAGGAGATTACAAGATTTTTTTTGAACTTGACCTTGATGCATTTGCATACTTTTGGAGTAGGAAGAGTTCCTTAGTTGAAAAAAATAGAAAAGTCAGAAAAATTAAAATAATAAAAAAAGTAAAAAATCAAGGTCCCGTAGTGAAAACCTCTTTGAGGTGCTATTAGATGAAGAAAAATAAAATGAAGATGTGTCCATTAGTGCAAACCCCTCTAGGGCACCAATGGATGAGGAACTCAACCTTGCCTTGATAGTAGTCCAACTACATGATGGATCCACCTAATTAATGAAGCCTTGGATATTAATCTTGGAACATAAGAGAATCATAAGATCACTCAAATTGCATCAACTTTGGATTTCGAAGAGATGGAAAATTTCACTACTTTACTCAAGGAATATTTAGATATATTTCCCTAGTCTTATGTTGACATGCTTGGTTTAGATCCATCTCTTGTGGTGCATCATCTAGTTGCGCATCCTGATGCCAAGATAGTAAAATAAGAAATTGAAAAAAATACATACTAAAGTAGCCCTCCTTGTTAAGGAAGAATTGTAAAATATTTTAACAGTTGGGTTTATTCGGCCAATCAATTATTCATAATGGATTTCTAGCATGATTCATGTGAGAAAGAAGTGTAAGGGTATTTGTGTATGCACAAACTTTTGTGACATCAACAAGGTGTGTCAAAAGATGATTTTCCTTTTTCTAATTTTGACATGATAGTTGGTCTTATCACGAGCATGAAATGTTATCACTGATGGATGTATTTTTCAATTATAATCAAATTCAAATAGCATTTGAGGACCAACATAAAACAACATTCATAACTCCTTAGGAAACATTTTTCTATGAAGTCATGACTTTTGGCTTGAAGAATGTCAATGCAACATACCAACAAGCAATGATAGTTGATGTAGTCATGGTAGGAGGGTCTAATGAGGGATTGTCTAGCTGTGCAGCTAAAACACATAAAACACATAGAACAATAGCTCCAACACAAGATATACCTTGGGAAAACCCTCAAAGAGGGAAAAACCCACTCTCCAAAAGATTCATCATTATATTATTAATTTCTCAATAAATGTTACAATTTGCTTGATTGGGTTTTGATATGTTAGGTCACAACTGCTTGATTACTAATACGAAACCTAATACATTCGCTCCTATCTACTTCCTCTTACTCAAACTCCATCTTGATCCCTCATCCTCATGTTCACACTTGAACTACTAACTTTGGTTTTCAAATTTCTTCTTTCTCCCTCCCCCAAGGTCTAAATGATTGTGACAACAAATATATATCAATATCAAGCCTTCTTAATGATCTACATTCATTGCAAGGCGGTGTTAAGTTTAATGCTTCCTGAAATGTATGGTCAACTAATTCCTTGAACCAAACACAGGTAATGAAAAAGAAATTTGTGCCATGCTTGGTGTTTGCTCCCATGGGTCCAATAAGTCTTCACATGTAGTCCTTAATTATTGCAACTTCAGATTCCCTAGCACCAATGATAATTTAGTAATTATGACAGTTTGGCAGTTTGATAAAGATCCTCAAGCCCAAATAAGTCATTATATGTATCCAATCCTCCCCAAAAACGAATATGACATCCAAATGCTACTTTAGAACATTATACCAAAATTGCAAGACCAAAATGTAAAATGTGAAAAAATGCAGTAACTTCTTCTATGACTGACTAGTGAATGAAAACTTGAAAACAAGTAAAACAAGAAAGAAAATGGTGATACAAGATTGCTCTTAATCCCCAAGGATGCTCCTGCATAAGACACCTGGGGTAAATTGGAAAGTGAGTCCCTCACATTCTAGAGGCTAGAGGGAAATCGAGATAGTCAACCTCAACCCTGGAAATCTAGCTTGAATCTTCTTTCGGCCTTCCTCTCCATTTCACCAAATTTTTCTTATGTCGCTTATTTCTAGTGCTCTTTCTAATTTTTTTATCCAATATCTCCTCAATTTCTTCTTTCAGCTATGGTGGTATAAGGTTTTGTCTAACATCTGGTGTACTTCTTCCTTCTGAGTCTCCCTCATGATACTAATACAAGTTTGCAATATTGAATACTGGAGATATACTTAATCATTTCAATTTCTCTACCTCAAATGCATTTGTGAGTCAAAGCTCTTTTTAATTTTACAAGGACCAAACTCCTCCATCTTGAGTTTATTATATATTTTGACTGGAAACCTTTCCTTTTTGAGGTACACCATTACTTTATCTCCTACCACAAAATCTATGTCTTTTGGTTTTATCATCTCCTTGTTTGTACTTGTCATTCATCTTCTCCAAGTGGTCCCCTACCTCCACATGTACCTTATTCATATGTTCAACAAACTCCTCTACCTTCATGCTCCTCTTGTCTTCCTTGCTGATGTCCCTTAATTCTGATACATTCTTGGGGTTTTTGTTGTTCACAATTTGAAATGGTGTCTTTATAGTACTCCTATTTACTGAATTATTGTATGCAAACTTTGCCTGTGATAAGATCATGTCCCAATTTCCTACCTCATCTCCCAAGCATCTCAGTAAGTTTCTCAAGATCCTATTCACTATTTCTATATACCCATCAATTTATAGATGGTATCCCGAGCTGAAATTCAATTCTATTTCCATCTTCTTCCACAAGGTCCTCTAAAAGTATCCCACAAAGCTAGTATTTATGTCTGAATCTATGCTCTTTGATAAACCATGTAATCTTACTACCTCTCTAAAGAACCTGGATCAGCTATGTGTACCACATCATTGCTTTTATTACATGGAATGAAGTGCACCATCTTAGAAAATTTGTCTACTACTACCATGATTGAATCATTTCCCCTTTGTGTCCCATGGCTTCTACAACACTAGCAATGGCTAATATAATTCAACTTTTTAATTGTTTCCTTTGGCAACCTAGCAAGTCCTACAACCATGGAAAAATTTCCTTACATCCTTGTATATTTGTGGCTAAAAATAGTTCTCACTAATTGAGGCAAATATCTTGTCTATCCAAAAATATCTAATCAACACTCCATAATGCTTTTCTTTGATTAGATTATCCCTCATGGAACTTCTTGGTATACATAATTGGCTTCCTTTGAATAACATCTCATTTTGGATCAAGTAGTCCAACCATTTATACTCCTATCCATGCTTACCAATCCTTTGTACACCTTCTATGCATCCACAAAATTAGGATAAGCCTCATACAAATGTTTTAGTTCTTCAAAACCCACCACTTCTACCCTAATTTTTCTGTCTTCTACTCAATGCATCAACAAACTTGTTTGACTTCCTGCTCCTATGTTTCAGTACAAAAGTGTAACTCTGCATAAATTCTACGCACAACATATGCCTCAGGTTCAATTTACCTTGGTTATTCAGGTACTATAGTGCCTAATGATTAGTGTACAACACAAACTCTTAGGATAATAGGTAATTCCTCCACTTCTTAGCACTTGTATTATGGCGTAAATTTATTGGTCATAGACTAAATGTTGCCTCTTGGAATCATTCAATTTTTTAATGAAGTATGCTATTGGTCTCCCTTCCTAGCTTAGAAGTGCTCTGATTACGTTCCCACTCATGTCATAATTAACTTGGAATACCTTATTAAAATTTGGCAAGGCCAGTACTAGTTGTTCTATTACATTTTTCTTTAGTAACTCAAAGCTCCTATTATCTCCTGTAGTCCATTTGAATTCCCTTCCATCCCCTCTCATTGTCTTAGTCAGTGGCACACAAATGCTACTAATTTTTTTAATTAAATTTCTATAGAAATTGGCCAATCCATGAAAAGATCTTACTTCCCCCGCATTTGTTGGTGTAGGCTTTTCAAAAATAGGTTTGACTTTCTCCAGATCCATCTTTGCTGTAGTCACGGTAGGAGGGTTCACAGAATGAACTGTCCAGACCATGTACCAAGAGTAAACACAACGAAAATGACTCAAAGATATGATACAAATGCATATTCAGTCAATCAGTATATCATAGAATTCAAATATAGATTGACCAACAACATGCGGGCTTACAATTAGGGCTCATAGACCTGATTACAAAATATCAAAATATGTACAAGATATAGCTTTAGAGCTCCTTCACAAAGAATTCAAACTAAGAACTATGAATCAATTACGAACTCCTTTCCTAGGCATCTATTACATCAATATATATCATCTCTGGAATAATAGATTCCTCCGTGTCAGCTAAGGAAGATCACAAACTCCAATGAAGAGTTGTAACATGTGTACACGGATAGGTTAGACCTAAATGGATGGAACTCCTCTGCAAATCAATGGAATGATGTGCGGATCTTAGGGAAGGTCAGCCACGAACCATAGATCATCGAATGATGTGTCATTAAGCTTTGAAGGTTGTGAAATGCTTCGTAGGTCTTCTCCTTTAGTTGATTATCTGAGACTGTCAGGATGCTCTGTTATGAGACAACAGCCGATCTTCTTATAGCGATATCTTTCTGGTACTTGGTCCAAATGCTTTGAATTCTAGATATGATGTAGATGAATGAATCGATATGTCAAGTCTAGTTCCACAAGGTCTGAAATGTAGCTGCAGTAGAATGTAGACCAAAATACAGAAACAACTACTGACTGAACTGCTTGAACTGAACTGGAAAATGAAAAGAAACAAACTGAAATGTAAACAAACTGAAATGCAAATGTTTTTGGTTGATACAAGATTGCACTTGACCCAGGGATGCTCCTGCATCAGACATTCAGAGTTATTGAGAAAGTGAGTCCCTCACTTTGCTGGGGCTAGAGGAAAACCAAGACGGTCCACCTCAGCCTGAGAAATCCATGATGAATATTTTTCCGGTCTGCCTTTCCACTTCACAAGATATTCTTTGTATTGTCTTCCTCTAGTGCTACATCCAACTCTGCTATCCAAAATGTCTTCAATTTGCTCTGGTGCTTGTTGTTGTAACTGCTTCTTCAAGTCTTCTTCAATGTTGCCACTGAATTCTCCTTCATGATACTGATATAGGTCTGCAATGTTGAACTAGGTGATATGCCCAATGTCCTCGGTAATTCCACTTCATATGCATTTCTTGAATCAAATTTTCTGAGTATCCTACAAGGTCCAAACTTCTTCATCTTCAACTTGTTATATGTTCCAACTAGAAATCTTTCTTTTCTCAAGTACACCATCACTTCATCTCCAACTTCAAATTCGTTATGTCTTCTTTTCTCATCTACTTGCTCCTTATATTTGCTGTTCATATCCTCCAAATGCTTCTTTACCTGATTATGCACTGTCTCCATATGTTCTATAAATTCTTCTGCTTCTGCACTTCTCTTTTTTGCCATACTGATATCTCTCAACTCTGCAACTCCTCTAGGGTTTACTCTGGTAACAATCTCAAAAGGTGTTCTTACGGTACTCCTATTCACTGAATTATTGTATGCAAACTCTGCTTGTGAAAGAATCAAATTCCAACTTCTTGTTATTGCAAATAGGTGCCTAATTAGTGTTGTCATTGATGTCAACATATTCTTGTTGTCATTGGTGTCAACTGTATCCCATTCTAGAAGACTTGTATGTTGAGGATATTGAGAAACTTAGCCTCTCCAGAAGAAAGAAGTGAGTTACTTATCTCTCTGTCAATGACAGTGAAGATAGTGCAGTTCAGTGAAGTAGATTGCTTTGCATTCCTAGTAGGATGAAGATCAGACTTTGTGGATTAAAGTGCTTGTAGAGGATTGTCTGAAGTTGCTCCAACCAAGATTTGAAAGGTCCGCATGGATAATTGGTGAAGTTATGGCCATTTGAGTAGAACCGGGTTTTACAGTTGTTCAGAGGTGACAGTGTGACAAAAATTTGGTCTGGATTGATCCGCATTGGAATATTATGACATGCGGATCTAGAGGTGTGTTCGGAACGTTGGTGTGTGTCCTTAACTCAAGTGGTTTGTGGTTTGGAGGTCCGCACGAAATCTTTCTAGTGTGACAGTCATGGTGGTGTTCTTGAGTTCTCGGATGAAGGTGCAAGTGTTTCTGGTGATCTAAGGTGGTGCAGTTGTTCTTGTTGATTTCATTGTGCTTGTGATGGTCTCTAGATCATGTTCCTATTGTGTTGGTGGTCCACATTAAGGTTTGAGATTGTGGTTGAAGATTTGTCCTTGGGTGTTGCTATTCTTTCCAGTCTTGGTTGACCGAATGCTTTGTGCATATTGCGGATGATCTAAGAGAGGATCTATGAAGTGTAGCGTGGTGTTCGAGGAAGATTTGGATCTCAGCTATGTTTGGCCAACAACATAGTGATTCACATTAATTCAGATGTTTGTAGTGCCGACCTTGATGTTTAGTCCAAGGTTGATGAAGCTTATAAATATGTGTGGTTGAGTTGTGGAAATGCATCCTTGTGCAAAAATGCAAAATCCTAAGGAGGAAAGGTAGAGTAGAGAAGAAGAAGAGTAGAAGAGGAAGAGTAGTAAAGTATGAGGAGATAGAGAAGAAGTGTTTGGGGGCAGAGCATATGTATTGTGCACTTCAATGGAACTGGCCTTGGCATGAAGAGGACGCTATTTTCCAGTTCAGTCTTTATGTGATAAACTTATAAATATTTCTGTAGGCAGTGAGCCTCTTGGAGTAGTGAACTCTGGGCAGTGCACCCTAAAGGCATGTGCCTTCCCCATTTTCTATCCTTTTAACAGAGAATAAATCTTGTGGTTTAACCCCCACCGTGGTTTTTCCCTTAACTGGGTTTCCACGTAAAAATCCTGGTGTTATGTGTGTTGATTTTGTTTATGCTCATGTGTTGTTGATTCATGCTTTCATGGTTATATCATTCATCTATTATTAAGTGGTAAAGAAGTTTAATTATAGCAAAGGATAAAAGTTTTGGTGACGACTGATTCACCCCCCCCTCAGTTGTCTTCTCTTATTTCATCAATTGGTATCAAAGCCAGTTCCTCTAAAAGAAGCTTGACCGCTTGAGGAGATCTAGGATGTCGACTTACAAGAAGGACAGTCTGAGATTTAATGGAACAAATTATTCTCTTTGGAAGAGTCGCATGGAGATCTATTTGCAATGCATGGGTGATGCCTATTGCTTGATAACAAAGGATAAGTAGGAGCCCCTGGAGAAAGGTCCTTTAACTCTAGATCAACTCAAAGATGCTGAAAACAACATTCGAGCTAGAGAAGCTTTGCTGAGTGCCCTGACTGATAAAAAATGACAAATGTCCTAGAATTGAAAATTGCTCATGAAATTTGGAAGAAGTTGGAAACTCTATATGAAGGTGATGAATATGTTAAATGTGCTAAGTTGCAGAGTTTGAAGGGTAGATATGAAAATTTGAGGATGAGTGAAGATGAAAACATCACCTCCTACATGCAGAAGGTGAATGAACTTGTGTGCAGTATCAGGTGTGCTGGTGGAACACTGGAAGAATCAGAAATAGTGGGCAAGGTGCTCAGATTCTTACCTACTTCATACAGGCATAGAGTTGCTGCTATTGAGGAAATCAGGACTGTAACAACTGTTACAAGGGATCAGTTGGTTGGCACGCTCTTAGCATTTGAAATGAGTGAGTTTGGTGATTCTCTTCCTAAATCTGAATCTACATTTAAGGCCAATGTTTATGGAAAGCAAAGATTTGATCAAGGTGAAAGATCTTCAAGAAGACTAACCAGATTTGAGAAGGCAAGGAAGGAAGTTGAAGAAGATGAATCAGAGTTTGAAGAACTTGAAGCCTTGTTTGCCAAAAGAATACTAAGAGGATCCGATAAGTATGAAGGAAAATTGCCCTTCAAATGTTTTGCTTGCAATAAGATTGGTCATTTTGCTTCAAGATGTCCGTAGAGGGTTTCAAAGCCAAACCCTAGCAGACCTAGGGTTCAGAAGAAATGCTACTATGTCTAAGAAGCTGTTGAAAAATGAGTCACTAATGATGAATCTAATAAGGGAAGTACCTCAGGAAATGAATGGGTGTTTATTTCCATCAAAGAAGAAGATCTGGTGCCTATTGAATCTGCTAGTTGTGTGAATGTGGAAAGAGCCTTGGCTGCTTAGGTTGAAGAAAATGATGAATGGGTAATTGACAGTGGATGCTCTCATCATATGACAGGTGATAAGAGCAATTTTGTAAGTATGGAAAGGTATGAAGGTGGAATTGTGAAGTTTGGAGATAATTCAGCTGGTAGAATCCATGGCAGAGGATCCATCTCTATTGATGGTAAGAATAACACTAATGATGTTTTGTATGTAGAAGGGTTGAAGCATAATCTTCTCAATGTTGGACAGTTGGTTGGCAAGGGATATGTGGAAAGCTCCGGAACTGAGATTGCATCCGGTACACAGACTAGAGGTAGCATATTTCATTTAAGTGGTACTGGTAAAAGTTGTTTGATTGCTCAGATTGATCAGAGTTGGTTATGGCATAGGAGAATGTGTCATGTAAATTTTGACAACATTGTCAAGATAAGTTCTACTCAGGCTCTGAGAGATCTTCCAAAGCTTGTAAAACCAGCTAATAGCATGTGTAAGGAATGTTAGTTGGGCAAATAGAGCATAACTACATTCAAGAGTAAAGAACAATCTTCAAGTGGATTGTTGGAACTTGTGCACACTGATTTGTGTGGTCCTGCCAGGGTTAGGAGTTTGCAAGGAGACAAATACTTTATGTTGCTGATTGATGAACACTCCCGGATGATGTGGGTCACCTTCCTGAGAGAAAAATTAGAGGCTCTTGACAAATTCAAAGTGTTTAAGGCTAGGGTGGAGAATAAGATTGGTGTGAAGATAAAGTGTCTGAGATCTGACAAAGTTGGAGAATTTACCTCCAGTGAGTTTAATACATTTTGTGAAAAGCATGGAATAAGAAGACAGTTGTCTACTCCTAGGACTCCTCAGCATAATGGAGTTGTGGAAAGGAAGAACTGGACTATTCAAGAGGCTGCTAGAACCATGATGATGGAAGGAAATGTTCCACATGTCTATTGGAGAGAGTCTTTAAGTACTGTTGTCTACACTCTTAACTAGGTGCAGATCAAAGGTAATTCTGGTAAAACACCTTATGAACTGTGGTTTGGTAATGCTCCTTCTGTGAAATATTTTAGAGTTTTTGGTAGTAAATGCTATGTCAAAAGAGATGAAGATCTAGGCAAGTTTGATGCAAGATGTGATGAAGGAATATTTTTGGGTTATTCTAATCAAAGCAAGGCATACTGGTTTTAACAAGAGATTGAAAAAAGATGGTTGAAAGTGCTAATGTCAAGGTTGATGAAAGCAAGGAGAGACCTTCAAGGTTTTGTGGATATGAATCAAATGATCAAAATGAAAGTCCAAATGAAGGAAAGCAAGTTCAGTTTACTCTAAAGAATCCATTGACTCAAGAAGTTAATGTAGATGTTGAGGAACTAGTTCAAGAATCAGAAGTTGAAGAAAATCCCAAAACTCCCAGGTATGTAAGATTGAATCATTCTAAAAATCAAATCATAGGAGATAAAAATAAAGGTGTTCAAACTAGAAGAAGATTTGCTAAAGAACAAGAGGAGTATTGTCTGATTTCAAAGATTGAACCAAAATCAGTGAATGAAGCTTGTAATGATGAAAGTTGGGTAAATGCAATGAAAGAAGAATTAATGCAGATTGAAAAGAATCATACTTGGGATCTTGTTTCTAGCCTTAAAATAAAAATTTAATTGGAACAAAATGGGTCTTCTGGAATAAATTGAATGAAGATGGTGAAGTTGTGAGAAACAAAGCAAGATTGGTGTTCAAAGGTTACTCTCAAGTAGAAGGAATTGATTTTGAAGAAACTTTTGCTCTAGTGGCAAGAATTGAAGCATTCAGATTATTTCTTGTCTTTGCTACCTACAAAGATTTCAAAGTCTACTAGATGGATGTCAATTCAACATTTCTGAATGGAGAGTTGGAAGAAGAAGTCTACATTGAGCAACCGAAAGGATTTTAGTTGTCTGATCAAGAAGATAAGGTCTACAGATTGAAGAAAGCATTGTATGGACTTAAACAAGCCCCAAGAGCCTGGTATGCAAAATTAGATAAGTATCTGATAAAGTTAGGCTTCAACAAAGGCACTGCTGACAGTAATCTTTATTTCAAAATTGATCATGAACACATCTTGATTGTTGAGGTATTTGTTGATGACATCATCTTTGGTGGAAATTATAGTATGTGTAAAAATTTTGTTGATCATATGTAAAGTGAATTTGAGATGTCCATGCTTGGTGAAATGAACTTTTTCTTAGGTCTACAAATTATTCAGTCAGAAAAATGCATCTTCATATCCCAGTCTAAGTATGTGAAAGAGTTGTTGAAAAAGTTTGGAATGGAGGATTCAAAACCAGTGAGTACTCCCATGGTAACCAGGTGCAAGTTGAGTAAAGATGATGATTCCCCTAAGGTAGATTAGAAGAGGTATAGATCAATGATTGGAGGACTGCTTTATCTGACTCATACTAGACCTAATATTATGAATACAGTTGGCCTTATTGCTAGATTTCAAGCTGATCCTAGAGAATCTCATGTTGTAGCAGTCAAAAGAATTTTTAGATATTTGAAGGGAACATTTGACCATGGCTTATGGTATCTTAAGGGTGATGATTTCACTCTTCATGCATATACTGATGCTGATTGGGCAGGAGATGTGGATGATAGGAAGAGTACTAGTGGAGGTGCATTTTTCTTGGGAAAGAGATTAGTTTCTTGGTTGAGCAAAAAATAGGAGGCAATATCTCTGTCTACTGCAGAGGTAGAGTACATAGTAGTAGCAAGTAATTGTACTCAAGTTTTGTGGATGAAGCAAATGTTGAAGGATATCAGAATTATGTTTGAAGAACCTGTTACAATCTTTTGTGATAATTCAAGTGCAATAAACATTTCAAAGAATCTGGTGTTGCATTCAAAAACAAAGTATATATCCATCAAGTTTCACTTTTTAAGAGAGAAGGTAAATGAGAATGAAGTTAGATTGGAGTTTGTCTCTTCAAAGGATCAGATTGTGGATATCTTTACTAAGCCTCTACCTAAGGATACTTTTGAGTATCTCAGAGGGAAGCTAGGGGTCATTACCCCTCCTGTTTAGAACTAAGGTGCACTAATGTGGATTAGTCCAGTGGAACTCATAGTCATATCTTATGGTCTAGATTAGTGTTAAGGGAATGCTACTTAGGGGGAGTAGTTAGCATGTTCTGAGTTTAGTTTGAGTTTGTCTAAGAATCAAAAGGGGTGAGAGATGACTACAAATATACGCCCTTTGCCATTGATGTCAAAGGGGGAGAGAAGTCATGTGAAAAACTTGGAAGTGAGTAGTTGCTGATGAAAGGGGGAGTAGTAAAGAAAATGGTTGCAGGTGTGATAAGAGAAAGGGGGAGAAGTTCTTGTCTTGATGGTTGAAACAATTTTTCACATCATACGTTGCCATCAATGACAAAGGGGGAGATTGTTGCAAATATGTGCCTAATCGGTGTTGTCATTGATGTTAACATATTCTTGTTGTCATTGGTGTCAATTGTATCCCATTCTAAAAGACTCGTATGTTGAGGATATTGAGAAAGTTAGCCTCTCCGGAAGAAACAAGTGAGTTACTTATCTCTCTATTAAAGACAGTGAAGATAGTGCAGTTCAGTGAAGTAGATTGCTCCGCATTCCTAGTAGGATGAAGATCAGAGTCTGCGGATTAAAGGGTTTGTAGAGGATTATCTGAAGTTGCTCCAGTCAAGATTTGAGAGGTCCGCATGGACAATTGACGAAGTTATGGCCATTTGAGTAGAACCAAGTTTTGCAGTTGTTCAGAGGTGACAGTGTGATAGAAATCTAGTCTGAATTGATCCGCATTGGAATATTATGACTTACAGATCTAAAGGTGTGTTTAGGACATTGGTGTGTGTCCTCAACTCAAGTGGTTTGTGGTTTGGAGGTCCACAAGCAATATTTCTAGTGTGACAGTCATGACAGTTGGTGTTCTTGAGTTCCTGGATGAAGGTGCAAGTGTTTCTAATGATCTGAGGTGGTGCAGTTGTTCCTGTTGATTTCATTGTGCTTGTGGTGGTCTCTAGATTGTGTTCCTATTGTGTTTGTGGTCTTCATTAAGGTTTGAGCTCGTGGTTGAAGATTTGTGCTTGGGTGTTGCTGTTTTTTCTAGTCTTGGCCGACCGGATGCTTTGTGCATATTGTGGATGATCTAAGAGAGGATCTATGAAGTGTAGCATGGTGTTTGAGGAAGATTTGGATCCTAGCTATGTTTGGCTGATAGCATAGTTATTCACATTAATTCAAATATTTGTAGTGCCGACCTTGATGTTTATTCCAAGGTTGATGAAGCTTATAAATATGTGTGGTTGAGTTGTGGAAATGCATCCTTGTGCAAAAATGACAAAATCCTAAGGAGGAAAGACAGAGCAGAGAAGAAGAAGAATAGAAGAGGAAGAGCAGTAAAGTATGAGGAGATAGCGAAGAAGTGTTTTGGGGCAGAGCATATGTATTGTGCACTTCAATGGAACTGACCTTGGCATGAAGAAGATGTTGTTTTCCAATTCAATCTTTCTATGATAAACTTATAAATATTTCTGTAGGTGGTGAGCCTCTTGGAGAAGTGAGCTCTGGGTAGTGTACCCTGAAGGCATGTGCCTTCCCCAATTTCTATTCTTTTAACTGAGAATAAATCTTGTGGGTTAACCCCCACCATAGTTTTTCCCTTAACCAGGTTTCCATGTAAAAATCCTAGTGTTATGTGTGTTGATTTTGTTTCTGCTCATGTGTTGTTGATTCATGCTTTCATGGTTCTATCATTCATCTGTTATTAAGTGGTAAAGAAGTTTAATTATAGCAAAGGATAAAAGTTTTGGTGACAACTGATTCACCCCCCCTCTCAGTTGTCTGCCCTTATTTCAACACCTGTCTTCTCTTGAACCAAACATCTCAACAAGTTTCCCAAATTCCTATTCAGTACCTCTGTCTATCCATCAGTTTGTGGATGAAATGCTGAACTAAACTTCAAATCTGTCTTCATCTTCTTCCAAAGTTTCTTCCACAAGTATCCAACAAACTTTGTATCTCTATCTGAAACTGTACTCTTAGGTAATACATACAATCTCACAATCTCCTTGAAAAATAGGTCAACTACATGCACAACATCAGTTGTCTTCTTACAGGGTATGAAATGTGCCATCTTTGAAAATCTGTCCACCACTACAAATATTGAATCATGTCCTCTCTGTGTGTTAGGCAATCCCATTACAAAATCCATTCTTATGTCTTCCCAAGGTCTCTCTGGTACTGTCAAAGGTTTATACAATCCAGTATTTTGACTACTCCCTTTTGCAACTTGACAAACTCTACAACGCACAAATTTCCTAACATCTTTATGTATCTAAGGCCAAAAGTAATTCTCACTCACCAAAACCACTATTTATCAATGCCAAAATGCCCTACCAATCCACCACTGTGTTTCTCTTTGATCAAATTATCTCTCATGGAACTTCTAGGTATGCATAGCTGATTTCCTTTGAACAACATATCCTCTTGAATGAAATAGTCCAACCACTTACTCCTATCTATTACAATAGGTTCCTTACATGCTTTCCAAGGGTTTGCAAAATCAGTGTCTCCCTCATACATGTTCTTCAATTCATCAAATCCTATCACTTCAACTCTCATCTCTATCAGCAAGTTTCTTCTCCTACTCAATGCATCTGCAACTTTGTTTGATTTTCCACTCCTATACTTCAACACAAATCTATAACTCTGCATGAACGCTACCCATCTCATATGTCTCTGATTCAACTTTCCTTGATTGTTCAAATATTGCAAAGCTTGATGATTTGTATACAACACAAACTCCTTAGGCAACAAGTAATGTCTCCACTTCTTCAAGGCTTGAATTATGACATAAAATTCTTGGTCATAAACTGAATATCTTCTCCTTGCATCATTCAACTTCTCACTAAAATATGCTACTGGTCTACCTTCTTGACTTAACATTGCTCCAATTGCATTTCCACTTGCATCACAATCTACTTGAAAGACCTTATTGAAATCTAGTAATGCCAGGACAAGTTGCTCTATCACTTTCTACTTCAACAACTCAAAACTTTTATCTACTCTTGATGTCCACTTGAAATCTTTCCCATCACCTCTCATTGTCTCTGTCATAGGGTTACAAACTGAAATGAAATTTCTGATGAACTTATGGTAGAAACTAGCCAATCCATGAAATGATTTGACCTCTCCAATGCTCTCTGGTATAGGCCATTCAACAATTGCTCTAACTTTCTCAAGGTCCATCTTCAATCCTTCCGCATAAATCAAAAATCCCAAATATACCAATTCTTCCTTCATGATACTACACTTCTTGATGTTTATCAGCAATTTCTCTTCTCTCAGTCTCTGCAATACTTGTCTTAGATGCTGCAAATGTTCCTCCTTTGTCTTACTGAAAATTAGAATGTCATCCAAATATACAATAACAAACTTACCCAAGAATTTCTTCAAAACTTCATTCATCAACCTCATGAAAGTACTAGGTGCATTTGTTAATCCGAAAGGCATCACTAACCACTCATACAATCCTTCATTTGTCTTAAAAGCAGTCTTCCACTCATCTCTTTCTCTAATTCTGATATGATGGTATCCACTCTTCAAATCTATCTTTGTGAAATATCTTGCACCACTCGAACAATCCATGATATCATCCATCCTAGGTAAAGAAAATCTATACTTAACCGCGATCTTGTTTATTGCTCTAGAGTCTGTACACATTCTCCATTCTTCATATTTCTTTGGTGCTAATACTACAAGTACTCCACAAGGACTCAAACTTTCTCTGATCAAACCTTGCCTCAACAACTCTTGTATCTACCTATTCAGTTCTTCATTCTCTGCCAGTGTCATTTTGTGTGCTGCGTTGTTAGGTAAACTAGCTCTAGGTATAAGATCTATGTGATGACTGATACTCCTAATTTGTGGCAATCCTTCAAGTACATTGTCTGATATGATGTCTTCACACTCTGTCAACAACTCTTTTATCTCCTCTGGTTGTGATTCTTTAGTTCCCTTTTTCAATGTTTCAGGCTTCTTAGGAATCAAAGCATAACACATATTCTCATGTCTCAAACCATCCATAAATTTTCTTCCATCTACCAAACAGATTCTAGCATTCCCACACACTTCACTCTTAGGATCATCTTCCAAAGGAATCAAGGTAATTCTCTTCCCATATGATGCTATAGTGTATGTGTTCTTTCTCCCATCATGTATAGCTTTCCTATCATACTGCCAAGGTCTACCCAACAAAATATGACAAACATCCATAGGCATAATGTCACACAAGAATTCATCATGATAAGATCCAATATGAAATTTCACCAAACATTGTTCACTTACCAGTACCTTATGATATCCTCAATCCATGCTATCTGATAGGGCTTAGGGTGTTTCAATATTTCCAACTTTAGCTTAGTCACCATCTCCTCTAAAACTAGGCTATCTGAACTACCACTATCAATAACAACTTTACAATATTTACCTCCTAATTTGCATTTGGTTATGAACAAAATTTTCCTCTGTGGTGGTTCCTCATTTGTCTCTGCTTGAAATAGTGCTCTCCTCATCACAAGTGATTCTCCTTTCTCAGGTTTACCAACTGAACTAGGTGATCCAACAGGTTCTTCCTCCACATAGGTTGCTCTTCCACTGTTATATGTTCTTTTGCTTGTACTCCCCTAATTATATTCAAATGCTTTGTGTCCTTCACCTCCACACTTGAAACAAGTTCCTCTGAATGTTCTCCTACCAGGTCCTCTTCCTTCTCTTCTATATCCTTCACTCCGATATGGACTAGGGTTCCCTCTGCAGTAGAAATTTCTATCATCTCTCCGGTATGCATTGTTATCTTTGTCCTCCTTCTTGAATATATTCTCCTATCTATTCTACTCCGCATATGATCTCTCTTTGAAAAATATTTCGCTTCTTTGAAATTTACCTCCTCTGCCTCTCTGTCTCTGATCATGCCTCTTGTTCAACTTCTCTTCAACTTTCAGGGCAAATTGGTATGCTTCTTCTAGTGTTGTCATCCTTAATAAGCTTAGTTCTTCTTGAATGTTCAATCTCAGTCCATTGATGTATCTAGCCACTTTCTCCTTGCTTGCTTCACTATGTCTTGTCCTTATGATCATCTTATGAAATTCTTCAATATACTCCACAGATTTCTCCTTTTGTTTTAGGTTTTACAATCTTTTCAATAATTCCAACTCATAGTCAGTAGGTATAAACTGATTCTTCAATTTTGTCACCATTTTATATCACTTTGTGATCTTTTCTTTTCCTCTTCTATTTCTATCCAACTGAACTTCTTTCCACCATATAGAAGCATGTCCTTTCAACTTTGTCTTTGCAAATTACACCTTCTTTGGATCTTCAACTTCTTCATATTCAAAATATTCTTCCATGTCATTTATCCAGTCAATTAATTCTTCAGGGTTCAAATTGCCAGTGTAATTAGGTACATCAACTCTAGGTCTCTTTCTAATATTTGAAATAGCTCGCAACATCTTGACTTGATCTGATTCTTCTTCTTCATGACCTCCTAGGGTTTCGCCAATTTGTTCAATAGATTGAAATTCCTCTTCATCACCACTTTCAACATTAGGTCTCGGTGTCAATCCTCTTCACCTATCTTCCTTGATAGAATCCAATTGAATTATCATTGTTTTCATCATTTCCATCATCTCATCCATCCTACCAGCCATTGTTCCAACAATGGGGATTCTCCTTGGTGACATCTTCCTAGGATCAAGTACAAATTGCTTCAGTTCGACGATCGGGTTACAAGGTGACAAATGCCTCACAATCAGCGATCGGTTGTGACACAAGTAACCTGCCTCGGATTGGCGATCTCTCCACAATAAGATCTTATAGAATTCCTTCCCCAATTTCTCTCAATTCACTGCCAAAGATTTGAACTTTCTCTCTGATACCAATTGGTGTAGTCATGGTAGGAGGGTTCATAGAATGAACTATCCATACCATGCAATAAGAGTAAACACAATGGAAACAACTAAAAGATATGAAACAAATGTAGATTCAGTCATTTAGTATATCATAGAATTCAAATACAGATTGACTGACAACATGCGGGCTTACAATTAGGGCTCACAGGCCTGATTACAGAATATCAGAATATGCACAAGATATAGCTTTGAAACTCCTTCACAAAGAATTCAAACTAAGAACTATGAATCAATCACGAACTCCTTTCCTAGGCATCTATTACATCAATATATATCATCTCCAGAACAATAGATTCCTCCGCGTCGGCCAAGGAAGATCACAAACTCCAATGAAGAGTTATAATGTGTGTACACGGATAGGTTGGACCTAAATGGATGGAACTCCTCCGCAAATGAATGGAATGATGTATGGATCTCGGGGAAGGTTGGACATGAACCATAGATCATCGAATGATGTGTCATTAAGCTTCAAAGGTTGTGAAATGCTCCATAGGTCTTCTCCTTTAGCTGATTATCTAAGACTATCAGGATGCTCTATTCTGAGACAACATTCGATCGTCTTATAGCGATATCTTCCCGGTACTTGGTCCAAATGCTCTAAATTCTGGATATGATATAGATGAATGAATCGAGATGTTAAGTCTAGTTCCGCAAGGTCTGAAATACAACTGCGATAGAATGCAGAACAAAATATAGAAACAACTACTGACTGAACTGCCTTAACTAAACTGGAAAATGAAAAGAAACAAACTGAAATACAAATGTTTTTGGTTGATGCAAGATTGGTCTTGAACCAGGGATGCTCCTACATCAATCTTTAAGCCTTGAGTTGAGATTACAAACCCTAAATACACCAATTCTTCCTTCATGACGCTACACTTGTTCAAATTGATTAGCAATTTTTCCTCTCTCAACTTTTGTAGTATGAGCCTACTGTGCTCTAGGTGTTCTTTAGTCTTACTAAAAATTAGAATGTCATCCAAATAAACTATCACAAACTTACCTAAAAACTTCCTCAATACCTCATTCATTAATCAGATAAATATGCTTGACACATTTGTCAACCCAAAATGCATAACCATCCACTCATACAACCCTTCATTAGTATTGAAAGCTATTTTCCATTCATCCCCTTCTCTTATCCTGATCTGGTGATAACTGTTCTTTAGGTCAATCTTGGTAAAGTACTTTGCCTTGCTTAGGTAGTCCATAATATCATCCATCCGTGGCAATGGGAATCTATATATTACAGTGATCTTATTGATTTGTCTGGAATACACTTTCTCCACTCACCATCTTTCTTAGGTGCTAGTACTGTAGGTACTGCACATGGGCTCAAACTATTTCTAATCAGGCCCTTCCTCAATAACTCCTTCACCTGCCTATATAGTTCCTCATTTTTTGTTAGTTTCATTATATGTGGTGCTTTATTTGGTAAGATGGCTCCTAGAATTAGGTCCATCTGATTATTGATACTCCTTACAAGTGGCAATCCTTTTGCCATGTTGTTTGATATGATATCCTTGTATTCTACCATCAACTTCAAAATCTCCTGCAACACTTCCTCATCACTTATGGTGGTTCTCTCTTCATTTGCAATGCTACATATTATGGGAACCAATGCAAAAGAGCCACTCTCATGCCTTAGTCTATCCAAAAACTTCCTTCCATCCACCAAGCATATCCTAGCATTTCTACAAACTTGATCTTCTCCATATTTTAGTGGCATTAACTTGTGCCTTTGGCCATTTCTAGTTACAGTTTATACATTTTCTCTTGCATCATGCATAGCTTGTTGGTCAAACAACCATGGCTTCCCTAATAGTAGGTGACACACATCCATCAACATCACATTGCATAAGACTTCATTATGGTAACCTCCTATTTTAAATCTTACCCAACATTTTCATTGACCATTACTTTATGTTCTTTTTGCAGCTAGGCAATCACACAAGAATGTGGGTGTTTTTGTCTTTTCAAGTCAAAATTTCAACTATTTTTTCTGATACCAAGTTATCTGTACTTCCACTATCAATAGTTACTTTACAACACCTTCCCTCTGGTTTTGCATCTTGTTTTGAATAGGTTTATTCTTTACATTGGTCCTTCCTTAGGGTGCTTCAACAAGGCTCCTCATCATTAGTGATTCTCCAAGTTCAGGGTCCTCATCTGACTCACCTAGTCTCTGGTGCTCTTCCTCCTCAAACATAGATTTGGTTCTACCTTCTGCCTACTTTCCTTGACCTTGAAAACATTCAAACACTCTATGTGCTCTACACTTGAAACATGTACTCTAAAGGATTTCTTCTCATTCCTCCTCCTTGGTCTTTATCTCTACGGTATGTATCTCCTCCTTTTTCTTTGTGGTAATAGTTGCTATCTTCCTAGCCTTTGCAGTAGGTGTTGTGACTTCTTTCCTCACTATAGTAAGTATTACTATCTCTATAGTAGAAACTGTCGATCCTTCTATCTTCCTGGTAGGGTCTTCTATCACTGCATTGTGATCTCTCCCTCTGGGGTCTCTTTTTTTTTTCCCTTCTGTTAGTTTTGCCAATTCTTGAACCTCTTATTCAACTTATCTTCTACCTTGATCGCAAATTGGTATGCTTCTTCTATGGTCATTAACCTAATGAGGCTCAAATCTTTTTGAATACTTTCTCTCAACCCATTGATGTATCTTGCAACCTTTTCTTTTCATTCCTCACTATGCTCTATCTTGATAATTAGTTTGTGAAATTCTTCGGTGTATTCCTTCATAGTCCTATCCCTTTGCCTTAGACTTTGCAACTTCTGTAGTATTTCCATTTCAAAGTCCATTGGTATGAATTTCCTTTTTAGTTTTACAACCATCCTTTCCCATTTTGTTATACTTTCTTTTCCATTTCTATTTCTATTTGTATTGCCTTCCACCAAACAACATGTATCTTCAACTTGGTCCTTGCAAACCTAACTCTCTCGAAGTCTTCAATCTCCTCATACTAAAAATACTCATCTAGTTCATTTATCCAATCGATAAGTTCTTTTGGATTCAAATCATTATAGTAGATATGGATTTCCATCTTAGGTCTCTTATTAATTTTAGAAATGGGCCTTTAACACCTTCACTTGTTATGATTCTTCTTCTTGATCTTCTAGGTCCTGCATATCCTCTCTAGCATCTTCCTCCACATCACTCTTGTCATCATCCCTTGGGATTCAACTCCTTTTTCTATATTCCTCTAAGGATTTCAATCAAATTTTGTTCTCCCTTACCTCTTTCAGGACTTCATCCAACTTTTCAGCTATGATAACACCTTGGAATCTTTGTAGTGGCATATTTCCTGGGGTTTGGTGTAAATTGCCTTAGGTTGACAGTCTACCTACAACTAGTCCTTGTAACTATCTCTTAGTGATCTATTGACAAGCTTCTTGTAGGTTGCCTTAATTTTGGTAGTCTGTTTACAAATAGAACCCATGGAGCACCATTTGCCTTCCTCAAGATTCGAGCCAGGCTACACTTTGATACAACTCGATGTAGTCATGGTAGGAGGGTCCAATGAAGGACTATCTAGCCGTGCAATTAAAACACATAAAACACATAGACAACAATAACTCACAATAAAATGACACAAGATATACATTTGGAAAATCCTCAAAGAGGAAAAAGCTAGCCCTTAGAAGATTCATCATTATATTATTAATTTCTTAATCAAAGTTACAACTTGCTACAATGGATTCTAATATGCTAGACTGTAGCCACTTGATTACTAATATGAAAGCTAATACATTCACTTCACTATCTGCTTCCTCTTCCTCAAACTCCATCTTGATCCCTCATCCTCATGTTCTCACTTGAACTACTAACTCTTCTTTGTGAATTTAGTCTTGCTCCCCCCTTTCAAATGATTGTGGCAACAAATATATATCAATCTCAAGCCTTCTTAATGATCTTCGTCAACCACAAGGTGGCACAAAGTTGAATACTTCCTGAAACATGTAGTCAACTAATGCACACTAATTCCTTGAACCAAACAAAGGTAATAAAAAATAAATTTGTGCGGTGCTCAATGTTTTCTCTCATGAGCCAATTAAGTCTTCACATGTATTTCTTAATTGTTGCAACTTCCAATTCCTTGATGCCAACAATAATTTAGTAACTGTGATAGTTCTCCAGTTTGATAAAGATCCTCAAGCCCAAATTTTCATGCCCACCTATACACAACCATACAAAATGGACATAAACACAACACAACTATTTTTTTATTACAACACTATAACAATAAGGATTAAACTGCTCACAATATCGAATCCTGCACATTTGATATCATTGGGCATGCAATGGAATGACGGCAGACCACTTAATGTGAAGAGAAACAATATCAAATGCAGGTGTGATGGAACCCCTAGTCGTAACACCCTAAAAAAGTGGAGGCAATCTAACAAGGTGATGATGACGTTATCCACTATCACAAGGGAAATCTTGCATGAGGAATCTCCCTCTAGGCTTCCTAAATGAGAGTGATAACTCATCATTACCTTAGAGTGACTTGACCAAATAAATACTAATTGATGAAAATAAATCATCTTAATATTAAAATTCAAAATAAACAATGTAGGATTACTTTAATCATTTTTTTGACTCATTTCACAAACAAATATAATTGACATAATGTAACTCAACCCACAATTTAATGTAAAAATAATTAGAGTAAATTTATGAAGAAAATAAATGATTTCAATTACATAGATAAATCAACATTAACTAGCTTTGGCTAAGGGTAAATTTTTTTTACATTACCCATTTCTACAATAATAAGTGTTGTGTGGTTACACAACATGCCCCATTTTGACTTGACAAAACAGGGACCCAACTTTTTGCTGCTTTGGCTTGCGTTGTTTTTTTTGCTCTTCAGCGGTCTGGTAAAAGTAAGTCATGCAGATGACCCTGCATAAGGGAGCTGGGTAAGTCATCATGATGAGGTCAGTTCGTCAAAGTTAATATTTCATATCAATAACCTCATGATTGGAAAGAGTACAAAATTTCATGCAGGTTTGCCTTTTGGATCACCCTGATATTCCTTAGGGAACGAAAGTTATGGTGAGTCAAAGTCCTGGTCAAACTTGATATTCCTAGGGGGGGTCATGTTCCTTAACATCAGTCACCTTACGTTAGATCACCCTGATGCCAATTTTATCACTTGATAATCATGTGGTCCGAAACTACGGATGTCAATCTTACGTGATAGTGGTATTTACTCGTCAAACAGCTTAATATATTTTGCGGGGGTCATATTTCGAATATCACCTGATATTTTGAATATCACCCGATATTTCGAATATCACCCTGTCGCAGAATATCACCCTAGAGCCAATATGCTGATGACATCATCCAATCCCGATGAACAAAGAAAATCACCCTGACGGTGACGTCATCATCCTTTTCACCTCGCGGAGGTACGTATCCAACGATTACCCTTTTAAATAACATGATGGTGACGTCATCCTGATCTTTCAAAAGGGGGTCACATTCATTAATATGACTCATCTTCGTTAACATGATGATGACGTTAGCTTATCCCATTTCACAAAGGACCTGATATGACAATGACATCATCAATCGGCTTGACATCCGAAGCTCGTCTATTCTCTAACATGCGTCATCTTTTCTAATATGACTGATCTTTCCTAACATGACGGTGACATCATTCTGACCCGATATATAAAAAGCTCGACATGACTGTGACGTCATCCTATTCGGAGGGTGATAGTCCTCAATATCAAGGTCATATTTCTTAACATCACCCGATTTCCTTTAGTATGACCATGACGTCAGCCTTTCACATTTTAACGAAGCCCGTCCATGATGATGGCATCATGATCATATCCCGATCTATGAAGAGAGTCATATTAGTTAATATCCCTCATATTAACTAATGTGCATACCCGGACCCGATAGTTTCATTCGATGGAATTTAGTGAGCAAAAGCACATGTATTGCATATGCATGATCTTATGCATGCGATAACTAAAAATGTAAGGCTTGCATATCATATGAAGGGTCACATCACCCTTGGAATACAAAAAGAGCTACTGCAAGGTGAAACCATTTGCAAAAAATTCAAAGAAATTCAAAAAATTAGGAAATTTTTGATCTTCTCCTTGGCAGGGTCATAACTCCTAGCTACTGTGTCAGAATTTAAACTTTTTGGACTCATTGGAAAGATAAACTAGTTATCTAGTTTGAGTTCCTTGATTATTAAGGCTTAACGCCTGGTAACCGAATGAGTCTTGAGGCCCTAATTTTGCTCCTAAGGCCTCCGAAAATGCAATTTACTAAGATGTAGAAAATACCGAAAATCATATTTTTGATATTTTTATCAAAAAATCACTTGAATGACCCTGGACCTGATCAGATATTGAGCCATTTTAGGGCATGATAGCATGTTTTCCAGTCAACGATAGTCACCCGAACCCTCTTGACCACCTATTCACATTTAATTACGTGAATTTTCACAGATGCTCAATATTCATAACCTGATATATATAGGTTTGCACATTCACAGCCTGATAAAATATAAATGTTTATTTTCCTGCTAGTTATTAAATGATGACGCTTAATTCTTGTCTGTTTGTTGCAGGATGTTGGAGCTGTGTGAAGTGGCTAAAAATTGCCAACTGGCAGGCAACCTGAACCAGAGCTGAGGAGGATATTGTCAAATATACTGTTTGTTAGCTGGAGGATGGACTAGGTCAAAGATGCTGGAATATTCTGTGCCAGCTGTGTAGTTGCCAACTGGGAGACACGTGCTATTCATCTGGACTATTGATCTTAATAGATAAATCTTGACCGTAGGTCATCTGTAACCATTCCCTCACCTTATTCTATAAGAGGTGCAGGGATGTGATAATTGGATTATTCATAAGCTTAATTGAAATTTGACTGCTGAAATATCAGGGCCTATTTCAAAGTTATTGTAAGCATACATATCATTGCATACTTAATGAAAGAGAAGACCGTTTGATTACAAATCATCATAAATCCTGAGTAATCAGTGTTTGAATTCTTGATACATGCTTTGATTTGTTGTGTCCCTTGGAGTGCTTATCAGTCTGTATGTGTTGTCTTCATTCCTTTTCCTTCGAAGTTAGCATCATCTGTATGTAGCTGTGGAATATCCTAGTGAAAATATGGTTTGATTTCTTCTCCTCATGACTATATCTGGTATGTATGTGGTTCAATAGCTAAGATTCACCAAATTTGAAGTATTCTTTTAATTTTCTTTGAATTTTAGAGTAATTCCCCATCATAATTGCAAATAATAGATAATCAGAAGCAAATAACATGAAATATGCTGACATCTCATAGATAACTGAATATCATTAGCATATTTGAGCTAAATGCATGTAGTGTTGAAAATATCATGCAAAGAATTGCAAATAATAGTAGAATTCATGCAAATACCAACCTATAGGCACATTATTTGAGCGAATTCATAGTGCAGAGGTAAAATAATTTGGAGATTTATGCAGGGTAGATATAAAGAATGGGATATTTGGAGAAATATTGATGAACTTTACAGAAATTACTGAAGAACGTAAGGCCCCTGAATGATTAACAACAACACACATGAACCACTGAGTAACGTCAGTAGATTATGAACTAATCAACGGAGACTTGGGATCATGAATTCTCTGAATTCATCGTATCTTTCAAGATGAGTAAAGGTTGTTGTGTAACTTTTATTCTATGTTTTTTATGACTAACATCATCATCAACATAAATTGGCGCTAGAAGGAGGGCCTTGACAAGGAAGCTGTGGATTTTCTGCAAATATTTCATCATTTGAGGTTAATGTCTGAAAATATCTCTTATTTGAGAGGTTTTGATTGTATCTTTGCAAAGATCTAGCTCAAAGCTTCAAAGATTTTGGCTAACATTTTCTAAACCTTCAAGTTTTATTCTGAGATATGATAGATCTCATTAAAATTTCAAAATCCTAATTTTTTTTTTTTAAAATAGAGTCTCATTTTGATGGATGCATATGAAAATAATTGTCAGGTTAACATTCCTTTATTTCAAGAAACTTTGAATAGGCAGCTTTATCCTCAGAATTTATTTGACTTTGGTTTATCCAGTTGTTGCAGGATACACCAGACTGTGTAACATAGTGAAATTAATTGTCTAACTTTTCTTATAAGGTTGGATCTATATTTGAAAGGAATAATATTTTTTATAGATGTGTTCAGGGATGAAGTCTAGCAGGAAAATGAAGAAATTCTAGAGCAACAAGCAGATGCAGCACCAGAAGTTATTAGTTGTTCAGACACTGAAGTGGACCACTCTGAAGATTTTGAATTATACTTGTCCAGAAATATACAGTGTAGTCAAATATTAGGTTTATCCACTGATGATGTCCTAATTGAAAGTTGGTGCAGATTACATGACGAAGAGCATTCAGAAAGGGATTGTTACGCTTGCTTGGTTATGTTGAAGAAGACTTTGAAAAATACAATAGCTGAATCGGTTCTAGAAGGTAAAGAAGAGGAAACATCCTTCCTTGAGTCATTTTATGGTGAGAACTAGAGTTCTCTACTTCCTAATATAGGTAAGGGTGAGGCAGAGTGCAGGTATGAATCTTTTGAAAATTGTGAAGAAGAAACCATTTGTCAGGATAAAGTCTTTGATTTTGATCCTGTTGCTTTTGATAAGGATAGTGAAACATCTTTCCTTGAGTCAATTTATGGTAAAAAGGAATGGAGACAGGTGGAAGAATTTAAATGCACTACTGCTGATGAAGTTCCTATGATAGTAACCCAGGGAGTTGTAGAAAAGAGAATAAATGCTGATTTACTATCTAACTTGTTTAAGTTGAATGATCAAATGCAAGAATGTTGTAGGTCAATGGAACTAGATACCTTACTGGATGGAGAATGTGAGTTATTTGATGAACAATTCATGAAAGTTGAAGATGCAGAAAGCTTTGGAATTGTTGTGCATAATCAGATTCGAATCCAATGTCATTTTGAAAATGAAATGGGGGAGTATTCCTATCAATAGAAAGTTGTTTCACCTTTACAGTCAAATGATTTAGAAGGGATAAATTTTTGTATATCAGGTTATGAAAATAAAGATACTCATTTAGATGCTGCTGTGCAGGGATTTAATGAAAACAGTGAGGTGCTTCCTGAAGTCAAGAATCAGACATACATCCAGAATGGGGAGACAAAGCCGGATAAAGATGAAGGATTAATACTTCAAGAGCCATACATTCTTCAATTTGAAGTGAGGCTAGACACTGAGCTGAGCAATGAGAATGGAAAGTTAAATAGAAGACCAGCTGTCAATGAAGAAGCATGTCCAACAGAGCCAGAAATACATCAGGTTGTATTTCTCCTTTCCATAGTAAATGATGTTGAATACTATTTTGATTATGGAAATTCAGGAGATAAGACATGCATATGGATTAATCATGAACATGATGAGCTTCCTCAGTTGCTGATCGTTAAGAGTTATTCTGTTAAACACAGTGAATTTAGAATACAAGAATATTTTTTAGAATACAAGGATGAATTTGCTAAGATGAGAACCATAACTAATGCCCTGATGCTCCTGCACAATTTAAGGAAGTATGCAAACACAGGTGTCTTTGGGTCTTCTCCTAGGTTTTATTTGCCTTGTGGGGTTTGTATATAGTTTGGTAGAGTAGTTGTCTTGTTTCTTTCCTTGCTTTCTTGTTTTGTTTTCTGTTGATTCCTTTTGTAGTTAGTTGTTTGTACAGTTTGCTTAGTGTGTTTGCTTTTGTTTGTTTGCTTGTTGAGTTCTATTTTGGTTAGTCAAGATGATGCAGCTCATCATCCTAAGAAAATAACTGAATTGTTAAGATTCAAGTGATGAGAACAAATTCATATATAGGTTATGATTCATTCTGAGAAGTACTTGTGATCAGGTCTGTGATATCTTTTCATCAGGGTGCCTTTTCTTGACCAAAGTGATTCTTTCACAATGACTCACCTAATAGCCTTGGGTTTGTTGAACACACAAGTATAGGTGTTAAGTGAAAAATCTAAAGGGACTCCCTTTCTACCAATACAATCTCCAACCTAAATCAGCAAGTGACCATACCTTGCATACTAAGCTTACATGATGACATCAGATGAATAGAGTATAAATTTTGGAAATCCAAAATATAATAAAATTAGGCCATCTAAGTAACTCTACCGGGGCTATAGATGCCTGCTGGCAGTGGGGCTCTACTTAGGGGGATTGTATAGATAACCTTGCTGGGGCTATGGACGCCTGCTGGCAGCAAGGCTTTATCCAGGTTGGCTATGAGGGATGCTCCCAAACTATGTAGCTTAACATCAGTTACTCATGTTTTCAACTTGCTTTCAAGATGAGGATAATTAATCATTTGCACACACCTGATCCTTTGTTAGCATTGTTGCCATGATGAAAACTTTGTCATACAGAAATATTATGATGCTTATACTTAGAAAGAGTTAGAATATTGTATGTGAATGTGATCACCTCACTTGAATAATTGGAATCTGGTTGTTTTCTTTGGTGGCAAGTTGTTGTGTGGTTACACAACACGCCCCATTTTGACTTGACAAAACAAGGACCCAACTTTTTGTTGCTTTGGCTTGCGTTGTTTTTTTTGCTCTTCGACAGTTTGGTAAAAGTAAGTCATGCAGATGACCCTGCATAAGGGAGCTGGGTAAGTCATCATGATGAGGTCAGTTCGTCAAAGTTAATATTTCATATCAATAACCTCGTGATTGGAAAGAGTACAAAATTTCATGCAGGTTTGCCTTTTGGATCACCCTGATATTCCTTAGGGAATGAAAGTTACGATGAGTCAAAGTCCTGGTCAAACCTGATATTCCTAGGGGGGTCATGTTCCTTAACATCAGTCACCTTACGTTAGATCACCCTGATGCCAATTTTATCACCCGATAATCATGTGGTCCGAAACTCCAGACGTCAATCTTACGTGATAGTGGTATTTACCCGTCAAACAGCTTCATATATTTTGCGGGGGTCATATTTTGAATATCACCTGATATTTCGAATATCACCCGATGTTTCAAATATCACCCTGCCGCATAATATCACCCCAGAGCCAATATGCTGATGACGTCATCCAATCCTGATGAACAAAGAAAATCACCCTGACGGTGACATCATCATCCTTTTTACCTCACGGAGGTACGTATCCAACGATCACCCTTTTAAATAACATGATGGTGACGTCATCTTGATCTTTCGAAAGGGGGTCACATTCGTTAATATGACTCATCTTCGTTAACATGATGATGACGTCAGCTTATCCCATTTCACAAAGGACTTGATATGATGATGACATCATCAATCAGCTTGACATCTGAAGCTTGTCTATTCTCTAACATCCGTCATCTTTTCTAATATGACTGATCTTTCCTAACATGATGGTGACATCATTCTGACCTGATATATAAAAAGCTTGACATGACCGTGACGTCATCCTATTCGGAGGGTGATAGTCCTCAATATCAAGGTCATATTTCTTAACATCACCTGATTTCCTTCAGTATGACCATGACGTCAGCCTTTCACATTTTAACGAAGCCCGTCCATGATGATGGCATCATCATCATATCTCGATCTATGAAGAGAGTCATATTAGTTAATATCCCTCATATTAACTAATGTGCATACCCGGACCCGATAGTTTCATTCAATGGAATTTAGTGAGCAAAAGCGCATGTATTGCATATGCATGATCTTATGCATGCAATAACTAAAAATGTAAGGCTTGCATATCATATGAAGGGTCACATCACCCTTGGAATACAAAAGAGCTACTGCAAGGTGAAACCATTTGCAAAAAATTCAAAGAAATTTAGGAAATTTTTGATCTTCTCCTTGGCAGGGTCATAACTCCTAGCTATTATGTCAGAATTTAAACTTTTTGGACTCATTGGAAAGATAAACTAGTTATCTAGTTTGGGTTCTTCAATTATTAAGGCTTAATGCCTAGTAACTGACTGAGTCTTGAGGCCCTAATTTCGCTCCTAAGGCCTCCGAAAATGCAATTTACTAAGATGTAGAAAATACCGAAAATTATATTTTCGATATTTTTATCAAAAAATCACTTGAATGACCCTGGACTTGATAAGATATTGAGCCATTTTAGGGCCTGATAGCATGTTTTCCAGTCAACGATAGTCACCCGGACCCTCTTGACCACCTATGGACATTTAATTACGTGAATTTTCACAGATGCTCAATATTCATAACCCGATATATATAGGTTTGCACATTCACAGCCTGATAAAATATAAATGTTTATTTTCCTGCTAGTTATTAAATGATGATGCTTAAGTCTTGTCTGTTTGTTGCAGGATGTTGGAGCTATGTGAAGTGGCTAAAAATTGCCAACTAGCAGGCAACCTGAACCAGAGCTGAGGAGGATATTGTCAAATATACTGTTTGCTAGCTGGAGGATGGACTAGGTCAAAGATGCTAGAATATTATGTGCCAGCTGTGTAGTTGCCAACTGGCAGACATGTGCTATTCATCTAGACTGTTGATCTTAATAGATAAATCCTGACCGTAGGTCATCTGTAACCATTCCCTCACCTTATTCTATAAGAGGTGCAGGGATGTGATAATTGGATTATTTAGAAGCTTAATTGAAATTTGACTGCTGAAATATCAGGGCCTATTTCAAAGTTATTATAAGCATACATATCATTGCATACTTAATGAAAGAGAAGACTGTTTGATTACAAATCATCATAAATCCTGAGTAATCAGTGTTTGAATTCTTGATACATGCTTTGATTTGTTACGTCCCTTGGAGTACTTATCAGTCTGTATGTGTTGTCTTCATTCCTTTTCCTTCGAAGTTAGCATCATTTGTATCTAGCTGTGGAACATCCTAGTGAAAATATGGTTTGATTTTTTCTCCTCATGACTGTATCTAGTATGTATGTGGTTCAATAGCTAAGATTCACCAAATTTGAAGTATTCTTTTAATTTTCTTTGAATTTCAGAGTAATTCCCCATCATAATTGCAAATAATACATAATCAGAAGTGAATAACATGAAATATGCTGACATCTCATAGATAACTAAATATCATTAGCATATTTGAGCTAAATGTATGTAGTGTTGAAAATATCATGCAAAGAATTGCAAATAATGGTAGAATTCATGCAAATATCAAACTGTAGGCACATTATTTGAGCGAATTCATAGTGCAGAGGTAAAATAATTTGGAGATTTATGTAGGGCAGATATAAAGAACATGATATTTAGAGAAATATTGATGAACTTTACAGAAATTACTGAAGAACATAAGGCCCCTGAATGATTAACAGCAACACACATCAACCACTGAGTAACGTCAGTAGATTATGAACTAATCAACGAAGACTTGGGATCATGAATTCTTTGAATTCATCGTATCTTTCAAGATGAGTAAAGGTTGTTGTGTAACTTTTATTCTATGTTTGTTTATGACTAACATCATCATCAACAATAAGGAAAAAAAACTAAAATTAAATAGATAATTTTCTCTACCTAAATTATTTTTTTTCACTTACCTACTTTATCAATTCAACTAAGTAATACTTCTAATGAATTTAATACATTTTTTTAAATTTGAAAATAAAGCACAGATATATATTGTCTGATCAGTGGAAAAGGGCTTTGGGGAGCCATGCCCTAAAGAAGAAAATAATAAAAACCATATGTATTTTAGTTTTGGCTGCTCTAATGGAGGACTATGTATACAATTTGATTATACTTACAAAAAATTGCATCTCCTATGCTTTACATATAGATTCTAAACTGTATGTATTACATTCTATTGAGTATTAGATGTCTAGCATCTGCCCACCATCCCAATTACATTTCTTTGCATAGCTCTCCCATACAGGGACCAAAAAACCACACACCCTCTTACATATTGCTTCATCACTATAACTAATTATCTATTCTTTCATATACAAAAGAGATTGCGACATAACCTAACTCTCATTGTACCTGGGAGGGTGTGGTGTCATCCTTCTCGTTGTAACAAGAGCAATACCAATGATGAATTTTAGGAAGTCAATTCCCCATCTAGCCTTGTGACGACTCACATTCTGATCTTCTCCAATAACCCTAATCACAAAGGGAACCCATGGCCTTGAATAAGATGGATTAATTCTAGACCATTTCTCATGGTTTGAAAGGAAATCCAAACCCAAAATTGCATCATCCACAATCTTTTTTAGCCTGCATCTCCACTGGAGTTTGATAATAGCCTCTATCATCATTGAAATTACACTCTTATCTTCCCCTACATCTAGAAGGACTACTAGGAACATAGAAGAGATATCGGTATTCACTTGGTGTCTGTTCGAAGAAGCTAGGAAGGTATGTCCTAGGATCATCCTCATGGTGTGCAATAACACCATAGCCTTTGTTCTAAAAATCTTCTTTAATCTAAAATCTGTTATTGTCCCCAGAAAGGCAATCTGCCTCTTTTGACCATGAGACACACAATAGTATCCATATTTCTTTACAAAGAACAAAACATAATGGTGTATATAACTAATACCTTTGTCGTCAAAAGAGGAGCTATTATTATCCTTGTCATCTAACTGTACTTTCTTTAGTTCCTCCCCTTGCAACAAGCTCTCCATACAATCTAGCTTAACTACCCATCATTAGTTCTCTTTAATTCATGTGATGTGTAATGGGCAAGAGATCTGAGAACATATCATGCCACGAGTCTTGATTATCACTAAAGTACTCATAACCTTTCATGTCTATCACCAAGTTTGCCTTTTTATCTGCCCTCTCATTTGCTTCACAATAGAAATGTTAAATTTTAAAATCTTCGAATGAGTCTTGAAGATGATGGAAGACTAAAATGTGAATAAACAAGAAAGGAAGCATAAACAACAAGATTATACCTCAAAACTTCAAGTCCTCCATTTTGCCTGATAAGGTTGAGGAAATGGTGCACCCAAGAGAATTTCCTAGCTTTACCCAATACAAAATGGATGTGGATTGCTCTATTGACTAGGACAAAGGGAATATGATGGATTTGGCTGAGAGTTGGCTATGGATTTTGGCATAATTTAGATGCAAAATGGCTTGATGAAAAATGCTTGGAGGAGGCTTGAATTTATAGATTTTTGGAGGATTTTTTATCAATGCTGGGGGTTTGAAGTTGAGATCTAAGGGTGGAGATTGAAATGGTGAAGTGGAGGGCTAAGATTTGATCATTAAAAATGAAGGGCTTATGTTATTTTTGAATTTTTAATTATTCTTGGGAAGACTTTGCATTAATGAGGATTACGACTTATGAATGAATTAAAAAATTATTTTAATGGGAGAGGGTGTAATAAAAAAGTGGAGTTTATAGGTGAGTGGGATGAGAAATGACACATGCATTTTTTGAAAAGACGTGTGAGCATTTATATTAAAAAATGCTCTTGCATGAAAGAGGAAAGGTGAGGTGGAGATACATGTGACTCCCTTTTAATAAAAAAATGCTTTTTATTCAAAAGGGTGTGGGGAGATGGGATAATGGAGGTTTAGGCTAATTAATTAAGTGATTAACTTAATTAATATGGCTGTTGGAAATTAGTAGAGGGGTTAATTAGTGGTCTAGATTAATTAAGTCAAGTTTTACTTAATTAATTTGGGTCTATGGGGCTAGGTAGTGTGTGATATCTAATTAAATAAATTATATTTATTTAATTAGGCTAGGTTTAGGTCATAGGCTAGGTTGATTAATCAAATAAGTATGTTTTATTTAATTAATCTAGGTGGATGGGGAAAATCAATTAAATAAATATTGAGATAATTATTTAGTTAATTATGGACAATTGGTTAAGGTAGGGTAATAAATTAATTTTTATTTATTACTGGTGAATGGTTAGGAGGAATTAATTAAATAAATTGATTTTATTTAATTAATTAGTGAACGGGAAGTTGGTGATGTAAGGATACAGGAAAGTGGCTTGCATGGTCAAGGCATTTTCAGGTGTCTACATTTTTCCCGGTCTGCATTTGCAATTTGTCCACCTTGGTTTTGGAGTCACTTAATATGCTCCACCTCTTCAAAGAACCCTTCATTATTTCTATAGCATCATCTAATGTGGATGACATCCATTTCCTTATTATGGAAGCCTCATGTTTCATGAGGTCCAATTTATTTACTTCCTCCTGAGAAATGGTAGTCAATGGGACTGCAGCTTCACTTGTAGTATCATCAGGATTAGTTAAGCCTTTAATGTATGCATGCAACTGAGCAATGTGCTCTTTATGTTGCTTATTTTTCTCCTTCTCTCTTTTCACTTTCTGAATTAGAGAGTCTATGATGTCTTTTCCCTCCTGACCTTCCTGGTCCTCGTTAGCAAAACCTAAATCAACTATACTGATCTGAAATTCATCGACAGTGATTTTACCTTTTTCCTTCTCCACCGCAGGTATGGCAATTTGTGCGGTTCTTCTCCCTGTCGCCGGATATCTTTTGATGGCCGATGTCATCCTGGCCTTCCTCTTGGGCTTCATTATATCCGCGGAAAACAGGGTGGAGACGTCAAACTCTTGAATTTCAATCTCTTCCTCAACATTTACCTCCTTTTCTAACCATGAAGGCACCTGATCATGCTTTTCAGCATCATGATGCTGTTCACCCCTATCTCCCGTTTCTATCACCAAGCGTTGTGGAGATGGTGATTTTTCCTTTTCTCTCTCTTGATGCTCGCCTTGCTGTTGATCCTGTGGTGTCTCCTCCTGTTGAGGAACTTCCTTTTCTGGGGGAGCATCTTCTCTGTGTGGGGAACCCTGCGGTGTACCTGTATATAGATCATGATGATCATGATCTTTCTCCATCATTTCTTCACCTGTCCCCAGTTCTTCCCTTTGTGGAGGTTGATCATCCTCCTTTTGTTTCTCTATTTCTGGTGGTATGTCCACCATACCGGATATCATAGGATCCGCCCAAGGTGATGGCATCTGTTCTGCGGCTGCTACTTGTTCAGTGCCTGCACTATCCACCTCTTGTGCCTTAGCAGCTGGATCCTCTATTTCTTCCTTCTTCTCATCAGCCTTTATTTCTTGGACCTCCATTATAGCAGGTCCTGCTGATGTACCCTGTGGGATTTGCTGGCTTGATTCAAGAGTATGACCTTCTGCTTCTGTCATCTCTATCTCTTTTGTTAGGTGGCCCTTATCAGGTGATCCTGCTGGCTTCTCAGGACTTGCATCCTGTTTCTCTGCCAAGTCTACCACTACAAGACTTGTCACCTCAGTGATTAGTGTATCCAGCCCTATGTCCTGAGCTACCTGCTCTAGGGTCTTTTCTGGCTCTTCCTCTGCTTGTTTCATCTCCTCAAGCACTGATTGAATAGATGGAGGCTTGTGAGGAGTCATGTTGGTATCAGCAGCTAGTGTTTCCATCTTCTGTGCAGACACATCCTGCACAACCTCATCATCAGACAGGTCGATTGTCTCATCCAGTGAGACATGTCCTTCTGCCTGCATCTGAGAGGTTTCCTTTTGTTGCTCTTCAGCAAGTTCAGTTTTGAACTTGACAATGGTAGGAAGCAGAACATTGTGCTGAAGTTCCTTCTGCACTTCACTACCTGCCCCCTGTAATTGTGCAGGAGGTTGGATTATTTCACCTCTCATGGAGGTTCTTGGTTTCTTAGGTGTGGTGGGAACCAACACCTGCGGAGCTCTCCTCTTTCTTCTTATTATTAGTGGAGCTTCCTCCTCTTCTTCAGGCTCCTCCTCCATGAGGATAGCTTTGCCTGGTTGTTTGGATGACTGACCCACTTCTTGGGTCTCTGTGATTCCAGCCTCTGCTTTCTTGGTTTTCTTGGGCTTTGGAGGAGAATCTGATTCTGATCCTGATTTGGCTGCCTCCTCCGCTGTGAATACTGCCCTTTCAATTATGACCCCTTTGGGTCCTTTTTCCACCTTCTTGCCCCTTGGGGCCCTTTTGCTAGGCTGCTGTGGTGGAGGGATCCTCTCTCCGTTAGTCTTCCTCTTCTCCAGCAGGAAGTCATCATATTCATCTGCAGGGATGTCCTGCCCCTTCCTCTTGTTGTCCACCGTGATGGCAACACCCTTCTTCTTCAATGCCTCTACCTGTGCATCTACCCAAGCTTGGGTCAAGTGTATGGTTCTGGCAAAGAATGGGTCCAAGGACATATCCTCCTGCATGGTGAGGTCAGGTGCAGAGATGGTATCATTGTAAATCTTCTTCTGCTCATATTCGTCTGCCATTATTCTGCCGTCATCACTCTTCAACTACTGAGGGAGGGATATGCAATCAAATGTTCTGATCTGGTTCAGAGTCAACCTCTGATACCTCCTCCTCCTGGCTTCTGCCTCATCTTCGCAGTCAGCCCAAAAATCCTCTAGGTGCCTCTGGTGAATAGGCTTTCCTAGGATCTTCTATATTCGGCCGTAAGGATCATATGGTCTGGTTATTGGAAAAGGCTGTAAATTCATCTTATTCAGGGTGACCATCACCTTCTTTATATTGTCAGAGTCAGGGCACATGTAGTTGCCAATGCTGACTGGGAACAAAATTGGTGCAGCTTCTTGGCATCCTTATACATCTGTATCATGGTGGAGCCCTGCCCGATGAATTCCATTAACACTACTACATCCGTAGGATATCTTGGCAGCATCAGGGGATGTCCTTCAAAACCTTCTATCCTGATATAGGAAAAGGTGGCAAATTGTATGTACCATGCCCCATGCCTGTATACTGCCTCTTGAGCCTCCATGCTCAGTCTTTTAGTTCTGTCATCTTCCATGGTCCTTACCAGATGCATAGAGAATGCATCATTGACCAGTTTGTAGTCCTTGATATAGTTGGTCCTTTGCAGCTGGGGATGATGAGCCCAGATATATGCTGCATTTGTGCCCGTCAGTTTTCCATCTATGACTAAGGCATCAAAAGTGCCTCTATAAGCACAGGAATACACGATATAAGATGTCATGTAGAATGTACAATCTGAACCTCCCAGGTTCATCAGCTGCTCATGCAGAGCATCACTTATTATTTGGCCCCACAGTGGCTTGATGTCTGCATACAGACACATCATTATGATTCTGTACATCCAATCTCTAAATTCACCAGTATCAGGCTGGCCAGTCACCCTGTTCAGAAGGGCAATCACGTATTGATACTCCTCATTGAAGTCAAACTTGAACATGTGCACGGGGAGCTTGGCCGTTGCATTGTATGTGCTGTTCTCGGCCCGCCAAGCATACATGTTCTTTCTGGCCACCTTCTTGTTGGCCTCGTATTCTCTTTCAGACTTCTTCAAGTCTACACTCTTTACCTTACTGCCCATTGGCAGTCCAAATGTTTGGGAGAGACCTTTGATGGATAGGTCTGCATACACTCTCCCATGCTTCACCACCTGCCTCGTCTGAGTGTTATAATTCCGGGCGCACTCAATGACTAGTTCCAGAGACTCCATGGAATATGGGAAGCCAGCAGCGTTCCACATACCTGATACAAACACTGCGTCCAGCACAGGACTCTTGTCATGTCCATCATTCAGCTTGGCCGACCAGGCCTCTAGGTTAGTAATCCCCTGATGGGTATCTGTAATTGCCCCATATTTGAACAGGACCCCTCTCTGAGAAGAGAACATAGGCCTGCTGAATTCCTCCTGATTCTTGACTAAGCGTTTTTCAGCCATGGGTACCTGCAATTAACAACATTTCTTCTCACAACAGGGATATGCATGCATACATATTGCAAATATCATGCCTATTACATCAATTTCACATTACTTACTTATATGGATACATAACCAGAACTAACAACATCATTTAGAAACAACATGATGAGGGTTTCAGTTCACTTACCTGGTTATGCAGATTTTCCTTTATACCAATATATCGTCAAGACACTCTTAATTCAACTGCTGATCACTTCCTTCCTTCTATCTGTGAGCTCGAATTGCGCAACGGTAGCTGTTATGCGGATATGGAGGCAAGTGCTCTGTAAAACAATTTTAACGCAGGTAAACGTAACAATGGCGGTTGCATTACCTTTTAATCTCACAGTTAGGGTAAATTTAGGGCACTCTGACAAGTTAGATTGCAATCTTTGATCATTCGTGTGAAAACTCAGGATCTCGCCAGATGTTTCATTGGGTTCCGGGGTCGGCGGGAATCACCTACCATATCTGCGCACATTTAATGATAATGGCGGCAAAGGGAGCGGGGGGATATCCATATGACGGGATATCATGAGGGCAGGATGATATTTCACAAATATCGGGTTGAGTTTCAATATCATCCTCCCTAGCATTGAAATTATTATCGCGACAAGATTCGGGTGACAATGCACCCTTTGTGTACGTTTTAGCACATCAGTGGGATATTTCAGTTTATCGGGTGATGTTTCAAAACAAAATGATGATGATGAGCCAAGCTTGCTCGTCTTCCCTTTCTGAATATCAGGATGACGCCATCATGATATTCGTTCTTTGTATCGAAAATGCTTCATGACGTCATCGTCATATTGGGCGAACATGATCATGTTTACAAAATATCCTGTTGAAATGTAAATATGATGATGATGTCATCAGGATGTTTGTTTCTTCGTTTATCGTATTCAGATGATGTCATCAGGATGTTTGTTAAGGGTGATATTTCACGTCAGGATGATATTAACGAATATTGGGTTACTTTTCAAAACATGATGTTCGCGATACAAAAGATCGCTTGACGGGGAAGACTCACTACCATTTAAAGTTGACGTCCAGATATTTGAGCCGCAGGATATATCAGGGGATGTTCGAATATGATGATGATCTTTAAAACAACATGACTGAGGTTACAAAATATGACCCCCCCTCTTGCGAATATCAGGTTTGACCAAGACTTTGACTGTTCATAACTCTCACATCCTGATGAATACCAGGGTGATGTAAAAGGCAAACCTACATGAAATTTAATGTTCTTTCAGAATATGAGGTCACCGACAGGAAATGCAAATTTTGACAAACTGACCTCATAATGATGACTTAGCTCATCCTGACTCAATGTGATGATTCACTTGACAGATTTTTACCAAACCGCCAGAAAGCAAGAAACACAAACCAAGCCAAAAGAAGTTGGGTCCCTGTTTTGCCAAGTCAAAATGGGGCGTGTTGTGTAACCACACAACAACTTGCCACCAAAGAAAATGAACAAATTCCAATGATTCAAGTGATGTGATCACATTTATCTATAGTGCTCTAATTCTGTCTAAGTGTAAGGATCATGGTCCTCTGAATGATAAAATTTCATCATGGTGATAATGCTAACAAAGGATCAGGTGTGCATATGATTAATTATCCTCATCTTGAAAGTAAGTTGAAAACGTAAGTAACTGGTGTTAAACTACATAGTTGGAGATCATCCCTCATAGCCAACCTGGATAGAGCCTTGCTGCCAGCGGGCGTCTATAGCCCCGGCAAGGTTATCTATACAATCTCCCTAAGTAGAGCCCCACTGCCAGCAGGCGTCTATAGCCCCAGTAGAGTTACTTAGATGGCCTAATTTTATTTCTTTTCTGATTTTCTTTTAAAATTTGTATCTGATATCATCATGTCAGCTCATTTGTACAAGATATAGTCACTTGCAGCTTTAGGTTGGAGATTGCACTGGTAGCAAGGGAGTCCCTTTAGATTTTTCACTTAACACCTATACTAGTGTGTTCAACAAACCCAAGGCTGTTAGGTGTTTCATTGTGATTGATTCACTTTGATCAAGAAAAAGCACCCTGATGAAAAGACATTACAAACCTGATCATGAACACTTCTTAGAATGAATCATAACCTATGTTTAAATGTGATCTTATCACTTGAATCCTAACAATTTAATTATTTTCTAGGGTGATGAAGTACATCATCCTAACTTACCAGAACAAAGTCCCAACCAGCAAAACAAAACAAGCACAACAAACAAACTGTACAAACAACTATACAAATATACAATATGGTACATATGACTGTCACGAAGTCATTCAGGCCTGGAAATAATGTTTGAGGAATTGTCCATTGACTGGCAATGGAACATCCTCACCTGTCAAGTTCTTAAGCCTATAAGTGCTGTCTCCTAAGATCTCAGAAATCTGAAAGGGACCTATCCATAATCTATCAAACTTACCATGATCACCTTTCTTTTCATGGGCTTTATCCCACATCAGGACTAAATCAGATATCCTGAAAGCTTTAATTCTGGCTCTCTTGTCAAACCAGCGTTTGACAACAGCCTGATGTTTTGCAAATTGATCAATTGCTTGACTCTGTTTTTCTTCCAGGTGCATCAACTGAAGCAACCTGACTTCCTGCTTATTATCTATGCCTAGATATTCTTGAGCAAACTGTAGAGTAGGAATTTTCAAATTTACAGGGAGGATAGGATCTACCCCATATACTAGTTGGAAGGGTGAGTTTCCTAATGCAATTTTCATTTTAGTTCTGTCTACCCATAAGGCATATTTTAGAAATGAGTTCCATTCCCTGGGATTTTTCTCTATCAGTTTTCTTATGGTACTCAGTAAATTCTTGTTGGTGGATTCTACTAATCCATTTCCCTGGGGATAGTAGTTGGATGAAAACTTAAGTATGATCCCATGATCAAAAGCCCAACTTGACAATTTGGTGGAAATGAAGGCAGAACCATTATCACTTACCAATGCATAAGGAGTTCCATACCTGGTAACAATGTTGCTTTCCAGAAACTTAATGACATCATCTGCAGTGCAAGTTTTGCTGCTGATAGCTTCAGTCCATCTAGTACAATAGTCAGTAATCATTAGGACATACCTATGGCCTGAGGAAGACGGAGGATTGATTGGTCCTATGAAGTCCATGCCCCACTGTGCAAATGGGCGCTCTTCCACCACTGGCTGCAACGGTTGTGCAGCATATTTCTCTCTGTTGGCAGCAACCTGACAGACATGACAACATTTAACATGATCAGCTGTGTCTTTAAAAATGGTAGGCCAATAGTATCCTGCTCTGAGGATTGCATGAGTTGTGGCCAATGCTGATCCGTGTGCCATTCCAAACTTGTCATGTAACTCTGTCAAAACTTTATTTGCTTCTGGTTTCTCTAAGCATCTCAGGTATATTCCTTCATAATTCTTCTTAAACAAGGTTCCTCCCTTCATCATATACTTCTGGGATCTTATCTTCAAGGCTCTTCTCTGTGAAGCTTGCATTCTTGAAGGACATCTTCCAGTGATCAGGATGTGCCTGATATCTGAATACCATTCTCTATTGTCTTTCTCATTGATCACATACTGCTGACTGATGATGTTTGGATCAATTTCAGATATCATCTGGCTCAGAGCTTGTCCTCTCACCAGCTTCATTGGTGTGATCTCCATGTCGTATTCTTGTAATACAGTAATCCATTTGGCTCTTTTTTCAACAGGTTCACTCTGCATCAGCAACATCTTCACTACTGCATCTGGTACCACAGCAATCACTTTGCTTCTCAGTATATAATGTCTGAACTTCTTTACTGCTCTGACTAATGCAAGTGCCTGTCTCTCAACATCTACATATCTCAATTTAGCATCCCTGAAAGGACAGCTCATGAAAGCAATTGGTTTCTCTTCTTTCTCTTCATTTCTTTGGGTTAACACTGCTGCAGAAGTATGTTCTGAGGCAAATGAGTAGATGTAGAAATCTCTTGTATAATCTGGACTAATGAGGATAGGAGCATCTGAAATGGCCTTCTTTATATCTTCAAAAGCAGCCTTGGCTTCTGGTGTCCACTTAATTTGTGCATCCTTTTTCAACATGGCATTTAGTGGTCTGACAATCTCAGCAAAGCCAGTGATGAACTTCCTCACAAAATTTATCTTACCAAAGTAAGACTTAAGTTCCTTTTTGCTTCATGGAAGTTGTAACTTCATAATAGACTCCACCCTGTCAGGATCAATGATAATTCCATCTTCTGTGATCAGGTGGCCTAGTAACTTTCCTGTTGTGACTCCAAATATGCACTTCTTAGGATTCAAAGATATTCCGTACTCTTCACATTTCTTTAGCACACTTCTGAGATCAGCAACATGATTTCCCCTTTCCTTAGAGAAAACCATCAGGTCATCCATGTAGATGACTATACACTTTCCTATTAAGCCTCTAAAGGCTATGTCCATTGCTCGCTGGAATGTGGCTCCAGCATTTATGAGTCCAAATGGCATATGTCGATATGCAAATATACCCCACTTTGTGGTGAAGGCAGTTTTCAATCTGTCAATTTTATCAACCATCACTTGGTTGTATCCTGAAAAGCCGTCCAGGAAGGACATCATTTTGGCTCCATTTACAATCTGTAGAACTTCATCTAAGGAGGGCAAAGGATAATTATCCTTTTCTGATGCTCTGTTCAGGTTCCTGAAATCTACACATAACCTGATGTCTCCATTCTTCTTTCTGACTGGCACAAGATTTGCCACCCAAGTGGAGTGCCTTACAGGAAATATTATCCAGGCATTTAACAATTTCTTGACCTCCTCAAGGATGATTGGTTCAAGCAGAGCATTGACTGGCCTCTGCTTCTGTCTGAAAGGTTTTGCATCTGGCTTGAGAGGTATAGTATGAGTTATTACAGAAGTGTCATATGTCTTTAGCTCATCATAAGTCCATGCAATCACATGTATGTAATCTTTAAGGGCCTGAGTTATTCCTTCTAACTCTTCTGGTGTACAAACCTTACCCAATAAGACGTTTCTCTTGTCATCAGCTTGTCCAATATTCACTTGTGAATATTGACCTCCATCTGCCTTAGGCAGATCTTTATGTTTAAGCATATTATCTAGATCAAAAGCTCTTTCTAATTCAATCATACCTTTGGGAATTCTGTTGCTAGGCAACTCTAATATCTCATCTTCTTCCCAGACATGATCTTCCATACCATTCTCATCTATGATCTGAGCTTCAAATATGTCTCTGTTTGATATGAAGTCCAGAATGTGCTGATCATCATCAAACACCTGGAGATTAGTCACATTGTCAGATACTGAAGGCACTGACACCAATTCTATTGAAAATCTCTTTAGACTAGATATAGACAGCGGTTCCAACGTACTGGCGGCCTGGGCGAGTGCATCTGCCCTCTGGTTCTGTTCTCTTGGTACATGAATGATATTAAAGGCATCAAAATCTTCAATCAGGTCCCACACTCGATGTCTGTAATTTGATAGTTTTCTATAGTTACAGGAGTAAATTCCTCTTACTTGCCTCACAACTAGTTCTGAATCCCCAAAGACATACAAGATCTTTACTTTTTTCTTATGAGAAAACAACATTCCATGAATCAGAGCTTCATACTCTGCTACGTTGTTAGTACAGGGGAACTGTAGTCTGTAGGCCGCTAAGTAGGACTTTCCTGATGGATCAATAAGATCTATTCCTACCCCAGCACCTTGCTTAGCTTTGGATCCATCAAACCTCAGGATCCAAGGTTTATCTTCAGCAGGAAATTTAGCTGAACTTTCTTTTCTCTTTACAGCTCTGGCTGCTGCTCCGCCTGATATCCACTTTAACTTGGGGATGTCATCATCTTCAAGTTTCTTCTTTCCTTTATTTTGTGAGCCTGATGACTTTTCTATTTTCTCTTCTATATCAGCAAGAGGATGATGTTCAAGATTTACAGCTGCATGCTTCTTCAAAATGTGTAAACATAGTGAGCAAGTTGTTTCTGAGTGAGGCACCTCATGCAGCCTACACCAACCTTTAATTAAAACCTCTTGGGGAGATTTACACTGTCGTGTCATCTTCTTGATTTCTTTTACCAGAAATTCTTTGAACTTCGTCAGGTCACTACCTTTGTCTTCATCAGACAACTCATAATCTGGTTCCATGAAGCAATTGCTACCAGGTGTGATCTTTTCTTTTGTCGCGTCATTCATCTGATCGGACACCAGGATCTCTTCTATTCTCCGTATATGACCTTCATCATGATCTGTCGGCTCTTCTGTTCCTGCAGAAGACAGATCAGAATTAGTATCGTCATCATCATCAGATGTAGCACTCACCTCGGAATATGATGATGATGCTTCACTATATGTCTGCTCCAGTATCATCATGTCTAAGCATGGTTCACAAGTCTTTTCCGAGTGTGCTTCGCCGTGTAATCTGCACCATCCATCAATCAAAATGTCATTAGCAGGTATATTCAATAATTGGCAACGTTTTACCTGAGTAGGTAAATACATCTCAAAATCTCTGAAGCGATTCATTTTATTTTCATTATCTAGATCATTATCAGGTTCTATAACTAGCCGGTCTTCATGGTGATGATCATCATGATGATGATGAACATCAAGCATCAGGATTTCTTCTATTTTAACAGTCTGTGGCCTGATGTAATAAACTCTAGGTTCTACGTTTACGTACATGATCTCATTCGTTTTGTTGTACTCCGTGATCATATGTTTCATCCTAGGTTTAGCATCAATCCTGATTTGATTAGGTATACCTTTCCATGGCAACCACATGTGACTGAAATCTGTGGACATATATCCGTTAAGCGTCTTAGACCAGTCTCGGCTAAGCAACATGCCATAAGTATCAGGTATGTCAACTACCTGAATGTCAATGTAATACTGGATCCTAGGATCAGATGCTAGCTGCATGTGAATGTGAGTTAGTTTTCCTACTACACTTACTTCTGTCTTGTCCAGCTGAGTGACCTTCTTTAAGGATTTAGCAGGATGCAGTCCTAATGCGTTGCATATTGACAAAGGCATAACATTCGTTGAGGCTCCGGAATCCACCAGACAGTTGTGCAAGTTCTTGCCGAACATTCTTATAGTGAGGAGAAGTGGAGGTGATTTAGTTTTATCTCTATACAAGGTCATGTGGGAGGTTTCAGCGGCTTGGACTGTAGATGACACTTTAGGCCTGATAATATTATCCTTAGCAGCATGGTCTTTGCCATTAGATTGACTTGAAAGATGACTATCCTCTTTAGGAGCAGGATCATCTAGTGACTTCATGAATGCCTTTTTGATGGCAGGAGTTTTTAGTAACTCCGATAAGGACAGGCTGATCTTGATTTTCTTCATTTCATCAGCCAAATAGCTGACTAACTTGTCAGACTCCTGAGGTGCATTTACGACCTTTGTTACTGTGTTTTGAGGTGACAAGTACTGAGCATTCACCTTAGGGAACCCAGGGTTATTGTTAGCCTTAGGATCAGGAGGTGTGTTGAAGTTGTTTGGAGGCAAAGATGATGTCAATGGACCAGTAGGTCTGTTGGCATTACTTCTCAAGTTATAATTGTGCTTACCAGGATATTGCTGTTGGTATGCATGTACTTCCTCATGCTCTCTTGCAGGTTCATTTTCATCCTCAAAAGGAAAAACATAATTTGTTTCGAAAGTTAAAGCAGATTCCTCACAGGTCTGATCATAACTTGAATGAGGTTGATTAGTGTACGTTTCTAGCACAAAAGCCGAATCATATCCACAAGGAACTATCTCATTTCCTTCTGCCTGAGGTGGATTTCCAGAAGTGTTGGACACCTCAGTCTGAAAGATGCTAGCAGCAATCCTAAATTGTGGGCAATCTAATTCTGCATGTGCATTGGTATTGTGGATCCTACACCAATTGGTAAGGGTTGCCTCAGCAAGATTGACTCTAGTAGTCTGTTTAGCTTCACCCGGAGGCTGATTATCCAGGGGTGATGGTAATGAACCGTTATTTGGCCTGGAGTTCCATATTCTAGGCTGTCTGGGAGGATTATTGTTGTTTCCACCATTATTTTTGAAGTTATTGTTGTTATATCCTCTGTTAGGGTAGTTTGGTCTATCATAGGAATAATTTCTATTCTGACCTGACTGTGCATAAAACCCTTGATTTCTCAAATGTGTTACTTCGGTGGTGAGTTTTCTCAACTGAGCAGAAATTTCTTTGATTTCTTCCTTTTCCTCTTGAGCTTTGGCAACTACATTTTCAGTCTGAGGCTTGAAAAAAGAAGATCCATGGTTATTGTTGGATAAATCGGTACCCTGAGGTGTCTGAACATGTGCAGGATATTGTGGTAATTGGCTATTTCCATTAGGAGGCATAATGCTCAGTGGGGGTACTTGCAAAGGTGCAGGCATGACTGCTGGAGGTATCACTGCTCCATTTGGATATTGTGCAGGATACTGTGGTGAATACGGTGCAGGATACTGTGCAGGATATTGTGACTGCATGCCAGACAAAGTAGGGAATACTATATTCGGAGTAGGAGCAGGTATCAACTGCTGATTTACTTTGATAGCTTCTTGAAAAGCTCTTGTCAATGTAGTGATCTCTGGATGTGTTCTCCTGATGAACATGGAAGTTAATGGATCCAGGGCTGAATAGTAAATACTCCTCGCAGCAGCATCAGTTACTACATATGGGGCAACTAGCTTGGACAACATTTTCTGGAACCTAGCATTGAAATTAGCAATAGGCTCATTCTCAAATCTTTTAATTGTAGCAAACATGTGATAATTCATAGATGGATCAATAGGGACCTTGAACCGGTCAAGAAAAGCTTTCTCTAAGACAGCCCATGAACCAACAGAGGCTTGGCCAAGACTGATGAACCAATTATAAGCCTCTTCCCCTAAGGAAAAAGGAAATAATCTGCACACCACGTCCTGATGTTCTATTCTGGCTCTGTAGCAAGCTTCTTTAAATGTCCTGATATGATCTTCAGCATCTTGATAAGGACGATATTTTGGGCAAAGTTTGTCCGGATTCTTTGGTAACTCATGATATGCATTAAAGGTCAAAGGTGACTCTGCTGCAAAGAAAGACATTGTAGCCTGAGGGGGCTGAACTGGTGGTGCACCTGGCTAAGTTTGAACTAAAGGTATACCCTGAGGTTGAACAGGAGGTGTCGTAGATATACCGGAAGGTATTTGCAAACCAACAGGAGTTACAGGAGGAGGTCCTGGTGAAGCTCTAGACGCACTAGACCCTGGAGTATGATGAATGTCTACAGTCCTAGGTCTGAAACCTCTAACAGGCAATTCTTCAAAAATTTCACTAGGTCTAGACCTGGTATTTATCCTGTGAGCCAGGATTTCTTGAATTGGAGGCAAATTGGCTGAAACTTGCAAATATTGGCTGGATTCCACCGGATGACGTGATATTTGCGGTCAGATGGCAAATCGGACTGGATATTTACGAAATATTTGCGAAGATACTGCAAATATGACAGGATATTGGAGTATCTTGGACCGTAGCATGAGATCTCAAGTGTCTAAGGCTTAAATTCTTCAAATTTGAACAAATTTACGTATCTTTGGCCAATATTTAGTGAAGTCAGAAAGGTCTACTATAAAGCTTGCAATATTTACGTTAGATCTGGAAATCTTTACATAGAATGAACATGTACAAACTTCTCAGTAAATATTTACGTAATTTATTGAAATTCACAGGCGATCTGAGGTTACCTTACTCTATGTGTCATCAAACCTTGAAAATACTGATGATGAGCGTGGTTTTCTGGACTCGCCCTCCTTCTAGCGCCAATTTATGTTGGTCATGATGTTAGTCACAAACAAACATAGAATAAAAGTACACATTAACCTTTATTCATCTTGAAAGATACAGTGAATTCAGAGAATTCATCATCCCAAGTCTCCAGTGATTAGGTCTTAATCGACTGACGTTACTCAGTAGTTAATGTGAATTGCTGTTTCCATTTTGGGGCCTTACGTGAAATTGCGCCATCATCATGACATTCCTGTAGAAATTATGCTTGATACTATCATGAGGAGAAGAGATCAAACCATATGTTCACCAGGACATTCCACAGCTAGATACAGTTGATGCAAACTTCAGAGGATAATGAATGAAAATAATACATGCAACATGATGAGCACTCCAAGGGACGCAGCTAATCAAAGCACATATCTAGAATTCAAACACAGATTACTCAAGATTTACGAAGGTTTGTAATCAAAATACTCTTCTCTTCCATTAAGTATGCAAAAGACATGTACATATACATCAGCTTTGAAATGAGCCCTGAATATTTCAGCAAACAGATTTCAATTAAGTTTCGAATGAATATAACAAGGCATTCCACCACCTTTTATAGAATAAGGTGAGGAATCCGTTACAAAAGATCCACGGATCTGATATGTCAATACAAATCAATGGTCATCATCCCATGACTTGTCAATTTTACAAAATGGCACAAGTTACCAGCTGGCAACTATCTATATTGCATATGCAAATATCCCCTTCATGATGTATCTCCATCATGCTCCTCAGCTGATTCATGCGGATCATCATCATGTGCATCACTTCCTGAATCTTCGCTGTCCTGATGATGATGCTGCTGCATATGGGGTTGCATGCTGCTCTGGATCTGTTCATATGACTGCACAACCTAATCTATTCCTCCGCCATCTTGAGTCTTTGCCTTGATAATGGCGTGCTTGTGTGCTTCATATTTATCCCTGCTGTTATCCAGTTTATTTTCTCTATCCTGCAATGTCTCATTGTAGGTCTCCATCTTGACCTTGATCCTCATCACCTTATTTATAATCTCTTCTGTCAAGTGGATGAGTGGACCATCATCTTCTATCTGGAAGTTACTGCGTAGAGCTTTAAGGGCAGAGTCTTCATCTTGATTCTCTATTTTTCCCTCTACTTTGCCTTCTAGTGTTTCTAGCATGTCTGCCTCAATGCCCATTAAATCACGTAGCCTCATGCTGATCTCCCTCAGCTTACTATTACATCTCTTGAGGACTCCGCATTCAAACTGTACATCTTTGTACCAGATATCCACTAATAATGCAGTATTATTATTCAATACCTGCTTACTGATAAGCAGTTGTGGGTTTATCTTCCTTATTTCTCCCAACAGACTGAGGACTTTCTCCAGTTTATAAGACCTTTTCCCGGTCTGCATCTGCAATTTGTCCACCTTGGTTTTGGAGTCACTTAATATGCTCCACCTCTTCAAAGAACCCTTCATTATTTCTATAGCATCATCCAATGTGGATGACATCCATTTCCTTATTACGGAAGCCTCATGTTTCATGAGGTCCAATTTATTTACTTCCTCCTAAGAAATGGCAGTCAATGGGACTGCAGCTTCACTTGTAGTATCATCAGGATTGGTTAAGCCTTTAATGTATGCATGCAACTGAGCAATGTGCTCTTTATGTTGCTTATTTTTCTCCTTCTCTCTTTTCACTTTCTGAATTAGAGAGTCTATGATGTCTTTTCCCTCCTGACCTTCCTGGTCCTCGTTAGCAAAACCTAAATCAACTATACTGATCTGAAATTCATCGACAGTGATTTTACCTTTTTCCTTCTCCACCGCAGGTATGGCAATTTGTGTGGTTCTTCTCCCTGTCGCCGGATCTCTTTTGATGGCCGATGTCATCCTGGCCTTCCTCTTGGGCTTCATTATATCCGCGGAAAACAGGGTGGAGACGTCAAACTCTTGAATTTCAATCTCTTCCTCAACATTTACCTCCTTTTCTAACCATGAAGGCACCTGATCATGCTTTTCAGCATCATGATGCTGTTCACCCCTATCTCCTGTTTCTATCACCAAGCGTTGTGGAGATGGTGATTTTTCCTTTTCTCTCTTGATGCTCGCCTTGATGTTGATCCTGTGGTGTCTCCTCCTGTTGAGGAACTTCCTTTTCTGGGGGAGCATCTTCTCTGTGTGGGGAACCCTGCGGTGTACCTATATATAGATCATGATGATCATGATCTTTCTCCATCATTTCTTCACCTGTCCCCAGTTCTTCCCTTTGTGGAGGTTGATCATCCTCCTTTTTTTTCTCTATTTCTGGTGGTATGTCCACCATACCAGATATCATAGGATCCGCCCGAGGTGATGGCATCTGTTCTGCAGCTGCTACTTGTTCAGTGCCTGCACTATCCACCTCTTGTGCCTTAGCAGTTGGATCCTCTATTTCTTCCTTCTTCTCATCAGCCTTTATTTCTTGGACCTCCATTATAGCAGGTCCTGCTGATGTACCCTGTGGGCTTTGCTGGCCTGATTTAAGAGTATGACCTTCTGCTTCTGTCATCTCTATCTCTTTTGTTAGGTGGCCCTTATCAGGTGATCCTGTTGGCTTCTCAGGACTTGCATCTCGTTTCTCTGCCAAGTCTACCACTACAGGACTTGTCACCTTAGTGATTAGTGTATCCAGCCCTATGTCCTGAGCTACCTGCTCTGGGGTCTTTTCTGGCTCTTCCTCTGCTTGTTTCATCTCCTCAAGTACTGATTGAATAGATGGAGGCTTGTGAGGAGTCATGCTGGTATCAGCAGCCAGTGTTTCCATCTTCTGTGCAGACACATCCTGCACAACCTCATCATCAGACAGGTCGATTGTCTCATCCAGTGAGACATGTCCTTCTGCCTGCGTCTGAGAGGTTTCCTTTTGTTGCTCTTCAGCAAGTTCAGTTTTGAACTTGGCAATGGTAGGAAGTGGAACATTGTGCTGAAGTTCCTTCTGCACTTCACTACCTGCCCCCTGTAATTGTGCAGGAGGTTGGCTTATTTCACCTCTCATGGAGGTTCTTGGTTTCTTAGGTGTGGTGGGAACCAACACCTACGGAGCTCTCCTCTTTCTTCTTATTATTAGTGGAGCTTCCTCCTCTTCTTCAGGCTCCTCCTCCATGAGGATAGCTTCGCCTGGTTGTTTGGATGACTGACCCACTTCTTGGGTCTCTATGATTCCAGCCTCTGCTGTCTTGGTTTTCTTGGGCTTTGGAGGAGAATCCGATTCTGATCCTGATTTGGCTGCCTCCTCCGCTGTGAATACTGCCCTTTCAATTATGACCCCTTTGGGTCCTTTTTCCACCTTCTTGCCCCTTGAGGCCCTTTTGCTAGGCTGCTGTGGTGGAGGGATCCTCTCTCCCTTAGTCTTCCTCTTCTCCAGCAGGAAGTCATCATATTCATCTGCAGGGATGTCCTGCCCCTTCCTCTTGTTGTCCACCATGATGGCAACACCCTTCTTCTTCAATGCCTCTACCTGTGCATCTACCCAAGCTTGGGTCAAGTGTATGGTTCTGGCAAAGAATGGGTCCAAAGACATATCCTCCTGCATGGTGAGGTCAGGTGCAGAGATGGTATCATTGTAAATCTTCTTCTGCTCATATTCGTCTGCCATTATCCTGCCGTCATCACTCTTCAGCTGCGGAGGGAGGGACATGCAATCAAATGTTCTGATCTGGTTCAGAGTCAACCTCTGATACCTCCTCCTCCTGGCTTCTGCCTCATCTTTGCAGTCAGCCCAAAAATCCTCTAGGTGCCTCTGGTGAATAGGCTTTCCTAGGATCTTCTGTATTCGGCCGTAAGGATCATATGGTCTGGTTATTGGAAAAGGCTGTAAATTCATCTTATTCAGGGTGACCATCACCTTCTTTATATTGTCAGAGTCAGGGCACATGTAGTTGCCAATGCTGACTAGGAACAAAATTGGTGGCAGCTTCTTGGCATCCTTATACATCTGTATCATGGTGGAGCCCTGCTTGATGAATTCCATTAACACTACTGCATCCGTAGGATATCTTGGCAGCATCAGGGGATGTCCTTCAAAACCTTCTATCCTGATATAGGAAAAGGTGGCAAATTGTATGTACCATGCCCCATGCCTGTATACTGCCTCTTGAGCCTCCATGCTCAGTCTTTTAGTTCTGTCATCTTCCATGGTCCTTACCAGATGCATAGAAAATGCATCATTGACCAGTTTGTAGTCCTTGATATAGTTGGTCCTTTGCAGCTGGGGATGATGATCCCAGATATATGCTGCATTTGTGCCCGTCAGTTTTCCATCTGTGACTAAGGCATCAAAAGTGCCTCTATAAGCACAGGAATACACGATATAAGATGTCATGTAGAATGTACAATCTGAACCTCCCAGGTTCATCAGCTGCTCATGCAGAGCATCGCTTATTATTTGGCCCCACAGTGGCTTGATGTCTACATACATACACATCATTATGATTCCGTACATCCAATCTCTAAATTCACCAGTATCAGGCTGGCCAGTCACCCTGTTCAGAAGGGCAATCACGTATTGATACTCCTCATTGAAGTCAAACTTGAACATGTGCACGGGGAGCTTGGCCGCCGCATTGTATGTGCTGTTCTCGGCCTGCCAAGCATACATGTTCTTTCTGGCCGCCTTCTTGTTGGCCTCGTATTCTCTTTCAGACTTCTTCAAGTCTACACTCTTTACCTTACTGCCCATTGGCAGTCCAAATGTCCGAGAGAGACCTTTGATGGATAGGTCTGCATACACTCTCCCATGCTTCACCACCTGCCTCGTCTGAGGGTTATAATTCCAGGCACACTCAATGACTAGCTCTGGAGACTCCATGGAATATGGGAAGCCAGCAGTGTTCCACATACCTGATACAAACACTGCGTCCAGCACAGGACTCTTGTCATGTCCATCATTCAGCTTGGCCTACCAGGCCTCTAGGTTAGTAATCCCCTGATGGGTATCTGTAATTGCCCCATATTTGAACAGGACCCCTCTCTGAGAAGAGAACATAGGCTTGCTGAATTCCTCCTGATTCTTGACTAAGCATTTTTCAGCCATGGGTACCTGCAATTAACAACATTTCTTCTCACAACAGGGATATGCATGCATACATATTGCAAATATCATGCCTATTGCATCAATTTCACATTACTTACTTATATGGATACATAACCAGAACTAACAACATCATTTAGAAACAACATGATGAGGGTTTCAGTTCACTTATATGGTTATGCAGATTTTCCTTTATACCAATATATCGTCAAGACGCTCTTAATTCAACTGCTGATCACTTCCTTCCTTCTATCTGTGAGCTCGAATTGCGCAACGGTAGCTGTTATGCGGATATGGAGGCAAGTGCTCTGTAAAACAATTTTAACGCAAGTAAACGTAACAATGGCAGTTGAATTACCTTTTAATCTCACAGTTAGGGTAAATTTAGGGCACTCTGACAAGTTAGATTGCAATCTTTGATCATTCGTGCGAAAACTCAGGATCTCGCCAGATGTTTCATTGGGTTTCAGGGTCGGCGGGAATCACCTACCATATCTGCGCGCATTTAATGATAATGGCGGCAAAGGGAGCGGGGGGATATCCATATGACGTGATATCATGAGGGCAGGATGATATTTCACAAATATCAGGTTGAGTTTCAATATCATCCTCCCTAGCATTGAAATTATTATCGCGACAAGATTCGGGTGACAATGCACCCTTTGTGTACGTTTTAGCACATCAGTGGGATATTTCGGTTTATCGGGTGATGTTTCAAAACAAAATGATGATGATGAGCCAAGCTTGCTCGTCTTCCCTTTCTGAATATTAGGATGACGCCATCATGATATTCGTTCTTTGTATCGGAAATGCTTCATGACGTCATTGTCATATTGGGCGAACATGATCATGTTTACAAAATATCCTGTTGAAATGTAAATATGATGATGATGTCATCAGGATGTTTGTTTCTTCGTTTATCGTATTCAGATGATGTCATCAGGATGTTTGTTAAGGGTGATATTTCACGTCAGGATGATATTAACGAATATCGGGTTACTTTTCAAAACATGATGTTCGCGATACAAAAGATCGCTTGACGGGGAAGACTCACTACCATTTAAAGTTGACGTTCGGATCTTTGAGCCGCAGGATATATCAGGGGATGTTCGAATATGATGATCTTTAAAACAACATGACTGAGGTTACAAAATATGACCCCCCCTCTTGCGAATATCAGGTTTGACCAAGACTTTGACTGTTCATAACTCTCACATCCTGATGAATACCAGGGTGATGTAAAAGGAAAACCTACATGAAATTTAATGTTCTTTCAGAATATGAGGTCACCGACAGGAAATGCGAATTTTGACAAACTGACCTCATAATGATGACTTACCTCATCCTGACTCAACGTGATGATTCACTTGACAGATTTTTACCAAACCGCCAGAAAGCAAGAAACACAAACCAAGCCAAAAGAAGTTGGGTCCCTGTTTTGCCAAGTCAAAATGGGGCGTGTTGTGTAACCACACAACAACGCCTTAGGCTTGAAAAGGGGGTAGTGCTAGTTTTAGCACTTCTGATTAGGGGTTTAGCGGTTCTGTCTCGATTAATGCTAGGGTTATATGTTTTAGCGCTTGCATCTCGATTGGTGCATGCGTACGAGTAGTAGCACTTTTGTGTTGAATAGCACTTAGGGGTAGAATATTAGCACTTATGTCTCAATTAGCACTTAGTATAGGTTATTGGGCCTTCCAGGTGGAATAGCGCCTGGGGTTGATTGAGTAGCACTTTCATTTGGGATAAAACTTAGGGTTAATGTTTTAACACATCTATCTCAATTAGTGCTTAGGGTTAGTCTATTAGTGCCTTTGTCTAGGATGATGCTTAGGGTTGGCAGAATAGCAGCTCCGTTTGGGATAGCACTTAAGCAATGAATTTTAGCGCTTCTGCTATTTTGAGGAAAAGATTAATTTTTGTGGTTTTTTGGATACAAGTTGATTTTCCAACTCTATAGTCACGAGAATGATGACCATTAGTGATGGTGATCAAGGAGAGATTGACACAGGTGGAGTAGAACTATCTGAGGGTGATTGGGCTTTGATTCATTTCAAAGATGCCTAGGCTTAGAGCGCATTAGGCTATGATGACAACCTTGGTCAAGTGTTGGCGCAGTGAAAGTTGTTCATTTGCTCTATTGACGGGTGAGATGACCATCACCTTAGAGGATGTGTGGAGGATCCTATGGATCCCTATTTATGGAGAGAGGGTTGTTTATGATCAGGTGGGGGCTTAGCAGCACTTCAGTGTGTGTTTTTCCTAGCACACATTCCTACAGACTGTAGGAGTCCAGAGATGCTCTGGGCAACGGCTATTAGGGGAGGTCTGAGTGAGTTTGAGTTATATGTTTGCAGATTGATCAGAGGGGTACTGATGCTAGATTGGAGCTCATGTGGATTTCCTTTGGGGCAAGGGGACTGCATGGAGCAGATGGTGGCTAGAAGTGTTGTTTATGTATGGGGGCTATGCTTATTGGTTGATTTGTATCACAATATGCATTTGATAGTATATCAGAGTGGAGATAGCCTTGGTTGTGGGGTGACCATTCTATATGTTTGGGCTTGGGAGCATGTCGCGGTTACCAGGCCGGTCTGTCAGCATGTGAGGCCATGATTTTCTCCTTACATGTTTGCATACACAGGCACTCTACAGTATCAGTAGCTGGGGAGAATGAGGTTTTGGCAGTGAAATTTTGATGAGGTGACAACTATTGTATGGAGGCCATAGATAGGTTGCAAGCCATGGATGGATGATGATACGTAGCTACCTTTTACGTGGCAACCTTGATATTTGATAGGGAGGACAACACACATTCTAGATTGGTACCTTCCTGATCAGGTTCTCTGGAAGTTTGAGCTGTGGCAGGATGTGTCATAGGTGGAGGTTGTCTTTGCTCGGGTGCAGTGGGAGCCATCATGATGGGGGCTGATTTAGATTCAGCCATGGTTATTGCTAAGTTTGATCGTCTAGTGGTCGTTGTCTGGGATCGGGGATCAATGATTGTGGATACGGGGACTACGCCTACATATGATAGCTGGTGGGCACAGGTGAGACTGGTGTGATTGACCATTCTAGTGGGTTAGTTGGGGAGCAAAGGAGGAGGAGATAGTGGTGGAGACTGATGATGATGATGATGATGATGGGGATAGGGATGGGGATGGGGATGGGGATGGAGGAGGTGGTGGTGATGATGGGGATGGAAGAGGTAGGGGCCAGATGTGGCTTCTGGGGAGCCTCTGGTGTAGGGACCTCAAGTGCAGATACTTTAGGTGTAGGGGGATTTGGTTCTGGTTCTGGGCATTGAGTATGCTAGAGGGTGGAGGGGCCATCAAGAGGTGGTGGGCATGGAGGGTTTGGTGAGACTGAGGGCTTAGGCGGTGAGCCTACAGTCAGAGTAGGACATATTGGTAGTGGAGAGGGATGGGGAGAGGGCTGCAAGGCAGTGAGCAGAGTAACGAGTGGTGTAGTTGTAGGCACTAATAGTGCAGCTATAGTCAGAGATAGCCTAGGCCCCAGGAGATGGATAGATAGCGCAACTACATGTACAAGTGCTACAACTACAGTCTCAGGTACAATGATAATAGCATGAGGGGATGAGGCTCACCAGGTGATGGGGCTAGGGATGGCCGGCGTACTCAGAGTAGTACAGGCTTGGGGTGATGAGGCCACTAGGGAGGCTTAGCATTACCAGACTCTTTATGAGCGCCTAGTACCAGCTGGGCAGCGAGAGAGTTACTGGAACTGCTCAGGGGCCTCTGCTTCTCGAAGGATAGGGTAGTCAGAGTGATCTGTACAACAACCACCTCAGTAGTAGCCACCATTGTAACAACCACCACATCAGCAGTCACCACAACAATAGCCGATGGGGCCACCTCCACATCAGTAGGATCATCCCATTCAGGTACTTCATAGAGGGATAGTTCCACCTAGAAGCTGGACATGCAGTCTTGTATGCTCATGTATTTTGTATTTTGCTGGCTCTATGGAGCCCATGTATATACTATGTATCATGATCATTTTTGATATGTATATATGAGATGACATTTTTAGTGGTGATCTATGATGTATGATGTATTTTGATTTATTTTATGGATGCATTTGTAATTATGTATGGATGGATGATGTAGATGTATTGTGATTTGATTTATGCGATTATGATATAGGTGTTATGGTAGGATTATGATGTGGATTGTATGCATATGGTATATATGATAATGTAGATGTATGATATTATTTGATGGATGCTTATTATGTTATACATAGGATTTTGTGGTAGATGTATGGATGGATATTTATGATTTTATGGATGTTATGATAATGATTATGATGTTATGTGATGTATTATGGATGGATTATGATGTTATGGATATGAATGATGTTATGTGGTTGATGGATGGATGTTATGATTATGACAGTGTTTTTATGGTTTATGGATGTATATGTATGGATATTATAACAATGTTGTTTTTTTTAATTTTGTTTATGCTCAATCGCTCTAACATGTTGTCCCCATATTTATTGCTTTGGGAGTTTTGAGATATTTTGATTTTTTAGCTTTTTCTTGGATTTTTGGATGTTTTTATTTTTTTGGATATTTTGGATGTTTTTGTGTTTTTATGGATGTTTTAAATGTTTTTATGTTTTTCTAGATATTTTGGATGTTTTTATGTTTTTCTAGATGTTTTGGATGTTTTTATATTTTTCAAGATATTCTAGATGTTTTTGTATTTTTCTGGATATTCTGGATGGTTTTTTTATTTTTCTAGATATTTTGTTGTTCATGGTATGCATTGAAAGAATCCACTTATCCAGGAATCTGCCTTCAGTGGGTCATGAAGGGTGGTATTTTGGTGTTGAATGTTTACCACTGGATGGATTTACTTGATTTTTTGATTTTTAACTTTTTTTTTCCTTGGGATATTCGCTGGGTCAGGCATAAAATTTATTAAGGTGTATGTGATGAGCACACAGTTATACTAAGGGGGGTGAATCCGTATAAAACAAACTTGAACTTTTCCAAACTCTATCAATCACATCAACTACACATATATGCAAGATCCAACAATTAAGAACACATGATTTATGTGGAAACCCTTTCAAGAGAAAACCACAACAAAATATTGCTTATATATTGATCTATTCTTCTGTGAGCACCAACCCACTCCTCTTACAATTCTTCTTCTATGAGCCCCAACTCACAAGAGACACCAATCACCACTTGATAGAATTATAGGCACCAACCTATTGGAGGCTCCACCCCCCACACAAATTGAGCTCCAACCTAGTAAGGGGCTACAACCTCTATTTGATAGGCTCTAACCTATTAATCCTTCAATGTTCGATCTTGTTCTCTTTAACTCACAATTTGATTACAACTTTTGATTATGTATGATGCAAGTATTTCCTTTTCAAATCAGGTTCACACACATATACTTTCTTCCCTCACAAATCTGATCACACACTTCACACAATCCTTTCTTCACAAATCCAATCACACCTTTTACACAATGCTCTTTTCACAAATCTGATCTAACTTATGCACCAATTCCTTTCACAAATCTGATTACAATCATGCACAATCTTCCTTCAACATATGATCAAAATATGGCTATGTCTTCATTCAAATTTTCTACTCTGTAATGATGTATCATTTGTTCTTTCACCATAGCAACATCTCCTTCATCTATTTAATATAAGTCTAATTTACACTTCATTTTTCTACCTTTTCTCTTTTCAATTTTCTCTTCACATTAGATATATTTCATTTTAATTGCTTGTCTTCAAATGAATATTTCAACTCCCTCTTATACTTTCCAATGGATGTGTCCTTTATGAATAGATACGTCCTTTTGTAACCTTGTTGTCCCTTCAAAACTAAACATACTCCTTCATGAAATCGCAGCCCTTGAAAGCTTTGTCTTCTACAATAAATTGCTGCCTTGTCCTCTTGTCTTTTAGTAAATTTGTCTTATTCACTTTTGTCTTCTTCTCCAATTCGTCCTCTAGTGATTTTGTCTTATTCACTTTCATCTTCTTCTCCAATTCATCCTCTAGTGATTTTGTCTTCTTTAAACTGATTTGTCTTTATTTTCTAACACAATTTATCTTCTTACTGTCTTTATAAAATCATATCATGTATACTAATGATTGCTATTCCTCTTTGCAAAATATAACATTTGAAAATTGCTGGTATCCACAAAGTATTCACACCATATAAAACTGATCGCTACATGTGTATATCAAAGTATGGTTGTTTGGAAATATCTTCAAAACTTAGACTTTTATATCATCCTTATCTCTTTCCTTCAAAGGAGTCATCCTGATATGGATTTAAATCTTTAATTTAAATTCTTCTCTTTCACAAGTCGATCACCTTGGATGTATAATTAAATTTGAACTCCCTTCTATGTTGACCCAAAACACTTATATCTCAAATGTTTAAATCTTTAATTTAAACATGCAATCTCCCAACGGTAACGTGTAACAGATGTATTTTTCTTTGCTCTCTAATGGGGATCAATAACGGACATCTCTTATTATAATGGTCCACTCTTTACCTTGACATTAATGACACCACTTAACTCTGTGTCTTTGTTAATGTGACAAATATCTACCTTATATCTATGCTCTTTTACTTGAACATCATTGTCTTATATATCTTTGCTCCTCATAACATTACTCTTTGACATGACAACACTTTGTTCATGCACCTTCTTGACATCAATAATGTTCAATTTCACCAACGATCTTGGTCTTTGACATTAGGGATAACAATCTTGTTCATGCACCTTCTTGACATCAATGACAACATGTGTATGTACCTTTGACATCAATGACAATATTTCTAACAATCTCCCCCTTTGTCATTGATGGAAACACAAACATAATTCTCTTCTTTTGCATTGTTGCCCCTTTCTCTATCTCTTTCCCTTTGACATCAATGGAAAAGGGACACTTAGTATACTTCTTTCCTTCATGATATGATTCTTCCTCTTTTCTGTGATGCTCCCCTTGTCTATAAGGCCCCCCTTTCTCAGGCTTCCCCTTATTCTAATTCTCCCCCTTTATCTCTTTTCCACTTGGGTGATATGCTTCTTGTATAGCCATCTAAATAAAAAATTTGGATGATCTTCTCAAGTTTAACACTTCAGGAACTTGTTTTTCTATCCATCATTCACTATGCATCTTACAAAATGGAAAACACTTTCGACTCTTTACAAAGAATTTCCCCCTTTCTGTAATGCTTCCACTTGACATTAATTGCATCGTTCTTCCATTCTATAACTTTCTCTTCTTGAAACTTTCTTTTTGATATCAATGGTAAGAAATCTTCATCTATCTCTAATTTTTCTCATCCATGGAGTTGTAGCTTTCAATCCTTCTATAATTCTCCATCGTTTTACTATAACCTTTGCCACTTTTTACATTGTCATCAAATGCTTTGTGATATTATGTCATTCGTACACGGTCTTTATTATTTTCTTGTCACTTATATTATAACCTTCCTCTTCAATATTCTATTAAAAGTTCATTATCCCTAATTTGAAGACTATCACCATTCTCAATGTGTCATACTTCTTATGCCTTTGATGACTATATTGTCACCATTCCCATTGTACCTTGTCTTTCAAAAAATGTTGCCATGCATCATTTGTCAACTGTCCTATCATACATGCTTTGAACTATACTTTGCTAGAGTGTTTATGGTTTTTACATCTCATATTTTTAACCTCCATCATCCCAAGAACATAACTCAATAATCTTGTTGTATGCCTAGCCATTCTTTAGTATCTCTTTCTTTTCTCCAATCATATCTTCTCTTTATCTAATAATCTTTCTCTTTGATCAATGACAACAGAATGCTCATATGAAATATACCTTAGCTGATCTATCTTGAATTGTCTTCTTCATAGAGCTAAAATAATGCAATGGTTAACTCCTCTGAACTCATAATTCTCCTTAAGAACTTAGTGATATCTATTGTGCATGAAGCACATATATAGATTCTTCCTTCTTTTCATTATCTTTTTCTTGTTTCCTCCTCCATACCTTTGTAGATCCTTCCTTTTGTTTATTCATGGCTTCCACTTTCTTGTTCTGCTTAGGGTATTCCACAAAATCACTTCTACACAATCGTACCATATGCTAATAATTATTGTATTTGTAGCATATAACATTGTAATCCAACAAATGAACAAAGGAATTATAGCTTCTTTTTGAAAATTCATAAGCACTTTTATTCTTGTTCCATCCATAATCGTATTTTGCTTGTGTTCTACAATCTCTAGCCTTATGACCACAACTGTTGCATTTGTAACATATGACAGTGTCCTTTGTATTTCACAACCCATAAGAACCTCTATTCTTGATCCAACCAATGTTTCTTGCATGTGTCCACCAATCTGCCGCTTTATTACCAAAGTCATTACATGAATAGCGATAACCATAAAATGAATGTTGAGACTTGTTCATTTGTGCTTACCTTGGAGGAAATGATCTTGTGAATTTCTCCTTGTTTTCTCTATGAGGAACATTAGTTTCTATGAGACATTGTTTTCCTTCCTCTTATTATTCTCATTATTGATTGAGCCTTTTAGGACACCTGCATAGCCTTTTGGTTTTTCCTCATTTCCTTTCTTTTGTTGCTCATTTGAAGGTTGGTCTTCCTTTGCTTAATGACCAAGACATGTCTTTATGCATGATGACTTTTGCCCAGGGCAAGTGCAAAAAGATGGGGCCAAAAAGGGGTCTTAAGTGGCCACTTTTTTTTTCTGAAATTAGGAAATGCTGGCCTTGGATGAGAAATTGAGCATAGTTACACTCAAAATTTGGAGATGCAACCAAAATAATGTTCGTAGTACTCCGAGTCTACTTTCTAAACTACTATTTTTTTTGAAAATGGTATAGATTATGGGGTTCAAAAGAGGGAGCCACATAAATTGGTGGTGTTTCTATCAAAAAAAACATAACATAGCATGTTTTGTGGCTCCCTCAAAAGGTCAACTTTTTTTTGGTATTTTTAAAATCGCTTCAGTGAGAAATTAGCTAACAACATGTAGTTTATGCCCAATTTTTCTGATAATTTTTTGATGAATATTTAATTTTTTACTAATTTTCAAAGTGGACACATCCTAAAAAATAGAATTTTGGTCGTGCTATCCCTATAAATTTTGAAAACTAATTGAAAATCATTTTTTTTTAATATGTGCAGAATGGAGTCTAGTTTCTAAATATGTAATTTTTTTGAAATTTCAATGAATGGTTAATTTACAATGAAAAAAAGACTAAACATTGGTTTTTGCCCAAAAACGGACACACAAACAAAAGAAATTAAAGATGAAAGGCTTAACATTGTCAAAATGTGAAAAAAAATTACATCGTTAAATAGCTAAGAGAAAGCCTAAAATTACCTAGGTGTTTGATTTGTTCAACCTTGAAACATGTGCAAATCTGAGGGTTAGCACGAATGAAATTATGAGAAATCCTGTAGAATATGCAAAAACACGTCTCTAGACATTGGGAAGGCACTCCAAGCCTTTGGGTTGGAAATCCAAAGAAAATCCCAAGCTGAAGGCTTAGGATTCCCAAAGCAAAACATAACGCGCTCGCATTATGTTCTGTTTTGTATTTTTTCCTTTTTCGCAAAAGTTTGCTCAATGTTTGTCATGTTTGACATAACACGAGCACGTTATAATGCGAGCACGTTATGACCCCCTTGGATTTTTTTATGTTCAAGGTTATTAATCATGTATGTATGTATGTATATATGTATGTATGCTTATATGTATGTATGTGTACTTATATGTATGTATGTATGTATCTATGTATGCCTATATGTATGTATGCATGTATGTATGTATAGTGTCAAGGGTACAGGAGGGGGTGAGGTAGATAGGGGAGGAGAGGGGTGGATAAGGGTTGAGGGTTTAAGGTCAAGAGGGATTAGGGTTTAGGGTTGAGGGATTAAGGTTTAAGGTTGAGGGTTGAGGGTTTAGGGATAGGATTTAGAGTTTAGGGATAAGGGATTAGAGTTTAGGACCTTGAGGGATTAGGGTTTAGGGTTGAGGGTCAAGGGATTAGAGTTAAGATAGAGTGTTGAGGGTAGAGGGATTAGGGATAGGGTTTAGGGTTGAGGGATTAGGGTTTAAGGTATAGTGTTGAGGGTTGAGGGTTTAGGGATAGGGTTTAGGATTTAAGGTTTAAGTGTTGAGGGTTGAGGACTTAGGGATAGGGTTTATGGTTTAGGGATAAGGGATTAGGGTTTAGGGATTAGGGTACCATAAATTATAATTAGGGATTAGGGTTTAGGGTTTAGGGTTTAGGGATGTACAATTAAGGGGTACTATAAATAAACTAGAATTTAGGTAGGGTTGGGAAAATTTTGTGAATCATCATGGGCTAGAGATTGGAGATTTTTTTGTGTTCAAGTACATATCCAAGTCATAATTTAAGGTTAAGATATTTCAAAGAACAGGGTATGTGAAAAACATCAATGCTCTTCAGCTTATGAATACCAACATTGATACAGATAAAAGATACCCTTCTTCTTACAGAGGATGCAGTTCAAGTCAACCGATGGGCAACAAGTTGTTGAATGAGTTGGTTTAATGGGCGTGCCTCCTTCTTCAAAGTTATGCTTGGAGGCTTTACACAAAAACTAGTAACTCTATACATTATTTTTCATTCTTTTATTTTCTGTACACTGTTAAGAACTTGTAAAATCTAATTGTGTAATGTGTTTATGGAAGTGCATTCGTCCTGCATTTGTTTCACAGTTTATAGACAACACAGAAAAACATATGGTGTTGCAAGGCCCAGGTGGGTAGGAGTGGGATGTGCAATTAGGGGGTACCATAAATAAACTAGAATTTAGGCAGGGTTGGGAAAATTTGTGAATCATCATGGGATGGAGATTGGAGATTTTGTTGTGTTCAAGTACATATCCAAGTCATATTTTAAGGTTAAGATATTTCAAAGAACAGGGTGTGTGAAAAACATCAATGCTCTTTAGCTTATGAATACCAACATTGATACAAATAAAAGATGCCCTTCTTCTAACAAAGGATGCAGTTCAAGTCAACTCATCATGGGCTGAAGATTGGAGATTTTGTTACATGTTCAAGTACATATCCAAGTCATATTTTAAGGTTAAGATATTTCAAAAAACATGGTGTGTGAAAAACATCAATGCTCTTCAGCTTATGAATACCAACATTGATACAGATAAAAGATGTCCTTCTAACAGAGGATGTAATTCAAGTCAACTCATCATGGGTTGGAGATTGGAGATTTTGTTACATGTTCAAGTACATATCCAAGTCATATTTTAAGGTTAAGATATTTCAAAGAACATAGTGTATGACAAACATCAATGCTCTTCAGCTTATGAATACCAACATTGATATAGATAAAAGATGCCCTTCTTCTAATAGAGGATGTAGTTCAAGTCAACTCATCATGGGCTGGAGATTGGAGATTTTGTTACATGTTCAAGTACATATCCAAGTCATATTTTAAGGTTAAGATATTTCAAAGAACAGGGTGTGTGAAAAACATCAATGCTCTTTAGCTTATGAATACCAACATTGATATAGATAAAAGATGCCCTTCTTCTAATAGAGGATGCAATTCAAGTCAACCAATGGGCAACAAGTTGTTGATTGAATTGGTTTAATGGGCGTGCCTCCTTCTTCAAAGTTATGCTTGGAGACTTTACACAAAAACTGGTAACTCTATACATTATTTTTCATTCTTTTATTTCCTTTACACTGTTAAGAACTTGTAAAATCTAATTATGTAATGTGTTTATGGCAGCGCATCCCTCCTGCATTTGTTTCACAGTTTATAGACAACACAAACGAACATATGGTGTCGCAAGGCCCAAGTAGGTAGGAGTGGGATGTACAATTAGGGGGTACCATAAATAAACTAGAATTTAGGCAGGGTTGGAAAAATTTTGTGAATCATCATGGGTTGGAGATTAGATATTTCACTATGTTCAAGTACATATCCAAGTCATATTTTAAGGTTAGGATATTTCAAAGAACATGGTGTGTGAAAAATATCAATGCTCTTCAGCTTATGAATACCAACATTGATATAGATAAAAAATGCCCTTCTTCTAACAGAGGATGCAGTTCAAGTCAATCAATGGGCAACAAGTTGCTGATTGAATTGGTTTCTGATGAAGAAAACAATGATGTTGTTGAAGCAATGGAAGAAAATCAAAATTGTAAGTCTAATTTAATTTATTTCAACTTTCAAAGCAGGCATTTGAATTGTAGCTTTACTTGGAGGATTGGTATAACAAAAACTTAATTATGTTATAGGCCTTTCTTTGAAGAACCCTGGACATTATGGACCCTATCATCTCGAAAAGCACATGACAGTGAACTCTGCCCCACATTTCAAATCAGATATTTACCTTTTTATTCAATGAAAATGAAGTCACGGAATGTAAATGACCATGCATACTAGTAAGATCAAATTCTCTGCCTTCTATTCTTATTTCTCTTACTTTATTAAGAGAAGAGTATCAAAAAGAATGGGTAAATAATTATAAGCTAACATAAGGCAAAGTAGTTTTGTTATTACATTTTTCTGAGGGATCTCTAATAGTCTAATATAATGCAGTCTTCTATAATATGAACATCTGCATTTGTGTGAATACTAAGCTTTAATAGTAGAGTATTAAATCAATGCAATCAACTATTTATTAGGTTAAAATAACTTAGTTTTTGTAATGGTTTGGGAATGCAGGAGTTGCTAAAAATAGGTGAATGTCCTCTACAATTACCAAGAGAAAAAAGTTTAGTAGTTCTTGTGGATAGAGCCAGTAAAGAATGGGAGATTATTTGCTTGTTTCATAACAATATACCTGCCCTAAGTGCGGGGTGGGCATATTTTGTACACCATAATAATATCAAGGAGACGTTTGCATCTTTGAGCAGGTGGATAGCAAGAAACATAGATTTATGTTTAGACTTCATATAGATTGAAAGATAAAATAAGGATCCTTTTGAAACAACTTCTAGGAGGGAAAAGACATGCCAAATATTAAAGGAGAAAATTATATACAGGAAAAGATCTTCATGAGGATTGTAATATTTTGTTTAAAATAAACAAAAATTAGTTAATTAAAAATAGAAAATCAAGAAAGAAACAATACTAAAATGTATAGTTACTGATATCTAAAATGTATAGTTACTAATATATCTATTTTTAAAAGACTAATTGATTTTTGTGGCCAAAGTTGTTTATTCTATCCAGTTGATGGTTTTAATTACACCTAGGTTATACATTGGGAGCAGATGTGTGCACATTTTTATGGCCCTGATTTAAATTCAAGAAAATCGGTGGAGAGAGTATGTTAATCTTTTAAAAAAATATTAATAAAAAAAGTTCACTTAATGTTGACTAGGGGTTCTGATTTCAACCATTCATTTCTCATTGTGGATGTACCCCAATGCAAACCTTTTCTCATAATGATCATCCTTCTAATTTCAACTATTAATTACTCACTATGGATGTACCATACGCAAAGCTTTTCTCATAGTGTGTAAACCTATTGGCATAATGAACCCCAGATGGGCTAGGAAAACATGCCATATAACATTACTAAGACATTACAAAAAACATAAATTAGGATTTACTGGAGACATGCATAATTCAAAAGGGAATGAAGAAAAATACTTTAAAACTAATTTCTAAAATTACCAAAAAAGTTCATAGCCATTTTTTTGACATATTCTTGCAACTCAGATATCTTTAAAAGAAGAGTGTCAAAAATGATGGGTTTAACAACCTAACATAAGGCAAAGTAGTTTTGTTGGGTTTAGGGATAGGGTTTAGGGTTTAGGGTTGAGAGATTAGGGTTTAGGGTTGAGGGTTTAGGGATAGGGTTTAGGGTTGAGCAATTAGGGTTTAGGGTTAACCAATTAGGGTTTAATGTTGAGAGTTGAGGGTTTAGGAATAGGGATAGTGTTTAGGGTTTAGGGATGAGGGATTAGGGTTGAGGGTATACAATAAATAAACTAGAATTTAGGCAGGGTTGGGAAAATTTTGTAAATCATCATGGGTTAGAGATTGGAGATTTTGCTGTGTTCAAGTACATATCCAAGTCATATTTTAAGGTTAAGATATTTCAAAGAATAGGGTGTGTGAAAAATATCAATATGAGCTCCAGCTTATGATTACCAACATTGATACAAATAAAAGATGCCCTTCTTCTAACAGAGTATGTAGTTCAAGTCAACCAATGGGCAACAAGTTGTTGAATGAATTGGTTTCTGATGGGGAAAACAACAATGATGTTGAAGCAATGGAAGAAAATCAAAATTAGGGTTGAGGGTTGAGGGATTAGGGTTTAAGGTTTAAGGGTTTAAGTGTATCTAGGGGTTGAGAGTTTAGGGTTTAAGGGTTTAAGGTTTGAGGGATTAAGGGTTTAAGGGTTGAGGGATTAGGGTTTAAGGCATAGTGTCAAGGGTAGAGGGTTTAGGGTTGAAGGTTTAAGGGTTGAGGGTTGAGGATTTAGGGCTGAGGGTTAAGGGATTAGGGTTTAAGGTATAGTGTCGAGGGTAGAGGATTTAGGGATAGGGTTTAGGGTTTGAGGTTTAAGGGTTGAGGGTTGAGGCTTTAGGGATAGGGTTTAACATTTAGGGTTTAGGGTTAAGGGATTAGGGTTTAAGGTATAGTGTCGAGGGTAGAGGGTTTAGGGATAGGGTTTAGGGTTTAATGTTTAAGGATTGAGGGTTTAGGGATAGGGTTTAGGATTTAAGGTTTAAGGGTTGAGGGTTGAGGCTTTAGGGATAGGGTTTAGGGTTTAGGGTTAAGTGATAGGGTTTAGAGTTTAGGGTTGAGGGGTTAGGGTTTAGGGTTTAAGGTATAGTGTAAAGGATTGAGGGATTAGGGTTCAACCCTTGACACTATACCTTAAACCCTAATCCCTCAACCCTTAACCCTAATCCCTCAACCCTTAAAACTTAAACCCTAAACCCTATCCCTAAACCCTCTACCCTCAACACTATACCTTAAACCCTAATCCCTTAACCCTCATCCCTAAAGCCTCAACCCTCATCCCTTAAACCTTGAACCCTAAACCCTATCCCTAAACCCTCTATTGTTGACACTATGCCTTAAACCCTAATCCTTCAACCCTTAAACCCTTGACCCTTAAACCCTTAATCCCTCAAACCTTAAACCCTTAAAGCATAAACTCTCAACACCTAGATACCCTTAAACCTTAAACCCTTAAACCCTATATCCTATACACTTAACCTTGGACACTCAACCTTGAACATTATCCCTCAACCTTCAAACCTCTACCCTATACCATATACCCTCAACCCTATAGTTATGCCCTAAACCCTCAACCCTCATCCATATGCCTTATACCCTCAACCTTAAACCCTATACCCTATATCTTAGACACTCAACCTTGAACATTATCCATCAACTGTAAACTCTCAACCCTCTCCCTATACCCTCAACCATATACTTAAGCCCTAATCCATCAATCCTCAACCCTATACTTTAAACACTGAAACCTACACCCACAAACCCTCATCCCTATACCCTATAACCTCACCCTTATACCCTCAATCCATATCATAAACCCTAAGTTCCCAATATCCTAAACCCTAATCCCCATACCTTACACATTTAATCTTATACACTCAACAAGCTGAATATTATCCCTCAACTGTAAGCCTCAACCCTCAACCCTCAACCCTCAACCCTCTACCCTCTACCCTCTACCTATTACTTAAGCCCTAATCCCTCAACCCTCAACCCTATACCTTAAACCCTAAACTCAAAAACCTCAACCCTCAACCCTAAAAACTATACAAGCTCAGGTCTTTATATACCCTAAACCTAAAACCCTTACATACATACATACATACAAGCATACATACATACATACAAGCATTCATACATACATACATACAAGCATACATACATACATATAGCCATACATACAAACATGCATACATATATACATACATACAAGCATGCATACATACATATATACATAAACCATACATACATACATACATACAACCATTAATACATACATACAAGCATACATACATACATACATACATACATACATATAAGCATACATACATACATACATACAAGCATGCATACATACATACAAGCATGCATACATACATTCATACATATAGGTATACATACATACATACAAGCATACATACAATTTGGCATACATACATACATACATAAATACAAATATATATACAAACATACATACATCAAACATACTTAACAAACTTGAACATAAAACATTCAATAAACAACCTCAAACTTGACAAACATTGGGCAAACTCAAAGAAAACAATAACACGCTCATGTTATGTCTTTTTAAAAAGTTTTAAGAATTTTGGCCACTTTTTGGCCCCCCATCTTTTTGCACCCGCCCCCATCTATAATATCATTGACAATTTTGGTACTTTTATCGACCTTGAGGCTACTATTTGGCTTGGTAGTTGTTTTCTCTAATTTCGTTCTCAAGTAACTAATTTTAGACTCATACTTCTCACAATCTTCTTCTTTTATCCTAAATTGACTTCTCACTTCTTCCTCGATCCTCTTTGCTTCTTCAATTTTGACTTTTAGATCTTCAATCATCCTTTCCTCTTCTCCAAGGGCTTGTGATGCCTTCAGCTTGGATTCACTTTCTTCTTGAACTTTTGACTTTAGAAACACATTTATTCTTTTAAGGGAGCGAATCTCATCACATGCAAGGTGAAGTTCTTCCTCAAGATCTACTTCTTCATCATCTTTGACATGTTCTTCTTCATCTCTTTCATTTTCATCACCTTTTGCTTTCATAGTCATCAAAAATATTTCTTCTCTTGAATCTTTCTCTTCTTTTCTTGTCTTCACTTTTGACTTGCACACATTCAAAAACACAATAATCAGTTTTATCACAACTAAAATTTTATACTTACCTTTATATATGTCAGATTCTTCTTTGGGCTTTTTATCAACATGGGCTTCCTTTGATTCATCGCTTGAGCTATCACTTGATTCATGCTTTGAATTCTTCATCACCTTTGGTTCTTTGAACCATGCCTCTATTTTAGATGATTTCTCTTCTAACACCGTTTCCTCTTCTCTTTTACTCATAAGGTTGTCTCTATTTATCATGACATAATTCATTGTTTCTATTGCCATGTGTATACCAAGTGCTACCTCATCATTTTCAGTTGGTTTTATTGGTTCTAGTTGATTAACATTCTGCTTAGTATTTCCATTTCCCTTATTTCCTTTTCTTTTTCCCATATGTGCTCTTAAGATCTACCTTCTAGCGGTTAGGCTATATTTGAAGGAACCCGCTCTGATACCAATTGATGAGCACATAGTTATATTTAGAGGGGAGGTGAATCAATATATTACAAACTTATACTTTTACAAATTCAATCAATCACATCAACTACACATATGCAAGATCCAACAATTAAGAACACACAATTTATGTGGAAACCCTTTTGGGAGAAAACCACATCAAAATATTGCTTATATATTGATCTCTTCTTTTGTGAGTAGCAACCCACTCCTCTTACAATTCTTCTTTTGTGAGCCCCAGCTCACAAGAGACACTAGTCTCCACTTGATAGAATTATAGGCATCAACCTGTTAGAGGCTCCAACCCCCACACAAACTGTGCTCCAGCGTCTATTTGATAGGCTCCAACGTATAAATACTTCAATGGATGATCTCATTCTCTTTAACTCGCAATCTGATTACAACTTTTCATTTTGTATGATGTAAGTCTTTCCTTTTGAAATTAGGTTCACACACATATACTTTCTTCCCTCACAAATCTGATCACACACTTCCTTCCCTTACAAATTTGATCACACACTTCCTTCCCTTCAAATCTGATCACACACTTCACTCAATCCTTTCTTCATAAATTTGATCACACCCTTTACACAATGCTCTTTTTACAAATCTAATTACAATCATGCACAATCTTCGTTCAACATATGATCACAAATATGGCTATGTCTTCATTCAAATTTTCTGCTCTCTAATGATGTATCATTTGTTCGTCTTTCACCATATCAACATCTCTTTCACCTATTTAAATAAGTCTAATTTGCACTTCATTTTTCTACCTTTTCTCTTTTCAATCTACTCTTCACATTAGATATATTTCATTTTAATTGCTTGTCTTCAAATGAATCTTTCAACTCCATGTTATACTTTCCAATGGATGTGTCCTCAATGAATAGATATGTCCTTTTGTAACCTTGTTGTCCCTTCAAAACTAAACATACTCCATAAAATTGTAGCCCTTGAAAAGCTTTGTCTTCTAGCATAAATAATTGTCTTGTCCTCTTGTCTTTTAGTAATTTTGTCTTATTCACTTTTGTTTTCTTCTCCAATTTGTCCTCTAGTAATTTTGTCTTCTTCCTTAAACTGATTTATCTTTATTTTCTAACACAATTTGTCTTCTTGCTTCCTTCATAAAATCGTATCATGTATACTAATGATTGCTATTCCTCTTTGTAGAATATAACACTTGAAAATCGTTGGTATCTACAAAGTATTCACACCATACAAAACTGATTGCTACATGTGTATATCAAAGTAGGGTTGTTTGGAAATGTCTTCAAAATGTCTTTTATATCATCATTGTCTCTTTCCTTCAAAGGAGTTGGCCTCATATAGATTTAAATCTTTAATTTAAATTCTTCTCTTTCACAAGTCAACCACCTTGGATGTATAATTAAATTTGAACTCCATTCTATGTCAACCCAAAACACATATATCTCAAATGTTTAAATCTTTAATTTAAACATGCAATCTCCCAATGGTTACATGTAACAGATGTATTTTTCTTTACTCTCCAATGGGGATGTATAACATGCATCTCTTATTATAATGGTCCACTCTTTACCTTGACATTAATGACACCACTTAATGACTCCGTGCCTTTGTTAATGTGATGAATATTTGCCTTATATTGCTACTCTTTTACTTGAACATCATTATCTTATATATCTCTGCTCCTCATAACATTACTCTTTGACATGACAAAACTTTGTTCATGCACCTTCTTGACATCAATAACATTCAATCTCACCAACGATCTCAATCTTTGACATTATGGATGACAATCTTGTTCATGCACCTTCTTGACATCAATTACCACATGTGTATGCACCTTTGATATCAACGACAACATTTCCAATAATATGATATTCATCATCTCATCTAGAGGTTGCCCCTTAGGTGTTGCTAGCTGATATGCTCCTGATCCATAGCTGGTTGTTATCACAAAAGGTCCTAACCAATTTGGTACAAATTTGCCTTTCTTGTGGCATTCTTGCATGTTCCTTTGATTTTCCATAAGTACAAGGTCTCCTATTTCAATGCAATAGGTTTTGATTTTTTTGTTGTAGATTTTGCGGAGATGCTTTTGATAAGCTTGCAGGTGATTGAGAGAATTGAGGCTATTGGTTCTTCCAGTTTATTGCTTGATTTTCTCCATAAAATAGCCACCTTTAATGCTCAAGACTCTTAGATCAGTGGTCAATGAATAGGAGTCAATGAAATGATCTCTTCTACACTTTAGGCTCTGATAGACCTAGGGGGTATTCCCTTTATAACAATATCACTTGATCAAACACTAATTACCATAGGATATTGCAAAAGAAAAATTGTTGTCATATATATCCACCAAGACTGTGAGATTAATTCAAAACTAGCTAAGTCTTTGGGGGTTAATTCATTGCTGGCTTTGAGAACATATATCAAAACAACCTAAACTAATACAAAAACAAAAAAAAATTTTTTAGATGATTTTGTCTTTTAGGGTTTTGGTTTTGGACTTTGGGCAAGATAAAATTTAGATCGGTGCCTATCTAGGGTACAGAGTTAAACTATCTCCTACAAGTGCCTCTTTTTGACACAAACTTCAAACAAAGGGGATTAACTATATCACTGTACCTTACAATGACACATCTAAAGAAGGGTATCTCCCATGTTTCTTCTTAATAATCCTTGATGCAATACATAACTCCCTATATCTTATTCAAAGCATTTTTAATCCATTACTTAAATAGAAGCAACAAATAAGATATTCAATACAAAAAATGTGCATAGATAAACTCATAAACCATTGATTCCTTTATTTATAAAAGAAATACATACATTCAAGGAGACAATTGTGAGAAACACATCTTAGATGCATTTTTCATATGATTCATTCTAAATTGAAAAATGTCATACAGAGATTTTCACTTAGCAAAATTGCCACCTACAACCCAAAATATTTTATTTCATAGTATATCCACCCAATAATTATGTTCTAGAATCCTTTTACAATGATAAAACAAGTTCTTATATAGAAGATAAGAAACTTGTTAGCCTAGGACCTAACTCAAAATAGTCAGTTACAATCTTGTCTTTTACATTAAATGAATTAAGACATAGCAACATGCACTCATTTTACAACAAAATATACCCCTTGAAAATAACTCCTTGTAGTAGTGTAACCGTTGAGAAGACCAATCATGATGTTCATGAAAAAGCTTTGAAACCGCCTTTGCCAAAATTAGACTTTCAACTACCTTGAACTCCAATCTTGTGTCTTAATCATTATATTTCTTGGTCCATGTAGTACACATTTTCTTCATAGGCCATTGGAATGGGATCAATTTATCTATTTTATCATTATTGACAGTATACTTGGCATCCAAGATTGCCCTAGTTTCTTTGCTAAAATTGTCAAGACTCACCTCTAAAGAAAACAACTCATCTAGTTTGCTATTCAATTAATCTATGCTAAACACATCGTTAGCACATATGGTAGATGAGAGATCAAGGACTAATGTTTTAAACTGTTCCTTCCACTGATCAAGATGCTTTACTTGGTTACTATCATCCAAAATCTCTAGCATAATCCTTTTGTCAATACGCTCTAGCAAATGCAACTTATCTCCAACATACTTGTCAAATTTTAACATGTATGCAACAATCTCTTTTAATATTATAATCATGTCATATGTTGGTGCAATCTCAACAAGAGTTGTAGGGTCAAATATGACACATTTATGAATTTGTCTTATTGTTGCAGTCTTGGGAACCTATTTTTCAATTATCCCTTTCAAATTGTCCTTATCATGTGCATATTTATCAAGAGTTGTTCTCAAATCTGAAAAGGCTTTCCATGCAGCATCAACCTTATTCACTACCTTGGCAATTCTGGGATTAATCAAATCATTAACAAGCTTGCAAGTTATTTCAATCTTATTTTTTGTAGCTCCTTTCAATTGATATTTGAGCTCCTTTATTTTTGAAAGCAAAGAATCCCTATCTGATGGAAAAAGGCTCTACAAAACTGGAAAGAGTGGAAATTATTGGAACTGAGGCTCCGAGTTGAAGAGACTTGTAATGATTGAATTCTACCATAACCTATGTATATTTCTCAGTCAACTGATCATGTTCATTCTATAATTTCACAGTGGTAGCATTAATGAACATAGATGTATGCACACGTAGGGATGTAGCTTGAAGGGAAAGTGTGTCTGATAGCCTCTTGACAATGACATTCCTTGTCAAATCATGAACACCATCTGCTACTTTATGCTTGTTTGTATTTGGGGCCATTGCCCATATTGCCAAAGTTTCAAACTTAGGGTTAAACCTTGAATATTGGTCAGCCCATTCTTCTATTGCAAATACCTCTTCATCCTGTCTCCTTATAGTGTCTAGAGCAAGTGTAGTGGCTATGTCCCAATGTGGTAGCAACAACAAACCACTATTCTTAACCATTTGTCTTCCTTGTTCAGGAGTGATTTGACCAATATCTTGACTTACCTCATGCAACACCTTTTGAGTAATTTCCTCATACTGGTTAGGATGTGTAGTACTTTTGGCCTCCTCAACTCTTTTTTGAAACACTACACTCCTCAATCTCAACACAAAAGCCTTAAACTTTGGGGATTTAACAAATTCATCATGAGACAAGAACTGTGTGCAAGCGAATGCTTGTATATCATTTGTCTCATCTTTCCCTTGTCTGAGACTCACATCCATTCTATTCTTAGGTGGAGGATTTGACATAACCCTTATAGGTGAGACCATAGGTTGGTTTACTTCTTCTTCTACTCCAGGTGTACTTTCTGCAGTACCCTCCAAATTGAACATTTCAATCTCTATATCTCCAGCTTCAAGATCAATCATTTTTCTCCTTTTAGAAGAATATGGTAGAGGAAATCCAACACTCTGAGATTTCTCAGGGGCAGTGGACTCACTTTACATTCTAACATAGGGCTGGTATGGAATATCCTTATCATATGGAGGCCTCTCTTCTACTATATGAGCTTTCCCAATCAATGTCTCAGCATGATCCAATATCATATGTATCCTAACAATAGGATCCTTTTCCTCTACAAAAGAACCAGAATAATTTGCATGCATCCTACTCTTTTGATCCTCTATCATCTTGACCTTTGCCCATCTACTTCTCTTATCCTTTACTTCTTCCTTAGAAAAACAATTTCTAACTATATCTTCTCAAATAGGAGCTTGTGGGCAAATGCATGTCTCTTAATACTCAGCTTGACCCAATTAATAAATCTTTTTGGATCAAAAACTCTTGAGGGTTCCTTTCCCATTCTATATGACTGTAAAATTGGATAGAATATTTGATCTCGACCATCCTTATTTGTTGCGCAAAAATCACCATACTTTGTAGAAGTGGAGAAGAAATACCCTTTCTTATGCCCTCTCAAGTGAGTCTTGTCTAACTCGTTTAGCTACCACATTACCTCCAAATACACAATCCTATTTGGAAAATACTTTGGTAACACATGAGGGCTCAATGTACATCCATATACCCTGATAACAGTAGTGTGGGTGTATAGAAACTGATCACCCCAATTATGCTAGATTCCCATCTCAAGGGTCCTATCCATTGGCCTCAAGGAATCCATAATTGCTCTTGGAGGATCAATGTAATTTGAAAGTCTTCTAATAAAATGTTCCTCAAAAATCACATAATTAGCATTATTACAATGCTTATCCCGCATATGAGTCCATCACTAAATAGGAAGGGAATTGCCTTCATTATCTACCTGACTGGCCTACGAGGCATCATGCCACAACCCCCTCCCTGCATATAAAAACTATAGACACCCAAAAATGTCCACCTTGTCACAACATTGCATCATTTAGACATCTTGTAGCTGTTAGACTTAGGGCACACAACTGAGAGGGGAGGTGAATCAGTTGTGCAAAACTTTCTCCAATTTACACACTTAAATCCTCTTAGTGATTAGCAGTATATTAAACATGAAACATAATGCATTCAAATCAAAAGCAGAAACTCATCAACACACAAGACACCAAGATTTTGACGTGGAAAACCCGGTTAAGGGAAAAACCACGGGGTGATTAACCCAAGTATGTATTCTCTATTAGAAGAATAGAAAGAACAAAATGGCACATGCCAATTAGGGCTCACTGCTCAGCACACTGCTCACAAGAGGTTCACTGCCTACAAGAGACACACTGTCTACAAAGAAATAAGTATCACATACATGAACTAGAGAATAGCATCTTCACCATGCTTGAATTAGTTCCATTAAACTTAATACTTCTGCTCTACCTTTCACTCTCCTCTTCGCTACCACTCACTCATCTCCACACAAAAAAGGTGAGTTCAAACTGACTTCGCAATCCTCATTTATACAAGGCATCAACTTAAGAATAATCATCTAAGTCGGCAAACATCTACAAGAACATCCGCAAGACGTGTAATACATCTAGTTGACCAGTCTCAGGAAGAACACCATCATCTAGTGGTTATTCTTCAAATGCGCACTCTAACTTCAATGTGGACCACCAACATGAACTGGACACGATCCAAGGATCACAACAACCTTTCTCGAATCACTTGAGAACATCCACTCTTCATCTGCTTGCTGGAATTCTCCTCTCCTTCATCTAGAGCTTTAAGAACACAGTCTATCATTACTGTCACAATGGAATAGGTTCTTCCAGACCTTCAAACCATGAATCAATCAAGTTGACACTTCAAATGGACGTCTTCAACACTCCCTCAAATCTGCAGAATGGGATAGTGCATTACCAGATCTCACCGGACCTATCTGTGTCACTCTGTCACCTCTGAACACCTGCCGGAGCTGGTTCTACTTGAGTGGCCATAACTTCTTCAGATCTTCATGCAGACCTCTGAAATCTCTACTGGATCATCTACAGACACATATCTACAAACCCTTTAATCCACATCCTCTGATCGTCATCCTATCTTGGACTTTTGCCTTACAGTCATCACTGTTCTTCACTGTTCCTGATTGAGACTAATTTTCTCAATATCCTCACCTCACAGCTCATCTAAACCTTATCATTAATGCAACAGGAGTATGTTGACATCAATGACAACACCGGTTAGGCCCATACTTGCAACAGTAGCATGTTTTTCCCTAGGTACCCATATCATCACCTAATTAGTTAAATAAATCTTATTTGACTAATTTTTGTTTATTCCCTTTCTATTCATAATCCTTTCTTTCTTCTAATGTTAATTAAATAATTTATATTATTTAATTAATTAAATCATAAATCTAACATTAATTAAATAAATCAAATATTTATTTAATTAATAAAATCCTAAAAATATCTTCTTGATTTCTTTCCAAAATTGCAACTCATGTGTATCTAATTAATTTATTTAATTAGATAATTCATCAATTAATCCTCTCATCTTTTTTAGGATTAATCCTATCTTGTTTTATTTCTTCTTTTGTCAAATAAAGAAAAAATCAAATCCTTATCAAATCTTATCTCCAAAATCAAATCTTCTTCCTTCCACATCAAAACCCTAGTCATCCTTCCCTATAAATGAACCCTCTCACAAGTCATTTGCATCGATTAGCTTTCAAGTATCCTTACTTTGTCAAATTACCTCTGCAATCTTTCATTCATCATCCTTCATCAATCATCTTCCATCCTCCATCTTCATCTTCATCATTATGCTACAGAAGTGAGCACCCACTATTCCTCCAACAATCAAACCTTCAAAATCTTGCATTCTTATGTGAGGTGGAGAAGAGCAATGGAGGTCAATCAAGAATAGCATGGAGATTTCAGTTTGTATTTTTGTTTATTGTTTTTATTTTCATGTTGTTTTGTTCTCTATTATGCATTGTTAGGGTTTTATCATTGTTTATACATTTACCCTGATTCACAATTTTTACCCTAACTACATTTGGCACGCCCGGTGGGACCCATGTCTCATGATTTTTTTGTTGTAAAAATTTGCATCTTTTCTAACCCTTGTTTGTCAAGTTTTACAAAGGATAGTGACTTCCTGGGTTGAATCTGACCCCGCCATTGCGTTTAGAAGGGCCAAAAACCCTTAGAACGCATGTTCAAATGTTGAAATCAGAGATAAAAAATTCACTGTAATTTTTTGAGGGTGCACCCTTTTATCCAGCAGTCTGAAGGGTGTTTCTGCAGGGTGCATTCTTTTATCCAGCAATCTGAAGAGTGCTTCTATAGGGTACATCCTTTTATCTAGTGGTCCGAAGGGTTCTTCCACAGGGTGCATCGTTTTATCTGGCAGTCCGAAGAGTGCTTCCACAGGGTGCATCATTTTATCCAGCGGTCCGAAGGGTGCTTCCGTAGGGTGCATCATTTTATCTAGCAGTCCAAAGGGTGCTCCCATGGGGTTCAACCTTTTATCCAATGGTTAAAAGCTGAAAATGTGACCACAGAGTCACTGACCATTAGTGGTTACAACAAACAGTCAGAGCTTGCCTTATTTTTCCTAGAAGCCCTAATAAGGATTTTTTTAAATTTTTATCATAACTTTGTCAAAACAGGTCAAAATCGTGCAAACGAGGACTCATCAGAAACCTGATAGGATGAACTTATCAATGGAGCAAAAATTATTAGGTGACTGTGTCATTTATCAAGTTTTTTATCATTCAAAGTCAAACTTGCATTTAAACTTCAAACGGCCATATCTTGAGCATAATTGATCCATTTTTGACAAATTTTTTTAAAAAGCGCATGAAATCTCCTAAATTTTCTGATTATACCATCTATTTTGTTGTATCTTATCATTTTCATTAGAATTTTTTAGATTTTATCTTTTTCACATAACAGTCTTCTTTGCAAGTTTACTTGTTTGTTTGTCAATTTTGTGGCTTGGAGGTGAATCAAAGGAGCTCTCTAGTAGCGTTTGGATTAGTCAAAACAACAACTTGGAAAGTGAAAACAATCAGGTACACACATTCCATATTTCATCTCTAATCATTGCTTGTCAAAACACTTGAATTTGGGGCTTAAAATGAATCTTGTCTTTAATCACACAAAAAATTAGGTCTAAAATTAACAAGTGTCTTCTATCGCATTTGAATTGGGGTCTAAAAAGAACAAGTGTTTGAACTATTTGACCACACATCTGATTTTTCTAAAGGACAATAAATAACTGTGAGTGTGAACCAAGTGCACATGTGTATTCTCTCTCCTCGCACCACAAGGTGACCTTGGAGACCAAAAACACCTCACTTGGTTTGCTTTTGCCACATCCCTTCTAGGAGGCCTTCTTGGAGACACACCACTCCAATAGATGAACTCAACTGAGGTGTGAATCGAAAGACACCCTCCTTTGGAAGTTGAAATCTTGTCACTCTTGACAAAGCCCCAAAGAACTTTATACCTTTGGGAAGTGAAGGTGAAGGGTGGGTTACTCGTTTCTCCCGGCTATGTGGCAGGATTTTTCTTTCATTTCATCCCTAGTGAACCTTGTGCAACCTACCTTAAGATTAATTTGGCCAAACCCCATTTGACTAACATTAGGCTTATTGTTGTGTTTCAAGTGTGTGCTTAATCATAACATTTAATCTTGAAAGGAAAATTGAACATTGTGTTTGGTGTGTGTGATCATGCATTTAGATGTGAGATCTTGTGTTTGATATTGCTCAAGTCAAACTAGCAATAAACAATTTTCCACATCATCCACATCATCCAATCCTAATCATCCTAGTAAATCATCATTCCAAGCCATCATTCCAAGACATTTAATCACTTCATCCTAATCATTACGCAATCAACTTCATCCATTTCATATCTAAATCATATCTTAGTCACTCCACATCCTCACATCCTAATCTACCACTTGTAAACATGGACATGACATTCCCAAACAAGACCTATGAGAATGATCCTTATGGCACCAAAAGAATGCTTGATGCACTTGAGTGGTTATATAGAAAGGAACAAGTCCCTACGCCACCACAACATCAACAATTCCCACAACATCAAGTCATAAGCCAATACCAACAATCCTAAATTCAACAAACTCAGCCACAATACCAACATCAACAACCTTCACATCAATCCTATGTGTCACTTATGTCATCATATCAACCTCATCCATCCACATGTCACATCAATCCTTCATCAACTTATCACACCTCTCCTAATTCCAATCATTGTCCATATCAATCTATATCTCAACAACCATTATCCTATGCAATCCCTCCACCACAACACCATCACAACTTCCAACACATTCAACCACAATCCTATGTGTCACCTTCACCATATGGCCAATCTAATCTATCTACGTATCATGTCAATGCCATATCAACCTATCAATGTCTACCTCAAGATTATCCACTTCCTCATTTCAACATTCCAACACACCATCAAACTCATCCACAAGGCAACCAAGTGTCCTCACAAGAACCACATGCAAGTTCAAGTGGCACTTTGTACATAAATCAAGCAATCCCAAGTCCACTTTTGCAGCAAGATCTAATAGACTTAAGCCCACCTATGCTACAAGACCTAATAACATTTGATTCAAGTCTAAGTGGCCCTTTGTACATAAATCAAGTATCCTTAAGTTCACCTATGCTACAAGACCTAATGTCCTTTGACGAGGGAGATATGAACCTAGCCAATGCATCCTATGAGTCACCTTCACCATCCAATCACATGCCAACACATGAGTCAACTAGTCCTATCCTAACACCATCATATGATCCTACTCCTAGTCCTAATCCATCCAACCTTACTATCCCCCCATCCAATCCAAATCCTAATATGTCGAATCCATCTAGTCCCATTATCCTTCCATCTAGCCCAAGTCCTAACCCATCTAATCCCATTATCCATCTCACAAACTCTAATCCTAATCCTACAACACCATCCACCATCATTGTCCATCCACTATATTATCCATTCACCCATACACTTGCAAAGGATGTGATCCATTGGCTACTAGCAAGGCATAAAACATCACCATGTCATCAAACATCTATCCTTGAGCATCTTAAAGAGCCCTTCATTAACATGCCTAGCCCTTCAAGCCCATCATGTGACTCACAAGCCATCAAGTCTATTCAAGAGCCTCCCATCATGAGCCCAAGTTAAATTCCATCATGCTCTCTTATTGATGAATATCAAGAACCTATCAAACTTAGCCAAGAGTCTCCCACTTTCCCTTCTATGAAACTACAAGAGTTATGTCAAGAGTATGATCCTAAGCATATGGAAATATCAAGGCCTAGTCCTACTCAAGATCAAATCACTTTCATCCAACCCATCCATAACATTTATCTTTTCCATGATCAAGATGATATTACCTATAAAGAAGCTATCCATGAGCACCTTGATCTTATCCATAATCCCATTCCCATACATGAGCAAGATATCCAAATTGCTCCAATCCATCCTCCACCTAGTCCTATCCTTGATCTACAAACATTTGTTTCCCTTGATGAGACACATGCCTCCCATGTAAGCATAAAAGATCAAACCAATAGCCTAGATCATGATGAACATAAGCAAGATCTTAATGATCCTTCCTCATCCACCATCAACTCCACTTTGAATCCACCATATCCTATTGGTCTTACCACTTTCATTCATGAATGTTCCTCTCTAGGAACACAATAACCATTATCTACCACCTCACCTTCTTCATCCAATAAAGAACTCAAGCCTAGTGTCTATACCAAACATAGTCCCATTGTCCATCACATGCTTCAAAACATGAACTACCAAGGTAAAGGCTTAGGCCTTCTTGAACAAGGAATTTTGGAGCCCATACATGTCAAAGTCCCTTATCCACGCTCATATGACCTTGGATACACACCCCAAGGTAAGCAACCTAAAGATGGTAACTCCGCCACTTCCTCCATGCATCTTAAGTCCACCACTTTCCATCACAAATCCCATCATACTCCTAAGACATATGTCACCATTCCACCTCCACCATCCTACAAATGTCAAAAGCATGCGACGATACACCTTCCACAATCAACTTTACATCCACTCCTTCCAACTCCTAACATCCCTCCATTGAATCTACCTCCACTACTTCCAACACCTAATATCCCCATTATCCAATCACCTTATCCATTTATCCATAAATCCTTTAAAATTACTAATCATGACCAACCAATGCACACATTGTCTAAACATGAAGCTTCCACTCTTTCCACCATGTCCATGGGATTCCAAAGAAAAAATTTGGATGCCTCTATCTACAAAGCAAAAAATCCTAAGGGTGCTCATGCCTTTGGACACAAAAACAAAGAATCAAAGAAAAATCCATCTAAAAAGCTATATAAGCCCATACCTCTAAAAGAAAAGGCCAAAAATAAAATGGTTTGGGTCCCTAAGAAAAAGGAAAGCAAGTCAAACGAGGCATCCACATCTCAAAAATCCCAACCATCATCTTCCATCCAAATACCCCATTCCATTCAAACATATCCAATTCCTCCATCCCACAAGTCAAGCAAAAATTATCAAAATACTAAGTCTATGTGGGTACCAAAATGTCTAAATTGCCCATCTTCTAAGCAAACATCCCCATTGCTTCCTACACCATCATCCACCCAAAAGCTTCAATGTTTATCATGGTGTGTGCAACTGTTGGTCATGATTCCCTTCCATTCCACAACATTTCCACATACTTCCATCTGCCCTTTGGTCCATGATTTTACATAAGTCTTTCACCCATCCTCTTGCATAAGTCCTACATAGTTCACATCATAATCCACTACCCTTCCATCCATAAGCCATATCATAATCCACCATCTACCTAATCCATCTTTCATGCAATCCCCTACCAACATCTATGAGCACATTTGACATGGTCCATGCGAAATCTATCTCCAATGGGACTATCACCTTTCATGGCACTAGACACTTGAGTCCCTTTCATCCATATCCACCTATCCCATTCAAAAAAGTAAAAAAAAAAACAAAAAAAAAGTAAAGAGAAATCCTTTCGTCCAATGGTGAAAACCTAGTAAACAGGCGCCTTGGATAAGTACCATGATGAAAACCTGGCAAACAGGTGTCATATGTAGATTTATCTTTGATGTCACCTACACTTGGGGGTACATTGTCTCTTCAAAAATTATTCATCCTATCATATCATATCCTATCATCCTTATCCATTACACCCACCTACATATATCTATCATATTGAGTCCACTTATCCACCCTTCTCCTTTTGATCTTGATAAAGATATGGGGGCAACAATGTTTTGGATATCTCTTGATATAACTTATCCTATCCAAACCAATCTATCTCACTATCCTATCGTGATGAACCCTATCATAAAAAATCCTAAGTATTACACTTGGAATGGGGCATGTTATTCCTATGCGACAACCTTTGGAGATCACATCCTTGCTCTCTTACATGTACATCCATTCCATCCCTTATCGCCCATCCTTTTATCCATCCAATCCCATCTACTTCCTTGCACCTAGACTTGGCTCTCCCTTGTCATTGGTATCTATTGTGTGGTTACACAACACGCCCCATTTTGACTTGACAAAATAGGGACCCAACTTTTTGCTTGGCTTGGCTTGGCTTGTGTTTTCTGCTTGCTGGCGGTCTAGTAAAAGTAAGTCATGTAGATGATCCTGCATAAGGGGACTGGGTAAGTCATCATGATGAGGTCAATTTTTCAAGGTTCATATTTCATGTCAATAACCTTATGGTTGGATAGAGTACAAAATTTCATGCAGGTTTGCCTTTTGGATCACCCTGATATTCCTTAGGGAACGAGAGTTATGGTGAGTCAAAGTCCTGGTCAAACTTGATATTCCGGGGGGGGTCATATTTCTTAACATCAGACATCTTATGAAAGATCACCCTGATCTAATTTTATCACCCAATAAATCATTTATCCAGAGATCTGGACATTAATTTTAGGTGATAGAAGCATTTACCTGTCAAACAGCTTCATATATTTTGTGGGGGTCATATTTCAAATATCACCCCGTCGCAAAATATCACCCTAAAGACAATATCATGATGGCGTCATATAATCCCGATAGATAAGAAAATTGACACGACGATGACATCATCATCCTTTTTACCTCGCGGAGGTATATTTCCAATAGCGATCCTTTCTACATAACATGATGATGACGTCATAGTGCAACAACGATAAACTAAGTCATTATCTTAATGACGTCATCCCGATCTTACGAATATCACTCGATCTTGCGAATATCACCCGATATTTCGAATATCACCCGATATTTTGAATATCACCTGATCTTGCGAATATCACCTGATATTTCAAATATCACCTGATCTTGCGAATATCACCCGATCTTGCGAATATCACTCGATATTTCGAATATCACCCGATCTTGCGAATATCACCTAATATTTTGAATATCACCCTAGTGCCAATATGTTGATGACATCATCCAATCCTGATGAACAAAGAAATTAGGAAATCACCCCGACGGTGACGTCATCATCCTTTTTATCTCGCGGAGGTATTTTTCCAACGATCGCCCTTTTTTAATAACATGATGATGACGTCAGCTTATCCCATTCCACAAAGGACCCAATATGACGGTGACATCATCAATCGGCTTGACATTCGAAGGTCATCTAATTTCTAACATCCGTCATCTTTTCTAATATGGCTAATCTTTCCTAACATGAGGGTGACGTCATTCTGACCCGATATATAAAAAGCTCGACATGACCGTGACGTCATCCTATTCGGAGGGTGATAGTCCTCAATATCAAGGTCATATTTCTTAACATCACCCGATTTCCTTCAGTATGACCAGGACGTCAGCCTTTCACATTTTAACGAAGCCTATCCATGATGATGACATCATCATCATATCCCGATCTATGAAGAGAGTCATATTAGTTAATATCCCACATATTAACTAATGTGCATACCCGGACCCGATTGTTTCATTCAATGGAATTTAGTGAGCAAAAGCGCATGTATTGCATATGCATGATCTTATGCATGCGATAACTGAAAATGCAAGGCTTGCATATCATATGAAGGGTCACATCACCCTTGGAATACAAAAAGAGATACTGCAAGGTGAAACTATTTACAAAAAATTCACAGAAATTCAAAAATTAGGAAATTTTTTTACCTTCCCCTTGGCAGGGTCATAACTCCTAGCTACTGTGTCAGAATTTAAACTTTTTGGACTCATTGGAAAGATAAACTAGTTATCTAGTTTGAGTTTCTCAATCACTTAGGCTTAATGCCAAGCACCGACGAAGTCTTGAGCCCTAATTCCGTTCCTAAGGCCTCCGAAAATGCGATTTACCAAGATGTAGAAAATACCAAAAATCATATTTTCGATATTTTTATCAAAAATCACTCAAATGACCCTGGACCTGATCAAATATTGAAGCCATTTTAGGGCCTAATAGCATGATTTTGGTCAACGATGGTTGACTCGACTAATTTTAGCGTCATATATGCATTCTGTATGCGATTGTTCATGGATTCATCATCTGATTATCTACGTTTGCATATTCTAAGCCTGATTTAAATGTTTATTTTCTTGCTAAAGTTTTTAATGATGATGATACTTAATCCTTGTGTCTATTATGAGGTGCGTAGATATCTGGAAAACGACAAAGTGGCGAGGGCGTATTAGAAGGTGAAGTTTGCGTGGGAAATGGCAAAATTTACAAAGATACAAGTTACAGAGTTGCATGCAGAGGTAACATGAACCAGAGCTGAGGAGGATATTGTCAAATGTGCTATTTGCTAGTTGGAGGATGGACTAGGTCAAAGATGCTAGAATATTTTGTGCCAGCTGTGTAGTTGCCAACTGGCAGACACGTGCTATTCATTTGGACTGTTGATCTTAATAGATAAATCCTGATCGTAGGTCATTTGTAACCGTTCCTTCACCTTATTCTATAAAAGGTGCAGGGATGTGATAATTTGAGTATTGGAAACTTAATTGAAATCTGTTTGCTAAAATATTCAGGGCTCATTTCAAAGTTATTGTATACATATATGTTCTTGCATACTTAATGATTGAGAAGATTGTTTTGATTACAATCCATCATAAATCTTGAGTAATTAGTGTGTGAATTCTAGATATATGCTTTGATTTGCTGCGTCCCTTGGAGTGCATATCAGTTTGCATATGTTGTCTTCATACCTTTCCTTTGAAGTTAGCATCAACTGTATCTAGCTGTGGAATGTCCTGGTGAACATATGGTTTGATTTCTTCTCTTCATGACTGTATCTGATGTATATGTGGCTCAATAGCTGAAGGTTCAACTTTAATTTGAAGTATTTCTTTCAATTTCTTTCAATTTTAGAGCATTTCATCATCATACTTGCAAATAATTGACAATCTTAAGCAAATAATACCAATATGCAGACATCTCGTAGATAACTGAATATCATTAGCATATTTGAGCTAAATGCATGTAGTGTTGAAAATATCATGCAAAGAATTGCAAATAATGGTAAAATTCATGCAAATATCAACCTATACGCACATTATTTGAGTGAATTCATAGTACAGAGGTAAAATAATTTGGAGATTTATACAGGGCAGATATAAAGAACAGGATATTTGGAGAAATATTGATGAACTTTACAAAAATTACTGAAGAATGCAAGGCCCCTGAATGATTAACAAGAACACACATCAACCACTGAGTAACGTCAGTAGATTATGAACTAATCAATGGAGACTTGGGATCATGAATTCTCTGAATTCATTGTATCTTTCAAGATGAGTAAAGGTTGTTGTGTAACTTTTATTCTATGTTTGCTGATGACTAACATCATCATCAACATAAATTAGTGCTAGACGGAGGGCCTGAACAAAGAATCTGTGGATTTTCTGCAAATATTTCATCATTTGAGGTTAATGTCTGCAAATATCTTTTATTTGGGAGATTTTAACTGTATCTTTACAAAGATCTAGCTCAAAGCTTTAAAGATTTGTTGAATTTTCAGAGCTTTCAAAGTTTTATTCTGAGATATGATAGATCTCATTAAAATTTCAAAATGCTAAAAAAAAAATTGAAAATAGATTCTCATTTTGATGGATGCATATGAGGACAATTGTCAGATTAACATTCCTTTATTTCAGGAAACTTTGAATAGGCAGCTTTATCCTCAAAGTTTATCTAACTTCAGTTTATCCAGTTGTTGCAGGATACACCAAACTGTAGAACATAGTGAAATTAATTGTCTAACTTTTCTTATAAGGTTGGATCTCTATTTGAAAGGAATAATATTCTTTATAGATGTGTTCAGGGCTGAAGCCTGGTAGGAAAATGGAGAAATTCTGGAGCAACAAGCAGATGCAGCACTAGAAGTTATTAGTTGTCTAGACACTGAAGTGGACCGCTTTAAAGATTTTGAATTGTACTTGTCTAGAAATATACAGTGTAGTCAAATATTAGGTTTATCCACTGATGATGTCCTCATTGAAAGTTGGTGCAGATTACATGACGAAGAGCATTCAGAAAGGGATTGTGATGCTTGCTTGGTCATGTTGGAGAAGACTCGAATTCTGGGACAGAAAAGAGAAGCAACACCCCTAATGATGAGTTGTTTAGAAAACACAGTAGCTGAATCAGTTATAGAAGGTAAAGAAGAGGAAACACCTTTCCTTGAGTCACTCTATGGTGAGATTGATAGGAGTTCTTTACTTTATGATAAGGGTGAGGCAGAGTGCAGGTATGAATCTATTGAAAATTATAGAGAGGAAACCACTTGTCAGGATAAAGTCTTTGATTCTGATCCTATTGCTTTTGATAAGGATAGTGAAACATCTTTCCTTGAGTCATTTTATGGTAAAAAGGAATGGAGACAGGTGGAATAATTTAAATGCACTACTGCTGATGAAGTTCCTATGTTAGTAACCCAGGGAGTTGTAGAAAAGAGAATAAATGTTGATTTACTATCTAACTTGTTTAAGTTGAATGATCAAATGCAAGAATGTTGTAGGTCAATGGAACCGGATACCTTACTGGATGGAAAATGTGAGTTATTTGATGAACAATTCATGAAAGTTGAAGATGCAGAAAGCTTTGGAATTGTTGTGCATAATCAGATGCCAATCCAATGTCATTTTGAAAATGAAATAGGGGAGTACTCTTATCAATTGGGAGTTGTTTCACCTTTACAGTTAAATGATTTAGAAGGGATAAATTTCTGTATATCAGGTTATGAAAATAAAAATACTCATTTAGATGCTGTTGTGTAGGGGTTTAATGAAAATAGTGAGGTGCTGCCTAAAGTCAAGAATCAGACATACATCCAGAATGAGGAGACAAAGCTAGATAAAGACGAAGGATTAATACTTCAAGAGTCATACATCCTTCAATTTGAAGTGAGACTAAATACTGAGCTAAGCAATGAAAGTGCCAAGTCAAATGGAGGACCAGTTGTCAATGAAGAAGCATATTCAATAGGATCAGAAATACATCAGGTTGTATTTCTCCTTTCCACAGTGAATAGTGTTGAATACTATTTTAATTATGGAAATTTAGGAGATAAGACATGCATATGGATTAATCATGAACATGATGAGCTTCCTCAGTTGCTAATAATAAGAGGTTATTCTATTAAACACAATGAATTTAGAATACAAGAATGTTTTTCAGAATACAAGGATGAATTTGCTAGGATTAGAACCATAACTAGTGCCCTGATGCTCCTACACAATATAAGGAAGTATGCAAATACATGTGTCTTTGGGTCTTCTCCTGGGTTTTATTTGCCTTGTGTGGTTTGTATATAGTTCGGTAGAGTAGCTGTCTTGTTTCTTTTCTTTGCTTTCTTGTTTTGTTTTCTGTTGTTTCCTTTTGTAGTTAGTTGTTTGTACAGTTTACTTAGTGTGTTTGCTTTTGTTTGTTTGCTTGTTGAGTTCTATTTTGGTTAGTCAAGATGATGCAGCTCATCATCCTAAGAAAATAACTGAATTGTTAAGATTCAACTGATGAGAACAAATTCATATATAGGTTATGATTCATTCTGAGAAGTACTTGTGATCAGGTCTGTGATATTTTTTCATCAGGGTGCCTTTTCTTGACTAAAGTGACTCTTTCACAATGACTCACCTAACAGCCTTGGGTTTGTTGAACACACAAGTATAGGTGTTAAGTGAAAAATCTAAAGGGACTTCCTTGCTACCAATACAATCTCCAACCTAAATCAGCAAGTGACCATACCTTGCACACTAAGCTTACATGATGACATCATATTTTTAGACTAAAATATTGAAAAATCAGAAAAGAAATAAAATTAGGCCATCTAAGTAACTCTACCGGGGCTATAGACGCCTACTGGCAGTGGGGTTCTACTTAGGGGGATTGTATAGATAACCTTGCCGGGGCTATGGATGCCTACTGGCAGCAAGGCTCTATCCAGGTTGGCTATGAGGGATGCTCCCAAACTATGTAGCTTAACATCAGTTACTCATGCTTTCAACTTGCTTTCAAGTTGAGGATAATTAATCATTTGCACACACCTAATCCTTTGTTAGCATTGTTGCCATGATGAAAACTTTGTCATTCAGAAAGATTATGATGCTTATACTTAGAAAGAGTTAGAGTACTATGTTAGAGTATGTTCACATCACTTGAATCATTGGAATTTTGGTGTTTTCTTTGGTGGCAAGTTGTTGTGTAGTTACACAACATGCCCCATTTTGACTTGACAAAACAGGGACCCAACTTTTTGCTTGGCTTGGCTTGGCTTGTGTTTTCTGCTTGCTAGCGGTCTAGTAAAAGTAAGTCATGTAGATGATCCTGCATAAGGGGACTGGGTAAGTCATCATGATGAGGTCAATTTTTCAAGGTTCATATTTCATGTCAATAACCTCATGGTTGGATAGAGTATAGAATTTCATGCAGGTTTGCCTTTTGGATCACCCTGATATTCCTTAGGGAACGAGAGTTATGGTGAGTCAAAGTCCTGGTCAAACCTGATATTCTGAGGGGGGGTCATATTTCTTAACATCAGACATCTTATGAAAGATCACCCTGATCCAATTTTATCACCTGATAAATCATTTATCCAGAGATCTGGATGTCAATTTTAGGTGATAGAAGCATTTACCCGTCAAACAGCTTCATATATTTTGCGGGGGTCATATTTCAAATATCACCCTATCTTCCGAATATCACCCTGTCACAAAATATCACCCTAAAGACAATATCATGATGGCGTCATATAATCCTGATAGATAAGAAAATTGACACGACGATGACATCATCATCCTTTTTACCTCGCGGAGGCATATTTCCAATAGCGACCCTTTCTACATAACATGACGATGATGTCATAGTGCAACAACGATAAACTAAGTCATTATCCTGATGACGTCATCCCGATCTTGCGAATATCACCCAATCTTGCGAATATCACCTGATATTTCGAATATCACCCGATATTTCAAATATCAGCCGATCTTGCGAATATCACACGATCTTGCGAATATCACCCGATCTTGCGAATATCACTTGATATTTCGAATATCACCTAATCTTGCGAATATCACCTAATATTTTGAATATCACCCTGCCGCAGAATATCACCCTAGTGCCAATATGCTGATGACGTCATCCAATCCCGATGAACAAAGAAATCAGGAAATCACCCCGACGGTGACGTCATCATCCTTTTTATCTCGCGGAGGTATTTTTCCAACGATCGCCCTTTTTTAATAACATGATGATGACGTCAGCTTATCCCATTCCACAAAGGACCCAATATGACGGTGACATCATCAATCGACTTGACATCCGAAGATCATCTAATTTCTAACATCCGTCATCTTTTCTAATATGACTGATCTTTCCTAACATGAGGGTGACGTCATTCTGACCCGATATATAAAAAGCTCAACATGACCGTGACATCATCCTATTTGGAGGGTGATAGTCCTCAATATCAAGGTCATGTTTCTTTACATCACCTGATTTCCTTCAGTATGACCAGGACGTCAGCCTTTCACATTTTAACGAAGCCCATTCATGATGATGACATCATCATCATATCCTGATCTATGAAGCGAGTCATATTAGTTAATATCCTGCATATTAACTAATGTGCATACCTGGACCCGATAGTTTCATTCAATGGAATTTAGTGAGCAAAAGCGCATGTATTGCATATGCATGATCTTATGCATGCGATAACTTAAAATGCAAGGCTTGCATATCATATGAAGGGTCACATCACCCTTGGAATACAAAAAGAGATACTGCAAGGTGAAACTATTTGCAAAAAGTTCGCAGAAATTCAAAAATTAGGAAATTTTTTTACCTTCCCCTTGGCAGGGTCATAACTCCTAGCTACTGTGTCAGAATATAAACTTTTTGGACTCATTGGAAAGATAAACTAGTTATCTAGTTTGAGTTTCTTGGTCGCTTAGGCTTAATGCCAAGCAGAAGTCTTGAGCCCTAATTCCGCTCCTAAGGCCTCCGAAAATGCGATTTACCAAGATGTAGAAAATACCAAAAATCATATTTTTGATATTTTTATCAAAAATCACTCAAATGACCCTGGACCTGATCAGATATTGAAGCCATTTTAGGGCCTGATAGCATGATTTTGGTCAACGATGGTTGACTCGACTAATTTTAGCGTCATATATGCATTCTGTATGCAATTGTTCACGGATTCATCATCTGATTATCTGCGTTTGCATATTCTAAGCCTGATTTAAATGTTTATTTTCTTGCTAAAGTTTTTAATGATGATGATACTTAATCCTTGTGTCTGTTATGAGGTGCGTAGATATCTGGGAAATGACAAAGTGGCGAGGGTGTATCAGAAGGAGAAGTTTGCGTGGGAAATGGCAAAATTTACAAAGATACAAGTTACAGAGTTGCATGCAGAGGTAACATGAACCAGAGCTGAGGAGGATATTGTCAAATGTGCTATTTGCTAGCTGGAGGATGGACTAGGTCAAAGATACTAGAATATTCTGTGCCAGCTGTGTAGTTGCCAACTGGCAGACACGTGCTATTCATCTGGACTGTTGATCTTAATAGATAAATCTCGACCATAGGTCATTTGTAACCGTTCCTTCACCTTATTCTATAAAAGGTGTAGGGATGTGATAATTTGAGTATTGGAAACTTAATTGAAATCTGTTTGCTGAAATATTCAGGGCTCATTTCAAAGTTATTGTATACATATATGTTCTTGCATACTTAATGAATGAGAAGATTGTTTTGATTACAATCCATCATAAATCTTGAGTAATTAGTGTGTGAATTCTAGATATATGCTTTGATTTGCTGCGTCCCTTGGAGTGCATATCAGTTTGCATATGTTGTCTTCATACCTTTCCTTTGAAGTTAGCATCGACTGTATCTAGCTGTGGAATGTCTTGGTGAACATATGGTTTGATTTCTTCTCTTCATGACTGTATCCGATGTATATGTGGCTCAATAGCTGAAGGTTCAACTTTAATTTGAAGTATTTCTTTCAATTTCTTTCAATTTCAGAGCATTTCATCATCATAATTGCAAATAATTGACAATCTTAAGCAAATAATACAAATATGTAGACATCTCGTAGATAACTGAATATCATTAGCATATTTGAGCTAAATGCATGTAGTGTTGAAAATATCATGCAAAGAATTGCAAATAATGGTAAAATTCATGCAAATATCAACCTGTAGGCACATTATTTGAGTGAATTCATAGTGCAGAGGTAAAATAATTTGGAGATTTATGCAGGGCAGATATAAAGAATAGGATATTTGGAGAAATATTGATGAACTTTACAAAAATTACTGAATAACACAAGGCCCCTGAATGATTAACAGGAACACACATCAACCACTGAGTAACGTCAGTAGATTATGAACTAATCAATGGAGACTTGGGATCATGAATTCTCTGAATTCATCATATCTTTCAAGATGAGTAAAGGTTGTTGTGTAACTTTTATTCTATGTTTGCTTATGACTAACATCATCATCAACAGTATCTAGCACAAAGACTATTCAAATTGTCATCCATTGACACCTCAAAACATTCCAAAAAATCCAAAAAAAATAAAAACCTTTCAAAATCCAAAAAAAAATAAAACATTCTAAAAATTCACAAAAAAAATCAAAATATTCCCAAAAATACAAAAAAATCAAATATTCAACAAAAAAGCCAAGCAATAAGATCAAATCACTTCTTCAAATCAAATCACATCACTTCTTTCAATCAAATCACTTCTTCAAATCAAATCACATCACTTCTTTCAATCAAATCACTTCTTCTAATCAAATCTATTCTCCTAATCAATCCAATCATTATCATCAAATCAAATCAAGCCAATCTATCAATCAATCAAATCCATATCATCTCATCAATAACATCATATATCACAAACATCCAATCAATCCCAATCAATCCATAACTCGATCAATATATCCATCTTCATCATCACCGTCAATAAAACAACCATCATAACTACATCTCATCTCTATCATTAAATGCCTTGATCCCGTGGATACAGGGTATGTAGGCAATCTGAGATATGAAGTACCCATATTTAGGCACATGCGCTACACTTCTTCCATCTTTTATCCTTCTAATCTTCACCAATCATTATCTTCCTCCATCTCATCTTCTTCTATCATCTATCTCCATTAATTCATCAATCTTTCAAAACAATTCTTCCAATCAATCATTCAAATCAATTCATCATTATCAAATCAATCCAAGCAATAAATCAAAATGCAAGTCATCCTTTATCCATACTAATCAAGTCAATCAATCTTGTCAAATTATCCAACCACATCAATGGTCTTGATCCTAGCCTTGTTGTAAACCTAATCAATTAATCAATAAATCAATTAATAAATCATCCTTGTGTTGATCTAGGGATATATCGTTCCCCATAGTGACAACACTATCATCATAATCAATCAATAAATTAATCATTGGTTTACAACTTGACAAGGACAATACCTTATTTGTTTTTGAATCATTTGTGCATGCTTTCTTGCTTGCTGATGGAACCATGAGAATTTTTCCATGTTTCTAGTTGTTTTGTTCCCTACTTTATGTCACCTGGCTACAAAATTTCCATGATAAGGGTTTTTCTTCTAAAAAATGTTTTGAGTAACCCAACTCTGTCAAAAACCCTAAACCCTTATAGAATGAGGTCATTAGCTACACTCGATATAATTCTTTGGTGACTACCTGTTCTCGTCACTATCCTTTTAAGTTCCCTTTTCATGTCATCCCTCAACATTGTTTATCAGCCCCTCGCCAAGCAAATACCATCTATACCCTGCACCAAAAACAAACCTAATATTAAAGAGAAAATCTACCCAATTGGTCACCCTTCGTCTAGATGGCAAAAGATTGTATACACGTCAGAGACCAGTCCTACTAACTAGTTTTGTGCAGGTGGCGCATGTGGATTCATTTCTGCCATTCTGCCAATGGTGAATTACAAAGGAAATTGGCCTCGGCAAAAACATGAAAAAGGTGACAGCTGGCTGCGGACAATCCTGGGTGGCAGGAAGGTGGGTCCCAGGTGCTATATATTAGTTTTGTCTCAATTTTGACGTTCTGCCATACTCCATCAAGAGGTTTTCTGAGCAATCGTGAAATCACATAATTGAGACACTTGGCTTTCTTAAAGTGATGGGACTCTTATATTAAATGCATATCTCAGACGTGGCATCAAACGTGACCATTTCAAGAGATGCTTTGCTCAAAGTACAATGATCCGACGGTTATCCGCCATTCCACCGAGATCATTTCTCTGACCACATCCTTCATACATGGAATGACAGGTGCCATCTTAATTACACTACAAAGGGAATTTTTTCTCGAGATCGCGGTTGGAAAGGGATGTCCAAGTGGCATGTTACTATTGAATCAAGCAAGCAGTAAGGTCCGACCTGGAAAAGGGGTCAAATCAGCTCTATCAAAATGCACTAGCTGGGATCTAGATCAATGACCTAAATTAAAAATCATGCTAGAAGGATTCGTTGGTGCTGAACCTGGCTAAGTTGCATATCAAAGCATTAACTGCTCAGGTGTGTGTAGGGTCTTCATCACCGCCGCTTCTGAATAATTTAGTAACAGAATGATTTGGCTTATGCAAAGCTCGACCCTTGGGAATCCGTGTGTTTACCAGGAATGACATTTCATCCACCGTGTGATGAAATCAAATATGATGACAGTGCTTAAGTGGGAAAACTGAGACACCTGATCTGGCTAAAATTCAATACAAGAAGTGATGTTTTCAAGTTACACAGAATTATGAAGTCTTATCTTTCTGTTCAATTATGGCAATCTTTGATAGATTTCCATTTATGGCAGAAATGTACCTAATGTTGATAACTGAGAGGGGGGTGAATCAGTTATCCTAATTATTTCCCTTATTGAACTTTCTTATTAATTGATGCAGCATTGAATCAAACACTAAAACATTAACATGAAATAAGAAACACATAACACAGTATTTTTGACGTGGAAACCCTGTTAAGGGAGAAAATCACGGGGTGATTAACCCAAAATTATTCTCTGTTAGAAGAATAGGAGATTACAAAAAATGGCACTTGCCAATTAGGGCTCACTGCCCGAGCACACTGCTCACAAGAGGCCCACTGCCTACAAGAAGACACACTGTCTACAAAGTGATAAGAATCACAGTCTTGAACTGATTGGAAGCATCTGCATATGCTGGAGTTCAATTCCGGTTAGGCTCAGTACACTGATCTGCTGCACTTCATCTTTCCTTTGTTCTTTATTCTGCTATCTTTCACATACCGGATCCTTTTTGCTACCTCTGCTCTGTTCTGGACTTATTCGCATATATCTTCACACCATCACACCCTTCACAACTAAATCCATCCTCTATATATATCCGCACAAGTAATTTCATCACCTTTCTAGTCGGCATCCGGAACAGTCTAGTTTCTTACAAACTTTTGTTCTGTCGGCTGAATCCTTCCTCACCAAGCAATGCGGATCAAGCATATACTTGTAGATATCATTAATCATGTCGGCCAAACATGATTCATGCCTTCACAACTTCTATCATCAACAGTAACACATCCGGAAAGTAGTCTGATACTCTGTCAGTCAGTTCTTCCTCTGTTTTCACTGTCTCTCAGGAATCCGGTATTCAACTGTTCATATCTTTTTCCTTGTCCATCACCGGAGGCCAAATCCTTGGAATATACCACTCAAGGTAGTCCTCTTGGCTTCCCCAAATCCGCACTGCACCAAGACACTTCCTCTGAGAGATCCGGACCAATCTGTCGGACCTTGCCACATGCTCTGTTCTTGTTCACCGGACCACAACATTGTTTATTCTGACTTCCGGTAGAGACACATCATGACTTGCGGATATGTGGGATGACCTTTGTTGCCATCAATGACAACAACCATGAATCCATATAGTGTCTCTTGCCAACAATCTCCCCCTTTGGCATTGATGGCAACACTTAGTGAAAAATGACTAAGTGTTTTCACTATGCTCCCCCTTTGCTGATGCTCTGTCTTTATATACAATTTCCGGAACTCCCCCTTAGTTGGATTCCTCATTTTTCACTGCTCCTCACTCCCCCTTTGACATCAATGGCAAAGGGTGGGGTCCGCACACCAAAATTTTCAAAAATTTTCTATACATAGCCGCATATTTACATACTCACATATACTGAAGAATGTCTGCAAAGGATGTCTGCAATTGAATCATTTCTGTAGCCCAACTTTGCTTCATTCTGTCCAAAATTGAAATGTGACCACTCAACAAAAATGCAAAAGCTTCTGCCCGCTTGAGATCTGTCGGATCTTTTGTTTGGGCGGTGGTCTGAGCATCACTGATGGCCTCATGCATAGTTTCCAACTTAGGGATTATAATCCTTCTAAGTTCTCCCATCCGGTTAGTGATGTTCTTCCTTTCCTTCTCAAGATTCTTTATTTCATTCAAGACTGCAATAGTCTGACATTCTTGATTTATTATGGAGGAAGAGAGAGGATCAAAACTTTGAGATAAGCTTTGTAGCTTGTCCTGTTCCTCTTTTATTTTCTTGTCAATTGCTGCTGTTGCCTTTGGCCAGGATATGCAAAATTTGTAGATGTCACCGCCATCCTTAAGAGCATTCTCTAAGCTCTTTATTCCAATGCTCACAATCTTCCTATCTTTAGAGATTAATTCTAATATTTCTGAAAATCTCTTATCCAAAAATTCCTTCCGGACCTTTTCTTCAGCTGATTTTTCTAGAGAATCAAAATGTGTATCAACACTGCTGACTAAGGTTTTTAGATTACCGGAAGTGGAGGCTGTCGGATCTATCTGGATTGATGGCATAATCTTTACAAGTACTCCGGAAGCAGCCTCTATCAACTCACAGTCTTCCATATGAGACTTCAGGAGTTTTTCATTTGCCTTGGCATTTGCAAATGAAGCTATCTTCATTGTTTGTACCAGAGAGAGAGAGTCAAAGTCGAATGGGCCTTTTAGAAGCTCCGGTTCATCAATCTCTAAAGTTTCTTTGCTCAAAAATTGTTGAACAGTTTGTGCAGTGTCTCTTGCCGGAGACAGATGTTTCTTTTCTTCTACAGTCTTGGAACTGTCAACCTCTTTGTCTTTCACCACTGCTTCCTTCTCCTGTAATTGCTCTTCTTCTTTGGATCCGGAGACTGTAGGGGAAACCGGAGGAGAGATGCTTGTTTGTTCAGGGCCCACTTCTTCCGAAACAGATGATTCCAAATCCGCAGCTGTTTCTGCACCTAAGTCCTCTACAACAGGAAGATTGAACCTTTTGAAGGCCTTCCGGAGGATCTCTTCTGTCTCTTGGGCCACTTTGTCAGTCTCACCAAGCATGAGTTGATTCATCCTGGCTTTGCTTCTGAACTCATCTTTGCAGTCCTTGAAGATAATGTTCATTGTCTTGGGATCAATTTGAGGATATAGCTGAATAGCTATCTGCTCCCGGATCTCAAGATCTTTAGCATGAGCATTATTCTTTCTTACTTCCAATTCCTTTTCTAGGCTTTTAGGAATAAGAGATATGATCTCAATGAAAGCCTTATTATATATGTTAAGATATTTGACTGTGGCTTCCTGCAGAGTCTTTTGGTCAGCCTCACTGAAGTCATCATAAGATTCAGTCATTGGTTGAAGGTTTCCATCCACCGTGACCGACTTGATTACATTCTCTAGAGACAGAGTGGGCTTTTCAACAGATACCTCCGCCATTTCATCCTTGTCTTGGCCTGTGGAGGGTTTACCGGATCCTTTCTTCTTCTGTTTCTTTATTTCTCTTACTCCCTCATCTGACTCTGTTTCCTCTTCATCCTTTTGGCTTCCATAAGCCCTTGTGGCTTTTGTCTTGGATCTCTTACCGGATGCCTGGACTTCTGGTTTAGAACTTTTGGTTGTGGGAGGTGCAGATCTCTTTGATGATCTGGTCCGGGTGGGAGCTTCAACCGGAGCACTTTCTTTACTTTTCTCTTCTTCCTCAGCCTTCCTCCTCTTTTCCCGGCTGGCATCAAGTGCCTCCTTTGAGATGCCTAGGCCTTGAGCAATGTGCTCTACTTCTTTTCTCACCTTTCTTTTAATCTCAGGTTCCCTGAGTTCTACATGTATTTTTACACTCAGCTCCTCAAAGGTTCCAAACCTTTCTGCCTTAGGATCTTTGGGCTGAATTAGCATGTGTTGAACATGCAGCTCCACTATCTGTTCATCCACTTCATACCCCATGGGCATGATCCAGACAGTCCTTGGCTCCACTGCCTCCATTAGGCACTGATCAGTGTCAACCATAAAGCACACTGAGTCTTTGTATTTTTCAACAAGAGACTGGGGAATTCTCTCTCTTGCTTGCATCATGCTCTGAAAGTTTTTGAAGTATCCCCATAGAGCTGTATTTCTCGCTTTTGCATCCCCAAGTCCATGCAAATAGTCTCTTATCTGGACTGCAACAGGTTTGTCATTCTGCCATACCCATCCACTTGTTCTGGGTAGCTCATTCATGAAGTAGAAGAATAGACATACAATAAGAGTACCATACTTAAAGGAATTCTTCTTATCCTTCTTGATTTTCTGTATATTTTCCATTAATTGGCTTAGCAGTAGTTCGCAGAGATCATATTCTGCATTCTTTCTTAGCATTTCATAGGCAGTGTATACTGCAGTTCCGGATACAGAATTCTCCCTGCTGGAGTGATAGATCTTGTATCCTATTATCATGGATGCATATTTGATATCCGGATCTGAAATATCTTCAATGGTCATTGCCCTCTTATCAAATTTTGATCCGGTGGCCTCAGTTACAATGTTGTTCTTGACAGATTTGAGGATAGGTATCCCTCCGGAAGAGTATAGACCAGTTACTGCTCTAATTGCCTCTTTTGTGATTTTGCAGGGTCTATCCAGCCATAGAAAGTTGTCATGCATCCTGCTTAGTACATACCGGACCCATTCATCTTCTTCAAAGCAGGGGAAATGAATAAATTGCTCAAACTATTTCTTCTGGATATCCTTATACTCTGGTTTAAGCTCAAAGGCATTGTCTATCAGTTGCTTGTGATAGAGGTCTCTTAATTTGAATTCCCCAAATTCCTCAATGCTTGCATGTATGTAAACCCTAATGTCTTCAGTATGTAAAACTCCGTGAGGAACACTAGAGAAGGCTCCTAGTGGATCTACCTCCAATGATTTGTAGGGATGTTTCTTGAATGAGGGGCGAGGTCTATCAGAGATCTTAACTATGTTTGGAGTAGCCATTCTTCAAAGATTTGCAGTGAGGTAATGAAAAACGGAGAATACCTTATGCGCCTTCGACTTGCACGGAGTGATTGGATTGATTTCTTTATGCAATGACTTCGGCAGGAGATCCTTGGTGTGCTTGATGAATCTTGTTGCAGAGCTCCACTTTTCGCTTCTTCTTGAGTGCAGAATGAGCAAATGACTTTTGAGAAATTCCTTAAATTGCTCCGCGAACCCTAATATCTATCTGCAATAAATGCTTCACCTACATCATTCCGGTTTGCCTTGTCTGGATAGCTTGGAGTATCCCGGATTAGTCCTGATCTGTGGATATCATCCGGATCTTTCAATCATGAATAAATTGAGGTAACATATTACAAGAACATCCCAAACACTCTGTCCAATCCGCAGAACAAGATAGTGCACTTCCGGATCTTTCCGGACCTTTATGTAATCCTTTATCATACCGGAGCATCTCCCTGAACAGGTCTTATTTGATCGATCACAGCTTCTTCATAACTCCATGCGGACCTCTGAAAACTTGACTGAAGCATCTCAAGACTCATATCTACAAACCCTTTGATCCGCATCTTGTGCCACATCCGGCACCACTTGTTTGGCTGGGGGAACAAGATTTTCTTTGAGTCTCCCCCTGAGCCTGAGCTCACTTTTTAATTTCCGGAAGAAATATCAGCACCAGAGTCTGGTGCGGATCCAACCTCTACATTCTCTGAACTTTTCTTCACCCAAATCTTGCTCATCTGATTCCTAACTTCATCCGCATTCATCTTTTGTTTACCCTTGTCTTGATTCTGATTATACACTGGACCTGTTTTGTCCTGATACTTGTTTCTGCAGACTTTAGCATTATGACCGGACCTATTGCAGATTTGGCAAATAACATTTCTTTGCATATTTGACTGATATCCTCTTGATCTGCATTGATTAGCCATATGACCTACTCTATTGCATGTGAAGCATCTACCTTTGAATGATTTGTTTACTTGCATAATTCTGCATTCATGGGATTTGTGTCCATACCTTTTGCAGTTGAAGCACTGTCCAGAGAAGGATGAATTAATCTGATTCATTCTCATTCTGCACTGATTAGCTTTGTGACCAAAGTGGTTGCAGCTGTGGCAGTATCCATTGAAGGATGGATATCTTTGAGCATTTGGCTGTCTTACCGGAGGTCTTCTAGGCCTGCTCCTTGGATTTTCTGATCCAAGATTCTTCTGACCGGATCCGGAGCTTTCTCTTTTCTCATATCCCAAACCATACTTGTCATCTGTCCTCTTTTGACTTCCAAGAAGAACTTCAAGTTGAGCAGAACTTATCTTGAATTTCTCTTTATATTCATTTGCTGTTTGAAGGTCTCTTTTGAGAGAGGCAATTTGATCCTCAAGTTTTCCTTCATTATCTTTGGCATCTTCAAGATCAGATTCAAGATGTCTGATAATCCTGTCCATCTGGTGGCATTCTTCTGATTTTTCTTTAAGAGATTGTCTTAGATTGTCTTCAGCCTTTCTTTTTTCTTCAATCTCTTGAGTAAACTTTATAGTTCCTGATTCCATTTCATGTCTTAACATAATGACTTCTTTTGATAACTTTTCACATAACTTGGTTTGCTCAGTCAATTCTTCATTTGTATTGCTTTCTTCACTTTGTCTTGCCAACTGTTGGAGCAGCTCCTTTCTCTTTTTCATAGAGAGACTTAATTTGTCTTTTAATTCTCTCATGAATTCATCAGCCTGTTTGAGTCTTTCCTTTAATTCACTGACTTCAGAATTTGACTGTTCAAGATCCTCAAGAGCAGTCTTGAGTTGCTCCCTTAAACCATATGCATCCATTTGAAATCCCAGATCTTCCTCAAGCTGTTAGGCTCTATTAGGAGGAACTTAGCTCTGATACCAATTGTTGATAACTGAGAGGGGGGGTGAATCAGTTATCCTAATTATTTCCCTTATTGAACTTTCTTATTAATTGATGCAGCATTGAATCAAACACTAAAACATTAACATGAAATAAGAAACACATAACACAGTATTTTTGACGTGGAAACCCTGTTAAGGGAGAAAACCACGGGGTGATTAACCCAAAATTATTCTCTGTTAGAAGAATAGGAGATTACAAAAAATGGCACTTGCCAATTAGGGCTCACTGCCCGAGCACACTGCTCACAAGAGGCCCACTGCCTACAAGAAGACACACTATCTACAAAGTGATAAGAATCACAGTCTTGAATTGATTGGAAGCATCTGCATATGCTAGAGTTCAGTTCCGGTTAGGCTCAGTACACTGATCTGCTGCACTTCATCTTTCCTTTGTTCTTTATTCTGCTATCTTTCACATACCGGATCCTTTTTGCTACCTCTGCTCTGTTCTGGACTTATTCGCATATATCTTCACACCATCACACCCTTCACAACTAAATCCATCCTCTATATATATCCGCACAAGTAATTTCATCACCTTTCTAGTCGGCATCCGGAACAGTCTAGTTTCTTACAAACTTTTGTTCTGTCGGCTGAATCCTTCCTCACCAAGCAATGCGGATCAAGCATATACTTGTAGATATCATTAATCATGTCGGCCAAACATGATTCATGCCTTCACAACTTCTATCATCAACAGTAACACATCCGGAAAGTAGTCTGATACTCTGTCAGTCAGTTCTTCCTCTGTTTTCACTGTCTCTCAGGAATCCGGTATTCAACTGTTCATATCTTTTTCCTTGTCCATCACCGGAGGCCAAATCCTTGGAATATACCACTCAAGGTAGTCCTCTTGGCTTCCCCAAATCTGCACTGCACCAAGACACTTCCTCTGAGAGATCCGGACCAATCTGTCGGACCTTGCCACATGCTCTGTTCTTGTTCACCAGACCACAACATTGTTTATTCTGACTTCCGGTAGAGACACATCATGACTTGCGGATATGTGGGATGACCTTTGTTGCCATCAATGACAACAACCATGAATCCATATAGTGTCTCTTGCCAACACCTAAGTGACTAAAAATTAATACACCACAGATTGGCAGATGTATGCTTACATCCCTGAATTTCTATAAAAAGGCAAGTGCTGATGTTGCAATTCATACTATCTAAAGATATTTTGACAGTATGGATTTCCCCTACTCTTATGTGTTCTGTCTGCTCCCCTGTTCTTTAGGATTTTCTTCCTCATTCTCATGGCTCTCGATCTGTCCCTACAACATTAGAAAGACTCAGAATTATCTCTTCTGGAATAGGCGATGTAGGGAAAATTAGAGATTAACAATAGTGTCCATTGTAACGTTGTGATTTTTTCTCCCTTTTCTTATCTCATCTAATGGTGGGTTCTGAGGGGTATTCTTCCTTCTCCAGTAGTTCCTTATTTTTGTGAGTTGGCAGGTTCCCTTCTGAAGTAGAGAACCTTCTCAGCTTCCTCTACCCCTCCCTTACATATAATTTTCCTAACAGAGCATTAACTCTAGGTCTAAGGAGATTGTCCCTTGGGAATAAACAAATAAGGGAATGAAGGAGAATTGTTGTTGTTGCTGCTATTCTCTTGGCTTGGCTTCTAGTACTTTTGAGGCAGGCTTGGTGTGGATTCCCCAAGTTTCTTCTCAATTAAAGTTGCACGAAACTTCAAGACTTGGAGGGCAAAATCTCACTTGTGCAACGAAACCTAGAAATAGTGAAGGAGATTTTGTCATCTCGAGTCTCCTTTCAATATTGTTCCTTGCATATTTTCTCATCTTTTGATGTGCAGTTTGGAAGGGCAGAACAGTAAGTGCTCTTATTAAAAACATTGGTGGTATTTGAGGAGTGCCTAGCTCTAACGGCCTCCAGTAATACATCCATCATCAAAAGCCTTACTCCCTTCTCCACCAAAAGTGGCAGAACATAGTTGTAGAGCAGTTGTACCAACCTCTTCAACTGCATCTATTGGTTAGAAAAATATTGTAACTTCTTTTGTCATAAGCCTAAAGCTTGTTGCTCCCTTGCATCTATAAAAGGGAATTCAGGGCTTATGAGAAGACATTGGTTCGAGGTCATATTTTCTAGACTTAGTTTGAGATAGGGATCAATCTAGTCAGGGAAGAGTTGTATATAAGTTTGTTTTCTGCTATAGAGTTAGTAGTCTATTTTTAGGTTTCCAATTTGAGTCTCTTCTGGTTTCTTGATAGAATATTTGAAAGCTATGATGCAAGTTGCTAAACAGTTTATTCTACAGATTTTGTTGAGTTTTGAAATACACTGTCTCCTACTTCATGTATACAGTTTCATATTATGAATATATATTTGGTTGAAGAATCATCTTTATTCATTGACACAGTCTTTCCTGTGTTGGTATATTTCTCTCATGGCCTTTACTCAAGGAGTAATGTAAAAATTGCTATTAGAAAATATCAGATATGATTCAGGTATATAGGGATAATTAAGTATGGTTGATTTCAAAGCTAGTAAATTTTTTTCTAATGTATGGCATTGTTGTACCTTTACAATAAACTAAAGTTTCTTACATCATTGTCTATTTAAGTTTCATCATTTTGACCTTTTTGACTCCTTGGCCCTTGGATATGCACTGATATGTTTCATGGATACCATACTAAACTTACGCCCCTCTAGTTATCCTCAAAGTATTTTCAATCCAAATATTTTCCTTTCTAGCAATAGGCTTTTAGGATATTTATTTTGATTAAGTTATGTCTTGCATGTTCCTTTGCAAAGAATAGATATAAGATTAAAGAATCTAGCCAATCCTCACTTTATCATACATTCTTTCGAGCAGCCTACAAGGAACATATTTGTGATATAAACAAAGATGACAATTTAGTAGCTCTAGAAAACCCCATCCCTTTTGAGTAGAACGTTGTTATCCCCAAGACAGGAATACATCAGTTAGAAGAAACAACCAGATAATTAGAGATAAGTCCATTTTAAAATAGGAACACCCTCCTTGGTTTCACAGAGCCTAAAGTGTAGAGGAAGAACAAGGGGATTGAGAAAAGGCCTCCTCCCCTTAAAATCTCTTATTCATTGGCTAATCCCTCAAGGCAGATCAATCATTACTAAGTGGCTGATTTTATAGGTTTGCTGCGAGAATTAGGTTGGGAATTTAAAACAACCAACACTTGCTTGTGTGTGTTATCTTTTTATCTTGCATTTGTATCACATCGGTATCATTCTAACTAATATCATATCTCGTGTATGTTGGAATAGCTTTTTGCATTATCCTTTGCATCTAAGGTCACATCATACCTTTTGTGTATTAGGACTTTAATGTTCTAAGTTTTCTTCCTCATACGTCTAGACAAGGTCGTATTATGCTAGGGCACGAGACACATTGTCACCTTGGTCCTTATACCTTGGTGCATAATGTCTAGTGCTATATCAAACATCATGGTTGCTCACTTTCATTGCAGCATAACGCATCATCCTTTCTTATATCCCTTCCCTAATCTTTTTCGACCAATCCATTTCATTTTGAGAGCCTACCCATGTTTGTCCAACTCACCTATCCTCTTGAGGGGGCATCATCATCATATCATTCCATCATCATCCTATCTTTCTATCATCCACCCTTTTCCTCTACCTGTACCTTAGCTTCTTTGAAATGATGTTACTTGACACAAATTTCATCATCTCAAAGAGGGGAAAAATGTATACACCCAAAAATGTCCACCTTGTCACAACATTGCATCATTTAGACATCTTGTAGCATGTTTTTCCCTAGGTACCCATGTCATCACCTAATTAGTTAAATAAATCTTATTTGACTAATTTTCATTTATTCCCTTTCTATTCATAATCCTTTCTTTCTTCTAATGTTAATTAAATAATTTATATTATTTAATTAATTAAATCATAAATCCAACATTAATTAAATAAATCAAATATTTATTTAATTAATAAAATCCTAAAAATATCTTCTTGCTTTCTTTCCAAAATTGCAACTCATGTGTATCTAATTAATTTATTTAATTAGATAATTCATCAATTAATCCTCATCTTTTTTAGGATTTATTTCGTTTAAAATAGAAAATCAAATATTTCTATCTTCTTAAATCTTATCCTATCTTGTTTTATTTCTTCTTTTGTCAAATAAATGAAAAATCAAATCCTTATCAAATCTTATCTCCAAAATCAAATCTTCTTCCTTTCACATCAAAACCCTAGTCAACCTTCCCTATAAATGAACCCTCTCAGAAGCCATTTGCATCAATGAGCTTTCAAGTATCCTTACTCTATCGAATTATCTCTACAATCTTTCATTCATCATCCTTCATCGATCATCTTCCATCGTCCATCTTCATCTTCATTGTTATGTTGCAGAAGTGAGCACCCAACATTCCTCCAACAATCAAACCTTCAAAATCTTTCATTCTTATGCAAGGTGGACAAGAGCAATGGAGGTCAATCAAGAATAGCATGGAGATTTTAGTTTGCATTTGTGTTTATTGTTTTGATTTTCATGTTGTCTTGTTCCCTATTGTACATTGTTAGGGTTTTATCATTGTTTATACATTTACCCTGATTCACAATTTTTACCCTAACTACAAAAACATATGAAACATCAGGGAGTACCCCCTGAATTCTATTTTAAACTCCATCTTGTCTTCATTCTTCTTGATGGCCATTAACTGCTCATTCATTTTATTTGCAATATATGAGGCATAATCATATTCAATATTCACCATTTGATCTTGAATACCTACTGCCATGAGCATAACAACAACATACATGTTCCCCTTTGCATCCCACCCAAGACCTGACATAGTGAATGATAGGTTTGAATAAAATAGTCATATAAAAATCAATTGCAAAGGGCTCCTTCTAATTAGAAGAAATCTTGATGGGCCTGTTGTCTATTCCCATCACCCTGTGATTCAAAAGCAAAACAGTTATGTAACTACTCCTATTTTTCTTGTATTTATCATTGAAGGCCTCTAAATCTATGCCTTTGCTGGCTATAAAGTTCAGTCCAAAGACTTTAGAGATGTACTCCTTTGTTATGTTGATCATACCCACATTATTTCCTGCAAATACCATTCTCCTCTGTGGGTCATATCTCCTAGCTACGACCTAAACAAAATCAACATCAATGAACACATTTGGCCCTAGAAGCTTTGCCAAATCTAAGGTCCATGCATGTGAAAGGGGAGCCTTAGAATATCTCTTCTTGTACTAATGATCAAATAATGCCCACCCTCTTATAGGAATTTCTGCATCTCTACAACCTTAGGCATTATCTAACAATCTATCATTTACTCCTCCTAGGCTGCAAACATTGAAAGGTCTTCTTGATGACCCAGGCAACTATATCATTAAATCCTCATCTAGTGCTCTTTTTGATGTGGATAGTTGACCCTTTGATCGACTCATTTTGTTGAATTACTAGTTCTTAGGGCTTCTGTAAAACTAGGGTTTCTAACAACTGCTTGATTATACAACCTTTATCTTCTATGCGAGAAGAAAAACATTTAAAAAAACCCAACACGATCAACTGAACTAATTAAAAATCAAAATTTTCACCAACTTGAATGTCGACCAATTATCTTCAACCACAGAGGACAACTTTCCATGTAAACTCTTAAGACTTTCCACGCGTCAACCTTTCACAACCCCACACTGCCCATTGGGTCCTAGTTTTCTAACATTGCGGGCTCACATTGTCCATCCATGTGGAAAGCACCACCTTTCAGGCTTTGTATGTATTTGGCTAATTAGGTACACATGGCAACAAATTGTAACAACATAGAGATGATTCAGTTCTAACAACACATGCTGCGCAGTAATGTGCAACCACTTAAAGGTGCACAATTGGACCTGCCTTATTACTGGCTTTAACAAGACCATGGGCCTATTGAATGAATGGTAGTATTCCACAATAGTGTGGCCCTGACAAGGTACACATTTTAGAAGCTCACGGGTTCATGCTAAGCTGCCATGTGTCACTATCACATTTGACTCTTAGCACTATAGACGTATATAATTTAATAATTCCATTGTTTGATGGGCAATGACAACTGATAGCCTAGGATGAAGGGGTCGATAAGACATGATATATGAAGGCTCAAGTCATAACTTAAACAACTAGCAACCTGGGCCAAAAGGTTAACAACAAAACATAATGCAAAACACTTAGGTGATCAGATGACATAGGTTTTTTTTATCCTAGGGCACAAAATTTAGTTTGTGGAGCATAATAAATCTTAAAACCTAAGGGAAAACCAAGGAGTTTGACCAAAAACCTTAAAATTTCAGCACATACCACTAGTGGTTCTAGTTGGGGACGCATGATTTATCAAAGCATTGCAAGGACCATAGAACTCTGGGAAGTAGACCAAAAAGGAAAAACATAAAACAAATAGACAACTATACAACATATACAATATATACAATGTGCATGGAAAATAACCTACTTAAGAAAAGTAGGGCTTCAAGAACTATCCATGCATGGACAATTATTGAAATGCTCTAGTGAAGATTTGCAAGAAATAAGAATTCTCACCATGTGTGTTGCTTATCAGATAAGGACTAGTCCATAGTGGATCGAACTTGCCATGTTTTCCTTTTTCTTGAAACCTTGCATTCCACATTAAGACCATATCATCTACCTTAAATTTTCTGTTTGAAGCCTTTTGATCAAATAGATATTTTGCTTGTTGTTGCTTTCTAATGTTCATTTTCTGTGTTGTCCTTGTCTCATCCAATTCAACCAACTAATTTATCCTATTATTCATGACTGTGTCAATATCATCACCATATTCCTGAATAAACTTATAGACTGGCAAGAGGTTATTAACATGCATCGTAGCATCCAATCCATACACTAATTAATAAGGGGATTTCCTAGTAGCCTTCTTGATTGTAACCCTATCAGCCCACAGTGCAAGTCTACGTTTTGAATGGACCATGATCTCTTGTTCTTATTTATCATTCTCTTCATGATTTTCATCAAATTCTTATTGCTAGACTCAGCTTGTTCATTTCCTTGAGGATGATAAGGTGAAGAATAAGATAGAGTAATATCATATTCATTGTAAAAGCCTACAAATTCCTCTGATTTGAAACACATAGCATTATTTGTAATCAATTTATATGGTACTCCAAACCTAGTAATAATATATTCCATTACAAAGTTTCAAATAACTTTACTTGTTTCTCTTCTAGTAGGAATTGATTCAATACACTTAGTGAAATAATCAATAGCAACAAGAATCTAACTATATCCTCTAATGGATTTTTCTATAATCTCAACAATAAAATGTATACCCTGCTATTGAAAATGTGCCTCTATAGGCATTGTTCTTAGTGGTAGAGCACCATAATACTTCAACTTTCTGGAAAATCTCTGGCACACATCACAATTTATCACTAGTCTTTGAGCATCAACAAAAAGAGTAGGCCACCAATAACCAGACTTGAGGCCCCTATGTGCAGTAGTCTTTGCCATAAAATGACCTCCACATACTCCATTATGTATTTCACCCAATATTTTAGAAGATTGAGTACTATCAACACACCACAACAAAACACCATCTGTGTTTCTCCAATACAAGTCTTCTTAGAGAATAACATATTTTATTGCTTGTAATTTCAAAGTCATTTTTTGGTTTTCATTCATCTCACTAGGACATGTCATAGTTTGTAGATAATAAATAATATCCTTATACCAAGGAAAAGTTTGTAAACTACACTTCTGTGGAGATGTCTCCTCTTGAACCTGATTTACTTGAACAACTTCCAAATTAGCTTATGCCATTAACTTGGCTAATCCCCATCCTCTTACTAACTTTGTGATCTGAATATCAATGTTAAATTCCTAAATCTTATTTATCCACCTACATCTCCTCCTTGTAACCTCCTGTTGTGTGAAGATGTCTTTAACTACAGCATGAGGAACACAAGCTACTATTTGGGTCCCTACCAAGTAAGGTCTAAAATTTTTAACTGCTTTTACCAAAGCATAAGCTTGTTTTTCCATAATATCATATTTTAGCTCTGTAGCCTGTAAAGATTTATTGAAAAAATGCTATAGTCTGCTCATATCCCTCAATATTCTTCTATAATAGTACTGTTGCTATGGTGTGAAAGGAAGAAAATGAAAAAGTTGAAAAGGCTTAGAAAAGTCTGGAGACTTTAATAGAAGAGCCTTTTTTATTGCTTCCTTGACATCATGAAAAGCTTTAATAGCTTCTTCTCTTAATGAAATAAATTCTCCCTTTCTCAACATCTTTGAGATGACCTTTGTAGTTTTTGTAAAATTTGTGACAAACCTTCTTACAAAATTTATCTAGCCAAAGAAAGATTGTATCCGTTTAACATTTGTAGGAATTGGTATCCTATCAATAGCAACAAATATTTTAGGATCAATTTTGATATCATCCTTTGACACAATATGACCAAGTAACTTTCCCTTAGTGACACCAAAGGTAGACTTCTTTGCATTCAATGACATACCATACTCTATTGCTTTGATAAAAATATTTTCAAGATGCATGCAATGTTCTTCTTCCTTCTTTGAGAAAACACTCAAATCATCTTGATACACCACCATAATAGTATCAATCAAGTCAACAAATGCAACATCCATTGCTCTTTGAAAACTTGCTCCAACATTTGTCAATCCAAAAGTAATCCTTACATATACATAAGTACCCCAAGGTGTTGTGAAAGTTGTTTTATATTGTTTTGATTCCTTTACTTTGACCTAATTATATCTAGAAAACCCATCCATCATGGATAATAATTCATACCTAGTTACCTTTTGGAACAATGCCTACATATTATGTAATGGATAGTTATCTTTAAATGAATAAACATTTAGATTCCTAAAACCAACACATAACCTAATGTCACCATTTTTCTTCCCTACTAGAACCCAATTGGAAACCCAAGTAGAGTGCCTAATAGGTTTTATAATGCATCCATCTCTAAGTTTCATAAGTTCCTGCTACATCTTAGGTGCCAAAGTTGGATTTATTGGCCTTTGGTTTTGTCTAAAAGGCTTGGCTTCTAGTTTTAGAGAAATTTTATGTTGGAAAAATCCTCTCTATAGGCCTTCAAATCATCATAGGACCAAGATAAAACATGTTTATATCTCCTAAGTATAGCTATCAACATCGCCCTTACATGTGTATATAGTTTCCTTCCAATATAAACTTTTTTGGAACAATCTCTATCCCTAGATTGATTTCTTCAAGATCCTGATCATGCACTAGGGTAGATTTCACAATTTGTCTGTCATTATTATCAAAGTTTCTTTCTAGAGAAACCAAACCCTTAGGAATCTTATTTGTTTTAAGTTGAATGACCTCATTTCCAAATAATGTTTCCTTTCCATCTACTACTTGAACAAAGTTTTGGAAACTAATTTCTTGATTATCAAACTCATCTATGTATTGCAAAAAATTAATTAAATCCTTAACATCATTGAAGACCTGTCAGTTGCAAATGTTGTATGGGACTGAAGGTCTTTTCTTGACTTCCACTCTAGATACATAACCTAAAGTAACATTATCTGGCCTGATAGGAACATTTGCTATAAAATCTACCATTACATTTTTAGACCTTTCAAGCCAACTAATGGAGAATGCATCAAAGAGCTCAATTGTATCCTGAAAAACATTTTTATATTGTTTCAGTCTCTTATGTTTTGATGCATATTTTCCCCTCAATTTGTGAAATCACCAATCCAGAATCACCTAAAACTCTAAGCATTTAATTCCATGTTTGACAACAATATTCAATGCTAGAAGGAGTGCTTCATACTCTGCTATGTTATTTGTGCACTCAAGATTTTGAAGAAAAGAAAAGAAGCCTTTTTTGAGGTGACACAAAAAAAATCCTAGCACTGGAACCATTCTTTGAACAAGCACAATCAAAATACATTGACCATATTTCATTTTCAGTATTAGATACTTGAACTTCCTTCATCATAGGTTCTTTACTTATTGAGTTAGATTTTGGTGTAATAAAATTAAAATGATCAACGTCAATATCTAGAAAACACACATGTTCCAAATGTTCTTGATCTTCAACCAAAGTGGTAGACCTCTTTTCCCTATCCAATCTAACATCCTTACCATTCATGGGGAACATGGCATAGGACAAGTCTAATTGTATACTTCCACCTATTGCTGCAACCCATTTCCTAGATAAAAACATTCCATATTCAGGTGGGATGTTAACCATAGTAATATTCATGCTATATTTATTCTTAGGAAAAGTAGCCAATCTGAACTCCACATCTCTCATAATCCCACTAACAAGTACTTCTCTAGAATCCACGGCAAAACATTTCCCATATCCCTTATTTACTTGCATTCCCAACTCTTTCATAATTGCTAAAGGCAAAACATTAGTCTAGAAGCTCCTGAATTTATCATACAATTCTTAACCAATTTATCATTAATGAGCAAAGTAACATAAAAAGGTTCTACCTGTGCAGGGCACCTAGTCACAGTTGTTCCCAAATAAACTTTCGGAACCTCATCAGTTTGTTCTTCTTCAACCTCATTTACCTACTCTTTTCCCTTTGTACTCTGATTAGAGGTCTGCTTTCTTACAATTGGTTGTTATGCAACATTATTTATCAAGGTTAGTGCCTTATCCTTATGTTCCTCTATCCTCATCATCTCTAATAATGGGACTGAAACCTTTATTCGAGAGAACACTTGTGTCATATCAAAAGGAACATAATGTTGTGTATGAGAAAAAGGTTGAACTACACTTGTAGACACACCCTTATCCTTCTCCAAAGCATGTTCTGTCTTAACATCTATAGTTCTCGTGGAGACATCCATATTTTTCTTATCATTGTTTACTTGTAGTTTTGTATTCTTAGGATTTTTACCTCTCTTTTGTATTTTTAACAACACTTTGATTCCCAAAAGGATCTTGAGTCCGTTTTGTAAATAAATCACCAGACTTGCTCTGATCTTGACCCTGAGTCTTGTTTCTTAGATTGTAATTATTTTTGACTTGTGCAATTGTACCTACTATTAATGCTTTAATCTCTTCATCTAAAGGTCTTCTTAATCTTGCATCAGAATTATAAGATTGAAAAGCATACACAGTAAAATCAGTTTCCTTAGTATCAGATGAAACCTGATGAGCACAATCCTCTTCTTAATTCAAGCTAGTGGACAACATAATTATTTGATTATCCTTATTGTAGTGGGAATCATTGCATTCATCACAAGGAACAATAGAATATGAAAAGACTGTGCAACCATACACTGTGTTCATGCATGTGGCATCTGACAAACTACACACCTGGAGTCTCATCCATCATATTGACATTATTTTTCTTGAGAGGATCTGGAGTTTCTTTATTAGAGGGACCTCTCTGGTTATTAGGCACTGGCTTACCATTGTGCCAAGTAGTATTGTATGGCTAATCTTACAATTTAGGCATTCTTTCTTGCTTGGGGTAATTTTGTCTATCAGAAGGTAAGCCTTTTTTAGTTCTTGCCACTTTTATAACTCAAATCTTTCAATGCATTTACTACTTTATCTAATTTATCTTCAGATGCAAGTGCTCTAGCTTGTTGTGATTTAAGATTAAGGTTTTGCAATATGGTGATATCATCTCTTTTATTCATCTTCCCCGATGCTTTCCTATTACTCTCAATATGTGTTGCCATTTTAAATTCATCTCTCAAAGTTTGAGGGTTCTTATCTTTTAACTCATATCCCATCTTAGCATCATATGCATTACAATACAGGACTAAACACATGGACTCATTTGGCCTCATATATGGGGGAATCTTGTTAAAAACCCTAATAAACCCCACATTAAAATCTAATATAGGTTTTTTATAACCTTTAGTAATTCTAGTAAACTCATTAATAACAAATCTTGGGTCATTTTTATCACCATATTGTTCTTTAAAAGCTCTCTTAAATTCATCCCATGAATTAATACTTGCATCAAGAAGATTTCTATACCAATCCCTAGCCTCATCAACTAGTGATTACATAAATAGTTCCAATATTACATCTTCATCCTCTACTTCATAATCATCCATAAGATTTGAAAATGCTTTCAAATGATCTTCACCAGATAAAGCATTATTTCCAGAAAACTTTATTAAATCTTTCCTTATATCATTTGGAATTGGGTTTGGGTTGTTGCAAGTATGTGCCTAACTAGTGTTGTCATTGATGTCAACATATTTGTGTTGTAATTGGTGTCAACTATGCTATTGTTTTGGTGCTTTCTTGTAATAAGTTAAGTATTGAAGATAATAAGTATTCCTGGTACAACAGAACAGTCCAATAGATTGCTCTGCATTTCTTGTAGAATGAATATCCTTGTCCGCGGATTGGAAGTTATTTAGATACATGTCTGGAGATGCTATGTTCCAAGTTTGAGCCTCCGGTATGAAGATTTGAGTGAGATATGTTCACCAGAGTGAAATATGCTTTTTCTATATAGTTGGTGGTGACAGGGTGATTGTATTATGCTCCGTATTCCTCTACATTCCTCCACATTGAAGTATTTTGCTATACGGTTCTAGAGTTAAGTCTGAGATGATGTTATGTGATTTGGTGGTCCACAAGCGATCTTTTCCTTATGATAGTAGCTAACAATGTTATTTATGAGCTTTAGTTTGAAGAATCTTTTTGACAGAGTGGTTAGAGGTTGTGCGGTTGTTCCTGATGATTTCAATGTGCTTGTGGATGTCTCCTGATCATGTTCCTACCTTTGGATTGGTCTATAAAGAGAAATCTGGATTTTAGATCAAGACTATTCTTGAAAGTCTTAATGTGAACACCAGTCTTGGCCGACTTGGTTACTTTCACTATTTGTAGAGATGCATTGAAGATTGTAGTAGCGTGTTGTGGTGTGGAAGATTGTATTTGAGTCACAACTAAAACATAGCGTGGTCCACATACACCTTTACATCATTCCCTTAGCAAATTTTTGTATTAGGTCCATACCTATTTCTATGCATGTTTGTAAATGCTGACCTTGGAGTTTGTTTCAACGATTGATGAATGTCATTCTAACCTTGATGTACATTCCAAGGTTGATGATGTTGCAAGTATGGGCCTAACCGGTGTTGTCATTGATGTCAACATACTCATGTTGCATTAATGAGAAGGATTAGATGAGTTGTGTGCTGAGGATATTGAGAAAATTAGTCTCAATCAGTAACAGTGAAGAACAGTGATGAAGAGAAGGTAAAAGTCCTCAATAGGTTGAGGATTAGAGGATGTGGTTTAAAGGGTTTGTAGATATAAGTCTTGAGATACTCTAGTCAAGTTTTTAGAGGTCCGTATGAAGATCTAAAGAAGTTATGGTCACTCAAGTAGAACCGGCTCCGGCAGGTGTTCAGAGGTGACAGAGTGACAGATAGGTCCGGTGAGATCCAGAAATGCATTATCCCATTCTACAAATTTGAGGAAGTGTTGAGGACGTCCTTGTGAAGTATCAACTAGATTGGTTTGTGGTTTGAAGGTCTGGAAGAGCCTATTCCTTTGTGACAGTGATGACAGATTGTGTTCTTGAAGCTCCGGATGAAGGAGAGAAGAATTCCAGTAGGCTGATGAAGTGCGGATGTTCTTGGTGATTCAGGGAAGGTTATGATGATTGTTGGATCATGTCCAGTTCATGTTGGTGGTCCGTATTGAAGTTAGAGTTTGCATTTGAAGAATAACCACCGTATATTAGTGTTCTTCTTGAGACTGGTCGACCGGATGTATTACACATCTTGCAGATGTTCTTGTAGGTGTTTGCCGACTTAGATGATTGTTCCTAAGTCGATTCCTTGTATAAATAAGGGATTGTGAAGTCATTTTGAAGTATGTCTTGTGGTGATGAGTGTGTGGTAGTGAGGAGAAGTGCGAAAGGTAGAGCAGAAGTATTGGACTTAAATGGAACTGATTCAAGCATGGTGAAGATGCTATTCTCCAGTTCATGAAGGTGATTCTTATTTCTTTGTAGACAGTGTGTCTCTTGTAGGCAGTGAGCCTCTTGTGAGCAGTGTGCTCGGGTAGTGAGCCCTAATTGGCATGTGCCATTTTGTTCTTTCTATTCTTCTAATAGAGAATACATTCTTGGGTTAATCACCCCATGGTTTTTCCCTTAACCGGGTTTTCCATGTCAAAATCTTGGTGTCTTATGTGTTGATGAGTTTTTGCTTTTGATTTGAATGCATTATGTTTCATGTTTAATATACTACTAATCACTAAGAGGATTTAAGTGAGCAAATTGGAGAAAGTTTTGCACAACTAATTCACCCCCCCTCTCAGTTGTGTGCCCTAAGTCTAACAATTGGTATCAGAGCTAAGTTCCTCTAAAAGGAGCTTAACCGCTTGAGGAGATCCAGGATGTCGTCATACAAGAAGGATAGTCCAAAGTTTGATGGAACCAACTTTGCTCTTTGGAAAGGTCGCATGAAATGTCACTTGTAGTGTATGGGAATGGCGTACTGGTCCATGTTTACAAAAGCGTATGTACCTCCACAGGGTGGTTTGACAACCCTAAATGAAATCGCAAATGCTAAAAACAATCTGCGGACCAAAGAGGCTCTTCTAAGCGCATTAATTGACTCAGAACTCTCAAATGTTATTGACCTACCAACAGCCTATGAGATCTGGATTAAACTGGAACTTTTGCATGAAGGAGACCAATATGTTAAATGTGTAAGGTTACAGAGTCTAAAAGGGAAATTTGAAAAATTGAAGATGAGAGATGATGAAAATATTACTACTTTTATGCCAAGAGTGAATGAGTTGGTTTGTGGAATTAGAAATGCTGGTGGAGTCTTGGATGAAAATGAGATTGTTGGTAAAATTCTCAAATCCCTTCCAACTTCTTACAAAATCAAGGCTGCTGCCATTGAAAAATTTAGAGCCCATACAACTGTCACAAGAGATCAATTGGTAGGAAAATTGGCTGCATTTGAAATGACAGAGTTTGGAGATGACCCCCCCAAGACTAAATCCGCATTCAAAGTCAGTGCCTCTATTAAAAGTAAACAAAGGTTTGATCCGGGAGAGAATTCTTCAAGGAAATTGTCATGGTATGAAAAAGCGAGAAAAGATCTGGAAGAAGAAGAAGTAGAAACTGCTCAACTTGAAGCCCTTATTGCAAAGAGGCTGCCAAGAGGATCTGGTAAGTATGAAGGAAAATTACCTTTTAAGTGTTTTAACTGCAATAAGATTGGTCATTTTGCCTCAAAGTGTCTAGAAAGATTTTCAAGGCAAAATCCTAACAAGCCAAGGTTCCAAAAGAACTGTTACTATGTTCATGAAGAAGATGATAATGAAGGAGTAACAGATGATGAATCAGAGACTGGAAACAAATCAGGAAATGAATGGGTGTTTATTACCATCAAGGAAGAAGAACCAATATCCTCTGTATCTGTCAATCATAAGGTTGTAGAAAGAGCCCTGGCTGCCCAAGTTGAAGAAAAGGATGATTGGGTCATTGACAGTGGTTGCTCTCACCATATGACAGGTGACAAAAATAAGTTCATAGATTTGGAAATATATGGAGGAGTGGTGAAGTTTGGAGATAATTCCACTGGTAGAATCAGAGGAAGAGGAACTATTTCTTTTGATGGAAGGAACAAAACTAGTAATGTTCTCTATGTTGAAGGCTTGAAGCAAAATCTTCTCAGTGTTGGACAGTTGGTGGACAGAGGCTATGATCTCCGGTTCAAGAATGGAAAATGCAAGATCTTTGAAAGCTCCGGAACAGAGATTGCATCCAGTACCCAAACTAAAGGTAATATCTTCCACTTGGTTGGCATTGATAAAAGTTGCTTATTTGTTCAAGTTGATCAGAGTTGGTTATGGCATAGGAGAATGTGTCATGTGAATTTTGATAATATTATCAAGATAAGCAATACTCAGGCTGTAAGAGATCTTCCAAAATTGGTGAAACCTACTAACAGCTTGTACAAGGAATGTCAGTTGGGTAAGCTAAGTAGAGTCACATTCAAAAGCAAGGAACTGTCTTTTATCAGATTATTGGACTTAGTTCACACTAATTTTTGTGGTCCAACAAGAACCAGGAGTATTCAAGGTGATAGATACTTCATGCTGTTAATTGATGACTATTCCCAGATGATGTGGGTAACCTTTCTAAAGGAGAAATCAGAAGCTCTTGAGAAATTCAAAATATTCAAGGCTATGGTAGAGAATGAAACAGGATTAAAGTTGAAATGTTTGAGGTCTGATAGAGGTGGAGAATTCACATCTGGTGAGTTCATAGAGTTCTGTGAGAAACATGGAATTAAGAGACAGTTGTCTGCCCCTAGGACTCCACAACAGAATGGAGTAGTGGATAGAAAGAACCGGACCATCCAGGAAGCATCTAGAACCATGATGATGGAAGCAAATGTTCCTTAGATCTATTGGAGAGAAGTTGTTAGCACTGCAGTCTATACTCTAAATTGAGTTCAAATCAGAAGTAATACTGGTAAGACCCCTTATGAACTTTGGTTTGGCATTACTCCCACTGTAATATATTTCAGAGTCTTTGGTAGCAAATGTTACATCAAAAGAGATGAAGATCTAGGCAAGTTTGATGCTAGAAGTGATGAAGGAATATTCTTGGGTTACTCTACTCAAAGCAAAGCATACCGATGTTATAACAAGAGACTGAGAAAGATGATAGAAAGTACAAATGTGAAGGTTGATGAGGGAATAGAGAAACCCTCAAGGTTTTATGAATATGATGAAGATGATCAGAATGGTGTTTTGGTTCAAGGAATTCAATCCTCTTCTAAAGGACAGATTCAGACTGATCTGGTAAATCAGGAAGAAGAGATAGGTCTGAATGAGCCTGATCAAGAAGCAGAAGTGCAAGAAACTCCCAAAGTTCCAAGGTATGTAAGACTGAACCACTCTGAAGATCAGATCATAGGTGACAAAAGCAAAGGTGTGCAAACTAGAAGGAAAATTGCTCAAAATTTAGATGAATATTGTCTGATTTCAAAGATTGAACCTAAGACAATAAATGAAGCCTGCAATGATGAAAACTGGACCAAAGCAATGGAGGAAGATTTGATGCAAATTGAGAAAAATCACACTTGGGATCTTGTTCCCAGACCTAGAAACAAGAATGTGATTGGAACCAAATGGGTCTTCCGGAACAAACTAAATGAAGTTGGTGAAGTAATCAGAAATAAAGCTAGATTGGTCTGCAAGGGCTACTCTCAAATAGAAGGAATTGATTTTGAAGAAAATTTTACCCCAGTGGCAAGAATTGAAGCAGTCAAATTATTTCTTGCATTTGCTGCCTTCAAGGATTTCAAGGTGTATCAGATGGATGTCAAGTCTGCCTTCTTGAATGGTGACTTAGAAGAAGAAGTGTACATTGAACAACCAGATGGATTTATGGTCTGCAAATTGAAGAAGGCACTGCATGGACTAAAGCAAGCCCTAAGAGCCTGGTATGAAAGACTGGACAAACATCTTTTGAAGATTAGTTTCAACAAAGGTACTACTGATAGTAACTTATATTTCAAAATTGATCATGAAAACATCTTGATCATTGAAGTATTTGTTGATGATATCATCTTTGGAGGAAGAGACAGTATGTGTAAAACCTTTGCAAATCAAATGAAAAGTGAGTTTGAGATGTCAATGCTTGGTGAAATGAATTTCTTCTTGGGTCTGCAAATTACTTAAACAAAGAAAGGAATCTTTATTTCTCAGATCAAATATGTGAAAGAATTGTTGAGGAAATTTGGAATGGAAGATTCAAAGCCAATGAATACTCCCATGGCAACCGGATGTAAGTTGAGCAAAGATGATGACTCTCCTAAGGCAGATCAGACAAAGTACAGATCAATGATTGGAGGATTATTGTATCTCACTCAAACTAGACCAGATATAATGTAGGCTATTGGTCTTGTTGCGAGATTCCAGGCTGATCCCAAAGAATCTCATGTCATGGCAATCAAAAGGATTTTTAGGTATCTAAAAGGAACACTTGAGTATGGTCTGTGGTATCCTAGAGATCATGATTTCTCTCTTCATACATATACAGATGCAGATTGGGCAGGAGATGTGGATGACCGGAAGAGTACCAGTGGTGGAGCTTTCTTTTTGAGAAAGAGATTGGTTTCTTGGCTAAGCAAGAAACAAGAGGCAATATCCCTGTCTACAACTGAAGCAGAATACATAGCAGCAGTAGGTTGTTGTACTCAATTTTTGTGGATGAAGAAGATGCTAAGAGATATTAAAGTAGAGTATGAGGAGCCTATCACAATCCACTGTGACAATTCAAGTGCTATAAGTATATCTAAGAATCCGATGTTGCATTCAAAGACAAAGCATATATCTATCAAGTTTCACTTTCTGAGAAAGCAAGTGAATAAAAATGAAGTCAAATTGGAGTTTGTGTCATCCAAGGATCAGATTGCAGATATCTTTACTAAACCTCTACCTAAGGACTCTTTTGAGTACCTCAGGGAGAAGTTAGGGGTTATTGCCCCTCTGGTGATGAACTAAGGTGCACTGATGTGCATCAGTCCGGTGGGTATCACCATCACATCTTGTGATCCAAATTGATGTTGGGGAGCTACTACTCAGGGGGAGCAGCAGGTATGAATCTGAAGTAGTGAAATTGCAAGTATGTGCCCTTTGCCATTGATGTCAAAGGGGGAGAGAAAACATGTGAAAAACAAGTGACTACTAATCAAAGGGGGAGCAGTAAAGGGAGAGAAGACATGTGAATGGTTGCTGTTGATAGGGGGAGCTGTGCCAGTAAGGAGAAGTTCTTGTCTTGATGGTTTTTCACATCATATGTTGCCATCAATGACAAAGAGGGAGATTGTTGCAAGTATGGGCCTAACCGGTGTTGTCATTAATGTCAACATACTCATGTTACATTAATGAGAAGGATTAGATGAGCTGTGTGCTGAGGATATTGAGAAAATTAGTCTCAATCAGGAACAGTGAAGAACAATGATGACAAGAAGGTAAAAGTCTTTAATAGGTTGAGGATCGGAGGATGTAGTTTAAAGGGTTTGTAGATATAAGTCTTGAGATGCTCCAGTCAAGTTTTCAAAGGTCTGCATGAAGATCTGAAGAAGTTATGGTCGCTCAAGTAGAACCGGCTCCGGTAGGTGTTCAAAGGTGACAGAGTGACACAAATAGGTCCGGTGAGATTTGAAAATGCATTAACCCATTCTGCGGATTTGAGGAAGTGTTGAGGATGTCCCTGTGAAGTATCAACTAGATTGGTTCATGGTTTGAAGGTCTGAAAGAGCCTATTCCTTTGTGACAGTGATGACAGACTGTGTTCTTGAAGCTTCGGATGAAGGAGAGAAGAATTCCAGTAGGCTGATGAAGTGCGGATGTTCTTGGTGATTCAGGGAAGGTTATGATGATCGTTGGATCATGTCCAGTTCATGTTGGTGGTCTGCATTGAAGTTAGAGTTTGCATTTGAAGAATAACCACTGTATATTAGTGTTCTTCTTGAGACTGGTTGACCAGATGTATTACACGTCTTAGAGATGTTCTTGTAGGTGTTTGCCGACTTAGATGATTGTTCCTAAGTCGATGCCTTGTATAAATAAGGGATTGTGAAGTCATTTTGAAGTATGTCTTGTGGTGATGAGTGTGTGGTAGTGAGGAGAAGTGCGAAAGGCAGAGCAGAAGTATTGGACTTAAATAGAACTGATTCAAGCATGGTGAAGATGCTATTCTCCAGTTCATGAAGGTGATTCTTATTTCTTTGTAGACAGTGTGTCTCTTATAGGCAGTGAGCCTCTTGTGAGCAGTGTGCTCGGGCAATGAGCCCTAATTGGCATGTGCCATTTTGTTCTTTCTATTCTTCTAACAGAGAATACATTCTTGGGTTAATCACCCCATGGTTTTTCCCTTAACTGGGTTTTCCACGTCAAAATCTTGGTGTCTTATGTGTTGATGAGTTTCTACTTTTGATTTGAATGCATTATGTTTCATGTTTAATATACTGCTAATCACTAAGAGGATTTAAGTGAGAGAATTGGAGAAAGTTTTGCACAACTAATTCACCCCCCTCTCAGTTGTGTGCCCTAAGTCTAATAGATGAGTTGTATAAAAACATGTAATGTAGTTGCAAAAAATATATCCAGTGCAAAAATGAAAAGATAGGTGCGAAGGTGTAAGAAGAGTAGAATAGAGATGTTATATTGTACTTCAATGGAATTGAACTTAGGCATGAAGTAGATGCTATTAAATTAGTTCACCAATCCTTGGTAGTGAGCAACCCCTTGGTAGTGAGCCGATCTTGACAATGAGCCCTAACATTGGTAGTGAGCTGATCTTGGCAGCGAGCCCTAACTTTTGCAGTGAGCCCTAAGGTAGTGAGCCTCTAATTTTCTATATTTCTATAACTTATTTATTTTTGTGAGCTAACACCCACCATGGTTTTTCCCTTATAGGGTTTTCCACGTAAAAATTTTGGTGCCTCTTGTGTTATTATGTTGAGCTTCTTGTTTTATGCTTTCATGGTTAATCTTAATAATAGTGATTAAGAATTGGATGTGTTGATATTCATAAGTGGTTAAAGTTTTGTGACAACTAATTCACCCCCCCTCTCAGTTGTGCTGTGCATTTGAACAATTGGTATCAGAGCAGGTTCCTCGGAAGAAAGCCTAATAGCTTGAGGAAGATCCAGGATGTCTTTTAAGAAGGAAGCTCAACAGTTTGATGGGACAAATTATGCTCTATGGAAGGTACGCATGAAAAGTCACCTCCTTTGTCTTGGTTATAAAGTGTGGAAAGCTATAGAGACAAAAAATACCATGCCTCAAAATGGTTTGACAACTGAAGATGAAATCAAAGAATATGAGTTGAATATAAAAGATAGAGATGCCCTGTCAAGTGCCTTGAATGACATTGAGTTGATAAAAGTCATGGATCTAGAATTTGCAAATGAAGTTTGGGAAAAGTTGAAAAATCTATATGAAGGAGATGATTCTTTAAAAGAAGCCAAGTTCCAGAGCCTAAAAGTGAAATATGAGGGTTTAAAGATGAATGAAGATGAAAACATAACAACCTTCATGAAAAAGGTTGATGAACTTGTCAATGGAATAAAAGGTATGGGAGGAACTATTGGTGAGAAGGAAGTTGTGATGAAAATCCTTAGGTCACTACCAAAATCCTACAGTCACAAGGTAGCTGCAATTGAAGAATTAATGACTATAAAAACTATTGACAAGGATCAATTACTTGGAAAGCTTACAGCCTTTGAGATGAGAGAATTTGGTGATGCTCTGCCAAAAGTTGATACTGCTTTCAAAGATAGTACTTTTGAAAAGATCTCTAGAGCTGAAAAATACAAAGTGGAGCCTATTGATGACTTTGATGAAATTGAAGCTAACTTTGTTGATAGATTGCAAAGAGGTTCCGGTAAGTTCAAAAGCAAATTACCTTTCAAATCTTTTTCATGTGGTAAAGTTGGTCATTATGCTTCTATATGTCCTAAAAGAATTGAAAGGAATAGAAAAATATTTGAGAACAGGCCTAGAGCTCCAAAGAAATGCTACTATGTTAGGGATCTTGATGATGAAGGTGTGATTTGTTAGCACAGTAAAATTTTCAAAATTTTACTATTTCCTTACTCCATCATATTTGAATAAACCCTAAGGAATATCCCAAAAGGACCACAATATAAATTTTTTTTTGTATCTCATAAAATGTCTAGGGATGAGCGGTGTCAAATTTCATCAAAATTAATCCATCGGCAAGAGGTCATGTGGCTTACACCGATACACAAGGAATTGTTTGAAAATAACCATCGGCGTGAAAATAGAGATCGGAAGAAGAATTATGGAGCTCACCGATGGAGTAAGCAACACCGATGACTTTACATCGGCAAGAAAGGCAAGTGGTCATGCCGATCGGTATGACAAATATCTATCGGATGATCTTTTAGAAGTTGCACCGACGGTATATATCATACCGATGAAGCACTTTCGGCAAGAGTTTCACCGAACAGCATGCGAGGGTAACAAAGCAATAGTCATCGGTGAGAAATGAACCATCGGAATAGAAAACAAGTAAGTCTCCGACGATCAAGAGTCCTGGCGATAAGAAAGCCATCGGCAAGACTCACAGCGATGCATCTCTATCGGTATAACTTGACATATCGGAACAAAAGAAACAAGTCTTGCCGATTTATAAGTCACGGCGATCAAAAGGTGTCGGTGACACTTTACTAAACTTTGCCCGATGAAGGATATAACAAAGGACATCGGGGAGATGATATGGATCGGGATATATTAAGAAAGTTATCCCGATAGTGAATGTCATTCCGATAAAGATAAAAGTTCATACATGAAGAGACTATCGGTAAGACAATAAAGATCAGGGAAACATAATTCTAGTATCCCGATGGTCTCAATCTTCCCGATAAGCAAAGCATATCGGTGGGACTTGCCATATCGCGGAGAAATCTAAAACCCTTGGCGATGAAGGAAGTCATGCCGATGGTCGCACCCACTTGAAATATGATACCACATGGCGTCGGGGATACAGTTGAGGGGTCACGCCGATTGACTGTCCGCGCCATAAAAAAATGTTGAGGTCGCCCAGACATTTCAAAAATCACGCCGATAAGAAGAGTTATGGCGATGTGACACTTCACAGCGATGAACATTGAATTGATCAAATAATTAATACAGAACGGCTACGAAGTTCATACGATCATTATAATTGCAAAAAACCGTCCGAGAGCAGAATACAGGAGAATTCTCAGGGCAAAAGCAAAGGCTTCCAATTCCAGCCGTCGAACGACAGGTACACATACACAAACCACTATATTGCCTGTATTTGAATTTCCTGCCAAATTTTTCAAAAATGGAAACTCCGGGGAAAGGAAAAGGAAGAAAATCACAAGGGGAAACCAGTAAACCAAAGAAGCAAAAAACTGATCAAACCCCTGAAGAAAAAGTCAAAGACAGAAAACTAAATCAGGACTTGATTGATCAGTTGCCTGGGTCAACTCCCAAGGCCAGGAGGTCTGCCCAACTCAGGGCAGAAGTAGAGAAATTGGAAGACAAACATAAGCGCCTGGGAGATATTTGGACCCCAATTAGGGGATATGAACTCTTCAGATTCCACTACAACAGAAGATTTAGAAATGCTCCTGTATCAAACCCATGGCACATGAATTTAGGCAAACTGGTTGTACCTAATGTATTCTTGAATGTAGAACTCCTGCAACTGTTAGCCAGGCATTACAATTCAGGCCTGAAAGCTATCTGCAACCCTCAAGGAGAACCAATTGTACACCTATCAAAAAATGCTATTTGTGAGGTGTATGATTTGGATGATTTGTGCACTGTCCCTATTGTTTATGAAGATTTGGATAAAGAATACTGGAGAATGGATACAACCTACAATGGATGGAGGTTACCCATTCATAGACCCAGGATTGAAGGAGAAGTGATAACCTTGACTGAGAATGATGGCCCTCCCTTTCATGTGTCCATTTTTGAACCATACATTCAATATACTTACTATTCTGTAGGCCAAGTCCTTGGCTCAGAGGTCCCTGAGTTCATGACTATTCCTCTAATGGTCATAACCTCTGATATTCAATGCCACAATGCCAGACAATTTGATTATGCCTCCTATGTTGCTACTAGAATAGACTCTGGTCTATCTGCAATAAGAAACAATGCTCCAGCATGCTCTTTTGAGCATTACTCGATGCTCATGCATATGGTCTTATACTATGGCCAGGAAGTAGGATTGTGGCCAAATGAGTTTCAAGTTGTTGCTGCGGATAAGAAAGGGGAGAAGATACCTGTACAAATGTGGACCAGAGTCTGGGATAGCAGGTATGCTAACTCCAGCTATGCTCAATTTGAAGAGCATTGTGTTAAAGTGCTATATAGGTATTTCAACCACCCCTGTGAATATTCAATTTCAAATGAAATAAAAAGATTCCTCAGACCAAAAGATTTTGGTGGCCCCCCTACTGTCACTCATAATTGGGGAGATTGGTATTGTTTTGAGGATGCTACTATGATCAGAGTGTATGGTTTTGAGGATGCTCCATTTATATTGCCTAAAACTGTCCCTGACAGAATTGCATATTTGGAAATAATTAGGCAAATGCATTGTTCCAATGTCATGCATCTAAGTTCGCATGATAAACAATCATTCATGCCTAGTACTTTGTGTTTTGGAGATTTTACTGTGGTTTCAAAAGAAGGATACAATCTCATTTTGGATAAACTAATGCATTATAACATGGTGACTGCTGAGGTGAGGAAAGGGTTTGATCCTGAGGGTTTCATTGACTATGCAAGAAGAAAACAAAATCTCAGTGGATACATGCACATACATTATCCACATGATGATGTCATTAGAAATTTGGAAGAGGCTGAAGTCGACTTGGTGGTGGAGAAATATAACAGAGATTTGAATGAAAAGAAAAAGCAGTTGGCACAAGTTGAAGTGGTATCCTCTGAAGAGGAAGAATTGACTGAACAGCCACAAGATAAGACAATAGAAATGTCTAAAAGAAAAATGCAACAATATCAGCCTCCAGTTGTGATACATGATGAGGAGGGGTCTGCTGATGAAGATCCATGCCAAAAGGCTTATGATTCTTTTGTGTCAGATGATACATTCATTCATTCGAAGGAATTTAAATCATTCCTGTATAAATACAAGGGAAAAGAAATTAGAGAGTCAGTAGATAATGTTTCTGCTGACAATGAAAAACAGTTATTAGAGATGTTAAAGGAGACAGTGGACAAGGAAATGCAGGACATGACACCAAGCAGAGGCAGACAGCTGCTTAAAGATGCAGGGGTTATGATTTTTCCCGGCTTGGATTTAAATTATGCTCTGGTTTTTGATAGTTTTTTGAATAATGCTGATGATAAGTATAAGCTTACTCCAGAAGGAGTTAATGAAGTCTATATGGGAACGAGATACAATAATGATGAAAATTCTTTAATGATATGGGCATTGTATCCTCCCCATAAGAAGACGGCCATCATAGACACTAAAAAAACTTTTGGCCATGTTATGACTTTCAGAGCAGGTGAAACTGACCCCATAATTACTGCAGACATTGGTATCAATGTCGCAAAGTTGAATAAAGCACAAGCTCAGATGTTAATCAAGGAAAGAGATGCCTATAAGCTGAATTGTGAAAGATTAACAAAAGAAAATGACTACTTGAAGGACGCTGTTAAGAGCACCTTTGGCCAATCTACGAAGAGAATAACTCAAGGTGAGAGCTCACAAAGTAGTCAAGAGATATCCCATGATCAAGCCAAACAAATTCAAATAGATGCATTTGTTACAATACTGCAGAGCAGGTATGCAAACATGGTACGGTGGTTAAACCAGTTTTGGGATAACTACTCGGAAAATCATAAAGCAGTCAAAGAACATGAAAGGCTTGATCAGAGGATACAAGAAAAGGTGATCGAGTTGCAAAACAGAGGTGCCACTGATAGCACAGATATCTCTGATGCAAGAGCATTGCTCAAACGGCACCAGAATTATTATGATAAACTCAAAGCTGATGCTAAGGAAGGGACTGATGCATCAGACGCAGGGGTGCCCAGGATATTCAAAGATAATGGAGAGGTAAAGAGAAAAGAAGAGTGGACTGTTGACTGTCAAGTTATATTGCACAAAGCCACAGGAGCTCTAAAAGATAAAGCCTCTGTATCTACAGAAGTTTGCAAACAACTGGAGGAAATGGTCACCCTTGATATAATCACCAGGAGTGCAGTCGAGCTTACTGATTCTCACCGTGCACAGGAGTACTTAGATCATCTAACAAAAGTCTATTTATGGCTAAACAGAGCCTAATTAAGATTATGTAATTATTGTTTGTATTGGTTAAAATCCCAAGGGACTTATTGAAGAGTTGTATCTCTTCATGAAAATATCTATATAAGTTCAAACAATCTATGCTGAAAAATCATCAGCAATAGAAGTATTCATATATACATATACATAATATTCCAAAATGACCGTGTTGCATATTTTATTTTGAGGAAGAAATTTGAAGTTCTCTGATTCAGTATTTCTACTTTGGTATCAGTTATTTGTTGAAATTATTCAATCGTGTGGCTGTCTCCATTTCTGCATTTCCCTGTTATTCAGATTAAGATATCAAGTATATATTTAATCTGTCAATACACATTCGCTGTATCTGTGTGATTAATTCGGTTGGTGTCCATCCTAAGGAATTAAACCCTTCTGATTTATTCACAGTAGCGTGGAAGTAGTAAGTTGGGATTACTAAGTAGAGCCATATAATTAGGATTGACACACTGTCTCCAGTAAAATATTATCTGTTAATCTTGTCTTTTCATTTCATTTGGTTCCTTCAAGTAAGGATTAAAGTACCTTCTGGTGAATTATAAGATATCTGATTTTATTTGGTTGGATTATCAAGAAGAGTCTGTCAGTCATTTACTTGCACGTTTATACAAGCTATAAACCAGAACTGTGCCAAATATCTAGAATTATTACCATTTAGAAACTGCTGTTCTTAGTCCTTCAAATTGACTCTGTTACCCAACAAGGCACTGGTTTCATTCAACTCATTAATTAAAACCTTTTTTGATATTGCTTATACAATTTCTGCCAATCACTTATTAAACACTACACATAGAATTAATTAGTCAGCTTTGTCATCTATCCTACATCCTATGCCATTGTAGATAGACCTAGTTAGTCCATTCATCCACACTCAGACTGCTTTAATATTTCAAGGTTCACCCACCTAGGTGTAGCAGGACCTAAAGTGTAGGAAATCATCAAACCTTGAAGGTTGATTTCGTCAAGTTAGTTCAAAAACGTTGCAAATCCAAATATAGAGCCTGGCATCCTCTTAGGATTAGTAACTTGCATTTTTGAGACCTAACAAATTGGCGACTCTGCTGGGGACTTAGTAAAAAGACCTTAGAAATTAATCCTTTCTTTCATAGAGTCATTTAAAATTTCTTTTTGGTAACTCTGCTGGTGACAAGAACCTTACAGATAAAAATATAAACTTTTCCTATTCAATAGGTGGCGACTCTAGTTACAATTATAACAAAATTTTCAAATGGATGGTAGGAGATCCAGGATGGAAGGCAGAAACTTGCAGTCATCTCCACCACTTAGAAACATTTCCAAAATAAATGTGAATCCAAAATATTCCCACCAAGATAATAATCTAGACATCCAGGAGAATGATTCAGAACAAAATATTGCAATTCACAATAAATTCACACCTCTACATGATTCAAACGAGAACCTCAGTGGAGCAACTGATGATATTTTGGCAAGGTACAGACCCACTCCTCAAGAACAGCGGGATCATGATGCAAAGGTCATGAGGGATATTGATAGGAACCAGGCTGAACATGATTTCAAGGTCTCGTTTGACCAGGGAGAAGAGATAGGATATGAATTGTCAAATCAGGGAATGAATGACAATCTAGAATATCAGGAAATAAATAATCAAGACATGAGTGATGAGAAACAGGAAATACTCATGCTCAGGAAAGAACTCGAAAGGTACAAGATACAAGAGGAGAAGGAGTTATTGCAGCAAGAAATTCAACAGAGGAGAAATAAAGCCAAAACAGCTCCCCCCAAATATGTACCCCCGCATAGAGGGAATATTTCAAGAAATACACAACAAAATACAAATAGTGCTCAAAACTCACATGCTTCTGGAAGTCATCAGAACACTATTTCCCAAATCCCCAGACCACCTCCCATACGTAATGCATCCCTACATATGGCAAATAATTACCCACCCCCTGGTCAACAATATTATAGGCCACAAAATCAACACATAAATCCCCATATGAACCAACATCAACAATATGCATATCATCAGCCACCAGGTGGATATAATTACTATCCCAATCCACCACATCTCAATTTTCCTCCCCAAAACCTTGCTAATATATGCAGTCAATTTGATTTGACTGGATATCAGTTATATCCATATCCTATGGATAGTACTTGGAGAAACATGGTTCCCAAGTTTACTGGGAACAATGCAGTATCTGCAGAAGATCATATCAGAAGTTTTAATGCTTTTGTACAGGATATAGGTATGGACTGGGAAGACATTAGAATGAGGTTATTTATGATGTCCCTCATTGAAGATGCCAGAGATTGGTTTAATAGCTTGCCCGATGCATCAATCAATTCAATGACTGATTTCCATAACCAGTTTAAGGATCAGTATGGTAACCAATACGCTCCTGAGTTTGCCTTACATGAACTAATAAGTATACAGAAGTATCAAAATGAATCAGTATTTGATTTCAACCTGAAGTTTTCCAAGTTACATAATAAGGTACCACATGGAGCCAAGTTATCTGACCAGGCAGCACTGAATATCTATATGAAGGCATTTGACCCCAAAACAGGATATGAACTCAGAAACCGGTGTCCTGCAACGTTGGCTGAAGCACAGAAAATAGCCATAACTATTGAAAATAATAGAAAAGCTGTAGGAATGGTCAGTAAAAGGGAAAATCATAGAAATCTTCAGAATCCAAATGCTCAACAGATTAAACCAGAGGGTCAGCATAGGCAGGATAGACCTAGGTTACATGATATGCCTTACAATACAAATTGGAAGGATGGAAGACCTATTGACAACAACAGAAAGCAGCCATATGGAAAGGATACTCCTGATCCATTGAAGAGAAACATGGCACATATGGCAGAAAATAAACCTTGGTGTTCTGTATGTAACTTGCCACATTCACCTGAATACTGTGAGGTAGCTAAATCAATACAGCAAGAGGAAATGCTATACAACTATAATAGGGATAATCACACCATCAATATGATGCAGGATACACCTTGTGTGGTAACAGAAGATTATTCTTCTTCAGAGGAAGAAGGGTATGAGTATGATGTAGGGAACCAAAAATATCATGTTAACATGGGAGAACAGCAAGTATTCTCAGACCAGGAAGATATTTATGACAATAAACCATATGGTCAATGGAGAAAACCTACTGAGGATGAAAAAGAAGCTCTCACAGTAGCTGCAGTGGCTCAAGCTCGAAACACTTATAACTTAAGGAATAGAACAACAAATACTGGGCAAGGAACTCCTGGGAGTGTATTCATAAAAGACCAGAATAACAAAGGGAATAATACAAAATCATCACCTAAAGAACCAGAAAAGGGGGATAAAAATAAAATGAAAGAAAATATAGAAAAAGAGAATACAAAAACAGAAAAGAATGACCAAATCATAACCCCTTCTTTTGACATTGCACAAGCAGTGTCTCAGGTGAAGATATCAGTCCCACTCTTAGAGATGATGAAAATAGATAAATATAGGAGTACAGTCGTCAAGATGATTTCTGATACACCCAATCCAAAACATAAAGGGTTTGAAAAAACAACAAATAATGTGCATCAAGAAAATTTTAAGATGCCTGAGGTATACCTTGGTGACACACTTACAAAAAATCCCTCACAGGTAGATCCATTCTATACTACACTAGTAATCAAGAACAGAATAGTCAGGAATTGTATGATTGATTCAGGTGCTGCTATGAATATCATGCCTATAGCAGTGATGAAAGAATTAGGGATGTGGGTTGATACCACGTATGGCCAATGTTATGCAATGGATAACAGATCTATTCCAGTAGTTGGTATTATGAAAGATGTAGAAATAAAACTTGCTTCATATCCTGAGGCAACATATAACATTGACATCACTGTGGTTGATATCCCACCGTATTATGGAATGCTGTTATCAAGGCAGTGGGCTGCAATGGCAGGAGGCAATGTTCAATTAGATCTATCATATGCCACCATACCAGTAGGTGACAAAGAAATCAAGTTGTGCAGAGAACCAAGGTATGACAATATTATAGAAAGAATGGACCGGCATCAGGTGAATTTCTTTTGTGACACAGATTTAGGGGTTTTCAAAGTTGGAGAAACTACCCCAGAATTCCATAACACTGACCCAATACACACTGAATCTATGAAAAGAGAAAATGATTTGTGGAAAATGTATTTCGATGGTGCATGCAGCAAGATAGGAAATGGGGCCGGAGTAGTTTTTATCTCACCAGGAGGTAAAACATTCAAATACTCTTTCTTACTGACATTTGAATGCACCAATAACGTAGCTGAGTATGAAGCCCTACTCATTGGCCTAGACATAGCCACCAAATACAAAATAAAAAAGTTGGCTGTCTATGGTGATTCTGAATTGGTCATCTCCCAAGTAAGAGAAAAATATTTATCTAAGAATAAAAGATTAAGACAGTACAGGAATGCAGTTTGGGATAGTGTTGAATTATTTGATGCTTTTTCAATCAGCTGGGTTGATAGGTCTAAAAACATCATGGCAGACTTTTTAGCAAACATTGCATTAAAGAGAGATGATCTAACATTAGGAGGGATCACAGAAGTAGAATTTAAGACTAGACCTACCATCCCTGATAATATACAGAACTGGCAGGTGTTTGACAGCGATGCTGATATAATCAATTTCTTACATTGTGCTGATTATTATGAAAATCAAGAAATTGATTTCAGTGCATTTGTGGAGAAACATGATGGGAAAGAAACCCTATTTGGCCAAGAAGTGGTTCAACTGAAGACAAATAAGATACCCAAAGGGCTTATTGCATTAGAAAAAGCATTTGATGGGCATGATAGATACAAGAAGAAAGAAACACCAGTGATACCTGAGAATCTTGAGGAAGTGAACTTGGGGACTCAGACAACCCCAAAAAATGTATATATTGGGAGGAATCTTGACCAGAAAATCAGAAGTAGAATTATCAATCTACTTAGGAAGTATAGGCATGTGTTTGCTTGGTCATATGATGACTTAAAGGCATATAGAGAGGATCTATTTCAACATGAGATACCACTCAAACCAGATGCAAAACCATTCAGACAGAAACAAAGGCCGATTAATCCTACATTGGCTCTGAAAATGCTGGAGGAACTTACAAAGTTAAGGGATGGAGCTATAATCAAGCCTATTAGACATTCTTCCTGGGTCTCAAACTTAGTACCTGTCAGGAAAAAGAATGGTGACATTAGACTGTGTGTGGATTTCAGAAACCTGAATAAATCTTCTCTCAAAGATAATTATCCTCTTCCCAATATGGAGGCGATATTACAGAAAGTTACTGGATGTGAATTACTATCCATGATGGATGGTTTCTCCGGCTACAATCAGGTAAAGGTTAAGGAGTCTGAACAATTCAAGACTGCATTCACCACTCCGTGGGGAACATATGTATACTTGAGAATGCCATTTGGATTAACAAATGCTGGGGCAACATTTCAAAGAGCGATGGATGTAGCTTTTGCTGAATTGATCAATAAGATTATGATAGTCTATCAAGACGATTTAACAGCATATTCAAAAAAGGCTGAAGATCATTGCACACATCTAGAACAGATATTTGTCAAAGCCCTAGAATATGGAATATCATTGAATCCTAAAAAATGCCAATTTGCAGTAACAGAAGGAAAATTGCTTGGCCATATAGTCTCGAAGGAAGGAGTTAAAATAGATCCTAAAAGGGTGGAAGCAATTGATCAGGTCCCTATTCCAAAAAATGTAAAAGCTATACAATCATTTTTTGGTCAGATAAATTTTGTCAGAAGATTTATACCAAATTTCGCAGAGATTGTTTGTCCTATATCAAGAATGCTGAAGAAGAACTCAGATATGAAATGGACAACAGAAGCAATGGAAGCATTTGGTAACATTAAGGAGGCCATCAAACAAGCTCCAGTCTTAATATCCCCTGACTTCGGCAAACCTTTCCAACTTTTTTCATTTGCTTCCTATCATACAGTGGCAGCAGTGTTGTTGCAGAAAAATAATGATGGATATGAACAGCCAATCTCTTTCTTTAGCAAGTCCCTTCAGAATGCAGAGTTGAAGTATGACATTATTGAAAAACAGGCATATGCATTGGTAAAAGCAGTAAAAAACTTTAGACCATATTTGGTAGGGGCTAAAATCATAGCATATGTTCCTAATGCTGCAGTCAAGGATGTACTGGTTCAAACTGAGGTCATGGGTAGGAGATGTAGGTGGATCAATAGGATTCAGGAATTCAACATTGAAATCCAAATCACTAAATTAGTAAGAGGACAGGGTCTTGCCAAATTGATGACTGAAAATAATCTAGAAGCTTCCCATATATGTAATGTTGATGCAAGTACCAGTATTGAACGTACTCCATGGTATACTGATATAGTATATTATCTAACACATATGAAGAGTCCTGAAGGATATGATGATAACAAAAGAAGGACACTCAAACTACAAGCTTCAAAATATGTACTCATTGGTGGAGATCTCTATTGGAAAAATAGAGATGGGGTTCTACTATTATGTTTGGATGAATATCAATCAAAACATATTATGAAGGAATTGCATGAAGGCATGTGCGGAGGACATTTCTCAGCAAAAACCACAGCCCACAAAATTTTGAGGGCAGGGTACTATTGGCCTAAAGTCTTTAACGATTCATACCAGTACACTAGAAAATGTGAAGCATGCCAAAAGTTCTCAGGGAAGTTAAAATATCATGGAGCACTACCTTTAAAACCTATGCAAGTTGAGGCTCCCTTTTATCAGTGGGGTATTGATTTTATAGGTGAAATTTTAGAGAAATCAAGTGGGGGGCACCGGTGGATTTTAGTAGCTACTGATTACTTTACAAAATGGGTGGAAGCAATCCCAACCAGACAGGCTACTAGTAAAGTTGTGATAAATTTTCTAATGGATAACATTATATGCAGATTTGGTACTCCTGTAAGACTGATTACTGATAATGGGATGTGCTTTAGATCTGATGAATTCAAAAGTTTCTGTAGCACACATGGTATCACTGTTTCTTATGCTGCTCCTTACCATCCACAGGCCAATGGACAAGCTGAATCAAGTAATAAGAGTCTGTTGAAAATCATAAAAAGAATGTTGGATAGAAATAAGAAGGCTTGGGATTCAAAATTAAGAATGGCAGTATGGGCTGACAGGATTACTATAAAAAGGGCAATTGGGAGATCCCCTTATGAATTGGTATATGGAACCCAAGCAAGATTACCATTAGAAAATCTTATACCAGTATACAAATTCATTCTCCAGGAAGACTTGAATATCCCTGAACCAATGGAGGAAAGGTTGGAACAATTAGCAGAGCTTGATGAAACAAGAAGAATGGCTCAGAAACAGAATATTAAATTACAATCACAGGTAAAATATCTATTTGACAAAAAGGCCAAAGAAAGAAAGTTTGAAATAAATGATCTGGTACTAATGTGGAATGCAAGATGTCAAGACAAAGGAAAACATGGAAAATTTGAAGCCCTGTGGTTGGGTCCTTTTGTTATCACTGGCAAGGGAGGTGATGATTCTTACTATGTACAGAATATGTCAGGAGAGGAGCAGGAATTGCCAGTACATGGGCAATACTTGAAGCAGTTCTTTTCATAAACATGTACAAAGAGAATTGAGTGTTGCCAGTGCATGGACAACATTCAAATAATTCTCAAAATTATCTTATTCCATGCACAGTAGTCTAGGAATCATTCCCACTCCCCATCATTTGTTCCTTTCCTTTTTTCCAGTTCCATAAAACCTCACCCCAAAATAATAAAAGATGTGGTCTACTTCCCCAGGAGATCTGGATCCTTGTATACTCACAGGGAGTATACATCCCAGACAGAGCCACTGTTAGCACAGTAAAATTTTCAAAATTTTACTATTTCCTTACTCCATCATATTTGAATAAACCCTAAGGAATATCCCAAAAGGACCACAATATAAAATTTTTTTTGTATCTCATAAAATGTCTAGGGATGAGCGGTGTCAAATTTCATCAAAATTAATCCATCGGCAAGAGGTCATGTGGCTTACACCGATACACAAGGAATTGTTTGAAAATAACCATCGGCGTGAAAATAGAGATCGGAAGAAGAATTATGGAGCTCACCGATGGAGTAAGCAACACCGATGACTTTACATCGGCAAGAAAGGCAAGTGGTCATGCCGATCGGTATGACAAATATCTATCGGATGATCTTTTAGAAGTTGCACCGACGGTATATATCATACCGATGAAGCACTTTCGGCAAGAGTTTCACCGAACAGCATGTGAGGGTAACAAAGCAATAGTCATCGGTGAGAAATGAACCATCGGAATAGAAAACAAGTAAGTCTCCGACGATCAAGAGTCCTGGTGATAAGAAAGCCATCGGCAAGACTCACAGCGATGCATCTCTATCGGTATAACTTGACATATCGGAACAAAAGAAACAAGTCTTGCCGATTTATAAGTCACGGCGATCAAAAGGTGTCGGTGACACTTTACTAAACTTTGCCCGATGAAGGATATAACAAAGGACATCGGGGAGATGATATGGATCGGGATATATTAAGAAAGTTATCCCAATAGTGAATGTCATTCCGATAAAGATAAAAGTTCATACATGAAGAGACTATCGGTAAGACAATAAAGATCGGGGAAACATAATTCTAGTATCCCGATGGTCTCAATCTTCCCGATAAGCAAAGCATATCGGTGGGACTTGCCATATCGCGGAGAAATCTAAAACCCTTGGCGATGAAGGAAGTCATGCCGATGGTCGCACCCACTTGAAATATGATACCACATGGCGTCGGGGATACAGTTGAGGGGTCACGCCGATTGACTGTCCGCGCCATAAAAAAATGTTGAGGTCGCCCAGACATTTCAAAAATCACGCCGATAAGAAGAGTTATGGCGATGTGACACTTCACAGCGATGAACATTGAATTGATCAAATAATTAATACAAAACGGCTACGAAGTTCATACGATCATTATAATTGCAAAAAACCGTCCGAGAGCAGAATACAGGAGAATTCTCAGGGCAAAAGCAAAGGCTTCCAATTCCAGCCGTCGAACGACAGGTACACATACACAAACCACTATATTGCCTGTATTTGAATTTCCTGCCAAATTTTTCAAAAATGGAAACTCTGGGGAAAGGAAAAGGAAGAAAATCACAAGGGGAAACCAGTAAACCAAAGAAGCAAAAAACTGATCAAACCCCTGAAGAAAAAGTCAAAGACAGAAAACTAAATCAGGACTTGATTGATCAGTTGCCTGGGTCAACTCCCAAGGCCAGGAGGTCTGCCCAACTCAGGGCAGAAGTAGAGAAATTGGAAGACAAACATAAGCGCCTGGGAGATATTTGGACCCCAATTAGGGGATATGAACTCTTCAGATTCCACTACAACAGAAGATTTAGAAATGCTCCTGTATCAAACCCATGGCACATGAATTTAGGCAAACTGGTTGTACCTAATGTATTCTTGAATGTAGAACTCCTGCAACTGTTAGCCAGGCATTACAATTCAGGCCTGAAAGCTATCTGCAACCCTCAAGGAGAACCAATTGTACACCTATCAAAAAATGCTATTTGTGAGGTGTATGATTTGGATGATTTGTGCACTGTCCCTATTGTTTATGAAGATTTGGATAAAGAATACTGGAGAATGGATACAACCTACAATGGATGGAGGTTACCCATTCATAGACCCAGGATTGAAGGAGAAGTGATAACCTTGACTGAGAATGATGGCCCTCCCTTTCATGTGTCCATTTTTGAACCATACATTCAATATACTTACTATTCTGTAGGCCAAGTCCTTGGCTCAGAGGTCCCTGAGTTCATGACTATTCCTCTAATGGTCATAACCTCTGATATTCAATGCCACAATGCCAGACAATTTGATTATGCCTCCTATGTTGCTACTAGAATAGACTCTGGTCTATCTGCAATAAGAAACAATGCTCCAGCATGCTCTTTTGAGCATTACTCGATGCTCATGCATATGGTCTTATACTATGGCCAGGAAGTAGGATTGTGGCCAAATGAGTTTCAAGTTGTTGCTGCGGATAAGAAAGGGGAGAAGATACCTGTACAAATGTGGACCAGAGTCTGGGATAGCAGGTATGCTAACTCCAGCTATGCTCAATTTGAAGAGCATTGTGTTAAAGTGCTATATAGGTATTTCAACCACCCCTGTGAATATTCAATTTCAAATGAAATAAAAAGATTCCTCAGACCAAAAGATTTTGGTGGCCCCCCTACTGTCACTCATAATTGGGGAGATTGGTATTGTTTTGAGGATGCTACTATGATCAGAGTGTATGGTTTTGAGGATGCTCCATTTATATTGCCTAAAACTGTCCCTGACAGAATTGCATATTTGGAAATAATTAGGCAAATGCATTGTTCCAATGTCATGCATCTAAGTTCGCATGATAAACAATCATTCATGCCTAGTACTTTGTGTTTTGGAGATTTTACTGTGGTTTCAAAAGAAGGATACAATCTCATTTTGGATAAACTAATGCATTATAACATGGTGACTGCTGAGGTGAGGAAAGGGTTTGATCCTGAGGGTTTCATTGACTATGCAAGAAGAAAACAAAATCTCAGTGGATACATGCACATACATTATCCACATGATGATGTCATTAGAAATTTGGAAGAGGCTGAAGTCGACTTGGTGGTGGAGAAATATAACAGAGATTTGAATGAAAAGAAAAAGCAGTTGGCACAAGTTGAAGTGGTATCCTCTGAAGAGGAAGAATTGACTGAACAGCCACAAGATAAGACAATAGAAATGTCTAAAAGAAAAATGCAACAATATCAGCCTCCAGTTGTGATACATGATGAGGAGGGGTCTGCTGATGAAGATCCATGCCAAAAGGCTTATGATTCTTTTGTGTCAGATGATACATTCATTCATTCGAAGGAATTTAAATCATTCCTGTATAAATACAAGGGAAAAGAAATTAGAGAGTCAGTAGATAATGTTTCTGCTGACAATGAAAAACAGTTATTAGATATGTTAAAGGAGACAGTGGACAAGGAAATGCAGGACATGACACCAAGCAGAGGCAGACAGCTGCTTAAAGATGCAGGGGTTATGATTTTTCCCGGCTTGGATTTAAATTATGCTCTGGTTTTTGATAGTTTTTTGAATAATGCTGATGATAAGTATAAGCTTACTCCAGAAGGAGTTAATGAAGTCTATATGGGAACGAGATACAATAATGATGAAAATTCTTTAATGATATGGGCATTGTATCCTCCCCATAAGAAGACGGCCATCATAGACACTAAAAAAACTTTTGGCCATGTTATGACTTTCAGAGCAGGTGAAACTGACCCCATAATTACTGCAGACATTGGTATCAATGTCGCAAAGTTGAATAAAGCACAAGCTCAGATGTTAATCAAGGAAAGAGATGCCTATAAGCTGAATTGTGAAAGATTAACAAAAGAAAATGACTACTTGAAGGACGCTGTTAAGAGCACCTTTGGCCAATCTACGAAGAGAATAACTCAAGGTGAGAGCTCACAAAGTAGTCAAGAGATATCCCATGATCAAGCCAAACAAATTCAAATAGATGCATTTGTTACAATACTGCAGAGCAGGTATGCAAACATGGTACGGTGGTTAAACCAGTTTTGGGATAACTACTCGGAAAATCATAAAGCAGTCAAAGAACATGAAAGGCTTGATCAGAGGATACAAGAAAAGGTGATCGAGTTGCAAAACAGAGGTGCCACTGATAGCACAGATATCTCTGATGCAAGAGCATTGCTCAAACGGCACCAGAATTATTATGATAAACTCAAAGCTGATGCTAAGGAAGGGACTGATGCATCAGACGCAGGGGTGCCCAGGATATTCAAAGATAATGGAGAGGTAAAGAGAAAAGAAGAGTGGACTGTTGACTGTCAAGTTATATTGCACAAAGCCACAGGAGCTCTAAAAGATAAAGCCTCTGTATCTACAGAAGTTTGCAAACAACTGGAGGAAATGGTCACCCTTGATATAATCACCAGGAGTGCAGTCGAGCTTACTGATTCTCACCGTGCACAGGAGTACTTAGATCATCTAACAAAAGTCTATTTATGGCTAAACAGAGCCTAATTAAGATTATGTAATTATTGTTTGTATTGGTTAAAATCCCAAGGGACTTATTGAAGAGTTGTATCTCTTCATGAAAATATCTATATAAGTTCAAACAATCTATGCTGAAAAATCATCAGCAATAGAAGTATTCATATATACATATACATAATATTCCAAAATGACCGTGTTGCATATTTTATTTTGAGGAAGAAATTTGAAGTTCTCTGATTCAGTATTTCTACTTTGGTATCAGTTATTTGTTGAAATTATTCAATCGTGTGGCTGTCTCCATTTCTGCATTTCCCTGTTATTCAGATTAAGATATCAAGTATATATTTAATCTGTCAATACACATTCGCTGTATCTGTGTGATTAATTCGGTTGGTGTCCATCCTAAGGAATTAAACCCTTCTGATTTATTCACAGTAGCCTGGAAGTAGTAAGTTGGGATTACTAAGTAGAGCCATATAATTAGGATTGACACACTGTCTCCAGTAAAATATTATCTGTTAATCTTGTCTTTTCATTTCATTTGGTTCCTTCAAGTAAGGATTAAAGTACCTTCTGGTGAATTATAAGATATCTGATTTTATTTGGTTGGATTATCAAGAAGAGTCTGTTAGTCATTTACTTGCACGTTTATACAAGCTATAAACCAGAACTGTGCCAAATATCTAGAATTATTACCATTTAGAAACTGCTGTTCTTAGTCCTTCAAATTGACTCTGTTACCCAACAAGGCACTGGTTTCATTCAACTCATTAATTAAAACCTTTTTTGATATTGCTTATACAATTTCTGCCAATCACTTATTAAACACTACACATAGAATTAATTAGTCAGCTTTGTCATCTATCCTACATCCTATGCCATTGTAGATAGACCTAGTTAGTCCATTCATCCACACTCAGACTGCTTTAATATTTCAAGGTTCACCCACCTAGGTGTAGCAGGACCTAAAGTGTAGGAAATCATCAAACCTTGAAGGTTGATTTCGTCAAGTTAGTTCAAAAACGTTGCAAATCCAAATATAGAGCATGGCATCCTCTTAGGATTAGTAACTTGCATTTTTGAGACCTAACATGATTGATGATGAACCTGATGATGCTAGTACTAGTGCAAATGAATGCTTGTTTATTGTTATTAAAGAAGAACCTGTGTCTACCAATCTTGCTAGCTGTGTAAAGGAAGAGAAACTAGTGGAAGAAAGTACTTTGGTTGTTCAAGTTGAGAAAGATAAGGATGAATGGATTATTGATAGTGGATGCTCACATCACATTACTAGTGACAAAAGTAAGTTTGTGAGTTTGGAAAAGTATGATGGAGGACTGGTGAAGTTTGGAGACAATGCAACTGGTAAGATTTGTGGAAAAGGATCTATTTCATTTGATGGAAAGCACAATACTGATAATGTCCTATATGTGAAGGGTTTGAAGCATAATCTTTTGAGTGTTGGTCAGATGTGTGACAAAGGTTATGATCTGAGATTCAAAGACAATGGGTGCAAGATCATGGAAAGCTTTAGAACAATGATTGCTATTGGTAAGAAGACTAGAGGTAACATTTACCAATTAAGAGGAACTAATGATTATTGTTTATTGGCCCAGATAGATGAGAGTTGGCTGTGGCATAGAAGGATGTGTCATATCAATTTTTGACAATTTGGTGAAGATAAGTTCTACACAAGATGTAAGAGATCTATCTAAACTTGTGAAGTCAACCAACACCATTTGCAAGGAGTGTCAATTTGGGAAACAAACAAAAACAAGTTTCAAAAACAAAGAAGTATTCTTTTCCGGATTGCTGGAGTTAGTACATATAGACTTGTGTGGTCACACAAGGACAATAATTCTGCAAGGTGACAGGTATTTTATGTTTCTTATTGATGACTATTCTTGAATGACTTGGGTAACTTTTCTAAAAGAAAAATCTAAAGCTCTAGACAAGTTCAAAGTTTTCAAGGCAATGGTTGTGAATGAGTTAGAGTTGAGAATCAAATGCTTAAGGTTTGATAGAGGAGGTGAGTTCACATCAAATGAATTCAATATTTTTTGTGAAGAACAAGGGATAAAAAGATAATTGTCTGTACCTAGGACTCCTCAGAAAAATGGAGTAGTTGAAAGAAAAAATAGGACAATCCAAGAAGCTACCAGGACTATGTTAAAGGAAGCTGACCTACCAAAAGTATATTGGAGAGAATCCATAAATACTACTGTGTACATCGTAAACAAATTTCAAGTGAAAGGTAACAGTTCTAAAACTCCTTTTGAATTATGGTATGGAAGGGTTCCTACAGTGAAGTATTTCAAAGTTTTTGGAAGCAAATGTTATATTAGAAGAGATGAAGAACTAGGCAAGTTTGATGCTAGATGTGATGAAGGAATTTTCTTGGTTACTCTACCAAGAGTAAGGCTTACCAGTGCTACAATAAGAGATTGAATAAGATTGTTGAGAGTACTAATGTGAAGGTAGATGAAGGCAAGGAATCCCAGGTATGTAAGGATTAATCATTCTGAAGATCATATTATAGGGGACAAAAACAAAGGTGTGCTGACAAGAAAAAATAGCTATAGAAGAACAAGTGAATTACTGTTTTCTTTCAAAAGTTGAACCAAAAACTGTGAATGAAGCTTGCAATGATGAAAATTAGGTAAAATCCATGGAAGAAGAACTAATGCAGATTGAGAAGAATCAAACTTGGGAATTGGTTCCTAGACATGCTGATAAGAATGTCATTGGAACTAAATGGGTTTTTAGAAACAAGATAAATGAAAATGGAGAAGTTGTAAGAAAGAAAGCAAGATTGGTATGTAAAGGATACTCTCAAGTTGAAGGAATAGATTTTGAAGAGACCTATGCTTCTATGGCAAGAATTGAAGCAATTATAATATTTTTAGCGTTTGCATCATTCAAAGACTTCAAAGTGTATTAGATGGATGTTAAGTCTGTATTCTTGAATGGTGAATTAGAAGAAAAGGTTTACATTGAGCAACCAAAGGGATTTCAATTATCAAAACAAGGTGATATAGTTATAGATTGAAGAAGGTCTTGTATGGATTGAAACAAGCACCCAAGCCTGGTATGCACAGTTAGACAAATATTTGTTACACTTAGGGTTTAGTAAAGGCACTGCTAACAACAATCTGTATTTCAAAATCAATGATAATTAGATCCTAATTGTTGTAGTCTTTGTTGATGACATTATCTTTGGAGGAAATGGAGGTATGTGCATGAAGTTTGTAATTGAAATGCAAAATAAGTTTGAGATGTTTATGTTTGGTGAAGTGAATTTCTTTCTGGGTCTACAAATTAATCAATCAGATAAAGGAATCTTCATATCTCAATCTAAGTATGTAAAAGAGTTGTTCAAGAAGTTTGGGATGGATGACTCTAAACTGGTATGTACTCCCATGGTTATTAGCTGCAAGTTGAGCAAAACTAATGAATCACCCAAGATTGATCAGAAAAAGTACAGATCCATGATTGGAGGATTGCTTTATATAACTCAAACTAGACCTAATATTATGCATGCAATTTGTCTTGTTGCAAGATTTCAAGTAGATCCAAGAGAGTCACATGTGATGGCAGTAAAGAGAATCTTGAGGTATTTAAAAGGCACATCGGATCATGGCTTATGGTATCCAAAGGAAAATGATTTCACTCTCAGTGCTTATACAAATACTGATTGGGCTAGAGATGTTGATGATAGAAATAGTATAAGTGGAGGTGCTTTCTTTTTGGGTAATAGATTGGTTTCATGGCTGAGCAAGAAGCAAGATTCAATCTCTTTGTCAACTACAAAAGTAAAGTGTATTGTAGCAGCATGTTGTTGTACTCAAGTGTTATAGATGAAGCAGACATTGAAGGACATAGGAGTTGTGTATGAAGATCCAGTTGCATATTTTTTGATAATACAAGTGCTATAAATATTTCAAAGAATCTAGTGATGCACTCAAGAACAAAGCATACATCTATAAGGTATCACTTTCTGAGAGAAAAAGTGACAGAGAATGAAGTAAAATTAGAATATGTGTCCATAAAGAATCAGATTGCTGATATTTTCACTAAGCCTCTGCCTAAGGATACTTTTCAGTATCTCAGAGAAAAGTTAGGGGTCATTACCCCTCCTGGTCTAAAATAAGATGCATACGAATGCATCAGTCTAAAAGTACTCAAAGTCTCATTCTTTGATCTGGATTGATGTTTTGAGAGCTACCTCTTAGGGGGAGTAGCTAGATGTTACCGGTATAAGTTCTTGATAAAGAAAGTATTGATAACAAAGAAAGTTCAGTTGGATCAGAGCAACAGAATGCAAGTATGTGCCCTTTGCCATTGATGTCAAAGTGGGAGAGAAATCATGTGAAAAACTTATAGAAGAAAGAGTGCAGATGTGTAAAGTGAAAGGGGGAGAATCTTGTCTTGATGGTCTTTAAAATTTTTCACATCATATGTTGCCATTAATGACAAAGGGGGAGATTGTTGCAAGTATGTGCCTAACCGGTGTTGTCATTGATGTCAACATATTTGTGTTGTCATTGGTGTCAACTGTGCTCTTTTTTTGATGCTTGCTTGTAATAAGTTAAGTATTGAAGATAATAAGTATTCCTGGTACAACAGAATAGTCTAGTAGATTGCTCTGCATTTATTGTAGAATGAATATCCTTGTCCGCAGATTGGAAGTCATTTAGATACATGTTTGAATATGTTATGTTCCAAGTTTGATCCTTCGATATGAAGATTTGAGTGAGATATGTTCACCAGAGTGAAATATGATTTTTTTGTATAGTTGGTGGTGACAGGGTGAATGTATTATCCTCCGCATTCCTCTGCATTCCTCCACATTGAAGTATTTTGATTACAGTTCTAGATTTAAGTCTAAGATGATGTTATGTGCCTTCAACTTTAATGGTTCATGATTTGGTGGTCCACAAGCAATCTTTTCCTTATGACAGTAGCTGACAATGTTGTTTATGAGCTCCGATTTGAAGAATCTTTTTGATAGAGTGGTTAGAGGTTGTGTGGCTGTTCCTGATGATTTCAATGTGCTTGTGGATGTCTCCTAATCATGTTCTTACCTTTGGATTGGTTCACAAAGAGAAATTTGGATCGTAGATAAAGAATATTCTTGAAAGTCTTAATGTGAACACAAGTCTTGGCCGACTTGGTTGCTTTCACTATTTGCGAAGATGCATTAAATATTGTAGTAGCATGTTGTGGCATGGAAGATTGTATTTGAGTCACAACTAAGGCATAGCATGATCTGCATACACCTTTACATCTTTCCCTTAGCAAATTTTTGTATTAGGTCTAGACCTATTTCTATGTATGTTTGTAAATGCCAACCTTGGAGTTTGTTCCAATGGTTGATGAATGTAATGCCGACCTTGATACATACATTCCAAGGTTGATGAGTTGTATAAAAATATGTAATGTAGTTGCGAAAAATATATCCGGTGTGAAAATGAAAAGATAGGTGTGAAGGTGTAAGAAGAGTAGAGCAGAGATGTTATATTGTGCTTCAATGGAACCGAGCTCAGGCATGAAGTAGATGCTATCAAATCAGTTCACCAATCCTTGGCAGTGAGCCACCCCTTGGTAGTGAGTTGATCTTGGTAGTGATCCCTAACATTGGTAGCGAGCCCTAACTTTTACAGTGAGCATTTTGGGCAGTGAGCCTCTGATTTTTGGTATTGCTATAACTTATTTATTTTTGTGGGCTAACACCCACCATGGTTTTTCCCTTATAGGGTTTTCCACATAAAAATTTTGGTGTCTCATGTGTTATTGTGTTGAGCTTCTTGTTTTATGCTTTCATGGTTAATCTAAATAACAATGATTAAGAATTGGATGTGTTGATATTCATAAGTGGTTAAATTTTGTGACAACTGATTCACCCCCCCTCTCAGTTGTCCTGTGCATTTCAACATGGGTAACTAGGGATACCTATGAAATCTAGTTGTCTATACCTTTCAAGTTGTAGTGGTCTTCTAACCTAGATATTTGCTGCTGCAAAGTTTGCCTGCATATTTAGGTGTCGCTGTATATTTTGTTGTGCATGAACATTCTATTATGGATTTACTTGAGGGTTTTGTTGACCATGAAGATTATGACCTACTTCCACATTATGTCCATGACCAGCTCCATCCCCTACATGGGGATAATGCATGAAATGTTGACCTACACATCTAGTATTGGCATTTTGAGCCTAAGTTACCACTTGTGTTTGTGGATTTGGCACAATTTGTTGTTGCAAATGCATTAGGGCATACATAACAATTGTAGTAATTGGGACATTTCCCTGTTATGATGTAGAATTACTTTTTGTCCAAAACTTGAAGCCATCAACCCTTGTGAAACCCTATTAACATCAGAAATTTGAGGAACAAAATCACAGGAAGCCTTCATTGCATCAATTCTCCTTTTCATGTCATCTCAAATTCTCCTTGCTTCTAATATATCTAATTCATTCTTTAAACCATTCACTTCTTGTAGTAACTCATCCTCAGTTTGTACTTTTGTCCCAGAGGTTGAGACTTTAGGGGAAACATGAAAGCTATGTGTATTTTCCATTGTAATTGCATTAACAAAATCTATATGCACAGGGTTAGAAAATATCTAGGACTGAGGTAAGGTTTGAATGCTAGCCTAGTGAATTTAATCAATCTCTCTTTCTATTCTAGCTTGGTACTTTGAATTTTTCCAAAGATCCTTATTTCTAATATTTTTAGTAGTTAATTATGGAACCCTAGTGATAACATATTTGACACCAGGTACACTTCTAGTAGGGCTTTCATCACCATTAGAATTTTTTGCATGTGGAAAGGGGTTGTAAGGAGTAGTATGTGACTTACTAGTACCCTTCATTTTCCATTCTTGTCTAGTATTTGTTTGATCCCCAATCAATAACCTATTTCTAGGATTATTATTATATAGATATCTTTTTCCATCTATTTATATTTGGCCTATTTGGAGATATTAGAGTCGCCACCCAAAAACTTTTAAGAATCAAGTAATCTGATCTGGGTTCTCAATGATTCTTTCCTGATTTACCCTATGGAGTCACCAATCTATTGGTTTTTCTAGTTGATTACCTAATTGTCTCTATAAAGTAGCCATCTTTAATGCTCAAGACTCTTAGATTAGTGGCCAACAAACATGAGTCAATGCAATGATCTCCTCTGCACTTTAGGCTCTGCTAGACCTAGGGGTTATTCCCTGTACAACAATATCGCTTGATCAAACCCTAATTATCACAAGATATTGCAAAAGTAGAAATATTCTCATATATATGCACCAAGACTATGAGATTAATTCAAAATTAGATAAGTATTTGGGGGTTAACTCATTGCTGGCTTTGAAAATAGTGTATATCAAAACAACCTAAACTAATACAAAAACAAAATAAAATAATTAAGATGATTTTGTCTTTTAGGGTTTTGGTTCTAGACTTTGGGCAAGATAAAATTAAGATCAGTGCCTATCTAGGGTACATAGTCAAACTATCTCTTACAAGTGCCTCTTTTTGACACATAAACTTCAAACATAGAGGATTAACTGTATCATTGCCTTACAATGACACATCCAAAGAAGGGTATTTCCCACATTTCTTCTTAAAAATCCTTGATGCAATACATAACTCCCTATATCTTATTCAAACTATTTTTAATCCATTACTTGAATAGAAGAAATAAATAAGATACTCAATACAAAAAATGTGCATAGATAAACTCAAAAATAATTGATTCATTTATTTATAAAGAAATGCATACATTTAAGGAGACAAATGTGAGAAACATGTGCTAGATTCATTTATCATATGATTCATTCTGAAATGAAAAATGTCATACAAAGATTTTCATTTAGCAAAATTGTCGCCTGCAACTCAAAATATTTTATTTCATAGTATATCCACCAAAAAATGATGTTCTCGAATCCTTTTACAATGATCAAATAAGTTCTTATATAGAAGATAAGAAACCTGTCAGTCTAAGACCTAACTCAACATAGTCAGTTACAATCTTGTCTTTTAAATTAAATGAATTGAGGCATAGGAATATGTGCTCAGTTTACAACAAAATATGCCCCCTAAAAATAGTTCCTTGCAGTAGTTGTAACCATTGAGAAGACCAATCCTAATGTTGATGAAAAACCATTGAAACTGCCTTTGCCAAAATTACACTTTCAACTGCCTTGAACTCCAATCCTGTGTCTTAATCATTACATTTATCAGTCCATGCAACACACATTTTCTCCATAGGCCATTGGAATGGGATCACTTTAGCTATTTTATCATTATTGGAAGTATACTTGGCATCCAAGATTGCCCTAGTTTCTTTGCTAAAACTATCAAGACCCACCTCTACAGAAAACAACTCATCTAGTCTACTATTCAATTGATCTATGCTAAACACATCATTAGCACATATGGAAGATGAGAGATCAGGGACTAATGTTTTGAACTATCCCTTCCACTGATCAAGAGGCTTTACCTGTTAGCTATCATCTAGAATCTCTAGCATAATCCTTTTGTGAATATGCTCCAGCAAATGTAACTTATCTCCAACATACTTGTCAGACCTTAACATGTATGTAACAATCTATTCCAACATTTGGTGCAATCTCAACAGGAGGTACAGGGTCAAATTTGGCACATTTGTGAATTTTCCTTATTGTTGTAGTCTTGGGAAACTATTTGTTAATTATCCCTTTCAGATTGTCCTTATCCTGTGAATGTTTATCAAGAGATGTTCTCAAATCTGAATAGGATTTCCATGCAGCATCATCCTTATTCACTACCTTAACAATTCTATGATTAATCAAATCATTAATAAGATTGCCAATTATTTCAATCTTATTTTTTGTAGATCCTTTCAATTGATCTTTGAGATCCTTTATTTCTGAAAGAAAAGAATCCCTGTCTGATGGAAAAGGCTCTACAAAACTGGAAGGAGTGGAAATTATTGGAACTGGGGCTCCAAGTTGAAGAGACTTGTAATGATTCAATTCTACCATAGCCTGTGTATATTTCTCATTCAACTGATCATGTTCCTTTTACAATTTCATAGTGGTAGCTTCAGTGAACATAGTTGTATGCACATTCAGGGATGCAGCTTGAGGGGTAAGTGTGTCTGATAGCCTCTTGACAATGAAATTCCCTGTCAAATCATGAACACTATATGCTACTTTAGGTTTGTTTGTATTTGGGGCCATTTCGCATATTGCCAAAGTTTCAAACTTAGGGTTAAATCTTGAGCCAAAGAAATCTTGGTTAGCTTCCTCTTCTATAGCAAATACCTCTTCATCCTATCTCCTTATAGTGTCTAGATAAAGTGCAATGGCTATATCCCAATGTGGTAGCAACAACAGACCACTATTCTCAACCATTTGTCTTCCCTCTTTAGGAGTGATTTGACCAATATCCTGACTTACCTCATACAACAACTTTTGAGTAGTTTCCTCATATTAGTAAGGATATGCATTACTTTTGGCCTCCTCAACTCTTTTTTGAAACTCTGCACTCATCAATCTCAACACAAAACCCTTAAACTCTGGGGGTTTAACAATTTCATCATGAGACAAGAATTGTGTGCAAGCTAATGCTCGTATATCATTTGTCTCATCTTCCCTTGTCTGAGACTCACATACATTCTATTCTTAGGTGGAGGATTTTCCACAACCCTTACAAGTGAGGCCATAGGTTTTTTTACTTCTTCTCTAGGTGTACTTTCTGTAGTACCCTCCAAATTGACCATTTCGATCTCTATATCTCCACTTTCAAGATCAATAATTTTCTTCTTCTAAGAAGATGGTAGAGGAACATCATCACTCTGAAATTGCTCAGGGGTAGTGGACTCACTTTCCATTCTGACACATGGCTGGTATGGAACATCCTTATCATATGGAGGCCTATCTTCTACTATAGGAGCTTTCCCAATCAATGTCTCAGCATGATCCAATATCATTTGTATCTTGACAATAGGATGCTTTTCCTCTAAAAAAGCATGAGGATAATTTTCATGCATCCTACTCATTTGATCGTAGATATCATCTTGACCTTTGCCCATTTGCTTCTCTTATCCTTTACTTCTTCCATAGAAAAATAATTATAACTATATCTTCCTCAAATAAGAACTTGTGTGCAAATGCAGGTCTCCTAATACTCAACCTGAACCTATTAATAAATATTTTTGGATCAAAAACTCTTGAAGGCTCCTTTCCCATCCTATATGACTATAAAATTGGATAGATCTGATCCAGACCTTCCTTATTTGTTGCCCAAAAATCACCAAACTTTGTAGAAGTGGAGAAGAAAGACCCCTTCTTCTTCCCTCTCAAGTGAGTCTTGTCTAACTCGTTTAGCTGCCACATTACCTCCAAATAAGTAATCCTCTTTGGAACATACTTTGGTAAGACATGAGGGCTTAGTGTACATCCATATACAATGATAGCAGTAGTGCGGGTGTGTAGAAACTGTTCACCCCAATTATGTTGGATTCCTATCTTAGGGGTCCTATCCATTGGCCTCAAGAAATTCATAATTGCTCTTGGTATCCTGTTCTTTGGAGGCTCAATGTAATTCAAAAGTCTTCTAATAAAATGCTCCTCAAAAATCACATAATTAGCATTATTACAATGCTTATCCAACATATGAGTCCAATAGTGAATAGGAAGGGAATTGCCTTCATTATCTACCTGACTGACCTGCAAGGCATCATGCCATAGATCCTTCCCTACATATAAAAACATATGACACATTAGGGAGTACCACCTAAATTCCATTTTAAACTTCATCTTGTCTTCATTCTTCCTGATTGCCATTAACTGCTCATTCATTTATTTTATAATATATGAGGCATAATAATATTTGGTATTCACCATTTGATCCTAAATATCTACTACCATGAGCATAAGAGCAACATGCATGTTCCCCTTTGCATCCTACCCTAAGACCTGACACAGTGAATGATATGTCTTAATAAAATAGTCGTAAAAAATAAATTTCCAAGGGATCCTTCTCATTAGGATAAATTATGATGGGTCTATTGTCTATTCTTGTCACCCTGTGATTTAGAAGCAACACAGTTATGTAACTACTCCTATTTTTCTTGTATTTATCATTGAAGGCCTCAAAATCTATGCCTTTGTTAGTTGCAGGGTTCAGTCCAAAGACTTTAGAGATGTACTCCTTTGTTATGCTGATCATACCCACATTATTTCCTACAAATACCATTCTCATTTGTGGGTCATATCTCCTGGATACAACCTTAACAAAATCAAAATCAATGAACACATTTGGCACCATAAGATTTGCCAAATCTAAGGTCCATGCATGTGAAAGTTGAGCCCTAGAACATCTCTTCCTGTACCAATGATCAAATAATGCCCACCCTATTACAAGAATTTCTGCATCTCTACAACCCTGGACATTGTCTAATAATCTATCATTTACTCCTCCTAGGCCACAAACATTGAAAAGTCTTCTCAATTGTTGGCATAAGGTGCCATTAACCTTGTAAATCCCAAAATTGTATTTATTCCATTTTATTTGTTGTAATTTGTAGTTACCCATAAGGGAATGAGGTAGTTTCACCGGTAGTGGTAATTTTGGAGTCACCGGAGGTAATTATGGAGTGACATTTACAGTTGGCAATTGTAAAAATCATGAGTAAATGAGGGTAGGTACCACCTTGAGAGAATTTGATATACTTAGCATGTATGACACATAGCATAATGTTTGGTGAGTGCATGTAAAAGAATCTATGACAACTGTAAGTTGTCATAAGATTCTATGACACTATGACGACATATGACAGATATTTACTGTGTAAGTTGCTATGTTTAGCCCCAGGTGCCCATCTTGGGAAGATACTCTTTGGTGGAATCTATGACAGTTATGATGCATCATAAGATGTTGTACGAGACCTTATTTAGCCTAGGGCACCCAACTTTGCATGGTTGAATTTGGGCAAGTGGCTGGAGTTTGTAAGGAGGCATTTAATATTTACATGTTGGAGATTCTCAGGAGAAAGAAAGTGGACACCTAGATTGGTGTGAGAGCACTTCTATAAGTATTTTTCCATGTATTTGTTGTAGAATAATAGATTTATAGGTAATCAGGTCCTACATAAATGCTGTCGGATTGAAGATTGAAGGAGAGAGTTGTGTAGTTGATGTATTGTATCACTTTTGTAGATTAATACGAACTTGTGCCTCTTTCTTGGTGGAGTTTTTTTACCTGAAAGGGTTTTCTCCATGTAAACACTATGTCATTGTGTGATTAGTTTTTAGATTTGTTGCTTCTATGTTGCATTATTTATATTTTGTTAAAATCTCCATTAAACAACACAGTGTCAGAAGATCATTAAACATATTTGAATCAGATTTCCCTTTAGTAGTTGTTGTCTTCATTTTCTAACATTTGGTATTAGAGCCTGGTTAGTTTTGACTCTTGGGTGGTAGTGTGAAGGCTATGTAGATGTAGTGGGAGATTTGGTTGTATTTGTTTTGCAAATCTTGAGTTGTTATTATGGCTGCATCCACTATTACTTCAACCTCTCATTTGGACATTGCAAAGTTAAATCGTATGAGGTATGAGCTATGGAAGATGAAAATAGAGGATTTGCTGGAAGAAATAAACTAGTGGTTGGCTATTCTAAAAGAGAAGAAACCTGATGATGTCTCTCAAGATGAGTGGGATAGACTGGATAAGAAGGCACGAGGAACTATTCGATTGTGTCTTTCAGATTCTATCTTGTTGAGTGTCACAAGGGAAGAGACTGCACATAGCTTGTGGAAGCATTTGGATGAGATCTACCAAGCCAAAAGTATGGTAAACAAACTTTACTTGAAGGGTAAACTATTTTCTATTAAAATAAAAGAGGGTGAATCAGTTGTAGAGCATTTAAATTCATTTAATTTGTTGTTGAGTCAGCTAACATCTGTAGATGTTGAAGTTAATGAGGAAGATAAATGTATCTTACTTCTTTGTTCTTTACCTAAATCTTGGGAGAATGTTATCCTTGCTATCACTGCTAACCTTGCAGATTTGAAGATGGATGCTCTAATTAGTTTTGCTAGCACAGGAATTGAGGAAGAAGATTTCAAATAGTTCAGGGGATGCTCTTAATGTTAGGGGAAGGTCTAAGGAAAGAGGACTGAAAGGAAATCAGAAAGGGGCTAAGGACAAGTCTAAGAGCCAATCTAAGACTCCTAGGAAGAAGAATAGAGTTAAGTGTTGGAACTATGGTAAAAGGGGGCATGTGAAGAAGGAGTGCAGAAACTCAAAGAAATAGTGGGAGAGTGCTTCTAATAAGTCCTCAAATGTAGGTGAAGATGTTTTACTTTCTGCATGTAATGTTATTTCTAATGATCACTGGTTGGTTGACTTAGGATGCTTGTTTCATATGACCCCACATAACGAATGGTTTTCCACATACAAAGAGTATGATGAAGGTAAAGTGTACCTTGGGGACAACTCTACATATTAGATAGTTGGGAAAGGCAAGGCATTGTTGTGTTTCAGTGATGGGAGGATTAAAACCCTCCTTGGTGTTTTGCATGTTCCTGGATTAGGTAGAAATCTGATTTTAGTTTCGAGTTGAATGATTTGGGAATGCATGTAACATTTGATAAGCATGGTTGCAAATTGGTCAGAGGAGACTTGGTGGTAGCGAAGGGGAAGAGAATGGGAACCTTTTTTAGGCTAGATGCCACTACAGTTTGTAATTCCTCTTATGTTTCTGAAGCTTATGAAAACACTTGTATGTTGTGGCACCATAGATTGGGTCACACAAGTAATAATGTTTTGAAAACTATTAAGAATAAAGATTTGTTGGATGATTTTTCTTATTCTGATAAGCACTTTGATTTCTGTGAGCATTGTGTATTTGGTAAACAAAATACAAAATCATTTCCTTTAGGAAGCAATAGAGCAAAAGAGAAGTTAGAGATTATTCATACAGATGCATTTGGACCTGTAGATAATGATTATTAGAAAATCTCATTATTTTGTCACCTTCATTGATGATGTATCTAGATTCACATGGATTTATTTTATGAAACACAAAGCTAACGTTTTCACTAAGTTTAAGGATTTTAAAGTTTTAGTTGAAAACCAATTGAGATTAAAGATAAAAATATTAAGATCTAACAATGGAGGGAAATATTTATCTAAGGAATTTGATGAGTTTTGCAAGCATGTAGGTATAATCAAACAAAAGACAACTCCATATACACCATAACAGAATGGTGTTGCAGAAAGGATGAACCGAACTATCATGGAAAGAGCTAGAAGTATGCTGAGTGATTCATAGTTGGATAAATGCTTTTGGGCAGAGGTTTTCTGTACTACTTGCTACTTGATAAATAGATCTCCTTGTAAGGCTCTTGATTCAACACCTTATGAAGTGTGGACAGGTAAGAAACCTTCTATTTCACATTTAAGGGTTTTGGCTATGAGGCTTTTGTTCATGTGCCTAAGGAAAAATGATCTAAGTTGGATCCAAAAGTGCATAAATGCATCTTCATTGGATATGGTGAGAATGTTAATGGTTATAAGCTTTGGGATCCTCTAACCAAAAAAATTGTTTTCTCTAGAGATGTTATTTTTAGGGAACTTAGAGCTATTTCTGAACCTGAGCAGCCAAAAGAAAAAGAAAAGGTGAAGAGAGTGCACTTTGACTTAGAGTAGGAAGATACACCTCAGGAAGAACACAATGATGGATTGGAGGGTGAAGAAGACAAATATTCTAGTAGTTATGATGAGGAAGAATCTATTGTAATAGAAGACGTTGGCACAGGTGATCATCTAGACGAACAAGTAAAGTCTCTTACTCCACCCTTAAGGAGATCCACAAGACAATGAAATCCAATTTACATGTATAGCCCACTAGATTTCTATTGTGTATTTGATTTATTGAGTATTGAGGATGAGCCTATATCCTATAGGGAAGCTATTCATGCAGATGATAGTGAGTCTTGGCAGTTAGCCATGTAGGAGGAGATGATGTCTTTAGACTCTTGTAACACCTGAGATCTTGTTCGATTTCCCAAAGGAAGAAAGGCCATAGGTTGCGAGTGGGTCTTCAAGAAGAAGTTTGGAGTAGACAGTTCATTGGAGAAGTATAAGGCTAGACTAGTAGCGAAGGGCTATTCCCAGAGAGAGGGAGTTGATTTCAATGAAATTTTATCTCTTGTTGCTAAATTGATTTTGATTAGATTTCTTTTATCCATTGCTGCAACTTATGATTGGGAAATAGAGTAAATGGATGTTACGACTACATTCTTGCATGGAGATCTTGAGGAAGAAATTTATATGCAATAGCCTATAGGTTTTGAGGTAAAAGGGAAAGAACATTGGGTTTGCAGGTTAAAGAGGTCTCTCTATGGTCTGAAACAATCCCCCAGAATGTGGTATCAAAAGTTTGATTCATTTGTATTGAAATTGAGTTTTTTTAGGAGCGAGAAGGATCATTGTGTTTACATTCATTGTATTGATGATTCTATATTGATAATTGCATTGTATGTTGATGAGATGTTATTTTTCAGCAATACTAAGGGTATGATCAGTGAGCTAAAAACCCAAATTTCAAGTGCATTTGATATGAAGGATCTTGGAGCTACCAAGTATATTCTAGGTATGGAGATCAGGAGGGACAGAGGTAACATAAAGCTTTGGTTGTCATAGAGTAAGTATGTGAATACCATTTTGTAGAGATTTAGTATGCAGGACTGTAACCCAGTTAGAGTTCCTTTACCCATTGGTACCAAGCTTTCATTAGATATGTGTCCAAAGAATGAAGATGATTTTGAGGATATGTCTAATGTGCCATATGGTAGTGTTGCAGGGAGTTTGAAGTATGTGATGGTTTGCACTAGGCCAGATATTGCCCAAGTAGTAGGAGTTTTGAGAATATTTATGTCTAACCTTGGTAGACAACATTGGAATTATGCGAAGATGGTGTTTAAATATCTTGTAGGTACTCTTGATTATTGCTTGGTTTATTCTGGTACAGTGCTGATAAAACTTTGGACATACAAGGATTTGTTGATGCAGATTGGGTAGGTAACTTGGATAGTCGAAGGTCCACTATTGGCTATATGTTTACTCTGTTTGGATGAGCAGTGAGTTGGATCAGTAAGAGGCAGCCCAAAGTTGCATTGTCCACCACAGAAGCAGAGTATATGGCTACTACTCATGTCTCTAAGGAGGTAGTTTGGTTGAGGAGGCTGTGTACAAGTATTGGTTTTGATTATAGGGTCATTCAGATTGGTTCTGATAGCCAGAGTGCTATCTGTTTGGCCAAGAATCCTATGTGTTATGTCATAAAAAGTTTCCCTAGGACTTTTTATCTCCTAGTTTAGCTCTTAGGTCCCCTTAATTTCATTATGCATGTTTAAAACTTATCCCAGAGTAATTTCACCTGAAACCCATGTCAAATGGGGCTTATGGGTCCACATTTAATGATTAATCATGACTCAAATCATGCCTTGGACTTCAATGCCCGCACCCTAGTCCAAGCCTATTTTGCTGGGACCTAAATTTAAGTTGTCAGCATAAGACCTTTAAAAAGGTTTCCCTTTGTTAGCCTTTTTAATTTGAATTACGAAAGTTTAGCGGGAATGCATATATAAACATGTTTAGAACTTCATTTTAAACCTAGATGGGTAATGTGGACTTGTGATATTGAGCTAAGGGATTTCAAGCTATTCATTGTGTTGTAGACTAGAATTGTGGTGTTATTGTGTTTGTTTGTTGCAGATTTGGATTCATCAATCCATCTCCTCATTGTGTGAAAGATCTTCATTTCCATGAGGGCTTCACCTCCAAGGTGACATCTATTTGTGTTTTAGATTTAATCTATTTCATCATTTGATTTATCCTTTGTCCACCAAGGGCACACACTCTATCTAACAACGATGTTGGAAGGCTTGAATGTCATTCTAGGGCTTGATCGAGGCAAGCTCCTAAACACCACAACCCCCAAACCCATCTCTTTGTGATTGCAGGTTATAGGTGCAGGATTGTACGATGTGGAGTTACAGAGAAGTTGAGTAGAGGATAGAGATTTGGGATTTGAGAAGAAAGTGTAGAAAACCTAACCTACTAGACGAGGGTGCTCGCCCTGTAGTCCTCCTGACTGGCATCTCTAAAAACTGTGAAGTAGGTTGTAGTCTCACACACCTCACTGTTCGAGATCTACATAAAAACAACCCTGTTAGACTTGGGTGTCCACCCCGTTATCCCTGAAGTTTCCTCTTCTAAAAATCTAAATCTTGGTATGTTTCTAATTTGTATTTAGTGCCTTCCTATGTGATCATTTATCGGATCTTGTCTGTCTGTATCCGATTTCATATAATTAGGGTTTAAGGCTTAATTGAACTAGGATTTGACATAACTATCAATTTAGTCTATCTTTCCATATCATTTCTAAGTGACATCAACTTGTAGCTAAGTCCTCTCCATCTGTAGTGACTTGGCTCAATTGTTGTCCTTTGAATGTTATTGTGAAAGGAGGGTTTGATTGAATCTACCTTAACTACATTTCAACCTTATCTTCCTTTTATACATAACATTTTGGTGAGTCCATATTTTTACTGAACTTGCATCTTTTTGAGGTTGTAATTAGTCTTTTAATTCATTCATATTATGTTCATAATCATACATTCAAAAATCTTGCATACATTTGGAAAATTTGAAAAAAAAAACATTCTAGGCTTGCATTAAGGCCTAGTTTTGTATATTTTGTATTGCATATCATAAAAAATTTAATTTTCTAATATTTACATCATATCTGAGATAAACTACAACAATTCATCATTAATTCATATGAAATCTTGAATTTACAAGCTTCATTTTCTAGGGTTTTGCTTAAAAAGTTGCATTTTTCATATAACCTAGTCTTTTTAAAAACTAGGGTTTGTAGACAAAATTTCATTTTAAGATTTTGCTACTCCTTTTCAACATTCATTCAAATCTGATTTTGAAGTATAGTGTTGGATCATAGTGCATACTTTTGCATCCTAACTTTGAAACTTTCACCTTTTCAATTACACATTGTGTATTTCAACAAGCATAACTACTTTTCTCCTTATGGTTGTTTTATTAGTTTGTACATCGAGTGTTGTATGCTTTTGTATGAGTTGTACAAACCACTACCCTAATAGAAACATCCCTCTAAGGAGAAGTTTTAGATTAATGGGTTCTAGTGCTCCCGATGGCAACAGTGTACCAACATCAGAAAATCCATTGAACACTTACTTTACAAAAGGTGAAACACAAACATTGCAAGATATCATACCACCTACCACTACAATGGAAGAACAAACATTTCATGATTTTGAAGATCCTATTGATGTGATAGCACATGTACCTGATGATCAAATCAACAAACTTGATAAAGAACTAGCCGACTTTCAAGCATTTGTGGAAAAAGAAAGGATAGCTGAAGAGGCTGCACCTGTTGTTCATAGTCTAAGGGAGTTATTAAAAGAAGGACAAGATGGTGTTAATACACTTTGTGGACTAGCACATATAGTGAATCACAACATTATGACAATGTCTGAATGCGTGAATACTATTAACAATGTATCATCACCGAATCATACACATGTATCAACACCTATACGGATTACCGGAATGTCCACTTTCACATCATCAATCCTCACTACTAATGCACAAGCTTGTAGTAATGATACCATTGGTATGGGAGTATCTAATAGCATTAATTCATAGAATTACAAGGCGGTGGGATTCAATTATCAAAATCCAGCACCTAAGGTGACTTCTTATATGAATAATCACTCTCAACCACCTCTCCATTCTACTTATTCTCAACTTCACTTACAATTGTTCTCAACCACCTTTCTTTACCACTCACAACTAATCACTTTAAAATTTCATGACCACAACTTCTAATTCTTCTCAACAACAAACTGCATCACCGAATGATGCCCTTTTAAACCAACTCTTGCAAGGCATGACCTCTTTACCGCAAAAGGTGACAAACTTGGATAATTCCTCTCAACCTACTTTACCAACATATCATGCTCATAGTCCTTTATCCTATGCAATCCCAAGAACTCCTATGCCTAAAAAATTTGAGACTCCTCACTTTGAAAAGTATGGTGGTAAAGGTGATCCTAATACTCACGTGGCAGCATTCATGGTGATGTGTAGTGATTTCTTCTTTGAAGAGGACTTGTTAGAAAAACTCTTTCTATGATCCCTCAAAGATATTGCTCTGGAATGGTTTTTCTCTTTACCTTCTAATTCAATAAAATCCTTCTCACAACTAGTTGATCAATTCTTACAACATTTTCAACCAAGCATTGGACCTATAGTCTCTTTGATTGACTTGGTTCATTGTAACAAGGTTTGAAGGAGAAATTAATGGAATTCATCATTTGATATCAAGGTCTCATCTCGCAAATACAATATCTGATCAAAGATGAAGATCTTCAAATGGTATTCATTATGAATTTGCAACCTAACATCCATGATAAAATCCTCTTGATGAAGTATAACTCTTTTCAACATTTATGCACAACCTTTCAAGATTACCAGCTTTCGTCTAGTCAGTATGAGAATCAAAACTCATCAAGTCAAGTTGGTCAATAGATGGCTGGACCTTCTCAAAACAAATTTAAGAGGAATAACAAGATTTTCATCAAGATCAATGGACAATATTCAAATAATTTTCAATCACAAGTGTTTGCCATTAGTAGCTCTAAACGGGCACCATTTCAATTCAAACAACAACATCGACAGTTTACTCCATTATTTGACTCTCTTCAATCAATTATGAATCAAGTAGTAAGCAACAACCTTTTGAAGCTTCCTCCTGTGAAACCATTTGATAGCAATACGATACAAGGACCATCATTTGATGCTAATGCCTTTTGTCAGTATCACCATTCAACACGACATGACACCGAACGATGTATGTGTCTTAAACATGAAATTCAAGACCTCATCAATTTTAATATATTACAGGTAACTAGAGTGAATGAAAATGGAAATAAGTCAAGGTTGCCCCTCAGAATTAGAATTTGTAGATTTTCACTAATCCTTTTCCTAAGCATAGTGACAACAGTAGGATAGAGAAAAATACAATAGAGTAGGAAGATGACTATCTTGACTATGATGAAATAGTTGGCATGATAGAAGTGGATAAGGATAAGGTTGAAGATTCACTTCATCCACAAGGAAAAGGTATCTATGCTAAGGTTTCTCCACCATTATCCCTTCAAGGATCGGGAGATGACCAAAATGCACCAGATAGACAATTTGAGCAATCTTGATAGAATAACATTGAACAAGAAAAAGTTGTTACAATGGAGAGCATCCCATTCCATTGTGAAAGACTCCGTCAAAAAAATTAGAGCAAGAAATCAAAAGACCAGAAAAGAATAAGGCGATTGTCATCAGTAGGAAATAGCAATGATTCCCCTCCTCACAAGAAACAAAAGATTTCAAATATATAGGATCTGGAGAAACAAGCACCGCATGACCATTCTGGAAATAAGAATCAATCAGGTATGAATTACTCACACTTTCTACAACACTTGATGGAGCACCTTTCTAAGATGCTCACAAGTTAGAACTTCTCTTAGATAAAATAAAAATGTGTGTGTGTGTGTGTTGTTGTGTGGTGTTCCCCCATGATGTGTTATGCATTGTTTAGGTCTCCTAGAATGACCCTTGATACTCTTGTAAGGTCAAGGATATTGGGAGACCACCTCTGTTGTGACCATTCTTCTATTTGATTCATCATTGTTCTATCCTTCTATTTGAAAGGAAGCTAGGTGTGTGAAAATTGCTTCCTACACTAATCTAATGAGGGGAGAACTATACAAATTCAAATTAATCCATACAATAATAGAAACATGAAACATGTAAATAAGATATTGTAGCAATACACATGAACCAGAAAGAAGATAGAAGAAGAGAGACAAAGATATAACATGGGGAAAACCCTGATCGGGTAAAAAACCCCACACTCAGAAACCTACACAATGTATTATCAAAACTAAATGTTGTTTACAATACACTTGTAATGCAAGCTTCAATAGTCTTTGAGACTCGTGTATGGAGTTAGTCAGACAACATAATAGTACCTGTCAATGCTGTAATACATCTCCTCCCCCAAGCACTTGTTTATATAGAATATACAAGGCAAAATTGGTCCTATCTTGGAATGGGCATCCAACTTGGCCTCATGGCCCAAAATCCATGCCTATGGACACTTGGTCAACATTGTAGAATGTTCCTAACACTTGTCCACAACTCCCATCCCAAAGAGGTCACCTATTTCTAAAATGGGCTATGACAGATGCTCTTATGACTCTTACAACCCCGTCATAGAATCTATCATAGCAGTTACAACTTACAACTGTAAGAGAATCTGTCATAAATAGGCTATAAATAGAATATTCTCTTACAACATGTCATAGTCCACCTTGGGGCACCCAAATATGCCTTTTTCAAAGATGCTTCATGACACATGTCTTCACTTGTCTTACAAGCTTCTATTTCTGACTCTTACATGTCATAACTTCATCATAGGAATCCGTCATTACCATTTCAATCAAACATTCCCTTACACAACATCCAAGATGCCGACACATGGGAAAATGCTCCTACCACAAAGTGGGATGCCTATCTCCTCATGTGAGGACAAAATTACAAGTTGTCATCTTCCATGTAGGATGACACATCACTGTGCCACATCCCACAAAATGACAATATGTAATTTACAATTAATTAACAACATAGGCAATGAATTAATAAATACAATCATAAATAATGCAAGGAATTACCAAGGTTGAGACACCTTAATTCCCAACATTCTCCCACTTGTCAAACATCTTGTAAGAGCCAATAGAATAATAAGATTTAACTGCTATAGGCCAAGAGGCCCATAGACTCTGAACACCATCTAAACTTCTCTGTGCCCACTAGCTTTGTCAATGCATCTACAACATTCTTCAAAGTAGATACCTTCTCCAAATTTGCTTTCCCATCCTCTACCATGTCTTGTACGAAGTGAAATTGAACATCAATATGCTTTATTCTGGCATGGAAAGTTGGATTCTTTGCAAGGCAAATCGCACTCTAACTGTCACAACTGATCGTAATTTGACCTGCATCAACACCAATATCCAAACACAATCTCTTAAGCCAAATGGATTCCTTACAAGCATGAGTTGCTGCTATAGACTTAGCTTATGTCATGGACAAAGAAACCACAGTTTGTCACTTACTCATCCAACTAATAGCACCACCAAATAGTGTAAACACATAAGCATTGGTGGATCTCCTGCTGTCAATGTCACCTGGCCAATCTAAATCCACAAATCCATGAATATCAACATAATGTGGAGGTCCTGTAACATTACCATGATAGCATATGGAATACTTAGAAGTACCCCTCAAATATCTGAACACTCACTTAATTGTATCCCAATGTATCCGTACAGGATTAGCCATAAATCGACTAAGGACTCCCATTGCTTGGGCAATGTTTGGTCTTGTGCAGACCATAGCATACATCAAATTGCCAACACCACTAGCATAAGATACTCTACTCATGTCCTCCACCTCACTTAGAGATTTTAGACAATCCTCAATAGACAACTTTGTCCCCAAAGAAATAGGAACACACAATGGTCTACAATCTGCCATGCTGAACCTATCCAACACGGTCTTCACATACGTACTCTGGCTTAACCAAAGTTTTCTGTTAGTTTTGTCTCTTTTGATTTCTATTCATAGAATGTACCTGGCTGCCCCTGAATATTTCATTTCAAACTATGCTGACAACTGAGATTTAAAATTAGAAATCATATTCTTACCCTTCCCAATGAGTAACATATCATCAACATATAATGGAACAATGAGAATACGATCACCATCAAACTTATAATACACACAGTGATCTGATTTTGATCTCACAAATCTAATTGACAACATAAATGCATCAAATTTCAAGTACCACCTCCTAGGAGACTGCTTGAAACCATACAAAGACTTATTTAACTTGTAAACCAAATTTTCTTTACCTTTCACCATGTAATGCTCTGGCTGTGACATGTAGATTTCTTCCTCCAAATCACCATGAAGGAAAGTTGTCTTCACATCCATCTGTTCTACCTCTAAGTCATAAGCAGCTGTAAGAGACAATAGGAATTGAATGGATGTCATCTTTGCAATGGGAGAGAAGATCCCACCATAATCTATACCCTCCACTTGTGAATACCCCTTTGCAACCAATCTGGCCTTATACTTCTCAACACTACCATCTGCACCAAATTTCTTCTTGAACACCCATTTGTATCCAACGAGTTTCCATCCAGGAGGCAAAGGCACCAAGCCCCAAGTTTGATTCTTTTCCAAAGAAGCCATTTCATCCTCCATGGCCTCCTTCCAGGAACCTGCATCTTTCATATCCAAATCCTCTGACATAGTTCTAGGTTCATCACTGTTAGTAATCAAAGCATAAGAACAACTAGAATCAAGCAATGTAAAACCAAACCTTTCAAGTTGCTTCCTTATCTATGTAGACCTCCTCAAGGGCTGAGGTTGAGGTTCAACTTCTTCATCTAAGCTTTCAGAGCTTTCAGAGCTCTCCTCATCATCAGGTCCAACATTGTCTTTCTGTTCAGTCTTCTTAGGGGTAGCAAGAAAATGAACAACATCCTCTTTTTCTTTTTCTTTTGGCTGTAAAATAGTGGAAGAAGGTGTAAGCTCTCTGAAGATGACACTTCTGCTATACAACACTTTTTCAGCCACAGGGTCCCAAAGCTTGTATCCTTTCACACTGACACCATAGCCAATGAAGATACACTTAACAACCTTGTTCTCCAATTTTGACTGCTTCTCCCTAGGCACATGTGCATATGCCTCACAACCAAAAACACAAAGATGCCTTATTGAAGGCTTTCTACTAGACTAAACCTCCATGGGTGTCTTTCCAACAAGAGCTGATGTAGGAGATCTATTTACAAGATAGAAAGCAGTGACAACATCTTCAGCCCAAAACTTTTGTTCTAGGCTAGATCCACTAAGCATACTCCTAGCCTTCTCCATCAGTGTCTTGTTCATCCTCTCTGCAACTCCATTTTGCTGCAGGGTGTATGGAGTTGTCTTATGTCTTTCAATAGTAAGTTCCTTGCAATATTTATCAAATTCTATAGAACAGAACTCACCACCGTTGTCAGTTCTCAAACACTTAATCTTTTTACTAGTCTCATTTTTAGCAAAGGCCTTAAACTTCTTAAACTTACTATAGACATCAGATTTGCTTCTGAGAAGATAAATCCATGTCCTACTGTAGTCATTTATGAAAGATACAAAATATATAGATTTTGATAATGAAGGAACATTAACAAGACCAAATACATCAGAATGAACAAGGTCCAACACACCAAAAGACTTATGAGAACTTGAATAAAACTGAACATAGTTTTGTTTGCCATATATGCAATGTTCGAAAAAGTTGAACTCAATATTATAATCATCTAACCCCTCAACGAGGTTTTTATTTTTCAGGGTACGTAGACTCTTCTCACTAATGTGGTCAAATCTCTTATGCCATAACATTGCCTTTTCAACAGGAAGCTTAACTTCCAAGGCATGATTACAACCATTAGGACTAGAAATGACATATTTCTTCACTATTCATTCAGATGGTGGGGATGAAGTGACTGCTTCCCTCTTCCTTGAGTTAGAAGAACTATTGAATTATGAAATGCATGCCTCCAGCTGAAATAGAGTACCTCTCCTAGTACCCTTAGCAAGCACTATAGCTCCTCTAGTCATCTTGCATCCTTCTTTCGAAAAGACAACCTGCACACCTGCATCATTCAACATACTTATAGAAAGCAGGTTTCGTGCTAAGCTTGGGATGTGCATAACTCCAAAGATCCCCTTCACTCGTCCATTAGGGAATCAGATAGAGACTCTTCCACGACCAATAATCTTCAGACGAGAGTCGTCACCCAGGTACACCTTTCCACCATGAAACTCCTCATACTTAGTGAACTAGTCTCGATGCGAGGTCATGTGGAATGATGCACCAAAATCAATCAGCCAGACATCATTAGATGCATGGGTTGCCAGGGATGTGATGAAGGCATCACCATCATCTTGTGACTTGTCAGAATCTAAATCTGGGTTCTTCTTCTTTTTCTTTTCCTCTTTGCATTCCTTTCAAAAATGCCCAGATTTACGATAGTTCCAACAAAGAGCCTTGGACTTTCCAGGAGATTTGGATCTCCCACAGGATTTGGATCTACCCTTCTTATCTTTCTTGTCCTTCTTTTTCCCTTTCTCCTTAGGTCTTCCATGAACTGCAAGAGCCTCTTTGGCTTCCTTAGAAGACTTTCTCTGCATCTCTTCAGACAATAGTGAAGAAACCACTTCATCCATTTTGAATGTGGATGTGGTGCTTCCAATAGCCATGACAAGGTGATCCCATGAGTCTGGAAAAGAACAAAGCAAGGTCATACAGTGATCCTCCTCCTCCATCTTCACACCAGTGGATGTCAATTGTGCAACCAACATCTTGAAAGCATTCATATGTTCTCCAACAGATCTTCTATCCTCCATTCAAAGGGAATACAACTTCTTTCTTAGAAAAAGTTTGTTAACCAGGGATTTGGCTTGATACACATCTCCCAACTTCTTCCAAAGCAAGTTTGTAGTAGTCTCCTCATGGACATTTAACAAGACAGAATTAGCAAGACTAAGTCTTATGAGACCCTTAACCTTTCGATCTTTTAGATCCTAATCAACTTGTGACATTGTAGCTGGTTTAGTTCCACTGATAGTTTCCTAGAGGTCTCGATCAACAAGCATGTCTTCCATCTTGAGCTTCCACAACTTGAAATTAGTGCAATTGAATTTCTCCACCTCTATCCTTCTGGATGTGCTTGCCATCTCCTTGCTGCAATAAGATTCAGAATACTTTGCATAGACTCCCACTCAACTTAAGATCAGCTCAAAAAACCCCTACCCAACAAGTAGGACCAAAAGTGATCAAGCTCTGATACCAACTGAAAGGAAGCTAGGTGTGCAGAAATCACTTCCTACACTAATCTAATGGGGGGAGAGCTATACAAATTCAAATTAATCCTTACAATAACAGCAACATGAAACATGTAAATGAGATATTGTAGCAATACACATGAACCAGAAAGAAGATAGAAGAAGAGAGACAAAGATATAACGTGGGGAAAACCCTTATCAGGTAAAAAACACCACACTTAGAAACTTGCACAATGTAGTATCAAAACTAAATGTTGTTTACAATACACTTGCAATGGAAGCTTCAATAGTCTTTGACACTCGTGTCTAGAGTCAGTCCAGTAGCATAACAGTACCTGTCAATCCTATAATACATCTCCTCCTCCAAGCACCTATTTATATAGAATATACAAGGAAAAATTGGTCCTATCTTGGAATGGGCATCCATCTTGGCCTCATGGCCCAAAACCCACACCTATGGACACTTGGTCAACATTGTAGAATGTGCCTGACACTTGTCCATAGCTCCCATCCCAAAGAGGTCACCTATTTCCAAAATGAGCTATGACAGATGCTCTTACAACTCTTATGACTGTCATAGAATCTATCATATTAGTTACAACTTATAGCTATAAGAGAATCTGTCATAAACAGGCTATAAATAGCATATTCTCTTACAACATGTCATAGTCCACCTTGGGGCACCCAAATATTCCTTTTTCAAAGATGTTTCATGACACATGTCTTCACCTATCTTACAAGCTTCTATTTTTGACCCTTACATGTCATAAATTCATCATAGGAATCCACCATAACTGTTTCGGTCAAACATTCCCTTACACAACATCTAAGATGCTAACACATGGCAAAATGCTCCTAGCATAAAGTGGGATGCCTATCTCCTCATGTGAGGACAAAATTACAAGTTGTCATCTTCCATGTAGGATGACACATCACTGTACCACATCCCACAAAATGACAATATGGAATTTACAATTAATTAACAACATAGACAATGAATTAATAAATACAATCATAAATAATGCAAGGAATTACCAAGGTTTAGACACCTTAATTCCCAACACTATTCTCTATTTTATTGTTGTGTGTCATGCCTTAGGGGCATAGTGTTGCAGTTGATGTCTTGGGGGTATCCTCTTATGTGGTGTTCCTAAGGCACTTGTTCTCCTCTCATTTTTATTGTTCACCTTCTTTAGTGATTCTACCTAGTTGGCGGATGACTAAAACAAATAAATACTGATATGGATCATGTGTCCCTTCAGTAAGTAAGCAAAAATGGACCTAGTTCATATATGAAGATGGGGTTGATATATATATATATATCTAACACTTGACTAGTAGAATCACTCTGTGTGATATATCATATTGTCTTATCTCTTCTAACAAACCTTTGCAATACAGCTGCTCCGTGCACTTTGGATTGTTTTGTATCTCACCTTGTTATTACACTCAGTCTTGAGATACCTACAGTATAAGCCCAACAACTATACTCGGATTTGAACCCGTAAGTGTAGCCTTGGTTTCTTGATGTGATCTAATACATGCATTGATTTCATGATTTGATTTGGTTGTTATCTTAGAGTAAGATGTTCTAACCTTATCTCTTGTTGATTATCTTAGCATATCTTATCAATGTGTTTGTGGAAACATTTGACAATCACAACACATGTCACCTTTGGGGGCATGGGATTTGTGAGAGCTTTTGTTCCCTTGTGTGTTTTCACTCTACCTTAATGTGCTTGATATCAATATGCAACATCAACCACCTTAAGGTGGGGGCATATATAATGGTATTTGCTTGATTATTCTGACATAGACAAAGTGTGTTTTTTCCCTCTCAGTGAGGAGGGATGTTGAATCTCTGGCACGAGTACAAATCCTTTTATAAAAAGCAAATTGTCCTCTCCATGAGGAGGGATGACGTATCTCTTGAGCTAGTATGCATCCTTTTACAAAAAGCCCTCATCGCAAGGCGGGATGGTGTATCTCTTGAACTGGTACATATCCTTTTATACAAAGTCCTCCATGGAGGTGGGGTTGGATCTTTAGTTATCCTCCCTTAAGCATGTCTTTAGAGGTTGTGGTAGCGTAGCTCAGCCATCGGGTGTGTTTGACATGTTTTAGATGGTGGCACTTAGCAATAATCTCCTTCCATCGCTCATGTTTGCCATGTATAAGATGTATAGTATGTCTATGGCATGCTATGTGATGCTTGTGTATTCCATGTGTCTTCCTTGCATGTTTGTTGTGTCTTCCCCCAAGTGTGGTCTAAAGGCATGTGGCAATGAGCCCCCTAAACATTCGGGTCTTTGTTTGGTGTGTTTTATCCTAAGTATGGTCTAAAGGCATGTGGCGATGAGCCCCCTCCACATTCGGGTCTTTCTTTTGCATGTTTTCAGTGGTCTAAAGGTGCATGGTGATGAGCCCCCTCTGCCCCTTAGTTAGGATTTTATTTCATCTATAAAATGCTCTATCAATGTCTTCACTATGTATTGCATGACTACTCTCATGTCTTCATCATGTATTGCATACTTTCACTATATTCTCTATGTTTTGTATGCTTCTTACTGTCTTCATTCTGTCTTGCATGTATTCAATGTGTTTTGTAGTGCTTACCTGAGACTGGGGGCTAGAAATAGTTCCTTAATCTTTGTGTATGCCTTAGCTTTATGTGCCTGGTGTGTTTGATGTGTTTTTTACCATACTTTAATGCATGTATGGGTCATAAGATCATACATATATTAAAGTGGGAGCTAAATATTATGTCGTTAAAAGTTTCCCTAGGACTTTTTACCTCCTAGTTTAGCTCCTAGGTCCCTTTAATTTCATTATGCATGTTTAAAGCTTATCCCAGAGTAATTTCCCCCAAAACCCATGTCAAAGGGGCTTAGCGGCCCACATTTAATGATTAATCATGACTCAAATCATACCTTGGACTTGGGCCCCTGCACCCTTGTCTAGGCCTATTTTGTCGGGACCCAAATTTAAGTTGTCGGCATAAGACCTTTAAAAAGGTTTCCCTTTGTCAGCCTTTTCAATTTGAATTATGAAAGTTTAGCGGGAATTCATATATAAACATGTTTAGGATTTCATTTTAAACCTAGATGGATAATACGAACTTGTGATATCGAGCTAAGGGATTTCAAGGCATTCATTGTGTTGTAGAGCAGAATTGTGTTGTTATTGTGTTTGTTTGTTGTAGATTTGCTTCATCAATCCATCTCCTCATGGTGTGAAATATCTTCATTTCTATGAGGGCTTCACCTCTAAGGTGACACCTATATGTGTTTCAATCAATCTATTTCATCATTTGATTTAGCCTTTATCTACCAAGGACACACACTCTATCTAACAACGGTGTTGGAAGGATTGAATGCCATTTCAGGGCTTGATCGAGGCAAGCTCCTAAACACATCAACCCCCAAACCCCTCTCTTTGTGATTATAGGTTACAAGTGTGGGATTGTGTGAAGTGGAGTTGCGGAGAAATTGAGTAGAGAATAGAGATTCAGGATTTGAGAAGAAAGTGTAGAAACCTAACATACTGGACTAGGGCACCCACCTCCTAGTCCTCCTGACTAGCATCTCCAAAAACTCTAAAGCATGTTGCAGTCTCACACACCTTATTGTTCCAGATCTATAGAAAAATAGCCCTGCTAGACTTGGGTGCCCGCACCGCTGTCCCTGAAGTCTCTACTTCTGAAAATCTGAATCCTGGTATGTTTCTAATATGCATTTAGAGTACTGATGTGCAATCATTTGTGGTATCTTGTCCGTCAATATCTGATTTCATATAATTAGGGTTTAAGGCTTAATTAAACTAGGGTTTGACATAACTATCAATTTAATCTATCTTTCCATATCATTCCTAAGTGACATCAACTTGTATCTGAGTCCTCTCCATTTGTAGTGACTTGGCTCGATTGTTGTCCTTTGAATGTTATTGTGAAAGGAGGGTTTGATTGAATCTATCTTAACTACATTTCAACCTTATCTTCCTTTTATACATAACACTATGTATCATGCTTGGACTAAGCATGTTGATGTTTAGTATCACTTCATTCAAGAATTTATTGCAAGTGGACAAATTGAGCTTAAGAAGATAGACACTCAAGAGAATGTTGTAGATTCATTGACCAAACTTGTGAGTACAGAGAAATTTGTGTGGTGCAGAGAGGCCATGGGCCTTGTTTCTAGTACCTGATTATTTTCATTTGTTTTCCTATGGGTTGATTTACAATGTATAATGTCAAGTGGGAGAATGTTGGGATAAGGTGCCATTAACCTTGTAAATCTCAATATTGTATTTACTCTATTTTATTTATTGTAATTCATAATTACCCATAAGGGAATGAGGTAGTTTCATTGGCAGTGGTAATTCCAGAGTCACCGGAGTTAATTATGGAGTGACATTTATGGTAAGCAATTGTAAAAATCATGAGTAAATGAGGGTAGGCACCACCTTGGGAGAATCTACCATATTTAGCATGTATGACACACATCATAATGTTTGGTGAGTGCATGTGAGAGAATCTATGACAACTGTAAGTTGTCATAAGATTTTGACACTATGACAATATATGACAAATATTTACTATGTAAGTTGCTATGTTTAGCCCCAGGAACCCATCTTGGAAGATACTCTTTGGTGGAATCTATGACAGTTATGATGTGTCATAAGCTAAGAGACCTTATTTATCCTTGGGCACCCAACTTTGCATGGTTGAAACTTAACTTTGGACAAGTGGCAAGAGCTTGTAAGGAGACATTTAATATTTGCATGTTGGAGATTCTCAGGAGAGATAAAGTGGATGCCTAGATTGGTGTGAGAGCACTTCTATAAGTATTTTGCCATCTATTTTTTGTAGAATAACAAACTTACAGGTACTTAGGTGCTACAAGAATGCTATTGGATTGAAGACTGAAGGAGAGAGTTGTGTAGTTGATGTATTGTATCACTTTTGCAGATTTATACAAACTTGTGCCTCCTTCATGGTGGAGTTTTTTACCTGAAAGGGTTTTCTCCACGTAAACATTGTGTCATTGTGTGATTAGTTTTCAGATTTGTTTCTTCTGTGCTGCATTATTTATATTCTGTTGCAATCTCCATTCAACAATACACTGTTAGAAGATCATTAAACATATTTGAATCAGATTTCCATTTAGTAACTTTGTTGTCTTCATTTTCTAACATCAATGATCCAAGCAATTGTATCATTAAATCACACTATATGTCCATGTGGAAAGCACTACCTTTTGGGCTTTGTATGTATTCGACAGATTAGGTGCACGTGGTAACAAACCACAACAGTGGAGAGATGATTCAGTTCTAACAAAACATCCTCCGCACTAATTTGCAACCACTTAAAAGGCACATAGCTAGACCTCCCTTACCACTAGCTTTAACAAGACCGTGGGCCTACTGAACAAATGACAATATTCCATAGCAGCATGACCCTGACAAGGTACACACTTCAGAAGCTCGCGAGCTCATGCTAAGCCGCCATGTGGCACTGTCACATTTGACTCTTAGCACTATAGATGTATATACTTTAATATTTCCATTGTTTGATGGGCAATGGCAACTAGTAGCCTAGGACGAAGGGGTTGGTAAGACATGACATATGAAGGCTCAAGTTGTAACTTAAACTAATGGTGACTGAGGCCAAAAGGTCAACAAAAAAACATAACACAAAACACTTAGGTGATTGTATGACATAGGTTTTTGATCCTAGGGCACAAAATATAGTTTGTGGAGCACAATAAACCCTAAAACCTAAGGGAAAACTGGGGAGTTTGACCAAAAACCTTAAAATTTAAGCATAGACCACCAGAGGTGCTTCTCATCCAGATGTTCTAAATCATGCAGACGTGCAACCCGATACTCCTCATTAATGGGATTTTGTAATGAGATTCTTAGAGAGGGGATATCAACCTCGATAGGTAGGATGGCTTTGGAACCGAAGACGAGGGAATATAGAGTGGCTCTTGTGGGGGTACAAATGTTGGTTTGGTAAGCCCAAAGGGCAGGGTTAAGTTGTAGGTGCCAGTCATGGCCAGCTTCATTAACTATCTTGTTTAGGATTCTTAAGATAGTTTTATTTGAAGCTTTTGCTTGGCCGTTGCCTTGGGGGTAGTATGGGGTGGAAAAATGGTGTTGGATGTGAAATTTTTGACAAAGGGTTCAAACCTTCTAATTTTTGAATGGTTTCCCATTGTCAGTAATTATGGCGAGGGGGATACCGTATCCAAATATAATTTAATGAAGGATGAATTTAGATATTTGGATGCCTGTGGTATAGGTGAGCAGAATGGCTTCCACCCATTTTGTGAAGTATTTGATAGCAATAATAATGAACTTGTGGCCATTGGATAAAGGTGGATAGATTTTACTAATGAGGTCAAGTCCCCACTATGAGAAGGGCCATGGGGTAGTAATGGGTTGCAATTCTTGTGATGGACCATGAATTAGGTCTCTATGCTACTAGCAAAGAAGGCATTTCTTGACAAACTAGTGAGCATCATGTTCCATTGTCGGCCAATAGTATCATGTTCTTAGAATTTTATTCGCGAGGGTAGGTCCATTGGATTGTGCCCCACAAATACCTTTGTGTACCTCTTGTAAGGTTGTTTGTGCTTCTCTGGACTTGAGACACCTTAAAAGGGTGACATCCAGACTCTTTTGATATAGAGTATCATCGATAAGGGTGAAATGAGTGGTTCGACAGATGAATGTGTGACATTGGGTAGATGATAGGTTGGGTGGAATGATGCTATCATGGAGATAGCTAATGAGTGGTAGGTAGCACTTGTTAGCACATATAATTTTGACAAATTCTCAGTGCTTGGCAACATTTCATTTGATGGTTTCAATTGAGTTTCAGGGCCCATGGCACTTAGCATGCTCCTAACTTCCAAGATTAAAATTTCTCAATCTATGATTTTTTAAGAGAAGTCCTTTGGTGTAAAATTTTTATGGGATATCAGAAGTATGTGTGCTAGTTTCTGTTCTTCTAGGATTTGTGTTTTAACAGGTTTCTTAATTTGTCGCCACTTCAAGTCGGGTCCAGAGGGTCTTGCAAAAAAGTTCAAATTTCCCTATTCTGATGACAACTTAGTTGATGATTTGCCTTCATATGTTTCTAGCTCTAATTTTGTGGTGATCCAAGGTATTCTTGTGTTAAAATAGAAATTTTAAAAAAAATTAGGCTCCCGGGGGCCCAATTTACAAAGGAGGTCCCAAAAATCTTTTGGCGGTGTGAACTTTGAGGAAATGGGTATGTTTTAAATAATTGATTATGGCCCTATGCAAGTTTTCATGACCTCTGGATGTCATGTGTGCCCACAGTGAAATTGTGCCATATGCCCAGAAGGAGAAATTAATATTTGCCAATTTTCTTAAAGTTGGAAAAGAGATTTTTTAATATTTATTGGCAATATACTATTTTGAATGAATAAATATTATAAATTAAACATTATGTTAAAATGTTTATACTTTGTAAACAAAAAATCAAGGCAAAAATGGGCTGAGCGCACTAGCGTACAACCCACTTTGCTTTCCTTCCTCATGGCTGCGATGGTGCGATGGGCTCCTTTTTGGGTAGATTCTAGTCAAGTTTGTTCTGGGAATGCAGATAGGTAATGCCTTCTTCTTCATGGAGGTATTTCTAGAGCCCTCTTGGTCAGATTTGAGCAGAGATTATTGCACAATGAAGATCATTCATTTTTTGGCCTTACGACAATTTTGGGGGTTTCTTTTGGCTCAAAATTGTTGATCCATGGTCTAAAATCATATACCAACCATGCCTGATGCCTGGGCAGTGATTTTAATTGTGTTTTGGATGAATTTTGAGTGTTGGAATTGCAAAAACACCTAGCATATTAAAAAAATGACCCAACAGTGAGAAAATGAATTAGACAAATAAAGTATAATGTTTTAAATGGTAAATATTATAATATAAACATTATCAATATAATGTTTATACCTTATAATCAAAATAGAGGCATATTGGGGACTGAGTGCACTAGCATACAACCTACTCCATTCTCCTCTACTAGGGATGTGATGGTGGGATAGAGCCAGCATTGGAATGATGCTCGCATCTGGAGGCTTTGGGTAGGGATTTGAAGTTGTGTGTAGTTGTTTAGCTTTTTAAAATTTGTTTGGGATCATTCCAATGCTGGGAGAGTGGTTTAAAATGGTTCCAGTAGTTGTACAAGAAAAATATAGTGAAATAACAAGTAGTTGGAGCTTTACAACTTGATTTTGGAGTCTTGAGGACAAAATCAAACCAATCAAATGAACATGATTTCATAATTTTTAAAGAGGAAAACAAATTTCAAAGGTAGTATTAATCTCAGTTCATTTCAACAGACTTGATTGATTTGCAAAAAAATGTGTTACCTACAACATCCAATTAGATCAGAGATAAAAATTCCCATGGTTGCAAAAAATTAAATGTGAAGTCAAATTTGTAATTGACTGTTGTAGTCTGACATTTATCTATTTTCCTTTATAAGGGAATTTGTAATATTGTAATAGGGATTTTGATTTTGGGTTCTAGATACAAGCTATCCACATATTTGGGAAATTACTTTCTGTAGGAGGAGGTGACTGGACCCTAGGTTGCAGGGACATATTTTGCTTTGTAAATGAATAAACTTTTGAATGACATTGTTCTTTCTAGGTTGAGTTATATGAAAAACACTTGTGTGTGTTGTCTATGATTGTCTCCCTGGGTATGATAATTTTTCTTTTGAGTGAAGTTGCTAAGGGTTATTGAACTCATTCATGTATATTTACTATGTGATATATCTGATTTGTTGAATCTGTTCAAGGAATGGATTAAAACTGCTTTAGGTCAGGTATAAGGGGAAATGTGTTGTATCAAGGGATTGGTGAAGAAGAGTCATAGGTAATACCTTTTTTTGGACATATTAATGTAATGCAGTAATACTATTGTTATTAGTCTTCTGGATATGAAGTTTCGGTGTCATAAGGAAGCCCTTACACTGATGGGTTTGACTCTACTGCCTTGATAGAGCAACAATCTAGAATGAACTTTCCCAAAGGTCTAGAGGAACACAAAACTTTAAAGATAAAATCATTTAAACCATTTTATTTTGTTTTGTTTTAGTTTAGGTAGGTTTTGGTACATGTTCTCAAAGATAGAAATGTGAAATCTCCAAGAATTTTGCCAATCTTAGGATAATCTTACACATCTTGGTGCAATCTATGAGAACATTTCTACCTGATACAATGAAAGACAAATCTATTAACATAATTATTATCTCCTAATACTGCACCCTTGCTGAGTAAATTCAGCCTACTGGTGAAACATTAGAAAGCCTCCCTAATTGTGGGCTCAGATAATGGAAGCTAACCTCCAGAGTAATCTGCCTCTTATGGTGTTCACCTAAACTACTAATGACTTGAAGAGGAAAAGGGTAAAAGGATAACATAAACTGAAAATTGAAACTTAATGAAGGTGATGCACCAAAACATTAACTAGGACTTGTAACATAGCTTGTACACATAGTTCAATCAATGATAAAGCTTGACATACACAACCCAAATCTATATGTTTTTGCATAAATAGTTCATAAGAAGGATTTTATGCTTAACTCCTAGAAGGAAAGATACTTTTCACAACTAGAACCATTTGCATTTCAACACAACCTATAACCTGCAACATACATATTCTTCTACAAAAGGTGCTAACAATGAGACAAAACCACAAGGAAACAAGTAATTTCATAAGTAGTTCATCAATCAAATAAAATGCACACAATATAGCAGAAAAATGAGAAAGTAAAATAACTCAACTTCATTGATATCCAAGGTATCCATTGGTATACATGCCAAAAGAGTTACACAATATGCAGTCTTCCTCTCCGAAGGACTTCAAAAGTCACAAAGTAGAACCAAGAGCATAGCAAGAACTAACTTTACAAATGAGTCATGAAGTGACTATATCCATTCTCTATCAAAATGCACCAAAATAGGAACTAGAAAATTCTTGGTCATGTGTAACCAAAAAGCTAATAAAATAGGCCTCAAACTCCCTCCAAAACAAGTCCAAAGTGAAGAAAAGGTTAAGGCATGACCTTATCCATCATAAAGGCATAAAACAATACTCCTAGATGCTCTCTAAGGCCTTTAAAACCAAGTCATAACACTCCTATATTTCCTCCACATGTTGGTCAACCTCCTCCAACCTCCCCTATATGCTTGGCACAAATTTATAAAACCCTTTTGACCATATCTAAAGACACATGTGCTCTATTGGAATTTACATAATATTAATAAAGTGATTCATATTTTACCACTTTAATAATATTTTACATAATATGCTTCAGCTTGAGCAAAGGTAAAAATATTGGATTTACTATGTTTGAAAATCATATCAAAAGGGGACATTTGGTTTCAATTTATAAACAATACCTAACACAAAATGTGGAGCATTAGTTTGTGAAGAGGAAAATAAAAATAAAGGCAAAAAATAACCTTTATCTTGTTGGTCACTTTAGGGTAAAAACCCTAAACACAAAAAACACCAAACTCATTCATTTTATTTTCATTTTCTATCTTCACTTTCTAGAGACTTCCTGTGGCCAACAAGGGTTTGTTCTGCATATCCATGGAGATTTGGAAGGTTTTTTGGAGCTATTTCCACACGTTTCTGGCAGCTTCATGCTCATCTTGAGCCTCTGCAACAGGTAATATCATTTGTTTTCTAGTTTATTTGCATTTTATCTCTATAATTGTTGTTCCAGCCTGAGAAAAGAAGGCTCTGGCATTATCTAGGAATTATTCTTGCATGGCATTATGGGTATACAAATTATTGTCACCTTTTAACCCTTAGTATATTGTGCTTCACGATTCCTTTTACCAGTCATTATAAGCACTGAACTCTGTATCTTTCCTTATGAACACACACAAAATAAACCCTATAATCTGCTGTTCTGAGAGCTTTCTCTATGCATTTTATACAAAAATGGAAAGGAACGAGTCTTGGCAAAAAGGTACTCTATACCTTCACTATGCACTGTATTGGTACATTTGCATTTGACTGTGGCAAGTAACATTCTAGGTCTTCTTAACTTGTCTTGAAGTTTGATAGTGATGAATGGCATTCTGGAACTCTTTAATGTCTATAATCTGATGGAGTGAATATGAGCATTCCTTCAGTTTCTAAAACCATGATTAATGTCGTTGATAAACTACATCTCTGGATATTTTGGTTCCATTGATTTTGTTGATATTGTTGTGACTATGGAACATTAGGTTGCTCTTGATGAGATTGTTCACTGTAATAGTCCTTTTCACCTATAGCTCTCATCTTGACATGGAGGTTTCATAGCTACTAGCTACTGGCTTGACATTCACTGTCCCTTTGCTTATGATTTCACCTGTGAATAGATGATATTCAATGTATCAATGTGTTTTCTACATTGACTATGATAAGGGTCAATGCATCATTTGGCTTGACATTTGACTGCCCAATAATGCAATGGCATCATATCATATCTTTGTTCTTACTCATTACATCTTGAAGCACTACCAGGTGTCTTCACTTGCTCTTTGATGGTTGGTAAAACATTTACTTTGTATCCTGTTGGTTCTTTCATAACAATAATTGACTTTATTATCCTTTGGGGGTTGATGATGGTGATAGTTAGTGATGACATCTAGGTATATGCCCATTACTAGTTATCCTCATCTCTGACTCAACATTGGTGTTGTGAAGCTTGTGATTGCTTCTTTGATGACTTCTTGCATGCATATAGATGATCATAATATCCTCATTCATGATTGACCTATTCATCATGATCATTACAGTGACATAATGCAGAGTTAAATATTACTCTTTGTTGGGATGAAACATTTACACCATTATCCCTCTTAAAACCTAGAGGGTGGTATGCTAGGCTCAACCCTTGAGGGAGTCCATTTTACACCATATGCTTATGATGAATACTTATCAATTTAGCAATGAATAATCTCACCTATACCTACACAATAAACAAACAAGTTAGATAAAACAATGAGGCTCATAAATTGATGGAACTGATGATGATCTCCTACTTTTCTTGATTATTTGTGATGTTGTAAAAATGTTTCAATGCCTTTGGAGAATAAACTATATATTTGTTGATATAGTATGTGCAAAGAATATGGATCCTGAGCTCTAACACAACTTTCTCTCACCCCTTGCAGGCATTCAAACAATAGCAAGTAATCTTCTGGAGCAACAAAGTGACAGGAACTGAAGCAAGGATGCAACAGTTCAACCTGGGATTCGTCATTAGTAACAAGGCAATGATGGATCCCTATCCTTTTCATATGATTTTCCTTCTCTTTTTCATTCAAATGCATAGTTTATTTTCATATTGTATTGGAAAAGTTATTCCCACGGCTTGTGTGGGACACCATACATTTATGATTATCAATAAAAGGTAGCAGTCATGCAAAATGTATGTAATCTTTCTCTTGTATACATTTGCAAACTGAACTATAATTTATTTGATAATACTTCTATGCATATGAATGAAACTTTTAACATAAATCAATGTGTACCTTTTATCTTTGTTTTAAAAAAACTATCTCAGCTCTACGTGATTGAGCTGGAAGCTAAATTAGGTAACATTTTTGGTGACATCTACTATATGTTAGCCTACTAAACATCCTGACCAGTTGCCTAAACTTATCCATTGGGCACATGAGTCAATAAGGACTTGACAAGACTTGAAAAAACATCTTGTACTATTGCTGTAATTCATCCAAAACATTGTATAGCACCTTCAAAACCTACTCCACCTACCAGAACTTAGAACAACTAACTAATAGTGCAAAAATGCACTTAGAGGAAAAGAAACTACATCTAAACTATGTGCAACAACACTTATTGAATCAAACTCCTAAACTAAAAAGTACAAAGTTGATCACACCTCAAAAAAGAGTTTGAGGTGTATCCCATTGACTGGGATAGGCAGTAACTCTCCATCTATTTTTGATAGCTGGAAAGCATTGTGTTGTTTGCACTCTACAATGATGAATGGGCCACCCCACATGCTATCAAACTTAGTATGTTTTTCAAGCTTGCTCTTTAGTTCATCCCATTTAAGAACTACATCTCCTTCCTTAAACACTCTTGGTGTTTCTCTTTTGTCAAAAACTTTCTTCAGTTGGAGCTGATGAAACTCCATGGTTTGCATAGCTTTGTCTCTTGTTTCTTCAAGCTCCATGAGCTGTGCATATCTAACTGCCATTGGATCCTCTTCTTCAAACATTTCAAACTGGTTTACAATGTCATGTGCTGGAAGCTCAGTAAACAAGGGCAGCCTTGCTTCTTTCCCATATACCAGTATATAAGGGGAGTTTCCAATGGACCTTTTTGGTGTTATTCTATTTGCCCATAATGCATATTTCAACTTGGCATGCCAAGGCATTTGGTTATCTTCAATGGTCCTCTTAATGATCTTGATCAAATTTTTATTTGTAGACTCCACCAAACCATTACCCTGAGGGTAATAGTTTGACGAAGTGTTCAAATATATACCATTCCTGATAGCCTAGTTAATCACCCTGATTCCAATGAAAGCCAAGGCCTTATCAGAAACTAAAGACTCAGGTACACCGAACCTTGTTATCAAATCATCATAAAAATTCATAACACTTTCATTGGATTCCTTTAATGCCACTGCCTTAGTCCATCTGGTAAAATAATCCATGGCAGTGAGAATCCACCTATGACCCATATTAGAAGGTGGATTAATAACTCCTATAAAATCAATGCCTCAACTCATAAAGGGTTGCTCAACCTGTATGGATTGCAAAGGTAGAGCTGGCAATTTCTCTTTGCTTGCAAACATTGCACACTTAACACATTTTCTTGACCATGCATAGGCATCTTTGAAGAGGCTTGGCTAGTAGTATCCACCCTCATAATTTTTCAAGCTGTGGTCTTTGGAGCAAAGTGTCCACCGGCTGTCTCATCATGAAAATCATGGAGTATTTTGTCAACTTGATTAGTATCAATACATCTCAGTAAAACTCCATTATGATCTTTCCTAAATAGAATACCATTAACAAGAAGAAAGGGAATGGACTATAACCTGAAATACCTTCTCTTTGCTTTGCCCAATCCAAGTAGGCATTCACCAGTTTGTAAGAAATGAACCATTGCAGCCAACTTGTACCCAATGCTAGTGCAGTAGTTTGAGGCTCATCATTAGTAACAAGGACAACTTCCTTCTGAGCTTCTTGATCAGTTTCTAACCCTGCTGCTAGATGTTCACATAACCCCTTACCTTTAAGCAACTTTGTGACTATGATATCTACATTGTACTCCATGACTTTAGTAATCTATCCTGCTCTTTTCTCATTCAAATCTTTACGTAAAAGAAACTCCTTGACACTAGGATGGGAAACCATTAGATGAACTTTGTTATTGGAAATCAAATGTCTAAACTTCTTCAAACTTCTAATTACAACCCACACATGCTTTTCAACAAAAGAATATCTTTGTTCATAATCCTCTAAGCCTTGACTAAAAAATGCTATTGGATGTTCCAAATTGTCATCATTCTATTGTACCAGCATAGCAGAAATAATATCTATGCTACCAAAAGCATAAAGAATGAAATCCTTTGCAAAGTTAGGATTTACCAATGTGGGAACTGCTATTAATGCCTCCTTGATAGCTTCAAAACTGTGTTTTCCCTATTTTGTCTAGCTGAAACTTGCATTCTTTCTCAACATTGCAGTTAGAGGTTTCAAGAGATTGGCCATGCCTGGTATAAACCTTCTTACAAAATTAATTCTACCAAGGAAACTCTGCAACCTCTTTTTATGGCTAGGCAAAGGTAAACCAAGAATAACACTCACCCGTTCTGGATCAATTAATGGTTATTCCCTGCTTTGAGACCACATGTCCAAGGACCTTGCCTTCATGGACAAGAAAAACACATTTTTTGGGATTAAGGGATATGCCAAACTCCGTACACCTTTCAAATACCTGCCTCAAATGAAATAGATGTTCATCAACAAATTTAGAAAAAAACTGTTATATCATCAAGGTAAATGAGCATTGATTTGTAAATTAAACCTTGAAATGCCATGTCCATTGCCCTTTGAAAGGTGGCACCAACATTGGACAAACCAAAGGGCATTCTTTTGTAGGCCATTATTCCCTTACTAACACTTGATTATAACCAAAATAATTGTCAAGAAGGGAAAATCTCTCTGAACTTGCAACAACTTGAAGGATCTATTCCATAGAAGGCAATGGATAATGGTCTTTGAGTGAGGCCCTATTCAAATCTCTAAAGTCCACACAAAGCCTTATCTCTTCATTTTTCTTTCTAACTGGGACAAGGTTAGAAACCCATGAGGTATTCTTGATTGGGAAAATAATATTAGCCTCAATCAGTTTAGTCAATTCTTTTATCATGAGAGGTTCAAGTTTGGGGTTCAAAGGCCTCTGTTTCTGCCTAACTAGTTTTGCATTTGACTCAAGTTGTATGGTGTGCTGGGCAATTTTGGGATCAAAACCCTTTAAATCAGAATATTCTCATGCAAAGATATCACGAAATTCCTAACAAAGTGAAATAAAAGACAACTTATCTTCTTGAGAACAAATCTTACCAATTTTAAGAAGCCTACCTTTAAAAATCTCCACCTCTTCATAATATTCTTCTTTGACCTGCATGCTATTTTTTCCCTTTTTAAGCTGATCATCAAAGTTAAAAATAGTTTCTAAGGTGACCAAACCCTTAGGTAACTTATTTGTCTTTAATTATATAATCTGATCATTATACTGCTATAATAGCTTTTCTTGATTCCCCACTAAAAACTCAGCTTCTTCAAGTAAAAAAATCAGCACCTGCTTATCACTTTCAAAAACTTGCCAATGAACATTATTATCAGGGATAGATGGACTCACTACAACTTTAATATGCTGCTGTACCTTACCCTTTTTAATATCATTCGGGATATCAAACTGAGTACCTATGGCAGCTAGCCTATCAGCATGACTGTTTTGACTTCTAGGTATGGATGACAAGTTAAAAGCATCAAATTCCTCTATCATATCCCATACCCTATGCTTATAGGACTTAAGAACATTATTTTTAGTTAAATGTAAGCCTCATACCTGATTCACAATCAGCTCACTATCAACAAACACTTGTAGGCAACTTATCCCTCTTTTCCTTGCCCATTCCAAACCCTATATAAGACCCTCTTATTTAGCTGTGTTATTAGTATAGCCAAAAGAAAAAAGAAAGGCTGAGTAATACTTGTCACCTTGTGGAGATACCATCATAGCACCCCTACCAGCTCCATTTCTAGATCTTGAGCCATCAAAATACATTTTCCAGACTTCATTCTGTTGTTGTTCATCCTTCTTTTCAAGTTTGGGAATAACAGAATCTGGCTCATGCATCATATAAACACCTAAGCCTACCTCTTCAAGGTTCTTACTTGGATCATCTTCAATATTTGCTTCTACCCATTCATCCAAAAGGATGTTAGGAATATTCTCAGTTTCTGTATTTGGCTCTTGGATAACAGTATGTTTATCACTATCAAAAACAACACAGTTGGCATTGATGGCACTTGGTACATAAGGTTCTATGTGATCCTTTGCTATTGACTTAGACCTAATGGTCACTTTAGTTCCATATCTTGTCTTGAACACCATATGAGACCAATCTGAAGATAAATAACCACCTACTTTAGTGCAATAAAATCCTTTGAAAGATAAAGAGCAAAATATGGTGGCAAGTCAATAACAAAAATGTCTTGGGGAATGGAGAAATTGGGGTAGGCATGCAAAGTAAGACTCAAGTCCTTAATAACCCCCTAGTATTGATGGCTATTCCATCAAGCTGAACAACACCTTTTTCAAGAGATTGATACTTCAAACCCAACTTATTAGCAATTTGCTTGGGCATAACAAAGCTACTAGCCCTGAAATCAATCATACAATTATGTACCAACTTATCACCTATGATCAAAGACACATAAAAAGGTAGTGGCTTTACCTCTGGTTTGACCTCTTTACTTGGCTATTCACTACCATTTTGGGATGCATTAGTGAATACAAATTGATCTTGTTTAACTGGAACTTCATTTGACACATTCAAATCTGCTAATGTAGATTGCAATAAATCTTTTATCCTGGGATAGACAAAGAATCCTACATGGACATAGTGATATTCATTTTTTTCATATGCTCAATAATGTTAAAAGGTGTAGTATTTACCTTTTGGTGAATCTTTACAACAACAAGGTCTGCTTGCAAGTGGGTTGATTGGGGCTGTTTTCTAGGCTGCTCTTTGGTAGTGTCTTTCGTATTTATTTGCAGTACATGTGGTACTTGAGAGGTAGATGGACTAGCAACTTCTTTTTCTATTCTAGGAGCTTGGTTAGGCTTTTTATTTGCTGACTATCCAATCTCAAAAGCCCTCTTCTTGGCTCTTGTATTAGCTTCTACTAGAGAATCATCCCAACTGGCCCCACAAAACTCCTCTCCTTGCCAATTTATGAAAGTAGTATCACTTGGAGGTTGCTCTTGCTGTTGTGAAGATCCATCACCAGGTACATTGGGTTGCAAAATTGACACATTCTACACCATCAAGGCTTGGTTAATCACCCCATTTGAGTAGAATGACTGGTTATGGGGTTGACTACAAGGGTAACACCATTCATAGTCTTGTGCAAGATTATTCTGGACAGGAACTAATTCTTTAGATGAGTTGGGTACATTTGGATTGTATGGCTGAAAAGGCCTTGAGTTTAGTGCTTGCCTTGGACCCTGGTTATGTGCTCGATAAGGCAACCTATTTTCTTGATAAGTTGGTGTTGTGTTTGGTTTTGAGGTTGGTAAGGCCTGAAACCTTGAAATTGTTGTTTTTTCATGTTCACCAACTCATTTCCAAATGATTGCAGCAATCCCTTTATCTCTTACAGCTCAAGAGATTGGGCTGGAACAACTTTTTCTTGACTTAAAGCTTGGTTATTTGGTGCTGGTAACACTAGAACAATAGGTATAGAAGCCAAAGGTGGTATTTGTAAAGGCATGGAAGGATGAATCTCTAGAAATATTGGCATAGGGGGTCTAGGTGCTATCTTACCAGCTTGGATAAGATTGTTTTCAGCCCTTATTGCAATGTCAAATGCAGCTGGTAGTGAAGTGCCTCTGATGGATTGTATCATAACAAAAATATCACTATTAAGTGCCTTCAAATAATAAAGAAAATCATGGTCTGTAGAAGGCCTTACCATAGCAGGAACTCTATTCCATGTCTTCTTGAAATGGAAGTTGAAATCCGTCATTTGCTCCTAAGGAGCCCTCTTGATGGTGCTCAGTTGTTCTACCAGAGAAAAATGATCAGATTTGTCTTCAAAATTCTTGCAAAGGAGTTCTCCAAGTTGATCCCATGAGCCTATTGAATTCATTGCTAAACCTCTGAACCACTATAATGGTTTGCCTTTGAAGGATGCTGCCAACAATCTAAGAGCCACATTTTCTATGGTAATATGATGCACAACACATAAGTTTTCTACATCTTGGATATGCTCAATGGGTATAGTTTGGTCTTCTCTTGAGAAAAATGGCAAAATTTTAAGAGACGCCATTGGGATATCATCATGTTGGGCAAAATTCAAAGGGCTACCTTGATCAAAAGGTACAAAAAACTGATTCCTAGGAATTGCCATTAGAGCAACAAAAGTCTGATTTCTTGCAAAATGAGTTGCAGTTCTCACAGAAGGTGGAGTTGATTGTGTTTTCTGTAAGGAAATGTGAGCATCTCAGAATGTATTTCTAAGAATAGTGGTGTCTTTGACAAATTTAAATTCTTTTCAATTGCTTAAAAAACAAGCACAACTATGCCATTAAAGTGGAAACTGACATAGAACATTTCCAGCATTGACCCTTAGAGGAAAGCACAAGTGACATTAACCACTTTCAATAGAAGAATCATTAAACATGAAAGACAGAACAAGAACACAGATTTATGTGGGGAAAACCCTTACGGGTAAAAAATCCCACACTCCAAAACACCGAGCCATTGTATTATTTAGCAACCAAATAGTTACAATACATTTATAGGCTCATAGCCTTTACAGAAGATAAACATCTTGTTCCTTCTGAAGAATAGCTGACAACACCACCCTTCTCAGCCAGAACTCCCTTCACCTGAACTTAGTTTTCACTCTCTCCTCAGTCCCTTCATATACTGTTAACATGTTGCGTACAACACACAGCATAGGACTTCACCGAAGGAGAAAACCAGAGCTCACCAGATTGATCGCACCATCCCTTAGACTCTCACTCTCTATCTCTATCGATTCTCCATTGCTTTTAGCAAACTAATCAAGAAACTCATGTAACTGACCGTTTGTTCCAACTGCCCAGCATCGCTGTCTTCCAACCGTCCAAACCACTGCTTCTAACCGTTCGCATATTCGTGATAAAATTTAGTCCCACATGCATTTGTCATCAGATGAATTTCTAGTTTATAGACTCAAGCACTTAGTAAGACTATTGTCGGCACTTTTGCCGCTGACGTCCCCTGTCTAACCTCATCGGTGTAATCCAAAACCATCAGCCAACACTCCACCATTTACTCTGTCAAGTCATTGTCCCACCGATGCCCAAGACTTTGTGCCTTCATCAGAATAACACAGCTCATCAGAGAAACTACCACAGTCTCCGCTGATGGCCAACCTTATGCCAATAGACATCATATATCGGTTGAACCATTGAACCTGTTGAACCTGACGAACCATTGAACTTGACGAACTAAGTTCAAACCTTCATCGAAGTAACCAATGCATATCAGTTGAACCATTGAACCTGATGAACCATTGACTTGACGGGCGAAGTTCAAACCTTCATCGAAGTAACCAATGCATATCAGTTGAACCATTGAACCCGATGAACCATTGAACCTGATGGGCTAAGTTCAAACCTTCATCAAAGTAACCAATGCATATCAATTGAACCATTGAACCTGGTGAACCATTGAACCTGACGGGTGAAGTTCAAACCTTCATCAAAGTAACCAATGCATATCAGTTGAACTATTGAACCTGATGAACCATTGAACCTGACGGGCTAAGTTCCAACCTTCATTGAAGTAACCAATGCATATCAGTTGAACCATTGAGCCCGATGAACCAATGAACCGATGCCGTCGAACCAAGGAACCAATGAACCATTGAACTTATAATCTGAGTCACAAGTACTCAACATTCTCCCACTTGACGAAGGAATTACAGGAAATCATGAATGCTCCAAGTCACAGAATCAAGCTGATACTACCTTCAGAAACAAGATAGACCATCAACTAGAACAACAATTAGAAAGATGACTGCTCCCTTCCAACTGAACCAAAAAACCCACTTGACTGAAAATAGCACACACAGCCAGTGCTAAAACATCCAATCACTCATACCTTGAAGGTATTAACATTAGTAGACTCATGCCACCTACATATACACCCATCAACTATAAATACAAGATCCATGTGTCAACTAGTCAAAGAAGACCAAACACATCAAGAACTCCCACTGCATGGATAATGCAAATCTGAAAAAGATCAAGACATACTAAGTCTACCAATAGCATAACACAGAAAGTGTAAACATCATGTAGTACCAAGGAAACATCCACCATGATATGCAAAAATCTGTAAATCAATAACCTGTACATCTCACCACCAGTCCAGAAATCTCTCAAGTTCTTCACACCCAACAATGAAAGAGATAATAGAACCTCCATGTCATCACCCAAAAGCATAAGTGAAAACACATGATCACAAACTAGTGATCACTTTGGCTCCGAACAAAACCTCAAAACAATGTAATGTGAAACACACCATCAGAGAAAATAACTGAGACCAAGAGAAACACTGCACATCATATACCTGTAGACAATCCTTCTGCATACACCTCTCAATGCCAGCTGTGTCAACTATGATCTCCTTCAAAACAACCCAAAGAGAATGGCATAACAACACCCAAACAAACATTCAATCTCAAGAGATCAAATTTAGCATATATATCATGTATCTAACATGAATGTAAGCCTCTCAAACAAGAGAAGATCAAATTAATGCATTTCCCATTTCAGGAAATCAGCCCATAAAACAATCTCCTAAATATTCTCATCAATGTAGAATATATTTAAACTCAAATGCAAAAGGAGATAAACATGCTATCCATCTCTCATAATGAATCCTCCAGAACAATCTATGAGTAGTTCAAGATCCATGTCTATGAAACAAAGCATAAAACACCTAAGAGAAATAATGGGCCATACCTCTCAAGTTATAAACTACCGAGTAGACCATGAGTGGGGATTAGAATGCTCCTCTAAGATATACAATCCATCATGACTCCTCTAAGAGCAATCTCCTCATAGGTCTCTGTTGAACTCACGTCCAAACAAGGTAAAAACTCCTCGGACTTCCTGTTGCAAAATCTAAATAAGCACAACATATACAGTCTCACCTTATTCTCCATGTATCCATGAGTACCTATGAACAATCACCTCATGCTAAACTCCAACTGCATCACTGCAACACTATGAAGTAAACAAGCAAATGATAAATGTACCCAAACATAGAGAAGTTACCAGACCACTGTCAAAGCTCCAATCATCTGAATCAGGAACTTATCATGACATCATGATCTTACCATCTCCCTTAGGAGATTCCATGCTTTAGGTGAACTTAACCAAAGTGTCTTAAAAGCAACATATCATGCCAAAACTCAAATGCTTAAACAAGAGTATATCATGACATGAAATTAATCAAACTCTAAACCAACATCACCTGTCAAGCATCACCAACACCTCACCCAAGAATTTCATGAATCCTCCATGATTTCAAGATGTTACTCATCCTCAAATAGAGCCCCTGCAAATGCAAAAGAACCCTTCTACAGCAACAGGATCGAAGAGCTCCTCCTAGTAACATCTGCAATACTAAAGAAGATCATTCACCACTAAGTGATGAACACATAGTCAATGCTAAAGCTCCCACTGAATTGTAACAACTGAGCTTTCCAAGAATCCTGACCAAACATCTCCTAATCTAAAAATCTTCCAGGTCCACACATTAACATGTCCATGTGACTATAAAACCAAGTGACACCAAGATCTCCAAAACAAGGAAATAAACTATCACTGTCAATAACTTACACATACCTGTGTATTCAAGCTATACATGACATCACGATACACATGTTACAGGTCTCCATAACCAACTATTTAGATACTCTACAACATCCATCCTCTCATCTTGAAACAGTCACACCAATGCACAAGTGACCACAAACAAGGCCAGCTAACAAGCCTGCACAATCAAATAATCAATCTTGTGGATATAGACCGTCCACTTCCAAGTTATCCCACTGCAATCAGTAGGCTGTACACACCTAAAAATTGAATAACTCATAGATCCAACTATATTGAAACAAGAAAACTTACTATTGTACTAGAAACTACAAAAATGAGATCTCAAGGAATAGATAACAATGTAGACAACATGACTCAAGCACCAGATTACTTACAAATCTGATTCACCAAACATGTCCACAACTAGAGTACCATAGTCAAGAAACCAAAAGCATTACCACAGAAATGTTGAGTGTCATATCACATACCAGCACTCCCATGTAGAGAAAGCATTTCACCTCCTCATACCATGCACATAGCATGCATGCAAAACTACAACTATATCATCTAGCAACACACCAAAAGCCAGGGTCTAGAAATAGCTTAACTATAGCTTCACAAAACCACAAGTTTTTCTTTTGACCGTGTAAAACCTACAAAACCACTGTGTTTGAAAAAACACCCATGTACATCCATACCCACTTTACATTTGGAAGACTCAAACATCTGCAACATAAACTCCATAATAGTTAATCCAGAATAATGGATCATCATGAATATGCATAACTATAGATTTTAAGGAAAAACTATAAAACCCCTCAAATCTAATAAACATGAATCTGAGTCATGCAAGTACAAAATATCCAATTAAGGAAGCATCAGTTCAAGAGCTTCAGGCCCACTTGTAGACCAATCCCTCAACCACCAACATGCATATGCATTCGAGAGAATCAGGTTATTCTAGAAGCTCTCAGACCATCCAATGATCAACTCCATAGCCTACATGTAATCAGGGTAACAAAAAATTATGCCTTCCAATTCCAGGAACAAAACACCTAGCATAAGCACAATACTCCATGGCTGAGCAGTAACACAAACTTCTTCATATCATCATAGAGCCTCTCACACAGACACCCAATATGAAAGTTACTGTAGCAACACAACCACAAAGCAAACCCCATGCAACAGAATTAAAATACTATCAACTAAGAGCCTTAGGGCACATCATGACTAGCTCCAGTCTCTTCATCTTCACAATCCTTCAAGTGCTTGATGTAACATGAAGACAAGATTACCTGCAAGACTTCCACTCAAACAAGGATCAAACAAACAGACGTTTCCTTCAAATTTCCTCAAGCCTGTCACACTAAGAAATCATCATAGAAGGAAAACCCAGACCTTATACACTAGGAACTCTTACATGTAAACACATGCAGCACACATATGTACAAATGTGAGCAACAAAGCAGATCCCAGAAGAAGGCTTTGATACCACTTGTAAGGAAATGTGAGCATCTCAGAACATATTTCTAAGAATAGTGGTGTCTTTGACAAATTTAAATTCTTTTCAAGTGAAAACTGACATAGAACATTTCTAGCATTGACCCTTAGAGGAAAACACAAGTGACATTAACCAGTTTCAACAGCAGAATTATTAAACATGAAAGACAAAACAAGAACACAGATTTACGTGGGGAAAACCCTTACGGGTAAAAAACCCCACACTCCAAAAGACCGAGCCATTGTATTATTCAGCAACCAAATAGTTACAATAGATTTACAGGCTCATAGCCTTTACAGGAGATAAACATCTTGTTCCTTCTGAAGAATAGCTAATAGCACCACCCTTCTCAACCAGAACTCCCTTCACCTGAACTCAGTTTTCACTCTCTCCTCAGTCCCTTCATATACTGTTAACATGTCGCATACAACACACAACATATGACTTCACTGAAGGAGAAAACCAGAGCTCACCAGATTGATCGCACCGTCCCTTAGACTCTTACTCTCTATCTCTATCGATTCTCCATTGCTTTTAGCAAACTAATCAAGAAACTCATGTAACTGACCATTTGTTCCAACTGCCCAACATCGATGTCTTCCAACCATCCAAACCACTGCTTCTAACCATTCTCATATTCGTGAGAAACTTTAGTCCCACATGCATCCATCATTGGGCGACTTTCTAGTTTATAGACTCGACCACTTAGTAAGACTATTGTCGGCACTTTTGCCGCTGAAGTCCCCAGTCTAACCTCATCGGTGTAATCCAAAACCATCGGCCAACACTCCACCATTTACTCCATCAAGTCATTGTCCCACTGATGCCCAAGACTTCGTTCCTTCATTGGAATAACACAGCTCATCGGAGAAACTACCACAGGCTCTGTTGATGGCCAACCTTATGCCGATAGACATCATATATCGGTTGAACCATTGAACCCGTTGAACCCGACGAACCATTGAACCTGACGGGCGAAGTTCAAACCTTCATCGAAGTAACCAATGCATATCGGTTGAACCATTGAACCTAATGAACCATTGAACTTGACGAGCGAAGTTCAAACCTTCATCAAAGTAACCAATGCATATCGGTTGAACCATTGAACTTGATGAACCATTGAACCTGACGGGCTAAGTTCAAACCTTCATCAAAGTAACCAATGCATATCGGTTGAACCATTGAACCTGATGAACCATTGAACCTGATGGGCGAAGTTCAAACCTTCATTGAAGTAACCAATGCATATTGGTTGAACCATTGAACTTGATGAACCATTGAACTTGATGAACCATTGAACATGACGGGCTAAGTTCAAACCTTCATCGAAGTAACCAATGCATATCGGTTGAACCATTGAACCCGATGAACCAATGAACCGATGTCGTCGAACTAAGGAACCAATGAACCATTGAACCTATAATCTAAGCCACAAGTACTCAACATTTTCCTTGTTGAAGGACGAGTTCTTCTACTCGATCTGCCCTGTCTCCTATGAGGAGATAGCTGCAAATACTCAAAGGAACTTGAAGTCCTAGTTTGTATTCTTTTCATAAGCTATTATAACACTGGTTTTACTAGATTTCCACACTCAGAGTCACTAGATATGTAGGTTTCAACCTCCTAAAGGTCTGAAAATTACTGGTTGCATACCAAAACTAGCAATACAATGAATTCTTGAACTGTTTTGGTTCAAATAGTCCCACCAGGCGTGCCAAAAACTGTTATATCCTAATAGTGCACCCTTGCTAAGTAAACTCAACCTACTGGTGAAACATTGGAAAGCCTCCCTAATTGTGGGCTCAGATAATGGAAGCTAACCTCTAGAGTAAGCTGGCTCTTATGGTGTTCATCTAAACTATTCTAATGACTTGCAGAGGAAAAGGGTAAAAGGATAACATAAACTAAAAATTGTAACTTAACGAAGGTGATGTAGCAAAACATTAACTAGGACTTGTAACATAGCTTGTACACACAGTTCAATCAATGATAAAGCTTGACATACACAACCCAAATCTATATGTTTTTGCATAAATAGTTCATAAGAAGGATTTTATGCTTAACTCCTAGAAGGAAAGATATTTTTCACAACTAGAACCATTTGCATTTCAACACAACCTATAACCTGCAACATACATATTCTTTTACAAAATGTGCTAACAATGAGACAAAACCACAAGGAAACAAGTAATTTCACAAGTAGTTGCATCAATCAAATAAAATGCACCTAATAGAGCAGAAAAATGAGAAGGTCAAATAACTCAACTTCATTGATATCCAAGGTATCCACTGGTATACATGTCAAAAGAGTTACACAATATGCAGTCTTCCTATCCCAAGGACTTCAAAAGTCACAAAGTAGAACCAAGAGCATAGCAAGAAATTTACAAATGAGTCATGAAGTGACTATATCCATTCTCTATCAAAATGCACCAAAATAGGAACTAGAAACTTCTTGGTCGTGTGTAACCAAAAAGCCAAGAAAATAGGCCTCAAACTCCCTCCAAAACAAGTCCAAAGTGAAGAAAAGGTCAAGGTATGACCTTATCCATCATAAAGGCATCAAAAAATGTTCCTAGATGCTCTCTAAGGCCTTTAAAACCAAGTCATAACACTCCTATATTTCCTGTACATGTTGGTCAACCTCCTCCAACTTCCCCTATATGCTTGGCACAAATTTATAAAACCCTTTTAACCATATCTAAAGACACATGCGCTCTATTGGCATTTACATAATATTAATAAATTGGTTCATATTTTACCACTTTAATAATATTTTACATAATATGCTTTAGCTTGAGCAAAGGTAAAAACACTGAATTTACTATGTTTGAAAATCATATCAAAAGGGAACATTTGGTTTCAATTTACAAACAATACCTAACACAAAATGTGGAGTATTAGTTTGTGAAGAGGAAAATAAAAATAAAGGCAAAAAATAACCTTTATCTTGTCGATCACTTTAGGGTAAAAACCCTAAACACAAAAAACACCAAACTCATTCATTTTGTTTTCACTTTCTATCTTCACTTTCTGGAGACTTCCTGTGGCCAATAAGGGTTTGTTATGCATATCCATGGAGATTTGGAAGGTTTTCTAGAGCTATTTCCACACGTTTCTGGTAGCTTCATGCTCATCTTGAGCCTTTGCAACAGGTAATATAATTTGTTTTCTGGTTTATCTACATTTTCTCTTTGTAATTGTTGTTCCAGCCTGAGAAAAGAAGGCTCTCACATTATCTAGGCATTATTCTTGCATGGAATTATGGGTATACAAATTGTTGTCACCTTTTAACCCTCGGTATATTGTGCTTCATGATTTCTTTTACCAGTTGTTATAAGCACTCAAAAATAAACCCTATAATCTGCTATTCTGAGAGCTTCCTCTATGCATTTTATACAAAAATGGAAAGGAATGAGTCTCTGCATTCATTCTCTGCCATATTTAAATAACGCTAGGGTTTCATGAAACCCACTACCCATCTAGTTGAAATGAGCCAAATTACATGTTCATGAGAATGACAAAAAGGTACTCTATACCTTCACTATCACTGTGTTGGTACATTTGCATTTGATTGTGGCAAGTAACATTCTAGGTCTTCTTAGCTTGTCTTGAAGTTTGACAGTGATGAATGGCATTCTGGAACTCTTTAATGGCTATAATCTGATGCAATGAATATGAGAATTCCTTCATTTTCTAAAACCATGATTAATTCCATTGATGAACTACATCTTTGGAGATTTTGGTTCCACTAATTTTGTTGATATTGTTGTGACTATGGAACATTAGGTTGCTCTTGATGAGACTGTTCACTGTATTAGTCCTTTTCACCTGTAGCTCTCATTTTGACATGGATGTTTCATAGCTACTGGCTACTGGCTTGACATTCACTGTCCCTTCCCTTATGATTTCACCTGTGAATAGATGATATTCAATGTATCATTGTGTTTTCTATATTGAATATGATAAGGGTCAATGCATCATTTGGCAAGACATTTGACTGCCCAATAATGCAATGGCATCATATCATATCTTTGTTCTTACTCATTACATCTTGAAGCACTGCCAAGTGTCTTCACTTGCTCTTTGATGGTTGGCAAACCATTTACTTTGTGTCCTGTTGGTTCTTTCATAACAAGAATTGACTTTATTATCCTTTGGGGGTTGATGATGGTGATAGTTAGTGATGACATCTAGATATATGCCCATCACTAGTTATCCTCATCCCTGACTCATCATTGGTGTTGTGAAGCTTGTGATTGCTTCTTTGATGACTTCTTGCATGCATATAGATGATTAGAATATCCTCATTCATGACTGACCTATTCATCATGATCATTACAGTGACATAATGTAGAGTTAAATATTACTCTTTGCTAGGATGAAACAATTACACCATTATCCCTCTTAAAACCCAGAGGGCGGCATGTTGGGCTCAACCCTTCAAGGAGCCCATTTTACACCACATGCTTATGATGAATAATTATCAATATAGCAATGACCTATACCTGTACAATAAACAAACAAGTTAGATAAAATAATGAGGCTCAGAAATTGATGGAACTGATGAAGATCTCCTGCTTTTCTTGATTATCTGTGATGTTGCAAAAATGTTTCAATGCATTAGGAGAATCAACTATATATTTGTTTATATAGTATGTACAAAGAAAATGGATCCCGAGCTCTAACACAACTTTCTCTCACCCCTTGTAGGCATTCAAATAGGAGCAAGTCAACTTCTAGAGCAACAAAGTGACAGGAACTGAAGCAAGGATGCAGCAGTTCAACCTGGGATTCATCATTAGTAACAAGGTAATGACAGATCCCTATCCTCTTCATATTCTTTTCCTTCTCTTTTTCATTGAAATGTATAGTTTGTTTTCATATTGCATTGGAAAAGTTACTCCCACGGCTTGTGTGGGACACCATACATTTATGATTATCAATAGAAGATAACAGTCATGCAAAATTTATGTAATCTTTCTATTGTATACATTTGCAAACTGAACTGTAATTTATTTGATAATACTTCTGTGCATATGAACAAAAATTTTACCAGAAATCAATGTGTACCTTTTATCTTTATTTTGCAAACACTATCTCAACTCTAGTTGATTGATATGGAAGCTAAATTAGGTAACAATAATAATAAGGGACACCCCCTAGGTTTGGCAGAGCCTGAAGTGTAGGGGAGATAGGTATAATTAATCTCCCACTCTGTTGGTTGGGTCTCTCATTGAATTTGATCATAAGAACTGGCAAATCTTTAGAATTCAATGTGTGCAGATTTGGAAACCAACAACACTCATCTAGACATACCCTTTTTGTTCCCTTTTTCCCATTTTCATGCACTACCTATCCTATTGATTACACTATAGAAGCTGTGAAGTCTTGTTTAATTATGTTAATAAAGATGGAATGTTGAAGTTGTTGTTATGATGCAAGGACCCATGTTTGAAGTGAAATTGCCAGAATTATGCAAAAATATATGTCATGTCCCCTTTATAGTAAAAATAAATTGGTGAAATTATTAGTCCATTCCTATTTTCCCCATGGGCTAATGTAAATCAAAAGGGAAAATATTTTATTTAATATTTTAATTGTAATCCCGCAAATTAAGGATTTATTATTTTCGGGAGTAATTAAATATTAAATATTTTTATTTAATTGCACTAGTGGGGGAATGCAGTTAAATGAGGTGTAATTATAACTCCAAAGAGAGAATTTAGAAGATTTTATGAGAGTTATGACAAGATTCTATGACATCTATGATAGGTTGTCATAGTGGGAGTTATTTTCTATTTTAATTTTTTTTCCAAGAGAGGGACATTTAGATTTGGATCCATTATAAATATGCAAGTATTTTCTTTCAGGAGGGCTTTTTGATCATTTTACAACCCAAATTTCTGAATTTGAGCACTTGCGCTTGGATTTTCTTTAGTGGACGAAAACCTATTGGAGTTGGAGGCTTGTGGACAAAAACCCATCAATCTCAAGTGATCTGAGGATGAAAACCCTTTTGTTACAGAGAGTAATTCCATACATGGATTGCATTAGGCTTCAAATGATTGTGCAGTTTCAGTAGTTTTGTAGTATTGTGTTTGCAGGTTGTTCTGTTGCAGTTTTGGTGATTTCCAGTGTGTTGTGCAGTGTTTCTATTGTGTTGTAGAGTGTGTTCCTATTCCATGGTCATTTGGAATCTATTCCAAGCATTCATGAGTTGTTATTATCAGTTGGGGTTTGATTTGGTGTTATTTTCGACAATTTTCAATAGTGTAGTTTGCATAGTTTGTGTAGTTTGCAGTGGATTTTCAGAGATTTGTGTTGTAGATGTTTTTTCTGTTGTAATCAATGTTTTGGACCTAATCATATGTTATTTACATCAGAAAAATCAATAAAAATCAGTTTGTGGTTTTTCCAGCATATTTGGTGTAATTTCTTGTTTGACTAGTTAGCTAGTCTTGATGTTTTTGTTGCAATTTTTAGTGCAGATTATCAAAATTTATTTTTAGATCTGATTTTATGTTAAAATCTCAATTTGGAACATTACATTGGTATCAGAACTAAGATCTTGCCAGCCTATAGGGTACCAAGTTGTTGATCATGGGAGGATTCTTCAAATCCCTTTTGAGGAGTTTGGAAAATGATGTTTTAGTTTCCAAAATATCAGTATGGTATGATGAATATTATATGAAATGTATAGTTTCAAAGGCAGCCCTCAATTTCTATGAATATGAAGAAATCACTGGGAAATATTTGCCTAAAGGACTGGTTCTCAAAACTTTTGAAGAGTACCTTTTAGAGGGAAAATTTGAAGTATCATTTGAAGATTATTTCATGAGAAGAAGAAAGGAAGAAGTTAAGATGGAAAAGGCTATAAATACCAAAAATCAAGAAGATGCTAAGGAGCATGATACAAAGGAAGGTTTAGAAGTCACAATAGTAGAACCATAAGAGCCATAAAAGAAGGACATAGAACCAAAAATGGTGATTGTGAATCATAAAGAAAAAATAGATTTGCAAGAAATTGAAAGATAGCAAAACTTGGAGAAATCCACCATACAATTTGAAGGTAAAAATTGTTTGGAAATAGAAAATGCTTATTCTACTTCAAATGATTGTACATGTCAAGAAAATATTGATGAAGTTGAGGAGGAAAAGACATCTCTTGTTAGTTGTGAAGAGCCCAAGATGGATGGACATGCACTATCTTCTGAACTTCCAAATGGTGAGCCAGTGTTTGATTTACACAGTAGCATTGTGGATGGGTATGCATTTGAGAAGAATATTTTGGTTAGTCCTAATTCAAGGGTTTTGAGTCACAACAATGGAGTTGTTGAGGTTATCTCATTGAACTCTCCTTCAGCAAATGAGGATGAACATCTTATTTGCAGCCCAAGGTATGAAAATATTTTAGATTTGTCTCCTTCTATGTCACTACAAAATTCTTGTCATCATGGAAAGCATGCTAAAAAAGGTGATAGAGTGAGGGATACAACTTGCAGTATAGGGCATGAGGACTCTTTGAGTCAAGTCTAAATTTGTGTTTTCATATGGGATCCAAGTAATCTCTTGAGGATTAAAGTAGTTAGAGGCATTATTGAGTTCTCCATCTCTTCCATTTGGAATGAAATGAATTTTATGAGGATTCATATAGGGTTTGTTGTGCTTTCTAACCGCATTATGAAGGATCAATGTTCACATTTTATGGATCACTTGTGTAATCCAAGTACCAGACTTGAAGAAAATATTTTGGGTAATGGTCAAATGGAGATAGGCAAATTGAGATGCTTATCATGGCAATGTGGTAAGGAAAGAACGTATCAATTTGATGTTGTCAATTTTATTACTAAGCATGGCATGGTACTTTCAGGACCAAGCTTCATATAGGTTTTCTACCATTGGATGTATGGAGGAGTTTACAAGAAGGATAAGATTCAAAAAGATTGCCTCATTGTTACTAGCATCAAGAAGGTTGCAAATTTATCATTTTTGGATCATATCAATGGAACTTCAAACATGAAGGAGAATGGAATGCAAGAAGTATTTGATGAGCCAATGAAGGTAACCGACTCTTATCTTATTTTTTCATTTCAGATTTATCACATCCTTTTGTGGAAGGGTATGGTGTTTCAAGGGGAGTTGATTGGGCTTCATTAATGCAAAGGTGTGGCTTCATTCAAATCAAGAACATGAAGTTAAAAGTTGTAGAAAGTGGGTTTTCTATTTATGGTAGAAGATTCCAGTATGTTTTAGAGTTTTCTATGGGTTGCATTGAGTATTTGTGCTTAACACTTGCTACACTATGTGTTTATGAGGAGGAGTTCCAAGATGACCCTATTGAAGAATATACACATGAAATGGACATCTTGCTAGATATAGATGTCAAATTTCAGCTTGCCAAAAATTTCAAATCAGCAACCTACGCAGGAAATATCAATTTGATCATACATGAGAATGAGGAATATGATGTGAAGGATCACATGATTCTATGGTTGCAGCCTAAGAGTCAAATGCAAGGAGCCATAGGATGTCACTTCCGATATGAATATGGTATTGGAGCAATCTTGAGTTCTGGTAAGAAACACAATCTATTATTCAATTGCTTCCAAATCCACAAAGAATGGTGTTTAGTAATATGTTCCCAAGATCACCATTAGATAGAATATTCCAACATGTAATAGATTTGAAAACTAATTTACATCAGAAAAATTTGAGGAAGAATGATGTCACATACTTGGGCCAAGTCACTAGTGTTCATGGCATACATGAGGATGCAAGACAAGAAGCATTGGAAGGGATTGAAAAGGTAAACAACTCATGTTATGTACTTATAATTTCAGATTTCTTACAAGCATTTCCTATAGGATGTGATGATTTAGGAAAAGGAGTTGTTTTGGTTATAATGCAAAGGAGAAACTCCATAAAATTTGAAAGCATGAAGCACAAAGATTCAGGAGATAGTCTCAAGTTCTTCTCAAATCCACTTGTCTTGTATGATCAGAAACAAAAATGGAATTTTAGAAGTATACAAATATTTGTGGAGAGATTTTCAGTCCTTTCATGGTTGTCCACCAATCCTACATTAGTCACATTGATGATTATTACACAGGTTTGCCATTTTTGTAGTTGTTACATCATTTGCATGTTGTTGATTTTGATAAATTTAGTTATGAACAACTATAGATTGATGTGTTTGGAGGAAGTATCCTTGCATGATGATGTGACAAGAAGGTCTACAATATTAGTGAACACTAATCAATCCATCATAATACTAATTTGGAGAAGATTTAGGGAAGTTGTTCCAGTAGTTTAGTATGTGAGTGTTGCTTGCAGGTTTCCAATGAAGTTGTATGAAGATTTGTGGGTTTTGTGTATTAGGGAATGTGTTGCTATTATAGATCAATTTCATGTTGCTATATATCATTTCATATTGTTATTTTCCCCACTCATATCTTCTTCAGAAGTTGTGGTTTTAGTCTTTCAGTTTGGAGCAAAACAATGTTGGCAATATTGTGTGATTTGAAATTTCTGAGTATTTGATGGGATTTATATGTTATGGGAATTATAATATGTTTCTTGCATGGGTGTACCTAAAAAGGTATAGTATTCCTTGGAAAAATATTTAGAGTGATGAGTCACAGAAATGGGGAGACAAGTTTGTGTTTGCAGATGGTCTCAGGAAGGACATCATCTTCTTTTTAGACAAGTTGTTGTTTATAGATTCAGTTTTTGAATAATTATGTTGTATATGTTGTTGTTGTATGATGTTATTTTACATTCCTCTACTGAACATTGGCTTCTATATATCAGTCCATGAAGTTGAAAGTAATATCTCTCAAATTGAGGTAAAGTATGGGCTTTTGGTTGCACATTCATGTAATGTATATTTCAATACTTTGGAGGTAAGAGAAGTAACTATTTCTCAATTTCATATTTGTTGTAATGGAGAGTGGATTGACAATTATATCAGTCCTACAAGAAGCAAATAACATATTTATATCATTGGGAGAAGTTGTAGGAGTTTCAAGTTTGTCTTATCTCATGCTAGTGCATTTGGCAAGTTTACTAAATCTTTGTGGGAATATGTGGATCAGTTGGAGAATGAGAAATAATGCATCAAATACTTACATATCCAAGAGCTCAGATTGCATAGATATTATTGTTTGATTCATGTCATTGGTAGAAATGAATCTGAGTTTTCAGGTTTTCACAGTGTTCTATTGCAAGAATTACAACATCTCACAGATACAGGATCAAGGCTTTACGTGTAGTATAACATAATTTGGAAGCATCATGGTTTTAATTGCTGGAGGATAAGCAATTTTGAGGAGGGGAGATTTTTCATGTCCCCTTTATAATAAAAATAAATTGGTGAAATTATTAGTCCATTCCTATTTTCCCCATGGGCTAATGTAAATCAAAAAGGAAAATATTTTATTTAATATTTTAATTGTAATCCCACAAATTAAGGATTTATTATTTTTGGGAGCAATTAAATATTAAATATTTTTATTTATTTGCACAAGTGGGGGAATGGAGTTTAATGAGGTGTAATTATAACTCGCAAGAGAGAATTTAGAAGATTTTATGATAGTTATGACAAGATTCTATGACAACATCTGTGACAGGTTGTCATAGTGGGAGTTATTTTCTATTTTTAGAGAAGAATCTTGCATGGGCTATTTTTGTGAGCATCTTTGGAGGGAATTTGTTGAAAATTAAATTATTTTAATTTATTTTCCAAGAGAGGGACATTTATATTTGGATCCATTATAAATATGTAAGTATTTTCTTTCAGGAGGGCTTTTTGATCATTTTACAACCCAAATTTATGAATTTGAGCACTTGTGCTTGGATTTTCTTCAATGGACGAAAACCCATTGGAGTTGGAGGCTTGTGGACGAAAACCCATTGGAGTTGGAGGCTTGTGGATGAAAACCCATTAGTCTCAAGTGATTAGAGGATGAAAAACCTTTGGTTACAGAGAGTAATTCCATACAGGGATTGCATTGGGCTTCAGAGGATTGTGTAGTTTCAGTAGTTTTGCAATATTGCATTTGCAGGTTGTTCTATTGTAGTTTTGGTGATTTCCAGTGTGTTGTGCAATGTTTCTGTTATATTGTAGAGTGTGTTTCTATTCCATGGTCATTTGGAATCTATTCCAAGCATACATAAGTTGTTATTATCAGTTGGGGTTTGATTTGGTGTTATTTTCAGCAATTTTCAGCAGTGTAGTTTGCATAGTTTGCAGTGGATTTTCAGAGATTTGTGTTGCAAATGTTTTTGCTATTGTAATAAGTGTTTCAGACCTAATCATATGTTATTTACATAATAAAAATCAATAAAAATCAGTTTGTGGTGTTTCTAGCATATTTGGTGTAATTTCTTGTTTGACTAGTTAGCTAGTCTTGATGCTTTTCTTGCAATTTTTAGTGGAGATTATCAAAATTTATTTTCAGATCTGATTTTATGTTAAAATCTCAGTTTGGAACATTACAATATATATTTTTGTTTCACATGTATCTATCTCTTAGGTGAAGAATGGTTTTAGGAACTTTGGAGATGATCCTAATTATCTCTGGAGTTGGGCAGGAGAGACACTACACAACACTCCAACATTTTCCAACATGGTTGGAAGTTCTACGGAGTTGAAGCAGCAAGATAGGAAAGGTTGGTGATCATGAAGACCTTTGGAGTTCTGTCCTAAAAAGCCTTGTAGTAGTCTCTGGAGCTATTGGTAACTGTACAGAGTCTCCAGAGTTGTACAGAGTCTTTGAAGTTGAACATAATCTCCAGAGCTGCTTCACTACGAGAGTCTTCAGAGTTGCTATAAGGCTATAGAGTTTCGCACATTAAGACCAGGGTGTCTCAGAAGATAACTCTAGTGGTTTGAGAGGACATAATACAATTGCTATTTCATTTTGCATGAGTTAGAAAACTTCTAATAGTTTGCTGTTTCTGAGAAGTTAAATTCATTTTTATCAGGGAATCCATGACCTGTTCTTTTAAAAGTCAAACTCTAGATTTAAAGACACCTTTAGTGTCACTTAAGTCTTTTTAAGTTCTACATGACTATACTTTCATATAGGTAGATGCATATTTTTGATATTATTAAGCTGTAAATGAGTGTGCAGATCCCTATTACAAAAGCCCCATAGGCAACAAAATAGGTTAGAGGCCACCAACAACACAAAAACAACAAACTAATGACAGATAGTCATAACAGAACAGGAAGGGAACCAAAACTAGAAACAACAACAAAAGAAAGAGCTACTTGAACAAATCATTCCAGTCATCTTTAAGGAACTCCAAAAGTTCCTCTTTGCTCGCAGTCTTCACATCTTTATTGGCACAGTCATGTTGGTCATCCTGTAGAATGGTAAAAGTAGAAGCCACCCAGTGAATCATCTTCAGGCACACAGACACCAGTACCTTCACCTAAGTCTCCACAAAAAGATGCCTCAACTTGACCTCAATCAACTCTTGCCTAAGTTGCTTGTTGGAATCACCATCCCTAGTGCTATCCACTTCTTTCTCTGGGGTTTCCAGAATCCCCACATCCTCCTGATTGGTGTCATAGTAGGAGTTGTTCATTGAATCGAAGTGACTGGTCCCTTCCTCCTCCTATTTTGGTGTCAACTTCACCACCTTAATTTCAATTTCCTCCTCTAGGTCCTCAGGGTCAGATACAAAAGAATAATCCACAATCTTTAAAATAAGGGTCTTCCCACCAACCAATCTACTAGATCTTTGGATGCTAGGTCTCCTGACAGTACTCCCTTTACCCTCAGATGCAACCTTCACTTTAGTCATGACATCCTCCCCTAATCTTAGGGCTAGTCCTACCCCTTATCCGCAGTCGGCTCTACAATTTTCACACCCCCATCACCTTTTTTTCTTTTCTCTTTACCACCTTCCCTAGTAGAAGGTTGTTCTTCAATACCTTTACATTTTTCCCCCCTGAGGGCAAAGGGTAGTTCTTTAACCCACAGAGCCCCTCGGCCACAACCATATGGGCTTGTCCTTGGGAGCCAACGACACCCCTAATGGTCGAGTTAGCCAGGTCCCACCTAGAAGGGATAACTTTGTGGGACACCAGAGGGGTTGAGGCTCCTTTTTTCTTGTGGGGTCGGGGTTCAAGGTTTCCAGCAGAGTTAAGGGAGGCCCCAAGATTATTCAGGGGATCTTGTCCAACATGGATAGAAGCTTTGTTTTTACTAGGGCTACCGAACTTAACATTTAGCGGTATATTGTCCTTGGAGTCTTCCTCCTTGTTATCCTCAATTAAACAAGCTTTAATCAACTTTGTAGGGTTGAAAGTGAGGTGAAAATGGTAGAGCAAAAGGATTAAACCTTGGTGTAAAGGGACAACCACCACTGTGGGGTTTCCCTCTCGGGTTTTCTTAGTTAACTTGATAGAAGACTCCAAAGAGGAGAGCAAATATAAAGGAAAATTCACTAATACCTTGTGCCTAAAATGATTAAGGAGGGAAAAGTGGCAATGGTAGTAGCACCTATATCAACCCTCGAGGGTGATGAATTTCATGATAAGGTAACATATGTGGTCCTAAGGATTCACTAGACTTTCCTGTTTGAAACCGCCTTGCATTCTGGCAGGCTTCTCCCCTTCCTGAAAGAAGTTCTTCATACCCTCTGAATCTTGCACCTTACTCTTCTTTTTTAACTTGTTTCCCTCACGATTCAGGCTCATGGCTTTAGCTATGGATTCCTCAAAAACTTCAAATTGAACCTTGCCCACATGAACCTTGTGGTCTTCATCCCAAGACAACAAATTATACAGAGAGATTTTCATCGAAGTCATTCAAACACTCCAGGAATGGCATAATCCCGCCTTCATAACAGATGCTCCACACCATGGATTTAGCTTTAAGCTTAGCACAAGAGGATGGATTAGTTCTCACTTTGTCTCCACCCATGGCTTTGCACTTCTCAAACTAGCAAAGGAAAATACAGTCAAGAAGCTTAGGTAAATGCAACTTTTCTTCGAACTATCTAGAGTAGATGATATGTCAATCATTATAGTTTCTACACTCGAGGTTACTTGAGATCCCATAATTATGCTTCATATCCCCTTTCACATTTGAACCATTATTGCCATCATAATAAAACTCGTGCAAACTTTTGAAAACTAGAAGAGCCATTGATATGTGAAATGGCTCATTGTGCCAACTAGGTAAAAGCTTGAGGGACTCGTTGAGCTATCTCTTGCTTGCATGGAACTCCTTGATCCATTCGGAGCCTACATATAATATCATCATCATAATGATGTAGATCTTTTCATGCCACCCCTTATAGTGATGGTAGAACATGAAGGCACAATAAAGGAAATAGAAGGGGGATATCCCGACCATAAAAATTCAAAGATGGGCCTCCTTCTGGATATTATTTCTAACGTTGAGAGGAAGATTTAAGAGGGTCCTCCAACATCTAGTAGGATATAGATTATTCCCTATATTAACCAAGGCATCCACAATTTGGTTACCCTCCCTATAAACATGATTGACCTCCAATCCTTCAAAGCTTAGAAGTAGGGTTTTAACATCCTGGATGATGTTATCAACCTGCCATCCAACCCTGGCTCTGCCTTTAATAGCATCCATAATTAATTTGGAATCACCTTCAATAACAAGGTGTTTGACTCCAATGGCGAGGCAACCTTGAGACCCCAAAGAAGGGCCATGGATTTAGTAGCATTATTAGTGTTTTCACTAATCCCTCCAACATAAGCCTTAACAAATTCACCCTTGGCCGATCTAAGAACACCCCCACCACTAGCCAAACCTGGGTTCCCTTTAGCAGCCCTGTCAAAGTTGAGCTTAGTCCAACCAGAAGCAGGGGTGGAGGGGGGGGGCACTTGGTGTGAGCCCTAGCTCTTCTTTTGGAATAATCCATTCTACAAATGTTAGCTAGAATACTCCACTAACTTATAATACTGGCTTCAAGATTAGTGGGAGGAAGTTCAACAGCTTTCAGAGTACTGTTTGAGAGGTTCTCTTGAACAAGTTTGGCAATCATATAAAAGACCTCCTTAGGAGATTTATTCTTATCCCTAAACAACCTATTATTCTACTCTTTCTAGAGACCCCAAGCCAGGATGGGGGGGACCTAGGCCCAGATTTCTTTGCAAATGGGATGTATGAAAGGGGATTTCCATGACCTTAAAAAGAAGGGGGATTAGCATTCATGCTCCATGAGGCCCCCAAGTTTTGCATGTCAAGACTCCAAACCTCCCAAGAAAAGTCACAATGCAACAATAAGTGGGGCACCATTTCTTCATCCTTAAAACAAAGAGCACACCTATTGGGGATTTGAAATCATCTCAACCGGAGATTATCAATAGTTAATATTTTGTTCTGCATAACAAGCCACCATAAATGGTTAACTTTGGGAATGAGATTGTGGTTCCAAACTTTCCTCCACATGTTGCAGTTCCCATTCGGATCCATAAAAAGGTTATAGGTAGATTTGACTATAAAAATCCAAGTTTTATCCCTAGCCCATAACAATTTATCTTTCTGAGGGAATATGGGGATCCTGCAATATCTAAGGGAGAGTTGCACCTCTTTAGCAATCTGTTTGAGTTCGTTCTGGTCTTGACAGCAGTCTGACAACTATTTCCATCCACTTCTACTAGGGAGGAGATAATCAATAGCCATTCTCCCAAAGAAAGTGACAACCTTGTTAACCAATCCTTAGACATTTTGGATCCTACTTAAAGGAGGCCCTTTAAGCCAATTGTCTTCCCAAAATCTAATAGTTCTTCCATCTCCCAATCTCCACTTGATGCATTACAGTAGTACGGTTCTGCATTTTAACACATTGTTCCAAATAACAGAACCCCAAGGTAACCTTGTGGAATGCAGAAAGTCTTCTTGGTTCAGATTGGCTAAGTACTTGGCTCTCATGATATTGCCCCATTCCTTATTTTCACTTAATAAATTCCACCCAATCTTAACATGGAGAGCCTTATTAATTAGATTTATTTTTCTAATTCCCAACCCCCAAAAGTTTGGGTCTACACACTTTATCCCAACTGACCAGTGCCATCCTTTTTTTATCATCCATCCTAGTCCACAAGAAGTTCCTCTAGATTAGGCAGTTGCATGTTTAAGTTCTAGAATAAAATATCTTTTGTATCTCAAGTTGAACTGAGAGAAAAGATGGTTAACTCCAGAAATATGATATCGACAACAAACTGATATATATTGATGGAGACAATAGAATAGGATATAGATTTTTAGCTAGTTTTTATGTAATTCAGATTCAGCAGAAACATATATTTTTTGAATATACTCTATTTTGGATAGACTGGATTAAGGAAAGTGGTTCTGTTATACTTCTGTTCTGAAATCTCTATTTAGCCCTTAGTTTTGAAGGTGTGGAGCAAGGGTCCACTCCCACCAACAGATAGGAGACTAGTATTATTTCTTGCTTTATCATGTTATTTCAAATTTCTTAAATATAGTCTTTCCTGTTTTCATAGAATAGATCAATTTTTGTTAATGCAATCTCATTTCTATTTTAATGAATGCTCAACTTTTTTTGCAAATTAGATAGATCATTTCAGAAAAAGTACTATCTCAATTCCTAGATCAAGTTTTCCTTCAAAACAAGTAATTAGAAGCATGAGTTTGATTAATTAGGAAACTTCAATTTAGTAGATTAGTTAAGGACTATTGATTGTTAAGTTTCTATTGCATACTGCCATGGACACAACCCTAAATTTGACACATAAATAATGATTAAATGCCAAAGTACAATGACCCTTGTCAATAGCAATAAATGTCTTAGTACTAGGGGAATAAGGGACCAACGATGTCACATACTAGTTCCGATTGTGGGATATCATAGGCCGACATAAGTAGGAGAATAAGGGACCAACGATGTCACATACTAGTGTCGATTGTGGGATATCATAGGACAGCATAAGTAATTGTTCATTGAGAAACTCGTACCATTGACTAATTTTCTACATATCCACAAGAGAACCTACGGTGGCTATTGCATCTGCTACTTTTTTATTAAGTCTTGGGACTTTCTCAAATTAGATTTCAGAAAAAAAATATTCCTTAAAATCATCTACTATCTTTTTATAAGGTAGGATCTTGCTATCCTTTGTCTTGTATTCATTGTTGACTTATTTTATGACCAATTGAGAATCAAAATATTTGTGCTAAAATTTGATGCATGTCAATGCAACATAGGGGAATCCATCAAAGTGCTAGGTTCTCTACAACCTCTTCTTGTTTCCAACATTGATTGCACATATTTTTATGGATTTCATTGTTGGGATTCCAAATTTAGGTTGTAAATTGGTCATTTTGGTTATTATTGGCTAATTGACTAAGCATTCTCATTTATGTGCCTTGCCCACCCTTACATAGCCACTATTTTAGTTCAACACTTAATGGACTCAGTCTTCAAGCTTCACAATTTGACCTACTCCATTGTTAATGATTACGATCTTGCTTTCACCAACAACTTCTAGTAGGAATTGTTAAGTCATAGGTAACTAAAGTGAGCTTGAGCTTATCCTATCACCTTCATATTCATGGCTATAATTGAGGTTGTCAACATATATATTGAGACTAACATATGTTGTTTTGTGTTGAGAAATAGGGGCAATGGGGTAGGTGGTTACGTATTGCTAAGAGTTTCTATAATTCCACTTATCACAATGCCTCCAAGATGACCACATACACAAATCTCTATGGTCATTCCCCACCCCCTTTGGTTACTTATATTCCAAGTTCCTTTAAGGTCAAATGATTAATAGTTCCCTTACCAAGTAGAAGGAAATTTTCAAGGTCCTTAAGGACACTTTGGTGTCATAACAAAAATGCATGAAATAGTAGGTGGATCAACATAGGACATAATTTACCTTTTCTATTGGTGATTTGGTATTATTACATCTCTAGCCTTATCAGTAGATATCCTTATTTAACAAAGTGGGTCATAAATTGGGTCCAAAATTTTATGGCGCTTATCAAGTGGTGGAATGCATCGATGAGGTGGAATACAAACTTGCACACCCAACCTCTTCAAAAATCCACCTAGATTTCCATGTATCTTTCCTCAAGAAAGTGATTGAGCATGTTACAAGATTCCCAATAGAAGTACCCACATTGCATGAGAATGGATCTATATTTTATAACTAAAGGCTATATTTGATAAATGCACCAAACAAACTCACACTTGTTCTATTTTGGAGGTTTTTATCTAATGGAAGGGTCTAAAGCCTAAAGATGCCACATGGGAGCTAACTGACATTCTCTCAAAGTTTTCTCATTTCATGCTTTGAGGAAGAAACTTTTTGAATGGGAAAGCAATGCTACAAAACCCCATTATATTGTAGGTATTATTTATTAGTTAGTATTATATTGTGTGCATATGCTAAATGTAAGTTACCCATATGGTATAGAAGAATAAAATTATTTATTCCACATGCATGGAGTGGTGTTTAGCAAGTCTCTATATTTGTAATAACTTCCCAAGTACAAGGTATCTTAGGTATTTGTAATTGGCATGTATGCTATTTTGGGAGGTTACCCACTTGAAGTGACACTACGAAGATAATACAAAGCATTTTGTTGATCTCCTTTTTGTGTATATCTTTGTGAATTTTATTCATTTCTTTTGCAAGTTCCTCACATGTATACACTTTTATTACTTACAAAAAAAAACCTAAGAAATAAGTAAAAGAATATGATAAGTTTTATTTGAAATGAATATTTTTATATAGCATTATAACCTAGGACAACTTTTGGATATGCATTTAGGTTGTAAATAATTGTAAAGAGAAATAACACTTTTCCTAATGTTAATCTAGGCTAATTCAATAAATGCAAGCAAATTAGGCACAATTAACCTAAATTAAAAATCAAGAATTGATAATTAAACAATAAGTGCTAATTTTAGGAAATTAATTGTGAATGAAGAGTGTACTTAACTTTAAGAACAATGATGAAGAAATAGCTCCAATTTATCACTAGAATGTAGTGCCCTTGGACATAAAATTGATGTCCACATTGTGTGTATTGCTTGAAATTATGTATACACTGGTGTTCCTCTATGCATATCAAATTCATGCCATGTAGATATTATTAGTCTATGGATATAATCTAGCAAGGCACACACTTCTACTTTTTGATTTGTAGGATTTTTTATTCTATATTGGTTGTTAAGGCCTAACAATATCTAGAAATAACCTAGGGAGATTGTTAGATCACAAATGTGTTGTTCTCCTAAGTCAACCCCCTTGAATGAATTGGCTTTATGATGATGGAAACAATCAAAGATAATAGGAAAATATGCAAGTGATCTATATGTTGATTTTGATGGAGAGTAGTGTTCTTTTTAATGCTCCTAATCGAATTGTTCCTATTGAATGGTCTTTAAGGTGTGAAGATTTTGAATGATTCCCAAATGATTCTTGAATATGAATTAATGTCCAAAATAATGTCTTTAAATACAAAGACATAACAATTTGTCACACAAATCTATATCAAGTTAGCTCCAAATGGCTAGTAGAAAAGGGTAGGAGCCAACAAACTTGGATTTTATTTCTTTTAATTTTGTGTCAAATTTGTACCATACAAGATCAATCACACATTGTAGAAATGGCCTATGATAATATATGTAAAATCTCAAGGTAGGAAGTAAGTCTATGGAAATCATGTCTAATAAATGGAGTGGATATGTAAGAATAAGTACAAATAAAGTAGGGATAAGGCTAGATGTGTAGAGATATGTGTAAAAAGAAGTAAAAAAAAGATAAGTAACCATGAAGATAAATAGCAATTGGGAAAGGAGACAAACCTAACACAAAAGGTATGCTACATGTCATTATATAAAATACTAAGACATTCTTTTATAATATATCCAAGACTAAATATAGGGGAGAGGACCCAATTGCTGAGCATGTTCCAATAGGTGTGATAGTATTTGTGTATTTAAGGCCCAATATTTTTAAATGTTTAGCACTAGTAGTTGTGACTTTAAGGTTGTTAGTGTTACTATAAGTACCTATAATTGAAGAAAATGTGCTCATTAGATTTAAAAAGCAAGCAATCATGTGATGCCACATCAATGCACCAACAAAACATGACTTAATGCACACCTATGGGTCCACCCTTTTTTTGGGGAACTATTTGACACCTCAACAAAAAGTGGGCTAATGTGGCATCGTATTTGATGATGTGGCCGTGAAACCTTACTTATAAGAAGGGGCCTTGCCACATAAGTTGTTGTAAAATTTTTCGAGTGATTCAAAATTGCCACGTATGATTTTGAGAGGCGTGAAGTTAGGGTTCTCAACTACTGGGTCCTCTCCCCTAAATTGTCATGAATATACTAATTTACTATTACAATATCATTTATTTTCTAGTTTTTTAAAATAAGTTTATTGGTTGTGTTGTTTTTGATAATATAAGGCGACAAACCAGGGGCCGATCCCTTACAAAACAGAACCCACAAAGGAGAAAAAAGGCTCAAAAAATAAAACGAGCCAGAACCACCACCAATAGCCTACATACAACCAAAATACAGTAACAAGATACTAAAAGAAAAAAAGCCAACTAACGGAAAGCATAGAAAAACTAGGAAGGGATGTCCTCCTCTCCCTTAGAAAGAAACTCCAACATTTTGTCAAATTCTTTAACCCTATCATTATTAGCACCATGAATAAGAACTTCATGTTCCCTCAGCAGGGAGAGATTGGCCATAGCAGTCCTACATAACATGCTAGTAATGAAGTTACCAAGAGACAAGACTCTTTTTTCAAGGAACTCCACCCAGTCCTTCAGCTAAGACAGATCATCAACACCATTTAATTCCTCAATATTGTCTTCCTCCCTACCATCTTGAGCATTATTACCTTCCTCTTGAAACAGATCAGGAACAACATAAACGACAAAGGGAACAAAGTGGGCATCCTTCCTAGTGTTATCAACAGTATCAGTCACCTCCACCTGAGTAGAAATATCTCCCACATCCACACAGTCACCAGTGGGGACAGAATTATGAACCCTAATATTATCTTCCTTATCAAAGGTTTCCACAGGAATGTCCTACCCATCAATTTCTTCTTCACCACCAGAATCTTCAATAGCAATATTCTGAACATCTCTAGAATCTTTAGGATCTTCCTCCTCATGGGTAGAGGTTTTAGAATAGTCAATCAACTTCATCTTGGGAGCCTGTTTGCTAGCAATACGACGAGACCGCCTAACACTAGCAAATTTACCTTCCAGTTTAACTTTTTTGAAATTCCACGAGGGTCCCTCCCTACCCTGATTGTGCTCACTCTGGGTCCCAGAAACCCCAAAATCATCTTTCAAAAGGTTAGATTTTGTGTCAACATCTGAAAGACGTCTCTTAGATTTCAATTTGAATCTGGAGGGAGGGTTTTGAACATTTTTGGTAACAGATTTAGAAGTCCTAGAACAAGGATCACCTTCAGGAAGCCGTTAGGAGTAGCCAGACCAGTTTTCACTGAGTTAGTAGGGGTATCTTGACTAGAGGGCTGAAGAGAAGGAGGAGATAGAGCTAAATGAAACTAGTATAGTCTTTGAATGAGCCCTTAATGTAAGAGAATAGGCTTCTCACCAAGCTTCTTCAGTAGAGTCTTCTTAACATGTTCAACAAAGTGCTCAAGAGAAGAAAACAAATAAAAAGGAAAACTAATGGTGACATTCCTTCTAAAATGATTCAACAATGGGAGATGATAGTGATAAAATCTGGTAAAATAGCCCTCAAGGGTGAAATACTTCATCACCATATAGCACATGTCAGCCCATGGTTCAGGAAGACGAGCTCTCTCAAAACCACCTTGGTAAGGCACCAGCTCCTCACCTTCACCAAGAAACAGATTCTGATTCTGAGCATCTGAAACCCTAGACTTTTTCTATACCTTTGTACCTTTTGAAGAAAGACCTGTAGCCATAGCAATTTCATTCTCTAAAACCATGAAACTGACATTCCCAATTTGCACCTTGCGATTATCCCATGACTGAGCAAATTGAATAGATAGATTTTTGTCATGCCCATTCAGACATTCAAGGAATGGGGTGACTCCTCCTTCTTTACAGTAATGCTAGACCAATGCATTCTCTTTGAATTCTCCACAGTTGTTAGGTTTAGTTCTAATCCTGTCGCCACCCATGATGAAAAACTAGTGAAATTGAATGAGCCTAGAGAAGGGATAGGTAGGGTTATTATCCAGAAAACTTCTATCAATGCTGTGGGAAAATTCAGAGACTTTGATCATAGTGCAATGAGTATGAAAGGCAAGGAGGACATGATCAGAATTAGGGCTGTCATTATGATAATAACCTGAGGTCCTTACATAATCTTTCCTTATTAAACAACTATCCTTCACACGCATGCAAAGCTGTCCAATCTCACTCTCATCATTTATAGAGTGTCTAATCAGCATGCCTAGAATTAAAGAACTGGCCACGGAGATAAGTCAAGTGAAATGATGAGTAATCATCATATAGAAAATTGTTCTTTTTTAATGATATCCCTAATCTAATGCGAGGTATTATGGAGTTGGCACCAACAACGCTAGTTTTGAAATTGCTGACCAAAATTTGCCAGGCCGTCAACAATAGTATCGCCCTCTCTATAAATATGAGAGAAGGAAATGACAGGAATAGCCTATGAAAGATTTTGAATATCAAACACAATATCCTTAAGCTGCCAACCTCACTCTGAGGCTTTAGACACAGCCTCAATAATAATTTTAGAATCACCCTGAACATGAAGCTAATGGATACCAAGTGATATAGCCAACTTGAGGCCCTATAAAAGAGCAGAGGCTTCAATAAAGTTATTAGTCTGGTTACCAATTCCTCTAGTATAAGTAGCAATTAGAGCTCCTTTGTTAATCCTTATAATTCCTCCACCACTAGCCTTTCCATTTGACTTAGCATCTCCATCAAAATTCAATTTGAACCAACCTGGGTTAGGGGGAGTCCAAATACTGTTTAATCTTTTAATGCATTTAGAATCATCAAAAGATGGAATTTGATTCATAATCCCCCAGTTGGAAGCCACAAGGACTTCGTGTTGAGTAAGAGGTTTGTCAACAATTTTGATGCTGGAATTAGAAACATTTTCCAGAAGAGCTTTAGAAAAAGAATAGAAAACTTGTGAAGAATTTCAAGCAGTTTCTCTAAAAATTCTATTATTTCTTTCTTTCCAAAGAAACCAAGCAGTAAAAGGAAGAGCTTGAGTCCATAATTCAACAAGCCAAGGATGGGATAGAGGAGGGATCCAATTGAGAATGAGATCTTTTATTTCCTTATTGCAGACCCATTGTAAACTAAAATTCAAAAAGACTTTACTCCATATCTCAGTTGCAAATTCACAATGCAATATAAGATGAGAGACAGATTCCTCTTCTTTCAAGCACATAACACATCTATTAACTAGTGGCATACCCCTTCATTGAAGATTGTCCTGAGTCAAAATCTTATTATGAACAACAGTCCACTAGAAAAAGTTTACCTTTGGAAGGATTTTACAATTCCAGACCTTCCTCCAGACATCATCTTTAAATTCCTCCTCGATTAGCAGATGGTAAGCAGATTTGACTGAAAAAAACCCTTTTTTGTTAGCAGACCAAAAAAGTTGATCATCTCTAGAGAAAAGAGGAATCCTGGTATTAAGAAGAATTTGTTGTATTTTATTAGCCCTGTGAAGGAGATTTAGATTATTGGTACAACATTCTAGCAGATTTTTCCAACTTTTAACCCCTTGGTCTTGATGAATATAATGACTAACTTTGTTGCCAAAAAATTGTTTGACAAGACCACTAATAACCTCATTACCCAACTTTTTAGAGAGAGGACTATCACCTAACCAAGGATCTTCCCAAAAATTTATAAGAGATCCATCACCAAGTTTCCATTTGATACCCTTGTTGATAAGACTTCTACATTTAATAATTTTATTCCAAATAACAGATCCTTGAGGAAGGCCCTCCTGATTAAGGAAAGAATATTTGTCAATGTCCCTTAAATATTTAGCCTTTATAATAAGACCCTAGTTAGTATCCTTGTTTAAGAAGTTCCAAATAATCTTGGACAACAGAGCCTTATTCATATCTTGTATGGTTCTAATGTTAAGCCCACCATGAGACTTAGGAAGGTAGACTTTATCCCATTTGACCAAAGAAATTCTCTTTTTTTCTTTAGTACCAGTCCACAAGAAAGTTCTTTGAATTTGCTCTAGTTTATCAGCCAAATATCTAGGTATTTTAAATAAGGATAAAAATTAGGTAGGTATACCTTGAAGAGAGGCCCTTAGAAGCTATAATTTTCTTGCACTACTTAACATTTTTCCTTTCCAACCCAACAATTTCTTTTGAGTTCTTTCAAGGATATTATGCCAAAAACCCAGAGAAATTTCCTTAGTAGTCAAAGGGAGACCAAGATAGACTGAAGGAAGGTCAGCAGCCGCACAACCAAGGATATTGATAATTTTTCTTTGGAGATCCCCTGGGGTATTGAAAAAGAACACATTGCTTTTTTCAAAATTAATATGCTGACCAAAAGCCATATCATAATCATTCAGTAAAGATTTCCATCCAAAGGCTTCTAAAACAAAGGAGATGCCAAAAAGAATGGTATCATCAACAAACTGCTGGATAGGCATAGGAGACAGAGAAGAGCCAGGTTTAATCCCAGTTAAATCTTTAGAGTTAATCTTGTTGTGAATAGATTTACCAAGAGCTTCAGCTATCATAATAAAAAGATAGGGGGACAAAGGATCTCCTTGTCTTATTCCCCTAGAAGGAGAAAAGAAACCCCTTGGAACTCCATTAACAAGGACTAAGTATTTAGCAGTAGTAACAACTTCCTTAATGAGAAGAGAACCCTTATCATTGAACTCAAGCTTCTGAATGATTTTAAATAAAAATTGCCATGACACCCTATCATAAGCTTTAAAGATATCTAGTTTGAAAACCATACCTAGGATACGACTCTTATCCATTGAGTGAATAGTTTCATGAGTAGTAATCACAGCATCTAAGATCTGTCTCCCTAGAACAAAACCCTTTTGTGAGGGAGATATAATTTTATCAAGAAGAGGTTGGATTTTGACTACCAGAAGCTTGGTACAAATTTTGTAAATGGTATTGCAAAGGCTAATAGGCCTAAAGTCAGCTAGCATCTCCAGGTCAAGCTTCTTAGGAACCAGGGCAATAAAGGTATTATTCAGTTGTTTCAAAAGTTTACCAGTTTTGAAAAAATCTTTGATAGCAGCAGTGATATTATATCCTATGATATCCCAAAATTCTTGGAAGAAAATGGGGGGAAAACCATCCGGCCCCTGAGCTTTGAAAGGAGCCATAGAAAAGACCACTGTACAAACCTCTTCCTCAGAAATAGGCTTTAAAATATCAACATTATCTTCTTTAGAAATCAAAGAAGGGATATTATTCAGAAGCTGATTCACAACCTGTGAGTTATCAGCACTTGATCCCTATTCAGACAACAAATTATGAAAGAAGCTGATAGCATGATCTCCAATCTCCTCATCATTAGTAATCATACTACCATCCTCCAATCTTATTCTAGAAATAGAGTTAGATTTTCTATGCTTTAAAGTAGAAACATGAAAGAAAGCAGTATTACGGTCACCTTCTTTAAGCCATTGAACTCTAGATTTTTGTTTCCAGAATAGCTCCTCTATTTATTAAATTCTTCCAATCTCTAATTAAGTCTTTTTCTAATTGGAAAGAAATATCATAAGTATCTCCTTGGGCAATCTTGTATTGGATATCTACCAGCTTATTGGATAAAATCTTTTTCTGAGAAAAAATGTTACCAAAGCTGTATTAGTTCCAACCATAAACTTCTCTTTTGACATGCATCAACTTTTTAAAAAATCTGAACACAGGAGTGCCCACAACCTGAAGTTGCCACCATCTAGAAAGAAGATTCCTGAAATCATGATGTTTAATCCACATAGCCTCAAATCTAAAAGGAAAGGGACCTCTTCTCTTCTGATTAGCCCATTCCAGAATTAGAGGATTGTGATTAGAAACAGTCCTCGGTAGAGCAGCCAATTTAAGAGAGGCAATGTTTGGTTAATTATTGGAAATAAGAAATCTGTCAAGCTTCACTTGAATCATTTGGTCCCCTTTTCTCCTATTTGTCCAAGTGATATTTTGGTTCATCAAATCAATATCAATAAGCCCAAAAGTATTTATCAAATCAGCAAAGTCCAACATACTATCAGAGTAGTCCAAAATTCCCCCAGTTTTTCTAGAGGGATAAAGAGGGGTATTAAAATCACCCACTAGCATCCAATATGAATCAGGATAAGAAAAGAGTTGATTAGCCAAATCCTCCCAAAGATTTTTCCTTAAGACCCTAGTGTTAGGGGCATAAACATTAACCAGACTCCATCTAAAGGAAGACAGAGAATTCAATCACCAAGCAATTTTTGTTGAAGAAAGATAGTTTACCATGAAATCTTGAAGCATTCCACCTAGTCACAATTCCCCCAGAGGCACCAACAGCTGGGCTAATGCAGAAGGAAGCATTAGGCCAAATCCTATCAACAATCAGTTTGAAATCTTCTTAGACATTTTAACTTCCTAAAGTAAAAGGATATCCACTTTGTGATTAAAAAATATAGTTTTTTGACCTCAAATTATTTTGAGGGGTTATTGAGTCCCCTCATATTCCACAAAAGGATTTTCATTTAAATAACTTTCTGGAGTGATTCTCCAGTGTCTTTTGCTTTCCACTGACAATCTCCCTAGCTACTTCTCTTTGTCTGGTTTCTCTCAATGAAGGTCTACCCTTCAAAGTATCTAAACCAACATCAATAGTCTTTTTTGGTTTGCGACTCTTTTTCTTTTGAGATAGATGTCCACTTTTCATGGTCACTCAATGAAGTAGTAGCTACACCCGAAGAAGCTATAGACTGATTAGAGTGCTTCTTTGGAGGAGGAGGAAATGGCCCTCCTTGGAGAAAACCCGAAGTGAGTTTCCCTGGAGAAGGGTGAGATTTCTTTTGGACTGAAGACTGTACAGACACAAAGTTTACCTCATCATCCTGAGTCTCCACCACTCTGTCAAATCCCATTTGGGTCTCCTTAGTTTTGACAAATCCCATCTGCGACTCAACCTCTTTCTCAAATCTCATCTGGGTTTCCTTCACTTTGTCATCTCCTATTTGGGTCTCCTCATATCTATGAAAGCCCAACTGGGTCTCCTCAACTCTATCATATCCCATCTGGGTCCCCTCAACTCTGTCATATCCCAACTGGGTCTCCTCAACTTGATGAATTTCCATCTGAGCCTTCTCAACTCCATCAAAACCCATTTGGGTCTCCTTAACTTTATCAGTTTCAATCTGGGGCTTTTCAAGGTTACCAACCTCTAGTTGAATATTCTTAACTTGATTCAAAATCTCACCTTCTTCCAGGGTTGGTTGTGGAACACCTTGAGTTTGAAGGTTCTGATCCTTCTCTTGATCAGTATTAAGAGCAAGGTCTTCTTTTGTGTGCTCAGCATTAACCAAGGTCGCCTCCTTATTCTTCACAGCGTTTTCCTTATTATTTTCCTTAGCCTTCTTGAACTTACAGTGCAAGATGAGATGCCCCTTTCTCTTATAATTCTGACAGTAAGTTGTGGAATTCTCATATGAAATGGGTTGTCTCTAGACGCCAAATTTTGAGCTAATGTCAATGAACATGGGCAGAGTCTTATTGATTTCCACATTAACACAGAATCTTGCATAAACAAAGCGAGATTTGGTGCGTGTGGAGTTATCAAGGGTAACAAAATTACCAAAGGTATTAGCAATAGAGCTAAAAATATATTCATCCCAGTATTCTAAGGGGAAACCAAGCAGATGTACCCAAATTGAGACAGTTTTATTGAGATCCATACTAGGGTCAAACCCTGGTTTCTAATAGCCCAAAGAAAGCGAATGTGTACCATAAAGCCATGGTCCTCGAGACAGGATAGCCAGCATGTCTTCTTTGTTGGTAAAGCGAAAAAGGAATAGCCCTTGTGCCATACCCACGACAGTCACACTGCCTTTAACATGCCAACGATTGGAGACCCATTTGTGGACCATCTCAATGCTGGGACGGAGGAGAAAAACTTGCTGACCAGGGCAAGATCCATAGAAGCGACAATCGTATCCACCAGATTGTCAGGAACTACAAGGGAAGACCCTTCAACTGTCTCTTTATGCTGACAAACCATTGTTTGTCCATTCTTAGGAGATTCTACCTGTCCTGTTAGAACTGTTTTCCAATGTGCAGGCCTAGCAGTGTCTGTAACGGGTAGGGGATTAGAGGTACTGCCGCCTACAACACCCTCCATCCCCAAGCAGCACACAGAAAGCAGAAAAGCAAAACCCTTAAAAAACCCCAAAAAACCCTAGGAGAGTGCCTCTCCACATATGTCTTAAAATTTACCAACACGGTTGTGTTGTTAAATTGACTAGGAAAAGCAAGTTAAGAATGACTTTAGAAAATAAAAATTGTAAACTACTTTTAAAACAATTTACACTTGTCCCATGCAACGCTACTACTATTTGTTCTCATAGTCCGTTTAAGTGGACAAAATTCTACGGGCCACATTTTGCAGTTTATTAATGAAATGACTGCTATTAAATTGGCCTTTTGGATCCTTACAAATATTATGATTATTCATTGGATAGTTGGATTCACAAGCCATCTATGTCCTTGAAATGATTTTTGGTGGGAAAGAGACATTATTTGTCCTAAATGGTGATGCACTCATCCGTTTGTTTCATCTTCTGCTTTAAATCCAATAATAGTGACAGCACAGAACATCGGACCAGTAGTATGGAAATATTGCTTGAATCAAATTGAGGTACAGGCCTCTTTTGTCTTGTTTCCGTGCCACTGCTACTGTTGCTTCTATTGGAATCAATAATTTTGATGTAAAATGCAGAGAACTTACTAGTGCTACAAATAGATTCAACAAGCTATATATGAAATCAAAGACCCCACTTATATAATTGCTGTTTCATTATATGCAATAATTTTTGGTTGTGGCAGTCATGATCACCACTCTTTTCCTACCTGGAGAGATGACAGAACAATTCTAAAGAATGAAAGTCTTATATATATTCTAATCCACAATGATGAGAACAGCACATTTGTGATCATTTTAGAGATAAGTGATTATTTTATAGATAATGAGAAAACTAACAGTGCAACAATATTTAACTCAGCCGATAGAACATTGGGATCATGAAGATTATAATTTATGAGTCAGCTGTGGTGGTAGGCAGCCATTGGGCCAGTTATAGATTTGACCTCACACATATAGAAGAGAAAGTGTATTATGCTATACTTCTCTTTGGGTAAATCTTTCTGCATTGCTATAAAACTGGAATACAGTAAATCCTGTCTGATAAGTATAAGCATAATCCCTTTGGGTCATTTAATCTGTTTGATAGATAGTGATCTGACGTGCCATTTATGATAATCAGTTGGAATATTTGTGAGCAAGCTATGGAATTGAGAAGTTTCTATGGCATTGTTGGAATAATTGTGACAATCTTTTGGAAATCAAGGCTCTTTTTGTTAGTGGGTATCATCAATTTGGACACGAGTGTTCCAATTATTCATCTTTAGTAAAAGAGTCTTCCACTTTTACAGCATCTTCTCCTTGTTCCGTACGCTGTTCATCATAGCCACACGTGTTTGCTTTTTCTATGACTCTTTATTTTCCTCACATAACTCCTGTTAAAGGTTGAGCAAATTTCCAAACGTGAAAGGTGCAGATTCAATCCAAAGAGGTTAAAGTGCATTCCATAGAACTCAGTGCATTTACACCGTCCCATACAATATTTCTGACAAGGAAATTTGGGCAGCTTTAACCCCCTTGTTTGTTGCTTCTTTACAATCATGCAATGGAAAGGACCCTCGCTTGAGTACAGACCTATTATTATGAGTATATTGGGCATGGTAGAGTCTGATTGTTTCTTCCTATTGAACAAAGCTGATTACAATAAAATGAGCAGCCTAAAAAGATAGAGGGAATAAGAATAGAGATTGATTATATTTGAACTCAGAGGTGACACTCAACACTCTAAGAACATAGTTTTTCTTAGAGCAGGACCAATCAAGCGGTATAGGTGTGATAAAAATGACAATTTAAGTAATTAAATATGAACAAAGTAAATTTATATAATTTGTAATTGTGAAATTTTTATATCCATCCAAATTCTTATTTAGTTTTAGGTCTATAATGATTATTCGTAATGGTGAAGTTTGTATACTCATGCAAACTTTGTTGAGAAAAATAGACAGTACAAAAATATACATATAAACACAGTGAAAAGCATTAAACCATATAGAACAAAACAACACACAAATTTACATGGAACCCTGGTTATGTACCAAGAAAAACCACGAGCAAAGGTCTCACAATAATTTTTTTATTGATCTCATGAACAATTCGCTGTTACAACAATCCACATTTCTTTCTCAAGCATGACGAACTTAACCATAAAACATCTAAATTATCAATTCCTTTAGAAAAAGAATTTCCAAAAATAGAAAATGCGAGTGGTACAACCGCATGTCGTACAGATGAATTTTTTTTCAATGCTTTATCAATGATAAAAGAAGAGAACTGAGTTCACATACCAACAAATTCCTATTTTTTTTTGGGTTCATTTTGATAGAATGTCTTAACAAAATTAGATAATGGTAAGTGGTACACTTTTGTATTTAGGTTCCTTCTTCAATTTCTTAACCATTCTCATTTATACATACTTTCATATACTTGACCTTATTCTATCTTTAACTATACATATTTTCACATATTCACTATTATTAACCATTTATTACATTTATCATTGCACTACTATACATACATTCTTTCGCCACGTAGAGATCTTCACTTTCCTATCCTAGCTCAATCTGAAAATGACTGGGTTCAACCCTGAGGTATTTGGGATTGACCCATGTTGTTATGATATTTTAATTTGATTGTACCAATTTTATAAATTCTGATCCTTCCATGTACTTATCAAGTGGTTTTATACATTGCCTAAGTCATTGACTCATGTTGTCAATGTTTTTGATGCAAGGGCATCTGAATGTGTAAGAGCAATCTTGCATTGGCCAAAAATATTTTTCATTCATTTTGTTTGTTTGTTTGTAGGTTTATTGTAATGCCCCAAGCTTTCACCTAGGACATTAGTTGAACAAACACCGAACCGACAATTTTTTTTGTGTTTACAAGTGTGACATTCACATGTCGCATTGCACTCACGCACACACAAGGTGTCGCAACAAGGACAACAACACCAAAAGCAACATCACCATTGCACTATGCAAGGTGGCACAAGTAGAATACTTCACCCATCATATGACAACTCACCACGATGACCAACCGAGAGGTGGAGCTCACTCCATAATGAGGATCAGATACATGTCCACGACCTCGCTCCCTCACAAACACACAGAGTAGGATGAGGGTAACAGTCACCTCAATCCATTCCATGACTACACAAGTCATCCCAAATGCCTAAGGTTCCTAAAAACATTAATCAACATCAAATAGGATTCATTTTAACCAAAAACAATAAGGTGTTGAACCAATTATGTCCACATGTCAAAAAGGAAAAAAGCGATACAAAAGGCTACGCATGTTTGAAACCAGTGTCGACACATGCCAAAAGAAAAGATAGGATCCTCACCACCTATGTGGTATGAATACGATCCAACACAAACATATCCATAAACACCAAATACCACATCAAATAATTGAGTCTAAACATGCTAACATAGCTAGATTCTAACATGTAAAATCTATCAAAACATGCCAACATCCTCACAAACTGGGGAGTGGAAAAATACAAGACAATATCCAATAATTACAATATTCGAAGGGCTTCATCCTAAATATAGATGAATCATAGCCAACATCATAAATCAACTCAAAGCACTAATTACATCTTATTACAAGGATCTCAAGGGACCTACTTTACAAAGGTTACAATAATCAATAATGATAATATACAAGTGCATAAACAACCCAAAAACTAACACGCTCTCCAAGGTACAAGGCACAAAGCACGAAGTAAACCACTTGCAAAAAGATCAAGGAATCCATCCAGCTCCTAAAGATCATGATGAAGGACCAATGGGGAAATGTTGCTTGCCTCCCAACCATATTGCCATCATCAAGCGCAATAGTTGTCTACGCAACTCTAGGCAACCCTCGAGCTATGAAGAATGTGATCATGGAAAACCCACTAAGAACATCTCACACAAACCAGGGTATACATAGAGACATATGGCATACATACCAATCAATGCACAAAACACACATGGCACAACTGCCAATACAATTCATACACGTAACATTGGCACACTTGCCAATCTAATGCATATAAATAACATATGGTACCACTACCATACAATATGATATAATGTACAACACCATAAAAAATGAATCAACCATTACAAAACACAACACACATCGAGTCCAACTCAGGCGGTGAAAAGCATAAGAGAGAACGAGCAAGCCTGGGATAAGGAGTGTCAAATCGAGGGCGTAATCCACCTTGCAATAATAATGAGGGCGTAATCAACCTCATAGCAAACTAGGGTGTAATCAACCTATGAATACTCTTTACACCCAAACTAAATTGTAGTAGAACAAGGCGTTATCACCTGGAGTTGCTAGAGCAAGATAGGGTGTTATCACCTGGAGGTACTGGAGTTTGGTGTAGATGATCTTGTTATTAGTTTTGTTTTACCCATGTGTTTAATGTTTATCTTTTTACAACACCTTACACGTTGGACCCACCGACAACTTTGTGGTGTGGTATGTGTTCAAGGAGCCACTCCTTACCTACTCCTAATCCTCTTCCTAAACATCCAACATGTCGATTTAACAAACCGAGCGTGGCATGGATTTCAATGCACCAAAATGTCCCAAAACACGACATAGTCTCACAAGATGTAAAATCACATAATATGAATGAGTCAACTCATCCCTCAAAGAAAATCATAAAAGAAATGCATAGAAAACAATTTTCAGGTTTTCAAAAATGGAGAAATAATTGGCATGGATTTCAATGCATGAAAATGTCCCAAAACATGACATAGTCTCACAAGATACAGAATCACATAATATGAAGGAGTTAACTCATCTCTCAAAGCAAATCATAAAGGAAATGCATAGAATTTAGTTTTCATGTTTTCTAAAAGTGCAAAATAACCATAAGGCCCTAAAAACTCCATTAGAGCTCTCTTTGGCACCTTGACCAAAGTTTGACCAATTTTCTAACTTTTGTTTTTCAATAGCTATGGATGATCTGACAACTAGCTATCATAGATAACATGCCCAACAACCAATATATGCAATAAAAATGAGTTGGGGATTTCCACAAAATATTTGCCAGGGTTTTGTTTGTATTTCTATGTTTCCAAAATGGAAAATACATGAAATAAATAAATAACTAGCTGAAATAAATTTTCTAAGTTTCCTACAACTAAGTAAAGTCATCTTCAACCATTCTAGATAGTGTGGCATGAAGGAAACAAAACAAAATAATTTAAATGAGAAGATTGGAGAAACTTACCTTCCAATACAAGCAAAATCCAAGGAAAAGAATGAGGTTGAATGTCAGATTCAATCCACACACTGCAAGAAAACACCAATCTCTTGAATCCAATCCAAACTTCAAGTAATTCCAAGAAAAACTCCCTTCCAAGCAATCATATATCCATTTTTCAAGAAAGAAGGTTTCAAACAAAGGAGAGCAAATTTTGGAGAGAAAAAGAATAATACAAAATACATGTCTTTTTCCTTTTATGCCTCCAAATACACTATTTAATAATCCTTTAAGTTATTTAATCAATCAATTTAGTATTATAGAGTTTGCACAATTAAACTATTCAATTCAACAATTAAATAGTTGAATGTCTCTTTTGCAAATCAAATAGGCATTTTAAATAACACATTAATAAATCCTTTTTCATTGAAAACACCCAAATGATTCACTCAAATAGATAGGGAAATAATTAGTCGAATGAAATCAACTATTCCAAATAGGTTATTGCCATTCAACTCAGTCTCATTCTAAAAACCATAAACACAACATACTAGGCATTCAGTTTTCTCATAAAATGTAATTTCTACCTTTTTACAGAAAAATATTAAATTTTGAATTTAAACTGAAATTACTCAAATTTATTCCACAAGCATATAATGATGCAATACACGTTTTTGCTAAAACATAAATACTAATTTCCAAATTAAAATCATTAATTTAATCTGAAAATGCGGAAAACACGCTTTTCAAAACATTTAGAATAAAATTGAAGAATGCTAATGGAACACATGCAAATGATTCCAAGTACACATCATGAGTTTTCACAACACAAGAATAAGGGTGAGATGGCTTAGTGTCTCATGTCAACCTACTCCACATTTCCCACATTAGTTAATACCTGTAATTACTTGCACACTCAAGTAAACCATCAGGCATACTTGCTCCACATATAATAACCGAAGCAACATAATCAATTCCAATGTGGTACAAGCATACATTACTTCACAAACATGAGTTGACAATCAATCGATGACATAAAATCACATATGCATAAACCATCTAACATAAACACTAAAGGCATCACATTCATCTAGCATACTACATAAATGAAAACAATGAAGCTAAAGCACTACAATAATCTAACACATGCACAATCAGATGAACACTCGGGTGGGCATTACATCCCCCCCTAGGTCTAGGCTTACTCTTGGAAGCCTACAAACATAACAATCAACAAGATACTCACATCAAGTGATCCATAGTAACACACAACCATTTTAGAACTTCCTTAGCACTTCACACAATATTCACTTGCATTTAACAACAAATCAAGGAATTCAATCTAACATAGTTCTAGTACACGCACAACAAGTACTAGTACATTCTCCGCATTCTACTCCCTTAGACAATCCATCAGAGGCCCATCATGGACATGATAGAGAACATAACATGATACATGACGAGCAATTTAAGACATTCAAGCATAGCCACCATTAAGAACATAAATCAAAACTAATGTGGAAGAAAAGTTGATTCCAACAATAAGGCATAAAATGTGCACAATTTCAACAATAAATCCAACATGGCCATAAAGGTCACAAGAGAAATAAGTATCAAAATTTGATGGCTATGCTCATTCATAATAAGAATAAAAATTCAATGCTGGCTCTTACAACGTTTAGTGGCTTCACCAAAGTCAAATAAAGAAAGTATCAAAGTTCAAAAGTTCCACATTACATTAACTACGTGACTAATTCTAGCCACAAGAGAGGGAGTACAATGCTACACTACACATGGATTCCAAAACCCAAGGCGAGTAAGAGAACACACACAATTGGACCAAAAAATGAGTCTCTAAAGGCCTTGATCATGTCAGAAGCATGAGATCATTTCTACTTAACCAAACAAACATCACTTAAGATGCCAAGCAACCAAAAGTTGTATGTCGTTCAAGGGAATCACAATCACCATGCAATAAAAACATATCAAAAGAAAACACATGCTACTCATAACACGAAAACACACAAGGACCCCACTCATGCTCGAACAAGCCGAGCAAAACGCACACCCCAGAGCTCTCAATGTTGCAACATGCACTCTGATACCAAGTGTAATGCCCCAATCTTTCACCTAGGACATTAGCTAAATAAACACCGAACTAACAAAGTTTTCATGTTTGCAAGTGTGACATGGTGTGAACAGGGTTATTACCTATCTGGTTTACCCTTGTGTGGATAATTCATATTATTTAACTATTTATTAGTTAAATAATACCCACACACATGTTCACATGTTAAGTTGACTTAGTGAGTCTATAGATGTTTCTAGTTGTTTCTAGTTGTGTCTAGTTGTTTTTAGGTGTTGATAGTTGTCTTATCCTACACATGTGATCTAGTTGGTGTCCTATCCTCTAGTTGTCTCATGTGATAGGAATGTGACACTTGTCACATGACTACAAAATCATAGCTCTCAACCTTGGTCTTTATAACCAAGACCTCTGATTGTATCATATAATTCATCTTGTATCATCTCATTATCTTGTGTATAGAATATTATTCTATCATGTTGATCTTCTTTGATTCTTGTTATTAGCTCTTAGACATCTTGATCCTGGGATAGCTACCTCCATAGCTAATTCTAACATGGTATCATAGCATGTAGATTGTTTAGAGTTAGTTTATTTTTGGAAGATCATAGATAGTGATTTATTTTTCTTTCTTGAAACCAAGTATGTTCTTCTCTTGCATCCCTAGATGAATTGGAGAATCATAAAGGTTGAAAGAAATAACAATTTTTTGGGACCTTCTTGTTTTTTATCTTAAATCGCATGTTTCTTTTGGTGCATTTTGGAGCAAAACTAACCTCACCATTGAGATCAAAAGGGTCAAATATGCTAAGATCAACTGTAAACTTGATATACTTTGGTCACAGTCAAATCTGACATTTTTTTTACCCCCTGTGCAAATTTATCAGTTGAAAAGGCAATTTTTTTAGCAGAAAGCAATATTGCCCCCTGCAAATTTTGTGGGTTGATCATCTATTCTGTAAGTTTTGCAAGCCCTCCAGGCCTTTGATCTACTGAGCATTTTTTAGCCTTTGTGCACTGCACATTTATAGGCCCTATTTGTGTTCCAATTTGGCCGATTCACCTACTTTGGCTATATTTTTGGCCTTAAAAGACCAAATCAGCCCCTCACAACCTGCTCCAGATCTTTGTGGCTTTACAGATCTCTTTCAGAAAAACTCCATCGGACCTATAGGCTTTTTTGGCCAACTTGACCCAGGCGTACTAGCATCTGCACTCTGTTTGTATTCGGCTCACCTTCAAGCCCATACCAACTATTCTTGTGGGCTCTGAGATTGCTTCGGTTGCCTTCTCATTCAACATCATTTACATGTCCAAAATACTAGGCTCACGAGATCCATTTTTGGATCCCTGAGATCATTTCTTGCATGGTCTTTTGTTCACAACATTATTTGAGATCGGGCCCTACTACGATCACCATGCGTTTTTCCTTGTATCGGTTCCTATTTGCAGCAGATCCTTGTCAGCCTCTGCCATTGTAGTCCTTTTGGCCGTTGACATTGTGTTGACTTTTTCCCAGACTGGATGCTTATCCTCATGGATGTTGAGTAGGGAATACCCCCCTAGGTCTTGCAGAGCCTGAAGAAGAAGAGGAGATAAAATATAGAGTCTATCTCCTACACTGTTGACCCCCTGGCCCAGAGATCCTGTTGATCACTGATGGCTACCTTGTAGGGAAATCTGGGAATAAGCATCCAGTCTGGGAAAAAGTCAACAGAAATTGGCGACTCCGCTGGGGAATGAGAAGTAAAGGTACTATCTAATCATCTCCAGTAATATATATGTGACCCATCTGAGTCAGCAACAGTAATCTACTCCGCTGGGGAACCTTGTGAAAGAACCCTGGTTTTCAGAAGAAAACAGTTCCTAGAAATAGGTGGCGACTCCGAAGTAATCTCCCAACCGGTCAAAGTGAAATTTATATGCAGGGGAGAAGATCCCAACAAAATCCTCTATTTGAAGAGTTACCATTAACAAAAAGAATGATGTATAGAAGAAAGGGAACTGTCTCAGCTAGTCATGAGAGCTCCCCCAGAAAAAGTGATGAGGTACAAGATAACCCTAGGCCATCAGGACAGCATGCTCCTTATTTTTCAAGTGCAGAAGCTGATATTCAAGGTGCATATGAGAGGCAACAGGGTGGTAGTATGAGAATGAGGTCAGAGGTGTTCCAAGAACGCCCTTTTCTAGACCCAAGTGAAAGGTTTGAAGAGGCAGAGTCTCTGAGGGATGATGAAGATGATGACCCAAATGGTATGAGACCATCTACCTCCAGACCTAAGGATGAACAATTGGCTGAAGAAATCAAAAGCCTAAGAGCAGAACTAGAATACCTACAAGCCATGAAAATCAGAGATGATATACAGCAGAAAGTGCAAGCCTTGAGAACTGCCCAAAATAATTCAGTTCCTACTTTAGAGAATGCAAATATGCAAAGATATCAGCAAAGATATGAAATGCAACATCAGCATCATGATGACAGACAAAATGTGAATGATGCTAGGATACCACTGAACCATGCAGGAAACCAAAATGCAAATAGAAATATTAATATTAATCAGCCAAACAGGCAGCCCATGCAGTTAGATAGATTCAGGCAGCTGGTGTTTGATGGTATTCCTGGGTATCCTAACCCCATTGACAAGCATCTGAGGCTGCAAGTGCCTAAGTTTTCAGGAAACAATACAGTGTCAGGAGAAGATCATCTAAAGGCCTTCCAAAATGTCATGGATAATTTTGAGGTTGAGCATGAGGACGTTTTCATGAAGTCATTCATGCAATCCTTAATAGATGAGGCAAGAGAATGGTACAGGAATCTGCCTGACCGGAGCATATCATCATGGGATGATTTTAAAAGGATATTCAAGGAGCAATATGGTGATAAAACTGACCCTAGCTTCTTTGTAAATGAGTTCACCAGTATCACAAAAGGGTCAAATGAGCAGGTTGCAGACTTTAATGCAAGATTTACTAAAGTGTTGAACAAACTGCCACATCATATGAGGCCAAATGAACCAATGTGCATAATTTTGTACATCAATGCCTTTGATGCAAAGACTGCATATGGACTAAGAGATAAAGGTCCTGCCACTCTCAGGGATGCTTTCAGAATTGCAGTAAATATTGAAAACAATAGGAAAGCATCAGGCAAGACCAATAGAAGGGATGATGTAAAAATTCTGCAGAATCCAAACAAGCCTCAGAACACTCAAGGTAGTACATCTGCTCCTGAGGATAAGATAGACAAACTGGCAAATGTTGTTAAGGACCTGAGCTATAGATTAGCTAGAAGTGAAAAAGGAATGGGTCCTGATAGGCAAGTCTATCAAAGGCAGGAAAAGAGGCCATCATTACATGATATGCCTTATAACACCAATTGGCATGATGGTAAGCCTGTATATCCACGTAACAACACAAATCAGAGGGCTCAACATGTCAAGGAAACTCCTGATCCCCTGAAGAAAACTATAAATATTGCTGATGATGCTCCGTGGTGTATAATTTGTCAGATGCCACATTCACAGTCACAGTGCATGATTGCTCAATCCTTGTATGATAATGCTACATCTTGTAATGAATGCAATGAGCCACATCATGTGCAGGATGATGATGTTAACATGATGTCCATAGGCAATGGATATACTCTTTATGATGCTGATGAGAAGACAGATCATCAGGTTCAGGCCTGCCAACAGTCCCCATATGATGAAGATGATGAAGATAACTATGTGTATGCTCAGAATTCACACAATTTTCTGAGTAACCTACAACGACCTTCTGATGAGGAAATCAGAGCCTTCACAGCTGCAGCAGTTGCTCAAGTCAAGAGCAACTACAACCTCAGAGGTAGAAATCAGGTTGGCAGCCCACATCAGCCAGAGGATATTTCTGCAGGTCAGCTGATGCATGGTCATAAAGGAACTGAACCACAAAAAAGGCAGTGGGTAAATAATAAGCAGAACTTTAGATACAGAACAGGTCCTGATTTTCAAGGACCAGAAAACAAAACCCTTCAGGCTGAAGATCAAAGTAGAGGTTCCCAAGACAAGAATGATGATCAGGGAACTATGAAAATGAAAACTAAATCAGCTCAGGATAAAAGCAAGGTTGTGGAGCAAGCTACAACTGTTGTACAAAACTATGCTCCATTTGATATAGCCCAGATCCTCACTCAGGTAAAGGTCTCTGTTCCACTTATGGAACTCATGAAAGTGGAAGAGATCAAGAATAGGACAATATCCCTAATCTCAGGGGTACCTTTTCAAGCTAGACAAAGTGATCAGACCCAGGGTGAGAAACAGGTCATGTGCAATGAAGAGGATGAGACTCCTGAAGTCTATTTAGGAATGACCATGACAAAGTGCCCTTCACAGGTGGAACCATTTTATGTTTCCCTGGTTATAAATGGTAAAATAATTAGAAATTGTATGCTTGACTCTGGAGCATCCACAAATGTCATGCCTTTGGCTATCATGCAGCAAACTGGACTAAAGATTGACAAGGCATGTGGAAAGTGTTATGCTATGGATGCCAGAGAGGTACCAGTTATTGGAATCATGAAGGATGTAGATTTCAAACTGGCAGCATTTCCTGAAAAAAGATACAAAATGAATATAACAGTGGTTGATATCAAGCCACAGTATGGTATGCTGCTGTCAAGAAGATGGGCAGCACTAATAGGTGGAAGTATGCAGCTGGACCTATCATATGCCATGATTCCAATGAATGGCAGGGATGTCAAGTTAATTAGAGAGCAAAGATCATCAGAGACAGTGGAAGACCAAGAAGCAAATGAACAGGTATGCTTTGTGGACACTGACTGTGATCACTTCAAGGTTGTCTCAGATGATGCAGAAGATAAAAAGAAAAATGCCTGTATTAATGAGCTGGATCAGCAAGGCTTATGGACCATGTTTTTTGATGGAGCTTGTGCAAAAGAAGGCTCTGGAGCTGGAGTTGTTTTCCTGTCTCCAACTGGTAAGCTCCTCAAATTTTCTTTCTTGCTGAGGTTTGATTGCACAAACAATATTGCAGAATATGAGGCTTTACTCTTAGGCCTGAATATTGCTCTCAAACATGGGATTAAGATGTTAAGAGTATTTGGAGACTCTGAGCTGATTGTATCCCAAATCAGAAATAAGTATGCTGCAAAAAATAAAAGATTGAAACAATACAAGCATGCTGTTTGGGATACTATTGAACTTTTTGATGCATTTTCAATTGGCTGGGTAGAAAGGTCAAAAAATGTTATGGCTGATTTCTTAGCCAATGTTGCAATAAGGCCAGATGACATCACTCTGTCAGGTGTCACGAATGTAGAAGTTAAAATTAGGCCTGCCATACCAGAAAACATATGCAGTTGGCAAGTTTTTAATGATGATAGGGATTTGCTGAAATTTTTGCACTGCATAGATGATTATGAGAACCAACAGATTAATTTCCAAGCTTTTGTAGAAACTGTAGATGGAAAAGAAACTCTTGTAGGGAAAGAGATCATTCAGTTGAGAACTAACAAGATCCCTAGAGGGTTAGTGGCTTTGGAAAGAGCCTTTGACAGTAGAGACAAAATGGTCACAAGGACATCCCCCACCAATAAGGAGGATTTAGAAGAAATAAATTTGGGGACATCTCAGGCCCCTCAGAAGGTATATATTGGCAAACAGCTCAAACCACACATAAGAAGTATGCTGATTGCATTGCTAAAAAAGTATAAACATGTTTTTGCTTGGTCATATGAGGACCTAAAAGCTTATAGGGAAGACTTATTCCAGCATGAAATCCCACTGAAGCCTGAAGCTAAGCCGTTTAGACAGAGGCAAAGGCCTATAAATCCTACCTTAGCTCCTAAGATGCAAGAAGAACTCAAAAGGCTCAGGGATGCTGGAATAATTGTGCCAATAAGACATTCAACTTGGGTGTCTAACCTTGTCCCAGTCAGGAAAAAGAATGGTGATATTAGGCTTTGTGTGGATTTCAGGAACTTGAATGTATCCTCTTTGAAGGATAACTATCCATTGCCTAATATGGAAGCTATGTTGCAGAAAGTGACTGGTTGTGAACTCCTATCCATGATGGATGGATTTTCAGGATATAATCAGGTAAAGGTGAAGGAATCAGAACAGTATAAGACTGCCTTTACCACTCCATGGGGAACATATGTGTATGTTAGAATGCCATTTGGACTAACAAATGCAGGTGCTACATTTCAAAGAGCTATGGATGTTGCTTTTGCAGGGCTGATTGATTCAATCCTGGCAGTATATCAGGATGACCTGACTGCCTACTCAAAGAAAGAGGAGCAGCATTGTATGCATCTGGAGCAGATCTTCATAAGAGCACTAGAATATGGTATTTCTTTAAACCCAAAGAAGTGTGCCTTTGGAGTAGTTGAAGGAAAACTTCTGGGACATATTGTTTCCAAGGATGGAGTCAGGATAGATCCAGAGAGAGTGGTAGCTATTGACAGGATTCAAATGCCAAAAACTGTGAAAGGAGTTCAGTCCTTCTTTGGACAGATAAACTTTGTTAGAAGATTTGTTCCCAACTTTGCGGAGATCACAAGGAACATTTCCAAGATGATGAAGAAGGATGCAACTGTCAACTGGGAAAGGGAAGCAGCAGAATCATTTCAGAATATCAAAGAGGCAATTAAGATGGCCCCTGTTCTTAAATCTCCTGATTTTTCTAGGCCATTCCAAGTGTTCTCATTTGCTTCCTTTCATACTGTAGCTGCATGTTTGTTACAAAAAAATGAAGATGGTTTTGAACAGCCCATTGCTTTCTTCAGTATGTCCCTGCAAGCCTCTGAGTTGAAGTATGACATTATGGAAAAGCAGGCATATGCACTAGTTAGAGCCATTAAAAGTTTCAGACCTTACTTGGTAGGGTCATATATAATTGCATATGTACCTCATGCTGCAGTCAAAGACATATTCACTCAGCAGGAGGTGACTGGAAGAAGGTGCAGATGGATAAACAAACTGCAGGAATTCAACATAGACATACAAGTTACTAAGTTGATAAGAGGACAAGGATTAGCCAAGATGATGGCACAATCAAACTTGGAAGCATGCCAAGTTAATGCAGTCCAAGATGAGAATGTAAGTGTATCAGGATCTGAATGGTACAAGGACATTGTCTATTATTTGCAAAATCTGAATTGTCCTTCCCATTTCAGTGACAATCAAAAGAGGACTCTGAAGCTTCATGCAATCAGGTATGTTGTTGTTCAAGGTGAGCTGTACTGGAAAAATCCTGATGGTGTGTTGCTGAGATGTGTGGATAAGAACATGGCTAACAATATTTTGATTGACATGCATAAAGGATTGTGTGGTGGCCATTATACTGCCCAAACAACAGCTCATAAAATTCTCAGGGCAGGATATTGGTGGCCCACTCTCTTTTCAGATGTACAAAAGTTAGTAAGGAAGTGTGACCCTTGCCAGAGATTCTCAGGAAAGCTGAAATATAATGGTGCTTTGCCCCTCAGAACTGTACCTGTGGATGCTCCATTCCAGCAATGGGGAATTGACTTTATAGGGGAAATTGCAGACAAATCAAGTGGGGGACACAGTTGGATTTTGGTGGCAACTGACTACTTTACCAAATGGATTGAGGCCATTCCAACTAAAAGAGCTACAAGTAAGGTGGTGACAGACTTCATACTAGAGAACATCATCATCAGGTTTGGAGTACCATCTAGGATTATCACTGATAATGCTATGTGCTTCAGATCTGGTGAGTTTGTTGATTTTTGCAACAGGTATGGGATAAACCTGTCATATACATCACCATATCACCCACAAGGAAATGGTCAAGCAAAATCAAGCAATAAGAGCATCATGAAAATTGTCAAGAGGATACTGGACAAGAACAAGAGAGCTTGGGACTCAAAGTTGAACTTAGCAGTATGGGCTGACAGAGTGACTGTGAAAAGGGCTATTGGGAAGTCACCTTTTGAGCTGGTATATGGTGCATCAGCTAGACTGCCCATAAACAATCTCCTACCAGTTTACAGATTCATTCAGGAAAATGATGAGGACATTGAAGATCCCATGACAGAAAGAGTGAATCAGCTGGTTGCATTGGATGAAGACAGAAGGAGAGCCCACCAGATCAATCTCAAAAGACAACAGGATATGAAATATCAGTTTGACAGGAGAACTACAAAAAGGAAGTTTCAAGTTAATGATCTGGTGCTTATTTGGAATGCTAAAGATCAGGAAAAGGGTAAACATGGTAAATTTCAGCCCTTATGGATGGGCCCATATCAGGTTTGCAATACTCATGGGGAGGATTCTTATTTCCTCCAGGCCCTAGATGGTGAATTTCTGGAATTGCCTGTGCATGGCCAATTCCTTAAGTCCTATTTTGCATGAATATCTGGTTGCTGTGCACATTTGTAAAATATGTATGTAGTGTAAATGCCTTGTACAGCTCGCGTTTTTTGCTTTTTGTCAGGTCTGCCCGGAGATCTGGTTCTCGCTGCAGGTTTTCACCTGCACGTCCCCATTCGGAGCCACTGTTAGCACTTATTTTGACCTGGGGCTGATTTGTCATGATCAGGAGGTTTCTTCATCTGAAGCCTTCATCTTCTTGCCCATTTTTTCTAAGTGTTGGACCTCCTCAGCGTTTTTCAGCTGCAGCATCATATTTTTTCTGAGGAGGAGGTCGTCATCATCATCTTGTCTTCGATGATGATCTTCATCAGCAGGTTCTTCGTCGACTTGTTTTTCTCATCGTCATCATCATATTTCAACTGTCGGGTGATGTTTGCTTATTACCCTGATGATACTGGTAAGCTACAGTGCGCCCTCAGTTGCTTGCGGGGGTGATTTTTTCAAGTATCCGGTGATCTTCCGAATATCACCTTGCTCAAACATGATGACGATGTTGCCCCGATGTCTTGAAGGGGTTATTCTCTAAGTTGTCGACCTGACTTGTTTTTTCCTAAGGGTCGTCATCATCATGATATTTCCAGTTATCATCCTGCTGCTTGTGGAGGTCATCATATTTTCTGCCTTCATGATATTTCGCCGGGGTGATATTTTATCATCGGGTGATCTTGGTTATGATCATCCTGATGATGTTGTCGAAGATTTCTAAGTGCGACCCGATATTCACTAGGGTCATCATATTTTGAACGTCAGGATGATCTTAGTCAATATCATCCTGATGATGTTGTATCACTTCTTGTTCTTTGTTCCTCATCCTGATGATGCTGACGTCATCCGTATATCAGGGTGATATTTGTTTCTCTGCCTATCTGCATCATGATATTCCGAAGGAAGGGGTGATATTTTCATATCACCCGGATATATGTTTTGTTCGAGCATTATGATGATGCTGATATCTGGGAGATATCCGCCTGCTAGCTTCGCGCATTATCTCCGGGGGGTGATCTTTTCAAGCATCATCATCACATTCAGTTATCGCCCCGATCTTACAGAGGAGCTACAGTGCAACCTGATATTTGTACGTCAGGAGGATATTTCCAAATATCCGGTTGTCTTCTGAATATCATGATGATGTTAATATGATGATGACGTCATCAAGGTCCGCGGGGGTCATATTTCTAACAACTGATCATCTTGAAGAGACCTCCTGATATTTGCAAACATGATGATGACGTCATCCGGATATGAGAAGGTGCGCAGTAGGCAGATATGATGATGACGTCAGCAGTATATGATGATGACGTCATCAGGATGTTCATCGGCCAAATTTTTGTTATAAGCTCAGCAGGAGGATGTTCCTCCGAAGGATCAGGTTGTGCCGATTATCATGAAGGTTATATTTCAAATATCATGATGACGTCAGGGTGATATTTCGAACAACAGGATATCATGCTGCTGGAGGATGATGATGATGAGGTCTATACTAGTGTCGTCAGGAGAAAAAGTGCCGACATGATATATGCTCATGACCTAGTATATAAAGTGTTATTGAGGTCATCGCGGGGTGCATGTGGGATAATGTTATCCTGCATATTCAAAACATCATGATGATGAGTCTCGGCGGGAAATGGTTGCGATTGCAGATTTGATGATCTTCCCAAGGCCGCAGGTTGGTGCGCCATTAATGGCGATTGTTGCAGAGGTATGGGTGATGGCGTGGGTCGATCTTGTACCCGACTGGAGGTGTACATCAGCGGACAGGGGTGCAGGGCTCGAGAAATCTTCCTATCTCCTCCCCTACCTGCTGCTTTCAAGTTTGGGCGCCAATCTGGTTGTGTTTGAGCGCCATTTTCCTGATGCTGTGTATCTGGCGAAATTTTGGTCAACCATGTAATTAATTGCTGAGCACCTACCTGGCTGTTATAAGCGGGTGGTCTTGCTCATTTCAAGGTTGTTGAAAGTTGATGATTTTGGCTCTGTAATGCATAACAAGCTGATCTGGTTGCTCTGTACAGCTTACCTGTGAGTTTATGTATCTCTTGTTGTTTGTTTTTGGCATGAACCCACTGATTTCATGATTAAACTTATATGAGAAATGTTGTTTAGCATGTGTTGTGTTAATTCTGTCTCCAGTATTGCATGTATTCTTCTTCTGAATCTGGATGTTTGGTAATGTTTAGATTCTAGAGCATAGAATTCCTATGTTGACTGTCTGATCTTTTAACTTCTACTCAAGGGGTAGATTAAACTGTTTTCAGGTTGAACATTGGGAGGGATATACTGCAGTAGGGATACCATAAGTAGAGATAACCTAACACTTTGTATTGGGATATGCCTGTAAGGCAGGTATCATACATATCCCCTTGAAGTCCAGTTTTAGTTGTTCATGCTGATCATTCACAGGTGTATGTCTACTGACTCCAGGCCCTGGATAGGCACCAATCATGCTTTGTTTTGTGTTATAACCATATCCAGCTTTGCATCCACACTTAAACTCCAAAGCAAAATCTAAAACCATCATTAGGACTTTAGTATTAGTTTAGGATCCTCAGTCCTCTGTCTACAACTGCAAATAGGCCCAAAGCTAGCCCCTTTGCCCTTATCTTTCAGTTTTGGTCTACTTACAGGAGGACTCATCTGCTTTCTGTCAACATCCCAGCCTTGCATGCATATCCTCATGGATGTTGAGTAGGGAATACCCCCCTAGGTCTTGCAGAGCCTGAAGAAGAAGAGGAGATAAAATATAGAGTCTATCTCCTACACTGTTGACCCCCTGGCCCAGAGATCCTGTTGATCACTGATGGCTACCTTGTAGGGAAATCTGGGAATAAGCATCCAGTATGGGAAAAAGTCAACACATTGCACAATCTAAATTGACATCCAGATCCCAAGCCAACCTCGTGGCATTAGATCCAACATAGATTTCTTGATTTAACGTCATTCAGGACTCCTTGTTCAACGTGGACTCTGGCATTCGACATTCAAAACAATGACCCTTTAGGCATTCAAATCCAGCTAGGCATATCGTTTTTCTAGCTAAGCATTCATTGTTTGCTCCAGAAATTGAATCAGCCGCTTCTATGGGCTCAATTTGTCTATGTTCAGGCACTCAAAGGTAGATCTGCTCAGTTTTTTGAAAGGTTTCTTGGCAGGGAATGATTTAGATCAAAAAGTAGCAACATCGATGCATAAGGAGCTTTGGCGCTCAAGATCTCATATTGATGTTCATTTGTGTTTGAATACACATCGCAGTTTTCGTGAACAACTGTTCAAGATAGCGGTCTCCTTGGTCAAAATCGGGTCCACTGGTCTTCAAGTGGTATACAAGCCTCCTTTGACTCCATCGACCCCATTTTTGGCATCTTCGCTGATTCCTAGCTTGGTTTCTCTGGTCAATCATGTGGATCCTGCATTTGGTCATTAATCTCTTTTTGGCCTTTAGACGATATTGTTGAAACATAGGTTTCTTCAGTTCTACAAGTTATCACTCAGATTAGATGGGAGATGTTTTTGATCAGCTCAGAGATTAGACTTGTTTGATCGGACTTTGCTGTCATTGGAATCAAATTTTGTTCATTGGCATCTGAATCGACCTTTTTTTAGCTACGATCCAGGATACTCCATAGCCTTACAGACCCTCTAGATCCAGCTCAGAGGCCTATTCTGGACCTTGATAGCTTCTTTTCGGCCTGGTTTTGAGTGACCACTTGGCTATGATGTAGCCTAGGCACAACATGAACCATTTTTTGGCCCATTGGGCTAGTTTTTTAATCGATCACAGTCCACAAAATGTCTTCCATGGCTGCAGAGAATAATGTATTCCATGCTTGCACATTAGTCATCGACTTCGGCGGATATTTGTGGATTGTTTTACCCACTCTTAACTTAAAACTTGTTTTCTGATAGTCTTTAAAGCTTTATGCAGAGGAGGTTTTCTTTCAGCAGTCGACAAACTTAAAAATTTCTAGCCACAGATTGTATTTAGATAGTCAATGGTTGTTTCTACGATAATTTTTTTAGTGAAGATCAGACAATCTACAATAGCGGTCACATTGGATCATTCATGAATTCGGCGTTCAGCAAGAAAATTTTTGATAGTCATAAATTTTGGCATTCAACTTTTTTTTAGGTACTTAGACTTTTTTAAAATCTCGAGAAAAGACTTCCTTTTATTCACTCGACTTCGACATGACGAGTTCTTGGACTCAGTGACTTGGTCACTTCGAGGCCTTTGTGTTAATTTTAGCATCTTTGTCTTCCTTTTTTAAGGCCCTTGGACTTGCTGTCCGTGTTAAGGACACCTTGTCCCGAAACCGGACAGTCTGTCCCAAAATGGGACAGGTAGTCCACTTTTTTTGCAAAGCATCACGAGGGGGTCGTTTTCTTTTTGCCACAACTTGCACCTGAGGAGTCAGTTTTTCATGTTTTTATAGTTGTTGGAAAGGTGGTTCTGAGTACTTTGTCAAGGTGTAGGTGATTTTGCTCCAGTTTTATGTGTTTTTCTAGAATTTTCTTCTGAATGTCATTTTTGCTTGATTTTTTTGATATTTTTTGACAGGGCATAACTTTTGCCGACGATGTCGAAATTGAGCAGATATTTTTTTGAAATTGATCGGAAAAATGCAAGGAATCCATTGGTATATGTCATTTTTTTATTTTGGTGAGATATTTCTCTTGAAAATTTGTAAAATCATTGTATGTTATAAACGGTTGATTTCAGATTCCACATTGACAACATTGTACTCAATCTTGTATTTCTTTCTAGGGGGGCATATTTTGCAGCATTATTTGTTATAAGGGGTTCATATTTTGTAGTTTTTTGTCATTTGTTTGAGGTTTGTAAGGCATGCATGGTCAATTTCTTCATTGTTCACCTCATGACATAAACTAATTCCGTCCTTTTTTTAAACATTTCATGCATCCATTGAATGCACTTGTTGATTTGTAAATGCACTGAGATAAAGTGCCACATATTGTACTTGTAGTTTGGGGATCTTGCACATCATGTTGTGCCATTTTTTATACTCGCACTACTTTATAAAGTGCCATGGGGGGTTGTGTTAGTGCCTTGTTATTTGCCATCACAATCTTGTCCGGTGAGTGTCCCTCCATGACAACATTTTTAGCCTCATGCAAGTGTGCCTTGTTATTTGCACACCCTTTACTAGTTGTACCTGTACTACTTTGTGCATCTTGAGATGTTACTTCGTCACCTTCTTGTACTACATTGTGACACACAGTTTTAGTGGAGCTGCCATATCTCTCCCTTGTCAGCATTATGGGGGGTATCATACTACTTGTGCTAATGCTTCCTTGGTTTTGCTTGGAGTGAACTATGTATCCAGTTTTTGTTCCTATATACTAGGCAGATGCAATGGCTAGTTACCCATGCATTTTGGTGAGATGGAATAGATACCATATAGATACTCTTGCATTCTTGTTTGTAGAGGCAACCTTCTACCTTATTCAAATGATCATATTTCTTGTGACTATTGGCACCTGTATCTTCAACTATCACATTGGTTGAGTAGTGTCATTGGGGTCACTCATACAGATTGATGTGCCATTTGCATCTTAAACTATCAGATTGGTTGAGTAGTGTCGTTGGGGTCACTCATGCAGATTTTTGTCTCTTTGATCCTGATCTTCATCCTATTTTTAGTGAAGGTTCTTCAACAGTGTAGCAGTTCTTCGGTAGTTGTTTGTAGCTTTTTTGTGCTTCAGTGGAGTTCTTCATCTTCATGTTCCTAATCTTTTTGGGATATCCTTTGTGGGGCTTCTTAGTCCTTCTTTTATCTCCTATGGGGGGATATCTTTTATATGTTTGTGATGGAAGTAGTCCTTGAGGGGTCATCTTGAGTCCTCCTTCCTTCCTTCATTTTTTCATGCTTTCTTTGCATGTTTTCTCTCTTTTGGAGAGGAGTTTTTCCCATGAGATTTTCTCCTTTTCTCTGCTTGTGAGAGATCTTTTGTACATGGGTACCTAACATGGCCTTGTTGCCAAGACCCATCTTTGCATTTGTTAGTTCCTCCCTAAGTTGCACTTAAGGGGGGGTGTTGGTGTGAATAGGGTTATTACCTATCTAGTATACCCTTGTGTGGATAATTCATATTATTTAACTATTTATTAGTTAAATAATACCCACACACATGTACACATGTTAAGTTGACTTAGTGAGTCTACTAGATGTTTCTAGTTATTTCTAGTTGTGTCTAGTTGTTGCTAGGTGTTGATAGTTGTCTTATCCTACACATGTGATCTAGTTGGCATCCTATGCTCTAGTTGTCTCATGTGATAGGAATGTGACACTTATCACATGACTACAACATCATAGATCTCAACCTTAGTCTTTATAACCAAGGCCTCTCATTGTATCATAAAATTCATCTTGTATCATCTCATTATCTTGTGTATAGAATATTATTCTACCATGTTGATCTTCTTTGATTCTTGTGATTAGCTCTTAGACATCTTGATCCTAGGATAGCTACCTCCATAGCTAATCCTAACATGACATTCACATGTCACATTACACTCATGAACACACAAGGTGTCACAACAAGGACAACAACACCAAAAGCAACATCACCAATACACTATGCAAGGTGGTACAAGCGAAAGACTTCACCCATCATATGACAACTCACCACGATGACCAAGTGAGAGGTGGAGCTCACTCCATAATGAGGATCAGATACACATCCATGACCTCACTCCCTCATAAACACACAGAGTAGGATAAGGGTAACAATCACCTCAATCCATTCCATGACTACACAAGACATTCCAAATGCCCAAGGTGCCTAAAAGCATTAATCAACATCAAATACGATTCATTTTAACCAAAAACAATAAGGTGTTGAACCAATTATGTCCACATGTCAAAAGGACAAAAGCGATACAAAAGGCTATGCATGCTCAAAACTAGCATCGACACATGCCAAAAGAAAAGATAGGATCCTCACCACCTATGTGGTATGAATATGATCCAACACAAACATATCCATAAACACCAAATACACATCAACTAACAAAGTCTAGACATGTTAACACAGCTAGATTCTAACATGTAAAATCTATCAAAACATGCCAATGTCCTCACAAATTGAGGTGTGGAAAAATACAAGATGATATCCAATAATTACAATATTCGAAGGGGTTCATCCTAAACATAGATGAATCATAGCCAACATCATAAATCAACTCAAATCATTAATTACATCTTATTACAAGGGTCTCAAAATACCTACTTTACAAAGGTTACAATAATCAATAATGATAATATACAAGTGCATAAGTGTTGTGTGGTTACACAACACGCCCCATTTTGACTTGACAAAACAGGGACCCAACTTTTTGTTTCTTTGGCTTGTGTTGTTTTTTTGGTTTTCGGTAGTCTGGTAAAAGTAAGTCATGTAGGTGACCCTACATAAGGGAGGTGGATAAATCATCTTGATGAGGTCAGTTCATCAAAGTTAATATTTCATATCATTAACCCCATGGTTGGAAAGAGTATAAAATTTCATGGAGGTTTGCCTTTTGGATCACCCTGATATTCCTTAGCGAACGAAAGTTATGACAAGTCTAAGCCCTAGTCAAACCTGATATTCCTGGGGGGGTCATATTTCTTAATGTCAGTCACCTTACGTTAGATCACCCCGATCCAGTTTTATCACCTAATAATCATTTGGTCCGCAACTCTGGACGTCAATTTTATGTGATAGTGGTATTTGCCCATCAAACGTCTTCATATATTCTGCAAGGGTCATATTTCGAATATCACCCAATCTTTCGAATATCACCCTGTCGCAAAATATGTGCCAATATGCTGATGACATCATATAACCCTAATGAAATAAGAAAATCACCCTGACGGTGATGTCATCATCCTTTTTACCTCGCAGAGGTATCTATTCAACGATCACCCTTTTCAAATAAAATGACGATGATGTCATCCTGATCTTTCGAAAGGGGGTCACTTTAGTTTTGAGAGGTCACATTTTAAATATCCCCTGATCTTAAAATCATGACCCGATATTCTCAACATCACCCGATTCCTTGACATCAATTTTGTCGCTCAAAGGCAGAAGGTCATATTACACAGAGGGGGTCATATTGCAAATATCACCCAATCTTTTGAAGATCACCCCCTTCCTATTGCCTCGTAACATTTAATGCACATAAATGTAGTAGGTGGATTCCCACTGATTGTGAATAAGATACAAACACCTGGAAACATCCATGGATTTCGTGCAGAAGATCAATGGTTTTAATTGATTTAACCCGATTTTGCCCTAATCTACCTTGTGAATAAGGTTAAAGGTAAATTTACAAGGTCATTTTTCATTACCTTGCGAAGAAACAAGAAATTTACAGAGCAGAGAGTCAAACCCTCATATGAGCTACCTGCAGACGGATAATAGCTTGCAGCAGAATGGGACACGTGATTATCATCATTTGGGACCCCCCTTTTCGGTAATCATCAGCCTAATCCAGGAGATAAGCGTTATCAGGTAAGTAATTAAAAACCCTCCTGTTGTCATTTTCTGCATGTCTAGGTAGTATGAATTTTCTGTTGGCTTGATTCTGTAAGTAGGCATATCATGATGAAGTAATGAATATTAAAATGGTATAATATGCATGATGCTATAGATGTAAGTGTTATATGAATGCATATGGATATTATGATAAGACCAGTCGTGTTCATTGCAGGAATCCATGGCAAACCTCCAGAGGAAAAGATCTGGAGCAGAATTTCTTAAACCCATGTACGTTTGACCTGAAGGAATACAGTTCAAGTATGGTGTCATTGATGACACTCACCAAGGGGAAACCAATTTAGTAGCATGGTCATCCAGGATGCATGATGACAAAGATAATACCCTACTGGACAATATACTTGTGTCAGGAATGTGGCATGCGGCTGGATTTCCCTATTCCATGGAAACCCCAGAGCTAATAGTGGAATGTGCCAGAAATTATAACCCTCAGACAAGGCGGGTAGAGAAACATGGAAGGGTTTATGCATACTTGTCAATTAAAGGGATCACATCTACTTTCAATCTCCCAGTTGGAAAGAAGGTAGTCAGTATGGATCTGCACAAACTGGAGATAGAATATGAAAACAATAAAAAGACTCCAAGAAAGAGGGTATATCAGTGGAGATCTAAGAACATCACTTACATTGCCTCTACCAAATTGCTAGTGTATTTGTACAAATTTGATTTTGATGATGAATATCAGTATATGATAACCCTGCTCAGCAGGATGACAGGCCAACCTAATGCTGGGAATTTCAAGAATTAGATGTTTGGCATCATCCAGATGTGTCTCTATATAGATAACAAGCCATTATGGGCCAAGATTATTAGTGATGCTTTAGATGAACAGATGATGAACCTAGGAGGCCTAGAATGCTCATTCCACATGACTTCATATGTTGTTTATTCATGTGCTTACAAAGGAACATTTGATGCATTGACCACAATTGGAAAGATTGGCGGCAGTATAGATGATGCCCATATATGGGATCATTATCCTCAGTTATAGAGAAAAGACTATCTCCTTAACTACAAATTGGTGAATGATGCATTTTCTATGCATCTGGTTAGAACAATGGAGAAGGATAGAACCAAAAGATTGAGCATGGAAGCTCAAGAAGTTATATATAAGCATGGTACCTGGTTCTTCTAGTTTGCCACATTTTCCTATATCAGAATAGAAGGTTTTGAAGGACAGCCATTCATGTTACCTAGGTACCCTACTGATGGAGTTTTTGAGACAAATATCTACTATATTGGATGCATACAAAGAAAACAAGAAGATACCTCTAGTATTGTTTCCAATAATTATAGGTTGGTATAAATTCCCTAATTTAGAAAGCATAAAGAAGGCTATAGAGGGTTTAAACCTAATGTGCTTACAGCCATTTCCATTGGCTAGATCATATGACCCTTATGGAAGAATGCAAAAGATAATAGGGAAACCTATACATCAGAAGCACATAGAAGATTTCTGGACTGATTGTGAGGATGAGGCCAAGGTAAGAAGAAGAAAATATCAAAGGCTCACCCTAAATTAGATAAGGACATCTGACATCATCCTAGTGCCTAAACAATTGAGAAAGGATGATGGCAAGACTATGTCAAATGAATGAGGATAATAAGGTGTATAATGACACCATCTCAGCCCCTGGCCTAACGCAACCTGAAGACATTTCATTAGATCAATTTATAGGTGGGGTGCTGTAGTTGACCTAATCATTGGTAAATGAACAAATCAATACACTGAAGAAGAGAGGTGTGGCCATCACAGTGGATAACAAGAGAAAAAGGCAGGAGATTCTTGATGGGGAATATGATGACTTTCTTGTTGAGAAAAGAAAATCTAATGGAGAAAGGCTGCCTCCCCAGAAACAAAGTAAAGGACCCCCTAGAGGAAGGAAGACTAATAGTGAACCTAAGGGGGTGATAATTGAGAGAATTGTCATACCAGCTAAAGGTGCATCTATATTAGGACAAGCATCAACCTCATCTGCATAGCCTTTGATGGATAAACCAAGAACAAAAAGAATCCTGAGGCCAGCTATGGAGACTGTAGGAGTACAAGATGAAGGCCAAGCCTCACAGCAGAATGTGGAAGAGGATATCCCTCTTGAGGATGAGCTAGTAAATAAAGAGCCTGTAGGTGATGACCCCATGATGGTCACCAAAAAGAGGAAGGCACCCCAGGTGATGTCACCACCTAAAAAATAGAGAACATCTATGAGGGGTGAGATCAAAAATGACCCCATAGTATTAAGGGGAGTTGGCAGTTAAGTGTTCATAAAAGAATTGCAACATGATGTGCCACTTCTTACCATCACTCAGTTTAAGACTGAGAAGGCCTAGGAGCAAGCAAAAGAAGCCTCTAGGGCAGGTCAAGGTGGTCCTTTCTCATTGGAGGAAACTATGGACCTATCAAATGATGAGGTGGTACAAAAGGTAGCTTCTCAGTGGATGGAGACCCTTGCTTCTAGCACTCACATGACCCCACATGGGACCCCATCAGCATAGATGGCGGTATTGGAAGAGTTGAAGCAAACAGAGCAAGAGAAAGAAAGTAGCCTAGAAAGGGTAGTCTAACAAATTGGGCTTGATAAGTTAGTTGATCAAGTAACTAACCCTGCGGTGATAGACCTAACATATAGGGAGGATGTAGCATACCCTGAAGATAAAGCAGGTAAGCCTGATGTAACAGAAAAGGTGCCAGCAGTCAAGCAGACAGAAGTAGAGAAACATACTTTGGATTTAGGCCAGCAACAACAAGAGATATCTGCTGAGCCTAAGATAGTTAAGGTCCAACAAAAGGGTGGAAATGATAAAGACACATTAGGTGATGATGCCATCCGGACTCAACATACCGTAGGAGATAAAGATACATAAGGTCATCAGGACCTTAAGACACCAGAGGTTGACATATCAGGTGCAAAACAAAATGTAGCCCAAGATCAGGGTGATGTACCTAGTTCGAACACAATGATATCCATGGATACAAATACACCTCAAGATGAGGAAATTCCCAAAGTGGATGAAACACAAAAAGAGGGAGTACAAGATCAGGTTCAAGACCAACATGTAGATATACCACATGATCCTCCCCCACAAAAAGAAGTTCCTCAGGAGGAAGAAATAAGATAGGATCCCCCTCATGATGAACATCATGAGGAAGAAATAAGGAAGTCACCCTCTCTATCAAGAATAGAGACAGACACTGGAGATCAGGGTGGACATGATGATGATGATAGACAACAAGGATCCAGAGATCAAGTACCTCAATGGCTTGAGAAAGAAATAGGTATGGAACAAGGTTTTGAGATTCAAGAATTTGATGTTTCAACCTTGTTTATAGAGACCATTATGAAACCAAAGAGGAAAGCTAGGTTAGCCTCGGCTATCAAAAGAGATCCTGATACAGGCAGAAGGATTGCCTAAGTAGCACTTCCCATTGTTGAAAAGGAGAAAGGAAAAATCACCCTAGAAGAATTCCATATCACCACAGTTGACTTGGGGTTTGTCAATGAAGACCAAGAGGGTCAAGAAGGGAAGGATATAATTGATTCTTTAACCTAAAGGGTGAAGAAAGAAAAGGAGAAGAATAAGCTTCATAAAGAGCACATTGCTTAGCTACACTCATACATAAAAGGGTTGATTAACCTTGACAGTACATCATTAGATCAGGCAGTCCCATTGATTTCAATCTCTCAAGAGGAGGTTAATAAGTTAGACCTTATGAAGCATGAATCAATGATCATGAGGAAGTGGATGTTATTAGCACTCACAGGAGCTGAGGAAGTAGTGAGAGCCTCTTTACAGAGGTAGAATTCTTTGAGTATCTCCAGGAAGAAGGTTGATAAAGTACAGAATGAGATCGGAAGAAGATCATTCCAGTTAGAAAAAGCCTTGGGTGCTCTAAGTGAAATAAAGAGGATTAATCCTTAGGTCCTGATAAATAATCAGGTATTGGATAATAACACTACCATGCTAGTGGATATTTGGTATAGGGACATCAGGTTTGAATGTGATATATTGAAGAAGTACAATAGTAAGTTAAGAGATATCAGTGTGAAACTGCATAGTATGATGTCTTATGAGGCAGAAGTCCTGGAAGCTCTAGAAGGAAAAGTGGAGGGGAAAATTGAAAACCAAGACGCAGACTTTGCCATAAAATCTCTGCATGATAACTTCCAGCCGATGGCTAATGATCTTCTCACCCACCTGACAGAAGAGGCAATGAATAAGATCATGAGGATCAAGGTCAGGGTGGAGAATTATAATGAAACATTGAGTAATAGTAATGGTAAGTTAGAGGCCCTCAGAGATAAATTTCAAGCCCACAAGCACGCCATCAGTAAAGCCAAAACTCAGGATGGTGGGGAGGTGGATAAGATAATAGAAAACTATGAAAATATTAGGACGATAATGAAGGTCCATATACAAGGTGATATTCATCAGGATGATGACAACATAGAAAGTGATGATCATGATGGTCATGATGATGAAGAAGAAGACCCTGAGGAGCAAATGAAGATGTACCAAAAGGGAAATATATGCATCAAGTACTTAGAAGAAAATAAGTCACCTAGATGGTTGCCAACTGGCGACCTATGCCATAGGGAAAGTTGACCAAGTCAAAAGTGAATGTACACCGTTGATTTTAATTGACACATCTTGACCGTAGGTCATTTGTAACCAATCCCTCACCTTATTCTATAAAAGGTGTAGGGATGCCTTATTTTGAACATTCGGAAGCTTAATTGAAATTTGATTGTTGAAATATTAGGACCTATTTCAAAGTTGTTGTACACATACATGTTTTTGCATACTTAATGAAAGAGAAGACCATTTTAATTACAAATCATCATAAATCCTGAGTAATCTGTGTTTGTATTCTTGATACATGCTTTGATTAGCTACGTCCCTTGGAGTGCTTATCAGTCTGCTTGTATTGTTTTCATTCATCATCCTTTGAAGTTAGCATCATCTGTATCTAGCTGTGGAACACCCTGGTGAAAATATGGTTTGATTTCTTCTCCTCATGACTGTACCAAGTGTGTATGTGGTTCAATAGCTGAAGATTCATCATAATTTGAAGTATTCTTTTAGATTTCTTTTAATTTCATAACAATTCACCATCACAATTGCAAATCATAGATAATTAGAATCAAATAACATGAAATATGCTGACATCTCGTAGACAATTGAAATTTCATAGCATATTTGGAGTTAAAGCATGTTAAATTGATAAATATCATGCAAAGATCTAAGTATAGACACATTATTTGAAGAAATATATAGTGTAGAATAACCTTTCTATGTAGCATCTCTACTAGAAACAGAATTTACTGATCAACGTAAGGCCCCTTGAATGATTAACAGCAACACACATCAACCACTGAGTAACGTCAGGAGATTAAGAACTAATCAACGGAGACTTGGAATCATGAATTCTTTGAATTCATTGTATCTTTCAAGATGAATAAAGGTTGTTGTGTAACTTTTATTCTATGTTTGTTTATGACTAACATCATGATCAACAATAAGCCACCCAAAAACCAACATGCTCTCCAAGGTGCAACAAGGCACAAAGTATGAGGTAAACCACCTGCAAAAAGTTAAAGGAATCCATCCAGCTCTTGAAGATCATCATGAAGGACCAATGGGAAAATGTTGCTCACCTCCCAACCATATTGCCATCATCGAGCGCAATAGTTGTCTACGTAACTCTAGGCAACCCCTGAGCTACAAAGAAGGTGATCATGAAAAACCCAATAAGAATATCTCATACAATCTAGGGTATACATAGAGACATATGGCATACATGCCAATCAATGCACAAAACACACATGGCACAACTACCAATACAATTCACACACGTAACATGTGGCACACGTTCTAATCTAATGCATATAAATAACATATGGTACCACTACCATATAATATGATATAATGTACATCACCATAAAACATGAATCAACCATTGCAAACACAACAATGCAAGGTACACAACACACACCGAGTCCAACTCAGGCAGTGAAAAGCATAATGAAGAGAGAACTAGCAAGCCTAGGATAAGGAGTGTCAAATCGAGGGCGTAATCCACCTCACAATGATAATGAGGGCATAATCAACCTCATAGAAAACTAGGGCATAATCAACCTCTAGATACTCTTTACACCCAAACTAAATCACAGTAGAACAAGGCGTTATCACCTAAAGTTGCTAGAGTAAGATAGGGCATTATCACCTGTAGGTACTAGAGTTTGGTGTAGATGATCTTGTTATTAGTTTTGTTTTACCCATGTGTTTAATGTTTATCTTTTTACAACTCCTTACACGCTAGACCCACTAACAACTTTATGCCATGGTATGCATTCAAGGAGCCACTCCTTACCTACTCCTAATCCTCTTCCTGAACATCCAACACGTTGATTTAACAAACCGAGCATGGTATGGATTTCAATGCACCAAAATGTCCCAAAACATGACAGTCTCACAAGATGCAAAATCACATACTATGAAGGTGTCAACTCATATCTCAAAGTAAATCATGACAAAAATGCATAGAAAACAATTTTCAGGTTTTAAAAAATGGAGAAATAACTGACACGCATTTCAATGGACCAAAATGTCCCAAAACACAACATAGTCTTACAAGATGTAGAATCACATAATATGAAGGAGTCAACTCATCTCTCAAAGCAAATCATAAAGGAAATTCATATAATTTAGTTTTCATGTTTTCTAAAAGTGTAAAATAACCATAAGGCCCTAAAAACTCCATTGGAGTTCTCCTTGGCACCTTGACCAAAGTTTGACCAATTTTCTAGCATAACTTTTGTTTTTCAATAGCTATGGATGATCTGACAACTACCCATCATAGATAACATGCCCAAATACCAATTATATGCAATAAAAATGAGTTGGGGGTTTCCATAAGAAATTTTCTAGGGTTTTGTCTGTATTTCTATGTTTCCAAAATGGAAAATACATGAAATAAATAAACAACTAGCTGAAATAAATTTTCTAAGTTTCCTACAACTAAGCAAAGCCATCTTCAACCATTCTAGATGGTGTGGCATGAAGGAAAAAGAATAAAACAATTTAAATGAGAAGATTGGAGGAACTTACCTTCCAATACAAGCAAAATCTAAGGAAAAGAATGAGGTTGAATGTCAGATTAATCCACACACAACAAGAAAACACCAGCTCTCGAATCCAATCCAAAATTCAAGCAATTCCAAGAAAAACTCCCTTCCAAGCAATTAGATATCCATTTTTCAAGCAAGAGGGTTTCAAACAAAGGAGAGCAAAATTTGGAGAGGAAAAGAATAATGCAAAATGCATCTTTTTCCTTTTATGCCTCCAAATACACTATTCCTTTTTTGGTAATAAAATAATCCTTTAAATGATTTAATCAATCAATTCAAAATTAGAGTTTGTATAATTAAACTATTCAATTCAACAATTAAACAATTGAATTTCTCTTTTGTAAATCAAATAGGCATTTCAAATAGCAAATTAATAAATATTTTTTCATTGAAAACACCCAAATGATTCACTCAAATAGATAGGGAAATAGAACTTAGTCGAATGAAATCAACTATTCCAAATAACTTATTGCCATTTAACTCAGTCTCATTCTGAAAAGCACAAACATGACATACCAGGCATTCAATTTTCTCATAAATGTAATTTCTACCTTCTTACAGAAAAATATTAAATTTTGAATTTAAATTGAAATCACTCAAATTTATTCCACAAGCATATAATGATGCAATAAACATTTTTGCTAAAGCAGAAATACTAATTTCCAAATTATAATCACTTATTTAATCCAAAAATATAGAAAACATGTTTTTTGAAACATTTAGAATAAAATGCAAGAATGCTAAGGGAACACATGCAAATGATTCCGAGCACACATCACAGGCTTCCACAACACAAGGATAAGGGTGAGATGGCTTAGCATCCCATGTCAACCTTCTCCACATTTCCCACATTAGTTAACACCTGTAATTACCTACACACTCAAGTAAACCATTAGGCGTACTTGCTCCACATATAATAGCCGAAGCAACATAATCAATTCCAATGTGGTACAAGCATACATTACATCACAAACATGAGTCAACAATCAATCAACGACATAAAATCACATATGCATAAACCATCTAACATAAACACTGAAGGCATCACATCCATCCAGCATACTACATAAATGAAAATAATGAAGCTGAAGCACTACAATAATCTAACATGCATGATTAGATGAACACTAGGGTAGGAATTACATTTATAGTCATTAATTAGTCACCAAAGATTCTGCCATATTTAACTATAGTTACATATCTCACCTTGTGGCTACAAATATATGTTCTTGTAACATAGAAAATTGTGTACTCTCACAATTTCACAGTGTGTTATGAACTTGTTTTGGTGTCCACTCTCGTAGCATGTTTCCAGGGCCACTCAAGCATAACCTTGGTTTATTTTCTCTTGCGAAGGTTTTCCAAGATTTTGTATTACATTTGTAACATGCCTTCTCATATTACACAGAACTACACACACAATTTACTAGGAAAGTAAAAGAACATGATATACATGAGTGAAATATATATATTTTTAATCATTTACTAAACTTCAAAGAAATAAAAGTATATCTTTTCTAAATATTTTTCAACCTAAAATTCATTATATTCAAAGATAACTTAAAGTGATAACATTTCACTTTACATTTACAAATATATTGCTCTTGGCAAAAGGATAGTTTTACATCAAATCATAATATGAAATTTTACTTCAAAAGTACTGTCTTTGGAATCTTGATATCTATCATTCAAATCTTGGTGAGTCTTCTGCTACAGAGGGAGAGCATCATCCAAGTGCTTTACCTCCAACCACAGATCAACGGTCCCTCACACACCTTCCTTCCTAGAAGTGGCCCTACCCTTCATGAAGAGTATAGACATGTGGTTCTAACAAGTTTCCATCCAAGTCCTAGTGTTGTGTCCTACGTAACTCAATCGACCATAAAACTCTAGACAATCTTCTAGCTAAGTATGATCATACTAACTAGTTACACCATCTAGACACTGTGAATCGACAAATGCATGCAGCGACAAATGTATCACTTTTGCCAAAGTTTCTATATATATAAATGTTTGTAATAAACATAGTCGTGTGTCCACACACCTCTAACTTGACTTGAAGACTATCTCATCCTACAGTTTGACGTGTTTTGACTAGTATCTCTAGGCATAATTGTTTGAATTATACTCAATCCCTAGTCCATCTGACTTAGAAATATTCCTTATCTAGGATATACATATGCAAGTTTAGATATTTTATCTTTTCCAAGAGTGCCTTATTCCATATCCACAATTTATCAAGGTCTATGACTTTCTATCATTTTACTCTCTACTCAATAATAACCATACTTGGTTTATATAACAAGTATTGACTTTCTATTCTTAGTATCTTAATAATGTCTTGATCTATAGTTTCTCAACCCTTTTTTTGTTGACCAAAGTATTCAATAGACTAAATCAATATTGTAATTGACTTGAGAATTAAAGATTTCTAAACTCTTTGGGGTAAAATATAGGGTTCTTAACTTCCCCATTTCAGTGCTTTGCAATATCAAAATACCCTTAAAAACTAATAAAATTATATCCATAATATAGTGTGAATAAGATAACCACTCGTCAAATCTTGACTACTTGGTCATTGATCGAATTCACCTTTTCTCAAAAACTCTCACGCAGTCAAATCCTGAAACACTCAAGAAATAACATCATGGACTATGGAAATCTGATGTCTATCATAATACAAAAGGTTTATCTTCCTCTATGTCAAGTCTTAAAAGATAATTAAAAAAGCATAAAAATTCTTGACTAAGTTCAATATTTTAATCTGATAAAGGATACAAGTCTAGATAGATAATAAAGTAATGATGTCTTTGATCTAATGGTCACCTTTTGTCCATCGACATAGAAAGAACAATAGAATATCATCTTGCATAATGGAAATACATAATCTAGTTGAATAAACATATATGTTAATATATAAATATATAACATAGCTTCAAGTGCTTCTAATGTTTTCTAAATCATTTCTATACACTTTTTAGAATAAGAGACAACCTATCTCAACGTCTTGGATTAAAAAACTCAAAAGAGTTAAAGAGATAAAAGAACATCTATATCAAACTCTTAGTCTCCACTTCTAAAACTCATTACAATGATCTCGAATGGCTCAGTTTGAAGTCTAAAAATAGATTCCATTAAGTTTTTAGGAGAAATAAGCAAGATTGTATTCATTGCTATCTTGAATGAAAGATAATTAAGGATAACCCAAGTTCTCAAGTAATTCAAAGTCTAAGAATTATCTAGTTCGTTGTCTAAGAGTTCAAACATGACTGAATTTACTTATCCTTAGCATAAAACATTCTAATGCTCAGTCTCAATTGACTTCTCTAATTGTCAAAGTTTGCTAACTGAATCTAGTAGCTAACCTACTATGTTATTAGCCTTTCAGCCTATCACAGACTGTCTCTCCGATCATCGGCCTACACAAACTCTTATGTCAGAAATTGTACTCCTATATGGATTAGCATAATTTTGGATAGCTTAGCTCCTCTCCTTTGGTTTCCTCTTACCCTTTTTGTTTCTGCCCTACTTAAATCCTGATTGACCTATACCGTACTGAAGAAATGTCATATTCTAAAGCAATAACTAACAAAACATGAAAACAAACTTTAGAGTCTGGACATTCTAGAACCCCTAGAGATAGACTTTGTGTGAAATCTAGGGTCTGGACTAGGGCACCTATGCCCTAGTCCTGCCCTATTTTTTTAGGTCCTAAATCTCAGGGTGGTGTCAGCTTGCTCCGTGCACCTTAGGATTCTGAATTCAAATTTTGGTTTTCGCATGATGTCAGTGTATTATTTCAAATATTTGAATTTCTAAGGTTAAGTATTTAAAGAGAATTGGAAATCATTTTATCACACACAATCTATATGCAAACTTACTATTGCAAAATTCTACCACTGTTGCTATTGAAGATCAACACTTTGTTGAAGCTCTTTGAAGTTATTGATATTTTCTATCATGGAGATATTTAGTGGAGATTAGGAATTAAGATCTTGACTCTATCTTGCTCTTCCTAGGGTTTTGTCAAGCCCTTTGTATGATCGGGAGAAGGGTTGAAGCCTTCAACTTGAGCTTGGGAATCCTCCGTGGATACAACTGCCTTGCCTTCTTGTTCTACAAGTCTTCATTTCTATCATCTCCTTTAGGTGATGTTGTTGTTGTTTCCTTGATTGAAACATTGTGTTGATCTATCCTTGATGCTTGAATCATCTAGGGTTTTATATTTCTGCATACACATATGATCTATGAACACACACATTTGTAGATCTTTATCATCAGCTATTGTTGAGGTAGAAATACCAAAGATAGGGTTTGACTAAGGAAAAATCCTATATAACCACAACCATATTTCTCCTCCTTTTGTATGTGCAAAAAGATCCAGTGAAAAGGAGCGGAAGGAGAACATGTATTATGGACACAGTCGTCACAGAACATTGAATTTTTGCATCATGAAATAATTGAGACTATAGGGTAGGTGCCCTAGTCTAACTATGCTTTATATCTTAGATCTGGAACCCTCTGTAGATAATCTGACACCAGGTACAAAAGATTTCAACAATCGAAAAACTTTCAGGATATTGGGGCGGGTGCCCTTGTCTAACAGGTCCTCAATTTCTGGGTAGATGCTCTCTGTAACCTCTACTCTGCATTTGTGTAGTCCACTTCTTAGTTTCTATGCCAAAAATTAGTCTGTTATCATATGTCTTATAATTAGGGTTTCATACTATTTGGTTTCATGAAGCTTGTAAAATCCTAATTGAGGCATCTATTTAGCTACAATAAGCATAAAAAGGTCAGAGGAATCAATAGCTTGATCCTTCATAGTGAGAAAGCTCGGTTCCTATTTCCTAATGTGATGTAAGTGAAAGAGGGGCTTGATTTGGTTTATGTAAACTATATTTTTCCTACTTTTACCACATTACATTTTGGTGAACCCATGTTTAAAAGAATTTGCATCCTTTTTACATAAGATCTGAAATAGTTTGCTATCCTAAATAAGATTTAGATTGCAAACCCTCTTTTATGAAAAGTGTATGCATTAAATTTTGATTGATATCTTTAGCTTTTCATTAAAAGAGTTTAAAATTACAACTTTGTGACTTGCATAGTGATATCTTGTTTCATTTTTGCAAAGTTTATTCTATCTTGCTTTACATTTAAGTCTTGGGTTAATTAGAACATGATATAATGTCAGATTTCTTTTTACAAGACTTTAATGTGTATGATGAGTTGTTTAGTTGTGATGACTTCAATATATTAGATGAAGCCCTTGAGGACTTTATCTTGATTGAATATTGCACTACGACTCCTAAAACATCATTGTTTCAAAGAATAGTAAATGCAATCTATGTTCCTAAACCTCAAGAAGAAACTGTGAAGTTGAAAATAGTGGTCAACTTATGTTCGGGTGTGGTTCAACCACAATCTAAACTGGTGCTCACTGTTAGAGGTCTTCCACCTTCTTCTCGACCTCCTGATTACATATATAACTATGCTAAATAAATAACACATCGAAGTCAACAAGAAAGATCACAACAACCTAGTCATACTATGGTTGCTCATACATATAATACACAAAATAACAAACCAAGTAAATAACAATCGAGCATTCTGATATCTTTACCAACTTCTCAACCTATGCTTCCTCAAGCACCTTGTTTAATGCATAAAGTTGGTCAAGATTATGATCTTGTTGAGTAGCTTCGTGCTACTCCTGCTAAGATTTCTCTTTGGGAACTTATACAAACTTTGCCTACATACCATGGAATGCTTCAAGAAGCTTTACAAAATGTGATTGTACCACCTACTATCAAGCCGAATAATGTAACATCTCTTTTATACTATATGCATGTGATAAAAATAGACATTCTATTTCAACAACATGAGTTCCCTTCTATTGAAGTTCAAAATCAATATGATCCTTTAATTATCTTCATTACAATAAACAAGAAATTGATCAAGCGAGTTGTGATTGATAATGGATCAGCTCTTAATGTTTGTGTTACTAACTTGTTACATAAGATGAAGATTGATACTTTTTTTATTAAACTGGATAGAATTAGCATTTGTAGCTTTGATAATGTTGGAAGACAATCTATAGGCACTATAACTTTACCTGTACAAGTTGGGCCTGTGACTTTATCTACCTTGATTCATGCCATGCCTGGTTCCTTATCATACAACATGATTCTTGGTAGACCTTGGATTCATGCAGTGGGGGTAGTTCCATCTACCCTTAATTGTTCAATAAAGTTTAATTATGCAAATAAACTTCATACCATTGAAGTTGATCCTAAACCAGATAGTTGTTTACATATTAAAATGCAAAAACAAGTTGTTCATCATAAGATTCTAAATACCTTGAAGGTTGATCTATCAACTCCTCTTGTCATAGATAATTTTGTGCAAGACTCTCAACAATCAAATGCATTCCTTGGTGATGATTGGGGTTCATTATAAATTTTAGTCCTGCCTCTATGGGAGAATACAAGCTTAATAACCCTAATCCTGAAAATTCAAATGTTGCATCAATTTCATCTTAAAACTCTATTCAAAAACCTAAAGTTTCTTTAGTATCAAACACAGATAAAACTCTTACTTATACTATAGATTATGGGACCTATGAGGCTCCACCTTGTTCTAGAGAGATGGCCTCTCTTTATGGTTAGGGATTTTATATTCTTTATAAGAATTAAGAGTATGTAGGTACTGGTTGTGGTGTTAATCAACAAGGAATTCAAGTACCTATAGAATCTACTTCTCGACACTACTCAAGTGGCATTGGAAATAATCCTTTCAAGGAAACCAAAGCCTGAAGATGACCTAATCTTAATGTGAACACAATATCAACACTCAATTTGATATTTCCTAAGATGTTAGACACAAATTGTCCTCCAGGAGATGTTCCTTTAGATACCTTTTCAATAGATGAAGCAATAATTGAATTCTTAGGAGCTTATGACAATGTTCCTCATTATCATCATAAGCGGGGATTACCTTATTATTCAAATGTTGATGCATACTTTGGAAAATCCATCGGCTTGATAAATATTACTAATGAAGAGTATGAAGAATCATCACAATCACCCAATCTGATAGACCCCATTACTTTACTTAATGGAAAGACCATTGAAGTTTTTATAGACAAAGATAATACTAAAAATGTTATTCCTATAGGTGATTGTTTAAGTACTGAAGAAAAAGAAGATATGACCAAGATTTTACATGAATTTTTTGAATTTTTTGCTTGGAATTATTCAAATATGCCTGGTGTTGATCCTAAGATTATAACACATAATATTGTATTACAACCTGATGCTAAGCCATTTAAACAAAAGATTCGTAAGATGAATCCTACGGTTGCATTGTTAGTTAAGGATGATATAGAAAATCTTTTACAAGCTGGTTTTATCCGCCCTATTGATTACTCACTTTGGATTTCAAATATTGTGGCTGAACATACTAAACCTGATAACCATATTCGAATGTGTACCAATTTTAGGGATTTAAATCTCACTTCTTTGAAAGATGATTTCCCCCTTCCAAACATTGACATGATTGTTGATTCAATAGCTGGACATGCATTAATTTCCTTCATGGATGGGTTTTTAGTTTATAATCAAATTTTCATCAACCCTCAAGATTAGTTTAAGACATCTTTTATAACCCCATGGGGAACATTCTATTGGGTAGTCATGCCATTTGAATTAAAGAATGCTGGAGAGACTTACCAACGTGCTATGACTCTTATTTTTCATGATTACATGCATAACATCTTAGAGGATTATGTCGATGCCATTCTTTCAAAGTCTATTCATCGCTAGGATCACGTCACAATCCTCCATCAAATCTTTGAGTAAATAAAGAAATACAACATGCACTTGAATCCCTATAAATGCATCTTTGGTGTGGAAAGTGGAAAATTGTTGGGATTCATAGTCTCACATCATTGTATTGAAGTAGACACAGAATATTGATATGATTGTTAGTATGCCAACACCTAAGAACATATCTCAACTTCGTATTTTACAAGGGAAGATATAGGCCATTCACCAATTTATCTCACAACTCACAGATAGGACTCATCCTTTTACTCAACTACTGAAGAAGGATTTGAAATTTCAATGGAATTCTGATTGTCAGAAAACCTTTAAAGACTTAAAAATTTATCTAGCTAATCCTCCTATTTTATAGCATGCTACTGTTGATAAACCGTTTCTTCTTTACACCTCAACATCTAATAATGCTCTTGCAGCTTTATTAGCACAACAAGATATTGAAGGCAAAGAATGCGTTGTATATTACATCAATCAAACTTTGCTCAATTATGAAGTGTGATATACTATTATCAAGAAGCAGTGCCTAGCTCTTGTCTTTGCAACATAGAAGCTTAGGCATTATCTCTCAAATGCTAAAGTTCATGTCATGGTAAAATTTGACCCTTTGAAACATCTTTTCGCTAAAACAAATCTTTTAAGTTGCCTTTCTAAATGGGTGATGTTATTAACAAAATTTGATCTCAAATTCATTTCTCAAAAAGTGATTAAAATACAAGTGTTAACCGACCATTTAGCTGAAGCACCTTCACCCTTTTCTATACAAAATCAAGACATTTCCTGATGATCAAATTTTAAATTTAAATACAAAGGATAAATGGGAATTGTATTTCGATGTTTCATGATGTTGAACTGGCTCTGGCACTAGTATCATAATTGTACCTCCTTCTAGTTAGTTGATTCCTCTATCTTACCATCTGAAATTCTCATGTATAAACAATATTGCTGAGTATGAAGCTCTCATTATAGGACTTCGTGCTGCTTTGGCTCTCAATATCAAAAATATCACCATATATGCTAATTCACAATTAATAGTGTGACAAATAGTAGCATCATATCAAGCTAAACAAGGTAAGTTATCTCAATATCATAATCTTCTCTTATCTTTATTAAAATAATTCACATCATTTTCAATTGATATTATTCCAAGGAAAGACAATTGACATGTAAATGCAATGGAAAACCCTACCTTGGGATTGGGTACCTGGTCTTTAGCCCCTAACATTTTAGGATCTGGAATCTGGAAACCTGGTATGTATCCACTCTAAATATTATACCTTTATTTGCGAGCATTTGTCGGGATTTGTTCATTTATTTACGATTTTGCATAATTAGGGTTTTAAGCATAATTTGGCATTTAATTAATAAATAAATCAATAAATTTCAAATTTCCCTATCATTACAAGTGACAACCAACCTATAGGTGAATCCTCTTGCAAAAGTTGTGATTCAACTAGGTTAAATGTCCTTGAATGTTAGTGGTGAAAGGAGGATCTAACCAAAACACTTGTCAACCCTCATCTTCCCTCTTTTCCTACTAAACATTTTGGTGAACCTATGTTTTATTTGAATTTGGTACCTTTCTAAGTGTTTTACTTCAGACTTACATTCATTCATTTAATTTTCATCATATTGCATTTGAAAATCTACAAAAAAAAATAAAAAATTTGAAAAAAAGGCATCCTAGGCTTGCATTTTGACATAGTTGTTGGCAAGAGACACTGTGTGGCTTTATGAGTGTTGTCATTGATGCCAACAAAGTCCATCCCACACATCCGCAAGACATGATGTATCTTTATCGGAAGACAGATTGAAGAAATGTTGTGGTCCGGTAAGCAAGAATAGAGTAGGCAGCAAGGTCTGACAGTCAGGTACAGATCTCTCAGAGGAAGTATCACAGTAAAGTGCAGATTTGGGGAAGTCATGGGGAGTACCTTGACTGACAGATTCTAGGGATTGAGCCTCTGGTGATGGAAGAGTGAAGAGACATGAGCACTTGAGTGTTGGGTTCCCGTTTGGCAGAGTTGACAGAGGAAGAATTGTTTTGGTATTTCTTTTCTCATCCCTTATTCTCTCACTCTTTTCCGTCTTTTATTTGACTTTTTTGGTATTTCTTTGCTTCTATTTCCAATTAATCTTTTTATTTATACCTTGGTATTTACTTACTCTTACATCTTTTTCTTTGATCATTATTTCAGTGTTTTGCCTATTTCTCTTTTTAGGACATACTTCAATAATTTTTTCTATTTACATTATCATTTTATTTATATGTTTACTTTTTATTTTAATTAATTAATTAATTTTATCTTTTATTTTATTTATATGTTTATATTTTATTTTATTTGAATTTATTTTTGTTTCCCCTCACTAATTAATTTTAAGTCTTTTATTATTTTCCTTACTCTATTGGTTTCTACTTGATTTTTAATTTTTTCATTAATTGATCTCTTTCTATTCACTTTATAAAAAAATTTCCCTCTTTGACCCCTCATCTCCCTCTCACTTTATTTTCCTTTCTTTTTCCTCCTTCTACCTTGTTAATCCCTCTCTAACTTATTAATTTATTAACTCTTGTCCTTGAACCTTGTCAAACAGGTACTTTGACCACACCCCCTCTCTCTCTTTTTAAGACCATTTCTGCAGTTTTATTTCTCATTCTCTTTTTCTCATCCTGATGATGGATCACGGAGTGTGATCTGAAACATTAATGCAAAATAAAGCAATACACAGTATTACTAGAAGCTCTACACTAATAAGAGGAAGAACTGACCGACAGAGCATCAGACCTTAATCCAGATAAGACATTGATAGTGATCAAGCTTCCTAAGGTATCATTCATGATTAGCTAACATAACTGATGACTTCTATAAGCATCTCCTTGATACACATTACTTGGTATGCAAAGATTCAGCCGGCAGATCAGAGTTTGGGAAAATATTGAGTATTTCGGATGCCGACTAGAAAGTGGATGAAATCTTTGGTGCGGATATATATAACAGATGGATTTATATATGAATGCAAATGTTGAATGTGGTGTTGTGTGAAGAGTAGAAGAAGAGTAGTGTGAAGGCAGTAACACAGGTCCAGAATGTAACAGGACAGCAGCACCTAAGGAGAGTAAGAATGAAGTGCAGTAGATCAATATATTGGGCTTAACCAAAACTGGACCTTAGCATATGTGGATGCTTCTCATCAGTTCAAGTATCTAGTTTCCTTATGTAAACTATTGTAGGAAGTGAGCCTCTTGTGAGCAGCGTGCTCGGGCAGTGAGCCCTAATTGGCAAGTGCCATTTTGTACTATCTTATTCTTCTAATAGAGAATACAATCTTGGGTTAATCACCCCGTGGTTTTTCCCCTAATAGGGTTTTCCACGTCAAAATCATTGTGTCATGTGTATTGATGTTATTTCCATTTCATGGTTATGTTTGCTTATTTAATTTGATGCTGCATTAATTGATAAGGAAGTTCAAAAAGCTGAAATAATTAAGATAACTGATTCACCCCCCCTCTCAGTTATCAACAATTGGTATCAGAGCCAAGTTCCTCCAAACAGAGCCTAACAGCTTGAGGAAGATCTAGGAACTCAAATGGATGTGTATGGTATGAGGGAACAACTTTAGTCAACCCTAGATGATCTTGAGCAATCCAACTCTGAAGTCAATGAATTGAAGGAAAGACTCAAACATGCTGATGATTTCATAAATGAACTAAAAGGGAAACTAAGTATCTCTATGAAAAAGAGAAAAGATCTACTTTAGCAATTGGCAAGTCAAAGTGAAGACAATGGTACAAATGAAGATCTGAAGGAGAAAACCAAGTTATGTGAAAAGTTATCAAAAGAGGTCATTATGGTAAGACATGCAATGGAATCAGGAGTTATGAAATTCACCCAAGAAATTGAAGAGAAAAGAAAAACTGAAGATGACCTAAGACAATCTCTCAAGGAGAAGTCAGAAGACTGCCACAAAATGGATAGAATAATTAGGCATCTAGAATCTAATCTTGAAGAAGCTAGAGATAATGAAGAACAACTTGAGAATCAAATTGACACTCTTAAAAGGGATCTTCAAACAACAAATGAATACAAAGAGAAATTCAAGATAAGCTCTGCTCAACTTGAAGTTCTTCTTCAAAGCCAAAAGAGGGTGGATGACAAGCAAGGCTTGGGGTATGAAAAAGGTGAAAGCTCCAGATGTGGTCAAAAGAACTCAAGATCAGAACATTCAAGAAATAGGCCTAGAAGACCTCCGGTAAGACAACCAAATGCTTAAAGATATCCATCTTTCAATGGATACTGCCACAATTGCAACAACTTTGGTCATAAAGCAAATCAATGCAGAAGAAGAATGAATCAGACTAATACATCCTTCTCCGGACAATGCTTCAATTGCAAAAGGTATGGTCACAAATCCCATGAGTGTAGAAACATACAAATAAACAATTCATTCAATGGTAGATGCTTTGCATGCAATAGAATGGGACATATGGCTAATCAGTGTAGATCAAGAGGATATCAGTCAAATATGCAAAGAAATGTTGTTTGCTACAATTGCAATAGATCCGGTCATATTGCCAAATTCTCTAGAAGTAAGAATCAAGACAAAAGGGGTCCAGAACAGTATAATCATATCCAAGACAAAGGAAAGGGAAAAGTGAACGCAAATGAAATTCAAAGGGAGATGAATAAGATCTGGGTGAAGAGAAGCATAGAGAATGTTGGGGATGGATTCACACTAGAACCTAGTGCTGATAATCCTTCCAGAAATTGAGTAGATGAGCTCTGGCTCAAGGGGAGTCACTAAGAAAAACAAATCCCCCAGCCAGTCAATTGGTGCCTGAAATTGGCACATGGGAAGTTGTGGATTAAAGGATTCTTAGAGAAACATCTTAAGAAAGCTTGGTAAAGACATGGAAGATCCGCAGGAAGATTTGAAGAGTCTAATCTTCCAAGATTAATCTGGTTTAACAGTCATCCGGTAAAACATGATTATCACAGTTAGATCCGATATGATTCAAATTTGAGGCATCTTGATCTGCGGATAGATCAAATGTTTGGGGAAAGTAAGATAGTTTGTTATTAATCACCAAGGATAACTCTAAGTATATCTCAGTGATCTGAAAAAAGATCTTTCTCAAAATAAGAAGAACTAGGCAACCATAATGACTTGAGTTGCGCATTTATTACAATATGAAATTAGGGTTTTCCCATAAATAAAAAGGTTCATTCATTTGTCATTTGCACATTTGCATTCAAGAAGAAGAGAAAAGGAGCTCTGCAACAAATTGTTTCAAATTCTCAAAAGATCAACCGTTGAAGTTGATTCATCCAGCAAATTAATCTGGCTCATTCAGTTAACCCTAGAAGCGTAAAAGGTATTTTCCGTTGTTGAATATCTCTCTGTAAATCTTTTGAAGATGGCTACTCCAAATGTTGTAAAGATTTTTGATAGGCCTCGACCCAAATTTAAGAAACATCCTTACAAATCTCTAGAAGTAGATCCCTTAGGGGCTTTTTCCAACATTCCACATGGGGTTTTGCATGTTGAAGATGTTAGGGCATATATTCATGCGAAAATTGAAAATTTTGGGGAATCCAAGCTATCAGATATCTATCACAATCAGTTAATAGATGACTCTTTTGATCTCAAACCTCATTATAAAGCTATCTGAGACAAACATTTTGCACAGTGCATTCATTTCCCCTGTTTTCCTGAAGATGAATGGGTCTGGTATGTTCTAAGTAGAATACATGATAACTTTATATGGTTGAACAGGCCGTTTAAGATCACAAAGATGCCATTAGGGTAGTAACTAGATTACACTCAACCGGTGGGATGCCTACTCTCAAATCTGTCAAAAACCAAATTGTAAGTGAGGCTATTGGATCAAAATTTGATAAAAGAGCAATGACAATTGAGGATATCATAGATCTGGATATCAAGTTTGCATCAATGATAATTGGATATAAGATATATCATTCCAACAGGGAGAATTCAGTATCTAGAACTACTGTATATACTGCCTATGAAATGTTAAGGAAGAATGTTGACTATGATCTCTGTGAGCTTCTTCTGAACCAACTTTTGGAAAATTTGTAGAAGATAAAGAAGGACAAGAAGAACTCCTTCAAATACGGTGGCTTGATACTCTGTTTGTTCTTCTATTATATGAATGAGCTACCTGGATCTAGTGGCTGGATATGGCAAAATGATAGACCGGTTGCCATACAAATTAGGGATTACTTGCATGGACTTGGTGATGCCAAGGCACAAAACATAGCACTCTAGGGCTATTTCAAGAACTTTCAGAACATGATGCAAACCAGAGAAAGAATTCCTCAATCTCTAGTTGAAAGGTATAAGAATACAATATGCTTTATGGTAGAAACTGATCAATGCCTAATGGAGGCAATGGAACCAAGAACAGTGTGGATCATGCCAATGGGGTATGAATTTGATGAGAAAATTATAGAGCTGCATGTTCAACACATACTAAGTCAGCCCAAGGATCCTAAGGCAGAAAGGTTTGGAACTTTTGAAGAATTAAGTGTAAAAATCCATGTGGAGCTCAGACAACCGGAGATGAAGATAAAAGTGAGAAAAGAGGTAGAAGAATTTGCCAAGAGGCATGGAATCTCAAAAGAGGCACTTGATGCCAATAGAGAGAAAATGGAAAGAACGGAGAAAGAAAAGCAAGAAACTGGAAAAGAAAGTGCTATGGTGCAAGCCCCCTCCTGGACCAGATCAACCAAAAGCTCTGCACCTGCCCCTTCTAAGGGTCAAAAGGCTTCAAAACCGGAACCTCAAACATCTGGAAAAGGAGAGAAGAGAACCAAGAAAAAGGCAATAAGGTCTTACACAAGCCAAAAGGATGAAGAGACAGAATCAGATGAGGAAGTAAAGAAAATGAAGAAGAAAAGGAAAACATCTAGTGAACCCTCTACTGAAGAAGTAACAGAAAAATTTGTTGAGAAGCCTACTCTGTGCATTGATGACATCATAAAATTAGTTACTATGGATGGGAACCTTCAACCAATGGCTGAATTCTATGATAATTACAATGAAGCTGACCAAAAGATCTTGCAAGAAGCCACAGTCAGGTATCTGAATATCTACAACAAGGCTTTTATTGAAATCATATCTCTTATCCCCAAAAGCCTAGAAAAGGAATTAGAAATAAGAAAGAATAATGCTATGGCAAAGGATCTTGAGATCTGAGAATAGATAGCTATTCAACTATATCCTTCAATCACTCCTAAGCAGAAGAATATGATCTTCAAAGATTGTAAGGATGAGTTTCGGAGCAAAGCTAGAATGAATCAGCTTATGCTCAAAGAAATTGACAAAGTAGTAAAAGAGACAGAAGAGATCCTCCAGAATGCATACAAAAGATTCACCATTCTTATTATAGAGGACTTAGGTGATGATCCCTTGGCTATAGATGTTGAAGAAGAATCTACTAAGACAGTGGCAGAAGAGGTAAAGGAGTTAGATGAAGAAAAAGGTAAGGACTTAGATTCCTCTACTCCGGAAGAGGAGGTCCATGATCAAGCAAGCATCTCTCCTCTGATTTTCCCTGTAGACTCCGGATCCAAAGAAAAAGAAAGAGTACAAGAGAAGATCAGTCAAGAAGTAGAGGAGAAGGAAAAAGAAGATGACAGTAGTAAGGCTACAGAAGGAGAGAAAACTCCAATAGAGAAGGCCACAGATGATAGTGGTAAGGGTCTAGAAGGGGAGAAAACTCTATCTCCAGAAAGAGACACAACAGAGGCAGTCGAAGAGTTCTTAACCAAAGAGAGATGGAATTTGAAGAACTAGAACTTCTTCAAGGACCATTCAATTTTGACTCCCTCTCCCCGATTCAAACCATGAAGCTAGCATCCTTTACTTCAGCAAAGGCAAAAGAAAAGCTTCTGAAGTCTCACATGGAAGACTACAAGCTTATAGAAATTGCATCTGGTGTATTGGAAAATATCTTGCCATCTTTTTAGAAGGATCCCTTAGCCTCTTCATCTGGTAATCTCAAATCTCTAGTTAATAGTGTTAGCACACATTTTGATTCCTTAGAAAAGTCAGCAGAAGATAAGGTACGGAAGGAGTTTTTGGTAAAAAGATTATCAGAGGTACAAGGGCTAATAACCAATGATAGGAGAGTTATGGATATCGGAATAAAGAGCCTAGAAAATGCTCTCAAAGATGGTGGAGATATATATAAATTTTGTTTATCTTGGTCTACAGTAACCAAGGATATTGAGAAGAAAGTAAAAGAGCAAGAGGATAAACTGCTAAGTTTATCTCAAAGTTTTGATCCTCTCTCCTCTTCCATAGTAAATCAAGAGTGTCAAACCATTGTAGTGATAAACGAAATAAAGAAACTTGAGAAGGAAAGGAAGAACATAATAAGCAAGATGGGTGAATTCAGAGGGATCATTATCCCTAAGTTAGAGGCCATGCATGAGGCCCTAACTAATGCACAGGCCACAGCTCAGACAAATGACTCGATAGATCTTAAGAAAGGAGAAGCTTTTGCATTCTTGTTGAGTGGCCACATCTCAATTTTGGATAGGATGAAGCAGAGTTGTGTGACAGAAGTTGTGCAGTTAAAGAGTACCTTTGTAGACATACTTAAGTATATGTGAGTATAACCTGTTATATACTTATGCGGCTAAATATAGATTGACTTTTGCAAATTTTGGTGTGAGGACCCCACCCTTTGCCATTGATGTCAAAGGGGGAGTGAGGAGCAGTGAAAAATGAGGAATCTAGCTAAGGGGGAGCTCCGGTAAAGTGTACATTAGAACAGAGCATCAGCAAAGGGAGAGTACAGTATGATACTTAGTCATTTTTTACTAAGTGTTACCATCAATGCCAAAGGGGGAGATTGTTGGCAAGAGACACTGTGTGGCTTTATGAGTGTTGTCATTGATGGCAACAAAGTCCATCCCACACATTCGTAGGACATGATGTATCTTTATCGGAAGACAGATTGAAGAAATGTTGTGGTCCGGTAAGCAAGAATAGAGCAGGCAGCAAGGTCCGACAGTCAGGTCTGGATCTCTAAGAGGAAGTATCACAGTAAAGTGCAGATTTGGGGAAGTCAATGGGAGTATCTTGACTAACAAATTCCAGGGATTGATCCTCTGATGATGGAAGAGTGAAGAGACATGAGCACTTGAGTGTTGGGTTCCTATTTGGCAGAGTTGATAGAGGAAGAACTGACTGGCAGAGCATCAGACCTTAATCCAGATAAGACATTGATGGTGATCAAGCTTCCTAAGGTATCATTCATGATTGGCTGACATAACTAATGACTTCTATAAGCATCTCCTTGATACACATTACTTGGTATGCAAAGATTCAGCTGACAGATTAGAGTTTGGGAAAATATTGAGTATTCCGGATGCTGACTAGAAAGTGGATGAAATCTTTGGTGCATATATATATATATACCAGATGGATTTAGATATGAATGCAAATGTTGAGTGTGGTGTTGTGTGAATAATAGAAGAAGAGTAGTGTGAAGGCAGTAGCATAGGTTCGAAATGTAACAGGACAACAACACCTAAGGAGAGTAAGAATGAAGTGCAGTAGATCAATATATTGGGCTTAACCAGAACTGAACCTTAGCATTTATGGATACTTCTCATTAGTTCATGTATCTAGTTTCCTTGTGTAAACTATTGTAGGTAGTGAGCCTCTTGTGAGCAGTGTGCTCGGGCAGTGAGCCCTAATTGGCAAGTGCCATTTTGTACTATCTTATTCTTCTAACAGAGAATACAATCTTGGGTTAATCACCCCGTGGTTTTTCCACTAACAGGGTTTTTCATGTCAAAATCATTGTGTCATGTGTATTGATGTTATTTCCATTTCATGGTTATGTTTGCTTGTTTAATTTGATGCTGCATTAATTGATAAGGAAGTTCAGAAAGCTGAAATAATTAAGATAATTGATTCACCCCCCCTCTCAGTTATCAACAATAGTTTGCATCAATTTCATTAAATTTCATTTAATCTTTGGTTTTTGCATCAGATTTTATATAAATTACAGCATTACATCATTAATTAATCATTTTCATTGCATTTGCATTCTTAATTTTTTAGATTTTGCTTGAAATTGTGCATTTTTCATGTAACCTAGTTTTTCCAAAAGCTAGGGTTTGTAATTAAAATCTTGTTTCAGATTTTACTACTCTTTTAAAAAACTCATTCAAATATGTTTTTTTATTATAGTGTTGCATTATTGTGTGTTCTTGCATTTACATTTAAAAATTTTTATTTTCACATAGTCAATTTCAACAAAAAATAGCATATTCACTCATCTCTCTTTAAAATTGCACTTGTATTGAGCATTGTAGTATTTTGGCATCATTTTCAGGTCTGAGCTGAGCTATTTCACATCATAAATCTAATTAGAATTCATTCATACATCATTTTTCATAGTTTCATGCCTTAATTTGACAACTAGGGTTTAAAAACCTTACATTTTCACTAGATTTTGATTTGTCATCTCTCTAGATTTGCATGATAAGTATGTTGTAAAAGATATTGCTGCATTAGTGAACTGATAATAAGCATTTAATTTGCTTCCCCTTATTAATTGATTCACAACATTACTTGTTTTGGACATTTGCATTGAAAAATTATGGAAAATTTGAACATTTTAGGTGTATTTTGATAAGCTTATATTGTTCCTTGGGATTGTTTTATTAGTTTGTGCATTGAGTGTTGTATGCTTTTGCATGAGTCTTATAAACCACTGCCCTAATAGAAATATCCCTTTAAGAAGAAGTATTAGACTAATGGGTTCTAGTGCCCTTGAAACCAACAGTGTTCCTACATCTGAAAATCCATTGAACACCTTTAGAAAAGGAGAAACACAAAATTTACAAGATAACATTCCTCCTACAACTACAATGGAAAAAAAAATATTTCATGATGTTGTGGACCCTATTGATGTGATAACATATGTACCTGATGAGTAAATAAACAAACTTGATAAGGAACTAGCCGATTTTCAAGCATTTATGGAACATGAAAGGATAGCGGAAGAAGCTAAACCTACGATTCGTAACATAAGAGAGTTGTTAAAATAAGGAAAAGATGGTGTTAATGCAATTTGAGGCTTAGTGTATATAGTGCATAATAATGTTATGCCAGTGACTGAATGTGCGAATGTTATTAATAAAATGTCATCACCATCTCATACACAAGTATCGACACCTATACCGACTACTGGAATGTCTACATTGACATCAACAATTTTAACTACTAATGCGCGTGTTTGTAGTAATGCTACCACTGGTATTAGAGTATCTAATGGTACTGATTCACAAAATTACAAAGCTATGGGTTTCAACTATCAAAACTTAGCACCTAAAGTGACCTCTTTTATGAATAATCACTCTCAACCACCTCTCCATCCCACTTATTCTCAACCACCCCTTAAATACAACTATTATCAACCACCTTCAACTCACAATTACTCTCAACCACATTTTGTTGCCACTTACATCAATCTCCTCAAAATTTCATGACCATGGCTTCAAATTCTCAAACCGCATCTCCTAATGATGCCCTCTTAAACCAACTCTTGCAAGGCATGACCTCTTTACAACAAAAGGTGATGAGCTTGACAAATTCTTCACAACCTAATATACCAACTTATCAGGATCGTAATCCTCTATCTTATGCAATCTTGAGAACTCCTATCCCTAATAAGTTTGAAACTCCTCGCTTTGAAAAATATGGTGGAAAAGGTAATCCTAATACTCATGTGGCAGCATTCATGGCTATGTGTAGTGATTTCTATTTTGAAGAAGACTTGTCAGCAAAATTATTTCCATGATCTCTCAAAGATATTGCTTTAGAATGTTTTTTCTCTTTACCTCCAAATTCAATACACTCTTTCTCTCAACTAGTTGATCAATTTTTACAATATTTTGAAGTAAACATTGGACCTCAAGTATCATTGATTGATTTAGTTCATTGTAAGAAAGGTCTGAAAGAGAAGTTAACTAAATTTATTAGTCAATATCAATCTCTTTATATACAAATCCAATACCAGATGAATGATGAGGATGTTCAAAAGGTATTTATCACAAATCTACAACTTAACATTTGTGATAATATCCTCTTGATGAAGTATAACTCTTTTCAACATCTATGCACAGCCCTTCATGATTACCAACTTTCATCTAGTCAGTATGAAAACCAAAACTCATCAACTCAAGTTGGTCAATCCACGGGTGGACCTACACAAAACAAATCTAAGTGAAATAATAAGAGTTTCATCAAGGTTAATAGGTAGAATTCAAACAACTTTTCACAAGTGTCCATTATAACTAATCCGAAGAGGGCACTGTTTCAAAATTGACAACAACAAAGACAATTCACTCTGATAGCTGACTCTTTACATTCTATCATGAATCAAGTAGTGAGTAACAATCTCTTGAAACTTCCTCTGATTAAACCATTGGATCCTAGTAGAATTCAAGGACCTTACTTTGATGCTAATGATTTTTTCCATTATCATTGACAATAAGGGCATGATACTGAATGATGTATGTGTCTTAAACATAAAATTCAAGACCTCATTAGCTCAAATGTTATACAAGTAACTAGTGTGAATGACAATGGAAATAAGTCAGTTGCTCCTCCAAATCAGAATTTACAGATCTTTACTAATCATTTTCCTAGACATAATCATTATAACATGATGGAACAAAATACAATAGAAGTGGAAGATGACTATTTGGATTATGAAAAAATAGTTGGTATGATAGAAGTGGATAAGGAGAAAGATGCAAATTCACCTCGTCCATGAAGAAATGGTATTTATGTTGAGGTTCCTCCTTCGTTATCCCTTTAATGATTAGGAGTTAATCAAAATGCATTGGAAAGATAGATTGAACAACCGAAACAAGAGATGATGGCACATGAAAAGTTGGATACGGTGGAAGATAGTCCCTTCCACTATGATAGACAAATTCAACAAAATAAGAAATCAAAGGATCAGAAAAGAATAAGATGATTATCATCAGTAGGAAATAATAGTGGTTCTCCCCCTCATAAGCAACAAAGGATTTTAAATATACAAGGATTTGAGAAACAAGTACCACATAAACATACTAAAAACAAAGATCATGCAGCTATGAACCACTCAAACTTCGTACAAAACTTGATGGATCATCTCTCTAAGATGCTCACAAGTTCTAACAATCCCTAGCATGGTTGCGTATTCAGGTAAGTATTTCTAGCCCTTCTCTCTATGTTGTGTTCCCCCATGATGTGTTATGTGTTGTTTAGGCCTCCTTGGATGACCCTTGATACTCTTGTAAGGTTGAGGATACTAGGAGACCGCCTCTATTGTGACCTTCTGTTTGTATCATCATTCTTCTATCTTGCTTCTCCTCTATTTTTATTGTTGTGTATCATGCCTTAGGGGCATAACATTGTGGTTGGTGACCTAGGGGCACCTTCCTACATGACAACCCTAAGGTACTTGTTCTCCTCTCTTGATTTATTGCTTACCTTCTTCTAGTGGTTCTATCTAGCTAGCGGATGACGAAAAACAAAAATATATTGATACGGACCGCGTGTCCCTTCAGCAAGTAAGCAAAAATGGACCTAGTCCATACATGATGATGGGGTTGATATATATTATCTGATGCTTGGCTAGTAGAATCACTCCATGTGATATTTTGATGTTGTATTATATTTACTAACAAACCATAACAATATAATTGCTTCATGCACTTTGTTTATCTTGAGTCTCGCCTTGGTTACACCCAGTTCTGAGATCTCTATAGTATAGCCCCATGGTTATACTCAGTTTCTGAATCTATAGTATAACCTTGGCTCTTGATGTGATTATTTTCATACATTTATTTTATCATGTTATGTGGTTATTATCTTATGAAAATATTTCTAACCCCTTTTCTTGCAAGAAATTGTGTGTTTGTGGGAACATTCAATGATCGTGAAGCACATGTCACCTTTGGGGGCATGGTCTTTGTGAGAGCTCTTGTTCCCTTGTGTATTTCTCTCTACCTTAGCGTGCTTGATATCGGTACATGATATCAACCACCTTAAGGTGGGGGCATATAAGGTAAGTTGTCTAATGATTTTGGTACTAACAAAGCATGTTTGTAAGCCCTCTGCGGAGGTAGGATGTTGTATCTCCACATGAGTGCACATCTTTATTCTATATTGCAATCAAAAAGCCCTATGTGGAGATAGGATATCATGCATATCCTTTTATTTAAATCCCTCTATAGAGTTGAGATATTGTACATATCTGATTATTTAAAGCCCTCTGCAGAGGTGGGGATGGTGTATCTCTTGAGCTAGTGCACATGCTTTTTATTTCAAAAGTCCTCTGAGTAGGCAGGGTTGGTGTATCCTCCCTTAAGTGTGTCTTTGATGGTTTTTGTGGCATAAGCTCAACCATTAGGTGTACTTGTAGCATGCTTGAGATGGTGGGGGCTTAGCAATAAGTTCCTTCCATTGCCTTGTTTTTTGTGGTTTAGACATATAGTATGTCTTTGATATACTATACGATGCTCATATTTTTCATGTGTCTTCCATGTGTTTTTTCCTTGTGTAGTCTAAAGCTATGTGGCAAAATACCCCTCCCTACACTTGGGTTTGTATGGTGTGTTTTCAATGTTGTAATCTAAAGTTGTGTGGCAAGGAGTTCCTCCCTACACCTTTGGTTTTGTATGGCATGTTTGTTCTCAAAGTGTAGTCTAAAGCTGTGTGGTGATGAGCCCCTCCCTACATCTTGGGTTTTGTATGGCATGTTTGTTCTCAAAGTGTATTCTAAAGTTGTGTGGCAATGAGTCCCTCCCTACACTTTGAGATTTGTATTACATGTCTTCTCCCCCATATGTAGTCTAAAGCTGTGTGGTGATGAGTCCCTCCCTACATTTTGGGGTTGTATGTTGCATTTTTACTTTCCATGCATCTACATTCATGAGAAAATGAAAAATAAATGATCACTGCATTAACTATATTCATCATGTTTTTCATGTCTTCAATACTGTCTTCTCTGTATCTTGCGTGACTGTTACTGTCTTTTCCATGTTTTGCATGCTTGATACTATCTTCATTGTGTTTGGCATGTCTGCAGTGTGTTTTCTCTAATGTCTACCTGAGACTGGGGCCTAGAAATGGTTCCTCAATCTTTGTGTATGCATTAGCTTCAAGTGCTTGGTGTGTTTACTATGTTTTAACCATACTTTAATGCATGTATGGGTCATGTGTTCATACATACATTAAAGTGGGGGCTAAATGTTTAGTCGTAAAATGTCCCCTAGGACTTTTACCTCCTAAGTTTAGCTATCGAGTCCCTTATTTTTCATTATGCATGATCATTTTAACTCTTGATGTAAAATGGCCTGAAACCCATGTCAAATAGGGCTTGAGGGACATTTGCGGGCTTAACCTTGCCCTAAAATAGGACCTAGGGGCTTAGGCACTTGTGCCCTAGTCCTACGTTATTTTAGGCAAGTCCTAACTTTAAATGTTCGTTATGTGACCATTAAAAGGTTTAGTTGTTGACATCTTAAGTTTCAATTATGAAATTTGTAGCAAGAATGCATATATAAGCATGTTTATGGTTTTATTTGTAAAATAGAAGATGATTTTGAACTTTTGGTGAACTTATTATTTTAGAGCATTCAAAGCATTCATTGTGGTAGAGAAGACTTGTCTTGTTATTGTGTTTGTTATATAGATTTGGCTTCATCTTCTCATGTGTTGAAGGATTCTCATCTACATGCAAGCTATACCTCTGAGGTGATATGTCATGTCCCCTTTCCAAAAATAGCACTTGCTATTTTTAGTAAGTTTCCCCTATCTGAAAATAGTAAGTTGAGACTAAAGGATAGCTTTGGGGAAATTAATAATTATTTAATATTTTATTTGTTCTAGAAAAATTTCAAATATTAGAAGTAAATAAATATTAAATAAATTATATTTGATGCTCATGATAACTCCGTGTTGGATTTAGAAGGAATCTTGAGTGGTTGAAAATTAAAAGATTTGCATATCTTGTGAGTTGGCAAATCAGGTAGGTGGGAGTTATGAGTTTTATTATGGCTTTGGAAGTTACATGCACTTCATGCAAGAGAATATTTCCCTTTGGGTCATGAGTTTTCTATTTGGCACTTTAATTGCATGTTGGTGCCTTGAAAAATGCAATTTGAGTTGTCAAAAGATGCCTTTTAAGTGGTAGAATATGAAAGGCTAATTTTAGAGACATTATAATGCATTTTATGACTTTTGTAAGTGCCAAAATTTAGGGAAAAATATTTGGACATGAATCTAAAGATGGTAGAAGTTTCCAGATGTTCAAGGAACCTATAAGTATTATTTATTTTCAATGCAGAGGGACTATTGCCATTTTCACTATTTTCTTGTAGAGCGGATGCTTTGTGCAGCTTCAGTGGACAGGGAAACTATAGAAGATGGAGCTTGTGGCTGGTGGACATGAGTTCCCAACAATCTGAGGGCAGTGTTCTTAGGTTGCTATAGCAATCTCACTTTAGAGGTTGCATTAGAGTAAACAAGATTCAACAGAGTAGAGTTATTGTGTGTTTACAGGGGTTTGTAATGCATTTGTAGTGTGATTTTTGGTGTTGTTTGTAGTGCAGTTAGTAATTGTTGTTGTGTTGGGGTTTGTATGTTGTATGTGCTACTATACATCATCATCTATAGTGCCATATTCCATCCATACTAGGTTTTGTGTCATTCTGAGGGTTTGGAGACATAATAATGATTTATATATTATGTATTTCAGCATTTGGTGTAATGGGTTGTAGCTGAAATTGCATAATTTCTGTAGGAGTTTGTTGCTGGGTTATTTTTATGTATTAGAACTTTAACCATGTTTTTACATCATAAATCCATAATAAAAATGGTTGTAAGTAATCTTTTGATATTTTGGAATGATTATTGTGCAAACTAGTTGCTAGATTTTGGGTCTTGTAATGCATATTTTTGTTGTATGTGCAAAAATCATTTTTAGATTTAGGATTTATATCAAAATCAGATTTGGGGACATTTTAGTGGTATTAGAGCATGATCTTTCTAGCCTATAGGGTTGTTTGATTCATGCTTCTTAGTGAGAGAGACCTCTGAGCATTGAGGAGATAAAATCATGGCTGAAGATGCTAAGATATCCAAGTGGTATGATGACTATGTCAAGCAATCTAAAGCCTTCAAATCAGCTATTTCATTTGAAAGAACTCTAGAAATTTTTGGTAAGAAGTAAAGGAAAAAATAGAAAGATAAGGAAGATTCAAAGGTTACAATAGTAGAACTAGCAGAGCCACAAAATATTGCTGAGGAAAACATTTTCTTGCAGAAAGAAGAAGAGAAATTGAATTTAGAGGAACCCTTTGAGAAAGAACCTGACAGGAAGTTGGAAGGTAAAAATCCTTTGTTAATAATAGATTTTTATTTGACTTCTAATGATTTTATATGTTAGGAAAGTATTGATGAAGTTAAGGAGGGAAAGGAATCACTTGCCAGTTGTGAAGAGGCCACGATGGAGGAAGGGATTTTGAGTTATAGAAAGTAAGGTGTTGAGGATATCCCAACAAGGTCTCTTATGGAAAAGGTGGATGAGCATGTTGATTGCAGCTTGGGGTATGAAAATATTTCAAATTTTTCTCCTTCTATGTCACTACAAAATTCTTGTCATCATGGAAAGCATTCTAAGAAGGGTGATAGAGTGAGGGATACAACTTGTAGTATAGGGCATGAGGACTCTTCGATTCAAGCCCAGAATTGTGTTTTCATATGGGATCTAGGTAATCTCTTGAGGATTAAGTTAGTTAGAGGCACTATTGATTTCTCCATCTCTTCCATTTGGAATGAAAGGAAGTTTATGAGGATTCATATAGGGTTTGTTGTGCTTTCTAACCATATTATGAAAAATCAATGTTCACATTCTATGGATCACTTGTGCAAGCCAAGTACCACACTTGAAGATATGATGTTTTGTAATGGTCAAATGGAGATAGGCACAATGATATGCTTATCATGGGAATGTGGTAAGGAAAGAAGGTCTAAATTTGATATTGTCAATTTTATTTCTAAGCATGGCATGGTACTTTCAAGATCAAGATTCATGCAGGTTTACTATCATTGGCTATATGGTGGACTAATGAAGGAGGAGTCATTACAAATGTTGGGCATGATGGAGGAAAGGTATTAGGTCATCCTAGTGGGTGAACAAGAGATGTACAAGGACTTTATATTTATGGGCTTTGAAGGAATGCAGTGTTACAAACAATTTTCAGCCCACATACCATCTAATCCAAACCATCTTGCAAATGGTAGAGTTGTGAGTGACATGGTAAGAAATATTAATTTCTTTAATAATGATAATATTTTGATCACCTTCCATACTTGGGAAGATATTTGGGAGCATTTGAATGTGGTTAGGAGTACATTTCAGCAACATGACCATTCTTCCAAAGTATCTATAGAGGATATTTACATCACCTATGTGGATCAAATTATTATGAGAAAGAATAGGCTACTATTTTTGAAGGGTTTTAGAAGTATACAGATATGGGTGAAGGGAATTTTTGTCATTATCTAATTGATCATAGCTTCCACATTGCAAATATTGCTGATATTGATATTTCCTAACTTTGAATTGATAACTGCATTCATGGACACTTGCACATGGGAGGATTGGTATAGATTCATGAGTATTGCAGCCTATAGCATAGTGGGAACTTTATCCATGGGAAAAACTATTTTCCAGCTTGTGACTATTATTACATGGTCTCCCACTATTGTTACCTTGACCAGGTGGATGCTTCTTGCTTAGGATTATCATTGGTTCAACTATTGCATCATTTGTATATGGATGATTTTGAAAATTTTAGTTATGAACAACAGTATATTGGTACATTTGGAGGAAGCTTCCTTGCATAATGATGTTAGAAGAAGGTCTCCACTACTAGTGGGAATGACTCCATTCATTTTGGTTCTAACATGAAGGAGATCCAAATAGGTATGTGATTGCTATGATGTGTTTTCATCCTACATGCAAGTTGATTTATGCCATGAAGGATTCTCATGGAGGATATTTGAGGAGGAATCCCAAAATAACTATATTGGAAGGCATGATCATGAAAATGAATCCTCACTAATTACTAATGATGACTTTCAACTTGTCAAAATTTTTAGATCAGCAATTTATGCAAGAAACTTCAAATTGGACATACAAGAACAAAAGAAGAATGGTGTAAAGAGTTATATGGCTCAAAGGTTGCAATCTATGGGTCAAGTCATGAGCACTCAAGGCATATGGGAAGTTGCAACACAAGGAGCATTGAAGGGTAGAAAGGAGGTAATGGTTGATGATTCTACCAAAATACTTATTCACTATTTTGGAACTCATGATGTTGGGAAGGTTTCTAACATGGTAGAACCTATCATAAATGTATTTGCCACTAATATTTCAAACATTTTGAGGAGTGATAAGTATGTACTAATGGATGTTCTTAGGGAGTACATCATCTTTCCTCAAGATAAGTTGTTGTTTGCATACTTGGAATTTAGAGTATGGTGGTTTGAATGTTGCTTTTGTAAGATGCTAATGGTTGTTCCACTACTATTCTATGGCTTCTATAGATCAGTCCATAAAGTTGGAATTAACATCTCTCAAGATGGGGTAATGTATGGGTCTATTACTTTGCATTTCTGTATTGTTTATTTCAACAATGTGAAGAGGAAAGAAGTAATTATTTCTGGAATATGCACTTACTATTGTAGAGGATGTAATGGCTGTTTAAATAGTCATAACAGTAGAAAAAATCAGACCAATAACTTCATCAAATGTCTCAGGAGTCTCAAGTACATGTTGCCCAATGACAGTGCTTTCCTAGTTAGAGTTTCAAGACACTACTTGACTTGTGGGAGATTGTCTTGTAAGTTTTTTGAGGTGGGAAATATCAAGCACATCAATAAGTCACCTAATATAGTTGAGGATGCAATATTTTCTACTCTCATTTTGAAATTACCTTTGGGTGATCGATTTGTGCTAGTTAGACTCAGGGGATGCATAGATTACCACTAGAAGGGTTTGTGGTTTGCAAAGTCAATATCCAGAGTTGGGTGGAATATTTTTTGCTATTACATGATGATACTTGTTGTCCCTCTATAGATATTTTCTTGTTATAGATCAAATAATGAAGTTGAAGGTACCATCCATCAAGTTGAGGTAAAATTTGGGCCTACTAGAGGGCATTTCAGTCATGTATTTTGTAGTGTTTGATGATAGAAGTGGTTATTTTATTTCAAATATGCACTTTCTGTTAAATAGGTTATAATCATTGTTATAATGTTCCTAATAACAACACAAATTAGTTTTATATCATTGGGAGAAGTTGCAGGGGACCCAGGTTTGATTGGTCACATGATAGTGCATATAAACAATGGAGGGCATTTGGTGAGTTCATAGAATTACATGAGAAAGCTATGGTTCAAATTTGGGATTGGAGTGTTTGTAACAAGGTTTTGCATGGATATGTTTATTGGTTTCATGACATTGTTGCACAGAAGTCTGAGTTTCCACATTTGCATAATGTTCTATGGCAAGAGTTATCTCACTTGATAGGTACAGGAGCTAGGCTCTATGGATAGTTTAGCATGATTTACCACCTTGGCACATTGACTTCAAAAAATCTTGGTTTACATTGCTTGAAGACAAGCAATCTTGAGAAGGGAGGACTTGTCATGTCTCCTTTCCAAAAATAGCACTTGCTATTTTTAGTAAGTTTCCCTTGTCCAGAAATAGTAAGTTGAGACTAAAGGATAGCTTTGGGGAAAATAATAATTATTTAGTATTTTATTTGTTCTAGAAAAATTTCAAATATTAGGAGCAAATAAATATTAAATAAATTATATTTGATGATCATGATAATTCCTTGGGTGTTGGATTTGGAAGGAATCATGAGTGGTTGAAAAATAAAAGATTTGCATATCTTGTGAGTTGGCAAATCAGGTAGGTGGGAGTTATGAGTTTTATTATGGCATTAGAGGTTACATGCACTTCATGCAAGATAATATTTCCCTTTGGGTCATGAGTTTTCTATTTGGCACTTTAATTGCATGTTGGTGCCTTGAAAAATGCATTTTGAGTTGTGAAAAGATGCCTTTTAAGTGGTAGAATATGAAAGACTAATTTTAGAGATGTTATAATGCATTTTATGACTTTTGTAAGTGCCAAAATTTGGGGAAAAATATTTGGACGTGAATCTAAAGATGGTAGAAGTTTCCAGATGTTCAAGGAGCCTATAAGTATTGTTTATTTTGCATGTAGAGGGACTATTGCCATTTTCACTATTTTCTTGCAGAGCGGATGCTTTGTGCAGCTTCATTGGATAGGGAAACCATTGAAGATGGAGCTTGTGGCCGATGGACATGAGTTCCCAGCAATCTAAGGGTGGTTTTCTTGGGTTGTTACAGCAATCTCACTTCAAAGGTTACATTGGAGCAAACAGGATTCAGCAGAGTAGAGTTTTTGTGTGTTTACAGGGGTTTGTAATGCATTTGTAGTGTGATTTTTGGTGTTGTTTGTAGTGTTTTAGTAATTGCTGTTGTGTTCAGGTTTGTATGTTGTATGTGCTTCTGTACATCATCATCTACAGTGCCATATTCCAGCCACACTAAGTTGTGTGTCATTATGAGGGTTTGGAGACATAATAATGATTTATATATTATGTATTTCAGCAATTGGTGTAATGGGTTGTAGCTGAAATTGCATAATTTCTGTAGGAGTTTGCTGCTGGGTTATTTTTATGTATCAGAACTTTAACCATGTGTTTACATCAGAAATCCATAATAAAAATGGTTGCGAGTAATCTTTTGATATTTTGGAATGATTATCGTGCAAACTAGTTGCTAGATTTTGGGTATTGTAATGCATATTTGTGTTGTATGTGCAAAAGTCATTTTCAGATTTAGGATTTATATCAAAATTAGTTTTGGAGACATTTCATGATATCTATTTGTGTTGAATCAATCATTTATCAAGTTTATCATTTGTTTTTGCCTCTATCCTATAGGGATACAGACTCTTTATCAAACAATGGTGTTGGAAGGCTTGAATCCCATTCTGGGGCTTGACTGAGGCAAGCTCCTAAATACCACAACCCCCTTCTTTGTGATTACAGGTGATAGGTGTCATGTTCTATAGAAGTGGAGTTGCAGGAGGCTATGGCAAGGAGTATTGAATCATGATTAGAGAAGAAGAGTACTACTTGGGCTTGGGTGCCCACCCCGAAGCCCTCCAAATCTCTGTACCTGAAAACCTCCAAAACAATAGAAACAAGTTACAGACCATTTCTGGGGTTCTTAGTAGAAAACCCTACCTTGGGCTTGGGGGCCTAGTCTTTAGTCCCTGATATTTTAGGATATAGAATCTAGAAAGCTGGTATATTTCCACTCTGAATATTACATCTTTGTCTATGAGCATTTGTCGAGATTCATCTGTTTATTTATGATTTTGCATAATTAGGGGTTTAAGAATAATTAGGAATTTAATTAATACATATATCAATAAATTTCAAATTTCCCTATCATTACAAGTGACAACCAACCTGTAGGTGAATCTTCTTGCAAAATTTGTGATTCAACTCAGTTAAATGTCATTGAATGTTAGTGGTGAATGGAGGATCTAACCAAAACATTTGTCAACCCTCATCCTCTGTCTTTTCTTACTAAACAATTATTATTGAAGCCTTTAGATCAAGAGCATATAAATTAGCTGATGAACAAGGTACACTGCTTAAAGAACCTATAAATGTTGCGCATCTTAGAAAATTCTATGCTTGAGATCATACGTTAGATGTTATTTCATAAAGCAAATTTGTCAGTATTGTCAAGTTTAACTTCAATTTTGACAAGATAGATTATTTTGTCTTAATTCATTTAACATAAAATCTCTTTCAGTTAATCATTGTTGTATAATGATTAAACATGCTTTATTAAGATCACCTTTGTATTAACTAAATATAGCATAGTATTTTACTTGTGTGAAATTCATTAATCATTGTGGGTTTTTACTATATATTTGGCAAAAAGTTGATTTCACATTAGCATTAATTACATTTCCACATAATCATTAACATTTATCACCAGTTGCATTTCTAATCACATGTGATAATCGATAACATCATAAGCATTAATTGAAAGCATTATATATATAATAATTAGTTTGAATATACATCATAGTCGACTATCCTATACATCAAAATGGGATGTCGTAGCATATATGATACATCACATAGTTGAACCTCAATCACCGGTCCCCTTAGGACCTAGTGGTGTGCACGTGATGGAGGCCTACCCATGTGTGTCTATGGACTGAAAATGACTCCTAGAGACACTTCGTAACCATAGACCCCTACACTCACCTCTTAGACCTATCACCTCCTCTGTGTACATCTGGTGGTACCAGTCTCTCTCTAAATGAGCCTTGTCCCTATCAGCTCTTGCTTGATGTAACTCAAGAAGTATGACCTAAGTCACAACTTGATCTCGTAGTGCATGGAGCTCAGCCTCTACATGCTCGACTCTCTAGATGACCTAATCGCTATCCTCTATAGCATAATCTAAAGTGGTCTCCATAGACACTCTATATCTCATAAAAGGCATAAATATCTCTACATGTCACCCTACAGAGTGCTTGGCAAATACCTCATCTACACTCACTACTCAGCCACATCAGTAGGAACTATCTCTGCTATAATGCAACTCACAAACTCGCACCATGAATCCATACCAACTGCAAAAAGAAAAACAAAGTCGATATCAATATCTCATCATATATATATATATATAACATCATAAGTAATCATCAAAGCAATACATCAAAATAATAATGTCTCACCTAGATCACCATCCCGCTAGGATGGATCTCAAACTGTTTCTTATATAATGAACTTTGCAGCTGACTCTATATGTAGGAGCATATGACTACTCAACTCCCCTCACTCGAGAGGGCTCAATCTCCTAACACTGGTAGGGGCCAGACCATGAGCTCTCGACTGTGACCACGCCTCAGTCTCCTCATCATTGTCTATCTCCTATTGATCCTGTCAAGGTCTCTCTCTAAAGATGTACTGTGTTAGGATGTCCTCATCATCATCATCCTCATCTTCATCAAGATCATAGTATCCAGGGAAATCACTGACATTGTCCTCTACTCCTGTGTCACTCTCGTTACTCACCCATGGTCGCAGATTGCCTGTGGGGTGACCGACAGGGAACATAGGAGCAAGTCGTGTTGTTTGGCACTAGGTCTGATATGCTCGGGTAACATCAATGTCATCTGCATCTAATAGTGGCTCTACATCCTCTACACTGTCATCATTATTCACCACTACTTTAGCCATCATCAGCTGTGGGGCGGCATTCATCTTGACTGCACTATGTACTAAGCATGCATAGCTCAAATGCATCCGAGGAACATCCTATCTACACCTGAACTGCCATGCTATTCTATCAAAAAAGAACCAAACAACTATGTGATCAAGGCAACTAACCATCAACCAATCCCTCTACATCATTGCTAGTTGTCTACACTGCTCTATCCATGGTCTCTGGCTATGATATGGTCTCCAAACAATATCGCTATGTTGTAGCCTATCAAACACCACTCTCCAATATAATAAATCACCATGTCTCCAACATCTGATGAGTGGATATGCATGCGCACGTGGATATGTCCAAATCGGCTCTATGGAAAAACCTGTAAGCCATGTACACCCAATATGCTCAAATATCCATACCTATAATAGGGTGCACACCATCAAACTTTGTGCCTCATAATGGACGTATCATCCCAAATCATGGTAGAGGTGTGCAAGCATACTGTGCCCCCAAGCATACACCATCTTGTACTCCTCCATCAACTTGATAGTGTGAATGAGGCCCCCATGGAGGTGAGTTCCCTGTCCATCCTTTATGACTGCTAGGGCGATGGTAGCGATCATGATCTATTATACTAAGGGAATGCCAGTACATCCCTTCTCTAACCATTGGAGGGTAATGTGTCTTCATCTTGGTTGAGTGACGATGTGACCTAAGCAATAAAGATGACTCTCTCAGGTGTACTCCTCTGAGTGATGCTCTATGATCCTCACTGTCTCTCCTTGGACTTACAGTCGTAGGATGCGATATACATCCTCTAGAGTAACCATCATTGAAAGGAAGCAAGGTAAGCAGAAACAACTTCCTACACCAATCTAATGAGGGAAAGTAATACAAATGTTTCTTAGATCTTTACAGTTATAGTTATGTTTCACATTAACAAAGAGATTAACACACATTCACAAGCAAGTATAAATGCAATGCCATAATATATACCTGGGGAAAACCCTTTCGGGTGAAAAACCCCACACTTCAAAACCTGCACAATATATTATCAAACCTGAAGGAGATTACAACAAACTTGCAATACAAGTTCTTCTAGGAGTTGTCATAATGTCAAATTTGGAGTAATTCTTGTAGCATAACGATACCTACAAATGAACCATACAACTCCAACTTCAAGCACCTGTATATATAGAGTAGTATGAATGGAGGTTGCTTCTAGAGCAAGTCACACAAGGAACTCATCGAAATCCATGTGTCCCAATTTCTAATGCCATAAAACATGCATATAACACTTGTAAGAGATTCTCTTTCATCCCTTACAACCCCTCAACTTGGGCACCCCAAATTTGCCCAATTTGAAAAGAGCACAGTTACACAATGAGGGGGGGGTGAATCAGTGTTATTCAATCAAATGCTTTGTTCAACAACCTTCAATACACATCAAATTAAATAAGAGAATAAAAAAATTAAGCTAATCATGCATGCATGACACCAGATTTACGTGGAAACCCTATGAGGGAAAAAACCACTGAGAGTTGCTTGAGTCTACTGCTCAAATCCAACCTGAAAAGAAAGAAAGGTACAATTGGTTTTGAAGCCCCAACTCCAAGGTACAAAATACATCTAAGCACTATTTACAAAATTCCAATTTCACAAGAACAATGCACACCTAGTTACATCAAATACATCTAGAAGCATTGAGGCACCTACCTCAATCACCATAACAATAACACCAATCTCCTTGAAAAGATGACAAATAAGTATGCAAAAAGTGATTATCAAAAATCTAGTTTGCACCAATTAAGCACATATTATGCTCTGCAAAAAGTAAACTCTTCAAAGTGACATGAACTCCATCACACATTCCTCATTGAAAAAAATCCCTCAATAATACTTTTGCCCTCATTGCATACACTATCACAACAATAAAAAAACCTTCAAACAACTTTTTTTTCTTACAGTCTATACTCCGCATCTTTTATTCTATAGGAAATAGGATATATCTCTTATGTTCACAAGTTCATAAGAGCCTCCTTCCTCATCAAATCACGAAAACAATACCAAACAATTTGTAATCTCTGTATGCTTTATATTTTTGCAGACAACTGGCTTATACTTTTTCAGCCATATCCTTAATTCATAGTATATGTGTCATCAAAAACTCTCCACTCTACACCTAAAAAAACCTTAAAAATACTAGAGACAAATGCTTATAACCTGACTATATCTTTGATCCCAAAAATAGTTAGTAAAAACAATTAACAAACTACTTCAATAGAGAAAATGGCCATATTCACGTCAAAAACCATTCATATCTAATATTCGTTAGGGTTTCAAAATGTTTTAAATGTGGAGCGTTGATTTTCATGTTCGTGGGTTTGTAAAATCAAATATCAACCTTTGATCTCTGTTTTCCGCTCTTTAAAAAGGATTCAACCTCCGAGGACCGGTCACCCTAGGAGAGGGGGTCGGTCACACTACGAAAATGACCCCTTGAGTTCATAACTTAAGTCATGGGTAATGTTTGATAGAAAGTCACTGAACGAATAGAACAAAAGTGACTTAAAGTGGTGATGGCCATATAGGATACACTTAGATTTTAGGGAAGACTTGAAACATTAGGTTTTTTGAGGTTTTAAGACTTGAAATTTGAAACAAAACAAGAATTCAAATAAGACTTCAACCCTAGTTTTGAAATAGACCTATATAGAGAGGAGTAAGATATACAAGATAAGCCAACACAAAATAAATTCTAGAGGTTTAAAGAAAATATTACTTAGGGTGTTAAACACATTTTAAACTCCTAGAAACTAGGTTGCATCAAAGACATAACCCTCAAGTCTTCAACCACTCAACATTGACTTTGAACATCAAGTAATTTGAGGAGAATCAAAGGGCATTTACAATTTAAAACAAGGAGATACTTTAACATTTAAGGAACATCATAACAAACCCTAGAAGGAACACAAGAGAGGAAGAGTGTTCACTGAACTACAAATGTCAAGCAGAGGTAATAAGGAACATTAAGAACACTAAAAACAACATAGTGTCATTCTCTTTGCACTATAAATATCAAGTGAACATCATCAGCAACATGTACCATAATATCAACAACACCTTGAACCATCTACCTCAAGTCATCCTGTCCCCTTGTCATGATGTTGATAATACATGAATGGACAACAAATGTAAACAACCTCAAGCTTACAACCTGTCACCTCATACAACCCCTGTAGTCTCCAAATACAACCATCAAAGATGCAAGTCCAACCAAGCATACCACTAGTGTTGACATCAATGGCAACACATCATATACACATGCCAAATGCCAGAGGGTCAACAATCTCCCCCTTTGGCATTGATGGCAACATGAAGTATCCTCCATAAACTTTTGTTAAGCATTATTCCTTGCTCTACACCTATCCTTGCTCTATATAGTGACAACTGACAGTCTTAACATTGTCATAACACAGTCACAAAAGTCACATACTATCACAACCCTGTATAATAGTTACACACTATCAAAATCTATCAAAACAGTCACACATTATCACACATTATCATAACTCTGTCAAGATAGTCACAGTAACTCTGTAACAAGACTTTCCCATAGTCACATAACTCTGTAGTCACATAAATTCACTGTCTCAAACATATATTGTATTGACTGTCCCAATATTTGACTGTCCCAATATTGCATTGGACTATCCCAATATTGCATTGACTGTCCTTGACTATCCCATGACTATCCCAATCAAGATAGACCATATCTCTCCACTGCATCCCTTCAACAAACAACATCTCCAACATCTCCTTGACACCTCTGTCTCTTAAGTACTCCCCCTTTGACATCAATGACAAAGGTAAAAGATCTCCCCCTATCACCAAACCTTCTGCAACAAAACAAGGCATTCCAAGATAACATGGGGCTGCTAGAATGAGGAACACCAATGGACACATGGCATAAAATAAAGGAGGACTACCCCTGAACTTTGAGACAATAAATTACACTATAGAATTAAGAGCAACTTGAAGTAGTAAATGGAAAGATTTAGGGTTGAATGAAACAAACATTGAAGCTCCCCCTGAAACCAACACACCTCATGAACCTAATTGAGAGAAGAGAGAGAGATAACTCCTAACTTGAGTCTCAAATGTTCAAACACATCTTTTGACAAAGGTTTAGTAAAAATGTCAGCAACTTGATCTCTTGTGGAAACATAGTTCAAAGCAACCTCATGAGTCAACACTTTCTCTCTCAATAAATGATGCTTGATGTCAATGTGTTTGGTTCTTGAATGCATAACAAGGTTCTTAGAAAGATTGATAGCACTAGTATTGTCACAAAGAATTGAAATAGGTTGAGAAACATTCACCTTCATATCTTTAAGTGCTTGTACCATCTAAAGTACATGAGAACAATAAGAAGCAACTGCTATATACTCTGCCTTAGCAATAGAGAGTAAGAATGATTCTTTCTTCTTGCTTATCCATGCCACTAATCTATCACCTAGGAAAAAAGATCCTCCACTGGTACTTTTCCTGTCATCTATGCAACCAGCCCAGTCAGCATCAGTATAAGCAACCAAATTAAAATCATTGTTGATAGGATACCATAATCCATAATCAAGTGTGTTTTCAAATATCTAAATATCCTTTTAACTGCTTAACATGTGTCTCTTTAGGATTGGATTGAAATCAAGAGACCATACCCATAGATTACATGATATCAGGCCTTATAGAAGTAAGGTATAGAAGGCTGCCAATCATAGATCTATACAATGTATGATCAACCAAATCAGATTCATCATCCTTAGTAAGTTTAAATCCTATAACCATTGGTGTACCAATTGGTCTACAATCTTCCATCTTAAACTTCTTGAGCATTTCTTTTATGTACTTACCCTGAGATATGAAAATACCATCTGCTAATTGATGTACTTGCAAACCAAGGAAGAAGGTTAGTTCACCTAACATTGACATTTCAAACTCCTTTTGCATATCATTAGTAAATATCTTACACATCTGATCACTATCACCAACAAAAATGATATCATCAACATATATAATGACTATCAACATGTTAGTACTTTCTTCTTTAAGATACATGGTACTTGAAGTATTACCCTTTTTGTAATCTTGTTGTTGTAGATAATTGTCAAGCCTGGAATACCATGCTCTTGGAGCAAGGTTTAGACCATACAAGGCCTTTTTGTGTTTGCAAACATATTCCTTATCTCCATGTACCTTGAAACCTTCTAGTTGTTCCATATAAACTTCTTCATCCAAGTAACCATTGAGAAAGGCAAATTTAACATCCATTTGGTAAACTTTGAATCTTTTGTGGACGGAATAAGAAAGAAACATCCTAATGACTTCATGTCTTGCAATAGATGCATAGGTTTCATCAAAATCTGATGCAAGAGCATCCCTAGTTCAAGAGTAATCTTGGATCAACAAAAAACATTTGCACTTCAGCTTGTTTAGATTTTTAGTTCTTTCATTTTCCAGTTTAGTTCAGGCAGTTCAATCAGTAGCAGTTTTCAGCTTGTGGTCCAGTTTTGACATTTCACATCTTGTGGATCTAAACTTAGCAGCTACATTCATCCATCTACATCACATCAAGAATTTAGAGCATTTGGATTAGTTACCAGAAATATATCGCTATCAGAAGCTGACTATTTTTCTCAAAGCAGAGCATTCTAACAGTTCCTAATAACTAGCTGAAGGAGAAGGCTTGCGGATCATTCCTTGACTTGCAGATCTCAATGACACCATTCAATGTTCTTTGGTTTGTGGCCGACCTTCCCCAAGGGTCCGCACATTGTTCCATTCATTTGAGGAAGTGTTCTATGCATTTAGGTCTGACCTATCTACAACTCTTCATTGGAGTTTGTGACCTTCCTTGGTCGATGCAGAGGAATCTATTGGTCTGGAAATGATATATAAAGATGTAATAGATCCTTAGGAAAGTAGTTATCAAACTATTCACATAAGAAAGATCTGATAGTTTAGATTTTGGTGCGAAGGAGCTTCAAAGCTTTATCTTGTGCATGTATGTAATTAGGCCTGTGAGCCCTAATTGTAAGCCCGCATGTTGCCAACAGATCTCTATTTTAAATTCTTAGATATACTGAATGACTGAATCTGCATTTGTTCCATTTCTTTGAGTTGTTTCCATTGTGTTTACTCTTGCTGCATAGTCTAAATAGTTCATTCTGTGAACCCTCCTACCATGACTGCACCAAGTGGTATCAGAGCTAAAGTTTGAATCTTGGAGAGTGAATTGAGCGAAGTTGGCGAAGGAATTCTGTAAGATCTTGTTGTGAGAAGATAGCCAATCTGAGGTAGGTTACTTGTGTGCAACCGATCACCAATTGAGAGTTAGTTGTCGCCTATAGCCCGATTGCCAAATTGAGGTAGTTTGCACTTGATCCTAGGAAGATGTCACTGCAAAGAGTTCCTCCTGTTGGTATAATGGCTAATAGGATGGATGAGATGATGGAATTGATGAGAACAATGTGAATTCATTTGGATGCTGTTGAGGAAGATAAGCAAAGAGGATTGACACCTAGACCTAATGTTGAAAGTGACAATGACGAAGAATTTCAATCTGCTGAACAAACTGGCGAAACCCTAGAAGGCACTGAAGAAGAAGAATTAGATCAGATAAAGATGTTGTGAGCTATTTCAAAGATTGGAAAGAGACCTAGAGTTGATGTACCAAACTATACTGGTAATTTGAATCCTGAAGAATTGATTGACTGGATAAATGATATGGAAGAATACTTTGAATATGAAGAGATTGAAGATCTGAAGAAGGTGAAATTTGCAAAGACAAAGTTGAAAGGACATGTTGCTATATGGTGGAAAGAAGTTTAGTTGGAAAGAAATAGAAGAGGAAAAGAAAAGATTACAAAGTGGGACCGGATGGTGACAAAGTTGAAGAATCAGTTCATACCTATTGACTATGAGTTGGAGTTGTTAAAAAGATTGCAAAACTTAAGACAAAAGGAGAAATCTGTGAAGGAGTATACTGAAGAATTTCATAAGATGATCATAAGGATAGGACATAGTGAAGCAAGCAAGGAGAAAGTGGCAAGATATATCAATGGACTGAGATTGAACATTCAAGAAGAACTAAGTTTGGTAAGGATGACATCTGTGGAAGAAGCATATGAGTTTGCCCTGAAAGTTGAAGAGAAGCTAAATAATAAACATGATCAAAGACAAAGAGGCAGAGGAGGTAAATTTTAGAGAGGTAAAACATTTTATAGATATGATAGATCATTTGCAGAGTAGAACAAGTTTGATAGCCCAGTTAGAAAGGATGACAGAGATAACAATGCTTACCGGAGAGATGACATAAATTTTTACTGGAGAGGAAACCCTAGTGCATACCAGAATGAAGGATACAGGGGAGAAGGAAGAGGATTTGATAAGAAGACATTCAGAGGTACTTGTTTCAAGTGTGGAGATGAAGGACATAGAGCATTTGAATGTAATCAGGGTAGTACAAGCAAGAAGACAAAGAACAGTGGAAGAGCATCCTATGTTGAAGAATCTGTTGAATCACCTAGTTCTATTGGCAAACCAAAGAAAGGAGAATCATTGGTGATGAGGAGAGCACTATTTCAAGTAGAGACAAATGAGGAACCACCGTAGAGGAAAAGTCTGTTCAGAACTAGATGCAAATCCAGAGGTAAGTGTTGTAAAGTTGTAATTGATAGTGGTAGTTCAAATAACCTAGTTTCAGAGGAGATGATGACTAAGCTGAAGTTAGAAAGAATGAAACACCCTAAGCCCTATTAGATAGCATGGATTTGGGATGATCATAAGGTACTGGTGAGTGAACATTGTTTGGTAAAATTTCATATTGGATCTTATCATGATGAAGTCTTGTGTGATATTATGCCTATGGATGTTTGTCATATCTTGTTGGGTAGACCTTGGCAGTATGATAGAAAAGCTATACATGATGGAAGAAAGAATACATATACTATAACAACAAAAGGGAAAAGAATTACTTTGATTCCTTTAGAAGATGATCCTAAAGATGTGGTATGTAGGAATGCTAGAATCTATTTGGTAGATGGAAGCAAATTTTTGGACGGTTTGAAATAGGAAAGCATGTGTTATGCCTTGATTCCTAAGAAGCCTGAAGTGGTGAAGAAAGAGACTGAACTGGATGAGATAAAGGAGTTGCTGACAGAGTATGAAGACATCATATCAGATAATGTACCTGAAGGATTACCACCTATAAGGAGTATTAGTCATCACATGGATCTTATACAGGGAGCAAGTTTGCCTAACAAAGCAGTACACCAGATGACACCAACAGAGAATGAAGAATTTAATAGATGGATACAAGAGTTGTTGAGGAAAGGTTTGATCAGAGAAAGTTTGAGTCCTTGTGTAGTTCTGGCAATGTTAGCACCGAAGAAGGATGGGGAATGGAGAATGTGTACTGATTCTAGAGAAATAAACAAGATCACAGTTAAGTATAGATTTCCTTTAACTAGGATGGATGATATTATGGATTGTTTGAGTGGAGCAAGATATTTCACAAAGATAGACATGAAAAGTGGATACCATCAGATTAGAATCAGAGAATGTGATGAATGGAAGACTTCTTTTAAGACAAATGAAGGATTGTATGAGTGGTTAGTGATGCCTTTTGGATTGACAAATGCACCAAGTACTTTCATGAGGTTGATGAATGAAGTCTTGAAGAAATTCTTGGGTAATTTTGTGATTTTATATTTGGATGATATTTTGATTTTTAGAAAGACAAAAGAAGAACATTTGTGGCATATTAGACAAGTTTTGCAGAGGTTGAGAGAAGAGAAATTGTTGATAAACATCAAGAAGTGTAGTTTCATGAAGGAAGAATTGGTATATTTGGGATTTGTGATTTCTGTGGAAGGATTGAAGATGGACCCTGAGAAAGTGAAAGCAATTGTTGAATGGCCTACACCGGAGAGCATTAGAGAAGTTAGATCATTTCATGGATTGGCTAGTTTCTACCGAAAGTTCATCAGAAATTTCAGTTCAGTTTGTAACCCTATGCCAGAGACAATGAGAGGTGATAGAAAGGATTTCAAGTGGACATTAGGAGCAGATAAAAGTTTTGATTTGTTGAAGTAGAAAGTGATAGAGCAACCTATTTTGGCATAACCAGATTTCAATAAGGTATTTCAAGCTGGTTGTGATGCTAGTGGAAATGCAATTGGAGTAGTGTTAAGTCAAGAAGGTAGACCTGTAGCATATTTTAGTGAGAAGTTGAATGATGCAAGGAAAAGATATTTAGTTTATGATCAAGAGTTCTATGCCATAATTCAAGCCTTGAAGAAGTGGAGACATTACTTGTTGTCTAAAGAGTTTGTGTTGTATATAGATCATCAAGCTTTGCAATATTTGAACAGTCAAGGTAAGTTGAATCAAAGACATATGAGATGGGTAGAGTTCATGCAGAGTTATACTTTTGTGTTGAGGCATAGGAGTGGTAAATCAAACAAAGTTGCTAATGCCTTGAGTAGAAGAAGAAACTTGTTGACAGAGATGAGAGTTCAAGTGTTGGGTTTTGATCAATTGAAGAACATGTATGAGGGAGACACTGATTTTGCAGAACCTTGAAAAGCTTGTAAGGAACATGTTGTGACAGATAGAAGCAAGTGGTTGGATTATTTCATTCAAGAAGATATGTTGTTCAAAGGAAGCTATTTGTGCATACCTAGAAGTTCAATCAAAGATAATTTGATCAAGGAGAAACATAGTGGTGGATTGGCAGGACACTTTGGAATTGATAAGATAGTAGCTTTGGTAAGTGAAAATTACTTTTGGCCTTAGATACATAAGGATGTTTAGAGATTTGTGTAGAGTTGTAGAGTTTATCAAGTTGCAAAAGGGAGTAGTTAGAATACCAAATTGTATAAACCTTTGATAGTTCCAAAGAGACCTTGGGAAGACATAAGCATGGATTTTGTAATGGGATTGCCTAAGACACATAGAGGACATGATTCAATATTTATAGTGGTTGACAGATTTTCAAAGATGGCTCATTTCATACCTTGTAAGAAGACAACTGATGCAGTGCATGTAGCTGACTTATTTTTCAAGGAGATTGTGAGATTACATGGATTACCTAAGAGTATAGTTTCAGACAGAGATGCCAAGTTTGTTGGATACTTTTGGCACTTTGGAAGAAAATGAAGATAGAATTGAAGTTCAGTTCAAATTTTTATCCACAGACAGATGGATAGATAGAGGTAGTGAATAGGAGTTTGGGAAACTTGTTGAGATGTTTGGTTGGAGAGAAAGCCAGAAGTTGGGATTTGATTCTTTCACAAGTAGAGTTTGCATATAATAATTCAGTAAATAGGAGTACTGGGAGAACACCTTATGAGATTGTTACTGGAGTGAATCCTAGAGGAGTTGTAGAATTAAGAGATATCAGTATAGAAGCAAAAGAATTTGCAGATCATATGAAGATAGTGCATAATTAGGTGAAGAAGCATTTGGAGGACATGAATAGTAAGTATAAAGAGAAGACAAATGAGAAGAGAAGACATAAGGAATTTGAAGTGGGAGATGAAGTGATGGTGTATTTGAGAAAAGAAAGATTTCCAGTTGGGACTTATAACAAGTTGAAGATGAAGAAGTTTAAACCTTGTAGGATACTTAGGAAATTTGATTAAAAAAATGCGTATGAATTGGAATTACTAGAGACATTGGGTATTTCACCTATTTTCAATATTACAGATCTTTATCCGTATCATGAAATAGAGTTCAGTGATAGTATGGTAGAAGACTTGAAGAAGCAGTTACCACAACAAGCACTGGAGCAGATAGAAGACATTTTGGATAGTAGAGTTGGATGTAGCACTATAGGAAGACAATACAAAGAATATCTTGTGAAGTGGAAAGGCATACCAGAAGAAGATTCATCATGGATTTCTTAGGATGAGGTGGATCGTCTTGGTTCTCCCCTAGCCCCAGCAAAGTGAGGGACTCACTTTTTCAATAACCCTAGATGTCTGATGCAGGAGCATTGTTGGTTCAAGAGTAATCTTGCATCAACAAAAAACATTTGCACTTTAGCTTGCTTGCATTTTTAGTTCTTTTATTTTCTAGTTCAGTTCAGGTAGTTCAGTCAGTAGCAGTTTTCAGCTTGTGGTCTAGTTTTGGCATTTCACATCTTACAGATCTGAAAATAGCATCTACATTCATCCATCTAGATCATATCAAGAATTAAGAGCATTTGGATTAGTTACCGGAAAGATATCGCTATCAAAAGTTGACTATTTTTCCCAAAGCAGAGCATTCTAACAGTTCCTAATAACCATATGAAGGAGAAGGCTTACAGATCATTCCTTGACTTGCGGATCTCAATGACACATCATTAAATGTTCTTTGGTTCATGGCCAACCTTCCCCAAGGGTTTGCACATTGTTCCATTTATTTGAGGAAGTGTTCTATGCATTTAGGTCTAACCTATCTACAGCTCTTCATTGGAGTTTGTGACATTCCTTAGCCGACACGGAGGAATCTATTGATTCAGAAATGATATATAAAGATGTAATAGATCCTTAGGAAAGTAGTTATCAAGCTATTCATATAAGAAAAATCTGATAGTTTAGATTTTGGTGCGAAGGAGCTTCAAAGCTTTATCTTGTGTATGTATGTAATCAGGCATGTGAGCCCTAATTTTAAGCCTGCATGCTACTAGTGAATCTCTATTTTGAATTCTTAGATATACTAAATGAATAAATATGCATTTGTTCCATTTCTTTGAGTTGTTCTCATTGTGTTTACTCTTGCTGCACGGTCCAGACAGTTCATTCTGTGAACCCTCCTACCGTGACTGCACCAAAATCCAAACCTTCAATTTGAGCAAAACCTTTACAAACTAGCCTAACTTTATTTTTTGTTATTTTCCCATTTTTATCCAACTTGTTTCTAAACACCCACTTGGCTCCTATAACATTCTTATTCTCAGGTCTAGGTACAATTTCCCATGTTTCATTTTTCTCAATTTGACTCAACTCTTCTTTCATAGCCCTAATCCAATCTTCATCCTTACTAGCCTCTTCATAAGATATAGGTTCTAACTTAGAGAGTAAGGAATAATTTACCTCTTCTTGCTACTTTTTTTTAAGCCTTTTCCTTGTCATGACACCATCTTCTTTGTTGTCAATAATCTAATTTTTTGAATGGTCTCTTTTGACAAACCTAGGTACTAATTTTGTTTGTGATTGACCTCCTTCTTTAGGATTAGTATTCTCCTTGGGTGTACTGGGAGTTGTTTGAGGCTGAATGATACTCATTAAACTCATCTGATGTGTACTTTCCACCCCTATCTAACCTTAAGCACTTGATCTTCTTACCAATCTCATTTTCAATCATGTATTTGAAAATTTTAAATCTTTCTAAGGCTCGAGATTTCTCTTCCAATAATGTAACCCATGCCATCCTAGAAAAGTCATCAATGAATGGCATAAAGTACTTTTCACCATTTAAGCTCTTTGTCCTTGTTGGTCCACATAAATTTGTATGAACTAAGTCCAAAGGTTGAGTAGTTGAATACTCCTTTATCTTGAAGCTTGTCCTTGTTTGTTTGCCTTCCTGATATTCCTTACAAAACACATTAGATGGCTTACTAAGAATAGGCATGTGCCTCACAGCATTGTTCTTGCTTACCTTCACTAGGTGATCAAAATTTATATGACCCATTATTTTATGCCATAACCAACTCAAATCAATTTTCCCTAACAAACATTTTCCATTCTGTATATCCTTCAAATGATACAAGTTTTTTTTTGTCCTATCTACTTCAACAACTATTTGACCAGTACATTCATTGATTATTTCACATCCATTAGTATGAAACATAAGATTATAACCATTGTCACACATTTGACTCACACTCAACAAATTGTCTTGTAAACCTTCAACATATAGGACATCATGAATGTTTGTTTTGCCATCAATACTTAATGTGCCTTTTCCAGCGATTCTAGCAATAGTATCATCACCAAATTTAATAGTACCACCATTGAATTTATCAGAACTAGTGAACTTACTCTTGTCTCTAGTCATGTGACTAGAGCATCCACTATCAACAACCCAAGGACTGCTTTTACCCTTGACATGAAAGGTTGTTTGCACTATCATTGACTTTTGTTCTGTCTTTTTCTGAACCCAATGTTTTGTACACTTGTTATTTGTCTTCATATGAGTAGTCTTATTCAGATTTGCAGAGGCTTGGTCTTCATTTTGCTGCTATTTAGAACTTATTTTTGCTATCACAAATTGTCTAAAGTCTAATTTTTGAGGCTACATGAATCCACTTCTACAAAACTTTGCAATGTGACCAAAAATGTTATAGATATAGCAAATATCATTCAATCTAGCTAATGGAGCAAAGGGATTTTTTCCAACAAAATTGGGTCTACTCATTCTTTTAACCCTACTTATGCAATTACTTCCTTTATGCCCATATTGATTGCAACAAAAATAATAACTGTATACACCTAAAAATGACATGACTCTACTTAAATAAATATTTGAAATATTTATTTCACGTTCATATTCCTCTATCAATAAATAAATAAATAAATTTATTTATTTGATTCACTTCCTCCCATTTAATTAAATAAATTACACTTATTTAATTAATTAATTCCATCTACATCAACTTTATTCTTCTAAATAATTAAATAATTTTAATTATTTAATTAAATCTTTTATTCTTCCAAATTTAAATAAAATGCAATTTTATTTAAATTAAATCTTAAATCTCCAAAAATAAAATATATTTAAATATTTTATTTGTTCTTCCAAAATTATCTACAAGTAATTAAATAAATTTATTTATTCAATTATGCTTTCTTATCTTCTAAAAAATCTTCAATATCTTCTAAAAATAAATTCTTCTTGTCATACAAAAGCAAAAGTTGAGTTAACTGATTTAAAGCAAATCTGTTTTATCAACAAAGCTCTTAAATTAGAAAAATCTATTCTAATTTAAGAAATAAAAACTCATCCTCATCAAGAAAGTAGTTAACTCAACAAAGCTTCTTTTTGAATGACACATGTCCTTCTATTTGTGCACGTTCTCTCGAACATCCTCTACCATTGATCTTCTTATTTCTTCTACACCATTGATCTTCTTTCACACAATCCTATAAATACCCCTATATCCTTCCATTTCGTATCATGAAGCTTTCAAGTAAACTTATACTGCAAAATCCATAGCGCGCCATTGGCACCCCCACTCTCACTTCATTCATTATCCATTCCATATTGTGTTGAAGCTCACCTTCAACACTACAAGTATCTAAGCCATTTCTCCTTGTCATCTTGAGGAATCAAAGCAAGGAAGCAAGCTTCCTAAGGGATAAATTCATCACCAAAAGATCAAAAGAGAATAGGCGAACAATAGAAATCGAGGTAACAAAGGTTGTAAGTATCATTCTTATTTTAAATCTTTTGTTATTTGCACATTCCATTGATGTTATTGGGTGTTTTATAATTCATTTTATTATCCCTTTTTACCCATTACAATAACCATGAAAAGAGTAAAAGAACCTGGTTTGTCTTGGAAATGAAGTTCTTTGCAATCCTTGCTTAGGAGTGTGAACCCTCTTGAGTCCATCACCATTTGAAGTCCTATTTTCTGATTTTCTAGCAGCAGTACTAGTTTCACCTTTATCATAGGTTGGACTTATTGCATCTTTGAAGTTTTGTGCTCCTTCACAACCTAGTCCTAATTTGTTTGTCACAAACGTCTGACTTTGAATCAACTTGTCAAAGAGTTTAGTACTTTGCTCACATTTTAGGGACTGATTTAATTCTTCCTTCATCTTCTCTAATTGCTTTTTGAGGGACACAATTTCTGCCTCTAACTTCTGACAATCATCCACTTTTGCTTGCAAGTCTAACTTTGTAACTTCTTCAATCCTTTTGGACTCTTCCAATTGCAATTTTAGATCTGCAAGGTGTTTATCAGATTCTTCAAGTTTGAGATCAATTTTTTCATTCCTCTTTCTTTCATGTTTCAGATCAACAAGAGCAAAGATTAGCTCTCCCTCAAAATCAATTTCTTTTGCCTCAGCATCATCATCTTCTACCACATCAAGGTTTTCTTCTTCAACTTTTTCAACTGCCATAAAAACACATTCATTTTGATCACTAGCATATGAAATATCATCAAAACTATTGTCCTCATCTACATACAAAATTTTCTTCCTTGTGCCAAAAGATTTTCTTCCCTTTTAGTTTTGTCTTGATTCTTAGAGTCATCTTCCTTAGTTTTTACATTTAGAGGACATTTTGAAGCAAAATGACCAACTTTACCACAACTAAAGCACTTAAAAGGAAACTTACCATTGTACTTTCCACCCGAACCTCTTCTCAACCTTCTCACAAAGTTAGATTCTTGTTCATCTAAGTCCTCAAAATCTAAATCTACCTCCTTATCCTTTTTGATAGATTGAAGGGTACCTCCTTTCTTGAAGATTCATCATTTTCAATCCTCATTTCATAAGATGTGAGGATACCATGTAGTTCATCTAAGGAGAGTTTGTTTAAATCTCTAGCTTCTTCTATTGCAAAGACTTTCGAGTCATACTTTGAAGACAATGACCTTAAAACCTTTTTAACCACCATTGGGTCTTTTACTTCCTCTCCTGAACCACTAATGGCATTAACTGTTTCTTGGACTCTTAGAAGATATTCTACAATCTTTTCACCTTTAGTCATTTTTAGTCCTTTAAACTTTTCCCTAAAGGTCTGCAACTTAGCTTGTTTGACCTTTACATCACCTTGGTAAATGCTAACCAACTTATCCCACACTTCCTTAGTAGTTTAGCAATGCATTACCTTGACTAAAATCTCATTTGTCAGCCCACAATAGATGACATTCTTGGATTTTGCATTACATTCATACTCTCTTTTCTCTTTAGTAGAGGAGGGTGGTTGAGATGCTTTATTTCCATTCCCAACTACCACCCATACATCATAACCTAATGATTGCAAATAAGACTCCATACTAAAACTCCAAAAGGAAAAACTAGAACCGTCAATCAAGGGTGCTTTGGATGTTGAAGAACCTTCTTGACAAGCCATGAGTGTAACCTACTACTATGACCAACCCAAGTTGATTAAACCTCTACTAGGCACCTTGATCTGATACCAATTAAAAAGAGCACAGTTACACAGAGAGTGGGGAGTGAATCGGTGTTATTCAATCAAATGCTTTGTTCAACAACCTTAAAGACACATCAAATTAAATGAGAATGAAAACATTAATCCAATCATGCACACATGACACCAAATTTACATGGAAAACCTATGAGGAAAAAAACCACTGAGAGTTGCTTGAGTATACTACTCAAATCCAAACTTGAAAGAAAGAAAGGTACAATTATTTTTGAAGCCCCAACTCCAAGGTACAAAAGACACCTAAGCACTATCTACAAAACTCCAAATTCACAGGTACAATGCACACCTAGTTACATAAAATACATCTAGAAGCACTGAGGCACCTACCTCAATCACCATAACAATAACACCAATCTCCTTGAAAAGATGACAAATAAGTATGAAAAAAGTGATTCTCAAAAATCTAGTTTGCACCAGTAAAGCACATATTATCCTCTGTGAAAAGTAAACTCTTCAAAGTGACATGAACTCCATCACATATCCCTCATTGAAGATAATCCCTCAACAATACTTCTTCCCTCATTGCATACACTATCACAACAATAAAAAGCCTTCACACAACTTTGTTTCTTACGGTCTATACTTTGCATCTTTTATTCTATAGGACACATGATATATCTCTTATGTTCACAAGGTCATAAGAGCCTGCTTCCTCATCAAATCACAAAAACAATACCAAACAATTTGTAATCTTTGTATGCTTTATATTTTTGCAGACCACTAGCTTATACATTTTCAGCCATATCCTTAATCATAGTATATGTATTGTCAAAAACACCACCTCAAAAAAAACCTTGAAAATATTGGAGAGAAAAGATTATAACTTGACTGTATCTTTGATCCCAAAAATAGTTAGTAAAAAAAGTTAACAAACTACTTCAATAGAGAAAATGACCATATGCATGTCAAAAACCATTCATGTATCCAATATCTGTTAGGGTTTCAAAATGTTTTAAATGTGAAGCATTGATTTTCATGTTCACAGGTTTGTAAAATCAAATATCAACCTTTGATCTCCATTTGGTGCTCTTTTAAAAGGTTTCAACCTCCGAGGACCCGTCACCCTAGGAGAGGGGGTGGTCACACTATGAAAACAACCCCTTGAGTTCATAGCTTAAGTCATGGGTAACCTCTGATAGCAAGTCACTGAACAAATAGAACAAAAGTAACTTAAAGTGGTGATGGGCACATAGGATACACTTAGGTTTTAGGGAAGACTTGAAACATTAGGTTTTTTAGGGTTTTAAGACTTAAAATTTGAAACAAAACAAGAATTTAGATAAGATTTCAACCCTAGTTTTGACACTGACCTGTATAGAGAGGAATAAGATATACAAGATAAGCCAACACAAAAGAAATTCTAGACATTTAAAGTGAATATTACTTAGGGTGTTAAACACATTTTAAACTCCTAGAAACTAGGTTGCATCAGAGACATAACCCTCAAGTCTTCAACCACTCAACATTGACTTAGAACACCAAATACTCTGAGGAGAATCAAAGGACATATACAATTTGAAATAAGGAGATACTTTAACATTTAAGGAACATCATAACAAACCCTAGATGGAACACAAGAGAGGAAGAATGTTCACTAAACTACAGATGTCAAATAGAGGCAATAAGGAACATCAAGAACACTAACAATAACATAGTGTCATTCTCTTTGCACTGCAAGTATCAAGTAAACATCATCAACAACATGGATTACCATAACATCAACAACACCTTGAACCATCAACCTTAATTCATCCTGTCACCTTGTCATGATGCTGATAATACATGAATGGACAACAAATGCAAAAAAACTCAAGCTTAAAATCTGTCACTTGATACAACTCCTGTGGTCTCCAAATACAACCATCAAAGATGCAAGTCCAACTAAGCATACCACTAGTGTTGAAATCAATGCCAACACATCATATACACATGCCAAATGCCAGAGGGTCGATGCAACTAAGGTATGACAGATTCTCTTACAATGTCATAAAATCTGTCATATATGACAACTCTTATAGCTATAAGAGAATCTATCATAATTGACTATTAATAGCAGATTCTCTTACAATCTGTCATAGTCAAACTTGGGTACCTACTTCCTCCATGCAAGATTCTTTTTGACACTTATCTTCACCTATCATAGGATCTTCTATTTCTGGCTCTTACATGTCATAGATTTTGTCATAGGAATCTATCATAACTCTTACGTGTCATAAACCTCTTACACACCCAAAATATGTCTACACATGGAAAACGTCTTCTACCACAAATTAGGATGTCTATCTCCTTATATGAGGACAAAAATACATCTAGTCATCTTCCATGTAGGATGACACATCACTGTGCCAACTCCCATAAAGTGACAAAATAAGATTTGCATACAAATTACAATAATAGGAAAAAAAATAAATACAATTAAGTAATAAATGCTAGGAACTTGCAAAGGTTGATATACCTTATTCTCAACATTCTCCCACTTGTTGAACACCTTTCAAGAGCTAATAGAATGATAGGATTTAATTGCTAGGGGCCAAGAGGCCCATAGACTCCAAACACCATTTGAACTTCTCTATACTCATGGGCTTTGTTAAGGAATCTGCAACATTTGCCAAAGTATTAAATTTCTCCAAATTCACCTTCCCATCCTCTACCATATCACGTACATAGTGGTACTGCACATCAATGTGCTTGGTCCTCGCATGGAAAGTAGGATTCTTCACCAAACATTTGGCACTCTAGGTATCGCAATCTAAATGGTAATCTTGCCTACATCAAACCCAATGTCAGAACACAATCTCTTAATCCAAATGGATTCCTTACAAGCATGCATAGCTGCCATATACTCTACTTTAGTCATGGACAAAGAGACCATAGGTTGCCGCTTACTCATCCAACTAATAGCACCACCAAACATAGTGCACACATAAGCATTGGTGGATCTCCTACTGTCAATGTCACCTTCCCAATCTAAATCCACAAATTCATGAATACTCACAGAATGCTGTGAACTAGTAGGATAACCAAGATAGCACAAGGCATACTCAAAAGTACCCCATAGATATCTGAAAACTCTCTTAACTGCATCCCAATGTATCCATCTAGGATTATCCATGAATTCGGTAAGGACTTCCATTGCTTGGGCAATGTCTAGTCTTGTATAGACCATCACTTACATCAAACTACCAACTGCACTAGCATAAGGTACTCTGCTCATATCCTCCATCTTAGAAGGAGACTTCAGACAATCTGCAATAGATAAATTTGTCCCCATAGTAACAAGAACACTCAAAGGTCTGCAATCTGCCATGTTGAATCTCTCCAACATAGTCTTCACATGCTTACTCTGGCTCAACCAAAGTTTTTTGTTTGCTCTATCTCTTCTGATCTCCATCCCTAGAATGTACACCTGGCTGCCCCTAAATTTTTTATTTCAAACTGTGCTAACAACTAAGACTTCAAATTAGAAATCAAACCTTTATCATTCCCAATTAGCAACATATCATCAACATACAATGCTATAATGAGAATATGATCATTATCAAACTTGAAGTAATTATAATGATCTGATTTTGATCTCAAAAATCCAATACTCAACACAAAGGCATCAAAATTTTGGTATGACATCCTAGGAGATTGATTAAGACCATACAAAGACTTTTTTAACTTACAAACTAGATTTTATTTACCTTTCACAATGTAGTTCTCTGGCTATGACATATAAATTTCTTCCTCCAAGTCACCATGAAGGAACGTTGTCTTCACATCCATCTGCTCCACCTCTAAATCATATGTTGTTACAAGAGATAACAAGAATCGAATAGATGTCAGATTTACAACTAGAGAGAAAATCTCACCATAGTGAATTGCCTCCACTTATGAATACCCCTTCATGACCAACCTTGCCTTATATTTCTCAATCCTCCCATTTGAACCAAACTTTTTCTTAAACACCCATTTGCATCCAACAAGCTTTCTTCCTTTAGGCAAAGGCACCAAGTCCCAAGTATTATTCTTTTCCAAAGAAGCCATCTCTTCTTCCATGGCCTCCTTCCAGGAACTTGCATCTTTCATACCCATAGCCTCCCTTATGGTCCTAGGCTCATCATCATTAGAAATCAAAGCAAAAATACAATTGGAATCATGTAATGAATAACTAAACCTTTTAGTTTGTCACCTTATTCTCATGGACCTCCTCACAAGTTGAGGTTGAGGTTCTTCTCCTAAACTTTCAGAGCTGCTAGAGCTCTCCTCATCATCAAGTCCAATTGGTGTCTCAGGTTTAACTTTCTCAGGGGTGGGAGGAAGCTGAACCACATCATCTTTCTTTTTCTATTTCTTTGGCTATAAAACAATAGAAGAAGGATTAAGATATTTGAAGATCACACTTCTTCTATACAGAACTCTTTCGGCCACTAGATCCCATAGCTTGTACCCTTTCACACCGATACCATAACCGATGAAGATACATTTAACTGCCTTGTTCTCCAACTTGGACCTCTTCTCCTTAGGCACATGTGCATATGCCTCACAACCAAATACTCAAATGTGTCTTAACGAAGGCTTCTTACCAGACCATGCCTCCATAGGGGTCTTGTTAACGAGTGCTGATGTAGGAGACCTGTTAACCAAGTAACAAGTACTAGCAATAGATTCAACCCAAAACTTTTGTTCTAGGCTAGCTCCACTTAACATTCTCCTATCCCTCTCCATCAATGTTCTATTCATTCTTTTTGCAACTCCATTTTGTTGAGGAGTATATGGAGTGGTCTTATGCCTCTTAATACCTTGTTCTTTACAGAACTTGATGAAATTTGCTAAGCAAAACTCACCACCGTTATCAGTTCTCAAACATTAATATTTCTATCTTTTTGCTTCTCAACAAGAGCCTTAGACTCTTTGAATCTTTCAAAAACTTCAGATTTACTCCTAAGGAAATATATCCATGTACTACTGTAGTCATCAATAAATGAAACAAAATATAAAGATTTTGAAATCAAAGGAACATTAATAGGACCAAAAACATCAGAGTGAACTAGATCCAACACCTCAGAAGATTTATGAGAACTATGGTAAAACTAAACATGATTTTGTTTTCCATATATGCAGTGTTTGCACAAATCAAACTCAAGGTTACAATCATCCATACCCTCAACGAGGTTTTTTATTTTTCAGGGTCCTCATACCCTTTTCACCAATATGGCCAGGCCTTTGGTGCCACAACATTGTTTTCTCAGTAGGAAGTTTCATTTCCATAGAATGAGCACCCTTAGATACCCATAATGCATGACCATCAGAAGTAGATACAACAGTCTTCTTGGTTGCTGGTTCCAATGGTGAGGATGAAGAATCTGAAGCTCTCTTCTTCAAAATAGAGGCACTATTACACTGAACTGCACATGCATCAATCTGAAACAAAGTGCCAATCTGAACACCCTTAGCCAACACCAAAGCTCCTCTCATCATCTTACATCCTCCATTCAAGAAAACAACTTGCACACCCACATCATTTAGTTTGCTTGTAGATAACATGTTTCATGCCAACCCAGGGATATGCAGCACACTATTGATCCCCTTCACTTAACCATCAGGGAATCTGATCAGGACTCTTCCATGGTCAACTATTTCTAGGTGAGAATCATCACCCAGGTACACCTTCCCACCATCAAACTCTTCATACTTCAAAAACTAGTTTCTATGGGATGTCATATGAAATGATGCACCAAAATCAATTAACCACACATCCTCATATGCATGTGTTGCCAAGCCAGTGATAGACGCTTCTCTATCATCTTGAGAGGACTTGTCAAAGTTAGAATCATGGTTTTTCTTCTTCTTCTTTTTCTCCTCCTTGCAATCCTTGCTGAAATGACCAAGTTTTTTGTAGTTCCAACATAAGGCCTTAGACTTTCTAGGAGAATTTGATCTCCCACAAGATTTGGATCTTCCTTTTTCTTCTTTCTTCTTGTCCTTCTTCTTTCCTTTTCCTTGGACCTACCACGGACCGCAAGAATGTCCTTAGCTGACTCAAAAGACTTTCTTCACATTTCTTCAGACAAAATGAAGAAACCACTTCATCCATCTTGAAGGTGGTATGGTACTTCCAATGGCCATCACAAGGTGGTCCCATGAATCTGGTAAAGAACACATCAATGTCATGCAATGATCTTCCTCCTCCATCTTCACACCAACAAAAGTCAACTGAGCAACAAGCATATTAAAAGAATTGAGATGATCTACCACAGATCCTCCATCTTCCATCCTTAGAGTGTACAATTTCTTTCTCAGGAATAGATTGTTTACCAAGGACTTATCCTAATAAACATCACCAAGGTTCTTCCACAACTCTTTTGCATTTTTCTCCTCGTGGACATTCAAGAGCACAGAATCATCCAAACAGAGCCTTATGAGACCCTTGGTCTTCTGATCCATCTAATCCCAATCTTTTTGTTTCATTCTCTAGGGTTTGGTGTTGGATATCACGAGCCATAAATCTCTATCCACCAGCATATCCTCCATCTTGAGTTTCCACAACTCAAAGTTGCCTCCATTGAATTTTTTGATCTCAAATCTCCCAGATGTGCTTGCCATCTTCTCTCTACAACAAGATCACAAAATGCTCTGTAAGACTCACTCTCAATCAAAGATTAGTATAAAAAACCCTCTACCTAGCAGCTAGGACCAAAATGGCCAAGCTCTTATTCCAACTGAAAGGAAGCAAGGTAAGTAGAAACAACTTCCTACTCCAATCTAATGAGGGAACACACATTCATAGAGAGATTAACACACATTCACAAGAAACTATAAATGTAATGACACAAAATATATGTGGGGAAAACCCTTTCGGGTGAAAAACCCCACACTCTAAAACTTGCACAATGTATTATCAAATCTAAAGGAGATTACAACACACTTGCAATGCATGTTCTTCTAGGAGTTGTCACAATGTCAAATCTGGAGTAATTCCAATAGCATAATGGTACCTACAAATGAACCATACAACTCCAACTCCAAGCACTTGTATATATAGAGAAGTAGTACGAATGGAGGTAGCTTCTAGAGCAAGTCACATAAAGAACTTGTCTAAATCCATGTGGCTCAATTTCCAAGGCCATAAAACATGTGTATGACAGTTGTAAGAGATTCTCTTTCATCCCTTACAACCCCGCAACTTGGGTACCCCAAATATTCCCAATTAAGGTATGACATGCTCTTACAATGTCATAAAATTTGTCATATATCACAACTATTACAGTTGTAAGAGAATCTGGCATAACTAACTATTAATAGAAGATTCTCTTACAACCTATCATAGTCAAACTTGGGTGCCTACTTCCTCCATGTAAGATGCTTTTTGACACTTGTCTTCACCTATCATAGGATCTTCTATTTCTAGATCTTACATGTCATAGATTTTTTCATAGGAATCTTCATAACTCTTACGTGTCATAAACCTCTTACAACACCCAAAATATGTTGACACATGGAAAAAGTCTTCTACCAAAAATTGGGACGCCTATCTCCTCATATGAGGACAAAAATTCATCTAGTCACCTTCCATGTATGATTCCACATCACTGTGCCAACTCCCACAAAGTGACAAAATAAGATTTGCATACAAATTACAGTAATAGGCAAAAAATAAATACAATTAAGTAATAAATGCTAAGAACTTGCAAAGGTTGAGACACCTTAATTCCTAATAGTCATCTCACCTATGGGTAGATGGAATGTAGATGTATCTATATCCCACCTCTCCATGAGTACCATTAGCATACTACAATGGGATCTCATTATGGGCATCATAAATACTGATGTAGGAGCATCCCTGTTTCAAGAGAAATCTTGCATCAACGAAAAACCTTTGCATTTCAGTTTGTTTCTTTTTAGTTTCCAGTTCAGTTCAGTCAGTTCAATCAGTAGCAGTTTCTATATTTTGGTCTACATTCTATTGCAATTACACTTCAGACCTAGACTTAGCATCTGGATTCATTCATGCACATCATATCCAAATCTCAAAGCATTTGGATAAGGCATCGGTAAGATATCACTATCAGAAGATCAACTATTTTCTCAAAACAGAGAATCTTGATAGTCTCAGATAATCAACTAAAGGAGAAGACCTGCAAAACAATTCACAACTCATGAAGCTAGATACACATCATTCAATGTTGTTTGGTTCATGGCTAAGCTTCCCTAAGATCCACACATAATTCTATTCATCTGTGAAGGAGTTCTATTCAATTAGGTCTGACCTATCCATGTACACACATTACATCTCTTCATTGGAGTTTGTGATCTTCCTTGGATGATGTGGAGGAATCTTATGTTTTAGAGATAATATAAAATGATGTAATAGATGCCTAGGAAAGTAGTTGGCATAGTTTACAAGTTTGATAGTTTAAATTTTTTGCGAAGGAAATTCAAAGTCATATCTTGTGCATACTTTGTAATTCTGTAATCAGGCCTATAAGCCCTAATTGTAAGCCCGCATGTTGCTAACCAATTTGTATTTGGATTCTATGATATACTAAATGACTCAATTTACATTTTCTTTATATCTTTGAGTTGTTTCCATTGTGTTTACTCTAGCTACACGACCTGGATAGTTCACTTTGTGGACCCTCCTAACCGTGACTGCACCAAGTGGTATCAGAGAAAAAGTTTGAATCTTTGGGAGTGAATTGAGAAAAGTTGGTGAAGGAATTATGTAAGATCTTTCTATGAGTAGATCACTAAATCCAAGGTAGGTTACTTGTGTTGCAACCAATCATTGATTGTGAGGCAGTTGTCACCTTGTAGCCCGATCATATAATTTGAGGTAGTTACACTTGATCCTAGGAAGAATGCCATGGAGGAGAATCCCTATTGTTGGAACAATGGGTGGTAGAATGGATGAGATGATGGAGATGATGAAAACCATGCAAGTTCACTTGGATGCTACTGAAGAAGATCAGAGAAGAGGACTTACACCTAGACCTAATGTTGAAAGTGATGATGATGAAGAATTTCAATCCGCTGATCAAAATGGTGAAACCCTAGGAGGTGAAGAAGAAGAAGAATCAAAACAAGTCAAGATGTTGCGAACTATTTCAAAGATTGGAAAAATACCTAGAGTTGATGTACCGAATTATACTAGCAATTTGAATGCTGAATAATTGATTGACTGGATAAATGACATGAAAGAATACTTTGAGTATGAAGAAATTGAAGATTCAGAGAAGGTAAAATTTGCAAAGACAAAGCTGAAAGGACATGCTACTATATGGTGGAAAGAATTTTAGTTGGATAGAAATAGAAGAGGAAAAGAAAAGATTACAAAGTGGGACAAGATGGTGACAAAATTAAAGAACTAGTTTATACCTGCTGACTATGAGTTGGAACTGTTGAAGAGATTACAAAACTTGAGACAAAAGGAGAAATCTGTGAAGGAGTATATTGAAGAATTTCATAAGATGATCATAAGGACATGACATAGTGAAGAAAGAAAGGAGAAAGTGGCTAGATACATCAATGAACTGAGATTGAACATTCAAGAAGAATTGAGTTTGGTAAGGATGACAACATTGGAAGAAGCATATCAGTTTGCCCTGAAAGTTGAAGAGAAGTTGAATAAGAGGCATGATCAGAGACAGAGAGGTAGATGAGGTAAATTTTAGAGGGGTAGAACATTTTCTAGAGGAGAGAGATCATATGCAAAGCAAAATAGATAAGAGAACACATTCAAGAAGGAGGACAGAGATAACAATGCATACCAGAGAGATGACAACACTTTCTACAATTGGGGAAACCTTAGTCCATCCCAGAGTGAAGGATACAAAAGAGAAGGAAGAGGACTTGATAGGAGAACATTTAGAGGAACTTGTTTTAAGTGTGGAGGAGAAGGACATAGATCATTTGAATGTAATCAAGGGGGTACAGGCAAGAGAACAGAGAAAAGTGGAAGAGAAAGCTATGTAGAAGAAGAACCTGTTGGATCACCCAGTTCAATTGGTAAACTTGAGAAAGAAGAATCACTTGTGATGAGGAGAGAACTATTTCAAGTAGAGACAAATGAGGAACCACTACAGAGGAAAAGTTTGTTCAAAACTAGATGCAAATTAGGAGCTATATGTTGAAAAGTTGTAATTGATAGTGGTAGTTCTGATAACCTAAATTTAGAGGAGATGGTGACTAAGCCAAAGTTGGAAAGACTAAAGCACCCTAAGCCCTATCAAATATCATGGATTTAGGATGATCATAAGGTACTGGTGAGTGAAAATGTTTGGTGAAATTTTATATTGGATCATATCATGATGAAGTATTGTGTGATATTATGCCTATGGATGTATGTCATATTTTGTTGGCTAGACCTTGGAAGTATGATAGGAAAGATATACATGATGGGAGAAAGAATACATACACTATAACATCAAATGGAAAGAGAATTAATTTGATCCCTTTGGAAGATGATCCTAAGAGTGAAGTATGTGGGAATGCTAGAATCTATTTGGTAGATGGAAGAAAATTTTTGGATGGTTTGAGACATGATAATGTGTGTTATGCTTTGATTCCTAAGAAGCCTAAAACATTGAAGAAGGAGACTTTAGAATCACAACCGGAGGAGATAACTAAATTGCTAACAGAGTATGAAGACATCATATAAGACAATGTACTTGAAGGATTGCCACCAATCAAGAGTATCAGTCATCACATGGATCTTATACCTGGATCTAGTTTGCCTAACAAAGCAGCACACATAATGACACCGACAAAGAATGAAGAATTGAATAGATAGATACATGAGTTGTTGAGGAAAGGTTTGATCAAGGAAAGCTTGAGTCCTTGTGCAGTACTTGCATTGTTAATGTGATAGGTGAAAGTCAGGTTTAGAAGATCAGACATAGTCATGAAACCCTAACCCTACCATCATCAAGGAATCTAATCTAAATGAAATCAAAGAACAATGCAATTCAAGCATAACATCACCTAGACCGTGCGATTCCTTGTTTGAGGGATGTGGACTGCTTCTTCAACAATGAACAATTGCAAAAGCTGAAAGCTGCCATGATTGATGATAAAAGCTCAGTTGGATAATCAGATGCTCAAGATGCTCAAGATGATAATGTAGGTGCTATATGATTGCTGGATGTCTCATATGGAGTGAGAGGGTGTTTATATAGGACTTAACCAAGATCAATCAACGGTGGAGATTCAGAGGCTATGTGAATGGCTAGGATTGAAAGTTACTAAATTTAGGTTCCATTAGTTGTGCATGTGAAGGATATGAATGAAAGTTGTCTTACAACACATGATTGACTGGACAAGTGTTGGAATGTGATAAAAGATGAGTGTTTAATTCAAATAAAATATTTGAATTAGTTGTAATATGAGTTGGATATTAATTAAATAAATTAAATTTATTTAATTAATAGGATAAATGAATAAAATGGGATAAGATATGATGTGGAAATTAATTAAATAAATAAAATTTATTTAATTAATTGGGATGGGGATAGGATATGATTGAGAAATGATGTGGAATTAATTAAATAAATAAAATTTATTTAATTAATTGGCTTAATGATTAATGATTTAACAAGGTGTTGCTAGACATGGACAAAGTTGGGACAAATTTGGGTGTCTACATTTTGCCCCTCTTTGATACAATGTTCGATAGAACATTGTGTCAAAGAAGATATGATATGCATTCGATAAACAAGTTATGCCCCAGTGTAACTGGCAGGTGATGCCCCCTCGAGAGGTAAGCCAGGCTAACCAGGAAGGGCTGGGTTGGCTCTCGATAGAAGAAAAGGTGAAAAAGAAGGTAGACGCGAAGGAAATGGGGGTTGCATGGAAGAAAATAGGCTGTGGCATAGAAGAATTAGGGTTTTGAGAAGGGCTATAAGTAGGTTCTTCAATGGCAAATAGGCTCATTTGTGCTCATTTGTGCTCAGAAACTAGAGAAACCCAGAGCTCCTGAGAGTGAGAGTTGCAGAGCTAGCAGGATGGTTATTCCACGCAGGGATCATCGTGCGGAGCGAGTGAGGACACATGGGCAACCAGAGGGAGCAGGCGCACCAGTATGTTTCAAAACTTTTCCCAAAAGCGTGTAATTAATAGCCTAAAAGCGTAATTAATTCACACACATCACCAAAAGCGACTAGGTTAGGGAATAGTCATTGTAGGTCACTTATGTAGGAGGATAGAACGCTTATGGTAGTTGCAGTCGCTTATGGGCGCGGGTAGGTCGCATAGGGAAAAACGGCTCGCATCCCGTCAGCGGGAAAAACACAGGCAAAATGCGCATATAGAGGAGAAACGCTCGCTTATAAGCAAATAGTTGTCGCTTGAAGTAGTTTGGCTCGCTTATGGATAGAAATGGCTCGCATAGGGTGGAAAGTGCGCATCTAGAACAAGAATGGTCGCTGATGGTAATGTAGCACGCTTAAGGTAGAAAACTAGGCGCATGTAGAATATAGCGCGCATATGCAGTAAGAGTAAGTGCTTATAGAGGTAGAGCTTGCTTATGGGCAAACAGTAAGCATATATGATGAAATAGCTCGCATGTAGTGAAAAAAGGTGCGCATGTGCAAAAGAGCTCGCTTTTGGGCAAAATAGTAGCGCATAAGGAAAGGCTGGTCGCTAATAAGCTAGGAAGAAGCGCATGTGGTAAAATGGGATGCTTATGGGAGATGTAAGATAGAATAGCAAATAGAGAAGCTAATTTTGATATGTATGACTAATGGAATGGACTGACAAGGGTAAATGGATGATGCAGGATGTACTACCACCATTGTTATCGCAAGAGCCCCATCCGAGAGATTTACGGCTGGTGAGACAGTTAGATGCAGAGGAGCTACTGGTGTTAGAGATCCTGGGCTTGGAGCATGTATCCCGATTAGAGCCAGTTCAGGCACATCGAGGGCTGATGACAGCGATGGTGGAGCGATGGATGAGCAAGCACAGTTCATTCTTGTTACCGACAGGAGAGGCGACCATCACCTTAGAGGATGTATTCCAGATATTGAGGATTCCGATAGATGGGGATCGTGTGGATTATGATCTGGAGATGGGTCCAGCTGCATTCAGGAGATTGTTTGGGACACCAGACATCAGAGCAAAGGGTTCAGAGATTCCGATGGGGAGGATGGAGGAGCTCTGTGACAGGTTACAGCGGGTAGTAGTGGCTATCATTAGATGGCTAGTGGGTGATAGGAGAGCCAGAGGTTTTCCTATAGGATGGGGGACAGTGATGGAGGGCATGTTTTCATATGGCACGAGATATGCATGGGCAGAGTGTGTGTTGGGACAGCTCTATCATTATCTACATGATTGCGCTTATATGTTTGGAGCGAGTATGTCAGCAGGAGTGACAGTGTTACATGTATGGGCATATGAGCACATTCTGGTGACGAGACCAGAGGGATGGGTGGCTAGAGTAGCAGGAGAGCCATTTGCGCGGATGTATAGAGGGGCGTTGACATATCGACAGTGCCGAGGGGTGGTATACTGGTGGCAGAGATTAGATGAGGTAGATAGATTTGTATGGAGGCCATGGCTAGGATGTGAGTAGTGGGAGGAGGAGGATGCGGAGCTTGTCTATGCTAGACAGGCGAGATACATTTTTGGACGCGACGTGTATATCATAGAGCGCTTTTTGCCAGAGAGAGCCCTGAGACAGTTTGGAGAGGCACAGGCAGTACCAGTAGGTGATGCCATTTTTGGGAGGACGAGGCAGGAGGTATTTGATTGGGGTCCAGAGGTTGTGGTTGACACAGCTTTGGTAGAGAGATGGATTGCAACCAGTAGCATGGCAGTGGGGACAGGGTCCTGTAGATCCAGGCACATTGCCAGAGTATGATGTATACTGGGCGATAGCGAGGCTGACTCGGTTGACACGAGATGGGGAGATTGGAGAGATTAGGATGGAGAGGCCAGTTTGGAGGAGACGACGACGGGCTCCATTAGCACAGGCGGTTGTGCCAGCTGCACCAGGGATACAGATGCCAGAGCAGGTGCCAGGTCAGCCTGCGATATTAGTACAGCCTCAGGCACAGATGGTAGCAGGTGATGATGTTGGTATTCAGCAGTTGCGGAGACAGATTAGAGAGGAGAGGAGATGGAGGCAGTGAGCGCAGATGAGGCTGAGGAGGGTGGAGATGGATAGGCATCAGGCGGTGATTAGTCTACGACATGCGAGAGCACAGGCACAGACCTATCAGGCTCAGCTACAGTTGAGAGCACAAGGGGAGATGGACAGGATGATGGTGCTCTAGCTAGAGTGACAGGAGAGAGAGATGCGGCTAGACAGCATGAGTAGATGATGAGACTAGAGCGAGACACTGCGATACAGCAGGAGCAGGCTATGAGAGCAGAGAGGGATGGGCTGCGAGCTGAGAGAGATAGGGTGGTGCAGCAGCTGCAGGGGATGACTAGTGAGTGAGACAGAGCAGTGGCTGCCTTGGGGACTGATGGAGCTACGATGTACTTGGCCACACAGTTGACAGGGGTACAGGCAGAGCTTCAGAGAGTGCAGGGTGAGGCTAAGTATTACAAAGGCTTGTACTATGGAGCTATGCCAGCAGAGCAGAGATAGCCTAGCTTCAGGAGCAGATCAGGGGCTTCGAGTTCACAGAGGTTAGGTGGATCTCGATCAGTAGCCTCAGTGATGGGGCCACCGAGAGATGGAGGACCAGGTATAGGACCTAGTGGCAGTGGTGGTCAGGGCGAGTTAGCTGCCAGTAGTCACTAGGGCTACTTTGTGTATTTTGTATCATGATGAGGCCTAGAGTCGATTTTGTACATTTAGTCCTTCAGGGCTCAGCTTGTATTGTAGACACTTGTATTTTGACACACATGTATATATATATATATATGGCAGTTTTGGTGATCTATATGATGTTGTAATGGTTATGATGTTGATATTATGATGGCTATGCATGTTATGTGGATTATATATGGATTATGGATGGATGTTTATGCAAATGGTAATGAATATGAAAATGTATGAATATGTAAATGGTAAGGATATGGATAGATGTATGCATATAGGTAGATGGTAATGAAAGATATATATGATGAACTTATGTATGGCTAACACACTTGTTTTTGCAGGAGCGGGAACATGGACAAAGGATGATGGAAATGATTGATCTTGGCTGAGTATGATGGAATGGATAGATAGAATGAATAGGTAGGATGATGATGGGCAACTTTCAAGTAATTGCTCAAAATGAAAAGAAATGCAGTCCTTATGTTTGATATAGCATATGGATGGTATGCACCAGGGTATAAGAAGACCAAGGTGTCGAGGTATCCAATGTGCAACTAGCGTGTTACAATCTTGTCTGAACGCATGAGGTCAAGATGTTGAGCCAACATACACAAGATATGAATAACAGCTAGTGTTGGACTTTGACGCTACAAGCAATGGTTTGAGCTTATCTCCACTACACATAATGATAGCTTGCTAGTTATATGTATGGAGTTAGTCTTAACATAGAATAGTCTCAAATGCATAAGAAACTGTTTAGCTTCTCAGATGCTAGAGATATTGATATGTAAGATGCTAATCCCAACACGTACAAGATACCAATACGCATAGGAAGAGAATAAGATCATCCCGCAAACACGGCATACGAAAGCTATATGACCATGCCCCAATCCTTACTTCATCGCAACATACCAAGATATAAATAGATCAAGGCAGTCTTGATTAGGCATAGAAAAGGGACAAAAGATAAATCAAAAGATGAAACAAAAGATACTATCATCACGTTCTCTTGCCAAATTTTGGGTGCTCTTGGATAGATCAAGCTGGCGCCTTGTTAAGAGGAAAGCTACATCCTGTTGAAGGCTAAAGTTGTTGATAAAATGTTATAGCAAATGTTGGCTTCAGGCATGCGGACAAATAGCTTCTGGCATACTTTTGATTGGTTAAAGTGCTTGAGCTTTCAATATACACATGGTTTGTTTCTTGTTTGAGCTAATCAAAGAGAAGATGGATGAGGAAAGAAGATGAAGAAGATGGGGTGGATCATCTGTGCTTGAGTACTAGAAACTTCCTTCATATTCCAGACTGCCTACATACCCTGTATCCACGGGATCAAAGCACATTTACGATGAAGATGAGACATGATGAATATGTAGTTCTGGGTTTTATTGATGATGTAAGTGATGAAAGATAGAAGAATGTGAGCGGAAAGATTGAAGGATGTTTAGAAGAAAGATGAAAGATGAATGATGAAAGGGGCTATTGTCTTAGCCTGAATCAGAGTGCTTCCTTCGCATCTCAGATTGCCTACATACCCTGTATCCACGGGATCAAGGCGTTAACGATAGAGCTGTATGTAGTTCTTATTGATGTCGCTAATTGGTTGGATGTTTGATCAAGTGACGTTTGTTGCGATTGTTGGATGAAGGTGGATAGATTGCGAAGATATGGGTCCCGGTTGCAAGTCGTTAAGTCACATTTGTTGTTGGATATATGCCATGGCTAAAGTTGATAAGGTTTGTTGTGTTGTAAGCTGAGTTGTTTGATGTGTTATGAGCTAGAGATAACAGGATCCACTTCCAAATAAGACTCGACAAATGCCCCCAGTGTGGGATGAGGTTTATTATGCAGAGGCGACAATGCAGAAAGGATGTGGCCAAGATGCTAAGGTGCCAAAAGATATAGGTATCGCGACAATGTCTCAAATATGATAGCTAGCATTGGCAAAGATGAAAATGAAAGGCTATGTGTGGCATTGTGAGGTGGATTGGGATTATGGCTTATACAAGATGAAATGAGGAAATATGATCAAATGAACCAAACAGATGAGGGAAGCTGGTCACTACACATAGCGCCTATTTGCCAGGTTTTCACTATGGTACTTATCCAAGGTGCCTGTTTACTAGGTTTTCACCAGAGGACGGATTATTTATCATATATATATAGATTTTTTTTTTTTTTAAAATTTTTTTTTGTTTTGGGGATAGCTGAGATTTATGGATAAAACTTCTTGAGATGAACGCTATTGACTGGTTCATCCAAAGGAATGCCTTCAGGTGTTGACAGAGTGTATGCACCTGATCCATAGACTGCTGTGATAATGAAACGACCAAGCCAATTGGGTTCAAACTTGCCCTGTTTCTCTCGATGTTGTTGATTCCTTTGGTTTTCTTTAAGGACAAGGTCGCCAACTTGAAATTTGCGTTCTCTGATCTTTTTGTTGTAGCTGCGGCGTAGCCGATTTTGGTAGACTTGAAGATGGTTCAATGTTGTAAGGCGGCGTTCATCTAATAGCTCAAGATCATGGAGTCTGGATACTCGGTCCTCTTCATCTGAGATAGTATGTTGCAAGGATATGCGCAAAGAGGGGATCTCAACCTCGATAGGCAAAATAGCTTCAATGCCATAGACGAGAGCATAGGGTGTGGCTCTAGTGGGAGTTCTGATGCTTGTTCTATATGCCCATAATGCAGGATGTAGTTGTAGATGCCAATCTCGACCAGCTTCATTAACAGTCTTTTTAAGGATCTTGATGATTGTCTTATTAGAGACTTCAGCTTGACCATTGCTCTAAGGATAATAAGGTGTAGAGAATCTATGTTGAATATGGAACTTGTTGCAAAGATCTCTAACCTCTTGGTTCTTGAAAGGCCAACCATTGTCTGTGACAATAGCTTGAGGAACTCCATAACGACAGATAATGTAATGTAGGATGAATTTGGCTATTTGTTTACCTGTGATATAGGTCATTGGTATGGCTTCTACCCACTTCGTGAAATACTCAGTGGTAGTAATAATAGACTTATGACCATTGGATGAAGTAGGATGGATTTTACCTACGAGATCAAGTCCCCATTGCGAAAAAGGCCATGGAGTGACAATAGGCTGAAGCTCATGTGCTGGTGCATGTATTAGATCTCCATGTTTCTGACATTGTAGGCATCGCTTTGCAAAGTGCTGGGCATCTTTTTCCATAGTTGGCCAATAGTATCCTGCTCGTAGAAGTTTCTTAACAAGGCTAGGGCCAGTGGAATGCGAACCGCAGACACCTTCATGTACTTCACGTAAGGCCATTTTTGCTTCCTCGGAATCAAGACATCTAAGAAGGATACCATCAAGACTCCGGCGATAAAGGGTGTCTCCTAAGATAGTGTAACGAGAGGCTCGATGGATAAAGGTTTTGCACTGGGTGTTGGATAGTTGACATGGAATGATTTGATTTCGGAGATACTCGTATATATCCTTGTACCACGACGAGTTGGGACCAATAATTTCACATATAAGCTCAGACTGTGGAACTTCAAATGCTGGGATCAAAAGCTGTTCAACCAAGAATTCACATTTATAGGTGTTAGATGGCATGTCTAAAAGAGATCCAATCATAGCCATGGCATCTGCTGCTCTGTTTTGTAGTCTGGGAATTTGCTCAAAGGTAATATCCTCAAAATATTTCTTGAAATCATCCACCATTAGCTTGTATGGGAGAAGCTTTTCGTCTTTTGTTTGATATTCATCTAAGACCTATTTGATAACCAGCTAAGAATCACCAAAGACTCGTAACTGTTTGATAGCCCATTGTACTGCCATGCACAAGCCTGTGATTAAAGCTTCATACTCTGCTATGTTGTTGGCACATGGGAATGCTATTCTGTATGATTTAGGTATACAATCTCCTTGAGGGGTAACAAACAAGATACCTGCTCCAGAACCATGTTGTGTGTATGTTCCATCAAAGTATAGTTGCCATCATGCTGGAGAATTCAAATTAAACAATCCTTCATCAGGGAATTCTGGATATATTGGCTGAATATCGGTGATGGGTGCTGCAGCTAATTGATCAGCAATAACTTGTCCTTTGATAGCTTTGCGGTTCACATATTGTATGTCAAATTCACTTAAGATCATAACCCATTTGGATAATCTCCCTGTGAGAAGGGCTTTTGAAAGGAGATACTTGAGAGGATCCACATTAGAGATGAGCTTTGTTGTTTGGTTCAGCATATAGTGTCGCAACTTTTGGGAAGCAAACACTAATGCTAAACAAGCTTTTTCCATGAATAAGTAATTGAGTTCATAGCCCACAAGGGTTCTACTGATGTAGTAAATGGCTTGTTCTTTTCCTGAGTCATCATGTTGAGCTAGAAGGGCACCCAATGCTGCAGTTGTTGATGATATATAGAGCAGTAATGGACGATCAGGTATCGGAGGTACTAACATAGGAGGTGTTGCCAAGTATTCCTTTATCTTATCAAAAGCCTGTTGACACTTTTCATCCCACTTAAAAGGTTCACCCTTATGAAGAAGATGTTGAAAAGGATGACATTTATCTGCTAGTTGTGAGATAAATCTGCGGATAGATTGTAGCTTACCTTGTAAACTGTGGAGCTGTTTGAGATTTGTTGGTGGAGGCATTTCTATGATAGCTTTTACCTTAGCTGGGTCCACTTCTATCCCTCGTTGAGACATAATATATCCCAATAGTTTTCCTGATGTTACACCAAATACTCACTTCTTTGGGTTTAGTCTGACTTGGTATTTTTCTAATCGATCAAAGATTTGTGCTAATACTTGTAGATGTCCTTCTCTTGTCTTGGATTTTCCCAGGATGTCATCAACATAGTCTTCCATGATAGTATGAAAAAGGTCATGAAAAATAACTGTCATGGCTCGTTGATAGGTAGCTCCAGCGTTTTTAAGACCAAAAGGCATTACAACCTAGCAATATGTGCCCCATGGACAAATAAAAGATGTTTTATCTTGGTCTTCCTCTGCTATTCGGATTTGATTATAACCTGAAAATCCATCCATCAAAGATAGCATTTCATGTCCTGCTATAAGATCTACAATGTTGTCTATGCTTGGTAGTGGGAAATCATCCTTAGGACAAGCTTTGTTAAGATCTCTAAAGTCTGTGCAGCAACGAACACGTCTATCTAGTTTTGCTACAGGTACCAAATCTGAAACCCATTCTGGATAATCAATAGGCTTTATAAATTTTGCTTCTAACAGTTTCTGAATTTCTTCTTTGACCAATAAGGCAACTTGTGGATGCATTTTGCGCAATTTTTGTTTGACAGGCTTCGCATCAGGAGATACTGCTAAATGATGTACCACGAGTGAAGGATCTAGACCTGGCATGTCTGCATAAGTCCATGCAAAATTTATAGCTCTTCTCATAAAAAATGCTGTGAAGTCTCTTCGTTCTTGCTCTGATAGTGATGCTGCCAAAAAAGTAATCTTCGGATTTTGCTCTATTCCCAAGTTCATGTCTTGTGATTTTTCAACTAGCACAGTTGATTTTTCATAGTAATCAGTGACAACAGGAAGATCAAATCCCTCATCCTCAGGCACCTCAGAGAGGTTTTCACCCTCGGATACATCCTTTATTTTTACTTTTTCACGGTCGAGAGGCACCTTTCTGTTTTCACCTAGTGACCTATTTTGTTGAATTTTGTTTCTTTCACTTTTGCGACTGAAGGATTTGATACTTCCGCCAAAATATGCTAGTTTAGGTAAATCCATCATGAAACCTACTTTATGATCACCCAGTGGAATACCTTGTCTCAAACCCATGAATTCTGCAATGGCTTCGTCATTTTCAAATGTATCTAATATCAGTGCCCCCTGTTGGTCCCAATCGATGAGGTCAGGATATACGAGTGAAAGGCTAATGGAAGAATCATGATGACCAGAAGAGGCTACGAAAAACATGAAGATGGAATGTTCTTGAAAAAGGTCGGTGATATGAAGGGAGGAGTCATCGATAGTATCCGAGTTAGAAGTCTCTCCTACCGAAGAAGGTCCAACGTCAATATCAGAAATACACTTAATGTCTTTGGATCGCGGTACCTCTGGTTGGTAACCAAGGCCTTGCTTATTAAACTTCTTAGACACAATAATGGGCTCAGTAGGTCCTTGTTCCTGTGATCCCAAGCCACCATGTCCTTTATAGCCCATGTTCTTTATGATATGAAACCCACTGTTGTATCGCTCTACTTCAAGTTGGACTTGGTCATTTTCATCAAAGAATATCCAAGAGTTGATGTCCTCAATGTCTTCATCATCCAAGAAACCACCTTTAATGAATACTGTAGGGGGAGCTTTGATAACAGCGGAGGATGAAGTTGGCTTGGATGTAGAGGGCTTACCGCGGGATTTAGGAGATAATGGAAGGGTACCAACGCAATAGGACTCTTGTAATTTGTATTCACCAGGGCCATGTTCGGTATATTTGATATGAAGGTTGGAAGCGACTTTGCTAGATGAGGGCTTGAGAAGATCGGATGGGTTTATATAGGATGAAGACGGATATGCCTCGGTGTTGATAGGAATGCGATTTGGACTCTGATATTTAGCTTGAAAGGCACGGCAAAACTCAAATGGATTGGGATCAGCTTGAATGGTAACCTCAACACCCTTATGTGGAAATTTAAGGCATTGGTGGTATGTAGAGGGAACTGCTTTAAGGGTATGGATCCAAGGGCGACCAAGGATGATGTTGTAAGGAAGATCAATATCAAGGACTTGACAGTGAGTTTCTGTAATTACCGACCCAACTTGAATAGGCAATAAGATAATCCCTTCGGTATCTCTTTCAGCGTCATCATATGCTCTGATGGTAATAACCTTAGAGGTGTCAACATATTTCTCAGAATATCCCAATTGCTTGATAAGTTTCAAAGAACATATATTAAGACCAGCTCCCCCATCTATCAAGACTCGTTTGATACGGCGTTGTTTAACAAATACTTCAATATGGAGGGCTTCGTTATGTGACGGATGAATGGAGGGCTGAAGATCTTTGTCGGAAAAGGTCAAATGACAAGGGGCTGCAATGCTAGCGACCATAGATTGGAATTGTGTGATATTAATATTATTAGGCACCGAAGACTCTTGTAAGGCTTTATCAAGGATAGCTTTATGTGCAGGGGATATGCGGAGCAACTCAAGAATAGATATGTGTGCGGGTGTTTTACCAAGGTGATCCAAGAGGTTATAGTTAGAGAGAGATCGAGGAGGATGGGGAGGTGCTCCTTGAATAGTAACTTGACCTCTTCACATGGTTACGGCACAATCAGGTGCTCTCCCCTAGACAGTAATGGTAGAAATGCGAGCATGGTCAATGCGGCCAATGGTAGATGATGCATAGTTATACGGAATAGCATTTCTAGCCTGAAGGTTATTTGTCTGATCATGAGATGGAAGTGGATTCTTGAAAGTCTCTAGATCATAGTTTGATGTTGATTGTTGAGCAGGTTGAGCTGTTGAAGGTGTGACATTGATTAAACCTTGATCAATGCAGTCTTGGATAACATGTTTTAAGTGCATACAACCATTTGTTTTGTGCCCTTTAACTCGATGGTAATCACAATACTCATTTTCTTTGTACCAAGGAGCTCGAAAGAGTGGTTCACCATTTGGTGGTGCATCGGGTAGAATAATATCTCCTGCTTGAAGTAGCTTTTGAAGAACAACTTCCATGGGTTCCACTAATGGTGTAAATTGTCGGCGTGGATTGGAAGTTTGGCGTTGGTTTCTTCGTTGTGGAAAAGGCTGTCTTGGTGTAGAGGCTGCTTGAATGTTGATGGGAGCTCTCATAGTTTGAATATTCTTCACGTTTACAATACTGTCATTTACAACATTCTTGTTCTTGTTCCAAAAGCGAGACTTATCATTGGAATTTTGGGGAGAATCTTTGTTGTCACGAAAGATCTTAATAGTGCCCTTGGTAATTAAGGCTCGTTCAATAATAACTCCTTTGGAAACTAGTTTGTCAAAGGTACTAGCACTCTACAATTGTAGTTGGAATGATAGCTTAGGATGAAGATTTTGAACAAAGATGTCAAGCTGTTGTTTCTCAGGTATTTCCCATGATAATTTGCTAGCCATATTACGCCATCGTTGGGTAAAAGAAGAAAAGGGTTCACCATTGCGCTGTTTGGTATTGACAAGGTCATTCATGTTTACCTCATGTTCAATGTTGAAGGCAAAGTGTGATCAAAATTTGTTTGCTAATTCTGCAAAAGATTTGATGCTCGGGGGTATGAGAAAACCATTCAAGAGCTTGTCCTGCTAAGCTTCGAGGAAATAGTCTCAAAAGATACGTATCGTCATAAGAGACATCAAGACATGCTACAAAAAAGGCTCGAAGATGGTCTTCCAGATTCCCTTTCCCTTTGTATTTATCAAATTGTGGGATTTCAAAATGTGGTGGAAAAGGTATCATATTAAGAGACTTGTCAAATGGACAGGCGCATATGTTTTCGAGAGAAAAAGGTTTCTTGCCTTGTCCTACCCTTTCATCGATCATCTGTTGAACATCTGCTGAAGATAATTGCTGTTGTTGTGAAGGGGGTGGAGTATGGTAGGAGATATATTGTGGTTACGGTTGTGGGATATATGGAGTTGTGACTGTTTGTTGCGGTTGTGTACCCACAATGTATGTCAAAGGAGTGGTATGTGACACGTATGTGTTGGAGGATTGCTGTCCTTGAGACACAAGCGGCAATTGGGTGTGCATCACATGGGAAGTGGATAGTGGATTGATAGTAGCGAATGGTTGGGAAGTTGGTATTGAATTCACGACACGGTAAGTGACAGAGGGATTGGTAGATACGACAGAAACATTTGGATTTGTATTGTGGACAACATGAGGATTAGTAGGTGTCATGTATTGGGTGATAATAGGGAAGCTTTGGGTAGCATAGGATGGATTGATGGTGTGTGAAGGATTGGAAGAATATGACGACATGGATGTGAGGTGATGAACATAAGCGATCTTATTGTTTGGATTGGCTTAAGAAATAGGGGGATCACTCATGTCAATGAGACTAACGTTGGGATTATATGATAGCATTGAGGTATTAATAGTTGGTATATGGGATATGGTATTTGTATGAGATGTAGTGGATTGTAATGGGTGTGAAGCATGGACAACATGTGTTGTTGGAGTGGTTTGAGAGGTTTGCACACTATAAGACATGGGAATAGCTTGTGATGCTTGAAGTATTTGTGCTTGTGTTACATGGACAACTTGTGTTACTTGAGGCATGGAAACAGTCATGGTAGAAGGAGAGCTATGTTGAGGAACATGGAAAGGTGGAATGTTGAGATTTTGTGACATGAGAGGGAGCACATTGGTGGGCACTATCAATGGTTCTAAAGTATGCTCTGATCATGGTGGCTCAAATGAAGCAACAATAGGCAATGAGGATGATGTTTGTGATGGAATAGGAGATGATGTGACTATAGTAGATGGTCCATTCGCAACAATAGCAGTAGTGTTGGGATCTTGCTCTCTAATAGCGGATATGTCAAAGTCCTTTGGTAGTTTAGCACCCATGCGAGCAAGTTGGAGAAAGCAACAATCAGGCTCAGATATCATGAGTTTCTCAACTTGGTCCCATAGATAGGTATCTTGGAATTCCGATGAGTCGTCTTGCGATTGTTCTTTGAAAGTTTCTAAGGATGGTGTAGGTTGCATTCGTTGTGAAGATGACTCACCAATAGTGTATCCTTGAGGTATAAACATATGAGGAGGCATACCAGTTGTGAATTGAGTTGCGTCCTTAAGAGGTGTTGTAAATTATTTCATCTCAGCTTGCAATTTGGCTTCCATTTCAGCTTTCAATTTGGCTTCTATTTCAACTCGATATTGACTCCTAGTTTGAAGCATGATGTTGATGATGAAGTTGAGCTTGTCAAAGTTTTGAGACCCAAAAGATGATAGTTGGCTGGTTGGTTGATTGGTTGTTGTTTTGGTTTGCTGGTTTGGCTAATTCGCTTGGTTGATTTGTTTTGGCTGAGTTGTTGTTGTTGGGTTGTTGTTCATTCTCCCTAGAGGATAGCTCAAACACTCAAGGGAAAGATTGTTTGCTGTTGCTGTTTGTTGAAGCTAAAGCTAAAAGATATTGTTTGCTGAAGCTAAAGCTGAAGGATGATGTTGGTTGAAGCTAAAACTAAAGGATGTTTGCTGATTGAAATGATTGGGTTGATGTTTGATTTGCTGGTTGGGGTCTCAAAAGGATGGAAAGCTCATGAGTTGTGATTGATTGATAAGCTCAAAAATAGGAGACAAAGTCCAGGTATTTGCTGTTAATCAAAGAGAAGTCTGAAAACTGATGTTTAAGACTTAAGCAAGCTAGACCTGTGGCTAATTCAGCTGAGACACTAGGATTTGCAAGTATTTTGACTAAAGGTGACTAATGATAGCTCAAATGCGACTCAGAGGATGCTAAAGGTGATCAATGATAGCTCAGATGCGATCTGGTTTAGGCTCAACAGAAAATGACAGTGTTAACCAGAAGCGAATGCTATGCCAGAGGCGACAACTGTTGGTGTAAAAGCAATTTTCTATTGATCAGAGGCGACTCAGATATTCCTAAAGGTGACAGTCTGTTGTTCAAAGGTGAGCTCATTCAGACTGAAGGCGACTAACTGTGGCTTAAAGGCGATCTGGTTCAAACAAGATGTGATCAACTGTTGTTCAAATGTGATTTTGTTCAGGCAGTAGGTGATCAACTGTGGTTTGAAAACAATGCAGTTCAGACAAAAGGCAATCAACTGTGGTTTGAAAGTGATGCAGTTCAGACAAAAAGTGGATTACTATAGTTCAGAAGTGATGTCTGTGATCTGTGCGAGTAGTTTAGGTTCAAAAGCGACTGTGTTTGTCCAAAAGATGTCTGATTTTGTAGTTTTTAAGCAAGAAAACAGTGATAACAGTCACTCACACTCATAACAAGCACAAACTGATACAACCTAGGCTAGGATAGGACAGTATCCATTGAATCCCCTGGCCATGCTTATTCAAAGTGGATAGCTTCAGGATCTTGGTAGCACCGGCTCCCCTCCACGGCACTCACTTCTCACGCATACCAAGTTTCGGGCTTCCTGTAAGGCTTGTCCCCACACCCAACCTTAGGATTGTCCCTGCTATCTCTACTAAGAACCACGTGAATCAGGGCCGCTTCAAAGATCCCACCTTTTGCATCAATAGATAGAAGGTTTTTGGCTACTACACAAAGTTGCTAATAAGGGCATCCGTTCGGGTGGCTATACATGCGGAAGCGCTACTCTCCATTATGGAATCTCCCAGCCTCCAAGGGTTGCGGCTTGGAGGGTTTTGGGGGAGGTTGGCTGTCAGTATAACGCAACAGCACCCGTTGTTTGTGGCTTTCGACACAAACACTTTTCTTATATAGCGGTTCGGAAGGACTTGGCTTTAGTCCGTTACCGCTTGGGTCGTATCCCTTCTCACACCGGGAAGGCAGGCCCTCTAAAGATAATGACAAGTTCTCATACACCCAAGATCCATTTGATAGGCAAGGGGAGAGGATACTTTTGCCATTAAATTTGGGTTACAATCAAGCACATGCAAGCAATCAAAAAGATAAATCAAGCATGGAGCAAACAATGATTCATTTTAAGCACCAAGCCCAAATATGCCTAATTTAGTGAAAAACCACAAATCTTGGACCGATCGAACCTCCAACAGATATGTTAGTAGTTTGATAACCTCCTTTTCTTGGACAAATCGATAAGATGCTGCGCAAATACCTAATTAATAGCCAAAAAATTGAACTGGAACTGAAACAGATTTGAAAACAACAAAATTTACCAGATGCGATTCACTGCTGATCAAAAGCGTTCTTCATTTTACCATAGGCGAGATAATGTAGATCATATGCGACGTGGCAAATACAGTATGCGACACCTGTCAGCTCATAAGCACTGCGCATAAACCCGACGTGATCAATTAAGGGCTAAATGCGAACAGTATCTGTAAAAACACAGTTGACAGACAAAACCCTAGTCTAACAGGCGAGCACTATCAGTTCAGAAGCGATTCCAATTAATTCAAATGCAGCCTCTGTAGACTCATAAGCGATCCATCTATACCTAGAAGCGACTGGTTGCGAGACAAAAGTGACCTGTATCTGCAAAAAAGTCTAAACCCTAACCTGCACGGGCGATCACTCTCAGTTCATAAGCGATTCACATCAGCGTAAAAGCGAGTACTATTAGATCAAAAGCAATGCGAACATGTGCAAAGGTGGCCACTGTTAGATCAAACGCAACCTGAGTGTATGCAAAAGTGGCCACTGTTAGGTCAAAAGTGATAAATACAGTCTAAAGCAACCGTAATCAGTGCTAAAATCACAGGCGAGCCTTGTTAAAACAAAAGCGATACACGTTATACTTGAGGCGACAACTGTCTGTTTAAAGGCGATCCAGAGAGATAAATGCGGCCGTTTCCAGCATAAAAGTGGCACAGAGATCCGGAAGCGGCGGATTTTCATTCAGAAGCGACCAGAGTCTACTGCAAGCACCTACAAAATCTGATCTTCAAAGAAAACTCCAAAAAATGAAGTCAATCAAGGATGTGAGTCCCACCGGGCATGCCAAAATGTGATAGGTGAAAGTCAAGTTTAGAAGATCAGACATAGTCATGAAACCCTAACCCTACCATCATCAAGGAATCTAATCTAAATGAAATCAAAGAACAATGCAATTCAAGCATAACATCACCTAGATCGTGCGATTCCTTGTTTGAGGGATGTGGACTGCTTCTTCAACAATGAACAATTGCAAAAGCTGAAAGCTGCCATGATTGATGATAAAAGCTCAGTTGGATAATCAGATGCTCAAGATGCTCAAGATGATAATGTAGGTGCTATATGATTGCTGGATGTCTCATATGGAGTGAGAGGGTGTTTATATAGGACTTAACCAAGATCAATCAACGGTGGAGATTCAGAGGCTATGTGAATGGCTAGGATTGAAAGTTACTAAATTTAGGTTCCATTAGTTGTGCATGTGAAGGATATGAATGAAAGTTGTCTTACAACACATGATTGACTGGACAAGTGTTGGAATGTGATAAAAGATGAGTGTTTAATTCAAATAAAATATTTGAATTAGTTGTAATATGAGTTGGATATTAATTAAATAAATTAAATTTATTTAATTAATAGGATAAATGAATAAAATGGGATAAGATATGATGTGGAAATTAATTAAATAAATAAAATTTATTTAATTAATTGGGATGGGGATAGGATATGATTGAGAAATGATGTGGAATTAATTAAATAAATAAAATTTATTTAATTAATTAGCTTAATGATTAATGATTTAACAAGGTGTTGCTAGACATGGACAAAGTTGGGACAAATTTGGGTGTCTACAGTTAACACCAAAGAAAGATGGAGAATGTGCATAGACTCTAGAGCAATAAACAAGATCACAGTGTGCACAGACTCTAGAGCAATAAACAAGATCACAGTTAAGTAAAGATTTCATTTACCTAGGATGGACGATATCATGGATTGTTTGAGTGGAGAAAAATAGTTCACAAAGATAGATTTGAAGAGTGGATACCATCAGATCAAAATTAGAGAAGGAGATGAATGGAAGACCACATTCAAGACAAATGAAGGATTATATGAGTGGTTAGTGATGCCTTTTGGATTGACAAATGCACTGAGTACTTTCATGAGATTGATGAATGAAGTTTTGAAGAAATTCTTGGGTAAGTTTGTTATTATATATTTAGATGACATTGTGATTTTCAGTAAGACAAAAGAAGAACATTTATGGCACCTGAGACAAGTATTGCAGAGACTAAGAGAAGAGAAATTGCTGATAAACATCAAGAAATGTAGTTTCATGAAGGAAAAATTAGTATACTTGGGATTTGTGATTTTTGCGGAAGGATTGAAGATGGACCCTGAGAAAGTGAGAGCAATTGTTGAATGGCCTACACTAGAGAGCATTGGAGAAGTCGGATCATTTCATGGATTAGCTAGTTTCTATTGGAAGTTCATTAGAAATTTTAGTTCAGTTTGTAACCCTATGATAGAGACAATGAGAGGTGACAGAAAAGACTTTAAGTGGACATCAGGAGTAGATAAGATTTTTGAATTGTTGAAGCAAAAAGTAATAGAGCAACCTGTGTTAGCATTACTAGATTTTAATAAGGTATTTCAAGTAGATTGTGATGCAAGTGGGAATGCAATTGGAGTAGTGTTAAGTCAAGAAGGTAGACTTGTAGCATATTTCAGTGAGAAGTTGAATGATGCAAGGAGAAGATATTCAGTTTATGATTAGGATTTCAACACCATAATTCAAGCCTTGAAGAAGTCGAGACATTATTTATTCACTAAGAAGTTTGTGTTGTATACATACCATCAAGCTTTGCAATATTTGAATAGTCAAGGTAAGTTGAATTAGAGACATATGAGATGGGTAGAGTTTATGTAAAGTTACACTTTTGTATTGAAGCATAGGAGTGGAAAATCAAACGAAGTTGCAGATGGATTGAGTAGGAGAAGAAACTTGTTGATAGAGATGAGAGTTGAAGTGTTAGGATTTAAAGAATTGAAGAACATGTATGAGGAAGATCTTGATTTTGCAGAACCTTGGAAAGCATGTAAGGATCCTATTGTGACAAATATGAGTAAGTGGTTAGACTATTTCATTCAAGAAGCTATGTTAGGAGAAACATAGTGGTGGATTGGTAGGACACTTTGGCACTGATAAAACGGTGGCTTTGGTAGGTGAAAATTACTTTTGGCCTCAGATACATAAGGATGTTAGAAAATTTGTGCAGAGTTGTAGAGTTTACCAAGTTGTAAAAGAGAATAGTCAGAATAGTGGATTGTATAAGCCTTTGATAGTATTGGAGAGACCTTGGACAAACATAAGTATAGATTTTGTAACGGGATTGCCAAAGACACAGAGAGGACATGATTTAATATTTGTAGTGGTGGATAGATTTTTAAAGATGACACATTCATACCTTGTAAGAAGACAAATGATGTAGTGCATGTAGCTAACTTATTTTTCAAGGAGATTGTGAGATTGCATGGATTACCTAAGAGCATAATTTTAGATAGAGATACAAGATTTCTTGGATATTTTTGGAAGACACTTTGGATGAAGATGAAGACAGGTTTGATTCAAAGTTCAGTTCAACATTTCATCCATATATTTGTGGATAGACAGAGGTAGTGAATAGGAGTTTGGGAAACTTGTTGAGATTTTTGGTTAGAGAGAAGGCAGGAAGTTGGGATTTGATTCTTTCACAAGCAGATTTTGCATACAATAATTCAATGAATAGGAGTACTATCTAAGAACACCTTTTGAGATTATTATCAGAGTAAACCCTAGAGGAGTGATAGAGTTGAGAGATATCAGTATGGAGGATAAGAGAAGTGTAGAAGAAGAAGAATTTGTAGGACATATGGAGATAGTGCATAATCAAGTGAAGAAGCATTTGGAGGAGATGAACAACAAGTATAAAGATCAAGCAAATGAGAAGAGAAGACACAAGGAATTTGTAGTTGGAGATGAAGTGATGGCATGCTTGAGAAAGAAAAGATTTCCAGTTGGGACATATAACAAATTGAAGATGAAGAAGTTTGGACCATGTAGGATACTTAGAAAGTTTGATTCAGGAAATGCCTATAAAGTGGAGATACTGGAGACATTGGGTATATCACCTATTTTCAAGATTGCAGACCTATATCAGTATCATGAAGCATTGAAGATAACTTAAAGAAGCAACTACCACAACAAGGACCAGAGCAGATTGAAGACATTTTGGATAGCAGAGTTGGACATAGCACCAAAGGAAGACAATATAAAGAATATCTTGTGAAGTGGAAAGGCAGACTAGAAAGAAGACTCATCTTGGATTTCTCAAGTTTCCTCTAGCCCCAACAAAGTGAGGGACTCACTTTTTCAATAACCCCAGATGTCTGATGTAGGAGCATCCCTGGTTCAAGAGAAATCTTGCATCAACCAAAAACCTTTGCTTTTCAGTTTCTATTCTAGTTTAGTTAGTTCAGTCAGTAACAGTTTATGTATTTTGGTTTGCATTCTACTGTACTTGCACTTTAGACCTTGCAAAGCTAGACTTAGTATCTTGATTCATTGATGCACATCATATTTGAATCCCAGAGCATTTGGATAAGGCATCGGTAAGATATCGCTATTAGAAGATCAACTGTTTTCTCATAACAGAGCATCCTAACAGTGTTAGATAATCAGCGAAAGGAGAGGACTTGTGAAGTAATTCACAACTCATGGAGCTAAATTACACATCATTCAATGTTGTTTTGTTCATGGTTGACCTTCCCTGAGATATGCACACAATTCTATTCATTTGTGAAGGAGTTCTATTCAATTAGGTCTGACCTATCCATGTACACATGTTACAGCTCTTCATTGGAGTTTGTGATCTTCCTTGGCCAACACGGAGGAATCTTATATTCTAGAGATGATATAAAATGATGTAATAGATGCCTAGGAAAGTAGTTGGCATAGTTTACAAGTTTGATAGTTTAAATTCTTTGTGAAGGAACTTTAAAGTCATATCTTGTGCATACTCTATAATTCTGTAGTCAGGCCTGTGAGCCGTAATTATAAGCCTGCATGTTGTTGACCAATTTGTATTTGGATTCTATGATATACTAAATAAATGAATCTACATTTGCTTTATATCTTTGAGTTGTTTCCATTGTGTTTACTCTAGTTGCACAGCCTAGATAGTTCAATTTGTGGACCCTCCTAACTGTGACTACACCAAATACCCACCATAGGCCCACTAACTACATGAAACCTCACTCTTGATTAGATATAGTACTAATGTGGCCCTAAAGTAGTGTCATTAGGTGGCCACCTATGTACTCCCATGTCTCAGGGACATCCTACGCACCACAATTCACATAATCAAATCATCAAATAATATCTAACTTATCATTCTATGCCCTGTCCCTGGGGCCCTTGTCCTTTCTAGACTTGGGTGCCCTTGCTGGACTTGGGCGCTTTGGTTGGGTACCATTGTCCAGATCACTCTAAATGGAATGTAAAATGATGAAATTAACTAAAATAGGAAAGAAAGTTGATAGAAGTGAAGTTTAAGATCCTACCTCTGGATCGATACGTCTGTTTGTGACTCAATAATAGAGCACCTCTTATCTTGGAAGTTGGTATGGATGTCATGTTGAAATGGTTGGTCTATTTCTCCTTCTCCTTCTCCTGTCTACAAAATGAAAATAAGAATGAATAGTGAAAAAGTGAAAACTCCCTTTACATATAGTAAATAGATGGGAATCCCTATCACAATCTAGGTGCAAAACTAAACAACTTTATTCATACACCTCTATCTTAGACTGTCGGACTTAGTTTTTCATGTCATCTATTGTGTTGGTATCTAGGTTCCACCCTCCATCAAACCCAATGCTTTCTGCTTTGGTGTTTTTTGCAAAAATGATCCTTACAATGCATTTATTCATCACCTTTCCTTGAAATTTGTGTAAAGATAGCCACCTTGTTTCTCCTTTTCATACTGATAAAGGAGAAACAAGGGGGCATATATCTCCCTCGATTTCCTCCTTCATCATGTCTCATCACTCAACCCCTTTAGTGTTTATGATTGACCTATTTGTGTGTTGGTTGTAGGATGATTTGATTTCATTTATTTGACAAGTGTTCCTTTATAAGATGTGATTCCTAACTTTACATGGTCTTGTAGGATTACAGACTGGGGGATTTTTCCTCTCGTATGACAACACTTCAGCTTCCTCTATAGTATCCTTTTGGGATATCCTTTTCATGATTGATGTATTTACTTTCCTTTACTTGCATATGCATGTAGTGTCATATGGCCACTAAAGTGGGGGTTAAATGTTATGTTAGAAATTGTACTCCTGTATGGAATAACACAATTTCATAGAGTTTAGCTCCTCTCCTTTGGTGTCCTCTTACCCTTTTTGTTTCTGGCCTACCTAAACCCTAATTGACTTGTATTGTACTGAAGAAATGTCATATTCTGAAGTAATAACTGATAAAACATGAAAACAAACTTTATAGTTTGGACATTGTAGACCCCCTAGAGACAAACCTTGTGTGAAATCTAGAGTATGGACTAGGGCACCCATGCCCTAGTCCTACCCTATTTTTTTTGGTCTTGAATCTCGAGGTGGTTTCGGCTTGCCCCATGCACCTCAGGTTTCTGATTTAAATTTTTGGGTTTTGCGTGATGTCAGTGTATTATTTTGAATATTTGAATTTCTAAGGTTAGGTATTTAAAGAGAATTGAAAATCATTTTATCACACACAATCTATATGCAAGCTTACTATGCCAAAATTCTACCTCTGTTGCTATTTATGATCAGTACTTTGTTGAAGCTCTTTGAATTTATTGATATTTACTGTCATGGAGATATTTGGTGGCGATTAGGAATCAAGATCTTGAGTCTATCTTACTTTCCCTAGGGTTTTTTCAAGACCTTTATATGATTGGGAGAAGGGTTGAAGCCTCTAATTTGAGCTTAGGAATCCTCCACAGATATAGCTACCTCACCTTCTTGTTCCACAAGTCTTCATTTCTATCATCTCCTTGAGGTGATGTTGTTTCCTTGAGTGAAATATTGTGTTGATCTATCCTTGATGCTTGAGTCATCTAAGGTTTTGTATTTCTACATACACATATTATCTATGAACCCACACATCTGCAAATCTTTATAATCAACTATTGTTGAGGTTGAAATACCAAATATGGGGTTTGACTAAGGCAAACTCCTATATAGCCACAACCATCTTTCTCCTCCTTTTGTATGTGCAGGTTGTATTCAAAAAGATCTAGCAAAAAAGAGCAGAAGGAGAATAGGTATTACGGATATAGTTATCATAGAACTTTTGAATTTTAGTATCATGAAATAATCGAGAATATGAGGCAGATGACCTAGTCTAATAGGGCTTTATATCCTGGATCTGAAACCCTCTACAGACACTTTGACATCAAGTATAGAAGAGTTCAACAATCATAAACTTTCAAGACATTGGGGCGGGCACCCTTGTCTAACAGTTCCTCAATTTTTGGGTACATGCTCTTTGTAACTTCTACTCTGCATTTCTATAGTCTTTTTCTTAGTTTCTGTGCTAGAAATTAGGTTGTTATCATATGTCTTATAATTAGGGTTTCATGCTATTTGGTTGCTTGAAGTTTGTAAAAACCTAATTGAGGCATCTATTCAGTTACATCAAGCATAAAAAGGTCATAGGAATTAGTAGCTTGATCCTTCATAGTGAGCAAGCTTGTTTCCTATTTCCTAATGTGATGTAAGTGAAAGAGGGGCTTGATTTGGTTTATGTAAACTATCTTTTTTCTACTTTTACCACATTACATAGACTTACCATAATATAATTCCAAAATAAACTATAGAGTTCTTCTTTCAGTAAAACAAGTCGATAGAGTTTAGTTCTGCTGGTTTTTAACCATAAATAAAAGGAGTGTAAGGCTATTCAACCTCATTCTCCTACTAGAATTAGTATAAGCTAAATAGTCTTCTTACATAATACTCCTCTCAGTTAAAAGGTTTCACAATATCTCAGTGATAGACTTAAGCTATTGACTTCTTATATAGCTAAAATATACCAAGCTCTCAAATTCTAATGCTCAATAATAACATATGCTATTGATTTTATCAAAATATAGAGATAATAAAAGCTATCAGCTTTCTCAAGACACAAAGATATAAAAGATGTCAGTTTCTCAAACATAGAGGTATAAATGCTATCGTTCTTCTCCAAACATAGAGATAGAAAAGCTATTGTTTTCTCAAACACGGAGATATAAACATTATCATTCTTCTCAAAACATAGGGATAGATAAGCTATTGACTTCCTCTAAAAAAAAAGCTATCAACTTTCTTTAAAACATAGAGATATAAAAGCTATTGGTTTTCTCTTATAAATGTATCTACAAAGTCAACAATGTACAAAAAGTTCTCAAACACAAGATAATGTTTTCAAAAGAAGAAAAGAACCTGTGATCGATAGTGCAAATGAGACTCACGTTGATCTTTTGACCACATCTTTCCTTCAACAACAAGATTTGAAAATCTCTGTCATCGACCGTCCCTTATAAGCTTTAAGCAAAATTTCTCTGTTTATTATGTGTCTATGGATGTATGTGTCTATGTCTCTATATGTTTCACCAAAGAGCTCCTCCCCTGATAAATAAAGCACTGCTCCTTTAACCACATTCCACCATTCCTAAAAATAATGCTAGTCATAATTTTCCAGAATGGAATTCAAACAAATGGAGATGATGGTCATTAAAGACCACTCAAAACCTGGTCAAAAAGATACTCCACTTTCTAAAATAGTTGAGAATAGAAAGGGTTGAAGAATCACGTAATACAAAGCAACTTGCATAACATAACTCTTAACCTCTTTCATAAATAAGTTATCGACCTTGACACAGAAGGTCTCATATAAATATCAAACTTAATACACACACACACACACATATATATATATATCATTGTAAAGAATGCAAACACAACATATACCTTATGTTGTTTTCAAACACTTGACAAGATACGAGAATGTGGTTGAGGTATTCTCCCCCTCTCTGTCTCACATATATAACAAAATAGACAATCATAATTAACCTGATAGGATACCATAAAGGAATTTCAATTAGAAATTACTAAAGATAAAATAGTTAACCACTAACATATATATACTCTCCTGAATATAAACTATATCTAGAAAATATCAACTATCGACTACATCTTGTCGATGGTTGTACTATCCCTTCTTGGTTTTTCAATAAAACCTATGCTAAAGGGTTTGATGTCAAATCAACTATTGTTGAATCAAAATCCAACTAAGACCAATAAAGTAGAACTCAACTTACCAAACTTGATAGGGTTGACTAAACTGTGCAACACAAGACTTAGATGGCAACAAACTCTTTTTTCCATATGTCTATTCACTTCTCTCTGATGATGTTCTCCATCTCTTTTTTGGATGGTGGAAACCTATTTCCTGAATACAACTTGCAATCACCAAACCGGGATTAGTGTATCATTAGTTAAACCATATACATCATGAATAAATGATCACGATAACTTATAATCACATGTCTAAATTCTATGAATATAAACTCAAACTCATGAAATCATTGATCTATCCTAACATTTTCACATAATGTCAAATCATTAAATCAAGCAAAATTAACTACTAATTACATACAAGTAAAAAGTAAACATAGTCAAAATTAGGGATGTGACATTTATCCCCCCATAATATTCATCATCCTCGATGATCCAAAGTATCAAAAATAATAACATGATAATGTTTTCTTTCATATATGAAAAGCATAAAACAAATGAGGAAATCTTTGTTGAAAATCATGATAATCTTCCCATGTAGCATTGTCCTCTGCATATTGGTCCCACTGGACCTTGCATTGAGTAACCTCTATTATGCAAGCGGAGCTTGCGAACTTTGAGCACTTTGAGAGGCTCAATCATGACCACTCCTAGGTCATGTATTTGTAAAGAATTCCAATCAAGAATATGATTATCACTTGTTATATACTTTTTCAAATAGGAAACATGAAAAACATTATGCATCCTGGCAAGAGATGGTGGTAGAGTGATTTTGTAGGCAACTAGATTGATCACTTTGAGAACTTTGAAGGGTCCTACATATCTAAGAGCTAGTTTGGAAGACTTCTCAAACTTAATGGAACTTTTCTGAGGCTTAACCCTCAAAATAACTTTTACTCCAAATGAGAATTGCCTTGGTGTACATTTGGCATCAACGTAGCTTTTATGTCTATCATTTGATTCCACTAATCTTTTTCTTATCAACTTAACCTATTCTTCCATTTCTACTAACATTTCTAGACTAATGCTAATCCTATCTTCTAGCTTATCCCAGCTTATAGGAGTTTGGCATCTTCTTCCATATAATTCTTCAAATGGAGACATCTTAATAGTAGAGTTGTAGGAGTTGTTATAAGAAAACTCCACAAGTGGTAGATACTCTTCCCACTTGTATTTTTTATCCATACAATACATTCACAACAAATATTCAAGAACTTGGTTTACCCTTTTTGTCTAACCATGTATCATAGGGTGATAAGACGAGCTTATATTGAGTTGAGTTCCCAGTGCTAAAAACAAAGTTTTCCAAAATCTTAACATTATGCACGCATCTCTATCTGAGATAATCTTCTCAGGAATTCCATGTAATCTAAACACTTCCTACACAAACTTGTGAGCTATAGCTAGTGCTCCATCTGTTAAATTCCTAGGTATAAAGTGAGATAGCTTGGTTAGTTTGTCTACCACTACTGAAATAGCATCATGTTTATTTAGAGACATTGGAAGACCTTGTACAAAATCCATGCTAATAACCTGCCACTTTCACTCTAGAATATTGTACGGATATAGAAGTCCCGTTGGATGTTGATGCTCAACCTTGACTCTCTGGCACTCAAGGCAACTGGCTACAAATATTGCAGCATCATTCTTCATTCCTTTTCAAAAATAAAGAGGTTTCACATTGGATAGGAGTTTAGTTACTCCTAAATGACCTAAATATGGTGCAGAATGAAATTCCTTCTACACAAGGTTTATTAATTCTGGCGAATTTGGAACATGTATACATTCTTCCTTTGTATCGTAGATGCCCGTCTGGTTCAAAATCAAACCCATCATACCTTGAATATTGAAGATTTACAGAGAGAGCCTGCTTAACTTGCTCATAAAATTCATCACATGTAGAATTGTACAATACCAAATTCTTGAAGTTGGAGTGGATAGAGACAATCGATGAGATATGTCTCCGTCGACTCAAAGCATCCGTTACTCAATTCTCTTTTCCCTTGTTATAATTTATCTAAAAATTATAGTCAAATATCAATTCCAACCATCTTCTTTATCGAGCATTCAAATGGGGTTACTAAAATATGTACTTAAGACCATGATGATCCAACCTCAAATCAAAAGGTTTTCCTAGCAAGTAGTGTCACCACACTTGCAAAGCATGCACAACTACTACTAACTCTAAATCATGAGGAGCATAATTCTTCTCATATGCTCTCAACTTCTTGGATTCATAGGCTACCACTTGCCCATTCTGTATAAACACTCCTCCCAAATCTTCTCTTGAGGCATCAATAATGATGATAAATTGACTTTCTGGATTAGGAACTTTCAATAATGGTGCAGTTGTCAATCTTTCTTTCAACTGGTCAAATGCCTTTTGACATTCTACTGCCTAGTCGAAACACTTTCCTTTTCTCTGAAATGAAGTGATTGGGCTTGAAATATTAGAAAAGTTCAAAATGAACTTCCTATAATATCCTGCTAACCCCATGAAACTATGCACTTCATGCACATTCTTTGGCACAGGCCACTCAAGTATGGCTTTTATCTTTGTAGGGTCTATAGATATTCCTTCATCTAAAATAATATGCCCTAAATACTATATCTATTTCTAAAATAAAGTACACTTAGAAGGCTTCCCAAACAATTTATGTTCTCTCAGTCGCTGCAAAACTATCCACAAATGTTGCAAGTCCTCTTCCTCACTCTTCAAGTAAATAAGAATGTCATCTAGAAACACTAGAACAAATTTATCCAAGCAATCTCAAAAAATACTATTCATCAAATTCATGAATGCAACAGGGGCATTCATAAGTCCAAAAGGTAAATCTGTGAACTCATAATGCCCATATCTGGTTCTGAAAGCTATCTTATGTATGTCCTCATCTATTATTCTCAGCTAATAGTATCCAGATCACAAATTGATCTTAGAAAACACTAATGTGCCTTGCATCTGATCAAAAAGACCATCAATACGTAGTAAAGGATACATATTATTTATCATTGCTTTGTTAAGCATACGATAGTGTATACATAGACGTAAGGTTCCATCCTTCTTTTTGACAAAGATCACTAGTGCTCCCCAAGGAGAAACATCAAGTCTAATCAATCCTTTAGCCAATAGCTCTTGAAGCTGGGCCTTCAATTCCATCAACTCCATAGTAGTCATATGGTATGGGGCTTTTGAAATCAACTCTAACCCAGGTACTATATCAATTGAGAAATTGAAAGCTCTCTTCAGAGATAATCCTGGAAGTTCATCTAGGAATACATCCCAAAAATCTCTAAGAAAATGATAGTTCTCCAAAGATACACTTTGTTTACTAGGATCTTCTTCTACTTGCTCCATTTTGACTGCACAAAGTTGACAACCTTTTTGCCTAGCCCTCTTTAGTTGCATAGCAGAAATTAGTCTGATCTTGGCTTCTCTCTAAGTGCATTGCAAAAAGACTTTGTTTCCTACATCATCTAGACACTCAACTATTTTTGCAAAATAGTCGACATTGGCTCTATGCTTCCATAACCAATTTATTCCTAAGATAACATCATAGAAACCTAGGGGGCTACAAACAAATTCACGTTAGTTGAAAATTTAAGAAGATCAATCTTAGCTTCAAATAGGCATTGCTCTACCTAAGCTCTAGTCTGGTTAGCATATTCTACTGACCAAGGTTTAGCGATATACCCAGCTCTTCTAGGAAATTTACTTAATACTCTTGGAGAAATAAAACTTTTAGTTTCTCCAGTATCAATCAAAATAGAAATAGGAACTCCAAACAAAGTACTTGTTGTCTCAATGGGAGTAATATGATACTCCTCTTGGAGATTGTCGAGTAAAAACACAAACCTGTGTCACACTTTATAAAGGAATCGGCCAACATCAAAGAAATTCTAAACTTCGACCACATAAAAGTGGCCTTTATGTTTTAAAATTTAAAATGATGTAAACTAATGAAATGTAGAAATTTTGATGAAGTTTATTACTATAATTTTTCATATTTTTTAAAATTGTTTTCATTTTTTTTTATCAATTTAAGAACAAATTTTGGAATGCTAAAAATTTCAGGAAAAAGTGACGTTCACGGGATGTCAAGAAACAAATTAAGAAAAAAAACTTTGAATTTATCCCTATTTTTTTTTTTCCAAATAGGTAACTTCAATATCTAGTGCATGGAAAAAAAAATCAAATTTTGATGTATATTTTTCTCGTAATAACGTTTTAAAGTCAAATTTGTCAGAATTTGACAGTTTTCATGGGACACCAACTATTGTCAATTTTTTAATGATTTTCAAAAAACAAATTATACCCTTTTGAAGAGGACTCTCTCATCTAGTGCACCATATATTTTAAAAAAAAAGTTAATATGATTTACTATTTTTAAAAAAATTTCTAATCAACCTCTTTTTTAACTTTAACAACCTACTTACATTATTTTAAAAATAAAATATATTAAAACTAATCAAAATATGAAAAAAATTACATATTTGGATTCACCACTCTGAGCTCTACAAAAGGGTATTTTTCTTTGTTGCAGAAAATTCATTTTGACAGGAGAAATACCCTGTTAAATTTCAATGTTTCATAAATTTGTGAAAAAAGGTGAGTTGGCTGCCAAGTAAGCAGCCAACTAGACATACTTGGCCGAGCAAGTTACGGCCGATAGGGTTTCGGGCATAACTTAATTAGCTGATAAGTTATTGGTCGATAAGTTATCTGTCAATATGTAGTCGGCTGATAACTTATCGGCTAAAAATAATCGATATATATACAATTTTTTAAAAAAAATTTCAACTCAAGAAAATTCGATTAAATGCAAAAGAAGACAAATTTCGGCAAAGGAAGACTTATTTTGACAAAAGAAGATTTATTTCAACAAAAGAAGGTTTATTTCATATCATGTTTTCTCTCTTTCACATCATATAAGTATTTTATTATGATATATTTCAATTAGAGGCATCATGCCTTTTTCCCCCTCATGAGTAAATCATTATATATACTATCCTACCCATCTAGGGAAAACTAGCTTTATGCATGTGCACAATCATGTTTTCCCTTGCACCTCTTCTCTTCTCTACTTTTCATTTATTTCTCATGTGTGGGTCCCATCCCTTGTTACAAATTAATATTTAACAAATGAAATCAATTACAAAGTGTGATTTTATTTGTCACATCCTTATATTTAAGGAATCGTAGGTCTTCCCCTTTGTAATCTTATCATTTCATTGCTATATACCTTTTCATAGGAGATATATCATGTTTTCTCTCTTTCACATCATATAAGTATTTTATTATAATATATTTAAATTAGAGGCATCATGATATGCCAAATATGCTCATGATACCAAATTTGCTCATGATATGTTTGTAATTTGAATGTTTTTTTTACTTTGGCTTTAACAAATGAACAATTTATAATTTAGTTCTCTATTTATAAAATATTAATTGTGCATTCATTGAAAGCACATGTGTGTACATTTGTATGTAGGTGAATTCAAATTTGAGTGCAATTTGTGATGGGGAATCTAAGGACTAGATCAAGGAAGTATGATCAAACAAGAGAGGAAGAGAATAGCGGGTGAAGGAACATCTACTGAAGAACAACCCATGGAAAATATTGATGACCAAGGTGACGTACATGTACAAGAACAAATTGAACATAGTAATAGAAATTTTTTCTATGGTATGGAAAATTTGATGGAGATGGATGAGGATTCTCTTTTCAATAATATTTCATCTAAAGATATGTTACCTGAAAGCATAGTAAAATTACACTCTAAAAGAATATGGGATGAATTTTTTGAAGAAAAATCTCTAATTGGAAGAGCATAGTTAGTTGAAAAGTTATTTAGACGAAAAGAAATAACCCCTATTTTGGAGTTGTTAGGGGTTGATAATAGGAAAAAGTCATCAGGTTCATTAAAACAAACAATTGTTGAAAACTTGCAAGAAGCATTGAATTGTATTGATAACAAGAGTCGAGATAGTGATCCAAGTGCTACATGTAGAGCATTGATGACTATAATTTCTAGTAAGAAATTATCGCATAGAAGATAACTTCAAGCAATATCTGAATTACTAAATGTCTCTAGGAGAATTGTTTAAAGGTATATTGAAAAGAGAAATGAAATAGATGAAAAAATTGAGAACAATTGGGTAAATATTTGTAGGGTTCCCTGAAAAGATAGAATTTTAGAAGATGTAAAGAAACCGGTGGTTGAATACTGGACCAATCACTCTCATGTTTCTTCCAATAAAAGGGATACTATACAAATAATAGGTGAAGACGGTACAAAAATTTTTCATCCAAAACATTTTATAGATACAACACAAAGTGAACTTTTTGAAGCATTCAAGCAAGAATTTTCAAATGTGAAGATTTGTCAAAGGATGTTTGAGACACTACGACCATCATTTGTATGTATAAATAGCGTAGCTCGTACATACATTGTGATCCTTATTGGAAGCTATCACTCATAGCCAATCCCTAACATTATACTTTTTCAAATACTTCTTTGTCAAGTAAGTTTGAGTGGTGAAGAATAGATACATGTTGTCTCTAATTTTCTTTATTTTTTATGTTACTAATTTGTGACATTCAATTTTTTTATTATACTATCCAAGATCTATCTAGGCATGTTGTAATTTTTTTTCTTTCATTTAGAGTAGCAACCATGATTTTCTAAAACCTTTGGTATGTTACGTGTATCATTTTGTGAATTGTTCTTGTATGGCTTCTCTTGGATTGGTCTTTCTTGTTCACCTTGGTGCATTGGAATATTCATAATAATGTATAGCTTGAGACCACATGTAATGGGATCTTTGGTACAATTATGTGGATTGATCACTTTTTAATATATAGTTGTCATGGGAAGATCTCTAAATACTTATATATTATGTGCATAGTGAGATTTTATCAATTTCCAATTGCATATAAATGTTCCATCTAGAATTCTTAAGTTCAAGAATAGATTTGATTTCATTTACATTCAACTGGACACAAGTATAACTCATCATCTAGTTTTAATTCTTTGCATGCACAATCAAATTCATGTGTATTAGATTATATGGAGTTCTTAAGTTCAAGAATAGATTTAATTTCATTTACATTCAACTGGACACAATTATAGCTCATCATCTAGTTTGAATTCTTTGCATGCACAATCAAATTCATGTGTAAATATTAGATTATATGGAATTCTTAAGTTCATATAGCATCATATATATGCACAATTTATAGAGTATTTAACTTTATTCACCACCACTTAATTTCAATTACATACTTTCAATATTACACTTTACCTATGATATAGTGATTTGAACCTATGAATCCTTCTATTGTCCTCTAGATAGGTGTTTATACATGTTATATAGATAGGTGAACAATCTTGTCAATGATATTAGAAGTCATTATAAAACAAAAAAAAAAAAAATAATTCAAAGTTTTCTTAAATTTTATTAGCCATCTAAAAACATGTGACAAAACTATCAATAGTGGACACATCCAATAAGAGACTAATTTTAAATACAAATATTGTATAAAAACTATATTTTAATTCACAAGGTTCAATAGATATAAATTAAATTAAATTATTCATCATTTTTAAAAGTTATTACACAACATAATTTATCTATTTTTCCATACATTCCCACATATGTTATAAAAACTATTCCTATCAATGCCTAGGGTGTTGACATCATTTTTCAATCATTAATAACATCACATCTACAAGAAACATTTCAAAAATAAATTGACATTTTTCCATAAAATGCAATTTAAATTTAACATATAATTTATACATACATAGCATGTTTCAACTATATGTATATATGTGCAAGTGGACATATATACACAGCTATAAGTAAATTTATATGCATCTAAAAGTAAACATATATACACATTTAAACTATAAGTTAAAACTTGATTTTATCCAAATTAAGACTTGTATATTCAAAGGAAAACATCCATACATATCTATATAACTAAACATCTAAATGTGCATATATACATGTATCATATATATATAAAGAAATAACATAAAGTCTAACTGCAACATGTAAACTCAATAACATAAAGTCTAGTTGCAACATGTAAGCTCAACAACATCTAAACTCAATATAACATCAAGTCTAACTGCAACATGTCATGAGAGTTTGGGAAAACATAATAAAGAACATGAATACATCTAACTGCAACATCATCATTCATGCATCCTATGGGTGGAATGGGCCTCACTCAACCTGGGACTAGAATGATGAGTTAAGCCCTATACTGATCCCTATCCTGAGCCCTGTCCTGAACCCTATGTATCTAATCCCATCGATCTATGAATATCTAAGTGATGTGTAGATCCCTGAACATAAAAATTATCTCTATTAAATTAAATTTATATATAAATTAAAAAATATGGAATCTCAAGTACATGTTCAAATTTTATACAATTAAATACTAAATGCCTCACATCTAGCCTCAACCACATCCACTCTCTATTGCACAGTGTCATGTCCTAGCACCTCTCTCATCGGTCCCTAATGTAAGATGGATTAAAAATAAGAGTCAACACGTGCATGATGCATAAGACTAAATTTTATAATTTAAATATATATTATTTATTTAACAAATAAATTGTACACTAGAGATTAAACACAAAATTTAAAATGTATACCTTGTCATCAGCAACCTGTGCAACTACATGGATGACCCTCCCAATCCCACTAAGGTCTGATGAATCAAAGTTCATCGCAATGTTATCCTCAAACATAAGTCCATGGAATGATCCTAGTGCGTAAGGTGGCACAATACCAGCATCAGGCTGTGATGGAATCTACTATGAAAGCACTGTGTTAATCATATGTGTAGCTTGGTGATCACTACGATGACTGACAAATGTGGACATGGTCTCGAGAGGGATCCTGTACTATGAACTGATAAACTAATATATAGAAAGTAGATCCTGCACCAAACATGTACTCAATCTATGTAAAGCACCCTCTCCAAAAGTCTACGCAACATCACGTGGTGAAACTATGTCATCACATATGTAAGGATCATAACTGGAGGAAGTCAAATCATCTGATACTGTACTCTGAACTGACAAACTAATATATAGAAAGTAGATCCTGCACCAAACATGTACTCAATCTGTGTAAAGCACCCTCTCCAAAAGTCTACGCAACATCACATGGTGAAACTATGTCAGTACATATGTAAGGATCATAACTAGAGGAAGTTGAATCATCTAATCCTATGTTGGTGTGTGGATGCAACATATATCTACCAATGTGATCTGATGCCAAGCAGTCAATGTCACTGGCAATAGTACCTAAACTCTCAAAAATGTGTTGTCTCGATGATGCAACTGCCACCTCATTTGATTGTCCTAGATTCAACCTTTTGGGAAGTACAAAAAGGTTGGGACACACTAATGCCCTCTTATCAACAGGAAGATCCTGATTAGGACCTCAAAATTTCTCTAAAAACCTCCCAAAACCTTGTCCCGCATGTCGAGGGATAGATGTGAAATCAACATCAAGTTGTAAATGAACTACAACATATAATTGTTTACAAAAATATAATGGAAACTCATCATTGTGAGGCCATCTATGATGTGCTGCTAACCACTTGGGATATATAAGTTGTACAACAACAATATTTGTACACTTGGTGAAAAAATAGCCCTAAACTCTATCCAGACCCTGATAATGTGGAAACATACTATGTACCATATCTAATGAAACAACCATATTAACTGGTGGCCATTTCACTATCCCAGTAATAGTACTAGCAAGTGACACATAAAAATCCTCAATACTCAAATCATCATAGGGATTATATGATTTGACTATGTCAATCATACGGGCAAACTCTACTATGTCAATCATATAGGAAAACTCTACTCTAATCCCCACCAACCTATCTCTATTAGACAAGTTTGGTGTACTATGGATCGTCTGATCTAAATGTGTCAAAGTATTATTTAGTCTATTGAGAGTGGCAGCATATAAGTTGTTCCTAACACTATACGCATCAGCACTATTATGCTCACTATTGTGAGCATCACTATGATGAGACGCCATATCAAATGCCATGTATGCATATTTCTGCATTTTAAAAAAATTGAACATGTACATTTAATTTATAAAATAAATTTATACATTCAATTTTACATTTAAATTAACAAAACTAAAAACATTTAAAATCTAAGAATTAAATACACATGAACAATCTAGACACATTTAAATTAGTTACAAAACTATATAAACATGTAAAATTAAAAAATTAAATGCATTCAATCTAAACACTTATATCAAATCAAGACACAACAAGGAGTATTTAAAACATGAAACAACCTACGTGTTCTTAAATACTAAATTAGTAATTGTGGGTCACATACACCAAGGCAAGCAGGTTTCAAGTATATGCACATATTTCAAATACATAGCCAAGTTCAGATCCACATTTACATCAAGATTAGTTTTGTAACCTAAAGGCAAAATCTAACTCCCACAACCCACTCTCTAGATCGATTTGTGCACATAGCATACTAGATTGTCATAAAGCAAGGAAATTACTTGGATTTTACATAGGTGTATGCATGTGTTAGGAAGTGTATTCTAATTGCCTGAATGTTTTTTTTTTTAATTTTCTACTTTAAAGAAAATTCTATGTTAATACATAAAATTGAAAATAAATACCAAATGCAACTAAATTTTATATCTTAGATCATTTCAATATGTAGATTTTGAGATGAATGCAACTAAGATGCAAGCAAAAATGTATATTTTTACAAATGATTTAGTTTTATTGAATGATTCTTATATAAAATGAAAACTTTTCAAGAATGCAATTTTGCACCTTTTCAAAATGATAAGAATACATATGTTTGCAATTTGACAAGTTTCCATTTTATTAGTATTAGGATTTTAATTTTAAAATTCAATATAATGTAAATTATAATTTCTCTTCAATGTCTTTCCCTAAAATGCAATCTAGGTTTTTTAAAATTTTCAAACTAATAATGTAGTTAGATTTTAGATCTTGAATAAAAATGCAAGTTTTATTGAAATAAATGTAAATACAAAACTCACTAATCTATTTCTATTATGGCAAAACTAACCTTTTGAATTGAAATATGTTAAAGTTTAAATTTCTCATTTTCAACAAATAGATTTTTCCTATTGAAATGAATCTAAATTTGAGAAGACCATGTAAATGCAAATGACTATATTTGGGGTTTTCAATGGTTTTTGTATGGACAAAAGTGCAATCCTATCACATATAATGTTGTTAGGAAAATGACAACTAATTCAACAATGAATGACCTAGTTTACTACTAGTTTGAACTATTTTTTCCAAGTGAAGATCAAAACAAGGGCCTTTAGCAACCAAAATAGTGGAGGCAAATAAGATTTTAATTATTGGTAATGGGTTGGAATCACATTTGAATGAGGGATTACATGATATAGAACAACCATTTGCAATCCAAAGACTAATAGAATAATTTTTTTTGAAATGTTTAGTCAAGAAAACCATAAAAAGAGACGACTTTTCAAGCAAGGTTTCTAGATAGAAATCCCAATTTGACAAGAATGGATTCGACATAGTTATAAAGTTAAATAATCTACTCCAACCATGAAGAAATGCAATCTAAATTTAATCAATCTCATTCAGGATCTATGTTAAACTAATTTACTCTAATTTTAATTGAAGATAAGAAAAAAATAAAATTTAATCTAATCTACTTGCAAAATAAATGGGAAAAGTGTATTAATTTTTATAAGTGTATTAATTTATAAATTTAATATCCATTTAACTAATTTATAAATTTTATATCAATTTTCATGTATAATAGATGGAAAAATTGGTGTTGGTAAGTTAACATCTTGTCCTCTTCCTAACCTTTGATGTGTATGCCCCACTAAATTATAATCATGTGAATTGAGGGCCGCATGAAAGTAGCATATAGGAGAGACATGGAGCATATGGATAGAAGGATGATTAGGATCAAATGATAAGTCATTAGAAGTCATTTCTAAGTACATACTATCCTCATGTGAACTAATTCTAGAGATATATGCAATAAAAGCATGGGCCACGTTCATGAAGGAAGTGTACAAAGCAAGCAAGATGAATAACACCCTTGTAAAGCTCTACCACTCAAGTATAATCTAAACTCACTAATTAGTAATATATCATCTAAATTTTCATAATTAGCAAGTCAATGACTTTACATGTAAGTGGCATTGGTAGATCCATCATAGTCATCATGCAATAGTTCATCACTAAGTCTCATAATATATTTATGTAATCTAGGATGAGACATTTCAAAGTATTAATGAAGGGTACATGAGAAGATTATGAATTATAATCAAGGGATAAGTTATTATCATGTAGAACAAGATTATGTAAAAGACTATTGCAAGTATCCATAGATTCACCATAAATATAGAAGAATGGTCATCACTATACTCATCATGATGTATGAAATAGGGTAATTCATTCAAATTAGATGATTCTATGGACATATGATAACATGACATTTAAAGGATGTATCATCAAGAGGTATACTAACTTGTCATACATAAGTGAAAGGAGTGTGGTAGAATCACATAATAATATTTTGCTAAATATATGTTCATTGTTATCACAAGGAAGAGGATCATTATGAAGTGTGTGGGTAAATTCCATAAACATCTCTAATAGGAGAGGGTAAGCACCAACATATCCAATGGAGGGAAAATATAACAATGGTAAAATAACACATCCATAAAGAGCACACTTGCATCCATATGACCATAAAGTCATAAGTGTGTCAAGGATGAATGTGACATATGTGATGAAAGATAAAAACATGTCAAAATTTGAGATAAATGTATGCAAAGAAACCAAGGAATAAATGCATTTTTTTAAACACAAAGGACAACTTATCCACCCAATTTCTTACTACAAATTGGGAGATCTACATTCAAACTTTATTTACCCTCAATTGGAAACCTATTCAAAATATGTTTTTGGTTTCCTATGAAAGCCTCCCTATTGTCCCAACCTTCAAGTGGCTTAGACATTCATGTTTTTGCTTCCTTTTTGGCTTGTCTTTGTAATTTCCTCTATTGTTCTATTAAACTGAGTTCTTTCCCTAGTTGTAAGAGGGAATCCCTACTATTTTTCTTCTCAAATGACATTGTTACCCTAAGAAATCATGAAAAATAGAATAAGGAATATAATATCCCCATTAATTCTTGAATTACAGTAAGGTATAGATTAGAAGTCAAGCCAATGAGTGTTAATGTTCTTTTAATTTTGAATCTTTGAACACTAAGAAACATATAATTATCATGGCCAAATGCATCAAGATAAATTATAATTTTACTAAGAAGATTATCCATTGAAGACAATCTTCAACAAGGGCATGCCCCTACAAACTGCTTCTAGTTTTGATTCTGTCCATCCTTCGTCCTATATGAATTTTGACAGTTTGTCCAAAATCTCTCCTTTCATATGATACAGTCTTTTTAAAATTTCAATTGTATTTTACAGTAAAAATGCCTAAATACAGCTATACAGTTCTTTAAAAAGACCAGGTATAGGTATATATAGTCATTTTTAAAAAAGACCAAGTATCATATTGAAGGAGAAAAGACTGTATCATATGAAAGGAGAGATTTTGAACAAATTGTAAAAATTCAGATAGGATTTTGCAATCGGCAAGTCGAATTAGGGTTTTGCATTCTTCCTCTCTGGGATGGAAACATAAAATCATTCTCTGTAACATGTTCACAAAAGATCTCATTTCTGTGACACATTCCCAACATGCATATAAGATAATCTTGTGTATATTACTATTAGGGTATATGCACATCTCTGTAGGTGGGTATAGTTTATATATCCATTTGTGCACATGGGTGTTGTGGAGATGTAGTGATGGAACAGTGTAGTACCTGGAGGTGGCATAGTGCAATCGAATAAAGGGGCTCGCTGGCTATTGTGGGCTCCAGGTGGAACACTTCAAAACTGTATCAATCTAGGTGAAAATGGCATTTTCACCTTTTTTTTAATCTTTATTTTCTATGGTTACACCTGAAACCTAACTAGGCATAAACGTACCACCTGATAAGGTTCCGCCAGGAAACATACAACCACGTAGGTGCCACATAGGTGTAACATGGTTTCAGGCGTAACAAAACCAGGCGTAAATAAATCGCACATAAACGATCCGCTCAAAATTATTTATTTAGTTGAAAGTGTGACACACTATTGTGATTTTACCCTATCCAAAGCTGCATGGATCCTTTGTTGAAAAGTTTCTTGCTAAGTGGCTAAAACATTACCACTCTCTATTCCATCGAACTTGGGTGGCATGAATTTCTTCATATCTCTAGATAGCTTAGAGGCCAGTCTACTTCTCTTCTCCTCGTGAGACTTAGTTTTATCAACATTCTCCCTTTGATCACTATGAATACTAGATTCATGGGCATATTCATCATCTCCTAGATGTGAATCCTCCTATCCTACTTTAGATTTACCTTGACCCCTAATCTCCTATTCCAAGTTTTCAAGCCTCTCCATGGTTTCATTCAACATCGTCAATATCTGATCCAACTTAGCCATAGGGTATTTAGAAGGATTTGACTCTCCTTGACTATCTTCAAGAGTTGTTCGAGTTCAAACCATGATGATAGTCTATATCACACCTGATATTTGTATCAAATTATAAATTAGAATTCAGAATAATGCATCTCATTAATTAAAAAATTATCAATAATACACACTCACAAAAACTCAAATGGTAAATAATCTCATCTTCATTATAGTTTATTCTAGGTATAATTACATTGTTATTTAGATAATTAACATGACAAGAATACATGTCACTGTCGGTTAAAGGATATTTCTCAGGTTCCTCTTCCCCATCAGAATCCAATAAAACAAACTTAGAGGGTGGATGTACACACATGTACTCCTCCATCACCTCTTTTCCTAAAATAGGAGCATAACAATCACATCCAAATGGCATGTCATGACTAGCAGATGGTTTACTTGGTTTAACTACACAAGTAGGAACAATAGGATTCTTGGCTAGTTTATTACGTTGTTTCCTCTCTAGTCATATATGATTAAGAACATCAACCAAAGTCTATGAATCCTCCAACCATGCACCCTCAGCATAATTAATATGCTCCTTGAGTTCAACCTCCTTGGTAAGTTCTTTCTTAACTACCAACTTAGGCAAGTGTTGGGGAACTGACTTTCTGGCAGTTTTCTTGGTTCTTCTCCATGCCATTCTAGCATAAAACCAATTTCAAACATTAGCTAACTTCTTAATGTTGACAAATTTTCTCGTAATTAGCTCTTAGGTCCATGTTTTGAACTTGGTTAGCTCTAATACTATATGTAACATGCCTTCTCATATTACTCAGAACTACACACATAATTTACTAGGAAAGTAAAATAACATTATATACATAAGCAAATTTTTCTTTAATCATTTGCTAAACTTCAAAGAAATAAAGTATATCTTTTCTGAATATTTTTCAACTTGAAATTCATTATATTTAAAGATAACTTAAAGTGATAACATTTCACTTTACATTTACAAATATATTGGTCTTGGCAAAAGAATAGTTGTACATCAAATCATAACATGAAATTTTACATCAAAAGTACTATCTCTGGAATCTTGATAGCTGTCATTCAAATCTTAGCAAGTCTTCTACTACAGAGGGAGAGCATCATCTAAGTGCTTTACCTCCAAACATAGACCAATGGTCCCCCACACACCTCCCTTCCTAGAAGTGGCCCTACCCTTCAAAAAGAGTATACACATGTAGATCTAACAAGTTGCCATCTAAGTCCTAGTGTTGTGTTCTACGTAACTCAATCAACCATACAAATCTAGACAATCTTCTAGTTAAGTATGATCATATTGACTAGTTACACCATCTAGACACTGTGAACCAATTAATGCATATAGAGACAAATGCATCACTCTAGCCAAAGTTTCTATATATATAAACTTTTGCAATAAATGTAGTCATGTGGTCACACACCTCTAACTTGACTTGAAGACTATCTCATCCTACAATTTGACTTGTTTTGACTAGTATCTCTAGGCATAATTGTTTGAACTATACTCAATCCCTACTCCATCTGACTTATAAATATTCCTTATCTAGGATACACATATGCAATTTTAGATATTTTATCTTTTTCGAGAGTCCCTTATTGCATATCCACAATTTATCAAGGTCTATGAATTTATGTCATTTTACTCTCTACTCAATAATAACCATACTTGTTTTATATAACAAGTATTGACTTTCTAACAACAAGTGCTTCTTAGTCTCTTACTAATGTCTTGATCTATAGTTTCTCGACCTTTCTGTTGACTAAAATATTCAATAGACTACATCATATTCTCTTCTATCACATAGTCAAAATAAAAATGATGACTTTCAACAAGTACATGAGCATATAGATAGTGATATGACGCATTAACATATGGATAGAGATGATATAGATGAGGATCATGTTATTCATCTTTCACTCTCATGTATGGATTCTTTTGTGGGGTTTCTTCATGTTAGAGATACTTCTTCTCATGCTACTCTAGTGATTTCATTTTATGATGAGGGCATCCCTTTTAATAACTACTAGGGTAAGTGCATGGAAATAGGGGACAAATTAGTGGCCAACTTTGAGATTTTTAGAAAAATGTGTTTGTGTTATGAAAAACATAACACATATGTGTTTTAAAGTGAACATATTTTGAATAACTTGAATTCAATTTTTTTTATGATTCCATCCATTTATGCTTAGATTTCCAAGCGTAAGGTGTCTCATCTCATTTTATGGACTACATTATTAATTTAGATTATTGGACATTTACTATGATTCTTTCACTATGAGTGATTCCACATGTGTGAAAGTAATTATCATAATGTTAGAAATGCATGATTTTGGAAGTCAATTTAATAATTGAATATTATTGGTATGATTATGGATGTACATTAGCTTTTGCTTCCACTATGATTTTGAGGAACTAACCATTTGATGTGGAGTTGAGTGTGACTGAATGTAAGTACTCATTGAAGACAAGAACATGGTTGAGGTAGAGATGTTCTAGCCACCAGACAAGAACTAATAGGATGGATAAATCTGATGCACGCACACACTCACATATTCTCATGTCATATTGCATTTTTGAATGGATCTAGTATGCATTTTCATATGGTCAATAAATGTGATTGATGTTTTATGAGTAGATAAATATGTGTTTTAGTTGCTTCAGTAAGTCCTTTTGAATGCATAAATTAGTCATGAAAATATTATGTTCCTTCGATTTATATTTAATGGAATTGTATATATTATATTATTTAATTATAATTAATAAAAGTGTTTTCCTATTTGTATAATTATTATTGTTTGAAAATAATATCTTGGTTAGACTAAAAATAAATATGTTTTATTAAAGATAAATAAATTATATTAATAATATATATTATAATTAGATAACTAAATAAAATAATAAAATAAAAAGATTTTGTCATGCAAAACTAGGTGTTGTGCCTTGCACAAATGCCCCATTTTGCCAAATGGAGACCCCCTCTTTTGCTTTGGCTTGGAGTCTCAACCTTTCTTCTTTATGATGATGAGAAGGTGAATTTGTGCTTAGAATGTAGGATTTACTTCAAATTTGAGTACCTAGCATATTTGAAGTGATTTGATGCCATGCATAATTCATTTGGAAGTGTCTTGAGTGGTCTTATGCTAAAAAAATAGTCATTTGTTGCTTTCTGCACTGAAATTGGGTGTTACTGCATTTTGCTCCAAAATCTCATGTCACTGGATATTGCCTTTGAAATTGCGACTGTAGGATATGTGAGGTTGAAATTCCTAGTTTCCAGGTCTTAGAGTTGTAAAATCATGTCAAATTCCACTAGATTTCACTAAAGGGTCCATATGCTTTCACCCTGATACATGATCTTGAATCCCTAATTTGGCTAAGTCTGAAACCCTAAAAATCCTGAAAAATGGCTAAGTCTAAAATCTGGTGGAACCTCAAAATTCTAGAATCTGCATATGAAATCCTATAGATCTGGAACCTATCTTAAACATCCTGAAAGTATATTTAAAAATATTTAAGAAATTCAATATCTAAACTTATACTTAAATATATTTTTAAATATGCTTTCACCCTAAGAAGTTCAAAATCTGGCGCTAAAAATGACCCCAACTGCACTTTGCACCAAAAACATCCCTTACCAACCTTAGCGCTAAAAAGTCACCTCATTGCACTTTGCGCAAAAAGCCCACTGCACCAACTTGTGCTAAAATGACCTTCCACCGACTAATGCTAAAATCATCGCCTGCTGACTTTTGCGTTAAATTCTTCTCCGACCGACTTCCCTCAAACCAACATAAAGTCAGTCGGACCCAAAACTAGCTCTAGTACTAAAAACCTGCCTCTTGGACCTGCGCAAAAAATCACCTTCACTGACTATAGTCGGTCGGACCTAAAATCCATGCCAGGTTGGAAGAAGCCAAAATCTGTGCCAGGTCGGATGAAGGCAAAATCTGTACTAGGTTGGATGGAGTCAAAATATGCACTAGGTTAGATGGAGTCAAAATTTGCACTAGGTCGGATGGAGTCAAAATCTGCGCTTGGTTAGTTGGAAGCAAAATCAGCGCTAAGTCAGTGAGCCCCTAAAATCAGCACTTTTTGGTATTTTGGCCTGAAAATTAACTTTTTCAATGAGAAAATTAGATTTTCTCGATGGATTTGAATTGCATAACTATTTGTCACATCATGATGAACATTTTACCAAGTTTGTGTGGATTTTTGGCATGTTTTATGATAATTAATGCTATTGTACATGAAAAGTCTGTGACCCCCAAAAATCTTGTTTTTTATAGAAAAGGCTAGAAAAGCATGAAATAAAAGTCTGCAAATGGATTCTAATGATGACAAAAACTTCCTAGATCAATGTATTGGCCAAATGGGTACTTGAAAATAGTAAAAAACTCAAAAAATCATGCAAAAATCACTAGATTTGTGAAGAGGACTATAAGGAAGTAACATTAAGTTTGAACTATTTTTAACTGATCCATGACTGCAAATAGATATGTTTTGATCCAAATTAATGAAAAATGACTTGTTAAGATGAAATTGATGCTTTGCATTGTGAATTGTAGGTCTTGGAGGACACAGGAGCTTGTTGGAGCCGTCTTGGAAGGATGTACACACAGATATGCAGTGCTGACCCAGAAATGTAGAAACTTCATTTTATCAATCAAATTACTACCGCACCTGCAAGAGGAAGTTAGTATGATGTCTAAGATGATAAAAATAAGTCCTCAGAGCTTGAAGACACTGAATATCATGCCTACATCATTGTTGTTCCTGCAGTTCTAGTTCAATGCCTAAGACATGTTCATGCTTGTTCATAGCTATTCCAACAGTCCAGCCATCAAGAATCAGTCCAACAAGCATCCAATTGGATATACCTTCACTAAATTGTGTCACATACTCCTCTTGATCTAGTTAGCACTTGGAATCTCATGAATCCACATCATCTCAAGTTTTCAAGTGTCATGTGATTCTATTTTAGCTTTATTAGGCCTTGAAAATTGACTTTTCATCATATACAACCAAATGGGTATCCATTTTTTCCAGATTAAATGTATTTGCAAGCTATTTTTTATCTTTTTCATACAAGACAAAGGCAAATTTGAAAATGTAACAAACTAATATATCTCATTAAATACCATGTAATATGGACCGTTGGTGTTGAGTTAATCTTCACCGTCTATTAAAAAACTCAGTATGGTGCCTTGTCTATAAAAGGGCCATTATTCTCTTATTGTAACAAGTAGGATTTGATAATGAATTGTTGAGACTCTACCAAAATATAGTCAATACAAAGAAAGTTTTGTAGGTTGTTGGGAATTTGTGTTTATGTGTTGTTTCATTTTGGTTTTCATGGTTCATATCAATCTGAATTTAATTAGTTGTGCTTTTGCAATGATGGGTAAATGTTAAGATATCTGATGAATACTTTGGTCCATACTATTAGTGCTTGCTGATGGTAAGTTGCTATGTATAGTTATCCTGGGCCCTGTCATTGAATATAGTTCGGTTGCAGTCCACTAGTTATGCTGCACCATTATCCAGGTATTTAATGAGTGAATGCAATTTGAAAATCATAAGGATCCTTTGAAGATTGCATCATCTGTTGCAACATTGTGGGTTTCCTATCTTGGTGAAACAAGGAATGGTTTATTGAAAGTATTTGTCTATCTGCAACATTTTACCCAGTTGTGACTGTCACTTAGGATCTCTTATCCCTTCTCTCTCCTTTTCCTTTTGCATTTTATTTATATTGAGTTTGTTAGGTTAGGTTATAAGCAGCATCTACATTACAAATTTGTTGAAAGTATCATAGGTTTTCTACATACATATTGTTTTCATATTCTATAAACCCTGCATTTTATGTAAGACCCCTTGTTGGCACAGCTAGACATACCACTGAGTCATTCCAAGCAAGCTAAGACCTAGTTGTATTATCCTTGGGGTAGTCCTATCTTGGATAGGATACCTTTTTCAAGAGAGGTGTGATACCAACAATCATACCTATGTTGTTGTGTACTAAAACCACCATCAACACTGGGGAGCGACAATAACAACAAAGTTTAATATTTCAAAGGAGAAATCATGGTTATTGAACGCTAAGGAGCATGCAAACTGGAGGTAACTGAAGTGAAAATGATAAAAAGGCCATTCTATATTTGCAACGACGGGAATATAAAAGGTAAGAGGAATAAAAGAGAAAGGAGGGCAGAGAAATCTTGATGATTGCTTTTAGCATTAGAAAGAAAGGAGATCCCCATTATTTGGAGCGTGATGAAGAAGAGGAGGAGGTTTGCAACCAGTGATAGAAGGTGAAAGAGAGATCAACATCAAGGGGTAGAATTCAACCTTGAGAAAGCAAGGGAGCCAAGTATTTTTCTTTGATTTATTGCAAAAGTTCATGGCTAAGTTTACTGTTAAAACCATGTTTAAATATTGGCCTACTTCTTGTTGATTTTGTAGTCTTTGTTATAATTTGAGCAGCCAATTTGTGATTTCTATTCATGCCTTATGCCTTGAATTATTTCTCCTATCGCTTGCCTTTTTTTTCCTCTATTGGCATTGGCTTGAGTGTTCCTTTGGTTGTTGTTATTGGTTATCTTATGCTTGATATTTATTCCTCTATATTTACTTAAGGACCACCGCCTCTATGCCTTATTCAATATAAGTTAAATCAGCCCTTCATTTGTTGTCAGCCTAAATATTTTTCCAATCGGCCTTTCTTTTCTGGTTCGAGTCAGCTTTAAACTCATCAGCCAACAACCTTAGTATCAACCTCTATATATGGTATTGATCGACCTACAAATTTATGATTGGCCTTGTTTGTAAGCGGCCCGAGTTTATTCTTGAAAAATGTTAACCATAATATCAACGGCCTATAGCTCAAGAAGTGGCTTGTTTCTTTTTTTTGTTGGCCTGTATTGAACCCTAACAACCTACATAGAGTAAGGGCTACTTAAAATCTTTAACCACTTTTTATTTTGGCTTGTGTATTCTTCTTATTGGCCTGATTTGGGCAGCCTTGCTATAGGTAACAACCTCTTTTAAACTTTAGACAATAGTATATAACCCCTGTTGTAGTTACTTAATGTTGAGACTGTTGTATATTTCATAATGTAGCCATTTATTTTCTTATTGTTGTTGTTAGAAGGTTTCTATCACAGTTTTATTTTAAAACCTAAAGCTATTAGTTGTTATGTCACTGCAGACTTACTTGACTACTATACTTATAGCAAGCTAAAAGTTGTATAGCAATTAGTATAAACTTCTTATTGTGGTTAGATGGTTCTATCAGAGATTTAATCCTATAGCTATTGTTTAGTTTACCTCTATCACAACAGTTATTTTATCCTTGTCACCATATTGTTCTTCCTATCACCGAAGACATGTTCTGTTCCTGTAGCTTGAATTAATACTTCTTGTAGTTGTTAGATTATTACTTGGAATAGAGATAGTACAATTTTTTATTATTACATATTCCTTTAATTTTAAATAATGTGTTGCTCATAATATTTATACAATCTTACTAAATCCTTGTTAGAATTAATTGCTTTGAATTATAAACCCACTTATGGGTAGAAAGTAGTTAACATTAGTTTTCTTCAAAATATTGAAAAGAAAGAACTATGGGTTAGGGAATATAACTAGTTTATAGATTCTATAAATATATATAATTGCGTTTAAATGAATAAATGATGTTCTTTGTTGAATTATTTGCTTGAAAGTGTGTTTCTTGAATTATGCAAAAGAAAGGGATTAGAAATGAATTTTAGGTGAACATGGGTTGCTTTTTGTTTTGAAAAGAAAGTAGATTATATTTTATGTGTGTTTGGGGTTACTTTTTGGGCGAGGATGCCAAATGTGGAATATCAAAGATGGCTTTTTCCTTTTTTCAGGATTCAACCTTAAACTATTTTATATGTTTGGCCAAGCTGGGAATTCATTGAAATAGATGAACATTGTCTAGAAAAAAATTATTTATATATATCACTACCACATCTTGTTGTAAGGTATTTGCACATCATTGTGTAGATTTACACTTAGACTTCAGGTTGCATCAGGTGTTTCCTCTTACCAGTTGTTTCCAGGTTGCTAGATGTTTCGTGCAAGGCTAGGTTTCCTTTGTGTTATGAAAGGATCTGGGGAAGTGTAATTGCTTCATGGTTGGGTGGAAAAGTGTCTAAGCCATGTTCCCGTCTCTCAGCTTGTAAGAGGACAATGTGGGTTCATGGCAGCTGGAGAATTGATTTGATTTATTATTCTTATATTGTACATGATTATTGTACCCTTTACTTATCATTGGTCAATTTATGGCATGAAAGCCAATGAACATTGTATATTCTTTTATAGTGCTAACACCTGGATTAAGCACGTGATTTGTAAGATTTAATGACTTTATTGATTTATGTTTATGAGATTTATCTTTTTACTTGAGTTGATGTAATTAAGTGGATTATTCACTTTAGTAACTTTTGTGATGGAATGAGTATTTTACATTTGGTATCAAAGCACTTTAGGTTGGACACTAGGTCCTCTTTTTGGACTATTATGCTAAGTTACGACTTTGATGTAGATCAATCATCATGAATACTAGAAACACTGAACGTGGTGGAGAAGTCCTAGGATCAGGAAGTGATCAAAGTGGAAGGACTCGTGGTGAATCCAATAATGAACAAGACGGAAGATTGGATTGAATCCTTGCTCTCTTAACCCAGCAGGGTACGAGGGTGGATACTCTTGAGTAGGAGATATGAGGGAATTGTAGAGAGCATAATTGTAATGAAAACCCAGGAGGTGTAAATGTGAATCAGGGTAATGAGAACCTAAGGGTGGATGCACAAAATGAGAACCTGAGGGTGGATGCACAAAATGAGAACCCCAGGGCTGAAGCATGGATTCCTGAGGTTGAAGCAAATGCGAATAATCATGGGAGGATTGCAAAAGAATTGGGGAAAGACTTCAAGAAGGTCTCACCACCCAAGTTCGATGGTAGGACCATTGGTGATGGAGCAGAAGCGCGGAACATTGAAATGGAAAATTACTTCGAGCTCCAAAATCTCTCTAATAGGATGAAGGCAATGTGGGGATCATATTAGCTTATTGGAGAAGCAGCCACTTGGTCAGATAATGAGAAGCCTAAGAAGAAGATATTGGCTTACGAAATTACTTGGGATTTTTTCTTGTAACTTTACAAGAAGAGGTGGTTACCACAACTTTTCTTCAACAAGAAGATGATGGAGTTTCAGAATTTGATACAAGGAGGAATGTTGGTAACCCAATATTGGGAAAGACTCTCTTACTTACTTAAGTATGTTCTACAGTACCAGATGGATAAGAGACTTAGAATCAGGAAGATTATCTTGGGTTTAAAGCCCTAGATTGGAGTGGAGGTGGATATTAACAATCCATTGACCATGGATGTAGTTTTTGAGAAAACCATTAAACAAGAGTAGAAGCTGCAACAAGCAACTAGTTACCATAAGTACAGAGATGCAAGGTTTGCAAACTGGAGATCCTAGAATTACATAAATAGTTAGAATAATAACCAAAAAAAAAATCAAGGCAATAATAGTTAATAGATTAGAAACTTGCAGAGAGGGAATAACTCTTAGGATAAGAATGGTGGCAATGAGAATGGTGGAAACAAAAGAGTAAATTACAATAATAACAACTGAAATAACAATCAGAAGGATAGTTCAGAAGGACCAAAGGCACCTCATGGTGGATTCTATGTTTGTAGAGGTGAGCATTACACTAACACTTGTCCCCAGAGATCAGCAGGGTGAGGAAATAGGAACTAACAAGGAGCACCTCAGCACCAGATACATGCTGTAATGGGCAATCGACAAGCTAACTTTCAGGTAGCACCTATATAGTTTCAAGGTAAGATCTATGGACTACCTATTTCTATTTTGATTGATATTGGTGCAACAGAATGTTTTGTAGATCCTAGAGTAGTATCAAAGTTATCTATTAGACCTGGGCATATGGAAAACTCATGGGTGGTACAATATGAGAATAGAGTAGAAAAGAGAGTAGACTCATGTCTAGCATGCATTAAATTAGAGCTCCCAAGTTTTCAAACACAAGTTAATCTGAATGTAGCACCTTTAGGGTTTTATGATGTGATATTCAAAATCAACTGGTTAGTTGAACATAAGTCAATAGTAAACTGTGAAGACAAGGTTGTTAGATGTTTGGATGACCTAGGAAATTAGGTGGAGATTAATGGATTTAAGAGACCTTTAGAGCTTAGACAAATCTTGGCTATGCAGTTGAAGAAAGCCAAGAGGAAAGGGTGTACCATATATTTATTCCAAGTAAAGGACCTTGACAATGAAGAATCAACATTTAATGACTGTCCAATCCTTAGAGATTTCTGAGATGTATCTCTTGTGGAGTTAATAGAGTTACTAGCGAAGAGAGAGTTTGACTTCTCAATTGATTTGCTACTAGGAACTGAGCCTCAATCTAAGGTACCCTATAGGATGACTACTATAGAATTGTATGAGCTTAAGTCACCATTGCAGGAGTTATTGAACCAAGGGTTCATAAGACCTAGCATGTCGCCTTGGGGTGCATCGGTTATCTTTGTAAAAAAGAAGGATGAGACTTTGCATCTATGCATTGATTATAAGATGCTTAATAAAGCTACTATAAAGAACAAGTACCCACTTCCAAGAATAGATGAGCTCTTTGATCAAATGAAGGGAGCCACGGTGTTCTCAAAGATAGACTTGAGATCCAGCTACCATAAGTTGCAGATTAAGGATGAGGACATCTCTAAGACAACTTTTGTAACTCGCTATGGCCACTATGAGTTCACAGTGGTGCGATTCAAGTTGACTAATGCTCCAATAGCCTTCATGAATTTGATGAATAGTATATTCAGTGACTGCTTAGATGATTTTGTGTTGATATTTCTTGATGATATTATTGAACACCTGGAATACTGAGAGGGGGGGTGAATCAGTATTCTATAAAACCATTCAGATATGAAACATCTCAAATCATTTAGCATATTCAATTGTAGTGAAGTAAGTTATGCGTGAAAACATGAAGTAATAAACCATAACACATGAACACCAGGATTTTTACATGGAAAATCCCAAAAGGGAAAAACCACGGTGAGTGTTAGCCACAATATATTATAATTGGTTAAGGTAATACAGAAATGCTCACTGTCCACTAAGATAGAAAGAGAGAAGAAAGTGCTCACTGTAGGTGGACTCACTATCCAAGTGACTCACTACCCATTGAGATAGAAAGAGAAAGAAAGAAAGAAATAAACTATTACAATTGCATCTGGATATGCATGGAATATAGTTCCACTAAAGCACAAACAATATCTTCTTTCACTATTTTGAAACCCAGTTCTGCTCTGCTCTACAATCACATAGTCTACCCTGTTCTTTCTCAATTCACATCTACAACACTTGTCACATCATTCAAAACACAAACATCATTCCTTCACATCATGTTCATTCGCATAGTTCGCACACCCATGTATTTTTTGACATCAAAACCAAATCTCTACCTATATATTTGCTTCATTTACAATCATCAACTAGGTCATCTAAAAAATATGCCTCAAACTTTACCACAAACTATGTGCCAAGATTTAACCTAGAAAATAGGTTAGGGTGGACCTAAAATAGATCTCACTTAACTCAATACATCTTTTTTACCTTCCCTTTAAAACCACTTTATTCACAACACCAAGTAGGTCGACCTACTTGAGTGTAGCGTGTAGAATAGTATGGGTCAGCCTGAAACTCCAATGAGGATTGAACCAAAGTATAAACACATTCTCCTAGGTTGTCTTGACCTATAGAACCACCTTAGATAACATCGCAATCTTTGGAATGCACCGCACTAGTAAACTTCTTCAGATCAGTTTGCATGAGCTGAGTAACACAGATGTACACTAACTGTCAGAGCACAATTCAACAACCTAAACTTCAAATCACCTCAAAATTGGCACTAACCACCTTCAGACATCTACAATCATATTCTCAAAACTTCAAAGAAAAATGTTTCCATGCGGTGAAATGCGAAGTACTGGAACTCAGTCTCTATCATAGTTAAACACTATTTGTTCATGTAGCGATACTCAGACAAGTTTATCTCACTCTCTGGAGATCTTCAAACTCTAAAAATTTGGATTTGGAAACTCCAAACATATGTCAACAACCCCTTAGAACCATAGAATAAAATATGTCATAGTGGAGATATGCATACCAAAACAATCAGGCACACTGCACTGCTTGAGACTGCACTCTGTTAAGCCAAACTTCAACAAGTAGCCAACCTTTTGGAACACATAGGAAGATGAAATCCTAGAATTAGATGCTTCTAATAGTCCTCAATAACATTGCAAAACTGTTGACCAAAATCTTTAGACTGTGAGAAATGCAAACTAGAAAACTGTATCTCTGTGCACTTGGAAGATAGTTTGACACTTAGCCAAGTTTACACCAAGTTGTCTTCCAAATCAGAACTTTTTGTATGAGTAACATTATGAGTATAGAAACATCTTGTGAGGGATATTACTATAATCTCACAACCCACTTTAGGTCTCTTTACCTTTCTTTCTATCTAATCATTATTGCTCTAAACATTGTTGCCATCAATGACAACACTTCAACACTTCTTGATTGTCATGCACCTTGGTATGCCAGTAGTGTCTCTAACATTGATATGTCCGACAATCTCCCCCTTTGCAATTGATGGAAACATGTGATGTGAAAACCATCAATCAAAATCTCTAAAAGTTCTCCCCCTTAGATATTTTCCACATCTGTAGCTCTTCATCAAAAGTACCTTTTTCACATCTGCTTATCTCCCCCTTTGTCATCAATGGTAAATGATATGAACTTTTACTAGATCTCCTTTTGTATAGAGAGTATAAGTATATACAAACTAAAAATTTCTCCCCTAAATAACTAATCTCTATATATACACCAAAATTTCAAAAAGATATATTATAACCTTCTACATATGTCCATGAGAAATCAAGACTTACTGAGGTTTAGGCAAGATGTCTTTGTAGATAATCTTTAGTCGAGCTACATCTAAATCCTATTTGGCCTTAGCATACTTAAAAAATTATACATGCCCATTAATCTGGGATAACAGATCTTTTGCCTTGCCTATCGAATCAAGAGCACCTATCATTTCCTTGACCTTATCAGCTTCATTGATTAGATCCATCATGGTAGTTATCTTGAAGCTCACAATTTCTCTTAGTTAGCTTGTCTAATCCTTTATAGACTCCTTTTGATTTTGCAATTTCTTTATACTTACATGAGCCTTTACTATCTCAGCTCTTAGATCTCCACTCAAATATTTCCAAGGGTTGTAAGTGTTGGAAAGCCTTAGAAGCTAATTCTCAAAATTGTCTATCTTGTCCTTTATATCCTTTGTAATTATGGGCCAGGTTAAGAAAAATTGATATACAACATTTGCATCATTAATTGTTGTCTTAACATACTCAATGCTATTGTCTAACAAAATTTGTACCTTAGAACACTTATCATTTAGCTCTACTAACCTCTTTCTATCAAATTATTCTCTAACTTTCTTCTCTACTGCAAGCTTAAAAGACTCAAACTTACTATTCACAGACTCCATAAGTTTCTTTATTTGCAAGGTGGGAGTTAGTGAAGCATCTCTCAACATCTAGAAAAATTTTCTCAAAAAATATTACAGCTTCCTCTATCAGCTCATTGTCTTCAATATGTGATTTCAATATTTCTTCCTGAGCTGTGGCATGAAAGATTGATCCCAATTTGAGCTTTTGTAGGGGCACATGCTGGTCAAGTTCATTTGACCATTAGTGGAAGGCACTAGAAACAAATCAAAGGCTGAAAGAGTTTGTAATTCTCTCTACTTGATAAAAAATTCTCTGATTGAATATAGCCAGAACAGATAGAAAAGAAAGAAGATGTGGTTCAGTTTCCTTCTACCCCTAAGAAGACTGAACTGACAGACCCTGTGAGACTTGATGATGAGGAGATCTCTAGCAGCTCTAAAATCTCAGAAGAAGAAGAAAAACCTCAACCTTAGCCATTGAGGAGGTCTACATAAATGAGAAAGTAGCTTGATAGGTTTGGTTATTCATTACTTGATTCTAGTTGTGCTTTTGCTTTACTTACTAACATTGATGAGCCTAGAACTATGAAAGAGGCTATGGGCATGAAAGATGCAGGTTCCTGGAAGGAGACCATGGAAGATGAGATGGCTTCTTTGGAGAAGAATAAAACATGGGACTTGGTGCCTTTGCCTAAAGGACAAAAACCTGTTGGATGCAAATGGGTGTTCAAGAAGAAATTCGGTGCAGATGGCAGTGTTGAAAAGTACAAGGCTAGATTGGTTACAAAAGAGTATTCATAAGTGGAGGGAATTGATTATGGTGAAATTTTCTCTCCCATTGCAAAGATAACATCCATTCGGTTCTTGTTATCTCTTGTAGCTGCTTATGAATTAGAGGTAGAAAAGATGGATGTGAAGACAACTTTCCTTCATGGTGATTTGGAGGAAGAGATTTACATGTCACAGCCAGAGCATTACATAGAGAAAGGTAAAGAAAATTTGGTTTGCAAGTTAAAGAAGTCTTTGTATGGTTTGAAGTAGTCTCCTAGGATGTGGTACTTGAAGTTTGATGCCTTTGTGTTGTCGATTAGATATTTGAGATCAAAATCAGATCAATGTGTGTATTACAAATTTGACAATGATCACATTCTCATTATTGCATTGTATGTTGACGATATGTTGTTGATTGGGAATGGTAAGAATATGATTTTTGATTTGAAGTTTCAGTTGTCAACACAATTTGAGATAAAAATTTTTTGGGGCAGCCAGGTACATTCTGAGAATGGAAATTAGAAGAGATAGATCTAACAGAAAACTTTGGTTAAGCCAGAGTAAGTATGTGAAGACTGTGTTGAATAGGTTTAGCATGCCAGATTATAGACCATTGTGTGTTCCTATTTCTTTAGGGACAAAGTTTTCTATTAATGATTGTCTAAAATCTCCTAGTGAGCTGGAGGACATGAGAAGAGTACCTTATGCTAGTGTTGTTGGCAGTTTGATGTATTCTATGGTCTGCACAAGACCAGACATTGCCCAAGCAATGGTATTCCTTAATCAATTTATGGCTAATCCTGGACGTGTACATTGGGATGCAGTTAAGCGAGTGTTTAGATATTTGAGGGGTACTTTTGAGTATTCCATATGCTATCATGGTAATGTTATAGGACCTCCGCATTCAGTTTGTATTCATAGATTTGTGGATTCTAATTGGACATGTGACATTGACAGCAGGATAGCCACTAGTGCCTATGTGTTCACTATGTTTGGTGGTGCAATTAGTTGGATGAGTAAGAGACAACCTGTGGTTACTTTGTCCATGACAGAAGCTGAGTACATGGAAGCAACTCATGCTTTCAAGGAAGCCATTTGGCTTAAGAGATTGTGTTCAGATATTGGTGTTGATGTAGGACAGATTATGATTTGTTGTGACAGCCAGAGTGCAATTTCCCTTGTGAAGATTCCAACTTTCCATGCCAGAACAAAGCATATTGATGTATAGTTTCACTTCGTATGAGACATGTTAGAGGATGGGAAGGTAAATTTGGAGAAGGTAGATACTTTGAAGAATGTTTCAGATTCATAGACGAAACTAGTGGGCATAGAGAAGTTCAGATGGTGTTCGGAGTCTATGGGCCTCTCAGCCTATAGCAGTTAAATCTTGTTAATTCTATTGGCTCTTACAAGGTGTTTTACAAGTGGGAGAATGTTGGGAATTAAGGTGTCTCAACCTTGGTAATTCCTTGTATTATTTCATTGTATTTATTTATTTATTGCCTATTGTATAATTAGGATGTAAATCCTATGTTGTCATCTTGTGGGAGTTGGCACAGTGATGTGTCATCCCACATGGCATATGACCACATGTAAATTTGTCCTCACATTAGGAGATAGGAGTCCCACTTAGTGGTAGAAATATTTTGCCATGTTTTGGCATCTTGGAATGTGTGTAAGAGAATATTGATCGAAACAATTATGACATGTAAGAGTCAAAAATAGAAGAATCTATGATAGGTGAGGACATGTGTCGAGAAGCATCTTTGAGGAAGGCATCTTTGGGAGCCCCAAGATGGGTTATAACATGTTGTAAGAGAATATGCTATTTATAGCCTGTGTATAATAGATTCTCTTACAGCTGTAAGTTATGATAGCTATGACAAATTCTATGACAGTTGTAAGAGTCATAAGAGCATCTGTCATAGCCCATTTTGGGAATAGGCAACCTCTTTGGGATGGGGTGACTTGACAAGTGTCAGGAACATCCTATAGTGTTGGACAAGTGTCCATAGGCATGGGCTTTGGGCCATAAGGCCATGTTGGATGCCCATCTCAATGTGGATCCATTTTTGCCTTGTATGTTCTTTATAAATAGGTGCTTTGGAGAGGTGATGCATTATGTGATTGACAGGTACTATTATGCTGCCGAATCATCTCTAGATATGAGTTTTAAAGACTCCTGCAAGAGCATTGGCTCTATGACTGTATTGTAACCTTCATTGTTTACAGAATACATTTGAGCTATGTTTTGGAGTGTGGGGTTTTTCACCTGTAAGGGTTTTCCCCATGTATATCTTGTGTCTCTCTTCTTCTGTCTTACATTCTTGTGTATGTGTTTACTGCAATATCTCTGTTAGTGGGTTAACATAATCTATAATTGTAAAGATTAATAAGAATTTGTACTCTCCTCCCCTCATTAGATTAGTGTAGGAAGCGATTTTCGTACACATAGCTTCCTTTCAAATACTTCCTGTAGTTGTTAGATTATTACTTGGTGTCATGCCCACATTTCCCATGTGGTCACGACACACAACACACGTGTCATGTCCACATTTTAATGTAGTCATGACACGAACTATGAAAAACTTTTCTACCTATCCCTAGGAACCCCCTCGCACGTGTCTGTGTGCTCGGTGGCAATACACATGAGGCATAAACATGTCAGACATAATTCAGGAACATGCATTATCCTACGCCATCCCTTGCATGATGAAATCCATCTAGGGGGTATGCGACGCGAAGCGTGCCACTTTTAGGGTTAAAACAGTTTAATCTGAACCCTAAGTTTCCTAGGTGAGAAGGTAATTTCGTCAGATTAGAAACCTAACCCTATCTCTAAAATAAAAATGAAATTGAATAAATAAAATATGAAAATTAAATGGCATAATGGATGTATGATAAAATGGAGTGATACATTGAAAGTCAATAAAATGACGTAAAAATAAAACCCTAAAATCTAAGAAAAATTTGACAACATAACAAATTTTTAATAATCGAATTAAAAATTTTAAAATAAAAACTCCAACAAGAATTCAAAGAAAAATTTGAAAATAATAATTAAATTGGAGGAAAGATTAAAGATTAAAAATATTTTGCCAAGGTCAAATAAATCGACCTTACAGTTAAATATTAAAATTTAAAAATAATTAAACGACCAAAATATAAAACTCAATACTTGAGTCCATTAATAAACATAATCTCAACTATTACATTTATTAATTAACTCAAGTTAAAATTAATTGAAAGGAGGATAAATTAAAATATCCCTTCTAAGATAAAATCAAATAAATTAAAATTAAATCCAATAAAAAGATCTCCCTAAAACGTTAAACTTAAAATGCACTAGATAATCTATAAAGGAATGCCCAATTTTAATTTACAAGCCAAGGGATCAAGAATCCCATTAAATTGAATTCCTATTCCCATTTAATTAAAACCCACATGAAAGAATAAAAATCACATCAATAACATCATCTAATATATCTTGCACGTCTAGTCTCAACATAACATCTAAATATGATCAAATCGAATCGCCATATGTCTAATCAATGTCAAATCAAAATCAAGAGATATAATCAAATTTGCATAATGGAAAAATAGTCTCTAAAAGTATGATAATGTCATCAACTAAAATGTAAAACGATCAAAATAAGGAAGGAAAAAATAATTGACCTCACACTTGGAACAGAGACAATACATTTTCTAATTATTACCTATGCATTTGATTTTAAATAATGTGTTGCTGGTAATATTTATACACTCTTATGAAATCCTTGTTAGAATTAATTGCTTTGAATTATAAACCAACTTACGAGTAGAAAGTAGTTAACATTAGTTTTCTTCAAAATATTTAAAAGAAAGTGTTATGTCATAAAATGTCCCCCTAGGACTTTTACCTCCTAAGTTCAGCTCCCGGGTCCCTTAGATTTAATCATGCATGTTAGAAATGAATCCCAGAGAAAAATCTCCTAAAACCCATGTCAAATGGGACCTAGGGGTGAACCTTAAGCATAATTTGGACCCAAAATAGGCCACTGGGCTTGGGCATTCGTGCCCTTGTCCTGCCCTATTTTCTTGGGGTCCCAAATTCATATGTTAGGTTGTGACCATTAAAAGGCTTCCCTTGTCAGCATCTTAAGTTTGAATTACGAAATATTAGTGGGAATGCATTAAACATGTTTAGGACTTCATTTGTAAACTAGAAGATGATTTTGAGATTAAGGTGAACTTGTGATCATAGAGCATTCAAGGCATTCATTGTGTTGCAGAGAAAAAATGTGTTGTTGTTGTGTTTGTTGTTGCAAATTTGGCTTCATCTTCTCATGGTGTTAAAGATCTTCATCTCCTTGAGAGCTACACCTCTGAGGTGATATCTATTTCTGATTCAATCTATCTACTTTTTCATTATTTTTATGTCTATCCACCAATGACACAAACTCTCTATCTAACAATGGTGTTGGAAGGATTGACTGAGGCAAGCTCCTAAACACCACAACCCCCAACCCCTCTCTTATGATTGTAGGTGACAAGTGTTGGATCTTGCATAGAGGAGTTGTAGAGGATCATTGTAGAGTATAAGGATTCCAGATATGAAGAAAGCTATGAAAAATATCCCTAAAAGGACAAGGGCAATCCCTCTTTTGTCGCTTAATTCATCACTATCAGAAATCCTTGAGCCGGAATAGTCTACAGCATATTTGGCTCCCGGTCTATAGAAATTGTGCCACATTAGACAAGGGCAATCCCTCTTTTGTCACTTAATTTGTCACTATCAGAAATCCTTGAGCCGGAACAATCTACATAATATTTGGCTCCCGCTCTACATAAATTGTGCCACATTGGACAAGGGCAATCCCTCTTTTGTCCTCAAATTTTCCTCTTTCCAAAATTAAAATCATTGTATATTTCTAATCTGTGTTTAGTGTTTCCATGTGCAAGCATTTGTCAGGATTCGTCTGTTTGTTTACGATTTTGCATAATTGGGGTTTTGGGCCTAATAGGACTACAGTTTAACAAATTAAGCAACAAATTCTGAATTTCCTTATCATTCCAAGTGATAGCAAACTTGACAGTTGATTCCTCTTGCAAAAGTTGTGATTCAACTCGGTTTAATGTCCTTGAATGTATGTAGTGAAAGAAGGATCTAGTAATCTACCAATCAAACTACACCCCCTTTTTTTATACATAATATTTTGGTGAACCTATGTTTTTACTAAATTTTTCACATTTCTAAGTATTATACATCATATTTGCATTCATACATATCATTTTCATCATCATACATTTGAAAACCTTGCATAAAAATTGAAAAATTAGAAAAACTAAGCATTTTTAGCTTGCATTTAGACATAATTTGCATTATTTTATTTGCATATTATTAAAAACATTTAATTTTCTGATATTTATATCAAATCTGAAACAAATTACAAAATTTCATATTTTCGTGATCATTTACCTTGCATTTTCATATCTCATTTGCTAGGTTTTTGCTTGAAACTTTGCCTTTTTCATATAACCTAGTAATTTCAAAAGCTATCTAGTTTGTAATTAAAATCTTGTTTCAGATTTTATTACTCATTTTTAACACTTCAAATCTGATTTAGGACAGTAGTGTTTATCATTGTGTTTTTTTGCATCCACATTTCAAATTTTGCATTTACACATTTTGTATTTCAACAAAAAGAGGCATATTCATTCATATTTCCTTAAAATTTGACTTGAATTGAGCATAATAGGATTTTTTTCATCATTTTAAAATCTAATCTAAGTTATTTTACATATTAAATCTAATTAGATTCCATTCATTCATCATTTTGCATATTTTCATGCCTTAATTTCACCATTAGGGTTTCAAAAATCCTTGCATTTTTACTACATTTTGGCTAATCTTTCACCTACCATTGCAAGATTGGTGTGTTGTGAAAAATTGTGCTGCATTATTGGACTGATTAAAAGGTTTTAATTTGTTTTCCCTCATCATTCTCCTAATTTCATTACATATTTTGTGCATTTACATCGAAAAAGTGAAAACTTAAGCATTTTAGGTGCATAAACAAGCATAGATTGGTGTTGTTTCATTGCATTCATCTTAGATATCTTGAATTTCAGACCTTTCACTCATATTCAAGCATATATCCATTGGTCATTTGAAAATTTTGCATCATTTCATAGTATTGTGTGAAAATTGGCATATTTTTAATTACACAGTGTGTATTTCAACACTAAGTGTTTATACACCTTATTCACACTTTCTTGATAAAAACCTTTAAAATCACTTACTTCGCCTTGTTGTGTAGTACTTTTTCCTCTATCCACTATATTTTTTGTGGACTCTGCATGTCTTTTAGTACCCATTTCCCTCAAACATGTGTGTTAGTGCGAAATAGTCTCACTTATCTTGCCTTGTTCTGTAGTATTATTTCAATCTTATTTACTTGGTTAATTGTGAAATTTGTGTGTTTTACTATTTAAAAACCCAATTTACACAATATATTCATCATGGATGCATCTTTTTATTCATCTTTGGAAGCTTTGTTTGCATACATTATAGACATTGATAATTTTTCAAAATTTACTCACAAATATCCTCAAGTCTTAAAACAAATTGCATATATCTATGATGTTGATATTTCTATGTATTTCACATATGAAATTCTTTATTTTATATCTAATTTTGATAGTTTCACAAGTCTTATGGGAATATATCCTCCGATATTAGATGATCTCACTAAATTCATAGATAATAATACATATGTTGCATCATTTAGTAGTGATGACTCAATATGTTAGATGAAGCCCTAGATGAATTTATCTCTATTGGACATTCCACTACACCTCCTATAGCTAATACATGTGATGATAACTTAATTTTACCTTATGATCTCTCCCAAAGTTGTTCTCACTTATGAGAACACTTTGGTGCAAGAGGATGAATTCATTGACACATCCCTTAACATCACACCACCATCTCTTCATTACAATGCTCTCTCTGGCCAAGATGAAGCATTACTAAATGAAGAACCACCACCATCTCTCCATCCAATTCTCTCTCTAGCCAAGATGAATCATTAGTGAATGAAGAACCCCCTCTAACAAAGAACATTCCATGGATAGATAATGAGCATTCATTTCTCCCTACCATAGTGCGTGAAGCCTCTATGGATCATCCTATCGATCTTCCTCCTTTAGTTGAATATTCAAGTACTTTGGACATCACTAAGGAAGTGAAGACCCTTGATCTCCCCCTTTTGTTTGAATTTTCAAGCCCCTTGGATATCACTAAGGATGTGAAAACTTGGGATACATCTCCTTTGGTTGCATATTCTTTGAACATCATTAAAGATACAATCACCAACAATTATCCTCACAACACTTTACCTTCCCTTCATTCCTATGCTCTCTTTTCAAAAGATGCAACACTAGTGGATGAGGAAAGGTCTCTCACATTAAATCCCTTAAGGATGGATGTCGAGATCACTCAAAACAAATCACTTCTTCCAACTCGTAAGGGGGTAGTGACTAAGTGTACTAATGCTACCACAATATCAAAAATTTCAAGACTAAATATGATATATCCTCTGATGAAAAACATGGATTGTCTGCCTAGACATATCCCACTAAAATAGGTAAGTATTTCTCCCTCCTTAAGCTACACTCATTATAGCATCTATTCTAGTTTCTCTCAAGGGTGGCCTCCTCCTATATATATGGTGTTAGCATCATGTTGTGTTCTCCTATGATGTGTTATGTGTTGTTTAGGTCTCCTTGGATGACCTTTGATACTCTTGTAAGGTCAAGGATATCAGGAGACTGCCTCTATTGTGACCATTCTTCTATTTGTTTCATCATTCTTCTATCTTGCCTCTCCTCTATTTTATTGTTGTGTGTCATGCCTTAGGGGCATAACATTGCAGTTGATGACCTGGGGACATCCTCCTATGTGGTGTTCCTAAGGTACTTGTTCTCCTCTCTCTTTTATTGTTTACCTTCTTTGAGTTATTCTACCTAGCTGGTGGATGACGAAAAATAAACAACTAACTGATACAGACCACGTGTCCCTTTAGGAAGCAAGAAAAAATGGACCTAGTTCATATATGAAGATGGGGTTGATTTATATATCCAATGCTTGGCTAGTAGAATCACTCCATGTGATATTTCATGTTGTGTTATCTCTTCTAACAAACCATTGCAATACATCTACTCCATGCATTTTGTTTTGTCTTGTATTTCACCTTGTTGTTACACTTAATTCTGAGGTGCCTTCAGTATAAGCCCAATGACTATACTCAGATTTGAACCCGTATGTGTGGCCTTGGTTTCTTTGATGTGATCTCATATTAGATTCATGCATAGCTTTCATGTTTTAATGTGGTTATTATCTTAGAAGAAGATTTTTTAACCTTATCTCTTGTTGATTATCTTAGCATATCTTATCAATGTGCTTGTGGGAACATTCGATGATCATAAGCACATGTCACCTTGGGGGCATGGACTTTGTGAGAGATCTTATTTCCTTGTGTGTCTTCTCTCTACCTTAACATCCTTGATATCAGTACATGACACCAACCACCTTAAGGTGGGGGCATATATAACACTATTTATCTACTAATTTTGGTACTAAGGAAGCATGTTTGTAAGCCCTCTCCACGAGGTGGGATGCTATATCTCCACCATGAGTGCACATCCTTATATCAATTGCAATAAAAATCCCTCTCTGTGAGGTGGGATAATGTATCTCTTGTTGAAATACACCAGACAACTGAGAGGGGGGGTAAATCAGTTGTCACAAAAACTTGGCTTCATATGAACATCAAACCATCAACAACTTAATTGCTTATAATCAGATTTATCCATAAAAGTATGAAACCATAAACTTAATCACAAACACACATCCAACACAATAGACACCATATTTTTATGTGGAAAACCCTAAAAGGGAAAAATCACGGTGGGTGTTAGCCCACATAAATATATGAGTTATAACAATACCAAAAAATAGAGGCTCACTACCCAAATTGCTCATTGCAAAGAACGACTCACTGCCAAAGGGTTGGCTCACTGCCAAAATGGTGAACTAATTAATTAGCATCTACTCCATGCCTGGGTTCAATTCCTTTGAAACACAAAACTTCTCTTCTCTGCTCTTTCACACCTTCACACTTATCTCCTCATATTCGCACTCATACATCTTTTTGGAATTTATTATAAGTCTTTATACAAGTCATCAACCTTGGAATGTACATCAAGGTCAGAAATACATTCATCAACCATTGGAACAATCTCCAAGGTCGGCATTACAAACATACATAGAATAGGTTTGGACCTAATACTAATTTGCTAAGGAAAAGATGTAAAGATGTATGCGAATTGTGCCATGCCTTAGCTAAGACTCAAACACAATTCTTCACACCACGACACAATTCCACAAACTTCAAGGCATCTCCGCAATTAGTGAAATCAACCAAGTCAACCAAGACTGGTGAGAACACTAGGTCTGCTAAGAACATTCTCCATCCACAATCTAATTTTCTCTTTGCAGACCAATCCAAAGGTAGGAACATGATCAGGAGACATCCACAAGTATATTTTAATCACTAGGAACAACTGCACGATCTCTAACCACTCTGTCAAGAAGATTCTTCAAACTGGAGCACAAGAACAATACTGCTAGCCACTGTCATAAGGAAAGGATAGCTTACGGACCACCAAATCATGAACCATTGAAGTTGAAGGCACATAACATCATTCCAGACTTAACTCTAGAACCGCAGACCAAAATACTTCAATGCAGAGGAATGTGAAGCATAACACTTTCTCCCTGTCTCCACCAAATATATAGGAAAAGCAATTTTCACTCTAGTGAACATAACTCACTCAAATCTTTATACCAGAGGCTAAAACTTTGAATATAACATCTTCAGGTAGACTTCTAAATATCTTCCAATCCGCAGATAGAGATATTCATCCTACATGAAATACGAAGCAATCTTCTAGACTGTTCTTTAGTATGCAATACATTGTTTTCACTGCAACTCATTGTTTCTACTAGAGGAGCTAATTTTCTCAATATTCTCAACATCAGAATCAATTATATGGGTGAATACAAAGGATCTAACTTATTACAAGCAAGTAACAAGATAGAGGTACAATTGACACCAATGACAATAGTGATATGTTGACATCAAAGACAACACTAGTTAAGCACATACTTGCAACAATCTCCCCCTTTGTCATTGATGGCAACATATGATGTGAAAAATTGAAAAGACCATCAAGACAAGATTGTCCCCCTTTCTCCTTACACATCTGTATTCATTCTCCTTCTAAGTATTTCACATGATTTCTCTCCCCCTTTGACATTAATGGCAAAGGGCACATACTTGCACTCTGCTGCTCTGATCCAACTAAAGTGTTATCAACACATTGGCCTAGGTAAAGCAATGATGTTTTTAGTCACTTTTCACTTTCATTTCACTTGATTTTGAATACATTCATGTCCGTAGTCATAGGAATATGTTCCCAAGTTTGATTCTTCTCAGTGTGTTCTTTAGTAACCCTTGTTGTCAAACACCAATGATTTGATCTTCAGTGTGATGTTCTTGCACAAATCCTATAGGTCTTAGAAATGTTTTCCAGAGTTTCTTCATCCTGCACTTTCTTTCCTTTTTCTTCATAGCTTCATGTAGACACAACTAGTTCATATCCATTCTCCTTAGAGTTCATTAAGTACTATCAATTATCATGAAAACTTGCTTTGTACAGGGAACAATGAGCCCAAACCTTTTTGCACAATTCTTCTTTTATCCTTCTTAAATATATTCTCAATCCTGACTTAGACTTTTTCTACTGATCCTTGACCTTGTCTTTTTATGTTGGGTTATTAGCATCCATTTTTTGGTCAGGGAGGAAAGATTTTCAATAAGAATCCCCCTAAGCCAGAGCTCCTAATTTACTTTCCGGAGGAAATATCTACACCGAAAGCTGGTGCAAATCCATCCTTGACTTCAATCACATCTTTCTTGATCTAGATCTTGTCAATTTTTTTCTTGGTTTCAACTAGATCAACTTTTTCCTTTCCCTTATCATTTCTCTACTCTATTTTCCTTTCTTTAGGATAGTAGTTTCTTTTCACATCCTTGCTTCTACAAAACTTTGTCATATGTCTAGGTTTGTTGCAGTCATAGCACACAATAATTCCCTGTCCTTGATTCCTTCCTCTAAATAAATTCATCCTTGATCTACATTGATTAGCCATGTGTCCAAATCTATTGCAAGCAAAGCATTTTCCATTGAAACACTGATTTTTCCTTGCATTGTTGAAGTCATTTCTTGTCATACCCCTACATTCACTTTCTATGTGACCAATTCTTTTGCAGTTGACACATTGACTAGAGAGAGATGGAACATCTTGATTCATTTTACTTCTACATTGAGTAGCCCTGTGACCAAATTTACTACATGAGTAACAATAACCATTGAAAGATGGATACCTTTGTGCATTTGGTTGCCTAACCAGAGATCTTTTTGATCTATTCCTTTGGTCTTGAGTTAGTTTGCCTTTGTCCTCCCTAAATTCAGAGTTCTTTTCTTGGTCTATTCTAGAACTTTTATCTATCACAGGTCTCATACTGTTCATGTCATCAAAATTTTCCTCACTTACTTTAGCCATTAGTTTATCAAATTTGGCTGCACTTGTACTGAGTTTGTCTTGTTGGACCCATGCATGTTTTAGATCAGCCTTCAGATCCACAATTTCTTCTTCAAGCTTCAAGCAATCATTTGTTTTGTTTTTCAAGAATTCTTCAATTTTTGCTTTTTCTTCATTTTCTAATTTCAATTCTTTACTACTATCCTCAAGTCTTTGCATAAGCTCTTTGATTTTCCTTTTTAACTCTTTGATGCATTCATTTACTTCTATTGTACTTACTTTCAATTTTATGTTTTCTTCTTCAAGTTTCTCAAGACTTTCAAGAGAAATTTTGATTTCTTCAGTGGACAGACATTCATCTTGATAGGGATTTATATTATTGCAGGCTTCAATACTGGCAATCAAACACCAATTCTTTTAAAATTTCTTTGTTTTCTTTTCTTCAGTATCATCTTCTTCTTTGGTGAATACCTTTTCCCTTTGTGTTGTAAGGAAGTCTATTTGAATTAAATGCTTGATCAATGATTTTTGAATACTTTTGTATGTCTTCATCAACCCTAACATTTGCACTCTCAATGATCTTTTTTAGTCTTTTATTGTAACACCAGTAAGCCTTACTCTCAGTAGAGTATCCAAGGAAGGTTCCTTCATCATACTTAGCATCAAACTTGCTTAGCTCTTCTTCTTATTTAATATAACATTTGCTTCCAAAGACTTTGAAATATTTTACTGAGGGTATTCTTCCATATCATAATTTGTAAGGAGTTTTAGTATCGTTACCTTTGACATGAACTCTATTTTGAATATAGACAGTAGTATGTATAGTTTCTTTCCAATATGCTTCTAATAGGTCAACTTCCTCTAACATTATCTTTGCAGCTTCTTGAACATACCTGCTTATTGTTAGTATATTGTGCCTAACTAGAACTAAACTTTAGCATTTGTAGATGCCTCTCATCACTTCAAACACTTGATTACCTTCTGTAAGTTCTGTAGACAGTGAGTCTCTTATAAGTAGTGTGCCTCTTGTGAGCAGTGTGCTCAGGCAGTGAGCCCTAATTGGCGAGTGCCATTTTGTACTTCTTATTCTTTTAATAGAGAATACAATCTTGGGTTAGTCACTCTGTGGTTTTTCCCTTAACAGGGTTTTCCATGTAAAAATCCTTGTGTTATGTGTGTTGATTTTATTTCTGTTCTTATGATCATATATGCTTATATGTTTTGATGCTGCACTAATTATTAAAGGAGAAAAGAAAGTCAAGATATTTGAGATAACTGATTCACCCCCCTCTCAGTTATCTTCCTTGTTTACAACAATTGGTATCAAAGCTAAATTCCTCTAAACAAAGCCTAACAACTTTAGGAAGATCTAGGAATCTCAATGGATATGCATGATATGAAGGAACAACTTCAGTCTACCCTGGATGATCTTGAACAATCTCACTCTGAAGTTAATAAATTGAGAGAAAGACTCAAATAAGCTGATGATTTCATAAATGAGATAAAAGAGAAACTAAGTATCTCTGTGAAAAAGAGAAAGGAACTACTTCAAAAATTAGCAAATTAGAGTGAAGCCAATGATACTAATGAAGATCTTGATGAGAAAACAAGCTATGTGAGAAGCTATCAAAAGAGGTCATTATGGTAAGGCATGAGATGGAATCAGGGGTTATGAGATTCATCCAAGAAATTGAAGAAAAAAGGAAAATTGAAGATAATCTAAAACAATCCCTCAAGGAGAAGACAGAGGACTGCCACAAAATGGATAGAGTAATCAGGCATCTAGAATCTGATCTTGAAGAAGCTAGAGATAATGAAGAAAAACTTGAGAATCAGATAGATACTCTTAAACAAGACCTTCAAACAACAAATGAATACAAAGAGAAATTTAAGATAAGCTCAACGCAATTTGAAGCTCTTCTTGAAAGCCAAAATAGGGTAGATGATAAGTGTGGCTTGGGATATGAGAAAGGTGAAAGTTCCAGATCTAGTCAGAAGAAGTTTGGATCAAGAAATCAAAGAAACATGCCTAGAAGACCTCCGGTAAGGAAACCAAATGCTCAAAGATATCCATCCTTCAATGGATACTGCTTCAATTGCAATAACTTTGGTCATAAAGAAACTTAGTGTAGAAGGAGAATGAATCAGACTAATCCATCCTTCTCCGGACAATGTTTCAACTGCAAAAGGTATGGTCACAAATCTCTTGAATGCAGAAATATGCAAATAAACAAATCATTCAATGGTAGATGCTTTGCATGCAATAGAATGGGGCATATGGCTAATCAATGTAGATCAAGAGGATATTAATCAAATATGCAAATAAATGTTGTTTGTTACAACTACAATAGATCCGGTCATATTGCCAAATTCTGCAAACGTAAAAATTAGGATAAAAAGGGTCCGATGCATCACAATCAAAAACAAGATAAGGGAAAAGACAAAGTGAATGTGGATGAAGTTCAAAGGGAGATGAGCAAGATTTGGGTTAAGAAGAGTATAGAAAATGTTGGGGATGGATCCGCACCAGAATCTGGTGCTGATATTCCTTCTGGAAACTAAGCAGATGAGCTCTGGCTTAGGGGGAGTCACAAAAAAAAATAAATTCCCCTAGCCAGTCAATTGGTGCCTAAATTTGGCACATGGAATGCTATGGATCAAAGGGTTCTCAGAAAAATACCTAAATAACCCTCGGTAAAAATATGAAAGACCCGCATGGAGTTTTGCAAGAGTTTAACTATTCAAGTTGATCCGGTTTGACAACCATTTGGTAAAGCAGGATTTTCACAAATAGATCCGGTATGATTCAAAATTGAGATACTTTGATTTGTAGATCCATGGCATGATTGAAGAAAAGAAGATACATTGTCAATCCTCACTGAAAATGATTCTAAGTACAACACAGTGATTTGAGAAGATCCCTCTCAAAATAGGGCAACTGGAAGACTTAAGTTGTGCATTTATTACAAAAGGAAATTAGGGTTTGCAAAAGAATAAAAGGGTTCTTTCACTCATCATTTGCACATTTGCATTTGAGAAGAAGAAAAGAAGAGCTCTGCATCAAGTTTCTACAACTCTCTCAAGATCAATTGCAAAATCCAATTCAACTAGGGATTTGTTCCGGCTCTTATTTCGAACCCTAAAGCATAAAAAGGTACTTCCATTATGAAAATCTCTCTCTGAATCTTTTGCAAGATGGCTACTCCAATGGTTGTAAAGATCATTGATAGGCCACGTCCAAAATTCAAGAAACATCCCTATAAATCTCTAGAAGTTGATCCTTTAGGCACATTTTCTAGCATTCCGCATGGGGTATTGCACATAGAAGATGTTAGGGTCTATATCCATGCCAACATTGAGGAATTTGGAGACTCTAAGTTGATGGACATCTATCATAAATAGTTAATAGATGAAAGTTTTGAACTCAAACCTCAATACAAGGTCCTCCGGGATAAACACTTCGGACATTGCATCCACTTTCCTTGTTTTGCAGAAGATGATTGGGTCTGGTATGTCCTAAGCAGAATGCATGATAATTTCATGTGGTTAATGAGGCCCTTCAAGATAACAAAAGATGCCATTAGGGCAGTAACTAGACTACACTTGTCTGGTGGGTTACCTGCACTCAAATCTGTCAAGAACTAGACAGTAACTGAAGCTACTAGATCTAAGTTTGATAAGAGAGAAATGACCATAGATGACATCATAGATCCGGATGTCAAATTTTCCTCAATGATAATTGGGTATAAGATCTATCATTCTAGCAGGGAGAATTCTATGTCTGGGACTGCAATATATGCAACATATCAGATGTTGAGGGAAAATGCAGATTATGACCTATGTGATCTTCTCTTAAATCAATTGTTAGAGAACCTATAGAAGATCAAGAAGGATAAGAACTCCTTTGAGTATGGTTGTTTAATACTATGTATATTATTCTATTACATGAATGAGCTACCCGGATCAAGTGGTTGGGTTTGGAAAAATGACAAACTGGTTGCAATCCATATTAGAGACTATATGTATGGACTTGGTGATGCTAAAGCTCAAAGCACAGCTCTCTGGGGTTACTTTAAGAACTTCCAAAGCATGATGCAAGCCAGAGAGAGGATACCTCAATCCATAGTTGAGAAACACAAGGATACAGTGTGTGTCATGGTAGATATTGATCAATGCCTAATGGAGGCAGTTGAGCCTAGAATAGTTTGGATAATGCCAATAGGATACGAGGTCGATAAGAAAATCTTGGAGCTACATATTCAACACCTATTGAGCCAGCCTAAGGACCCTGAGGCAAAAAGGTTTGGAACCTTTCAAGAACTAAGTGTAAAAATACATGTTGAGCTAAGACAACTGGAGATAAAGAGGAAAGTTAGAAGGGAAGTTGAGGAAATTGCCAAAAGATTTGGCATATCAAAAGAGGTAATAGATGCAAATAGAGAGAAAATGGAAAGGGCTGAGAAAGAGAAACAAGAAGCAAAGAAAGGAAGTGTTCTAGTACAAGCCTCCTCCCGGACTAGATCCTCCAAGAGCTCTACACCTGCCACTCCTAAGAGCTCAAGAGCCACCAAACTGGAAGTCAAGACATCTAGAAAGGGAGAAAAGATAATGAAAACAAAAGCCACAAGGTCGTACACAAGTCACAAGGATGATGAAGAAATAGAGTCTGATGAGGAAATTAAGAAAATGAAGAAGAAGAAGAAAACATCTGGGGAATTCTCTGCTAGTAAAAACAAAAAAGAAAAAGTAGAAGAATTTGTTGAAAAGCCCACTCTTTCCATTGATGATATCATCAAGGTAGTCACTATGGATGGAAACTTGCAACCAGTAACAGAGTTCTATGATGAATACAGTGATACTGACAAGAGGATTATGGAAGAAGCTACAGTCAGGTATCTGAATATTTACAATAAAGCATTCATTGAAACTATTTCATTGATTCCTAAAAGTCTAGAGAAGGTACTTGAACTAAGAAAAGAGAATGCAAAAGAAAAGGACTTAGAGATTAGGGAATAGATAGCAATTCAGCTCTATCCTTCTATTACTCCAAAGCAAATGGACATGATAATTAAGGATTGTAAGGATGAATTTCGGAGCAAAGCAAGAATGAATAAACTTATGCATGGGGAAACTGACCAAGTAGCAAGAGAAACAAAAGACATCCTCTGGAATGCCTTCAAAAGATTCAATCTTCCTATTGTAGAGGAAACGGATGAAGAACCTTCTACCATGGATGTTGAAGGATTAAATGCAGCCAATGAAGAATCTTCTGACAAAAATGTAGAAGGGCCAAAAGAGATAGATGAAGAGAAGTCTAAGGACTTGGATTCCTTTGTTCCGGAAGAGGAAGCTCATGAAGCAGTAAACACATGTAACGTCTCTCCTCCGGATCCCACTACTAACATTCTGGATTTTGAAGTTGAAGGAGAAGGAAGAAAAGAGAAGAAAGTGAGTCAACAAAAGGAGGTAAAAGGAAAAGAAGAAGAACAAATAGAGAAGATCTATGATGATAGTTCTAAGATCCCAAAAGAAAAGAAGACTCAGTCACTGGCAAGAGACACTGCAGAGGCAGTGAAGAACTTCTTGAACAAAGAAATGATAGAGATAGATGAACCTAAACTATTCTAAGGACCACTAAATTTTGACTCTCTCTCTCCAGTCTAGACAATGAAAATAGCATCTTTTGCTCAAGCCAAAGCAAAAGAAAAACTTCTAAAATCTCACATGGAAGACTGTGAGCTGTTGGAGATTGCATCCAGAATGCTGGAGAAGATCATGCCATCATTTCAAAAGGATCCTTTGGCCTCTCCATCTGGTAACTTGAAATCTCTGGTAAACTCCGTTAGCACTCATTTTGAATCTTTAGAGAAATCGGCAGAAGCAAAGGTCTGGAAGGAGTTTTTGGGAAAAAGATTCATTGAAGTATAGGGACTCATTGCTAATGATAGGAGGACATTAGACATTGGAATAAAGAGCCTTGAAAATTCTCTTAAAGATGGTGGGAACATGTACAAATTTGTCTATCTTGGCCCAAAGTGACAGAGGATATTGAAAAGAAGATGAAAGAACAAGAAGGTAAACTGTCAAGTTTATCTCAAAATTTTGATCCCCTCACTACATCCTTAATGAATCCAGAATGCCAGGCCATTGTCATCATAAATGAAATAAAGAGGCTGAACAAAGAAAAGAAGGATATAGTAAATAGAATGAGTGAACTCAGAGGGATAATTATCCCTAAGTTAGAGGCAATGCATGAGGCCTTAACAGATGTTCAGACCACAGCCCAGACCAGTGATCCGACAGATTTAAGAAGGGCAGAAGCATATGCATTTTTGTTGATTGGTCACATCTCCATTTTGGATAGGATGAAGCAGAGCTGGACCATAGAGTTTGTACAGTTGAAGGCCACTTTTGTGGATATACTCAAGTATATGTAAGTATAACATGTATATATACTTATGCGGCCATGTATAGGTTAATTTTTGCAAATTTTGGTGTGCGTATTCCTCCCTTTGCCATTGATGTTAAAGGGGGAGTGAGGAGTAGTGAAAAATGTGGAATCCAGCTAAGGGGGAGCTTCGGTAAAACATTGCATAAGACAGAGCATTAGCCAAGGGGGAGTTTGCTTCAACACTTAGTCATTTTTCACTAAGTGTTGCGATCAATGCCAAAGGGGGAGATTGTTGGAAATAGACACTGTGTGGCTTCATGAGTGTTGTCATTGATGGCAACAAAGTCTATCCCACACATCCGTAGTACATAGTATGCCTATACCGGAAGTCAGATTGAAGATTGTTTTGGTTCGGTGAACAAGAACAGAGTATGCAACAAGGTCCGACAATCAGGTCCGGATCTCTCAGATGGTGTAACTCAGCAAGTTGTGGACTTGGATAAGTCAAGAGGAGTATCATGACTACTATATTCCAGAGATTTAGCCTCCATTGATAAAGCATGAAAAAAATATGAGCATCTGAGTGTTGGGTTCCAGACAGGCAGAGCAGACAGAGAAAGAACTGACCAACAGAGCATCAGACTTCAATCCGGATGAGTAAATGATGTTATCAAGCAATTTGTGGGATCATACATTGTTGGCCGACATGATTAATTACTTCTATGTCTATATTTTTGATATGCATCATAAATCAAGCATGGATTGAGCTGACATATCAGTAACTTGTAAATATCTTGAGTATTCTTGTTGCCGACTAGAAAGTTGTTGAAATCCTTGATGCAGATATATATACTAGATGGATTCCATTATGTAGGTGTGTGTGTACAAATATGATGAAATAAAGTGTGAAGAAATGCAAAGATAAGTGTGGAAGCAACAATACAAGTCCGGTATGTGATAGAGCAACAACACTAGAGTATAGGAAGAATGAAGTGCATCAGATCAGTATATTATGCCTAACTGGAACTGAACTCTAGCATTTGTAGATGCCTCTCATTAGTTCAAACACCTGATTACCTTCTGTAAGTTTTGTAGACAGTGAGTCTCTTGTAGGTAGTGTGCCTCTTGTGAGCAGTGTGCTCGGGCAGTGAGCCCTAATTGGCAAGTGCCATTTTGTACTTCTTATTCTTTTAACAGAGAATACAATCTTGGGTTAGTCACCCTGTGGTTTTTCCCTTAATAGGGTTTTCCATGTAAAAATCCTTGTGTTATGTGTGTTGATTTTATTTCTGTTCTTATGATCATATATGCTTATATGTTTTGATGTTGTACTAATTATTAAAGGAGAAAAGGAAGTCAAGATATTTGAGATAACTGATTCACCCCCCCTCTCAGTTATCTGCCTTGTTTACAACATTATTGTTAATGTGAACATTTTGGGAGTTATGGCCAAAAATGGCCTATTTGTCGTGGACAAAAGAAAGAGAGAGTTCTCTCCATTATGTATTGTTTTGAAAATGGTGTTAATGAGTATAGTATCTTGTTCTTGTTGTTGAAAAAAGAAAAAGAATATATGTTGGCTGTTTTGGCTGTCATGATGCTATGTGAAAGTTGGTAAATAGAAGAACTACTTATGTTGCCTTTTTAAACCACAAAAAAAAATACATATGTCACTATCTTTGATTTTGTTTGTTGCTTACAAAAAGGAATATAGTGGCTAGTTTTTATATCAAAAAAGTAAAAGTTGATGTTAGATGTATTGCAAAAGAAAATAAATTTAGATATATACCCTTTTATTTTGTAAAAGAAATATCTGAGTTTTTCCTTATTATTATGTCATTATAGTCATTTTTGTCAGCAATGAAAGAGAAAATAGATTATTTATTCTGGCCTTTATATTTTGATGGTTATATATGTGTGTGTGTGTGTGTAGATCCTGATATGTGTGAAAGAGGTATCTATATAGACACCCATACTTTCTCCTTTATCATTCTAAGTAATTTTATATTTATATTACGCTGGAAAATACATTGAGAGTGATTGTGTTAAAAATGAATATATATATTGTTATACATACATACTGTAGTTTTTAATAAACTGGGAAAAAAATGTATGATGATGAGAAACCTATATATATCTACCTGAGCATATATATATATATTAAAATTGTATTATACAGAAAATAGAGTTTAGAACCAAAAAAAAATTGTTTGGTAGTCGAGTTGTTTTAGCTAGGGTTTAGATTTATGTTAGAGAAAAGAAAAAGGAAACAAAAAAAAAGTGGGCCTATGGATGGCAGCCACGCTGCTGCCCATAGGGCAGTTGTTGTTTGATGGGGGTGGGGAGGGGGTTCGCCCCCCTCCCTACCCTCCAATGCCTCCATTGAAAATGTGAACTCTACAACAAGTTTCAAACTAAAACAAAACCGCCGCCAGCGTGGCTGCCACTTGTTCTCAGTCCACTATTCCCTTTTCATGGCCATCGACCTCAGTGAGGTCTGCAAGACATTTTTGCTTATCATTCAGTTTAAAATATATATATTTTGGGTGTATATACACTTTGTTTCCAACACAAAAAAAATCTCTGGTTAAAAAAAAAACCAGAATATATATATATCACAAAAAAAATGTATATACTTAATGTATATACCTCTCTCTTGGAGTGATGGCCATGGATGCCTCCTCCAAAACCTACAACACAAAAACAATGAGAGAATGGAGAGAAATGAAAATGAGAGTTGAAAATGGAGGCTAGGGTTTGACTCTTTTTCCATAAGGAAATTATTTGTTTATTGTGGAGAGCTTTTAGGGCAAGGGAGAAATTTGAAATTAGATTTTTATTATTTTCCCTCTCCTTTTGAGATTTAGACTTTTAAAAAAAAAAATTGCTATTTATTTTTATGAGATCTTTTAAAGTTTAATTTATTAAGCTAGAGGGCTTTTATTAATTGTTTTAATTATTTTGAAGTGGTGTTTATTTATTCTATTTTCCTTCAAATTTAACTATTGAAACTTAATTTTTAATCAATTGAATTTAATTTATAGCATGTGGTCATTAATTAATGAGGTTAATTTTATTTTAATTTAAATTAATTTAGTACTTTAATTTAATTAATCTAGTGTGTAATAATTAATTTATTAATTAAATCATTTAGTTCAAATTAGTCATTTTAATTAATTTGTTAGCCTTGTTAATCTATCTAGTGAGCTTAGGGGAAACCTTTGGTCAAAATTTATTTAATTAGAATAATTCCTATTCATGCTCGTGAGGTGTTATGCTACCGGTTTTTTCCAAGATTCAGGGATAACTACCCTTAGAGATTTAAACCTTGCGAAGTGATAAAATTTAACATTTCCATAATTTTGATGATCGTAATTAAGTCATTAATTAATTCATTTATGCTTTTGAATTAGTCTTTCGATTTCGACTCATGTCAGAATCCCTTCACCCACTTAGGAAAACTTAGGGTTTTAATCAATTGATCCTAACCCTAATGGCGACGCTTCTCGCATTGTACTGACCCCCTTAGTCAACATTCATCTCATAGGGTAATGTACATGTGATCCCATTACCCCAAATTTGATTGACATGTTTACGCCTTATGCATAATGCCACCAAGCACGCTGACGCGTGCAAGGGGGTTTCTAGGGATGCGTGAATTTTTTTTTGATATTTTGTGTCATGACCACATGATAAATGTGGACATGACATGTGTGTTGCATGTCATGACTATATGGGAAATGTGAGCATGACAATCGAGTGATTGGGGACACATCGATATCAGATTCTTAGAGTAGGGCGCAACTGTTATACCAATTATATGTAGCATTTAATCACTATCATTGCACTAGTTGTTACACTAGATGGGCAATGCACACACCTTCACGAGGGCCTAGCTAATACCATTATAGTGATGGAGGAGCAGAGGACATTATACTCCTGGGGATGGAGTATGCTTGCTCATTTATATTATGATCTGATTCACTATGTACACCATGAGGCACACAACTTGATGATATGCATGCTACTATAGGTGTGGGCATTCGAGCACATTACATGCATGAGGCTAATGGTTATCTGATAGAGACTATCTAGACAAATCCATGAGCACATGCCCATGAGATGAGATGACTATGGAGATGTGGTGATTTGCTGTTCTGGAGGAGTGTATTCATAGGTTGCATCCAGAGGTCATCATATGGAGACCATACAAGGGATGCAGACCATGGATGGGATAGAGGAAGCAGCTAGAGAGGATGCAAAGGGATCAGCTGTTAGCTAGTTGCAAAGATTGCATTGTAGTTGCCTTCTACTATGATAGAGTGATGAGACAGTTTGGGCAAGTGCAGGGAGTTCCTGCCACATGACCATTCTACGCGAGGTTGTCATGTTGCAGGGTGCAGCCTTAGGATAGGGCACAAATTACCATCACCGATGTTGTGTTGAGTGATCCTGATGATTGTATAGAGGATGATGATCCCACCTCTGAGGCTGATGATGTAGGTGTGAGATCAGCATACATAGCATGGAGGAAGACAACGCACCTTTCTCCTATCTTTCCTATCGATCATCGTGCTAACGATCCCAGATCTTGGATCGAGTGAAGAGATGAGTCAGAGGAGGGAGAGGGAGATAGTGGCAGAGATTATGTAGGAGATGATGATGAGGAGGAGGAGGATCCACCAATGCCAATGATGAGAGGTTGATGACGCCAGCTAGAGGAGGGTGTAGGTGTCGACGAGGAGGAACCTGAGGTCCGGGCTCATAGTCTACAGCCACGACATGTAGCTAGAGGAGTACAATGTCATTTCAAGCATGGGGAGTCGAGTGGTAGTGTCACTACGATGCTTCCAATAGCTAGGATGACTACAGACATTAGCACAGTTGCCATTCCACATGATCCATCATGGAAGGAGGGAGATCTAGGTGAGGATATTATATTTCATTATTGTATTTATGTTAGTTTAAGATGAATAATGATGATTTGATTGAGATATTGACATGATGATTATCTTATTCTACAGTTGGTAGAAATGCATGGCGCAACTTTGTGAGTCGAGTCATAGCTGAGATGGTATCTATTGAGTTGACATAGTAGCCAGTGCGGGCTTGTTATAGGCCACCACACATGGTGGGTCGACATGCTGAGATATTTGATCCTATTGCACGACTCAGAGCAATGTTTGAAGATGGATAGATAGAGTGAGATCAGTTAGTAGTTAAGAGAGATGAGCTAGTAGTTGAGCGAGACCGGGTGGTTCGAAGAGTAGAGAGTGCTGAGGAGGAATGAGATGTTCTCCAAACACAGCTAGATCAACATAGAGTCATAGCAACATCTAGTACTGCGCATGGTCTACTAAGCTATCTACAGTCTAAGGTGGACTGACTAAGAGTTGAGAGATCAACTCCAGTGAATGCATACAGATGCCACATGAGAGGTGGGGGAGCTTAGAGGTGAGCTTAGGTGCTTACAATCACAGAGTGTCTCTGGGAGTCACTCTCGATCTGTAGGCTCACATAGATAGCCATCTATTACTCAGGCGCCACCAGGTCTTGTGGGATCTGGATATCATAGTCCAACACTTTGATGATATCTTTTAGTATTATGCTATGATTTACCACATTTTGATAAATGGGGCCAAAACAGGGCTTTAAGGTGGACCTAAAAACAAACTAGGCTTGGGATCACTAAAGGGAGGATCTAAACATAGTGAAATTGTGCAAGTATGTGTAGGATCATGATGGGCCAAACAGTGGCAATGAAAAAACAATCGCGTCAAAGTACACTAGCCAAAATCGTGAAACACTTTTTTAGGCTTGGATTTAGGCTTGTGAAGTTTTCTCAAAATGGATGTCCGTTTTGGGAAAATAGATATCCGTTTCTTGAAAATGGATATTCATTTCTTGAAAATAGATATTCATTTCTTTTATTTTGATCTAAAAAGTTTTCCCCCAAAAATTTAGGCTTGGGAATCTAAACCTGGCTTGTCAACATGAATGAAGAATTCATATGTTTTTACAGATTTTCATCGACTTCACCCTTGATGCTGATGGACTTTTTTTGATCCAAATTTGATAAAATCAAAAGGGTATATTTAGGACACTGTGAGGATTCTAAAAATATATTATATGTCTGATTATAATTTTAATAGATAATTATTAATAATTTTCTACCTACACTATGTCTGAATTCCTGAGAGACACACTGATTGAAAAACATCGATAACTTTCAAACCGTTTGACCTTTTTCAAATCTGAAAGTTACGTCACACTCTACACTTCATTAGCTATAGGTCTGAAAAAAAAATTGAATTTCATATTATTTTTACCAAGTTAGGTTTTCTAGAAAATTACTTTTTAATATTTTTAAAAAGTTGTAGTAAAAAATTCATAGAAATATGTGTCACATCTAGGCATGTGTCCTCTACTTGTATCTAAAGATTCAAAAAAAAAAAAATCTCATACTTAGGTAGGCCGGAATGACACCTACTTTTAATTTTTTTTCAAAAATTTAAGTAGTGCCTCATTGAAATATCCAATTTTCACCAAATAATTTTTTTTTTCAAAAAAAAATAGTAGCCCATAAACTACATTCAATTTCCTACAAATTTTATTACTACATATTTTTCAAATTATGTAGGTAACCCATTCAAATTTTCTCATGAAATTGCTTAAGTCTATTTTTTTAGCATTTTCATTGCCACTTAGAGGTATTCTTTGGCCCATCATGATCCTACACATACACGTGTGTACACACGTGTACACAATTTATGACGTAACACTTCCCACCTTATTGGTTGAGACATTAATCATGTATTCTTGATTTTATATATATTTATCTATATCAATATTTCCTTCTATATTATTTTGTTTTTTGTAATCATGTGGGTGATACAAGGACTACTTTAGTGGTGCATGTTAACACAAGCGACTACGAACATATGTTATATGGTTTATTATCACTTCATTATTATTTTATGTGTCTTTCATTTTGTGTTGTTCCCCATGTATTTGGAATGATGCAAAGTATGAAGTGATTGGCGACCTCTTTCATCATGTGTATAAGAACGTATCATATTTTATATTTTAACTTTGGACCTTTTCTTATACCATGTATTTTGTGATCCTCCATTAAATCTTCCATAATCTTATGTTCCCCAGGTATGTTTGGGCTTTTTGATTGATCCTTGTTTGTTGTGTGTCTCCTTTTCTCATTCTCATTTCACCATCTATATTATGTCTTGTATCCTTTTCCATGTTCTTTACATGTTATGTTTCTCCACTTGGGGACATCCCCTTTATGGTAGTTGTTTATTCCCTATTGATGATATTGCACTCATGTTTAGCCTATGGATCATATGCTTATATATTTAAATTTCTTGATTACCTTTCTTGATGATATGCTTACATTAATCTTGTCTTATGATGACTACATGTTCACTTATACCATGATTGTACATTTTATGCTCCTATATTTACATATGATTATGGCCATCTTGTTTACATCTTATGATCACATGTTATTGTCATCATGTTTATATTTTATGATCACATATTTATGATGATTACACTTTATCGATGCTTAGAATTATGACATTTGGAATTTACATATGGTTAAATGTTATATTATAGATATTCTCCCTTGTTATTTTCCCTCATGGAGGAAACATTCAAGGCATGTTATTTCCTCTCCTTACATATGATTTCAAGATCACATCTTACTATGTTTTTACATGTTTATCACATGGTGATATATTTACATGATTATATGGTTTTACATAATCATATCTATTTTTCCTCTCCAATTCCTTGCAACCCTTATATATAACGAATTAGAGGGGGCATATTATTTTACTAACAATCATTTGGTGAGTATGGTTGCATTGACTACCTCATGGTCACTTCAAATCCAGATAGAGTCACATTGTTTCTTATCTTCTAAGAAGAATCATATTTGTGTTCTTGGTAGAATTCTTTTATCACTTGTACTTTTTGATTTCAGATTGTTGAAATTTAAAGCAAGTTGTAGTTTGTACCTATTTCAAATGAATGTCAAATTCTACTCATTGAAATTTCTATTTTGTAGGTTTCACCATAGAACACTCATTGTGAGAAAAGTACACATAATTAATATCCCCATCCATATCATTTTTATGAGTGCCTAAAAATTTACTTCCATGTTGACTACTTGTTTTACTTTGATATACATCTTCATATAAGTTTACACATAAGTTAAAGTGGTGGAAAAATATAATGGTGAATATTGTATGGCCTACACTTTTCCCATTTATTTTTGGCCCATTTTGATTGGGTTGTTCCTAATTCAATGACTAGTGTATAAGTGGAATGTTTCAATGTAAAATTTGGTAGATACCCTAAGCCATACCTAATTTCATCTCCACGCATCCCTAGGGACCATACTTGAGTCTCAATTTTCTCACTCATTATATTGAGTCCAATCATGGATGTAGAACTAATCTAATTTGATTTTTCAAGCACAAAAATGACCCCAAAACTTGTAAAATCAATTTAAAATATGGGCACAAGCATTGGATGTTATGAGTTGATTTGAGTACATGAAATCTGTCAGCTTGTGTTAGACTATTATATTTAAGGGAAACCCCTAAATCATTTTTACATCATTAAGATAGCATCTAGAAGCTCTCATTCTAATTCACATCATCATTCAAGAAGCATCATAGAGCATTGACATTGCATCATCAACTTATGTCAACATTCTAGACATCATTACATGTTTGCCTATTTCTTTAATCATTGTTTCATATTGTTGGCTTGATAACATGGGTTTGACCAAATGAGAACAATCCTTCTCTAGCAAAATCCTAAATGTTTTTTATCATCCTCACAATTTTGTAGATACAAGTCATATACATCAAAGCAAAAGATTTTAGGCACGGATTTTTATGAAGATGATTTCTACAAATAAGGTTTAGGTCCATAGGTGTGGATGTGACCTGGAGTGATAGATAGAGAATTCACTGATACCGTGGTGATCATTTGACATCTCCTAAGGCTCTAACAAGTTGGTGAATTGATTTGACACAATTGAAAAATCAAGTCTTCATCAAGTTTTGAGCTATGTATCATTGTCTGAATTTATTTAATTTCAAACATTTACTACACTAAGATAGTAAGTCCCAACATATTTTAGAGCCAATTTTTATGGACATGTACTTTAAAAGTAAGTAAAATAGTATTAGGATGGGGTAACTTCCCAAGAAATTTGAGTGTTTCACCCACATCATATATGTTAGCATATCGTAAGTACAATGAGTGCTAAGAAAACTATTTGTAATCATGAGAGATAGGTTATTGTAAATCCCTAAATATAAGTTACAAAAACTAACTTGAAACTATTGAATTAATCATCATCAAAATTACTAAGTGAACCACTTATAACTACAGAAATAAATTATTGCAAAATACTAAATATAAATCAAAGAAAATTTATCTCAAAATGGTCTTAGTTTATAACATTAAAAATAGTTGGTTTGATTTTTTAATTAAAAAATTTAGTTTGTTATCTTAAAACTACAAAAATAAATCTCAATAAATCATTACATAAATAAACTAAATTTTTTAATTAAAAATCAAACCAACTATTGTTAATGTTATAAACTAAGACCACTTTGAGATATGCATGTGGGTTATAATATTTTTCATCTCCTCTGTAACAAGTTTGTAGTGTTATTAAATTTACACATTGAGTTTTGCGTACAGTCTTATCTTAGCGGGCCAGTTTCCTGTTTTTTTTCTAGTTTGTCTGAAACACTGCATCCGCATTTGTGATATTGGACAATTAACATGAAGAATACAATTAGAAAATTAACTATTCAAATTACTTCTAAACCATTAAAAAATCTTACGACAACGTCAACCTACTACTATTTGTCCTACAGACCGTTTTAAGTAGTTAAAACTCTAATGAGCACATCTTAGAGGATTTAAACCAATGACTAATTTGGCCTTTAGGATCCTTACAAATGTTGATTCTTCATGGAGAAGTGAATTGACAGGCCACTTATGGCTTGAAATGATTATATTGATGCGATGGAGACCCATTATCTATCCTAAGTGGTGGTGCACTAGTCTCTTTGTTTCCCCCTTTACTTTTTCCCAAAAGACATAAGACAAGATTAATTGTATTTTAATACAAATCTTATCCCCATCCTCTAAATCCCATGCAAATATAACATCAAGAAACCATCTAATTTAGGCTTAAAAATAAGAATACAAAATTGTTATAACTACCTCCATAAAGCATAAAGAAATGTAAACAAGCATAAAATTGAATTATTGCTTGAAGTAACTTTAGGTGCAGACTCCTTTAGTTATGTTTCCCTGTCATTGGTAGTGATGATTCCCTAGAAATATTAAGAATAAGAATAAGAATACTCTATAATGTAGATGTCATTAGGAGAGCAGAGATGACCAATGGTACAAGTAGACTTACTGTTATGTTGTCATGTTATATGTTGCTTATAATCATCAACAACATTGTTTATATTGCTGGAGAAAGGAGAGAACAATTTTTAAAATGATGGTATTAGCTATATTGTCATCCACAATACTGGGAATAGTGCTTTTGCGATTATTTTACTGATAATGAGAGAACCAACAGGGCATCAATATTAAAATCAGCAGATAAAACAATGGAATCATCAGGATTATAATATAATCCATTCCAAAAAGGAGCAGTCAGCTGTGCTGGAGGACAGCCATTGAGCTTTATGGGAAAAGACAGTGAAGTGCTTGGCATTGGGTATAGACCTGACGACACCCACTAGAACCCACATAGAAAAGGAAGTGTTTATTACTTGTCATTGGAAATTTTTTGCTGCATTATCATAACCAAATTGGAATAGAGTAAATCAAACCTCTTATCTCTGATTAATATAAGAATAACCCCTTGTAGATCATCTATATATATGATAGGGAGTGTTGCTATCTGCCATATCTGTTTGGAATATTTTTAGACAAGATATTAGGGTTGAGAAGTTTCTATGGCATCTCTATATATCTCTTGTTGGAATATTTGTGAAATGTCTATATGATATGAGGGATATTTTTGGTCGTGGGTATTATCGTTTTAGATATGATTGCCCCCCTTTATTCCTGATATTGCTAACGATTCTTCCACTCTGCAATTCTCTCTAAGTCCGTACAATTCTCATCATATGCACATGTGTTTCTTTCTCTCTGGATAAGTCTTTATAGCCATTTATGCTTCTTTCCAATCATCTGTGTAATGTATTTTTCAGTTTTATCATTGCAAGTAATGTTGTTCTTGCAGTGTTAAAATACTAAAAACTGTACTGCATTTTCTTTTATAAGTCTTTACTTTCTTAAATTTTGCTTTTTTCCATGGGAACCAATGAAAAAGTACAGAGTAAGAGTTTCCTGGATGAAACACATCACAAGAGCTCTTGTGCTCTTTGCCAGTGCATTCTAAGAGGGTGCAATGGTGGTTTACAGTCAGTGACTTGTAGGAGCAATTCTGCTGCTGAGATCAAAGAGGTATTAGTTGTGTTGATTGGCATGTTTATCTGGTCTAATGATTGTCTGATCAGTGAGACTTTTTACTGGACTTGTTAGAGATCTTGTGCACTGTAATAGGCTAATTATTTCCATGTATATATCCACATTGGGATCAGCTGTTATACTTGCCAAACCTTGAAAGTTCTATCATGTTTAAAGTTGGGATCGTTTTCAAGGATAGACAAAAGTAACTAAGATGAAGTAAGCCAAATCTAATCTAGTTTAAATTTTACTAAAACATTACATTACCCAACATGTGTATGGAGGATTTGTGTCCCGTTTGATGACTACTCACCCCACATTGTCTGCTTTCGATGAGCAATAACCTAATTCATTTCAATCTTTAGGTTTTATGAGTTCAAATGTTAATGATGGCCTAATGAAGCTGTAAACGAACATTACTAGCATGACATTATGTAGTCTTATGTGGTGGCATAACTTATGCAACGCTTATGAGCATCTTCTTCAGAATCTATCTGTGTCTCTTATTTAACCTGTTTCCATTTTGACTTCCAGGATTAAAGATTGTTTAATGAGACAGAGTCTCTTATAAAAGATCTCATATTGTTCTTCAATACCTGTCGATTTTTTATGGATTTTTGATGTGCAATTAACCCTTTGCAGTCTCAGCGTACGGTTTATTCAACATCAGATGCTTTGTTAAGACGAAATAAACTCTTGGATATTAAAGAGCAACAAGCTGGAAGTACTTCTAATGGTGTCAAAGGTAGTCTAGGCGTTTCGTTGCTCTCTTTTTTCCTAGTTTATGAATTTATCATTCATGCATACTTACTGCTTGTATAGTTTGGATTTTACTGTCAAATATTATGGCTAGACAATGAAGAAAGCTGTCTTACACTTTGGCCCTTTGTTTTTCTTTTCTAATATAATGGCCAGACTCTCCTTTAAGGAGGGTACAAAAGTGTAACACTACTCTGGGATGAGTTTTAGTACTATACAAAAATGTCTTGTTATTTGTTGTGAATGTAAGATTTACAGTCAATCATTTTTTTTTTTATGAGTATCTTGTCTGTATTACTATTTATAAAATAATATACTAAAAAAAGTGGGTGGAAGAAGTCACATCCTAAAGTTTAAATGGGGATGAAAACCAGAACAAAATATGATAACAGGTTGTTAGGGACAAGAGCTAAAGTACTAGTAAGAGGAGAAACAAATAATTTGACACACTACAGAAAATACCTCCTGCTTGTCAACAAGTTACTAGTATTTTATATTGTAAACAGTTAACAATTTATACCTCATCTAGAGATAAAAGTAATAAATGAAATATCAAAATGTTAAAGGTAAATTTTGACTAATAAAAGTTCAACAATTATTAATGGTAAATTTATACCTCATCTACAGATAAAAGTAATAAATAATTGTCATACTTTTATTAGTCAAATTTTACTTTTAACATTTTGATATTTCAGAATAGCCAACAGTCAATACTAAGTTCCACTTTAAAAGGTTCCACTCTAAAAGCAACATTATAAACACTCAATTTGATTTGGATATTTGGGTACACCTATTTTTAGTATAGCCAACAGCCAATACTAGGTTCCACTCTAAAAACAATATTAAAAACACTCAATTTAATTTTAGATATTATGAATGTTTTAGAATAGCCAATGGCCAATACTAAGTTCCACCTTAAAAAGTTGCACTCCAAAAACAACATTAGAAACACTCAATTTGATTTTAGATATTTGGGTACATCCCCTAGATACCAATTGGTTGGATGTTGAGCTCCACACTGTAAATTGTAGTACAATGTGAATCTGTGCTATTTCTTTATTGTATCTGTATATGTAAAGTACAATGTGTTTTGTTCCAATGACAAGTTGACAACGCAGAAGAGAAAGAAAGCCAAGTACTAAGGCCTGATTGCTCCATCACCTCTTCTTTATGCTACGGGGGACCTGATGAGTTTGATGAGATTGTTCAAGGAAGTAAGAATGACAAAAATGAGGTAAATCCTCAGCTTACTGTTCCAAAACTTTTACATGTACACCACTCTACTACAACTATTAATTAATTGTTCTGTAGATGAAAGTGGCAGTAAAGCAGAAGCAGCTTGAAGAGGCCATGGATCCATTTCACTCTCATTGTACAACTAGAGGGAATTGGTGGGAAGGTTGGTTAAATAGTTCAGCTAGTAGTTAAAATACTTGATACCTGTTAGTTTTATGTATGAAGATATGATGCATGGATTTTGGATTTGCTTGCTATAGGTTCACTTTACTATTAAAATCGGGATCATCTGAATCTGCTACAAAACTTTAAGTAAGTTCGTCAATACATGGTAACTGGTTTACCTTATATTGTTTTCTTTTGCTGCATAATAGGATATCAAGATGTCTGTACTTTCACTGAAAATAAATCTTGGAAAGGTTATATGAAGAAAACTCCTCTAACATTTTTCAGGTAAGAAGGATGGATTTGATCGGAGGTATCACAGCCAGATTATTGTTGTAATTTTGGGTATATTTATTCCAACTGCTCTGTTTCAGTGCAGAATGTATTTGACTGGAACTAAAAATGTGTCCCAAATGGTTTCCCAGTCAAAATTTAAGTTATAATATTATTATTCTGCATGCTTCTGCATAATGTCCGTTGAGTACGTTGTAACAAAAGTATTAAAATTCGAAGTTTACAAGTTTAATGCATGCAATATTACCACAATAAAACCTCTTGTAGTACAAAAACACATCTGTACATCTTTCTCCCAATTGCGTCTCTTTTTTCACAGCTTCAGGGTTTGTTGAAGAGAGATATAAATCACTGTTAAGCTACAGCAAATCAAAGAGCAAATTTTGCAAGTTCAAGTTAACAATAGATTATGGCAAGTGCAATCTCAAAGACTGCTTCAATCAGGGCTTAAATTTGATGGCCATATAGTCATATTTAGACATTTTTGTTCTAAAATACAATTAATATTAAGGAGAGATTTTGGACAGATTGTCAAAAATTATAGAAGATTAGAATGATATATAGTTTATATATTACCTTTGAATGGATAACTGTCATTAAAAATTTGTTGACAGGTAGGGTTGACTATCAAATTTAGGCCTTAGCTTCAATACATGGGATGAGTTTTTATGACTTATTGTACTCATCTTACTGGTTTAGTTGAGTTTTTTCTTCTTCACACTGTTGTTTGACCCTGCTGGTCTTGGACTGCCTATTTTTTTGTGGCAGCTTTATATTGACTGATAATTTTTTTTGTATATGTTATGATGTAATCTTTCTAAATATTTTCTTATTATCAGCTGCCTTTTGGTGGCTGCTCTTTCCTTATATTCTGCATTGTTCAATACCAAAAAATAAAAAAATTCTTGTTGTAAGTTATGCATAGGCTAATTTTAGTATTAAGTATTTTTTCTTTCCTTATTAGAGATAAAAATGGGTTTTTAAAAGGGTACAAACCCGTTTACACAAACTATTATAGATAAAACACTGAAGCCCAACATATAATATAGAGTTATAGGGATTAACAAAAAAGACCATCTATACAATAGTTGTTAACCATTAGCAAAGACATTGATCTAATAGCAAAGAGGCATCAAGAGAATAACTTTAATCAAGATGCTGAGACAAGACCACTAACAAGTAGCTTGGAGCTACTAAGATCCAAAGTGCACTAGCAACCATCATCCAAATCTTTCATTGTTTCCCTGGTGTGAATTGCCTTCCTATTCAATCTCTCTCTCTTTGAAACCACCCTAGGTCAACAATTCTCTTATAGCTTCGAGTCAACCACATAACTTGCTTCAAATAGTCTAGAGGGAAGGGTGCAAAAGACTCCATTAAAAGGTCACAAGAACAATGGAGGAATTCCACCTTGTCTAGAGATAAATTATTAGAAACTTTCCTTTTTGAATTTACCAATATCAAATCTTGATTCCAATCTTTTTAATGAAATGCTACTAGTAGAAAGAGGGCTGAAAGGAAGCAAGACCTTACCTTCAAGACTAAAAGCACTTTAATCTAGGGTAGGACTCGCACAAGTTTTACTTGTAGTACCTCCTTTATTGCTAGTGATACCTCTTTAACTAATTGTAACAACCTCCCCACCATGGAACTCAATGACTTGACTAAAATTTCTACCTACATCTTCTCTTAACTAAGCCTTGGATTCTTTTTCTATAGTACTAGTTGCCTCAACTAGTTCATTATTACCCAAGCAATTAGAAACCTTCTTCAACACCACCTTCACAAGCATGTCTTTTTTATCATTTATCCTCCATATCATTTAATCACACTTTTTGGCCAAGCAAAAACTAGCAACATGGTCAATTTTATGGAAAAGATGACAAACAAAAGAGGAATTCTCATATTCAATCTTTTGAACCCAACTACCAAACTTTGAAGATAGGATGATAGATGACGACAATTCCTTGTCAACATTAGCATTAGCATAGAATCCAATGTAGTAACAACATCAAAATTTATGAGTTGTCCAATTAATTTCACTATACTCATTAAGACCTCATCTTCCCAATATTTCAATAGTAGTTTTAGAAGCCTAATTTAGATAGGCACCAAATTAATATTCTCCTGAAGGTCAAACTCCTATTTCTATTTTCTTAAGAATAACCATGTTCTACCTAGAAACTAAGGACCATGAAAAAGGGTGTAAACATAGTCCTTATGAATAGAGAAGGAGAATAAGAAAAAACCTTTTCTCATTACAAAGATTTCAACCTAACCTTTAGGTTTCCATTTCCTTAGGTCCCAACTTCTAACTAAGTTTGTATGGACTCTAGAAACATCCCAATAAGAGTGTTAGCAACCTTAGATGAAAAATTTTCAACCATCGAGTCTAGGATCCTTTGTTGGAGACCATCATTATTTGAAATAGGAACTAATGAACAAGATAAAGGTTGAGGACTAGAATCCTTACCTTTGGGTAACCCAAGATTTCTAACCTAACCCTTACTCTAGAGGTCAAAAACCAATTTCCTTGATCCTGAATGAGGAGAGACTAGATCTAGAAGCTCTAACAAAACCTAGACTTGAAGCAACATTCCCCTCAACACCATTTTATTCAATATTCAAATCTAATGACTACTCTACTTAGACAACATTCTCTTCCTACACTCCTAAGGAAAGCTCTCGCTATTTACCAATAGTGCTAACTAGCTTATAAGAAGGGAGAAGGAAACCACACTTCAATCCCTTTACTAACTTCTTATTACAAGCCTTGGCATTATGATCCTTTGCCAGCTTAATCTCAACTTCCTTGACAACACCAAGTTCAACCCTTGAAGGTAAAGACCCCATTCCCACTTCTCATGAGTGGAAGAAACCAAAATATTCCACAAAAAATCATCTTCTAAGCCACCTAGAAAATCATCTTATAAAACACCTAGAAAATTTTCACCTATCCTAGAATGCATTAGCACATACTCTAAATCCTCCTCTATAGTTTCCTTATCTTCATCACCCACTTCACTTTTATCCTCTTCCATTTATTTACTCCAAATCATGCCCTTCTAGACCATTATTCCATTCCTTCTCCCACTTGACTTCATTTCAAATTTCAACCAATTAAGAGTTTCAATATTGTGTAGCTATTAAAATCAAAGTCAATTGCTCTTTTATAATAATAGAAAAATACATGATAAATATAAATATTGAATTAATTGAAATTAATTTTGAGGTTATATAAATTAATTATAAATCTATGAAAAATTATTTGTTCAATATGTATTTTTACATACAAAATCTAAATATATATACTTTCCATTTTTATCTTTTATCTAGTTAAACTAAGCATCCTTTTCTTCTTTTTCTTTTTTGCTTTCAATCTCCCTTTTGATGTCTATCATTTTTTTCTCTAGACAATGTCTTTGTGGATATGTCTACTAATTGATGACCTAATCTATACAAAATTAATTGAAATTTCAAAAATATCTTACCAACACTCTAATAGTGTTTAGTACAACCATGGAACATTAAAATTTTGAGTCATTACAATTGTAAAAATATTGTCTCAATAAATAGTAGTTTCCATCTTTGATCAATGTTCAAAATTGCCAATATTCTTCTTAGCTAAATAACTTGATATGATACAAAATTCTTGCAATAGATTTTATTTCAATTAAATATAATGATAGAATTGTTTTCTTCCTTGAAGACCACAATATAACACTTAATCCCAAGATACTTTTTTGTTGGAACAATGCAAATAACTAAGGGGGGGGGTGAATCAATTATTTTATAACTTTTATCTTTCTTGCTTTCTTTTCTTATTTCAACATTTAGTGCTCTATCAAAACATGGAAGCAAAGACAATCATAAGAACTGAATAATGAAATCAACACATAACACAAGGATTTTTAGGTGGAAACCCTGTTAAGGGAAAAACCACGGGGTGACTAACCCAAGATTGTATTCTTTGTTAAAAGAATAAGGAGTACAAATTTGTCACTTGCCAATTAGGGCTCACTGCCCGAGCACACTGCTCACAAGAGGCACACTGCCTATAAGAGACTCACTGTCTACAGCACTTATAGAAGATAATCAAGTGTTTGAACTGATGAGAAGCATCTATAAATGCAAGAGTTCAGTTTCAGTTAGGCCCAATATATTGATCTGATGCACTTCATTCTTACTCTATTCAATGTTGTTATACAATCACATACCGGACTTGGATTGTTGTTCTCACATTTATCCTTTCTTTTCTTCGCACCTTATCTCTTCACAACTTCAACACACACACTTACATGTTGGTATCCATCTGGTATATATATCCGCATCAAGGATTTTCATCAACTTTTTAGTCGGCAACAAGAACTCTTAGGATGTTTGTAAGTTACTGTTCTGTCGGCTGAATCCATACTTGTTTGATGATGTGGACCAAAAACTGAGGCATAGAAACTATGACCTATGTCATCCAAAATCATATAACACCTCAAGTTACTTGATCAACACCTTCTATACATCCAGATTGAGGTCTAATACCATGTTGGCTAGTTCTTCCTATGTCTACACTGTCTAACTGGAGTCCAATACTCAGATGCTCATATCTTTCACATGCTTTGTCACCAGAGGCTAAATCTTTGGAATACAGTAGTCATGATACCCCTCTTGACATGTCCAAGTCTGCAACTTACTGAGTTATACCATCTGAGAGATCCAGATCTGGTTACATACTCTGTTCTTATTTACCGGACCAAAATAATCTTCAATTTAACTTCTGGTATAGGCATACTATGTACTGCGGATGTGTGGGATGGACTTTGTTGCCATCAATGACAACACTTATGAAGCCACACAATGTCTCTTGCCAACAATCTCCCCCTTTGGCATTGATGACAACACTTAGTGAAAAATGGCTGTGTCACAGTAACTCCCCCTTGGCTGATGCCCTGTCTTTTGCATTGTTTTATCGGAGCTCCCCCTTAGTTGGATTCCACATTTTTCACTATTCTTCACTCCCCCTTTGACATCAATGGCAAAGGATAGAATCCACATACCAAAATTTTGAAAATTTTTTTCTATACATGGCCACATAAATATATATGAATCATATGTTATACTTACATATACATAAGTATATCCGCAAAAGTAGTCTTCAGTTGTATAAACTCTGTGGCCCAGCTACTCTTCATCCTATCCAAAATGGAGATGTGACCACTCAACAAAATGGCATATACTTTTGCCCTTCTTAAATCTGCTAGATCACTGGTCCGGGTTGTGGTTTGAGCATCTATCAAGGCCTCATGCATTGTCTCTAGCTTAGGGATAATTATCCCTTTGAGTTCACCCATTTTGTTCATTATGTTCTTTTCTTTTCCCAATCTTTTTATTTCGTTTATTATAACAATAGCCTGGCATTCTTGATTCATTAGAGAGGAGGAAAGAGGGTCAAAATTCTGAACTAGGCTTGATAGTTTTTCTTCTTGTTCTTTTACTTTCTCCTCAATATCTTTTTTCACTTTAGGCCAAGTTAGACAAAATTTGAATAGGTCCCCACCGTCTTTGAGAGAATTTTCAAGGCTCTTTATTCCAATATCTAGAGTCCTATCATTTTCAATAAGTCCTTGCACCTCAGTGAATCTTTTTCCTAGAAACTCTTTTCGGACCTTTGCTTCTGCTGATTTCTCTAGAGATTCAAAATGAGTGTTAACAAAATTTACTAAGTTTTTCAAGTTACCGGATGGTGAGGCCGAAGGATCCTTTTGATAGGATGGCAAGATCTTCTCCAGCATCCCGGATGCAATCTCCAACAGTTCACAGTCCTCCATGTGAGATTTCAAGAGTTTTTCTTTTTCTTTGGCTTGAGCAAAAGATGTTATTTTCATTGTCTGAACTGGGGAGAGAGAGTCAAAATTCAGTGGTCCTTGAAATAGCTTAGGTTCATCCATCTCCATCATTTCTCTGTTTAAGAAGTTCTTCACTATCTCTGTAGTGTCTCTTGTTGGAGATTGAGACTTCTTTGAAATATCAGAAGATTCATCATTAGTCTTTTCTGTTTGTTCTTCTTCTTTTCCCTTATCCTCTTTTCCTTGAATCTTCTCCTCTTCTCTTCTACCTTCCTCTTCAGCTTTAGAGTCTAGAATGTTTGTCATAGATGTAGTGGCATCCGAAGGAGAGATGTTACCAGTGTCTGCTACTTTATGAACTTCCTCTACTGGAACAGAGGAGTCTAAGTCCTCAGACTTCTCTTCATCTATTTTCTTTAATCCTTCTACATCCTTGTCAAAAAGTTCTTCATTGATTACATTTATTCCTTCAACATCCATGGTAGAAGGTTCTTCATCTGTTTCCTCTACAATAGGAAGATTGAATCTCTTCAGGGCATTCTAGAGGATATCTTTTGTTTCATTTGCTACTTGGTTAGTTTCTCCAAGCATGAGTTTGTTCATTCTCGACTTACTCCGAAACTCATCCTTACAGTCCTTGAAAATCATGTCCATTTGTTTTGGAGTGATAGAAGGATAAATCTGAATCATTATTTTCTCCCAGATTTCTAAGTCTTTAACCATTGCATTCTCTTTTCTCAGCTCAAGTACCTTTTCTAGGCTCTTAGGAATTAATGATATAATTTCAATGAAGGCTTTATTGTAGATGTTCAAGTACCTGACATTAGCCTCTTCTAGAATTCTCTTGTCAGCATCATTGTATGCATCATAGAACTCAATCATCGGCTATAGGTTCCCATCCACAGTAACTGCCTTGATGATGTCATCAATGGAAAGAGTGGGCTTTTCAATAAATTCTTCTACCTTCTCTTCCTCACTTCTTCTAGCAGAGAACTTTGCGGATGTTCTCTTCTTCTTCATTTTCTTGATTTCTTCATCTAATTCTGTTTCTTCATCATCCTTATAGCTTGTATCTATTCTTGAGGCTTTGGCCTTCATTTTCTTTTCACTTTTGCCAGATCTCTTGATTTCTGGTTTGGTAGCCTTTGAACTTTTAGGATGACAGGTGCTGAGCTCTTGGAAGATCTAGTCTGAGAGGAGGCTTGCATCGGAACATTTCTTTTCTTTGCTTCTTGTCTCTCTTTCTCTGCTTTCTCCATTTTCTCTCTATTTGCATCTACTGCCTCTTTTGATAAGTCAAATCTTTTGGCAATTTCTTCAACTTCCCTTCTTACTTTCCTCTTTATCTCTAGCTGTCTTAACTCAACATGTGTTTTTATACTTAGCTCTTCAAAGGTGCCAAACCTTTCTGCTTCAGTGTCCTTAGGCTGGCTCAGCAGGAGTTGAATATGCAGCTCCAAGATTTTTTCATCGACCTCATATCCCATAGGCATTATCCATACAATTCTTGGCTCAACTGCCTCCATTAGACATTGATTAGTGTCAACCATAAAGCAAACTATGGTATTCTCTCTCTGGCTTGCATCATGCTTTGGAAATTCTTAAAATAACCCTAGAGGGCTGTGTTTTGGGCTTGAGCATCACCAAGTCCATACATGTAATCTTTGATATGAATTGCAACCGGTTTATCACTTTGCTAGACCCAACCATTTGATCTAGGTAGCTCATTCATATAATAGAATAACAGACACAGCATTAGACAACCATATTTAAAGGAATTTTTATTAGCCTTTTTGATCTTCTGCAAGTTTTCTAACAACTGATTTAGAAGAAGCTCACATAGATTATAATCTGCATCTTCCCTCAACATCTGATATGCAGCATAGATTGATGTACCAGACACAGAATTCTCCCTGCTTGAATGGTAGATTTTGTAGCCAATTATCATTGAGGCAAACTTGACATCCAGATCTATAATGTCATCTATGGTCATTGCTCTTTTGTCAAATTTAGATCTGGTGGCTTCAGTTACTGTTTGGTTCTTCACAGATTTGAGTGCTAGTACCCCACTGGATGAATGCAGTCTAGTCACTGCCCTTATGGCATCTTTAGTGATCTTGAATGGCCTCATTAGCCACATGAAATTGTCATGCATCCTACTTAGAACATATCAGACCCAATCATCTTCTGCAAAATATGGAAAATGTATGCAATGTTTGAAGTGTTTGCCCTGGGGGGTTCCAAAATTCTCATCTATTAGCTGTTTGTGTTAAATATCCATCAATTTTGACTCTCCAAATTCTTCAATGTTTGCATGGATATAAACCCTAACATCTTCTACATGCAATACTCCGTGCGGAATGCTAGAAAATGCGCCCAAGGGATCAACTTCTAGAGATTTGTAAGGGTGTTTCTTGAATTTAGGTCTCAACCTATCATAAATATTGAAAACCATTGGAGTAGCCATTTTGCAAGAGATTCAGAGAGAGATTTTCAGAATGGAAGTACCTTTTCATGCTTTAGGGTTTGAAGCAGGAGTCGAAATGAATCACTAGTTGAATTCAATTTTCAGATGATCTTGAGTGACTTGTAGAACCTTCTTTGCAGAGCTCTTCTTTTCTTCTCTGTGAGTGCAAGTGTGTAAATAATGAGTGAAAGAACCCTTTTATCCTTGCATAAACCCTAATTTCCTTCTGAAATAAATGCATAACTTAAGTTATTTGGTTGCCCTATTTTGAGAGAGATTTTCTTGAATCACTACCCAGAACTTTAGAATCATTGTTTATGAGGATTGACAACATATATTCTTTTCTTCAATCATGCCATGGGTCTGCAGATCAAAGCATTTCAATTTTGAATCATACTGGATCTGTCTATGAAATTCTGCTTTACCGGATAGCTGTCGGAATGGGATTAACTTGAGCGTTTATAAATCTTGCAAAACTTCATGTAGATCTTTCACATTTTGACTGAAGGTTGTTTGGAGGTCTTTCTGAGAACCCTTTAATCCACAGTGTCAGATGTTTACTCAATGTGCCAAATTTAGGCACTAGCTGATTGGCTGGGGGAAATTATTTTTCTTTGTGACTCCCCCTGAGCTAGAGCTCATCTTTTTAGTTTCCAGAAGGAATATCAGTATTGGATTCCGGTGCGGATCCATCCCCAATATTCATTGTACTTCTTTTTACCCAAATCTTGCTCATCTACTTTTGAACTTCATCCTCATTTATTTTACCTTTACCTTTATCTTGTTTCTGATCATGTTCCACCGGACCTTTTCTATCCTGATTTCTGCTTCTGCAGAATTTGGCAATATGACCGGATCTATTGCAATTGTAACATCCAACATTTCTTTACTTATTTGATTGATATCCTCTTGATCTATATTGATTAGACATATGTCCCAATCTATTGCATGCAAAGCATCTACCATTGAATGAATTATTTATTTGCATATTTCTGCATTCATGAGATTTGTGACCATACCTTTTCCAATTAAAACATTATCCGGAGAAGGATGGATTATTCTAATTCATTCTCCTCCTGTACTGAGTTGCTTTATGACCAAAATTGTTGTAATTGAAGCAGTATCCATTGAAGGATGGATATCTTTGGGCATTGGTTGCCTTACCAGAGATCTTCTGGGCCTATTTCTTTGATTTCCTGATCCAAAGTTCTTCTAACCAGATTCAAAGCTTTCACCTTTCTCATATCCCAAGCCACGCTTGTCATCTACCCTCTTTTGGCTTTCAAGAAGAACTTCAAGTTGGGCTGAGCTTATCTTGAATTTTTTCTTTGTATTCATTTGCAGTTTGAAGATCTTGTTTAAGAGTGTCTATATGATTCTGAAGTTGTTCGTCATTGTCTCTAGCTTCTTCAAGATTAGATTCAAGATGCCTGATTATTCTATCCATTTTGTGGCAGTCCTCTATTTTTTCCTTGAGGGATTGTTTTAGATTATCTCCAATCTTTCTTTTTTCTTCAATCTCTTGGGTGAATCTCATAACCCCTAATTCCATTTCATGCCTTACCATAATGACTTCTTTTGACAGCTTCTCACATATCTTATTTTTCTCGTTCAGATCTTCATTAGTATCATTGACTTCACTCTAATTGGTTAATTTTTGAAGTAGTTCCTTTCTCTTTTTCATAGAGATACTAAGTTTTTCTTTTAGCTCATTTATGAATTCATCAACTTGTTTGAGTCTTTCTCTCAAATTATTGACTTCAGAGTGAGATTGTTCAAGATCATCCAGGGTAGACTGAAGTTGTTCCTTCATACCATATGCATCCATTGTGATTCCTAGATCTTCCTTAAGCTGTTAGGCTTTGTTCAGAGGAACTTAGCTCTGATGCGAATTGTTGGAACAATACAAATAACTGAGAGGGGGGTGAATCATTTATTTTATAACTTTTATCTTTCTTTCTTTCTTTTCTTATTTCAACATTTAGTGCTCTATCAAAACATGGAAGCAAAGACAATCATAAGAACTGAATAATGAAATCAACACATAACACAAGGATTTTTACATGGAAACCCTGTTAAGGGAAAAACCACGGGGTGACTAACCCAAGAATGTATTCTCTGTTAAAAGAATAAGAAGTACAAATTTGGCACTTGCCAATTAGGGCTCACTGCCTGAGAACACTGCTCACAAGAGGCACATTGCCTACAAGAGACTCACTGTTTATAGCACTTACACAAGATAATCAAGTGTTTGAACTGATGAGAAGCATCTATAAATGCAAGAGTTCAGTTCTGGTTAGGCCCAATATACTGATCTAATGCACTTCATTCTTCCTCCGTTCAATGTTGTTATTTAGTCACATACCGGACTTGGATTGTTGTTCTCACACTTATCCTTGCTTTTCTTCGCACCTTATCTCTTCACAACTTCAACACACACACACTTACATGCTGGAATCCATCTAGTATATATATCCACATCAAGGATTTTCATCAACTTTCTAGTCAGCAACAAGAACACTTAGGATGTTTGTAAGTTACTATTCTATCAGCTGAATCCATACTTGTTTGATGATGCACACCAAAAACTCAGGCATAGAAACCATTACCTATGTTGGCCAAAATCATATAACACCTCAAGTTACTTGATCAACACCTTCTGTACATTCGGATTGAGGTCTGATACCCTGATGGCTAGTTGTTCCTTTGTCTGCACTGTCTAACTGGAGTCTGATACTCAGATGCTCATATCTTTCAAATGCTTTGTCACCGGAGGCTAAATCTTTGGAATACAGTAGTCATGATACCCCTCTTGACTTGTCCAAGTCTGCAACTTACTGAGTTACACCATCTGAGAGATCAGGACCTGATTGTTGGACCTTGTTACATACTCTGTTCTTGTTTACCAGACCAAAATAATCTTCAATTTGACTTCCGATATAGGCATACTATGTACTGTGGATGTGTGGGATAGACTTTGTTGCCATCAATGACAACACTTATGAAGCCACACAGTGTCTCTTGCCAACATTTTTCTCATCCTCATTTAAATCTCTCCAATAATTGTTTGTGTATCAAACCAAGCCATAATATTCATAAAGGTATACCAAATGCAAAAATTGCTTCTTCCTTCTTTGTTTCTAAAAAGAATGTTTTATGTTCTATCTTGAAACTAGATTTACAATGTATATATTATATCAAAGTCTGCTAGTAGTGAGATATGCATAAGACTACTTACTAGTCTCTTGTAAAATGTATCATTCACTTTGCTATTGGTATAAACTTTAATTAGGTGGAATAATACTTAATTAGCTTTCCACATAAAATTATGTGTTTTTACTAGTATACAACTTGATATACATAATTTAATGAGGAATTTAATTGCATTCTTTTCTTATCAAATAAAAATACCATCATTCAATTTATATTTATCTATATACTAAACTCTAAATTTGTCATTTTGAGTTTTTTTTTCCATGTTTCTCTAAAATCATCTATCAACACTTGATAATATCTTGTATATCTATACAAAATAAGAGAAACAAAAGTAGAATATTTGACTATTAGACTAAATCATTTGGAGGGGAACTCTCCAAAATTCTTAAAAAAATAATTTTTTTAATTTGATCATTAACTACTACCTATTACCTCCTATAGATAACATAATTGGGATATACCTGGATCCCTATTCTAATTAAGAAAAACTAAAAAATACAAATACTAAATCTAGGAACTTACAAAAAATAATTAAAGGATTACATATACCTAAGTCAGACATTGCATATCCCAAAACTAATAATTTGCTAAGAATGTAACCATGTGTAATAACCCCATCTCGATACTACAATTTTCTACTATCATTTATTTTACATTCCAAAACAATCTATTCAAAATCAAATATCTCTAGAATTCTATTCTACTAATCTACCCATGAACACACATAATAAGTCCACCATCAATGTGCAAATAACCAATAATAAAAGTTACAAGTAAATTCATATATAAAACAATACATTAATAATGGACATCAATTTTACAATTTATTTACATATTAGTTGCGTATGCTTCATCAAATACGCATTTAGAATACGGACCAACATATTAATAGAAACAATTAAATGAGAAATACCTTGGTTATGGTTGTTCACTAGATCTAGTACATTTCATCTAATAAGTCTACATGGTCTTTGGATTGATTGCCAGGGTGCAAGATGACCTCAACAACATAGATAAGAAATCCCTTCCACCCCACCCAAGTGACTTTGGTGGTATGTCATGGACGAGGTTATTAAAGCCACTATCCCAAGGTACTTGGGTAGACATGGTCTTGGTAGCACCTAGATTCACTATGTTATAATTCCCCTCTTACATGTCTAGAATACATATATAGACCAGCTAGCAACAAGGAGTATATGTAGTCTTACCATATCCATCAACTTCTCATTTCCTAGTTCGCTCAACATTTAAGCCCTCAATGCAGATGTGACAAGTAAAGGGAGAACTAGTGCATCCCATACTACACCATAGGTCCATCCCTTTCCCTAGTTCACTATCAATTGTGATGATGGAACAAGCATCCCATAATATTTGTGTTCACCACTAGAAAGGGCATAAAATGTCTACAATACCCATACATTGGAACAAGCTAGTGCTCTTGACTAGACTCATGCATTTACTAACAAATTATCACATGACACAAAATGGGGGGCTTCTGGAGGTGGTGGGGCTGTATCACATGGTTTAGATGGTAGAATTCCATGCAGATAGAGCTATGTTAATAGCACTAGTAGAGATATGACACTATAAGACCAACACATTCCATCTCCTAGAGGGGAAGATGATAGTGACTCTAGAGTATGTTTGGAGGATTCTATGCATCCGAATTTGGGAGAGTTGGTGTACTAGTGAGATAAGGCATTGGTGGCATTGACGTAGAGATTGTTAGGGAAGACAAACATACCACTACAAGGGTTAGCCTTAGGCTTAGATGCCTGCATGGAAGGCAACCTAGTGGAGGAGTTTCCCCTTGTCTTTATGGCTCTTGTTAGTGGTATATTGCTACCTGACTAGATTGGAAAGTACTTTTAGATGGCTTAGTAGACTACATAGTTGATATGCTAGAGCATGAGAGTATATTTGCATTGGACCTATGTGTTGGTACAACTTTATGGAGACCTTCATTTGTTCATTTGTAGGTTTGGGTGTAGCACTACATCATCTGCATTGCTTCAAATATGGGCATGAGAGCATATCACTATGGGTCAGCTAGAGGGTGTTTGGGAGATTTGTGTAGATGGAGAGCCCTATTTTATGGATGGAGAATGTGTAGGAGTAGTAGACAGAGGAATTTCAAAGACTCTCAGTACCATCACCAAACATTGAATGAGTTTACTCTAATGATATTACCTAGAGGCCATGCAATTATGTGGAGGCTTCAGAAGAGGATACACATCATCTAGGATATGCACAAATAGTGTTTCATATCATTGGTTAGATGTAATATGTCATATAGTGATATTGACTAGATTGGGTATTGTGGAAGTTTGGCATCTAGCAAGGTATCCACACGGGTCCTCATGTTTTTACATGAGTTCAATATGTGAGATAGGATAGTGGGGTCCATTAGTCATTTGCCTAGTTGTAGTGGGGAACTATAGGTCTACAATTAGTGAACTGGGACTATAGAGATGATGTGGTAGATGAAGGATAGTATATGATGCATGGTGGGACTAAATGAGGTAGGTGAGGCTCACACTACCAATAGGTTGGATTCTATGAGAGTGGATAGAAGTTGTGTATGTAGAAATATGAAATGTAAAGGAAATATGCATCAAAGAATTTCCAAATGAATGATGCAGAAAATATGAAATATAGAATGGAAACAATACACAATGAAAGCTCCTATTTCACACCTACATCACCTCAGAACGAGTAAAGGTCTAAATAAATCAAACAAAAATAACAAAACAATACTACCACAATAGTCCTTGTTGCACCATAACGAATGGTGGATGTCCTCCAATGATGCTTGATAATGATATTTGATATTGATTATGTTGATTACTCACACTAGCAGCATAGAAATATTTGAAAACTAGATGAGATTCTCAAAATGCTCTAGGAGAAAATGACTTGATTGATAGTGACATTTATATGATCTTGGATGTGGGAAGGATATGACCTATTTTTATGAGGTTGGCTAAGACTAATAGGTAAAAGTGTATAAGGATTAGAATAAGTGAAAAATAATTAATTAAAAAATAAAATTATTTAATTAATTATAGGACAAGGTGTGAGAAATAAATTAATTAAATAAATAAAATTTATTTAATTAATGTGGCTAAAGAAAAGCATGGACTAAATTAATGAAATATAAATATAATTTATTTAATTAAATTTGGAAATGGATAAAATGGACTAAAATTAATTAAATAAATAAAGATAATTTATTTAATTAATTTGGGAGAAGGGAAATGAAAGGATCCTAGGATGAAAGTGTTGCAAGGTGGGATGTCTAGGTGATGTTGAAAGAACAAGGTTGATTTTAGGTGTATATAGAAGTAGTCATGAGGGAGAAGGAATGGTACCAATAGAAAAGGAGGAGGTGAGTGAGGGTGGCAATGATTGTGGTAGTACCAGGGAATGGAGGTGGGGGAGGAGGAGACAGAGTAGATGATGTGATGGAGATTGTTATGCATGAGGGAGATAGATGCATAGATGTGGGACCATCTAGGCCATCAAGAATGAGGCCATCTAGTGCATAGATGTCAAGTACATGATCATCTAGTGTAGGCCCATCAGAGATAAGAGACACCATGAAGAGCTTGGGATAGAAGATTAAAGCTTGAGACAATGAGCTTTGATACCATGTTAGAGTCATGTAAGGACTCATAGGAGATAAGATCATCTACAATAAATCTTCTACATGAGAGAGCTACAAGAAAATATTGCAAAAGCCAGATTGCGAGGCAAAACAAAAAACAATGCATGCATGAATTAGGTGCTTCATATTCCTCTACATTATTCAGAAATGAGCAATGAAGATATACACAACCACTATCCAAGAATAGACAAAGTGGGGAAATAAAGCATGTGACACATGTCATAATGCCTTAACAGAAAAGAAAGCCTATGACACATGTCATAAGTCTCAAAATACAAAAATAATCTCCCTAATTAACTTATGTAAAAGTGAAAATATGATTTTTCACCAACACCCCCATAAGTGAGACTTAGGGAGATTACACAAGATAAAAAGAAAGAAAGAAAGATGGGTCCTAGAAATAAAGGCTTGGTCAAGAACCCATTTACAAACAAGGAATCTCTCATAAAGTGGAGAATAGGAGAAAATCCCAGTGGGAGAAAACTCCTCTCCAAAAGAGAGAAAACACAAACAAGAAAGTACAAGAACATGCGATGGAAGAAGGACACTAAGACCCCCCATGGAATGAATCCATTACAAGAGTTTAATCATGAGTGCCCCCATAAGAGAGAACAAAAAGAGAATATGAATCCCCTCCAAGAAGAAGCTCTAGAACCAATGAAGAGGTCTTGAAGACATAATCCAATCCACTGCCTACAAACAAAATTTCTCCCTTTTGGAAGAAATACATCCACTAGTGAATTTAGAAGCCATTCCCATATCCTAGATGAATAGGGAATCCATATCCAAATGTGTAGTTTAGAATGCAACTCAAGTGATCTCCTACTCGAAAAAGATGTCTCCTCCAAAATAGAAACTGTCTGCCTAATTAGAGAAGAAGAATGAGGAGAGGATATGATTTGAACTACATCTAGAAATACAGAAGAAGGTGGTCATGCAAAGCCACTTGAGATTGCATCAAACAAGAGAGATAAACCCTCAAATGTGTCCTTCAAATCAGAAATGTGAAACTCCACAAACATGAATGATATGTCTAGAAGATAAGATTCCCAATGAGGTGAATCTAAAAGATTATGATTGATCTACTGTAGAGAATCACTAGAAGTCATCAATGAAACAACACTATACTTTGAAGTAGAAAAAGGTGAATAAGAAGATGTGATCACAATAAAAGGAGAAGAGGTAGCAGGAGAGGTCTTTGTCTCTGAACATTCAAGACATGCCATATACTCAAGATCCTCTAAAGTATCATGATCAAAAGGTATATTATCTGTATCATCAAGGGGAATGAGGCAATCTGCTGCAAGATCATCTAGAAATGGTGAGACATGAGGGTCTCCATACAACTCCCAAATTGTTGTCAAAAGTGTGTGTGGGCTCTCATAGATGGGAAGATCACACGCAATGTCATAATTAATAGTGGTACAAATTAATCCAAAAACATGATCTCGATTGCTACCCCAAACAAATTTCTTCATAGGTGTCTCTGGTTTAGGTATGAGCCCATAAAGATGAGGTAAAAGATGTAGCCACCTGAGATGTATCAGGATACCTCTTTTCTAGGACTCATAATTGTCCTTAGCCAGATTGACCACAGAAAGATGAGTGGCAAAACCCATGATACCTCCTCAAAATGGGTATGTGTAGGATCATGATGGGCCAAACTATACCTCTAAGTGGTAATGAAAATACAAAAAATCAGACTTAATCAAGTTCATGTGAAAATTTGAATGGATTATCTACATAATTTGAAACAGATGTAAGAACAAAATTTGTAGATGATTGAATCTAGTTTATGGGATACAATTTAAAAAAAAAACTAAATTTACTTAGTGAAAAATGATTATTTCAATGAACTATTAAATTTTTTTTAAAAAAATAAAAAATGGGTGTCATTCCAGCCAACTTAACTATGAGTAAAAAAATACTTTTTTTGAAACTTTCAAAATAAGTAGAGGACTCATGCCCAGATATGACGCATATTTTTTTGAAATTTTTTTCCAATAAAATAATTAGTTATGATCTTTTTGCTGTGATGTTTTTTAAAAACTAAAAAGTAATTTTATAGCCAACCTAACTCGATAAAAAAAATCAGAATTCATTTTTTTTTAACCTATAGCTAGAAAAGTAGAGTGTGACGTAGCTTTTAGATCTCAAAAATGTGAAATGGTTTGAAAGTTATGGATGTTTTTCAATCAGTGTGTCCATAAGGATTTAAGACACACACTATATAGAAAATTATTAATAATTATTTAATAAAATGATAACCAAACAAATCTTATGTTTTAGAAAGCTGGCAATTTCTTCTATAAACCCTTTTCATTTTATCAATTTTGCATAAAAAAAAGTCGTTAGCACGAAGGGTGAAGTTTGAAGAAGAGAGTGAAACCTGCAAAAATGTTAGAATTAAGGGAAAGTCAACTATGACAGTCCCAAGCCTACATACAAGGCAAAAATGAAGCAAAATGGATATTCGTTATTAACAAAAATAACGGATATCCGTTTTGCTTTGGTAAAATATCATTTTCCCTTTTTTATGTTTTGCAAAACAGATATCCATTTTGTAAAATGGATATCCATTTTAGGTTGCCCAAAACAGATATCCATTTTTCTTTACCCTATTCTTTTCATTATTTTTTATTTTGTTACTAACTATCAATAGTTTATTACTAACTATAGACAATTTATTCATGTCTTCTTGTATAACCACTATAACATCAAAAAATGTCCCCTTGGGGGCTTTTCCCTCATAAGGTTTAGCTCTCGGGTCTTTAGCATGCATTTAAGACATTTTAGTTCATTATTTTAGCATCCCTATGGAATGAGACCTAAGTCCCATGGCAAATAGGACCTAGGAGGACCCCTTGAGCTATACCCTACCTAAAATAGGTGGGAGGACTTGGGCACCTGCGCCCTAGTCCTGCCCTATTTTAGGGCAGCCTCAATTTCCAGGTGTCGGTTAGTGACCGTTATTGGGTCTCTTTGCTGACACGGTAAGTTTGAATTTCAAATATCTTGGAAGGAGTGCTTGTAGATGGATATATAAACATATGTAGGCATTCATTTGTAAACTAGATTGTTATTGTGAACTCTAGGCATTCTTAAGGTGATTCAAGGCTTTCTACTATGTTGCAAGAGCAGACTTGTGTGTTTTGTGTATTAATATTTGTAGATTTGAGCATCAATTCCTTCATGGCATGAAGAGCATCTTCCTCCATGAAAGCTTCACTACAAGGTGACATATCATTGTGTTTTTATCATTGATTCCTTTGGTTTTTGGCCTCTGCCTCATAAGGGCATGCCCTCTTTATCTAACAACAATGTTTTGAGACTTAAGTGTCCTCCGGGGTTTGACTAAGGAAAACCTCTAAACACCACAACGCCCAAACTAAGTCTTGTGATTGAAGGTTACAGGTGTTACATCTGAGAAAAGTGGAGTTGTAGGAAGGCTGGGAAGACATTATGGATTCAAGATCTGAAGAAATGTCAGACAAAGGAGCACTTCCAGGACTAGGGTGCTCGCTCTAGTGTCCTCTGTAATTAGATTTTAGAAAACAAAAGTTACATGGCTGATCAGTGTCCGAAGGAGGTCCGTATTCCCTGAAAAAGTAGGTACCTTGGACTTGGGTACCCGCTCTAGTGTTGCTAACTATTCCACTTCAGAACCCTGAAAATAGGTATTCTGTAATTTGGCATTTTACTCCCATTTGCAAGAGTTTTTTCCATAATTCATTAATTTGTTGTCGTATTTGCATAATTAGGATTTTAATGGTCAATTGAGCATAGGAGAAGGAAAAATTGATAATTAATTCCCTAATCCAAGCTTCCCCTCATTCGCAAGTGACCTAGGGTATGATAGTGCTCGCCACTTGACCCTAGATCCTTCAATGTTAGGGTGAAATGAGGATTTTAACATCTAAGCCACAAAAGATCAACAAATCCAATTTTACCCTAAACATTTTGGTGAACCCATGTCTATGAACTTAAATTACAACTTTCTAAGTGTTTTTCTACAGATTTGGTGTGATTTCATTCATTCATTTGGTCATTTAATTTATTACATTGAGAAAATTTCAAAAAAATTGAAAAAAATTAGAAAAATACAAAAAAATTACATTGTTGGGCTTATTAAATTATGTCAATTCTTTATAATTGTTCCTAATTCATGATTTTTGCATCATATCTGATATAAACTACAGAAAAATACAAAAAATCAAAATCTTGCTTTGCGTTTTCATCATTTAATTGTTAAGGTTTTGTGGAAATTTTGACAATTTTGAGATAACCTAGTAATTCCAAAATCTAGGGTTTGTAGGAAAAACCTTTTATCAAAATTTTCTACTAATTTTAGAGGCTCATTCAAATTTTCATTTGGCTCTAGTCTTGCATTTTAGTGTGAATTTGTATTTAAATTTAAATCATTTGCATTTTTGTATTGAAAATTCTAACAAAAACTAGCAATTTTGGTGCATTTTCATTAAATTCGCATGGGAATTTTGCATGATTAAGCTTGAAAATAATTTTCACATATAAGAGTATTTAATTTCCATCATAAATTAGACTTCAAACCATTCACATAGCATTTTTTCCAAAATTTCAAACCTAGGGCTTCAAAAACAATGATTTTCACTAATTTTGGCCTTATCGACTTCATAAAGTTGCATCATATGTGTGTTGTGAAAAATATTTTTGCATTAATTTTCTATTATTAGGGTATTAATTTTCTTCCCCTCATAAAAAGCTTGACAACACCCTTTTAATGGGCTCTTGTAGTGAAAATTCGGTGAAAAACTACACATTTTAGCTATTTTTGCCCTAGGGTTTGGCCTAGTTTGCACTCCAAGCGCATTGTGATCAATTTTATGGATTGAGGTGACTGATATTATTGATATTATTTTTTTTCCCTCCTAAAATTCCTTACAACACCTCTTTTGCTAGGTCTTTGAGTTGAAAAACCGTGAAAAATTGCATATTTTGCTATATTTTCACTAGGGTTTTACCTTAAGTGGCACTAAAATCATGTTGTATTGGGTATTTTGGCACCAAGTGGCTTTTATTTCTGATTTTTTTTCTATCCATCAACATTTTCCTCGCAACACCCTTTGTTATGCTCTTTTGCATCGAATTTTGGTGAAAAAAGTGCTCATTTTGACATATTTTCACTATATTTTGACTTGGCATTATCTTGGATTTGCATCAAGAGTGTGTTGAGAGTGAGCTTATTTCTGCATGAGTTTAATAACTTGATGCCCTAAGAGAAATATTCCTTTAAGAAGAAGCATAAGACACATGGGATCTAGTGCTCTTGAAGAAATTGGTACTTTGAACACTTTCTTTACAAAAGGAGAAACTCAAACATTACAAGACATGCCACCCATTACAAGGATAATGAAAGAACAAACTTTTCATGATGTTGATGATACTATTGAGGTAACAGGATATGTATCAGATGAGCAAATAGAAAAAATGGATAAAGAGTTAGCTGAATTTCAATCATTTATGAAAACTGAGAGAATAGCTGAAGAAGTCATTCCTACAATTCATAATATAAAATAATTGATAAAAGAAGGACAAGATGGTGTTAATGCACTTCGTGGTCTAACACATGTCGTACAAACTAACATTATTCCAGTGACCAAATGTGCACAAGTGATAAAGAACACTCTATCACCATCTCATACACAAGTTTCCATACCTATACCAAATATAGGAATATCCACTTTTACATCAACAATCTTAACAACTATTGTGAATGCTTTTAGTAATGCTACCACTAGTATTAGAGTATCTAATGGCACTAATTACAAAGCTATGGGATTTAATTATTAGAATTTGATTCCTAAAGGGACATCTTCTATGAATAATTATTCTCAACCTCCTATCTATTCAACTCATTTCTAGCCTCCTATTACATATTTGTAACCATATTCCACCTATCATTATGGCCAGCCACCATTATCTTAGCCTCCGCATATTGTATCTCAAGCTCAATCACCTCCTCACCTTGGTTTTAATTCCTCACAACAAATCACATCTCCCAATGATGCCATCCTAAATCAACTTTTACAAGGCATGACTGCTTTGCAACAAAAGGTAACAAACTTGACAAATTCTTCGCAACCTAGTCTACCGACATATCATGCCCATAATACGTTATCATATGCAATCTTGAGAACCACTATGCCTAAGAGGTTTGAGACTCCTCGCTTTGAAAAATATGGTGGAAAATGTGATCCTAATATCCATGTGGCAGCATTCACAGCTATGTGTAGTGATTTCAATCATTTATGGAAACTGAGAGAATAGCTGAAGAAGTCATTCCTACAATTCATAATATAAAAGAATTGATAAAAGAAGGACAAGATGGTGTTAATGCACTTCGTGGTCTAACACATATCGTACAAACTAACATTATGCTAGTGACCAAATGTACACAAGTGATAAAGAACACTCTATCACCATCTCATACACAAGTTTCCATACCTATACCAAATACAGGAATATCCACTTTTTACATCAACAATCTTAACAACTATTGTGAATGCTTGTAGTAATGCTACCACTAGTATTAGAGTATCTAATGGCACTAATTACAAAGCTGTGGGATTTAATTATTAGAATTTGATTCCTAAAGGGACATCTTCCATGAATAATTGTTCTCAACCTCCTATCTATTTAACTCATTTCCAACCTCCTATTACATATTTGCAACCATATTCCACCTATCATTATGGCCAACCACCATTATCTCAGCCTCTGCATATTGTATCTCAAGCTCAATCACCTCCTCACCTTGGTTCTAATTCCTCACAACAAATTGCATCTCCCAATGATGCCATCCTAAATCAACTTTTACAAGGCATGACTGCTTTGCAACAAAAGGTAACAAACCTGACATTTTCTTCGCAACCTAGTGTATCGACATATCATGCCCATAATCCATTATCATATGCAATCGTGAGAACCCCTATGCCTGAGAGGTTTGAGACTCCTCGCTTTGAAAAATATGGTGGAAAATGTGATCCTAATATCCATGTGGCAGCATTCATAGCTATGTGTAGTGATTTCTACTTTGAAGAGGATTTGTTGGCAAAACTTTTCCCGTGATCTCTCAAAGATACTGCTTTAGAATGGTTTTGCTTGTTGCCTCCGAATTCAATTCACTCATTTTCGGAATTGATTGATCAATTTTTACAACATTTTCAAGAAAATATCAGACTCCAAGTCACTCTTATTGACTTGGTTCAATGGAAACAAGGTCTGAAAGAAAAATTGATTGAATTCATAAGTTGGTATCGAGGACTTTATGCTCAAATTCAATATTAGATGAAAGATGAGGATGTTTAGAAGATATTCATTACAAATCTACAACCTAATATTTGTGATAAGATTCTCTTGATGAAGTACAACTCCTTTCAACATTTATGCACCGCCCTTCATGATTATCAACTTTCATCTAGTCAGTATGAAAACCAAAACTCATCGGCTCAAGTTGGACAATCCATGGGTGGATCATCACAAAACAACTTTAAAAGGAACAATAATAGGGGTTTCATCAAGATCAATGGACCAAATACAAATGTGTCTTCTATAAACAATCCAAATAAACAATCCTATCAACCAAGAAAGTTTACTCTGATATCTGAGTCCTATCATTCTATCATGAATCAAGCTATGAGTAATAACATTCTAAAGCTTCCCCCAATCAAGCCTATTGATCCTAGTAAACAAGGACCTTACTTTGATGCTAATGCCTTTTGTCACTATCATCGAATGCAAGGACATGACACTGAACGATGTATGCATCTTAAACATGAGATACATGACCTTATTGATTCAAATGTCATCCAAGTATCGGGTGTGAATAATGGAAACAAGTCAGTTGCTCCACCAAATCAGAATTTACAAATCTTCACTAATCCTTTTCCTAAGCATACTAAAAATAATATGTTGGAACAAGATTTAGTGGAAGTAGACGAGGATGATTACCTGGACTATGATAATATTGTGGGTATGATTGAAGTGGATAAGAAACAAATGGATAACCCACCTCGTCTGCGAAGAAATAGAATTTACGCTGAGGTTCCTCCTCCATTATCCTTATATGGATCAGGAGATAATCAAAATACCTTTGAAAAGAAAGAATAAAAACTGATACAGACAAGCAAGATGGTATGGGATGAATCCTACTACAGTTCTAGAAAGATTTACCAACAAAAAATTGCAAAAAATTGGAAAAGAACAAGACAAAAATCAATAGTCAGAAATAATAGTGGTTCTCTCCCTCATAAGCAACAAAAAGCCTCACTTAAACAAGGATCATATGATAACAAACAAGACTTTCATAAGAACCACTCAAATTTTACGACAAACATGATCGAGTACCTCTCTAAGAGGTTTGAGAGCTCCAATATATAATATGAAGACCCTACAGGTAAGTATCTCTAACCCTTTATCTCTCCTATGATGTGCTTCCCCCATGATGTGTTATGTGTTGTTTAGGCCTCTTGGGATGACCTTAGATTCTCTCGTAAGGTTTGGGATACTAGGAGACCACCTCTATTGTGACCTTCTTCTATTTGTATCATCATTCTTCTAAATTGCTCTCTCTCTGATTTCATTGTTGTGTGTTGTGTCTTATGGACATAGCATCATGGTTGGTGATTTGGGGGCACCCTCCTATGTGACTGTCCCTAAGACACTTGTTTCTCCTCTCTTATTTATTGTTTCCCTTCCTCTAGTGTTTCCACCTAGCTGGTGGATGATGATAAACATTTATACTGAGGCGGACCTAGTGTCCCTTTCGAGAGAAATAAAAAAATGGACTATAGTTCCTAATATGACGATGGGGTTGTATATCTTATCTGATGCTTGGCTAGTGGAAGCACTCGTGCTTTTCACGTAGTGAATGTTATGATGTTTCTATCGCATTTACAAACCTTAACAATACTTCTACTCTATGCACCTTTGTTTGCCTTTGAATCTAGCCTTGGCGGTACTCGATTTGGAGAGCTTCATGATATAGCCCCTAGTTATCCTTGAACTCTAAATTTGTTGTATAACCTTGGCTCTTTGTGTGGTTAATCATATGCATTGATGTTGTTTATCATGATGTTGTAGACACTAACATGTTTCTTGTAGGGATGTGTTTGTGGAAACATTTGGCGATCGTAAATTACATGTCACCTCTAGGGGGCATGGGCTTTGCAAAAGTTGGTGTTCCCTTGTGTGTTTTCTTCCTACCTTAACATGCTTGATATCGATAATTGATATCAACCACCTTAAGGTGGGGGCATATAAGGTAAGCTGTCTGTTATAGATGTTAGCAATGTGTTTGACCTCAGATGCATAGACCTGCACCCAAGTAGTGCATTGTGCATCCTGATTTTGTTTGCAATCAATCAATCAATCACATAAGCCCTTTGCGAAGGTAAGATATCAAGCATATCCTTTTTCTTAATCCCTCTGCGGAGGTGGGGATGGTGTATTTCTTAGAGCAGATTGCATCATCCTATAATTTTTGAAAGTCCTCTACAGAGGCGGGGAGCAGTTCTGTGACTAACTCAACCCTTAAGCGTGTCTTCGACATTTGTTGTGGCAAAGTGCAATCATCGGTGTGTGCCTGTAATGTGCCTAAGATGGTGATGAGCCTAGAAATAGGGAACACACCATCGCTTGTCTGCCATGTTTTCTCCGTGTTTTCAAGTGTGTGTTTTGGCGTGCTTGTTTTGTATGGCATGTTTGTTGCCCCATGTGCATAGACCAGCACCTTGAGTAGTGCTTCATGCATTTTGGGAAGTTTTGCGTGTATTGCATGTGTGTTGCCCCATATGCAAAGACTAGTGCCATTGAGTAGTGCTTCCTACATTTTGGGAGGTTTGTTTACTTTCTAGTACTTGCATTTGCATTTCATATACATGAGAAAAAGAAAAGAAAAGATATCATTTCTATCTTTTGTACATTAATGTGTCTTCCATGCATTAATTATTTGTTGTGTTCTGTGTAACTGTAACTGTCTTCTCTATGTTTTGCGTGCATGTTACTGTCTTCTATGTGATTGGCGTGTCTTCTTGATGTTTGGTGTGTTTGTTGTGTTTGTGACCTTACTTTAATGCATGTATGGGCCTCATGTTCATACATACATTAATGTGGGGGCTAAATGTAATGTCAAAAAATGTCCCCTTGGGGGCTTTTCCCTCATAAGGTTTAGCTCCCGGGTCTTTAGAATGCATTTAGGACATTTTAGTTCATATTTTAGCATCCTAATGGAATGAAACCTAAGTCCCATGTCAAATAGGACCTAGGAGGACCCCTTGAGCTATACCCTACCTAAAATAGGGGGGAGGACTTGGGCGCCCATACCCTAGTCCTGCCCTATTTTAGGGCAACCTCAATTTTTAAGTGTCGGTTAGTGACCGTTATTGGGTCCCTTTGCCAACACGGTAAGTTTAAATTTCAAATATCTTGGCGGGAGTGCTTGTAGATGTATATATGAACATATGTAGGCATTCATTTGTAAACTAGATTGATATTGTGAACTCTAGGCATTCTTAAGGTGATTCAAGGCTTTCTACTATGTTGCAAGAGTAGACTTTTGTGTTTTGTGTATTGATATTTGCATATTTGAGCATCAATTCCTTCATGGCATGAAGAGCATCTTCCTCCATGAAAGCTTCACTACAAGGTGACATATCATTGTGTTTTAATCATTGATTCCTTTGGTTTTTGGCCTTTGCCTCACAAGGGCACGCCCTCTTTATCTGATAAAGGTGTTCGGAGACTTAAGTGTCCTCCGGGGTTTGACTGAGGCAAACCTCTAAACACCACAACCCCCAAACCAAGTCTTGTGATTACAAGTTATAGGTGTCGCATCTAGGAAAACTGGAGTTGCAGGAAGGTTGGGAAGACATCAGGGATTTAGGATCTGAAGAAAAGTCAGACAAAGGAGCACTTCTGAGACCAGGGTGCTTGCTCCAGTGTCCTCCACGGAAAGATTCCAGAAAACATAAGTTACAAGGATGATCAGTGTCTAAAGAAGGTCCATATTCCCCAAAAAAGTAGGTACCTTGGACTTGGGCACCCGCTCTAGTGTCCCCGACTATTCCGCTTTGAAACCCCAACAATAGGTATTCTATAATTTGGCATTTTACTCCCGTCTACAAGAGCTTTTTTCGTAATTCATTAATTTGTTGTAGTATTTGTATAATTAGGATTTTAATGGTCAATTAAGCATAGGAGAAGGAAAAATTGATAATTAATTCCCTAATCCAAGCTTCCCCTCATTCGCAAGTGACCTAGGGTATTATAGTGCTCGCCACTTGACCCTAGATCCTTCAATGTTAGGGTGAAAGGAGGATTTTAACATCTAAGCCACAAAAGATCAACAAATCTAATTTTACCCTAAACAACCACCACTACCAACTATAAGCTTGTGGTAACACATACAACCATCTAACCAATTATTTTAACTTGTAGTATTGTAGAACATTCTCTTAACATAACCAAGCCTCTAGATTGTTCCACATGAACTTCAACTTTGCTATAAGTGCACCTGCATTATTATTTATGCTTCTACTAGCACAATTAAATATGTAGTTGTGAGTACTTCTTCAAATGACTCATGGTAAAATTTCCATAGCATTACCACATGTAGACATATCTCCATGCTATATCGTAACATCTAAAACTCACTACATCCTACCACATTACATTTTATCATTGTTCAGTAGTTTTCATATAAACTTAGGAACTCTCTCTCTCTCTGTGACCTATCTACCTCTTAGTTAAATCCTTTTCCTAGCTTTCCTAGTTTTACTTTTCCTTTCCAATTTCCCTAGGAGAGAGAGAGAGAGAGAGTCTCCTAGTTTTCTTTTTTTCATTTCCTTTGAGGGTTGCTTGGGGTTAGGGGTCAAAGTTTAGGGGCATTGTTTGGGGTTTATGAGTTTAACATTGCTCATGTTTAGGGTGTAGGGTTTAGGGGTTAGGGTTTATGGGAATTATTTAGGGTTTCTTAGGTTTAAGGTTTAGGGTTTAAAGAGAGATAGAGAGAGGGGACTGATAGATATTGGGAGAGATAGAGGAGACAGAGGGGATAGATAGGGAGATAGAGAGTGAGAGACATGTCCAGAGACATAAAGAGAGATTGAGAGGTAGAGGGATGATAGAGATAGGGAGATAGGGAGATAGAGGTTTAGGGTTGCTTGGGTTTAGAGGCATTATTTAGGGTTTAGGGTTTAGGGTTTTGGGGTTAGGGGTTAAGGTTTAGAGGTTTAGGGTTTAGGGTTTAGAGAGAGATAGAGGACCATTAGGAAGATATAGAGGAGACTAAGGAGAGAGATAGGGAGATAGAGAGTGGGGGACATGGCCAGAGACATAGGGAGAGAGATTGAGAGGTAGAGGGACAAAGGTGATAGTGAGATAGAGGTTTAGAGGTTTGGGGTTTAGGGTTTATCAGGTCTAGGGGCTAGGGGTTAGGGTTTAGGGGCATTATTTAGGGTTTAGATTTTATTTTTTAGGGGTTAGGGGTTCAAGTTTAGAGGTTTAGGGTTTAGAGTTTATAGAGAGAGAGGAATGATAGGGAGATATAGAGGAGAATGAGGAGAAAGATAGGGAGAGAGAGTGAGGTACATGGCCAGGAACATGGGGAGAGAGATTTAAGGGTTTGGAGTTTAGGATTTAGGGGTTTAGGGTTTCTCAGGTTTAGGGATTAGGGGTTAGGGCTTAGGGCTTAGGGGCATTATTTAGGTTTTATGGTTTAGGTGTTAGGGGTTAGGGTTTAAGGGCATTATTTAAGGTTTAGAGGTTTAGGGTTTCTCAGGTTTATGGTTTAGAGGCATTATTCAAGGTTTATAGTTGCATGTCAAAAGAAGTCTCTCTCTCTCTCTCTAAATCCCTTAACCCTAAATAATGCCCCTAATCCCTAACCCATAACTCATAACCCCTAATCCCTAAAGCTAATATCTCCTAACCTTTATCTCCCTATCTCTCCCTTATCTCCCTTGCCCTATCATCCCTCTACCTCTCAATCTCTCTCCCTATCTCTCTAGACATCTCACTCACTCTCTATCTCCCTATCTCTCTCTCTATCTCCTCTATCTCTCCCAATCTATCTCCTCTCTCTACCTATCTATCTCTCCCTATCTCTTGCCTCTCTCTCCCCTATCATTCCCCTATCTCCCTATCTCTCTGGACATCTCGCTCACTCTCTATCTCCCTATCTCTCCCTCTATCTCCTCTATCTTTCCCTATCTGTCTCCTCTCTATGTCTCTCTCTACCTAGCTATCTCTATCTCTTTCCTCTCTCCCCTATCATTCGTATATCTCCATATCTCTCCCTTCTATCTCTCCCTCTCCCTTATCGATGAAGGAAATGAAAACAAGAAAACTAGGACTCTCTCTCTCTGACCTATCTACCTCCTTGTTAAATCCTTTTCCTAGCTTTCCTAGTTTTCCTTTCCCTTTCCAATTTCCCTTTAGATCCCACCAATTTTTCCCTATTTTACTATTTTCCACCTCTCCTCTCATTATTCTTCCCATCCAATGAACTTTGGTTTTATCTTGTTTCCATTTCATCCTCCCAATTTATATCCTCATCCCTCTTTTCATGTCCTAGTTTTCTTGTTTCCATTTGCTTTATTGATAAGGGAGATGGATAGGGATGAAGAGGAAGAGAGGGTGGAGATAGAGAGAGAGAGAGAGAGAGAGAGAGAGTTTCTTGGGGTTAGGGGTAAGGGTTTAGGTGCATTATTTAGGGTTTATGAGTTTAGCATTGCTCAAGTTTAGGGTTTAGGGTTGCTCGGGTTTAGGGTTTAGGGTTTAGGGGTTTGAGTTTCAGGGTTTAAAGAGAGATAGAGAGAGGGAACTAATAGAGATTGGGAGAGATAGAGGAGACAGAGGGGAGAGCTAGGGAGATAGAGAGTGAGAGACATGTCTAGAGACATAGAGAGAGATTGAGAGGTAGAGGGATGATAGAGATAGGGAGATAGGGAGAGATAGGGAGATAGAGGTTTAGGGTTGCTTGGGTTTAGGGTTTATGGTTTTGGAGTTAGTGGTTAAGGTTTAGAGGTTTAGGGTTTAGGGTTTGGGGTTTAGAGAGAGATAGAGGACCAATAGGGAGATATAGAGGAGACCAAGAGGAGAGATAGGGAGATAGAGAGTGAGGGACATGGCTAGAGACATAGGGAGAGAGATTGAGAGGTAGAGGGAAAAAGGTGATAGGGAGACAGGGGAGAGATAGGGAGATAAAGGTTTAGGGTTACTTGGGTTTAGGCTTTAGGGGTTTGGGGTTTAGGATTTATGGGTTTAGGGTTTCTTGGGTTTAGGGGTTAGGGGTTAGGGTTTAGGGGCATTATTTAGGATTTAGGGTTTATTGTTTAGGGGTTAGGGGTTTAGGTTTAGAGGTTTAGGGTTTAGGTTTTATAGAGAGAGAGGAATGATAGGGAGATATAGAGGAGATTGAGGAGAGAGATAGGGAGATAGAGAGTGAGGCACATGGCTAGGGACATAGGGAGAGAGATTGAGAGGTAGAGGGATGATAGAGATAGGGAGATAGGGGAGAGATAGGGAGATATAGGTTTAGAGTTGATTAGATTTAGGATTTAGGGGTTTAAGGTTTAGGGGTTTAGGGTTTCTTAGGTTTGGAGATAGCTAGATAGATAGAGAGAGAGAGAGAGAGGAGATAGATAGGGAGAGATAGAGGAGACAGAGGGGAGAGATAAGGAGATAAAGAGTGAGCGAGATGTCTAGAGAAATAGTGAGAATGATTGAGTGGTAGAGGGATGATAGAGATAGGAATATAAGGGAGAGATAGGGAGATAGGGATTTAGGATTGCTCAGGTTTAAGGTTTAGGGGTTAAGGTTTGGAGGTTTAGGGTTTAGTGTTTAGAGAGAGAGGACCAACAGGGAGATATAGAGAGTGAGAGACATGGACAGAGACAGGGAGAGATAGGGATATGGAGAGTGAGGGACATGGCCAAAGAAATAAGGAGAGAGATTGAGAGGTAGATGAATGATAGAGATAGGGAGATAGGTAGATAGAGGTTTAGGTTTTCTTGGGTTTAGTGTTTAGGGTTTAGGGGTTTGGGGTTTAGGATTTAGGTGTTTAGGGTTTCTCAGGTTTAGTGTTTAGGGGTTAGGGCTTAGGGTTTAAGGGTTAGGGGCATTATTTAGGGTTTAGGGTTTAGGGGTTAGGGTTTAGGGTTTAGGGGCATTATTTAAGGTTTAGAGGTTTCTCAGGTTGCTTGGGTTTAGGGTTTAAGGGCATTATTCAGGGTTTACGGTTGCATGTCAAAAGAACTCTCTCTCTCTCTCTCTCTCTCTCTCTCCCTAAAACCCTCAACCCTAAATAATGACCCTATTCCCTAACCCATAACCCCTAAATCCTAAACATGAGCAATCCTAAACCTCTATCTCTAGGTATCTCTCCCTTATCTCCCTCTCTCTATCATCTCTCTACCTCTCAATCTCTCTCCCTATCTCTCTAGACATCTCACTCACCCTCTATCTCTCTATCTCTCCCCCTATCTCCTCTATCTCTCCCAATCTATCTCCTCTCTCTCTACTTATTTATCTCTCCCTATCTCTTTCCTCTCTCTCCCCTATCATTCCTCTATCTCCCTATCTCTCCCCTCTATCTCCTCTATCTCTCCCTATCTCTCTATCTCTCTCTCTATCTAGCTATCTCACCCTATCTCTCTCTCTTTCCTCTCTCCCCTTATCATTCCTATATCTCCCTATCTCTCCTCTTTATCTCTCCCTCTCCCTTATCGATAAAGGAAATGAAAACAAGAAAACTAGGACTCTCTCTCTCAATCCTCTCTTTCTATCTCTACCCCTCTATATGTATATCTCTCCATCTCTATATCTCCTCTCTCCATCTCTATCTCTATCTCTATCTCTATCTCTATCTCTATCTCCATCTCCATCTCTATCTCTCTCCCTCTCTTTCTCCCTATTGCTATCTATCTCTCTCTCTCTATCTTCCAATCTCTCTCTATCTCTCTATCTCTGCCTTTCTATCTATATCTCTCAATATCTCGTCCCAATCTTTATCTCTCTTTATATCTCCATCTCCCCTCTCCCTATCTCTCCCTATCTCCCTATATGTTTATCTCCCTCTCTCTCCATTTCCATGCATATACCCATTAGGTAGGCTATTTTACATATGGTGGCCATATCCTTTAGGTCCAATCACCTCCAAACTTCACAAATAGATATAGAACATAATTATTGTTACCTAACTTTTCTTTCAGCTTAATTAGGCAGAGCTAAGTTTGTGTTTGCATATAGAATATAAAAGGTATTCATTCATTCTACTAAGTTATGTTCATATGCATAGAAGTGTTATCAGGTGAATTATAGTTCATTATGCAGATACTTATAAGAAGAAATGAAATCAATAGATTTTGCATTAAATACTATTTTTCATTGATATTTACAAATGTATGGTGTCCCACACAAGCCGTGGGATTAACTCTTTCAATTTAATATAAAAGTAAGCTATACATTTGAGGGAGAAGAAGAGCATATGAAAAGGAAAGGCATCCATCATTGCCTGGATGATGAGGATGAATGTTGATCTGCTACATTCTCAGATCCTTTCGTTGCTGCTCCAAAAATGCCTGCAAGAGTTGAGAAAATTTGGTGTTAGAGCTCAGGATACGTTTTTTCATCATATGCAATTCAATTTCAACAAACATATAGTGTACTCTCATAAGGCATTGAAAGAATTCAAATATATTTTAGAGATGTCAAGAAAAGTAGGAGATCATCACCAATGCCATCAATTTTTGAGTTTCATTGTTTTATATAATATGTTTGTTCACTGTGCAGGTATAGGTGAAATTCTCATTGCTGGAGCATTTTCATTTGACATTATAACATGTGGAGTGAAATGGGCTCCCACAAGGGTTAAGCCCAACATGCTTCCCTCTTGTTTTGAGAGGGATGGGAGTGTAAAAGCATTACATTTATCCAATTGAGCATATATCTCATCACATGCCATTGAAACGACAATCAACAATGACAATTAAATAGTCAAGTTGATAGACAGCTTAATAGCCTGAGGTGACTATCATAGTATTCATGATGACTATAGCAATCATAGTAGCAATAGTTAAGGTCCAACACAGTGATGACCAGGTGATAGAGGGACAACAAGATAATACTTTTTGAAGTCACAGTGAGACACAATAATGAAGAGATCTTCATATAGGAGACAGAGAACATCATAAAGGGGCCATCATATGACTATAGCAGCAACAAAGCAGTCATAGAAGATGATTGTATCAGTCACATGGACCTTAAAGATCTAGTCATCTACAAAATGTGTACAATAATAAGCATTATAGAGTAGTCTATCAGCACTGTCTGCATAATAAAAGAAGAGTCATCAACTATAAAGGAATGACATCCAAGTAAGGGACATGTCTGAAGAATGTGGAAGGCATGACAATAGTCATGAGGGAACATGTGACAATGAGAGATCAATCATGTACCACAAAGTATGAAGGATGGTAGATAAAAATTATGACACAGTTCTATTTCATTGCAGATTCCCTGAACTATCAACAAATTAGAGGACTATTAAAGAGTAGCTAAAAGTTAGGGCCTTGCTATTCAAGCAGTAGTCTTTTGAAGGTAGTCAAAGACATAGATGGTCATTGAGTTTGTAAGGAGCAGTCTAAGGACATCATAAAGGCAACATATAGTCACATGCATAGTAGTCATAGGAACAACAAATTGTAGAAAGAGGTACAGAGGATAACATAACAATGACAACAATGTCACAAGGGCCACTAATTGGAGGTTATTTCACTAGAAAAGGAGTAGTCAAGAGCATGCCGACTATGTTTTTGATAGTCATGAAGACTGTGAAGCTACATAAGCATAAAGAGATCCAAAGGACAGTAAAATGGGAGCAGCACTACAAAGAATGGTAAGTAAAAGGCATAAGGGACTAGTAGCAGAGATATAAACCCTATAGTTAGTAGAGAGGTGGAGACAACAATGTATTTATTGTAGTATAGGAATATGGAAATAATCTTTGCTCAACATGGTATGGAGTTTGTTAAAAGGTTTTTGTCTCATGTTTGTTAGAATCTAAAGATATTTGCCACATTGTAAAAGATCCTTTATAGTCACATGAAAATTTGATAGTTTAGGGCCACTATAAATATCTACACAAGCCATGGAGAGAAGAATTAGCTCATTACACAAAACCTACATATAGATTTCCATAGGCATGCATAAGAGATTGCTTTTTATACACTACTACATGATGCACTGTACGAGGCAAGGAAATCTTTAGAAGTGGATAGTCAAAATTTGTAAGCGTACAATCATAAAGATTGGTCACCATGTTTTGTTGAGTATTCTAAAGGAGATTGAGAATGATTTGAGTCAGATCAAGGGCATTAGTGGTAGATAGACCCCTGCAGAGGTACAAAACCAAGAGTGCAAAGTAGATACTTACTGTTTAATGGATTAGCATGCTTACAGAGGTTCTCAGAGTAGAGGAGAAATAACAAATAGGATAGCCATGCAAGAATGGAGGAGCAATGATACATGATGTCTACATCATTGTCTTAGAAGAACATTTGAATAGTGATGAGTATGAGCACTCTCCAAAGTGTAGTGACAGTGAAGAGGTAAGTACATAGTCAAGATAGCCTCAAGTCTCATGAAGATAATTAACAAAAGGGAGAAGGTGCAGTGATAAGAGACCACTGTCATGAGTGCTAAGAATTAGGGTACAAGTCATGGTATTAAGGTGATAGCTCATGAAGATTTATAGGTCCATTCATTGACAAGCAGTAAGGGACACCAAAAAAATAGAATGCATAACAGCAGTGAAAGAACATTCCAAACAATGATAGGATAGTCACCTGTAAAATGATAGAATACAATCAAATATTTTATTCTTCCTTCATGTATTTATCAAGAAAACCAACTATGCATATGTGTTCATCTCAGTTGGAATGAATGGATGGTTTTCATGAAACCCTAAACATGATTGAAGTGCTCCAGAAAGAGTAATAAAGTATGCTCAGAATGCAACAAATTTTCCAAGTCAACGGCTACAGAAGTCAATACATATCATGCTGAAGGAGATCATTCAAAAACATGAAGGAAAACAAAAATATGGACTGCAACCTTGCTAATAAACAAATGCATAGAAAGAAACATCGGATATTCATCATTTTCCAACTATACTAGATTATGTTCATCAAGAAGTGCATTATTTTGAAAGAAAACAGAAAGAAATGGTTAGATTTTGCTGAAACAAAGATCTTACCCGAGTTTTATGTTGATTTCCTGTTAAAAGACATGCATTTTTTCTAGTTAAAACCTCCAGGAACCATTTGAAACCTTACTATGGTGGCACTCAAAATTGGAAAGGTGAAACAATGAAATGAAATGAGGTTTTGGCTTTGTTTTGTGTTAGGGTTTCGTTTACGCTAAGTGGTTGATGGGAAAGAGGCATTATTTCCTTTCTTTTATCATTTTGAAACATAAAACTAATACCCATGACCTTGTCATATGTATGCCTAGCAATAAGGTTGAGTTCCCTTATTATCATTTGTATTGACTTCTCAATATGGTCGAATCATGACCTACTTTCTTTTGCATTGAATTTGAAATGTAAAGCATTTGATTTAAGTGTATTGTTATAAATCATAAAATCAAATTGCTATTTTAAATCCAAAATGGAGTACCATACCTTGTAAGTGCTTTTATGAGTTTTGTTAAGTCTTCATGTCTTGCAAGCATCTTGGAGTTAGTTGTTACAATTGGTCGACTAGGGGAGAGAATATAGGAGTGATTTATCACCTTTTTGGAGGGAATGAAAACATTTAGGCATCATTTTCCTATGCCTTTATGATAGACTTGGTCAAACTTGACCTTTTCAATAGATTGGAGCTCTTTTGGGGGAGTTTTGTTTGCTACTTTTTGGGATTTTTGGAGGCATCTGACCCAAAGGAGTTTCTAGATCCTTTTTGGGTGGATTTTTGGAGGGAGTTTGGGATATAGTCACTTGGTTGACTCATTGTATTGAGTTCTGATTATGCTCTAGCTTGTATTTTTTGTGACTTTTGGAGTCCTTTTGTAGATTCTGCATTTTTTGTAACTCTTTTGAAAATGTATACTAGTGATGACCTTGGACATCAATGATTTTGAGTATTTTGCCTTCTCACTTTGTGCTTTATTGTGTGTATCTATTTGATTGATCTAATTACTTGTGAAGTTTTGTTTATTTCCTTGTAATTTTGTCTCATGCTAAGCACCCTTTTATAGAAAAGTATGTTGTTACAGGTTATAATCCATGTCAAAAATATAAACACTTTTAGTTGTGAAACTTCTTTCCTTCTAAAGGTTAAACATTTTAGCCTTCTTATAAAGTACTTATGCAAAGACATACGAAAGGTTAAACATTTTAGCCTTTTTGGGTGGATTTTTGGAGGGAGTTTGGGATATAGTCACTTGGTTGACTCATTGTACTGAGTTCTGATTATGCTCTAGCTTGTATTTTTTGTGACTTTTAGAGTCCTTTTGTAGATTCTGCATTTTCTATAACTCTTTTGAACATGTATACCAGTGATGACCTTGGGCATCAATGATTTTGAGTATTTTGCCTTCTCACTTTGTGCTTTATTGTGTGTATCTATTTGATTGATCTAATTACTTGTAAAGTTTTGTTTATTTCCTTGTAATTTTGTCTCATGCTACGCACCTTTTTACAGAAAAGTATGTTGTTGTAGGTTATAATCTGTGTCAAAAATGCAAACACTTTTAGTTGTGAAACTTCTTTCCTTCTAAAGGTTAAACATTTTAGCCTCCTTATAAAGTACTTATGCAAAGACATATGAAAGTGAGTTGTGTAAGCCTAATTCAGTCATTGTTGAAATTATGTATGCAAGCCGTGTCTATAGGTTCTAGTTAGTTTTGGTGCATCACCATAGGAGTTTATTTTCAGTTTATGTTACTTTCTTTACCCTTCTCCTCTGTAAATCATTAGATTAGTTTAGGTGAGTACCTTAGGAGCCAACATTCTCTAGAGGTCCATTCCAAATTTAGGTAACTCACAGCCTAGGAATGTTCCCATGTTCCTCCAAAGTGCTAAGTTCTGCAACTTAGCAAGGGTGCAACTTTGAGAGACAACAGTTTTTGACATGCTTGGTGGGACTGTTTGAATCAAAATAGTTTGCAACTTCATTGTATTGCTGGTTTTGATATGCAACTAGTGGTTTTCAAACCTTTAGGAGGTTGAAACCTGCATATCTGGTGACTCTGAGTGTGGAAGTTTAACAAAACCAGTGTTGTAGCAGCTAATTAAAAGAATACAAACTAGGAGTTCAAGTTCCTTTGAGTATTTGCAGTTGTCTCCACCAAGGAGGCAAGGCAAATCAAGTAGAGGAACTCATCCTTCAATAAGGAAAACATAGTCAACTCCACCTTCTATGAGAACTGCAACCAATTTTGCAAGAAATTTGACCTTTGTTGCTCCAATGGTAATTCATAGGAATCAAGTTTTTGTTCCTTTTGATCAAGGCAACACTTTGAATTTGGCCCAACATGGTGAAATCCCAATGGATGCTCTTTAAAGTTTTCCATTCTTCTCAGGATAAGACTAGACCACACCCATTGAGCATATCTAAGATGTTGCAAACTTATGTGTTGTACACCATGTTACCATAGAAAATGTGGCCCTCAAATTGTTAGCAGTGTCCTTTAAAGGCAAATCATTATAGTGGTTTAGGGGTTTGGCAGTGAATTCAATAGGTTCATGGGATCAACTAGGAGAACTCCTTTGCAAGCATTTTGAAGACAAATCTAATCATTTGTCCTTGGTAGAGTAGCTAAGCACCATCAAAAGGGCCCCTCAGGAGCAAATGATGGATTTCAATTTTCATTTTAAGAAGATGTGGAATAGAGTTCCTATTGCGGTAAGGCCTTCTGCAGATCATGCATTTCTTTATTATTTGAAGGCACTTAACAATAATATTTCTATCATGATACAATCAATGGGAGGCACTTCATTACCAACTACGTTTGATATTACAATAAGGGTTGAAAACAGTCTTATCCAAGCTGGTAAGATAGCACCTAGACCCCCTATGCTAATATTTCTAGAGATTCAGCTTTCCATGCCTTTACAAATCCCACCTTTGGCTTCTATACCTACCATTCTAGTGTTACTAGCACCAAATAACTAGGCTCTAAGCCAAGAAAAAGTAGTTCCAGCCCAATCTCTTGAGCTGCAAGAAATAAAAGGATTGCTGCAGTCATTTGGAAATGAGTTAGTGAACATGAAAAAAAATAGTTTCAAGGTTTCAGGCCTTACCAACCTCAAAACCAAGCACAAGGCCAACCTTATCAAGAAAATATGTTGCCTTATCAAGCACATAACTAGGGTCCAAGGCAAGCTCTAAACCCAAGGCCTTTTCAACCATACAATCCAAATGTACCTAGCTCATCTAAAGAATTAGTCCCTATCCAAAATAATCTTGCATAAGACTATGAATGGTGTTACCCTTGTAGTCAACCCCATAACTAGTCTACCTATTCAAATGGGGTGATTAACCAAGCCTTGATGGTGTAGAATGTGTCAAGTGTATAGCCCAATGTACCTGGTGATGGATCTTCATAGCAGCAAGAGCTACCTCCAAATGATACTGCTTTCCTAAATTGGCAAGGATAGGAGTTTTGTGGGGCCAATTGGGACAATTCTCTGGTAGTATCTAATACAAGAGCCATGAAAAGGGCTTTTGAGATTGGATAGTTAGCAAATAAAGAGCCCAATCAAGCTCCTAGAATAGAAAAAGAAGTTGTTGGTCCATCTACCTCTCAAGTACCACATGTACTACAAAGAAATACACAAGGTACTACCAAAGAGCAGCTTGGGAAACAACCCCAATCAACCCACTTGTAAGTAGACCTTGCTATTGTAAAGATTCACCAAATGGTAAATACCACACCTTTTAACATTATTGAGCACATGAAGAAAATGAATATCACTATGTCCATGTGTGATTCTTTGTCTATCCTAGGACAAAAGGATTTATTATAGTCTACTTTATCAGATTTGAATGTGTCAAATGAAGTTCCAGTTAGGCAAGATCAATCTGTATTCACTAATGCATCCCAAAATGGTAGTGAACAGCCAAATAAAGAGGTCAAACCAGAGGTAAATCCACCACCTTTTATGTGTCTCTGATCATATGTGATAAGTTGGTACATAATTGTATGATTGATTCCAGGGCCAGTAGTTCTATTATGCCCAAGCAAATTGTTGATAGGTTGGGTTTAAAATATCAATCTCTTGAGAAAGGTGTTGTTCAGCTTGATGGGACAGCCATCAATACTATGGGGATTATTAAAGATTTGAGTCTAACTTTACATGGCTGCCCAATTTTTCCATCCCTCAAGATATTTATGTTATTGACTTGCCACCATATTTTGCCCTTTGTCTATCAAGAGATTTTACTACCAAAGTAGGTGGTTATTTATCTTCAGATTGGTTTCATATGCTGTTTAGGAAAAGGTATGGAACCAGAGTGACTATTAAGTCTGAATCAATAGCAAAGGATCATATAGAACCTTATGTACCAAGTGCCATCAATGCCAACTGTGTTGTTTTTGATAGTGATGAACATATTATTGTCCAAGAGCCAAATACACAAAATAAAAATATTCCTAACATCCTTTTGGATGAGTGGGCAACAAAAAATATAGAAGATGACCCAAGTAAGAACCTTGAAGAGGTAGGATTAGGTGTTTATATGATGCATGAGCCAAATTCTATTATTCCTAACCTTAAAAAGAAAGATGAATAACATCAAAATAAGGTTTGGAAAATGTATTTTGATGGCTCAAGAGCCAGAAATGGAGCTGGTGGGGGTGTTATGTTGGTATCTCCACAAGGTGACAAGTATTACTTAGCCTTCCATTTTGATTTCAACTGTACTAAGAATACAGCTAAATATGAGGGTCTTCTACAGGGTTTGGAATGGGCAAGGAAAAGAGGGATAAGCTGCATACATGTATTTGGCGACAGTGAGCTAATTGTGAATAAGGTAAGAGGCTTACATGTCACTAAAAATAATGTTCTCAAGTCTTATAAGCATAGAGTATGGGATATGATGGAGGATTTGATACTTTTAACCTGTCATCCATACCTAGAAGTCAAAACAATCATGCTGATAGGCTAGCTGCTATAGGTGCCCAGTTTGACATACCGAATGATATTAAAAAGGGTAAAGTACAGTAGCATGTTAAAGGTTTAGTAAGACTATCTATTCCTGATAACAATGTTCACTAGCAAGTTTTTGAAAGTGATGAGCATGTGTTGAATTTTTTACTTGAGGAAGATGAGTTTTTAGTAGGGAATCGAGAAAAACTATTACAACAATATAATGATCAGATTATACAATTAAAAACAAATAAGTTACCTAAGGGTTTGGTCACCTTAGAAACTATTTTTAACTCTAATGATCAACTTAAGAAGGGAAAAAACAACATGTAGATCAAGGACTATTATTATCAAGAGGTGGAGATTTTTAAAGGTAAGCTTCTCCAAATTGGTAAGATTTGTTCTCAAGAAGATAAGCTAGCTTTTATTTCACTGTGTTAGGAATTTCATGATATCTTTGCATGGGAATATTCTGATCTAAAGGGTTTTGATCCCAACATTGCCCAACACACCATTGAGCTTGAGTCAAATGCAACACCAATTAGGTATAAATAAAGGCCTTTGAACCCCAAACTTGAACCTCTCATGATAAAAGAATTGACTAAACTGATTGAGGCTAATATCATTTTCCCAATCAAGCATACCTCATGGGTTTCTAACCTTGTCCCAGTTAGAAAGAAAAATGGAGAGATAAGGCTTTGTGTAGACTTTAGAGATTTGAATAGGGCCTCACTTAAAGACCATTATCCACTACCTTCCATGGAGTAGATCCTTCAAGTTGTTGTAGGTTTAGAGAGATTTTCCCTCTCGATTGATATTCTAGTTATAATCAAGTGTTAGTGAAGGAATAGAATCAGTATAAGAAAAGATTTACCATGAAATAGGGAACAAAGGCCTATAAAAGAATGCCCTTCAGTTTGTCCAATGTAGGTGCCACCTTTCAAAGGGCAATGGACATGGCATTTTAGGGTTTAATTTATAAATCAGTGCTCATTTACCTTGATGATATAATAGTTTTTTCTAAATTTTCTGATGAGGATCTGTTTCATTTGAGGCAGGTATTTGAAAGATGTAGGGAGTTTGGCATATCCCTTAACCCTAAGAAATGTGTTTTTGTTGTCCATGAAGGCAAGCTCCTAGGACATGTGGTCTCAAAATAGGGGATAACCATTGATCTAGAATAGGTGAGTGTTATTCTTGCTTTACCTTTCCCCAGCAATAAAAAAGGGGCTACAGAGTTTCTTTGGTAGAATTAACTTCATAAGAAGGTTTATACTAGATATAGCCAATCTCTTGAAACCTTTAACTGTAATGTTGAGAAAAAATGCCAATTTTAGTTGGACAAAAGATGGAAAACATAGTTTTAAAGCTATCAAGGAGGCATTAACAACAACTCCCACACTGGTAAATCCTAACTTTGCAAAGGATTTTATTCTTTATGCTTTTGGTAGCATAGATGTTATTTCTGCTATGCTAGGACAGTAGAATGATGATAATTTGGAACAACCAATAGCATTGTTCAGTCAAGGCTTAGAGGATTATGAACATGTCATGCCCACAATTCCCATGTGGTCACAACACACAAAACACGTGTCATGTCCATATTTTCCATGTGGTCATGACACGAAATAACAAAAACTTTTCCGTGTATCCCTAGAAACCCCCTCGTACACATCAATGTTCTCGATGGCAATATGCATAGGACGTAAACATGTCAATCAAACAACAGGGTATTGCGAAGACCTTTTGTAACCCATGCGAGATGTAAGCCAGCAAGGGTTATGCGACAAAAGAAGCGTCACCAATAGGATTAGGTTTGAAATTGACACTAACCTAAGATTCAAAAGTGAAGTGGCAGGATTTTGTCATGCATCGAAATCCAACCCCTACTACTAAAGCTAATCAGATTAAAGAAAATTTCATCTAAAACTTAATTACAAAGCATAAATAATTAAAATATTATTAAAAACACATGATAAGATGACTAAATTAAATAACCCTAATTCTTGGAAAAAATCAGTAGCATAATGCCTTATTGGCGTACAAGGAAATTATTTTAAAAAAAAATCTAGCTAACCAATTATGAGAAAATTAAATTGAAATATAAAATACATTCCAAACATAAATTATCCTAGCACCCCTCTTTGATCAAAACAATAATCTAACCAATTTACTTAATTTACCCTTACTCTAATATTAGCCAGCAATTTTAAAATAAAAACCCATATTTTAAAGTTACAAGCTAATAACATATTACACTAACTTGATTAATAAAAACTAACACATAAACTAATTTTCCCAAGGTAATAATCTAACCACCCCATTAATATTTCCTAGAACAAAATAAAGTCACTAGTTAAAATAATAGAACAAGAAAATTATTTACCCCCAACCCACTAAATTACAAGGATAAAAAAGCATTCAAATAAGGTAATTACGCTAATTAATTTTAATCATACCCACATCACAATTTTTGAAACAAGCACATGGATTAAATAAAAATAATTAGATTAGTCTACACCATTAAAGACATTTGATTAAAATATAACAATAATCTAACACCTAAAATACTCCCAATTGTAATAACTTAAAACCCCATTAAAAGTCCCCTCATTACCATATTAAACCTTTAGATAAAATAGAAGGACAAGGAGACAATTAACCCATTCCACTAAAATAAATTAAATATTAAATATGGACAATTACAATACTTATTGTCATGATAATAATTTCAACTATTCCCTTAGAATAATTAAAATGTTTTACATCACTATGAACATTAAAAATAAAAATCTCTCTGATAACAATGTAATAGTCCAGGCATTAATAGAATTAAAATATAATAATCTAATACCTAAATATTTGCCAATGCAAAAATTAAATCCCCATTAAAATCCCCTCATCACAATATTAAGTCTCTAGCAAGAAAATAAAAAGCAAAATTCAAACAACCCTACTTAAATAAATTAAGGCAAGAAATTAAAAAGCAAAAATCAAACAACCCTTCTTAAATAAATTAAAGCAAGAAATTAAAAAAACAAAAATCAAACAACCCTAATTTCAAGAAGATATTAAAATTAAAATAATAGATCTAACGCTTAAATTAAATTCCCAATACAAATACTATAGTCTCCATTTAAATAAATCCACTAGAATTTTAATTTACATCCCATCAAAATCTCCACATTGTAAAATTATTTCTCTACATAATTTAACAAATAAAGTGAAATAACAAGATCTCCCAACTAAAAGAATTATTGCAAGGGAATAAATTGGGTCTAGAGAAATTATATCTACATTCCCAAAAAGATTAACAAGGATAAAATGTCAATTAAAAAGGCAAGCCCATTTCAAAAGAGAGAGGGAAATGAGAATCCCCGTGCACCAAAAAGAAATAAAAAAATAAAATTACAATTGCTTTTCTTAAAACCCTAAAAGCCCCTAAAAGCCCCTATAATAAAATAATCTTTTCCTTATGAACAACCCTAAACTTACTTTCTATTTCATTTGTTTTCTTTTTCTTTCCCACCCATTTCTTTCTTCTCTTCTTCTCCATTTTTCTTTGTTGCAGGTCTGAGAGAAGGGCAGCCATGGGAGATCTCCATACTGGAGGTATAGCCACTGTAAGATTAACTTCATTTTTTTTTATATAAAAATTATTTCATTTATTATATATATTGCATTCTAGTTGAAAACCAGAGATGAGAAAGAATGGCAACCAATATATATATATATATATTTTAAACCAAATGATAATCTTGCAAAGTCAAAGGGAAGCGATCCAGATAAGGAAAAATGATAGCAGATATCCAAGGCCGACAGCAACTGTTCCCAACCGCCGGAGATAGAAATCCAAGGGTTGCATATATAGCGGTGATATTGTAAATGGAAAGGGGGTTTGGGGGTGTGGCGAACACCCCACCCACTAGTCCATTGATTGGTGGACTAGTGGGTGGAGGGTTCGTCCCCCCCAAAGCTTTCAACATAATCAATGGGGCGGTGGCAGCCGCCGCCCCACTCTGCTATCTTTTTTTTATTACATTTTTTTTGTAACAAAAATAACAAATAAAACTGTAGCCCATTAGGGCTCTTCACAATATCATGTATTACCATTTTTTTTAATATGAGATTAAATCTGGTTCTAACAAAAATAGTAATGGTAGGTTTGATATATAAACCCTCTGCTGTCATAAATTTGCATTACTTCAGGTTTTACAGCAGTTTGTCATTGTGAAATAAATAAAGTGTATATTAAAGATATATATATCAGAATACATAAATATGATGATATATAAATATGCATAAATTACACACACACACACACATTAAAACTCCAACTACATAAATGGGATTTTTTTACATAGAAATATATGTCTATTATATATATATATATATATATATATATATATATATATATATATATATATATATATATATATATATATATATATATTATTCCTTTGAAGTGAATACATGGAAATAATCCAGCAATACATTTGAAATTTTTTTTTTTGAAACAACAGATGTGTATAGAAATATACCATTTCTTCACATGCATACTTATAATACTTTTATTTGAGTAAATATAGATAGCAACTACTTTATACCATTTTTAAAAAAAAAAAACAATATAAATTTTCTATTGCACAATCCAAATATAAACAACTTAATAATTTTTCTTTTGCAACTTCAAAACAATAGCATGCATTTGTAAAACAAATAGGAAAAGACACATAATTTCCAACTTTTATTTCTTGAACATCAATAATAACAAGGAGAACTTCAACAATACATTTAAATGGAAAGAAAATACATAATGAGATTCTTCCCTCACCTACAACAACAATAGTGAGCTCAAAGTCACAAAACCATTACAATGAGGCCTCTTGGCCAAGGCTTTCATATAGTCCAAACATATAACAATACAAAATGAATAGCTCTCATCCAAGTTTTAAATGACTCCAACTTTAAACCTACAAAAACTAAACAATGGGGAATGTCCAAACCACCAAAACACTCTCCACCCTTCCATAGATCCACAAGAGGGTCACCCCCAAGCTTAGAGATTGATTCACACACAGGTGCACATGCAAATACTCAACATGAAGAAACAACATCCACCAAGGTTTAACAACACAAAATCCATAAAAATGGATTTGAGGGGGTAGGAGACTGGACTCTCTCTACTCAAGAGGTTCACTCCTATAAAACTATAATCTCATGATACTCCAAAACAAGGCCTCAACCCTAAAATCTCCTCAATGCTACAAAACCATAATCTCATGGTACTCCAAAACAAGGCCTCAAGCCTAAAATCTCCTCAATGAAAATATATCACTCCAAGGCACTCATGCCATAAAATAATCACCAAAACTTCTCCAACTTACCCTCAAGGCCACAATATGCCAATACAAAGAGGGTGACCTCGAGGAGGTTCACTCCTCTCCCACCCCTTACATGAATGGACACACCAAGAATGGTAGTCTCATTCAAACACCCAAAAAAATAAAACCCAACAACACCAAACAATGCAACACACAAAGAAACTTCAACCACACATAGAAATTTAAATACATGGGAAAGGGCTTCATGCCTTGAGGCTTGCCTATGATAGCCCAATAATGGAAGAAAAGTTGTAGAAGAGCTCTCCAACCTCCTCCTTCAAGCCTTCCTTCCAAGATCTCCAAACTCACTCACTCTCCAAAAACACCTCCAAAAATAGCAAAAGAACAAGTAAAATGAAAGAAACCCCTTCCTCTCTCAAAGAGGAAGTAATATAGGATTCATTCCAAAGCCTTGAGGAATGAGAAGGTGGCACATGTCACCTTCTCCTTCCTCCTCCCAATCCACTTGCAAGGATCATGGAATGTGGAGGTGACACATGTCACTCTCCCATCCATCCAAGCCTCACTCTCTCCACATGTGCTCTCACACATGTGTGAGATCAAAGGTGGAGAGGTAGCATCTCTCAAGATGGACTCCAAGAGGATAAGGAATGACACATGTAATTACCCTATTCTCTAAAGGGAACCCATTCACTCCAAGATGCTCTCACACATGTGTGAGAGCATTGGAGGTGGGTTCACACACTTAGGAGTCTTGAAGATTCCCCAAGTCTTCAAGGTGATGGGAATCCATGCCTTAGAAAGAGGAGTGGGTCATGTTTGAATGCATGATTCATCCTCCACTCTATTTCAAATTTGAATTTCGTCACTATACTTCAGGCTAAAGTTAAAGTGACTAGACAGAGGTTACCCTAGGGTTTGGCATGCTCAAATGGGCCCTACACCCTAGGGGTACCACCTAGGATTAATTTAAGCCCATAATAAACACCTTAGGAGGTAGAAAATCACATAAAATGGCCATCAAAATAAAAGACACCAAGTGGTGTATATTAAATCACATATTTTTACAACACTTCAAGTAAATAATACAAAAGAGGTGGAACCTAAACCAAATAATTAAAATGCAGACATTTATGAAAGCATCACACAATTCACACATGACCTTGGTCCCTCCTGGGACTAGATCAGTGTAACACAGGATTCACATTAGGTGTGGGATCGATCTTTGATTTTCCATGGCATGGAAAATCACCTGCGCACTTGAACAAATAGATTAATCCAACATATACATCATAGCCGAAGCAAGGAAAATGCATACACTCACAATATTGCATAATCATTTAAAACACTATTAAAATCACATAGCATCATTAATAAGATTTATAATTTAACTGCATTTCTAAACACTAACTCAAGATCAAAATGACATAACAATTCCATTTAATAATTTCACAACTAATAACTCTAATAGCATCAAAATGAATGTCACATGTCAAATAATCATTAGTGAAATCTAAAATTAGGATATAGTCACACCACAACATACTAATCTAACCAAATCAAAATATAGGGATAGAGTCAAGAAAGTCTACATCTACGGGGTCTATAAATGCAACTAATCTAGACGCACAAGGGTGGGCCTTACATCCTCCTCCCATAGAGCTAAACTTCCTCCTGTAAGTTAACACAGAAGAATCATAAAGTAACCCACCTACAAGCCAATCCTAAATGGCATTGGACTCAGATTGATTTCAACATAAAGGTAAGGAACCAAAAGAACTTAAATATTAATGCTTGACAATAATCTCAAGGATACCCTCCACTGACTAGGAGGGGTCAAGAATCTAACATGACACATACTCCAACACTTTATGAGTGTAAAAAGACACAAGAGCATTAGATGCCCAAGGATAGACTGCCAAGTAATTCAAGGTCAAGTACGGTGGGGACTACCCAGAAGGTTATCGTTACAAGAGGCCTTCAACAATAAATTAACTAACTCATACCCTGAGTCTCTCTTATTCCTCCAGAAACCTAACTAGCATAGAGCAACCAAAAGGAAGCTAGGCCAACCAATTAGCCCCAAAACCAACATTCTAGCCCCAACCATGCATCACATCAACTTACCACCGATGCGAATCTATACACACAAGATCCCCAAAAAAAGTACAAGACTCTCAAGTCTCAGCTACCCCATCGATCCACAGGTCCCCACTAGACTGCCTAAATCAAACTTATAGAAAAAGTAGGAACCAAACATGTCCAATCATCCCTAGCATCAAGGGGTGAAGCTAAACACCTATAACACTTAAAATCACGCAGGTCCAACTTCTAGTTGATCAGAGCAATTACAAAGCCTCTTAAAACAAGGGAACCATCATTACGTGGATAGTAGATCCACACAACAATGAAAGGATTTGAAGGTTTTCCAACCTATCAACTCCTTTGAACCTTACTAGTACCCATTCTCGAATGATAAAGACTCAGCCTCCCAAAATGGGATAGCACCAAAACACTTCTCAACATGACACAAGGTCAAACCACCACTAGTGATCTACTAAATGACTTCGAGCTTATGATGCCAACCAAGACCGACTGTTCCCAGCTGCCTCTCACTGAGTACCCCTTATGGGTAGCATAGGTTACATAGTTCACAACACTACATAGGTACCAGCAAAACCATCAATACAAGGATCCTCAAAATAAAAGCTTACAAAAAGATAAGTCTTGAATAAGTTTAATGAATGAAATTTAGAAGAATTAAGATCCAAAAGATAATTCAATTTTAAAAGATAAGTCAATAACAAAAGTGATGCCAAAATCAATCATTCAAAATTCAATCGAAATACAATTAAACAAGTCCTTGAGGTAAGGGGACTACAAGAAAGTAAGTCGGCTAAGCAGCCCAAATAAATAGACTCAAAACTGTAAGTTTCGAACATAATAAAAATTTCATCAATAAGTAGAGAATCAACTTCAATAAGTTAACCAAAATTACACATTTCAACATTACACGTATAACATAGTAACAATGAGAGGAGAGGGATAGTGGTCATGCTCTTAACCCAGGTCAAGAAACACCCCAACTACACGCACACCCACAACTTCCAGGCAACCTAGGATGTGTTTGGAAAAGATTGCCAAAAGTCATGTATCCCAAGAGTCACCTTCGAATTGGGTTCCTTAGTGCTCCCTAGTAAGGAACACATAGCAACATCTTCATGGATACTACCAAAATCCAACTACAATCACCAAATTTCATAATCTCAAAATTTTCCAAGGTAGTTCACAATTTTCTCTCAAGTTTAATGTGAGGCTTTATATCACCGAAGACAATCCTTCACAAGCATCTATGTTGAACATACGGGTCGATCACAACACCTAACCGCTAACACCCAAAAGGTGTCACAACTAACTCACTATTATCCACAAAACGGACCTACTGGTACATGAGCACGCTCACCTCAATCTCGGCGGCATCCTACCCAAATAAGATATTTACAAATTAATTGAAATTGTAGAATAAATAATGTGCCCAAACAAGCCCAATGTTTAAACTTGGGCTCAGATACCAAATGTCATGCCCACATTTCCCATGTGGTCACAACACACAAAACATGTGTCATGTCCACATTTGCCATGTGGTCATGACACAAAATACCACAAACTTTTCCACATATCCCTAGAAACCCCCTCGCACTCATCAACATGCTCAGTGGCATTACGCATAGGGCGTAAACATGTTAATCAAATGACGGGGTATTGTGAAGACCTTTCGCAGCCCCTACAAGATGTAAGCTAACTAGGGGGTTATGCGATGTGAGAAACATCACCAATAGGGTTAGGTTTGAAATTGACACTAACCCTAAGATTCCAAAGTGAAGTGGCGAGATTTCGCCATGTGTCGAAATCCAAACCCTAATACTAAAGCTAATCAGATTAAAGAAAATTTCATCTAAAACTTAATTACGAAGCATAAACAATTAAAATATTATTAAAAACACGTGATAAAATAACTAAATTAAATAACTCTAATTCCTAGAGAAATTTGGCAGCATAACACCTTATTGGTGTACAAGGAAATTAATTTTAAAAATAATAATAATCTAGCTAACCAATTATGAGAAAATTTAATTGAAATATAAAATACACTCCAAACATAAATTATCCCAACACCCCTCTTTGATCAAAACAATAATCTAACCAATTTACTTAATTTACCCTTACTCTAATATTAGCTAGCAATTTTAAAATAAAAATTCATCTTTTAAAGTTACAAGCTAATCACAGATTACACTAATTTGATTAATAAAAACTAACACATGAACTAATTTTCCCAAGGCAATACTCTAACCACCCCATTAATATTTCCCACAACAAAATAAAGTCACTAGTTAAAATAATAGAACAAGAAAATTATTTACCACCAACCCACTAAATTACAAGGATAAAAAAAACATTAAAATAATGTAATTACACTAATTAATTTTAATCATACCCACATCACAATTTTCTAAACAAGCACATGGATTAAGTAAAAATAATTAGATTAGCTACACCATTAAAGGTATTTGATTAAAATATAATAATAATCTAACACCTAAAATACTCCCAATTCTAATAACTTAAAACCCTATTAAAAGTCCCCTCATTACCATATTAAATCTCTAGATAAAATAAAAGGACAAGGAGACAATTAACCCATTCCACTAAAATAAATTAAATATTAAATATGGATAATTACAATACTTATTTTCATGATAATAATTTCAACTATTTCCCTAGAATAATTAAAATGTTTTACATCACTATGAACATTAAAAATAAAAATTTCTCTTATAACAATGCAATAGTCTAGGTATTAATAGAATTAAAATATAATAATTAATACCTAAATATTTCCCAATGCAAAATTTAAATCCCCATTAAAATCCCCTCATCACAATATTAAGTCTCTAGCAAGAAAATAAAAAGCAAAATTCAAACAACCCTACTTAAATAAATTAGGGCAAGAAATTAAAAAGCAAAAATCAAACAACCCTTCTTAAATAAATTAAAGTAAGAAATTAAAAAAAAACAAAAAACAAACAACCCTACTTTCAAGAAGATATTAAAATTAAAATAATAGATCTAATGCTTAAATTAAATTCGCAATACAAATACTATAATCTCCATTTAAATGGATTACCAGTACTATCCAAGTCTTCCAACTCATCTACCACATCCTCAACCATGGGTGATCAGGGAGATCCAGCTGTTAACAGAACTTTCTCTTATCAATAGCCATTGTTCTTGATTTAAATGAGCCTCCTATGAAAAACATATCACCTACCTTTTTACCTAACTTTAGGGAAAATCATCAGAAGATCCAGACCAGTTCCTATTCGAGTTCAAAGTTCTATGTCAAACTTATGACTACACTACTGATAACCAGAATCTGAAACTTTTTCCTTCCACTCTCAAGGAGTCAGCTTTAAGATGGTTCATGGGCTTGGCAATAGACTCTATCACCACATGGGATGATATGGAAACAATTTTTCTTGATAAATATCAAGATTACTATAGAGTCAAGGATTGGAAAGATGAACTTTTTCGCATGAAACAAATGGAGGAGGAGAACTTAGAAGACTATGTGGATAGATTCTTATTTGTCCATAGGAGGTGTGGAAACAACCTAGATGAGGAACTAAGTAAGACCATCTTTCTAAGAGGGATTGATGATGACAGCAGAGAGGCATTAAATATGATGGGTAAGGGAGACATTAATAAGCAAACTTTTGAAGAAATTATAGAAGTTTGCATAAAGTATTCTCGTACAAGAGTTGTAAAGAGAATTTTAAAAAGGGGTAGTAACAGTGATGTTACAAAAGTAATGGAAGAACTAGCAAATCTTAAAACTGACATCCTACTTCATTTGAATACCACTTTGGATGGTATGCAGGCTAGTAAAAAGAATATTGAACCCTTAGCTATTTATTGCCCTCGTTGTAGAGAAAATCATCCACTTAGGGAATGCCCTTTGAATAGAACTAATTTGTGTAAAATCTGTGAGAAAAATCATCCCACCAACGAATGTGGCCTACTTCCTAAGATTAAAAATAGAGTGAAAAAGGTTCCAGTAGATGAGGAAGAGCTAAATTTTATTGGTCAGAAACAACCTACTTATGGATTTAATCAGTTTCAAAACCAATATGGTCCAAGAGGAAACTCTTATAATGGACCTTGGGGAATGTAAATACCAATGTAGTGGGGTTCATGGCCTCAGCAAGATTGGACAAATCAATCTTGGTCCAATCCAAAATGGTCAAACCAACAACAATATCAACCACAATGGGCTCCTCAATACAACCAAGGGATGAGGAGATTTGGGAACCAACCTCAGGCCTTACTTCCAGGACCTTCACAGCCTGCTAATGAAAATCCCAATGAGCAAGTAAACCAACCATCAATGCCCACACAACCAATTCCCCACCCCAAGAAAAATAGGCCACAGCAACAGGTGTACAATACTGATCCAAATACAACAACCCTGAATGTGGTAGAGATCAATGATATCCAACTCTGATCTAGAAATGTGCCTATAACTACACCTATTGAGGAAGTCATTGAAGAAGAAGAAGCAAATCCTAAGGATGATACACAGCAGTCCAATAAGAAGGCTAAAGAAAAAGAAACAGAAGAGATTCTGAAGGAGACCCATGTTCCATTCCCAAAATGACTGAAACAGGCTCCTCTGCAAACTAAGGAAAACCAACCCTCACATGATGACTCTCAATTAATTAGGGAACTTAGAAAAATGCACATTGAAGTTCCCTTGTTACAAGGAATAAAAGAAATCCTGAGATAAATTGGACCATTAAAAGTTTGTGTCTAAAACTTCTAGGCAGAAAAACAAAATTGCCCAACACTGTCTAAGTGGAAGGAAAACTTGTGGATGTCCTATCAAGCAAGTTAATCCCTCAAAAGTATGGGGATCCTGGGAGCTCGGTCATAACAGTAGACATAAAAGGGGTATCTATTTCAAATGTTTTATTAGATTTGGGTGCTTCCATCAATGTAATGACATTAGAAACCATGGAAGCATTGGCTTTAAAACATGTTCAACCAACCTCAACTATTTTACAATTTACAGACCTATCTATTACCAAACTGGAAGGAATTTTGGAGGAAGTCATAGTCACCATTGGCACTTGGGATTATTTAATTGATTTCCTTATCCTACAAACAAGAAAGAAATGATCAGTTTACCCAATAATCCTGGGAAGACCTTGGTTGGATATAGCAGCAGCACTTATTGACTGTACATCCAGAAGTATGACCATTTCAAATTGAAAAAGACTTAAAGAAATTTCTATCTATCCTCCGGTCAAACCATTTTTGTAATATGAAAACAAACCATGGATAGATGACTTGATAGATTCTGATGAAGAGGATGCCTCCTCGTTGGCAATGGTAACAATAGTAGAACACTTTGAAGAATGTCATGAGGAATATAAGGAAATGGAACCAAACAGTGAACTCTCCTTATATAGTGCTACTTAGCAAGAGGGCTCTGGATGGCTCCAGAGAGACTCGAAAGGATCCTTCAAAGCTTTTCATTTCCCATACTCTGAAAAGATTTCCTCCCATGTAAGTTACCAACAAGTGAAAACTCTCCACCAAGTCATACCTCACCTTTGTCCTTTAAACATGATGTTAAGTTCATATAGAGAACTTCTTTCTATTCATACTGGCACAAAACAAATCCCAGTTCAAACCAACAAAGAACTTTCTATCAGTAGTTGGTTAAGAGAAGGGGAAGAGATTCGATTGGCAAAATTGTTACAAAACCACACCCAAGATTTTGCATGGGAATACAAAGACATGAAAGGAATCCATCCCAGTGTTTGTACACACCATATTTATACTGAGGATGTCTGACCTATTAGGCAACCACAATGAATCATTAACCCAGCTTTAAAAGATATAGTGAAGGAAGAAATTGAGAAATTATTATAGGTAGGATTCATTTATCCCATCTCTGACAGTCAATCGGTATCGCCATTAGTAATAGTGCCCAAAAAGAAAGAAAAATGGTGAGTCTGCATAGATTATAGGGAGCTGAACAAAGCTATAAAGAAGGATTATTTTCCACTTCCTTTCATTGACCAAGTCCTAGACAACTTGGCTGGAAGTCGCTATTTCTCCTTCTTGGATGGTTTTAGTGGCTACAACCATATCTAGGTAGCTCCAGAAGATCAAGATAAGACAAGCTTCACCTATCCATGGGGGAAATTTGTCTACAGAGTCTTGCCAATTGGGTTATGTAATGTTCCAGCCACATTTCAATGTGTTGTTTTAGCAATATTTGTTGATCTAGCGAATACCTGTGTAGAAGTCTATATGGATGACTTTACGGTGCATGGTAAAATCTTTGATGAAGCCCTGAATAGTTTAAATAAGGTACTTGAAAGATGCAAAGAACACCAGTTGTCTTTAAACCATGAAAAATGCTTCCTCATGATGACTGAGGGAATTGTACTTGGTCACCACATCTCATAGGAGGGATTAAAAGTGGACCCCAAGAAGATCAAAATCATAGTACAAATTCCTCCTCCTGAAACTCAAACTGAGGTAAGGAGCTTTTTGGTACATGCTAGCTATTATAGAAGGTTCATTAAAAATTTTAGTCAAAAAGCTAACCCTATGTTCACTTTGCTAAAGAAGGATTCTAAATTTAAATGGACATAAGAATGCCAACAGTCGATTGAGACCATCAAAAGTGCCCTCATAACCACTCCAGTAATAATAGGACCAAACTGGGGAGAACCATTTCACATCCACATAGATGCTTCTAATTAGGCCATTGGGGCAGTATTAGGACAATTGAGTGAGTCTGGAGGTATGCATGCAATATATTACATCAGCAAAAACTTGAACCCAGCAGAGAAAAATTACACCACAACTAAAAAAGAATTTTTGGCAGTAGTTTATGCTATCAAAAAATTTTGCCACTACATCACAGGCTATAAAATCTTCATACACGCTAATCATGCAGCCATACGATATCTGATGAACAAGGTTGTAGTAGGAGGTAGAATTATTAGATGGTTATTATTATTGCAAGAATTTGACATAACCATTGTTGATAAGCCAGGAAAAGATAATGTTGTTGTTGACTTCTTGTCTAGATTGAATGTACAGGGAAATAAAGAACCAGTGGATGATACATTTCCTGATGAACATTTGTTCACTATCTCTATACAATCTTCGTGGTTTGCTGATCTGGCTAATTATCTAGTTTCAAGAAAATGCCCACAACACTTCAACTTGAAAGAAATTAGATGGCTAGTTTGGGAGAGCTCCAGATACAAGTGGGTAAATGGTTTCCTATTAAAAATTGTCTTGATCATGTATTATGTAAGTGTGTGTAGGAAATAGAGGTGTATGACATAATCTGTGCATGTCATGATGAACCTTCTAGAGGACACTTTTCAGCCATTAGAATAGGGCACAAAATCCTGGGAGCTAGATATTTTTGGCCAACAATGACCAAAGATATTCACCAATATGTCAAGCAATGTAATCAGTGTCAACGAATGGGATGTCCAACCTTCACCACAGAGATACCACTCCATCCCCAAGTGGCTTTAGAGCCATTTGAAAAATAGGGGATAGATTTTGTCGGACCAATTGACCCACCATCCAGAGGAAATCACTACATATTGGTCTGCATAGACTATGCCACCAAATGGGTTGAAGCAAAAGCACTACCAGCAACACAAGAGGACAAAGTTGCAGATTTCCTGTACAAACATATCTTGCAGTAGTATGGAACACCTAGAACTCTTGTCTCCGATCATTGGCCATAGTTTATGTCTACCATGATCAAAGCATTCCTAGAAAGATATCAGATTAGTCATAGGAAATCTTCTCCATATCATCCACAGAGCAATGGTTAGGTTGAAGTAACAAACAGAGAATTAGAGAATATTCTCACTAAAACCATCTCAAGAAAGAGGATAGATTGGGCCGATAGAATGACATAAGCTATTTGGGCTTATAATACTACATGGATATCAACAACTAACTTCACTCCATATTAGTTAGTTTATGGGAAGCACCCAGTACTACCCATCGACTATGAGGTAGAGACATTAAGGACATCACTTGAAGTCGGCATTGATTTGACCAAAGCACAGCAACAAAGGGTATTACAATTAAATAGGTTGGATGAGATGAGAATGGAAGCACTTCAACATATGGAATTAATCCAACAATAAAGGAAAGAATGGCATGACAAGCACATCATCAGCAAGCACTTCAAACAAGGAGATTGGGCCCTATTGTATGAATCTAAGTACTAGGATCTAAAAGGAAAACTACATACCAGATGGTTGGGGCCTTATGAAATTGAGGAAAACTTCAACAATGGAGCTATCCAGTTAGTTCCAATTGATGGAGATCGTAGAGTTTTTCTAGTCAATGGACATAGATTGAAGTTGTATCATAGACCAACCTCTAAAGAAAAATTCTCTGTCGAAATTTAGTCTCGGATAGAACATTTCTTTGTGGAAGATCTTTCTTCCATGGGAATCATGCTCTAGATGATGATTCTTGAATGAATAAAGCAGTTGAGGTTGAAAACCAAAAATTGTGGCCTCTCCTATAAAAAAAAATTAAAAAATAAAAAATAAAAATTGGGCAAATGTTGAAAACCAATAATGGTGGCTTTGCCTAGAGGGAAGACTAAAAACCAACAATGGCGGTCTTTTCTTTGAAATTCCCTTCTTTTTCAATAAGATTCTTTTGTAGATTCTATAGATCTTTTTGTGATATAACAAGCTCCAGATGGCTCTGGATAGCTCCAGATGGCTTCAAAAAGCTCCAGACGGCTCTAGATGAAGACCAAGTGGGTACCACCTTCTCAAATACCTATGAGCGCAAGACCAATGTTCGGCAGAAATTAATTCACTGAAAAGATTGAAGTGACATAATCAAGGTCATGGGTACCTTACCTAGGTATACTCTCTTCTCAAAACTTATATAATTATTTTAATGTGTATAACTATGCCATGTGTTTCAAAAAGTAACATCATGCAACTTCAACTTTTGGTACACAAAGATAGCAGTCACGACAATGATTGTGAGCTGACATGTGGTAATATGGTACTTAACTGTAGATCTTGCATATTCCCTAAGAAAATCATAGTACTTGGTCATTAAGATGGGTGAGTTTTAAATTATTGCCAAAAACAGAATAAAAGCCTGATTTGCAAAATTATAATAACAGTAATGATGACCACTTAAGAAGGAAGGACATCCAAATTGACATAAAGCCATAGTAGAATGGAGTCAGCTCCAGAAATGCATAGAAGGCAATTAAGATGGTGGCTTTGAAGAAAAATTTCACATGCGCTACCCTATGGCAACACTCTGAAGTATGCGCCATGAGTACCGAAAGGACAGCCAGAACAAGTGCCAACCTGCATGCAATTATTTCTTCCAATGAATCTGTAGATGGAAACTCATACTTCAATAGCTTTCTTCTTTGCCGGGCCAAAATAAAGACAGTTTTCAACAAACCAAGTTGCAGTGTAGACCCCCTTGCTCTGGATTGAATTTCTTCAAACCAGAGTGGCAGACAGGGAAATAATCACTAGACATGGGGCACAAAAGGAAGGCAGAACCAAAAAATGCAATCATCGACGATGCCAGTGCTCAAATTTTCCAATAGGTGGGGTAGCTTGAGTTCTTACATAAGTTCGAGGGTTTCGAGGTGGAATTAGTCCAAGAATTTGTCAATAATTTCCACAGGACATTCACAACTATAAGAGGGGTAAGGATTCCAATCAATTCTACTATCATTAGTCAAATTTCTGGAACAACTACAATAGGAGTTGATTTGTTTGCCACTAAACCCTCGTATGAGGAGTTAATTCAGAACTTCCATGTTGCTCTGGAGCCCTTGCCTAGATACATTGTTCGCAAAGGTGCCACAAAAGGCATCAACAGGAATAGTCTTCTGAATCTATGGAAGACTGTAGTCCTATGGGTTATGAAGTTGTTTACCTGTGACGGCTAGTTGGGATTGTACTCAGCCTTGGAATGCGATTGATTACACACCTAAGGCATGGTGCCAATAATCCATAGTTTTTGATAAACATTCCTGGCTTTTTGCACACTACATCGGTAAACATGCTGAAAAAGTAGAAAAATAGAGAGGGTCAAGTTAGCCATGTGGGGTTAATTCATTTGATTATAAAACACCATTTCATCTAGCAGGAAGTTGCACAGAGAAAATAGGAAGACTTTTTGGCTTTGATGCCAAGGAAGAAAAGAACAAAGCACTCTTCTACTATGTCTATATCTGGTGAGGCTGTCACCATGTATTCAAATCCTTTCAAAGTCTGCTTTAAAAGGCTCTGCAAAGGTACAGAGCATCCACGCCAACAAGGTGAAGTAGCATCCTCCAGACCTACATAAATAAGACACTCTCACACTTTTGTTATTTCTTCGGATGAGGAAGATATTGAATCGGTCCCCATTGCTCTGGCAAGTTAGCAAGGTAGTCCACAAAGAACACAAGAAGCAACTAAGGAGAGTAGTGGAAATGATATCCCACCAAAGGTACAAGAAATAATTGAGAAAGGAAGCGGTAGTGGCATTCCAGCGGTAGTTGAGCATGATGCTTCGAAAGCACCAAAGAACAAACCATTGCAACATGGCCACATGCAGGGCAAACAGGTCATGACAGAGAGCTCCAGCTCTGAAGATACAATGGCATAGGATACCCAGCATGCCCTTGCCATTTCAAAGATTGAATTTGAGCTAAAGCAATGTAAAGCACAAATGGTAGCTTTGTCCCAGCAAGTAAAGGCAAAAGATGAGGAGCTGGTAGCAGAAAGGGCGAAGGCCACTAGGGAAAAAGAAGAAAAGGAGAAAGAAATTGTTTCTTTGAAAAAGGAGGTGGATAATCAGGTAGGCATGATTACCCAAAAGGACAAGCAAATTGCCAAACTGAGACAGACTACAGCAACAAACCCCTGCCACCATGTCCTTAAATGTTTATGCACAAAATCTGTAGTTAACTGGAGGTAACAGACAACTCAGAGGTGAAATTACAAAGCTCTGGAGAGAGATGGAGACCTTGAGGTAGGAGAAAACAAAGGTAGAGCAAAATCTAGCTCTCACTTGCAAAACAGGGGAAACGCTGTTAGCACAAAGGCCACCCTCAAGTGTGTATGCTCTTTTTCTAAGAGAATAATTTTTGAGATGGAAACTATTACACATTAGCTACAACTTGCCTTTTGATTTTGAGAATGAAAAAGAATTTGTTGAATGTTACCTTCAAAACCCACCAGGTCAGAGGAATCTTCTCTATGAGTTTTTCCAACATGGCCACATTCTGGACCATGTAGATACTTCCATGCTAAATATTTATATAGGGGAACTCCAAATCTAGAGCTATCTATCCCTATTGAGAAATAATAGATTATGGGAAGACAAAATGGAGCAGTATGAGACTGCTGCAGGGACAATTGGCCTACTAATGAGGCATGAATGCCCAAAGACTACATGGTTCAAAAACACTTTTAGAGCAAATGTTTATAGGCAGGGTTTCACGGGCCAATATATACAAACACTGAATTCTTGTATTATAGATTTCTTTGCTGTTGCAAATTACCTTCCCAATGCTGCCATGGCAAGCTGCAGAGCATGGTTTGAAACACTTCCCAATGTACTAAAAAGAAGGGAACCAGTTTCCCCTGTAAACATAAGATGGATGATTGCAAAAGTCAGAAGCCTCATTCTAATTATTCAACCAAAGCAACAAAACTGGATAGGAATGAGGTTTAGACCCCCACTGTTGCTCATGCCAGTACGCAGGCTTAACCATCTTCAAGGTGAGCCAATACCATAGGAAAAATTCAGCAAATGGCACAATAGGATTTAGGAGAATGACAGGTTCCATCCCAAAGGAAGACAGTTGTTCCAGTATGGTGATGATGACTACAACTGTAGCACAATTATGGAAGGGAAAAACATTTTGGATGGGGGAGTACAGTAATGGCCATGAGGGCATGGTAGAAGCTAAGTGGGGAGGAGATGATGAGCCAAATGATTGACTCATTTAATTATCAATATTTTCATGTTTTGATAAACTTTTAAAAACATATTGGCATATAAATACATATTAATCTAATTATATTCCTCTTGAGAATTGATTATGCTTATGTTTTGTTTCCATTACGCTTTGATGAAATCTCTTTAATATTGATACTTGAATGACATTTTCTATGTGCATATCTCATAATTTGTGGTATAAGTTGTGAATGTTAAATAAGGATTACAACAGTTAAACTTCAGCTAAACTCCAGATAGCTCCAGAGGCCAATACTTCCTAAGTATCATCCTCCCCTGAGTCGATGATTTCCAACAAACACTCCTGAAGACCCTCTAAGACATGCAACAAGCCCAATCAGCACCTCAATCCTTTCCACAGCTTTTGATTACACTGCCATGTCACTAAACCTAGTGACCCTGATATCTGATGGTAGACGTCAACTCCAGCTATCATTGTCACCATGTGCCCCACTATTTTAGGAAATCATGGAGTTCTCCATGCTAATTGCTTTATTCAAATTGTGGATCTAGAGTTCCTTGCAACTGATTGTGTAGTTAAGCAAATAATACAGCTGGCTGTTCCAGTTCCAGTTCATAGGAATTAGTTAGTAATTAGATTTTCCTTTCAATAAGCATGCAACTAGATATTCTAGTTCACTATAGTTAGACTCAAAATTAGCATCTCTTTCCAATAAGGCTCAATTGTATAAGTAGAAGATCCATCGCACCTTTTTAGTTAGTTCCTATTTTTCATCAATTAGTTGTTCATTGCAGTTTGTTTTCAGTAGAAGGAAAACTTCTGAGTTTAGGCATGTACGTTCTTTGAATGAGAATAAAATGCAAATGAAGGGAGATTTCTTTTGAAAGAAGTTGAGCAAAGAGGATCATCTCCAGCTGGGAAAGTAGGGCCCACTTCCCCATCTTGGAGGAGATCTCTCAGTATTCTATTTGGGTTATTTCTATTCCTGTTAATTTCTTTGCAGTAGATTGTTATATGTGTTGTTTTTTGTTATTTGTTCTCACTTGCAAGTTTATTCATCAAAAATAGAAAATCATAAAAATTGATTTGTTATCTCTTTAAGTACTATGATGTTCAGAGTATTGCATGCCTAAGAAGTAATAATAGGTTTCCCTCCTTTTCATCTCTTATTTCTGCAAGCGTGTTCATTTCCAACAACTAGATTAAACTTTCATTTCAGCATGTGTGTTTGTTTCACAGCAATTAGATTAGCATTTATTTTAGCAAGTGTGTTTATTTTAGCAAATGATTAGAATAGTTTCTTTCCCTAGAAAGAGTGTTTCTTTTCAAAAAATTAAGGTAGTTTATTTCATGAGTAAGAAGATCAGAACTCCAACTGTGCGAGGATCCCTAAACTAATCTTTGGTCCTCAACCATTCCATTCAAAACCCCCCCAACAAACAGTCTTATCGCAGATTGCTCCAGACACCTTTGGATTGATAAAGAGTAAATGATAATGTATTAACAAAGCCTACTCTGACCTCATCAATTATCAATCTCAAAAGGCAACAGACTTCTTACCTGAAACCTTCTTACCAAGGATTCCAAGGTAATAGACCCCCATATCAGCTAAACCAATACCAAGGTGCTCAAAGACCCAATAATCCTCAACCTTCTAACCAAATGGTTACAGTTCCCATGCCATTACAAGTTGTCCCATCTAACCCTAGTAGAGAAATGGTCCTTGGACAAAACAACCTAGGAGAAGATGCCAATGCTTGGTGTTTTCCTTGCAACAATGCCCATATGCCCAGGGATTGTCCTAGGGGCAATTTACAACAAAAGATAGTAGAACAAAGAAGGATGGAAAGTCAAGCTATGGTGTCTAGTACTCCTCCATATCAGTCACCTAATGTTCAAAATGCAGTAATGATGGCTCAAATGCAAGGAATGTCAATTCAACAGGAGGAAGAGATTGCCCTAGAACATGCTTTATTTTCATGGATTGAAGATGAAGAATCAATCTTTTTGAATGAAGCATCTACTTCCAAGAAGCCCTTGGTACAGTCTGATTACTACACCAGGTCAAAGAGGAGAATGGTGGAATAGACTAAAGCCATAAATAATGAAGTGGTTGGGGTCCCTCCTTTCCAAACCCACTATAATCCCACTTCGAGACAAGAAATACCTCAACTAGCTCAGAATCAAGCAGTCTCTAACTTGGTACTGGAAAGAGAAAGGTATCCTTATTATCCTAAGGCACAAACATTGGGACTCATAAATGTGGTAGAACAACTAAAGAAGACCCCTACACATGTGTCAATGTGGGATATGCTGGCTATCCTGGAGCAAAAGACATTGTTGCAAGAAGTGTTGTAGACTCAGGCATATCCTAAAGCTGCTGGTACAAAATAAGAGGTATGAATAAAGGGAAGACTCAAAACAAAGATACTCCACCTCTGTAAATAGCCACTCTGCTAAATGTTGCACCAAAGGTAAGCAAATCTAAGCCAGACCCATTTTATCTAACTTTAATAGTGGGCAAGAAACTATTGCACAACTCAATGATAGATTCAAGGGCTAGTACCACAGTCATGCCAAAGAAAATAGTGGATGCTTTAAAGATAGAATATGATCCACTGACTAAAGGGGTCATGCAATTAGATGGGAAGTCTATCCAAACCATATGAAGGATCAAACAACTCCTATTATAGCTATATACTTGCCCAAATATAACTGTCCTACAGGATGTGGTGGTTATTGATATTCCCCTTGTCTTTGGTCTATGCCTATCTAGAGATTTCACAGCTAAGATAGGAGGATACATGTCACTTGATTGGTCACATCTGATTTTGAGAACTAAATATGGGACAAAGATGAAGGTGATGTTTGAGCCCCTATCTAAAGATCATATCACTAAAGAACCAGCTCCAAGAGTTGAAGCATCTCATGCTATGATTAATAGGCAGGAGAGAGTTTTTGTTGAGGAAATGGGAGATTGGACTAAATATGATTAACATGAAGAAGAAAACAATTAGTTGATGACCATGATACAGAGTGACCCTTATGGTAATTATAACTCTATTGGTTTGGGTACTTATGTAATCTTCGAAGAAGGCCAAGAAATACTGAATATAATGAGAATAGAAACACCTGAAAAGGATGATTAAATAAAGATTCTAAAATTTGGACCTTGAATTTTAATGGAGCTAGAAGTAAGAATGGTGTAGGGGTAGGCATACATCTCACCACTCTAAAAGGTGAGAAAATTCTTAGAGCCATACACTTTCAATTTGCTTGTACTAATAATGATGCTGAGTATGAGTCCCTGGTACATGGTCTGATGTTAGCTAAAAAGAAAAGGATCAAAAATCTAGTAGTCAGAGGTGATTCAGAACTGGTTGTGAAACAAATTAGAGAAAAGGTTGTGGTAAAGAATGTGAGAATGAGATCTTATTACCATTGGATTTGGGATCTGATCGATGGTTTTGAGGCTTTTAACATAGAAGTTGTCCCTAGAATTCATAATACGGAAGTAGGCAGAATGACACAAATTGGCTCTCAATTTGACCTAGCAAGTGACTTGCTCATTAACAATGAGGTAGTGAAAGTCATAGTTAGGCCAACAATCCTTGATAACGTCTAGAACTTGTAAGTCTTTGACAATGATCTTTAGGTGCTTTTGTTACTGCAACAATCGGGAGAATTTGCTGACCAATTACAACCCAAGATTGAAAAAGCATACGGTGACCAGATTATTCAATTGAAGTCTAATAATCTCCCAAAAGGGTTAATTACATTGGAGAACCTATTTGACCTAAATGATGTGAGCCTAGATAAGAGGAAGTTTAAGGCAAGCAAAGAAGATTATTCTAAGATTTGAGTCAGCAAAGGAAGAAAGTTGAAGGTAGGCAATGCTACAACTCAAGAGGAAAGAGATAAGCTAATCTTTTTATGTAACAAGTATGATAGAGTAATTGCATGGACCTATGATGACCTTCATAGTTATAATAGAGATGTCATTCAACATACCATAGAACTTGCTAAAGGGTCAAAACTAGTTTGTCAGAAACATAGACCAGTGAATCCTAGGATTGAGCCTTTAATGGTGGATGAATTGCAAAAGCTTCTGGAGTCCAAAATTATTTTTCCAATCAAACATTCAACTTGGGTGTCTAACCTAGTGCTAGTAAGAAAGAAAAATGGAGACATAAGGCTCTATGTAGACTTTAGAGACCTGAATAAGGCTTCATTAAAGGATCATTATCCCTTGCCCTCCATGGAGCAATTTCTGCAAATAGTGGTTGGATCAGAGAGATTCTCCTTGCTTGATGGTTTCTCAGGATACAATCAGATCTGGTTGGTAGATGAAGACCAGCATAATACAACATTCACAACAAAGTGGGGAACTTTCACATATGCTAAAATGTCGTTTGGTCTTTCAAACGCTGGAGCCACTTTTCAGTGTGCTATAGATATAGAATTTAGAGGCCTTATAAATAAGATCATTATGATATATTTAGATGACCTTACTATATTTACCAAGGATGCCAAAGATCACTTTTAGCATTTAGAAGCTATTTTTTAGAAGTGTCAAGAATTTGGGATCTCCCTAAATCCTAAGAAGTGTGTTTTTGTTGTGCCCCAAGGGAAACTTCTTGGACATATCATTTCAAAAGATGGAATTTCTATTGTTCCAGAGTGGGTCACTCCTATACTAGATTTATCTTTGCCAGTCAACAAAAAGGTAGTTTAGTCTTTTTTGGGTAAGATCAATTTTATCAGTCAGTTTATATTTGATTTTGCAGGGCTAGTTAGGCCCATTACCCTAATGCTAAAGAAGGATTTAGTTTTCAAATGGACAACTGAAGGGAGACAAGCTTTTGAAGAAATGAAGAAAGCTATCTCTACTACCATAGTATTGAGAAATCCATATTTCTCTAAGCCCTTCATAATGTATACATACAGAGGAGAACATAGTATTGCATCTATTCTGACCCAGAGGGGTGACAAGGAAGAAGAACATCCAATTGCATTCTTCTCCAAGACCCTAAGGGAGTATGAATCAAGGTATAATTTCATTGAGAAACAAGCTTATGCCATGGTTAAAGCTCTTAAAAACTTTAGGCATCTAATAACAGGAAATAAAATCTTAATACTAGTAGCTCACCCAAGTGTTAGAGAATACATCATGGAAGGTGAGATTACAGAAAAAAAGGCTAATTGGATAACTAAAATTTTAGAATATGATGTAGAGGTAAGGCCTATTAAATTGGTCAGAGCCAGGGGACTCTGCCAGTATATTGCTCAAGACACTGAGACATCAATGTTGCAAGAAATAGAGGATGAAGCAGTATTGAGACTCTAAGAGATTGATCAAGATTCCTAGGTAAGTAACATAATACCGTTCATGATGACTGGTATTTTCCCTAGTGAGCTCTCCATTGATAAAATAAGTACTATAGGCAGCAGGGAAGTCATTTTGTGCTAATTGATCATGTTTTATTTAGAATGAATTTCGATGGAATACTATTAAGATGTGTTGAAAAGGATGAAGCACAAAAGATATTACATGAGTTTCATCATGGAGCCTCAGGGGGGCATTTTTCAGCAAAAACTACTACCATTAAAGTTACACAAGTTCGCTACTTCTGGCCAACACTATTTGCAATTTGTTATTAGATGGTCAAAGAGTGTCAGGCTTGTCAATTTTATACCGGGAGAAGAAGGAATGTAGCATTGCCTTTGAGTCCCATAGTAGTAAACGAACCCTTTTCTCAGTGGGGTTTAGATTTTATTGGGATGATTAATCCAATGTCAAGTATGGGATATAAGTGGATCCTTACAACAATTGATTACTTTACAAGGTGGAGTGAAGTAGTACCACTTAAAAAAGCCACTAAAAAGGTAATACTAGAATTTCTTGATGGGATAACTACCCATTTTGGTCCTCTGCACACTATTATATCATACAATGCTAAAGCATTTTTAGGGACCAAACTGTCAGAGTTTACATTAAAGAATGGAATATATCTGAAGACTTCATCTAATTACTATCCACAAGGCAACAGCTTGGTGGAATCTACAAATAAGAACCTAATTAGGTTTATCAAAAGGATGGGGGCTGATCATCAGAGAGATTGGCACAAGTCCCTCAATTCAGCACTATGGGTAGATAGAATCACACCAAAGAAAGTGACTAAGATGTCCCCATATGAGCTAGTCTATGGCATGAATGCAGTGAATTCACTAAATATAGAAATCCCCATCTTACAGTTGATTAAACAATTAGAGATAGAAGAAAATGACACAACGTATGTGAGGCTCGCCGAGTTACTGGAGGTTCAAGAGAAAAGAGAAGGGGCACATGAGTCTTTGATGAAGCATCAATGTATCATAAAGAATTGGTTCGATAGAAAGACCTCTAATCTAAATTTTGAAATTGGATCTTTGGTGCTAAAATGGGATGAGAGAGCTGCTAAATCTGGCTAGCATAGTAAGTTTGACTCGTTATGGACGGGTCCTTTTAAGATTCGCACCTATAAGCAACATAATGCATTTGAGCTGGAGAATATGGAAGGAGAGTCTGAAGAGATTCCCATGAATGGGATCTTCTTGAAACACTTTGCATAATCTCAAAACCTACCCCTGTATCATAGTTAATTAGGCATCTTTTATTTCCTTTCCCTCTTTTGTCTTGCCTTTCCCGCTTTTTCTTTTAAATAAGTGTTTCGAGAACATGTGTTCATAGTGTAGTAGCTCTTGCAATTGGTAGTTGCACTTCCCAAGGTATTAGGTAGTTCTTGTACTTCAAGGGAAATTGCCAATCATTTCTAAAGGATCACCGCTTTTAATGCAGATTTGACACTCAGTCCTATACAGATTTGGAATGATACACTAATAGTCCTTTGGGCATGTCTCATAGTGAAATTAATTTGATGTGATTGGTCATTTAATACATCACTTAAATACCTCTGTCGAGCCAAGTTTTAAGCTTCTCAAACAATTTTAATTGCTATTCTTTGCTTCAAGTCTTTCGAATTCCTCTCGCATGTGTCAAGAAGTTTCATCCTTGCCTACAATTCTAGCTAGTTTGGGTTCATTTATAGTTTCTAGGGCTTTAAAAGAGATATAGAGATGCCAGAGACATAATCACCACAAGAAGGGCTAGGGCTTTTTGAGCTACCCGAAAAATGGAAGGGTAGCAAATCTTATGCATTCGCAGTGACACAGCTTAGAACAAGCTATCCAAGGGCAAGAGTCTTGGATAAGGGAGTGAGCATAGATTCTACAAAGGTGAAAGACTATGATGATGGTATCTTTGATACATGGATGCAAAAAAAATATATATATATAAGGGAAGGAGCTCACCAGAGATGTCTCCGATGGGCTGAAAAAGAGAGAATCATAAACTTTTGGAATGAGGGTTTGGACTTCTCAGTTGGCATAATTTGTGGTTCCTATTGTTCACCCCTACCTAGAGTTGATTGACATGTGTGCAAAGTTTTTTCACCCTCAAATTGCCTCAATTCAACACGATGCTTTCATGGTCCAAGTATCTCCCAAAGTAATTCGAGATATGTTGGGTTTGTATTACCAGACTGCTACATTTCCTACAATTCCCAAGCTGCAACATACATGGGGTGGTCTCCACAGTAGGGTACAGTTTTTAAATACTGAAATGCATTTAGATGAGGAGAATACTCAATTGCCTTAGTTGCCCACTGGCCAAGCTTAGTTTAATGCTGATGTTCAGGATGCTCTCTCCATGTTGTCTTTAATTTTTGGCCAGAATGATGATTCAAGAGTATATGACTGGCAATTGGCAGCAATTTTTAGACTCAAAACCATGGACAAGTCTTCAGAGTACCATTTTGACTTTTTAGAACAAATCTCCCAAGCTATCATGGAACAACTAACAAATTTCTCCTAGAATCAAGTTTTCAGGTATTTTGCCTATCTTTTTCATTTAATTATGTATCAAAATCATAGTCTCTTCCAGCAGTATATGCCTTTGAATATGTATGACCCTGAGTCGAGTAGTAAGAGAACAATCCCAATGTTTGCATGGACTCATGTTCTCTTAAATACTTCAGATCCCTATGAGTTTACTGAGTGTTTTGTAGCCCCAGTCTTTGAGCAATTAGGGTCTGAGGCTATGGAGAATTGAATGAGAGAAAGCATGAGAGGTTTTTTAACAAATTTAAATATTCCCTGTGATTATTTCTTTAGTGCTCACACAACTATTAACAGACTTCATGGTTTTACTAGAGAATCTATTTTGCTCCCAAAAGTTTTAACCCCTAGGGTCACATTTTTAGAGGTGGCTCATCAATTATCTATCATTGATAATAATTTTGGAAATAAGAAGAGAAAGAAGAAAAAGTATGATGTTCCTTGGAGCAGAGGAAAGATTACAATAGAGAGGAGAGAAACTGAGAATCTCCTATTAAGGAAATTGGTAGCTTATGGTTTTCTGATAGTAGAATATAAATGGAAGTATAATTTGGATAGCTTCTTAGCATCTTGGATTGTGAATAACAATTTTTTTGCTACTTTTATCCATGAGAAATGCCCCTTTTGGGAAAAGAGGAGATCACCAAAGCAAGATGATCCTACAATTTATGTAGAACTCAAAGATCTGCCATATGAAGGTCCTAGGCCATGGGAGACATTTTACAAGAAGGAACAAGAATATGATCCCAAGAAACTGATGACTTCGGCCATGAGGTAGACTCTAAAAAAGAAAGAATATAATGCTAAGAAAATAGCTTCTTATTAGAAGTACAGATAGGAGATTTCTGAGATTACCCATATTTTTGGAGGTGTTTAGATAGATGAACAATGGGAAGCAATCTAGGATGAATATCATATGACCCTTGTGTTAAGCCTAGATACAAGTAATCTTCCAGGTAGCTCTCATGAGGAAGAGGAGACAGAAAAGCCAGAACAGGTTCAAAGGGCAGAAGCATTAGAGGAAGCTCAGGAGTTAGAAGAAATAGAGCAAGTAACAACAAAATCTCCTAGAGCCCCATGGCCTCAATCTCTTAGTGCTCTATAGAAACAAAAGGCTACATTATCACCATCTCGTGAGACCAAAATAGCTTCGGCATCGGGGGGTCTTGGAGTGGCACTTTCTCACCAAATATTAATAGTCACAAGAGGCAACCGGGGAGGAAGACCCTGAATATGCAACAAATTAGCCTTTGAAAAGAAGGTGCAAATTGGAGTTACAAAAAGAAGATACTGAGGGTGACATCTTGGTGTCCCCACAGCAACAAATTTTTGCAACAATAGCAGCGAGACAGGTAAGTATCCTTTCTCCTCTTTCTCCTTCTTCAACTTCTTCTTCAAAAGGGGTGGCAACCCAAGTAACCCATTCTTCCACGTCTCTTACCACCTCTGTTGTGCCATTGCAAACTTTTGCCCCTACTACCAGTTCACCAGCCATATCATAGGCCATTTCACTACCTCTATTTTCTCCAACCATGCCCAGGTAGGCTTTGTCTCAAACTGATCCCAGTGGATAGATCACCACTATAACATATGGCTTACCACAGGGATATCCTTTTGCCAGAGGGCTTATTACTTTTCCACCTACATTCCAAACACAAGATGCTGCCAAGAAGGCAAGGGAGGCTAGGATGAAGAAATAGAAAAGGAAAGAAGGGAAAAGCCCTGTTGTTCCCCATATGAAGTCATTATTTGACCCAATCGAATAGTCCCTAACAATCACCCACTTGGCCCCTAATGTGGTTAAACCTACAACACAAATGCAGCCATAAGACTACACAATGAATGTAGTGGCTATGGATTTAGCTCACTTTAGGCCACATGATAGAGTGGAATTGATGAATGAAACTGCCACAATTGTTACAACTGATTACCTGAAGGTGACAAAAAGGTTGTAGAAAGCAGAAGCAGACCTAGCAAAGGAAAAATCCACTAATAGTAGCCTGGCATCAGAAATATAGACTAAGGATAAAGAGATTGACACTCTTAATAAGGATTTACAGTCCACTATGTCTTTACAAATACATCAAGCATCACAGGCTCAGGTTGCAACTTTGAAAAATGAAATAGTACAAGAAAAAGCTACTATAGTTGCATTGAAACAAGAAAAGGCTATTGTTGAGAAAAAGAATCAAGATAAAATGCAAGAAGTATCACAGTTACATTAGACCCTATTAAAGGAACAAAATTAGAATAGTGCCACTCAGGCCCAATTTATGGTTGAACAACAAAAGACCAAGCAGTTAACTATTGAGCTGAGTCAGAGGCCACAAAATGCAGGGGTCTTGGCAATGGTGAAGGAGCTTTATGTATCTACATGGGGAAGAATCTCTAAAGAGATATCACAGCTCAAACCTTCTCTTAGCCTCCTATTAAATGCTTAATAGTTATGTGAAAAAGTAGTCTTCAGTTGAAGCAACTTCGTCCATTGTTTCTTTGAGAGTTTCAGACTCTCAACTTTTGTTGCAGAAGCTCTATGATACAACTAATGAGACCTTGTTAGCTGCTAGTGTAAATGATAGAATGATTGCTATAAAGAAAGTAAATGAGGTTTAAAGTTGTAATTTAGCTCCTATGAGTTGTAAAGCACTTCTGGATGTGGTAAAGGAGGGTGTCAAAAACATGAAAAGACACATTGAAGAGTTGGTGCAGTTGGGATTACCATCCCCTTTTCTAGATGATAGTATAGTTTTGATGACTGATGCAATAAAGGCTCTCTTGCTGACCAAACAAAATGATCAGACTATTTTTCAAGGTCTTGTTGGTTATGATGTTAGTCACAACAACACGAATAAAATTTCACACAAGAAACCTTTATATCTTGAAAAGTACAATCAATTTGGGATAAATTGATGACTCAAAGTCTCCGTCGATCAGGTCATGATCATCTGATGTTACTCATAGGTTGATGTGATATGTTGTTTTCCATCCAAGGGGTCTTACTTCATTCTACTACCAAGAATTGATGACTGAACATCCAATCTTGTACCTGCTTTCTATAAATTACTTCACAAGCAAGGTTATTTTTACTGCATTTAACAGATGATGATGATATTTATAAGTTTGATCAATTCTTTTGAACATCAACTGTTATTGATTGATTTTCACTGCTGCACTATGAATCTATCTAAATAATGTGCATTTAAGCTAATATTTGCATGATTACTGTTAACATTTATCTATATTTGCTTGAGATTTTCAATTATGCATGTAGATTAACTCAAATATGCTAAGGATATTCAATTTCTTTTAGAATATTTGCACATTTCTATGTATTTGCTTAGGATTATCTATGTATTTGCAATTGTGATGGTGCTTTGAATGAAATTAAACAAATTATGTGAAATACTTTCAAATTTTAACTAAATTGAATGGATCTTCAGCTATTGGTCCACCTACACTCTAGATACTATCATGAAAGGAAGAGAATCAAACCATAGGTTCACCAAGGTGTTCCACAGCTAAGTATGGTTGATGCAAACTTTGATGGAAAAGAGATGAAGACAACATGTACAACATGAATTGCACTCCAAGGGATGCAGTAAATCAAAGCATAAGCCAAGAATTCATCTACAAATTACTCAAAGTATACAATTAGGTGTAATCTAGATCTTCACTTTCATTAAGTATGCAAAAGACATGTACATATACAATCAACTTTGAAATTAGTCCTGAGAAACTTCAACAATCTAACTTCAATTAAGTTTTGAATAATGATACAATATGCACTCCATCTCCTTTTATAGAACAAAGAGAGGCAATAGTTACATTGATCCAACAATCAAGATTTGTCTATCTAAATCAACGGTCTATATCCCTTTTGACTTGATCAACAGATATCAAAATGTGGCACAAGTTGCCAGCTAGCAACCATCTACTGGGACTCAATCACTTTTGTCTCATTATGCATATGACCCTGTCATCATGCATCCCTACTTACTCTTCTTCTTCATCTTCTTCATCTTCTTCATCATCTTCATCATCCTCATCAGTGTGAGGGTCATCTCCTACATGTATGATGATAGTCTCCCTTATGGGTTCATATGCCTACATTATTCTTTCATCCTCTATCATATGGTTGAGGGGGTCACTGTTGCCTTCTTAAAATTATTCTGGAATGCTCCTATTGCAAAATCACCATCCTAATTTTCTATCTTTCCTTCCACATTACCTTCTAGAGCTTCTAAGGTATTGGCTTCCTCAACCATAAGATGATGTAGTTTAACACTGATATCCCTAAGCCTGGCATTACATCTTTTTAGGATATCACTCCTGAACCTGGTATCTTCATACCATATGCCTAATAATTGTGTTGTATTGTTATCAAATACTTGATTATATATGAGCACCTTCATGTCAATGCACCTCATCTCAGCCAAGGCATCCAAATGCTTGTCTACTTTGATGGATCTCTGGGCAACCTTCTTTTAAAGTTTATCTACTTTACTCCTTAATGTGTTGAGGTGATTCTAATTAGATAGGGAGGTTCTTATCACCTTCTCCACTTTAGACATGAAAAGAATAAACTAATTGTCTACCACATGAGCCTTATGATTCATGATATCTAGGCCTATGACCTCCTCCTGAGATATAATGGTCAAAGGAGCAGTTGTGTTTACTGGCATGTGGTTAGGGTCAATTAACCTTTTTATAAATGTATACAATTGAGCAATATGCTCCTTATGCATTTTATTCTTATCCTTCTCCTTTTTCACACTTTACATCAAGGAGTTAATAATATCTTTGGCCTCTTGGCCCTCCTACTTCTCAGTAGCAAAGCCTAGATCAACATGAGTTATCTAAAACTCATCATTGCTTATTTCTCCTTTTGCCTTATCTGCTATTGGCAGAGCTACCTGAGCTGTCCTCCTACCCATTGTAGGATCTTTCCTAATGCAGGATGTAGATCTAGCCTTCCTTTTAGGCTTGATCATATCTGTTGAAAACAATACAACAACATCAAACTCAGGCACATCATTGTCCTAGGGTGGGTTTATTTCATGCTACAACCAATATGGTATATCACTAGTGGGTCCTTGTTGGTTAGTTTGCTCAATGTGAGCATCATGAGAGTCTACATTCTGCTCAACCCTAGGTGGAGAAGTTTCTTTTCTCCATTCTTCCTCATGCATTTGCTCATGAGAGATCTCCGGTTGTGTAGGAGGCTCTTGTGATGCGTTTACATTTGGCTCTTGTATATTTTGTTGCACTCGATCCTCATGAGGGTTCTAAATATTTTGATCTATTTTATCCAGGTGATCACCCTAATCAACCTTGGTCACATTCTCTATTTCTTTTTGCTGATCACCTTATTGAAGACTCTATTCTTTATCTTTTGAAATGTCCCCTTCTCCCAGGTCTTGGGCTTTATCCATTTCCTTTTCACTTGTTTCTCTCTCAGGTGTTGGCTCTTTATTCTGATTATCACCCTTATCAGGCATCTCCTTATCACCTTCCTTATGTATATTGGTTTCCACTTTCTCTTGCTCCGGAGGTGCATCTTTGCCTTTTCCTTGGTCCTCATCATCCTGATAAGCTAGGTCTATCACTGCAGGGCTAGTGACTTGATCAACTAGGCTAGTTAATCCAATTTGCTAAGCTACCACCTTAGGGTTATCCTCTTCTATTTCTTCCATTTCAACCTCCTCTTGATGAACCTCCTTTTGAACTAGGGGAGTGTTATGAGGGGTCATTGTTATATTTTCTACCAATGTTTCCATAGAGTGACCAGAAACATTGTTAACTACATCATCATCAGATAAGTCCACCGTATCATCCAATGGAAAGGGTGGCTCTTTTTTTGCACTATGCTTCTATGTTCTTTGTTCTTCTACTCTCTCAGTCTTAAAGTGTACTATATCAGGGATGGGAACTTCATGTTGCAATTTCTTCAAAATACCTTTGTGACCTACACCCCTCAATAGAATGGGGCTTATGTCCATGTTTCCTCTCATCACCTTCTTTTGTTTCTTTTGTGGTGGCGTTGGGACTTTCTTCTTTTTCCTCTTAATCAAGAGGTCATCATCTGAGGCTTCTTCCTCTTCCTCCTCCTCTATAAAAATAGGGGCAAGCTTTGCAACAACCTTCTTTTGTTTTCCAGGTGTGTGGGGTGATGTTGTAGCTGATGTAAAAGCTACATTCTCTTTTGGTTGGGGTTGTCTAATGACCATCACCCTAGATCCTTGATTTCCTTTCTTATTTTTGGTCTGTTGCCTTTCTCTATTTGATTGCCTCTTTTCCCAAAGAAGATCATCATATTCTTCATTAGATAATTCTTGTTTCTTTCTTTAATTATCCACAGTTAGGGCTACCCCTTTATTCTTTAGTTGGGTGACCTCATTCTCTACCCACTCCTTGGTCAATTGCATGACCTTTTGAGTTATCTGGTCCAAGGAAGTTTTTTCTGGCTGATCCCACTTTGGAGCAGATATGGTATCATTGTATACCTTTTTGTCTTCATATTCCTGAGACATGATCTTACCATCATCCTCATGTAATTAGGAAGGCACTAGCATGCAGTCCAAGGTGTGTATCTGATTCAAGGTGAGCCTCTGGTAACTTCTCCTTCTAACCTCTACCTTATCATCACAATCAGCCCAAAAATCTTCAATGTGCTTTTGATGTATGGGCTTCTTATACAATTCTAGCATCCTGTCATAAGGATCATATGGTCTGGCTAATGAGAATGGCTACAAGTGCATCAATTTTAATCCCCCAATTACATCCCTGACACTTTCCCTATCAGGGTACATATACCAGCCAATCATGACTAGAAACAAGACATTTGGTATCTTTCTCTTTTCAATGTAAGCCTCTATTGGGGGCAGTATCTGTCTGACAAACTCCATTGGGATGACCTGATCAGTTGGATATCTTGGCAACATGAGAGGTTTCCCAGTGAATCCTTCCATCCTTATGAATGAAAATGTGGGGAATTGGATGAACCAAGCCCCATGCTTGTATATGTAGCTTCTGCCTCTACACTCAATCTCTTTTCTCTATCCTCTTCCATTGTTCTAACAAGGTGCATAGAGAAAGAATCATTTACTCTCCTATAGTGTTGGAGATACTCTCTTCTTTTTAATTGTGGGTAATGATCCCAAATGTTCACATCACCAGGGTTACTTCCGACCCTACCTACTATTTGCAATCCATTGAATGTGCCTCTAAATGCATAGGCATATACTATGTAAGAGGTCATATGGAACATATTCACTTTCCCTCCTAATCTTCTCATTCCCTCATCTAGGCTATCACTTATGATTTTAGCCCATAGAGGCTTGTTATCAGAACATTCCACCATCTTGATGATACCATACATCCAATTCTCAAAAGCTCCAGCATTTTGCTTCCCTGTTATCCTACTAAGCATTGTCATCATGTACTGGTATTTAGGAGAAAAATCAAACTTGAAGAGATATATAGGTAATTTGGCTGAGGCCTTGTATCTCCATTGATACATGATCCTCTTAGCTTCCTTCTATTTGTTGCTATACTATTTTTCCAATTTTCCCAGGTTTAAATGAACCACATTAGGTCCCTTAGGCAAATTAAAGGTTGAGGTGATGCCTACAATGAAAAAGTCTGCATAAATTCTGCCATACTTCTCTACTTTTCTAGTTTTTGCATTGTAGTTGTGAGCACATTCTACCACTAGCTTAGTGGCCTCCATTGCATATGGAAATGCACCCGCATTCCACATTCCTAAACTATATATGCTCATAAGTAGGGGGTTTCCACTTCCTTTCTCTAATCTTTCCATCCATGCATCAAGATCAGTACTCCCTTGATGCGTATCATTGATTTGTCCATACCTGAATGTCACTCCTTCTAGTTGCAAGTACATAGGTTTCAAAAAAATTATCTCAGACTAGTTCTTTCTAACTGCCATGAGATCCTACAATAAAACATGCATATCTTACCCTAAAGTGTCGTGTGTAGTAGTGGTTTAGTGATCACATGCATCTCATGGTGGTAATTCTATCATTCTATTTTATTATATGCCTCATCATATCGATTAACACTGTTAAAACCATTTTTACCTTTTATTCACGATAAATGACAAAAGAGAATTTTTAAGTTACATACCTGATAATCTCTTCCCTTTACTGTATGGGTGATATCCAAATGAATGTGATCCTATTGTAATTACCATTTTTGTTCCGTTTGAATGTGTATCTATTCCATTGGCAAGTTGTAGTGATGCTTTGATATCTTCGGAGCTCTGTAATTCTCTTTTTAATGTATGTTAAATTCAAAATGACCAAAAATCTTCACTTTTAACTGATTAATATAGGAAATTAGGGTGTGTTTAGTGTCTTTTTATTCATGTCCATTGATCAACACATGATGTTTGTAGATGTTGACAAGTGGCGAGCTTGTATTTGAAATTCAAAGGCTCGACCTACCATTGGGATTGTATTTAATGTAGAGGGTGATCTTCACAAAGATCAAGGATGTTTGAAAACTTGAGAGATATCCAGAATATGATGGTGATGTCATCTTCAAGATGGTCAACTATTGACCAATGACCAAAGTCAGGTCACTATGCCTTTGTAAATAATCTTGATAACATGTATCAATATGATTAGGTGGATATGCCACGTGGCATCATTTAATTGGTCACTAGAAAACTCTGTATTTCAGGTCACCTAAGGTTGATATGAGGGATATAAGGAAATATTTGGATGTGAAACACTACAAAATATCACCCTACTTGAGAAGGTGAGGATGACGTCATCATTTTATAAGGTTTTCAAATCATTCAAGGGAATGACGTCATTGTCATATTAGTTAAGATCAGGGATGTTTTGAAATATGACCCTCTCGGGTCTAGGTCATGATGACATCATCATTAGGTTGTGTTCACTTTGTATCAGGTTAAGATGACATCATCATCATATTAAGAAATATGACAGATGTTTGGAAATGTCACCCTCTCGGTTTCAGGTATACTGATGATGTCATCATCCTATTGAGTTCTTTTATATATCAGAATAAGATGACATCATCATCATAATTTGTGAAGGGTGATATAAAGAAATATGACAGACATTCAGAAATGTGACCCTTTGGAAAAATACATGCACATATGACGGGTATACACTCTTTAGTACTTGACTTTGACATTTGCATATTGAAGTATATGCAGATATCGAGTGATCTTCATATGTCAGGGTCATGTAGCAAATATGACTATTGTTAACAAATGTGAGGTCCTATGGGGAATATCAAGTTTGACCAAAGTTTGACCGGGCATAACTTTTCATCCTTAAGGAATATCAGGGTGATCTAAAAGGCAAACTCGCTTAGAATTTTGCACCCTTCCAAATTATGAGGTTTATGAAAGCAACTTTTGACTTTGACACTTGACCTTGTCTTGTGGGTCATATGCATGTGTAGGAGTGATATACTTAATTGACTTTTTCCAAACTACCCAAAGCAAGAAAACAAAGAACAAGTAGAAGCAAAAAAGTTGGGTCCCTATTTTGCTAAGGCAAAATGGGGCATGTTGTGCAACCACACAATAGGTCTGAGTGATTCTTCAAGTTTTAAGGAAGTGGAGGTAGTTCTTGTTCCAATGCCTCATCTTGAGTTTTAGTTGCATGCTGTGGTACAAATTTTATAGTCTTTTTCTCACAAGGACATTATCAATTTAGATTTTGCCTTTCAAGATTTATAGAGTAGATAGGGTTTATCATATTTAGAATGGTCTAGCTATCAGGCCGCATTGCAGAAATTATGATTCTATTCCCTAGTAGTAGGAATGCATTTTTGTTTTTCAAAACTTTTTCTAATGTTTCTGGAGTTCTCTCTAAGCAGGCACAGAGGTCCATGTAGTCACCAAGAACTGTAGAGTTAAAACTTTACATTTTGATTTTTGCTTGATCGAGGGTTCATTATTTCATTTTAGTTTGCTACCTAGTTTCTGCAGTTTCTATTTTTGCTTGATCGTGGCTCATTGTTTCATTTTCAATTTGTTGCCTAGTTTCTATTTCTATTGTCATTTGTTTCCTATGTGCGAAGCACGCCAGTGCTATTTTTTTCTTTATACTTCGCAGTTCCCAGATTCTGCCAGAATTTGCCACGTATCCTTAGCATTGCTTCTTTTTATTAAGTTGTTTCCTATGCACGGAATGCACCACGTGTTGCTACTACGGGGCTTAAGGAGAGGTTTTGTTTGATGCAGCTTATATGCGTGGGGTGCCATGTGTCTTTTGTTGTAGTAGTGGATGCCGCCGCATGTATCTTTCTTTGATAGTTTTGAGGCACTGGAAAGTATATGGTGGGCCTGGGGTTTTATGACTTAAAGTTTCTGTGTGCTCATGGAGAGTGCCATATGTTGTGCATGGGAGGTTGAACAAGAGGCTTTTGAAGCTCACGGATAGTGTCATCTATTCTTTTTGAAGGCATGCGAAGCAGACACATGGCGTGGTAACAAGGAAGCAGTAAGGTTGTGCTCGAGGTCATTCAGAGAGTGTCACGTGTTGCTAGCATGGGGTTTTGAGAACTTTTGTATGAAGCTTTAGAAACAAGCATGAGGTGCCACATCTTACTTTTGTTGCATTATACGGATGATACCGTGTGTTGCTATATTTTGTTAAGTTTTGAGAAGTGACGGATATGGTGGGCCCCACAATGTTATAGCCACAGTTTCTAAAGTGATACGGAGAGTGACAAGTGTCATCACCGCGGGTGTTTGAAAGATGCAAGGGAAATTAGCTCGATGAAGTGGAGAGTACTAGGTGTCCTAGTGTGAGGTTTCTTGATGCTGCCACGTATCAATTTCTAAGGTGTTGCGGATAGTGCCAAGTGTCAGTGTCTTGTCTGTTCTGTTGATAAGCTTAGGAAACTATGCTTGCAAGTAGAGGTTTCCACGTAACATTTTTGGAGCTGTTAGAAGCTCATGGGTGCCGCCAAGTGTCTCAATAGAACTACAAGTTACATTGCCACATTTTTAGTATCACTCAGCCAATGGGCACCAGGGAAATACAGTTGTAAATTCAAGAAGATTTTTAGTACCAATTCAACTTCTAGTTCAGTTATAGGCCGTTGAGATCCTAATGGATGGGGGTGATCTTGAGTCAAATTTTGTTTCTATAAATAGGGGCAATGTTGTAATAGATAGATACATTCGTATTGATAAAAATACAGAGTCTTGACTGTGACCAGATTGTATCATTTTGCCTTAATTTAGCTGTTTCAAGAGAGAAGTAGATAGATCTATGCATGTGATGCAGGAGCATCCCTAGTTCAAGTGCAACCTTGTATCAACTAAAAACATTTGCATTTCAATTTGTTTGTAGTTCAGTTTGTTTCTTTTCATTTTCTAGTTCAGTTCAAGCAGTTCAGTCAGAAGTAGTTTTTATATTTTGGTCCAGTTGTATTTCAGACCTTGCAGAGCTAGACTTAGCATCTATATTCATTAATCTACATCATATCCAAAATTTAGAGATCTGCAGATCATTATCGGAAGGATATCACTACTAGAAGATTAACTATTTTCTCATAACAGATCATCCTGACAATCACAGAGAACCAACTAAAGGAGAAACCTGTAGAAGTATTTCCTGATTTGTGAAGCCTAATGACACATCATTCAATGATATTTGGTTCATGGCTGACCTTCTTCAAAGATCCACACATCATTCCATTCATTTTCTAGATGAGTTCTATGCAATTAGGTTTGACCTATCTGTGTACACACGTTACAACTCTTCATTAGAGTTTGTAATCTTCCTTGGCCAATGCAGAGGAATCTTATGATCTGGACTTGATATATATTGATGTAATAGATCATTAGGAAAGGAGTTCAGAAGTTACTAAGTTATAGATAGATCACACATTCATTTTCTGGAAAAGGAGCTTCAAAGCTTTATCTTGCACATGTATGCAATCAGGCCTATGAGCCCTAATTATAAGCCCGCTTGTTGCCAGCCGATCTCTATTTGAATCCTATGATATACTAAATGACTAAATCTGCATTTGTTTCATTTCTCTGAGTTGTTTCCATTGTCTTTACTCTCACTGCATGGTTCAGATAGTTCATTATGTGAACCCTCCTACCGTGACTACACCAAGTGGTATCGGAGTGAAAGTTTGAATCTTTGGGAGCAGATTGAGTGAAATTAGTGAAGGAATTCCATAAGATCTTGTTGTGGATAGATCATTGAATTGAGGTAGGTTACTTGTGTTGCAACCAATCACCGATAGTGAGGCAGTTGTCACCTTATAGCCCAATCGTCGAACCTAAGGCAACTTACACTTGATTCTAGGAAGAATGCCACCATGGAGAGTTGCTATTGTCAGAACAATGGTTGGAAGAATGAATGAGATGATGGAGATGGAGATGATGAAAACAACATGAATTTGATTGGATGCTGTTGAAGAAGATAGGCAAAGAGGATTGACACCTAGACCTAATGTTGAAAGTGATGATGAAGAAGAATCTCAACCTATTGAACAAACTAACGAAACCCTAGGAGGTGATGAAGAAGAAGAATCAGATCAAGCAAAGATGCTACGAGTTATTTCAAAGATTGGAAAGAGACCTAGAGTTGATGTGCCAAATTATATTGGTAACTTGAACCCTAAAGAATGGATTGACTAGATAAATGACATGGAAGAATACGTTGAATATGAGGAAATTGAAGATCTAGAGAAGGTGAAATTTGCAAAGACAAAGTTGAAAGGACATGCTACTATATGGTGGAAAGAAGTTCTATTGGAAAGAAACAAAAGAGGAAAAGAAAAGATTACAAAGTGGAATAGGATGGTGACAAAGTTGAAGAATTAGTTTATACCTGCTGAATATGAGTTGGAGTTGTTGAAAAGATTGCAAAACCTGAGGCAAAAGGAGAAATCTGTGAAGAAGTACACTGAAGAATTCCATAAAATGATCATAAGAATAGGACATAGTGAAGCAAGCAAGGAGAAAGTGGCTAGATATATCAATGGACTGAGATTGAACATTCAAGAGGAACTAAGCTTGGTAAGGATGACATCTTTGGAAGAAGCATATCAGTTTGCCCTGAAAGTTGAAGAGAAGATGAATAAAAGACATGATCAGAGATAGAGAGGAAGAGGAGGTAAATTTTAGAGAGGTAGGACTTATTCCAGAGGAGACAAATCATTTCTAGAGTAGAACAAGTTTGACAACTCATTTAGGAAGGATGATAGAGATACTAATGCATACCAAAGAAATGACAAAAATTTTCATCCCAGAGGCAACTACAATTCATATTGTAATGAAGGGTACAGAAGTGAAGGAAGAGGATTAGATAAGAGAACATTAAGAGGTACTTGTTTCAAGTGTGGAGGTGAAGGACATAGAGCATTTGAATGTAATCAGGGTAAATTAGAGAAAGGAGAATCATTGGTGATGAGGATAGAACTATTTCAAACAAAGACAAATGAGGAACCACCATAGAGGAAAAGTTTGTTCAGGACAAGATGCAAATTAGGAGGTAAGTGTTGTAAAGTTGTGATTGATAGTGGTAGTTCAAATAACCTAGTTTCAGAAGAGATGGTGACTAAGCTGAAGTTTCAAAGATTAAAATACCCTAAGCCCTATCAGATAGCATGGATTCAAGATGATCATAAGGTACTGGTGAGTGCACAATGTTTGGTGAAATTTCATATTGGATCTTATCATGATGAAGTCTTGTGTGATATTATGCCTATGGATGTATGTCATATCTTGTTGGGTAGACCTTGGCAGTATGATAGAAAAGCTATACATGATGGGAGAAAGAATACATTTACTATAACAGAAAATGGAAAGAGAATTACTTTGATTCCTTTAGAAGATGATCCTAAGAGTGAAGTATGTGGGAATGCTAGAATTTGTTTGGTAGATGGAAGAAAATTTCTGATGAGAATATGTGTTATGCCTTGATTCCTAAGAAACCTAAAACATTGAAGAAAGAGACTGAAGAATCACAACTGAAGGAGATAAGAGAGTTGTTGATAGAATATGAAGACATCATATTTGATAATGTACCTGAAGGATTGCCACCTATAACGAGTATCAGTCATCACATGGATCTTATACCTACAGCAAGTTTGCCTAACAAAGCAGAACATCGGATGACACCAGCAAAGAATGAAGAATTGAACAGATAGATACAATAATTATTGAGGAAAAGTTTGATCAGAGAAAGTTTGAGTCCTTGTACATTACCTGCAGTGTTATCACCTAAGAAGGATGAAGAATGGAGAATGTGCACTGATTCCAGAGCAATAAACAACATTACAGTTAAGTATAGATTTCCTTTACCTAGGATGGATGATATCATGGATTGTTTGAGTGGAACAAGATATTTTACAAAGATAGACTTGAAGAGTGGATACCATCAGATCATAATCAAAGAAAGTGATGAATGGAAGACTGCTTTCAAAACAAATGAAGGATTGTATGAGTGGTTAGTGATGCCATTTGGATTGACAAATGTACTAAGTACTTTCATGAGATTGATGAATGAAGTGATGAAGAAATTCTTGGGTAAGTTTGTGATTGTATACTAGGATGATATTCTAATTTTTAGTAAGACAAAAGAGGAACATTTGTGGCATATAGAAAAGTTCTACAGAGATTGAGAGAAGAGAAATTGCTGATAAACAACAAGAAGTGTAGTTTCATGAAGGAAGAACTAGTATATTTAGGATTTATGATTTATGTGGAAGGATTGAAGATGGACCCTAAGAAAGTAAGAGCAATCATTAAATGGCCTACACTGGAGAGCATTGGAGAAGTTAGATCATTTCATGGATTGGCTAGTTTCTACCAAAAGTTCATCAAAAAATTTAGTTCAGTTTGTAACTCTATGACAAAGACAATGAGAGGTGATAGAAAATCTTTTAAGTGGACATCTGGAGTAGATAAAAGTTTTGAACTATTGAAGTAGAGGGTGACTAAGCAACCTATTTTGGCATTACCGGATTTTAATAAGGTATTTCAAGTTGATTGTGATGCAAGTGGAAATGCAATTAGAGCAGTATTAAGTCAAGAAGGTAGACCTGTAGTTTATTTTATTAAGAAGTTGAATGATACAAGGAGAAGATATTCAGTTTATGACCAAGAGTTCTATGCCATAATTGAAGCCTTGAAGAAGTGGAGACATTACTTGTTGCCTAAGGAGTTTGTGTTGTATACAGATCATCAAGCTTTGCAATTTTTGAACAGTCAAGGTAAGTTGAATCAGAGACATATGAGGTGGGTAGAGTTCATGCAGAGTTATACATTTGTGTTGAAGCATAGGAGTGGAAAATCAAACAATGTTGCTGATGCATTAAGTAGGAGAAGAAACTTGTTAACAGAGATGAGAGTTGAAGTGATAGGTTTTGATGAATTAAAGAACATGTATGAGGGAGACACAGATTTTGTAGAACCCTAGAAATCATGTAGAGAGCCTATTATGATAGATATGAGTAAGTGGTTGGACTATTTTATTCAAGAAGATATGTTGTTCAAAGGAAATCAGTTGTGCATACCTAAGAGTTCAATGAGAGATAATTTAATCAAGGAGAAGTATAGTGGTGGATTGGCAGGACACTTTGGCATTGATAAGACAGTGGCTTTGGTAAGTGAAAACTACTTTTGGCCTCAGATACATAAGGATGTTCAAAGATTTGTGTAGAGTTGTGGATTTTGTCAAGTTGTAAAAGGAAGTAGTCAGAATATCTGATTGTATAAACCTTTGACAGTACCGGAGAGACCTTGGGAAGACATAAGCATGGATTTTGTGATGGGACTGCCTAAGACACAAAGAGGACATGATTCAATATTTATAGTGGTGGATAGATTTTCAAAGATGGATCATTTCATACCTTGTAAGAAGACAACTGATGCAGTGCATGCAGCTGACCTATTTTTCAAGGAGATTGTGAGATTGCATGGATTACTAAGAGTATAGTTTCACATAGAGACACAGAGTTTGTTGGATACTTTTGGAGGACACTTTGGAAGAAGATGAAGATAGATTTTAAGTTTAGTTCAACTTTTCATCCACAGACAGATGGACAGACAGAGGTAGTGAATAGGAGTTTGGGAAATTTGTTGAGATGTTTGGTTGGAGAGAAAGACAGAAGTTGGGATTTGATTCTTTTACAAGCAGAGTTTGCATATAATAATTTAGTGAACAAGAGTACCGAAAAAATACCTTTTGAGATTGTTACCAGAGTAAACCCTAAAGGAGTTGTAGAATTGAGAGATGTCAGTATGGAAGAAAAGAGAAGTGTAGAAGTAGAAGAATTTGCAGATCACATAAAGATAGTACATGATCAGGTTAAGGAGCAGTTAGAGAATATAAATAGTAAGTACAAAGAGAAGGCTGATGAGCAGAGAAGACATAAGGAATTTGAAGTTGGAGATGAAGTGATGGTGTACTTGAGAAAAGAAAGATTTCCAGTTGGGACATATAACAAATTGAAGATGAAGAAGTTTGGACCTTTTAGGATACTCAAAAAATTTGATTCAGGGAATGCATATGAAGTGGAGCTACTAGAGGCATTGACTGTATCACCTATTTTCAACATTGTAGACCTATATCAGTATCATGAAACAGAGTTCAGAAATAGCATGAAAGAAGACTTGAAGGGGCAGTTACCACAACAAGCACTGAAGTAGATTGAAGACATTTTGGACAGTAGAGTTGGATGTAGCACTAGAGGAAGACAATACAAAGAAAAGTGGAAAGGTAGAACGGAAGAAGTTACATTCATATTGATAAAAATGGAGTCTTAACTATGACTAGATTGTACCATTTTGCCTAATTTAGTTGTTTCAAGAGAGAAGCGGATAGATCTATGCATGTTTCTGTGCCTTATGTATTTTTTGAATTGTTAATGAAAGAAGCTCTGTTCTATGCCACTGGTGATATATTATGTGCCTTTGCATAAATATTTTAAGTTTAGCCTCTGTTTGAATCTATATATAATCTGTTCATGTTGATCATGCTTCATTTGCTCTTTGACATAACTAAATCATAAAGGTTTAATCACTGTGCTAGTTGTTGATACTTATACAAATCTAGCGCATCACCATAGAATTAGAAGCTTTTGTTTATTGTATCTATAATCTTGTTTTTTCTTCCCTTTACCTAAAACCCCATTGAAAAAGGAAGAGCCAACTTCTATAAAATCTGGAGGTTGTTTCAAGTGTCAAGTCCCACATTCTTGAAGCTTCCCATGTTGGTATTGGAATCCGTACAATTTTATCCATCAACAATTAACATGGCATGAACTCTCTTGGAAGGCTAAGCATGGACTATAAGAAGATTGAACTAGTTGGATTTGTTAGGCTCACCAAATGAAAGAACCTTAAAGGTTAACCTTAATTAGGTAAGGTTATTTTTTAGTGTGGTTGTTTGTGCAACAATGTGTAAATTAATGTTACCTAAGGATAAATCTAACTATACTAACATTTTAATAACCATGAGAGCTAGGGCTAATAATTAGACTAAAAACTTGACAAAGAATACAAATTGGACACATGTAGGACTTGGAAAATGGAAAAGAATAAGTATTAAATGTACAAAACAAGGAAAAAGTGGCATTAGTTGCACCTATGTAAAGAAGTGGTCTTTATGAAATATGATTATAATTTTTGTCTCTCAAAGTTACACCCTTGCTAAGTTGCAGAACTTAGCACTTTGGAGGAACATGGGACCATTCCTAGGCTATGGGTTACCTTAATTTGGAATGGACCTCCAGAGAAGGTTGGCTCCTAAGGTACTCACCTAAACTAATATAATGATTTGCAAAGGAAAAGGGTAAAGAAAGTAACATAAACTAAAAATAAACTCCTATGGTGATGCACCAAAACTAACTAGAACCTACAGACATAGCTTGCATACACAATTTCAACAATGGCTGAATTAGGCTTACACAACTCACTTTCGTATGTCTTTGTATAAGTACTTTATAAGGAGGCTAAAATGTTTAAACCTTTAGAACAAAAGAAGTTTCACAACTAAAAGTGTTTGCATTTTTGACATAGATATAACCTACGACAACATACTTTTCTGCAAAAAGGTGCTTAGCATGAGACAAAATTACAAGGAAATAAATAAAAATTCACAAGTAATTTGATCAATCAAATAGATACACACAATAAAGCACAAAGTGAGAAGGCAAAATACTCAAAATCATTGATGTCCAAGGTCATCACTGGTATACATGTTCAAAAGAGTTACAAAAAATGCAAAATTTGCAAAAGGACTCCAAAAGTCACAAAAATACAAGCTAGAGCATAATCAAAACTCAATGCAATGAGTCAACCAAGTGACTATATCCCAAACTCCCTCCAAAAATCCACCAAAAAAGGATCTAGAAACTCCTTTGGGTCGGATGCCTCCAAAAAGCCCAAAAATTAGCAACCAAAACTCCCCCAAAAGAGCTCCAATATGTTGAAAAGGTCAAGTTTGACCAAGTCTATCATGAAGGCATAGGAAATTGATGCTTAAATGTTCTCATTCCCTCCAAAAAGGTGATGAATCACTCCTATATTCTCTCCCCTGGTCGACCAACTGCAACAACTAACTCCAAGATGCTTGCAAGACATGAAGACTCAAAAAAACTCATAAAAGCACTTACAAGGTATGGTACTCCATTTTGCATTTAAAATAGCAATTTGATTTAATGATTTATAACAATATCACTTAAATCAAATGCTTTACATTTCAAATTCAATGCAAAAGAAAGTAGGTCATGATTCGACCATATTGAGAAGTCAATGTAAATGATAATAAGGGAACTCAACCTTATTGCTAGGCATACATATGACAAGGTCGTGGGTATTAGTTTTATGTTTCAAAATGATAAAAGAAAGGGAAAAATGCCTCTTACCCATCGACCACTTAGGGTAAAGGAAAACCTAACACAAAACAAAGCCAAAACCTCATTTCATTTCATTGTTTCACCTTTCCAATTTTGAGCACCACCATAGTAGGGTTTCAACTGGTTCTTGGAGGTTTTAACTAGAAAAAATACATGTATTTTAATAGGAAATCAATAAAAAAATTGGGTAAGCTCTTTGTTTTAGAAAAATTTGCCCATTTCTTTCCATTTTATTTCAAAATAATGAACTTCTTGATGAACACAAGCTAGTATAGATGGAAAATGATGAATATCTGATGTTTCTTTCTATACATTTGTTTATTAGCAAGGATGCAGTCCATATTTTTGTTTTCCTTCATGTTTTTGAATGATCTCCTTCAGCATGATATGTATTGACTTCTGTAGCCGTCAACTTGGCATATTTGTTGCATTTTGAGCATACTTCATTGCTCTTTCTAGAGCACTTCAGTCATGGTTAGGGTTTCATGAAAACCCTCCATTCCAACTGAGATGAACACATATGCATAGTTGGTTTTCTTGATAAAAACATGAAGGAAGAATAAAATATTTGACTGTATTCTACTATTTTATAGGTGGCTGTCCTCTTATTATTTGGAATGTTCTTTCACTACTATTATGCATTCTATTTTTTTGCTATCCCTTACTGCTTGTTAGTGAATGGACCTATAAATCTTCATGAGCTATCACCTTAATACCATGAATTATAGCCTGATTCTTAGCACTCATGACAGTGGTCTCTTATCACTGCACCTTCTCCCTTTTATTAATTATCTCCATGAGACTTGAGGCTATCTTGCCTGTGTACTTACCTCTTCACTGTCACTACACTTTGGAGAGTGCTCATACTCATCACTATTCATTCTTCTAAAAAAATGATGTAGACATTGTATACGCCTAAAAATGACATGATTCATCCTAAATAAATATTCTAAATATTTATTCCCTTCTATTAATTAAATAAATATTCTAAATTTATTTAATCGATTCACTGTTCCATAATTAAATAAATTCTATTTATTTTTCTAAATGTCTCACATAATTAAATAATCATAAATTATTTAATTAAGCCAAATTCCTCTATCCTAAGTTCTAAATTCCAAAAATCCACATCACCTTTACACCTCACCTTTTCCACCTCACCTTGTCCACCTCATCAGGTTGCACATGTAATTAAATATATTTAATATTTAACTACCTTATTTTCCCTCACCCACATGGCCTATTTCTTCTCAAATCAGAGGTTAGTTAACTAATCAATCAAAAGTGTTAACTAACCTGTCAATTGAGTCAAATCCTCAATCAATTCAATCAGTTTCACAATTTATTCTTCTAACTAATCAATCAAATCAGTTAATGGACCAGTCAATGGAGTTAACTCTCCAATCAGTTTTGTCACATCCCCCCTTTCATGATGGAGTTGGGACACTTGTCACATTTCTACTGGTTGCACATTCCTCAACCATCCTTAGCCGTTGATCTTCATATCCCCTCTCAACCATTGATTCCCATTCTTCCAAGTCTATAAATGAAGCTTCATCCCTCCATTCTAATCATCCGGGCTTTTGACATCGTTACTCTGCAGAAATATCACCAGTGCGCCTTTGGCACCCTTTTGTCATCCACAAGCTTGAGATCATATACTTGCATTGGAGCTCATCTTCATTGCATATCACCGTAGCCATTTACCATCGACTTCCTACGAACAGCTAAAAGAGTGCACTCTCTGAGGGCTCACTTCATCTGCAAAAGGACGATCGTAATAGGCAAACAACAGAAGCATCAGTTTCAAGGAAGGTTTGCTTTGTGTTATTCATTGCTATTTTCATTTAATCTTTCTTGTTATCTTCTATACTGTTGATGTTTGGGTCTTATATAATTCATTTGATTGATCACCATTTTACCCTTACATTTTTGGCGCCCACCGTGGGGCCGTTTGCCCCTTTATTTTACCATTTCTGAGCTTTTTTGAAGGCAGGTTTCGTATAGGTCACGCAGAGTCACGCACAGATTACTTCAGCACGTCTGTTCATTTAGGCGACACTTTTAAAAGACTGTTACGGCGCTTTTATCCTTTCTGCGCATTTGTGTATTTCTGCGGCACTTTTGCGCACTGTTATGGCGCTTCTATGATTATTGCGCATCTGTTCCTTTTCACGGTGCTTTTGAAGACTGTTGTCGTGCATCCATTCATACTGCGCATTTATTCCTTTTAACTACGCATATGTTCAATATTGCAGTGCATTTATTAATGATGTGCTTCTGTTGATCATTTCTGCGCATCTGATCACTGAAGCTGCACATTTGTAACAGGCTATGGTTTTAGTACTTTTCTAGAGGAAGTTGCTAACACTAACCTTTTCGCAGGTGTTTGCTGGAGCTATTTTGCAGGATAGGATCGGGTTTAGTTCCATGTAGTTGCATCTAATTAGTTCACATTTCATTTTCTGAGGGAAAGTAAAAATTAATGTTCATTCAAATCTTCATCTAGTTCTAATTAGGGAGGAAGTAACTAGATTATTTCTTGCTTGCATTGCAAACACCTTCCAAGTTATTGCTATCTAAAGATTAAAATTGAACTCATCAATGATCTTGAAGTTAAAATGAACCATTGCTATATCGTGAGACTTGAATTTCAAAGTTAACAATCTCGTGCTACGCAGTTTAAAAATTGAACTCACCACTACTTTTTGAAGTTAAAATGAACCATTGCTATATCATGAGACCTGAATTTCAAAGTTAACAATCTCATGCTACGCGGTTTAAAAATTGGACTCACCACTACTTTCTGGGATTTAAAACTGAACCACTGCTATATTGTTGAAATCACTTCAAAGTTCTGTTTGAGTAGATTAGCCCATTTAGTTTTTCACTTTTAACTAGGGTGGATTAATCAGTGTATTCTGTGCTTGTGAATGATAATAGGCTTATGCTCTCCCCTCTTCTGGGTGATCAGAGTGCCAGACTTGTCATTCTATTTGTTTAACCTTTAGGAGGGGCCTGCCCTTGGATGCACACTTGTCCAAGTGGGAACGACCCTGAGTGGTAACAGGCTAACGCCAAGCCCTACCAAGCCACTTAAAATAAATTGTGCTTGAGGTGAAAACTTCCTGCAACAAGTGCTGTTATGTTACACCGACGGCCAACCTCCCCCAAAACCCTCTCAGGCGCAACCCTGTGAGGCTGGGAGACTCCATAACTGAGAGTAGCGCTGCTGCACGTGTAACCACTTGAACGGTTGCCCGAATTAAATACCTCTTGTTTTAGTGGCCCAAATCCCTTATAATCCATTTCTCGCCTAGGATTTTGTGCTTGCTTTTGTCCAAAATAGAGTCAAAAAAATTACAAAAACAATTAAAAACTACAAAATATTCTTTGTGCTTGCTGTGTTTTCTTGCTATTAAATTCATAATATCAGATTAGGAAGACCTTTTCTAGCCAAAAAATACCAAAAACAGAAGAAAAACTAAAAATTTTGCAAAAATTTCAGAGCTGCGCATTTACACATTTTTGTTGCGCATTTACAGAGACTTGCTGCGCTTTTGTAACGACTTGCTGTGCATGTACCTTTTTTGCTGCGCATGTATGCACTGTTGCTGCGCATATATAATTCACCAGACCGACGCATTTACTGTGACTTGTGGCGCATTTGTCCATTTATGCTACACATCTATTTCTGCGTATGCGACAGTGATCACTTGCCCTATTTTTGAGGAGATATTTTCACCTGATCAGAGCACCCATTTCAACCTAGTTTCACTTTCTGAGATCAGAGTCAACCTTGCAGTCAATCTCCATCCATTTCACCCAACTCTTTCTCTTTCGTCCATTGTCTCACTCACTTTTTGTCCAAATCACTCTTGTCCCAAAGTCAGCCTATCCCATATCGATTCGGCATAAGTCCTTTTTCATTTCATTAGTGAATTCACGTAAGCCTAGTGGGTCACAGTACCTTTGCTAGTAGTCTTGTTGAACGACTAAGCCCTACACATTAAGACTGGTATCGACTACCCTTGCTAGTGGCTAGAGTCTTGTGTCAACCATCTTACTTGAAGTCATTGAGCAAGAGAACCCTTTGTCTAAGTCTTATCCTAGGTATCCCATTCATAACAGCCTCAGTCGGCACCTTGCCAGAATTTCTAGTCCTCACCCCCTCCATCCCGCGTCACCTTGCATGGTTCTTACTCGATCCCAACACAACAAGCAAATAGAAATGGCTGAATCATCCGATCACCTTCTCCCACCACGTGATGGTGAAGAGATTTCTCATGAAGAATTAGTGGCGCACATGCAAGATAGAAAATTCCAACGCGTCGTAGAGAAGATGATCCTTGAAGACCCCCATAAGTATTTCCATCATCTTGCTAGTCTCAGAATCAAACTCCCCGCAGACTTTGACATTAGCTCCATCATGGAAAATGCAGACAATGATCATGAGAGGGGCACAAATGACATAGTCCCACATGTGCATGAGAGAGGCACAAATGACACGGTCCCCCATACAAATGAGAGAGGAAAGCAACCCGTAGATCCAACTACTCCTATGGCGGACGTGAGACAACAAATCGAAAGTCTAAAGCTCGAGATATCCAACCTTAAGACCGGTACAAGTTCTAAGAACTACTCTTTGGAAGATATAGCACCGTACCCCTTTGATAGAAATTTGATCATGAAACCATTCCCCTTTCAGTTCGGAGTTCCGAAATTTGACAAATATAAAGGGAAGGGGGACCCTAGAGATCATATCAGGGAATTCACTGCAGCATGTTTAGAAGTAGCTCACAACGAGACCTACTTAATGAGACTATTCCCGTGATCTTTAGGTGGTCAAGCTATGGAGTGGTTCTCGTGTCTCCCACCAGGAATCAAAACTTCTGATGAACTTGTCAATAAATTTATAACACACTTCTCTTACAACATAGAACACGAGGTATCTATGCTAGATCTATGCAACACCAAGCAGAAGAGTGGTGAGTCATTCGCCGCCTTCCTACAACGATGGAGACAGCTAGCTAGTAAGTGTTCTTACGATATGCCTGAGAAGCAGCTATTGGAAATGTTTGTCCACAATCTAAACACTGATCTTAGCTATCAGATTCAGATACAATGCCCTACCTCATTCGACAAAGTCATTGAAATGGGCCTCTTCATTGAAAAAGCTATGATCACTAAAGGAACTCTCAAGCTCTACAAGGACACACCTCCTTCCAATTACACAATAGATAAATCAAAGTTTTGAACCAAGAACAAGAATGTGGTCAACGATGGAGTAGTGGACGCCACGGCGGCAGCCCCTAAGCAACAACCCATATTCACTCTTAAGGGAGAAGCAAATACCGGTGCACTCAACAAGCCACCCCCTCGGGAACCTAGACCTTGGTTCAATTCAAATCCAAGGAGAAAATTCACGCCGTTGGGGGAATCTCAAGAGTCTGTCCTTAGGAAGTTGTTGGCTAACAATGAAATTTCTCTACCGCCAACAAGTGACTATGAGCCTATCGTCAAACCTCCCTATTGGAAGGACACAGACTATTGTGAGTATCATCGAGGAAGGGGGCACATGACTAACAATTGCATCCACCTCAAGAATGTCATACAGGATATACTGGATCAGAATCAGGGAGGGACACAACAACATACCTCCAATGAATTTCATGTGGCCTACCAGGATCCTCTTCTAAACCACAACCGACCGTATAACAACAATCACAACAATGGCCACAACAGCAACAATTGTCACAATGGCAACAACTCCAATGGCAATCCCAATAATGACAACAGTCGCAACCAGCAAAATCAGAATAGCGGGTCGAGTAATGCTAACTATGCAAGCGTTCCATTTGAGTACACCATTAACTGCATTTCTGAGCATATTCTGCAGGTCAATGTCATCTCCCCCAACCAACAACCAGGACCTAACAGAACTGGTTGTAGTATAATTACCCACAGTGGTAAAGTCACGATCAATACCACCCCTCCAAGGTCATCACCATCTCCGTCCAACTCTCGCCCATACAATGTCATCGACCAGTTACAGAAAACTACGGCTCACATTTCTATATTGGAGCTCTTGCGTCTATCTCCTTCTCATAAGGAGATTCTTGAGAAAGCCTTAGTGGAAACTACTGTCCCCACTAACCTAGCCCAAGAAAAGTTTCAGACCATGGTAGGCAATCTGACATCCTCCACTTCCATCTCGTTTACGGAGCAAGATGACCTTTCCATATCTCAACCCCACAACACCCCTCTACACATTGTTGCATTTGTGCACAAGCACCGCATCAAGAGGGTTCTCATTGATGGGGGTGCCGGTTTAAATATTTGCACATTGAAGCTAGTCCTTGCACTGGGGTTCTTCGAATAGGCAGTTGATCCAAGACGGAAAATTACCATCAAAGCCTATGACGAGGAGGAAAGAACCACAAAGGGCACGGTTGTCCTACCCATTGAAGTGGGACCGGTAATCAAAGATGTAGTGTGCCAAGTCCTTGACCGAGAGCTTGCTTATAATATCCTACTAGGGAGACCATGGATCCACGCCATGAAGGCTGTCCCCTCAACCTATCATCAATGCATTAAATTCCTGCACAATGGCCAGCAAGTCACCATTCAAGGCGACCCCGACCCCTACCAACACTGCAATTCTTTCCAAGCAAAATTTGAATGTGTCATACCCAACAACAGAGCCTACATTTCCCTTACTCCACAACAAGACCATACCGTTGAAGCTTCCTCCTCAAGACCCAAACCACTGAAACTTACCATAAAAGAAAATGGCATGGGGGAATACTCCATTGAGCACAGCCTCAACCTTGCCAAAATGTCTTTGTCTCCTCGCTCTTTTGGCCAACCCAAGCATCAACCTAGGCATTTTCCAAAGCCATTTGCTCCTCCTATATCTCCCGCAAATCCCTTTGTAAAATGGGGGACCTTATCTGATGAGACAGAGGAGCGAGATCTCCTGCAATGGCTTTATGCTGAAGAAGAAAACACACCCCAAGAGCTGCCTAGACTCCCTACAGAACTCTATGGATGGGGTGAAACTATTTTGCACAGGATGGGGTATGAAGGACAAGGCCCCATAGGCCTCAGAAAAGAAGGAATCGTTGAACCTATACAACCTTCTTCATCCTCTTCGGCTAAAAACACAAGTGGCGTAGGATACAAAGGCAATGGTAAAGCCAAGGAAAATGCTTGCCTTGTGGAGACAATCCAAACACTCCAAGTGGATAGTGACACAGATTCAGATGATTCAAATGAGTATGAGTGGGACGAGCTAACAGAGCACTCCTACGATGACAAAGAGGTTGACACCATCCAAACTCTTAGCCCCTACCATGAGGGACAAACGTAACGGGACAGACCACTGGAGTCTGATTTGCCCCTCCCTAAGATTATGGCTTTCGAGGAAAGTTTAGATTCCATTGTGATAAACAACTTGGAGGAAAGTACCACCCAGAACACTACCCCCACCAATGCTCATAACATTTCCATTCACACCATTAATGAATCAGATCTCTCATCTGACTCCCTTCCCCTCTTACACCCTGAGCTTATTGACTAGGATCTGCAAGGAACCCCCCAATTAGATATGTTCCAGAATGATGATGCTTACATTGACTATATGGAACTTAGGGATCACTTACCAAAAGGAGATCATAAAGCTGGTTTTGCTATCGAACTCAATACCATGGCTTACTTCGGGGAGGGTGCCAAGCCTTCTAGTCGCAAAAATATCAAGATCAAAAATGGATCTGACGGTGAAAACCACCGTGCGGCAGTGTCAGATCATAAAACAGTAAAAAGAAAGGACGTATCCGAAGGTGAAAACCCAACTGTGGTACCTGACGATGGAATGCTTGACACCCTCCCTAGTGATATGTACCAGGAACGGTCACAGATTGTGGTGGAGCCAATAGAGCCAGTGAATATTGGAACTGAAGAGCAGCCCAAGATTATCCACTTTGCAAAATCTCTCACATCACCTGAGAAAACCAAGTTTGTACCATTCTTTAAAAAGAAGAGAGGCAGCTTCGCTTGGTCATATGCAGACATGCTAGGTTTGGACCCAAACCTAATTCTATATCATTTGCCATTGGATCCAGGGGTGAAGCCCGTAAAGCAGAAACTGAGAAAGTTGCATCCTCATATAGCCCTTTTGGTCAAGGAAGAACTCAAGAAATTGCTAGATGTGGGGTTCATCAGAGCCATAGATTATCCCGATTGGATATCAAACATTGTGCTAGTGTCTAAACCAGATGGTAGGGTTCGACTATGCAATGATTTTCGAGACTTAAACAAAGCATGTCGCAAGGATGACTTTCCATTGCCAAACATCGACATCATAGTCGACCTTACTGCAGGACATACAATGCTATCACTCATGGACGGATTCTCTGGGTATAACCAAATCAAAATAGCACCGGAGGACCAACACAAAACAACTTTCACTTGTCCATGGGGTACCTTTTGCTAGAATGTCATGCCTTTTGGGCTGAAAAACGCAGGTGCTACATATCAGTGGGCCATGACAACTATATTCCATGACATGATGCATGTGACGATGGAGGACTATGTTGACGATATCTTAGCAAAATCTCTCACAAGGGACTCACACCTAGACATATTAGAAAAAGTCTTTCAACGGTTGGATCAATTCCAAGTCAAACTGAACCTGAAGAAGTGTGTGTTTGGGGTAACATCGGGCAAGCTGCTAGGCTTCATCGTGTCAGTAAATGGAATAGAGGTAGACCTGGCCAAGGTCAAAGCAATGATGGACATGCCATCACCCAAGACTCTAACACAGTTGAGATGCTGCAGGCCATCCGCAGGTTCATCTCACAGTTGGCAGACAAGTGCCAACCTTTCAGCCACCTCCTACATAAGAATATTCCATTTAAATGGGATGAGCGGTGTGAAGAGGCATTCAACAAGATAAAGGAGTACCTTATGAACCATCCTATACTCATGCCTCCAATCCAAGGAAAACCTTTGATTCTCTACATATCTGCTACACCTACTGCTCTTGGGGCTCTCCTAGCGCAGCAAGACTATGAGAACAAGGAAAGAGCTGTATACTACATCAGTCGAACCTTAGTGGGCTACGAGTTACAATACTCATAGGTAGAACGATCATGCCTTGTGGTGGTTTTTTCTTCACAAAAACTCTGACACTACATGTTGGCACATCCTATCAAACTCATTGCCAAAATTGACCCACTAAAGTATCTTCTCAGCAAAGCAGCTCTCACAGGTCAACTAGCAAAGTGGGTTATGCTTCTTAGTGAATATGATATAGAATATGTGGACAGAAACACCATCAAAGGGCAAATCATAGCTGACCAACTGGCCGAGGCACCATTACAGGACACTTCACCAATGCAGTTTGAGTTTCCCGATGAGTCTTTATTCACTCTATCAACATCTCCTTGGAAACTCTACTTCGACAGGTCTTACACCAACCATGGATCGGGGGCAGGTATCTTGTTTATCACTGCCCAAGGCGACACAGTTCCAAAGTCCTACAGGTTGTTATTTCCATGCACTAACAATATAGCGGAATATGAAGCCTTGGTAATTGGTCTCAAGATGGCCACTGAGTGGAAAATCCAAGCACTATGTGTCTACGGTGATTCTCAGCTTATCATAAATCAGGTCAACGATGAATATCAAACCAAAGATGAGAAGCTCATCCCATACAAACGGATGGTCGATGACCTCAAAGAACACTTTGGGACCATCTCCTTTGAACAAATACCCAGGATTGAGAACAAAGCAGCAGATGCAATGGCTACCATAGCCTCTCTTCTTGAAATACCTAAATACGAGTCACGGTATGAGTTCTTAGTAGAAACCATTCAGCAACCGGCTTATGATCTCCTTGAAACCCATTCCATTTGCCTCCTAGTAGGATCTGATTCACCTTGGTATGGTAAGACCTACACTTACCTCAAGGACAATATTCTTCCACCGGACCTCTCTTCCAACCAAAAACAGACTTTCATCCAACAAGCCTCCCGTTACACCATCATAGCTAATACCCTTTACCGACGTGGTCTGGATGGTACTTTACTCCATTGTCTAGAACAAGAAGAATCCATAACGGCCTTGCGAGACATACACGAAGGGATCTATGGAACACACTCCAGCGGTCCTTCCTTAGCTAAGAAACTCATGCGTTTGGGTTATTACTGGCCCAATATGGAAATGGATTCATATTAGTTCGTCAAAAAGTGCAAACAATGCCAAATACACGAGAACCTGATTCATGCACCTGCTCAGGAGTTGAGACCTTTAACGACATCCTGGCCCTTTTGCTAGTGGGGACTTGACCTTGTGGGAAAGATTCATCCACCTTCTTCCAACGGCCATAAATTTATCATAACCGCCACTGAGTACTTCACCAAGTGGATTGAAGCCGTTCCCCTAACCACCGTCACAGGAAAGCAAATTTCCTCGTTCATTCTGAATTACATTATCTACCGATATGGCATCCCTTCATCCATCATAATAGATAATGGGAGACCATTCAAAAATTAGGATGTCCAGGAACTTTGTGAGTGTTTCAAAATCCAACATCGTTTCTCCACTCCATACTACCCCCAAGGTAACAGCCAAGCTGAGGCATCGAATAAAACCATTCTGAAAATCCTAAAGAAAACTGTCAATGAAGCTGGTCGCGATTGGCATGTCCAACTCAATCCCGCTCTGTGGGCCTACAGAACCAGCATACGCACTCCCACAGGTGCTACACCCTACGCCCTTGTCTATGGTTCCAAAGCCATCCTTCCCATTGAGGTCGAACTACCATCCCTCAGGGTGTCGTTGCAAGGTCTCATATCAGATGAAGAGTACAGAGTCTCCAGGCTACAAGAACTAGAGCTGCTAGAGGAAAGGCACCAGAAAGCCTTTGATCATCTTAAAGCATATCAACAGATGATGTCCAGAAGCTATAATCACAAGGTTCACCCAAGATGCTTTAAGGTTGGGGACCTAGTTCTAAAAGAGAACCCTCACAATCAACAAGATAGGGAAAAGAAAGGTAAGTTCGAGCCTAACTGGCTTGGACCCTATGTGATTGTAGCTACTTACAGATCAGGGGCATATTAGTTGGTCACTTCAGAGGGTGAGTTGTTAGATGATCTAATCAATAGCATGCATCTTCGCCGGTTCTATACCTAGGAGAACCCCAATGCAAGAGGGCACAATAAAATCAAAAAAAAAAAAATCAAAAAAAAGTTGAAAAGAGAAAATACAAAAAAAATTGGAAAAAATAGAAAGCATACAAAAAAAATCATCCTTTGGTGAAAACCTAGCAAACAGGCGCCTTGGATAGGTATCATGATGAAAACCTGGCAAACAGGCATCATGTTACTTTCTAGCTTCCTGTGCAAATAAAAGCAAGTGATGAAAACCTGGTAAACAGGGGTTACTTGTGATAAACCGCCGTCTCCATCTTTGCGAATCCAATCACCTTGAGTCCATTCTTCCTTCGCTCGTTTTCCATTCGACCCATATCTGTCCCACAATAAACACTTGACAGTTACCTATCGTGGCTTGATATTCACCTTGTGGCCTTGTCAACCAAGGTTTTGTCCCATACCGTCTCCTTCATGCAAGCCTAGTATAGTGTTTCCCGTCGGTGTCCATGGTCCAAGTCTGTGAACTACGTTGCCTCTGCGCCATCACGTAGGCAAGGCCATTATTCTAATGCACCCCCGAGGCTTCCATTTCTCCCACGGTCCCATTCATCCCCTTTCTTGTCTTCATTCTTGTCATCTTTCTTCTAGTCCATCCATGGTCCATTAGGGTTTACCCTGAACTACGTTGCCTCTCCGTCGTCACGTAGGCAAGACCATTTAGCAATGAGCCCCCGAGGCACTAGGTTAGTCCCTTATGGTCCGTCTCCCCAATAAGGATTGTGCAATCTTCGCACCAAACAAGCAAATGCAAGCAGAACCCACGCTTCAAGCAAAAATCTTGACTATGAGCATCTTAACCTATCCAATGCAAAGCAAATACCCAAGGTCTTCTACATGATTTTATGCAAATTACGGCAAGAAATAAAACACATACCAATGCAAATATGCTTTGTAGATCGGAAACATGGTCAACAGTTCGAGTCCTGATTTTGCTATCATACCTTCCTATGCTACTCAAGGATGCCAAAAGCTAGAGATGCTATGATGGGGGCATGATTACTTTCTTTGTTTGCTATTTGTGGATTAAACTTTAGTAATGTGAAGCCTTGTCTAAGGACATGATCAGCAAAAGATCATCGAGGAAATCAAAGGTATAACACGAACGGGGGCAATCCTTGCTTGTTGAAATGTAGGAAGTACTCAGGTCATCTAGATTCAATTTTGACTAGATGCTTGTATTAGCTTGCTAAATCAAAATCCATGTAAGCGATACTCAGGTCATCTCGGTTCAATTATACCTCGATGCTTGTATTCACTTACAACATTTCAGAAAATGTACCAAAAACAAACTGCCCAATGATGAAATACAGCACTCTAAAAGCAAAGCATCCATCCTATATCCACATACACATCCATGCAATCCTCATTATCCAAACTATGTAGAGTAACGATATCAAGTAAAGTTTCTAAGTCATCTTATCACAACCATTCTTCTATCTATCTATCATGTCATTCTTGTGTCGATAAAGTACATTTGGACTTCACAAAAACAAAGCATATAGGAGCATCTCATATCATTCGTAGGACTAGTCATGCACATGCTTAGGTTCGTAGAATACACCATCCAATGCATTAGGTCACCAATACATTTGCATCACATCACATCTTAAAGCACAGATAATCACATCAAACTCATATTACATACGCATACATTTGCATTAGATCATATAGACGTCCCAGAACATAGTTTCATCATCACATAGAAATCATAACACATATGCATACATTTGCATTAGAACATATACACCTCCCATAACAAAGTTGCCTCTAACATAGAAATCATATTACATTTTGCATTCATTTGAAAACATTAAATCACATAGACATCATATAGCAGCATATCACAAAGCATCTCATATAGCATCAGATAGACCATCTAACTATGCACATACATCACATCATACAATAGAAGTAAATCTTCATCGCATAGCACATGCAATAGATACACAAAGCTGCATCATCATATATACTATCATATAAAAGAGGTCCAAATGTACAAAATCGTCATCTATCTCTGGAATAAAAGTGTCATATACAATATGCATCCAAATGGATGGTGATACATATCCCAAAATGTACAAAATCTGGTCTGTGTCTATCCCTACTGCTGTGGGCCACCACTGCCAGCTCCTGACTGCTAGGGACACATCACGGAGGCCCCTGACTGTGATGGACCTGCTCTATAAGTCGCCCCAGAATGACTCTTGAAGCTCCCTGCCCTCTGGCTTGATGCCACGGCACCATGGTATAACCCTCGGTAATACTGAGCTTGGGACTGTGCTCTAGCTAGATCTGTTTGTGCCTGTGCCAACTGCGTTTACAACTGGCCAACCTGTGCCTGTGCCTGCTGCACCTGCCCAACCAAAAATGAACTCGCTGCATCTGTCCCCATAGCGGCCACAGCAGTGTCCCGCTCTACACAGATAATACGTACCCATGTGTCTGCCATGTCTCTCTCGCGAGTCAACCCAGTGATCACCGCTGCGTCTGTATCTCGCCTCCTCTCTACCCTCCTCAGCTGTGCCTGCAACTCTCGCACCTGTCCCCTCAGGCTGGCTATAGTCCTCTCATGAGCCTCTCCCTGTACTGGCCCCTGTGCTGCCTCTGCCTGTCCTGGCCCCTATGGCTGGGGCACCTGCTGCTGTGGTACCTGCTGGGGTGGTGGCATCTGTGCCTGCTGAGGTATCTGCTGCTGTGCCTCTACCTGCCCTGGCACTGCCTGCTCAGCCTGAACTATCCTCCTCCACTATCTCAGCCTCTCTCTGGCTCTACCACCCTGTCATCCTCATCCTCCTCTAACTCCCCTCCGCCCTGGGCCAGCCTCTCCCTCCTCCTCTGAGTCCACCTCGTCAATACAAGGCACCAGCATGCCAGGTCCTAAATATCTCGGGAAAGGATGTGCAGTGATCCAATCCTCGTACTCCTGTGTCACCCCCACATTTGCTATCTCTCTCCTCATGTCCCATGCCACATACGGCATCTGCTGGAACTCTGCCAGAGCCTCCTCATACGAAGCCATCAGCCCCCATCGGACCCTTTCTGCATGCGTCCGTACGAACATAGCCTGCCCCTGTGGCATGCCCTGCCTCCTGCCAAACTGTCTCAACACTCGGCCCACCATCTGCCTCTCCAGTATATGCCGTGTCCGGCCTATCAGCCACCTGGTCTGAAAGCAGTATGGCAGCTCGTCTCCCTCGTCGTCCCAAGGCTCACAATCCAGATATGGTTGCCAGATGACCACATCCACTCCATCCAAGGTGTGTCTCCAATACTCTAGCTTCCCCAGCCTGTGCTGGGAAATCACTCCTGCATAGCCATAACTATATGGCTCTCCTCGCTGCCTCGCGAAGACACATATCGGCCTAGTCACCGCTATGTGCTCCCACAGCTAGAACTGTAACAGCAACACCCCAGCCAATAGACTTGTGCTGCGGTGGTACACAACCTGATGCATGTCATGGTATAAATGGGCCAGTACATAGACTCCCCATGCATATCAGGTGCCCTCAGCAGCATCCGCTCCATGATCCTGCCCCATCCAATGGGGAACCCATGCGATCTCCTGTCCGGGCATACAACACCCCCGATCAGTCCAGCCACAATCCCAGGGAAGTAGTCATAGCAGTTGTATATATCTTGCCACGGGATAACCTATCCAGCTAGCTCAGGATCATCAAACACCCGCTGGTACTCAGCGAGTCCCGCGTCCCGCTGTGCATCATACTCTACTAACTCACCTACCACAGGCAAGTGCAGTATCCGGTAGACGTCCTCCAAGGTCACCGTCATCTCTCTCGTCAGAAAGTGGAAGGTCCCGTCCTCACTGTGGAATCTCTCCATGGCAGCTATCAGTAGTCCACGGTTTGCCCACACCTTGGGCATGAAGCATACATAATCCAAACCCATGGCACCAAGCGCCACTCTGTCAGTCTCTGTCAGCATATATCTCTGCAATAGGGGCATGGGAAACGTCTCCCTCAACTGCAGTGTGTCCTGAATATCCTCCTGCAAGCAAGCAAGGCAAAGCGTCAGTCTCAAGTGACATATACCATACTCAACATACCTACTGAACTATATCAACTAAACTTAGCATTTCAAATTGATTAAAATAGCACACTACATCTCTTGACTAGATTTCTGCAATCTCAGAGATAGCTCATTGATTACCGCATCAAACAGGATGCTAATCGAGTCAATTTGGCTAAGTCCTTTGCTATCCACAGCAAATGCGCCACTACAGGTGGTAAAAGCACCATTTTTTGGTATATGCACCGCTAAAATTAGCATATGCGCCGCCTCACACAAATGCGCCGCCACAGTGCACATATGCGCAGATCCAGCAGATGCGTCGCAACATTCGGCATATGCACCGCCATATTATGAAAGCGCCGCTACAATCGACATATGCGCGGCATTAACAGATGCGCCGCTACTTTCAACATATGTGCGGCTTAAATACACATGCGCCGCCAAATTACATAAGCACAGCTACAGTGCACAGATGCGCAGCTTTCATGTATGCGCCACTGAAATCGGCATATGCACCGCCCAACGACAAAAGCACCGCTTCACGAGACATATGCGCCGTTCTGCGTTTCGGTGCATGCATTCGACCTATTTTCTACGTGCATTTATGACACCTAAAGTCGACCCTAGGAGAAATTTTTTGAAGCACATACCGGGGGTCCTGCCTCTGCTGGCCGCCTGAATCGACGGACTCGTTCAAATCGATGCTCCTCGCGCAGAATGTCTGCTGCTCTGGCTGCCATGCTGCTCCAAGTTTGCTCTAAGCTCTCTCAATCCAATCCAGAGTAAACAAGTGTACAAATGACTATTCTTGTGGACCCAGCTCCTATTTATAGCCTCCAAACCCTAATTCTGGCTAGGTGATGACTGTGACTACTTCCCGTGCCCATTTTTCTTCCCGTTTTCTTCCTACATCCCTGACCGCGTCCCTTTTCCTCCAACCTATCCTAACCCCTTCGTCTTCATGAGATTGTCCGTCTCCGTTTCTTTCACCCTTTTCCCGTCCAATCCCCCGAGGGGGCATCCTATCGTCATTGAACCTGTACCAGGGGCAAACTGGGGCATGTATCATCATTCAGACTATCAAATTCTTTGAAGCAACACTGTAAACTGCATTGCATCAAAGAGGGGCAAAATGTATACGCCTAAAAATGACACGATTCATCCTAAATAAATATTCTAAATATTTATTCCCTTCTTCTATTAATTAAATAAATATTCTAAATTTATTTAATCGATTCACTGTTCCATAATTAAATAAATTCTATTTATTTTTCTAAATGTCTCACATAATTAAATAATCATAAATTATTTAATTAAGCCAAATTCCTCTATCCTAAGTTCTAAATTCCAAAAATCCACATCACCTTTACACCTCACCTTTTCCACCTCACCTTGTCCACCTCATCAGGTTGCACATGTAATTAAATATATTTAATATTTAATTACCTTATTTTCCCTCACCCACATGGCCTATTTCTTCTCAAATCAGAGGTTAGTTAACTAATCAATCAAAAGTGTTAACTAACCTGTCAATTGAGTCAAATTCTCAATCAATTCAGTCAGTTTCACAATTTATTCTTCTAACTGATCAATCAAATCAATTAATAGACCAGTCAATGGAGTTAACTCTCCAATCAGTTTTGTCACATCCCCCCTTTCATGATGGAGCTGGGACACTTGTCACATTTCTACTGGTTGCACATTCCTCAACCATCCTTAGCCGTTGATCTTCATATCCCCTCTCAACCGTTGATTCCCATTCTTCCAAGTCTATAAATGAAGCTTCATCCCTCCATTCTAATCATCCAGGCTTTTGACATCGTTACTCTACAGAAATATCACCAGCGCGCCTTTGGCACCCTTTTGTCATCCACAAGCTTGAGATCACATACTTGCATTGGAGCTCATCTTCATTGCATATCACCGTAGCCATTTACCATCGACTTCCTACGAACAGCTAAAAGAGTGCACTCTCTGAGGGCTCACTTCATCTGCAAAAGGATGATCGTAATAGGCAAACAATAGAAGCATCAGTTTCAAGGAAGGTTTGCTTTGTGTTATTCATTGCTATTTTCATTTAATCTTTCTTGTTATCTTCTATTCTGTTGATGTTTGGGTCTTATATAATTCATTTGATTGATCACCATTTTACCCTTACAGACATCATATCAGTTCTCCTCCATTCTTGCATGACTATCCTTTTTGTTATTTCTCCTCTACTCTAAGAAACTCTGTAAGCATGCTAATCCATTATACAGTAAGCATCTACTTTGTACTCTTGGTTTTGTACCTCTGTAGGGGACTATCTACCACTGATGCCCTTGATTTGACTCAAATCCTTCTCAATTTCCTTTAGAATACTCAACAAAACCTGGTGACCAATCTTTATGATTGTACCCTCACAAATTTTAACTGTCCACTTCTAAAGATTTCCCTACCCCATATAGTGCAACTTGTAGTAGTGTTTAAAAGGCAATCTCTTGTGCATGCCTGTTAAATCTATATGTAGGTTTTAGGTAATGAGCTAATGCTTCTCTCCATGGCTTGTGTAGATATTTATAGTGGCCCTAAACTATCAAATTTCATATGACTATAAAGGATCTTTTATAATGTGGTAGATATATTTAGATTCTAACAAACATGAGAAAAAAAACCTTTTAACACACTCCATACCATGTTGAGCAAAGATTATTTCCATATTCCTATACTACAACAAATACATAGTTGTCTCCACCTCTCTGCTAACTGTAGGGTTTATATCTCTATTGCTAGTCCCTTATGTTTTTTTCTCACCATTCTCTGTAGTGTTTCTCCCATTTTACTATCTTTTTGATCTCTTTATGCTTATGCAGCTTCATAGTCCTCATGACTGTCAAAAACACAGTTAGCATGCTACTGACTGCTCCTTTTCTTTGAGATGGACTTCTCCTTTTCTGGTGAAAGAACCTCCAATTAGTGGCCTTTGTGACATTGTTGTCATTGTCATGCTATCCTCTATACCTCTTTCTATAGTTTGTTGTTCCTATGACCGCGATGCATGACTATATGTTGCCTTTATGATGTCCTTGGGTTGCTCCTTCAAGATAAACTCAATGACCATCTATGTCTTTGACTATCTTCAAAAGACTACTCTTTGAACATCAAGGCCCTAACTCTTAGCTACCCTTTAACAGTCCTCTAATTTATTGGTAGTTTAAGGAATCTGTAATGAAATATAACTATGTCATAACCTTTATCTGCCATCCGTCATGCTCTATGGCACATGATTGATCTCTCACTATCACATGTTCCCTCCTGACTATTATCATGCCTTCCACATTCTTCAGACATGTCCTTGACTTGGATGTTGCTCCTTTAAAGTTGACTATTCTTTTATTGTGCAGATAATGCTGATAGACTGCTCCTTAATGCTTATTGTTGTACACATTTTGTAGATGACTAGATTTTTAAGGTCCATGTGACTGATACAATCATCTTCTATGACTACTCTTTTGCTGCTATAGTCATATGATGACCCCTTTATGATGTTCTATGTCTCCTATATGAAGATCTCTTCATTATTGTGTCTCACTGTGACTTCAAAAAGCATTATCTTGTTGTCCCTCTATCACCTAATCATCTCTATGTTGGACCTTAACTTCTGCTACTATGATTGCTATAGTCATCATGAATACTATGATAGTCACCTCAAGCTATTAGGTTGTCTATCAACTAGACTATTTCATTGTCCTTGTTGACTGTCTTTTCAATGGCATGTGATGAGATATATGCTCAATTGGATAAATGTAATGCTTTTACACTCCCATCCCTCTCGAAACAAGAGGGCAACATGTTGGGCTCAACCCTTGTGGGAGCCCATTTCACTCCACATGCTATAATGTCAAATGAAAATACTCCAGCAATGAGAATTTCACCTATACCTACACAGTGTACAAACATATTAGATAAAACAATGAAACTAAAAAATTGATGGCACTGGTAATGATCTCCTTGTTGGCAAGAGACACTATATGGATTCGTGAATGTTGTCATTCATGGCAACAATGGTTACCCCACACACCCGCAAGACATGATGAGTCTCTACCGGAAGTTAGATTGAAGAAGTGTTATGATCCGATAAGCAAGAACAGAGCAGTCAGCAAGGTCCGACAGTCAGGTCCGGATCTCTTAGAGGAAGTATTTCAGTGAAGTATGGATTTGGTGAAGTCAAGAGGAGTACCTTGACTAATAGATTCCAAGGATTTATCCTCTGGTGATGGAAGGGTGAAGATATATGAGCACTTGAGTGTTGGGTTCCTGTTTGACAGAGTAGACAGAGGAAGAACTGTACCGGCAAAGTGTCAGAACCAAATCCGAAAGAGATATTGCTAATGACTAAGCTTCTTGAGGTATCATTCATGATTGGCTAACATGATTGAAGACTTCTACAAGCATATTCTTGATCCGCATTACTTGGTATGCAAGGATTTAGCCGACAGACCAGAGTTTGAGATAATATTGACTATTCCGGTTGCTGACTAGAAAAGTGTTGAAATCACTTGTGTGGATATATATACAAGATGGATTTAGATGTGAAGGTGTTTGTATGTATGAAAGTGTGAACAAAAGCAGAAGAATAATATAAAAGGAAGAAAAATAGGTTCAGAATGTAAGAGGACAGTAGCACTTAAGGAGAGTTAGAATGAAGTGTAGCCGATCAGTCTATTGAGCTTAACCAGAACTGAACTTCAGCATGTGTGGATGCTTCTCATTAGTTCAAGTTTTCTTCTTGTAGACAGTAAGTCTTTTGTAGGCAATGAGCCTCTTATGAGCAGTGTGCTCGGGCAGTGAGCCCTAATTGGCAAGTGCCATTTTGTATCTTCTATTCTTTTAACAGAGAATAATATCTTGGGTTAATCACCTCATAGTTTTTCCCTTAACAGGGTTTCCACGTCAAAATCATTGTCATGTGTATTGGTGTTATTTCCATTTCATGATTATACTTGCTTATTTGATCTGATGTTGCATTAACTATTAAGAAAACACAGAAAGTTGAAATATTAGGATAACTGATTCACCCCCCTCTCAGTTATCAACAATTGGTATCAGAGCCAAGTTCCTCCCCATAGAGCCTAACAGCTTGAGGAAGATCTGGGAATTTAAATGGATGTGTATGGTATAAGGGAGCAACTTAAGTTTGCCCTTGATGATCTTGAGCAGTCAAACTCTAAAGTCAATGAATTGAAGGAAAGACTCAAACAGGCTAATTATTTCATAAAAGAACTAAAAGAGAAACTGAGTCTCTCTATGAAAAAGAGAAAGGAGCTACTTCAGCAATTGGCAAGTCAAGGTGAAGCCAATGATACAAATGGAGATCTGAAAGAGAAAACCAAGTTATGTGAAAAGTTATCAAAAGAAATCATCATGATAAGACATGAAATGGAATTAGGAGTTATGAAGTTCACCCAAGAAATTGAAGAAAGAAGAAAATCTGAAGATGATCTAAAACAATCTTTCAAGGAAAAATCAGAAGACTGCCACAAGATGGATAGAATAATTAGACATCTTGAATCTAATCTTGAAGATGCTAAAGATAATGAAGAAAAACTTGAGGATCAAATTGTCTCTCTTAAAAGGGATCTTCAAACAACAAATGAATACAAAGAGAAATTCAAGATAAGCTCTGCTCAACTTGAAGGTCTTCTTGAAAGCCAAAAGAGGGTAGATGACAAGTGTGGCCTAGGGTATGAAAAAGGTGAAAGCTTTGAATCTGGTCAGAAGAATTTTGGATCAGAAAATCCAAGGAACAGGCCTAGAAGACCTCCGATAAGGTAGCCTAATGCTCAAAGATATCCATCCTTCAATGGATACTGCCATAGCTGCAATAACTTTGGTCATAAGCTAATCATTGAAAAAGAGAATGAATCAGACTAATACATCCTTCTCTAGACAGTGTTTCAACTGCAAAAGGTATGGTCACAAATCTCATGAATGCAGAAATATGCAAATGAACAATTCATTCAATGGTAGATGCTTTGCATGCAATAGAATGGGTCATATGGCTAATCAATGCAGATCAAGAGGATATCAATCAAATATGCAAAGAAATGTTGTTTTCCAAATTTGAAATAGATCTGGTCATATTGCAAAATTTTGTAGAAACAAGAATCAAGACAAAAGAGGTTCGATACATCATAATCAGAATCAAGATAAGGGAAAACAAAAAGTAAATGTGGATGAAGTTCAATGTGAGATGAACAAGATTTGGGTGAAGAAAAGTATAGAGAATGTAGGGGATGGATCCGCACCAGACTCTAGTGCTGATATTCCTTCTGGAAATTAAAAAGTGAGCTCTGGCTCAGGGGGAGACTCAAAGAAAACCTTTTTCCCCCAGCCAGTCAATTGGTGCCAGAACTAGCACAAGGAGAGTTGTGGATTAAAGGATTCATAAGAGAAACATATAAATAAACTATGGTTAAGATTTGGAAGATCCGCAAGATGTTTAGATCAAGATTGATCCAGTTCTTCAAGTCATCTGAATAAGGCAAACTGGAATGACTTAGGTTGAGCATTTATTACAACTTGGTATTAGGGTTTGTGGAGTAATATAAGGGTTCTTCTTATTAAACATTTGCTCATTCTGCATTTAAGAAGAAGGAAAGAGGAGCTCTGCAACAAATTTCTTCAAGCCCATCAAAGTTCATTTGCAGAAGTTGATTCATCCAGAAATCGATCCGTCTCATTCCGTGAAACCTAAAGGTACAAAAGGTATTTTTTGTTCTTAAATATCTCTCTGCAAATCTTTTTAAAGATGTCTACTCTGAATATTGTGAAGATCACTGATAGGCCTCGCCCAAATTCAAGAAACATCCCTACAAATCCTTGGAAGTAGATCCCCTAGGAGCATTTTCTAGTGTTCTGCATGGTGTCTTGCATACAGAAGATATTAGGGTTTACATTCATGCAAACATTGAAGAATTTAGAGAATTCAAATTGAGGGATATCTACCACAAACAACTAATAGATGATTCATTTGAGCTCAAACCCCAATACAAGGCCCTTTGCGAGAAGCAATTTGCACAGTGTATACATTTTCCTTGCTTTGCTGAGGAAGAATGGGTCCGGTATGTCTTGGGCAGAATACATGACAACTTCATGTGGTTAAATGGACCATTCAAGATCACAAAAGATGCCATTAGGGCTGTTACTAGTCTGCACTCATCCGGTGGGATACCTATTCTCAAATCGGTCAAGAATTAGACTATAAGTGAGGCTACTGGATCTAGGTTTGACAAAAGAGCAATGACAATAGTAGATATCATTGATCCGGATATCAAGTTTGCCTCCATGATCATCGGATACAAGATATATCATTCTAGCAGGGAGAATTCAGTACCTGGAACTGTTATCTACACTGCATATGAAATGTTAAGAAAGAATTCAGATTATGACCTTTGTTAGCTCCTTCTAAATCAACTCTTGGAGAATCTACAAAAAATAAAGAAAGATAAAAAGAATTCATTTAAGTATGGTGGGTTAATATTGTGCTTATTCTTCTACTTTATGAATGAGCTACCCGAATCTAATGGATGGGTATGGCAGAGTAATAGACTAGTTGCCATACAAATCAGGGACTATTTGTATGGACTTGGTGATGTCAAAACACAAAGCACAGCTCTCTGGGGTTTCTTCAAAAACTTCCAAAGCATGATGCAAGCTAGAGAGAGAATTCCCTAGTCTCTAGTTGAGAAATACAAAGACATAGTATGCTTTATGGTAGAGACTGATAAGTGCCTAATGGAGGCAGTAGAACCAAGAACAGTATGGATCATGCCAATGGGGTATGAGGTGGATGAGAAAATTGTATAGCTGCATGTTCAACACATGTTGAGTCAACTAAAGGATCCTAAGGTAGAAAGGTTTGGAACCTTTGAAGAATTAAGTATAAAAATCCATGTGGAACTCAGACAACCGGAGATGAAGAGAAAAGTGAGAAAAGAGGTAGAAGATTTTGCCAAGAGGCATGGAATCCCAAAAGAAGTACTTGATGCACATAGAGAAAAGATGGAAAGGATAGAAAAAGAGAAGGAAGAGGCAGAAAAGGAAAGTGATCTGATAAAAGCCTCCTCCCGGACCAGATCCTCTAAGAGGTCTGCACCTACTAAGACCTCAAAGGCATCAAAACTGGAAGCAAAATCATCCGGTAAAGAAGAGAAAAGAAATAAGACAAAGGCCACAAGGTCTTATTTCAGTTAGAAAGACAAAGAAGAGACAGAATCTAATGAAGAAATCAAGAAGATAAAGAAGAAGAAGAAAGTTTCTAGTGAACCCTCTACCGGTGAAGACAAGGAAGCGATGGCAGAAGAGTTTGTTGAAAAGCCCACTCTATCATTAGATGATGTCGTCAAATCAGTTACTGTGGATGGAAACCTTCAACCAATGACTGAATTCTATGATTATTATAATGAGGCTGACCAAAAGATCTTATAGGATGCAGCAGTCAAGTATCTGAACATCTACAATAAGGCTTTTATTGAAATTATATCTCTTATTCCCAAAAGCCTAGAGAAAGAGTTAGAAATAAGAAAGAATAATGCTATGGAAAAAGATCTTGAGATCTGAGAATAGATAGCCATTTAATTATATCCTTCAATTGATTCAAAGAAAATGAATATGATCTTCAAAGATTGCAAGGATAAGTTCCGAAGCAAAGCTAGAATGAATTAGCTCATGCTTGGAGAAACTGATAAAGTAGTAAACAAAACAAAAGAGATCCTCCTGAATGCCTTCAAAAGATTCAATCTTCCTATTATAGAGGACTTAGGTGTTGATCCCTTAGCCACAAGTGTTGAAGAAGGATCTACTGAGGCAATGACAGAAGAAGTAATGGACACCAGTGAAGATAAGGGCTTGGAATCCTCTGCTCCGGAAGAGGTGGCCCATGAACAAACAAACATTACTCCTCCTATTTCCCCTGCTGACTCTGGATCCAAAGGAGAAGAAAGAATAGAGGAGAAAGAAAGAGAAGTGAAGGGAAAAGAAGATGATAGCTCTAAGACTGCAGAAGAAAAGAAAATTCTATCTCTGGCAAGAGACACTGTAGAAATTGTCAAAGAATTCTTAAACAAAGAGATAATGGAGATTGATGAACTGGAACTTCTACTAGGACCATTTGATTTTGATTCTCTTTCCCCGGTACAAACAATGAAGATAGCTTCATTTGCTAATGCAAAGGCAAAAGAAAAACTCCTGAAGTCTCACATGGTAGACTGTGAGCTAATAGAAGCTGCATCTGATGTGCTTGAAAAGATCATGCCATCCTTTCTGAAGGATTCATCGGCTTCCTCATCAGGTAATCTTAAGTCTCTTGTTAGTTCAGTCAGTACTCATTCTGAGTCCTTAGAGAAATCAGCTGAGGAAAAGGTCCGGAAAGAGTTTTTGGATAAAAGATTCTCTGAAGTACTAAGTCTAATATCAAATGATAGAAGAACTATGGATATAGGGATAAAGAGCTTAGAAAATGCTCTTAAAGATGGCAGGGAAATATATAAATTTTGTCTATCATGATCCAAAGCAACAATGGAGATTGAGAAGAAAATGAAAGAACAAGAGATCAAACTAACAAAACTTTCTCAAAATTTTGATCCACTTACCTCATCCATAGTAAATCAAGAATGTCAGACTATTACAGTCTTGGATGAAATTAAGAAGCTAGAGAAAGAAAAGAAAAACAAAATCAGCAAGTTAAATGATCTTAGAAGAATAATCATTCCTAATTTGGAGGCCATGCATGAGGCCCTAAGTGATGCTCAAATCACAGCCAAGACAAATGATCCGACAGATCTGAAGAAGGTAGAAGCTTTTGCATTCCTGTTGAGTGGTGACATATCAATTTTGGATAGGATGAAGCTGAGTTGGGCAACTGAAGTTGTACAATTGAAAAACACCTTTGCAGATATACTAACATATTTGTAGAGTACAATCGGATGATATACTTATGCGAGTAAGTATAGATTAATTTTTGAAAATTTTGGTGTGCGGACCCCACCCTTTGCCATTGATGTCAAAGGGGGAGTGATGAGCAGAGAAAAATTAGGAATCCAGCTAAGGGGGAGCTCTGAAAAATGTACATAGAAACAGAGCATCAGCCAAGGGGGAGTATAGTGTGGCACTTAGTCATTTTTCACTAAGTGTTGCCATCAATGCCAAAGGGGGAGATTGTTGGCAAGAGACACTATATGGATTCATGAATATTGTCATTGATGGCAACAACGGTTACCCCACACATCCACAAGACATGATGAGTCTCTACCGGAAGTCAGATTGAAGAAGTGTTATGATCCAGTAAGCAAGAATAGAGTAGTCAGCAAGGTCCGACAGTCAAGTCCGGATCTCTTAGAGGAAGTATTTCAGTGAAGTGTGGATTTGGTGAAGTCAAGAGGAGTACCTTGACTAATAGATTCCAAGGATTTATCCTCCGGTGATGGAAGGGTGAAGAGATATGAGCACTTGAGTGTTGGGTTCCTATTTGACAGAGTAGACAGAGGAAGAACTGTACCGGTAGAGTATCAGACCCAAATCCAGAAGAGATATTGCTAATGACTAAGTTTCTTGAGGTATCATTCATGATTGGCCGACATGATTGAAGACTTCTACAAGCATGTTCTTGATCCGCATTACATGGTATGCAAGATTCATCCGACAGACCAGAGTTTGAGATAATATTGACTATTCTGGTTGCCGACTAGAAAAGTGTTGAAATCACTTGTGCAGATATATATACAAGATGGATTTAGATGTGAAGGTGTGTGTATGTATGCAAGTGTGAATAAAAGTAGAAGAATAATATAAAAGGTAGAAAAATAGGTTTGGAATGTAAGAGAACAGTAGCACTTAAGGAGAGTTAGAGTGAAGTGCAGTCGATCAGTCTATTGAGCTTAACCAGAACTAAACTTTAGCATGTGTGGATGCTTCTCATCAGTTCAAGTTTTCTTCTTGTAGATAGTAAGTCTTTTGTAGACAGTGAGCCTCTTGTGAGCAGTGTGCTCAGGTAGTGAGTCCTAATTGGCAAGTGCCATTTTGTATCTTCTATTCTTTTAACAGAGAATAATATCTTGGGTTAATCACCCTGTGGTTTTTCCCTTAATAGGGTTTCCATGTCAAAATCATTGTGTCATGTGTATTGGTGTTATTTCCATTTCATGATTATGCTTGCTTATTTGATATGATGTTGCATTAACTGTTAAGAAAGCATAGAAAGTTGAAATATTAGGATAACTGATTCACCCCCTCCCTCTTAGTTATCAACACTCTTGCTTTTCTTGACATCTCTAAAATGTATTTGAACTATTTCAATGCCTTATGAGAGTACACTATATGTTTGTTGAAATTAAAATGCATATGATGAGAAAACATATCCTGAGCTGTAACATCAAATTTTCTTAACTCTTGCAGGCATTTTTGGAGTAGCAATGAAGGGAGCTAAAAATGCAGTAGATCAACATTCATCCTCATCATCCAGGCAATGATGGGTGCCTTTCCTTTTCATATGCTCTTCTTTTCCCTCAAATGTATAGCTTACTTTTATATTACATTGAAAGAGTTAATCCCACGACAATTATCAATGAAAAATAATATTTAATGCAAAATCTATTGATTTCACTTCTTATAAGTATCTGCATAATGAACTATAATTCACCTGATAACACTTTTGTGCATATGAACATAACTTAGCAGAATAAATGAATACCTTTTATCTTCTATTTGTAAACACAAACTTAGCTCTTCTTGATTGAGTTGAAAGCATAATCAGGTAACATTTTTGGCAACATCTACTAAATGTTTGCTTGCTAAACATCCTGACCAGTTGCCTGAACTTATCCATTGGGCACATGAGTCAAATAGGAACTCAACATGACTTAAGAAATAGTCTTGCAGTACTGCTATAACTCCTTCAAACAATATATAACACCTTGAAACCTTTAATCTACCTTCTAGGACCTAGAGCCAACTAACTGACTATGTAAAATTACACTTAGAGGAAAAGAAGACTACATCTAAACTATGTGCAGCAACACTTATTGAATCAGAACTCCTAAACTAAAAAGGAAAAATCTGATCATACCTCAAAATAGAGTTTGAGGTATATCCCATTGATTGGGATAAGCAGTAATTCACCATCCATTTTTTATAGCTAGAAAGCATTGTGTTGTTTGCACTCTACAATGATGAACAGTCCACTCCACATGCTATCAAACTTAGTATGTTTTCTAGGTTGCTCTTAAGGTCATCCCATTTAAGCACTAGATCTCCTTCTTTAAACACTCTTGGTGTTTCTCTTTTGTCAAAAGCTTTCTTCATTTGGAGCTGATGAAACTCCATGTTTTCATAGCTTTATCTCTTGTTTCCTCAAGCTCCATGAGCTTTGCATATCTGGCTACCATTGGATCCTCATCTTCAAACATTTCAAACTAGTTTATAATGTCAAGTGTTGGAATCTCAGTAGACAAGGGCAGCCTTGCTTCTTTCCCATATACTAGCATATAAGGGGAGTTTCCAATGGACCTTTTTGGTGTTATTCTATTTGCCAATAGTGTAGATTTTAACTTGGCATGCCAAGTCCTTTGGTTCTCTTCAATAGTCCTCTTAATTATCTTTATCAAGTTTTTATTTGTAGACTCTGCCAAACCATTACCTTGAGGGTAATAGTTTGATGAAGTGTTCAAATAGATACCATTCCTAATAGCCTAGTCAATAAACCTGATCCCAGTGAAAGCCAAAGCATTATTAGAAACTAAAGACTCAGGTACACCAAACCTTGTTATCAAATCATCATAAAAATTGAGAACAACACTTTCATTGGATTCCTTTAATGCCACTACCTCAGTCCATCTGGTAAAATAATCTATGGTAGTGAGAATCCGCCTATGACCTGCATTAGAAGGTGGATTAATAATTCCTATAAAATCAATGCCCCACTTCATAAAGGGCTGCTCAACCTGAATGGGCTGCAAAGGCAGAGCTGGAAGTTTCTCTTTGCTTGCAAACATTGCACACTTAACACATTTTTTTGACCATGCATAGGCACCTTTGAAGAGGCTTGGCCAATAGTAACCAGCCCTCATAATTTTCCAAGCTGTGGTCCTTGGAGCAAAGTGTCCACCAGCTGTCCCATCATGAAACTCATAGATCATTTTGTCAACTTGGTTAGTATCAATACATCTTAGTAAAACTCCATTATGATCTTTCCTAAATAGAATACCATTAACAAGAACAAATGGAATGGATTGTAACCTAAAGTACCTCCTCTTTGCTTTACCCAAACCAAGTGGGCATTCACCAGTCTATAGAAAATAAATCATCTCTTGCAACCAACTTGTACCCAATGCTAGTGCAGTAGTTTGAGACTCATCATTGGTGACAAAAACAACTTCCTTTTGAGTTTCTTTCTCATTTTCAAACCCTGAAGCAATCTGTTCACATAGCCCCTTTCCTCTAACCAATTTTGTGACTGTGATATCTACATCATACTCCATAACCTTAGTAATCCATCCTGCTCTTTTTTCATTCAGATCTTTACTCAAAAGAAACTCCTTGACACTAGGATGGGCAACCATTAGATGCACTTTATTATTTGAAATCAAATGTCTAAACTTCTTCAAACTTTTTATTACAGCCTGTAAACACCTAAAAATATCTTCATCATCAAATCGACTCATGACCTCCCTAAACATACTTATTTCCCTTCTAAATAATTAATTAAATTTTTATTTAATTAATTATCCTTTCATCACCTAATTTTTTATCATTTTATCCCTTACAATTTGATTAATCCAATAGTGCAACCTTAGCCTATTAATTAAATAAATATGCAATATTTATTTGGTTAATTCCCCTTGTCCACTAAACCCAATTAATTAGGTAAATCATGTCTATCTAATTAATTTGGCCTATTAATTAACCTATCCCTACCCTAGGTAATTAAATAGTCATTATTTAATTGCCTACCCTAGCCTATATCATCCTAGCCTTAGGATTAATTAAATATATCCTTATTTAATCAAACTTAACTTCTCACTAATCCATCTACTAATTTATTCCAGCCATATTAATTAGGTTAATCATCCCGATTAATTTGGTCAAACCCTCATTAACACTTCTCCCACATCCCATGAATAAAAAATTGATTTCCATGCTACATAAATCAATTTTTAATACACATTTGTCATAATCCTCATTAAATGCCTCTTATACCCCTTACACATGTCATAACTCATTAATATCCACTCTTCCCCATGTCAATTTTTAATTCACAAATAATCCATTACACTCCACCTCATTTATGAACCCCTCTTCCCAAGATGAATTAAAAATTCATCTTTATTCTCACCCCTTCATTTTCCAAGATGAAATCTAGGCCCTCCACATCATCTTCATCCTCCACCATTGATCTATCAAATGAATCTCCACCCTTGGATCAAAATCTCTCCAAGAAGCCCATAAATACAACATCCTCCAAGCCATTTATCATCCAATTTTCTAAGTGAAGTTATCATGCCAAAAATTCTCTTGACCTAACTTGTGAGTTGCATTTATGTCATGCCCACATTTCCCATGCGGTCACAACACACAAACACGCGTGTCATGTCCACATACGACATGTGGTCATGATACGAACTATAAAAAATTTTCCTTTACTACTTGAGATTTCCCCCTCGCACGTGTAAGCGTGCTCGATTGTGTATGTTTATGTTGTCAACGATACTATTGTTAATAGAATAATAACCTTACGTACACATTCTCCAGGTTTGGACTTTCTATCTTTGTTAGATGATGTTCACTATGTTTACGTTCGGTTTATTTTTCAACGTTTAAATTTACTTGATAATAAAATTTGCCTCTAACTAGTTTTCTCAGTCTATTTCAATTTTGACTCGCATTTTCTCTTTTTATTATATTCCTTCATTTATTTATTTAATTATCTATTTTTTTAAATAAATTTTGTCTTATTTTCGTAGTATACCATTTGATAATAATTTAACTTTGAAAACGCAATTTCTTTTACAGATCGTACTGTTGAATTTTTATATATTTAAATGTCAAATACAATTGTCTCATCAATTCTTTTGATAAAAAATATTTTTAATATATATATATATATATATATATATATATATATATATATATATATATATATATATATATATATAATCCCCCTCTCACAATGAATAAACGATTAATTATATATTTACATTTTTAAATACATTACAATTATTTATTTATATATATATATATATAAACATTCACATTTAAGTGTATAACGATACATACATTTATATATATATAAACATATATATAAATATCACTAATGAAATAAATTTTCTTATTTAATTGAAACCCCACATTTATTAACAAATAGTATATATATATATATACACACCCATATGTATATATATATACATTTATATATATGATATTGTATATGACATAATAGGTTGTGCTCCACTCATATAATAGAGTGTATTGTTATATAATAAACCTCATGTTATTGAGGGAAGAGCAACCCTAACTTCTTATGTCCCTTTTGTTATGTTGTAGGGTAGGGTGGAGCAGTGGCGGCGATGGAGGTATGGCGACAGGGAAAGGGGGTCACAGAACCGTTGGAGGGCGAGGATATGGTGGTGGCCGCCGTGGCCAGTGGTGAAGGGGTCTAAGGACAGAGGGGAAGGGGAGTGAGGTGGCCGCAGGGGGCGGCAAGGTGGAGCACGGGGGTGGAAGCCATGTGGGGTTTCGGCGGTGTAAGGGCCTGTGCGCAGGCCACGATGCTACGTAGGTTTGCGGGGTGTGGGGAGGGGCGGAGCACCACCCACACCCCAGGGAGGGGCGGATGGGGTGTGGGTGGGGCTCCTCCCCTCCCCACACCCTCTTTGCTTAAAGACTTCAGTGGGGGTTTAAACCCCCACCATTTTACCTGTTAATTTTTGGCTGTGTAAACATTATTAACTGTGATCTTCCTTTCCTCATCACATTTGCTATTTCATAAATTTTGAATAAAAATAAATAAATATGTATATATATATATATATATATAGCATAAGATCATAATTTCAAATACAATAAATAAATATATATATATGTATATTTCTAGCATAAGAATACCACACTATAATTTTTAGTTTATGTATGTATATATATATATATACCTATATATATGTATATATATTTTTATATGTCATAGGCACATAACAATATTCCTAATTTCTTTAGCATCTCAGTTTATATATTCAACAAATACTTGAATAAAGTAGGAAAATAAATATACATTTAAATCTATATTTTTCAATTAAAAATTTTAATCTATCAAGTATACATTTCATCCCAAATAAAATTAAAGATTATGGTTGAGAGAAATTACAGGTAACTAATATATCTTCCACTTCAGTAACCAATAAACAGTCATGTAATTCATTTTAAACTAACTTCTATCATATTCTTAAATCAAATTATAATTTGTTTTCAAAAGACAAATTTACATCTTATGGAATCTAGTAAATGTAACGTCTCCACTAAACACAACAAGAGATAAATTTTAACAACTAGTCTAATTCAACCACTAATTTCACAACTTACAATTTTGATAAACAAGAATAAACAACTGTAAGATTTCACAACTCACAAACACACAAAGGAGGTATTACTTTCTTCTCCCAATACCTTTTTTTTTTACAACTTTCAGAGGGAGAAAATCTCTCCTCTAAAAACTTATCCAGGAAGAAACCTAAGAGACCAAGCTCTCTTTACAAGTAAAGATAATGAACCATATTCTCAAGACAAGGGAAAAACTCCTCCAATCTTTACCACATGCTCCAAGAGAAACCTGCATAACAACCAAGAAGGAATACACCACACAACTAGCTCTCCTCCCTACCATAGACCTGCAAGAGGGTCACCCCCAAGCTAGGGAGATCATCCACACACCCAAGGTAGAATAGACCAAAAACACTTCACAACTTTAGAACAAACAACACACAACACCCATGGTTTTACTCACTAAACAAAAACTCAGCTGAGGTGAGTTTAAAGAGGGTAGGGAAGTAGACTCACTCAACTCCAAGGTGTCATTCTTCTCAACAATTTATCATAGCTTTTCTCATGGCCTCAAGCCAACCAAATAACCAAAATTCCAGGTATATCACAAATAGGCTCTCAAGCCTTATAGCCATCTTGGCTCAAAACCACAAACATGCCCTCAAGGCTTCCATAAACCAAGAAATAAGAATGCACCTGAGGAGGCTCACACCTTCCCTTCCCCATACATGATGAGCATTGTCTTCCAACTGGAAGAAGCTCTTTCAAACACCCATCACAAACCCAAAATAACAGAAATATAACATAGACAACCTTTGCAAATCCACATTCACCAAACAAGAACAAACATGCCAAGCCATTTATCATCCAATTTTCTAAGTGAAGTTATCATGCCAAAAATTCTCTTGAGCTAACTTGTGAGTTGCATTTATGTCATGCCCATATTTCCCATGCGGTCACAACACACAAACACACGTGTCATGTCCACATCCGACATGTGGTCATGATACGAACTGTCAAAAATTTTCCTTTACTACTTGAGATTTCCCCCTCGCACGCATAAGCGTGCTTGATTGCGTATGTTTATGTCATCAATGATACTATTGTTAACAGAATAATAACCTTACGTATGCATTCTCCAGGTTTGGACTTTCTATCTTTGTTAGATGACGTTCACTATGTTTACGTTTGGTTTATTTTTCAACGTTTAAATTTACTTGATAATAAAATTTGCCTCTAACTGGTTTTCTCAATCTATTTCAATTTTGACTTGCATTTTCTCTTTTTATTATATTCCTTCATTTATTTATTTAATTATCTATTTATTTAAATAAATTTTGTCTTATTTTCGTAGTATACCATTTGATAATAATTTAACTCTGAAAACGCAATTTCTTTTATAGATCGTACTGTTGAATTTTTATATATTTAAATGTCAAATACAATTGTCTCATTAATTCTTTTGATAAAAAATATTTCTAATAAATATATATATATTTTTAATCCCCCTCTCACAGTGAATAAACGATTAATTATATATTTACATTTTTAAATACATTACAATTATTTATTTATATACATACATACATATACATATATATATATATATATATAAACATTCACATTTAAGTGTATAATGATACATACATACATACATATATATATATATATATATATATATATATATATATATAAACATATATATATATATAAATATCACTAATGAAATAAATTTTCTTATTTAATTGAAACCCCACATTTATTAACAAATAGTATATATATATATCTATATATATATATACACACCCATATGTATATATATATATATACATTTATATATATGATATTGTATATGCAACATAATAGGTTGTGCTCCACTCATATAACAGAGTGTATTGTTATATAATAAACCTCATGTTATTGAGGGAAGAGCAACCCTAACTTCTTATGTCCCTTTTGTTATGTTGCAGGGTAGGGTGGAGCGGCGGTGGCGATGGAGGTATGGCGACGGAGAAAGGGGGTCACAGAACCATTGGAGGGCGAGGATATGGTGGTGGCCACTGTGGCTAGTGGTGAGGGGGTCTAAGGACAGTGGGGAAGGGGAGTGAGGTGGCCTCAGGGGGCGGCAAGGCAGAGCGCGGGGTGGAAGCCGCACGGGGTTTCGGCGGTGTAAGGGATTGTGTGCAGGCCGGGGTGCTGCGTAGGTTTGGGGGGTGTGGGGAGGGGCGGAGCCCCACCCACAACCCACAAAGTGGGTTGTGGGTGGGGCTCTACCCTCCCCACACCCTCTTTGCTTAAAGACTTCAGTGGGGGTTTAAACCCCCACCATTTTACCTGTTAATTTTTGGTTGTGTAAACATTATTAACTGCGATCTTCCTTTCCTCATCGCATTTGCTATTTCGTAAATTTTGAATAAAAATAAATAAATATGTATCTATATATATATATAGCATAAGATCATAATTTCAAATACAAAAAATGAATAAATATATATATATATCTATATATATGTATGTATGTATATTTCTAGCATAAGAACATCACACTATAATTTTTAGTTTATGTATATATATATATATACCTATATATATATGTAAATATTTTTATATGTCATAGGCAGATAACAATATTCATAATTTCTTTAGCATCTCAGTTTATATATTCAACAAATACTTGAATAAAGTAGGAAAATAAATATACATTTAAATCTATATTTTTCAATTAAAAAATTTTAATCTATCAAGTATACATTTCATCCCAAATAAAATTAAAGATTATGGTTGAGAGTAATTACAGGTAACTAATATATCTTCCACTTCAATAACCAATAAACAGTCATGTAATTCATTTTAAACTAACTTCTATCGTATTCTTAAATCAAATTATAATTTGTTTTCAAAAGACAAATTTACATCTTATGGAATCTAGTAAATGTAACATCTCCACTAAACACAACAAGAGATAAATTTTAACAACTAGTCTAATTCAACCACTAATTTCACAACTTACAATTTTGATAAACAAGAATAAACAACTGTAAGATTTCACAACTCACAAACACTCTAAGGGAGGTATTACTTTCTTCTCCCAATACCCTTTTTTTTTACAACTTTCAGAGGGAGAAAATCTCTCCTCTAAAAACTTATCCAAGAAGAAACCTAAGAGACCAAGCTCTCTTTACAAGTAAAGGAAATGAACCATATTCTCAAGACAAGGGAAAAACTCCTCCAATCTTTACCACATGCTCCAAGAGAAACCTGCATAACAACCAGGAAAGAATACACCACACAACTAGCTCTCCTCCCTACCATAGATCCGCAAGAGGGTCACCCCCAAGCTAGGGAGATCATCCACACACCCAGGGTAGAATAGACCAAAAACACTTCATAACTTTAGAACAAACAACACACAACACCCATGGTTTTACTCACTACACAAAAACTCAGCTGAGGTGAGTTTAAAGAGGGTAGGGAAGTAGACTCACTCAACTCCAAGGTGTCATTCTTCTCAACAATTTATCACAGCTTTTCTCATGGCCTCAAGCCAACAAAATTAATCTTTCTCATGGCCTCAAGCCAACCAAATAACCAAAATTCTAGGTATATCACAAATAGGCTCTCAAGCCTTATAGCCATCTTGGCTCAAAACCACAAACATGCCCTCAAGGCTTCCATAAACAAAGAAACAAGAATGCACCTGAGGAGGCTCACACCTTCCCTTCCCCATACATGATGAGCTTTGTCTTCCAACTTGAAGAAGCTCTTTCAAACACCCATCACAAACCCAAAATAACAGAAATATAACATAGACAACCTTTGCAAATCCACATTCACCAAACAAGAACAAACATACAAGGTGAGTAAACTGGCTCACTAACCTTTACAAGCCCTATTATGGATGTAGTTGAAGAAGAGCTCCACCCTTAGTCTCCTCCTACAAGTTCTCCTTCTTTCCACAATAATCTCTCCCCCCTTCCACTCTCCCTCCTCCTCCTTTTAAACTAATTCCCCAAGTTCTCTTATCCCCAAGTGGCATTAAAAAACTAACCCCACTCCTTATCCACTATCCCTAGTGGACTTAAAACAATTAACCCCACTCAAGAGGTCCCCCACTATAGCCCTTTTCCAACACATGGAGGAATAAAATATAATAAGTAAAATAGAAATAAAGAGGGAGTGGATGACACACCACCCTCTTTATGGGGGACTCCCACCAAAAGTGAGGGACAAAAAGACAAAGCACTCCATTATTGGTGGATCATGGAGTCATTCCATGACTTGGAAGTGGGCATGAGTGTGGATTCCACTCATCCCATTATCCCCATGCTCCCAAATTCGTCACTTAACTTCACTATGAAGTTAAAGTAACCATATGGGGGTTATCTCAAGGTTATCCTAGTCAAAAAGGTCCCTAGACCCATGGGGTATAACCCAGGGTTGATTTTTACCTAGTTAGGACCCCTAGGGTCAAGTTAAAGCACAAGTAAAGGGTCTCAAAAATTTAAAATTCAAAAATGAAATTCCAAACAACAAATCTTACATCACATATCATAATTCTCTTTTACAAGAGGGTAGACCTAATTCCCTTGACCTCATGCAACATTACAACATTACAAAATTTCACCAAACACAGAGTTGATCTTAGTTCCTCGTGGAACTAGATCGGCTTCACAAGGGATACAACATAGGGTGTGGAATGATCTCCTATATTTGTGGTTTCGTTAGCAATACTTGCACACTCAATCTTGAAGTTAATAACACATAAAGATATCATAGCTGAAGCTATTTAAATACAAGCATACCTAAATATTCTACCATATAATCATACTGAAATCACATTAAAGTTCCATGTCTAATATTATCCATTCATCATTCTCTTAAAAGCAACATCTAACTGTCATTGCATAATTTGTTTTCTTAAAATTCAATTAAGTTTAATAAAAAAAATTTAAGGATCAATAGTCCTTCAACATAAAAGTAATAGCAATAGCACTGCAAATAGTCTCATGAATAGAAATGAAAAAAGTAGGCCTCACATCCTCCCCCCCTAAAACTATACTTCCTCCTGGAAGTCATCAAAGAGGTGAGGGTAAAGGGTCCTTAGTCTCGCTACATCTTCCCATGTCGTAGTGAACTCGTCATACAAGTCCTACTGGACTCTATCCTGGTATAACTCTCATCCTTGAAGGCCCAGTGCTTGAAGTTTTAACTAATGATTATTTCATTTGGATGGAGATACCAATCATGTATCTAGATTTACAGGTATCATGTAGACATCGGTTATTGGAACCAACTGGAATTGGTCATGGTGAGGCACGGTAACCGAAAAGGATTATGGTGTACTCATTTTCTATCTTAATTATTTAAGGTTGGTGCAATTCTTAGAGATAGATCTTATGGATGTATGTGAGGAAAATCATACATTTAGTTAATAGTACTATAGTGGCCAATGTTATATTCCACCTAAACTCCAATGTTATCCTAGAATGATATATATTAAATGTTGATTTGAGGAGTCAATGTAGTTCAGTTTGATGTGAAACAAATGTGAAGTTTGTTTAAATAGATTCATGGTCTTTCTCCCTTGGTAAAGTAGCTATTGCATGATAGGTGTCACAAATTGACATTTTAAATATGCCCTAACCTATGAGAGGAAGGATTAGGGAAAACTGTCCAAAGTTATATAGGGTTATGATTTACTTATACTAAGATATGTCATAGCATTTAAAGACTCCAATGACTAGATAATTATAAAAAAAAATGAATATGCTTGTCAATCAAGGTCGACTGACAAATTCAAACCTGATAAGCTACCCGTTGCAACACCCTAAGGTAATCAACGAAAACCACATTATGATTAGATCGTTCATCATTTACAAGGAAAAATTACTTGAATTATAAATTGCATGATAATGAAGCTTTTCAAATGTAAAAGAAGCACTAATTGATTCTAATACTGAAAGAATATCAATCTTTTCTATTCTTAGGTTGAAACAATTTTTCTTTACCTAGAAAGAAAATAAGTACTTGAAATAAGCTTTATTTCTATCCCACTATATTTGTTTGAAATCTATCTCATAGCAAGGTGGAGAATAATTTTCCTTGTATACCTACATGCATTCTTTCTAAATGAGTAAAATGCTTAGAATCTACTAATCTAACTATATCCACCTCAAAGTCTAGCTTTTAAGCCAAGAAGAAATTTGAGAATGCCACCACTAACATGCGTGGAAATCCACTACTAAATGTTGAAATCTTTCCTTGCATATGTTATAGCCTTTAAAATAGTAAAGCGCCCCTTCATATGACACAACCTTTAAAAACAGTAAATCACTCCTTAAAATATGATGCAACCTTTTTTTTTTTTAAACAATAATAAAATAAAATAAATCTGGAGATCAGATTTGACTGTTGACTTTGCTTATCAAACAAATTTTCTTACAGCTGATGTTTTGTATGTGGTGCCAATAAAATACTAAAGGATAGAATACTTTCTTACACCAGACAAAGTAAGTTCAAAAGTTACATATGCAATAAGGAACTCATAATATTATAAAGTATGATAACTAAATGTGATAAGGGCATAATCCTATTCACAAAGCACACTGCATTGATTGAAATCAACATAAGGAATTTCATCTTCATCAATCATTATCACACATGCATAAGGGATTCACATATCGTACAACCTGTTTATATAGAACATCAACTCATATACAGATACATCAATTACAGATCTTACATCTAAACACATATTTCATTTATCCACATTACAGAAATTAACTTCACAAGGCTCACATAAAGGTTTAGGGGGATGTCATAGTCTCATCATAGAACCAAGTAACCAATAACTAGTGCCAAGTAACCAAAGATCCAAGAACCAGGTAGAATGATGGTCTCAAGGCCACGCACCTGGGGGCCTCGCCATACATTCCCACAATGGCCTACCTCTTGTTTGTATAAGGGGTTTAGCCTCCAAGAGATAACCAATATAAGAACAAGATCACTAGGAAGGTAAGTGGATAATAACCAGCCCATACTAGTACACACCTACCCCCATCCTCAAAAGTTTCCCACATCTGCTTCCTTATATACACTCCACCAGAGGTCGCTCCATCGACATGGCGAGAAGAACATCACGACACAAGACCAGCACTAGAAAAATAGAAAAAAAAACCTAGATTAGCCAACACAATATCTAGAAAAGCCAAGAGGAGAAGTCTCCAAAACCCAATTTAGAATAAATAAATAAATGAATAAATGTGCACAATTTCAACATTAAAACAACATCACTATAGGAGTCACATGAAAAAGAAAGAATCAAAGGTTGTGGCTAAGCTACTTTTAGACAAGATAAAATAACATGGCTAGTCCACACAACCAAGATACAAAAAGGTCACCAAACAACCGAAAGAAATAATCGCAATCCAAGAAAATGCACATTACATCACTATGTGACTAACATTAAGTCACCAATAAGGAAGGAGGGAAACACGGTCACTACATGTGTTATGCAAACACAACCAATGCAATAACATCATGTAGGTAAGTATTATCAATGTGCCTTCACGTACTCTTACGTGGAATTGTGCCCTTCTCAAAGGTAACACGTCATCAATATAGTACATCGTGCCCTTCTCAAAGGTACACGTCATCAATATAGTACATCGTGCCCTTCTCAAAGGTACATGTCATCAATATAGTACATCGTGCCCTTCTCAAAGCTACAAATAAGATACCAAGGTAAGAATAAACCTACACAAGTAGCATGACCTCGAGCAAATCATATGCCTATACCAAAACATAACCAAGATCCCATGTCAAATGTCAATAGTATCGTCAAGGAAACTGAGCATGATAGGATAACACTACGGGCCTCTCAAAGGTCCATTCACTAAGGAGAAGTAGGGGGTACTCTGGCATAGGAACGTATGGTTGGTTGGGTAATCCCAACCCATGCCACAACACGTCGCCATAGCTTCCTAAGTTCTTCCTCTCCACTACTTAACTCCACACGTGGAAGGTCTCCAACTCCAAGATTGGACCTTACAGGGTATACATACAAGTAGCCACACAAGCATGAGTCCATCATACTTGTAGTTATACACTCAACTCATGGATGGATACCCAATATCACAAGCTCATGAGTACACTAAGCATGTACGGGATAATCACAACACATAGCAAACATGTTCATAATAGGTATTTACATCCACAAGGTAACACAATTATCCTTTAATGTTCATTACTTAGTGAAGAAGGACAATTGTCATACCCCAAAGTCACATAATAATTACCATAAAGGTTCTCTAAGAAATTTACTCAAACATCAACTCAAATTAATCCATCTAGAGCATATTGGAATCCAACCATGACTTCACATTGAGAGATAAGGCAACACCCTCAAGTAAGTACACCAATTTACTAGCTATGCTTGATAGATCATAATCGAACCCAAACAACATTATTTCAACTCACAAGATGGTGACACACAACACATCACATATCATAGAGTTAATGATATCCCATATAACACTACATATGCACTACGAAACCACCACACATTTATCTAACACAAGGTTCATAAAGTAGAGGCATATCACAAGAAGAATCTAATAGCAAGATCACGTCTCTAATTTTACTATTCTACTATATGGAGCCTAAACATCTTTTCCGCACAAGGTATGCATAACATGATATCAATTTCACACAAAAACAAGGTTATAAAATGCAAAATTTTATTTTGTAGAAGTACTTTACAAAAAAAGGTCGCCAAGCACACAAATTCCTCTTTGAATAATTTAAGGACATATGTTAATTCTTAACAATTTGCCATGCATAAAACTAATTTTCACCTCTTTCTTTCTTAGTATTTTTACAAGGTAATCTAATGCAATCACACACGTCACAACTTGCACTCATAAAAATTAAAGCAAGATACACTTCATGCAATCTTTTCTAGTTATCAATCCAAAGGAAAGAATACCAATTTCTAATGATAACAAGGGTTAGGGATTCAAAAGATTATGCCATTCAACCTTATGATAAACACACATCGAGTTCACAAGACAAGAATAAATCAAATGGGCATTGAGATGTCACTACTCTCCACAAAAATACACAAGGGCGAGGAAGGTTCCAACGCAACCCTCACAATCTAGACCAATCGACTTGAAAGGACAATCGACGAGGAGGAACACAACCATCACAAATCACAAGCGGAAGATTTCAAAAATCGCGTGACAAGGCCACCATGATGACAAAATAAGAGGACGGATATACCTCTAAGGTGAATGCTAGTTGACAAACCGCAACCTCACTCTCATGCAACTACATGGAGTAGGACAAGGGTCAATCCACACTCAACCCACTCCATGTCGGTCCAAACAACACGCAAACTCCAGAGCTCCCAATGTTGAAACATGGGCTCTGATACCAAATGTCATGCCCACATTTCCCATGCGGTCACAACACGCAAACACGTGTGTCATGTCCACATGCGACATGTGGTCATGATACGAACTGTCAAAAATTTTCCTTTACTACTTGAGATTTCCCCCTCGCACGCGTAAGCGTGCTCGGTTGCATATGTTTATGTCGTCAACGATATTGTTGTTAACAGAATAATAACCTTACGTACGCATTCTCTAGGTTTGGACTTTCTATCTTTGTTAGATGATGTTCACTATGTTTATGTTTGGTTTATTTTTCAACGTTTAAATTTACTTGATAATAAAATTTGCCTCTAACTGGTTTTCTCAGTCTATTTCAATTTTAACTCGCATTTTCTCTTTTTATTATATTCCTTCATTTATTTATTTAATTATCTATTTATTTAAATAAATTTTGTCTTATTTTCATAGTATACCATTTGATAATAATTTAACTCTGAAAATGCAATTTCTTTTACAGATCGTACTATTGAATTTTTATATATTTAAATATCAAATACAATTGTCTCATCAATTCTTTTGATAAAAAATATTTTTAATATATATATATTTTAATCCCCCTCTCACAATGAATAAATGATTAATTATATATTTACATTTTTAAATACATTACAATTATTTATTTATATACATACACACACACACATATATATATATATAAACATTCACATTTAAGTGTATAACGATACATACATTTATATATATATATATATATAAACATATATATAAATATCACTAATGAAATAAATTTTCTTATTTAATTGAAACCCCACATTTATTAACAAATAGTATATATATATATATATATATATATATACACACCCATATGTATATATATATATATACATTTATATATATGATATTGTATATGCAACATAATAGGTTGTGCTCCACTCATATAACAGAGTGTATTGTTATATAATAAACCTCATGTTATTGAGGGAAGAGCAACCCTAACTTCTTATGTCCCTTTTGTTATGTTGCAGGGTAGGGTGGAGCGGCGGCGGTGATGGAGGTATGGCAACGGGGAAAGGGGGTCGCAGAACCATTGGAGGGCGAGGATATGGTGGTGGCCGCCATGGCCAGTGGTGAGGAGGTCTGAGGACAGTGGGGAAGGGGAGTGAGGTGGCCGCAAGGGGCGGCAAGGCGGAGTGCAGGGTGGAAGCCGCACGGGGTTTCGGCAGTGTAAGGGCCTGTGCGCAGGCTGCGGTGCTGCGTAGGTTTGGGGGGTGTGGGGAGGGGCGAAGCCCCACCCACACCCCATGAAGTGGGTTGTGGGTGGGGAGGGGTGGGCTGTGGGGAGGGGCGGAGCCCCACCCACAACCCACTTCATGGGGTGTGGGGAGGGGCGGAGCCCCACCCACAACCCACTTCATGGGGTGTGGGTGGGGCTCCGCCCCTCCCCACACCCTCTTTGCTTAAAGACTTCAGTGGGGGTTTAAACCCCCACCATTTTACCTATTAATTTTTTGTTGTGTAAACATTATTAGGGGTGTGGGGAGGGGCAGAGCCCCACCCACAACCCACTTCATGGGGTGTGGGTGGGGCTCCGCCCCTCCCCACACCCTCTTTGCTTAAAGACTTCGGTGGGGGTTTAAACCCCCACCATTTTACCTATTAATTTTTCATTGTGTAAACATTATTAACTGCGATCTTCCTTTCCTCATCGCATTTGCTATTTCATAAATTTTGAATAAAAACAAATAAATAAATATATATATATATATACATATATATAGCATAAGATCATAATTTCAAATACAATAAATAAATAAATAAATATATATATGTATATTTCTAGCATAAGAACATCACACTGTAATTTTTAGTTTATGTATATATATATATGTATATATTTTTATATGTCATAGGCACATAACAATATTCATAATTTCTTTAGCATCTCAGTTTATATATTCAACAAATACTTGAATAAAGCAGGAAAATAAATATACATTTAAATCTATATTTTTCAATTAAAAAATTTTAATCTATCAAGTATACATTTCATCCCAAATAAAATTAAAGATTATGGTTGAGAGTAATTACAGGTAACTAATATATCTTCCACTTCAGTAACCAATAAACAGTCACGTAATTCGTTTTAAACTAACTTCTATCGTATTCTTAAATCAAATTATAATTTGTTTTCAAAAGACAAATTTACATCTTATGGAATCTAGTAAATGTAACATCTCCACTAAACACAACAAGAGATAAATTTTAACAACTAGTCTAATTCAACCACTAATTTCACAACTTACAATTTTGATAAACAAGAATAAACAACCATAAGATTTCACAACTCACAAACACTCTAAGGGAGGTATTACTTTTTTCTCCCAATACCTTTTTTTTTTACAACTTTCAGAGGGAGAAAATCTCTCCTCTAAAAACTTATCCAGGAAGAAACCTAAGAGACCAAGCTCTCTTTACAAGTAAAGGAAATGAACCATATTCTCAAGACAGGGGGAAAACTCCTCCAATCTTTACCACATGCTCTAAGAGAAACCTGCATAACAACCAAGAAGGAATACACCACACTACTAGCTCTCCTCCCTACCATAGACCCGCAAGAAGGTCACCCTTGAGCTAAGGAGATCATCCACACACCCAGGGTAGAATAGACCAAAAACACTTCACAACTTTAGAACAAACAACACACAACACCCATGGTTTTACTCACTACACAAAAACTCAGCTGAGGTGAGTTTAAAGAGGGTAGGGAAGTAGACTCACTCAACTCCAAGGTGTCATTCTTCTCAACAATTTATCACAGCTTTTCTCATGGCCTCAAGCCAACAAAATTAATCTTTCTCATGCCTCAAGCCAACCAAATAACCAAAATTCCAGGTATATCACAAATAGGCTCTCAAGCCTTATAGCCATCTTGGCTCAAAACCACAAACATGCCCTCAAGGCTTCCATAAACCAAGAAACAAGAAAGCACCCGAGGAGGTTCACACCTTCCCTTCCCCATACACGATGAGCATTGTCTTCCAAATGGAAGAAGCTCTTTCAAACACCCATCACAAACCCAAAATAACAGAAATATAACATAGACAACCTTTGCAAATCCACATTTACCAAACAAGAACAAACATACAAGGTGAGTAAACTAGCTCACTAACCTTTACAATCCCTATTATGGATGTAGTTGAAGAAGAGCTCCACCCTCAGTCTCTTCCTCCAAGTTCTCCTTCTTTCCACAATAATCTCTCCCCCCTTCCACTCTCCCTCCTCCTCCTTTTAAACTAATTCCCCAAGTTCTCTTATCCCCAAGTGGCATTAAAAAACTTACCCCACTCCTTATCCACTATCCTTAGTGGACTTAAAACAATTAACCCCACTCAAGAGGTCCCCCACTATAGCCCTTTTCCAACACATGGAGGAATAAAATATAATAAGTAAAATAGAAATAAAGAGGGAGTGGATGACACACCACCTTCTTTATGGGGGACTCCCACCAAAAGTGAGGGACAAAAAGACAAAGCACTCCATTATTGGTGGATCATGGAGTCATTCCATGACTTGGAAGTGGGCATGAGTGTGGATTCCACTCATCTCATTATCCCCATGCTCCCAAATTCGTCACTTAACTTCACTGTGAAGTTAAAGTGACCATATGGGGGTTATCTCAAGGTTATCCTGGTCAAAAGGGTCCCTAGACCCATGGGGTATAACCCAGGGTTGATTTTTACCTAGTTAGGACCCCCAGGGTCAAGTTAAAGCACAAGTATAGGGTCTCAAAAATTTAAAATTCAAAAATAAAATTCTAAACAACAAATCTTACATCACATATCATAATTCTCTTTTATAAGAGGGTAGACCTAATTCCCTTGACCTCATGCAACATTACAACATTACAAAATTTCACCAAACACAGAGTTGATCTTAGTTCCTCGTGGAACTAGATCGGCTTCACAAGGGATACAACATAGGGTGTGGAATGATCTCCTGTATTTGTGGTTTCGTTAGCAATACCTGCACACTCAATCTTGAAGTTAATAACACATAAAGATATCATAGCCGAAGCGATTTAAATACAAGCATACCTAAATATTCTACCATATAATCATACTGAAATCACATTAAAGTTCCATTTCTAATATTATCCATTCATCATTCTCTTAAAAGCAACATCTAACTATCATTGCATAATTTGTTTTCTTAAAATTCAATTAAGTTTAATAAATAAAATTCTAGGATCAATAGTCCTTCAACATAAAAGTAATAGCAATAGCACTGCAAATAGTCTCATGAATAGAAATGAAAAAGGTAGGCCTCACAATTTAGATTGAGCATTTCACATTGAATCCATTATCTAGGTTGTATCTAGGATCTCTTGGGTGCATGCTTCTACCACCCTATCTTGGATTGGTGAATCTTAGTGAGGTATAAGGCTTGTTTATACTTTATTTTTGTGTTTTCATCTCATTTTGGTTTCACTAATCACACAGCCTACACATGCTTTTCGACAAAAGAATATCTCTATTGCATGAGGGCCGCCCTTGTGCATCTGAATTAGTTGCAATTGTAGACTTCGTAGATGCGGACTTTCTTGACTCTCCATATATTTTGATATGGTTAGATTAATATGTTGTGGTGTGACTATATCCTAATTATAGATTTCACTAATGATTATTTGACATGTGACATTCATTTTGATGCTGTTAGAGTTATTAGTTGTGAAATTATTAAATGGAATTATTATGCAGTTTTGATCTTGAGTTAGTGTTTAGAAATGCAGTTAAATTATAAATCTTATTAATGATGCTATGTGATTTTAATAATGTATTAAATGATTAGGCGATATCGTGAGTGTATGCATTTTCCTTGCTTTGCCTATGATGTATATGTTGGATTAATCTATTTGTTCAAGTGTGCAAGTGATTTTCCATGCCAAAAATCAGAGATCGGTCCCACACCTAATGTGAATCTCGTGTTACATTGATCTAGTCCCAGGAGGGACCAAGGTCATGTGTGAATTATGTGATGCTCTCGTAGATGTCTACATTTTAATTATTTGGTTTAGGTTCCACCACTTTTATATTATTTACTTGAAGTGCTGTAAAAATATGTGATTTAATATACACCACTTTGTGTCTTTTATTTTGATGGCCATTTTATGTGATTTTCTACCTCCTAGGGTGTTTATTATGGGATTAAATTAATCCTAGGTGGCACCCCTAGGGTCTAGGGCCCATTTGAACATGTCAAACCCTAGGATAACCTCTATCTAGTCACTTTAACTTTAGCTTGAAGTAAAGTGACAAAATTCAAATTTGAAATCAAGTGGAGGATGAGTCATGCATTCAAACATGACACACTCTTCTTTCCAAGGCACGGATTCCCATCACCTTGAAGACTTGGGGAGTCTTCAAGACTTCCAAGTGTGTGAACCCACCTCTAATGCTCTCACACATGTGTGAGAGTATCTTGGAGTGAATGTGCTCCCTTTAGAGACTAGGGTAATGACATGTGTCATTCCTTATCCTCTTGGAGTCCATCTTGAGGGATGCCACCTCTCCACCTTTGCTCTCACATGTGGAGAGAGTGACGCTTGGATGGATGGGAGAGTGACACATGTCACCTCCACATTCCATGATCATTGCAAGTGGATTGGGAGGAGGAAGGAGATGTCACCTTCTCATTCCTCAAGGCTTTGGAATGAAGCCTATATTACATCCTCTTTGAGAGAGGAAGGGGGTTCTTTCATTTTACTTGTTCTTTTGCTATTTTTGGAGGTGTTTTTAGAGAGTGAGTGAGTTTGGAGATCTTGGAAGGAAGGCTTGAAGGAGGAGGTTGGAGATCTCTTCTACAACTTTGCTTCCATTATTGGGCTATCATAGGTAAGCCTCAAGGCATGAAGCCCTTTCCCATGTATTTAAATTTCTATGTGTAGTTGAAGTTTCTTTGTGTGTTGCATTGTTTGGTGTTGTTGGGTTTTCTTTTTTTGGGTGTTTGAACGAGACTACCATTCTTGGTGTGTCCATTCATGTAAGGGGTGGGAGAGAAGTGAACCTCCTTGAGGTCACCCTCTTTGTATTGGCATATTGTGGCCTTGAGTGATATATTTTCATTGAGGAGATTTTAGGTTTGAGGCCTTGTTTTGGAGTATCATGAGATTATGGTTTCATAGGAGTGAACCTTTTGAGTAGAGAGAGTCCACTCTCCTAACCCCTCAAATCTATTTTTATGGATTTTGTGTTGTTAAACCTTGGTGGGTGTTATTTCTTCATGTTGAGTGTTTGCATTTTGTGTTTGTGGTGAGTGCACACGTGTGTGAATCGATCTCCAAGCTTGGGGGCGACCCTCTTGCGGGTCTATGGAAGGGCGGAGAGCATTTTGGTGGCTTGGAAGTTCCCCATTATTTTAGTTTTTGCAGGTTGGAGTCATTTAAAGCTTGGATGAGGGCTATTCATTTTTAGTGTTGTTATATGTTTGGACTATGTGAAAGCTTGGCCAAGAGGCCTCATTGTAATGGTTTTGTGACTTTGAGCTCACTAGTGTTGTTGTAGGTGGAGGAAGAATCTCATTATGTATTTTCTTTCCATTTAAATGTACTGCTGAAGTTCTCCTTGTTATTATTGATGTTTAAGAAATGAAAGTTAGAAATTATGTGACTTTTCCTATTTGTTTTATAAATGCATGCTATTGTTTTTAAGTTGCAAAAGAAAAAGTTATTAAGTTGTTTTTTATATTTGGACTATGCAATAGAAAATTTATATTGTTGCATTTAAAAAAAAAAGGGGGTATAAAGTAGTTGTTGTCTGTATTTATTCAAATAAATGTATTATAAGTATGCATGTGAAGAAATGGTATATTTCTGATGCACATCTTTTATGTTTAAAAAAAAAAAATTCAAATGTATTGCTGGATTATTTCCATGTATTCACTTCAAAGGAATAGTTTATATATATATATAATAGACATATATATTTCTGCGTAAAAAAATCCCATTTATGCAGTTGGAATTTTAATTTCTGTGTATATATGTATAGAACCAGATTTAATCTCATATAAAAAAAATGGTAATACATGATATTGTGAAGAGCCCTAACGGGCTACAATTTTATTTGTTATTTTTGTTGCAAAAAAAATATAATTAAAAAAAAAGATAGCAGAGAGTGGCGACGGCTCTACCACTGTCCCATTGATTATGTTGCAAGATTTGGGGGGGATGAACCCCCCACCCACCAGTCCACCAATTGATGGAGTGGTGGGTGGGGCATTCACCCCACCCCCAAACCTCCTTTCCATTTACAATGTCACCACTATATACACGGCCCTTGGATTTCTGTCTCTGGTGGTTGGGAACGGCCGCCATCAACCGTGGATATCTGCTATCTTTTTTCCTTATCTAGGTCTCTTCTCTTCAACTCTGCAAGATTATCATTTGGTATATATATATTGGTTGCCATTCTTTCTCATCTATGGTTTTCAACTAGAATGCAATATATATATAATAAATGAAATAATTTATATATATATATAAAAAATGGAGTTAATCTTACAGTGGCTATACCTCCAGTATGGAGATCTCCCATGGTTGCCTTTCTCTCAGATTTGCAACAAAGAAAAATGGAGAAGAAGAGGAGAAAGAAATGGGCGAGAAAGAAAAAGAAAACAAATGAAATAGAAAGTAAGTTTAGGGTTGTTCATAAGGAAAAGATTATTTCATTATAGGGGCTTTTAGGGTTTTAAGAAAAGCAATGGTAATTTTATTTTTTTATTTCTTTTTGGTGCACGGGAATTCTCATTTCCCCCTCTCTTTTGAAATGGACTTGCCTTTTTAATTGACATTTTATCCTTGTTAATCTTTTTGGGAATGTAGATATAATTTCTCTATGCCCAATTTATTCCCTTGCAATAATTCTTTTAGTTGGGAGATCTTGTTATTTCACTTTGTGTTAAATTATGTAGAGAAATAATTTTATAATGTGAAGATTTTGATGGGATGTAAATTAAAATTCTAGTGGATTTGATTGATCGAATGATCTAGAGGTTCTTCCAAATTAGCCTCCAAAGGTATATCTGCTATAGGATGTCTAATGAATCAACCTAAGGCATCCCTAGGTCTTCTCATAAACTAATGGATCGAAAGTCTTATCGACACCTTAAACCTACAATGATTTGTAGATTATATCCCTGGCAATGGTGCCAAAAATGATGCGGTAAGAGTAGGCTTTGTTAATACATCATCATTTACTCTTTATCAATCTAGACGTGTCTGGAGTGATCTGCAATAAGACTATTTGCTGGGGGGGTTTGAATGGAATGGTTGAGGACTAAAGATCAGTTTAGGGATCCTCGTACAGTTGGAGTTCTGATCTTCTTGCTCATGAAATAAACTACCTTAATTTTTTTGAAAAGAAACACTCTTGCTTGGGAAAGAAACTATTCTAATCATTTTCTAAAATAAACACACTTGCTGAAATAAATGCTAATCTAATTGCTATGAAAGAAACACACGTGTTGAAATGAAAGTTTAATCTAGTTGCTGGAAATGAACACGCTTGCAAAAATAAGACATGAAAAGGAAGGAAACCTATTGTTACTTCTTAGGCATGCAATACTCTGAACATCACAGTGCTTAAAAAGATAACAAATCTATTTTTTATGATTTTCTATTTTTGAAGAATAAACCTGTAGGTGAGAACAAATAGTAGAAAACAACACATATAACAATCTACTACAAAGAAATTAACAAGAATAGAAATAACACAAACAGAATACCTAGAGATCTCCTCCAAGATGGGGAAGTGGCCCCTACTTTCCCAGCTAGAGATGATCATCTTTTCTTAACAACTTCTTTCAAAAGAAATCTCCCTTCATTTGCATTTTATTCTCATTCAAAGAATGTACATGCCTGAACTCAGAAGTTTTCCTTCAGTTGAAAACAAACTGCGATGAACAACTAATTGATGAAAAATAGGAACTAACTAAAAAGGTGTGATAGCTCTTCTACTTGTACAATTGAGCCTTATTGGAAAGAGATGCTAATTACGAGTCTAACTGTAGCGAACTGGAATAGCCAGTTGCATGCTTATTGAAAGGAAAATCTAATTACTAACTAATTCCTATGAACTGGAACTGGAACAACAGCTATATTATTTGCTTAATTGCACAATTAGTTACAACAAACTCCAAATCCATGATCTGAATAAAGATATTAGCATGACGAACTCTATGAGTTCCCTAAAATAGTGGGGTGGCTGGTGACAGTGATAGCTGGAGTTGACATCTGCCATCGAATATCAGGGTAACTAAGTTCAGTGACATGGTGGTGTAATCAAAAGATGTGGAAAGGATTGAGGTGCTGATTGGGCATGTTGTAGGTCTTAGATGGTCTTCAGGAGTGTTTTCTAGAAATCATCAACTCAGAGGAGGATGATGCTTAGGAAGTATTGGCCTCCGGAGCTATCTAGAGTTTAGCTGAAGTTTAACTGTTGCAATCCTTATTTAACATTCACAACTTATACCACAAATTATGAGATATGTACATATAAAATGTCATTCAAGTATCAATATTAAAGAGATTTCATTAAAGTGTAATGGAAACAAAACATAAGCATAATCAATTCTCAAAATGAATATAATTATAATAATATGTATTTATATGCCAATATGTTTTTAAAAGTTTATCAAAACATGAAAATATTGATAATTAAATGAGTCCATCATTTGGCTCATCAATAATCTAATTTGAAAAGGTCCTGAGAATATTTTTGACATCATCCATTTCATATGGAAGGGTAGAAAAAAATCTGCAAAACAACAAACAAATGCATCATGCCAAAGTAAAAAAATGTGCCAAGAAAAATTGTAAAAACAATCAGAAAACTAGAGCTGTACATATACCCTCTGAAGCTGTGCATCCATTTTGACCTACTGTGCATTTACTACAACTTCTTGTGCATTTATCATTTGTTACTGTGCTTTTATCCTTCCCCAGAGCTATGCATTTATCATGAATTACTGCGCATTTATCTTCTATTTCAACGCATCCAAGACAGTGAGAATTTCCTAGTCTTTTGGGAAAAATTCTTCAACCTTTTTGGGTACCCATTTCGGTCTTGTGTCAATTTTTGTGGAGATGACAAACCAATCAAAAGCACTTGCTCAAGAACTCCAAGCCATACAACAGCAAGTGACAATCTTACAAGCTGAGCGTACTAGTACTAGCTACACCTCGCACCAAGACCATACGTTCTTTTCCCGTCTTAATGATACTCTTGACAAGACAAGCACCAGCTCCAGTTCAGAATCATATACCACTCCTTCTACTAGTCCTCCTTCACCATCACCTAGAAAGAATAGCCCAAAGCATACTAATCCTACTCCAAGCTTAGATCTACCCAAAGAATCGTCGAATGATTTTTTCCAAAGAGTTTTTCCAAATTTATGTAGAAGAAAAGATATGGAACAACCCAAACTTGCCCATCCATTATCTCATTCATCTACCCATGCACCTACAAAGGATGTGATCTAAGGGCTACTAGCAAAGAGTCAACCATATCCCCAAATTCCAGTCCTTCACCTTATCAAAGAGCCTTCCAACATGTCCATTGCTCTAACCTTGTTATATAATCTACAACCCCTTAGCATATTCAAGAACCTCCTACTATGAACCAAAGTTAAGGTCCATTTCACCTTCATGTTGTTGACCTAGAGCCTATCCAAGAGTCCTCTACCTCTACTTCCATTCAAGTACATCAAGAGTTATGTCAAGAGTACACTTTAGAGCATGTGGAAACATCAACCCTTTATCTAAATCAAGATCAAAGTACCCCCATCCAATCCATCTATAACCTTTATCTTTTCTACGATCACGATATCCCCTATGAAGAAGCTATCCATGAGCAACTTGACCCTATACATGAGAAAGAGATCCAATTCCAATCCATCCATAACCTATATCTTTTCTATGATCAAGATATTATCTATGAAGAAGCTATCCATGAGCCAATTGATCCTAAACATGAGAAAGAGATCCAATTCCAACCTCTCCATAACCTTTATCTTTTCTATGAGCAAGATATTATCGTTGATGAAGAACCTATGCATGAGCACATTGATCCCATCATGCTTAATCCTATCTATCATCAAGATCCCATCTATGATCAAGATCCCATCTATGTTCAAGAGCCTATCTATGATCAAGTAGACCATGATGATCTTCTTAGCCAATTTTATGCATTCCATGGTCACGAGGTTATCACCCCATCTATCCATCCTCCATCTAGTCCTATCATTGATCCAACAACTTCCACTTCCCCTTGATGAGACATTTGCCTACCAAGTGCACATAGATGATCAAACCAATAACTTGGATCCTAGTGAACATAATGATAATCAAGATCCTAATGATCCTTCACCATCCATTATCAACCAAGTTGCAAATCTGTTATCATATCCTATTCGTCTTACCACCTTCATGCATGAATGTTCCTCCTTAGAACACCAGCAACCATTATCCTCTATCTCACCTTCTCCATCTAATAAGGAACTCATGTCTAGTGCTCCACCTATACATAATCCCATTGTCCACCGCATACTCTAGCATATGAACTATCAAGGTAAAGGCTTAGGCCTTCATGAACAAGGTATTTTGGAACCCGCCCATGTCAATGTCCCTCCTTTCTCATATGGCCTTGGATACACACCCCAAGGTGAACAATCTCAAGATGTTGGTACTTCCTCCGCTCCTTCCAAATCCACCACTTTCCATCGCAAACCCTATCATATCCCCAAAACATAAGTCACCATTCCACCTCCCTTATCATATACATCCCACAAGCATGTGACCATATAGCTTCAACCATCCAATCTACCTCTGCTACTTCCAACTCCTAATATCCCTCCATGCATTTTACCACCACTTCTTCCAACACCTTATCCATCCATCTATCAATCCTCTAAAAATCCCAATCATGGCCAATAAATGCACATGTTGTCTAAACAAAGAGCTTCCACCAATTCCACTTCCACCTTCCCAAGGGATTTCAACATAAAAAATTTGGATGCCTCTACCTATAAAGTCACAAATCCTAAGAGTCCTCATGACCTAGGATACAAAAGCAAAGAATTAAAGAAAAACCCATTTCAAAAGCTGTATACACCCACACACCTCAATGCCAAACTAAAAAAGGTGTGGGTCCCCAAGCAACCAATAATTATCTCAAAAGCTACACACAGGCTGCATACACCCAATCCCACACCTTCACAGGTAGCGTCTACAATCAACATGGTTTAGGTACCTAAGAAAAAATCCATCAACTCAGATGAGGAATCCACCTCTCACAAATCCCAACCACACACTTTCTCCTCCTTCATCCAAAAGTCTCAAATCCTTCCATCCCACATGACAAGCCAAAATTAGAAAAATACTAATCCTATGTGGGTCCCTAAATTCCTAAATCACTCATCCACTAAGAAAAAATCTCCATTGCTTCCTACACGGTCTTTCCATCATATGCTTCAATGTTTATCATGGTATCTACAACCATTGGTCATGGTTCCCTTCCATTCCATGACACTTCCATATACCTCCATCTCCCCTTCCTTCCACTATTATCCTACATATCTTCCCTGTCCTATTCCTATGGTCCATGCTTTTACATAAACCTTTCCTCCATCCTTGCACAAGTCCTACATAATCTACATCATCATCCACTATCACACCTTCCATAGTCCACTATCTACTTACTCCATCTCACTTTCATGCAATCCCCTACCAATATCTATGGGATCACTTGACATAGTCCATGCGACAACATCCATCTAGCGGAACACTATCACCTTTGTGGAACCTGACTCTTGAGTCCTTCTCATTCATATTCCAACTTCTCCTATACAAATATATTTAAAATAAATAAATAAAAAGATAAAAATGTAAAGAGAAATCCCTTCGTCCAACGGTGAAAATGTGGCAAACAGGTGCCTTGGATAAGTACCATGATGAAAACTTGGCAAAAAGGCGTCATGTGTAAATTGATTTTCTACGTCACCTACACTTGGGAGCACCTTGTCTCATCAGCATATCACTCTTCTCCTATCTATTTCCTATCCTATCCTTCTATCCATTATATACCTGTACTGTCCCATCCATCCATCCTAATCTTCCATTCCTCTATTTTCTTTGGTCTTGATAAAGATTGGGGGCACAATGTTGACAAATGTTTTAGGTGTCTCTTGACATACTTTATCCCTAGAGCAACATGCCAATCCCTCATTATCATCTCATCCTCCTATCGTCATAAGCATTGCCATGAAAAATCTTAAGTATTTTACCTACAATGGGGCACGTTATTCCTATGCGACTTAGTCCTTGGCAATCACATCCTTGCCCTCTTCTACGTGCATTTTCCTCCACCCACTATCTCTCATTCATCTTCCTATCCGTGGTGTTTTCTTGTCACCAGTATCTAGCATTGAGGCTATCCAAAATTCTTCTCCAATGTAATCCCAAAGTATTTCAAAATTTGAAGGGTATCAAAGATCACCTAACAATAACCTATCGTGGCTTGATACTTTGTCTCTTTTGTCACCTTATCAACTAAGGTCTTATCCAGTATCCTATACTTAGTGTCAACCTAGCATAGCGTCTGTCGTCAGTATTATAGGGTCAATCCTGGACTACATTGCCTCTGTGTCGTCACATAGGCAAGGCCATTATAAATGTGTCCCTGAGGTTTCCCATCCATCCCATATCTTGTCGTCTATCCTCTAGTCCATCCACATGGTCCAAGTCCCCGAACTACATTGCCTCTACGTCGTCACGTAGGCAAGGCCATTTAGCAATGTGCCCCCAAGGTAGTAGGTTAGTCCCTTAGGGTCTGTTTCCCCAATAAGGATTGTGGTACCTTTCACTGGGAAAGCAAGCGCAACAAAGCTCGCTTTCAAATAGAAGTTTTGGCATAGGCCATCAACCTATCCAAGGAAAAGAAAACAAGTACCTAAACACTCAAAATGATTCTGTCTAAATTATGGCAATAAAAACACATCTATTGCAAGAATGTTTAGTGTCTGTGATCAGGTTAAGTTACAGCATCTTCATTTTTGTTATCAGTCTTTCTACACTACTCAAGGATGCCAAAGGCTAGAGATGCTATGATGGGGGCATGTTTATTTTCTTTGTTTTCTATTTGTGGGTAAGTCTTTCATAATGTGAAGCCTTGTCTAACAATATGATCGACAAAAGATCATCGAGGACATCAGAGGACTAACATGAAACAGGTGTAATCCTTGTCTGTTGATACACAAGAAATACTTAGGTCATCTCAGTTCCATTATATGTAGATGATTGTATTAACTTGCTAAATCAAAATCCATGTAAGCAATACTCAAGTCATCTCAGTTTAATTATACCTAGATGCTTGTATTTTCTTACAACATTTTAAAATGCCCAATGATGAAATAAGCACTTCAAAATTACTTGCACCATCAAAATGTCAAAAACCATTCACATCCAGAAAGCATCCATATCGCATGTAATAAAAATTTTTTGCAGAGTATCAATGTTTACAAAAGCTTGTGAGTCCTTCTCTTGAGTCATTCTTCTATCAGTCAAATTTCTATCATTGTATCTTTCCTCCTTGTGCAGTCAATCTAAGCAATTGTCCAAATGCAAGTCCATCCTTAATCCATACCAATCAAGTCAAGTTAATCGCGTCAAATGATCCAATCACAATCAGTGGTCTTGATTCTTGTCTGGTCGTAAACCATATCAATCAATCATAAGTATCAGTGGGATATATCTTTCCCATGCCTATTGTGTTGCTCTAAGGATATATCATTCCCCGCCATGACAACACTGTCGTATATCGTTATCAGTTAATCATTGGTTTACCGCTTGACAGGGGCAATACCTTGTTTTTCTTGTATCATTTATGCATACTTGCTTACTTGCTTGTGTGTGTTATCATTTTATCTTGCATCACGTATCATTTGGCTCGTTCTACAACCATTCTTCACCCTAATCTTGTTCTTCCACCTTCTTCATCGTGAGATTGTCCGTCTCGCTCCCTCGTAACTCTCTCTCCGTCCAATCTCCAGAGGGGGCATCCTCATCCTATCTTTCCATTACCATCCTTTTTTTCTATCCATACCTTAGCTTCTTTGAAATGATGTTACTTGACGCAAATCTTATCATCTCGAACATCACATCAAAGAGGGGCAAAATTTATATGCCTAAAATTGACATGACTCGGTCTAAATAAATATTCTTAATATTTATTTCATTCTAATTCTTCTATCAATAAATAAATAAACAAATTTATTTATTTGATTCATATTCCTCTAAGTTAATTAAATATCAAAATATTTAATTACCTCTTCTAAAGTCAAAATCAAATAAATCCTTTATTTAATTAAATTCTTCCAAACAATTAAATAATTCTTAATTATTTGATTAAGTCAATTCTTCCTCCAATTTTAAATAAATAAATCAAATTTATTTAAATTATCTCAATCTTTAAAAATAAAATATAATCATATATTTTATTTATTCTTCCAAATCGTGCATAGATAATTAAATAAATTTATTTATTTAATTTGCTTTCTTATCTTCTAATTCCTCAAAAATCTTCCAAATCTTCTAAAAATAAATCTTCTTCTTCATGCACACAAAATTAAATAATTTATTATTTAATTTCTCTCAAATCATGCAAAAGCAAATCACAAGTTGAGTTAACTGACTCAATCAACTTTGTTTTTATCAATAACTCTTAAATTAGAAAAAAAACATTCTAATTTATGAAATCAAATCTTATCTTTATAAAAGTAAGTAGTTAACTCAAATAAAACAACTTTTGTGTGACACATGTCTTCATTCTATTCATGCACATTCTATCAAGGCTTCTATATCATTGATCTTCTCATTCTTTCTATACCATTGATCTTCTCTCTCACAAGCCTATAAATTGAACCCAATTCTTCCATTTCTATCATCCAAGCTTTTAGTAATGTTACTCTGCAAGAATCACAGTGTGCCTTTGGCACCCAAGTCATTCCATTTTCTTGTGATCAACTTGTTACCATATCACTACCATTGTTTTGAAGCGCATCTTCATTGCAATAAACTATCATAGCCATTCCCACTTGACATCTTGGAAAAATAGCAAGGAAGTGCACCTTCTGAGGGCCATATTCATACACAAGATCATTTGAGATAGGCGATCAATGGAAGCCATGAAGTAAAGAGGTTTGTTGAGGTATTGTTCATTATTTTAAATCTTCTTTATTTCTTATTTTCATTGAATTTATTGGATTACTTTAATACTATTGATAATCATTCCAATGTTTTGATAACAGAGGCTAAACTTAAAAGATTTATGCAAAGACATAGAATATATCACCAGTGGTATAGAACAGAGCTTCTTTCATTAACAATTTGGTAAATACATAAGGCACAGAAACATGCACAGATCTATCCGCTTCTCTCTTGAAACAACTAAATTACTTTAAGATACAATTTGGTCACAGTCAAGACTCTATATTTTTATCAATATGATTGTATCTATCTATTACAACATTGCCCCTATTTATAGAAATAAAATTTGACTCAAGATCACCCCCATCCATTAGGATTTCAATGGCCTACAACTAAACTGGAAGTTGAACTAGTACTGAAAATCTTCTTAAATTTACAACTGTATTTCCCTGTGCGCCCATTGGCTGAGTGATACTAAAAATGCGGCACTATAACTTGCAGTTTTGTTGAGACACATGGCGGCACCCATGATCTTCTAATGGCTCCAAAAATGTTATGTGGCAACCTCCACTTGCAAGCATAGTTTCCTAAGCTTATCAATAGAATAGATGAGACACCGACACTTGGCACCATTCACAACAGCTTAGAAATTGATAAGTGGCAGCGTCAGGAAACCTCACACTGGGAAACCTGGTGCTCTCTACCTCGTCAGGCTAATTTCCCTTACGTATTTCAAACACCTGTGGTGATGACACTTGTCACTCTTTGTATTACTTTAGAAATTGTGGCTATAACATCGTGGGGCCCACCATATCTGTCACTTCTCAAAACTTAACAAAATATAGTGACATGCGGCATCATCCACATAATGCAACAAAAGTAACATGTGGCACCTTGTGCTCATTTCCAAATCTTCATACAAAAGTTCTCAAAACCCCATGCTAGCGACACGTGGCACTCTTTGCATGACCCTGATCACAACCTTACTGCTTCCTTGTTAGCACACCATGTGTCTGCTTTACATGCCTTCAAAAAGAATAGATGACACTATCCACGAGCTTCAAAAGCCTCTTGTTTAACCTCCCATGTGCAACATGTGGCACTCTCTGTTAGCACACAGAAACTTTGAGTCATAACACCCCGAGCCCACCATATACTTTCTAGTGCCTCAAAACTATCAAAGAAAGATATAGACGTCAGCATCCGCTACTGCAACAAAAGACACATGGTGCCCCATGCATATAAGTTGCATCAAACAAAACCTCTCCTCAATCCCGTAGTAGCGACACATGGTGCATTCAGCGCACAGGAAACAACTGAATAAAAAGAAACACTGCCAATGATACGTGGCAAATTCTGGCAGCATCTGGGTACTACGAAGCATAAAGAAAACACACAGCACTGGTGCACTCCATGCATAGGAAACAAATAACAATAGAAATTGCAAAAATAGGCAACAAACTGAAAAATGAAACAATGATCTGCAATCAAGCAAAAATCAAAATGTAGAGTTTTAACTCTACATTAACTTTGCATTATGTCCTCACTTTCCTCTTGCTAAAACTGTAGTACTCTTTATTTCTAATCCTATCCCTATATCATACTATTGTTGTTGACTTTTCTTTCCATCTTCATCATCATAGTCCTAGTTATCCTATTTTGAGCCTACCATTTATCCTTAGCCATGTCTTGTACTTCTTCTATTCATGTCAATTTTAATGACCTCCAAATTTTCCATAAATTCTTCTCCACCAAACCCTATGCCCTCACCCAAATCCTTACTTTCCTAAGAAAATCCCTTCCCCAAATATCATTTGATCATGTGGCTCCTTCCATCACTAGACAAGTGCCCCTACTTTCCATTATTCATCCAAAACAATCCCAATGTCATAGCTCACATTCCCACACCTACATTCATAGACTCCAATCCCCTTATAGACACCATCATTGATAATCATTTTGAGCAGTCTCCCTTGAATAATCATTAAGCCATGGATTATCCCATATCCCCATCTGATGTAGAGGACAGGGGAAGACAAGGCAGTTTTCAAAGAGTTTGATAGGCCTATACTTATGGTTCATATGAGATATGACATCAAGTACTCATTCCCTTAGAGAAAGACATATGGAGAGCCTTTTGACAATTAGCAAAACCTGTCCCAACCATCCAATAGGGTCTCATGCCTACATACAAGCCACTTCCCTCACAAACTAGGTAAATTCCTTATAGCCCTATTTTTAGACCTGACAGAGGATAATTTCCAGTCTAGACATCTTCATGGGCAGATAGAAATATTTTTAGACACCCTTTTGGGACCTTGATGACGTATCAAAAATTTAGTATGGGTTGTTTTAGAACAAGTGACACTTTCTTCACAACAGGCCTAATTGAAAGAGCCCCAATTAGCCCTAATTAACAAAGCAACTACCCTTTAATGAAGTCACAGAACTTCCTGAACCATCTAGACATCTCACATACATGGAAAAACTATAGATTTCACAAGTTTTAGGGTTTCATAGTTGACTGTGCAAGATCTATGCTATGATGTTCCCTTTAGAGTACACCTAACACATGGGTTTGTTAGGTTTCTTCAAATAAACTCTTTCATACTCAATTCCCTACCCAAACATCTTTCATAACATGCAAAAACAAATAGAATAAAATCCATTCCACTAATTCAGAAGGGATCAAACCAGTGGAATGGTTCAGGAATGCATTGTTTTATGACATAACCCTAGAATAGGGTTTAACAACCACTACAAAAAATGAACAGAACTGTGTTGTAGAAATGTTTCAAAGGCTCAAACTAGATGCAATGAAATCTTAACACATACCTCTAACCATCCATGATCATGAGCACTTATGACACCTCCGTCCAGGAAAGTAGTATGGGTAGAAATAGTAAATTACATAGGAAACTGGTAGAAAACTGAGATTCTTCTTATTTGTTCTTCCTCCAAACTTCATTCACATTGCAATCACTAGGATCATGGCCTTTAGAGGCCTACATTTGACCTTGTTGATTAGTTTGGGGGCAGTTTTGGATCGGTGGGAGGCCAAATTGCCCTACAACTACCAAATTGCCCATATTTTGTCACTATTTGCAACCAATTACATTTTGTTTACATATGGATTTTGTCTACAAGTGCATTATCTCTTCTTAAGGTGTTCAAACCTTCTCCATGTTCCATGAATGGCTACAAATCAATAGACTCCACCTATGACTGCCACAAGTAGGCTTACAACCATTGGCATCAAGGCCATGAAATCAACATGAAATGAAAATGAAATGGTCTAATGGACCTTATTACATCATGAGACAACATTAGACAACATGAAACAACACAAAACCCAATATGAATCCTCTTGAATCTCTTATCTACCATGGCATATCTTTGCATTATACCACTAGGATCCTATGACATAATGTTGGGGATGGATGCGTTGGATACCCATCGTGTAGTGAAGAGACTTCAGCTACCTGGAAGGATGCATCCCGAATGCGAGAGCTATACCCACATTTGTTCGCAGGCTTCCAGGAGTAAGCCTGATCCTAGGGGGGGAGGATGTAGTGCCCCTCATCTCGTCGTCCATCAGATTGATGTTTGCTTAGACTTTATGATAGTGTCTTAGATCGTAGATGATGGATCTCTTGTTATCTTGTTACTTCATTATGGACCTAATTGTGATGATAACAGTTGTTGATGTTGGATTCTATTATTTTATGCTTTAGAATCTGATAAATAAACTAGATGTTACAGATGTTTGATGTTAATTGCGATATTGGATTGAATGTTTTATGTTGTTGATTAATATCGGATACTTTGTTTAACACAGTTAATCATTTATTCATAAACGTGAATGGAACAGTGTCGTATTACTCGCTCTCGAGTACCCTACCTCACTGCGATTTCCATTCACTATAGGACTGTATGTGGATTTATATTTTGAATGTTTAACCGTGCGTTGTTGCAGGAATGCAGGTACTAGGCATCGACTCCACCTGATTACAGGTCTGAGCGTGCCTTCGCCAATGGATTAGTTGTTTGGAGTTAACTTGAGGTCTCATGTCAGGGTTGTCTGGTTATCAGTTTATTCCTTTTGGTCATTGTCTGTCATTCGATCATGATTTGCGGACAGGTAATATTGCTCCTTGGAGTCTAACTAGGTTAGAAAGTGTCTAACTGTGCAAGGTGTCGTTGTGCTTTTATTAGAATCATATTACGGAAATTATAATGTTGATAATTAAATGTATTGATAAAAGATAATATTGAGTCGATAGTTGTTAATTATTGTTGTAAATAAATTATTATTTTAATAGAAGTATTATTGTTAAATAAAGATTGTAAGAGATTTTGTATTATTTAATATAATATTATTTACAATAAATATTTAAATAAATATAATAATTGTAAGTTATGTTGTAATTAGTGATTTACAACTAAATTAATAAAATAAATTAATATATAGTTGTAATATTATAACTTTATTAAATGCAATATGGTTGGTCGGCTCTAAAGTAATTAAATGTGGTCGGGATTGTGTGTTAATATTTAAAAAGAGTAACCTCTTGGGATTATGAAATAAAATAAAAGTATATTTTTAGAAGGAGATGCATGGGTTTACGTGCTGAGTCCCTTGGAAGAAGGAAGGGGCTGTGTTATAAAAGGGAAGCTTGTAGAGGCAAGAGGGGGGCATTACAGGTGAAAGAAGAGAGAAGAAGCTGGGATCTGGAAGCAGTAGCAAATCTTCTACCCCGTCAAGCGAACAAGTCCAGGTTCCTTCATTCTGAATTTTTGCCTCAACTTCTTTGAAGCGAATATGAGAATTAAGATCACTATATGGATTTGATTTTATTGCATTTCTATTGTTTATTGTTGTTGAGTGTCTCTGAAGCCATACCAATAGATCCATTTATAAACCCTTTTGTACACCTTGCACATATATATATATATATATATATATATATATATTATTATTTCATTTGATATTGCTAAAGTTCTTCGCAAGTACATGGTAAATGTGTAATGATGGAAATGATCCGCATCTCTCAAACAATTTCTCTTGTGTCAATCCTGGCATCTTTCTGAGGCATCTTTCAATTCGTTGCTTCTTGTCTATGATTTTCGCTTACTAGAGGCTTCTCCCAACCTTGGTACCTGATTGAACTGCGGGTTCTATTATGTTTCAGCGGACGTTTTTAAACTGTTCCAAAACTCCCAATCTGGTGCAGAGTCTAGTTTTACCTGCCAATCACCTTGTCTATTAATTTTTCAAAAGCCTTTTTTAACAAATCCATTTTGTAGTTATTCTGCCAACCATTGTTGGCTGTGAGGAGACAAAAAAAATCTGACTTTTATCAGACATATATTATCAGACTTTTATTAAGTTCTGAAATCTCCATAGAATGAAATCGCTGTAGGGGTTTTGAAAAGAACTTGCAGTCTGTAATTATAGTAGCACTTTTGTGAAAGAAGAGAATGGTCAGCCTCTGCAGCCAGAAGTGTGTAATGTGGAGAAACTGGCAGAAACAGTTGTCGTGGTCATTGAAGAAGAGAATTATCGATGTGAAGAGGATAGGATGGACAAGTGTATAAAGGAAGAAGCAGCAAGCTGCTCCAATAAACCTATTGAGCCTGTTGGTGGATAATAGAGTCCAGAACCTGGAGAGGCAAGAAGTCAGAAGCAAGCAGGCGTGAAAAGGAAACGATCATCTCTAGATCTTCTTAAAACCAATGACTGTAGAATAAGATCGTCGAAGAGTAGCAGGACATCTGTCCAAGTTAGAAAATGCATCAACTGCTTTGATTATATAGTGCAAGAAATGGACGCCCTTCCCAAGCAATTACTACCATCTATAATAGAATTTATATGTGCAAATACGGACTCAATTGACGGCCCAGATGACGGGCATGAGCTCAGACTTTTGCCTAGGGTTTTGAGGTTTATTTTTTTTATGCCTGAGGTTAAAGTTCTGGCTCAGGATGTGGACGAGATGGTGAGCACGGGCTCAGAGTACGCAGAATTTGTTATAAAGTGGATATTGCATGCAAAATGGTCCAATATAACGCTGACCAGAATGGTGAGTCTACTGCGTGAAATGCAATTGGACAAGTCCCACATAGAGGGGTTTTTGAATAAGATCTTTGGCTGCATGAAGAGAATGGATCCACAGGATCTTCCTTCATTTGTTTACACAACATCCAGTACCATTAAACGCAGACTTAAACCACATATATATGTGACTTTTCGATATGAACTCATTAACTGTTCGTCTGATGAAAATGAGGTGATTGGGCAGTACCGAGTCAATGCAGATGACAAGATGGAAATAGTATCCATGCATTTCAATCAACACAAATCCTGCCGCCAGTGAAATGGAAAGCCCTAACATGGAATTGAATGCTCTGCATGAAGAAAATGATGAAGGGGACTGTTCACGTACTCCACTGGTGTAAACATTGAATTATGTTTGCAAAAGCTGTTCTGGACCCTATAATTCGGGAAAGTACCTAGGAAATGGAGAGTGAATATACAGGAATGATAATAGGAATTTCCATAGGTGTGATCGTTGGAGTGCTGTTAGCTGTTTTCTCCCTGCTCTTTATTAGGTTTCGGAGGAAACATGCCCAAGTCCATCGTAGTAGTAGTGAACAAAGAGGCGTGACCATTCCCATTCGTGTCAATGGTGTTGATTCAGGTATAATAATGTCAGAATCCACTGTTGGTCATGAGTCACCTCCAGCAGCTAGACACAGTGGTCTTTCCTTGTGGTGGGAAGGACACACCAAGAACATGGTAGCATCAGCTTCTGGGATTCTAAGATATCCATACAAGAGTTATTTGCTGGGATTATTTGGCATAGAAGACATGTCCACTAGTGTGAGTAATGTAGATTCCAGTGTGATTGACCTGAGCAGTGACGACGAGGATTCACTTCAGGAGAAAACTCCAACAGAAATACCTTTGCAATTGTCTATGGGAAATTTAAAATGAGTGCTCTGAAAATTTGTGTGATACACAAATAGAACAGCCAATTTGTGCCCAGATAGTTCAACATGCTGCATTTTCAAGATCAGCTGATCATGAATTCGACTGGTATTTCAAAGATACCAAACCTAACCTTGACAATAGGATTCAAAGAAGCCCTTCTATGAGGCCTTATAAACCCACCTCAGGCAGAAAATCTAGGCTTGATAAGAAAGTCTAGAGGAGAATACTTGAAAGGTCAGCAAATTATATTTGGTATAATAGTTATTTATTGAATGTTTGATAATATACCTAACCTGTAATGATGTATAAATGTGACATTCATAGTCAATAGATAAACCTCATTCCCTTGCCTCTTCGTGGTGTTGTTTCTCCAACTTTAATTGAAAGCTTCATACCATACACTGTTAGAGCTTCACAGTGCGCATTTGTAAGCATGGTACAAGATCGAGGGTAGACCCTAAGGAATATCTAGTATAGAAAGATGTGTCTGAATAGAAATACTTTCATCTTTCTACTTTCATCCTACTTTTGTACCTTTTAAAACTAAATGTGGATGATGACAAATAGGTTACAAAGTTTGTGCATGATTTTAAAGCCAGCCATTTATGCATTGATGGAGATGTTTAAAAAACCCGTCATTGTTAATCTAGGTTAGTCGTGCTTCCTTGTATGTATTTCATTGACTGGCTTAAATTAACCCTAAGGAATGTTATTATTATTATTATTATATAATTATAATTATTATCATTATTGTTAGTATTATGGTAATAATGATGATTATTATTACTATTACTATTATTATCTTTATTGATACTATTATTATTATTTCAAAAGTATAGTTGATTGTTAAAAGTCAAATAAATTTGGGGATTTAAAATAATGTTGTCATTATGTATTTGATTAAAAGAAAATCGCTGTGATTATGGTTAAATCGATTTTAAAATGGTTTCTTCATTTTGTTAAGATAATGGATTAGGTATATGATTATTGTATTGGAAATTTGATTTAAAGGTATTAGATAATTAGTTAGTGTGATTTGAAATTGTATGAAATGGTCAAGGTGTAAGTTGTCAAGGGTTCGTTTCCAGAGGCCAAGGTTGTTGTGTTTTGACTTCATGTAATGTGTTGATAAGTTATTGAAGTCATGTCGCCTTTTGTCATGTATAAGGAATTTGGTTGGTATTGTGAAAGAATGTAAATATTCTAAATGCATCATGATGTGTAGAAAGGCTCTTCATGAATGTTGTGAGTTATTTATTTGTTTGGGATGTTGTGCTGGATTAGACAATGGGGAGACGTCAGTATTCATGAAAAATGTATTAAGAGTATGTCTTTGTAATTGAGATGATATGCAAGAAGGTAAATGCCTTGCATTATTACATGTATATGTTCATATCAGAATAATGGTTATGCAAGATGGTTAATGCCTTGCATGGTTTATGTATCATCGTCGTCATGATGATGTTTGCTATGTTTGTTTAGTAGGGTCTTCTAGATGCAGGTAGGGGAGTGGCTTTCAACGTGGGGCCGGCGCCCAAAGTGGCAGTCAGGATAACCTGTTGGAAGTAGATTAATCAAGTGATAACCTAAATAATGAATTAGGGGGTTGGGTAGTTAAACACAGTAAACAAGATAAGTGGATGCCTCACTCATGGCTCAAGTGCTCGTTTAGGCTTGAGATGAGATGAGAAGGCCTGGAATGGCAAGATCAACTACCTTGTCCTCATGAAAGGTATGTTGATTCCGCATGAGCGTTGTATGGGGGCCGGAAGTCGGGAGAGGCTACCAGGACAACCCAAGATGGGGGCCGGGGCCTAGGAAGGCTTGCCAGGACAACCCATGACAAGCCATGTGATGACACTCCTGCCTACTGCAGTCTAGCATTCCCTAGTTGTACTCTCCCCATTCGTTATATGTTGCCTCTGGAAGTTCAGTTTAGTTAAGTTGTGTTGTGTTGTTTATGTTATTGCCATGTGTTGTATTGGCATTTGGTTGTCCTTTGTTCATGTTTAGTCTTGTCTACCTGACTGCTATTGTTTGGGACCTCATGTTAACTCCTAGCTCGGGGGGTGGACCTTAGGGTTCCACATGGTCGGGTGGAAGAGCTATTTTATCCATTGGTTATCCTTTGTCAAGTTCATATGCAGAAAAGATTTATTCCAGTTTTCAGACAATTGTACGTGTACCAGTTGATGAAGATGTATGTGTATTATTTTGTACCAGATTTGTGTAACAGATCAATCATAATGTATGAGACTCTGATGTAGTCTGAAAATGGCAATGTAATGATGTCATGATGTACTTATGTGTAATAAAAGCATTTCAGTTATGTATTTAATCATGTAGATTGTATTATCTGACGATATGTAATGGATATGAATCAGTTATTCAATTATGCAATGGATTTAGATCAGTTACTGATGAATGTTAAATTATGTTAGTTGGTTTGTAAAGTAATGCAGCCTTGTATCCTTAGAGGATATGTCGTAGTTAGTTATGCAAACATTATTTGTTATCTTAATCATTTTAAAAAAAAAATGTTCCTGTTTCATTTAGCATAAATGTGTATTTCTTTGAGGTGTACAAGGCGGGCGTTACAGAAATGGTCTAATGGACCTTATTACATCATGAGACAACATTAGACAACATGAAACAACACAAAACCCAATATGAATCCTCTTGAATCTCTTGGTGCTCCTGCACCATACTCCCGAGGGTGGAAAGGAACTCAAGTCCCTTGAGGAACCAGATCAACAATAGTGGTATCATGCTTCAAAATGTCTTCTTCACTCATAAGTGGCATCTTCAGCAGGTAGGCCACACCATTTGACAAGGTAATCCTTGTAGGTCTTCTTCCTAGTCTTCTTGATCAGCTTGGTGTCCAATATGCTCTCCAAATTCAATGGTTGGCTAGGTGGTAGATCCTTAATCCACTCTTCATCTCCTTCTACTGTCAGACCTACATTTGGACCTACAACATTATCACCTTTGTAGGGAAACAAATCTAAAACATTAAAGATTGGGGATATAGCCAATCCTTGAAGAAGTTGAATCTCATAGGCATTAGGACCAAACTTGTGTACAATCTAGAAAGGACCAATCTTCTTCATGAGGAGTTTTGTTGGCTGCCCCTTTGGAAGTCTTTCTTTCTTCAAATGGGCCATCAGCAAGTCTCCTACCTTATACTGCACATCTCTCTTCCTCTCATTGGCTTTCTCCTTTCTATATTCTTTTGGAGAGTCTCTCTCACTCTATCATAGATGTCCTTCATGGCCAATGCAAAGTCTTCTCCTTGAGCACTTCTTCTCTCCAATCCATGTAGATCTCTTAGTTCAAGAATCCCTCTTGGATGAATCCCATAGACAACCTGAAAAGGACTTCTCCCTGTGCTCCTATTGGTGGAATCATTATAGGCAAATTCTACTTGAGGGATGATCATATCCCATGCCTCTCCATGCTGCTTTGTGAGACATCTAAGAAGATTTCCAAATGGCCTATTCACCACCTTAGTTTGGCCATCAGTCTGAGGGTGATAGGCTGAAGTGAAAGACAATTGAGTGCCCAACTTCTTCCACAAAGTATGCCAAAAGTGGCCCACAAACTTAGGATCCTTGTCAGTCACAATGTTGAGAGGCAAACCATGTATCCTAACAATTTATTTGAATAATAAGCCAGCAATATGGGAAGCATCATTAGTGCATTTTCATGGCAAAAAGTGAGCCATCTTACTAAACCTATCCACCACAACAAAGATGCTATCAAAACCTCTTTGAGTCTTGGGAAGACCCAAAACAAAATCCATGCTAATACTCTCCCATGGCCTATGAGGAATAGGAAGTGGTTGATAAAGACCGGCATTTGATGATGTTCCCTTAGCCCTTTGGCATATGCTACAACCTTCAACAAATTTTCTAACATCTGATTGCAACTTTGGCCAAAAATAGAATCTCTTCACCTACTCTAGTGTTTTATCAAGCCCAAAGTGGCCCCCTAGACTGCCACAATGCTTCTCTTTTATGATGTTCTCCCTCATGGAACACCTAGGAACACACAGTTGGCTCCCTTTGAACAACAACCCCTACTGCAACAAAAAATTAGAGAAATCAGTATGACAAGAATCAGAAAATTGAGTGCAAACCTCATATTTCTCCTTGAAATCTTCATCATCCTTATACATTTGCTTGAGGGAATCAATCCCCATACTTTGCAACTAAATTTCTTGAACCATGCACACCCTTCTACTCAATGCATCCACCACTTTATTGGCCTACCCCTTCTTGTGCTTGATGGGAATTGTGTAGGCTTGAAGTTGTTCAACCCATTTCATGTGACTGTGACTGAGTTTCTCCTGTGAATTTAGAAAACTAAGAGCATGATTGTCAGTGTAAACAATGAATTCTTTAGACAAAAGGTAATGCCTCCATTTCTTCAAGGCTTGTACCATTGCATACAACTCCAAGTCATAGGTAGAATACTTCCTCTTAGCATCATTGAGTTTCTCACTAAAGAAAGCCACCGGTCTGCCCTCTTGACTCAAGAAAGCCCCTATGGCAAGGTTACTAGCATCACATTCCACCATGAACAACTTATAAAATCAAGCAAAATGAGTATAGGTTGTTGTGCTACCTTCTTTTTCAAAATTTCAAATGATTCATCAGTTGCCTTGGTCTAAGAAAACTTACATTTTTGTCCTCCCTTGATGGTATCTAGGATGGGTACACATATGTGGCTGAAACCTTTGATAAACTTTCTATAGAATGTTGCCAATCCATGAAAACTTCTCACATCACCTACTATTTTGGGAGTTAGCCATGACAAAATAGCCTCCACCTTTGCTGGATCCATCTTCAAATTACCTTGGGAGATGACAAAACCAAGGAAGATGAGTTCTTCCTTCATGAAGACACTCTTCTCCATGTTAATCATCAACTTTTCATCATGTAACTTCTTCAAAACTAGGTCCAAGTGCTGCAAATGCTCATTCTTTGTCCTGCTAAACACAAGAATGTCATCAAGATATACCACAATAAATTTGCCAATGAAATATTTCAACACCTCATTCATAAGGCGTATAAAAGTACTTGGGGCATTGGATAGGCCAAATGGCATCACCAACCACTCATAGAGAGCTTCATTTTTCTTAAAGGTAGTCTTCCATTCATCCCCTTACCTTATCCTAATTTGATGATACTCACTCTTGAGATCAATCTTGGAAAAATAACGAGCACCTCCCAAACAGTCCATTAGATCTTCAATCCTAGGCATAGGGAACCTATATCTTATAGTAATCTTATTGGTTTCCCTAGAATCTGTACAAAGTCTCCACTTACCATCCTTTTTAGGGGCTAGGACTGTTGGGACAGTACGTGGACTAAGGCTCTTTCTCACCAAATCCTTATCCAACAACTCTTGCACTTGCTTGGCACTCTCCTCATTTTGAGATGGTGTCATCTTGTAGGCTGCTTTATTTGGCAATGTAGACCCTAGTATGAAGTCAATATGATGGCTTATGTCCCTAATAGGTGGCAATGTATTTGGCATTTCTTCCACCATGATACCCTTGTACTTCTCTAACAACTGCTGCACCTCCTTGGGGACTTCTTCCTTACTATGACTATGCAAATCAAGACTATTTTTAGGCTTCAAAATCAGAGCATACCCTTTGGTTCCTTCCTCCTTTAGGGTGTTAAGAAACTCTTTCCCACTCACTATCATGACACTTGACCCAATATTCTTATCCACACTCTCATCCAGCAAAGGATCCATCTTATACTTCTTACCATTCTTGGTTATGATAAAAGAGTTTGACTTCCCATCATCTTGGGACTGTACATCATACTGCCAAGGAAATCCTAACAACAAATGACAAGCATCCATGGGGATTATATCACATAATATCTTATTCCTACACTCCCCTATCTCAAACTCTACCCAAGATTGTTCATCTACTAAGACCTGTTGCCCCTTATTCAACCATGACACCTTATAGGGGTTAGCATGAGGTAGTCATTTCAATTTCAACTTGACTACCATCTCTATAGAAACCAAATTCTCAGTGGAACCTAAATCAACAATTACCTAGCATATCTTACCATAGGCCTTGCATGTGCTTCTAAACAGTGTCTTCCTCTGAGGGGGTTCTTTTGTTTGAGGCACCTTCAACATGGTCCTCCTCATCATCAAGCTTTCTCCATCATGAACTAAGACTGCACTTCCAATTGGAGAGTTGACACTTTGGCAATCATCCTCTTGAATCAACTGGTTCTTTCTCTCTCCTCCATGAGAGGTTGAGGCTTTCTCAGGACACTTTTTCATGGTGTACCCTACTTGGTTACAATTCAAGCATCTCCCCATGAAGGCACTAGGACCTTTGCCTGGTCCACCGAATCTACCCCTTCCATTGGGTCTCCTACCTCTAAAGTCTCCTCTTGAACCTAAATATCCACTTTGCTCTTGGGGACTAGACTCACCTTGGCTTCTTTGAAACTGATTTCTTCCCCCAAAACTTCCTCTACCTCTGAAATTTCTACCCCCTCTACCTCTTTTTTGCTGCTCACCTTTCCTCTTCAATTTCTCTTCAGCCCTCAGTGCCATTTGAAAACATTTATCTACTGTCTCAGGGTCAAGATGCTAATATCATCTTGGATACTAAATTTTAGACCATTGATATACCTTGCAACTTTTCCCTTCTCATCTTCTACATGCCCACATCGGAGAGTAAGTTTGTGAAACTCTTCATTGTAGGTGGACACATCCATGTCCCTCTATTTGAGATTTTATATCTTCTTGTAGATCTACACCTCATAGTCTGCTGGTAAGAACTGGGATTTGATCTTCTCCACCATCCTGCTCCAAGAAGTGATCATGCTTCTCCCACTCTTCACCCTTTCACCTTGGGTATAATTCCACCATGTGAGTGCAGCACCTTTCAATTTCATTTTGGCAAACTTCACCCTTTGTTCTCAGGTACCTCCTTGTACTCAAAATAATTGTTTAAGGCCTTAATCCACTCCATGACCTCATCAGCATCCATCTTCCCACTAAACATTGGGATCTCCATCTGGGCCTCTGAAGAATCTTTGTCAATTGACTTGATGGCTTCAAGAAAATATTTATGATTTGTAGGTATATCTACCTCTAACCTTTGGGGTTCCTCTTCTTCTTCTCCTATGTCCTCTTCTTCATCAGAATCTTCATCTAACCTCTTCCCTTTCCTCATTGCCTTCAATTCAACCTGGAGTGCTTCCTTGACTCCAGCCTTGATCTTCTCTTCCATCTCTTGGAACTTCTTAGCCACCTCAATGGTCATCCCTTTTGGAGGCATGATGCTAGCCTCTCCTTCACTCTCCTCTACTGACATACACCAAAACCTTTCTCACAACCAAGTGGCAGAACCTTTTGTGGCTCTGATACCAATATGATGTAGAGGACAGGGGAAGACAAGGTAGTTTTCAAAGAGTTTGACATGCCTATACTTATGGTTCATATGAGATATGACATCATGCACTCATTCCCTCAAAGACAAACATGTGGAGATCCTTTTTACACATAGCAAAACCTGTCCCAACCATCCAATAGGGTCTCAAACTTGCATACAAGCCACTTCCCTCACAAACTAAGCAAATTCCTTGTAGCCCTTATTTTAGACCTGACAGAGGATAATTTCCAATCCAGACATCTTCATGGTTAGATAGGAATGGTTTTAGACACCCTTTTGGGACCTTGATGACATATCAAAAATTTAGTATGGGTTGTTTTGGAACAAGTGACACTTTCTTCACAACAGGCCTAATTGAAAGAGCCCCAATTAGCCCTAATTAACAAAGCAACTACCCTTTAATGAAGTCACAAAACTTCTTGAACCATTTGGACATCTCACATACATGGAAAAACTATAGATTTCATGGGTTTTAGGGTTTCATAGTTGACTATGCAAGATCTATGCTATGCTGTTCCCTTTAAAGTACACTTAACACATGGGTTTGTTAGGTTTCTTCAAATAAACTCCTTCATACTCAATTCCCTACCCAAACATCTTTCATAAGATGCAAAAAAAAATAGAATAAAATCCATTCCATTGATTCAGAAGGGATCAAACCAGTGGAATGGTTCAGGAATGCATTGTTTTATGACATAACCCTAGAATAGGGTTTAACAACCACTATACAAAAAAATGAACAGAACTATGTTGTAGAAATGTTTCAAAGGCTCAAACTAGATGCAATGAAATATTAACACATACCTCTAACCATCCATGATCATGAGCACTTATGACACCTCTGTACAGGAAAGTAGTACGGGTAGAAATAGCAAATTACATAGGAAACTGGCAGAAAACTGAGATTCTTCTTATTTGTTCTTCCTCCAAACTTCATTCACATTGAAATCATCAGGATCATGGCCTTTAGAAGCCTACATTTGACCTTGTTGATCAGTTTGGGGGCATTTTTGGATCGGTGGGAGGCCAAACTACCCTACAACTACCAAATTGCCCATATTTTGTCACTATTTGCAACCAATTACATTTTGTTTACATATGGATTTTGTCTACAAGTGCATTATCTCTTCTTAAGGTGTTCAAACCTTCTCCATGTTCCATGAATGGATACAAATCAATAGACTCCACCTATGAAACAATGCACTCCACCTATGAAACAATGGATTCCACCTATGACTGCCACAAGTAGGCTTACAACCATTGGCATCAGGGCCATGAAATCAACATGAAATGAAAATGAAATGGTCCAATGGACCTTATTACATCATGAGACAATATTAGGCAACATGAAACAACACAAAACCCAATATGAATCCTCTTGAATCCCTTGGTGCTCCTACACCACCATCTTACACTCTCCTCGCCTTTGAACCCTTAGAAGATAACATTTAGCTATCCCCACCATTACCAATCACACTTTCTAGCAATCTCACATAAGACATCTTACCCCTCACTTCACCTAGGTCATCACCAATTAAATTACCTCATTACTCTATTAAACCATACCCATACCACCCACCCCTTTCTCACTCCATAACCTATATTAAAGCATGATTCACCGCATGACATGCTACAGTTACCACAATGCCAATTCACTCTACCATCATTCTTCATATTATCTTATGAATCACCATCCTTTCTTCCCATTCCTTGAGACATCATACCATGACACACATCCCTTCTTCCATTACATCCTCCCTAACCCTTTCCCAACATTGATAGCCCACTACCCATGCCACCTCCTTTTCATAACACATTTAATCATAACATTTCCATAACAATCATCACTCATCCTGACACCATCCCTCCACCATGTGACATTTATCTAACACATATTCCCAATTATAATTATATCTACATAAAACTTAAGGTGTTGTAAGTGCAATTAGAAGACCTTAACCCTCTTCCTCCTCCTTCCTCATCAATAGGATGGATTAAATCACCACTATCAATTGATATCATCTTACAACCATCTCCTCATAAAATGGGCTTGCTTAAATTTGATAATATAATGTCCAAGGCGATCTCAATGCACATATGAGACACTTCTTTGTCTAAACCACAATTGTCACCATTGATGATTATGTCCTTGCTAAGAATTTTCCCTCCACATTGATATAATATGCCCTTGTATGGTTTGACACATTACTACTTGGTTCTATGAATTTAATTTAGATCTCATGCATAGATTTACCAACCACTACCAATTCAACATCAAGCCTAAGGTTTTCTTAGTGCATCTCACACATTGTAAACAAGACTCACTAGGGATTACTAGAGAGAGAGAGGTTCAAATTTTAAAGAGATGCAACTTTGTTGATTGGTTGAAAAGATGTTAACCATGTAGCAATAGAAATTTGTAAGTTGAATTGTAAGTTCTAAGCATAAACGAATGAAAAGAATTAAAAAAAACCATTTGTATAGTCTAGGAAATGGATACCCGTTTCTAGAAAATGGATATCAGTTTTGGGACCCACAAAATGGATATTCCTTTTGGAACAAATATCCATTTTGGAACAGATATCCATTTTGGGACCCAAATAATGGATATCCATTTTGGTTTGGTATTGAAACCAAAACGGACTATTTTAACATGCCTATGAAAGTCAAAGTTGGCCAATTCACACATTTGGCTAAGTAAAGACGCGATTTTTTTTCCAATGCCATTGTTTGGCCTGTGATGATCTTGCACATACCCATATTATAGATATCAAAATGTGCAAATAGATTTATGCTAATAACATAAGCCCATATAAGAAAACATAACTTCTCCAGAAGCCAAGATGTCTAGCATATCACACAGAATGTATGAAATTGAAAAACTGAAGAAAATATACCTGGTGTTGAATCTAGAAAAGATACATAGATGGTTGTGTAGTGCTCATTGATACATTTCCAATGCCTATTTATTTTCCAAATTTTGAGTATGTATGCTCAAGTTATGGTCTTTAGAAGAAAAATACCCTATTAGGGTCTACACATGAGGGCATGAAAATTGAGGCAACACAGTAACCAAGGTGGCACAAAAATTGAGGCAGATTCAAAAATAAATTGCATGGAAATCAAGGCGACTTAAAAATCAAGATCAATTCAAAAAATATTGGCACAAAAATCAAGACAGCCATATGAAAATTATGGCATGAAAATCTAGGTAGTTGTATGGATTTTTATCTGCACAAAAATTCAAACCTCCAAAACAGTGCCCAAATATTTTCTAAAGTCTGATTTCAGTGTTTGGACAGACGATTTTAAGGTTTTGACACCTTCTGAGCACAACAGTGAGGTTTATTTCATACAAGGATGCATGGCTTACTAGCTCATGGCTAAAACCAACCTAAATTCAAGAAGCTAATAGATCTGGAGTTCTAATACTGGGTTAGAGTCATGCAAGGACTTATAGGAGCCAAGATCATTTGTAGGAAATCTCCTACATGAGAGAGCTATAAGAACATATTGTAAAAGCTAGATTGAGAGGGAAAATAGAAAATAATGCATGCATGAATTAGGTGCTTCACATTCCTCTATATTATTCAAAAATGAACAATGAAGATATACATAACCACTTTCCAAGAATAGACGAAGTGGGGAAAGAAGGCATGTGACACATGTCACAATGCCCTCAAGAGAAAAGAAAGCCTAAGACACATGTCATAAGGCTCAAAATAGAAAAGTAATCTCCCTAATTAACTTATGTAAAAGTGAAAATATGATTTTTCACCAACACTACCTACAAAGAGGGGTGGATTCTAGGCTAAGTAGGTGATGTAGATCAAGGTCCAGGGGCTTTGACAAGCTATTTAACCAAGTAGAAAAATGAACAACAAACACAATGAAACAAAAAACTCTTTATTTATACGTAATAGAAAACATTACAACAAGAGTACAATGATCTTCCTATATATATTCAATTGTTAGAACACTCTGATTTACTGAGGGTGGGGGGTGAATCAGTATATACCACAAATTAATCCAATTCAATTTTATCTTCAAAACTTTCTACTACCTTAAACAAATAAATAGATAATGAAGCAATTTAAAACACAACCACACAACCATAACACCAGATTTACATAGAAAACCCTAGAAGAAAAAAACCACGGTGAGCAAGCTGCTTTGATCTACTATCCAAATCCAGCCTCACAAATAGAAACAATATTACAACATGTTTTATAAGCTACAACCTAAAGGAAGCTGCAACTCCCTAATACATTTTTTTATGGGCTCCAACCCAAAGGAATCTACAACTCCCTATTTCCTATTCTTGACCTTATCAAAGGGCCTTCCATCATGTCCATTGCTCCAACCTTGTCATATAATCTACAACCCCTTGAGCATATTGAGGAACCACCTACTATGAACCAAAGTCAAGGTCCATCGTACCTTCATGTTGTTGACCTAGAGCCTATCCAAGAGTCCTCTACCTCCACTTCCATTCAAGCACATCAAGAGTTATGTCAAGAGTACACTTTAGAGCATGAACATCAACCCTTTATCTATATCAAGATCAAAGCACCCCCATCCAATCCATCTATAACCTTTATCTTCACTACGATCAAGATATCCCCTATGAAGAAGCTATCCATGAGCAAGAGATCCAATTCCAATCCTTCCATAACCTATATCTTTTCTATGATCAAGATATTATTTATGAAGAAGCTATCCATGAGCCACTTGATCGTATACATGAGAAAGAGATCCAATTCCAACCTCTCCATAACCTTTATCTTTTCTGTGATCAATATATTATCATTGATGAAGAACCTATGCACGAGCAGATTTATCCCATCACGCTTAATCCTATCTATCATCAAGATCCTTTCTATGATCAAGATCCCATAAATGATCAAGAGCCTATCTATGATCAAGTAGACCATGATGATCTTCTTAGCCAACTTTATGCATTCCATGGTCATGAGGTTATCAGCCAATCTATCCATCCTCCATCTAGTCCTATCATTGATCCAATAACTTCCACTTCCCTTGATGAGATATTTACCTCCCAAGTGCACATAGTTCATCAAACCAATAACTTGGATCCTAGTGAACATAATGATAATCAAGATCCTAAAGATCCTTTACCATCCATTATCGACCAAGTTACAAATCCGTTATCATATCCTATTGGTCTTACCACCTTCATGCATGAATGCTCCTCCTTAGAACACCAACAACTATTATCATCTATCTCACCTTCTCCATCTAATAAGGAACTCGTGTCTAGTGCTCCACCTATACATAATCCCACTGTCCACTGCATACTTCAGCATATGAACTATCAAGGTAAAGGCTTAGGCCTTCATGAACAAGGTATTTTGGAGCCCATCCATGTCAATGTCCCTCCTCACTCATATGGCCTTGGATACACACCCCAAGGTGAACAATCTCAAGATGTTTGTACTTCCTCCACTCCTGCCAAATCTACCACTTTCCATCGCAAACCCTATCATATCTCCAAAACATATATTGCCATTCCACCTCCCTTATCATATACATCCCACAAGCATTGACTACCCACCTTCTACCATCCAATCTACCTCCACTACTTCCAACTCCTAATATCCCTCCATGCATTTTACCACCACTTCTTCCAACACCTTAGCCATCCATCTATCAATCCTCTAAAAATCTCAATCATGGCCAACAAATGCACATGTTGTCTAAACAAAGAGCTTCCACCAATTCCACTTCCACCTTCCCAAGGGATTTCAACAACAAAAATTTAGATGCCTCTACCTATAAAGTCACAAATCCTAAGAGTCCTCATGACCTAGGATACAAAAGCCAATAATCAATGAAAAACCCATCTCAAAAGCTACATACACCCACACACCTCAATGCCAAACTGAAAAAGGTGTGGGTCCCCAAGCAACCAGTAATTATCTCAAAAGCTGCACAAAAGCTGCATACACACAATCCCATACCTTCATAGGTAGTGTCTATAAACAACATGGTTTGCGTACCTAAGAAAAAATCCATCAAGTTAGATGAGGCATCCACCTCTCACGAATCCCAACCACCCACTTTCTCCTCCTTCATCCAAGAGTCTCAAATCCTTCCAACCCACATGACAAGCAAAAATCAGAAAAATACTAAGCCTATGTGGGTCCCTAAATTCCTAAATCACTCATCCACTAAGAAAAAATCTCCATTGTTTCCTACATCGTCTTTCCATCATATGCTTCAATGTTTATCATGGTATGTACAACCATTGGTCATGGTTCCCTTCCATTCAATGACACTTCCATATACCTCAATTTCCCCTTCCTTCCACTATTATCCTACATATCTTCCCCATCCTATTCCTATGGTCCAAGCTTTTGCATAAACGTTTCCTCCATCGTTCATAAGTCCTACGTAATCTGCATCATCATCCACTATCACACCTTCCATAATCTGTTATCTACCTGCTCCATCTCACTTTCATGCAATCCCGTATCAACATCTATGGGATCACTTGACATAGTCCATGTGATGACATCCATCTAGCAGAACACTATCACCTTCATGGAACCTGACTCTTGAGTCCTTCTCGTTCGTATTCCACCTTCTCCTATCCAAACATATTCAAAAAAAAATCAAAAAAGTAAAGAGAAATCCTTTCGTCCAAAGGTGAAAATCTGGCAAACAGGCGCCTTGGATAAGTACCATGATGATAACCTGGCAAATAGGCGTCATGTGTAAATTGATCTTCTAGATCACCTACACTTGGGAGCACCTTGTCTCATTGGCATATCACTCTTCTCCTATCAGTTTCCTATCCTATCCTTCTATCCATTACATACCTATACTGTCCCATCCATCCATCCTAATCTTCTATTCCTCTATTTTCTTTGGTCTTGGTAAAGATTGGGGGCACAATGTTGACAAATGTTTTAGATGTCTCTTGACATACTTTATCACTAGAGAAACATGCCAATCCTTCATTATCCTCTCATCCTCCTATCATCATAAGCATTGCCATGAAAAATCTTAAGTATTTTACCTACAATGGGGCATGTTATTCCTATGCAACTTAGTCCTTGGCGATCACATCCTTTCCCTCTTCCACGTGCATTTTCCTCCACCCACTATCTCTCATTCATCTTCCTATCCATGGTGTTTTCTTGTCACCAGTATCTAGCATTAAAGGTATCCAAAATTCTTCTCCAATGTCATCCCAAAGCATTTCAACATCCGAAAGGTATCAAAGACCACCTAACGATAACCTATTGTGGCTTGAGACCCTATCTCTTTCGTTACCTAATCAACTAAGGTCTTATCCAGTATCCTATCCTCAATGTTAGCCTAGCATAGAGTCTGTCATCGGTATTATAGGGTCAAACCTAAACTACGTTGCCTCTGTATCGTCCCATAGGAAAGGCCATTATCAATGTGCCCCTGATGTTTCCCATCCATCCCATATCTGGTCGTCTATCCTCTAATCTATCCACGTGGTCCAAGTCCCTGAACTACGTTGCCTCTACATCATCACATAGGAAAGGCCTAGCAATGCGCTCTCAAGGCACTAGGTTAGTCCCTTAGGGTCCGTTTCCCCAATAAGGATTGTGGTACCTTTCACTAGGCAAGCAAGCACAGCAAAGCCCACTTTCAAATAGAAGTTTCGGTACAGGGCATCAACCTATCCAAAGCAAAGAAAACAAGTACCTAAACACTCAAAATGATTCTATCTAAATTATGGCAATAAAAACACATCTAATGCAAGAATGTTTTGTGTCTGTGATCAGGTTAAGTTACAGCATCTTGATTTTTGTTATCATGTCTTTCTACGCTACTCAAGGATGCCAAAGGCTAGAGATGCTATGATGGGGGCATGTTTATTTTCTTTGTTTGTTGTTTGTGGGTCAATATTTAGTAATGTGAAGCCTTGTCTAATGACATGATCGGCAAAAGATCATCGAGGACATCAAAGGACTAACATGAAACAGGTGTAATCCTTGTCTGTTGATACGCAAGAAATACTCAGGTCATCTTAGTTCCATTATACCTAGATGCTTGTATTAACTTGCTAAATCAAAATACATGTAAACAATACTCAGGTCATCCTAGTTTAATTATACCTAGTTGCTTGTATTTTCTTACAACATTTTAAAATTCCCAATGATGAAATAAGCACTTCAAAATTACTTGCATCATGAAGATGCTAAAAACCATCCACAAAGCATCCATATCCCATGCAATAAAAATTATGTGTAGAGTATCAATGTTTACAAAAGGTTGTGAGTCCTTCTCTTGAGTCATTCTTCTATCAGTCAAATTTTTATCTATCATTGTATCTTTACTCCTTGTGTAGTCAATCTAAGCAATGGTCCAAATGCAAGTCCATCCTTAATCCATACCAATCAAGTCAAGTCAATCTTGTCAAATGATCCAATCACAATTAGTGGTCTTGATCCTTGTCTGGTTGTAAACCATATCAATCAATCATAAGTATCAATGGGATATATCTTTCCCATGCCTATCATGTTGCTCTAGGGATATATCATTCCCCACCATGACAACACTATCGTATATCCTCGCTTCCTTAAAACTCTCTCCCCATCCAATCTCCCAAGGGGGCATCTTCATCCTATCTTTCCATTACCATCTTTTTCTTCTATCCATACCTTAGCTTCGTTGAAATGATGTTACTCGACACAAATCTCATCATCTCAAACATCACATCAAAGAGGGGCAAAATGTATACATCTAAAATTGACACGACTCGGTCTAAATAAATATTCTTAATATTTATTTCATTCTAATTCTTCTATAAATAAATAAATAAACAAATTTATTTATTTGATTCATATTCCTCTAAGTTAATTAAATATCAAAATAATTAATTACCTCTTCTAAAGTCAAAATTAAGTAAATCCTTTATTTATTTAAATTCTTCCAAACAATTAAATAATTCTTAATTATTTGATTAAGTCAATTCTTCCTCCAATTTTAAATAAATCAATCAAATTTATTTAAATTATCTCAATCTATAAAAATAAAATATAATCAAATATTTTATTTATTCTTCCAAATCACACACAAACAATTAAATAAATTTATTTATTTAATTTGCTTTCTTATCTTCTAATTCCTCAAAAATCTTCCAAATCTTCTAAAAATAAATCTTCTTCTTCATGCACATAAAATAAATATTTTATTATTTAATTTCTCTCAAATCATGCAAAAGAAAATCACAATTTGAGTTAACTGACTCAATCAATCTTGTTTTTATCAATAACTCCTAAATTAGAAAAAATATTCTAATTTATGAAATCAAATCTTATCTTTATAAAAGAAAATAGTTAACTCAAACAAAACAACTTTTGTGTGACACATGTCTTCTTTCTATTCATGCACATTCTATCAAGGCTTCTATACCATTGATCTTCTCTCTTACAAGTCTATAAATTGAACCCAATTCTTCCATTTCTATCATCCAAGCTTTTAGCAACGTTACTCTACAGGAATCACAGCGCGCCTTTGGCACCCAAGTCAGTCCATTTGCTTGTGATCAATTTGTTACCATATCACTACCATTGTTTTAAAGCTCATCTTCATTGCAATAAACTATCATAGCCATTCCCACTTGACATCTTAGAAAAATAGCAAGGAAGTGCACCTTCTGAGGGCCATATTCATACACAAGATCATTTGAGATAGGCAATCAATGGAAGCCATGAAGTAAAGAGGTTTCTTGAGGTATTGTTCATTATTTTAAATCTTCTTTATTTCTTATTTCCATTGAGTTTATTGGATTACTTTGATACTATTGATAATCATTCCATTTTTATGATAACAGTGGCTAAACTTAAAAGATTTATGGAAAGACACAAAATATATCACCAGTGGCACATAACAGAGCTTCTTTCATTAACAATTAGGCAAATACACAAGGTACAAAAACATGCATAGATCTATCTGCTTCTCTCTTGAAAAAGCTAAATTACTTTAAGGCAAAATGATACAATTTGGTCATAGTAAAACTCTATATTTTTATCAACATGAATGTATATATTTGTTACAACATTGTCCCTATTTATAGCAACAAAATTTGACTCAAGATCACCCCCATCCGTTAGGATCTCAACAGCCTGCAACTAAACTAGAAGTTGAACTAGTACTAAAAATCTTCTTGAATTTACAACTATATTTCCCTGCGCGCCCATTGGCTGAGTGATACTAAAAATGCAGCATTGTCACTTGCAGTTCTGTTGAGACACATGGTAGCACCTGCAAGCTTCTAATGGCTCCAAAAATGTTACGTGACAACCTTTTCTTGCAAGCATAGTTTCCTAATCTTATTAATAGAATAGATGAGACACCAACACTTGGCACTATCTACAACACCTTAGAAATTGATACGTGGTGGCATTAGGAAACCTCACACTGGGAAACCTGACATTCTCCACCTCGTAGGGCTAATTTCCCTTGTATCTGTCAAACACTTGTGATGATGACACTTGTCACTCTCTATATTACTTTAGAAATTGTGGCTATAACATCGCGGGGCCCACCATATATGTCACTTTTCAAAACTTAACAAAATATAGTGACACATGGCATCATCCACATAATGCAACAAAAGTAACATGTGGCACCTCACGCTCATTTCCAAAGCTTCATACAAAAGTTCTCAAAACCCCACACTAGTGACACATGGCACTCTTCACATGACCCTGAGCACAACCTCACTACTTCCTTGTTACCACACCACATGTCTACTTTGCATGCCTTCAAAAAGAATAGATGACACTATCCATGAGCTTCAAAATCCTCTTGTTCAACCTCCCGTGTGCAATATGTGGCACTCTCTACTAGCACACAGAAACTTTAAGTCATAACACCTCGGGCCCACCATATACTTTCTAGTGCCTCAAAACTATCAAAGAAAGATACACATGGTGACATTCGCTACTGCAACAAAAGACACATGGTGCCCCATGCATATAAGCTACATCAAACAAAACCTCTCCCCAATCCTCGTTGTAGCAACACATGGTGCATTCTACACACAGGAAACAACTTAATAAAAAGAAACACCGCTAAGGATATGTGGTGAATTCTGGTAGCATCTAGGAACTGCGAAGCATAAAGAAAACACACAGCACTTGCGCACTTTGAGCACAGGAAAAAAATGACAATAGAAACTGTAGAAATTAGGCAACAAACTAAAAATCAAACAATGATCCGTGATCAAGAAAAAATCCAAATGTAGAGTTTTAACTCTACATTAACTTTGCATTATGTCCTCACTTTCCTCTTGCTAGAACTGTAGTACTCTTTATTTCTAATCCTATCCCTATATCATACTATTATTGTTGACTTTTCTTTCCATCTTCATCATCATAGTCCTAGTTATCCTATTTTGAGCCTACGATTTATCCTTAGCCATGTCTTGTACTTCTTCTATTCATGCCAATTTTAATGACCTCTAAATTTTCCATAAATTCTTCTCCACCAAACCCTATACCCTCACCCAAATCCTTACTTTCCTAAGAAAATCCCTTCCCCAAACATCATTTGATCATATGGCTCCTTCCATCACAAGACAGGTGCCCCTACTTTCCATTATTCATCCAATACAATCCCAATGTCATAGCTCACATTCCCACACCTACATTCATAGAATCCATTCCCCCTATCGACACCATCATTGATAATCATTTTAAGGAGTCTCCGTTGAATAATCATTAAACCATCGATTATCCCATATCCCCATCTTACACTTTCCTCACATTTGAACCCTTAGAATATCCCCACCATTATCAATCACACTTTCTAGAAATCCCACATAAGACACCTTACCCATCACTTCACCTAGGTCATCACCAATTAAATCACCTCATTACTCTATTCAGCCATACCCATACCACCCCTTTCTCACTCCACAACCTGTAGTAATGCATGATTCACCCCATGACATGCTATAGTTACCACAATGCCAATTCACTCTACCATCATTCTTCATATTTTCTTATGAATCACCAACTTTTCTTCCCATTCCTTGAGACAACATACCATGACACACATCCCTTCCTCCATTACATCCTCCCTAACCCTTTCCCAACATTGATAGCCCACTACCTGTGCCACCTCCTTTTCATTACACATTTGATCATAACATTGCCACAACAATCATCATTCATCCTGACACCATCCCTCCACCATGTGACATTTATCTAACATATATTCCCAATTATAATTATATCTACATAAAACTCAAGGTGTTGTAAATGCAATTAGAAGACCTTAACCCTATTCCTCCTCCTTCCTCATCAATAGGATGGATTAAACCACCACTATCAATTGACATCATCTTACAATAATCTCCTCATAAAATGGGCTTGCTTAAATTTGATAATATAATGTCCAAGGTGATCTCAATGCACATATGAGACACTTCTTTGTCCAAGCCACAATTGTCACCATTGATGATTATGTCCTTGCTAAGAATTTTCCCTCCACATTGATATAATATGCCCTTGTATGGTTTGACACATTACTACTTGGTTCTATGAATTCAATTTAGATCTCATGCATAGATTTACCAATCACTACCAACTCAACATCAAGCCTAAGGTTTTCTTAGTGCATCTCACACATTGCAAACAAGACTCACTAGGGATTACTAGAGAGAGAGAGGTTCAAATTTTAAAGAGATGCAACTTTGTTGATTGGTTGAAAAGATGTTAACCATGTAACAATAGAAATTTACATGTTGAATTGTAAGTTCTAAGCATAAACCAATGAAAAGAATAAAAAAAAACCATTTGTATAGTTCTAGGAAATGGATATCCCTTTTGGAACGGATATCCATTTTGGAACGGATATCCCTTTAGGGAGCCACAAAATGGATATCCATTTTGGTTTGGTATCAAAACCAAAATGAATATTTTTAACATGCCTATGAAAGTCAAAGTTGGCCAATTCACAAATTTGGCTAAGTAAAGACGCGATTTTTTTTTCATTGCCACTATTTGGCCTATGATGATCTTGCACATACCCATATTATAGATATCAAAACATGCAAATAGATTTATGCTAATAATAGAAGCACATAGAAGAAAACATAACTTCTCTAGAAGCCAAGATGTCCAGGATATCACACAGAATGTATGAAATTGAAAAACTGAATAAAAGATACTTGGTGTTGAATCTAGAAAATATACATAGATGGTTGTGTAGTGCTCATTGATACCTTTCCAACACCTATTTTTTTTTCCAAATTTTGAGTTTGTATGCTCAAGTTATGGTCTTCAAAAGAAAAATACCCTATTAGGGTCTACACATGAGGGCATGAAAATTGAGGCAACACAGTAACCAAGGTGGCACAAAAATTGAGGCAGATTCAAAAAAAAATTGCATGGAAATCAAGGTGACTTAAAAATCAAGATCAATTCAAAAAATATTGGCACAAAAATCAAGACGGCCGTATGAAAATTATGGCACAAAAATCTAGGTAGTCGTATGGATTTTTGTCTGCACAAAAATTCAAACCTCCAAAAAAGTGCCCAAATATTTTCTAAACTCTGATTTCAGTGTTTGGATAGACAATTTAAAGGTTTTGACACCTTCTGAGCACAATAGTGAGTTTTATTTCGCACAAGGATGCACGGCTTACTAGCTCATGGTTAAAACTAACCTAAATTCAAGAAGCTAATAGATCTAGAGCTCTAATACTAGATTAGAGTCATGCAAGGACTTATAGGAGCCAAGATCATTTGTAGGAAATCTCCTACATGAGAGAGCTATAAGAACATATTGCAAAAGCTAGATTGAGAGGCAAAACAGAAAATAATGTATACATGAATTAGGTGCTTCACATTCCTCTATATTATTTAGAAATGAACAATGAAGATATACACAACCACTTTCCAAGAATAGACAAAGTGGGGAAAGAAGGCATGTGACACATGTCACAATGCTCTCAAGAGAAAAGAAAGCCTAAGACAAGTCATAAGGCTCAAAATAGAAAAGTAATCTCCCTAATTAACTTATGTAAAAGTGAAAATATGATTTTTCACCAACACTACCTACAAAGAGGGGTGCATTCTATGCTAAGTGGGTGATGCAAATCAAGGTCCAAGGGCTTTGACAAGCTATTGAACCAAGTAGCCAAATGAACAACAAACACAATAAAACAAAAACTCTTTATTTATATGTAATAGAAAACATTACAACAAGAGTACAATGATCTTCCTACATACATTCAATGGTTAGAACACTCTGATATACTAAGGGGGGGTGAATCAGTATATACCACAAATTAATCCAATTCAATTTTATCTTCAAAACTTTCTACTACCATAAACAAATAAATAGATAATGAAGCAATTCAAAACACAACCACATAACCATAACACCATATTTACATGGAAAATCCTAGAAGAGAAAAACTACAGTGAGCAAGCTACTTGGATCTACTATCCAAATCCAACCTCACAAATAGAAACAAGATTACATGTTTTATAAGCTACAACCCAAAGGAAGCTACAACTCCCTAATACATTTTTCTATAGGCTCCAACCCAAAGGAAGCTACAACTCCCTAAAGTACTACAACACTTACAAGAAGAGGCTACAATCTCTAAACAAAACACTTGAACGAATTCTCCTGATCAATCACCTCTACATCATCAACACCCTTCACACTGACATATATCTTCAACACCTCTACTCAACGAACTTTGCTATCTTCAACACACTTCCACACACACAAATACTCACATCCACACTCCCAAATACATCCTTGTACCCTCTCACACACTCATTCAATTTGCAACAAACATTGATCTTTCATTTATATCCTTTGCAAGCTTAAAAAACTTTCACCTTTGTCGGGCAAGTTGAAATGTGTAGCACAAAATATGCAATGACCACAATAAGTCGGTACCCAAAGTCATGTAGAAATCTGATGTAGTGCAAACCAAGTAATAAAAAGGACCTATTTTATCTTTGGACACATATCAAAGTTGGCACACCCTTCCAAACACATGGCGTGCCCTTCCAAACACATGGCGCAATCACCTAGATATATCAAGTTAGCTTCACAAACACTTATCCTTCCACATATTAGCTCCAGACCTAAAGTGGTATTAGAGAAAACAAGTAACCTCATGCGGATCACTTCACAACCATTCTATGACTTACAAAAACATTCTCATACATTCCTTTCAGTAAATTATGCATCATCTTTCTAGTGCAAACAAATAGACATTGAACCCAACATCACTTGCAAATTCTGAACACATAGTCTTGAGATAGAACATTGAAAACCAAACTTGTGGTACTCTTCAACACATGAAACCTAAAATGAGAAAACACATAGACATTCTAAACATATCTTCCAAACAACAAAGGCAAATGTTGTAATGCAGTGAAATACAGTGGCTTTTACATTCTCCTCCTGAGAACCCTAATTAGAAACATGATTTGTCTTTACTTTGCAGACTCTAGAGAACCTCTATGTTACATCATATCATTTGAAACTTGAACCATGCATACCTTTCACATGTATCCAACTATCCTCCAATCCACAAGATCACATCTTCAAATGCGGAAAAATGTAGAGCATTTCTCTATCTCTTTCTGATTGCAAAAACACTGAACCACTGTCTTCACTTTGCTAGCTTTGGAATCTTCTACGGTAACTTCTATGCTCTGAAATCAAGGACATACATACTTCACACCTATATATGCCTTACCTCCAAACTACAAGAATATATCTTTAAATTTGAAGGAATGTAGAGCATTCTCCTGAGCTTCTTTAGTGCAACTTCATGTGCCTTGAACCCTTGTACACTTTCCTTATTAATTTATGCAATGCATTTCATCAAGAAATAATGAATGAAATATTTACAACACCATAGACAAGAAATAAAACTCTTTTCATCAAAAGAAAGAAACCACATCTTCATGTCAACAAAACCTTTAACCTGACAACTTCCACCTATTCATGAACTTTAGAAGATAAGGTACAACTATGTACATATGATACTAATTCAACAATATGCTCATTACTGGGTAAGTACAAGAAGTTGGGTCCACTTTTTGGCCAAAAAATGGAAGTCTTTTTCTTGAAAATCAAAGTTTGTCATAGTTGGAGTAAAAATTTGAAGCACTTGCACATGGAATATTAATATGATGTAAAAATATGAAATGTCAAATTTTGTTTCTAGTTTTAAAATATGTAATTTATTCTAATACCCAGATGATAAAAATTGGTTTTGTATAGGATGTAAAAAAGAGACTTTTTAAGTCATGTTTTGGGCCAAAACATACATGTGTACAACCAACATAATTTGACCTAAATGAAAGTATATTTATAATTCGTTTTGTGGAAGAATGCATATGATGTTGAAGTTTGACCATGATATTTTTGTAATTTTTTGATAAATATTTTTTTAATTAATTTTTAATGGCCCTAATTTGTGTATTTTAAAACCCCTCGTGTATGGCCAACATAATTTGAGCTACACTAATTGTAACATGAAATTAATTTTTTTCATTATGTATAGAATGATGTCTAGATTGATTAGACATATTTTTTTTCAAAAAAAATTCTAAAATCAAAAGTTATTAAAAAATAGCAATATATGTTATTTCATGTTTATGATGTTTTTTGTTTAAAAAATAATTAATAAATAAAAAATTATGTTCAAAACCAAAAAAATTTACATATTTGAAAACTAGACATTATCATCTATAATGGGTTTTAATTTCATCTAAATATTCTTAAAAAAAGTCGTCATCCATATTACCAAATTCTAGCCCTTCAAAAAAATTTGAGGGTTTTTGTTTAAAAAATAAATATTAAATAGAAAAATATGTTCAAGACTAAAAAATACATGTTTTCAAATTAGACATTGTCATCTAAAATGGGTTTCAATTTCATCCAAAAATTCTTAAAAAAATTGTCAACCATATTGCCAAAATCTATCCCTTTTGAAAATATTTTACCCCAAGTCTTCCACTAAAAGTGGACCCAACTTCTTGCACTTACCCTACTTTCATCACCAAATCCTTCACTTCACAACTCTTCTGATCATCACTCTTTGGTCTGCTCCTCTGGACTCTTACTCTTTTGTCATCACTAAACATCACACTGTTAACATCACATGCAACCTTCCACAACACTACTCTGTTGACATCAATGACAACACATATGCAACAATCTCCCCTTTGGCATTAATGGCAACACTTGACCTGATATGAAAATTTATCCCCCTTTGACATCAAGGGAAAAGAGCTAGTGGTCTTTCTTTGTTCTTGCAAACTCATACAAGATCCTCCTATCTAAACAAACCTTCTCATACTCCTTAGTCTCTTTCTACCTATTCCCCCTAAGAAGTAGCCTCCATCAATCCAGGGATAAAAATATGTCTTAAACTACTCCCCCTAGACAGATGCATCATCTATACATCTAGTTAGAAGGAGGGGAAACAACCCCTAACTTATGCCTAAGATATTCAAATGTGTCCTTAGAAAGTGCCTTTGTGAATATGTCTACAACTCGATCCTTTGTAGGAACATATTCCAATTTTATCTCTTGATTTACAACCTTCTCTCTCAAAAAGTGATATTTGATAGATATGTGCTTGGTTCTAGAGTGCATCACTAGATTCTTTGAAATATTTATGGTACTTGTATTGTCACATAGGATAGGAATGGGCTCATCATACACTACTTTGATATCCTTCAATATTTGCTTCATCCACAACACATGTTGCTGCAACTATATATTCTACTTCTGCTATTGATAAGGACACTGAATCCTGCTTCTTACTAAACCATGAGACCAATTTGTCTCCCAAAAAAAAAGCTCCACCACTAGTACTTCTTCTATCATCAACACTACCAGCCCAATTTGTATCAGTATATGCACTCAGGGAAAAGTCATCACCTTTTTGATACCACAATCCATAATCTAGAGTGCTCTTCAAATACCTTAAAATCCTTTTGACTACCTTCACATGTGTTTCTTTTGGAACATCTTGAAACCTTGCAACCATGTAAACAACTTGCATAATGTTAGGCCTTGATGATGTTAAGTACAATAGGCCCCCAATTATATATCTATATAGAGTCTGATTAGCCTAAGGTGACTCATCATCTTTTCTCAAATGACAAAATGTTACCACAGGAGTATTCACTAGTTTGCAATCTTCCATACCAAACTTCTTCAGCATCTCCTTGACACAATTTTCTTAAGAGATAAAGATACCATCATTTGATTGAGCAATTTGGAGTTCAAGAAAGAATGATAAAGTTCACCTATCATAGACATTTCAAATTCTTTCTTCATCTCTTTTGCAAAATTCTTATACATTTCATCGTTGCCACCAAAGATTATATCATCAACATACACAACAACAATTAGAATTTGATCATCCTCAATTTTGATATAGAGATTACTGTCATGCCCACATTTCCCATGTGGTCACAACACACAACACACATGTCATGTCCACATTTGTCATGTGGTCATGACACGAATTACCAAAAACTTTTCCACGTCCCTAGGAACCCCCTCACACGCGTCTGCATGCTCGGTGGAAATATGCATGAGGCATAAACATGTCCTATACATTTGGGAAAGAGCGTCTTCCTACGCCATCCCCTACATGATGAAAGCTGTCTAGGGGGTATGCGATGCGATGTGCACCACTTCTAGGGTTAGAACAATTTTAATATGAACCCTAAGTTTCCTATGTGAAGAGGTGATTTCGTCAGCTTTGAAACCATACCCTAGTTCTAATGCATAAATGAAATCGAATAAATAAAATATGAAAATTAATGGCATGATGGTCGCATGATAATATGGATTGATTAAATGATAGTCGCCGAAGGGTCATAAAAATAAAACCCTAAAATCTAGGAAAAATTTGATAGCATAACACGTTTTTAATAAATGAAATAATTTTTTTAAAATAAACATTCTAAGAAGAAAATTAATGCAAGAATTAAAATAAATAATCGTAAGGAATATTAAATAAATTGCCAAGGTAAAAATAAATTTAACCACTCTGCAAAATATTAAGATTCGAAAATAAATGGTCAAAATAAAACAAAAAGGTTGAGTCCTTTAATAAATATAATTTTGACCATTATATTTATTAACTAACTCAAAAATAATTGAAAAAGGAAAAAATTAAAATACCTTTCCCTATAAAACTAATAAAACTGATTAAAATAAAAATTCTAGTAAAAGTCTTCCAATTGCAAGAATTTGAAACACACTAAGTAAAAACAAATGCCCCCAAATAATTAAATTACAAAGGGAGCACACTTCCCATTTAAAACAAAATCAACCCACTCACCCCTAAAATAAATTTCCTAAGGAAATAAAAAAATCAAACCCCAAAATAAGAATTAAAAACACTAAGTGAAGCACAAGAAAAGTCAAATAATTTAAAAAGGGTTAAAAATCAAAAGTGGAGGGAACTTGGATTCCTGTGCACATGTGAGGAAAAATAATGGAGTAAATAAAATAAAAACTCCTAATTTCCTACACAACCTCCAAATGAGCCCTAACTCCATATTTTAATACTCTTCCAAATGCAAGCCCTAATCTATTATTTTATTATTTCCCACAAAAGTTTGCCCTAACAATATTCTATTGTTTCGTTATTGCAAAAACCCTAACTAGTTCTCTTGTTTTCTTCTCCTCTTTTGTATTATTTTTTTTTCCTTAGTTTTGTCTTCTCTTTTTGGTTGCCTCCATTATTATTTTTTGTTGCAGGTTGAATAATTGTTGAGGAGGCCACCATGAAAATACCTCTCAGAGGTATATGTTTGAGTATATACAATAGGATTTCTCCTTTTTAATACACACACACACACACACACACACACACACACACACACACACACACATATATATAACTAAATATATACTATGGACATAAATCTGAAGATATTTATGTAAGTGTATATTTGTTTGAAGCTATATATATATATATTGTTTGCAGATTTTAAAATGATGAACAGACAAAGAATAAGGGCTAAAAGGCATTATGGTTCAGATTTAGGACACTGGAAGCACCGTGGGGAAACCATAAGCAGATCAACGTTTTGGAAGAGACTTGGGTGTGGAGAGGGGGGTGTGTCCCCACCCACACCCTTGGGTGTGGGTGGGGGCATGCCCCCTCCCCACACCCCTCCTTCGAACAGTAGCAACACCCTTACGATGGGCGGTAAAAAGGAGGACTATGGTGGGCGTTGCTGCCCACCACAGCCCTTGTCTTTTTTTTTCTTTAAACAACAGCAGTTCACAACCCTCATGCGAATGGGGTTCGGCCACCACAATCAAACCCTCTGTTTCATATAAAATTTCTTCTATTCTGTGCTAAAATATAGGTGAATATATATATATATACTCACAGCTTGCACAGTTCTAGCAGTAGCTTAAATATGTTTTTAAGTCAAAACATATATACTTATAGAATATGTATATATATGTATGTATGTATCTTAAATATATATATATGTAAGATATATATATATATATATATATATGTATATATATATATATATCTTACATATATATATATATATATATATATATATATATATATATATATATATACTATCATTCAAGGGAAATAAATAAATAGATTGAGTCTAATATAAACCAGAGTTGCATCATTAAATGGACCAGTATATATATTTTTTCATTTCTTGCAAAAAAATAAAATGAAAAAGGAAAACTATTTTTTTGACAGAAATAGGTAAAATAGAATAACCTACTTTCTTTTAACAACAATTTAACTATAGCAGATTGTATTATTTTTCCCTCTTCTTTGAAAGGTAATTTCATCATATGAGGATATTGTATTTCTTTTTCTCCTAAAGTGCATTACAACATAACTAATTTATTTCCTTTTATGTTTAAACATCCAATAGAACCAACTGTAGCATATATATATTATTATTATTTTTTTCTTTTTATGAAAGATCAACACTATATAAAACCTCTTTTGTCAAACCTTCCAAACCACTTTAAGCACAACATCAAAACATGATGAGCATATATGTTTTTTTCTTAATGAAAGAACAACAACTAAATAAAATCTCTTTGGCAATTTTTTCATAAACACTTAAACACAACAACATAGCATAATGAATCTATTTTTTTTAATATACATTAAGGAGTAAATCACATTAAAAAATTTCTTCACACCAAATACAATAAGGAGTACAATTTTTTCAACTCCAACATTATGACCTTCAAGGCCATGGCTTACCAAATCAGCCAACAAGATAATGCAAGTGAGATAACAATGAACTTCACTAGAACACCATTTCTTCCATAAAACTTGCAATAATACAACACCAAAAGAATGGGGAACAAAGCCACTATGAAATGCCCTCCTCCCTACTATAGACCCACTAGTGGGTCACCCCCGAGCTGGGGAGGTAGGAATCACACAGTTTGACACACACTCCACAACAATACCGTTTCTAAACACACATAAAAAATTTTCCCAAAGGTTTGCGCAAACTAAACTCATGAAAATGAGTTTGATGGGGGTAGGGGAATGGACACCTCAACTCAAGAGGCCACTCCATGATCTCAAATCACCAAGTCTCAAGGTCTCAAGCCATAACCACCAAAATACATATCTTCAAATATCTCAAAAACTATCATAGCACTCTTGCCATCCAAAAATGTTCTCAACATCAAGAAAAGCCCTCAAGGCTATAAGTAACACAAAAATAAGGAGGTGACCTTAAGGAGGTTCACTCTCCCCTATCCCATACAAGTTGAGCCTTACCTCCAAATGGAGGTGCTCTCACCAAACTCCCAACCCACACAAAAAGAAAACAACCAACAACAAAAACCACAAATACAACATAAATGAGATAAACAAGGGTAAATGGCCATAGCCATGGAGCTTACCTTCAAAAGCTCTAAAAATGGAAGCACATTTGGTGAAGAGCTCCAAGCTTCTCCAAGTATTCCAATCTCCAAATTTCTCTAACTCCCCAAAAGAACTCTAAGAATAGAAAGAAAATAAGAAAAATGCAAGAACCCCATACTCCTCTTCAAGAGGAGATAATATAGTCACCTTCTCCTTCCTCATCCCATGCCACTTGCAAGGGAGAGGAAATGTGAGGGTGACAAGTGTCACCCTCCAATTCCATCCCATTCCTCACCTTATCCACTTGTGCTCTCACACGTGTGAGAGACCAAGTGATGAGGTGGCAATCCCCTTCAAGCCTCCATGAGGATAAGGGATGCCATATGGCATCCTCTTATTTTCCAAGAGAGCCATCTCCCTCCAAGCTCTCACACATGTGTGAGAGCCTTGGAGGGAGATCCCACACACTTGGGAGTCTTGGCGACCTCCCAAGTCTTCTTGGTGAAGAGATCCCCAAACTTTGGGAAGGGAGATGGATCTTTCCCCAAAGCATGACTCACCTCCCACCCTTAGCCAATTCAAAATTCATCACTTTGACTAATCCTCAGTTTAGAGTGACCAAAAGTGGGTTACCCCAAGGTTTAGTTAGTAAAAAATGACCCTAGACCCATGGGTAACCACCTAGGGTAGGTTTTGAGACAACATCTAAATCAAATGTGATCCTCATCCCTCTTAGGAATGGATCAGTTTCATAGGGAATAACATATGTGTGAACACTACCTCCAATTTCCCATGGCCTAGGAATATAATCCTACACATCTAGATCAAGTGTCAATCATATCATGAATAATCATAGCTGAAGCAACTGTAATTAAATTCATGCTATTATATATAACATTAATCATTTACAACATAATACAAGATTAAACTGCATTTTCTATCAAATGTCACATAATCATCACCAATTAATGAACCCACATAATGAAATAGAAATCACATCTATAATCATCACATAATATATCTCACATGTCTAAGCTCAGTATAGCATCAAAATATGATCAAATAGAATCACCATATGTCTAATCCATATCAAATCAAAATCTAGAGATATAATCAAATCTGCATAATGGAAAAATAATCTCTAAAAGTTTGATAATGTCATCAACTGAAATGTAAAATGATCAAAATAAGGAAGGAAAATAATTAGCCTCACATCCTTCCCCCCTAAGACTAAACTTCCTCCTGGAAGTCGTAAAAAAGGTGAGGATAGAGTGCCCTCAAACTAGCTGCATCCTCCCAAGTTACTGTGACCTCATCATAACAATCCCACTGGACCTTAACCTAGTCCAGCTCTTGACCTCGAAGGCCCAGCATCCGACAAGCCAATATGCGAATTGGCTCCAAAGGCAATTGCCCATTTGCCTCTACCTGTAGAGCACTCCAGTCTAATACATGAGATAAATCAGATATATATCACCTCAATATAGAAATATGAAAGACATCATGGATATGCCACATACTAGGTGGCAATGTTAGATGGTAGGTAACAGGTCCTATCTGATCCAGAATCTCAAAAGGTCCTACAAAATGTGGTGCAAGCTTAGAGGCCTTTCCATAACGGATCAGACTCTTGTGTGGCTGCACTCTAAGGAATACTTTGTCCCTAACTGAGAAGCTCTGAAACAAGTCTCTTAGCATTGGCTCACTTCTTCTATCTATCTTGTGCCTCCTAAAGTCTCTGGCTATTCAGTGTGACCTGCTGCTCCATATCCTAAACTAGCTTTGGACCAATGGCAACCCTATCCTCTATCCGATCCCAACTCAATGGTGTCCTGCATGGTCTGCCATATAAAGCCTGAAAATGAGGCATACCCAATGAGCTATGATGCCCATTATTATAGGCAAACTCAACCAGATACAGATACTCCTCCCATCTAGATTGATGGTCCATAACATACATATGAAGCATGTCCTCCAACACCTGATTCACCTGCTATGTCTGTCCATCTATCTTGGGGTGATATGCAGAACTAAAGTTGAGTTCTGTACCTAATGCCTACTGCAAAGCAATCCAAAAGGCTGAAGTGAACACTAAATCCTTGTCAGAAATGATGTGGTGAGGTACCTAATGTAATCTCACAATATCGTCCAAGAATACTCTCACCACTACTGGTGCATTGTATGTCATGCGTACAGGTGAGAAATGCGGCACCTTGGCCAACTTATCGATTGTCACCATGATGGCATCATGGCGAAGCGAAGACACAGGAAGACCAATAATGAAATTCATGGAAATGGTGTCCCATTTCCACTCAGGTATCTCATGTGGGTATGGAAGACCTGCTAGATGCTGATGCTCGGCCTTGACCCTCTGGCACTCAAGGCATTGAGAAATAAACTCTACAATATCCCATCTCATACCTGCCCAATGGTACAGCTGTCGTAGGTTGGCATGCATCTTCTTCACCCCCGGATGTGCTGCATATGGTGCTCTATGAGCCTCTGATAACACTACAACACGTAGGTCACCTACGCGGGGTACATAGATGTGTTGTCGATGATGAAGTAACCCATCTTCCTCAAGTGAGTACCCTGCAAACTTGCCCACAAGGGCCCTCTGTGAATGGATCTCCTGTTGCACCTCAAGAAAGCACTCATCCTCAGGCAGATGTTGAATAATGTGTCCTCTCAAGTCCACAATTAGAGTCAAGGTCAAGATCTTATGGCACCTCTGACTCAATGTGTTAGCTACCACATTCTCCTTCCCTTTGATGTAGTGGACATCAAAGTCATACTCGCAAAGAAACTCCATCCAATGCCACTGACGAGCATTCAGATTCAGTTGTGTAAATATATATTGAAGGCTATGGTGATTTGAATGAAGCTCAAAGTGATGAACCAATAAGAAATGTCTCCAACAAACTAGAGCATGAACCACTACTGCAAGCTCCAAATTGTGAGTGGAGTAGTTCAGCGCATGGGTCTTGAGCTTTAGCGACTCATACACGATCCCTCTACCACCCTACATAAGTATGGTTCCCAAACCCTCAAGTGATGCATCTATTCAAACCATAAAATCTACTGTTGGATCAGAAACTGCTAAAATAGGAGCACTGGTAAGATGCTCCTTGAAGACCCCAAAGGCCCTCTCACACTGCTCAATCCATAAAAATCTCTTCCATTTCTGCTGAAGGGAAGTGATGGGGTGCGCTATCTAAGAAAAACCCTCAACAAATTTACAATAATAACCACCTAACCCCATAAAACTCCTGACCTCTATCACATTGGTGGGTGTTGGCTAATCTCTAATAGCCTTAATCTTTGATGGATCTACTGAGATTCCATTGCTAGATAGGATGTGCACAAAATACTGTACCTATGTCCTAAAAATGCACACTTTGCCAAGTTCCCATAAAGATTTTATTCCCTCAAACACTATAGAACCTGACGTAGGTGCTCCTCATGCTCCTCGTCGGTCTACGAATAGATCAAAATGTCATCAAGGAAAATAATCACAAACCAATCTAAGTAGGTATGGAACACTGCAGGGGTGTTTGTCAAACTGAAGGGGACCATAGTGAACTCATAGTGGCCATATTGAGTCCAGAAGGCAGTCTTATGGATGTCCACCTCTATGATAAACAACTGATGGTAACCGAACTTCAGGTTAATCTTACAGAACACCCTAGCTCCCTACATCTGATCAAAGAGATCATCAATCCAGGGTAGAGGATAATGGTTCTTCACCGTCACCTTATTCAACTATCGATAATCCATGCATAAATGAAGAGACCCATCCTTCTTCTTCACAAAGATGACAGGACCGCCCCAAGGTGAAACGCTCAATCAGATGTGCCCCTTCTCAAGCAAGTCCTCAAGCTGTAACTTGAACTCTATGAGCTCATGAGTGGTCATCATGTAGGGTGCACGAGACATAGGCTTGGCACCCAACACTAAGTCAATATGAAAGTCCACCTCACGATGGGGTGGCATCACCGAAAACTCTGCTAGAGACAGATCAACAAACTCTCTCAGGATGGGATGGTCATCCAAAGATGCCTTAAGCTCATCATCTGATCTGTCACTCACTGTAATAGCAAACTTTTGGCATCCCTTCCACATGCAATGCTTAAGCTACTGAGCGGATATCATATGCACTGTTGTGGGCTTCTGAATGCCCACTATCTCAACTGATGTACCATGATCATCTAAGCAGCTAATCACCTTTTGGTAACAATCTAGCTTGGATCGATGAGCCGCAAGCCAGTCCATACCCAAAACCACATCGTAGGATCCTAATGTCATAACTCTAAGGTCACAAACTGTGGTGAAGGGTCCCAAAGAAATCTCACAATCATGGACTAAGGCATCTACTATCATCTTAGCCCCTGAGGCTAACTCAACCACCCACCTATCACCTAGCCTAGAGGACACCAGCCTGCAATGCTCCACTAACAATGGAGATATGAAAGAGTCAGTAGCACCAGAGTCAAAAAGAATAGAAATGGGGACACCCCCTATCATACCTGATGTCTCAATCACTGATGCCTGAAAATCAGCCTGGTGGTTATCAACCACTGCGAACATACAATGGGACCTACCCACATCTCTAACTGTCTACTCTGATCCTTATGAATGAGGCTATCCCCTGCTATAAAGCTCTAAGGACACTCCCTAGTTAGATGTCCTACTCCACCACACACATAACATAGGCCCCTAACCTACACCTATCCAGTCTAAGTCCTACTCGACTGTTGCTATCTAGATCTACCTATGGACCGCTATGAACCCCTGTATGACTACTGTGACCTCACGAGTCCCACAGGTGGTCCCTGTTGTCTCTGATCTCTGTGCGGGACTTGTTGTTGCTAACCTCTATTATGCCTCCATGTGTCCTCTGCTGTGGCTAGGATCTCTGCTATTGCTGTGGGGGCCTAGGAGGTAAGGATGCAGAACTAAATCCTCCTCTTTGAGGTGGCGATGGTGGTCTGCGGTAACTCTATTTATGCTGCTGCTGCCCACGATCCTAAAATTGAGGGCATGAACTCTACCCTCATCCATGTATCTCCTCAGCTATGTATGCCTTCTCGGCAACATCACTCAATGTCTAGGGGTCTGCCATGCGTACAGGCCCTGCTATGCTATAGTTCAATCCTCTGATAAACTTATGAACCAGGAGTTTGGAGATACTCCGCATATCAAGACAACTCGGTGAATCTACCCTCATACTAAGCAACCGTAAGTCCTCTCTGCTGAAGCTCATGAAAATCATCTATGCGACACTACCTGTAGTGATCTGATAAATATCGTGCATTGGAGCAGTCAATGAAAGTCTCCCATGTGAGTGTGTCCAATGATAAATGGCGCATGTACTCCTTAGTGCGCCACCAAGTAGTTGTTGCATCTCGCAACAAGTGGACTGCCACACATGCTTTTGTGTTACCTTCGTAAGGATGCAACGTGAAGCATCTGTCTAAGCTGATGAACCAGGCCTCTACCTTAGCTCCCTCTGTGGTCCTGATGAATGTAGGAGGATTCAGCCTCAACAAATCCCTGATGGGGTCTCCTTGATCTCTGTACCCTTTGATAGGCTCATTTGCATAATAATCATAAGGCCTGTGAATAATATGCTCGACTCGCACTACCTCCTCATGCCTAGCATGACGTGGAGGGCTCCTGCTATAGGTCCTGTCGGCTGATCCAACCTCCTATGCCATTGTATTTGGTACCTCAACATATGGCTCCACACGTGGTGCCTCTCACGGCTCAACGCGAGGCTCCACACATGGCTTGACACATGACTCTGCTCGTGGCTCCACACATGGCTCTTCTTGTGCATCAACGCAGGGCTCAACATGTGGCTCTATGTGCAGCTCAACTGCAGCTGGTGGTAGCCTATCTAACACTGCCTATAGAGCCTGCAATATCTATGGCCCAATAGCTGGTATAGGTGGGGCTGGTGGTGCCTGTGATACCTGTTGGGCCGGCTGTCCTTGTCCCTCAGCTGAAGAGTCACTATGAAGCTCAATGAACTCTGTGTGGCACAAACCTGCTCACTGAACTTGTTGGGGAGGCATCCTACAAAAATAAGGTAACCACAAATTAATCAAAGTTGTGGAATAATAATGTGCCCTAAACAAGCCCAGTGTTTAAACTTGGCTCTGATACCAAATGTCATGCCCACATTTCCCATGCGGTCACGACACACAACACACATGTCATGTCCACATTTGTCACGTGGTCATGACATGAATTACCAAAAACTTTTCCACATGTCCCTAGGAACCCCCTCGCACGCGTCTGTGTGCTCGGTGGCAATACACATGAGGCATAAACATGTCCTATACATTTAGGAAAGAGCATCTTCCTATGCCATCCCCTGCGTGATGAAAGCTGTCTAGGGGGTATGCGATGCGATGTGCGCCACTTCTAGGGTTAGAACAATTTTAATATGAACCCTAAGTTTCCTAGGTGAATAGGTGATTTCGTCAGCTTCAAAATCAAACCCTAGTTCTAATGCATAAATAAAATCAAATAAATAAAATATGAAAATTAATGGCATGATGGTCACATGATAAGATGGAGTGATTAAACGATAGTTGCCGAAGGGTCATAAAAATAAAACCCTAAAATCTAGGAAAAATTTGACAGCATAACGCATTTTTAATAAATGAAATAAAAATTTTAAAAGAAAGATTCTAAGAAGAAAATTAATGCAAGAATTAAAATAAATAATTGTAACGAATATTAAATAAATTGCCAAGGTAAAAATAAATTTAACCACTTTGCAAAATATTAAGATTCGAAAATAAATGACCAAAATAAAACAAAAAGGTTGAGTCCTTTAATAAATATAATTTTGACCATTATATTTATTAACTAACTCAAAAATAATTGAAAAAGGAAAAAAATAAATTACCTTTCCCCGTAAACATAATAAAACTGATTAAAATAAAAATTCTAGTAAAAGTCTTCCCATTGCAAGAATTTGAAACGCACTAAGGAAAGTAAAAATAAATGCCCCCAAATAATTAAATTACAAAGGGAGCACACTTCCCATTTAAAACAAAATCAACCCACTCACCCCTAAAATAAATTTCCAAAGGAAATAAAAAAATCAAACCCCAAAATAAGAATTAAAAAGACTAAGTGAAGCACAAGAAAAGTCAAATAATTTAAAAAGGGTTAAAAATCAAAAGTGGAGGGAACTTGGATTCCTGTGCACATGTGAGGAAAAATAATGGAGTAAATAAAATAAAAACTCCTAATTTCCTACACAACCTCCAAATGAGCCCTAACTCCATATTTTAATAATCTCCCAAATGGAAGCCCTAATCTATTATTTTATTATTTCCCACAAAAGTTTGCCCTAACAATATTCTATTGTTTCGTTATTGCAAAAACCCTAACTAGTTCTCTTGTTTTATTCTCCCCTTTTGTTTTGTTTTGTTTTTCTTCCTTAGTTTTGTCTTCTCTTTTTGGTTGCCTCCATTATTGTTTTTTTGTTGCAGGTTGAATGATTATTGAGGAGGCCACCATGAAAATACCTCTCAGAGGTATATGTTTGAGTATATAAAATAGGGTTTCTCCTTTTTTTAAAATATATATATATATATGTATATATATATGTGTATATATATGTATATATATGTATATATATAACTAAATATATACAGTGAACATAAATCTGAAGATATTTATGTAAGTGTATATTTGTTTGAAACTACAGTGATATATATATATATATATGTTTGCAGATTTTAAAATGATGAACAGACAAAGAACAAGGGCCGAAAGGCATTATGGTTTAGATTTAGGACACTGGAAGGTGTTTAACTCCCCACGGTGCCACCGCCGTGGTGAAACCATAAGCAAATCAATATTTTGGAAGAGACTTGGGTGTGGGGAGGGGGTCGTGTCCCCACCCACACCCCTCTTGTGAACAACAACAACACCCTTGCAATGGGCGGTAAAAAGGAGGACTATGGTGGGTGTTGCTGCCCACCACAGCCCTTGTCTTTTTTTTTTCTTTAAACAATAACAGTTCACAACCCTCACGCGAATGGGGTTTGGCCACCACAATCAAACCCTTTGTTTCATATAAAATTTCTTCTATTTTGTGCTAAAATATAGGTGAATATATATATACTCACAGCATGTACAATTCTAGTAGTAGCTTAAATATGTTTTTAAGTTAGAACATATATACTTATATAATATGTATATATATATGTATGTTTGTATCTTATATATATATATATATATATATATATATATATATATATATATATATATATATATATATATATATATATGAGTTGGGTCATTAAATGGACTAGTATATATATTTTTCATTTCTTGTAAAAAAAAATAATGAAAAAGGAAAACTATTTTTTTGATAGAAATAGGTAAAATAGAATAACCTATTTTCTTTTAACAACAATTTAACTATAGTAGATTGTATTATTTTTCCCTCTTCTTTGAAAGGTAATTTCATCATATGAGGATATTGTATTTCTTTTTCTCCTAAAGTGCATTACAACAGAACTAATTTATTTCCTTCTATGTTTAAACATCCAACAGAACCAACTTAGCATATATATATATATATATATATATATATATATATATATATATATATATATATATATATATATATATATATATATATATATATATATATTATTTTTCTTTTTGTGAAAGATCAACACTATATAAAACCTCTTTTGTCAAACCTTCCAAACCACTTTAAGAACAACATCAAAACATGATGAGCATATATATTTTTTTCTTAATGAAAGAACAACAACTAAATAAAATCTCTTTGGCAATTTTTCCATAAACACTTAAACACAATAACATAGCATAATGAATCTATTTTTTTGATTATACATTAAGGAGTAAATCACATTAAAAATTTTCTTCACACCAAATACAATAAGGAGTACAATTTTTTCAACTCCAACATTATGACCTTCAAGGCCATGGCTTACCAAATCAGCCAACAAGATAATGCAAGTGAGATAACAATGAACTTCACCAAAACACCATTTCTTCCATAAAACCCGCAATAATACAACACCAAAAGAATGGGGAACCAAGCCACTACAAAATGCCCTCCTCCCTACCATAGACCCGCTAGTGGGTCACCCCCAAGCTGGGGAGGTAGCAATCACACAGTTTGACACACACTCCACAACAATACCATTTCCAAACACACATAAAAAATTTCCCAAGGGTTTGCACAAACTAAACTCATGAAAATGAGTTTGATGGGGGTAGGGGAATGGACACCTCAACTCAAGAGGCCACTCCATGATCTCAAATCGCCAAGTCTCAAAGCCTCAAGCCATAACCACCAAAAGACATATCTCCAAATATCTCAAAAACTATCATGGCACTCTTTCCATCCAAAAGTGTTCTCAACATCAAGAAAAACCCTCAAGGCTATAAGTAGCACAAAAATAAGGAGGTGACCTCAAGGAGATTCGCTCTCCCCTACCCCATACAATTTGAGCCTTACCTCCAAATGGAGGTGCTCTCACCAAACTCCCAACCCACACAAAAAGAAAACAACCAACAACAAAAACCACAAATACAACATAAATGAGATAAACAAGGGTCAATGGCTATAGCCATTGAGGTTACCTTCAAAAGCTCTAAAAATGGAAGCACGTTTGGTGAAGAGCTCCAAGCTTCTCCAAGTCTTCCAATCTCTAAATTTCTCTAACTCCCCAAAAGAAGTCCAAGAATAGAAAGAAAATAAGCAAAATGCAAGAACCCCACACTCCTCTTCAAGAGGAGATAATATAGGCCCTCCAATTTGGCCTTGAGGAATGAGAAGGTGACACTTGTCACCTTATCCTTCCTCATACCATGCCACTTGCAAGGGAGAGGAAATGTGAGGGTGACAAGTGTCACCCTATAATTCTAGCCCTTTCCCTCATGTTATCCACTTGTGCTCTCACACATGTGTGAGAGACCAAGTGGTGAGGTGGCAGTCCCCTTCAAGCCTCCATGAGGATAAGGGATACCATATGGCATCCTCTTATTCTCCAAGAGAGCCATCTCCCTCCAAGATGCTCTCACACATGTGTGAGAGCCTTGGAGGGAGATCCCACACACTTGGGAGTCTTGGAGACCTCCCAAGTCTTCTTGGTGAAGGGATCCCCAAACTTTGGGAAGGGAGATGGGTTTTTCCCCAAAGCATGACTCACCTCCCACCCTTAGCCAATTCAAAATTCGTCACTTTGACTAAACCTCAGTTTAGAGTGACCAAAAGTGGGTTACCCCAAGGTTTAGTTAGTCAAAAATGACCCTAGACCCATGGGTAACCACCTAGGGTAAGTTTTGGGACACTAAGGTTCATCTAAGGAGTCATAAATTTAGTTTAAATGGTCCAAAAATAAAAACAATACCAAGTGGTGTAAAACAATAAAAATATACAACACATGATATAAATTATTTAAACAAAAGGGTACCACGCCAAAATAATAAAACAAACAAATACTTAAACAACATCTGAATCAAATGTGATCCTCATCCCTCTTGGGAATGGATAAGTTTCACAAGGAATAACATATGTGTGAATACTACCTCTAATTTCCTATGTCTTGGGAATATAATCCTGCACATCTAGATCAAGTGTCAATCATATCATGAATAATCATAGCCGAAGTAACTAGAATTAAATTCATGCCATTATATATAGCATTAATCATTTACAACATAATACAAGATTAAACTGCATTTTCTAGCAAATGTCACATAATCATCACCAATTAATGAACCCACATAATGAACTAGAAATCACATCTATAATCATCACATAATATATCTCGCATGTCTAATCTAGACATAGCATCAAAATATGATCAAATCAAATCACCATATGTCTAATCCATGCCAAATCAAAATCTAGAGATATAATCAAATCTGCATAATGGAACAATAATCTCTAAAAGTCTAATAATGTCATCAACTGAAATGTAAAACGATCAAAATAAGGAAGGAAAATAATTGGCCTCGCAATTACTATCTACGGTACCTTTCTTGAAGCCTTGCTAAAGTAAGTACTTATTCAACCTTGCATACCAAGCCCTAGGGGCTTGTCTGAGACCATACAAAGCCTTCTTAAGTCTGCATACCATGTTCGAGTCTTCTAATAACTGAAATCCATCAGGATGCTCTATGTAGACTTCTTCTAAGTCACCATTCAAGAACACAGATTTGACATCCATTTAATATACCTTGAAACCCTTGTGAACTACAAATGCAAGAAACATCATAATTGCTTCCATTCTTGCCACCGAAGCAAATGTCCCCTCAAAGTCAATTCATTCTACTTGTCAATAGACTTTGCAAACCAACCTTGATTTGTTTCTGACCACTTCTCCATCTTCATTCAATTTATTTTTGAATACCCACTTTTTGAATACCCATTTTTGTTTGTAGGCCTTGGCACCAATTCCCAAGTCTGATTTTTCTATATCTGATTTAGTTCTTCTTCTATTGCTTGTATCCATCCTTCATCTTTTCTAGCATAAAAAAAAAATTTAGGCTCTATCTTAGATAGGAAAGAGAAGTTTGCCTATTCATTTGTCCTTGCAAATCTTCTTCTAGTCTACACTTCTTCATTCTTGTCTCCAATTAACTGATCTTTTTAGTGATTCTTTTGAACATACCTGGTAGGAGTCTTGGTAACTGCTGAGTTGTAAAATGTGTACACTAGCATTTTACACTTAGTTTAGCTCCTAGGTTGAATGTATTTTATTTCCTTTGTTAATTAGGACCTTTTTTAACATGTCTTTGAGCTCTAAATGATGAATATCCTGATCCTAATAAATAAACTTGGAAAAATCAACTTAGGACTGGACTAAGCTCGTATTAAAAGACACTTTCCAAAGTTTATGGGACAAAGGTCCACAGTACCCAAGCACCCTGGTCCCACTTAGGTACTTTGGTCCCACTTTGTGGTGTCAGCTTAGGACACTCCTTTAGTTAGTATTTATTGGCCTAAAGTTGTTTTATTTTCCAAAGGTGAGTGGGAATGCATATTTAAGTGTGTGTTGTACAGTTCAATTTTACATCTAACTGGAAGAATGCGAGTTTGCTCTTATATGATATTTTGTACTAAAGGATTCTTCATGTGTGGATTGTCTGCTACTTGTGAATGCCATTGAATTTTTTTGTAGGCTTTGAAGGAAGTTTGAATCCCTCTTCATCACTCTCCTTTGTTAGTGCTAGGTCTTCATCAACTAAGGTTGGATATCTTGTGGTCATTATCATCATTATCTGTCATATTATTGTAGGTCTGGCATCTACCCCCCTAGGGAACACACTCTTGGATCTTATCATTCATTGTTGTGGAGGTGGGAACACCAACACATGGTTTGATTGAGGAAAACCCTTAAAACAACACAACCTTTTCCCTCTTTTTGTGTGTGTAGGTAAGGAAAATAGGTTTTGGAGGCTGGTTTCCGAGAAGAAAGTAATGTAGACAGATACAAATCTAACAAAGTTTGAAGTTCTGCCTAACCCTAAAAAGGGACCAGGGTGCCTAAGCACCCCTATCCTGTGCATTTTTGCTACATTTTTTGGGTTCTGAATTATTCTGCCACCTCTGCTATACTTGTTGATTTCTATGGTTCATTTCGAATAGTTAATATTAGTCTATTATTCATCATTTTGTGGTTTAATCAGTCTTTTCTTATTGGTTTGGCTTTGGTTGAACTCGGTTGGTCCTAGATACAATGAAAGGGTAGAACCCCTATAGTTTGGCTCTCCTGCCTGGGTAGAAGACATGCTTGGTTTGTGCCCCAATGTTTTGTAGAAGAGGGATGAACTACTTTAACTCTTTAAGCTTGTGGTCTCTTTTCTACTTAACATTTTGGTGAACCCTTCATTTCTTGCACCTTTTGCTTTTAGATCTGAGTTTTCCATCACTTTAGATTTGATTGGAAGTGTGTTCTTTTGTTGCTTTGCATTCATACATAGTTAGATTTTGTATAGTTCATACCTAGGGTTTATCAAAATTTTGCATTCATAGAATATCTTTCTAGTTTTGACCCTAGGGTTTTTAGATTTGAAGGTTGTTTAGATTTTGTTGCATTTGCATTTGTTGTACCTTTTGTTAGTTCTTGTTTAAAAGCATTTTGCATTGTTACATTTGAAAATTGGAAAAAAGAAAAAATTGCATCCTAGATTTGGAAATTGTATAGTTGTCATTTCATTGCATTGAAAATTATGTTGGACTTTAGCATTAGCATTATTGTTGTTCATTTGAATTGAATTTGATATATACTATTTCTTCACTTACAAGAAAACTGAAGTCTTTCTTTTGTTACATCATCAATTTCTTCCATTTGGGCATCTTGTGTGGTATTAAAGCTTGTAACCACTTTATGAGCTTTGTGATTTGGTGCCCTGATTCAAATACCTTTGTGTGGAGAATTATTCAAATTATGGGTTCTCATGTTGATGCATCCATACCTAAAATTCTTAATCAAGTCACACAACCTCCTACTACACTTATCCTTGAAACATCAATTGCTCAAGAATCCATCGATATTGATGGCCTTATCACTCATGTTACTGAGGCCCAAATTCAAAAGGTAGACATGGAATTGGCTAAATTTTAGCAATTTGTGAGTGTAAAACATATAGCTGAGGAGGCCATCCCTATTGTTTAGAGTCTTAGAGGGTTATTTCTTGAGGGACAAGAGGGAGTAGAAATCTTGCATGGCCTAGCTCACATAGTGCATAACAACATTATGTCGGCAACTAGTTGTGTTGAAATCATGATGAATGTCACTTCTCCTAATCAAATAGGGACTCAAGTGTTAGTACCCATACCCTCACTCCCTATGCCTACTTATTCATCTACTATTCTTACCACTACTACACAGTTGATTAATAACGCTACCATATGTACTAGGTTATCCACTGGGAATCTTGTTCGCTATTATGGTGTTGTTCCTTTTTATTACATAAATTCTAAACATAGTGTTACTCTATCTACATCTACACCACCTATTACATTTCAAAAGGCTACTCATTCACCATCACCTAGTCCTTCATTTCAATCTCTACCTAATTCCACTTCTGACCCCATCATAAACCAATTGTTGAAGAACATGACCTCCATGCAACAACAATTGGCTAACATGAGTAATAGCCCACCTAAAACTAGCATGACAACACATTATCTTCATAGTCCTTTGTCCTATTCCATCTTAACAACTCCTATGCCTGAGAAGTTTGAGACTCCTTGCTTTGAGAAATATAATGGGAAGGGAGACCCTAGCAACCATGTGGCATCTTTTACCGCTATGTGTAATTATTTCTACTTTGAGGATGTGATCTTAGCAAAAATATTTCCCAAGTCACTCAAAGACATAGCCTTGGATTGGTTTTGCGTGCTTCCTCCTAATTCTATAAATACCTTTTCACAATTAATTAATAATTTCCTCGAACACTTTTAGGTGAACATTCGACCTCAAGTCTCTTTAACAGAATTGGTTCATTGTAAATAAGGAACAAAAGAAAAAATAACTGATTTCATGGGGCATTATCAAGCCCTCTTTTCACAAATCCAATATTCTATTCCAGATGTTGATGTGAAAAGAATCTTTATAGGAAACTTACAACCTCACATCCATGATAATATATTGTTGATGTGATGATTCATTTACTCATCTTTGCATGGCTCTTCGTGATTATCAACTTTCAGTTAGTTAGTATGAGCATAATCCCTCATCGACTCCAATTGGTCAATCTGAAGCCTCTAATAATCATTCTTTTAAGAGACAAAACAAGAATTTCATCAAGATAAATAAAATTTCAGCTGATAACATTAGAAGACATGTGGCAGTAGCTTCATCTCTTGCTCTTGCCCCTTATAAATTAAACCACAAATAAGAAATTTTACACCATTATCTGAATCTCTTCATTCTATCATGACACAACTTGTACAAAACAACCTCATCATGCTTCCACCTATTAGACCTCACAATCCAAGAAATATGCAATCATCTTCCTTTGATGCGAAGGATTTTTGTCAATTCCACTGCTCTGTTGGCCATGACATTGAAAGATGTATGTGTCTTAAACATGAATTTCAAGACCTTATTGATACCAATGTTATCCAAATTGCCAGTGTTAATGATAAAGGGAATAAATCAGTGGCAACTCCTAATCAAAATCTTCAAATGTATAATGATCCATTACCTCATCACGAATCTAATGTTATATCTCATGACGAAGATTATGATGAAGATGTTTGCATGGTGGATGCTTTCCCTCATAAAGAGCAAGTGAACTCAGAACCTGTTATATCTTTTACTCCACATGATTCTACTATCGAAGCTCCTAATGGACCTCTCTACATTACTATTTGAATCAATGATAAATCTATTCGAGGTACTATGATAGATCTTATATGCATGGTGAATGTAGTAACTGAAGATTTTCTCTACATGCATGGTTTACATCAAGATACATATGATGTATCTAAGGTGGCTATTAGAGCACACAATGGGTCTATTTGTCTAACCCTTGGTGCTCTAACTCTTGAATTTAAAGTTTAGACAAGAGCCTTGGACATTCATTTAATCATCATTCCTACATCAGATATATTTCATGTGAAGTTGGGCTACCCATGGCTCTGTTCCATGAAAGCGATCCACTCTATGTTTCATAAGTGATTGAAGTTTCTATTTGAGGGGTGAGTGCATGCTGTACATCATAGTTAGTATCACCTCGTTGCTTGAAATGGACTCTTTTCACTCAACTAAGTTTGGCCACAACCAGTAGGAGTTGCAAGAGAGAGAGAGATGGTTTATTCTTCTTGTCATATCAAAAATTTAAAGCAAAGAAAATTGTGGAGTTATCACTTAGAAATATTCCCCCTGGTGATGTTGTTAAACCTCCTCGATCTTGTGAGGCTTTAATCATAATTCCTCCCATCCCACAGGTAGTGAATGAGGCTAATCCCAAGCCAAAGGTTCTTCCCCATCCTCAAGCATCTAGTAGATATGTCAAGGTTCCCCCTCCACCATCCCTTCAAGGACAACGAGGCAACCTTTGTGTACAAAATAGACCTCCTCACAACTGCCATATTACTTTTGTTCCACCTGCCTCTAAGGAGACTAGTGGTGATCAATTGGTTGTATGAGTTTTATTTCTTGAGGTCTCTTAGCCACTTAAGGATGCTCTTGTGCTTCTGCCTACCTCACAAGTTGAGAAGGAAGAGCATCCTGCATTGAGGAACCCTTCCCCTCTAGTCTCATAGCCTTTGATGGTTCCTCCTGTTTCTTCTAATGTTCCTAAAACAAAGAAAGAAAAGGAACCCATGTTGGAAGATACTATTATTCCCTTTAAGAACATCATGAATAAAGCTAACAAAAATAAGATTGTATGAGAAAGAAAGAAGTGTCGTCATGCTATGTCTGACCTTACCATAGGAGAGGATAATCTCCCTCCTTGCAAGTGTTTATCACTGACAGACTCCTAAGAGACAACTACTGCTCTTGTGTCTCCTATAGAGAAAGAAGAAGCTTCACATACCACTATGGAGCCTATTGTACTACATTCTGATAGTGATTCTGAAGATATTATAGGTATACCTATTGTACCTTATACCTCTCATGCTATAGTACCTATTGCATGTTGTCCTTTTCAAATGGATGAGGAACTAGATTGGGAGGAGGATGACTTACTTTAGGTTGACTCCTATGAGAGGTACCTTGTTTTTTGTGTTGTGTATGTGATTGTGTTTCCCCCATAATGTGCTACTTGATGCTTATTTTTGTTTATGTGTTGTTATTCTTATTGTTGTGTTGTTAAGTTGATGGAGGTTGATTGTCATTGATGTCAGAAAGGTGTTGAGTAGAATGTCATTGATGTCAAGATTATGGTGAGTTTGGTGTTGCATTGATATGGTGAGTTATGGTGAGTTAGTATGTTGGCTTTGATGTCAAGGGCATGCCTTCATTCCTTCATTATGTTGCTTGTTCATGGTGTTGTCATGATGTGTTTGTTAGCATTTACAGGTTACAAAGTGGGCTTTCATGCTTCTACATCATCAAAGTATGGCAGATAGGTTACAATTAGGGTTTCATACTTCTACATCCATTGCCATTGTTATGGCAATTTGGGTTTTATATCATGGTTCTTGTTACAATGTATTCTCCTTGATGGCTTCAAGGATGTTTGTTGTTCTCCTTTCTATGACACCATGTTTTTTATGGCAACATGTATCAGCTTGAGGTGATCAACATGTTGGTGAAAAGTCTTATAATTATGTGAAGTCATATGTCACGTGTTTGCATGTTTATCATAGGACTACATTGCAATAATTTTTGATAATATGACATTCTACACCATATTGAAGTTAGGATTTTTATCAAAAACATCTTATGTGGTGTAGAGTTGAAGATAGGGTTCTTTATGGTACTCTATTCTCAAATGCTCACAAGTTTACAAGATGTCATCTTGGGATTGTATTATGGCATAAAGGATTTCATGAAGAGGGTTGAGTTTGTGGCAGAATCAATTGTGGCAGAGTCATCAAATGTGGAAGGGCTAATAGAATAGACATACATTACTCTATGAATGATCATCAGAGGGATACTTGGGAGACACATGCTCAAGATGTTCTTAGGTTAGAAGGATCATGTTCATTTTGTTGTTTCAAAGTTGATTAGGGTTTAATGTCAATGGTTCTTGATTGAAAATGCCTTCTCTGCCCATATATGACATTTTCACTTTATTTATATTTCATTATTGACCTGTAACTGTATACATCTAAAAATGACACAAATCATCCTAAATAAATATTCTAAATATTTATTCCATTCTTCTATTAATTAAATAAATATTCTAAATTTATTTAATCGATTCACTGTTCCATAATTAAATAAATTCTATTTATTTAATTAAAATTCTTCTAAATGTCCTACACAATTAAATAATCATAAATTATTTAATTAATCTAAATTCCTCTATCCTAAGTTCTAAATTCAAAAATCCACCTCACCTTTACACCTCACCTTTTCCACCTCACCTTGTCCACATCATCAAGTTGCACATGTAATTAAATATATTTAATATTTAATTACCTATTTTTCTCTCACCCACATGGCCTATTTCTTCTCAAATCAGAAGTTAGTTAACTAATCAATCAAATCTGTTAACTGATTGGTCATTTGAGTTCACTGGTTAATCTATTCTGTTGACTCCTCAATCAACCCAGTTCACTGGTCAATCAATTCAGTCAGTTCCACAATCCACTCTTCTAACTGATCAATCAAGTCTGTTAACTGTTCAGTCAATGGAGTTAACTCTCCAATCAGTTTTGTCACATCCCCCCTTTCATGATGGAGCTGGGACACTTGTCACATTTCCACTGGTTGCACATTCCTCAACCATCCTCAGCCGTTGATCTTCATATCTCCTCTCAACCGTTGATTCTCATTCTTCCAAGTCTATAAATGAAACCTCATTCTTCCATTCTAATCATCCAGGCTTTTGACATCGTTACTCTGCAGAAATATCACCAGCGCGCCTTTGGCACCCACTTGTCATCTACAAGCTTGAGATCACCATTGTTGCATTGGAGCTCACCTTCATTGCATATCACACCATAGCCGTTCACCATCGACTTCCTCAAACAACTTTAAAAGATTGCACTCTCTGAAGGCTCATCTCATCTGCGAAAGGACGATTCGTGATAGGCGGACAACAGAAGTTTCAAAATGGAAGAGGTTTGCTGTGTTTGTTCATTGCTTTGTTTATTTGAATCTTCTTTGTTTCTCTATTCTGTTGATGTTTGGGTCTTATTTAATTCATTTGATTGATTCGACATTTTACCCTCACAGTAACTTTAGATAATAGTCACTTAAAGTGACTTGTTAAAGGGTCTTTTATTCATTATTATGACTGGCCCCATCCATTCTCTTTACTAATGACACGGGTCTTTATTATGGATGCGAGGCGCCAAAAGTGAAATCAATGGCCTTCATTTAAACTATGAGGAGTGCAAAAAAGATATATCAATGGCTATTGTTTAAAATTGGAAACTCACCTCCCAAGCATTTCTTTTGACGTGCTTCTGACTGTCAGAATGAGTAGACTACAGTGGATGTGTTTTTTAAAGGCTATTTTTAGCAGTCTCTTGACAGTTTCATAAAGGCAAATTTTTTGTGAGTTTTAAAGCTATCTTTGGAAGATTTATTTCTAATTTTAAGTTTAATTAGTGAGCCTCTCATGGTAATGAAAAGAAAAAAGGAGAAGTTTTATTTTGTTTCTAAAAGGAGGGCAGATGCCTTAGTGTGAATTAATTCTTTTGTGAGTGATGATTAGGGTTTTTGAGATTTTATTTTCTCCTCATAAAGATGAGTGGGTGTCTCCAAGGATGGACGATAACATGGTAGATTGGAATTAATTTTTATTGAAGATGTTTTTTTGCAGATTGAAAAATATTGTTGAAGACATTCAATAAAAGGAGATGAAATTTTTATGAGAAAGGAAAAATCAATCAGATGGAAGAGAATATGAAGGGTTATTTTTTTAATATTGATGGTGCATTGTGATGCATTGTGTTTTTATTGCAGGAATAGAAGATTTTTTTTTAAGAACGGAAAATGAATTTGTGCAGATAAATGGGAAGAAGAATATGAAAGGACTTGCAGATGAACAGAGAGATATTATTTTTTAGGGTAGATTGATTAAAGATTTTTGCAAAAGATAGATGTCATTTTTATGGTTTCTAACTTTTATTTTGCAAATAGAGGAAGATGAATGGTCATACAAAGAAGAGGGATATGAATTTATTTTTACAGATTCTTCATGAATGGAAATGGTCATACAGAGAAGAAAAATGATCTTATTTTTGCAGGTGTATTGAAAGGGGAAAGATGAGGAATATGAAAGGTTTTCTTTATTTCATTTATAATGAATTTGTAGGCACATTGTGTGTGATTTACCTTGAAGGTCTGAGATATGATAAGTTGAAGACATGTTATGGCAAAATCATGTTGTGATTTTGATACAGAGAGCTAGAGAATTTTTGCTTGAAGATGAATTGGGGTATTGTTGATGATGATTGTTAGTCATAACAACATGCATAAAAATTTGCACAATAAACCTTTTATATCTTGAAAAGTATGATCAATTTCAAACAAACTGGTGGCTCCAAGACTCCCTTGATCAATTGCATGACACTCATGGATTTTGCCAAGTGTCGGGCTTATATTTGAAATTGGAGGACACAACGTATCGTTAGGTTTGTATTAAATATGGGAGGGTGATCTCTTAGAAGATCAGGGATATTTGAAAACATGACCCTCTGAAACATGCATTTACTAATGATTGAGGTAGGATATTGTATTGATTTGATCCAAGGAGATGCCACGTGGTGTCATTAGATTAGTCACTAATAGACTAGGTATCTCGGGTCACCCAAGTTAATATGAGGGATATTTGACAATATCCAGATCCTTAACACTCAGAAATATCACCCTCAGTCGAGAATGTAAGGGTGATATCATCACTTTATGGCTTTTAGAGTTACTCAGGAAAGATGAGATCACAATCATATTTGTTAAGGTCAGGGATATTTCAAAATATGACCTTTTCAGGTTGGATCAAGATGACATCATCATAATGCCATGTCCTCTTTGTTATTGGGTTATGGTGACATCATCGTCACATTGAGGAATATGACAGATGTTTGAAAATGTGACCCTACGGGGGTTGGTTGTATTGATGACATCACCATTAGGGTAATCTCTTCTATATATCAAAACTGGATGATGTCAAGGTCATGTTTGTGAAGGGTGATATTTGAAAAAAAAAGGTGATATTTTGTAAGATGACGGATGTTTGAAAATATGACCCTCTAAAACATGCCTGAAGGTTTTGGCATGTAAATACTCTATCTCGCTTAAGTTTGACATTCACGTATCAGGGAACAAATGGATATCAAGTGATCTTCCTAAGTCAGGGTCATTTTAACAAATATGATTGGTATTTAGAAATGTGACCCTATGGGAAATATCTGGGTTGATCAAACTTTGACTTAGCATAACTTTTTGTCCTTAAACAATATTAGGGTGATCCAAAAGGCAAACTTGCATAGAATTTTATACTCTTCCCAACTATGAGGTTTGTGATAGCAAATTCAAACTTTGACAACTGACCCCCCTTTGTGATGCACATGCATAAGCAAGGGTGATACACTTGACTGACTTTTGCCAAACTATCCAAAGCAAAAAAAAAATGAAAGCACAAAGTTGGGTCCCTATTTTGCTAAGACAAAATGGGGCATGTTGTGTAACCACACAATAAATTACCACCAAAGAAAACAACCAAATTCAAATGATTCAAGTGATAAGGTCACATTAAAACATAGTATTCTAACTCTCTCTAAGTATAAGTCTTATGACCCTTCTGAATGATATCAGGTTCATCAGTGAAACAATGCTGATAAGGGATCAAGTGTGTGCAAATGATTAATTATCCGCATCTTGAAAGTAAGTTGAAAGCACAAGTAACTAGTGTTAAGCTACATGTTTTGAGTTCATCCCTCATAGCCAACCTGAATAGAGCCCTGTTGCCAGCAGGCATCCATAGCCCCAACAATGTTATCTTTACAATCCCCCTAAGTAGAGCCCCACTACCAGCAGGCATCTATAGCCCGGGTAGAGTTACTTAAATGGCCTAATTTCTTTATCATCTTGGATTTTCAATATTCATATCTTTTCTTTATATATGCAAATTCATAAGATATCATCATGTAAGCTCAATATGCAAGGCATGGTCACTTGCTGCTTTAGGTTGGGGATTGTAACGGTAGCAAGGGTGACCCTTTATATTTTTCACTTAACACCTATACTAATGCATTCAACAAACCCAAGGCTATTAGGTGAGTCATTGTGATAATCTCCTTGATAAAAAAAAAGGCATCACTGATGAAAAGGTATCATAGACCTGATTAGGGATACTTCTCAGAGTGTATCACAACCTATGTAGAAATATGTCCTCATCACTTGAATCCTAACAATTCTGTTGGTTTTTTAGGGTGATAAGATGCATCATCTTGACTAACCAAAACAAAGACTCAACAACAACAAGCAAACAAGCATGCACACAAAACAAAACTATACAAACAACTATACAACATGTACATTATGGTACAAATGACTTACATGACCCTATTTTAAGCTTAGAAGTAGTGTTTGAGGAATTTCTCATTGACTAGTAATGGGACATCCTCACCAGTTAGAGTCTTAAGTCTATAGGTATTGTCTCCTAGGATCTCTAAAATTTGAAAAGGACCTATCCAAAGTTTGTCGAATTTTCCATGGTCACCTTTCCTCTCATGTGCTTTATCCCTTATGAGGACTAAATCTGAAATCCTAAAAGCTTTCACTCTGGCTCTTTTATCAAACCAGCATTTGACAATAGCTTGATGTTTAGCAAACTGATCAATTGCTCTATCTCTTTTTTCTTCTAAATGCATGATTTGAAGTAGTCTAACTTCTTGTTTGTTATCTATGCCTAGATATTCTTGTGCAAACTACAATGTGGGGATCTTCAAGTTAACAGGGAGGATAGGATCCACCCCATACACTAACTGATAAGGAGAGTTTCCTAATGCAGCCTTAATCCTAGTTCTATCCACCCACAAGACATACTTCAATAGGGTATTCCACTCTCTAGGGTTTTTCTCAATCAGTTTCTTTATGATATTCAGTAAGTTCTTATTTGTTGACTCTGCTAAGCCGTTCCCTTGGGGATAATAATTTGAAGAAAATTTCAAAACAATCCCATGATCAAAATCCTAACTTGATAATTTTAATGATGCAAAGGTAGGTCCATTGTCACATACCAAAGCATAAGGAACTTCATACCTTGTTACTATGTTGCTTTCTATAGATTTGATCACACCCTCTGCATTGCATGTCTTACTACTGATAGCTTCAGTCCATCTAGTACAATAATTAGTGAGTGTTAAGACATACCTATGGCCTAAAGATGATGGAGGATTGATGGGTCCTATGAAATCCATGCCCCATTGAGCAAATGGGCGCATTTCCATCATTGGTTGCAAAGGTTGAGAGGCATATCTTTCTTTGTTAGTAGCAACCTAACAGGTGTGACAACATTTAATATGTTCAACAGTATCTTTAAAGATAGTAGACTAGTAGTATCTTTCTCTTAGGATAACATGAGTGGTAACTAAATGTGATCCATGTGTAGTACCAAACTTATCATGCAATTCTGCTGAAACTTTATCAGCTTCTTGCATATCTAGACATCTGAGATATATTCCTTCATAGTTTCTTTTGAAGAGGACTCCTCTTTTTATCATATACTTCTGTGATCTTATTTTTAAATCTCTTATCTATGAGGCTTGCATCTTTGAGGGATATCTTCTAGTAATCAGGACATGCCTGATATCTGAATACCATTCTCTGTCTTCTTTGGAATTAACTATGTATTGTTGACTCATTATGTTGGGGTCAGTCTCAAAAATCATTTGGCTCAAAGCTTGTCCTCTTACTAACTTCATGGGTGTTATATCCATATCATATTCCTGGAGCACTATTATCCATTTGGCCCTCTTCTCTCCTGGCTTGCTTTGTATCAGGAGCATCTTCACTGCTTCATCTGGTACTACAATAATTATCTTACTCCCCAAAATGTAATGTCTAAATTTCTTGACTGCTCAGACTAGAGCAAGAGCTTGTCTCTCACCATCCATGTATCTAAGTTCTGCATCCTTGAATGGGCAGCTCATAAAAGCTATAAGATTTTCTTCTTTAGCCTCATTTCTTTGTGTCAGTACTGCTGTAGATGTATGTTCTGAAGCAAATGAATAAATGTAGAAATTTCTAGTGTAATATGGACTAATCAGAATAGGGGCATCAGATATGGCTTTCTTGATATCCTCAAATATTGTTCTTGCTTCAGGAGTCCATTCAATTTTAGTATCCTTCTTGAACATTGCATTAACTGGTCTAACAATCTCTACAAACCCAGTAATGAACTTTCTAACAAAATTTATCTTGCCAAAATAGGATTTGAGTTCTTTCTTACTTCCAAGAAGCTGCAATTTCATGATAGATTCTACCCTAGTAGGATCAATGATGATTCCATTTTTTGTTATCAGATGGCCTGGCTAATTACCAGTTGTCACTCAAAATATGCACTTATTTGGATTTTGTGAGATACCATATTGTTCACACTTATTGGTTCTCCTGCAAGGGCTTGGAGCCCATGTATATATGTTTGCATTTTGGTGTGATGTTTGGAAATTTTCAAATATAGGGAAGGAGTGAGACCCTTGAATAAATGGGACTGATGTATGAGCATTAATGTTGAACCGTTGAGTGAAGACATTGTGGGCCCCACCGATAACATGTCCATGTCAAACAATGTATGCATATTCAAAGTGGAGATCCATCAGCGTGAGGTTAGATATCGGCAGAGCAGGAGAGAGTTAGACCAACAGGAGTTGTGTTTCCGATTAGAGTAATAATGGACATCAGGAGGAGATATGAAAGTTAGGCCAACGGTGGGAGGTCTGGCTGATGGGTCAGTGTTCATTGGTGTAAAGGGAGTCATCAGCAGATGAGGCCAAAGTCTTAGCGATGGAGAGGGTCTAGCCGACGGAAGAGAATCAAAGGTCATCAGGGAGTGATGACATCGGTGGGAGAGATTCTGGATAGATCGATAGATGTTATCTCGCCGATAGGTGAAGACCAAAACCGCAGACTGTTATTTCGGGGTGATATGCATTATCAGAGAATAAGGGAAAAGCTATGCTGACAATGGAAGTTTGGGTGATGAAAAAGGCATTGGTGTGAGGTTCCATATTGGTGGAAGACTATTTAGAGTGGCTGATAGAGATTATCTTGCCGATAGGAAAGTAAAAGCATAGTTTGATCGGTGAAACGATAGAGATCATCTTGCCGATAAGAAAGTGGAAACATATTTTGACATTGTATGCTACGAATGAATGTATCGACAGAAGCACATCGACTGGGGAAAGATGATCAGTGAGACGAAGAATCTGTTTTGCCAATGAGAACCAAATAGACAGGAAACCCTAACCGTCTGATAACAGACATGATGAATGGTATAAGAACTGTTCTTGGCTTTGTAAATGGGTTGAAATGTTGGACAAAGATTGAAGAACATACATTGAATGTAATAGAGAAACTTTTGATAATAGAAACATTAACAGTTTGAATCTATTTGTATATTATCTATAGAGTACTTGTATAATCCAGTTTGCAGTAGAGTAGACAGTTTAATTTATGTTCTTTTGTTTCTATTTGTACAAGATGTCTTTGTCTTGATGCCCCTACATTTTCCTTGTACAGTCATGGAGGGCCATCAAGCAGAGACCTTGTCTCTTTTGTTTCTGTTTGTGTTAGTGATTGGATTGTCAATGAGAGGCCATGTGAACTTGTCCTAGGCAAGTTGTGCTATAGCCCAGCTAGGTATGCAAGTTATAGTCTAAGAAGACAGGGGTGAAAAATAGAGTAGAAAGAGTTGAGCACCAAGCAATCAAAACCCTGGACCCAGAGAGGAGGGCTAATAACGAGCTCAAGAAGGCTAGAAGCCTTAGAGATTGGGAATCTTGGAAGCAGTGAGGACAAAGAAGAATACCTCACACCAAGAAAGTATTGTCTGTACTGAAAATAACATGCAAATAGGTCTTTCACCTCTATAATAGATTGTGTAGGTTGGATTAGGCATTTTGGGTAGAAAATGTCTTTAAGCACTTGAATTGGTAGGGAGACTTGGGTATGATTTAGGTCTTGAAGTGTTGTGTCAAGATAGGTTTTCTAAGCCGATAGGCCTCCCCATCAAATTGGTATCAGAGCAAGTTAAAGATTTGGGCTATTCCTAGGTTGGAATAGAAGAAGTTGTATGTCATCACTGAGTTCAAGTGAGTCTGTAGGTTCAGCCAGAGAGATGGCGACTAATGCAGAGTTGGCAAAGAAGGTCAATGATCAAGAAGAGGATAATAGGCTCTTATAGGAAAGATTGGCAGAAATGGAAAGTAAGCTAGGTGCAATGATAATAAAGACTGGAGAAGTCAGTCAGAAAGTCAAGAGTTCTGAAGGTAAGGAAGAAGGTGTGTCTACAGAAGATGAAGATCCCACACCTAATCCTAAGATGGAAGAAGAACCTTTCTTGAAGGCCTTGAAAGCCATGAGTGGCAAGTCATTGGAAGGAGTTCCTCTTTTTAGTGGAAAGATGGAACCTGATTTGGTTATGGAATGGATAGAAGGTATAGAAAATCACTTTGAATGTGATGGAGTGACTGAAGCACAAAAGGTGAAGGTGGCTAAATCAAGACTCAGAGGAGCTGCCTTGACATGGTGGAAATTTGTTCAAACAGAAAGAGAAAAAGAAGGCAAGAAACCTATAGCTTCTTGGAAAGGTATGGTGGCTAAAATCAAAGAAGTCTACATGCCTAGGGATTATGAAGTTCAGTTGCACAAAAAAAGATAGAATTTGAGACAAAGAGAATTAGATGTCAATGCATACACTGAGGAATTTCAATAACTATCCCTGAGGTCTAAGGTGATGGAAGATGAAAATGTAAAGGTAGCAAGATACCTAAATGGTTTGAGGTGGAGTATTCAAGAGGAAATTAGCTTGTTCAGCCCTACAGCAGTACAACAAAGCTATCAGCTAGCACTCAAGGTAGAGGAGAAGAGCAAGAAGAAACAAGAATCAAACAGCAGATCAAGAGGAAGAGGTAGAGACAGCGGAGGAAGAGGAAATTATGGTGGTAGACACACTGATCAAAGACCCCAAGGAGAATCGAAACTCATAGAGTAGAGTGGGGAGACTAGTAGTAGAGGAAACTACAGAGGAAAGGGATCTAACAGAGGAAGATCAAGAGGATTAGGTAGAGGATCCTACTTTACCACTATGAAATGCTACAATTGTGGACAATTAGGCCATCCAGCGTATAGGTGTCCTGATAAGGGCACATCTTCTTCTCAAGAAGTTGATAAAAGAAATCATTATGTATAGGATGATGCTTCAAGTAGCAAATCACTTTAAGTTAGTCTAGCCTCAGAAGTGGGAGAGAACATCATGGTAAGGAGAACCTTGATCAAAGAACTGGTGAAAGCTGAACCAAGCCAGAGGAGAGCATTATTCAGAATCAGATGCACGATTATGAATACGTATGTCAAGTAATTTTAGACTCGAGGTCTACTGATAACATAGTGGTAGATGAAGTAGTTAGAAAGTTAAATTTGCAAAGAATACCTCATTCAAATCCATATAGTCACATGGTTAAATAAAGGTCAGCATGTGATAGTCAATGAGCAAACTTGGGTAGAGTTTGGTTTAGGTGGATACAAAGACAAGGTACTCTGTGATATCCTACCTATGGATACATGTCATCTACTGTTGGGCAGACCATGGCAGTTTGACCAGAAGGCCATACATGATGGTGAGAAGAATGCATATTCTTTGCAAAAAGATGGCGTCACCTATAAAATTCAGTCATTGGAAGATGAAGAAGCAAATAAGACAAAAAGTCCTAGTGTCTTAATTTTGAGTGGTAAAGAGTTTTTGAACACTCTTAAGGAGAATGGTATTGGCTATGCTATCATAGTAAAGCCTAAGGAAGAGCAAAAAGACAAAAAGGTAGTGATCCCAAAAGAGGTACAAACTATACTAGAATAGTATAAGGACATCATTGGTGATGGAACACCAGCAACACTACCTCCACAAAGAACTATTAGTCATCAGATAGATCTGATTCCAGGAGCATCTTTACCAAACAAAGCCCCTTACAAGATGACTCCAGAACAACATAAGGAGATAGCTAGACAAGTGCAAGAGTTGCTTGACCAAGGATTGGTTAGAAAAAGCATAAGTCCTTGTGCAGTGCCTACAGTGTTGGAACTAAAGAAAGGAGGAACATGGAGATTGTGCACAGACTCTAGAGCTATCAATAAGATCACCATAAGGTATCAGTTTCCAATTCCCAGAATTGAAGATCTTATGGACTGTTTAGGAGGAGCTAAGTATTTCACCAAGATAGACCTGAAAAGTGGTTATCACCAGATCAGAATCAAGGAAGGTGATGAGTGGAAAATAGCCTTCAAGACTACAGAAGGACTGTATGAATGGCTTGTTATGCCATTTGGTTTATCAAATGCTCCCAGCACATTCATGAGGCTCATGAATGAAGTCCTCAAGGATTATACGGGTAAATTTGTAGTTGTTTATCTATATGACATCTTGATTTTTAGTCAAACTAAAGAAGAGCATCTTGAACATGTAAATACTGTTTTGAAAAAGTTACATGATGAACAACTAACCATAAATTTGGAGAAGTGTGAATTTATGAAGCAGGAATTGGTATACCTTGGTTTTGTGTTGTCCAAAGGAGAACTGAAAATGGACAAGTCAAAGGTAGAAGCCATATTGAATTGGCCTACTCCTAGAGCAGCAACTGAGGTGAGAAGTTTTCATGGCTTAGCTCAGTTTTATAGAAAGTTCATAAGGAATTTCAGTGCTATTTGTGTACCCATGCTTGATACAATAAAAGGTGGAATGAAAATAAAGTTTCAATGGACACAAGCAGCTGATAAGAGTTTTGAATGGTTGAAGAAAGAAGTAGCCACACAACTAGTGTTAGTGCTACCACGTTTTGATAAGTTATTCACTTTAGAATTTGATGCTAGTCATGTTGTTGTAGGTGCATTACTCAACCAATAGAATAGGCCAGTAGCCTTTTTCAATGAGAGGCTAAATGAAGCAAAGAGTAGATACTCTTCATATGACTTGGAGCTCTATGCTCTAGTCCAAGCACTTAGAAAATGGAGGCATTATCTTCTACCGAAGGAATTTGTTGTGTATACAGACAATCAAGCTTTGAGTTTTCTGAACTCACAAGATAAGTTGAGCCATAGGCATATCAAGTGGATGGAGTACTTACAGTCCTACACATTCACAATTAAGCATAAGAAGGGACAGCTCAACAAAGTAGCAGATGCTTTAAGTAGGAGGCTGCTCACAGTGCAAGAAGTGCAATTAAGAAGTATAGGGATGGAAGAGTTCAGAGCTCTTTACAAAGAGGATGAAGATTTTCCTAAAGCATACAAGGTCTGTCAAGACTTTGAAAATCACTTTCATAGTGAGTTTACAAATTACACATTGCAGCAGGGATTGCTATTCAAAGGTGGACAGTAGTGTGTACCAAAAGGATCCATGAGGGAAAATCTCATACAGGAGAAGCATAATGGTAGTTTGAGCAGACATTTTGGTCTGAACAAAACATTGGAGTTAGTCCAGAGGTTCTACTATTGGCCAAAGATGCACAAAGACATCAGAAAGTATGTGGAGCAGTGTATCATCTGTCAGAAGGCCAAGGGAACTTCTTCAAATGCTAGACTATATCAACCATTACCCATTCCTTCCAAACCATGGGATTGTGTAAGTATGGATTTTGTAGTTGGACTACCAAAGACTAAGACTGGTTTTGATAGTATTTTTGTAGTTGTTGATAGATTCAGCAAGATGAGTCATTTCATTCCCTATAAGGTGACTCATGATGCCAATCATATAGCTCATTTATTTTTCAAAGAGGTCATAAGGATTCATGGACTACTAGCAAGCATCGTGTTTGATAGAGATGCTAAGTTCATGGGACATTTCTGGAAAACTTTAAGGTAGAGGCTAGGAACAAATCTATCTTTGGATCAGCATATCATCCACAGACAGATGGCCAAACAGAAGTGGTGAACAGAACATTGGGCAACTTGTTAAGGTGTCTGACAAAAGAATATGGACAAAGTTGGGATCAAGTCATTCATCAGGCAAAATTTGCCTATAATGACAGTGTGAATAGGACTACTAGAAAAAGTCCATTTGAGATAGTGTATGGAATGCATCCTAGAGGTGTATATGAACTCTGACATTTTGGAAACATGGAACATAGAAGTGGTCATGTAGAGGATTTTGCACAGTCTATGAAGGAGATTCATGACCAAGTGAAGCAGCAATTGATGGAAAACACCCTGAAGATCAAAGATAGGGTAGATGCACATAGGAAGGATAGTCAATTTAGAGTTGGTGATCTAGTCGTGGTTCATTTGAACAAAGCCAGCTTGCAGAAAGGAATACCAACTAAACTACAGATGAGACAGATTGGTCCTTGCAGAATTCTAAACAAGTATGGCAACAATGCTTATAGGATTGATTTACCAGCAGACTTGGCAATTTCACCAGTGTTCAATGTTTAGGACCTAGTACCTTATAAAGGTCCTCATCCAGTAGTAGGGGGATCTAGTTCAGAAGCTACATAGATAGTGAGTGATGTGACCTTGCCTCCAAAAATCAAACCACAAGCTGAGAGAATTCTAGATTCTCAAGTATAGAAATAGACCAGACATGGTGTGTACATGGAGCATCTGGTCAAGTGGCAACAGTTGCCTAAAGCAGAGGCTACCTAGATTGCCGAGTTTGAGTTCAAGAAGTGGGGCATTGATGTTGCCTTGTTGTCACTGGAGGTGACTTGACTTCTTCTGCACAGGGGGAGTATGGTACAGGAGCACCAAGGGCTTGGAGCCCATGTATATATGTTTGCATTTTGGTGTGATGTTTGAAAATTTTCAAATATAGGGAAGGAGCGAGACCCTTGAATAAATGGGACCAATGTATGAGCATTAGTGTTGAACCGTTGAGTGAAGACATTATGGGCCCCACCGATAACATGTCCATGTCAAACAATGTACACATATTCAAAGTGGAGATCCATCGGCATGAGGTTAGATATTGGTAGAGCAGGAACGAGTTAGATCGACAGGAGTTGTGTTGCCGATCAGATTATCAATGGACATCGGGAGGAGAGATGAAAGTTAGGCCGACGGTGGGAGGTCTGGCTGATGGGTCAGTGTTCATTGGCGTAAAGGTTGTCATCGGCAGATGAGGCCAAAGTCTTAGCGATGGAGAGGGTCTAGCTGATGGAAGAGAATCAAAGGTCATCGGGGAGATATGACATATCGGTGGGAGAGATTCTGGATAGACCGATAGATGTTATCTCGCCGATAGGTGAAGACCAAAAGTGCAGACTGTTATTTCGGGGTGATATGCATTATCAGAGAATAAGGGAAAAGCTATGCCGACAATGGAAGTCTGGGTGATGAAAAAGGCATCGGTGTGAGGTTCCATATCGGTGGAAGACTGTTTGGAGTGGCTGATAAAGATTATCTTGCCAATAGGAAAGTAAAATCATAGTTTGATTGATGAAACGATAGAGATCATCTTGCTGATAAGAAAGTGGAAACATATTTTGACACTGTATGCTACGAATGAATGTATCGATAGAAGCACGTCGATTGGGGAAAGATGATCGGTGAGATGAAGAATCTAGTTCGCTGATGAGAACCAAATAGATAGGAAACCCTAACCATCTGATAATAGACATGATGAATGGTATAAGAACTGTTCTTGGCTTTGTAAATGGGTTGAAATGTTGGACAAAGATTGAAGAACATACATTGAATGTAATAGAGAAACTTTTGATAATAGAAACATTAACAGTTTGAATCCATTTGTATATTGTCTATAGAGTACTTGTATAATCCAGTTTGCAGTAGAGTGGACAGTTTAATTTATGTTCTTTTGTTTCTATTTGTACAAGATGTCTCTGTCTTGATGCCCTTGCATTTTCCTTGTACAGTCATGGAGGGCCATCAAACAGAGACCTTGTCTCTTTTGTTTCTATTTGTGTTAGTGATCAGATTATCAATGAGAGGCCATGTGAACTTGTCCTAGGTGAGCTATACTATAGCCCGGCTAGGTATGCAAGTTACAGTCTAAGAATATAGGGGTGAAAAATAGAGTAGAAAGAGTTGAGCACCAAGCAATCAGAACCCTGGACCCAGAGAGGAGGGCTGATAATGGGCTCAAGAAGGCTAGAAGCCTTGGAGATTGGGAATCTTGGAAGCAGTGAGGACAAAGAAGAATACCTCACACCAAGAAAGCATTGTCTATACTAAAAATAATAGGCAAATAGGTCTTTCACCTCTGTAATAGATTGTGTAGGTTGGATTAGGCATTTTGGGTAGAAAATGTCTTTAAGCACTTGAATTGGTAGGGAGACTTGGGTATGATTTAGGTCTTGAAGTGTTGTGTCAAGATAGGTTTTCTAAGCCCATAGGCCTCCCCATCACTTATTAAGTACCTTCCTAAGGTCCTCTATATGATCCCCCCTTTTCTTTGAGAAAACAGTTAAGTCATCCATGTAAATGACTATGCACTTGCCAATCAAACCTCTAAAGGCTATATCCATTGCACACTAAAAGGTGGCTCCAACATTTATCAATCCAAAAGGCATGCACCTATAAGAAAATATGCCCCACTTTGTGGTGAATGTAGTTTTCAATCTATCTATTTTATCTACCATCACCTTCTTATACCCTAAGAAACCATCTAGGAATGACATCATTCGGGCACCATTTACTATTTGTAATACCTCATCTAGTGAAGGTAAAGGATAGTTATCCTTTTTAGAAGCTCTGTTTAGGTTTCTAAAGTCTATACATAGTCAGATATCACCATTTTTCTTTCTTACAGGGACCAGATTCACCACCCATGTTGAATGTCTCATAGGAAATATGATTCTGGCATTGAGCAACTTCTTCACTTCTTCAAAGATGATGGGTTCTAACAAAGCATTAACATGCCTTTGCTTTTGTCTAGAAGGTTTAGAATCTGGCTTTAGTGGTATAGTATGGGTGATGATTGAGGTATCATAAGTCTTCAACTCATCATAGGTCCAAGTGATAACATGAATGTAATCTTTAAGTGCTTGGGTTATCCTTGCCATTTCTTCTTCCATACAAACTTTAGCAATCAAGACATTCCTTACTTCTTCATTTTATCCTATATTAATTGGTGAATATTCTCCTCCATTAGTCTTTGGGAGATCTTTCTATTTCAGCATATTATGCAGATCAAATGCTCTTTCTAACTCTATTATCCCTTTAGGGATTTTATTACTTGGCAACTCTAAAATCTCTTCTTCTTCCCAAGTATGATCTTCTACATTTCTTTCATCTATGATTTGGGCATCAAACACATCTATGTTTGATATGAAGTCCAAAATGTGTTGGTCATCATCAAACACTTGGAGATTGGTGAGATTATCTGGTATGGAGGGCACTGATATTAATTCAACTAAAAATCTCTTCAAACTAGAAATGAACAATGGTTCCAGAGTGCTTGCAGCCTGAGCCAAGGCATCTGCTCTATGATTCTATTCTCTAGGCACATGCGTGATATTGAATGCATCAAATTCTTCAATTAGGTCCCACACCCTATGTCTGTAATTAGATAACTTCTTGTAATTGTAAGAGTATATACCTCTTACTTGTCTTACCACCAATTTTGAGTCTCCATATACATGCAGAATCTTCACTCTTTTCTTGAGAGAAAATAATAACCCATGAATTAAAGCTTCATATTCTACCACATTATTGGTACATGAGAACTGTAGTCTATATGCTACTAAATAGGATTTTCCAGCTGGATCAATAAGATCTATCCCTACTCCAGCTCCTTATTTTTACTTGGATCCATCAAACCCAAGGATCCATGGTTTGTCTTCTGTCAAGGGCTTGTCAGGACATTCTCTTTTCTTTTTAGCTCTGGCTGCTGCACCTCCTAATATCCATTTTAACTTTTGTGACTCATTCTTTTTCACTTTTATTTTCTCTGACTGATGCGAAGCTGATAAATCCTTACTCCCTTTATCAGTAGTATCATGAATATCAGTATCTGTTTGTACTTTGATATCTTTCTTTTCATCATTAAGCATGCTTCTTCTATCAGATAACTAATGCTTTGAATAAAGGAGCTCCTTCTTTAAAATGTGCAAGCATAATGAGCAATTAGTCTCAGAATATGGTGCTTCATGCAATCTACACCAACCTTCAATTAGAGCATTATGTAGAGGATTATCCTGCAACATCATCCTCTAAATCTGTTTTGATAAGAATTCCACAAACTTAGTTAGATTACTCCCTTTATCTTCATCAGACATTTCATAATCAGACTCAATCAAATAGTCAGTCCCTGGGGTGATGTTATCTTCATCCCTAGAAATGTTCTCAGTGTACATCAGGATCTCCTTGGAATTATGAGTGTGGCCTTTATCCCAATATGTATCTCTTTCTGTACCTACAGATAATGAATAAGAATCAGCATCACTATAATTATCTGCATTATTTACCTCAACTGATGACAATCCTTTCTCACTACATGTTCTTTCTAACTCTATCATATCTAAGCAGGCATCACAAGTTTTCTTTGAGTATGCCTCATTTGATATATTCAATGTCTGACAATGTTGAATTTCTCTAGACAAATACAACCCAAAGTTTTTGAAATGATCAACTTCACCATTATCATCTAAACTATAATCAGATTTGATGATCACCCTATTGTCCTGATGAACATGATCAAGAGTAAGAACATCATACATGAGGATTTCCTCTATCCTAACCATTCTTGGCCTAATGGAATAAACCCCAGGCTCAACATCCATGTACAATATCTCGTTGGTCTTGTTGTATTCATTGATCATGTGTTTCATCCTAGGTTCATCTTCTATCCTAATATGATTGGGAATCCCCTTCTAGGGTAACCACATGTGGCTGAAATCCATAGACATGTAACCATTAAGTGTTTTTGACCAATCCCCGCTAAGTAACATTCCATAGGTGTCAGGGATATCCACTACTTGGATGTCAATGTAATATTGAATCCTTGGATCTGATGCTAATTACATGTGGATATGTGTTAACTCTCCTACTACACTTACTTTAGACTTGTCTAGTTGTGTCACCTTCTTGAGTGATTTAGCTGGATGTAACCCTAAGGCATTGTAGATTGATAGTGGCATCATGTTAGTTGATGCACTTGAATCTACCAAGCAATTATGCAAGTTCTTACTAAACATTCTTAATGTGAGTAGAAAAGGAGGTGACTCAATTTTGTCTCTATATAGGGTCATATGTGAAGTTTCAGCAGCCTGAATAGTAGTTGGGGTTTTATGCTTAAGATTATTGTCTTTAACAACATAATCTTTATTGATAATGTGGCTAGGGTTATGAGCATGACTATCTTCTTTTAGAATGGGCTCATCTAAGGATCTCATGAAATCCTTTTTGATGGTTGGAGTTTTAAGCAATTCAGACAATGATAGGCTAAATTTAACTCTTTTCATTTCCTCTACTAAATATGTGACTAATTTGTCAGACTCAGGGGATTAATTACTGATCTTTGTCCCTGTATTTTGAGGTGCAAAATACCAAGCATTAACCCTTGGGATATTGAGATTATTGTTAGATTTTAGATCTGGAGTAGTGTTGAAGTTATTAAGAGGTAATGATGTAGTCAAAGGACCAAAAGGTTTGTTAGGATTACTCCCGAGGCTATAATTTTGTCTACCTTGGTACTGTTGTTGGTATGCATGGATTTCTTCATGTTCTACTGATGGCACATTCTCATCTTCAAAGGGAAATACATAATTAGTTTCAAATGCCATGGTAGACTCCTTACATGCTAGTGTATAATTCTCATGATCTGATACCGCTTAGTGATGAGGGTGATTTACATTACTTTCTAACACAAGGGTAGCATCATATCCACAAGGGACGATCTCATTCCCTTCAATGAAAGGAGGGTTACCTGTAGTATTAGACACTTCAGCCTAAAAAATAGAAGCTACTATTTTGAACTGAGGACAATCTAGCTCAGCATGTGCATTGGTGTTATGTATCCTACACCAATTTGTAAGGGCTGCCTCTACTAAGTTTACTTTAGTGGTCTATTTTGATTCATTGGGGGGCTAATTGTCTAAGGGTGATGTCAAGGAACCATTATTTGGCCTAGTATTCCACACTCTAGGCTGTCTAGGTGCATTATTGTTATTACCATTGTTATTGTTATAGTTCCTATCATTATTTTATCCTCTTTTAGGTATCCTGATCTATCATTATTATATCCTCTATTTTGATTTGGCTGGAAATAAAAGTTTTGACCTCTCAGATGTGTAATTTCTATTGTCAACTTCCTTAGTTGTGTAGACATTTCCTTAATGTCTTCTTTTTCTTCCTAAACTTTGGCTACTACATTTTTAGACTGAGGTTTAAAGAAGGAAGAACCATTATTATTGCTCTATCCTACATCATGGGATGTTTGAGCATGTCCTAGGTATTGCACTATCTAACCATTTCCATTTGGAGGAGGCATGATGCTAAGTGGAGGTAGCTATAAAGGACTTGGCATTACAATAGGAGGCATCATAGCTCCATTGGTTTGTTGTTGAGCAGGATATGCAGAATATGCAGGATAAGAAGGGAATACTATGTTTGGCATTGGAGTAGGAATTAGTTGCTAATTAACTTTTATAGCTTCTTCAAAAGCTTTTGTTAAAGTTGTGACACCAAGATGTGTTCTTCTTATGAACATAGAAGTCAGGGGATCTAAAGCTGAGTAGTATATACTTCTAGCTACCTCATCTGCTACATTATATGGAGCTACTAACTTGGAATACATTTTCTGGAATCTAGCATTAAAGTTTGAAATAGGCTCCCCTTCAAATCTTTTGATTGTGGCAAAAAGATGATAATTCTTTGAAGGATCTATATGTATTTTAAACCTATCCTTGAAGGCTTTTTCTAAGGTGGCTCATGAACCAATTAAGGCTTGACCAAGACTTATGTACCAATTATATGCATCTTCTCCCAAGGAGTATGGAAATAATTTACATACATCTTGATGCTCAATCATTGCTCTACATCAAGCCTCTTTAAATGTCTGGATATGATCTTCTACATCCCGATATGGATGATATTTAGGACAAATCTTGTCAGGGTTCTTAGGCAAAGGATGGTAGGTAGTGAAGGTCAAAGGTGACTCTGCAGAAAAGAATGACATTGTAACTGGTGCTTGATGCAATGTAGGTGTAATAGGTGATCATGTAGGTGTCTGAAGCACGTCAGGGGATATAAGAGGTGTCAGAGTATGTCCTGATGAAGATACCGAAGCACCTGAGTTAAGAGTGTGGTGAATATCTATAGTTCTAGGTCTAAGTCCATGGATAGGCAATTCTTGCAAGAGTCCACCAGATCTGGACTTGGTATTAGGCCTTTGAGCTAGGGTTTTGATAATTTATGACAAGCTTATGAAAATTTGAATTGATTTTTGTAAAGATCCACAGAACTGACCAAGCACAAGGGTATTTATGATCAGGACTCAAGACTGATTAGATATTTATGCAATATTTACATGAAATTTGTAAATATAAGCAAATATCAAACTTCTAGACACGGATATCCAGTGATACAAGCAAGTCACAATAAGGACTTAGAAGAAAAGCCTGAACAATGACTCAATATTCAAGGATTTTGAGAACTGACTACAAAGATTAGAGTATTTATGTTCAATTATGAAATATTTATGATGAACATACTTGAAATAGCACAAAACAAGCAAACCTTTGCACAACACTCAAAGGATGAGCAATTATGATGAACCTTGAGAAGATTACCTTATACAGATACAAAAATACGTGTCTGTAACATATTCACTAACCAAAAAAAAGAGAGGCCCTCCTTCTAGCACCATTTTATGTTGATGATGATTGTTAGTCATAACAACATGCATAAAAATTTACACAACAAACCTTTAATATCTTGAAAAGTATGATCAAGTTCAAACAAACTGATGACTCCAAGGCTCCGTTGATCAATTGCATGACTCTCATAGATGTTGCCAAGTGTCAGGTTTATATTTGAAATTAGAGGATGCGACCTACCTTTGGGTTCATATTAAATGCGTGAGGGTCATCTCTTAGAAGATCAGGGATATTTGAAAACATGACCCTTCGAAACATGCATTTACTAATGATTGGGGTAGTATGTACTGTATTGCTTTGATCCAGTGAGATGCCACATGGCGTCATTGGATTAGTCTCTAATAGACTAGGTATCTTGGGTCACCCAAGTTAATATGAGGGATATTTGACAATATCTGAATCCTTAACACTTAGAAATATCACCCTCAGTCGAGAATGTAAGGGTGATATCATCGCTTTATGGATTTTTAGAGTTACTCAGGAAAGATGATGTCACCGTCATATTTTTTAAGGTCAGGAATATTTCAAAATATGACCTTTTTGGGTTGGATCAAGATGACATCATCATAATGTCATGTCCTCTTTGTTATCGGGTTATAGTGATGTCATCGTCACATTGAGGAATATGATGGATGTTTGAAAATGTAACCCTATGGGGGTTAGGTGTATTGATGACGTCGCCATCAAGATGATCTCTTCAATATATCAAAACTAGATGATGTCAAGATCATGTTTACGAAGGGTGATATTCACAAAAAAAGGTGATATTTTGTAAGATGACAGATGTTTGGAAATATGACCCTTTGAAACATGCCTGAAGGTTTTGGCGGGTAAATACTCTATCTCACTTAAGTTTGGCATTCATGTATCGGGGAATAAATGGATATCGAGTGATCTTCCTAAGTTGGGCTCATTTTGTTGAATATGATTGATATTTAGAAATGTGACCCTATGGGAAATATCTGGGTTGACCGAACTTTGACTTAGCATAACTTTTTGTCCTTAAACAATATTAGGGTGATCCAAAAGGTAAACTTGCATAGAATTCTGTACTCTTCCCAACTATGAGGTTTGTGATAGTAAATTTAAACTTTGACAATTGACCCCGCTTTGTGATGCACATGCATAAGCAAGGGTGATACACTTGACTGACTTTTTCCAAACCACCCAAAGCAAAAATAAAAATAAAAACAAACAAAAGCACAAAGTTAGGTCCGTGTTTTGATAAGACAAAATGGGTTGTGTTGTGTAACCACACAATAGGTATGAAGATAATTTTTCAGTGCTAAAGACAAAATGCAGGTGTTGATTCTTGAACAAAGGAATACATTGTAAATTATAGAGATTGTAATGTGCAGATGATTGATTGTCATGTGAAATAATTTTGTCAAGTAAAATAAAAGGAGAGATAAGGTTTTTGAGCAAAAGTGAATTAGGGTAATCCCCTAAGTTGTTTTGTTTTCTATCCAAGGTGATAGCACATTGTGTCAGTGAGACATCAATTTACCAGTGAGGTATATTGTAGCCAGTGAGGCTTGCAAGGTTAGTGAGACATGTTTGTTGGCAAGAGACACTATATGGATTCATGGTTGTTGTCATTGATGGCAACAAAGGTCATCCCACATATCCGCAAGTTATGGTGTGTCTCTACCGGAAGTAAGAATGAAGATTGTTGTGGTCCGGTGAACAAGAATAGAGCATGTGGCAAGGTCTGACAGATTGGTCCGGATCTCTCAGAGGAAGTGTCTTGGTGCAGTGCGGATTTGGGGAAGTCAAGAGGACTACCTTGAGTAGTATATTCCAAGGATTTAGCCTCCGGTGATGAACAAAGAAAAAGATATGAATAGTTGAGTACCAGATTCCTGAGAGACAGTGAGAACATAGGAAGAACTGACTGACAGAGTATCAGACTATTTTTCGGATGTGTTACTGTTGATGGTAAAGGTTGTGAAGGCATGAATCATGTTTGGCCGACATGATTAATGATATCTACAAGTATATGCTTGATCCGCATTGCTTGGTGAGCAAGGATTCAGCTGACAGAACAGAGTTTGTAAGAAACTAGACTGTTCTGGATGCCGACTAGAAAGGTGATGAAATTACTTGTGCGGATATATATAGAGGATGGATTTAGTTGTGAAGGGTGTAATTGTGTGATGGTGTATGCGAATAAGTGCAGAACAGAGCAGAAGTAGTAAGAAAGATCCAGTATGTGAAAGGATAGCAGAATAAAGAACAGAGGAAAGATGAAGTGCAGCAGATCAGTGTACTGAGCCTAACCAGAACTGAACTCCAGCATATATAGATGCTTCCAATCAGTTCAAGACTATGATTCTTATCACTTTGTAGACAGTGTGTCTCCTTGTAGGCAGTGGGCCTCTTTGTGAGCAGTGTGCTCGGGCAGTGAGCCCTAATTGGCAAGTGCCATTTTGTAATTCCTTATTCTTCTAACAGAGAATAATCTTTGGGTTAATCACCCCGTGGTTTTCTCCCTTAACAGGGTTTCCACGTCAAAAAACTGTGTCATGTGTTTTTCATTTCATGGTAATGTTTGTTTGTTTGATTCAATGCTGCATTGATTAATAAGAAAGTTCAAAAGAAGAAATAATTAGGATAACTGATTCACCCCCCGCCCTCTCAGTTATCAACAATTGGTATCAGAGCAAGGTTCCTCCTAGTAGAGCCTAACAGCTTGAGGAAGATCTGGGAGTTCAAATGGATGCATATGGTTTAAGGGAGCAACTCAAGACTGCCCTTGAGGATCTTGAACAGTCAAATTCTGAAGTCAATGAATTAAAGGAAAGACTCAAACAGGCTGATGAATTCATGAGAGAATTAAAGGACAAATTAAGTCTCTCTATGAAAAAGAGAAAGGAGCTGCTCCAACAATTGGCAAGACAAAGTGAAGAAAGCAATACAGATGAAGAATTGACTGAGAAAACCAAGTTATGTGAAAAGTTATCAAAAGAAGTCATTATGTTAAGACATGAAATGGAATCAGGAACTATAAAGTTTACTCAAGAGATTGAAGAAAAAAGAAAAGCTGAAGACAATCTAAGACAATCTCTTAAAGAGAAATCAGAAGAATGCCACCAAATGGACAGGATTATCAGACATCTTGAATCTGATCTTGAAGATGCCAAAGATAATGAAGAAAAACTTGAGGATCAAATTGTCTCTCTCAAAAGAGATCTTCAAACAGCAAATGAATATAAAGAAAAATTCAAGATAAGTTCTGCCCAACTTGAAGTACTTCTTGGAAGTCAAAAGAGGACAGATGACAAGTATGGTTTGGGATATGAGAAAGGAAAAAGCTCCGGATCCGGTCAAAAGAATTTTGGATCAGAAAATCTAAGGAATAGGCCTAGAAGACCTCCGGTAGGACAGCCCAATGCTCAAAGATATCCATCTTTCAATGGATACTGCCACAGCTGCAATCACTTTGGTCACAAAGCTAATCAGTGCAGAAAAAGGATGAATCAAACTAGTCCATCCTTCTCCGGACAGTGCTTTAACTGCAAAAGGTATGGACACAAGTCTCATGAATGCAGAAATATGCAAGTAAACAAATCATTCAATGGTAGATGTTTTACATGCAATAGAGTAGGTCATATGGCTAATCAATGCAGATCAAGAGGTTATCAGTCAAATATGCAAAGAAATGTTATTTGCCAAATCTGTAATAGGTCCGGTCATAGTGCAAAAGTCTGCAGAAGCAAGAATCAGGACAAAAGAGGTCCGGTATACAATCAGAATCAAGACAAGGGTAAACAAAAGATGAATGTGGATGAAGTTAGGAATCAGATGAACAAGATTTGGGTGAAGAAAAGTTCAGAGAATGTAGAGGTTGGATCCGCACCAGACTCTGGTGCTGATATTTCTCCCAGAAATTAAAAGTGAGCTCTGGCTCAGGGGGAGACTCAAAGAAAATCCTGTTCCCCCAGCCAATCAAGTGGTGCTGGATGTGACACAAGATGCGGAGTAAAGGGTTTGAAGATACTAGTCCTGAGATGATCCAGACAAGATTTCAGAGGTCCGCATGAAGATATAAAGAAGTTGTGATCGATCAAGTAAAGACCTGTTTCGGGAGATGCTCCGGAATGACAGAGGACTACAAAAGGGTCCAGAGAGATCCGAAAGTACATTATTTTACTCTGCAGACTGGACAGAATGTTTGAGATGTTCTTGTAATGTGTCATCTCGATTTATCCATGATTGAAAGATCCGCATGATGTTCATAGATCAGGACTAATCCGGGATACTCCAAGCTATCCGGACAAGGCAAACCAGAATAATATAGGTGAAGCATTTATTGCAAACAGATATTAGGGTTTGCAAAATGATATAAGGGATTTCTCATAAATCATTTGCTCATTATGCACTCAAGAAGAAGCAAAAAGTGGAGCTCTGCAACAAGACTCATCAAGCACACCGAAGATCTCCTGCCGAAGTCATTACATACAGAAATCAATCCAGCTACTCCATGCAACCAAAGACGCAAAAGGTATTTTCCACTTTTGATATCTTGCTACAAATCTTTTGAAGAAATGGCTACTCCAAATATAGTAAAAATCTCAGATAGGCCTCGACCTGAATTTAAGAAACATCCATACAAGTCATTGGAAGTAGATCCCTTAGGAGCATTTTCCAGTGTTCCTCACGGAGTTTTACACACAGAAGACATTAGGGTTTACATACATACAAGCATTGAGGAATTTGGGGAATTCAAATTGAGAGATCTCTATCACAAACAACTGATAGACAATGCTTTTGAGCTTAAACCAGAGTATAAGGGTATCCAGAAGAAACAATTTGATCAATTCATTCATTTCCCCTTCTTTGAAGAAGATGAATGGGTTTGGTATGTACTGAGCAGGATGCATGACAACTTCCTATGGTTGGATAGACCCTGCAAGATCACAAAAGAGACAATTAGAGCAGTAACTGGTCTATACTCTTCCGGAGGGATACCTATCCTCAAATCTGTCAAAAATAACATTGTAACTAAGGCCACCGGATCAAAATTTGATAAGAGGGCAATGACCATTGAAGATATTTCTGATCTGGATATCAAGTATGTGTCCATGATAATAGGATACAAGATCTATCACTCCAGCAGGGAGAATTCTGTATCCGGAACTGCAGTATATAATGCCTATGAAATGCTAAGGAAGAATGCAGAATATGATCTCTGCGAACTGCTCTTAAGCCAATTAATGGAAAATATACAGAAAATCAAGAAGGACAAGAAGAATTCCTTTAAGTATGGTACTCTTATATTATGTCTATTCTTCTACTTCATGAATGAGCTGCCCGGATCAAGTGGATGGGCATGGCAGAATGACAAACCTGTTGCAGTCCAAATAAGAGACTATCTACATGGGCTTGAGGATGCCAAAGCAAGAAATACAGCCCTATGGGGATACTTCAAAAACTTCCAAAGCATGATGCAAGCAAGAGAAAGAATTCCCCAGTCTCTTGTTGAAAAATACAAAGACTCAGTGTGCTTTATGGTGGACACTGATCAGTGCCTAATGGAGGTAGTGGAGCCAAGGACTGTCTGGATCATGCCCATGGGGTATGAAGTGGATGAACAGATAGTGGAGCTGCATGTTCAACACATGCTAAGTCAGCCCAAAGATCCAAAGGCAGAAAGGTTTGGAACCTTTGAGGAGCTGAGTGTAAAGATCCATGTAGAACTCAGTGAACCTGAGATAAAGAGGAAGGTGAGAAAAGAAGTAGAGCACATTGCTCAAGGCCTAGGCATCTCAAAAGAGGCACTTGATGCCAGCCAGGAAAAAAGAAGAAAATCTGAGGAAGAAAAGAAAGAAAAGAAAAGTAAAGAAAGTGTTCCGGTTGAAACTTCCACCCGGACCAGATCATCAAAAAGATCTGCACCTCCCACAACCAAAAGTTCAAAACCAGAAGTCCAGGCATCCGGTAAAAGATCTAAGACAAAAGCCACAAGGGCTTATGAAAGCCAAAAGGATGAAGAGGAAACTGAGTCAGATGAGGGAGTAAAAGAAATAAAGAAGCAGAAGAAGAAAGGATCCGGGAAACCCTCCACAGACCAAGACAAGGAAGAAATGGCAGAAGAATTTGCTGAAAAGCCCACTCTATCCCTAGACAGTGTAGTCAAATCAGTCACTGTGGATGGGAACCTTCAACCGGTGGCTGAATTTTATGATGACTACAACGAGGCAGATCAAAAGATCCTGCAAGAAGCTATAATAAGGTACTTGAACATCTACAATAAAGCTTTTATTGAGATTATCTCTGAAATCCCTAAAAGCCTAGAAAAGGAATTAGAATTAAGAAAGAATAATGCTCAGGCAAAAGATCTTGAGATCCGGGAGCAGATAGCTATTCAGCTATATCCTCAAATTGATCCCAAGACAATGAACATAATATTCAAAGACTGCAAAGATGAGTTCAGAAGTAAAGCCAGGATGAATCAACTCATGCTTGGTGAGACTGACAAGGTGGCCAAAGAGACAGAAGAGATCCTCCGGAAGGCCTTCAAAAGGTTCAATCTTCCTGTTGTAGAGGACTTAGGTGCAGAAACAACTGTGGACTTGGAACCCTCTGCTCCAGAAGAAGTGGCCTATGAACAGGCTAGCATCTCTCCTCCGGTTTCCCCTACAGTCTCTGGATCCAAAGAAGAAGAGAAATTACAGGAGAAGGAAGCAGTGGTGAAAGATAAAGAGGTTGACAGTACCAAGGGTGCAGAGAAAGAGAAGACTCCATCAGAGAAGACCATGACTGATAGTGGTAAGAATGTGGAAGGAGAGAAAATCCCAAAGGACAATTCCAAGACTGCAGAAGAAAAGAAACATCTGTCTTTGGCAAGAGACACTGCACAAACTGTTCAACAATTTTTGAGCAAAGAAACAATAGAGATCGATGAACCGGAGCTACTACAAGGCCCATTCAACTTTGATTCCCTCTCTCCGGTGCAGACAATGAAGATAGCCTCATTTGCAAATGCTAAGGCAAATGAAAAGCTCCTAAAGTCTCATATGGAAGACTGTGAGTTGATAGAGGCTGCTTCTGGAGTGCTTGAGAAGATTATGCCATCGGTCCAGATAGATCCGCCAGCCTCCTCTTCCGGTAATCTCAAAACCTTAGTCAGCAGTGTTAATACACATTTTGAATCTTTAGAAAAATCAGCTGAAGAAAAGGTCCGGAAGGAGTTTTTGGATAAAAGGTTCTCCGAGGTTCAGGGTTTGATCATTAATGATAGGAGAAACATGAACATTGGGATAAAGAGCTTAGAAAATGCTCTTAAGGATGGCAGTGAAATATACAAATTTTGTATCTCCTGGTCCAAGGTAACAGTGGACATTGAGAAGAAAATAAAAGCGCAAGAGGACACACTACTAAGCTTGTCTCAAAGTTTTGATCCTCTTTCTTCCTCTATAACAAATCAAGAATGTCAGACTATTGCAGTCTTGAGTGAAATCAAGAAATTGGAGAAGGAAAGGAAAAATAGAATAAGCAGGTTGAGTGAGCTCAGGGGGTTAATTGTCCCTAAGCTAGAGGCCATGCATGAGGCCATAGCAGAAGCTCAAATCACAGCCTAGACAAGTGATCCGAAAGATCTAAAAAGGGCAGATGCATTTGCATTTTTGTTGAGTGGTCACATTTCAATTTTGGATAGAATGAAGCAAAGTTGGGCTACAGAACTGATCCAACTGAAGACATCTTTTGCAGACATTCTTCAGTATATGTGAGTATGTAAATATGCGGCTATGTATAGAAAATTTTTGAAAATTTTGGTGTGCGGACCCTGTTGGCAAGAGACACTATATGGATTCATGGTTGTTGTCATTGATGGCAACAAAGGTCATCCCACATATCCGCAAGTCATGATGTGTCTCTACCGGAAGTCAGAATAAAGAAAGTTGTGGTCCGGTAAAGAAGAACAGAGCATGTGGCAAGGTCCGACAGATTGGTCCGGACCTCTCAGAGGAAGTGTCTTGGTGCAGTGCGGATTTGGGGAAGTCAAGAGGACTACCTTGAGTGGTATATTCCAAGGATTTAGCCTCCGGTGATGGACAAAGAAAAAGATATGAATGGTTGAGTACCGGATTCCTGAGAGACAGTGAAAACAGAGGAAGAACTGACTGGCAGAGTATCAGACTACTTTCCGGATGGGTTACTGTTGATGACAGAGGTTGTGAAGGCATGAATCATGTTTGGCCAACATGATTAATGATATCTACAAGTATATGCTTGATCCGCATTGCTTGGTGAGGAAGGATTCAGCCGACAGAATGAGAGTTTGTAAGAAACTAAGACTGTTCCGGATGCCGACTAGAAAGGTGATGAAACTACTTGTGCGGATATATATAGAGGATGGATTTAGTTGTGAAGTGTGTGTGGATGTAGTGAGATATGCGAATAAGTCCAGAGAAAGTGCAGAGGTAGCAAAAAGGATCCGGTATGTGAAAGATAGCAGAACAAAGAACAGAGGAAAGATGAAGTGCAGCAGATCAGTGTACTGAGCCTAACCGGAACTGAACTCCAGCATATGCAGATGCTTCCAATCAGTTCAAGACTGTGATTATCATCACTTTGTAGACAGTGTGTCTTCTTGTAGGCAGTGGGCCTCTTGTGAGCAGTGTGCTCGGGCAGTGAGCCCTAATTGGCAAGTGCCATTTTTGTAATTTCCTATTCTTCTAACAGAGAATAATTCTTGGGTTAATCACCCCGTGGTTTTCTCCCTTAACAGGGTTTCCACGTCAAAAATACTGTGTCATGTGTTTCTTACTTCATGGTTAATGTTTTGTGTTTGATTTTATGCTGCTTCAATTAAAAGGAAAGTTCAATAAGGGAAATAATTAGGATAACTGATTCACCCCCCCTCTCAGTTATCAACAATTGGTATCAGAGCTAAGTTCCTCCTAATAGAGCCTAACAGCTTGAGGAAGATCTGGGATTTCAAATGGATGCATATGGTTTAAGGGAGCAACTCAAGACTGCCCTTGAGGATCTTGAACAGTCAAATTCTGAAGTCAGTGAATTAAAGGAAAGACTCAAACAGGCTGATGAATTCATGAGAGAATTAAAAGACAAATTAAGTCTCTCTATGAAAAAGAGAAAGGAGCTGCTTCAACAGTTGGCAAGACAAAGTGAAGAAAGCAATACAAATGAGGAATTGACTGAGCAAACCAAGTTATGTGAAAAGTTATCAAAAGAAGTCATTATGTTAAGACATGAAATGGAATCAGGAACTATAAAGTTTACTCAAGAGATTGAAAAAAAAAGAAAGGCTGAAGACAATCTAAGACAATCTCTTAAAGAAAAATCAGAAGAATGCCACCAGATGGACAGGATTATCAGACACCTTGAATCTGATCTTGAAGATGCCAAAGATAATGAAGGAAAACTTGAGGATCAAATTGCCTCTCTCAAAAGAGACCTTCAAACAGCAAATGAATATAAAGAGAAATTCAAGATAAGTTCTGCTCAACTTGAAGTTCTTCTTGGAAGTCAAAAGAGGACAGATGACAAGTATGGCTTGGGATATGAGAAAGGAGAAAGCTCCGGATCCGGTCAGAAGAATCTTGGATCAGAAAATCCAAGGAGCAGGCCTAGAAGACCTCCGGTAAGACAGCCAAATGCTCAAAGATATCCATCCTTCAATGGATACTGCCACAGCTGCAACCACTTTGGTCACAAAGCTAATCAGTGCAGAATGAGAATGAATCAGAATAATTCATCCTTCTCCGGACAGTGCTTCAACTGCAAAAGGTATGGACACAAATCCCATGAATGTAGAATTATGCAAGTAAACAAATCATTCAAAGGTAGATGCTTCACATGCAATAGAATAGGTCATAGGGCTAATCAATGCAGATCAAGAGGATATCAGTCAAATATGCAAAGGAATGTTATTTGCCAAATCTGCAATAGGTCCGGTCATAATGCTAAAGTCTGCAGAAACAAGAATCAGGACAAAAGAGGTCCGGTGTATAATCAGAATCAAGACAAGGGTAAACAAAAGATGAATGCGGATGAGGTTAGGAATCAGATGAGCAAGATTTGGGTGAAGAAAAGTTCAGAGAATGTAGAGGTTGGATCCGCACCAGACTCTGGTGCTAATATTTCTTCCAGAAATTAAAAGTGAGCTCTGGCTCAGGGGGAGACTCAAAGAAAATCTTGTTCCCCCAGCCAAACAAGTGGTGCCGGATGTGGCACAAGATGCGGATCAAAGGGTTTGTAGATATGAGTCTTGAGATACTTCAGTCAAGTTTTCAGAGGTCCGCATGGAGTTATGAAGAAGCTATGATCGATCAAATAAGACCTGTTCAGGGAAATGCTCCGGTATGATAAAGGATTACAAAAAGGTCCGGAAAGATCCGGAAATGCACTATCTTGTTCTGCGGATTGGACAGAGTGTTTGAGATGATCTTGTAATATGCCACCTCGATTTATTCATGATTGAAAGATCCGGATGATATCCACAGATCAGGACTAATCCGGGATACTCCAAGCTATCCAGACAAGGCAAACCGGAATGATGTAGGTGAAGCATTTATTGCAGACAGGTATTAGGGTTCGCGAAGCAATTTAAGGGATTTCTCAAAGGTCATTTGTTCATTCTGCACTCGAGAAGAAGCGAAAAGTGGAGCTCTGCAACAAGGTTCTTCAAGCACACCAAGGATCTCCTGCCGAAGCTATTGGATAAAGAAATCAATCCAACCACTCCGTGCAAACTGAAGGCGCATAAGGTATTCTCCATTTTTTTATTACCTCACTGCAAATCTTTGAAGAATGGCTACTCCAAACATAGTTAAGATCTCCGATAGACCTCGCCCCTCATTCAAGAAACATCCCTACAAATCATTGGAGGTTGACCCACTAGGAGCCTTCTCTAGTGTTCCTCACGGAGTCTTACACACCGAAGACATTAGGGTTTACATACATGCAAACATTGAGGAATTTGGGGATTTCAAATTAAGAGACCTCTATCACAAGCAGCTGATTGACAATGCTTTTGAGCTTAAACCAGAGTATAAGGATATTCAGAAGAAACAATTTGAGCAATTTATTCATTTCCCCTGTTTTGAAGAGGATGAATGGGTCCGGTATGTACTGAGCAGGATGCATGACAACTTTCTATGGCTAGATAGACCCTGCAAGATCACAAAAGAGGCAATTAGAGCAGTAACTGGCCTATACTCCTCCGGAGGAGTACCTATCCTTAAATCTGTCAAGAACAACATTGTAACTGAGGCCACCGGATCAAAATTTGACAAGAGGGCAATGACCATTGAAGATATTTCGGATCCGGATATCAAATATGCATCAATGATAATAGGATACAAGATCTATCACTCCAGCAGGGAGAATTCTGTATCCGGAACTGCAGTATACACTGCTTTTGAAATGCTAAGGAAAAATGCAGAATATGACCTCTGCGAACTACTGCTAAGCCAATTAATGGAAAATATACAGAAAATCAAGAAGGATAAGAAGAATTCCTTCAAGTATGGTACTCTTATTGTATGTTTATTCTTCTACTTCATGAATGAGCTACCCGGAACAAGTGGATGGGTATGGCAGAATGACAAACCTGTTGCAGTCCAGATAAGAGACTACTTGCATGGACTTGGGGATGCAAAAGCGAGAAATTCAGCTCTATGGGGATACTTCAAAAACTTTCAGAGCATGATGCAAGCAAGAGAGAGAATTCCCCAGTCTCTCATTGAGAAATACAAGGACTCAGTGTGCTTTATGGTTGACACTGATCAGTGCCTGATGGAGGCAGTGGAGCCAAGGACTGTCTGGATCATGCCCATGGGGTATGAAGTTGATGAACAGATAGTGGAGCTGCATGTTCAACACATGCTAAGTCAGCCCAAAGATCCTAAGGCAGTAAGGTTTGGAACCTTTGAGGAGCTGAGTATAAAGTTACATGTAGAACTCAGGGAACCTGAGATCAAAAGAAAAGTGAGAAAAGAAGTAGAGCACATTGCTCAAGGTCTTGGAATCTCAAAGGAGGCACTTGATGCCAGCCGGGAAAAGAGGAGGAAGGCCGAGGAAGAAGAGAAAAGCAAAGAAAGTGCTCCGGTTGGAGCTCCCACCCGGACCAAATCAACAAAGAGATCTGCACCTCCCTCAACCAAAAGTTCAAAACCGGAAGTCCAGGCATCCGGTAAGAGATCAAAGGCAAAAGCCACAAGGGCTTATGGAAGCCAAAAGGATGAAGAGGAAACAGAATCAGATGAAGGAGTAAGAGAAGTAAAGAAACAGAAAAAGAAAGGATCCAGTAAGCCCTCCACAGGCCAAGACAAGGAGGAAATGGCAGAGGTAACTGTTGAAAAGCCCACTCTGTCACTAGAGAGCATAATCAAGTCGGTCACGGTGGATGGAAACCTTCAACCAATGACTGAATCCTATGATGACTTCAGTGAGGCAGACCAAAAGACTCTGCAGGAAGCCACAGTTAAATATCTGAACATATACAATAAGGCTTTCATTGAGATCATATCTCTCATTCCTAAAAGCCTAGAGAAGGAAATGGAAGTAAGAAAGAATAATGCTCATGCCAAAGATCTTGAGATCCGGGAGCAGATAGCTATTCAGCTATATCCTCAAATTGATCCCAAGACAATGAACATTATCTTCAAGGACTGCAAAGATGAGTTCAGAAGCAAAGCCAGGATGAATCAACTCATGCTTGGTGAGACTGACAAAGTGGCTCAAGAAACAGAAGAGATCCTCCAGAAGGCCTTCAAAAGGTTCAATCTTCCTGTTGTAGAGGACTTAGGTGCAGAAACAGCTGTTGATTTGGAATCTTCTGTTCCGGAAGAAGTGAGCCCTGAACAGACAAGTGAGGACTTGGGACCCTCTGCTCAAGAAGAAGTGGCCCATGAACAAGTTAGTATCTCTCCTCCGGTTTCCCCTACAGTCTCCGGATCCAAAGAAGGAGAGCAACTACAGGAGAAGGAAGCAGTGGTGAAAGACAAAGAGGTTGACAGTTCTAAGACTGCAGAAGAAAAGAAACATCTGTCTCCGGCAAGAGACACTGCACAAACTGTTCAACAATTTTTGAGTAAAGAAACTCTAGAGATTGATGAACCGGAGCTTCTAAAAGGTCCATTTGATTTTGACTCTCTCTCTCCGGTACAAACAATGAAGATAGCTTCATTTGCAAATGCCAAGGCAAATGAAAAGCTCCTGAAGTCTCATATGGAAGACTGTGAGTTGATAGAGGCTGCTTCCGGAATACTTGTAAAGATCATGCCATCAATCCAGATAGATCCGACAGCCTCCACTTCCGGTAATCTAAAAACCTTAATCAGCAGTGTTAATACACATTTTGATTCTTTAGAAAAATCAGCTGAAGAAAAGGTCCGGAAGGAATTTTTGGATAAGAGATTTTCAGAAATATTAGAATTAATCTCTAAGGATAGGAAGATTGTAAGCATTGGAATAAGGAGCTTAGAGAATGCTCTTAAGGATGGCGGTGATATCTATAAATTTTGTATATCCTGGTCAAAGGCAACAGCAGCACTTGACAAGAAAATAAAAGAGGAACAGGATAAGCTACAAAGCTTATCTCAAAGTTTTGATCCTCTCTCTTCCTCTATAATAAATCAAGAATGTCAGACTATTGCAGTCTTGAACGAAATAAAGAATCTTGAGAAGGAAAGGAAGAACATCACCAACCGGATGGGAGAACTTAGAAGGATTATAATCCCTAAGTTGGAAACCATGCATGAGGCCATCAGTGATGCTAGGACCACCGCCCAAACAAAAGATCCGACAGATCTCAAGCGGGCAGAAGCGTTTGCATTTTTGTTAAGTGGTCACATTTCAATTTTGGACAGAATGAAGCAAAGTTGGGCTACCGAAATGATTCAATTACAGACATCCTTTGCAGACATTCTTCAATATATGTGAGTATGTAAATATGCGGCTAAGTATAAGAAATTTTTGAAAATTTTGATATGCGGACCCTACCCTTTGCCATTGATGTCAAAGGGGGAGTGAGGAGCAGTGAAAAATGAGGGATCCAACTAAGGGGGAGTTCCGAAAATTGTATATAAAGACAGAGCATCAGCAAAGGGGGAGCATAGTGAAAACACTTAGTCATTTTTCACTAAGTGTTGCCATCAATGCCAAAGGGGGAGATTGTTGGCAAGAGACACTATATGGATTCATGGTTGTTGTCATTGATGGCAACAAAGGTCATCCCACATATCCGCAAGTCATGATGTGTCTCTACCGGAAGTCAGAATAAAGAAAGTTGTGGTCCGGTAAAGAAGAACAGAGCATGTGGCAAGGTCCGATAGATTGGTCCGGACCTCTCAGAGGAAGTGTCTTGGTGCAGTGCAGATTTGGGGAAGTCAAGAGGACTACCTTGAGTGGTATATTCCAAGGATTTAGCCTCCGGTGATGGACAAAGAAAAAGATATGAATGGTTGAGTACCGGATTCCTGAGAGACAGTGAAAACAGAGGAAGAACTGACTGGCAGAGTATCAGACTACTTTCCGGATGGGTTACTATTGATGACAGAGGTTGTGAAGGCATGAATCATGTTTGGCCGACATGATTAATGATATCTACAAGTATATGCTTGATCCGCATTGCTTGGTGAGGAAGGATTCAGCCGACAGAATGAGAGTTTGTAAGAAACTAAGACTGTTCCGGATGCCGACTAGAAAGGTGATGAAACTACTTGTGCGGATATATATAGAGGATGGATTTAGTTGTGAAGTGTGTGTGGATGTAGTGAGATATGCGAATAAGTCCAGAGAAAGTGCAGAGGTAGCAAAAAGGATCCGGTATGTGAAAGATAGCAGAACAAAGAACAGAGGAAAGATGAAGTGCAACAGATCAGTGTACTGAGCCTAACCGGAACTGAACTCCAGCATATGCAGATGCTTCCAATCAGTTCAAGACTATGATTATCATCACTTTGTAGACAGTGTGTCTTCTTGTAGGCAGTGGGCCTCTTGTGAGCAGTGTGCTCGGGCAGTGAGCCCTAATTGGCAAGTGCCATTTTTGTAATTTCCTATTCTTCTAACAGAGAATAATTCTTGGGTTAATCACCCCGTGGTTTTCTCCCTTAACAGGGTTTCCACGTCAAAAATACCGTGTCATGTGTTTCTTACTTCATGGTTAATGTTTTGTGTTTGATTTTATGCTGCTTCAATTAAAAGGAAAGTTCAATAAGGGAAATAATTAGGATAACTGATTCACCCCCCCTCTCAGTTATCAACAGACCCTACCCTTTGCCATTGATGTCAAAGGGGGAGTGAGGAGCAGTGAAAAATGAGGAATCCAACTAAGGGGGAGTTCCGAAAATTGTATATAGAGCATCAGCCAAGGGGGAGCGTAGTATAAACACTTAGTCATTTTTCACTAAGTGTTGCCATCAATGCCAAAGGGGGAGATTGTTGGCAAGAGACACTATATGGATTCATGGTTGTTGTCATTGATGGCAACAAAGGTCATCCCACATATCCGCAAGTTATGGTGTGTCTCTACCGGAAGTAAGAATGAAGATTGTTGTGGTCCGGTGAACAAGAACAGAGCATGTGGCAAGGTCCGACAGATTGGTCCGGATCTCTCAGAGGAAGTGTCTTGGTGCAGTGCGGATTTGGGGAAGTCAAGAGGACTACCTTGAGTAGTATATTCCAAGGATTTAGCCTCCGGTGATGAACAAAGAAAAAGATATGAATAGTTGAGTACCGGATTCCTGAGAGACAGTGAGAACAGAGGAAGAACTGACTGACAGAGTATCAGACTATTTTCTGGATGTGTTACTGTTGATGGTAAAGGTTGTGAAGGCATGAATCATGTTTGGCCGACATGATTAATGATATCTACAAGTATATGCTTGATCCGCATTGCTTGGTGAGCAAGGATTCAGCCGACAGAACAGAGTTTGTAAGAAACTAGACTGTTCCGGATGCCGACTAGAAAGGTGATGAAATTACTTGTGCGGATATATATAGAGGATGGATTTAGTTGTGAAGGGTGTAATTGTGTGATGGTGTATGTGAATAAGTGCAGAACAGAGCAGAAGTAGTAAGAAAGATCCGGTATGTGAAAGGATAGCAGAATAAAGAACAGAGGAAAGATGAAGTGCAGCAGATCAGTGTACTGAGCCTAACCGGAACTGAACTCCAGCATATATAGATGCTTCCAATCAGTTCAAGACTATGATTCTTATCACTTTGTAGATAGTGTGTCTCCTTGTAGGCAGTGGGCCTCTTTGTGAGCAGTGTGCTCGGGCAGTGAGCCCTAATTGGCAAGTGCCATTTTGTAATTCCTTATTCTTCTAACAGAGAATAATCTTTGGGTTAATCACCCCGTGGTTTTCTCCCTTAACAGGGTTTCCACGTCAAAAAACTGTGTCATGTGTTTTTCATTTCATGGTAATGTTTGTTTGTTTGATTCAATGCTGCATTGATTAATAAGAAAGTTCAAAAGAAGAAATAATTAGGATAACTGATTCACCCCCCCCCCCTCTCAGTTATCAACAATGTTTATTGCCAATGAGGCATGTATGTTAGTGAGATAATTGCTGTAATCAGTGAGATTCAAATAAGCCAGTGAGGCAAATTTTTAGAGTGGTTTTTCTACCCCTTGAGGGTTTTTCACTCATCAAAACCTATGTCATGTCTTCTCTTTGTGGTTGATTATGTTGTATCTATTTGATCATCTGTATTTAAGTTTTGCATATCACGATAACTATGTTTTCATTGAATTCCTTTGAAAAATAGTTTTGAGTCAAGTTTTAAAAAGTTAAAAATTATACAACACTGATTCACCCCCCCTCTCAGCATTGTCTTGTACTCCAACAAGTGGTATTAGAGCACATGTTCCCTATAGAAGTCTAACAAGCTTGGGTAGGTCTTGATAGTGGAGTACCATGGGAAAGTGTAGAATAAATAAGGGCAGAAGTAATGTCAAGTCACATACTAGTCAAAAGGCATCTTCTATACCAAATTTAGATGGTGATCAACATTCAATTGATAGAAATGTCTCACAAGTTGAGTCAGGTATTGAATTAGAAGAAAAGTTTGTAGGAGTTCCTTTCTTTGATGGTTCAGATTTCTCTATTTGGTGCATTAGAATGCAAGTCTATCTATCCTCTTTAGGGTATGGTGTATGGATGTCTATTGAGAATATATATTTTATTTCCTCTCAATGATCTAATTCTACAAATAACAAAGAGGCCTATGAATGAAATCATATAGCAAAGAAAGCTATTATGTCTGGATTATCTAATGAAATTTCTTGCAAATTTATGCATTGTAAAACAACTCAAGATGTGTGGAAGGAGTTGATTAGAATCTATCAAGGTGATGCACTTGAGGAAGAGGATAGCTTGGTCTCTGAAGAAAGTGAAAATGAAAAGAGACATTTACATGAAGGAGATGAGGCTCAATCTGATTCAGAAGGAGATTATATTATGAGTGATGATGAACAAGAATGTGAGGTTGATATAGAAGGAGAACTCATGTGTGCTCTAGGTGAAATCAAGAAATATAAAAAGGAGAACTAGAGATTAGAATTGTAGCTTCAACAAGAAAAAGAGTCCAAAGACAAAGCACTTTCAAAACTTGAAAGAGTATCCTCTGATCTTAAAGAGGTGTTGGTAAACAGATTTGCACTATAACATATGAATTATTATATTTACTCTTTGCCCAGAAAACATATAGTGAAAATATGTACCAACAGTTGGTAAAGTTGTAGTTTTTCTATCAACTTACCTCTGCGTGTAAAGGGGCAGCTCCCTCCTTCAATGGATTTTTATGATATTTAAGAAAGAAATGAAATTAAAGAAAAGTTTGGAAGGTTAAGACAATGGGCTTACGAACATTGACTCAACCCACATGTATAAAGATTGACAATCCCACCAAGACAATATAAGAACACTTCTTAAACTGTTAAAGTGAGTGTATGTAGTATTAAAAAGAAGAAATGATTCAGGAGATATCCAACATACATTGAAATATTATCTAGTAACCAATTCCTCCAAGACTAATTGTTATTCCACATTACAGATGCAAGATAATGTAAATAAAACATTACCCATCAACGTAAGAAGAATGAATAATGTTAAAAAGATATTTGAGATCACACAATCCAAAATGTCTCTTATTTCTTCACACTGAGTTGTACAACTCTATTTCTCATAACACCATTTGAAATGTGAAAGCCAAAAAGTCCTTTTTACAAACACCAAGTCTTGTATATATAGACTTGTCTCCAATAACCAACTTTGTAACTACCTCATAACTACTTCTCCTAACTACCCAAAAAAAATATTTTATGAAAATAAAAGTGTACTTTAATTAATTTTTATACGGTCTTTTCAAAAGCTCCCAAAATAAAGTGCACTTTACAACATAATTACAAAAGAGTGACGTAAAGTCACTTTCATAGAAAGAGAACCAAAACCTATAATCTTGCAAACTTTGAAAAGTGGACCAATATGATTGATAGCACAAGAAACCATCAGATTATATCCTCGCCACCTTTGGTACCATCTAAAGATGTTTCTACTCCTACAAACTACTATGAAGGAAGGGATGACTTTGTTTTGTATGCTCTGAACACCCTAACTGCTAAAGCTATAGGTTTATTTTTGCAAACAAACACTCCTGTCATACGAAGCTTCCATTTTGATTGATCTTTATGGACATCACTCAAATTATGACTATAATCTGATATATGATCAATGCTAGAATTGACAACAACAAAGATGAGATTCAATTTATCCATAAGTCCTTCATTGAAAACCTATTTATTGAACAACTCTGTATTAATCATGTTTTCAAAGTTTCTTTTAATAGCTTGAGCTTCCAAAACTGAAGATTTATCTTTATCCATCACATCAAAATTGATTGCTAATAAATCAGTGTGAATCTTCATCTTCACCTATTCACAAGTTTCTAGGAGCTTTTCTTGAGCAGCCAAAACTTGTCTTATATTTGACAATTTCCATTCAACTAAACAAAGCCAAGAACTAGATTGATTTTCTTCAATGTTTGAAAAGACTTTTTCAACAAATAATATCTCATTATCAGTTTTGATCATCTCATTAAGGTCCTTGGATATTCCCTGCCACAATAATTCTTCCTTTTGGATACTTCTTATTTCTTTATCAACCTCTTCCCTCTTTGTTTCTACTTCATCATATAGACTCTTTGCTTGCTCGATGAAACTGAATGCTTTTAATTTCATACGTTCAACCCATTTTTCAGTCATTTTTCCATATAACTGATATTTGCTGACATTTTCAATAATCTCTTTTTCAACATTATTTTCAAGAGGGAAATTAGTGGGGGTAGAGGAAGTATCAAGAGGCAAAGTAGATGTATCTATGATGGCTTTGAGATAGGATGTGAAAACTTGCACCTATTGTTTTAGTTGATCTTTCATGTGCCTTTCTTTCTCTGTTCTTTTTATTAACTTGGCAGCTGATATTTGAAAATTTTGTATATCACCCTCATATGTAGATGGACCAAGATCTATCTTAGTGATGTTAAAATCACTTTCTATAGCCTCATTCAAATTCTTTTCTGAAACAGGTTGTGCAACCTCAACATAGACATTGCCTGATGAAGAATCCACTGCCATCCTTGATGTAATCTTGATCTTTTTAGATTTGGGAGACCTTTGTAACAAATTGGAGACTGTATCAAAATCAGGCATGATTAGTTGAGCATTGTTTCTTTTTCTTTATAAACTTTGTTGCAACCAGGAAGAGGAAGGATTATGTGAGGATTCTAGAATATTTGTGGAAAGAGGTACTATATTTGAGGGAAGAACATGCTCACTAGATATGTTCATAGGCGGTGGGAGTATAGATTGTAATGCATGAGGGGAATGAGGTGTTTCATGAGAAGGAGAAACAACATGAAGTAAAGGAGAGATATTTAAATGCTCATCATTTTGATGGATGATTTCAGGACTTGTGGACTTGTTTTCCTCAACTACCTCCTGTATGGGAGGCAATGCATTATCCTTTATTATTGTTTTCCCCTTTTTCTATTTTTCATCATTTTCACAAATGCTTTTAAGACCCTTTATTATTAATGGATGTTCTCTGTCATCTCCTCCTTTAGTACTCTTATGTGAACCAATGCTTAAAGATGGAGAATGACAGTGAAAAGAAGAAAAAGAAGAATTTGAATGCTTATCCTTTCTACTTGATGATAAAGCATTATTACTTGTTGGTTTAGTAGCTGTTGCTTCAATAGCTTTTTTCTTTACCCAATATTTAGTCTTTTGAATGATATGAGTAGTTCTTATACCCAAATCTTTGATCTCCTCATTAGCCCAATTGATGGGTGGTAAAGGCTGTGTTTTAATTTTATCAAAATACAAAGGGTCAATTAATTTTGAATCATCTTCCTCAATTCCATCTATATTGCAATCTAGCTTGAATTCTCTAATTTGTCCAACAATCATCCTCATCCAGTCTCATTTATGTACCTCATAATCATTTTCACAATCTTCCAAAAAGTCTTCAAGTTTTGGAAAATGACAGTAACCTACACCAAGTAGTAGATTGTCTCTAACATATCCTTTGCTATCAAAAGGGAATCTCATAGTATAGGCATACAAGCTGATTTTTATCAGAGATCTCTCTATGTTTTGAGCATCTGCAGAAGATTTGCAGTTGTAATGACTAAGGCCAATGGGAAATGGAACTCTAGGTTTCCTCTTGTCTTTGCATTTCTTATTAAGTGAACCAATTTGCCTACATAGTTCTATCAATACCATTTTGTCATCTACATATCTAAGCAACATATATGGATATCCATCAAACCCGCCAACTCGTAGATAGGTAAATCTAGGATATTGGATGGAGTAGCTCCCATATATTTTGATCAAACTGGAAGCTTCTGGTGATACCTAGAGTGCAGTATTAACTTGAAGTTCTCTTACTATCAACATTGTGAAAGCATCATTTACCCTACGGTAGTGTTTGTAACTTTGTTCTAGCTGTAACTGAGGGTAGTAATCATAAATCTGTGTCATGTTATCATAAGTTCCTTTGGTAGCAAGACCTGGCCATGATTTCATGCATGCAATTGCATAAAATAAGTAAGAGGACATTTAGAAATGTTCATTCAATTCAAAATTGGTCATCTGATAATGCAAATTGTCACTAATAATACTGCCCCAGTCAACAAACTGATTTCCTGTACATATAACATTTATAAAAAGGAACATCCACATTTCAAAATTAGCTGCTTTTTCATCTCCCATTACTCTATGAAGTAGAACAATCGTATTGGAAATATCCTCTATGAAGCATGATCTTTGAAGGACTTTATGTAACTGGGATTTCCCTCCTTTCGGTGTATGTAACCAGTGTTTTGCTATAGTGTTGAGACATTGATGTTTCCTTTCATTGAAATATTGATGAGCAAGCCTTTTGTCTATGTTCACAAACTAATCTCTGACAAGTAGCCTAAAAGTAATCCCAATTGAAACACTGTCTAACCTGACAATTAGTTTGTCATCAATGGTTCGGATCTCTCTGGTTTCTAGATTGTAATGCTTCATACATTTTAAAACTAGATCTATACATTGGACTGCTACTCAGAAACTAGCTACATGAGCTAATCCACTGTCAAACAACTTCTGAACCATTGGTAATCTTTTCCCTTGTTCCATGGTTCTCCAAAAATCTGCTAAACTGATATGTACCAAAGAAGTATCTGATATTTCTGGAAGTGTAGATTCTAGAACTGAGAGGAACTCAAACCCCCAATATTTATATTTCATTATTAAATATTTGCAACAAGTCATGAAATCTACCTATATTTATTCTATTTCAGAGTTTTCTGCAGTGTTTGATGAGGTTTTGTTTGACAATTTCCAATTTGTTGTCTATATGTATGCAATGAATTTCAAGAGGAGATTTGAAAAACCCTTTATTCAAACAAAAAGGCAGCAGGTGTTCATACCCGGGCATCTGCATATGATAAGTATCCTCAGAGTATGAAATTCCTTTGAGGTTGTTTATAAACAGTTTGTGTGTCTAGTCTCTATCTTCTACAATTGGCATACATGCTATATCAAAATAGCCATCACTGCTTTTTATGAAACTGTATTTGCCTGCAACTTTTAATCAAACAGTTCATAGGCTTTCTATATGCTTCTATGCTTTGAAGGAAGATGTGGTAGAACTTGGTGGTGCACTTGCCAATTGTACTTGCTTTAAAGTTTTTAAATCTTTTTCAACAAAGCAAATAGCTCTGTATACCTTTTCTAAGACCATAATTCCTCTGTGATTGCATTTTTGAGATTTCTTTGTATTAAAATTAAAAAGAGCACTCGAGATTTCTCAATGCCACCTCCATTTCCATGTAAGACTTCACTGGAGGGTAAAATTGTGCATGTATGGAGAACTTTGAGCTAAAAATGCCGTCATACACCTGGTAGTTGCATTTGTTCAAACGTTTATACAACTTTTTCAATAAAATTCCAATTGTTCATGCCTTTCAATCATTGCAAACAATAAGATGACAATTCTTTGAAGTATCTTAGCCAAACCATTTATGTTTTGTATGCTTCCATGTTTTACATGTCGGTCTACCTATGCATCTTCAAACTATAATATCTAATATAAATCCCTCTTCATTATTGTTTGATGGATGTTGATAATGGTTGAGGAACTAACTCTACTCCCGCTAACTGTATTTGCTTGAAAGATTCTAAAGACTTTCAAAAGGTGCATTTTACACATATGCTGCAACCTTTGCATTCCATTGAAACCACATTTCTTTTTGGCATCCACGTTTTCCTTGTCTCATACATCCACGTTTAATAAGGGAGAGGGGCGTGGTATTGCACTAGCTAATTGCCTTTGCTTAATACAAGACCACAACCTATTGAACAAGCAAAATCTTCCAATACTGGTGTAAGGCATTTTCTTTTTCGTCTTTCACACTTGCACCAGCTTTGAAGTTATTAAAAATCTTGACAACAAATCCATTTTTTATTACGTTTTCATGGATGTCGATTCCCTGTTCTAAAGCCTCTTTCTTGGGTGCTGGCAGCAGGATGCTGGTAGTGATCATGAGTCTGGTATTGCACCAGCTAGTTGCATTTGTCAAAAAGTTTCTACAACGTTCTTCAACGAACACACTTTGTTCATATCTGGCAATTTATTCGTATATCTAGCAAACTATTCGTATATCTGAAATTGTATCTCTTTGGAGCATTGTGTCAAACAGTCCAATGTCGTTTATTGTGCTTCAACAGTTTACATGTAGGTTTGTGGGCTTTCTTGGAGGTTTAACAAAACTAATTCACATATTTCTCAATAGTCATTTGATTTCATGAGATTACATCTCTTTGAGTCATTTGATCGAGCAATTGTTGTGCGTTTCTTTCACCTTTATTTTAGGCCATGAGGAATGGCGAGTGTTCACTGAAAACTTTTGTTAATAACTAAATTATGTCCATATTCGTTGTGCCATGATACCACATTTGTTTAAGGCTTGTTGTTTATCATTTGTTAACTGCACACAGGCATTCCTTTATATTAGCATTTCCATTTCATGTTGTTATCCACATGTTGACTACTTGAAGATTGACGTTGGAGTTATGGTTTTTGCAAGGCCACCTTCTTCAACATGCAGCTCCTCACGTTTAGAATATAATTTGTTTATTAGAAACAAGGCACAATAACCACTGCATGTATCAAGAACAATGATAAATATTAGTCATTGTTTAATGGCATGAGTTTAGAGGAGTGTGGCCACCTAAATGCCTCCGTTCCCACAAGACTCAACAGATATTTCCTTGATTGTGGGTATAGAAAAATGTAATGAAATTGAAACCTTTGATGCCTTTGTAAAATGTATGCTCTTTGTTTCTTCTTGCACTTGTTCGAAGAAATATGCTTTTTGTTATTTTTAAACAATAAAAATCACTTTTTAACTCTCGGCTGCCACATAAAAAGTGAATGTGAATTTCTCCAAACTTGTAAAATTATGCCATTGGTAAAAAGCCAAAATGCGTGAACTTAGCCAAACTCATAAGTCAAGGCAACCTTAGTGAAAGATAAAAATTGACGCAAGGTTTGTGAAGAATGAAAGCTGACGCATAGTGAACTTTGTGAAAAATAAAAGTTGATGTGAGCTTAGTATGAAATGAAAGTGGATGCAAAATATAATATTACTAAGCCATAAATTTTGACTTGACGTAATATTGCTATTTAAAGCTTCAATGGAGAGAGATAAGACAAAGAATGACATCATAATAACAAGTTATCAACATGACTGACATAAGAAGCATGACATCAGTAAAATTGTAACCAAAAAGATGACTTGGTACAGAGGTTTGATATGCAAAAGGTTTTAAAATTGGGTAAAAAGATGGGGTAAACAAGAGGCAAGAAATCAGATTGTGAATTTAAGGAGACATGTTGATGAATCAAACAAACTTATTATTAGCCTAAAAACTGAAATCAAGGAAGCCAAAAGAATAATAGATGTAACAAAGTTTGACCTTGAGATTAAAAGAATTGAAAATCTAAAATTAGAGGCTGAAATTATCAATCTTAGAAAATATTATGAAGGTCTCAAGGTTATATCCAAGAAATATCAGGAGTTTGAAGAAAGCACAAACAATTTACATGAAATGTTAGGCAAACAAAAGTATCATAAGGGCACTCCTAGTCTAGGTTATAAAGAAGGAGAATGTTCCAAAGTCAGAGAGACTCCTATAAGGAAAATTGATATAAATTATCATGCTACTGCTCTTGAAGGAAAAAAGAAGATTGAAGCTGAGGTGAAAACTAAAGATGAGTTTATCAAAATGAACTATCAAAAGAGAAATTCAAGAAGGTTTTCTCTAGTAAGACAAGCATATATGTATAGGTATAATTATTCATTTAATGGTTATTGTTACACCTGTAATCATTTTGGACACAAAGCAGTTGATTACAGAAGGAATACTAATCTTGTATGTTTCAAGTGCAACTCTCCTAGTCACAAAGCATATAGTTGTAGAATGTATGGAAGAATAGCATCACCTGGTTTGAAATTTTTGAAAAGGAAAGAGGCTGAAAGGGTTTGGAAGAAGAAACCTAAACAGAAGAAAGAACCTGTAAAAGTTTGGAGAATAAAACAAAGCAAAGAGAAGATAGATCCTAAACTTGTGCATCTTGCACAAGTCACATCATCAGTTGCATAAGATATAGCATGAAGTAAGAGGGAGTTGTCAAATACTCTATCAATTTCCCCCAAGAAGTTTCAGGAAGGAGATCATTTGATGCTTGTCAATGTGTGATTCAGGTGATCAATGCAAACAAGTTCAAAGTGTTCTTGATATGTTAGTGAGAATATGAAGTGTTGGTTGTCATAAGAAAGAGCTCTTATTAGATGTTAGCATATGTTTGAAGAAGTCAATTCATAGCACATGTCTCTGCATTTAGTTTTGTAAAGTGTTGTTGTAGGAAGAACTTGATGGTGTAATAAGTTTGTTGATGTGGAGACTTGATGAGCTGATTTGATTGATACTGTCAAGAGACAACAGTTCTTGTTGATTGCATTATGTTTCATATGTGGTTTTGTATATATTAGATTTGACATTGTGTTGTAAAAAGTGTCTTGTACAGGAATAAGAGGATGCTCTTTATTCTTTATCATGCCAAGAAGTGTGTGTAGGAGTAGATTGGTTACAGGTTGATTGTCCATATTGTAGTTACTATCATGGAAGTCTTAGCAAGGTCACCTCTTGTGTGGTCATCATGTCATCAGGAGTTGGTATTTGTTAGTAGAGATATGTCATTTTCCTTCTTCATCTTCATATTGATGTTGTAACAAGAAGTGGTATTGTTCTTTGGGCAGTTTATAATAGTGGCTTGGTGCTTTGTTTGATGTACCTCACATGATGTTTCTCTCAAGTCCTTTTCTTCAGGATGTATGTTTTTAGATGTGTTCTTCATGGTGACTTGTTGCTCTCAAGTTGAAGAGTTGTTTTTAGGTATTTTTAACATGGTTTGTCATATGCTTTCTTTAGGATTGTTATTTTTGTCATCATAGATCATCATAGGTTCAAAGGGGAAGATAACAAGATAACAAGAGTTTATGTCTTCATTATTATACCATGCTTCAAAATCTTCATAATTCAATGTGATTGTAAATGTTATGATCAAGCTTTAGCATCTTTCAGTGGAGTTCAATGACAGGGGAAGTATCTTATCCTTTGTCATTTGATGACAAAAAGGCGGGAGAGAGAAAATGTATCATGTAGTTTTTCCATCAATGACAAATGGGGAGATTTATGGAGGTTGATTGTCATTTATGTTAAAAATGTGTTGAGTAGATTGTCATTGATGTTAAGATTATGGCGAGTTTGGTGTTGCATTGATATGGTGAGTTATGGTCAGTTAGTGTGTTGGCTTTGATATGGATGTTTCTCATGTTCATGCTTTGATGTCAAGGGTGTTCCTTCATTCCTTCATTATGTTGCTTGTTCAAGGTGATGTCATGATGTGTTTGTTAGCATTGATAGGTTACAAAGTGTGCTTTCATGCTTCTACATCATCAAAGTATGGCAAATAGGTAACAATTAGGGTTTCGTGCTTCTACATTAGTTGGCATTGTTATGACAATTTGGGTTTTATATCATGGTTCTTGTTACAATGTCTTCTTCTTGATTGCTTCAAGGATGTTTATTGTTCTCCTTTCTATGACACCATGTTCTTTATGGAAACATGTATCATTTTGAGGTGGTCATCATGTTGGTGAAAAGTCTTATCATTATGTGGAGTCATATGTTAGGTGTTTTCATGTTTATCACAGAACTACATTGCAATAAGTTTTGATAATATGACATTTTACACCATATTGAAGTTAGGATTTTTATCAAAAACATCTTATGTGGTGCAGAGTTGAAGACAAGGTTCTTTATGGTACTCTATTCTCAATGCTCACAAGCTTACAAGATGTCATCTTGGGATTGTATTATGGCATAAAGGCTTTCATGAAGAGGGTTGAGTTTGTGGCAGAATCAATTGTGGTAGAGTCATCAAATGTGGAAGGGCTAATGGAATAGACATACATTGCTCTATGAACGATCATTAGAGGGATACTTGGGAGATACATGCTCAAGATGTTTTTGGGTTAGAAGGATCATGTTCATTTTGCAATTTCAAAGTTGATTAGGGTTTAATGTCAAAGGTTCATGTTTGAAAATGCCTTCTCTCCCTGTATATGACATTTTCACTTTATTTATATTTCATCATTGACTTGAAACTTTAGATAATAGTCACTTAAAGTGACTTGTTAAAGGGTCTTTTATTCATTATTATGATCGGCCCCATCCATTCTCTTTACCAATGACACGGGTCTTTATTATGGGTGCACGACGCCAAAAGTGAAATCAATGGCCTTCATTTAAACTATGAGGAGTGCAAAAAAGATATATCGATGGCTATTGTTTAAAATTGGAAACTCACCTCCCGATCATTTCTTTTGACGTGCTTTTGACTATCAGAATAAGTATACTATAGTGGATGTGTTTTTAAAGGCTATTTTTAGCAGTCTGTTGACAGTTTCATAAAGGCAATTTTTTTGTGAGTTTTAAAGCTATCTTTGGAAGATTTCTTTCTAATTTTAAGATTCTTCAGTGAGCCTCTCGTGGTAATGAAATGAAAAAGGAGAAGTTTTATTTTATTTCTAAAAGGAGGGCAGATGTCTTAGTGTGAATTAATTCTTTTGTGAATGGTGATTAGGGTTTTTAAGATTTTATTTTCTTCTCATAAAGATGAGTGAGTGTCTCTGAGGATGGAAGATAACAGGGCATATTGGAATTAATTTTTATTGGAGATGATTTTTTTGCAGATTGAAAAATATTGTTGAAGACATTCAATAAAAGGAGATGAAATTTTTATTAGAAAGGAAAAATGAATCAGATAGAAGAGAATATAAAGGGTTAAATTTTTTAATATTGAAGGTGCATTGTGATGCATTGTGTTTTTATTGTAGGAATAGAAGATTTGTTTTTGAGAAGGGAAAACGAATTTATGAAGATAAATGGGAAGAAGAATATGAAAGGACTTGTAGATGAACAAAGAGATTATTTTTAGGGCAGATTGATTAAAGATTTTTGCAAAAGATAAATGTCATTTTTATGGTTTCTAACTTTTATTTTGTAGATAGAGGAAGATGAATGGTCATACAAAGAAGAGGGATATGATTTTATTTTTATAGATTCTTCATGAATGGAAATGGTCATACAAAGAAGAAAAATGATCTTATTTTTGTAGGTGTATTGAAAGGGGAAAGATGAGGAATATGAAAGGTTTTCTTTATTTCATTTATAATGAATTTGCAAGTACATTGTGTGTGATTTATTTTGAAGGTCTGAGATATGATAAGTTGAAGACATGTTATGAAAAAAATCATGTTGTGATTTTGATATAGAGAGCCAGAGAATTTTTTCTTGAAGATGAATTAGGGTATGAAGATAATTTTTTAGTGCAAAAGACAAAATGTAGGTGTTGATTCTTGAACAAAGTAAGACATTATAAATTGCAGAGATTGTAATGTACAGATGATTGATTGTCATGTGAAATAATTATGTCCGGTAAAAGGAAAGGAGAGATAAGGTTTTTGAGCAAAAGTGAATCAAGGTAATCCCTTGAGTTATTTTGTTTTATATCCAAGGTGATAGCACATTGTGTCAGTGAGACATCAATTGACTAGCGAGGTATATTGTAGCCAGTGAGGCTTGCAAGGTTAGTGAGACCTATTTATTGCCAGTGAGGCATGTATGTCAATGAGACAATTGTTGTAATTAGTGAGATTCAAAGAAACCAGTGAGGCAAATTTTTAGAGTGGTTTTTTTACCCCTGGAGGGTTTTCCACTCATCAAAACCCATGTCATGTCTTCTCTTTGTGGTTGATTATGTTGTATCTATTTGATCATCTTTATTTAAGTTTTGAATATTATGATAACTATGTTTTCAGTGAATTCCTTTGCACAACATTTTTGAGTCAAGTTTTGAAAAGTTAAAAATTATACAACACTAATTCACCCCCCTCTTAGTGTTGTCCTGTACTCCAACAAAGTTCACTTTGGATGACCCTTGACACCCTTGTAGGTGCAAGGATACAAAGGGACCGCAATATGTTGTGACATTCTCTCTATTTGTATCATCATTCTCCTATATGTCGTAACCTGCTTTGTTATTGTGTCCTTTGGAGATGATGCAAGGTGTGGGATGTTTAGGCATTCTCCCTTGTTGACCCAAGGGATGTTTACTTTGATTTCATGTGTTACTTCTTCCTTTGTCTCCATAGTTCTACCAGCTGGTGGATGATGACAATTCCATATATATATGTTCTTGAGATGTCTCCTATATACAACCATTCCTCTACTGACACCAATTAGTAGATCTCTTTGTTTTATTACTTTGTATAATTTGTTGTTTCTTTTATGTTTTGATTTATGTGGCACCTTGTTTCTATGCTTGACGTCATACCATGAATATACAAGCCATTATGTATCATGCCTATAACATTGCCTCGGTTTGCTTGTTGTAGGGGAAACCCCTTGGTGCAATTTAGTCCTTTGGAAATGCATATATTTTGGGCATGTGCTTCTGAAAAGCTCTTGTGCCTGTTTTGTAATTTGTTCTACCTTAAACCAATTGCTCCCTGAAAGGAGTTATCAATTACTTTAAGGTGGGGGCATGTATTGTGCTATGCTCTCTTTTGGTGGCATATTTGCTTGTTAGCAAGCAACTCACCTAGTGATTCAGTGGTCCTCACTAGCTTGTGATGCTTCCTCTTGGCCCATGAGCCACCTAGTGCAACATATTTGCCTAGCCCGTGTACTTCATGTGACTTAGTGTGGTCACCTAGTAATTCGACAGTCCTTACTAGTGCGTGATCCATGTTGGCACTTCTCTTCACATGACCCCTAGCGAAAGAGCAAGCTAGCATTAGATTCATCTACCTTGTGTGTTTGTTCTATGTATATCCTTATATTTGTTTCTTTTATGTATTATGTTTTAACTTATGTTTTCACGTGTCTTCATCATATTTTCCAGGTGTTCTCTATGTGTATTCATTATGTCTTATGTGTATGATTCATGTTAAGAGTGTATGCATTATGTATTACGCATCTTCCATGTGTATTCCTTTGAATTCTTTTAGTATTCCACATATGTGTGAATTAATTTTGCAATGTCTTGTGTGTTTTCTCTTTGCTTATGTGTTTGTAACCCTAAAATCCTAAGTTTGGGGGCTACTTGTAGTTCACAACTTGGAAAAATTCTTTGGTCTTCTATGTTTATGTATTTTGTCCATCCCTTTAGTATGAGTTTAAACATAAGTTCATACCCACACTAAAGTGGGGGCTAAACATTGAGTCATAAAATGTGTATGGTAGTATTTTACACTAGTTTAGCTCCCAGGTTGGACCTATTTTATTGCCTTTGTTAATTAGGACCTTTTTTAACACCTCTTTGAGCTCTAAATGATGAATATCCCCATCCAAACAAATAAACTTGGCATAATGAACTTAGGACTAGACTAAGCTTGCATTAAAAGACACTTTCTAAAGTCTGTGGGCCAAAGGTCCAGGGCACCCAAGTGCCCTAGTTCCACTTAGGTACTTTGGTTACACTTTTGTGGTGTCAGCTCAGGACACTCATTTAGTTAGTATTTGTCAACCTAGAGTTTTTTTACTTGTCGAAGGTGAGCGATAATGCGTATTTAAGTGTGTGTTGTAGTTCATTCTACACCTAACTAGATGAATGTGAATTTTCTCTCATATGATGTTTTGTGCTAAAGGATTCTTTATGTTTGGATTGTCTTCTACTTGTGAATTCCATTGAATATGTTTGTAGGATTTGAAGGAAGTTTGAAGCCCTCTTCATCACTCTCCTTTGTTGGTGCTAGGTCTTCATCAACTAAGTTTGGATATCTTGTGGTCATTATCATCATTATCTATCATATTATTGTAGATTTGGCCTCTACCCTCCTAGGGAACACACTCTTGGATCTTATATTCACTATTGTGGAGGTGGGAACACCAACATAGGGTTTGACTAAGGAAAACCCTTAAAACAACACAACCTTTTCTCTCTTTTTGTGTGTGCAGATAAGGAGAATAAGTTTCAAAGGTTGGTTTCCAGGAAGAAAGCAGTGTAGATGAATATAGATCCGATGAAGTTTTAAGTTCTTCCTAACCCTAAAAAGGGATCAAGGCACCAAAGTGCCCCTATCCTGGGCATTTTTGCTAGATTTTCCAAGTTCTAGATTATTCTGGTACCTCTGTTATACTTGTTGATTTCTGTGGTTCATTTCCTAGAGTTAGTATTAGTCTATTATTCATCATTTTGTGGTTTAATCATAGTCTTTTTTTATTGTATTAGCTTTGGTTAAACTCGGTTAGTTCTTCTATATACAACAAAAGGGTAGAACCCCTATAGTTTCTCTCTCCTCCTTGGGTAGAAGCCATTCTTCATTTGTGCCCCAATGTTCTGTAGAAGAGGGATGAACTAGTTTAACTCTTTAGGCTTGTGGTATCTTTTCTACTTAACAGTAACCTTCTCTTGTGTTTCTTCCTTTTCTTCAACTTCTTCTTCTTCTTCTATGTAAGTAGGTTCATATGACCAATAGTCTTCTTGCTCATATGTGATTTGACGTGACTCTTCATCAACCCTAACATTTTCACTCTCAACTATCTTCCTCAGTCTTTTATTGTAGCACTTGTAAGTTTTGTTCCTAGTTTAGTATCTAGGAAAGATTCCTTCATCAACTCTTGAGTCAAATTTTCCCAAACCTTCTTCATCTCTTTTGGTGTAGCATTTGTTTCCAAAACCTCTAAACTACTTGATAGATGTTGGTCTTCCATACCATAGCTTATATGGTGTCTTGTTGTTGTTCATTCTTAGTTGTCCTTTGTTAAGAATATAAACAACAATATGGACTGCTTCTTTCCAATATCTATCAGGAAACTTGGATTCACTCAACATTATTCTTGCCATCTCCTGAACATTTCTATTCTTCCTTTCTACAACTCCATTTTGCCAAGGAGTTCTACCAGTAGATAGATTCCTCTTTATTCCATATTCTTCACAAAATTCCTCAAACTCACTTCATGTGAACTCACCACCTCTATCAAACCTTAAACGCTTGATTGTAGCATTCATTTCATTTTCAACCATGGATTGAAAATTTTAAACCTACTAAAAGCTTTTGATTTTTCTTTCAAGAATGTAACCCATGTCATTCTAGAGAAATCATCAATGAGAAAAATGAAATACCTCTAAACTTGTAGGGTCTTTGTCTTGGTAGGTCTGCATAAATTAGTATGAATCAGTTCCAATGCCCTTGTAGAAGAATACTCTTTGGTCTTGAATCTTATCCTAGTCTGCTTCCCAATTTGACATTCTTTGCACAAGGTGCTTGTAAGCTTGATAATCTTTGGCATGTCTCTTACTACTTGTATGGAGCTAATCTTCACAAGATTGTCAAATTTGATATGTCCCATCCTTTTGTATTAGAACCAACATTCATTTGTTTGTCTTAGAAGACAACTTCTTTCCCTAACACCTTTTAGGTTATACAATTTGTTCTTTGTCCTAGCACCTTCTACCACCAACTTACCAAACTTTTCTCTTCTGATTTCACACCCTTGATCATGAAATATGAGATTGTATCCTTTGTTATAGATCTGACTTACACTGAGAAGATTATGCTTGAGACCTTCTACATAAAGAACATCCTCTGTGTTGGATTTTCCATCAATATTTATGGTGCCTTTTCCACAAATCATTGCAGATGAATTGTCTCCAAACTTGATTGATCCACCATTCCACTTAACAAGATTGATGAACTTGCTCTTATCACCTTTCATGTGGCTTGTACATCCACTGTCTATTACCTAGAGATTTGTTTTCCCTAGAGCATGAAATGATGTTTGGACAATCATTAATTTTTTAACTTCATTGTTAGTCTCCTATCTTTTGGAAGAGTCATTCTCCTTGTCTTTCTCAACATTATCTATCATCTGAGATTCTGATTTTGCTAATCCACTCCTGCAATATCTTTCTATCTGTCCAACATTGTTACAAATATGACATATACCACTTTGACATCCACTAGTGAAATAAGAGGATTCCTACTTACAAGATTTCTTCTATTCATTCTAGACTTGTAATCCATAGCCTTATGACCATATTTATTGTACATAAAACAATAACCAAAAAATGCATGATTGAACCTATTCATGGAGAATAGTCTTACATGAAAAGGTCTTCCTTGAGGCATGATGAAATCTGCTTCTTCAGGGTCATCTAGATTTCTAGACTTTTCTCTCTAATTCCCTTTTGAGTGATAGGATTTATTTCTCAATTTTTTTTCATTCATTTGTCTTAGCTTCAATTAGGGCTTTATGTTCTTTGACCACTTTCCTTGCACATTCCAAGTCTTCAAGAGAAAAAATAAGTTCACCAAGTCAAAATCAACTTCACATTCTTCATCTTCAGTCTTACCAGAACCATCAGAGATCACCATGGAAATGAATAGAGATTTTCCTCCATTGTAATTTGATGAGTAGTGATCTACTTCTTCTAAGGACCTATAGTCTTCTTTGGAAAGGAGGTTCCTTTTAAAGTTACTCATTTTGAAACCCTTGCCACTATTTTCATTTTCTCCAAAAGGAAATTTAGAAGCATAATGACCAATTCTTCCACATTTAAAACATTTGAAAGGTAACTTACCTTTATACTTGCCTGAACCCTTCTTTAACTTTCTCACAAAGTTTACTTCCTCTTCCTCAAACTCACTGTATGAACTAGATGTTCCTTCTTTCTTCACATCTTTGAAAGCAACTTCTCTTTTGGATGTACCTTGGACTTCATTTCTCATCTCATAAGTAGTGAGGGACCTAAAGAACTCTTCCATGGTAAGTGTCTTAAGATCTTTGGCTTCTTTAATAGAAAAAATGTTTGAATCAAACCTATGAGGGAGAGTTCTCAGGACTTTCTTCATAACTACTGACTCACCCACATCTTCACCTAGATTTCTGATTCCATTGACATCTTCATCCACTCAGAGCAAATAGATAGCTATGTTATCACCTTCTTTCATCCTTAGATTCTAAAACATTGCTTTATAAGTTTATAATCTTGCTTTCTTTACACTGTTGTTTCCTTCATAGAGATTCTTGAGTTTATCCCATATCTCCTTGGTTGTCTTACACCACACTACCTTCATAAGCTCTAAACTAGTTAGACCACTTAAGATAGCATTCTTGGCTTCAACATTGTTTTCATGGGTCTTCTTCTCATATGAATTTGTAATAGGGTGAGTAGGTTCAGTATAAGCATCCTTTACAGCTCTCCAAACATCATACCCTAGTGAGGTAAGATAAGATTCCATACTTACACTTCAGAAGTTATAGTTGGATCTAGCAAATAGTGGTGCCTTTTTAGAAGAAGAAGACTCTCTCTGAGCCATGTGTTCTATTCCAAGATCTACCTTCAATTGTTAGGCTACACGAAGGAACTTAACTCTAATACCAATTGTTAGAACACTCTAATATACTGAGAAGGGGGGTGAATCAACATATACCAAAAATTGATCCAATTCAATTTTATCTTCAAAACTTTCTATTGCCTTAAATAGATAAATAGATAATGAAGCAATTCAAAACACAAACACACAACCATAACACCATATTTACATGGAAAACCCTAGAAGGGAAAAACCATGATGAGCAAGTTGCTTGGATCTTTATCTAAATCCAGCCTCACAAATAAAAATAGGATTACAATAGGTTTTATAAGCTACAACCCAAAGGAAGCTACAACTCCCTAATACATTGTTTTATGGGTTCCAACCCAAAGGAATCTACAACTCCCTAAAGTGATACAACACTTACAAGAAGATGCTACAACCTCTAAACAAAACACTTGAATGAATTATGCTAATCAATCACCCCTGCAACATCAACACCCTTCACACTGACATATATCTTCAACACCTCTTCTAAATGAACTCTATTATTTTCAACATACTTCCACACACACATATAGTCACATCCACACTTGCACATACATCCTGACACCCTCTCACACACTCATTCAATTTGTAAGAAACATTGATCTTTCATTTATATGATCCTTTGCAAGCTTCAAAATCTTTCTCCTTTGTCGGCCAAGATGAAACATGTAGCATGAAATGTGTAATGACCACAACAAATCAACACCCAAACCCATGTAGAAATCCAATGCAGTTCAAACCAAGTAATAAATAGGACCTATTTTATCTTTACACACATATCAAATTTGGTGCACCCATCCAAACACAAGATGCAATCACCTAGATATATCAAATTATCTTCACAAACAATTATCCTTCCACATATTAGCTCCAGACCTAAAGCAATACTAGAGAAATTGAGTAACCTCACGCAGATCACTTGACAACCATTATATGACTTACACAAACATTCTCATACATTCATTTCACTAAATTATGCATCATCTTTCTGGCACAAACACAACATCACTTGTTAACTCTAAACACATAGTCTTGAGATAGAACATTGAAAACTAAACTTGTGGTACTCTTCAACACATGAAAACTGAAATGAGAAAACACACAGACATTCTAAACATATATTCCAAGAAACAAAGCTAGATATTGTAATGCAATGAAATGCGGTGGCTTTTACATTCTTCTCCTGACAACCCTAATCAGCAACATTATTTGTCTTTACTCTACAAACTCTGGAGAACCTCTGCGTTACATATTATCATCTAAAACTTGAACCATGCATACCTTTCACATGTATTCAACTATCCTACAATCCACAAGATCACAACTTCAAATGCAAAGAAATATGGAGCATTTCTCTAACTCTTTTTTACTGCAACAACACTAAACCATTGTCTTCACTCTGCTAGCTCTGGAATCTTTTGCAGTAACTTCTATGCTCTAAAATTAAGAACATGCATACTTCACATCTATATTTATCTTACCTCCAAACCACAAGGCTATATCTTCAAATGCGAAGGAATGCAGAGCATTCTCCCAAGCTTCTTCAGTGCAACTTCATGTGCCTTGAACCCTTGTACACTTTCCTTCATAATTTATACAATGCGTTTCATCAAGAAATAATGAATGAAACATTCACAACACCATAGACAATAAATACAACTCTTTTCATCAAAAGCAAGAAACCACATCTTCATGTCAACAAAACCTTCAACCTGACAACTTCCACCTATTCATGAACTTCAAAAGATAAGGTAGAACTATGTGTAGACACCTAAAATTGGCTTGCTCTGCAAACCAGCTTCCCATACCTCTACACCAATTTATGCCCCCTATTAATTAAATAAATTCATCTTATTTAATTAATTTATCCCTAACCACCTGTCTATCCCTTGTGATCAATTAATTCATTTAAGTTGTCACTATACCTTACAACACTATCCTCATCAATTAAATAAATATTTCTAATATTTATTTAGCTGATTTATCCATCTCCCTAATCCCTATTAATTAGATAAATCATTCTTATCTAATTAATCTATCCTACTGATCAATCTACCCTAGCCTACCTATCCCCTAGACCTGGGTTAATTAAACTAAACACTTAATCAAGCTTACTTAGCCCATCCTTCCACACATCTTTGAATAAAAATCAATTTCTTATTCAAATGATCAAAATCCCCCTTACCTCTCATTTATCACTCTGTTACACATGTAACAGTACATCTTCACATCTCCACATAAAGGTGAATTTTTAATTCACTTGTCCTATCCACTCTTCCCAAAAATGAATCTTTAATTCATTTTTGTCCTCCACACCTTTCCCCATGTGAATTTAAAATTCACAAATATTGAGAGCCTTCCAATCCCATTGACCGAGCTTCAACCCTTGATCTCTCTCATCCACTCCCTTGTGACACTTGTCACAAGGCTATGGCTTCAATCCTAACCCTAACTCTCATTCATTCCTAGCCCTTGATCTCATCTTTTGATCTTCACCCTCCAATCCTTTCACCAAAAATCTATAAATGAGACCCTCACCCAAGCCATGAAGGAGGGACTTCTTCTTCCATCAAACCTCTGCCAAAATCTCTCCAAAATCCTCTTATCATACCATCATAATTCCCAAATCACTCTAGCCATTATCATCTCAATCTCTAATCTATCAACCTATTAATCCCCATCTCATCTACATTGTGTTGAATGCATATGAGCAATCCACATCTCAATCAAAATTGGGTAAAATCTGAGGAGCTATCGGGTGCAACTCCTTCCCGCTATCATGGATTTGTGGGTCAAGTGAAGGTATAATCATTTGTATTTACATTTTATTTATATTTCTAACTTCATTTTGACTTCATAGATCACATTGGCATGCCTGGTTTCGGATCTAATCATCAGTTTTTGCAGGTTTTGTTGTCAAAATCTTCATTTTCTAACAGTTTTTTGTGAAGTTTTGGGGATAAACTATTATAGGTTGCATCTTGGGCTGAAATTAACCTCACTGTTGTGATCAAAAGGCTGTTTCTAAGTTTTTTGATAGTAAACTTCACTATGTTCTGTGTCTAAAATTTTTAAAACTTTTTTAAAAAAAATTTTAGGGTATAGTTCGTACCGTACAGACTGTCCGTACCATTCCTGTGCTGGGGCATTGTGGTTGATTTGCAGGTTGATCGTTTGCTATTTGGGTTCTGTTTGGCAATATTTTCATTACAAGTTCCTAACACCTAATCGCCACCCCTACCACTACTTCGGCCTACCGCTCATCCTTCCCATTGCTGCCTGTGTTTAAACCCTACCACCGCTCAATACTCCCGTCACCACCATTTGCAACCCTTATCTCTGCAGTCGACACCCCAATACACAAGGTCAACACTACAAACTCTGGTCCACTGCCCCAAACCCCTGCCATCATTCTCTACATTTGGTCAACACCCTGCTAACCACCCACCAACCTTGCCATCGTTCAAATCTTACCTGTTGCCGCTAGATTCTCCCCAGTCACCATCGCCTCCAAACCCAAGTTTTCTCCCACCTCTTTATTCCCTATCACCACTCCTTATTCTCCTCTGCCTGGCCTCCTAACACCCACTCCGCCACCATTTATCTCCTCTGTCGCCTCTCCCACAGGTCCCGTCGAAACCCTTATGCCTCCCAGTCAACACCATGACGCCACCATTTCACACGTCGTCACCGCCCACCTAACATCCCCAACTCCCGACCACTATTAACCTAACCTCAAACCCCTATCACTGCTTCCAACAGATCTCCACCACCGCTCACCACCAAGATGCCTTCCAATGCTTCGTCCGCCGCCTCCCATCTTCCACAGTGTGGTTGCCGCCACCACATACTTGTCGCCACTCCATTTTCTGCTGACCTCCCATGCAGGTTGCCCGCTGAAAAAAAAAACCATGAAAATCACAGATAACACAAACCCTAACTGCCATGTTAAATATGGCTTGAAATTTATCAAACCGGCGGTCTAAAGTTTCGTCCCAATCTTAGCTAGTGGTCTCATTAGGAATCAGGGGTTAGGGGTCTATCAAAAGCCCCCTCATATATTTTTTTCAAAACTTTAAGCCCCTGGTCATATCAATGACCAGGGGCCTATTTTACCTTAACCGCCTGCAGACCTTAACCGCCAAACTTATAACTGAATCATGTGACCAGAGACCTAAACCATTAGCGGTTATGTCAAATGGTCAGAGTTAGCATCTTGTGCCTCCACATACCAAAATAGGCTATTTTTTTCAAACTCACACAACTTTCACATATGGAGTCAAAAATTCGTAAACAAGGATTTGCCGGAAAGCTGATGAGGTGAACTACATAGTTGTAAGGAAATTTTCAGGTGACTGTACCGTTTTGTAACTTTTTTTCATAGTCAAAGTCAAATCTCTTTTAAAACTTCAAATCATCATAACTTGAGCAATTTTGATTAGTTTTAAGTGAATTGTTTTTTTAAATTGCATAGAATTTTGCATAAAATCTATTTATAAACTTATTTTTTCTGTATCAGTTCATTTTTCATCAAATTTTATCAGATTCATGATTTTCACATAACGATCATCTTGGCTAGTCTACTTGCTTCGTTTTCAATTTTGTGACTTGCAGGTGATCATTCGAGGCTAGAACAACATCAGGAACAGCATATGCAGCAACTTGGACAGCAAAAACAATCCGGCACATTCATTCTAATCTTTCATATTCAATCTTTTTTTCATCACACACTTCGATTTGGGCTTCTAAAATGAACATTTGTCTTCATCACATATCAAAATTGAGCTTAAAATCAACCAGTGTCTTCAATCACATCTTAAAATTAGGCTAAAAAGAACCATTGATTGATCTGTCTTTCACACATTTCAATTTTCTAAGGGCAATTAACCACTGCAAGTGTGAATCAAGTGTGCATGTGTATGCTCTCTCCTCGCACCACAAGGTGACCCTGGAGATCAAAAACACTCCACTTGATTTGCTTTTGTTTACCCTTTCCTAGGAGGCTTGCTACGGGATTTCATCACCCCTAGGGATGACCTCATTCAAGGTTGAACCGAAAGACACCCTCATTGAAATTAGAAGCTTGTCACTCTTGGCTAAGCCCCAAAGAACTTTCTACCTTTGGGAATTGAAGGTGAAGGGTGGGTTACCCCCTTCTCCTGATTGTGTGATAGGATTTCACTTTCAATCCCTAGTCAACCTCGTGTAAACATTGCCCACAAACATAATTGGCCATACCCTATTTCAAACTAGGCATTAGGACTTGTTGATGTGTCTTCCACATGCGCTTGTTTAATCATCATTACATTTCATTTTCAAAATCCAAAATTGCTTATGTGTCTTGTGTGAGTGAATCATGTTTGTACATGTGTGATCATTTGATTGAACATTGTCAAATCAAGCTAAACACCAAACACATAAGACAAATCATTCAACTCATTCTTCCAACACATTCAAACCCAATCACATTCATCCTAATCACTCATTTTTTGCAACTTCATTCCTAATCACATCCAAGTCATCCTAAATCAATCCTAATCATATCCTTGTCACTCTACATCATCAAATCATCATCATTCTATCTAAACCATTATCCAAACAACATCATTCTAATCATTACACATCATCATTATCTCCATTCTTGTCAAATCAACCTCAATCCCAATCATCCCTAAGTACATCCTAGTCACATCTTCATCATTCATCCTCATCCTATCAACATCATCCTAATCATTATCCTAATCATCCCTAATCATATCCAAGTCATTATCACATCACATCAACATTGATCCCAATCATTATCCAAATCCCCCAACATCATTATACAACTCCAAATCCAAATCAACCCAATCAAAAAATCAAGACCTTAATTTATCATCGAATCCAATCAACCCAAATCAACTCGATTACTTAAGTGTCATTAGTCCACCTTAAGTATAGAGAATCATCTATCCTTTAAAGAAAATCAAATCATCCTAAGGTCTTGAAATTTGATTCCCAACATCACAATCATCCATTATCCTCCATTTCATCTCAGATCTCTCCCACAAAATTGATCCTTATGAAGTAATAGAACAATTACAAAGACTTAGAAAAGTCTATGAGAACATGGATCCTAATGCCAAGGAAAAATGTAAAAATGACATTAAGGATATACCCTTAGCACACCTCATCATTGGAGAATCCCAAGCCCCTACCCAACCTTCATCATATCAAAAAACATCCTACACATCATCCCCATCCATATCATATCAATCTTCATTCTTTCAACCTTCATCCTATATACCCACACCATTTACCTCATACCAATCTCCATTATATCAACAAACACCCTACATTTCATACCCATCAATATCATATCAATCTTCATTCTTTCAATCTCCACCATATCAACCTTCATCATATCAACCTTTACCCTCATATCAATCTCCATCCCCTTACACATCCATGCCATCATACCTATCCAACCAATCAATACCTCCACCTTATCCATCCCCCAACCTTTGTCATGCTTACTTTGATCAAGGGAACACCAATCTATCACACCTTATCTCTGAAATCCAAACCTTATATCAACAACCATTTCCCCAAGCAAATCCCCAATCCCCCAATCCCCATCCTCCAACCCTCCCATCACAAAATCCCCCCAACCTTATCAACCTTAATCCATCACCTATGTATCTCCCAATCCACCCATCCCTATCACCCATCCACCTTCTAATCCACCATCAAATCTTCCAAATCCTAACACTATAACATCCAAAGAATCCTTGTGGGATTTCCTCCAAAGAACATCACCAAGCAAAGAAAAGGAATCCCCCAAATCCTCCACCCCTCTAACACCTATCCTTGGATCCATCTAAGAATCACTACCTAATCCCATCACCCACCTATCCAATCCCAATCCTAATCCCACACCATCCACCATCATTATCCATCCATTACATTGTTGTTCAACCCATACACTCATGAAGGATACCATCCATTGGCTATTAGCAAGGAATCAAACACCCTCATGCAATCCAACATCCACCAAACCTCTTGAACAATCTCCTATCATAACTCAAGAACCATCATGCAGCCATGTTCAAGAACATATAAGTCAAGCACCTATCGCATCCATCCAAACACCTATCACATCCATCCAAGCACCCACCACATCTATCCAAGTCACTCCCACTTCTATCCAAGCATATGAGCTATGTCAAGAATCAAATCTAAAGCATGTTGAAACATCAACCCCTTCTCCTAATCAAGATCTAACTATCCCATCTAATCCCACCCCCGATCCCCTCCCATCTATTGATCAACTTATTGATCCCACCCCTTCTTCTACCACCCCTTTACCATCCCCCATGAATCCTTTAGCTCCATCTACCAATCCCATCCCAAATCCACCCTCCTATTCACTTGGACAAAGCTCTTTCATCCATGGTGACTCCCTTGTAGGAGGTGAACAACTTCCATCCACCACATATCCTCTTCTAACAAATAATAGACTCGTGTCTTGTTTCCAAAGCACCAAACATCCCATCACATGTCGTATACTCCAACTTATGAATTATCAAGGCAAAGGCTTAGGCCTTCATGAACAAGGCATCTTAGAGCCCATCCACCCCACATTCCATCCATCCTCGCATGTCCTTGGCTATACACCCCAAGAAAAACAATCTAAACATGTTGGTACCACCCACACACCTCCCAAAATCCATTCATCCAATCCCAAACATAGTGCATCTCATCGCACCCCCAAAGCATATGTCGCCATCCCTCCTCCACTATCCTATCATTTGCAAAAGCATGTGACCATCCATCTCCCTCCATCAAATTTACCTCCACTACTTCCAACTCCAAATATTCCTATTAAATCCACTTTACCTCCTATCCTACCAATTCCCAACATCCCTATCCACAAATCCTCTTCTCCTCCCATCCTCCCAAACATCCCTATCCTCAAATCCCTTCATTCATTTATCCATAAATCCACTTTTTACCCCTCCACCCATAAACCCCCTAAATTTCCCAATCAAGACCAACAAAAGCACACATCTTTCAAACATGAAGCTTCCATCAAACCTATGGGATTCAAAAGTAATAATTTGAATGCCTCAACTCATAAAGTACAAAAGCTTAAAGATGTTATCCCTTCCAATCAAAATCAAAAATCCAAAAGGATATCAAAGCCCACACCATCACAAGAAAAAGAAAAAACAAAAATGGTGTGGGTCCCTAAACAAAAAGCACCAAACTCTAATGAGGCATCCACATCCCAATTTACCCCACAATCCCAAACATCCCGCTCCCCATCTAAAAATCTCATAAATCCTAAGTCTATTTGGGTCACTAAAACCCCAAATCGACCATCCAAAAATCCCCCATCCCGATCCCCATCCAAAGTACAAGCTTCCAAATACATCACGATGTGTGCAACAATTGGTCTTGGTTCCCCTCCACCACTTAACATTCCCACATACCCCCATCTCTCCATCTTTCGTTCACTATCCTACATATCTTCCCCATCACATTCCTATGGTCCATGCTTTTACATAATCCACATAATCCACATCATAATCCATTATCCACCATACATTCCATCTTCTCCTATCTACCAACATCCACGCAATCATCATCCAAAATGCTATCCAACATGGGACCATCTTCTCCTTGCTATGGAAACAGATGCTAGAGTCCCCATTTCATCAAAAAAGCAAAAAAATAAAAAAATTAAGAAAATAGTAAAGAGAAAAAATCTGTCCAATGGTGAAAACCAATCCTTGTGGCACCTTGGGCAAGTACCTTGATGAAAACCCCTTGTGTGCGTCATGTGTAATCCCTTCTCCATCTATTTTGTATCCCTACACTTGGGGGCAAAACCATCTAATCATCCACATCCATAACATCATTTTACATATCCTATCCATGTATCTTTGTCCTATCATTTCGCATCCATCCTATCCATTATATCTTGCTTTTACCATCTCCCACCTTAGATCTTGATAAAGACAAGGGGCAAAATATCAACAACATACTTTGGAGACCTCTTGGCACACTCCCTTTATAAGTACATCCTCCATCCATCTACTACAAAGTCCATCCATTCAAACATGAACCCATCATGCAAAATCCTAAGCATTGGGGTATATGATTCCTTGCAACCTAGCCCTTGGAGAAAATCCTAAAATCCCCCATCCATGTATCTTGTATCCCTATCTCTATCTTCCAATCCATCTACTATGAATCTCCTCTCTATCATCTTCCACTAGCAAACCCCCATCCATCTATCATGTATCCCTACCCGATCCTTTATTCCCCATCCTATCCCTTATCCGCATGTATCTATCCATTTATCAAAATCTCCTATCCATTATCCTTTCATCGCCAATCCCTCTATCCAACCCCATCACCTTCACCTCTAGACTTGGTGTTCCCTTGTCATTGGTATCTAGCATAAAGGTTATCCAAACGAAATCTAATGCAACCATCTCATAATAAACATTCCTTTTCCAAAATCATGAAAATCCAAAAAATCAAAAAATCCAAAAACAATACAAAAATCAGAAAATCCAAAAACAATAAAAAATCAAAAAAATCCAAAAACAATACAAAATCTAAAAATCTAAAAAAATCAAAATATCCACAAAATCACAAAAACAATTATCGTCACAATCACCCAAATCATTCAACATCTCATCATCTTCCAACATCCTCAAAATCACCCAAATCATCACACATCACCATCACAAATCAGAACTACATATCATAACCACCTGCATCTTAATATGCCTTGATCCTGTGGATATAGGGTATGTAGGCAGTCTAAAATATGAAGGAAGTTTCTAGTACATAGGTACACAAGATGCACCCATCCAACCCTCTGAGCTTACACTAGATCCAAGCATTGCATTACCTATCGAAGCATTGTCCCTTAATCAAAATCATCAACTATTAAATCAGCATTAACCACAACTTGTCACGATCATATCTTGAGCCAATCTTACAACATCAACTAAGCATGATCCAATCATCAATCAATTCCTACCTTAGGATATATCATTCCTACAACAGGCAAAATCTATCCAATCATCATCCATCTTGGCAAGAGATACAATGGCTACTTGTTTGGTTCGTTGGTCTTTTCATTTTTGATTTTTATCTTTTGTCCTATTCGAAGATCACATCAAAGCTACCTTGATCTCACTATATCATGGTATGTGGCAAAAACATCTAGAATGGGGCATAGTCTTTCTTTCATATGTTGTGCTTGTGGGTTGGTTTCATTACTCCAAGCTAGTATTCATATCTTGTGGATCATAGGGTCGGTTCTAGCATATTGATCTCCTTATGCATCTAAGGTTCATCATACCTTTTGTATACTAAGGGCTTATGCTATGAGTCCCCTTCCCTCATCTAGACAAGGTTGTACTATCTTGGGCATGCATGAGATCATCCCTTTGTCTGTGTGTCTAGTCCATGCAAATGTTGGATAAACATCATCACCTTGGTCTTCTATACCTTGGTGAAAATATCCACTTTGCTATATCAAACCTAGGATTGCTCTAAATCATTTTCAGCACAATGATCATCCACCAATCAATCTCCCAACACTATCACACTTTCATCTCGCCCCTTATCCTCCAACCACTTCTACCAATCTGTTCTATCCATTTCGAGAGCACAACCGTGTTCTCGCAACCCGCCTATCCTCTCGAGGGGGCATCACCCTTACCAATTATCCCCAAACCTTACCCTATTATTCTAAGCCAAAATCTTTTTTCTATCCAATCCAACTCTATGTTTTAACTTCTTTGAAATGATGTTACTTAGTCATAACACCATCTCAAAGAGGGGCAAATGTAGACACCTAAAATTGGCTTGCTCTACAAACCAGCTTCCTGTACCTCTACACCAATTTATCCCCCTATTAATTAAATAAATTCATCTTAATTAATTAATTTATCCCTAACCATCTGTCTATCCCTTGTGATCAATTAATTTATTTAAGTTGTCACTATACCTTACAACACTATCCTCATCAATTAAATAAATATTTTTAATATTTATTTAGCTGATTTATCCATCTCCCTAATCCCTATTAATTAGATAAATCATTCTTATCTAATTAATCTATCCTACTGATCAATCTACCCTAGCCTACCTATCCCCTAGACCTAGGTTAATTAAGCTAAACACTTAATCAAGCTTACTTAGCCCATCCTTCCACACATCTTTGAATAAAAATCAATTTCTTATTCAAATGGTCAAAATCCCCCTTACCTCTCATTTATCACTCTGTTACACATGTAAGAGTACATCTTCACATCTCCACATAAAGGTGAATTTTTAATTCACTTGTCCTATCCACTCTTCCCAAAAATGAATCTTTAATTCATTTTTGTCCTCCACACCTTTCCCCATGTAAATTTAAAATTCACAAATATTGAGAGCCTTCCAATCCCATTGACCAAGCTTCAACCCTTGATCTCTCTCATCTACTCCCCTTGTGACACTTGTCACAAGGCTATGGCTTCAATCCTAACCCTAACTCTCATTCTTTCCTAGCCCTTGATCTCATCTTTTGATCTTCACCCTCCAATCCTTTCACCAAAAATCTATAAATGAGACCCTCACCCAAGCCATGAAGGAGGGACTTCTTCTTGCATCAAACCTCTGCCAAAATCTCTCCAAAATCCTCTTATCATACCATCATAATGCCCAAATCACTCTAGCAATTATTGTAGACACTCTAAAATGACCATGTTGTCAAATCACTTGCATTTCATAATCTGTCTAATCACCTGCATTTCAACATTAATTAAATAATCTAATTATTTAATTAAAATCATCAAATTCTTCTAAATCTCCTACTTTCGATATTAATTAAATAAATCCTCTTTAATTAATTAAATTAAATTCCTCTGTTATTCTTCTAAATTAAATAATTCCAATTATTTAATTATCCTTTTTCTAAAAATCAAATCCACATTAATTAAATAAACCAATTACTTAATTAATTCATCACAATTCTATCTTATCTACAATTAAATAATTTACATTATTTAATTAAATCAAGATCATTCTTCCAAAATCATGCACAAACAAATAAATAAATTTATTTATTTAATTTGCTTTCAAATCTTTTAAATTAAATAATTCCAATTATTTAATTATTTCTTCCAAAATATCCTCTATAAATTTAAATAAATCAAATATTTATTTAAATTGCTTTTTCATCTAATTTGAGTTATCTCTAATATAACTCAAGCTTTCTATATTTGATAAAGCAAAATATCTTCTTTTCTCATGCAAATCTCTTCTTCTTGTTTTAAATCACTTAACTGGTCATTACATTCTGTTAATTGCTTTAACTCATTCTTCTATTCTTGATAACTCCTCTCATGCAAAAGAAAGCAAGACACTTGTCTTCTTATTCGTTGCACGTTCCTCAACTATTCTCCTCCATTGATTCTTCTGAATTATTTGGACCATTGATTGATCTTCATTGAAACCTATATAAACCCCCCTCATCTCCTTCATTACCTCTCTCTTCGATCATATTCTCAGGCATACTTAACAGAGTTTTGAGCATACAAAACACGTCGATTGAGCAACCTTACGATCTTTTAACATTGATCTTTGAGCACATTGAGCACACTACTTGCTTGTTGTAGCTATGGTTTCACAACTTAATTGAGCAATCCACACTTCTCCAAAAGGGAACAATACAGGTTTTGGTAAGAGCTTTCATTTGTCTTTGATTTTATGATAATGGCTTTTACTTAGATTGGTTCGCTTTATGTGATTGGTTTTTGGTTTTATTAGTTTAGATTTAATCAATTTTTCCTCATACACATTCTAGCATGGCTGGTGGGACCCACTAATCCCTCTATTTCTTTGAGAAATTGTTTTTTTGAAGTCACAGTACGGTACAGCGCAAACGACATTGCAAAGCACTTCTGGTAGCATCGTTAAGCACTATTGGAGGTACAGTTTAGCACCCTTGAGGGCACTGTGGTGCTTCTGGCAACACAGAGCAGCACTTTCAGTATCACAGAATGGCGCTCTCAGTAGCATTGTTAAGCGCTTTTGGCTAAATTAGGTTTTTGACTTCATTTTGTGTTTTTGCAGGGTTTTCTCGTTGCATATCTTGTGGATTTGTCTGACAAGCTGTTGTATTTGTCTTTCAAACCTGCTTTTTGATACTTCCTAAGCTGATTTATTTAGGGGTATCTTCGGTATTTGCGTTAATCTATTATGTTGCTACATTCTTTGAGTTTTCTGGATTTCACGATTCAGATCTATCAGATATTATTGCTCAGAACAATAGATCAACCATGAAATCCCGTTTTGACCTTGTTATTTTGACAAAAGCTAATATTTTTTGATCTGAGACTGTGCAACGCATCTGGTATACTATTATCGCGCTTTCAGATACACAGTAAGGTGCTTCGGGATCTGTTTCAACGCTTCTAGTAGTATCCTATAGCGCTTCCGGTATTCACTACATCACTTTTGGCATAATAGTATAGCGCTTCTAGATGCACAGTATAGCACTTTTGGATATGTGTCAGCGCTTCTGGTAATATTCTCTGATGCTTCTGGTCTGTGTTACAGCGTGTTTGAAAATACAGTAAGTCGCTTCTGGTAAAATAGTACAGCGCTTTTGGTCAAATTGATTTATTTTTGCTAACTTGTGAATTTTTGGTGGAACTGACTGACTTGTTGTAGCTTCTTATTACTCACACAGCGCAAATAGGTGTTTTAACATGTTCATGCAGGACGAGCATTAAAGAACTTTTGATTTATCTCACTAAGTCTTAGAAACACATTGCATGCTTAAAAGGATAATTAAACAAATCTTTTTTGCAAATCTAAGTCTTAGGAACATATTGCTTTTCTTAAGGGACAATGGACATGTATGCACAAAACACCTCAATTTTCTAAGGGACAATGGACATGTATGCACAAAACACCTCAATTTTCTAAAGGGACAATGGACATGAATGCCAAACACTTCAATTTCATAAGGGACAATTGACAACTACAAACGTGTGTGTGCCTAAATTAGTTGCACCTTATTTTTTTATAACAGGACAATTGAACCTTTGTTTGACGTGCTTGCTCTTACATTTCTGTACTTCCTTTAGAAGGACTACTTTTGGATTGCGCTTCATCCAAAAGGGACAACCCTAAGCAGAGTTTTCCTTTGAACTGCTATATAAGAGGGATAAGGTGAAAGCCAAGTCCTAACCGATGTCAGCCTTACCTTGTGGTGCCAAACTGAAAAGATGTGTACTAGCTCTTTGTGGAAATGATTTTCACATTGAGTGAAGTGTTTGATACTCTTAGTAGGATTGGTTAAAGCTTTTAGTAGCTTGTCGCATTGCTCGTAAGGCGTTGGTCCCTCAAAGTCACTAAGAACCATTCTAGATAGAGACTACCTGACCTACCTCTGAACATTGCGGTAATCATCAGTGCAAGGGGAATCGATTTAAGCCCTTAAGATACTCACCATTGGCTCCCTTGAGAAGAGATAGTATTCCCTTGGATATAAAACTCTTGTGACCTATTTGAGCTTTCCAAGGGGAGGGTGAGATATCCCTACCTATCATCTCTCACAAAGATACTAAATATCTGACACCTTTATGGAATGATATTTTTATCGACGGAGTATTAAGCTGTGAGCTGATCTACTGCAATGAAACCTTGTCTCTAGGGATAAAAAGTGCTTGTTATTGATTGCAATTGTCTTATACCTGTGGAAACATTGGGCTTGTTTGGAGCCTCGAACATACACTGTCTGTTGTGTCAGTCCCTTGTGTGTACCAACATTGTTTGCTGTGTTTTCTCTTGGCAAACAAATCCAAATCAGAAACAGAAACAATCTATCAAAATTTTGCCTTTTAGAAACATCACACACTACTTCAGTGCCCTTGGTATTACAGCAGCTCACCTTTGGTAGTACAGTAGATCGCCTTTGGCATAACAGTAACTTGCCTCTGGCAAAACTCTACTTCAGCGCCCTTGGTATAACAGTAGCTCACTTTTTGTCACTGTAGCTTGCCTTTGGCATAGCAGTAACTTGCTTCTGGTAGCTCAGTTCGTCACCTTTGGTGTCACAGTAGTACGCTTTTGGTTGCACAGTCCTGTGCCTCTGGTCAAATAGTATAGCGCTTTTGGTCTAGTACTTTGTGCATCAGAGTTTGTCTATTTCTCAAAAGCACCTCACAGAAACCCAGCATTACCTTTCTTGTCCTAGTGTATTCCATGGTAACCACTAGGCTCCAGCAAACTATGAAGTCCAAGCAAGTTGTCCCTAAGAAGCGCAAGTCACCTCCTCACACACCGCAATCAGGTCATCTCAACAGTACTCCCAAGGTTACTCTTGGTACACCCACAGCAAAACCAATCAGCTCTCCGAACATGCCGCACATTGACAAACCAAGCAATCCTCAAGAGGGTAGGGTCCCTTTGGTAAGTACACCTCAATATGCCACCGGCTTGCCTCCGGATTTTGTCCCACAAGGTTATACTGTAGATCTAGCCCCATCTCAAGAAGAGCGACACTTTGAAATAGGTCAATCCTCTCAAGTAGACGAGTAAGATCTTGATGAATTTATACAAGATCCTAGAGCTATGGCTGCCTTTGATAAAATCCTTAGTGAGAACCAAGATCATTTCTTTCACTTGCTTGCAGAGCAAGGCGCCAAGCTACCTCAAGATTTTGATTTATCCACTCTCAAGGAGGACAACAACACCCAAGATACCATACAGTAGTTCAAACCATGTCCACGGTGACTACGCCCTTACCTACACAAGGATCGCAGTATAGGAATCCCCTTTTTCAAAACCCAATAGAAGAGAGAGCCATATCACCACTTCTGACTCCTATGGAGATCTATAAAAACCAACAAGAAACTCTCCAACGTCAAGCAGAGTTAGCTAAGCAAGCCACCTTAGCTCGATCAAATATGCAACCACCTCCTAAAGTGTCCACACCAATTGCAAGTGGAATCTTGGTTACCCCATCACGCGAAGGTTTCCCACCAAATTACAATCCGGGGAAAAATTATGTAGCCATGCAACAAGGGTCTCAACAAATGCCACCTCCTATATCATCACACCTTCATGTCTCTCAACCAATTAGAGTCATGCAACCCCAGCCACAACATTCTTCTACTCTCGTCCTTAATCAACCCCAACCACAACATTCTTCTACTCTCATCCTCAATCAACCCCAACCATCACAAATCACGTCTACGTATGTCCCTCCACCACAACATTCATCCTCGCTCAACTTCTTTCACACATTGCCTAGCCACTCTCAACATGCCCAACATCAAGTTTCCCAAAGCTATGTACCACCATCACAACCTAATCAAACGCACTTTAGCTTTCCTCCACCCAATACTTTTCTTCAACCATCACAAAGCCAACATTCTTACCTAGCACCACGTCCACCTCTGCGAAATCAAAACCTCCAATTCCAACCCAATCTGAACCAAACGTACAACCCGTATGATCCCAACCAATCTTACGACCCTTATAACACCAGTGTGCATGGCTTACATTATAATCTTCCGTATGGGCAACACCAACCACTTTTTGGATAGCAGGAGATGTTACCAACCCCTCCCATGACTATGGAGCTAAAGATCGTCAAAGTTCAATGGCAGCTATCTGATCTTACATTTGGCCACACCAAGAAGACTTTCTCTTTAGAAGAAGTGTGTCCTTATCCTTTTGATCGGTCATTACCAATGATCCTGTTTCCTCAAAATTTCACTATTCCCAAGTTCGATAAATACAAAGGAAAAGGTGACCCAAAAGATCATCTTAGGGAATTCTATCTTGCTTGCTTCGAGGTCTCACATAATGACACATATCTTATGTGTCTCTTCCCTCGCAGTCTTGGAGGTCAAGCAATAGACTGGTTCTCACACTTACCCACGGGTATCAAGTCTTTCAATGAGCTAGTAGAGAAGTTTGCCACCCACTTTTCTTACAACGCAGAGCATGAGATTTCCATGACTGATCTATGCAACAATAAATAGAAAAATGGTGAAACTTTCATTTCTTTCCTTCAACAGTGGAGACAAATGGCTAGCAAATTCCCTTTTAAGATTCCAGAGAAACAGCTTGTTAGCATATTTGTGCAGAACCTCAACCAGGAGTTAGGTTTCCATTTGCAAATTCTTAGTGCTACAACCTTCGATGAAATCACATACAAGGGAATCAATATTGAGAAGGCCCTCATTGCTAAGGGTGTTGTCAAAATCTTTAAAGAAACGAAAGATAGCGCTCCTCATCAACAATCGAACGATAAACCCAAATACTGGAATAAAAACAAAAACGTGGTCAACGATGGGGTGGTCGATACTAAACATGTCCAAACATTGCAAACATCGCTGCAGCTCTCCAAACCAAGTCAAGCTCCACCTCAACAATAGCAGCAACAAAGGTAGCCTTATCAAAACCAACAGCAACGACAACAAGAGCGGCCCCAACAAGATTACCCTCCGCGACGTCAATTCACTCTCTTGGGAGTGCCCATCGAATCAGTCTTACAGCAAGCTTTGCAGAAAGGGCTCATCACTTTACCTGATGCTCCCCCATATGGCGAGCCTGTTTTCAAAACTGCACGTTACAAAGACAATGAATATTGTGAGTTCCATAGGAGAAAAGGGCATCGAACCGCATCTTGCATGAAACTTAAGCACCTCATTCAAAACCTCATCGACGGTAATCAAATCACTTTTGAGAATGAATCACCAGTTCAACACACGAACAAAGACCTTGATATGTACAAGGAACCATTCACTCATCATGGTCCACCTCCTCCTTAGGATAGAGGTAAAGGTATCAATCATGCTTCCATGTCCTTTGATTCCATTGTAGATCGTTTTGAAGAGAGTCGAGTGTCTACCCTCACAATCAAAGGTAAATCTATGGATTGTGCTGTTACTACTTGTCATGGTCATGTCACCATTCGTGGTCCTACACCTTGGCTTCCGGTTTAATCTAATTATAATCTTGTTGAACATTTAGGGAAAACACCAGCACAGATCTCTATTTTGGACCTTCTACGGTCATCACCTACACATAGAGTAGTGCTAGAAAAAGCCCTCCAAGAGTCTTCGGTTCCTAACAACATAGAGGTCGCAAATTTCCAAGCTATAGTAGGTAACATTGCTTCTCCCTACAATGTGGTCTTCTCTGAGAAAGACCTCCCCTCCCATGATCCATGTCACAATGATGCCCTTCATATTGAAGTTCTCATCCATAAGCGCAAAATCAAATGCATACTCATAGACGATGGTGCTGGTCTCAACATCTATTCTTTAAAGTTACTTAAGCAATTGGGATACTCTGAGGATCATGTCAACACTGATCATAGTATTACAATCAAAGGGTGTGATGATGTTGAACGCCGTTCAGAAGGTGTTATCCACTTGCCTATACAACTGGGCCCTGTCATGCTTGAAACTCGGTGTCAAGTTCTTGATATTGAGCTGCCTTACAACATTATCCTAGGCCGCCCATGGATCCATGCAATGAAACCTGTTCCCTCCACATACCATCAGTCTCTAAAGTTCCCATACAATGGTATGGAGATCACTATCCCAGGAGACCCCAATCCTTTCAAATTTTGCCGTGTATTGCAAGGAAGCTATAAAAATTGCAACCAAGTGCCTAAAAATGACAAAGCCCTTGAATCCCCACTCTATGTGGATCCTGAAACTCTGACACAACCCTCTACAAGTGAATCTACACCCCTCCCCAAAATCACAGCTCACATCCGAGATATAGGCTTTGGCACTTACGATATCTCAGAATCTTGTTGTGTAGGGCAGATGCCTTTATCTCCAAAATCTTACGGCCAACCACCCATTGCCAAAGTAACCAAAAAAGTAGCTATTCCTCCCCCAACATTCCTAACCCAATTCCAACATGGACGGTTATTGGAAGAGGAAACTATTGAGGACATTTCTTCTTGGCTTTATAAGGAGAAAGAACCAGTCATAATACCAGTCAAGCAATATGGCAATGGCTTAAGGATAGTAAAAAACATGGGCTATAAAGGCAAAGGTGGCCTTGGGAAACAAAATCAAGGAACTATGGAACCCATTGTTGTAACAAAGAAGCTAGACAAGAAGGGATTAGGATTTGGTAGGAAGGTACCGCACGCCTTGGACATCGAGTATATCCTCGACGAGGTAGCTGACACTTTTCCTGCCGATTCAACATCTACAGAGGATATCATCGATGACTCGTCCCTCCATATGACCAACCTATTCACAGAATCCTCCATTTTTATGCTATCCTCTGTATCCTTAACTTCCACCACCAACACCCAGAATGTCACACTTGTCTACCCTGAACTTATCGATTGGGACCAACAAGGGTCCCCTGTTATAGATGTATTTCAGAATGACAAAGCTCTAGCTGAGTTCATGGGACTTCGGGAAGGTATCCCTCTTGGTGATCATAATGCAGGTTTTGTAATGGAACTAGAGCCAACAGCTTATTTTGGTGAGAATGCCAAATCCTCCAGTCGCAAAAGTACAAATAAAGAAAGATCTCTAGGTGAAAACCACACTGTGGCACCTCCTGATCACAAAATAGTAAAAACAAAGGGCGTATCCAAAGGTGAAAACCCAACTGTGGCACCTGAGGATGGAGGATTTGACCTTCCCCTACCATCTAAGTATCAAGAGAAATCAGCTCTCCTAGTGGAAGATTCTACAGAGATAAACCTTGGCACAAAACAAAATCCAAAGACCACATTCCTAGCAGCATCATTATTTGAAAAAGAGCATAGAAATCTTAACAACTTCTTCCTGCAATGAACCATCAACTTTGCATGGACCTATACCGATATGCCAGGGTTAGACCCTAAGCTAGTAGTTCATTATCTCACAGTTGATCCCAAGGTGAAACCAGTCAAGTAAAAGTTGAGAAAGATGTACCCACAGATCGCTCTCTTGGTAAAAGTGGAAATACAAAAACTGTTAGATGCCAAGTTTATATGACCAATCGACTATTCAGATTGGGTCTCAAACATTGTACCTATGTCTAAACCCAATGGGCGCATCCGCATGTGTAATGATTTCAGAGATCTCAACAAGGCATGTCCCAAAGATGACTTTCCACTACCAAACATTGACATTATAGTGGACTTGATAGCAGGTCACGAGATGCTTTCTCTCATGGATGGATTCTCTGGCTACAATCAGATAAGGATAGCAGAGGAAGATCAACAAAAAACAACCTTTACTTGTCCTTAGGGCAATTATTGTTGGTGTGTCATGCCGTTTGGTCTGAAGAATGGAGGAGCAACCTATCAGAGAGCAATGACGGTGATCTTCCACGATCTCTTTCATCACATCTTGGAAGACTATGTTGATGATATATTGGCTAAATCATCTAGGGCATATCACATACAGGTTCTAGGATAGATCTTCGACAGGCTTGAAAAATACCAAGTAAGACTCAATCCAAAGAAGTGTGTATTCGGAGTAACATCAGGGAAGCTGTTGGGATACATTGTATCTCGTAGAGGCATCGAAGTCAATCCAGCAAAAGTAAAGGCTATAGTGGAGATGCCTCCACCCAAGAACCTTAAACCACTAAGGAGCCTTCAAGGAAGGTTACAGTCCATTCGGCATTTCATATCACAGCTAGCAGATAAATGTAAACCCTTTCAGCACTTGCTCCGAAAGGATGTCTCATTTCGATGGGATAACAAGTGTCAGGCAACGTTTGATCAACTTAAAGAGTATCTAGCTACACCTCCTGTATTGGTTCCACTAGTTGTAGACAAACCTTTGATATTATATATCTCCACTACAAATTCAGCCCTGGGGGCCCTTCTAGCACAAAATGATGAAACAGGAAAAGAGCATGCAATTTATTATATTAGTAGAACGTTGGTGGGATATGAGCTCAATTATTCACTAATGGAAAGGGCTTGTTTAGTAGTAGTGTTCACCTCCCAAAAGTTGCGGCATTACATGTTGAACAAACACACAATTCTTATAGCTAAAATTGATCCCTTGAAGTATTTACTAGCAAAAGCAGCTCTCACAGGTAGACTAGCTAAATGGGTCATGATCCTTAGTGAGTTCGATATTGAGTACATGGATCGTAAAGCCATCAAAGGACAAGCTCTAGCGGATCAACTAGCAGAAGCACCTATGAAAGACACACATCCTATGGTAGAAGACTTCCCTGATGAAAATCTTTTCACTCTTGCTACCTCCATAATGTGGAAGTCGTATTTTGATGGTTCTTACACACAACATGGATCAGGAGCTGGCATCTTATTTGTTACACCTCAGAATGACTACATTCCAAAGCCATATCGGCTTGCATTCCCTTGCACCAACAACATAGCTGAGTATGAAGCACTCCTCATAGGTCTCAATACAATAGTTCAATGGGACATCATAGAATTACAAGTATATGGAGACTCACAGCTATTCATTCGCCAAGTCACAGATGAATACCAGACAAAGGACAAAAAGTTGGTCCCCTACAAGCAACTAGTGGATGCCTACAAACCACACTTTTCTAGCATCACATTTGAGCAAATTCCAAGAGAGCATAACAAAGCTATGGATTCTATGGCTTCTGTAGGGTCACTGATTGACATGCCTGCAAATACATAGAAGTGTGAATTTTTGATTGAGTAATTGTTGATACCAGCCGTCGATGTTCCTGTTACTGAAATCATCTGTGAACTTGTTGGTCCCAATTCCCCATGGTATGAAGATATCTATGAATACCTCAAAAACAAAACCTTTCCCCCTGACCTATCATCCACCCAACGCAAAACCTTTATCCGTCGATCCTCCCATTATATCATTTTGGGTGATACACTATATTGCCAGAGTCTCGATGGTATCCTCTTATGATGTCTTAATGCGGAAGAAGCTGAAGCTACCTTACGAGACATACACGAAGGTGTCTGTGGCGCACATTCTACCGGTCTTGATCTTGCTAAGAAGATACTCAGAACAAGTTATTATTGGCCTACAATAGAGCAAGATGCTGCACAATTTGCTAAGAAGTGTCTACAATGCCAGCGGCATGGAGATTTGATTCATGCACTAGCTCATGAATTACAACCTGTGACAACTCCATGGCCTTTTTCTCAATGGGGTCTTGACCTCGTAGGACAAATCCACCCTTCCTCCTCCAATGGCCATAAGTTTATCATTACCGCCACTGAGTATTTCACGAAGTGGGTGGAAGCCATTCCCATGACCTATATCACCGGTAAGCAAATAGCCAAGTTTATCCTAAACTACCTCATATGCCAGTATGGTATTCCCCAAGCCATTGTCACTGATAATGGGAGACCATTCAAGAACCAAGATATCCGTGCCTTGTGCACATAATACAATATCCAACATCGCTTTTCAACTCCCTACTATCTGCAGAGTAACGGCCAAGCTGAGGCTTCCAATAAGACCATTCTCAAGATCCTCAAGAAAATAGTCAATGAAGCTGGTCGTGATTGGCACTTGCAACTCAATCCTGCCCTATGGGCCTACCGCACTAGTATCAGAACACCAACTGGTGCCACCCCATATGCCTTGGTCTTTGGCTCTAAAGCCATCTTACCTATAGAGGTCGAGATCCCATCCCTCAGAGTATCCATGCACGACCTGATCGATGGAGACAAGTATCGTACTTCTAGATTAGTTGAGCTTGAACTACTAGATGAGAGGCGCCTTGCCGCACTTAATCATCTTCATGTCTATCAAAACCGCCTTCGGCGTAATTACAACAAAAAGATCAAAGAAAGACGGTTTCAAGTTGGTGATCTTGTACTTAAGGAGAATCAGAGAAATCAAGCAGATCGAGAAAAGAAGGGCAAGTTTGAGCCTAACTGGTTAGGTCCCTTCATTGTCACCACAGCATATGGATCAGGAGCTTATACTTTAGCTACACCTGACGACATTCCTCTAGATGAGCCACTTAACAGTGTCCATCTCAAGAAGTTCTATGCCTGATCCTCAGAGTATTCCAAAAAAAAAAAAACAATCCGTCCTCTGGTGAAAACCTGGTAAACAGGTGCCTTGGATAAGTACCATAGTGAGAACTTGGCAAACAGGCGCTATGTATAGAGTCAGCATCCATCGTCTATCGAGTCCTATCCACTCCTTGTCCAATTCGCAGCACGCCTTTCCCTCCATCCATAATAAAACCATTGACCTTGTTTGCATTTCCATCTCCCTATCTAGTATAGCTTGGAAATTTGTCAGTGTCCATCATCATCTCCCCATGTCTTGGTCTGTGTCTATAGTTAACATTGTCTTGTCCTAGGTCAAGTCTTTCTGTGTCTTCTTCGGCAATCACTCATATAGTTTCCTCTACCAAAATGGGGGCAGCTCTTTCCTTAACTTAGGTCTAGGGGAGGTTCCTTGTTCGTGGTTCGCAATGCATACTTCAATCTCTTCTCATTGTTTAACATTGTGCCTACAATAAGGATGTTATCTTCTCAACCCTTTTCCCATATCATCCCATCAACCAGAACTACATATTATCTCTTCTCAATCTTAAGGTACCTTGATCCCATGGATATGGGTATGTAGGCAGTCTGGCATATGAAGGAAGTATCCAGTACTCAGGTACATAAGATCCCCTCCTCTTCACCTTGATCCATTTCATCACTCTATCCAGAACTACATATTTATCACTTTCATCTTTCATCATCATGTACCTTGATCCCGTGGATACAAGGTATGTAGGCAGTCTAGAATACGAAGGATGTATCCAGTACTCAGGCACACATGATCCGTCATTCTCCACCCGTCTCAATCCAGTTGCACTTCATCCTTCTAGTCTTCCATGTTTCAAAATCCATTCGCCTCGACTTGACTAACTCAAGCAGCAAGCTAGCACATCCTTTCAAAGCAAAAGTCCTTAACAAACTTGAAGCAAAACAACTTCCTTCCAGAGTCATCTACTGTCCTACATACCAATTGCCAACATTAGTTAAGTCCTGCTTAACCAAAGCCCTAGATCAACAAGCTTGTCTTCTGCGAAGTGTTCCATTGTCGAGACCAACACACGCATCTCCTGCGACATGTGGCATTTCCTGCAACAAGATATTGTCTTTTTTAGGTAGATAACACCCTTTAACGGACACAGAGTTCCTATGATAAGGTTGTTATCTTCCCTATCCAATCTATCCTGAGCACCCTCTTTGGCAAGAGAATATGTTGGCTGTATGTTTACTTTGTAAGTCAGTCAATTTGCTTTATGGTTTATCTTTTGTTCCTTTTCTATTACCTATTCAAGACTACCTTGATTTATCTATAATCTTGGTATGTTGCGATGCAGTACAGATTGTGGGCATAGTCATTGCTTTCTATGCGTCGTGTTTGAGGAATGATCTTTAGTATCTTTCTTAGCATTCTATTTATCTTGTGTGTGTTACAACCTAGCATCTTACATATTAATCTTCTTCTTGCATTTACATGTATTGAGGTTTATTTTATGTTCAAGACTATGGCTTATTCACATGTTCCAACAAGGTCATATTATGTCTAAAGGGATCTAAGTTCAAACCGCTTGTTTGCAGAGTCAACATCCACGCACTCGGATATTACTACACCTTGGTATTTTATACCTTGGTGGCGAACTATCCCCGTGCTATATCAAAATAAGGATTGCTCTTTATATACAAATGCAAAACCATTGCAACAAGCTCATTCATCCATTCCCACAACCTTTATATTGTTCATTGGAAAGATCGATCAACAGTCTTTGTCTCCATCTCCTCCTATTCTTTTCTCTGGTGCATATCTGCAAAACCCACATGTTAGATATCACTAGTCATCACATCTATATCATCATATATCTCTATCATCATACATCTATAAGCATCATATAAGCAACATATGTCATCACCTGAATCCATAATCATAAATACATATCATCACATCCATGACATTAAGGAATGCATACACAAAGCATGAACAACAGTGAGCCGAATAGATCATCATAATACAAAATGTCTATGTCTACATCAATAATACAAAGTGTGTATACATCTAAATATACATCAAAATAGTACATCAAGGCTATCAAGAGCCCACCAAATATACATTAGAATGCACGCAGGCATCTGTCCAAAATGATACAAACAATACAATATACAAATGTCCATCGTAATATAACTATGGAACAAATATGATACAATACAAATGTGCATGCCCTAGTGGGTAGAGCTGCCCTCCTGCTGTGGCCCCTGTCCTCCCCCTGTGTTCGGTGGAGGTCCCCTTGCTGCTCCTCCTCCTCCCCCTGGTGGTAAAAATGGTCCTCTAACTAAGGACATTGACTGCCCTGTCCTACAGGATCCAGATGCCCTAGATTTGCTACTATCTCTATAACTCGGTGCCTGATGAGCTGCTGGCACCGCACCCACATACAGACCCCTATAATACTCTGCCTCCCGGCCAGCTGATACTAGCTCACCCTACACTCGAACGAGCTCGCTATATAGGGTCCTCTGATCTGCGCCCAGTGCACGACATGCCTCCTCTCTCTCCTACCTCACTCTAAACAGTGTGGCCTCTGCTGTCAACCGCAGCTGCACCTCTGCATCCCTCTCCTGTCTAGTCTGGGCTAGCTGCCCATCATCCCCTGCCGGTGCGGGTGCTGCCTGTGCCTATGCCTGTAGTGTTGCCTGCACTGCTGCCTGTACCTATGCCTACACCTAGGCCTATACCTGTGCTTGCATACCAGCCTGTAGCTGTGCTAGGGCTGTCTGTGCTGTTGAGGCTGCCTGTGTCTATGTCTGGGCTATGGCCTTGGCCTACCTCACCTCCGCCAGTGCTGCATCCCTATCCCTCCTTAGTCGCACCATCCGGAGCTCTAATCAAGTCCTCCGGGCTATCTCCTCCTGCAGCAGTCACTCAGCTCTCTGCAAATCAGTCTCTACGACCGGGCCCACTGCCTCTGCCATCTCCACATCAGCCTGCTGGCCGCTACCCTCTCCACCTGCCTGCTGACCACGACCCTCTCCACCTGCCTGCTACCTGGCTACCCTGGCCTGTCGTCTCATCCTAGCCTCCCCTCCGAGGACTAGTACCTCCCCCACTGCCCCTGCTACACCTAGTGTAGTCAATTTGATCAGCCTATGTGTCTGCCAATACTGATCATACTCTGGCAGCGTCCCTGGGTCTGCCAGCCCTGTGTCCCAATCCCATCTCATGGGGACAAGTCCCCATACCTCTGCCAAGGCTGTAGCCACTGGGATCTCTGCATCCCAGTCTCCGACCTCTCTCCGTGTCTGAGCATGTGTCACCTCCCCCATAGGTAGTCCATACGGTACTCCAAACTGCCTAAGTACCTGCTCTGGTAGGTACCTCTCTATCATATCTATCCATCTCCTGAATAAGTACCACGCCTATCTATAAAACATGAACTGCTCATGCTCATCATCCCACTCCTCACATAGTAGCCACGGCCTCCATATGAACAGGTCCATCTCATCAATTTGCCACCTCCAATGGCTAACTGACCCCATCCTCCGATGTGTGATCACTCCATCATATAAGAACGCATAGGGCTCGCCTCTATCTCGATGGCACTGTACCATGGATCAGATCACTGGAATATGCTCCCATGCCCATACCTGTAATAAGGTCACCCCTGTTGAGAGGCTCCTGCCTCTCCTGTACACGCAATGGTGCATGTCATGATACAACTGTCCTAGTACATAGGGGCCCCATGCATACTGTCTGCCATGTGTGAACATCCCTGATAGCACTGTCCCCCAACCAACTGATAATCCTTTGGATCTCTTGTCAGGACATAGGAAGCTGCCAATCAGTGACGCAACTATCCATCTGATCTTGTCGCAGAGTCTCGGGATGTCTGCCCATCAGATCTCCCTATCATCTATCCAAAGGTCATTTGTACAGAAGACCTCCACCAAGCCTGCCTCACCCCGTGCTGGGTCAAAGTCCACTATATCACCATCAATCTGAATCCGCAGGATCCGATACACGTCCTCCAATGTCACTGTCGCCTCCCCCGTCAGAAAGTGGAAAGATGAGGTCTCGCTGTGGTATCGCTCCACAACTGCTGTCACTAGGGTGAGATTCACCCTAATGTGTGTCAAGTGGGCCACATGCCATAGTCCCGCATGCTCCAAGAATGTGTCCTCCTCCCATGTCAACTATACTACCTCATGTGCAATCGCGTGGTGTCACTCTCACGACATCAGTGGTGGCAAAATCCTCTGCATCCATAAACAAACCACTTGTCAGTTTTTCTTTCCCCAATCCCTCAAATCCTATCTACATCTTTGCTATGCCATGTCACCCCCAACCATCCCTTTCCCCTTTTGTAACCTAGGGTAGACATCCCTTTTCTCAAACCACAATTACAATTTTCCCTACTGAACCAAAAGCGCTTTGTTATATACAAATGCGCTATACCTCCCTGCCAAACATTCTGCACTATTTATCTAGACGCGCTGTGCTTTTTGTACCAAATGCACCTTGTTTTCCACAAGCGTTGCACCCACCTACCAACCGCGTTGTTCTGCACTACCAGAGGTGACGCAATTTTTTCGCTTCCCTACCAATCGCGCTAACTTTCCCTACCCACCGCGCTACACTACCTAGCCACAAGCGCTGCAACATTTTGCCAACTACGCTGCGGTGCTGATCCAAACTACCAAACGCCCATTGATTCTACCAACCGCGCTTCACCTGCCTACCATATGCGCTGCAACGCGCCAAAAGCGCTGCAAACGACTACCATACACGCCGCGACTCCCTACAGTGCTTTTGGCTGACATGCACACCCTACCTAAACCTAGCCCTAATCAACCCTCCAAAATGCCAAATTACAAAGGGGTTTTCGACCGCTTATCGCTGCCGGCGCTCTTGCTGGCCTCCTGTACGTCTGCATGAGCTCTGCCCGATGTCTGTGCGTTAGAATCGACATCTCTCCTCACTGTCTACTCAACTCTCTCAACCTAGTTTGCAAGCTCTCCTCTCTAAATTTAGAAACTCCTAGGGTGCAAATGAGGATTGTGGTCCCCATGGGATCTATTTATAGTGTCCCACCCTTAGTTTTTCTTCACACCCCTTTTCTACTTTTCCTCCTACCTAGTCGCGTACTCTTCTCATCGAGCATCAACACAGTTCTTCTACCGCTTCCCTGTCTTCCCGCTCGAGGGGGCATATGCTGGGGCATCTAGCTACACTAGGGCAACAATAAATTGTATCACCTCTTCAATAATTATTTTCTTTGACGCAACGCTACAAGCTGCATTGCATCAAAGAGGGGCAAAATATAGACACTCTAAAATGACCGTGTCATCAAATCAGTTGCATTTCATAATCTGTCTAATCACCTGCATTTCAACGTTAATTAAATAATCTAATTATTTAATTAAATCATCAAATTCTTCTAAATCTCCTACTTTCGATATTAATTAAATAAATCCTCTTTAATTAATTAAATTAAATTCCTCTGTTATTCTTCTAAATTAAATAATTTCAATTATTTAATTATCCTCTTTCCAAAAATCAAATCTACATTAATTAAATAAACCAATTATTCAATTAATTCATCACAATTCTATCTTATCTACAATTAAATAATTTACATTATTTAATTAAATCAAGATCATTCTTCCAAAATCATGCACAAACAAACAAATAAATTTATTTATTTAATTTGCTTTTAAATCTTCTAAATTAAATAATTCCAATTATTTAATTATTTCTTCCAAAATATCCTCTCTAAATTTAAATAAATCAAATATTTATTTAAATTGCTTTTTCATCTAATTTGAGTTATCTCTAATATAACTCAAGCTTTCTATATTTAATAAAGCAAAATATCTTCTTTTCTCATGCAAATCTCTTCTTCTTGTTTTAAATCACTTAACTGATCATTACATTCTGTTAATTGCTTTAACTCATTCTTCTATTCTTGATAACTCCTCTCATGCAAAAGAAAGCAAGACACTTGTCTTCTTCTTATTCGTTGCACGTTCCTCAACTGTTCTCCTCCATTGATTCTTCTGAATTATTTGGACCGTTGATTGATCTTCATTGAAACCTATATAAACCCCCCTCATCTCCTTCATTACCTCTCTCTTCAATCGTATTCTCAGGCATACTTAACAGAGCTTTGAGCATACAAAACATGTCGATTGAGCAACCTTATGATCTTTTAACATTGATCTTTGAGCACATTGAGTACACTCCTTGTTTGTTGCAGCTATGGTTTCGAAACTTGATTGAGCAATCCACACTTCTCCAAAAGGGAACAATATAGGTTTTGGTAAGAGCTTTCATTTGTCTTTGATTTTATGATAATGGCTTTTACTTAGATTGGTTCGCTTTATGTGATTGGTTTTTGGTTTTATTAGTTTAGATTTAATCAATTTTTCCTCATACACAATTATCATCTCAATCTCTAATCTATCAACCTATTAATCCCCATCTCATCTACATTGTGTTGAATGCATATGAGCAATCCACATCTCAATCAAAATTGGGTAAAATCTGAGGAGCTATCCGGTGTAACTCCTTCCTGCTATCGTGGATTTGTGGGTCAAGTGAAGGTATAATCGTTTGTATTTACATTTGATTTGTATTTCTAACTTCATTTTGACTTCATAGATCACACTATGAAAAGATGATACTGATCCAATAGTATGATCATTACTTTCATCATCAAATCCTTCACCTCACAACTCTTCTAATCATCACTCCTTTGTCTGCTCCTCTAGACTCTTACTCTTTTGACATCACTGAACATCACACTGTTAACATCACATGCAACCTTCCACAACACTACGATGTGGACATCAATGAAAAAACATATGCAACATTCAACATGCCTTAGCCTAAGCATTACAATCATCCAATCAATGATTTAGACCAACATCTGAAAACCTAGACAATTTACTTTCCAAATATGAAATCTATAGAAAAAAGCCCTGTTATAGTAGAAGCCAAAAATGCACTATGGATAAGTCAACGTCTTTTAGTGTGAATATAGGAATTTGAGATGGCCACCACACTCATCACGTGAATGGGACACATGTCAGCCATAAATTGGCTCTTGGATTGGCCGTACAGGCTGTCAAAAACCATTTTTGTCACTTTTGGGACACTTTCAGGCGGTGCAGTGGACAAAACTGACCCATCACCAATATTGTAAAAGAAACTAGGTCATCTGCATATTGTGATAAAATCTAGGTCATCTACATATTGTGGGAAAAACTAGGCCATCTTTATATTGCAAGAAAAACTGGGTCATCTGCATATTGCGGTAAAAATTGGGTCATTTGCATATTGCGGTAAATTTGGGGTCATCTGCATATTGCAAGAAATTTAGGGTTTACTGCATATTGCAGGATTTTGGGGGTCTACTACATGTTATGGGATTTTGAGGGTCTACTACATATATCCTATTACAAACCAAAGTTCCACATATCTTGTTGCAAACTAAAGTTTTGCATATCCTTTTAACACTCAAAGTTTTGCCTAAGCATAATTTACTCAATTTAGCATAGAATCTTACCAAAATTGAAAATTTTGACACCCATTTGGATCATTAACAAGATGAAGTCATCACTTGGATATACAGGATTTCAAGGGTCATCTCCATATATCTTGATGGCAGGGAAAGTCCTGCATATCCTATTGACACTACAAGTTCTGCATTTGCATAACTTGACCAATTTAGCTTGGATATTCACCAAATTTGAAATGTGAGCACCCATTTGGATCTTCTTCAAGATAAAATCAACACTTATCCATGAATCCTTAGGAAATTCTCTATAAATTTGATCATCAACTCCTGTAGCAAAACAATAAGAAAAACAAACAAATAAGAAAGTAAAGATATCTTTTTGGTTGATGAGGATTACTTGTGGACCTAGATGCTCCTACATCAAACACATTGGGTAACTAAAATATTCCATGAGTTGAAAACTCATTAACATCTTGGAAAGTTTAGAATAGGAATTCCATACTTGACTAGCTCTGCAGTAGCTAGCCAAGAAGCTTCATCTGCAACTATGTTCTTCCATCAGATCAGGTATTCCATATAGTCCTTTCCTTTGGTCTTCTTATCTACTTGGGAGTTAATCACTCTATCTACTTATTCCATCTTCTTTTCAGGCAACTGATCTAACCATCCTTGTGCATTAGGAAAATGTGAGTGTGTACCTTGTAAACTTGTCTCTCCTTCATGGAACTTGTATAGGTAAACAACATTGAAAATAGGAGATATGTCTATCCTTGCTGGTAGCTCAATGTCAAAGGCATTGGATGAGAACTTCCTTAACAACTTGCATGAGCCTATTTTCTTTAATTTCAACTTATTGTATGTTCCCTATGGGTACCTTTCTTTCCTCAAATGTGCCAAAACTAAGTCACCTACTTAGAAGTTTTATTGCCTTCTATGCACATCATCATGTTCTTTTTGTTTGCTAGCACTTTTCTCTAACTTTTCCTTCACCTCTTTGTGAACCTCATGAATGTATTCTACAAAATCCACTACTATAGCACTCTTCCTATTCAAATCTACACTATCTCTCAGCTCATCAACACCTCTTGTCATGTACTCATAAACTATTTGGAATGAGCTATTTCCTACACTTTTGTTCACTAAATTGTTGTAAATAAATTATACTTGTGCCAAGATAAGGTCCCATTGATGTGGTTTGTCTCCTACCAAACATATCAACAAATTTCCCAAACTTTTGTTCACAACCCCGGTCTGTCCATCAGTCTAGGGATGATAGGTTGATAAAAATCCTAATTCAATGCCCATCTTCTTCCATAATATACACTAAAAATGGCCAAAAAACTGTGTCCCTATCAAAAACTATGCTCTTAGGTAGTCCATGCAACCTAACTACCTATTTAAAAAACAATGTAGCTATGTGGGATGCATCAATATTTTTTTGACATGGTATGAAATGAACCATCTTTGAAAATCTGTCCACTACAACAAAAATTAAGTCATTACATCATTGTGTTTTAGGCAAACCCAAAACAAAATCCATACTGAAGTGCTCCCACAATCTCTCTGGTATAGGAAGTAGTTGATATAGTTTTGTATTTTGTCTTACTCCTTTAGCATGCTAGCAAATCCTATAGCCTTGTACTAGTCTCTTCACATTTGCATTCATTCTAGGCCAAAAATAACCTTCGCTTAGTTGTGCCAATGTCTTATCTATTCCAAAATGTCCACTCAATCCTCCACTATGCTTTTCTATTAGTAGATTCTCCCTCATTGAACCTTTGAGTATACATAAATTATGTCCTTTGAACAACAATCCATCTTGGATGAAATATTCCAATCATGGAGTCCTATCTCCCTCCACTAGGCTTCTACTATCTATCTAGGCTTCCCTAAAATCAGGATCATCAGGCTACAACTCCTTCATTGCATCAAAGGCAACAACACTGACCCTTAACTCATTCATCAATAAACACCTTTTGCTAAGTGCATCTTCTACCTTGTTTGACTTACCACTCCTATGTTTCAATACAAAAGAATAAATTTGTAGAAACTCTACCCATTTCATATGCCTTTGGTTTAACTTATCTTGACTATTGATGTACTGCAAGACATAGTGGTCATGTACAATACAAAATCATTTGAAAATAAGTAATGCCTACTTCTTCAACGCCTACACCATAGCATAGAATTCTTGGTCATAAACTAAGTATTTTCTCTTTTCTTCATTTTGTTTCTCACTAAAGTAGGCAATGGGTCTACCTTCTTGACTTAACACTCCCCTAATTGCACTACCACTAGCATCACAATCCACTTTAAACACTTTACCAAAGTCTGGAAATGCCAACACTAGATGTTATGTTACCTTCTTCTTCAACAACTAAAAGCTCTTTTTTGTTGTAGCTATCCACTGGAACTATTTCCTAACACCATTCATTGTCTAGGTGATTTGTGCACATATTCTAATAAAATTTTTGATGAACCTATTGTAGAAGCTCACCAAGACTTCTAGCCTCAAACATGTTTCTAGGTGAAGGCCAATCCATTATTTCGTTAACCTTCTCAGGATCCATCTTCAACACTTCTTTAGACACTACAAAACCTAGATATACTAGTTCCCTCTGTATAAAACTACATTTACCCAAGTTTACCAGTAACTTTTCTTCTTTTAAGCTCTACAAAACTACCTTTAGGTGCAACAGGTGTTCTTCTTTTGTTTTACTAAAAATCAAAATGTCATCCAAATAAATAATGATAAATTTACCAAGAAAAGGATTCATTACCTCCTTCATCAGTCTCATAAAGGTGCTTGGTGCATTTTTCAACCCAAATGGCATCAGTAGCCACTCATATAGTCCATCCTTGGTCTTGAATGATGTCTTCCATTTATCCTCTTCTCTAATTCTAATTTGGTGGTATCCAATCTTCAAATCAATCTTGTTGAAGTGCTTTGCTCCACTTAATCAGTCCATAAAGTCATCCATATGAGGCAATGGAAACCTATACCTGATGGTTATCTTATTTATAGCTCTTGAATCAATGCATATTCACCATTTCCCATCTTTAATAGGTGCCAATACAACAAGTACAAAACATGCACTGAGGATCTTTCTAATCAGTCCCTTATCCAATAGATCTTGCACTTATCTATTCACCTCTTCATTTTACATGGGTGTCATTTAATATGGTGCCTTATTTGGTAGGATTACACTTGGTATCAAGTCCATGTAGTGACTTATGCTTCTAGTTGGAGGTAATCCATCAGGTAAGTCCTTCATTAGAATGTTGCTGAATTCATTCATAATTTATTGGACTTATGTGGGAACTTCTGCCCCTTTCTCTGCTATCATAATTTTTGCAACCTGAGGTAGGAAGGCATAACATACCTTCTCCTTTCTAATTTCTTTCAGGAACTATTTTCCAATCACTAGATAAACCCTAGTGGTTTTCTCAACCTCCTCATCCTTATCCTTCAAAGGATTTAACACATACTCAACCCCATCCTTCCTAATTTTAATGAAATTACTCTTGCCATCATGAATGGCTTGCCTATCATAATGCCAAGGTCTACCTAATAGAATGTGGCATGCATCCATTGGCATAACATCACACATTATCTCATCTCTATAATTCCCAATGTGAAATTCAATAAGGCATTGCTCACTTACCAATAACTGATGTCCCTTTTGTACCCAGGAAACCTTGTAGGGAATCAGGTGTTTCAACTTCTTTAGTTTAAGCTTCTACACCATCTCTTCTAACACTAAATTGTTAGTGTTTCCATTGTCCATAATGACTTTACAACATTTTCCTCTAGACTTACATCTAGTTCTAAACAGATTTCTTTGTTGTTCTAATTCGTCTTGTACCTTCTCTGGTGTTAGAAGAACTTTCCTCAACATCATGGATTTTCCATCCTTGGGTTCTTCCCCAAATTTTGGTGAGGCTACACTTGCCACACTCTCCTCCTTAGATTGTTCTATATGGACTCTAGTCTCTTTTCTCTTGCCACTACTCTATTGTGCTTGGGGATATTCAAATGCCCTATGTCTAGCTTGTCCACACTGGAAACATGTTCCACTAAATCCTCTTCCTCTTCCAAAATTTCCTCTACCTTAGGAGTAATCACCCCTTCCACTACTTCCTTGGGTACTAGTCTAAGAAGAACTTGTTTCTCCTTTCTTATCTTGAGAACCTCATCCAAGATTTGATTGTCCTCTTCCTTTGGAGGATTTACCTCTTCCCCTAGAACTATGCTACCTTCAAGAGATCTTTTTTCTACGTTCAATGCAAATTGATAGGCTTCTTCTATGCTGGTAATGCTAACCATGTGCTAATTTCATCTTGGATAGAATAATTCAAACCATTTACATACTTGGAGACTTTCTCAACATCATCTTCAATGTGACTAGTCCTGATGTTCAATCTATAAAACTCTTCGGTGGTCTTGCAATTTTTTCTCCCTCCAGTTGAGGTTCTATAGCATCTTAAACATGGTGATCTGATGGTTTGCAGGCATAAATTTTTCCTTCAACTTAGTTAACATCCTCTCCCAAGTCTTAATCTTTTCCTTTCCTTTTCTCTATCTCTCAACTTGCACATGATCACACCACAAAGACATCCGTGTCCCTTCAGCTTTGCAATTGCAAGTTTTACCCTCTTAGGGTCTTCAGTAGATTCCAACTCAAAATACTATTCCATCTCTGAAATCCAGTCTATCAACTCGTCTGGTTTCATACTACCACTGTAACTGGGTAACTCTGCATAGGGTTTATTGGCAATCTTTTTCATTGCACTCAAAAGCCTCCTCTCATATCTATCCTCTCCTTCTACTTCTTCTTCATTTAATTCTTCCTTATTATCACTCACATCCTCTACAAGTACTCCTTTGTGTTTTGTTCTTTCTATTGCATCTAGCCTAGCTGTGATGCCTCTTAGCATCTCTGCCATTGCTACATCTCTAGCTCTTGGAGAAGCTCTCCTTCTACCTCTGGCTCAGTGTGCCATGTGTTTAGATCCTCTACAGTTGCAAGTTTTCCTCTTCACTCTACCTAAAACAATCTCCTTAGGGCCTCTTGCACAACACCTCCATATTCTCAAGGGATTCAAAACCTATGCTCTGATACCACTTGTGTAGCAAAATGAACAACACACACAATGAAAAAAATAAATTATTTATTCATATACAACAAAAAAAATATTACATCATGAGTACAAGGATCTTCCTATATACATTCAACATGCCTTGGCCTAAGCCTTACAATCATCTAATCAATGATTCAGACCAACATTTGAAAACCCAAAGAATCTACTTTCCAATTTTGAAATCAATAGAAAAAGCCATGTTTTAGTGTAAAATCCTTTACTTATAGGTATTTGAGGTGGCCACCACACTCATCATGTGAATGGGATATGTTTTAGTCATCAATTAGCTCTTGGATCAACCGTACATGCTGTCAAAAACTATTTTTGTCACTTTCTAGGTGCTTTCAAGTGGTGTAGTGAAAAAAAGTGACCCATTGGGATATTGTGGAAGAAACTAGGTTATCTACATATTGTGGGAAAAATTGGGTCATCTGCATATTGTGGGAAAAAACTAGTTCATCTACATATTGCAAAAAAAATTGGGTCATATGCATATTGTGGGAAAACCTGGTCATCATATTGTAAAAAATTTAGGGTCATCTGCATATTGCAGGAAATTTAGGTTCTACTGCATATTCTAAGATTTTGGGGGTCTACTTCATATCATGGGATTTCAAGGGTCTTCTACATATATACTATTGTAGACCAAAGTTCTACATATCCTATTGCAAACCAAAGTTCTACATATCTTGTTGCAAACCAAAGTTCTGCATATCTTGTTGACACTCAAAGTTTTGCCTAAGCATAACTTGCTCAATTTTGATCAGAATCTCACCAAACTTGAAATTTTGGACATCAATTTGGCTCCTTAACAAGATGAAGTCAACACTTGGATATGCAAGATTTCAAGGGCCACCTTCATATATCCTAATGGTAGGGAAAGTGCGGTATATCCTTTTGACACTGAAAGTTCCACATTTGCATAACTTGTCCAATTTAGTTCGGATCTTCACCAGATTTGAAATGTGAGCACACATTTGGATCTTCTTCAAAATGATGTCAACAGTTGAACATGAATCCTTAGGAATTTATCTAGAAATTTGATCATCAACTTCTGCAGCAAAACAAGATGGAAAACAAATAGGCAAGAAAGCAAAGAAATCTTTTTGGTTGATGAGGATTGCTCGTGGACCCAAATGCTCCTGCATTAGTGGGATAACATGTAGGTACAACTTGGGATAGTACATGAAGAGTGTGATGGGTTTAGATCTTAGAGAGAGAGAGACAACCTATAGGTGCAATTTAACACAACTTGAGGCTAGTTGGTTGTCATGTAAATAGAGAGGGATGGTTTGATAGCAAAGACAAATATAACATAGAAAAAAATGTAGCAATTATGATAGGAGAGGGATACAACCAAAGTATTACTTGCATGGTAGGGTTGTCTCAGGAGTGTGCATATTCAATGAGGGCCATGAGGGAGACTAAATAGGCTATGATAAAGACTCAGTATTACAAGAGTCTGTATGAGAAGGTAGTGCCAATAGCACAATAGGCACATGCATTCACAAAGAGGACTAGATCCTATGAAATAAGGTCAAGTATCAAATCCACAACAATGGAGCCACTTGTGATGGCACCACCATCACCACCAACATGACCACCATCAAGGGAGGGTATGGGTGACAATTCTAGCTAGAGTTGAGATTGTAGAGGATTGTTATGATGACATGGTCATAATGCATATGTTGAGGACATGTGGTATTTTGTACACTCATGATATATGATATATTTTGAGATATGATTTTTTATGATATAGAGACATTTTGATACACCTTTGATATACAGATATTCCTTTTATGTGATGTACCATTTGCCTCATATGATATGATGATATATATATTTATTATGGATGCATGAATGAATATTTGATTATGATGTATGTGAATGTTTTGATTGTTATGATGCATGTTTTATGATGACACATGTTGATTATGGATCAGAGATCGGTAGTTACTCTTTATGGGACATGATGCATGTTTTATAATGTTTTTAGTTAGATGTATCATGTTAGTAAATGATATTAGTAAATCAATGAAATTTTATAATGATTTATTAAAATGTAAATGGATATGATGTGTATTGGATTATGATGTGGACTTTCTGATGTTTGTGTGTAGATAATCATGATAGGTATATGCTTAGGATGGAATCTCAATTTGGAAAGCAACCTAAGTTTGTTGTAGCCCCTGATAGTATGCACCAGTTTATAAAGAATCATGATGACATTGTGCCATGTGTTTGAAGGACTAACTCACAAACAAAAATGCAACAAAAATACCCCCAATGAACATATTGCCATGATACATCATGATATAATGGACCATGACAATCTTTGGTGGGATATGTTGTAGTATAATAGACTCAAAGAACCAAGAACACAAGAAACAAACAAAAGACACATAGATATTTACCTTTTCCCAAAGAAAAAGAGAAGGTGTTGAGTGTCATGATAGTGATAATGATGCTTGATTGGAAAAAAATATATGCTGATAAAGTGATATATCTTGATGATATGATAATTGATTATTGTTAGAAATTAGGATCTTAGGATACTAATCATTATAAAGAAAATAAAATAAATATAAATGATAATTATACAAGCATAGGTTTAACACATTACACAAGATATACATGGGAAAAACTCTTTCAGGAGAAAAACCCTATAAAACATCATTTTATTAAAAAATTTACAAAAGATAGTCTATTAAGAAATAGACTGAACCTAGGGTTATACTCCTCTACATACTTCCATAAGACCAATAATACCTCTTGTGCATAGTGATATAATTTACTATAAAACTCCAAATTCACTTACCTCTCAAATGAGAGAGAACCTCTTTAAATATAGGAGAAGGGGTGACAAAATACCTAAATGGGTATTAGTCACACCCATTCAAAGAAACCATTTGTAAATAATTAATAATCTAATAGTTATTCAATTATTAATTATTAAATGATATATGCTTTATAACATAAGGTTTTATAACCTTATATTAGACCACTATATAAGTGTTATAAGGGTTGACCCCTAATAACATTATGTTCTAACACCCCCCTTTATTATTAATAGGGGGCATCACATGTCAATTTCTATAAAAGAATAAATGAAGTACCCCAGTAACGTAGGTCTTCTTTGACAGTGATAACATGGACACAAATATATGCCAAAATGAAGAGCATATATTCTGAACTACATGAAAGTCATCTTATCACAATTTATAATCCCAATGTTTTAAAAAATGGTGCTTAAACAAAGTCTTATAATGTTTCTATTGGAGCCTGGAACTCCTCAAACCAGCCCCCCAGGTTCATTACATAGTACCCGTAGGTCTTATATAATACAATGCTTTTACAAGTGAAAGATTTATAGAGAAGAATTTTCAATATGCCCATAGGGCTTACATAATGCATAGAGGTTTTATGTTATGCCTATTAGGTCTTACATCTAAGGATTTAGCCATTCCAAGGTGTTAAAATACCTAAGGTCTTATTTTATGCCTTAGGTCTTACATCTAGAGGTTTCATTGACATGCACACTCCCCCTCAATGGCAACTCATTATAGCCAAGTATTGACTTGAATTTGGAGAATTTGAAACTGCATAGAGGTTTGATGCTATATTGCATATATGATTTATTCTATGATTACTAAGAGCCTAGTCCAATTCTTCTTGGTCATAATATATCTTCCATCTACTAATCAATTTTGTAGAACTGAAGAACAATATTAGGATGGAAATATTGTCCCTTGAATGAAGTGCCCATGAACTTGAAATGTGTTTTGTAGCTAGAAATAGGAGTCTTTGGTAAGAGTAAATAACTTTGGTAACATATAATAAAGTGGGACTTGTCATACTATCCAGATGAAAAAACTCTTCTAGTAATCTTACTAAGCCACATTGATTCTTTTTTAGCTACTTTTGTAGTCCACTTTTGATTAAAGGTCTATAAAAGATAGTTGTTTAAATTATATTACTCCATCCATGTGATAATAGCTACAACATATCTTGAAGACATATGTTGAGGTATATGTCTTATGAATAAGATCACCAAAATAGTTAGTAACACAATAATCAATATTTTTTATATTCAATGTAGAATAATAAAATCCCATAATTAATTTAATAAGAAGTATGCCAAAATATGATATGCTATGACAATACTTAAAAAATGATCTAATGATCTTATCAAGGAGATCATATGGGATTTTCATAAGCATAAGAATGTATAATTTTTTATGTTTCTATAAGGAAAATAAATAGTCATTAAACATATAGTAATGATCCATAAAAAAAATAAAGTAATGTGTGAGCTATCCTTTCCAGGCTTGCTCCTTGGACAATTTATTTGGGCAACAACCACCCATTACAAGTAGATGATTTTATACCCAATAAATTTATAGTTTTTAGAGAAAATATTGACCTTTTTAGAAAGTTATAAATAAATGCTTATATATTGTATCAAAATGTCATCTTGGATGCCTTTACCCATTTGGACATGCCTTTTTAGCTTGTAGTATTGCCCCTTAATGGACCTCTTTTCTCCATGAAATATAGGATATGGTTACTTCTTGATTATAAAAATATTAAAATAACTAATATCAAATTTTATCAATCCCCTAGCCATGAAAACTCATCCAAGGTTTTTATCAAATTATTTCATATAAAAGATAATTTATCTAAAATTGGAGCATTTACATATGATGATATCTTATATCTATTGGCAAGAGACACTACTCAGGTATAGATCTATATGTTGTCATTAATGGTAACAAGGCTTAGAAGTTTCATTAGCATGAAAAGAAGACATTTCTCCAGAAGGACATATTGGATTTCAGGTCTGGTTGACATAAAATGGCTAAGTATGGACATATACAGAGTAGAGGACAGTAAGTGGGTCAGTGTGCTTCCGCAGATGATGATCTGGTAATGTGGTTTAGGAATGATGTTAGTAATTATTTGATGGTGCTATGCTCCAGAGATTAAGTCCTAACTTCCTCTGGAAGTCATTTGGAAGAATTATCTAAGTTTGGGTGAATAGAGCTATAGTAGAGACAATGAACAAGGCACATTGGAATGGTCTGCATTCCTCCACAGTTGAGTATTTTGTTATGTGGTTTTAAGGTGTTGTAAACACTTGTATGAATTGTCTAATTCTAGAGTTGTGAGATCTGAAGTCCACCGGAAAGATAGTTACAAGTTGCTGAGTATCTGTACAATGTTTGGTAGAGTTTGACAGAGACAGAGTCTGAGCTGTAATGGTCTGCATTTCTCCACAAGATGATATCATGCCTTCCAATTCTAAAGGTAAGATTAGGAATGTGTATAGAGTCCTTGATATGATTTTGGAAGTGTTTTGTGATCCGCAGTAAAAATTGTAAGTCTACAAATGAACCTGTTAAGCATGCTCTTAAGGAACATGCCGACTAATATGATAAATCATTGTGCAGAGAAGAGATAGTGTATGAAGGATCTATTTAAGTGATTGAATGATTAGAACTGACCTATTTGAACATGTTTGGGCAAATATTTGGGGCCGCATAACATATAGTGCATTGGATTGAGCCAACAAGCTACACCTTTCTTTGTACACATTTCACTTCTTGGATGTCGACCTAATTATAGATCAAATCATGATGCAGATATATATGAGAGATGAATTTTGGTTGAGATAGAGTGTGGGTGTGTGTGGTTAGATGTGAATATGTGAATAGTAAAGAAGTGACATAGATTAGTGATAATAAAGACTTAGGGTTCATAATTTAGTTGCTAAATGACTGCACCCTAGCATAGTGACATATGCTTACATAATATTTAGTGTTCATGTGCAATTTGCTTTGTACTTGGTAGTGATCCTTCTTCATTAAGGTAGTGAGACTCCATTAGGGTTTAACAACCCTTATTATAATCTTGCTAGGTTTAGGGTTGAGGCAGTGAGCCTGCTAGACCTAGTTGTACTTCATGGCAGTGAGCTAGCACATTCCAAGCCGTGGAGTGACCAAGCCCAAACATCATTATTTGTAAAGATTGCAATATATATTTGCTAGCTAATCCTCTCTATGGTTTTTTCCATTTTGGGTTTTCCATGTAAAAATCTTGGTGTCCATGTGTCATGTTTTTATGGTTGTTGTTCATATGCATGTTGTGCCTTTGTTTAATTAATTTTGGAAAATGGTTGAAAGTTAAAGTGCATCAAAAGATTTTTAGAACACTGATTCACTCCCCCCTCTTAGTGTTCTTGACATTCAACAATTGGTATCAGAGTGAGGTTCCTTAGAAAAAGTCTAATATCTTAAAGAAGACCTGGGATAGTATGATCATGGCAGCAAGAAGATTTGGAATTATGAAAGCAACAAACAACTAGAAGAAGCTCTTATGGATCTTGAAAATTCTGAAGCAAAAGTTAGGGATCTAAAAGAAAATTTGCAACAAGCTGATGAATGCATCTCAAATCTAAAAGAGTAAGTCAAGAAATTAAAAGACAAATACAAAGAAGTTAATGATCAATTGATATTAGCAAATGAAGCCCTGAATGAATTGGAAGCAAAAGTTATAGAAAGAATAAGAGTAGAAGATGATCTGAATTTAATTATGAAGAGTTGATTAGAAGATTGTGCCAAACTTGAAAAAGAAATTGTAAGTCTAAAAATAGACCTAGAAAAGACCAAAAGCTTTGAAGAAAAATTCAAGATAAGTATTGCAAAGCTTGATGAAATGATTGTTAGCCAGAAGAGTGCTGATGACAAGAAAGGTTTGGGATTTGAGAAAGGAGAAAGTTCAAAATTTGGTCAAATGAACATTGAGGCAAGGCAAAACAAAGGATACCCATTTAGAAATCAAAGAAGAAGACCTAGAAGACCTCCGGTTAGACAGCCAAACTCTCAGAGGTATCCATCCTTCAATGGTTACTGTTATAAATGCAATAAGTATGGTCATAGGGCTACTCGATATAGAAGTAGATTGAATCAAAATGTTCCATCCTTATCTAGTAAATGTTTCAATTGTAAGAAGATTGGTTATAAAGAAAATGAGTGTAGGAGTATGTCAAGGAATATGCCAAGCTATTCTAGGAATGGTCAATTCTTCAATGGCAAGTGTTTCACATGCAATAGATTTGGACACATGGCTAATCAATGTAGATCAAGGATGAATTCATTTAGAGGAACCAATCAAGGACAAGGAAACATTGTATGTTTCAATTGCAAAAAATTTGGACATGTTGCAAGATTCTGCAGAAGCAAGAATATGAAGAGAAATTACTATGCTAAAGAAAGAAAAATAGATCAGAGGAATGATAAGGGAAAAGAAAAGGTTGATCCAATGAGAACCAAGAATGAGATGAGTATGATCTAGATTAAAAATGATGTAAATGAGGTTAAGGATGGATCCACACCAGCATCTAGTGTAGACAATGTTAGATTAAGGACAGATAACTGAGAGGGGGGGTGAATCAGTTGTCTGAAACTTTCTTCCAATTAATCACTTAAATTCTTTTCTTAATTTAGCAGCATAATAATAAATCAATCATGGAAGTGTAATGCAACAATTCAAGAGTAGAAACACATTAACACATATGACACCAAGATTTTTGACGTGGAAAACCTAGTTAAGTGAAAAATCATGGGGTGACTAACCTAAGATTGTATTCTCCGTTAGAAGAATAGAAAGAACAAAATGGCACATGCCAATTAGGGCTCACTACCTGAGCACACTACTCACAAGAGGCCCACTACCTACAGGAGACACACTGTCTATAGAATAATAAGTATTACATACTTGAACTGAAGAATAGCATCTTCACCATGCTTGAGTCAGTTCCATTTAAGCTCAATACTTCTGCTCTACCCTTTGCTTTCCTCCTCTCCACCACACTCTCATATCCACAAGACACTATTGAAATGACTTTACAACTCCTTATTTATACAAGACATCGACTTAGGGATAATCATCCAAGTCGGCATACATTATAGAGCAAATACATAAATACAACATGACTTATTACAAAAAGACTTCACACGGATCAACATACTATTGGCCACATAGATTTGAGACTTTAATTTTCCTTTAGGAATACTTCATTCTTCACAGAACATCTTCAAGATTGTCCGCAGGATGTGTAACTCATCTGCTAGGCTAGACTTAGGAAGAACATCATCATCCAAAAGTAAATCTTCAATTATGAGCTCAATCTTCAATGCAGACTACCAAAATGAATTGGACACAATCCAAAGACCTCCACAAGATTGCCTGAATCACCAAGAACATCCACACTACTTCTGCTTATTCAAATCATTCTCTCCTTCATCCAGAACCTCAAGAACATAGTCTATCATCACTGTCATATTGGAATAGATGCTTGCGGACCTCCAAACCACAAACCAATTGAGTTGTTACTTCAAATTGACTTCCTAAACACTCCACCAAATTTGTAAAATGGGATATTGCATTTTTGGATCTCACCAGACCTATCTTTATCACTTTTTACCTCTGAACATCTGCTAGAACCAGTTTTACTTAAGTGGCCATAACTTCTTTTGATCTTCATGCGGACCTCTGAGATCTTTACTGAATCATCTTAAGACACATATGTACAAATCCTTTGAAGCGCATCCTCTGATATTCATCTTAGCTAGGATCTTTACCTCACTATTCTTCTTTGTTCCTGATTAGGACTAATTTTCTCAATATCCTCAGCACACAACTCATCCAATCCTTATCATCAATGCAATAGGAGTATGTTGACATCAATGACAACACCGTTTAGGCCCAAACTTGCAACAATCTCCCCCTTTGTCATTGATGGCAACATATGATGTAAAAAACTATTTTACCCATCAAGACAAGAACTTCTCCACACTATCACAACTCCCCCTATCAACAAAAACCATTCACATGTCTTCTATTCCTTTCCTTCTCCCCCTTTAATCAGCAACCACTTGTTTTTAACATGTCTTTTCTCCCCTTTTGACATCAATGGCAAAGGGCACATACTTGCATCAATTCAGAATCATACTAGCTGCCTCCCCTGAGTAGCAGCTTCCCATCATCAATCCGGACCAGAAGATATGACTACGAGATCCACCAGACTGATGCATATTAGTGCACCTTAATTCAGAACTGAAGGGGTAATAACCCCTAACTTCTCCCTGAGATACTCAAAAGAGTCCTTAGGTAGGTTTAGTAAAAATGTCTGCAATCTGATCCTTGGAAGGCACAAACTCCAATCTGACTTCATTCTTGTTCACTTGCTCTCTCAAAAAGTAAAACTTGATGGATATATGTTTAGTCTTTGAATGCAACACCAGATTCTTTGATATATTTATTGCACTTGAATTATCATAGAAGATTGTGATAGGTTCTTCATACTCTACTCTAATATCTCTTAGCATTTGCTTCATGCACAATACTTGAGTGCAACTACCTGCTACTGCAATATATTCTACTTCTGTAGTGGACATAGATATTGCCTCTTATTTCTTGCTCAGCCAAGAAACCAATCTCTTCCCCAAAAAGAATGCTCCACCACTAGTACTCTTCTAGTCATCCACATCTCCTACCCAATCTGCATCTATATATGCATGAAGAGAGAAATCATGATCTCTAGGATACCACAAACCATACTCAATTGTCCCTTTTAGATATATAAAATTCCTCTTGATTGCCATGACATGAGATTCTCTAGGATCAGATTGGAATCTAGCAACAAGACCAACAACATTCATAATGTCAGGTCTAGTTTGAGTGAGATACAATAGTCCTCTAATCATTGACCTGTACTTTTTCTGATCAGCCTTAGGAGAGTCATCATCTTTGCTCAATTTACATCCGGTTTCCATGGGAGTATTCATTGGTTTTGAGTCTTCCATCCCAAATTTCTTCAACAATTCTTTCACATATTTGGTATGAGAAATGAAGATTTCTTTCTTTGTTTGAGTGATTTGTAGACCCAAGAAGAAATTCATTTCCCCAAACATGGACATCTCAAATTCAGTTTTCATTTGATTTGCAAAGGTTTTGCACATACTATCTCTTCCTCCAAAAATGATATCATCAACAAACACTTCAACAATCAAGATATTTTCATGATCAATTTTGAAATACAAATTACTATTAGCAGTACCTTTGTTGAAACCAATCTTTAAAAGATGCTTATCCAATCTTTCATACTAAGCTCTTGGGGCTTGCTTGAGTCCATACAGTGCTTTCTTCAACTTGCAGACCATATTACCATGATCATACAATTGAAATCCATCTGGTTGCTCAATGTAAACTTCTTCTTCCAAGTCACCATTCAGGAAGGCAGACTTGACATCCATCTGATATACTTTGAAATCCTTGAAGGCAGCAAAAGCAAGAAATAGTCTGACTGCTTCAATTCTTGCCACCGGAGCAAAAGTTTCTTCAAAATCAACTCCTTCTATTTGGGAGTAGCCCTTGCAGACCAATCTGGCTTTATTTCTAATTACTTCACCATCTTTATTTAGTTTATTCCGAAAGACCCATTTGGTTCCAATCACATTCTTGTTCTTAGGTCTGGGAACAAGATCCCAAGTGTGATTTTTCTCAATTTCCATCAGCTCTTCCACCATTGCTTTGGTCCAGTTTTCATCATTGCAAGCTTTATTCACTGTCTTAGGTTCAATCATTGAAATCAGACAGTACTCTTTTGAATCTTGAGCAATCCTTCTTCTTGTTTGTATACCTTTACTTTTATCACCTATGATCTGATCTTTAGACTGATTCAGTCTTACATACTTGGGGACTTTGGGAATTTCTTGCTCTTTTAATTCTCGAACAGGTTCATTCAAACTTAACTCTTCTTCTTGATTTACTAGATCAGTCTAAATCTAAATTTCAGAGGGAGCTTAGACTTCTTGAACAAAAACATCATTTTGATCATCTTCATCATATTCATAAAACCTTGAGGGTTTTTTAATACCTTCATCAACCTTCACATTTGTACTTTCTACCATCTTCCTTAATCTCTTGTTATAACACTAGTATGCTTTGCTTTGAGTAGAATAACCCAAGAATATTCCTTCATTACTTCTAGCATCAAATTTTCCTAGATCTTCATCTCTTTTAATGTAACATTTGCTACCAAAGACTCTGAAATACCTCACAGTGGGAGTGATGCCAAACCAAAGTTCATAAGAAGTCTTATCGGTATTTCTTCTGATTTGTACTTGATTGAGAGTATAGACTGCAATGCTTACAACTTCCCTCTAATAGATCTAAGGAATGTTTGCTTCCATCATCATGGTTCTACATGCTTCCTGGATGGTTCGGTTCTTTCTCTCCACGACTCCATTCTACTATGGAGTCCTAGGAGCAAACAACTGTCTTTTTATCCCATGTTTCTCATAGAATTCTATGAACTCACTAGATGTGAATTCTCCACCTCTATCAGAGCTCAGACATTTTAATTTTAATCTGGTTTCATTCTCTACCATATCCTTAAATATTTTGAATTTCTCAAGAGCTTCTGATTTCTCTTTCAGAAAAGTCACCCACATCATTCGGGAATGGTCATCAATTAATAACATGAAGTATCTATCACCTTGCACATTCTTGATTCTTTCCAGACCACATAGATTAGTATGAACTAAGTCCAATAATCCAGTAGAGGATTGTTCCTTACTTTTGAATGAGATTCTTCTTTGTTTACCCAACTGACATTCTTTGCACAAACTATTTGTAGGTTTCATCAATCTTGGAAAATCTCTTACAGCCTAAGTGTTGCTTATCTTGATGATATTATCAAAATTCACATGACACATTCTCCTATGCCACAACCAACTTTGATCAATTTGAACAAATAGACAACTTTTACTAGTACCAACTAAGTGGAAGATATTACCTTTTGTTTGAGTACCAGATGCAATCTCTATTCTAAAACTTTCAAAGATCTTGCATTTTCCATTCTTGAATTAGAGATCATAACCTTTGTCCACTAACTATCCAACACTAAGAAGATTATGCTTTAGACCTTCAACATATAGTACATTACTAGTTTTGTTCTTTCCATCAAAAGAAATAGTTCCTCTACCTCTAATTCTGCTAGCAGAATTATCACTAAATTTTACCACTCCTCCTTCATACCTTTCCAAATATATGAACTTATTTTTGTCACCTATCATATGGTGAGAACATCCACTGTCAATGACCCAATCATCTTTTTCTTCAACTTGGGTAGCCAGAGCTCTTTCTACAATTTTATGATTGGTAGATTCAGAGGGCATTGGATCTTCTTCCTTGATGACAATAAACACCCAGTCACTTCTAGATTTGTTTCTTGTTTCTGATTCATCATCTGTTACTCCATCATCATCATCTTCATGAACATAGTAACATTTCTTTTGGAACCTTGATCTGTTAGGATTTGGCCTTGAAAATCTTTCTGGACACCTTGAGGTAAAATGACCAATCTTATTACAGTTAAAACATTTAAAAGGTAATTTTCCTTCATACTTACCGGATCCTCTTGGCAGTCTTTTTGCAATAAGGGCTTCAAGTTGAGTAGCTTATGCTTCATCTTCTTCCAGGTCTTTTCTTACTTTGTCATATCATGATAGTTTCTTTGAAGGCTTCTCTCCCGGATCAAACTTTTGTTTTCCTTTAACATAGGTACTAGCTTTGAATGCAGATTCAGTCTTGAGGGGGGCATCTCCAAACTTAGTCAATTCAAATGTAGCCAATTTACCAACCAATTGATCTCTTGTGATACCTGAAACATATCTGAATTCTTCAATAGCAGTAACCTTGTACTTGTAAGAATCAAGAAGGGATCTGATAACTTTGCCAACAATCTCATCTTCATCCAAGACTCCACCAGCACATCTAATGCCACAAACAAGCTCATTTACTCTTGGCATAAATGTAGTGATATTTTTATCTTCTCTCATCTTCAAATTTTTGAATTTTCCTTTCAAACTCTGTAGCTTGGCACATTTAAAATACTTGTCTCCTTCATACAGAAGTTCTAGTTTTTCCCAAATCTTGAAAGCAGTTTGTAGGTCAACAACATTTGTCAGCTCTAAATCAGACAAGGCACTTAGAAGAGCTTCTTTAGTCCACAGATTGTTTTCAGCACCTCTGATTTCATCTACGGTTCTTGAACCATTCTTTGGAGGAGTATACTTCTTTGAAGCTATGATCCAATATTGCATTCCCATACATTGCAAGTGACATTCCATGCGAATTTTCCAAAGAGTAAAATTGGTTCCATCAAACCTTGGACTATCCTTCTTGTAGGACAACATCCTGGATCTCCTCAAGTGGTTAAGCTCTTTTAGAGGAACTTAGCTTTGATACCAATTGTTAGATTAAGGACAGACAATTGAGAGGGGGGTGAATCAGTTGTCTAAAACTTTCTTCCAATTAATCACTTAAATTTTTTTCTCAATTTAGTAGCATAATAATAAATCAATCATGGAAATGTAATGCAACAATTCAAGAGCAGAAACACATTAACACATATGACACCAAGATTTTTGACGTGGAAAACCTAGTTAAGGGAAAAGCCATGGGGTGACTAACCCAAGATTGTATTCTCTGTTATAAGAATAGAAAGAACAAAATGGAACATGCCAATTAGGGCTCACTGCCCAAGCACACTGCTCACAAGAGTACTGCCTACAAGAGACACACTATCTATAGAATAATAAGTATTACATACTTGAACTGAACAATAGCATCTTCACCATGCTTGAGTCAGTTCCATTTAAGCTCAATACTTTTACTCTGCCCTTCACTTTCCTCCTCTCTACCATACTCTCATCTCCACAAGACACTATTGAAATGACTTTACAACTCCTTATTTATACAAGACATTGACTTAGGGATAATCATCTAAGTTGGCATGCATTACAGAGCAAATACATAAATACAACATGACTTATTACAAAAAGACTTCACGTGGATCAACATATTGTTGGCCACACAGATCTAAGACTTCAATCTTCCTTTAGGAATACTCCATTCTTCACAGAACATCTTCAAGATCGTCCGCAAGATGTGTAACTCATCTGCTCAGCCAAACTTAGGAAGAACATCATTATCCGAAAGTAAATCTTCAATTACGAGCTTAATCTTCAATGTGGACCACCAAAACAAACTGGACACAATCCAAAGACCTCCACAAGCTTACCTGAATCACCAAGAACATCCACACTACTTCTGCTTACTGAAATCATTCTCTCCTTCATCTGAAACCTCAAGAACAGAGTCTGTCATCACTGTCATATTGGAATAGATTCTTGCGGACCTCCAGACCATGAACCAATTGAGTTGTTACTTCAAATTGACTTCCTAAACACTCCACCAAATCTACAGAACAGGATATTGCATTTCTGGATCTCACCAGACCTATTTTTATCACTCTATCACCTCTGAACATCTGCTAGAACCAGTTTTACTTAAGTTACCATAACTTCTTTTGATCTTCATGCAGACCTCGATATGTTTATGAAATCATCTTAAGACACACGTATACAAACCCTTTGAAGTGCATCCTCTGATATTCATCTTAGCTAGGATCTTTACCTCACTGTCTTCACTATTTTTCTCTGTTCTTGATTAGGACTAATTTTCTCAATATCCTCAACACACAGCTCATTCAATCCTTATAATCAATGCAACAGGAATATGTTGACATCAATGACAACACTAGTTAGGCCCATACTTGCAACAGACACTTCCTCTGGGAAGTAAATTGAGAGCTCTGGATCAAGGGGAGCAATGTTGAAAATCCAAATCCCCCAGCTAGAAAGTGGGTGCCAGAATCTGGCATGAAGGTGTATGATGAAATCTCGTGCAACACATCTCTGAAAAGAAAAACCAGAATAAAATGGGTTAGTGCAGCATATTGCGGAGCAATCCCAATTGACTGTATTCTATAGTAAAGGGTTTTAACAACTTTTTGGGAATAAGCATTTATGACGACTTAGTTTAAGTCTTGCAAAGGATAAAGGGAGCTTGTTTGATCTCTCAATCACTTTGTACTCAAAGCTATGAAGTATTTAGAGAGATTGGAGCAGACTTTGAGTAATGACAACCATGATTTGAAGTGCTTGGAGAAATTTAGAGAAATGAAACCCTAATTTGGCAGAACAAGGTACTTTTGTTCAAAACCTACTTGTAAATCTATTAAAATTCTGAAATGGCGTCACCGCAAGTTGTTGATATTATTGAGTGAGCTCAACCAAAATTCAAGAAACACCCATTGAAATCAACCGAAGTCGATCAATTGGGTGCATTCTCAAATGTTCCTCACGGAGTCATGCATGTAGAGGATGTTAGGACATATAGTCATGTTTCCCTAGAGGAATTTGGTGATAGCAGGTTTACTGATCTCTACATAAAACACTTGAGTAATGAGAATCTTGATCTAAAGAATGAATATCAAGCATTGGAAAAAAAGAAATTTATTCAGTACTTGGATTTCCCAACATTTATGGAGGATGAATGGGTTCGGTATGTGTTAAATAGGGTTCATGATGAATTCATATGGCCTAAGAGACCTTTCAAAATTACAAAAGATGCTATTAGGGCAGTCACTGGATTATGCTCTACCGGATTAGTACCACTATTGAAAGCCGTGAAGAATGATATAGTAATGGCGGCTACCGTAGCAAAATTTGATAAGAGAGCCTTGAAAATAAATGATATTGAGGATCATGTTGTGAGATTTGCCTCAATGGTGTTGGGATACAAAGTTTATTTCACCAATCATGAAAACTTTGTTTTAGGCACAACCATTTACACAGCCTATCAAATGGTTAAAGAAAATGTTGATTATGACATTTGTGAATTGGTCTGATAGTAAGTAATGGATAACCTGAAGAAGACAAAATAAGGTAGCTACCCCTTTAAATTTGGCACTTTGATCATGTGTTTGTTTTTCTATTTTATGCAAGAGGTTCCTGGTATGAAGAACCTATTCTGGACCAATGATAAACCTGTTGCAGTCCAAATTAGAAATTTGTTGAGTAGCATAGGCACCATTGATGCACAAAATATAGCCCTATGGGGTTATTTCAAGAACTTCCAAAGATCAATGCAAGCCAGAGAAAGAATCCCCAAAATAGTTGTTGAAAAATACAAGGATATAATTTGCTTCATTGTGACAAAAGATTAGTGTTTGATGGAGGCCGTTGAGCCCAGAACGGTCTGGGTTATGCCTATGGGATATGAGGTAGATGGAACTGTACTAGAAAAATATGCCGAATATATGCTAAGTAAGCCTAGAGATCCCAAGGAAGAAAGATTTGGGACTTATAAGGAATTGCATGCTAAAATTCATGTTGAGGTAAGAAAACCTAAAATCTCTAGGAAAATGAGGAAAGTGGTAGAAGAAATTGCCATAAAACATGGATTCACAAAAGAAGAAGTGGCAAAGGCAAGGGAAAAAGCATAGGCTTTTAAGGAAGCAGAAGAAAAGAGAAAAGATGAATTGTCTGGAGCTCTGAAAGAATCCAAAGGTGAGCCATAAAGGCCAGAGAAGTCAAAAAGAAAAACTAGATCCTCCACATCTGCAAAAGCTACATCCACTCCCTCTGGTTCCACACCATCTGCAAATGTGGAAACCCCTGCCACCAGTTCCAAAAGAAAGAAGACTAAGGCCAAGAGAATGCATGTAAGTATAGCTATTGATGAAGAAGCAATAGAATCAGATGAGGAAGTAAAGAAGATGAAGACTGAGGTCACAAAAGCCTTAGGAACTAGAAAAAAGAAACCCTCTAGTAAGAGTAGATCTGGGAAAAGGTTAAAGAAAGATGAGCCTCAAATAGAGGAAGCAACTATAATCCTTGAAGATGTTCTCAAAGCCATAAAAATGGATGGCAATCTGAAACCCATTGCTTAGTTGTATGATGAATACAATGATCCAGATAAGAGGATCATTGAGACTGCTATTGTAGAATATCTAAACATCTACAATAAGGATTTGATTGAAATTTTATTGATCTTCCACACAGCCTGGGCAGCATAATGAGTACAAGAAAGGAAATAACTATGGCAAAAGATGTTGAGCTGAGAGAACACTCATTGATAGAATTATGTCTAGGAATCACTCCTAAGGAGAAGGCCAAAATCTCAAAAGAAATCAAAGATGATTTTAGAACCAAGAGAAGAATGAACTCATTAATGTTGGGAGAAATTGATAAAGTGGTCAAAGAAACAGAGGAGATCACTTTGGCTAGATTGAAGAAAAACAATAGTCCTACCATCTATGACAATGAAGAAACAAATGATGGAAATGACACATCTATTCTAGAAGTCAGCATGGATCAAGGCTTGGAGCAAACTGATACAAATCCTCTAGTAAAAGACAGAGTAATAGAAGAGCAAAAGGATGAATCTGATCAAACCCCTACTGCTAATGATCAAGACATAGCCAGAAAGGATAAAACTGAAACACATTTTCTTCCAGGACAATAGACTGATGATCTAGAAAGCAAGGAGAAAATTGATGAGTAGATAAAAGTTGATAATCAAGAAATTGATCAAGCTGAGAAAAGCCCTACATTGGAGGAAAACTTAGATCAACAAGAAAATATGGACATGAATCCTCCAGAATGGAGTCAAGAAGAAATATCTAAGAGAGCAAGAGACACTGTAGATGTCTCAGTTGGCTCTAGCAAAGTACAAGTTGCAGATGAATCTAAACTCCTTCAAGGACCAATCAACTTGGCCTCATTATCACCTGTACAAAAATTTGAGTTAGTATCTATTGTTTAGGCCAAGGCACAGGAAGAAATGTTGAAATCTCTTGACGAAGATAGTAAATTGATCAATGATGCATCCAGCATTCTGGAAAAGATGATGCCAACTATTCAAAAGGACACCTCACTATCTTTCACTAATCATCTCAAAGGGCTATTAGACTCCGTAAGTACACATTTTGAGTCTTTTGAAAAATCTGTAGAAGCAAAAGTTAGAAAAGAGTTCGATGAAAAGAGATTGATTGAGTTAAAGGCTATGTTAGCAAAAGATAAAACTACATTAGAAAATGTGATAAATGGCATACAAAGTGCCATTGAAGAAGCCTCTAAAGTTTATAAATTTTGCATATCTTGGCCAAAAAGTTACAAAGGAATTAGAAGATAAAACCAAAGTTTTACAACTCAAACTAATTAATATCTCTGAGACATATAATCTAGCAATTGAGTCAATAAATGCCAAAGAAGCTCAAGTTACAAGCATTCACAGTGATTTAAGAACTCTGATGAAGAAAAGGGGAGAAATTAGAGACAGTTTGTGCTAGCTAAGGGGACTCATAAGTCTAAAAATTGACTCCATGACCAATCTGGTAGATGAAGCCATGAAATCACACACACTAGTTGATACACCATCAAATGTGCAGAGGGCAGAGAAACTAGTTTTTCTAATGAATGGCCACGTCCATATCCTAGAAAGTGCAAGAAATAGATGGAACGGAGAGATAGCCTTGATAAAGACCATCTATAATGATATTCTACCTTCAATGACAAATTAAGACAAAAATGTGTATCTATATATATGCGGCAGAATATAACAGTTTTTGAACATTTTTGACAAGTTTTGGATTTGGATCACACCCTTTTCCATTGATATCAAAGGGGGAGAAGATGATCAGTGAAAAATGGATAAACATCTTAGGGGGAGCAGGAGAATGAAGTAAGAGAAAGTAGTAAAGCATTTTTCACTAAGTGTTGCCATCAATGCCAAAGGGGGAGATTGTTGGCATGAGACATTGCTTAGGTATAGATCTATATGTTTTCATTGATGGAAACAAGGCTTAGAAGTTTCATTAGCATGAAAATAAGACATTTCTCTAGAAGGACATATTGGATTTCAGGTCTAGTTGATAGAAAATGGCTAAGTATGGGCATATACAGAGTAGAGGACAGTAAGTGGGTCAGTGTGCTTTCACAGATGATAATCTAGTAATGCAGTTTAGGAATGATGTTAGTAATTGTTTGATGGTGTTATGCTCCAGAGATTAAGTCTTGACTTCCTCCGGAAGTCATTTGGAAGAATTATCTATGTCCGGGTGAACAGAGGTATAGCAAAGACAGTGAGCAGGGCACATTGTAATGGGCTGCATTCCTCCGCCATTGAGTATTTTGTTATGTAGTTTTAAGGTGTTGTAAACACTTGTATGAAGTGTCTAATTCTAGAGTTGTGAGATCTGAAGTCCACTGGAAAGAGAGTTACAAGCTGATGAGTATCGGTATAGTGTTTGACAAAGTTTGACAGGGACAGAGTCTGAGTTGTAATGGTCCACATTTCTCCGCAAGATGATATCATGCCTTGTAGTTCTAAAGGTAAGATTAGGAATGTATAAAGGGTCCTTGAAATGATTTTGGAAGTGTTTTGTGATCTGCAATAAAAATTGTAAGTCTACAAATGAACCTGTTAAGCATGCTCTTAAGGAATAGGCTGAGTAATATGATAAATCATTGTGCGGAGAAGAGATAGCGTGTGAAGGATCTATTTAAGTGATTGAATGATTAGATCCAACCTATTTGAACATGTTTGGGCAAAGATTTGGGTCCACATAACATATAGTGCATTGGATCGAGCTGACAAGCTACACCTTTCTTTCTACACATTTTACTTATTGGATGTCGACTTGATTATGGATCAAAGCATGATACAGATATATATGAGCAATGAATTTTAGTTGAGATAGAGTGTGGGTGTGTGTGGTTAGATACAAATATGTGAATAGCAGAGCAGTGACACAAATTAGTGATAATGAAGACTTGGGATTCAGAATTTAGTTGCTAAATGACTACACCCTGGCATAATGACAGATGCTTATGCAGTATTCAATTTTCATGTGTAATTTTCTTTGTACTTGGTAGTGACCCTTCTTCATCAAGGCAATAAGCTTAGTAGTGAGCCTCCATTAGGGTTTAACAGCCCTTAGGGTTTAACAACCCTTATTGTAATCTTTCTAGGTTTAGGGTTGAGGCAGTGAGCCTGCTAGACCTAGTTGTACTTCATGGCAGTGATCCAACATGTTCCAAGCCCATGGAGTGGCCAAGCCTAAACATCATTATTTGTAAATATTGCAATATATATTTGAGAGCTAATCATCTCCGTGTTTTTTCCCATTTTGGGTTTTCTGCAAAAAAATCTTCGTGTCCATGTGTCATGTTTTTATGGTTGTTGTTCATATGCATGTTGTGCCTTTGTTTAATTAATTTTGGAAAATGGTTTAAAGTTAAAGTAAGCCAAAAGATTTTTAGAACACCAATTCACCCCCCCCCCCTCTCAGTGTTCCTGACATTCAACAATATCCATGACAATGCAAATTATATGACATTTCTAGAGGTGATGATTCTCTTTAACATTAGAAACATCATCTATGTTTATAATGTAAATAATAATATGGTTATATTTTTAGGTGTTTCTTGTGTCTTTTAAAAAACATCAACAATATCAAATATTTATCAACTATTGTTGTCTATAGAAGTATATATCTCTAATGTTAAATTCAATATTTAGGAATGTTCAAACATAGAACATGATGGAGTCTATCTCATTTAGATTTAGTAGCTTGAATATGAGACTTTAAGTTTTTAGGAGGTGATGATGAATTAGATAGAGGGGATCTCTAATTTCTTAGCCTTGGAGACTGTGACGTTTAATTTTACATTCTAGGAAGGTATCTAATAAGTTCTACCTTCAATGGATAAGGGGATCCCATTAAGTCATAACTCCAATTATTTCATTAGGTTGCCTCTTTAATATCATATTGTCCATGGTCATAGAAAGAATCGTAATGCATAATAAAGAGAGAAATATGGAAACTTGTTTTAGGTTTCTTTCCTTGAGAGAAGAGACTATACAACATTTATATTTTTTATAATATGGTATACATATGTATGTTTTGAAACAATTCCTAAAAGTGAGTCAAATGGAGGTGATAAATAGTATCTAACTTCAACTTGAGCTATATAATCATGTGAAATGATTGTGGAGTATAATGAAGAGCACTCATAAGAGTGTCTCCTAGGTTTAAATCCTCCTTAATTCCATAAATAATTCATTATAACTCTAATGAATATGAAGTGAGAGAAATTAAAGGATATGTTGAAAGGCAACCCTAGTTAAATTGTGAATGATGATTTTAAACCTAAGCCACATGAATTATCAACTAACAAAATTAAACATATATAGTAGACTATAATAGAATATGATTGTTAATCTTTCACAAATTATGTCATAGTATGAATAATCTTGGTACATTGGAGAGTTAGTAGAGAGTGATATCTTGAGAGGGAAAACTTTCATTGCCATATTAATTAGTTGATAAATTTGTGTGAAGACACATATCACTACCCACTCTTTTTCTCTCACCCTCATCCCAAGGATGGTTAGTTCAAATTTATTTTGTAGTATAATAGATAGCTCTCTATTTTTCATAACTTATACCACAACCCTTTGTATTACAATTTGATTTCAAAGTCGAAGAGCCTAGAGAATTAATCTATGTTTATGACCTAGAAATGTTGGCTCTTATTTATACTCATTAAAATAAAACATTGTAGTAAAATGTTATACAAATATACCCCACCAACACTAAATTTTTTTTGGAGATGGATTTGAACATGTCATTGAGCATCGTGATAAGGAGAGAATTGGGTCTTTAGTTTTTGGCATGTACTTTATGTTATAAACCATATTGACTAGCCAACTCAAGTTGTCAATCAATTAAGTTTTAATGTGTATTAAAGAAATGACTAGTTTTAACATAGTTCCTAAAATCTAGTTGCTATTGGTAATAAAATTATAGATGATTTTAAATTGTTTAGTAGTCTTACATGACTCATAATGTATCACTGTAGACTAATGCTTCAACTACAAGTAGACATGTAGTAATGATAATGATGTAACATGAGATAGGTTAGACCAATTAACACTATGCATGTGGATATGACAAAAAGTGATACTTATGAATTGATTATGTGCATTCAATTCTCTCCATTATTCTCACCTATTAAATATGAGCCTATGTATCACTCTTCGTAGGATCCACTAGCTCTAAAAATAGTGATGAAAAACCAAAATACTCAACATTTTTATTCATGGGATCTCCTTTCATAAATAATATGACCATCTATAAATGATATGACATATATATATGAATATAATGATGTTAATGTCCTTAGATGGAATGCAACTTAGATTTTTTTTAAAGAGTCAACCTTATGTCTTTAAAAAATTAGAATCAACCTCCTTTAATAGACTATATTCTTCCATTTAGAAATGACCATTTTATTTCTTCAAGAATTGACTTCCATATTTTATAAATGATCAACTCTCTCTTTAAAAGGTTCAACTTTCCTCATATAATGAATTTATTTTTAATTAACCATGTCTTGTATCCTTTTATGAAAGACATGACACATTTTGTAAGTGATGTAAGGACGCATCTTCCTACAAAAAGGTAACTACTTCCTTTAACATGTTGATGGTCTTGCATTTTGAAGGAGATGACATTTATCTAAAAGTTAATGACCCTCTCTAAAAATAAAATGACCATCTTTTAAAGGATAACGACTTAACTTAAAGGATTAGATTCTTAACTATTAAAAAATGACTTCCTTTAGGTATAATGATTTGAATTAAAGAATGTGGAACTTTAGGAAGGTGTATTACATTATGAAGCATGCAAATTTATTTTAAATTTAATACTCCTTACTAATATCCTCATTTCAACTAAGGATTATGGTATCGCACTTGTTCTAAAAGTCACAACCCTAGTTTTTACAGGAATACATGATATATTAAATATAATACAATTTTAAAGTATCTATGATTGAATCATATGGCTTTGGCTTTTAAAAGGACATTATATATATGTGAACAATAAGTTGATTAATGTGATTCATGATTTTTAATTGGTAAATTTTAATCATTTTATGTATATGTGTGTGTGTGTGTCCAAATAGTATATAATGATTATATTCCAACCAAATTTGATGATATAAATCTTTAGTTGTTAAAAGGAGAATTATATTTTATAGCTCCAATTAAAGTGACAATATATCAATAGACGAAGTTAAGAATAAGGGGAAAAATGGATTACCACTTCACCTTGTACCTTAACACAAAGTGAATCTATTTGCTACTTTCTATTATGACCTTATATTTATTTATCTATCTAGCAAGAGAATAAGCCATTAGAGGGAAATTCATGAGTTAAAAAAGGTTAGTATGAAAAATTATTTCAAATATCACATACAAAAATGATTAGAATTTTCTCACTTGGCTTTGATGAATTTATTTTAAAACAATAGAAAAGGCACACCAGATGTATTGCATAAATGGCCTTGTATATGTGTTGATTGAGCATAAAGAGATTTCCCATCAAGTTCTACACATCTTCTAGTATAGCCTATAAAAATTATTAATATAGCCTAACCTACTCTAATACCAAGTTAGATATTAGGATCTTAGGATACTAATCATTATTAAAAAATTAAATAAATATAAATGAGAATCATGCAAGATAGATTTAATACATTACACAAGATATTTATGGGGAAAACCCTTCTAGGTAAAAACCCCCATAAAGCATCATTTTATTAAAACACTTAAAAAAATAGTCTATTAAGAAATAGATTGAACCTAGGGTTATACTCAGCTACATACTTCCACAAAGTCATTAATACCTCTTATGCATAGTGATATAATTTACTATAAAACTCCAAATTCACTTCCCTCTCAAATGAGAGAGAACATGCTTAAATATAGGAGAAGGGGTGGGAAAACACTTGAAGGGGTATTAGTCACACCCATTCAAAGAAACTATTTGTAAATAATTAATAATCTAATATTTATTAGATTATAAATTATTAAATGGTATATACTTTATAACATAAGATTTTATAACCGTTTATTGGAACAATACATAAATATTACAAGGGTATGACCCCTAATAACATTATGTTCTAACAATTATATTGTTAGAATGCAAAAGACAACTAAGAGGGGGGGTGAATCAGTTGTGTATTAAAACATTAAACCCTCAAAGCAATTCCAAACATCAACCTCTTATTATGCATAAGAAGAATGTAAACATATCCAGACCATCAATGCAAACACATTCAAACACATAAGAACACCATATTTACATGGAAAACCCAAGAAGGGAAAAACTACAGTGAGGATTAGCTCACATATATATGAATAGCAACACCAAAAAATAAATAGGCTCACTGCCAAGGGCTCGCTACCCAAAAGAAAGGCTCACTACCAAAAGAAAAGCTCACTGCTAGAAGGACTCACTATCCAGAAGAGAGAAGAATAGAAGAAGAATGTTACAGAGAGATTCAATATCTCAATACAATAGGAGAAATCTACCACTACCACTTCTTTCCATCCGCAACCTTTGGCTCACTGCCTCTAGCAACTTCAAGCAAATTGAAAATGTAGACACCTTTTTCTCACTGCATTCGGTAGTCATAAGTATTTAAGCTCGCACTCAATTCAACACCCTTGATTCACATTCACATCATCTTCTCTACTTTGCTCCACTCAACTTCATTTTACATTTACACCATCCACAACCTAAGATCACCTCAATTAGGTTGGTCCTAATGGAACATATGCACCTCAAATGTGCAACACCAAAGTAGGTTGACACTAAACACTTCTGCAGTGGAAAGAACTAAAAGTGGACCATGCCAAGGGTTAACTAGGACTCAAATATATATCACCAAGATTCTCATCACATCCACAATCCATGAGGTACCTCTGCAAATAGCGCTAGCAAGCCAGGTCAGCCAAACCTGAGCTAAAAGCCACATCCACGCTTCTCTAAGTCCAAAAATATCATGCAGACCATAGGGAGACATTCCACAACATCCACACACCTTTCTAGAATATTTATTATCATCAAAATCTTCTACAATACTATTGCAACCACCTGAAACAAAGAATGTCTTCATTTTGCACATCAAGATACACTGCTACTGAACACCAACACAAGAACTAAACTTGCAGAGCCCATTAACACTAGAAACTTCAAGGGATGGTAGATACAGATAATATAAGCACTTTCTAGAATCTACAAGATAAGAAACCTTAATGCAAAGACATGTAGAGAAATCTCATTTCTCTTAGAGAACCTTCTTCACAATCAAAAGACTCTGCTAAACACATCTTCCACTACCGCATGATCTAGAACTTTAAACTTTGGATATAACAGCTTTCAACATCTCTGAGCATCACTTCCAAACCACACAAGTATATCTTCAACCATAAAGAAATGAGGAGCATAATACTGGACATACCTCTATCACACTACACACCTTTTTATTCAAATTTTCTCAAGAGCACTTGGAAACCAAGTGAACCATCTACTGGAGGTTGACATCAATGACAACACCAGAAAGCTTCCAACAATATCCCCCTTTTTCATTGATGACAACACCAACTCTTTGAAAAACCATCAACAACAAAAATAATCAATCTACAACTTTGTAACTAGTAGTGCTCCCCTTGACTAGAGAAACTCTTACTCTTCCTACACTTTTTTGCACGATCTTTCCTGCACAATGGTTTTTCAATCACTTCAACTCTCTCCCCTTTGACATGAATGGAAAAGGGCAACACTTGCAACACCAGGAAGCATTTTTCTCTCACTTCACTGCTTTCACTTTTCTGCACTCTCCCCCTTAGGGATATAAGATATGCTCCAACTGACTACACTAGCCAATAGTACTACTACCTACTCTCCCTAAGAGGTAGCCTTCAATATCAGTGCATGACTAAGAATGTGTCTTGAAATGTTTCTTGAGTAGATGCACCCACTTATGCATCTAGTTAAAAGGAGGGGCAATAACCCCTAACTTCTGTTGGAGATACTCAAAAGTATCCTTAGGAAGAGCCTTTGTAAATATATCAACAACTTGATCCTTGGTAGGCACATACTCCAATTTCACCTCATTCTTTGCAACCTTCTCTCTTAGGAAGTGATACTGGATTGAGATATGTTTTGTTCTTGAATGCATTACCAGATTCTTTGAAATGTTGATAGCACTTGTATTATCACATAAGATGGGAATAGGTTCATCATATGATACTTTGATATCCTTCAATGTTTGCTTCATACACAACACCTATGTGCAACAAGATGCTAATCCAATGTACTCTACTTCTACAGTAGATAATGACACTGAATCCTACTTCTTACTCAGCCATGAGACTAGTTTGCTTCCAAGAAAGAAAGCACCACCACTTGTACTTCTATCATCTATACATCCTTCCCAATTTGCATATGTATATGCACTCAAAGAGAAGTTAGTATCATTGGGATACCATAAGCCAAAATCTAGAGTGCCTTTCTAGTATCTAAATATCCTTTTTATTATTGTAACATGTGATTCTCTTAGATCTACTTGTAATCTAGCCACAAGGCAAACTATATGTATGATATCCGGTCTAGTAGCAGTCAAGTATAATAGTCTACCAATCATTGATTTGTACTTGCTTTAATCAAACTTAGGAGATTCATCATCTTTGCTTAACTTACAACTAGTAGTCATGGGAGTACATGTACCAGTTTGGAGTCTTCCATTCCAAACTTCTTCAAAATTTCCTTAGCATACTTTGACTGTGAAATGAAAATACCTTTTTTTGATTGACTAATTTGTAATCCAAGAAAGAAATTCATTTCCCCACACATTGACATTTCAAATTCTTTTTGCATCTCTTCTCCAAATCTCTTGCACAAACCTTCATTTCCTCCAAAGATTATATCATCAACATACACCTCCACAATCAAGATTTGATCTTCTTCAATTTTGAAGTACAAATTGCTATATGTAGTTCCCTTTTTGAATCCTTGCTGCAATAGGTACCTATCCAACCTTGTATACTAGGCTCTAGGAGCATGCTTGAGTCCATACAATGCCTTCTTCAATTTGCAGACCATATTTAGATCATCTAATAACTAAAAGCCTTTCAATTGTTCAATGTATACTTCCTCTTCCAATTCTCCATTCAAGAATGTAGATTTCACATCCATCTGATAGACTTTGAAGTCCTTATGAGTAGCAAAGTCCAAGAACATTCTAATGGTCTCCAATCTTTCCATTGGAGCAAATGTTTCCTCATAATCTATTCCTTCCACTTGTGAGTAGCCTTTACACACAAGCCTATCCTTATTTCTGACTACTTCTCCATTCTCATTCAATTTGTTCCAGAAGACCCATTTAGTTCCTATCACATTTTTGTCTGCTTGTCTTGGGGCAACTTTCCAAGTTTGATTCTTCTCAATCTGCATCAATTATTCTTCCATAGCCTTGATCCAGTGCTCATCTTTACATGCTTCAGTCACTGTTTTGGGTTCTATTTTAGACAATAAGCACAAATTTATCTTTTCACCTACCATAGCAATATTTCTTCTTGTTAATACACCTTTGTTCTTATCTCCAATGATCTGATCTTTAGAATGATTCTTCTACACATACTTGGGGGTCTTAGGAATCCTTTTCAAAGCATCTTCTTCATCAACTTGCTTCTCCTTTTTCTTTTCTTCTTCTCTTTCTTCTTTTGTACAAGGGATCTCATTAGATTCATATGCTTCTATTAGTATCAAGATTTGATGTGGTTCCTCATCCACTTTGACATTTGTACTTTTAACTAGCTTCTTTAGCCTCTTGTTGTAACATCTGTAAGCCTTGCTCTTTGTGGAATATCCAAGGAAGATTCCTTCATCTGATCTTGTATCAAAATTTTCCAAGTTTTCTTCATCTCTCCTAATGTAGCACTTGCTTCCAAACACTCTAAAATATTTTATAGTAGGATTCCTTCCATACCATAGTTCATATGGAGTCTTTGAACTGTTGACCCTTACTTGCACTTTGTTTTGTATGTAGACTACATTGTGAATAACTTCTCTCAGGTATCTGGTAGATTTGCTTCTTTCAACATTGTCCTAACTACTTCCTGAACTATCCTATTCTTTCTTTCCACCACTCCATTCTACTGAAGAGTCCTAGAAGCAGACAGATCCCTTTTTATTCCATGATCCTCACAAAAATAGTTAAACTCATTGGAGATGAACTCGCCACCTCTGTCAGACCTCAAACACTTATTTTTTAGATCAATTTCATTTTCAACCATAACCTTAAGTGCTTTAAACTTATCTAGAGATTCTAATTTTTCTTTGAGATTAGTTACCCAAGTCATTCTAGAGTAATCATCAATTAACAACATGAAATACCTATCAGCTTGAAATATTCCTACTCTTGTAGATCCACACAGATCTATATGCACCAACTCCAGAGATCTGATGGTAGAATACTCTTTGATCTTAAAATTATTCCTTGTTTGCTTCCCAATCTAGCATTCCTTGCAAGTTGCATTGATAGTCTTTGTAATTCTTAGCAGATCCCTCACATCTTAAGTAGAGTTGATCCTCACTAGACTATCAAAATTGATGTGACACATTCTTCTATGCCATAGCCAACTTTCATTAACTTGAGTGATGAAACACATACCATTAGCACCTTTGAGCTAATATATATTTCCTTTTGTCCTTGTTCCTGTAGAAACCAGAGTTTCAGAGTTTTCTTTTCTGATTTCATAGCCACCATCCTAAAACACAAGGTTATATCCTCTGCTACACATTTTTCCTACACTTAGAAGATTATGTCAGAGACCCTTAACATAAAGAACATCATCTATATTGTGCTTTCCATCAAAACTAATTGAACCTTTTCCACAGATCTTAGCAGATGCATCATCTCCAAACTTAACAAAACCTCCATCAAAATTCTCAAGCTTCACAAACTTATTCTTATCACTTGTCATATGATTTGAACACCCACTATTAGTTAACTAGTTGTTCTCCTCTTCTCTTGCATGAAAAGCAGTTACCAAAGCTCCTTTGACATTGTGCTCTATTTTCAGAGTAATTTCCTCCATACCCCTTCTAGAATTAGTTCCAACATTTGAAGCCATGAACAAGAATTCATTACTTTCATCATGTGGATAGTTAGACTCATCATGAGATATGCTATTGTCTTCTTCAACATAACAACTTCTCTTGAATGATTTACCTTTGTATCCTTGTATTTTTCATTTAAAATTTTGATCAGACATTTTGATGCATAATGACCTGTCTTTCCATAGCTAAAACATTTGAAGGGTAACTTACCTCTGTATTTTCTAGACTCATTTTTTAACCTTCTTACAAAATTTGCCTCCACTTTATCAGTCATCTGGATCTGATTCAACATTCTTTTCTATCTTGCTAGCCTTAAAAGCAATTTTTTTCTTGAATCATCTTGACCAAATTCTCTTATCTCAAAAGTAGTTAAAGTACAAAACATTTGATCCCTAGAATAATTATCCATATTTTGAGTTTTTTCAATAGTAGAAACTTTAGCACTATAAGATTTTGGAAGAGTTCTGAGTACCCTCTTTACCACTTCACTTTCCTCCAGCTTTCCACCAAGACCATTGATGCAGTTGACAACTTCATCCAGTCTCTGCATGTAGCTTGCAACATTTTCATCCTTTGGCATATTTAGAGTTTCAAACATGGCCTTCAAATTATGCATATTTTCTTTCTTGACCTTGTCTTCTCCTTCATAGATACTTTCCAGCTTCTTCCAGATCTTATGTGTTCTATAGCTCACTACCTTCACTAATTTAGAATCAGAAAGACTATTTAGAAGAGCACTCATTGACTTTCCATTGTTCTCATATTCTTTAATCTCATCTTCATCCTTTGGACCATTAGTAGGTATAGTATATTTTTTATCAATAATCTTCCATATGCCATATCCTAATGATACAAGAAATCTTTCCATCCTAGTCTTCCAAAAATTATAATTTGTTTCATCAAACACTGGAACCTCCATACCTTTCCTATGCACCATCTAGATCTACCCCAAGTAGTTAAGCTTCTTTAGGGAACCTTGCTCTAATAGCAATTATTAGAATTCATAGGAAAATTGAGAGGGGGGTGAATCATTTGTCTATTAAAACATTAAACCCTCAAAGAAATTCCAAACATCAACCTCTTATTATGCATTAGTAGAATGCAAACATATGGATCATCAATGCAAACACATTCAAGCACATAAGAACACCATATTACATGGAAACCCCAAGAAGGGAAAAACCATGATGAGGATTAGCTCATTATATATGAATAGCAACACCAAAAACAAATAGGCTCACTACCAAGGGCTCATTGTCCAAAAGAAAGGCTCACTACCAAGGGCTCACTATTTAAAAGAAAGGCTCACTACCAAAAGAAAGGCTCACTACTAGAAGGACTCACTGTCTAGAAAAGAGAAGAATAGAAGAAGATTGTTACAAAGAGATTCACTATCTCAAGGCAATAGGAGAAATCCACCATTGCCACTTCTTTCCATCTGTAACCTTTGGCTCACTGCCTCTAGCAACTTCAAGAAAACTAAAAATGTAGACACCTTCTGCTCACTGCATTTGGTCGTCATAAGCATTTAACATTGCATTCAATTCACCACCCTTGATACAAATTCACATCATCTTCTCTACCTTGCTCCATTCAACTTCATCTTGCATTTATACCATCCACAACCTAAGATCATCTCAATTAGGTCAGTCCTAATGAAACGTATGCACCTCAAATGTGCAACACCAAAATAGGTCAGCATTAAACACTTCCGTGGGGGAAAGAAGTGAAAGTGGACCATGCCAAGGGTTAACTAGGACTCAAATTTGTATCACCAAGCTGCTCATCACATCCACAATTCATGAGGTACCTCCATAAATAGCACTAGCAAGCCAAGTCAGCCAAACCTGAGCTAACAACCACATCCATGCTTCTCCAAGTCTAAAAATATCATGTGGACCATAGAGAGACACTCCACAACATCCACACACCTTTCTAGAATATTCAGAATCATCAAAATCTTCTACAATACTACCGTAACCACCTGAAACAAAGAATGTCTTTATTTTACACATAATGATACACTACTACTGAACACCAACACAAGAAATAAACTTGTGGAGCTCCCCAACACTAGAAACTTCAAGTATAAGAACTTTCCCAAATTCACAAGACAAGAAACCATAACATGGAGAAATGTGGAGAAATGTCATTTCTCACAGACAACCTTCTTCATAGTCAAAACACTATGATAAAAACATCTTCCACTGCCGCATGATCTAGAACTTGAAACTCTAGGTATAGCACCTCTGAACATCTTTGAACATCACTTTGAAACCACACAAGCATATCTTCATCCATAAAGAAATGTGAAGCATAATATTGAACATACCTCTGTCACACTGCACATCCTTTTATTCAAATTTTGTCAAAAGTACTTGGAAACCAAGCGAACCATTTGCTAGAGGTTGACATCAATGACAACACCAGAAAGCTTCCAACATATATTTAAACAAAGACCTTGCCATAGCTAGGGGTAAAACTTAAGTGAATCGATTGGTTGTGTTTGCGTTGTTTGATTGTTCTTCCATTTTTGGTTTTGATGTAGGAGTTTGTGTGAATCATGCCATGTTTTTTCTTGTTTAGATGCCATGTTTGAATGTTTCAGGGTTACTTTATAAAAGGGTACACATCATTGTGTCACTAGATCACAAACGGGAGAAACTCAAGGGCTCTTTCCCAAGCATGAATCGATACTTTTCACCAATGTACAACAAAGTCAGGAATGGGAAAGGGGTGATGGTAAGAAGATGATAGGGTGCAAAGAGTACCTATAGATAATGGATGAATGTATTACACATGATGCCTATAATTAGGTTTTCATGATGGTAATTTCCCAAGGCACCATAGAAATGGTTTTTACCATAGAACAATTTTTCTCTTTTACTTTTTTTTTTCTTTTTTAATATTTCTAATTTTTTTGGTACTTTTCTAATTTTTGACTTATTGCAGCATGAAGCATGGAAGTGCTTGAGATGCATAATGTTTATTGTCTTATCACTCTTGACCATCCAAAGTAGCTATTTTATATTCTCTTGACCCATATTTAGCAATGATGACATAGGGGCCTAGACTTTCCTTTCGTCTCATGGTTCTAAGTTGTTTTCTTTTGACTCTCATTTTGTGCAAGGTCACTAATATCAAACTCTCTAGTCTTGATGGGCTTGTTATAACTATAGGATAGCTTATTTTGATCTACCTTAAAGTGGTTTAAGGAATTAAGTCATTTCTCATCAGGAAGTTATATCTTCTAAAGGTATGCAACTATGTACTCCTCATCATTGATGATATCATGCCAAGAAATGCATAAAGATGGTAATTTGATCTTGATTGGAAATATTTCTTTAGTACTAAAGATAAGAGAATAAGGGGTGGCTCCTATGGGTGTATGAATGCTAGTACGATAAACCCATAGATCAAGGTGAGTTGGAAGTTCAAATCAAACCAACATCATTGACAATCCTTTCGAGGATTTTGATGAGGGGTTTATTATATGCCTCAACTTGGCCATTATCTTGTGGATAGCAGGGGCCAACCATTTATGTTTGATGTGGAATTATTCATATTGAGCATTTACATCTTAGTTTTTGAAGGATTTGCCAGTATATGTAATAATTGCAAGGGGTATACCATAACAACAAATGATATGGTGGAGGATTAACTTGTATATTTGTTGGCTAGTAGTGTAAGTGAGAGGAACTACTTGGGTTAGTGCAAGAAGTTGGGTCCACTTTTTGGCTAAAAAGTGGAAGTGCTTCCCTAAAAATTAAAGTTTCTCATAGTTGGAGTCAAAATCTGAAGCACTTACACATAGAATCTTAAGAAAGTCTAATAATATGAAATGTAGTATTTTGAATCTAGTTTTAAAATATGTAATTTATTATAATACCCAGATGATACAAATTAATTTTACATAGGCTTATACAAAACTATTTTAAAAGCCACTTTTTTGAACCATACCATGCATGTGTACAACCAACATAATTTGACCTAAATAAAAGTATTTTTCTAAATCCTTTTGGGGAAAGATGTGTATTATAGTGAAGTTTGATGAAGACATTTTTTTATAATTTTTTTCCAAATATTTGTTTTTATTAATTTTTATTGGCCCTAATTGTTGTTTTTGAAAACCCCTCGTGTATGACCAACATAATTTGAGCTAAACTAATCATAAAATAATTTTTTTTTCATTGTGTAAAGAATGATGTGTAGATTGATGACATATAATTTAAAAAAAAAAACTTTAAAAATTAAAAGTTATTAAAAATATATAAAAACCTATCATTTCAAGTTTTTGGACTAGTTTTCTCATAAATTACTTAATAAATATAAAAACAAGCCAAATAAAAAAAATTACATATTTGAAAACTACACATTGTTATCTATAATGGGTTTTAATTTCATAAAAAAATTAGAAAAAAACGTTGTCAACCATATTGGTAAAGTTAGTCTTTTCTCTTGCTCTAAACATGGACTTGTATTTGGAGGTCCAAGGCTAGGGGTTAACTTACCATGTCTTTCGCAAGCTTAAAACCAAACCAAAACCAAACCAAACAACACCAAAAATGCAGGTGTGGAATTCAAATTTCTAAGAATGGGTACATGTTTTAGAATGGGTACCTGTTTTACAATGGGTACCCATTCCTTTTAAGAATGGGTACCCATTTTAAAATGGATACCCATTTATAATATATCTATTATTTCCTATTTTTAGTAAAAATGAAATACCACTATATACTTGCAACTTGCATTTCTGATGTACGGGCCAACAACGACATTTTCTATGTTTTTGTATTTATAAGTGTCTTGTGGAATCTCTTGGCATGCCATATTTTATTCAAATTTTAAAAGGAATCAATCATATGAACAATTTTGAAGTGGAATCAAATACAAGGACTATTTTCAAGAGGAATCAAGAAAGATGATTTTGTTATTCACATCTACTTTTACTTCAGAATTTATGGAACAAAGGATTTACATCTAGTTGTACTTTAAAATTTCAAAGAGGTACATCAATCTGAAAATAGATTAAATATCATTTGTTATTTTTATCAAGAATATTTGGTAATCATGGGATCTAGTCAAAGTAAAAAAATAGGAATCTCATGACACCTGAAGAAATTGAAGCAAATAGAGAGGAGGCGAAAAGGCAAAGAGATAGAAGAACAAAGATTTGAGAAATGAAGAATATTGAAGCATCTAGTTCCATGACTATTGAAGAGAAGAATATTCAAGAGACTATGAAGGATGGGATGAATGTAGATGATGTAAATATGAAATGGTGAATATGGAAGAAAATGTGACTATAGAAACAAATGCATGTATGTCTTCAAACACAACTTTCAATGATATGGAAAATGTGACTATAGAAACAAATCCAGGTATGTCTTCAAACCCAACTTTCAATAATATGGAAAATTTGACTATAGAAATAAATCTAGTATGTCTTCAAACCCACCTATCAATGATATTGATCATATTAGTTATTTAAATGAAGTTGGATATACCAATGATGAGCTCAATTGTACTACTAAAAATATGGAAGGAGGAAATGAGAATGAAATTGCTTATATGAGTGAAAATGAAAATGTTTTTTCTAAGATTGAAAGAAATCTCTTGGATAATCTTCCTCATAAGATTTCTTGGAGACAAATGAGAACCCATGCAAATAGTGTTGAGTGTCAGGAACACTGAGAGGGGGGTTGAATCAGTGTTCCATAAATATTTTCATGCACTTTTATTTTCAACCATTTCCAAAGATTAATTAAATAGAAGCATAATATGCAAATGAACAGCAACCACAAAAGCATGACATATAACACCAAGATTTTACGTGGAAAAACCCAAAGAGAGAAAAACCACGGAGAAGTTTAAATCTCAAGTATATATTGTAATCTTTACAAATAATGATGTTCAGGCATGGTCACTCCACAGGCCTGGAACATGTTGGCTCACTGCCATGAAGTACAACTAGGTCTAGCAGGCTCACTCCCTCAACCCTAAACCTAGCAAGATTACAATAAGGGTTGTTAAACCCTAATGGAGGCTCACTACCAAGATCACTACCTTGATGAAGAAATCTCACTGCCAAGTACAAAGCAAATTGCACATGAAAACTGAATACTGCAAAAGCATCTGTCACTATGCCTGGGTGCAGTCATCTAGCAACTGAATTCTGAATCCCCAAGTCTTCATCACTGTTGATCTTCTAACTCTACTCTGCTACTTACTTACTCACATCAATCACACACACATCACACACCTCACGACTGAAACTCATCGCCTTTATATAACCGCATCATGATTTGATGCACAATCAGGTCGGCATCCAAGAAATGAAACGTGTACATACAAAGATGTGGCTTGTCCGCTTAATTCAATGCACCATATATTATGCGGACACAAATATTTTCCCAAACATGTTCATATAGGTCAGATCTAATCATTCAATCACTTAGATATATCCTTCAAACATTATCTCTTCTCCGCACAATGATTTATCATACTAGTCGGCTTGTTCCTTAAGAGCATGCTTAACAGGGTCATCTGCTGACTTACAACTTTTACTGTGGATCTCAAAACACCTCCAAAATCATATCAAGGACTCTTCATACATTCCCAAACTTACCCTTAGAACTGCAAGGCATGATATCATCTTGTGGAGAAATGCGGACCATCAGAACTTAGACTCTGTCTCTGTCAAACTCTGTCAAACACTATGTCGATACTTAGCAGCTTGCAACTATCTTTCCAGTGGACTTCAGATCTCCCAACTCTAGAATTAGACACTTCATATAAGTTTTTACAACACATCAAAACTATATAACAAAATATTTACCTGCGGAGGAATGCAGACCACTGCACTATACCCTGTTCATTGTTCCTGCTATACCTTTGCTTACTCGGACTTAGACATTTCTTCAAGGTGACTTCTGAAGGAAGTCAATACTTAATCTCTAAAAGATAACACTATCAAACAATTGAGAACATTATACCTAAACTACATTACTAAATCATCATCTGCGGAGACATACTATCCAACTTACTGTCCTCTACTCTATGCACATCCATACTTAGCCATTTCTTCCAACTGGACCTATCAGGTGGACCTGAAATCTGATGTGGTTTTCCTAAGATGTGTCTCTCTGACATGCTGATGAGATCCTTGAGCCTTGTTTCCATCAATGGCAACATAAAAGTTTATATCGAATCAGTGTCTCTTGCCAACAAGCTCCCCCTTTGGCATTGATGTCAACACTTAGTGAAAAATGCTTGATTGCTCCCCATTACTATATACATTTTGTTTTCCTTCTCCCACTGAGATGTTTATCCCATTGTTCACTGATCTTCTTCTCCCCCTTTGACATCAATGGCAAAGGGTGTGATTCAAAACCCAATTTTTTCAAAAAACTCCAAAAATTGTGTACTCTGCCGCATATTTACAAATGCAATCTTCATCTTTATATTACATATATTTGAGAATGTCATTGAATATGTTTTTAATCTATGTCCACTCAATGTCCCAACCTTTCTAGGCATTATCCAAAATTTTAATGTGTCCATTATAGAGAAAAGATAAGGCTTCTACCTTTTTGAGATTAGAAGGTGTGTCTGTTTGTACAACTACCCTAGCCTTTGCGACAAGATTTGTCATTGAGTCCAGTTTAGGGCAGACTAGTCTCCTTAGTTGTCCCATTCTACTTTTTATTTGATATTTCTGATTTATTAAATTAGTCAGGTCATTGTGAATGCTAATGAATTCTACTTCTTTATTTCTTACTGACTCTATTGCTGGATCAAATTTCTCAAAGTTGTCCATCAGTTTCTGTTCCAGCTCATTGATCTTTTCTTCAATCTTCTAAGGAGCTTTTGGCTAGGATTGACAAAACTTGTACAGATCTCTGACATCTTTCACAGCTTTCTAAATGTTGGATATTGTATTATTTAATGAAATTTTGTCATTTGCTATCATTATTTTTAATTCTTCCAATTGTTTCTCATCAAATTCTTATCTCACCTTTGTCTCTGTAGATTTCTCAAAAGATTCAAACTATTTACTTACCGAATTTATTAACCCCTTCAGATGACTTACTGAGGGCATGGATGAATCCCTCTTGTAGGTGGGCAGTAGCTTGTCCAAAATGCCAGATGGTTTATCAATCAATTCTCTATCCTCAATATGTGATTTTAACATCTCCTCTTGATCCTTTGCCTGAACAATTGTAACCAACTTAAACTCCTATTCTAGTGACATTGTGTCCAAGTCTATTAGACCTTGTAGAAATTCTGGCTCATTCAAAGCTTGTTTACTTTTCTCCAATAATTCTTTTGCAGGCTCTAAATTGTCTCTTGATGTGACATAGACTTCTTCTTTCTGGGTTTACTCTGGACAATCTAATTCCATATCCTTATTGGTGTCCTCTTCTTGTTCAGGTGGAGGATTTTCCACTATCAATTCTTCCTTGGTCTTTTCCTTGTCAGTAACATCCTTAGATTGTTGTGCCGATGAGGTTCTAACTTGAGAGTCATTAGTAGGTGCCTCTTTCTCCTCAGATATTCTACCATATGTACCTGTTTCTTGACCCAAATTTATTTCTGGAGCAGATGAATTTTTAGTAACATTAGTTTCTTTATTGACACTTGTAATGGGAAGATTGTGTTGTTTCAAAGCTTTCAAGATAATCTCTTCTGATTCTTTCACCACTTTATCAATATCACCCAAAATTAACAAATTTATTCTTGTTTTAGTTCTGAACTGATCCTTGGTCTCTTTCAAGATCATGGTTTCTTCTTCTGCAGTGATCTCTAAACATAGTCTAGTCAACACATGTTTTCTTAACTCAATATCTTTATCTCTAGCAGTCTCCTTTCTGATGCTCAGAATATTTGCTAGACTTTCTCGAAGATCAGAGATGATCTCAATGAGGGCTCTATTGAAAATGTTAAGATAGTTTACAGTGGCTTCTTCCAGACTTCTTTTGTCAACATCACTATATTCATCGTAGTGCTTAATCATGGCTTTTAGATTCCCATCTACAGTGACAACCTTTACTATATCTGCAAGTGTTGGAGGTATTTTCTATCTTTTACTGGACCTCTCTTCTCTGGAGGATTTTTCTTTACTATTTCTTGAGGCTTTAATAGCCTCAAAACCATCTTCTTGACTCCTTCATATGAATCGGTCTCTTCTTCATCCTTTTCATCAATACTAACATATTACCTCCTCCCCTTCATCATTTTCCTCTTCATTGTTTGGTAGTGGATTCCTTTGATGATTTCTCTAGGTTTGGTGATGATGTAGCACCAGATGGAGTGGCAAACCTTTTGGTAGTCCTCTAAATCCTTTTTAATTTGTTCTTCTTCAATTGAGATTCCTCCAGAATCTGTACCGGCTCATCCTTTTTCTTCTCTTCTACTGCTTTATCAACCTTTTTCTTGAGTTGTTCTTTGGTTATGCCAAATCTGGCTACAATTTCTTCTACTTCTCTCCTCACTTTTCTGGAGGATTTAGGTTTCTTGTGTTCAACATAAAGTTTCATAGATATTTCTTCATATGTACCAAATCTTTCTTCCCTTATATCATTAGGTTTAGTCAACATATGTTGGGCATAATTGTCCAGTATCTGTCTATCCACTTCATACCCCATGGGCATGATTGAGATTGTTCTAGGCTCAACAACCTCCATCAGACATTTATCATTGGTAACCATGAAACATATGTTGTCTTTGTATTTCTCAATGGTTCCCTTGGGAATTATTTCCCTAGAATGCATCATGCTTTGAAATTTTTTGAAGAATCCCCATAGAGCTACCTTTTGATCATTTTGATTGCTAGGTTGCTAAGACATTGTCTTATTTGGACAGCTACTAGTTGATTACTTAACTAGATTAAACCCTTGTGATTAGGAAATTCATTCAAAAAGTAAAATAATAAGTAGATAATGAGTGTGCCAAATTTGAAAGGATAACTCTTACTTTCCTTGATTTTATTCAGATTATCCATTAACTGAACCCTCAATAGTTTGCAGAAGTCATAATCAACATTTTCCTTAATCATCTAATATGCAGTGTATATTGATGTGCCTGAAACAAAGTTTTCTCTGCTGGAGAAGTAGATCTTATACCCTATGACCATTGAAGAAAATTTTACTGCAGGATCAACAATATCATTTATTGTCATTGTCCTTTTATCGAATTAGGCTCCAGTAACTTCTATGACTACTTGATTTTTAACTGCCTTTAGTAATGGCATACCTCCGGTAGAATTTAATCTAGTAATTGATTGGATTGCATCTTTTGTTATCTTGAAGGGTTACCCCTTTCCTATCCACATAAATTCATCATGGATCCTACTCAGTACATAACACCCATTCATCTTCAGCAAATGTGGGAAACTCAATATATTGGATGAATTTCTTTTCTTTCAAAATTATGTGCTCTTCCTTAAGGATAAACTGATCATCACTCAAATGATTTCGATATAGGTCTATGAATCTAGTTCCACCGTGCTTCTCTAGGGCAACATGAATGTATGCCCTAACATCTTTAACATATAAAACTCTGTGTGGTATACTTGAGAATGCACCCGTTTGATCGACTTTGGTTGCTTTATGAGGGTGTTTCTTGAATTTGGGTCTTGGCCTTTTAGTAATATCAATAACAAAAGAGCTTTCCATTTTTCACAATTTCACAGTTGGGTTAATAGAGAAAATACCTTGTTTCACTAAACTAGGGTTTCCTTTCTCTGAATCACTTCAATTTCCTCAAATCTTGGTTGTCATTGTTCAATTTCTACTTCAATCTTTCTGGATATCTGAAAGCGTCAAGTGCAAAGTGATTTTGATACTCAACAGATTTCCTTTTGACTTCCGCATGTCTTGACCTAATTGTCATTAATGCCTATTTTAAAAAGCTGTCTAACTTTTCTTTTGCTAGACACATAGGCTAAAAATCACTCTGCAAAGTGCCACATTAATTTAACGCATTCTAGATTTTCTTCCAAATAATTTTACTCATCAAATTCAACCTCATGCCTCCATGCTAGATTCAGGCACCAACTACTTGGTTGGGGAGTTTGGATTTTTAATACTGCTCCCCCTGAGCTAGTGCTCACAACTTATTCTTCAAAAAAGGTATCCACATTAGATGTTGGTGCGGATCTTTCCTCAATTAAAATTACATCCTTATCAACCCAGATCTTGTCCATCTCTTCCTTAGTTACAATCAGATCAATCTTTTCTTTTCACCTCTCATTCCTCTATTTTGTTTTACCCCCTTTTTCAAGATAGTCTCTTCTTATTTTTTTGCTTTTGCAGAATTTTGCAAGGTGTCTGGGTTTATTGCAACTATAACAAACAACATTTCTCTAACTTTGTGATGCAATCAAGGTAGGAGGGTCCAATGTGGATAGCCTTATCTAAACAACACCATGATCATAATAGATATACAACGTAAGGTAACAATCAAACAATAGAAAGATAAAAGATATTCATGAACAAATAATACAAGATGTATCCTGGGAAAACCCTAACAGGGAAAAACCTAGCCTTCAAATCTCATTCTTCATATATTATACTTCAATCAAATTACACATGCCTCAAGGGCTTTATAGATGCTAGGCCATAGCCTAGGGATTATAAAACATTCATACAAAAATATTATTTCATGATTTCTTTCTTCTACAACTCGATTCTCTGATCTGCAACTCATTCTGCTTCCTTCTCTGCCTTCTACTTTGTTCTGCTACTCCTCCGGATCAAAACAACTTTAGATCTCACTTCATATATTCATGCTATCCAACACTTTCTTAGAAACAATCCTTTATCTTTTATTTATATCATCCGTAAGCTTTCAAATCATCACCAGATCGGCCTAATTGCAATGGCTAGCTTATGTAACATGTAGACAAAATAGGTCGGGCCTAAACATAAGATGCTGCTCCACAAATGCATAAAACTTCACTCGGACCTCACTAAAGGTCGGCCAGGTCCTTAAACTTCATCAACCATTCTTCTTTTCACTTCACAAGTCACTGGAATGATCTGCAAACCAATTCCACTTCATTAAACACAATCGGCTCAGTTATGCAAAAATAGTCAATCTTCCGGTAGCAATATCTTTCTGAAATCAATGCCAAAAGATCTAAATTCTTGATATGTTATAACTGACTATGTCTAGATGTTAATTCCAGATCCACAACCTCTAATATTCAAATACCAGAATTCTCCAAGGTTGCTCTCTGCAATCTGCAACTTCACTGTCAACTATCTCAATTGTTCTGAATGCTTCTAGATGCTCCTGTATCAGATTCTTGGGGTTATTTGAAAAGTGAGCCTCTTCACTTTGGTCTGTATTAAGTTAGATTCAAGGTTCAGTGATATGTTTTCAGGTACTTGCAACTGCCTCAAGGTTGGTGGTCTATTCAAGTCCACCCTACAAAACTACCTCAAGTTCATCATCTTGTCATGGTCTAGGTTCGACAGTCTACCTGCAAGCCTTACACTGCCTCAATGATCGGTTGTATGTGCAAGTCATCTCCACAAGTTACCTCAAGATCAATGTTTATCAAATTCATTCATGCATCCTCTAGTATAATCAAGTTACTTTCTAATCCAACTAATACACTTCCTGAACTTCTCTGCAACACTTTCCAATCTTGATCTCAGATACAATGTCTCTCACATATCTCAGAATCTTACATTTTCTACTCTGCATATACTGCTTCAATACTTTTCTTTGTTTCTTTATCCACATTTTCTTTACTCTGGTACATAAACTTTCTCCTCTGATAGAGTACCTAGTTATTCCCTCTTTGTCTACCATAAGATCTACTATGTTATGCTTCACATTTGTTTACACAACTTTATCTTATACTGCTTTATCAGATGATTTTATGCAAACTCTCTTACTTTACTTTCTCAATTCTATAACACAAATCTTCTTAAGAGCAATGCTTCTCCTTCTTCCAGTTTCTCTATTATACTCAGTGATTCAAAAGGTTCTCGTTCCTCTTTTATCTTTACATCACTTTCTTCTGGGTCCTCTATCAAACTTAGTGATTCAATCAGCTCTTCTTCTTCTACACCAATCATTTCTGTATCAACAGGCTTTTCAACCTCTGTACAAACTATCTCTGAATTACTTATTTCTCCTCCTTTATCAGATTCTTTAGTTACAGGTTCTTGGTGACTTTCCTTTCTTGATTCTTTTCTCCTCCAAACTTGAAAATAGGTTCTTCTTCTTGCAAATCCTCTTTCATTCTTCTGGTATCCTGCACTATAATAAGAATTATGACTCGTGTCACTTCTCCCTCTGTAGTTTGAATTTCTTTCATTGTTTTTCTCCACATAGGGTCTTCTTTTTTTGCATCTTGATCCAACATATGAACACTTCAGTCTATATCTTCCTCTGAACATACCAGTAACATGTCTCCATTCCTATCCATCAATCCACCCATAGTTCTTCTGTATACAACCTGCCATAGATCTTCTCCTTCCCATTCTATTCCAACACATCTTTTCAAAATGATTCCTTAATCCACAAAACTTACAAGGGGAAAGATCCCAACACAACTCCTTCTCATATCCATGTCTATTACAATGTAAACAATACATACCTTTTCTACTTTGACTTGATTTGTTAAAGTTTGCCATAACATCCTTAGCTTTGTCATAACCAATCCCTTCACTTTTTGATCTGATTACTAGTTCAATAGGTTCTATAATTCCTTACTACTGCTTTCCCAATCCTTTTCCTTCATACCCCATTCTTTGCATGATTTTGAAACTAATACCATCACCACAACTCCAGGTTCTATCACACTGTCATCTTTAATTTCACTGTCTAAAGAAACTTCTGTATCATCACACCAATCATTAGTATCACAAGAAACATTACAAAATTTAGGTTTAGATCTCAAACTATCATTCTCTCTTTTGCAAGCTACAAGTGACTGTTCCAACTGATCCATCTACTCTTTTAATTCTGATATTTCACTTTTTTGCAAACTCTTCTCCCTCTTCAATTCTTCCAAACTATTTTATAGATCTCTATTCTTCTGTTCAACCTTATAAAACAACTTAAATCCTTCTTGTAGTTTTGCAAATTTTTGTTCAACATTGTTGGGAATTAAGGTGTCTCAACCTTGATAATTCTCTGCATTTGTAATGTTTTTATTTATTAGTTAATTGCCTATGTTGTAAATATTTGGAAATTCCATATTATCATGTTGTGGGATGTGGCACGATGATGTGTCAATCCTACATGGAATATGACAACTAGCTATTTTGTCCTCACATGAGGAGATAGGCATCCCACTTAGTGGTAGGAATATTCTTCCATGTGTCGACATCTTCCATGTTGTGTAAGGAATGTTTGATTGAAACGGTTGTGACAGATTCCTATGATGAATCTATGACATGTAAGAGTCAGAAATAGAAGGTTGTAACACAGGTGATGACATGTGTCATGAAGCATCTTTGAATAAGGCATATTTGGGTGAATATGACATGTTGTAAGAGAATATGCTATTTATAGCATGTGTATGATAGATTCTCTTACAACTATAAGTTGTAACTACTATGATAGATTCTATGATGGTCGTAAGTGTTGTAAGATCATTTGTCATAGCTCATTTTGGAAATAGGTGACCCCTTTGGAATGGGAACTGTGGACAAGTGTCAGGCACATTCTACAATTTTGACCAAGTGTCCTTGGGCATGGGTTTTGGTTCATGAAGCCATGTTGGATGCCCATTCCAAGAAAGGTCCAATATTGCCTTGTATTTCATATTTAAATAGGTGCTTGGAGATGGAGTTTGTATCACAAGTTTACAAGTACTGTTATGCTGCCGGATTGACTCCAGACATGAGTGTTGAAGACCATTGAAGCTTGCATTGCAAGTGTATTATAAACAACTTTTAGATTTGTTAATACATTGTGCAAGTTTCTGAGTGTGGGGTTTTTCACTTGATAAGGGTTTTCCCCACCGTAAATCTTTGTCTCTCTTCTTTTGTCTACTTTCTAGTTCTTGTGTTTTGCTGCAATATCTCATGTTAATGGTTTAACATTGCCGTAATAGTTAGGATAAATTTGAATTTGCATAGCCCTCTCCTCATTAGATTAGTGTAGGAAGTGTTTCCGCACACCTAGCTTCCTTTCAGTTGGTATCAGAGCTTGATCACCTTTGGTCCTAGTTTTTGGGTAGGGGTTTTTTGAGCTAATCTTAGGTTGAGTGGGAGTCTATGCAGAGCATTTTGTATCTTATTGCAGCAAGGAGATGGCAACCACATCAGGAAGGTTTGAAGTAGAGAAGTTCAATGGCAGTAATTTTGAGTTGTGGAAGCTCAAGATGGAAGACATGTTAGTTGACTGAGACCTTTGGGATAGTATGAATGGAACTAAACCAGCTGCAATGTCACAAGCTGACTAGGATCTCAAGGATCGGAAGGCTAAGGGTCTTATAAGACTTAGTCTTTCTGATTCTGTGTTGTTAAATGTCCATGAGGAGACTACTGCAAAACTCCTTTGAAAGAAGTTGGGGGATGTGTATCAAGCTAAATCCCTAGTTAATAAACTTTTTCTGACAAAGAAGTTGTATTCTCTTTGAATTGAGGATGGAGGATCCATTGCTGAACATATGAATGCTTTCAACATGTTGGTTGCACAATTGACATCTATTGGTGTAAAGATGGAGGAGGAGGATCAGTGTATGACCCTGCTTTGTTCTCTACCGGAGTCATGGGATCATCTTGTCATAGCAATCGGAAGCACCACATCCACATTTAAAATGGAAGAGGTGGTTTCTTCGCTGTTGTCTAAAGAGATGTAGAGAAAGTCTTCTGAGGCAGCCAAAGAGGCCCTTGTAGTTTGTGGAAGACTCAAGGAGAAAGGGAAGAAGAAGGACAAGAAAGATGAGAAGGGTAGATCCAAATCCTGTGGGAGATCCAAATCTCCTGGAAAGTCCAAGGCTCTTTGTTGGAATTGTGGCAAGACCAGGCATTTCTGAAAGGAATGCAAAGAGGAGAAGAAGAAAAAGAAGAAAGCTCCTAATTCAGATTCTGACAAATCACAAGATGATGGTGATGCTTTCATCGCAGCCCTGGTAACCCATGCATCTGATGATGTGTGGCTAATTGACTCTAGTGCATCATTCCACATGACCTCACATCGAGACTGGTTCACTAAGTATGAGGAGTTCGATGGTGGAAAGGTGTATCTAGGTGACAACTCTCATTTGAAGATCATTGGTCATGGAAGAGTCTCTATCTGATTCCCTGATGGTCGAGTGAAGGGGATCTCTAGGGTTATGCACATCCCAGGCTTAGCACGGAACTTGCTTTCTATAAGTAGTTTGAATGATGCAGGTGTGCAGGTTGTCTTTTCGAAGAAGGATGCAAGATGACTAGAGGATCTATGGTGCTTGCTAAGGGTACTTAGAGAGGTACTCTATTTCAGCTGGAAGCATGCATTTCACAATGCAATAGTTCTTCTGACTTGAGGAAGAGGGCAATAGTCACTTCATCCCCACCATCTGAATGAGTAGTGAATAAATCTATTGTTTCTAGTCTTGATGGTTGTAATCGTGCATTAGAAGTCAAACTTCCTGTAGAAAAGATAATGTTATGGCATAAGAGGTTTGGCCACATTGGTGAGAAGGGTCTACATACCCTGAAAAATAATAACATTGTTGAGGGGCTAGATGATTGTAATCTTGAGTTCAACTTTTGCTAACATTACATTTATGGAAAACAAAATCGTGTTCAGTTTTACTCAAGTTCTCATAAGTCTTCTGGTGTGTTGGACCTTATTCATTTTGATGTGTTTGGTCCTATTAATGTTCCTTCATTATCAAAATCTATATACTTTGTATCTTTTATAGATGATTATAGTAGAAGGACATGGATTTATTTTCTCAGAAGCAAATCTAAAGTCTATAGCAAGTTTAAGGAGTTTAAAGCCTTTGCTGAAAATCAGACTGGTAAAAAGATTAAATGTTTGAGAACTGACAATGGTGGTGAGTTCTATTCTATATAATTTGATAAGTATTGCAAGGCACTTGGGATTGAAAGGCATAAGACAACTCCATACACCCTACAGCAAAATGGAGTTGTAGAGAGGATGAATAGGACATTGATGGAGAAGGTTAGGAGTATGCTTAGTGGAGCTAGTCTAGAACAAAAGTTTTGGACTGAAGCTGTTGCCACTGCTTGCTATCTGGTGAATAGATCTCCTACATCTACTCTTGTTGGAAAGACACCCATGGAGGTGTGGTCTAGTAGAAATCCTTCAGTAAGGCATCTTCATGTTTTTGGTTATGAGGCATATGCACATGTGCCTAGGGAGAAGAGGTCAAAGTTGGAGAACAAAGCTGTTAAGTGTATCTTCATTGGATATGGTGTTGGTGTGAAAAGAGACAAGCTTTGGGACCCCGTGGCTGAAAAAGTATTGTATAGCAGAAGTGTCATCTTCAGAGAGCTTACATGTTCTTCCACTGTTTTACAACTAGAAGAAAAAGAAAAGAAAGAGGATGTTGTTCAGTTTCCTCTCAACCCTGAGAAGACTAAACAAAAGGACAATGTTGGACTTGATGATGAGGAGATCTCTAGCAACTCTGAAAGCTTAGATGAAGAAGCTGAACCTCAAAATCAGCTCTTGAGGAGGTCTACATGGATAAGAAAGCAATCTGAAAGGTTTGGTTTTACATTGCTTGATTTTAGTTGTGCTTATGCTTTGCTTACTAACAGTGATGGACCTAGAACTGTATCAGATGCTTTGGATATGAAGGATGCAGGTTCCTGGAAGGAGGCCATGGAGGAAGAAATGGCTTCTTTGGAAAAGAATCAAACTTGGGACTTGGTGCCTTTGCCTCCTGGATGAAAAACTGTTAGATGTAAATGGGTGTTCAAGAAGAAAATTGATGCAGATGGTAGTGTTGAGAAGTATAAGGCCAGATTGGTTGCGAAGGGGTATTCACAAGTAGAGGGTATAGATTATGGTGAGATCTTCTCTCCCATTGCAAAGATGACATCCATTTGATTCTTGTTGTCACTCATAGCAACTTATGACTTGGAGGTAGAACAGATGGATGTGAAGACAACTTTCCTTCATGGTGACTTGGAGGAATAAATCTACATGTCACAGCCAGAGCATTACATGGTGAAATGTAAAGAAAATTTGGTTTGCAAACTTAAAAAGTCTTTGTATGGTTTGAAGCAATCCCCTAGGAGATGGTACTTGAAATCTGATGCCTTTGTGTTGTCAATTGGATTTGTGAGATCAAAATCAGATCACTGTGTGTATTATAAATTTGATGGTGTTCGTATTCTCATTGTTGCACTATATGTTGATGATATGTTGCTCATTAGGAAGGGTAAGAATATGATTTCTAATTTTAAATCTCAGTTGTTAGCACAGTTTGAAATGAAAGATTTAGGGGCAGCCATGTACATTCTAGGAATAGAAATCAGAAGAGACAAAATCAATAGAAAACTTTGGTTAAGCCAGAGTAAGTATGTGAAGACAGTGCTGGACAGATTCAGCATGGCAGATTGTACACCATTGTGTGTTCTTGTTTCTTTGGGGACAAAGTTGTTTGTTGAGGATTGTCCAAAATCTCCTAGTGAGGTGGAGGACATTAGCAGAGTACATTATGCTAGTGTTGTTGGCAGTTTGATGTATGCTATGGTCTACACAAGACCAGACATTTTCCAAGCAGTGGGAGTCCTTAGTCGATTTATGGCTAATCCTGGACGGGTTCATTGGGATGCAGTTAAGCGAGTGTTCAGATATTTGAGGGGTACTTCTGAGTACTCCATTTTCTATCATGGTAATGTTTCAGGACCTCTGCACGCTATTGATATTCGTTGATTTGTGGATTCAGATTGGGCAAGTGACATTGACAACAAGAGATCCACCAGTGCTTATGTGTTTACACTGTTTGGTGGTTCTATTAGTTGGATGAGGAAGCGACAACCTATTGTTGCTTTGTCCATGACAGAAGCTGAGTACATGGTAGTAACTCATGCTTGTAAGGAAGCCATTTGGCTTAAGAGATTGTGTTCTGACATTGGTGTTGATGCAGGTTAGATCACAATCAGTTGTGACAGTCAGAGTGCAATTTTCCTTGCAAAGAATCCAACTTTCCATGCTAGAACCAAGAACATTGATGTTCAGTTTCACTTCATGAGAGACATGGTTGAGGATGGAAAGGTAAATTTGGAGAAGGTAGATACTTTCAAGAATGTTGCAGATGCATTGATGAAACTAGTGAGCACAAAGAAGTTCAAATGGTGTTCAGAGTCTATGGGCCTCTCGACCTATAGCAGTTAAATCCTATTTTTCTATTGGCTCTTACAAGGTGTTCGACAAGTGGGAGAATGTTGAGAATTAAGGTGTCTCAACCTTGATAATTCTCTGCATTTGTAATGTTTGTATTTATTAGTTAATTGCCTATGTTATAAATATTTGGAAATTCCATATTGTCGTGTTGTGGGATGTGGCACGGTGATGTGTCAATCCTACATGGAATATGACAACTAGTTATTTTGTCCTCACATGAGGAGATAGGCATCCCACTTAGTGGTAGGAATATTTTGCCATGTGTCAGCATCCTCCATGTTGTGTAAGGAATGTTTGACCGAAACAGTTATGACTGATTCCTATGATGAATTTATGACATGTAAGAGTCAAAAATAGAAGGTTGTAACACAAGTGATGACATGTGTCATGAAGCATCTTTAAATAAGGCATATTTGGATGCCCAAGGTGGAATATGACATGTTGTAAGAGAATATGTTATTTATAGCATGTGTATGATAGATTCTCTTACAGTTGTAAGTTGTAACCGCTATGACATATTCTATGACACTTGTAAGTGTCGTAAGAGCATCTATCATAGCCCATTTTGGAAATAGGTGGCCCCTTTGGAATGGGAGCTGTGGACAAGTGTCAGGCACATTCTACAATGTTGACCAAGTTTCCTTGGGTGTGGGTTTTGGTTCATGAAGCCATGTTAGACGCCCATTCCAAGAAAGGTCCAATATTGCCTTGTATTTCCTATTTAAACAGGTGCTTGGAGATGGAGTTTGTATCATAGGATTACAGGTACCGTTATGCTACCAGATTGACTCCAGACATCAGTGTCAAAGACCATTGAAGCTTGCATTGCAAGTGTATTATAAACAACTTTCAAATTTGTTAATACATTGTGCAGGTTTCTGAGTGTGGGGTTTTTCACCCCATAAGGGTTTTCCCCATCGTAAATCTTTGTCTCTCTTCTTCTGTCTACTTTCTGGTTCTTGTGTTTTTTTGCAATATCTCATGTTAATGATTTAACATTGATGTAATAGTTAGGATAAATTTGAATTTTCATAGACCTCTCCTCATTAGATTAGTGTAGGAAGCATTTCCGCACACCTAGCTTCCTTTCAAACATCCTCAAACAATTTCAGCTCTGCTTCTAGGTCTTTATTTTGGCTCCTTACACCTTTCAGTTCTTCTTCAAGGCCATCAAACTTGTCCACTCCTAGATCTTTCATCTTCTCCAACAATTCTGCATTATACTTCCTGATTTCACACTATTCTTCTTCTAAAATATCCTTTCCGCACCTTAGGGTTTCATTTTCTTCCTTTATCCTCTTTCCAATCTTCCCCATCTGAAACAAACTAGATAAACAACTAAATTTGAAAATCTTACCAAATATTCCTTGCATTAATCTTCTTCAGTGATGAGACTCATTACTTCTAGGGTTTCTCACAACACTTTATCAGATTCGCCACTTCTAACAGATTCGCAACCAGCCTAGCAGATTCAAAACCAACTCTGATACCACTTGATGCAGTCAAGGTAGAGTCTAGTGAGGGACTGTCCAACCTTGCAGCCTTATCCAAACAACACTATGATCATAATATATATGCAATGGAAGCTAACAGCTAAACAACAGAAAGATAAAAGATATTTGTGAACACATAACACAAGATGTATCTTGGGAAAACCCTAACAGGGAAAAACCCAGCCTTCAAAGCTTATTCTTCATATATTATACTTCAAATTGAATTACACATGCGTCAAGGGATTTACAAATGCTAGGCCACATCCTAGGGATTATAAAACATTAATACAACAATATTATTTCATCATTTCTTTCTTCTATAACTCAATTCTCTACTCTGCAACTCATTCTACTTCCTTATCTGGCATCTACTTTGTTCTGCTACTCCTCCATATCAAAACAACTTCAAATCTATTGTGATGTTCACAACATGCCCCATTTTACTCCTAGGCAAAATGAGGACCCCTGCTGTGGCTTTTGTTTTTTGCTTTTTGGCTGTTGTTTTGCTTGGTGGTAAAGGGAAAAAGAGGGTGTGAATTGCAAACTTTGTTAAAACTAGAGAAAAAATGCATTTTCAGTACTAGGGCATGATATGGTTGGATTCCTTGTGAAAAATGACCTAGGATTTCTTTTTGAACCATGTTAAATTTTGCCATATTTTGCAAGTTGTGAGCATTTTGATAAAATGTACAAGGGAAAGGTTTGTTGTTTGCATATACAAGCCTGCTTGTATATTAGGTTGCATATACAAGGCCCTTTGTATGCAAGTTCGCTTGTACGCCATGGCCTTTGTATATCGCTTTCCATATACAAAGTCTTTTTTTTTTTGCACAGTCGCATGAGCAATCGGGTTTATATACATTGTTTGCCTTGTATGCATTTGCTAATGTGTTGTGTACATACAAGGTGGACCTGAAATAGTGAAAAAGTTGAATTGAATATTTGGATAGGTCCATTGCATGTATATTTTTGTTTGTATGTATCTGACATACATTTGTTATATACTTTTGCAATGTGCAGGCTGCGGACCCGAAAACATCATGAAAAGGAGTTAAATTGTTGTATATTCGGCGCTTGTATGTTTTTACATACAAGTGAAGCATACAAGTCAAAGGATACATGCAACGTTCATATGCAATCCGCAGATGCAAAGAAAAATTAAAAAGGGTTAAGTCTTTGTATATTTTGTGCTTTGTATGTTTTGACATACAAAGCCAATATGCAATAACTTATACATTGCTCGGACGTGAAAGGGAGTATTAAAATTGGTTAAATCGTTGTATTTTCTGCCACTTGTATGTTTGTTTCAAATACAACGGGTGCGAACGTACAAGAGGAGAGAGAAATGTTGTCCCCACCATTTGTATAATGGGCATTTGTATGTTGCCGATATACAAAAGAAAGATACATTGCTGCATACAACTGTCGGAATCAAAAGCATTATGAAATAGAGTTGAATCGATGTACATTTGGTGCTTGTATGTTTTTTACATACAAGCGAAATATACAAAGATAGTATGCATATCGCGGATTTGAAATGGCTATCAAATGGGGTTAAATACTTGTATATTCCACCACTTGTATGTATGTTTTGAAACATACATTGTAGGATGCATACAAGCCGGAATCCAAAGAAATTGAAATACGATTAATCCAATGCATTACGTTCGAGTTGTATATCGAAAGATGCAGTGTGGCATCTACAAGCCGGATTCGAAATGAAAGTTAAAAATAGAGGGTTCCTTGCATATTTTGGTGCTTGTATATTAACATATACAAGTCTGATATACAAGGAAAACATGCATTCAAAAGATACAAGGATATAAGCAGATGAAAAAGGTGGGAAAGGCGTAGCGATGGATTTTTGAAGCCGATTTGAGAGCTGAATGCATATTTTTGGTCAATGATAGTCGACTCGACCAATTTTGACACTGTGTATGCATTTGGATGTGTAATTTTTCACGGTTTCTGAGCCTGATGGCTATGCTTGTCCATTTGGAACCTGTTTTAATATAAATGTTTAGTCTTCCTGCTAATTTATTAAACAATGGTGCTTAACTCCTACTTGTTTATTGCAGATTATTGGAGTAGCTGGGAAGATGCAGAGTTGTCGACACAATGGCAGCGTGCAGGTGAACATAACGACAGGGCTTTAATGGCAGGATCACCCCAGGTGGCAGATTGGATCCCAAGGGGCTTTCAATGCAAGAGGGTTTGCAGATGGAGACTTTATTGTGGGAGCGGTGCCCTGTCTGGGTATGCTACTTGAATTCTTGGTGGGATTCATTCCCCACCATTTGGTGCTACATTTGATGGCTATGAATTATCGATCTCCTAGGGTTTTGGAACAATTTTGGGGAAAATCAGAGCCATATATATTAAGCCCCTGTACTGTACAAAAGGGGGGAGGTCAATCATACAATATCTGACCTGTAGTGATTTCATGTAAGGGATCGGATTACTGAGACTAATGAGGAATGAACTATTGAAATGTCAAGGTTCTATCTTCAGATCACTATAAATGTACTTGTTCTTAAGCGTACTAAATGAAGATGAAGCTTCGGATTACATCCTGATTGTAAGCCTTAAGTAATCTTCAAGTTGATTTTTCTGGATATGTATTGGTGAATGTTGTGTTCAATAGAAGCACTTTCATTTCATTGCATGTTGTTGTCAACTTTTACCCTTGAAGATTTGCACTGAATCATGCGGATTTGTGGAATGTCCTAGTGAAGTATGATTCTAGTTTTCTTCTCTTCATTGCATGTATGGGAATATGTATGTGAATCAGTGATCTCAGTCAAGTAATTTTAGGAATCTCATTCTTTAAACCCTATCTCTGTTATTTCCTTTCTTTAATTTCATTGAAATCACTTTCATAACTATACATCATGATAAATATTAAGTAGAATAGAGGAATATGCTGACATCCCATAGACAACTAAATATCATTAGCATATTTTTTGAGCTAGATGCATGTACTATTGAAAATATCATGCAGAGAATCATAAATAGGGGTAGAACTCATGCAAATATCAACTTAGACACATCCTTTGACGATATATCCTGTGTGGAGTAACCTCCCCATCAAGCATTGTTGCAGGAATAGAATCTATAGATCTACGTAAGACCCCAAAATGGAAAACAACAACACACATCAACCATTGAGTAACATCAGCAGATTATGAACTAATCAATGGGGACTTGGGATCATGAATTCTTTGAATTCATTGTATCTTTTAGGATAAACAAGGGTTGTTGTGTAACTTTTATTTTGTCTGTTTGTGTGTGACAAACATCACCATCAACAAAAGAAACTGGCGCTAGAAGGAGGGCCTTATGACAAAGAAAACTGTAGATTCCTGCATACATTGCTTAAACATCTCGTCAGTTTCAAAATCTGACCATAAACTTGCCATTTTTGCCTTGAAAACTTGAGAAATCCTGGCTTTTAGGCCAAATACTAGGTCCAGATCTAGTGGACTCTTTGAAGAACTACCTACTAGGGGATTTAGACCTAGGACTATGGACATTCATCATTCCCCTGATCCTAGTGCATCCAGGGCCTCCCAGAGCATGCTCTTGTCACTCCTATTGGCTTGCAAATACCTACAGGACCACCTGTCACACCTCAGGTCCAACCTCAACCTATCATATCCCAGATCCAACCTCCACCAGTTGCAATGTCATTTTTCACGACAGAGTCGCCTTTGGCCTTCAATGCATATCATGCTTTGCCCAAGAATCCTGATAAAATTTGTCCCAAGTATCACCCATATCAGGATGCTGACAATCATATCAGAACCTACAAGGAAGCTTGTTGTAGGGCTGGATATGAACATGAAGATGTGGTGTGTGCAGGTTATTCCCATTTTCCTTAGGGGAAGAGGCATACAACTGGTATATTAGCCTTGGGTAGGGTTCAATCGGTTCATGGGATGCCTTGGAGCTTTCAAGGATAGGTTCAAAGTACCTATAGATCCATCAATGAATTATCTCTTGTTTGCCACCATCAAGAGGTCTGAAGGAGAGCCAATTGCGAACTTCAACGCTAGGTTCTAGAAGATGCTATCTAAGCTGGTTACTCCTTATACTCAAATAGATGAAACCGCTAGGAGCGTTTATTACTCAGCCTTAGATCCTTTGACTTCCATGTTTATTAGAAGAACACATCTTGGTGTAACAACCTTAGCATGGGCTTTTGAGGAAGCTATCAAAGTCAGTCAGCGGTTGGCTCCTGCTCCCACACCAAATAGGGCTTTCCCTACACTTCCAAGTTATTTTACATATCCTATTCACCAACAAACCAATGGAGTCATGATGCCTTCAGCAGTGATGCCAGCCCCTTTGCAGATACCTCCACTGGGTGTCATGCCTCCACCAAATGGGAATGGCCTGACGTCACAATATCCAGGATAGACACAAGTGCCTCAGGCTGTAGAACAATCCAACAATAACAATGGGTCTTCCTTTTTCAAGCCTCAAACAGAGACTGTAGTGGCTAAGGTTCAGGAGAAAGAAGAAATCAAAGAAATATCAGCTCAGCTAAGGAAACTTACTACTGAGGTCACTCATCTGAGAAATCAAAACTTCTACTCTCATCCTAATCAAAACAGAGGTTATGCCAATGACAGACCAAATTATCCTGACAGGGGGTACAACAATTACAATAACAACAATAGCAACAACAATCATCCTAGACAGCCTAGAGCATGGAACACAAGGCCAAACAATGGTTCCTTGCCATCACCCCTAGACAATCAGCCTCCTAGTGAACCTAAATAGACCACCAGAGTAAACCTTGCAGAGGCAGCACTTACAAATTGGTGCAGGATACATAACACCAACACTCATGCAGAGTTGGACTATCCTCAATTTAGGATTGCTGCTAGCATATTCCAAGCTGAAGTGGCCAGTACCTCAGGTAACCCATCTTATGTAGAGGGAAATGAAATTATCCCCTGTGAGTATGACTCTGCCTTAGTGCTAGAAAGCTTCATGCATTGTCCTTATCAGCAGACAATATCATCACATCAGGATTACACTTCAACATGTGAGGAATCAGCCATGGCTTTTGAGTCTAACTATATTTTCCCCTTTGAGGATGAGAATGAGCCATCAATTGAGCATGAGGAAGTCAATGCTTATCAATAGCAACCTCAGGGTAGGCATAACTACAACTTAAGGAATAACTCAAACAGATATGTTGATCCTTTGACCACCTCATTGCCTCCAAACAATTTCAATACTCCACCTGATCCCAAGGCAAGTAATAACCCTAGACTTCCCAAGGTCAATGCTCAGTACTTGACACCACATAACACAGTGCTAAAAGCTACGAATCTACCTCCTAGATCTGACAAGTTGGTTTCCTATCTAACTGATGAAATGAAAAAGGTTAAGATCAGCCTGCCATTGTCAGAGTTGCTTAAAACCCCTGCTATCAAGAATGCTTTCATGAAATCATTGGATGGTTCTACTCAAAAGGAAGATAGTCATACCCCAGGCCAATTTAGAAATAAAGATCATGCTGCCAAGAATGTTAACGTCCAACCTAAAACCTCAGCTATTATTCAAGCTGCAGATACCTCCCACATGACCATATACAAAGACAAGAATGAGTCACCTCCTTTCCTCCTTACCACAAGGATGTTTGGCAAAAAATTGTACAACTGCTTAGTAGACTCAGGAGCATCTACCAATGTAATGCCCCTGTCCATATGCAGCACTTTAGGGTTACATCCTGCTAAATCATTAAAGAAAGTAACACAATTGGACAAAACAGAAGTAAGTGTAGTAGGGGAACTGACCCACATTCACATGCAGCTAGCATCAGATCCCAGAGTCCAGCACTATATTGATATTCAGGTAGTTGATATACCTGATACATATGGAATGTTACTCAGCAGAGACTGGTCAAAAAACCTCAATGGATATATGTCAACTAATTTCAGTCATATGTGGCTGCCTTGGAAGGGTATACCAAATCAGATAAAGATCGAAGCTAAACCTCGCATGAGACACATGATCACCAAATACAATAAAACCAATGAGATCATGTATGTGGATGTGGAACCTAGAGTTTACTCCATCAAACCACAAATCGCCAGCATAGAGGAGATCCTAATGCTTGACATACATGATCATGTTAATGACCCTTGGGGTGATGAGATAAACTCAGAAACTGATTGTAATCTTGAAAATAAAATAGAATTGGATCATTTCAAGAAATTTGAGATGCATTTATTTAAACAGGTGAAATGATGTCAATTATTAAAAATCCCTATACATGATATTTTGATTGACGGATGGTGCAAGTTGCATGATGAGGCTCATTCTAAAAAAACTTGTGATGCCTGCCTAGACATGCTAGAACTGGAACAAGAATATAATGAGGTGTCTTCATCATCGTCCGCAGTGAGTCTTGCAGGTAACGATAATGATCCTGATTTTTGTTCATTTTTTGCAGGATCAGGAGGATGCACACAACAAGATGGAGGTTCTATTCATATGGTAGAAGAGATACTGGTATGCAACAGGAGTAATGATAAGAACAAGATGAAAATCACCCCTAGGAGTGATTGTTTAGTGGAGTCAGATTACAAGTTATCTGATGAAGATAGGGACAACAATCTGTCCAAATTTGAGGAGTTTCTGTCAAAAGAAATCCAAAAGATGGCATGGTAGCAAAGACCTCTAGAGGATGCCTTAACCGAAAGCTGGTGCAGGTTGCATGAAGCACCTCATTCAGAGACATCTTACTCATTATGCCTACATATTTTGAGAAGGTAGACACTACTTGGTCTGGAGGATGTTCCTCCTGATGGTAAGAGAAAAGAAGAAATATCATTTTCCCATGAGGCAGACAAGGTGATATCTAAGAAGGCTGGGATACCAAAGTTAAAGTGGATATCTAGTGGTGCGGCTGCCAGGGCCAAAAGAAAAAAAGAAGGCCCAGACAAGCTTTTAGATGAAGACAGGCCATGGATCCTCAGGTTTGATGGATCCAAGTCAAAACAAGGATCTAGAGTAGGAATAGACCTCATTGACCCATCTGGGAAATCCTACTTGGCAGCATACAGATTGCAGTTCCCATGTACAAACAATGTGGTGGAATATGAAGCTCTAATTCATGGGATACTGTTTGCTCTTAGAAAGAAGGTGAGAATTCTGCATGTCTATGGGGACTCAGAGTTTGTAGTTAGATAGGTAAGAAGTATATACTCCTGCAATTACAGGAGGCTATCCAATTACAGACACAGGGTGTGGGACTTAATAGAAGAGTTTGATGCATTCAATATCACCCATGTACCCAGAGAGCAAAACCATAGAGCAGATGCTTTGGCCCGAGCTGCCAGTACTCTTGAGCCACTATCCATATTAGGTTTAAAGAGATTCTCAGTTGAATTAGTATCAGTGCCTTCAGTACCTGATAATGTAACTAATCTCCAAGTATTCGATGAGGATCAGCATATATTAGATTATATTTCTAATAGAGATGTTTTTGAGGCACAGATCATTGATGAAAAGAATCTAGAAGATCATGTCTGGGAGGAAAAAGAAATCCTGGAGCTACCAAGTAACAAAATCCCTAGGGGAATGATAGAGCTAGAGAGAGCATTTGATCTGAACAGCATGCTGAAATGAAAGGATCTTCAAAAGGCTTATGAGGGACAGTACTCAGAAGTTGACATTGGACAAGGTGATAAAAGAAGAAATGTTCTGATTGGGAAGGTCTATATAGAAGAGGAATTGAAAGGGATAACCCAGGCCCTCAAAGATTACACCCATGTTATTGTCTGGATGTATGATGAGCTGAAAACTTTTGACACATCAGTCATCACTCATACGATACCTTTGAAGCCAGACACCAAACCTTTTCGGCATAAGCAAAGACCCGTCAACACTTTACTGGAGCCAATCATTTTCGAAGAAGTTAAAAGGTTGCTCGATGCTAGGATTATTTTTCCTATGAGGCACTCCACATGGGTGGTGAACCTGGTCCTAGTGAGGAAAAATAACGGTGACATCAGATTGTGCGTGAACTTCAGGAACTTGAATCGAGCTTCTGAAAAGGATAATTATCCTTTGCCTTCTCTAGATGAAGTCCTATAGATTGTGAATGGTGCCAAGATGATGACTTTCTTGGATGGTTTCTCTGGTTACAACCAGGTAATGGTGGACCAAATTGATAGATTAAAAACCACATTTACCATGAAGTGAGGGATCTTTGCCTACAGGCGCATGTCGTTTGGGTTGATAAATGCTGGAGCCACATTTCAACGAGCAATGGACATAGCCTTCAGAGGCTTGATTGGTAAGTGCATAGTAATATACATGGATGACTTAATAGTGTTCTCCAAAGATAGAGGAAACCATGTGGAGGACCTGAGAAGGGTGTTGAAGAAGTGCGAGCAGTACGGGATATCCTTGAATCCCAAGAAGTGCATATTTGGGATAAACACAGGGAAATTGCTAGGCCACCTAATATCTGAGGATGGGATCATCATTGATCCTGACATAATAGAATCCATCATGAAGATACAACTACCTGGAAGCAAGACAGAGCTCAAATCTTACTTTGGTAAGATTAATTTTGTTAGGAAATTTATCACCGGCTTTGCAGAGAATCTCAGGCCCTTGAATGCCATGCTCAAGAAGGACGCTAAAATTGAATGGACACCAGAAGATAGAGTAGCTTTTGAAGACATTAAGAAGGCCATATCAAATGCTCTAGTTCTGATCAGTCCAGATTACACCAAGGACTTCTACATCTACTCATTTGCTTCAGAACATACCTCTGTAGTAGTGCTGACACAAAAATGAAGAAAAGGAAGAAAAGCCTATAGCCTTCATGAGCTGCCCTTTCAGAGATGCAGAGCTCAGGTACATGGATGTTGAGAGACAGGCACTTGCTTTGGTTCGAGCAATCAAGAAATTTAGACATTACATCCTGAGGAGTACAGTGATTGCTGTAGTACCTAATGCAGCAGTAAAGATGTTATTAATGCAAAGTGAACTAGGAGAAAAGAGGGCCAAATGGATTACTATCCTCTAGGAGTACTATATGGACATTACCCCCATGAAGTTGGTAAGAGGACAGGCATTAAGCCAGATGCTATCAGAGATTGATCCCAATATCATGAGCCAACAGTATGTTGTAAATGCAAAAGATGATGGAGAGTGGTACTCAAACATCAAACACATCCTGATCACTAGAAGATGTCCCTCAAAACTACAGGCCTCACAGAGGAGAGCCTTGAGGATAAGGTCACTAAAATATATGCTAAAAGGATGAGTCCTTTTCAAGAAAAACTATGAGGGGATATACCTAAGGTGCCTGGAGAGATCAGAAGTAGATAAAGTACTAGTAGAATTGCATGATAAGTTTGGGACTGCACATGGATATGCTTAGCCACAACTCATTCTATCCTCAGGGCAGGGTATTATTGGCCCACAATTTTTAAAGACACAGCTAGGCACATCAAATGCTATCATATGTGTCAAGTTGCTGCAAATAGAGAGAAATATGATGCTCAACCTTTGCATCCAGTGATGGAGATGCACCCCTTTGCTCAATGGGGAATGGACTTCATAGGACCTATCAACCCTCCATCATCCTCAGGCCACAGGTATGTTTTAATTATTATTGATTACTGCACCAAGTGGACTGAGGCTGTCAGTAGCAAGACATGAAATGCTGAGGATGTCATTAGTTTTTTGGAAACCAATATAGTGACCAGGTATGGAGTTCCATATGATTTAGTATGTGACAATGGACTTGCTTTTGCTTCAATTAAATTGTCAAGTTGGGCTTTTGATCATGGGGTCATCCTAAAATTCTCCTCAAATTACTATCCCCAAGGGAATGGATTAGCAGAATCCACAAACAAGAACCTATTGAACATCATAAAAAAATTGATAGATAAGAACCCAAGGGAATGGAATACTCTTTTGAAATATGCCTTGTGGGTAGATAGAACCAGGAATAAGGCTGCATTAGGAAATTCACCTTTTCACCTAGTGTATGGGGTGGATCCCATCCTCCCTGTTAACTTAAAGATTCCTACACTGTAGTTTGTACAAGAGTACCTAGGCATAGATAATAAACAGGAAGTTAGGTTGCTGTAACTGATGCACCTAGAGGAAAAAAGAAGTGTGGCAATTAACTAATTTGCTAAACATCAGGCTATTGTCAAGTGTTGGTTTGACAAAAGATCTAGAATCAAGGCTTTCAGGATCTCAGATCTAGTCCTGATGTGGGACAAGGAACATGAAAGGAAGGGTGATCATAGTAAGTTTGACAAACTCTGGATAGGCCCCTTTCAAATTTCTAAGATTTTAGGAAACAACACCTTCAGGCTTAAGTCCTTAACTAGTGAGGATGTTCCATTACCAGTTAATGGACAGTTCCTCAAACACTATTTTCAAGCCTGAAGTAGCATCGTGATAGTCATGTGTATCATAGTGTACCTTCTTTGTATAGTTGTTTGTACAGTGGCTTTGTTTTGTTTGTTTTGTTTTGGTTGCTTTGTTTCCTCACCAGGGATCTTTCTTTTGATTTAGAGTATGAAGGAGCAGATTAACAACCACTGAAAATAATGGAAAATTTAGGTCATTAAGGTTAATTATTTGAAATTCATGCATGACTTGTTTTAACCGTCATGAATGTAGAAAGTTGTTTAACTTGTGAAATTTTGTATTCAATAAGAATGGGTTGAGTATTCAAGGAAGTTTCTCACAATGACACACCTAAAATCCTTGGGGTTGTTGAACTTACCAGTGTAGATATTAGGTGAAAAATCAAAGGCTACCCTCGCTACCATTACAATTCTCAGCTTAATTTCAGCAAGTGACCGCTCCTTGCATCATGAAGTTACAATTGTTATATCTTATGAAATCTCTATTAGAAATACAAAAAAATATAATAAAGCAGATTATACTGAAAATCTAGATTAAGCCATCTAAGTAACTCTACCGAGGCTATAGATGCTCGCTGGTAGTGGGGCTCTACTTAGGAGAATTGTAAAGATAACCTTGTCAGGGCTATGGACACCTGCTGGCAGTAAGGCCCTATCTGGTTGGTTATGAAGGAATTTACTCACCTACATAGTCTAATATTAGTCACTGGTCTATTCAACTAATCTTCAAGATGAGGCTTATTAATCACGTGCACCCACTTAAACTGAATAGAAAATTCATGCGCCTTATTGAATACATTGAATCCCAAGTTGGATAATGATTTCCAGAAAAGATAGTTGGAAATTATGAATTTATTTCATTCAATTTTCTTTAATGGGTTGAATTTGATTGTTTTGTTTGGTTGCTATTTGTTGTGATGTTCACAACACGCCCCATTTTACTCCTAGGCAAAATGAGGACCCCTACTGTGGCTTTTGCTTTTTGCTTTTTGGCTATTGTTTTGCTTGGTGGTAAAGGGAAAAAGAGGGTGTGAATTGCAAACTTTGTTAAAACTAGAGAAAAAATGCATTTTTAGTACTAGGGCATGATATGGTTGGATTCCTTGTGAAAAATGAGCTAGGGTTCTTTTTGAACCATGTTAAAATTTGCCATATTTTGCAAGTTATGAGCATTTTGATAAAATGTACAAGGGAAAGGTTTGTTGTTTGCATATACAAGCTTGCTTGTATATTGGGTTGCATATACAAGGCCCTTTGTATGCAAGTTCGCTTGTACGCCACGACCTTTGTATATCGTTTTCCATATACAAAGTCGTTTGTATATGCAAAGTCATTTTTTATTTTTCACAGTCGCATGAGCAATCAGGTTTATATACATTGTTTGCCTTGTATGCATTTGCTAGTGTGTTATGTGTACATACAAGGTGGACCTGAAACAACAAAAAAGTTGAATTGAATATTTGGATAGGTCCATTGCATGTATATTTTTGTTTGTATGTATCTGACATACATTTGTTATATACTTTTGCAATGTGCAAGCCGCGGACCTGAAAACATCATGAAAAGGAGTTAAATTGTTGTATATTCGGCGCTTGTATGTTTTTACATACAAGCGAAGCATACAAGTCAAAGGATACATGCAACATTCATATGCAAGCTGCGGACACCAAAAAAAATTAAAAAGGGTTAGTCTTTATATATTTTGTGCTTTGTATGTTTTGACATACAAAGTTGATATGCAATAACTTATACATTGTGCGGACACGAAAGGGAGTATTAAAACTGGTTAAATCATTGTATTTTCCGCCGCTTGTATGTTTGTTTCGAATGCATATGGGTGCAAACGTACAAGAGGAGAGAGAAAAGTGGTCCCCACCGCTTGTATATCAGGCATTTGTATGTTGCCGATATACAAGCGAAAGATACAGTGCTTCACATACAACTGCCGAAATCGAAAGCATTATATAATAGAGTTGAATCAATGTACATCTGGCGCTTGTATGTTTTTTACATACAAGCAAAATATACAAAGATAGTATGCATATCGTGGATTTGAAATGGCTATCAAATGGGGTTAAATACTTGTATATTCTGCTGCTTGTATGTATGTTTCAAAACATACATTGAAGGATGCATACAAGCCAGAATCCAAAGAAATTGAAATACGATTAATCCAATGCATTACGTCTGAGTTGTATATCGAAAGATGCAGTGCGGCATATATAAGCCGGATTCAAAATAAAAGTTAAAAATAGAGGGTTCCTTGTATATTTTGGTGCTTGTATATTAACATATACAAGCCCGATATACAAGGAAAACATGCATTCGAAAGATACAAGGATTTAAGCAGACAAAAAAGGCAAGAAAGGTGAAGTGATGGATTTTTGAAGCCGATTTGAGAGCCGAATGCATATTTTTGGTCAACGATGGTCGACTCGATCAATTTTGACATTGTGTATGCATTTGGATGCACAATTTTTCATGGTTTCTGAGCCTAATGGCTGTGTTTGTGCATTTGGAACCTATTTTAATATAAATGTTTAGTCTTCCTTCTAATTTATTAAACAATGGTGCTTAACTCCTACTTGTTTATTGCAAATTATTGGAGTAGCTGGGAAGATGTAGAGTTGCCAACACAGTGGCGGCGTGTAGGTGAACATAAGGATGGGGCTTTCATGGCAGGATCACCCCAGGCAGTGGATCAGATCCCAAGGGGCTTTCAATGCGAGAGGGTTTGCAGATGGAGACTTTATTGTGTGAGCGGCACCCTGTCTGGGTATGCTACTCAAATTCTTGGCAGGATTCATTCCCCACCATTTGATGCTGCATCTGATGGCTGTGAACCGTCGATCTCCTAGGGTTTTGGAACTATTTTGGGGCAAATCAGAGCCATATATATTAAGCCCCTGTACTGTACAAAACGGGGGAGGTCAATCATACAATATCTGACTTGTAGCAATTTCATGTAAGGGATCGGATTACTGAGACTAATGAGGACTGAACTGTTGAAATGTCAAGGTTCTATCTTCAGATCACTATAAATGTACTTGTTCTTAAACATACTGAATGAAGATGAAGCTTCAGATTACATCCTGATTGTAAACCTTAAGTAATCTTCAAGTTGATTTTTCTGGATATGTATTGGTGAATGCTGTGTTCAATAGAAGCGCTTTCATTTCATTTCATGTTGTTGTCAACTTTTACCCTTGAAGATTTGCACTAAATCATGCGGATTTGTGGAATGTCCTAGTGAAGTATGATTCTAGTTTTCTTCTCTTCATTGCATGTATGGGAATATGTATGTGAATCAGTGATCTTAGTCAATTGATTTTAGGAATCTCATTCTTTAAACCCTATCTCTGTTATTTCCTTTCTTTAATTTCATTGAAATCACTTTCATAACTGTACATCATGATAAATATTAAGTAGAACAGAGGAATATGCTGACATCCTGTAGACAAATGAATATCATTAGCATATTTTTTGAGCTAGATGCATGTACTATTGAAAATATCATGCAGAGAATCAGAAATAGGGGTAGAACTCATGCAACTATCAACTTAGACACATCCTTTGAGGATATATGCTGTGTGGAGTAACCTCCCCGTCAAGCATTGTTGTAGGAATAGAATCTACAGATCTACGTAAGACCCCAAAATGGAAAACAACAACACACATCAACCATTGAGTAACATCAGCAGATTATGAACTAATCAACGGGGACTTGGGATCATGAATTCTTTGAATTCATTGTATCTTTCAGGATAAACAAGGGTTGTTGTGTAGCTTTTGTTTTGTCTGTTTGTGTGTGACCAACATCACCATCAACAAGATCTCACTTCATATCTTTGTGATATCCATCACTTACTTAGAAACAATCCTTTATCTTTTATTTATATCATCTGCAGGCTTTCAAATCATCACTAGGTCAGCCTAATTGCAATGACTAGCTTATGTAACGTGTACACAAAATAGGTCGGCCCTAAACATAAGATGTTGCTCCATAAATGCATAAAATTCACACGGACCTCATTAAAGGTCAGCCAGGTCCTTAAAATTCATCAACCAATTCTTCTTTTCACTCTGTAAGTCATGGGAATGATCCACAAACCAATTCCACTTCACTAAACACAGTTGGCTCTATTATGCAAAAATAGTCAATCTTCTAGTAGGGATATCTTTTCGGAATCAAAGCCAAAAGATCTAAATTCTTTATATGTTATAACTGACTATGTCTAGATACTAATTCCAAATCCGCAGCCTCTAATATTCAAATACTGGAATTCTCCAAGGTCTCTCTCTCTGTAATCTACAACTTCACTGTCAACTATCTCAATTATTCTAAATGCTTTCGGATGTTCCTGCATCACTTTGATCCCTTTTGTTATCATGGATTGGTCTTGATCTACACTAGTTGACTATATGCCAATATTTATTGCATACAAAATAATGTCTATTGAATGATTGACCATTCCTTATATTTTGAAAAATATCTCTTATTGAACTTCTGCATTCATTTGATCTGTGTCCCATTTTATAGCATGCATTGCACCTAATAGAACTCTGACTCACTTTACTTCTGCACATAACTACTTTGTGACCAATTTTATTGCAAGTGAAGAATTTACCTTTGAAGAATCCATTGTTGAAATTTTTCTTGATCTAATTTCTATATTCATTTTTTTTGGGACCAATTTTCTTGCATTTGAAACACTGCCCAAAGAATGATGGAACCTTTTGATTTATTTTGCTCCTACATTGAGTAGCCTTATGACTAAACTTATTACATGAATCACAATAACCATTGAAAGATGGATACCTTTGAGTGTTTGGTTGTCTGACTAGAGTCCTTCTAGATCTTCTATGATTTCTTAACTGGTTTCCTTTGTTCTTCTTTAATTCAGTGTTTGATTGACCAGATTTTAAACTTTCACCTTTCTCAAATCCCAAACCTTTCTTGTCATTAGCACTCTTCTAACAAATAATCATTTCATCAAGCTTTGCAATACTTAACTTCATTTTTTCTTCAAAGCTTCTAGCCTTTTCCAGATTTATTTTTAGACTTATAATTTCCTTTTCAATTTTTGTACAATCTTTTGATCTATTCTTCATAATTAGATTTAGATCATCTTCTACTTTTGTTCTTTCTATAACTTCTACTTCCAATTCATTTAGGGCTTCATTTGCTAATATTAGTTGATCATTAACTTCTTTGTACTTGTATTTGAATTTCTTGACTTGCTCTTTTAGCTTTGAGATGCATTCATTAGCTTATTACAAATTTTCTTTTAGATCCCTGACTTCTACTTTAGAATTTTCAAGATCCATAAGTGTCGCTTCTAGTTGCTTTCTTCTTTCATAATTTCCAAGTCTTCTTGCTGCCATGATTGCACTATCCCACATCTTCCTTAAGTCGTTAGACTTTTTCCAAGGAACTTTGCTCTGATACCAATTGTTGAGTGTCAGGAACACTGAGAGGAGGGGGGAATCAGTGTTCCATAAATATTTTCATGCACTTTTATTTTTAACCATTTCTAAAGATTAATTAAATAGAAGCATAATATGCAAATGAACAACAACCACAAAAGCATGACACATAACACCAAGATTTTACGTGGAAAACCTAAAGAGGGAAAAACTATGGAGAGGATTAACTCTCAAGTATATATTGCAATATTTACAAATAATGATGTTCAGGATTGGTCACTCCATAGGCTTGGAACATGCTGGCTCACTGCCATGAAGTACAACTAGGTCTAGCAGGCTCCCTACCTCAACCCTAAACCTGGCAAGATTACAATAAGGGTTGTTAAACCTTGAGGGCTATTAAACCCTAATGGAGGCTCACTGCCAGGCTCACTTTATTGATGAAGAAAGCTCACTTCCAAGTATAAACCAAATTGCACATGAAAACTAAATACTACAAAAGCATCTATCACTATGCCTGGGTGCAGTCATCTAGCAACTGAATTCTGAATCCCAAGTCTTGATCACTACTGATCTTCTAACTCTGCTTTGCTACTCACATACTTGCATCAATCACACACACATCGCACACCTCACAACTAAAACTCATTGTCTTTATATATCTACATCATGATTTGATCCACAATCAGGTCGTCATCCAAAAGATGAAACGTGTACATAAAAGGATGTGGCTTGTCGGCTTAATTCAATGCACTATATATTATGCAGACCCAAATCTTTTCCCAAATGTGTTCATATGGGTCAGCTCTAATTATTTAATCACTTAGATAGATCCTTCAAATATCATCTCTTCTTTGCACAATGATTTATCATACTAGTCGACATGTTCCTTAAGAGCATGCTTAACAGGTTCATCTGTTGACTTACAAATTTTACTGCGGATCTCAAAACACCTCCAAAATCATATCAAGGACTCTTCATACATTCCCAAACTTACCCTCAGAATTGCAAGGCATGATATCATCTTGCAGAGAAATGTGGACCATCAGAACTCAGACTATGTCTCTGTCAAACTCTGTCTAACACTATGTTGATACTTAGTATCTTGCAACTATCTTTCTAGTGGACTTAAGATCTCCCAACTCTAGAATTAGACACTTCATATAAGTTTTTACAACACCTCAAAACTGCATAACAAAATACTTTTCTACGGAGGAATTTGAACCACTGCACTATACCCTATTCATTGTTCCTGCTATACCTTTGCTTACGCAGATTTAGACATTTATTCAAGGTGACTTTCGAAGGAAGTCAAAACTTAATCTCTGAAGCATAACACTATCAAACAATTGAGAACATTATACCTAAACTGCATTACTGGATCATCATCTGCGGAGGCATACTATCCAACTTACTATCCTCTACTTTGTGCACATCCATACTTAGCCATTTCTTCCAACCGGAACTATCAGCCAGACCTGAAATCTAATGTGGTTTTCCTAAGATGTGTCTCTCTAACATGCTAATGAGATCCCTGAGCCTTGTTGCCATCAATGACAACAGACAAGTTTATACCAAATCAGTGTCTCTTGTCAACAAATAAATTATATAAACTATTTTTTTTATAGAAAAAGTCTTGGATTTCAATGTCAACTCATGAGGCAAATGATGAAAATGTGGAAAATGTGAAAAGCAATGAAAAAGTTAGGCATTTTTTAAAAAACCTAAAAAGAAAGCTGAATAAATGAAACGTGTTATATCTAGTGTTGTTAATGCTATTGATTCTATTGGAAAAAAGAGTTGACCTAAAGATAGCAATGCAGCACGAAGAGCTATAACAACTGTTTTAGTTAATAAATCAATTTCAAATAAAAGAATGATAAGTAAGACTAGTAAATTTCTTAAATAAATCCTAAAACTTTGAGAAGAGAAGCAAAGAGAAGATAAAGTATTGAAAATGATCCAATTAACCAATGTTGGAGTTTTAGTGGTAGACTCCCAAGGTATGACATGAAATTAAATAATGAAATGAAATATTTAATTGAAAAGTATTCGCATGATAATACAAGGGTATCATCTAATGTTAGAGATGTTTTAAAATTAAGAGTGGGGTCCAAAATTCATGATCCTCATCCAAAACATCTATTAGACATGACCCAAACTAAATTATATATAAAAGTTTTAGATGTCACGGTGTTAGTACCATTTAATAGTACCATAAGTCAAAGATCATTCAAGAAATGTAAACCTTGGTATGTAAAAATTAATTATAAAACTCATGTACAATTTCTTTATTATTATGATGTATTTCGATATATACATTGTCCTTTGCATACTAACAAAATTATACAGGAATGTGGTATTAATATGCCACCTCAAACAATTAAGGAGTTTATAGAAGGTTTGTTTTTTGAAACATCTAATAGATACTTATTTTATTCAAAAGCATGTATTTCTGGACAATGCAATAGATGTGGCAACTTTTCATTGTTAGGAGAATGTATGCATGAAAATATTTCACATGAATTTGGACAACAATTAGTGGATGTGAAAAGATTCAAGAATGTTGAATATTCTTTAAAGGATGAAAAAATTGGAAAGCATTGCGAGTTAATCACACCAAAAATTAGTGTGCATGCATTCATCAGAGACTTTAAGGATAATATTGTATCCAAATATGTGAAACACTCCCAATATGATTGGTAGCTTCATGGACAATTTCACATATGTAAATACATGTTTCCAATTGGAACTATACTATCAGTGGTTGAATTTGCAAAAAACTATACTCTTTCTCCACAAGTGGAAATTCAATCTCGGTATTATAATTTAGTGCATGTGGCCAGCTTTGTTCATATTGTATATAGACATGCATATGATAGTACAGAAGATAATAGAAAATTTTTGAGGGAGTACCATTTCTATTTGAGTGATAACCGGTTACACTCATAAGAGTTTGTGCAATATTGTTTCAAAAAAATTTATGAAATTTTAAAAGAAAAAGAAATCCAAATAGCACAACATCTCATATGTTCAGATAACTATACATGGCAATTCAAAAATGCTCAAATGTTTTATTGGCTATGTAGGGTTCACAAAGAAAACAATATCCAACATATGTGGAGTTTTTTTGAAGATGGACATGGTAAAAGAGAACATGATGGAGCTGGAGCATGTGTGAAAAGAGCTCTTGCTAGAGAGCAACTAAAATTTGAGGATACAACAAAATTGAGAGATGCACATGCAATTATGGATTGGTGTAATGAAAAATTATCTATGGGATCAAGTGAGAACTCTACAATTCAATGATTCTTTTGGTTAGTTGAAGGAGAGAATATTCTTACTCAACATGATTGTCAAACAATTAGTTGATCAACAAAATGCCATTCATTTAAGAGTTCAAATGCAAGCACGTGGACTATATGGACTAGGAAGCTTGCCTATTTTTGTCAATTTTGTATTGCAGGTGATTGGGAAGCATGTTAAAATACATAATGGGTTTAAGATTGGAAACAAAGATCCTTGAAACCTATAGAAACACATGATCAACTTGAAACAACAATTGAAGATGATAATCAAGTGTTTGCATCAGATGACTATGATCATGTTTCAGACCTTGTACAAGAAGATACTTTAATTCAAAAAAAATTATTACATTATTTTGTAATATATATAATTATAAATGTATGCATGTGTATTTATGTGAATTATATATGTCACACTTTATTGAATTAAATAATTTTTTTTGCAGTCCACATGTGTATGCTGTTGTTGCACCTAAGGGAAATGAAGAGAAAACTGAGTATTGGTTGGCTCGATGTGTTGAGACAAAACATAAGTTGTTACATTCTAGAGTAGATGATGATAACTATGAGTATCCAATAGGTTCTGTGGTTTTTGTTGGCACCTGGCTACAAAAATATGTAATAAGAAAGAATGGTTTTCTTGCATTTGAAGATTATGAAAGACATAAGAAGATTATATACTACTCACATTTAGTTGTGTAAACAAATATAAAACTAGTCAGATATCATGGGAGACCTGCTAATAAAGAGTTATGGACGCTCTCTATGGAATAACATGAGTCAATTATAGATACATTACAAAAAAGAGAGGATGCAGATGGTACAACGGAATAAATTTCTAGATATGTATATAGTTGTATATATTTAATCAATAGTTAATATAGTTATATTAAGTCATCCTCTTAGCTCCCCTTAAGCCATCCTCTTACCTACTCTTAAGCAATTTCTTATAAATATAGAACTAATTTTCTCACAAGACACATAGTTTGAGTGGCTAGGTTAATCACCATGATTCAAATCATGAAAATTCTAATCTTATAATTTATATTTACTCGTGTATCTCCCCTTACACCCCCTCTCTTTCATCCATTTAATTCATCCTCTTACATCCCCTTAAGTCATCCTCTTAGCTCCTCTTAAGCCATTCTCTTGTCCCATTAAGTTATCCTCTTATTTCACCTTCTATTTTATTCGTTTTATCTTATAATTTGTATTGACTTATGTATCTCCCCTTAATCCATCCTATTACATCCCCTTAAGCCATCCTCTTACATCCCCTTAAGTCATCCTCTTATCTCCCCTTAAGCCATTCTCTTATGTCCCGTTAAGTCATCCTATTATTTCACCTTCTATTTATTTCTTTTATCTTATAATTTGTATTGACTCGTGTATCTCCCCTTAAGCCATCCTTTTACATCCCCTTAAGCCATCCTCTTACATCTCCTTAATTCATCCTCTTAGCTCCCCTTAAGTAATCCTCTTACCTCCCCTTATATTCATTATTTTTGTAGGTCCCTGTTGGTCATGATGTTAGTCATTCGCAAACATAGAATAAAAGTTACACAACAACCTTTACTCATCTTGAAAGATACGATGAATTCAGAAAATTCATGATCCCAAGTCTCCATTGATTAGGTCTTAATCTATTGACGTTACTCAGTGGTTGATGTGTGTTGCTGTTTTCCATTCAGGGGCCTTACGTGTTTCTGCAAAGTTCATCATCATTATCTTCAAAAATCCTACTCTGGATGTTTGCTTTGCATAAATCTCCAACAATTCTACCTCTGCACTGTGAAGTTAGTCAAATAATGTGCCTACAGGCTGATATTTGCATGATTTCTATCATTATTTATGATTCTTTGCATGATATTTTTAATAATACATGCATTTAACTCAAATATGCTAAGGATTTTCAGTTACCTACGGGATTTCAGCATATTTCTCTGTTTCTGCTTATTATTTATCATGATTTGCAGTTATGGTGATGAATTTATGAAATTGAAAAAAGGAAAAGGGTTAAAGAATAAGATTCCCAAAACTACTGGACTTAGATCACTGATCCACATACAAGCTCCCATACATGCAATGAAAAGAAGGAAACTAGAATCATACTTCACCAGGACATTCCACAAATCCGCATGATCTAGTGCAAATCTTCAAAGGAAAAGTTGATAACAACATGTAATGAAATGAAAGCGCTTCTAGTTGAACACAGCATTCACCAGTACATACCCAGAAACCAACAGGAAGATTACGTAAAATTTACTATCAGGATGTAATCTGAAACTTCATATCCATTCAGTATGCTCAAGAACAGGTACATTTATAGTGATCTGAAGAAAGAACCTTGACATTTCAACAATTCTATCCTCATTAGTCTCAGTAATCCGATCTCCTAATAGATTCTACAGTAATTAGCTTTTATGCGCCCGATGCGTCTGTGTATTCTAATGTATATCCCCCTATTTTTGACAAGCTCTGGCTCTTATATAGAACAACTGCCAAAAAATGGTTACAGTGATCCAAGGATCAGGATCCTCTCACAACAATCAATGGTCCAGATGAAAAGCACATGCTTCGTCAGTTGGCAAATGTACAGCTGGCACAGAATATTCCAGCGTCTTTAACTTGATTTGGTCTCCAGCTGGCAAACAGCATATTTGACAATATCCTCCTCATTTCTGGCTCATGTTGCCTCCATGCGCAACTTTGTAATGCTCAGCTTCAGCAGTAGCTCTAACAGCATCATGACTTCAATGCTCAACTTTAGCAGCAGCATCATGACTTCCTGCAAATAAACAGACAAACATTAAGTTCATCATCATGTGGATAAACAACAGGAAGTAAACACTTTATTAAACATACCTCCCAATGTGCAACTACAGGCAATCAGGCTTTACCTGTGGAAAATATGCACTAAATGCATAAACAGCATAAAACAACTAGGTCAACCATCGTTGACCAAAATCAGGCAGTCGGGCTTTTAAATTTCTATCGCTTCATGTTTTCCCGCCCATTTCCATGTGTATCGGGTTCAAATATGATCAGGTATCTCAAAATATACAAGGAAATAACCGCTCTTAACAAATTACTTCACATCTGGCTTTGCATGCTCTGTTTGTATGTTTCGAGTCATCATCATCATATTCGCATCGGTGTGACCACATATGATCAGGGTGACAATATTAAACTTGGCCGATGGCAACAGTTATACCGACGCCAAAAATCATGATGATGCCCAACTCTATGTCTTCTATCTAGCCGCAGGATATCATGAAATATGATGCTCCTCCCCTCCGAATGCTCTGATGAAAAGCACATCAGGATGTTTCGCTTCTGCATATTGGGGAAAGAAAGACATCATCATCATCATCATGTCGAAGGAGAATAGGAGGATTTGGAATATGATCCTGCTGCTGAGGAAAGGAATATGATGGTGACGTCATCGTCATATTCAGGCTGCATTAAAATGCAAAAGATGACGTCACCGTCATGTTTCGTTAAAATCAGGGGATAAATGTAATATCGGGTCACCTTAAGAGGATGATCAGGTGATGAATGTAAAATGACCCTTTTGCGGCCAAGGTAACCCCTTCGAAAGATCAGGATGATGATGATCATCATCATCATATCCGCACTAGGTGATTTAAAATATGATCCTGCTGAATGTCCAGATGACGTCATCAGGATATCCGGGGCCTTTGTTAATCTTAGAACATGACGTCATCGTCATATTTGCGAACCGGATCATGCCTTGGAAAATATCCTACCGAAGGAGAAATGTGATGGTGACATCATCCTAATATTTGTTTCTTCGTTTATCAGGTCAGGATGACGTCATCAGGATATTTGCAAAAGGTTATACTTCTCGGCAGGAGGATATTACGAAATGTCGGGTAGAGAAACAAGATCATGATGATCTTGACAACATGACTTAGGAATGAAATATCACCCTCCCTCCGAAAGATAGGGTGATCATCATGATTGTGCAAAAGGAGATCAGGAGGATACGAAATATGATCCTGCCTTGAAAAATCATGATGATGATGATCACCAGGACTTTGACGTGCGCATGCAAATTATGCAGATCGTGGATTTTCTACAGTAGGGTGATATTATAATATCAGCATGATATTATAATATCGGGTGATGTTAGAATATCATGATGCTCGCGATGTTTCCAAGGTCGCTTGACGGGTAAAACACATGATCACTTAAGATTGACGTCCGGATGTTGGGACTGCATGATTTTTATCGGGTGATAGACCAAGATCATGATGATGACCTTTCGCGATACAAAAGACCGCTCGACGGGAAAAGCTTACTATGACTTAAAGTTGACGTCCGGATGTTTCAACCTCAGGATATTATCGGGGGGCTTTTCAAATATGATGATGATGTTCTTCATATAGCAAAACTGAGTTTATAACATATGACCCTCTTCATGCGAATATCAGGTTTGACCAAAACTTTGACTGTGCATAACTCCCTCATATGGATGAATTTTCAAGTGATGTAAAAGGCAAACCTGCATGGAATTTCAAGCTCTTTCTAACCATGAGGTCATAGAAACAAAATATGAACTTTGACAAACTAACCTCATGATGATGACCAACCTCATCCTGACCTTCATGATGATGACCAACCTCATCCTGACCTTCATGATGATGACCAACCTCATCCTGACCTTCATGATGATGACCAACCTCATCCTGACCTTCATGATGATGATGCACCTGACCTATTTTTACCAAACCACCAGAAAGCAGACAACACAAACTCGAACAAAAGTTGGGTCCCTGTTTTGCCAAGTCAAAATGGGGCATGTTGTGTAACCACACAACAACTTGCCACCAAAGAAAATAAACAAATTCCAATGATTCAAGTGATGTGATCACATTTATCTATAGTGTTCTAATTCTGTCTATGTGTCAGCATCATAATCCTTTGAATGATAAAATTTCATTATGGTGATAAAGCTAACAAAGGATCAGGTGTGTGCATATGATTAATTATCCTCATCTTGAAAGTAAGTTGAAAACATAAGTAACTGGTGTTAAACTACATAGTTGGAGATCATCCCTCATAGCCAACCTGGATAGAGCCTTGCTGCCAGCAGGCGTCTATAGCCCCGGCAAGGTTATCTATACAATCTCCCTAAGTAGAGCCCCACTGCCAGCAGGCGTCCATAGCCCCAGTAGAGTTACTTAGATGGCCTAATTTTATTTCGTTTCTGATTTTCCTTTAAAAATTTAAATTTGATATCATCATGTCAGCTCATTTGTACAAGGTGTAGTCACTTGCAGCTTTAGGTTGGAGATTGTATTGGTAGCAAGGGAGTCCCTTTAGATTTTTCACTTAACACCTATACTCATATCTTCAACAAACCCAAGGCTGTTAGGTGTTTCATTGTGTTTGATTCACTTTGGACAAGAAAAAGCACCCTGATGAAAAGACATCATAAACCTGATCATGAACACTTCCTAGAATAAATCATAACCTATATTTAAATGTGATCTCATCATCTGAATCCCAACAATTTAATTATTTTCTTAGGGTGATGAAGTGCATCATCCTGACTTACCAGAACAAGGTCCCAACCAACAAAACAACAACAACAACAAGCAAACTGTACAAACAACTATACAAATATACAATATGATACATATGACTGTCATGAAGTCACTCAGGCCTGGAAATAATGTTTGAGGAATTGTCCATTGACTGGCAACGGGACATCCTCACCTGTCAGGTTCTTAAGCCTATAAGTGTTGTCTCCTAAAATTTCAGAAATCTGAAAGGGACCTATCCATAATCTATCAAACTTACCATGATCACCTTTCTTTTCATGGGCTTTATCCCACATCAGGACCAAATCTGATATCCTGAAAGCTTTAATTCTGGCTCTCTTGTCAAACCAGCGTTTGACAACAGCCTGATGTTTTGCAAATTGGTCAATCGCTTGACTTCGTTTTTCTTCCAGATGCATCAACTGAAGCAACCTGACTTCCTATTTATTATCTATGCCTAGATAGTCTTGGGCAAACTGCAGAGTAGGAATTTTCAAGTTTACAGGGAGGATAGGATCTACCCCATATACTAGTTGGAAGGATGAGTTTCCTAATGCAATTTTCATTCTAGTTCTGTCTACCCATAAGGCATATTTCAGAAATGAGTTCCATTCCCTGGGATTTTTCTCTATCAATTTTCTTATGATACTCAGTAAATTCTTATTGGTGGATTCTGCTAATCCATTTCCCTGGGGATAGTAATTGGATGAGAACTTAAGTATGATCCCATGATCAAAAGCCCAACTTGACAATTTAGTGGAAATGAAGGCAGAACCATTATCACTTACCAATGCATAAGGAATTCCATACCTGGTGACAATGTTGCTTTCCAGAAATTTAATGACATCATCAGCAGTACAAGTTTTGCTGCTGATAGCCTCAGTCCATCTGGTACAATAATCAGTAATCGTTAGGACATACCTCTGGCCTGAAGAAGATGGAGGATTGATCGGTCCTATGAAATCCATGCCCCACTGTGCAAATGGGCGCTCTTCCATCACTGGCTGTAATGGTTGTGCAGCATATTTTTCTCTGTTGGCAGCAACCTGGCAAACATGACAACATTTAACATGATCAGCTGTGTCTTTAAAAATTGTAGGCCAGTAATATCCTGCTCTGAGGATTGCATGTGTTGTGGCTAATGCTGATCCGTGTGCAGTACCAAACTTGTCATGTAACTCTGTTAAAACTTTATTTGCTTCTGGTTTCTCTAAGCATCTCAGGTATATTCCTTCATAATTCTTCTTGAACAAGGTTCCTCCCTTCATCATATACTTCTGGGATCTTATCTTTAAGGCTCTTCTCTGTGAGGCTTGCATTCTTGAAGGACATCTTCCCATGATCAGGATGTGCCTGATGTCTGAATACCATTCCCCATTGTCTTTCTCATTGATCACATACTGCTGACTGAGGATGTTTGGATCAGTTTCAGATATCATCTGGCTCAGAGCTTGTCCTCTTACTAGCTTCATTGGTGTGATCTCCATGTCATATTCTTGTAATACAGTAATCCATTTGGCCCTTTTTTCACCAGGCTCACTCTGCATCAGCAGCATCTTTACTGCTGCATCTGGTACCACAACAATCACTTTGCTTCTCAGTATATAATGTCTGAACTTTTTTACTGCTCTGACTAATGCAAGTGCCTGTCTTTCAACATCTACATATCTCAACTTAGCATCCCTGAAAGGACAGCTCATGAAAGCAATTGGTTTCTCTTCTTTCTCTTCATTTCTTTGAGTTAACACTGCTGCAGAAGTATGTTCTGAGGCAAATGAGTAGATGTAGAAATCTCTTGTATAATCTGGACTAATGAGGACAGGAGCATCTGAAATGGCCTTCTTTATATCTTCAAAGGCAGCCTTGGCTTCTGGTGTCCACTCAATTTGTGCATCTTTTTTCAACATGGCATTTAGTGGTCTGACAATTTCAGCAAAGCCTGTGATGAACTTCCTCACAAAATTTATCTTACCAAAATAAGATTTAAGCTCCTTTTTGCTTCCTGGAAGTTGTAACTTCATAATAGATTCCACCCTGTCAGGATCAATGATAATTCCATCTTCTGTGATCAGGTGGCCTAGTAATTTTCCTGTTGTGACTCCAAATATGCACTTCTTAGGATTCAAAGATATTCCATATTCTTCACATTTCTTCAGTACACTTCTGAGGTCAGCAACATGATCTCCTCTTTCCTTGGAGAATACTGTCAAGTCATCCATGTAGATGACTATACATTTTCCTATTAAGCCTCTGAAGGCTATGTCCATTGCTCGCTGGAATGTAGCTCCAGCATTTATGAGTCCAAATGGCATACGTCTATATGCAAATATCCCCCACTTTGTGGTGAAGGCAGTTTTTAATCTGTCAATTTTATCAACCATCACTTGGTTGTATCCTGAAAAACCATCCAAGAAGGACATCATCTTGGCTCCATTCACAATTTGTAGAACTTCATCCAAAGAGGGCAGAGGATAATTATCTTTTTCTGATGCTCTGTTCAGGTTCCTGAAATCTACACATAATCTGATGTCTCCATTCTTCTTTCTGACTGGCACAAGATTTGCCACCCAAGTGGAGTGCCTTACAGGAAATATTATCCGGGCATTTAACAATTTCTTGACTTCTTCAAGGATGATTGGTTCAAGTAGAGCATTGACTAGCCTCTGCTTCTGTCTGAAAGGTTTTGCATCTGGCTTGAGAGGTATAGTATGAGTTATGACAGAAGTGTCATATGTCTTTAGCTCATCATAAGTCCATGCAATTACATGTATGTAATCCTTAAGGGCCTGAGTTATTCCTTCTAACTCTTCAGGTGTACAAACCTTACCCAATAGGACATTTCTCTTGTCATCATCTTGTCCAATATTCACCTGTGAATATTGACCTCCATCTGCCTTAGGCAGATCTTTATGTTTAAGCATATTATCTAGATCAAAGGCTCTTTCTAATTCAATCATACCTTTGGGAATTCTGTTGCTAGGCAACTCTAATATCTCATCTTCTTCCCAGACATGATCTTCCATATCATTCTCATCTATAATCTGAGCTTCAAATATGTCTCTATTTGATATGAAGTCCAGGATGTGCTGATCATCATCAAACACCTAGAGATTAGTCACATTGTCAGGTACTGAAGGTACTGACACCAATTCTACTGAAAATCTCTTCAGACCAGATATAGACAGTGGTTCCAACGTACTGGCGGCCTGGGCAAGTGCATCTGCCCTCTGGTTTTGTTCTCTTGGTACGTGAACGATATTAAAGGCATCAAAATCTTCAATCAGGTCCCACACACGATGCCTGTAATTTGATAGCTTTCTGTAATTACAAGAGTAAATTCCTCTTACTTGTCTCACAATCAGTTCTGAATCTCCAAAGACATGCAAGATCTTCACTTTCTTCTTATGGGCAAACAACATTCCATGAATCAGAGCTTCATACTCTGCGACATTATTGGTGCAGGGGAACTGTAGTCTGTAAGCTGCTAAGTAGGACTTCCCTGATGGATCAATAAGGTCAATTCCTACCCCAGCACCTTGCTTGGATTTGGATCCATCAAACCTCAGGATCCAAGGCTTATCTTCAGCAGGACATTTGTCTTCAGCAGGATATTTACTTGAACTTCCTTTCTTCTTTGCAGCTCTAGCTGCTGCACCGCCTGATATCCACTTTAACTTGGAGATGTCATCCTCAAGTCTCTTCTTTCCTTTATTTGATGAGCCTAATGGCTTTTCTGTTTTCTCTTCCATCTCAGCAGGAGGATGATGTTTAGCACATACAGCTGCATGCTTCTTCAAAATATGTAAGCATAGTGAGCAAGTTGTTTCTGAGTGAGGTGCCTCATGCAGCCTACACCAACCTCTAATTAAAACCTCCTGGGGAGATTTACGCTGTCGTGTCATCTTTTCTATTTCTTCTACCAGAAATTCTTTGAACTTCGTCAGGTCACTGCCTTTATCTTCATCAGACAACTCATAATCTGATTCCATGAAGCAATCACTACCAGGAGTGATCTTTTCTTTTCTGATATCATTTATCGGATCCGACACCAGGACCTCTTCTGTTTTCCGGATATGATCTTCATCATGATCTGTCAACTCCTCTGTTCCTGCAAGAGACAAATAAGAATTAGTATCATCATCATCATTAGATGTAGCACTCACCTCGGAATATGATGATGATGCTTCACTATACGTTTGCTCCAGTATCATCATGTCTAAGCATGGTTCACAAGTCTTTTCTGAGTGTGCTTCGCCGTGTAATCTGCACCATCCATCAATCAAAATATCATTAGCAGATATATTCAATAATTGGCAACGTTTTACCTGAGTAGATAAATGCATCTCAAAATCTCTGAAGCGATCCATTTCATTCTCATTATCTGGATCATTACCAAACTCCAGACTCGGCATGTCCTCATGATGATGATGAACATCCAGCATCAGGATCTCTTATATTTTAACAGTCTGTGGCCTAATGTGATAAACTCCAGGTTCTACGTTTACATACATGATCTCATTTGTTTTGTTATATTCCGTGATCATATGTCTCATCCTAGGCTCAGCATCAATCTTGATCTGATTAGGTATACCTTTCCATGGTAACCACATGTGACTGAAGTCTGTGGACATATATCCGTTAAGCGTTTTAGACCAATCTCAGCTAAGCAACATCCCATATGTATCAGGTATGTCCACTACCTGAATGTCAATGTAATACTGGATCCGAGGATCAGATGCTAGCTGCATGTGAATGTGAGTGAGTTCTCCTACGACACTTACTTCTGTTTTGTCCAGTTGAGTGACCTTCTTTAAGGATTTAGCAGGATGCAGTCCTAATGCGTTGCATATTGACAAAGGCATAACATTCATTGAGGCTCCTGAATCAACTAAACAGTTGTGCAAGTTCTTGCCGAACATTCTTATGGTGAGGAGAAACGGAGGTGATTCAGTTTTATCTCTATACAAGGTCATGTGGGAGGTTTCAGCGGCTTGTACTGTAGCTGACACTTTAGACTTGATAAAGTTATCTTTAGCAGCATGATCTTTGCCATGGGATTGACTTGAAAGATGATTATCCTCTTTAGGAGCAGGATCATCTAGTGACTTCATGAATGCCCTTTTGATGGTAGGAGTTTTCAGTAACTCAGATAGGGATAGGCTGATCTTGATTTTCTTCATTTCATCAGCCAAATAGCTGACTAACTTGTCAGACTCTTGAGGTGCATTTATGACTTTTGTTACAGTGTTTTGAGGAGACAAGTATTGAGCATTCACCTTAGGGAATCCAGGGTTATTGCTAGCCTTAGGATCAGGAGATGTGTTGAAGTTGTTTGGAGGTAGAGATGATGTCAATGGACCAGCAGGTCTGTTGGCATTGCTCCTCAGGTTATAATTGTGCTTACCAGGATATTGCTGCTGGTATGCATGTACTTCCTCATGCTCTCTTGCAGGTTCATTTTCATCCTCAAAGGGGAAGACATAGTTTGTTTCAAAGGTTAAGGAAGATTCTTCACATGTCTGATTATAATCCTGATGAGGTGGATTTGTGTATGTTTCTAACACAAAAGCTGAGTCATATCCACAAGGAACTATTTCATTTCCTTCTGCCTGAGGTAGATTTCCAGAAGTATTAGACACTTCAGTCTGAAAGATGCTGGCAGCGATCCTAAATTGTGGACAATCTAATTCTGCATGTGCATTTGTATTATGAATCCTGCACCAATTGGTAAGGGCTGCTTCAGCAAGATTGACTCTAGTAGTCTGTTTGGCTTCACCAGGAGGCTGATTGTCTAGGGGTGATGGTAATGAACCATTATTTGGCCTGGAGTTCCATACTCTGGGCTGTCTAGGAGGATTATTATTGTTTCCACCATTATTGTTGAAGTTATTGTTGTTATATCCTCTGTCAGGGTAGTTTGGTCTGTCATTGGAATAACTCCTATTCTGACTTGACTGTGAATAAAACCCTTGATTTCTCAAATGTGTTACTTCTGTGGTGAGTTTTCTGAGTTGAGCAGAAATTTCTTTGATTTCCTCCTTCTCCTCTTGAGCTTTGGCCACTATATTTTCAGTCTGAGGCTTGAAAAAGGAAGATCCATGGTTATTGTTGGATAGATCTGTACCCTGAGGTGTCTGAACATGTGCAGGATATTGTGGCAATTGGCTATTTCCATTAGGAGGAGGCATAATACTCAATGGAGGTACTTGCAAAGGTGCAGGCATGACTGCTAGGGGCATCAATGATCCATTTGGATATTGTGCAGGATATTGTGAAGGATAAGCTGCAGGATATTGTGCTGGATATTGTGATTGCATGCCAGGCAAAGTAGGGAATGCTATATTTGGAGTAGGAGCAGGTATCAACTGCTGATTTACCTTGATAGCTTCTTGAAAAGCTCCTGTCAAAGTAGTGATCTCAGGATGTGTTCTCCTGATGAACATGGAAGTTAATGGATCCAGGGCTGAATAATATATACTCCTAGCAGCAGCATCAGTCACCACATATGGGGCAACTAGCTTGGACAACATTTTCTGGAACCTAGCATTGAAATTGGCAATAGGCTCATTCTCAAATCTTTTGATTGTGGCAAACATGTGGTAATTCATGGATGGATCAATAGGGACTTTGAACCTATCAACAAAATCTTTCTCTAAGACAGCCCACGAACCGACAGAAGCTTGGCCAAGACTGATGAACCAATTATAAGCCTCTTCCCCTAGGGAAAAAGGAAATAATCTGCACACCACGTCCTGATGTTCTATTCTGGCTCTACAGCACGCTTCTTTAAATGTCCTGATATGATCATCAGCATCTTGATAAGGATGATACCTTGGACAAAGTTTGTCCGGATTCTTTGGTAACTCATGATATGCAGTAAAAGTCAAGGGTGACTCCGCTGCAAAGAACGACATTGCAGCCTGAGGAGGCTGAACTGGTGGTGCAGTTGGCTGAGGTTGAACTAAAGGTATACCCTGGGTTTGAACAGGAGGTGTCACGGATATACCGGAAGGTATTTGCAAACTGACAGGGGTTACAGGAGGAGGTCCCGGTGAAGTTCTGGATGCACTAGACCCTGGAGTATGGTGAATGTCCACAGTCCTAGGTCTGAAACCTCTAACAGGCAATTCTTCAAAAACTTCACTAGGTCTAGACCTGGTATTTATCCTGTAAGCCAGGATTTCTCGATTTGGAGGCAAATTGGCTGAAACTTTGCAAATATTGGCTGGATTCCACCGGATGAGGTGATATTTGCGGCTAAATGGTAAATCAGACTGGATATTTACAAAATATTTGCGAAGATACTGCAAATATGACAGGATATTGGGATATCCTGACCCGCAGCACAAAATCTTAAGTGTTTAAGGCTCAAATTCTCAAAGCTTGAACAAATTTACTCATCTGTAGCCGATATTAGTGAATTCAGAGAGATCTACTGTAAAGCTTGCAATATTTATGTGAGATCTGGAAATCTTTACATAGAATGTGCATATACAATCTTGTCACAGCAAATATTTACGAGATTTACTGAAATTCACGAGTGATCTGAGGTTACCTTACTCTTATACGTCATCAAACCTGAAAATACTGATGATGAGCGTGATCTTCCGGTCGGGCCCTCCTTCTAGTGCCAATTTATGTTGGTCATGATGTTAGTCATTCGCAAACATAGAATAAAAGTTACACAACAACCTTTACTCATCTTGAAAGATACGATGAATTCAGAAAATTCATGATCCCAAGTCTCCGTTGATTAGGTCTTAATCTACTGACGTTACTCAGTGGTTGATGTGTGTTGCTGTTTTCCATTCAGGGGCCTTACGTGTTTCTACAAAGTTCATCATCATTATCTTCAAATATCCTGCTCTGGATGTTTGCTCTGCATAAATCTCCAACAATTCTACCTCTGCACTATGAAGTTAGTCAAATAATGTGCCTACAGGCTGATATTTGCATGATTTCTATCATTATTTATGATTCTTTGCATGATATTTTCAATAATACATGCATTTAACTCAAATATGCTAAGGATTTTCAGTTACCTACGGGATTTCAGCATATTTCTCTGTTTCTGCTTATTATTTATCATGATTTGCAGTTATGGTGATGAATTTATGAAATTGAAAAAAGGAAAAGGGTTAAAGAATAAGATTCCCAAAACTACTGGACTTAGATCACTGATCCACATACAAGCTCCCATACATGCAATGAAAAGAAGGAAACTAGAATCATACTTCACCAGGACATTCCACAAATCTGCATGATCTAGTGCAAATCTTCAAAGGAAAAGTTGATAACAACATGTAATGAAATGAAAGCGCTTCTAGTTGAACACAGCATTCACCAATACATACCCAGAAACCAACAGGAAGATTACGTAAAATTTACAATCAGGATGTAATCTGAAACTTCATATCCATTCAGTATGCTCAAGAACAGGTACATTTACAGTGATCTGAAGAAAGAACCTTGACATTTCAACAATTCTATCCTCATTAGTCTCAGTAATCTGATCTCCTAATAGATTCTACAGTAATTAGCTTTTATGCGCCCGATGCGTCTGTGTATTCTAATGTATATCCCCCTATTTTTGACAAGCTCTGGATCTTATATAGAACAACTGCCAAAAAATGGTTACAGTGATCCAAGGATCAGGATCCTCTCACAACAATCAACAGTCCAGATGAAAAGCACATGCTTCGTCAGTTGGCAAATGTACAGCTGGCACAGAATATTCCAGCGTCTTTAACTTGATTCGGTCTCTAGCTGGCAAACAGCATATTTGACAATATCCTCCTCATTTTTGGCTCATGTTGCCTCCATGCGCAACTTTGTAATGCTCAGCTTCAGCAGCAGCTCTAACAGCATCATGACTTCAATGCTCAGCTTCAGCAGCAGCATCATGACTTCCTGCAAATAAACAGACAAACATTAAGTTCATCATCATGTGGATAAACAACAGGAAGTAAACACTTTATTAAACATACCTCCCAATGTGCAACTACAGGCAATCAGGCTTTACCTGTGGAAAATATGCACTAAATGCATAAACAGCATAAAACAACCAAGTCAACCATCGTTGACCAAAAGCAGGCAGTCGGGCTTTTAAATTTCTATCGCTTCATGTTTTCCCGCCCATTTCCATGTGTATCGGGTTCAAATATGATCAGGTATCTCAAAATATACAAGGAAATAACCGCTCTTAACAAATTACTTCACATCTAGCTTTGCATGCTCTGTTTGTATGTTTCGGGTCATCATCATCATATTCGCATCGGTGTGACCACATATGATCAGGGTGACAATATTAAACTTGGCCGATGGCAACAGTTATACCGACGCCAAAAAATCATGATGATGCCCAACTCTATGTCTTCTATCTAGCCGCAGGATATCATGAAATATGATGCTCCTTCCCTCCGAATGCTCTGATGAAAAGCACATCAGGATGTTTCGCTTCTGCATATTGGGGAAAGAAAGACATCATCATCATCATCATGTCGAAGGAGAATAGGAGGATTTGGAATATGATCCTGCTGCTGAGGAAAGGAATATGATGGTGACGTCATCGTCATATTCGGGCTGCATTAAAATGCAAAAGATGACGTCACCGTCATGTTTCGTTAAAATCAGGGGATAAATGTAATATCGGGTCACCTTAAGAGGATGATCAGGTGATGAATGTAAAATGACCCTTTTGCGGCCAAGGTAACCCCTTCGAAAGATCAGGATGATGATGATCATCATCATCATATCCGCACTAGGTGATTTAAAATATGATCCTGCTGAATGTCTAGATGACGTCATCAGGATATCTGGGGCCTTTGTTAATCTTAGAACATGACGTCATCGTCATATTCGCGAACCGGATCATGCCTTGGAAAATATCCTGCCGAAGGAGAAATGTGATGGTGACATCATCCTGATATTTGTTTCTTCGTTTATCAGGTTGGGATGACGTCATCAGGATATTTGCAAAAGGTTATACTTCTCAGCAGGAGGATATTACGAAATGTCGGGTAGAGAAACAAGATCATGATGATCTTGACAACATGACTTAGGAATGAAATATCACCCTCCCTCCGAAAGATAGGGTGATCATCATGATTGTGCAAAAGGAGATCAGGAGGATACGAAATATGATCCTGCCTTGAAAAATCATGATGATGATGATCACCAGGACTTTGACGTGCGCATGCAAATTATGCAGATCGTGGATTTTCTACAGTAGGGTGATATTATAATATCAGCATGATATTATAATATCGGGTGATGTTAGAATATCATGATGCTCGTGATGTTTCCAAGGTCGCTTGACGGGTAAAACACATGATCACTTAAGATTGACGTCCGGATGTTGGGATTGCATGATTTTTATCAGGTGATAGACCAAGATCATGATGATGACCTTTCGTGATACAAAAGACCGCTCGACGGGAAAAGCTTACTATGACTTAAAGTTGACGTCCGGATGTTTCGACCTCAGGATATTATCGGGGGGCTTTTCAAATATGATGATGATGTTCTTCATACAGCAAAACTGAGTTTATAACATATGACCCTCTTCATGCGAATATCAGGTTTGACCAAAACTTTGACTGTGCATAACTCCCTCATATGGACGAATTTTCAAGTGATGTAAAAGGTAAACCTGCATGGAATTTCAAGCTCTTTCTAACCATGAGGTCATAGAAACAAAATATGAACTTTGACAAACTAACCTCATGATGATGACCAACCTCATCCTGACCTTCATGATGATGACCAACCTCATCCTGACCTTCATGATGATGATGCACCTGACCTATTTTTACCAAACCGCCAGAAAGCAGACAACACAAACCAGAACAAAAGTTGGGTCCCTGTTTTGCCAAGTCAAAATGGGGCGTGTTGTGTAACCACACAACAGTCCCCTACAAGTCTATATCCTGCATGATTGTATCAATGAATATTTGTATATTCTTTAATTCTTATTTCATCTTCTATATTATTCCCTTTATCTTAAAATTTGTATTGACTCATGTATATATATATTTAATTTACTTACATTCATTATTTTTGCAAGTGTACCATACAAGTAGATTTTTGCATGATTGTCACTACAAGTTTTCACCATATAAATTTGTTAGATCAATTTTGCAATCTTCAACTAAAAGTGAACACATTAGGTAATTATATATATACTCATATCTTTCATATCACATGTTATCTAGTTGCATATTACATCAATGTTTTGTGTTTTTTATATATTCTTTCATTCTCATTTCACCTTCTATAATATTCCCTTTGTCTTAAAATTTGTATCGACTCATGTATATATATAGTTAATTTACTTAAATTTATTATTTTTGTAGGTGTGCCCTACAAGTAGATTTTTGCATGATTGTCACTACAAGTTTTCACCATACAAATTTGTTAGATCAATTTTGTAGTCTTCAACTAAAAGTGAATGCATTAGGTAATTGTATATATATACTCATGTATCTTTCATATCACATGTTATATAGTTACATATTGCATCAATGTTTTGTGTTTTTGATATATTCTTTCATTATCATTTCACCTTTTATATTATTCCCTTTATCTTAAAATTTGTATCGACTCATGTATATATAGTTAATTTACTTGTACATTCATTATTTTTGCAGGTGTACCCTACAAATAGATTTTTGCATGATTATCACTACAAGTTTTCATCATACTATAAATGTTAGATCAATTTTGTAGTCTTGTCAAACTAATAGTGGACCTATTAGCTAATTGTATATATTCATATGTTTAATCATGCTATAGTTGCATTGTATCATTGTTTTGTGTCTTCAATATATTCTTTCAAATTCTTAAATGTCACCTTCTATATTATTCCTTTTATCTTATAAATTTTGTCTAAACAAACTATTTCCCGATCCTCCTCTATGTAACTAGCAAAGCTCTACCACTTGCTTCCTTGCTTTAAATAACTTTTAAATGGTGTTTTTTTTATATATGAAATAAATGAAAGTGCATTTGAAAATTTTATCTCAACAATCAATGGAATACATTAACATTATGAACCTACTTAGAAATAACTTTATTTAAAGAATTATTAGGTCTACTTTATTTTATCATTTTCTAGCATGAAATATCTTTGTACTATCATTTATCAAGAACTATTTTATACATTAGATAGTCATGTATACTACGTTTAAAATTCATAAATTATGTACACATTGTTCAATATAAAGAATACTAAGAGGGGGGTGAATCAGTATTCAACAAAACCACTTCTTAATTTGTTTATTAATCCAATTTACAAACTTAATAACATGAAAGCAGAATAGGCATAAGAACAACAACCATAAAGACATAACACATGAACACTAGGATTTTTACATGGAAAACCCAAAAAGGGAAAAACCATGGTGAGTGTTAGCTCACAATATATTATGATAGCTCAATACCGTATTACAAGAAGGCTCACTACCTTAGGGCTCACTACCAATGGCTCACTACCCTATGAAGATGTGCTCACTTCACAAAGGCTCATTGCCTAAAGAAAATAAGAAAGAAGAAGGATTGGCTCACTGCCAGAGGATGAACTATTATTGATACATCTACCACATACTGGATCATAGTTCCATCAAAGGATCAATACACAGATTTAAATGTCTTCATTTATTCTACCCTGCTTCTCAACTTAACCACATATACTCTATTTTATGTCGTTATTCATCTTTTCTACTCTGCACTCTACTCATATTCCTTCACACACAAATTTACACACCATGCAACACACTCTATCATCAAATTCCATTGAGTATATATATTCGCTACAAGATTTTTCTCATAATCAGGTCGGCAAGCAGAACGTAAACCGTGTACACAAATACTACATCTTGTCAGCTTGAACTTGTGTACAATCTGTAATGCAGACCAAGCCAATCATATAATGATCTTCCTATAGGTTGTCACAAATCATACAACCACTTAGATTTATTCCTTAAACAATATATCTTCTCTACATATGAATCTTTCATGCTTGTCAGCCTATCTCTTAAGAGCACACTTAACCAATTCATCTGTCACTTCATAACTTTCACTACGGATCATATACAACTCTAAGAATCACATCCAATGCTCATCTTTGACCTCTTAACATATCTTCAGAACCGCAAGACAAAGTATACAATTGTGAAGGAATGCAGACCCTTTTCTCGAGCACTGTGCACTGTTCCTGACTTAACTGTGTTCACTTGGACTTAAGTATTTTGCCATGTGACTTCCAGAGGAAGTCAAGACTTGAGCATTGGAACAGATCATCATGGAATATCTATGAACATAATATTTGATCCACATATACTAATCTCTTTCCTTTGTTGCCATCAATGACAACATTCAATTATCACAATAGTGTCTCTTGCCAACAATCTCCCCCTTTGGCATTGATGGCAACACTTAGTAAAAAATGTGCATCTGCTCCCCCTTACTATATGTTTCTTCTCCCCCTAAGATGTTTTCCCATTCTTCATTGATCTTCTTCTCCCCCTTTGACATCAATGGCAAAGGTGTAAGAGTCAAAATTAGACCAAAACTATAAAAAACTTCATACTCTGCTGCATATGTACACATATAATACTTCAACTCAATTAGTTGTTGGTGAAAGAATATCCTTATACTTAACTGTGTTCACCCGGACTTAAGTATTTTGCCATGTGACTTCCGGAGGAAGTCAAGACTTGAGCACTGGAACAGATCATCATGGAATATCTATGAACATAATATCTGATCCACATATACTGATCTCTTTCCTTTGTTGCCATCAATGACAATACTCAATTATCACAACAGTGTCTCTTGCCAACAATCTCCCCCTTTGGCATTGATGGCAACACTTAGTGAAAAATGTGCATCTGCTGCCCCTTACTATATGTTTCTCCTCCCCCTAAGATGTTTTCTCATTTTTCATTGATCTTCTTCTCCCCCTTTGACATCAATGGCAAAGGTGTAAGAGTCAAAATTGGACCAAAACTATAAAAAATCTTCATACTCTGCCGCATATGTACACATATAATACTTCAACTCAATTAGTTTCTGGTGAAAGAATATCCTTATACACAATCTTTAATTGTGTAATCTCTTCATCCCATCTAATCTTAGCTCTTTCCAAAATTTGAATGTGACTATTTATTATAAAGACTGATTCTTCTCAGTCTTTTGTACATCAGAATTTGTGTCAGTTTGTGAAGCTGTTTGTGATTCTACTGCAATACTGATCATTGAGTCTAACTTAGGACTAATGAGTCCTCTCAACTGACACATTTTACATTTCACTTGATCCCCCTTATTTACAATATCACTTAACTCATTATGAATATCAATTACTTGTATTTCTTTAATGCTTACCGATTTAGCTACTGGATCAAATGTTTTGGAGATATTTATCAGCCACCATTTTTGATCCTTTATCTTTTCTTCTAGCTCTTTTGTGGCTACTAGCCAAGTGTAATGTCAAAAATTGTCCTCCTACATGGTATGGTGCAATTTCCCCTAGTTTAGCTCCTCACTTTGGGTGACCTCTCAACCTTTTTCTTTCTGACCTTCCCAAAACCCTAATTGACTAAGTCTAGTTGCAAACTGTTCACTTTTTGAGGTAACCTTTTGATGGAACCCAGAAAGGGAGTTTGAATTAGAGGTCCTTGGGACACCCAAAAACCATATCTAAGTGGAAAATGGGGGCTTGGACTTGGGTACCTGCGCCCTAGTCCTCAGCTGTTTCCCAGGATTTTGAATTTTGGTGGGATGTCAGCTCCCGCCGTATCCGTCGGGATTCGGGATTCTATTTTTAAATTCTCAGTTTTCATGCATGTAGAGAAGAAACAAGAAACAAGAATGAGTACATGATAAGTGACAACTCCCTTTACATAAAGTGAGTGAGAATTCCTATCCCTAACTAGGTGCAAGATTGATCTCTCTTACTCTTGAGCCCTCTTCTTGAGCTGTTGAACTCTGATTTTTGTGCCGTTTGTTGTGTTGGAATCTTGGTTCTGCTCTCTTTCTTACCCAATGTGTTGTGTTTGAGCATTATTTCTTTAAATGACTCTCATAACACATTTCTCATCAAGTTTCCTCGAAATCAACGTGCGTGGGTATCTCCTTGTATCTCCTTTTCAAACTAAGAAAGCAGAAACAAGGGGGGGCATATATCTACCTTGATTTCCTCCCTCATCATGTCTCATCACTCAACTCCCTTAGTGTTTTTGTACTAACTCATTGGTGGTGGTTGCAGGTTGATTTGATTTTGATTTTCTGACAAGGGTTCCTTTGCAGGTTGTATTTCCTAACTTTGTGGTCTTGTATGATTATAGACTTGGGGGATCCTTCCTTATCGACAACAATACTTTAGCTTCCTCTATAATATTTTTTTTGTTATCCTTTTCATTATTGATGTATTTACTTTCCTTTAGTTGCATATGCACGTAGTTTCATATGGCCACTAAAGTGGGGGCTAAATGTAACGTCAGAAATTGTCTTCTTGCATGGTACGGTACAATTTCCCTCGGTTTAGCTCCTCGCTTTGGGTGACCTATCAACCTTTTTCTTTCTAACCTTCCAAAAACCCTAATTGACTAAGTCTAGTTGTAAAATGTTCACTTTTTGAGGTAACCTTTTGATGGAACTTGGACAAGGAGTTTAAATTATAGGTCCCTGGGACCCCCAAAAAGTAGATCTGAGTCCTCCCCTATTTCCTAGGATTTTGAATTTTGGTGGGATGTCAGTTCTCGCCATATGCCTCGAGATTCCATTTTTAAATTCTTAGTTTTCACGCGATATCGAGACATTATTTTAAAATTTGAATTTCCCTAAAGCTAGATATAAAAAGACATTTGAAAATTATTTTATCACACACAATTCTTATGCAAGGTTGATGCCAAAACTCTGCCAAAATTACCATTGAAGATCAATGACTTATTGAAGCTTTCAAAAGTATTTTATATTTGATATCATGGAGACAATAGATGGAGATTAGGAATCAAGATCTTGAGACTATCTTGCTCTCCTAGGGTTTGTACACTCTTTGTATGATCGGGTGAAGGGTTGAAGCCTCCAACATCAAGCTTGGAGATCCTCCGCAGACATTGCTGATTGGCTTTCTTGTTCATGCAACTCTTCATTTGTTTTCATCTCCTTGAGGTGAAGTTGTATATGTTTATTGATTCAAAGCAAGTTGTTGATCTTCCCTTGATTGAGAAATCTAGGGTTTGATATTTCTGCATACACATTGTTAGGTTTGCACACACTTTTGCAAATCTTTATCTATGGCTATTGTTGAGGTAGAAATACCAAAGATGGGGCTTGACTGAGGCAAGCTCCTATATAGCCGTAACATCTTTCTCCTTCTTTTGTAGGTCCAGATCATATTTTGTAGATTTTGGCGGAAAGTAGCTACAAGAAGGAGAATATTACGGGTACAGTCATCACGAACTTTTGAGTTTTTGGATTCCAACACTTGCAAGACTAAAGAGCAAGTGCCCTAGTCCAACTGGGGGCAATTTCTAGGATCTGGATGCCATTTAGGAGTGCTAGACAACATGTGCAGAGGATTCTCCATGTCAGGAACTTTCAGGACTAAGAAGCGGGTGCCCTAGTCCATTCAGCCCTCAAAATCTGGGTGCATAGTCTTTGAAACTCTTTCTCTACATTTATGTGATCAGTTTTGCCTTTTTCATTACTAATTTTTGAATATCTCTAATTTAAGGCATAATTAGGGTTTACTTGGTTTATGAGAAAAATACTTGACAAAATCTTAGGCTCTTGAAATCAAATACCATGAGCATAAGTGATAGACAAGCAACTCATAGATTGACCTCACACTCAATCCTTGTCCTCCCAATGTTTAGTTTAGTGAAATAGTAGTACTTAACTTAGTTGAGACAAAGCTACAATTTTTCCATTAAACATTTTGGTGAACCCAAGCTTTAAAGAATTTGCATCCTTTTACACTTCAGATCTGAAATAATTTGCTATCCTAGAGCATATTTAGATTGAAAAATCTCTTTGGTGAAATTGCATGCATTCAATTGTGAATCATATTCTTTATCTTTTCACTAAAAGAGTTGGAAACAATTGTTATTCATTTTTTTACATAGTATTTCATTTTCATAGGCCATCATTGTGCATTTGAATTTTGGATTAAAAAGAGCATGTCAAAATGTTAGATTATTTTTTGTAATATTTTCATGCTTATGATGAGTTGTTTAGTCATGATGACTTTGATATGCTAGATGAAGCCCTTGAGGACTTTATCTCGATCGAACATTCCACTACGGCCTCAAAGCCATCGTTATTTCAAAGATTTGTAAATACGATTTATGTTCGTAAATCTAAAGAAGAGCTTGAAAAACTAAAAATTGTGGTCACTTTATGTTCAAATGTGGTGCAACCATCTTCTAAACTTGTGCTTACTGTTAAAGGTTTTCCATACTCTTCTTGACCTCCTGATCACATTTATGATTATCCTAAACAAATAGCACAACAAAACTTACAACAAACTAATCATAATGTGGTTGCTCATGCATACAACACTCGGAATAATAAACAAAGTACACAACATTTTAGTATTCTGATATCTTTATTGACTTCTCAGCCTATGCTTCCTCAAGAACCTTGTTTAACATATAAAGATGGTAAAGACTATGATCTTGTAGAACAGCTTCACGCTACTCCTGCAAAGATATCTCTTTGGGAACTTATACAAACTTCACCTACTTACCATGGAATGCTCCAAGAATCTTTACAAAAGGTGATTGTTCCACCTGTTGTTAAACCAAATGATGTTTCCTCTCTATTACATTGTATGCATGCAACAAAAATAGATATTCTATTTCAACAACATGAATTGCTATCTCTTGAAGTTCAAAATCAATATGATCCTTTGATTATTTTTATTACAATAAACAAGACATTGGTTAAGAGAGTTATGATCAATAATGGATCATCCCTTAATTTTTGTGGCATTGACTTAATACATAAGGTTAAGGTTGATACATCTATAATTATACCAAAATCATTAAGTATCTGTGGTTTTGACAATGTTGGATGACAATTCGTGGGCACTATAACTTTACCTATACAAGTTGGACCTATGATGGTGCCTACCCTGATTCATGTCATGCCTTGCTCTCTATCTTATAAAATGATTCTTGGTAGACCTTGGATACATGCATTAGAAGTGGTTCCTTCTACTTTACATCATTCAATCAAGTTTATATTTAAAGATAAGCTACACACTATTCATGCAGATCCTGAACCTAATATTTGCTTACAAATGGAAGTTCATAAGCATGTTGTTTTTCTTGAGACTCTAAACAATCTGAAAATGGATTTATCAACTCCTCTTGCTTCTGAAAATGTTATGCAAGAGTCTAAACAACTGAATGCATTTGTTGGTGATGATTGGGGTTCACTAGATTTTACATCTTCCTCTATAGGAGAATACAAACCTAAAGACCCCATCCCTGAAACATCAAATATTGCATCAATCACATTGCATGCTTTGAATGATAAACATAAAGGTTCTTTGATGACAAATGTGGATAATACATTTACTTACACTACTAATTATGACACTTATGAAGCTCCACCTTCCTCTAAGGAAATGGTTTCTCTTTATGGTCGAGGATTCTAAATCATTTATAAAGATTGTGATTATATGGGTAAAGGTTGTGGTATAAATCAACAAGGAATCAAAGTCCCTATAGAATCTGCTTTGCGACATTGCTCTAGTGGCATTGGATACAATCCTTTGAAGGAATCCAAAGCCCGTAAACACCCTACTCTTAATGTGAATACAATATCAACAATTAGTTTGATATTTCTTGAGATGATCGACACTAATTGTCCTCCAAGATCACTTCGATTGGATGTATTCTCAATAGATGAAGCAATAATAGAATTCTTGGGTGCTTATGACAATATTCGTTGTTATCATGATAAACGCGACCTACCTTATTATTTAAACAACAACGCATATTTTGGAAAAACTACTAGCACAATAAATGCTATTGTAAATCCCAATGGAGAATTTGAAGAATAATTGCAATCATATAATCTATTAGACCATAGTACTCTCCTTAATAGAAAGCTTGTTGATGTTGTTATGGATAAGGATAAAAATGTGGAAGAAAAAGAAGAGATGACTAAGTTATTGCATGAATTCTCAGAATTATTTGCTTGGAAGTATTCTGACATGACTAACATTGATCCTCAAATTGCAATGCATAATACTACATTGAAACTAGATGTTAATCTATTTAAGTAGAAGATTCGTAAGATGAATCCTAAGATTGCACTGCTTGTTAAAATTGAGATAGAAAAAATTCTACAAGATGGTTTCATCTGACCTATTGATTATTCACCTTGGATTTCAAATATTGTTTCCATCACTAAACCTGATGGTCGTATAAGAATGTGCACAGATTTCTGAGATTTGAATTTGGCATTTCTAAAAAATAATTTTCCACTCCCTAATATTGATATGATTTTTGATTCCATAGCTAGCCATGAATTTCTCTCTTTCATGGATGGTTTTTTAGGATATAATCAAATTCTAATAAACCCTCAAGACCAGTATAAAATAGCTTTCATAACACCTTGGGGTACATTTTGTTGGGTAGTCATGTTGTTTGGACTTAAGAATGCAAGAGCTACTTATCAACATGCAATGACTCTTATATTTCATGATTATATGCACAATATTTTAGAAGACTACATTGATGACATCTTGGCAAAGTTTATCCATCATAAGGATCACACAATGAATCTTCTACAAATATTTGAGTGCATAAGGAAATATGATATGCGATTGAATCCCCATAAGTGTGTTTTTGGTGTGGACAGTGGAAAGTTACTAGGATTTATTATCTCAAATCATGGTATTGAAGTGGATATGAAAAAGATATATGCAATTGTTAATATGACAATACCTAAGAACATATCTCAACTTCATAGTTTGCAGGGAAAGATACAGGTCATCCGCCGATTTGTTTAACAACTCATGGATAGGACTCACCCCTTTATGCAACTATTGAAGAAGGATTCTAAATTTCAATGGAATTTTGAATGTTAAAAAGATTTTGATGACTTAAAGGATTACCTAGCTAGTCCGCCTATTCTGCAACCCAAAGTCCCTGATAAACCATTCCTATTATACATCTCAGCCTCTAACAATGCCCTAGCATCTTTGTTAGCACAACATAATGCTAAAGGCAAGGAATGTGTTGTCTATTACATCAGTCAAACTTTGCTAGATTATGAAGTGCGGTACACTATTATAGAGAAGCATTTCTTATCTTTAGTGTTTGCAACTCAAAAGCTTAGACATTATCTCCTAAATGTTGAAGTACACGTGATGGTAAAATTTGACCCTCTAAAACATCTCTTGGCAAAAATAGATTTATCAAGTCGTCTCACTAAATGGGTTATGTTAGTAACATAATTCAATCTTAAGTTCATTTCCCAAAAAGAAATTAAAGGGAAAGTGTTAGCTGATTAGTTACCTAAATCTCCTTCACCCTTTTCTACACAACATCAGGACGTATTTCCTGATGACCAAATTTTAACAATCTCTAAGGATGAAAAATGGGAATTATACTTTGATAGATCAAAATGTTGAACTAGCTCCGGGGCTGGAGTTATATTCATACCTCCTATAGGAAAGATGATTCCTCTATCTTATCGCTTAGACTTCTTATGCATAAATAATATAGCTGAATACGAAGCTCTTATTGCAGGACTTCGTGCTGCATTGTCTCTCAGTATCAAACACATTACAATATATAGTGATTCTCAGCTAATTATCAAACAAATAACTGGATCATATCAAACTAAGCATGATAAGCTATCTAAGTATCGTGAGTTGGCATTATCTCTCTTAAAACAATTCACATCATATTCAATCAACACTATTCCCAGGAAAGATAATCAACATGTGGATGCAATGGAAAGTGCAACTTCCCTTATATCTCCAGATGATTCTCCTAAGGAATTTACTTTCATTGTTAATAATATTAAAATCTAACAATTGAATATCCTATAGTTTTGAATATAGAACTCTATGGTAATACATACACTAATGAATGGTTCTCCTATATATTTAATTATTTGTGTGATGGAACTATTCCTAATCCAACATCTAAGAATGCCTAAATCCGTTTATGCAAACTAGCAACATGATACATTATACTATCAAATGTCTTATATCATCGAAGTTACAATGGTGTTTTACTCCAATGTTTAAGTAATTCAGAGATTCTGATAGCTCTAGAAGAAGCTCACTCTGGTGCCTGTGGAGGGAATTTTGGAGGAAAGTCCTTGGTGTAAAAATTGTTACGAATGGGCTATTATTGCCAACATATGGAACAAGATTCCTCTGCTTATGTCAAGAGATGTCCGCAATGTCAACAACACAAACACCTAATCCATGCTCCTGCTCAAGAGCTTCATGCCCAAGTGGCACCATGGCCATTCTCTATTTGGGGCTTGGATCTAATTGGTAAAATTTCCCCACCCTCCTCTCAAGGGCAAACATTTATCATTACTGCCACTAATTATTTTACAAAGTGGGTCGAAGTAGTCCCCTTGCGATCTACGACTGCTAATGTAATCTATCATTTTATACAAGACAATATTATTTGTCAATTTGGAATACCTTCCTCCCTCTATTTGGACAATGGTATGCCATTTAAGAACAAGGATGTGAAAAAGTTCCTCAAAAAATACCATATGCAACATCACCTCTTCACGCCTTATTATCCTCAATCAAACGGCCAAGCAGAAGCTTCAAACAAAGTGATTGGACAGATTTTACAGAAAATTGTTAATAAACATTAGAAAGGTTGGCATACTCAATTATCCTATGCATTATGGGCTTATAGAACAAGTATTTGAATGCCTACTTGTAAGACACCGTATAACCTTGTTTATGGCGCAGATGCGATAATGCCCTTGGAGTTAGAAATTCCTTCCCTAAGAATTTCCCTAAGAGACATCATGGATGATGACATGGAATGTGAGAAAAGATTACAAGAACTTGAGATGCTTGATGAAATATGAATTAACACTCTTGAGCACCTCAAAGCTTATCAAAAAGGTGTACAATGATCCTATAATGCACAATTCATACAATGTTCATTCAACATTGGGGATCTGATTCTTTATGAAAATCAACGCAATGTAAATGCACCGAGTGGTCAAAAAGTTAAGTTCAACCCTAATTGGCTTGGACCATATATAATTACTAAAACCTTTGGATCCAGAGTATAAATTAGTTGATGAGCAAGGTACACTGCTTAAAGAACCCATAAATGCAGCTCACCTTAAAAGATTTGACGCTTAAAAGATCTAATGTTAAATGTTCCTAAGCCAGTTTATTATATAGATTAGATTTAATTTTGACAAGATATTATTGTTTTGTCTTAATTCATTTAGCATTACATCTTTGTTTAGTTGATCATTGTTGTATCTTGTTTATGTAGTCTTTGCTTAGGTCACTTTAGTATTAAATGAATATAGCATTAAAATTTAGATTATGTGTAAAATGCTTGATCATTGTGCTTATTACTATATGTTCTTTTAAGAATTATTAGTATACCACAATAGCATTAACTATAGCATTTAAATATCATCACTAGTTGTATTTTTATGAAAATCACATGTGATAGAATAAAAAAACCATTACACATAGATGAAAAGAAGCAAACATCATATATATAGCCTCAATTTTAAATATATAGCTGAGTCGACTATCCCTCAGATCAAAATGGGATGTCATAGTGCCTAAAATCTATACATCACATAGATGAGCCTCAATTGCTAGTACCCTCAAGCCCTCGTGGTGTGCGAGTGATAGAGGCCTGACCATGTGTGGCTACGGATCATAAATGACTCCTAGAGACGCTTCGCAATCATAACCCCCTAATCTCACCTCTCATCTCTATCATCTTCTCATGTGCCTCCTAGAACATCCTCTAGTACTGGCCTCTCTCAGATTGAACCCTGTCTCTGTCAGCTCTCACCTGACAAACCTCACGCAGTAAGAACTCACTGACAGCTGGCTCTCCCTTAGATGTAGGCACCACTACCACCTACTCTCGATACATCCTAAGCTCAGCTTTGACATGCTCATCTCTCTATCAAAACTCCTCTCTCTCTCTCTCTCATGTAAACTACTCTAGCATAGCCTCCATAGCAGTCCTATACTGAATGAAAGGCATAAATATCCTTGCATGTCACCCAGCGGATGACTGTGGTGAATAACCTACCTGCACTCACTGCTCTGAAACATTTGTAGGTACTATTTCTACTATGACGCGACCCATAAAGTCTCTCCAAGAATTTGTCCTAACTATAACATAGAGGATAAGATAAATATTAGAATCTCATATAAATCTCACAAATAATAAACTATAGAAAGCATCAAAATAATAAATCAAACCTAACCTAGATCTCCATCTAACTAGGATGGATCTCAGATTGCTAAAGGTGTGATGAGCTCAGCAGTCTGATCTGTAGCTAGGGGCACTGACCTATTACACTCCTCCCACTCTCTCTGATTAGGTCTCACATCAACTTCAGGAATAGGACCATGAGCCCTAGATCTCAGTCTCCTCATCAGTGTCTGCCTTCTGCTGGCCTTGTCATGGTCTCGCTCTGAAGACGTACTGTGGTGAGACCTCCTCTGACTCATCCTCTTCATTCTCCACATCCTTGTCGAGATCGTAGTATCCTACAAAATCACTAACATTGTCCTCTACCCCTATGTCACTAGTGTGACCAACCCAAGGTCGAGCATCACCTGTAGGCTGACCAGGTGGAAAGACAGGGGCAGGTTGTGCTGTGTGCCACCAGGTTCAATATGCTCAGGTATAACCGACATCATCTATGTCTGACACTGGCTCTACATCCTCAAGACTCTCATCATCACTAAGTGGCATGTCTGCTGTTAGCCATCAGACAATATTTGCCCTGACTACACTATGCACAGTAGACTCATAGCTCAGATGCACTGTACGAACATCTTGTATCTGTCTGAACTACCGTGCCACCCTGTCAAAATAGAACCAAACCATGATATGATCAAGGTGACCATCCATCAGGTGATCCCTCTACATCCTCGCTAACTACCTCTGCTGGCCAGACTAACCAATCTAGCCGCAATATGGTCTCCAGATAATGTTGTCAGGCTGTAATATGTCAAAAACAACTCTCCAGTATAGCAGATTCTCATGCCTCCAACACCTGACTAGTGGATAGGTGTAAACACATGGATGGGTGAATGTTGTCTCTATAGGATAACCCACTGATTATGTGCACTTGATGTGCTCAAAGGCCTAGACCTGTAGTAATGTACAGATCATCAGACTATGCATCTCATAGTGGACATATCGCCCCAAGTCACGATAAAGGTGCGCAAGCATACTGCACCCTCATGCATAGACCATCTAATGCTCCTCTATCTCCCTAATGGTGTGAATGAGACCCCTATGTAGGTGAGTGCCTTGTCCATTTGGCAAAATGGCTAATGTGACTATGACTATCATAATCCTCTGCAACAAAGGAATGTCACCACATCCCTGCTCTAGAACTCGGAGCTAAATGTGTCCTTGCTCTGCCTGAGAAATAGTGTGACCCAAGTAGTAAAACTAACTCTTGTGGGTGTACCTCACCGAGTGATGTCCTACTATCCTTATTGTCTCTCCTCTGATGGGAAGTCAAAGGATCCTGTATACATCCTCTAGCGTGACAGTCATCTCGCCTGTAGGCAAGTGGAATGTGGATGTATCTGCATCCCACCTCTCCATTAGTGCCATCAACATAGCGCAGTGGAATCTAATTGTGGACATATAAAACACCCACCATAGGCCCACCGTCTGCAGGTGCTCTCTCTGCAGTAGACAATGAACTAGCACGCTCTCATAGAAGCACCATTAGGCAACTACCTGTGTGCTCACATAACTCAGGGATGTCCTACAGGTTGAAAAGTAAGCAAGAACATCAGAATCTCCTCAGAAATTGAAAGCAGATATCAAAGACAAAAAAGAGTGTCTGTGCCTAAGGTCCATGTCCTCTATGGACCTAGGTGCCCCAGGAAGACTAGGGTGCCCTAGAGGGACATTGGAGCCCCAGAGAGACTTTGGTGCCCTAGGTGAACTCAGGTGCCCTTCTCAAGGACCCCTATCCATTCCTCCCTCTTGGCACATTAAATGATAAAGTCAAAACAAAAGAATATTGAAAGATGATAGAAATGCAAGATTAGGACCCTACCTCGGCCTAGAAATGCCTCTCTGCTACTCGGACTCGGAGTATCTCTAGTCATGGTGGCTGATACTAGCGTTGGCTTGGCATGGTTGTCCTCTTCTCTTTCTCTCTCTCCTCTACCTTTTCTACAATGACAAGAAACAAGAATGAGTACATGATAAGTGACAACTCCCTTTACATAAAGTGAGTGAGAATTCCTATCCCTAACTAGGTGCAAGATTGATCTCTCTTACTCTTGACCCTCTTCTTGAGTTGTTGAACTCTGATTTACATGTCGTTTGTTGCGCTAGAATCTTGGTTCCACTCTCTTTCTTACCCAATGTGTTGTGTTTGAGCATTGTTTCTTCAAATAACCCTCATAACACATTTCTCATCAAGTTTCCTCGAAATCAACGCGCATGGATATCTCCTTGTTTCTCCTTTTTCAGACTAAGCAGAAGAAACAAGGGGGGGCATATATCTCCCTTGATTTACTCCCTCATCATGTCTCATCACTCAACCCCCTTAGTTTTTTTGTACTAACTCATTGGTGGTGGTTTGCAGGTCAATTTGATTTTGATTTTCTGACAAGTGTTCCTTTGCAGGTTGTGGTTCCTAACTTTGTGTTCTTGTAGGATTATAGACTTGGGGGCTCCCTCCTTGTCAACAACACTTTGGCTTCCTCTCCAGTATCCTTTTGGGTATCCTTTTCATGATTGATGTATTTACTTTCCTTTAGTTGCATATGCACATAGTGTCATATGGACACTAAAGTGGGGGCTAAATGTAACGTCAAAAATTGTCATCCTACATGGTATGGTACAATTTCCCTTGGTTTAGCTCCTCACTTTGGGTGACCTCTCAACCTTTTTCTTTCTAACCTTCCCAAAACCCTAATTGACTAAGTCTAGTTGCAAAATGTTCACTTTTTGTGGTAACCTTTTGATGGAACCCAGACAAGGAGTTTGAATTATAGGTCCTTGGGACCCCAAAAAAGTAGATCTAAGTCCTCCCCTGTTTCCTAGGATTTTGAATTTTAGCGAGATGTCAGCTCTCACCGTATGCCTCAAGATTCTAATTTCAAATTCTCATTTTTCACGCAATATCGAGACGTTATTTCAAAATTTGAATTTCCCTAGAGCTAGATATAAAAAGACATTTGCAAATCATTTTATCACACACAATTCTTATGCAAGCTTGATGCCAAAACTTTGCCAAAATTACCATTGAAGATTAGTGACTTGTTGAAGCTTTCAAAAGTATTTTATATTTTCTATCATGGAGACAATAGATGGAGATTATGTTTTCAAATTCTTAGTTTTCATGGGATTTCTTGGATACTTTTGGAAGACACTTTGGAAGAAGATGAAGACAAATTTGAAGTTCAGTTCAACATTTCATCCACAGATTGATGGATAGATAGAGGTAGTTAATAGGAGTTTAGGAAACTTGTTGAGATGTTTGGTTGTGGAGAAGGTAGGAAGTTGGGATTTGGTTCTTTCACAAGTAGAGTTTGCATACAATAGTTCATAATAGGAGTACTGGAAGAACACATTTTAAGATTGTTACTAGAGTAAACCCTAGAGGAGTGACAGAGTTGAGAGATATTAGTATGGAAGACAAGAGAAGTGCAGAGGTAGAAGAATTTGTAGGATACATGGAGGTAGTACATAATTAGGTGAAGAAACATTTGGAGGAGATGAATAGTAAGTACAAAGAGTAAGCAAATGATAAGAGAAGACATAAAGAGTTTGAAGTTGGAGATGAAGTGATGGTATACTTGAGAAAAGAAAGATTTCCAGTTGGGACTTATAACAAGTTGAAGATGAAGAAGTTTGGACCATATAAGATACTCGGAAAGTTTGATTCAGGAAATGCATGTGCAGTGGAGTTACTAGAGACATTGGGCATATCACCTATTTCCAACATTGCAGACCTATATCAGTATCATGAAGTAGAGTTCAATGACAACATCGATGAAGACTTGAAGAAGTAGTTACCACACCAAGCACCAGAGCAGATTGAGGACATTTTAGATAGCAGAGTTGGATGTAACACCAGAGGAAGACAATACAAAGAATACTTTGTGAAGTGGAAAGGTAGACTAGAAGAAGATTCATCATGGATTTCTTAGGCTGAGGTAGACTGTCTTGGTTTCCCTCTAGCTCCACCAAAGTGAGGGACTCACATTTTAGTAACCCCAAATGTTTGATGCAGGAGCATCCCTAGTTCAAGAGCAATCTTGCATCAACCAAAAACATTTGTATTTTAGTTTGTTTGTATTTCAGTTTGTTTCTTTTCATTTCCAGTTCAGTTAGTAGCAATTTTTATATTTTGGTCTGTATTCTACCATAGTTACATCTCAGACCTTGTAGAGCTAGACTTAGCATCTAGATTCATTCACCTACATCATATCTAATTTTCACAGCATTTGGACCAAGTACCGAAAAGTTATCACTATCAGAAGATCGATTATTTTCTCACAACAAAGCATCCTAGCAGTCTCAATCAATCAACTAAAGGAGAAGACTTGCAGAGCATTTCCTGATTTGTGGAGCCTAATGATACATCATTCAATGATCTATGGTTTATGGCTGACCTTCCCTAAGATCCACACATCATCCCATTCATTTGCATAGGAGTTAAATTCAATTAGGTCCAACCTATCTATGTACACACATTACAACTCTTCATTGGAGTTTGTGATCTTCCTTAGCCTACGTGGAGGAATCTTATGATCTGAATATGATATATATTGATGTAATAGATGCCTAGGAAAGTAGTTAGCATGATTTAGAAGATCAATAGTTTGAATTCATTGCGAAGGAGCTTCAAAGCTATATCTTGTGTATATTTTGATATTTTGTAATCATGCCTATGAGCCCTAATTGTAAGTCTGCATGTTGTCAGCCATCTTGCATTTGAATTCTATGATATACTAAATGACTAAATCTGCATTTGTTTCATATCATTGATTTGTTTCTGTTATGTTTACTCTAGCTACACGGCATGGATAGTTCTCTTTGAGGACCCTCCTAATCGTGACTACACCACAAATTCAAAGGGTTAGCATGTATCACTTCCTTACAATGATATACCCAAGGATGAGTATTTCTTGCAACTCTACTTCAATAATCCCTAATGTAATACACAACTTCCTATTTCTCACTTAAAGCATATTTAACCCATTCCTTGAACAGAACTAGGAAATGAGACATTCAATACAACAAATGTACATAAGTAAAATCCAAAATCCTTGATCCCTTCATTCACAAAATAAAATCCATACATTCAAGGAGACAATTGCAGAAAACACACACATATAGTGTTATTCATATTACTCAATCTGAATTAAAAAATTGTCATACAAGAATTTGTTCATATGCAAATAAAGTTTTTCCCTACAACTTTAATAATGCACTTACTCTGCTACAGAAATTACTCCCCAAGAATGTGGATATCTTGTTTCCAAAGCTCAGAAAATTATTCACAAGTAAACCCCCTCCTTTTTTTTCTCTTCCTTTTTTTTCTTCTCTTTACTACGACTTTTGTATCCCTATATATAGGAAAACTATGTCAGCCAGAATTTCCTTAGTACTACTTTTTTAGTTACATTGCATTTAATATTTGTGACTTAGGAAAATACATCCTTGCTCTGATTGGTGAACACTTTCTTTTAGCCAATTCCTTTGCCAAGATTTACAACAATGTTCCAGAATGTTCCAATTGGTTGAAAGTCCTCCCAAGCAGTTATAACAAGATGTCCCCTCTTTGTTTCATATTCAAGCTCAAATCATAGGTTGTTGGGAAGGAAACACAATTCCTTATCTTTCAATCTTCATTCACTAGATGTCTGAGCTTGGGAATCATTGAGGTGACTCTCAATAGTCAAACCAAAAAATGTTATCCTTGTTGGGGCAAGGAATTCTTTGACTCTGTCAACAGAGTCCTTCTGCACTATGGTCCCTAACATCAAAACACAATGCCCTCCCTTTATTGTTGTTCTTGATAAAAATCATCAAAAAGAGGGATGGTGTGAGAGAAAACTAGTATCTCTCCTCCCACACTCTTGGATCCCAGTTCTTGTTGAGGTTACTGCAATCCTACCCAGTTGGTCCACCCTCGAGGAATAACTTCATGTAGTTGGAGCATTTGGATGATCTGACCAGTCTCCCACCAGAATGACATTATTCAGCTATAGTTCTGGGAAACTGGAAAAACTATTGCAGCCAAATACTCCTATTTTTTTCCAATACCTCCCATTCCAATGGCCAACACTCACTCCTTCCTTAATTTAGAATGAGAAGAGCTACAACCAGGAGAATAGGGACATACTCCTTCAAGAAACAAAAGATAGAAATTGCAAGGAAATATTCTGCACAGTACTGGTGATAGCAATTGATGTGAATAATTCATGGGAACACTTCCATTTATAGAAAAAATGAATGGAGGTCCTTTGCTTGAGAAACTTCCATTTTTTGGCACCTTTCTTAATTCCATTCTAGATGCTCGTAGGCTCAATACACTTGAATTCATGTCTAGAAATCTTCAATGATCTGATCACAATCTCTGAAGCATGAAATAGAGGTGTAGATCAATGTCACCTGGCCAAAAATTTCTCTCACATGGACAAAAAAGGTTTGGTTCATGTACCAAAATCCAACAGAGTATCAGGAATTACTAGAAAAATGTGTTAATTGTCAAATCATCTTCTTGCATACTCAAGAAACAACTAATTCACAACTGATAATTTCAAAAGTTTAGGTGAAACTTATTGTGCCGTAGTTTTTTTGATGTTCATGCCAGCACGCTCAAATGAAATCTAGAATTTGAATTTGGATCATAGATTCAAGACACATCAGAACAAGATGAGGAGCTAAGAATGCAAAAGAGTCCACTAGGATTATTGAATTGTCAACAACCAATCAGGAAATGCAAACAAAGAATGCCTTTTAATAAAAAATCCATAATCTTGCCACATGTCATATTATCATAGCAACGCAAGCCCAGCAAGGACCCACACTACAACCTCTGCGCTCACGCGCTAAGCACCTACTTTAATTCTTTTAAGACAAGAATGTGTCCCACCCTCTAGTTGGTACATTATCGCAATAGTATAAGGAATATTCCATGGCATCTCTTCACAACACACTATCACGATCCAACAAGGGACAAGCATATAGCAGTTGAATTAGTAGGTAAGACCTTGGGCCCACCAACTCAAAATCAATGGTTATCGCATTAGCTATATGCCTCACCACAACCCTACATAATAGTCTTGTCATTTACCACATAACTTTACCTCTTAGGGATCTTTGAATGTAATGAGCCTATATAAAGATTCAATCCTAAATGCAAAAAATCATTAAAATCAAGAACCATGCATTTTTGAAAAAGAATTATTATTACTTGAAGGTAATAGGACACATGCTTTTACATGTAGCCATGGAAAAAGAGTAGGGTGGGCATGAGAGATAACAACAATTAGAGAATGGAAATAAAGAAAAGATGTTTTTGACAGCTATGTTTGAAAGACAATGATAATTTACACTTGCCAAAAACACCTTAACCATATATTTGCACCCGTGGGCTCCCAAGAACTATGAAGCAAAATTTATTTGTATTTGATAGACTTTTTCTTGTTATGAAAGATGTAAAAGTTGTTGCAAGTATGAGGTTAACCAGTGTTGTCATTGATGTCAACATACTCATATTGCATTGGTAAGAAGGTTTGGATGAGCTGTGTGTTGAGGATATTAAGAAAAGTAGTCTCAATCAGGAACAGTGAAGAACAGTGATAAGAAGAAGGCAAATGTACTCAATAGGTTGAGAATCAAAGGATGCAGATTAAAGGGTTTGTAGATATGAGTCTTGAGATGATCTAGTTAAGATTTCAGAGGTCCGCATGAAGATATGAAAAAGTTGTGATCGGTCAAGTAGAACTGGTTCCGGGAGCTGTTCCAGAGTGACAGTGTTACAAAAAGGTCCGGTGAGATCTGGAGGAGCATTGTCAGACTCTGTGGATTGGAAGGAGTGTTTGGGATGTCCTTGTGATGTGTCATCTCAGTTTGTACAAAGTTTGGAGGTCCGGAAGCACCTTCTTCAGTATGACAGTGGTGACAGATTGTGTTCTTGAAGTTCTGGATGAAGAGGAGAAGAGATTCCAGTGAGTAGAAGAAGTGCGGATGTACCTGGTTAATCAGGCAAGCTTGTGAAGGTTCTTGGATCACATTGAGGTTATGTTGTCAGTCTGCATTGGTGGTAGAGCCCGAAATTGAAGATATTCTTCCAGATGAAGTTCTTGCTTAGACTAGCCGACCGGATGAGTTGTTCATCTTGCGAATGTTCTTGTGGTGGCCGACCAGATGTATTAATCATCTTGTGGATGTCCTTATGGTTCATTGCCGACTTAGATGATTATTCCTAAGTCAATGTCTTGTATAAATAAAGGTTTGTGAGTTCATTTCAAAGTGTGTTGGGTAGCGGATGAGAGCGGTATAGTGAAAGAGTGAAGGACAGAGCAGAAGTATCTTGGGCTTAAATGGAACTGATCTAGACATGGTAAAGATGTCAATCTCCAGTTCAAGTTTGTGATTCTTATCATTTTGTAGATAGTGTGTCTCTTGTAGGCAGTGTGCCTTTTTGTGAGCAGTGTGCTTGGGCAGTGAGCCCTAATTGGCATGTGCCATTCATTTTTCTTATTCTTCTAACAGAGAATAATCCTTGGGTTAATCACCCCGTGGTTTTTCCCTTAACCAGGTTTTCCACGTCAAAATCTTGGTGTCCAATGTGTTGATGTTTATCTACTCTTGTGTTTATGCATTATGCTTTCATGGATGGTTAATTGATATGCTATTAACTAACAAAGAAGAATCAAGTGTTTGAAGTAGAAGCAAGTTTTTGTACAACTAATTCACCCCCCCTCTCAGTTGTGTGCCCCCTCTCAGTTGTGTGCCCTAGATCTAACAAAAGCAAGCATCTAGAATGACCCCAATGAGACCAAAGGCATCACATGAAATCTTACAAGTATCTAAATGAAAATCAAGATAGGCTCAAAGGCTCATATGCAAATGACCCTACAAGCAAGCAAAATGAACCAAAAACCCAAACCTTGTCAATTATATCCAAAAATCAATTGAAGTACAAAATAAAATCTTGGAACCAAAGAATATCAAGACATCTCCAATTGGCCCAAATGGGAAATGTAGAGATGAATGAAAGAATTCAGAACATATGAGTCAATTAATACATTTTAAGGAAAACACTTCAGCTCACTAACCAAAAACTCATGCAATCCTATCAGTATGAAGAACCCAAAAGAAATGAAGTACTCTGAACTCAAAACTCAATAAATCAAGCCAAAGTAGAGGGTACTGAGGATTAGGAGTTAGGTGTAACCTCTACCACCTTCCAAAATGGAAGAGTGAAATGTGAAGGCCTGACACTGCGGCTTTAAAAAATATATAAGTGAGAAATCATCGGGAGTGGGGAATTGGGGATACCAGAGGAGTCATACAAAAATAGTAGGTGGGTAAAGAACATACTGACACTCTAAGTCTACTAATAATAAGAATAAAAATCATTGGGGGTCGAGAGTTAGGGATATCAATTTACCTATGCATAAATGGTAGGTGAATATGGGAAGGCCCGATCAACCAATCCTAAGAGACCAAGAAAATGTAAGGTGTCGGGGATCAAGACTGGGGATGTCATCAAACCCATGCCGAATATCAGGGATTCCTTTATGGTCATGCCAAGATGACCAACTCTAAAAATTCAATGGAGGTGAGACACCAACCAAACATCAGCTCATGGGAGTCGGGACATCAAGGATTTCTTTATAGTCATGTCAAGATGACTAATCCTGACAAATTGATAGGCATGTAGGTAAACAAGCAAGGCACATAAGGTAATGTCAGGGTTTCAGGGATGTTTCTACTATCATGCTAGCATGAAAACCCCCAAAATCCCAACAAGGTAGTGTAAGGGTAAATTGGATCAAATAATGAATATCAATAAATAAACAATAACAGATACCCAAACTCACTGGAATAGTGAAACTAAGGAGATCAAACAAGATAAAGCAATGAATAACACAATGCAAACCTTCCTCAGATCAAAACTTCCATTGTTCACCTATCACAAATTGTTCTTTGAATGTCTGAATGAGGCCCTCAGAGAGCACTTCCTTGCTTTGTTCAAGAATGTCGATAGTGAATGGCTGTGGTGATGATGCGTAGTGCGTAGGTAACAAAAGGGTGATCATAAGCAACAAAGGAATAACAAGGGTGCCAAAGGCGCACTGTAATTCCTGCAGAGTAACGATGCTAAAGCTTGGATGAGTTGAATTTATAGACTTGGAAGAAATAAGATCAACGGTATATAAAGAATGAGAAGATCAATGGTCGAAAATAGTTGAGGAACGTGCAACGAATAAGAAGAAGACAAGTGTCACACAAAAGTTATTTTATTTGAGTTAACTGCTTTCTTTTCTAAAGATAAGACATGCTTTTTCATAAATTAGAAAGTTTTTTTTCTAATTTAAGAGAAATTGATAAAAACAAGGTTAATTGAATAGCTAACTCAACTTAAGATTTGCTTTTGCATGATTTGAGAGAAATTAAATAATAAATTATTCAATTTTCTGTGCATGGAGAAGAAGACTTATTTTTAGAAGATTTGGAAGATATTTGAAGAATTTGAACATAAGAAAGCAAATTAAATAAATAAATTTATTTAATTGTTGTGCATGATTTGGAAGAATAAATAAAATATTTGATTTATTTTATTTTTGGAGAGAGAGAATTTAAATAAATTTGATTTGATTTATTCAAATTTGGAAGAATGATTTTGATTTAATTAAATAATTAGGAATTATTTAATTGTTTAGAAGAATTGAATTAAATAAAGGATTTTATTTAATTTTGACTTTAGAAGAGGTAATTAAATATTGAGATATTTAATTAACTTAGAGGAATGTGAATCGTGTCATTTTTAGGTGTATACATTTTGCCCCTCTTTGATGCAATGCAGTTTACAATGTTGCTTCAAAGAATAGATAGTTTGACAATGATACATGCCCTAGTTTGCTCCTGGTACAGGTTATGACAATAGGATGCCCCCTCGGGAGATTGGACGAGAAGAAGGCAGAAGGCATGAGACGGACAATCTCATGAAGAAGACGGTGAAACTAGGTTAGGTTTGAAGAAAACAAGACATGTTTCTGAGAAACGGGAAGAAAACTAGACAAAACAGGCATGGGAAGTAGTCGTAGTCACCACCTAGCCAAATTAGGGTTTGCATGCTATAAATAGGAGCTGGGTCCACAAGACAATTCATTTGCACACTTGTCTTGGTTTGAGTTGCATTGGAGAGCTTAGAGCAGTCAGAACATAGAGCAGTCAGCATGAGGATGGACATTCCATGCGAGGAGCATCGATTCGAGTGCATTCATTGATTCGACCAGCCAGCAGAGGTAGGACCCCCGGTATGTAGCTCGAAAAACTTTCCCTAGGGTGGGTTATAAATGCTAGGAGAAAATTAGGAAAAACAAATGTGCTGAAAGCCAGTGTGGCTCATATGTTGTGCGAAATGGCGCATTTGTTGTTTTGCGGTGCACACATGCAGTAAAGTGGCACATCCGTAGAATCAATGCATATGTAAAATAAGGCGGCACATACATAATCTTGTAGCGCATGCATGAGATGTAACGATGCATACACCGGAGCGGCGCATGTGTAGCATAGGGCGGCGCATACATGTGTTTCTGCTACACATATACCAGAAGTGGTGCATAGGTCAAAAAATGGTGCATTTACTGTGAAACGACACTTTTACCACCTGTTATGGTGCATATGACATAGATAAATGAAAGACTTAGCAAACTGACTCGATTGGTGTCCTACTTGACACGTCAATTGATAAGCTATCTCTGAGATTGCAAGAATCTAGTCAAGAGATGTAGTGTGCTATTTTGATCAATTTGAAATGCTAAGTTAGTTGATATGTTTCAATAGATATGGTGAGTATGGGACTTGTAGTTTTGGATCATTACTCGGGTTGACCGAATTAACAAGAATGGACCACAACGATAGATAGAATACTGATTGAAAGACTGACAAGCTTTACTTTGTATTGTTACTTTGCATTGTTTGGATCTTTTATTATATGGGATATGGATGTATGGATGTGTAAATGGATGCATAATGGATGGATTTGATTTTGACATCTTGACGATGCAAGTATTTTGAAGTTCTTTATTTCACCATTGGGCTTTTAAAATGTTGTAAGAAAATACAAGCATCGAGGTATAATTGAACCAAGATGACCTGAGTATCGCTTACATGGATTTTGATTTAGCAAGTTAATACAAGCATCGAGGTATAATTGAACCGAGATGACCTAAGTATTTCTTGCGTATCAACAAACAAGGATTGCCCCCTTTCATGTTAGACCTCTGATGTCCTCAATGATCTTTTGCTGATTATGTCATTAGACAAGGCTTCACATTACTAAAGTTTAATCCACAAACAACAAACAAAGAAAATAATCATGCCCCCATCATAGCATCTCTAGCTTTTGGCATCCTCGAGTAGCATAGAAAGGCATGATAGCATAAATCAAGACTTAATGTTTTAACCATGTTTCCAATTCATAAAACATTTTTGCGTTTAGATGTGTTTGTTTCTTGCCATAATTTGAGTAAAAATCATTTAGAATGCCTTGGGTATTTGCTTTGCTTTGGATAGGTAAAAATGCATTGCGTCAAAATTTTTGCTTGAAAAGAGCAGGTTTTGCTTGCGCTTGCTTGCCTGTTGAGAAGATTCCACAATCCTTATTGGTGAGACGGACCCTAAGGGACTGACCTAGTGCCTTGGGTGCTCATTACTAAATGGCCTTGCCTATGTGACAACGTAGAGGCAACGTAGTTCAGGGTAAACCCTAACAGACCTAAGACCTAAGTGGTAGAAAGTGGTGCGAACTCAGATAGATAGAAGGACTAGACATGGGATGGATGGGACCGTGGAGCCTAGGGGGCACATTTGAATAATGGCCTTGCCTACGTGACAACGCAGAGGCAACATAGTTCATGGATTTGGACCATGGATGGACTAGAGGATAGACAACAAGATATGGGATGGACAAGGAAAGCCTCAGGGGTGCATTGAAACTGGCCTTGCCTATGTGACGGTGCAGAGGCAACGTAGTTCACGGACTTTGATGGATCTAAGATATGGACTGGATGAGACATGATATGGAACATATATGGATCAAACATGGATTAGATATGGATTAGATAAGACATGATATGGAATAGATATGGATCAGATAAGACACGATATGGAACAGATAAGACATGATATGGAACAGCTATGGATTAGATATGGAATAGATATGGATCAGATAAGACATGATATGAAATAGATATGGATCAGATAAGACACGATATGGAACAGATATGGATCAGATAAGACATGATATGGAATAGATATGGATTAGACAAGACACGATATGGAACAGATATGGAGTAGATAATACACAATGACAAGGAAACACCATGGATAGGTAGATGTATGGGTGATAAGGAATGGAACGGGTGGTTAGGTAGAAGGAATCAAGGATGTGATCTCCAAGGACTATGTCGCATAAGAATAACGTGCCCCATTGTAGGTAGAATATTTAGGATTTTTTTATGACAAAGCTTACAATGATAGGAGGATGAGAGGGTAATGAAGGATTTGCATGGTTTGGAGGGATAAGGTATGTCAAGAGACATCTAAAACATTTGTTAACATTGTGCCCCCAATCTTTATCAAGACCAAAGAAAATAGAGGAATGGAAGATTTGGATGGATAGACTAGATAGTATAGGTATGTAATGGATAGGATAGGAAATGGTACAAAAGGAAACTGATAGGAGAAGAGTGATATGCTGATGAGACAAGGTGCCCCCAAGTGTAGGTGACATAGAAGATCAACTTACACACGACACCTATTTGCCAGGTTTCCATCATGGTACTTATCCAAGGTGCCTGTTTGCCAGATTTTCACCATTAGACGAAGGGATTTTTCTTTACTTTTTTCATTTTTTCTTTTCTTTTCTTTTTTTTTTTGCATAGGAGAAGGTGGAATACAGAAGAGAGGGACCTGAGTGCCTGGTTCCATGAAAGGTGATAGTCCCACTAGAAATATGTCATCGCATGGACCATGTCAAGTGTTCTCATAGATGTTGGTAGGGGATTGCATGAAAGTGAGATGGAGAAGGTAGATAGCAGAGGTAGATTGGTGTGATAGTGGATGATGATGAGGAATACGGAGGACTTATGCAAGGATGGATGAAAAGTCTATGAAAAAGCATGGACCATAGGAATAGGATGAGGAAGACATGTAGGATAATAGTGGAAGGAAGGGGAGATGGAGGTATATGAAAATGTTGTGGAATGGAAGGGAATCATGACCAACGGTTGCACATACCATGATAAACATTGAAGCTAGTGATAGGAAAGTAGTGTAGGAAGTAACAGAGACTTTTGCTTGTTGATGAATGACTTAGGCATGTAGGGATCCACATAAACTGAGTATTTTGCTGATTTTTTCTTGTCATGTGGGATGGAAGAATTTGAGACTTTTGGATGGAATGGGAGAAAGTGGATGCTTGAGATTTTTGAGAGGTAGATGCCTCATGTAACTTGAGGGCTTTTTGCTTAGGTACCCAAACCATTTTATTTTTAGATAGTACTTGTCAAGGTATGGGTTTGGGTGTATGCAGCTTTTGTACAGCTTTTGGAGTAATCATTTGTTGGATGCAGACCCACACCTTTTTCAGCTTGGCGTATAGGTGTGTGGGTCTATGCAGCTCTTGAGAAGGATGTTTCTTTGATTCTTGGCTTTTGTATCCTAGGTCATGAGGACTCTTAGGATTTTTAATTTGATAGGTAGAGGTATCCAAATGTTTACCATTGAAATCCTTTGGGATGGTGAAAGTGGAGTTGGAGGAAGTTCTTTGTTTAGACAACATGTGCATTTGTTGGCCATGATTGGGATTGTTAGAAGATTCATAGATAGGCAAATAAGGTGTTGGAAGAAGTGGTGGTAAAATGTATGGAGGGCTATTAGGAGTTGGAAGTAGTGGAGGTAGATTGGATGGTGGAAGGTGTATGGTCACATGCTTTTGACAATTATAGGATGATGGAGGTGGAATGGTGATATACATTTTGGGGATATGATAGGGTTTGTGATGGAAATTCGTGGACTTTGGAAGAGTGGAGGGAGTACCAACATCTTGAGATTGTTCACCTTGGGGTATGTATCCAAGGCCATATGAAGGAGGAGGAACATTGACATGGACGGGCTCCAAAATACCTTGTTCATGAAGGCCTAAGCCTTTACCCTGATAGTTCATATGTTGGAGTATGTGGTGGACAGCAGGATTATGTGTAGATGGAACACTAAACACAAGTTCCTTATTGGATGAAGAAGGTGGGATAGAGGATAATGGTGGCTGGTGTTCTAAAGAGGAACACTCATGAATGAAAGCAGTAAGACCAAGGATATAGGATGGGGGATTTGTAGCATGGTCAATAATGGATGGCGGAGGAGTATTATTAGTTCAATCTTCTACGCTTGCTTAGGAGGCAAGTATCTCATCAAAGGAAGTGGAAGTTGTTGAATCTTGGATAGGACTAGATGGGGTTATAAGCTCAGGACCATGGAACGCATAAAGTGGGCTAAGAGGATCATCATGGTCTGCTTGATCATAGATAGGATCTTGATCATAGATAGGATTTAGCATGATGGAATTGAGGTGCTCTTGTATATGTTCTTCACCAACGATAATATCTTGATCATGGAAAGGATATAGGCCATGGAGGGGCTGAAATTGGATCTCTAGCTCGTGTATAGGATCAAGTTGCTCATGGATAGCTTCTTCATCAAAGGCAGTATCTTGATCATAAAAGAGATATAGGTTATGAATGGTTTGAGATTGGATTTCTTGCTCATGTATAGGTATAGGATCATCGAAAAGATAGAGGTTATGCAAGGGTCAGATGGGAGTGCTTTGATCTTGATTTAGACAAGGGGTTGATGTTTCCACATGTTCTAAAGTGTGCTCTTGACATAACTCTTGATGTGTCTGAAAGGAAGTTAAGGTAGAAGATGAGTGGTGGGAAAAATGTTTTCTAATTTCTCAAAGTCTAAATGGACAACCAAAAAAAATTAGATGAGTGGTGGGAAAAATGTTTTCTAATTTTGTACAACCAGAGAAAAGCTAGGGAAAAAGCTAAATCCCCTCACTCACCTATCCATACACCTACCAATGATGTGATCCAAGGGCTACTAGTAGAGAGTCAACCATGTCCCCAAATTCTGGTCCTTGACCTTACCAAGAATCCTTCATGTCATCCGCAACCCCTTGAGCATATCAAAGAGCCTCCTACCATGCACCAAAGTCAAGGCTCATCGTACCTTCATGTTGTTGACCAAGAGCCTATCTAAGAGTCTTCTACCTTAACTTCCATTTAGGGACATCAAGAGTTATGTCAAGAGCACACTTTAGAACATGTGGAAACATCAACCCCTTGTCTAAATCAAGATCAAAGCACTCCCATCTGACCCTTACATAACCTCTATCTTTTCGATGATCCTATACCTATACATGAGCAAGAAATCCAATCTCAAACCATTCATAACCTATATCTCTTTTATGATCAAGATACTACCTTTGATGAAGAAGCTATCCATGAGCAACTTGATCCTATACATGAGCTAGAGATCCAATTTCAGCCCCTCCATGGCCTATATCCTTTCCATGATCAAGATATTATCGTTGGTGAAGAACATATACAAGAGCACCTCAATTCCATCATGCTAAATCCTATCTATGATCAAGATCCTATCTATGATCAAGTAGACCATGATGATCCTCTTAGCCCACTTTATGCATTCCATGGTCTCGCGCTTATAACCCCATCTAGTCCTATCCAAGATTCAACAACTTCCACTTCCTTTGATGAGAAACTTGCCTCCTAAGCAAGCGTAGAAGATCGAACCAATAATACTCCTCCGCCATCCATTATTGATCATGCTACAAATCCCCCATCATATATCTTTGGTCTTACCACTTTCATTCATGAGTGTTCCTCATTAGAACACCAGCCACCATTATCCTCTATCCCACCTTCTTCATCCAATAAGGAACTTGTGTTTAGTGTTCCACCTACACATAATCTCGCTATCCACCGCATACTCCAACATATGAACTATCAAGGTAAAGGCTTAGGCCTTCATGAACAAGGTATTTTGGAGCCCGTCCATGTCAATGTTCCTCCTCCTTCATATGGCCTTGGATACATACTCCAAGGTGAACAATCTCAAGATGTTTGTACTTCCTCCACTCTTCCAAAGTCCACGAATTTCCATCGCAAATCCTATCATATCCCCAAAATGTATATCACCATTCCACCTCCATCATCCTATAATTGTCAAAAGCATGTGACCATACACCTTCCACCATCCAATCTACCTCCACTACTTCCAACTCCTAATAACCCTCCATACATTTTACCACCACTTCTTCCAACACCTTATTTGCCCATCTATGAATCTTCTAACAATCCCAATCATGGCCAACAAATGCACATGTTGTCTAAACAAAGAACTTCCTCCAACTCCACTTCCACCATCCCAAAGGATTTCAACTACAAACATTTGGATACCTCTACCTATCAAATTAAAAATCCTAAGAGTCCTCATGACCTAGGATACAAAAGCCAAGAATCAAAGAAATAAGATCAACGGTATAGAAAGAATGAGAAGATCAATGGTTGAAAATAGTTGAGGAACGTGCAGTGAATAAGAAGAAGACAAGTGTCACACAAAAGCTATTTTATTTGAGTTAACTGCTTTCTTTTCTAAAGATAAGACATGCTTTTTCATAAATTAGAAAGTTTTTTTTCTAATTTAAGAGAAATTGATAAAAACAAGGTTAATTGAATAGATAACTCAACTTAAGATTTGCTTTTGCATGATTTGAGAGAAATTAAATAATAAATTATTCAATTTTCTATGCATGGAGAAGAAGACTTATTTTTAAAAGATTTGGAAGATATTTGAAGAATTTGAAGATAAGAAAGCAAATTAAATAAATAAATTTATTTAATTGTTGTGCATGATTTGGAAGAATAAATAAAATATTTGATTTATTTTATTTTTGGAGAGTGGGAGAATTTAAATAAATTTGATTTGATTTATTCAAATTTTGAAGAATGATTTTGATTTAATTAAATAATTAGGAATTATTTAATTGTTTGGAAGAATTGAATTAAATAAAGGATTTTATTTAATTTTGACTTTAGAAGAGGTAATTAAATATTGCAATATTTAATTAACTTAGAGGAATGCGAATCGTGTTATTTTTGGGCATATACAGGTAGCATCAAAGTACTAAAGGTAAACACCCAAATGTATAATCATGTTCAAAACCCTAATAGAATACAGAGGTAAAGTGCGGGGTTTCAAGCCTGTCCCTTCTAGCATGCAAAAATGATAGTCTAAAAACTTGAAAAGCATAAAATCACTACAAAGACTAAGGACAAAGCTGACAATCAAATGGATCAAGTCCAAAAATCATTGACCTCACGTAAATCACATCAAAGCACATGAAGGGACCAAATCATACACATGAAATTAGATCCAAGGAGACCAAATCAACTCACTATCCAAGAACTGGAAGGTTATCAAATTAATACAATGAAGCATAAAATCATGAAATGTTTGAAGTAAGAAAAGAAGGGGGTCCATGTTTTGAAGCAAAATGGGGTGTGTTGTGTAGGGCACAACAAATGCCAACCAAAACAAAAAATTGCTCCAGAGCATTTCAAGGTGGGAAATCCAGCCAAAGACCCAAAACCCCAATTCTATCAATCACAACAAAAGTGTGAGCACTAGAGAAAACCAAGAGCAAGCATGACAAATCACAAGATCAAATGCATCCAAAATCCAAGTGCATGCAAGTGATTTGTTACCCTTCTTAAGCATGCAAAAAACTCATTAATCACAAACTAGAGATCAGGTTAGATAAAAGTGGATTTTGCTTTCAAATGATCACCTGGACATAGCTTCCTTGCCATCCAAGCATCTATATCCCTAATGGAGATATCACTAACCCCACCCAAGGCCTTGCTCTACTTCCAGCCAAGCGTCTATAGTCCCGGTAGAGATTTACTGAATCGCCCAAATAGTTGAGTTCTCCTAATATATCATTATTTTCCTCTTTCCTTTTGATTTTTATTTTGTTCTTTTCTTTTCTTTTGATTTTCTTTAAGCACTTATTTTTCTTTCTTTTTGATTTTCTATTTTCATTCTTTTGATTTTTCTTTTAATCATTTCTTTATTTTCTTTTCTTTTGAATCTTTCTCAACTCGCAAGCAATGAAGCTTGCTACTGGGTTGGGGGTTAAGGCTAACCTATAAGAAGAAAACCACTCCTAGGTTAAACCAATGGTGGTGACCTAGAAAGACAAAATCATAAGACTTTTCACCTAATAACTAGCTATAACAACTCATTCCAGTAAGCATAAAGAAGCATTAATGTGTAATTATAGGTAAGATTTAAGGAAAATATCATCCCAAGTACAAAAATCACCTTAACTCCTAGTTGGAACAACAAACACACAAGATGATATGAATGATAAAACTAAAAATTCTAATAAAATGACTGATTTCATGATAATAAATGACTAAAATCATTCCTCTAGTAATGGTTCTATTGCAAGTATGTGCCTAACTAGTGTTGTCATTGATGTCAACATATCAGTGTTGTCATTGGTGTCAACTGTGCTCTAGTTTTGATGCTTGTTTGTAATGAGTTAGATGCTTTATATTTGCCTATATAAGTGTTGGAGATCTTGATATTGAGGATATTGAAAAAATTTACTCCTCCGGTGGAAATAGTGTCTTGCAGAGTATCTTTGTCTATAGAAGAATAGTCTAATAGATTGCTTCATTTATCTTGTAGAAAGAATATCTTTATCTGTAGATTGGAAGTTATTTAGATACATGTCTAAAGAAGCTATGCTCTAAGTTTGAGCCTCCGGTATGAAGAACTAAGTTAGTTATATTCACCAGAGTGAAAACTACTTTTCTATATGTGTGTTGGTGACAAGGAGAATGTATTATGTCCCGCATTCCTCTATAGTTAAGTATTTCAATCTACGGTTCTGGAATCAAGTTGGTTATGATGATAAGTGCATTCAACTCCTATGGTTCGTGGTTTGTTAGTCCACAAGCAATCTTTTTTTATGACAATGGCTAATAGTGTTGTTTAAGTGCTCTGGTTTGAAGAATCCTTTTGACAAATTGGTTAGAGGTTGTGCGGATTTTCTTGGTGATCACATTGTACTTGTGGATGTCTCCTAATCATGTCCCTACCTTTGATTTGGTCCACAAAGAGAAATTCAGATCATGGATGAAGACTATTCTTAGAAGACTTAGTGAGAACACCAGTCTTGGCTGACTTGTTCGCTTTCACTGATTGCAAAGATAATTTCAAGATTGTAGTAGTGTGTTGTGGCATGGAAGATTATAGTTGAGTCCCAGCTAAGGTGTAGTTTGATCTACATACATCTTTACATCTTTCCCTTAGCAAATTTTGTATTAGGTCTAGACCTATTTCTATGTATGATTGAAATGCTGACCTTGGAGATTGTTCCAACAGTTGATGAAAGTAATGTCGACCTTGATGTTCATTGTAAGGTTGATGAGTTGTAATAAAAACATGTAATGTAGTTGCAAAAAAGGTATTCATGTGCAAAAATGTGAAGATAAGTGAGAAGTGTGAGAAGAGCAGAGAAGTGTTGTGCTTCAATGGAACTAAATTCAAGCATGGAGTAGATGTTATTGAATCAGTTTGCAAATCCTTGGCAGTGAGGCAATCTTTGCAATGATTATTTTTGAGCAATTAGCCTGTAGGTAGTGAGCCTCTATTTTTTAGTATTGTTATAACATATATATTTTTGTGGGATAACACCCACCATGGTCTTTCCCTTATAGGGTTTTCCACGTAAAAAATTTGGTGTCTCATGTGTTGAATATGTTATTGTGTTAAACTTCATGTTTCATTCTTTCATGGTTAAATCTTAATAACAATGATTGAACAATTGAAGTATTGATAATTGGTTAAAGTTTTGTGACAACTGATTCACCCCCACCTCTTAGTTGTCATGTGCATATTAACAATTGGTATCAAAGCAAGGTTCCTTAGAGGTAAGCTTAACAACTTGAGGTAGATCCAGGATGTCTTACAGGAAGGAGGCTCTGTAGTTTGATGGAACGAATTGTGTGACCTGGAAGTTATGCATGAAAATCCATCTGCTTTGTATTGGTTATAGAGTATGGAAAGAGACAGAAACTAAATATACCATGCCTCTGAATGATCTAACAACTGAAGATGAAATCAAAGAATATTAGTTAAATATAAAAGATAGAGATGCTCTGTTAAGTGCATTGACTGACACTGATTTGATAAAATTCATGGACTATTAAATTGCTCAAGAAGTTTGGGAAAAGTTGGAAAATCTATATGAAGGAGATAAATCTATAAAGAGTGCCAAATTACAGGGACTAAAAGCTAAATATGAAGGTTTAAAGATGGGTGAAGACAAAAACATAACATCCTACATGCAAAAGGTTGATGAACTTATCACTGGAATCAAATCTATAGGAGGAACTATTGAGGAGAAGGAAGTTGTGATGAAAATTCTCAGGTCATTACCTAAATCCTATAGTCATAAGGTAGCTTCAATTGAAGAATTAATGACTGTGAAAGAGGTCACCAAGGATCAATTTCTAGGAAAGCTTATAGCCTTTGAGATGAGAGAACTTGGTGATGCTTTGCCGAAGATTGAGACTGATTTCAAAGCTAGCACTTCATAAAAGATCTCCAGAGCAGAAAAGTATAAGGTGGAAACTGACGAAGAGCTTGACAAAATTGAATCTAATTTTGTTGATAGACTGCAAAGAGATTCTGGTAAGTTCAAAGGCAAATTACCTTTCAAATGTTTTACATGTGGTAAGGTTGATCATTATGCTTCTAGGTGTCCAAAGATAATTGAAAGGAATAGAAAAAGATTTGAAAACAGACCTAGGATCCCAAAGAAATTCTATTATGTTAGAGATCTTGATGATGAAGGTGTGATAGATGATGAATCTATTGATGCTATTACTAGTACAAATGAATGTTTGTTTATTGCTATTAAAGAAGAACCTATGTCTACTAATCCTACTAGCTGTGTGAAGGAAGAAAAACCAGTGGAAGAAAGTGCTTTGGTTGTTTAGGTTGAGAAAGATAAAGATGAATGGGTTATTAAGAGTGGATGCTCACATCACATGACTGGTGACAAAAGTAAGTTTATAAGTTTGGAAAAGTATGATGATGGATAGGTTAGGTTTGAAGATGATACAACTCGTAAGATTTGTAGAAGAGGATCTATTTCTTTTGATGGAAAGCACAATACTAATGATGTTTTGTATGTGAAGGGTTTAAAGCACAATCTTTTGAGTGTTGGTTAGATGTGTAACAAAGGTTGTGATCTAAGATTCAAGTAAATGGATTCAAAATCATGGAAAGCTCCAGAAATGTGATTGCTACTGGTAAAAAGACCAGAGGTAATGTTTATCATTTGAAAGGAACTAATAATTATTGTTTATTGGCTTAGACTAATTAAAGTTGGCTATGGCATAGAAGGATGTGTCATATAAATTTTGACAACTTGGTAAAGATAAGTTCTATTTGTTGCAAGTATGTGCCTAATCAGTGTTGTCATTGATGTCAACATATCTTTGTTGTCATTGGTGTCAACTATGTCCTATTCTATTACTTGTTTAGAAGCTTTGTATGTTGAAGATATTGAGAAAATTGGCCCCTCTGGAAGGAACAAGTGAGTTACAGTGAAGTACAGTATAGACAGTGAGTTGTATGCTGAAGAACAGTCTGGTAGATTGATGCACATTTCTTGTTAGTTGAATATCTTGGTCTACAGATTGGAAGTTATTTAAAGGGCTTTCTAAAGATGCTAAATCTTGAGTTTGTGCCTCCAATATGAAGAATTAAAAGAGTTGCATTCACCAGAGTAAAACCTGCTTTATTTGATTATTCTCTGGTGACAGGGAGAAAGTATTTTGCTCTGCATTTCTCTACAATAAAGTATTTTTCTTTGCGGTTCTAGAGGGAAGTCTGGGATGATGATAAGTGCCTACAATTGTAGTGGTTCATGTTTTGGTGGTCTGCAAGCTATCTTTCTTTTATGTCAGTTAAAGACAGTGAAGTTCATGTGTTTCGGTGAGAAGATTCCTATGGCTAAAGTGGTTAAGGTTTGTGCGGTTGCTCTTGATGATTATAACATGCTTGTGGATGTCTCCTAATCATGTTCCTATCTAGATATTGGTCTATGTTAAGGAATTGAGATCATGTTTGAAGATTGTTCCTAGATAATGTAGCGTGTAACCAGTCTTAGCTGACTTGGTTAATTTTAGTAATTGTGGAGATTCCTTGAAGATTGTGGAAGCATGTTGTGGCTTGAAACATCATGTTTGAGTCCTAGCTAAGGTAGGACATGATCCACATACATCTTTACTTCATTTCCTTTACATAATGTTGTAATAGCTCAGGACCTATTTTGTTAATGTTTGTAATGTCGACCTTGGAGATTGTTCCAATGGTTGATGATTGTAATGCCTGTTTAGGGTAAAATTGGGATTGTTCAATGTTTAAGTATTTAGATGTTGGAATCCTCCTTTCACCCTATACATTCAACGACCTATGGTCAAATTGCAATGTACTATCATACCCTAGGTCACTATGAGATGTAGGGAAGCTTGGATTAGGGTGTTTAATTATCAATTTTCCTTCTCCTATGCTCAATTAACCATTAAAACCCTAAATTCACAAATACGACTATAAACAAAAGTATAATAGAAAAAGCTCTTGCAGAGGGAAGTAAAATATCAAATCATAGAGTACCTATTTTTGGGGCTCCGAGGTAGAAAATTCGAGGACATAGGAGCGGGCACCCAAGTCCAAGGCCCTAGTTTTTGCCAAGATCTGGAAACTCAGTCTGCAACTCTTTCCTATTGTTCTGGAGATTTTCTCATCATAGAATTTGGAGGACTAATGAGTGGGTGCCCAAGTCCAGGTGCTATTTTTCCTTCTGTTCTACAATTTTGACACTTCAGGATGCCTTCCTACAACTTCACTTTGCCCAACTCCATAACCTATAACCTGTAACCATAAAAACTTTGGGAGGGGGTTGTGGTGTTTAGAGGCTTGCCTCAGTCAAGCCCTAGAGGACACTTAAGTCTCTGAACACCGTTGTCAAATAGAGAGTGTGTACCCTTGTGAGGTAGAGGCAAAAACCAAAGGAAATGATGATGAAAACACAATATAATGTCACCTTGTAGTGAAGATCTCATGGAGGAAGATGCTCTTCATTTCATGATGAAATGGATGCTCAAATCTATAAAGACAAACACATAAACCACACAAATCTGCTCTTGCAACACAATGAAAGCCTTGAATCACCTTGAGAACATATGAGCATCACAATTGCCATCTAGTTTACAAATGAATGCCTAAACATGCTTTTATATGCAACTACAAAAACTCTCACCAAGATTTCATAAATTCAAACTTACCGTGTCAGCATATGACCCAAATAATGGTCATAAACTAACACTTCAAATTTGGGACTGCCCCAAAATAGGGCAGGACTAGGGCACGGACGCCCAAGTCCTCCCCCTATTTTGGGCAGGTTTAAGCTCAAGGGGTCCTCCTCGGTCCCATTTGTCATGTTACTTAGGGCTCATTCCATCAAGATGCCAAATTATGGGGTAAGATGTCCTAAATGCATGCAAAAGACCTAGGAGCTAAACCTTATGAGGGAAAAGCTTCCAAGGGGACATTTTTTGACGTTACATTTAGCCCCCACTTTAATGTATGTATAAACACAAGGCCAATACATGTATTAAAGTAAGATCACAAATAGAGAAAACATGCCAAGCACGAAGAAGACATGGAGAAGACAGTTACAATCATGCAAAACATGGAGAATACAATAGATGCATAGAAGACACTTTAATGCATATAAGATAGGCATGATTTCTTTTCTTTTTTTTTCCTCATATATATGAAATGCAAATGCAAGAACTGGAAAGTAAATAAACCTCCCATAATACATGATGCACTCATTGTGTAGGTCTTTGTATATATGGGCAACACACACCTAAGACATGCAAAACCTCCAAAAAATGTAGGAAACACAATCTAAGGTGCTAGTCTTTATACTGCATATGGGGCAATAAACACAGCAAACAAAGCAAGTATGCCAAACACACACATTTGAATACACAGAGAAAACACAACAGACAAGTGATGGAGTGTACCTATTTCTAGGTCCAACACTATCTCATGCACATTATAGGCACACACTGACAATAGGGCTTCACCATGACAATTGTCGAAGACACACTTAAGGGTTGAGTTAGTCATAGAACCGCTCCCCGCCTCCACAAAGGACTTTTGAAAATGATAGGATGATGCAATCTACTTTGAGAAATACACCATCCCCACCTTTGCAGAGGGCTTAAGATAAAAAAAGGATATATGCGATATCCCACCTTCGTAGAGGGATTAAATGATTGATTGATTGATTACAAACAAACTTAGGATGCAGGAAGCACTCATCGCATTGGTCTTTAAACTACATCTTAGGACAATCACATTGCTAACATCTATAACAGATAGCTTACCTTATATTTGCCCCCACCTTAAGGTGGTTGATATCAGGTATTGATATCAAGCACGTTAAGGTAGGAAGAAAATACACAAGGGAACACAAGCTTTTGCAAAGCCCATGCCCCCCAGAGGTGACATATACTTTACAATCACCAAATGTTCCCACAAACACATCCCTGCAAGAAACATGTTAGTGTCTACAAAATCATGATAAACAACATCAATGCATATGATTAACCACAAAAAGAGCCAAGGTTATACAACAAATCTGGAGTTTGAGGATAAACGTTGGGCTATATCACAAAGCTCTCCGAATAGAGTGACACCAAGGCCATATTCAAAGACAAACAAAGGTGCACAGAGCAGCAGTATTGTTAAGGTTTGTAAATGAGATAGAAACATCAACAAATTTAGTATGCAGAAAGCACGAGTGCTTCCATGGTGCAGTCACGGTAGGAGGGTTCATAGAATGAACTGTCTAGACCGTGCAGCAAGAGTAAACACAACAAAAACAACTCAAAGAAATGGAACAAATGCAGATTCAGTCATTCAGTATATCATAGAATTCAAATACAATCTAGTCGGCAACATGCATGCTTATAATTAGGGCTCACAGGCCTAATTACATACATGTGCAAGATAAAGCTTTGAAGCTTCTTCGTACAAAATCTAAACTATCAATATTCTAATATATGAGAACTTGATAACTTCTTTCCTAAGGATATATTACATCAATATATATCAAATCCAGACCAATAGATTCCTCCGCATCGGCTAAGGAAGGTCACAAACTCCAATGAAGAGATGTAATGTGTTCATAGATAGGTTAGACCTAAATGCATAGAACACTTCCTCAAATGAATGGAACAACGTGTGGACCCTTGGGAAAGGTCAGCCACAAACCAAAGGACATTGAATGATGTGACATTGAGATCCGTAAGTCAAGGAATGATCTGCAAGCCTTCTCCTTTAGCTGATTGTTTGAGACTGTTAGGATGCTCTACTCTAAGAAAACAATTGATCTTCTGATAGAAATATCTTTCTGGTAACTAATCCAAATGCTTTGAATCCTTGATATGATGTAGATGAATGAATGGAGGTGTTAAGTGCAAATTCACAAGATGTAATATTGCCAATACCGGACCACAAATTGAAACTACTTCTAACTAAATTCCCTGAACTGAATTGTGAAAATGAAAGAACTGAAATGCAAACAAACTAAAATGTAAATATTTTTTTGGTTGATACAAGATTGCTCTTGAACCAGGGATACTCCTACATCAGACATCTGGGGTTATTGAAAAAATGAGTCCCTCACTTTGCTGGGGCTAAGGAAGAACCAAGATGGTCCACCTCAGTCTGAGAAATCCATGATGAATCTTCTTCCGGTCTGCCTTTCCACTTCAAAATATATTCTTTCTATTTTCTTCCTTAAGTGTTGCATCCAACTCTTCTATCCAAAATGTCTTCAATCTATTTTGGTGCTTGTTGTGGTAATTGCTTCTTTAAGTCTTCTTTTATGCTGTCACTGAACTCTGCTTCATGATACTGGTATAAGTCTACAATGTTGAAAATAGGTGATATAATCAATGTCTCTGGTAACTCTACTTCATATGCATTTCCTGAATCAAATTTCTTGAGTATCTTACAAGGTCCAAACTTTTTCATCTTCAACTTGTTATATGTTCCAACTGAAAATCTTTCTTTACTCAAGTACACCATCACTTCATCTCCAACTTCAAATTCCTTATGTCTTCTCTTCTCATCTACCTTATCCTTATACTTGTTTATATCCTCCAAATGCTTCTTCACTTGATTATGCACTATCTTCATATGGTCTGCAAATTCTTTTGCTTCTGCACTCCTCTTTTCTTCTGTACTGATATCTCTCAATTCTGCAAATCCTCTAAGATTCACTCTGGTCACAATCTCAAAAGGTGTTCTTCCGGTACTCCTATTTACTGAATTATTGTATGCAAAATTTGCTTGTGAAAGAATCAAATCCCAACTTCTAATTTTCTCTCCAACCAAACATCTCAATAAGTTTTCCAAACTCATATTAACTACCACTATCTGTCCATTTGTCTATGGATGAAAAGTTGAACTAAAGTTCAAATCTATCTTCATCTTCTTCCAAAGTGTCTTCCAAAAGTATCCAACAAATTTTGTATCTTTGTTTGAAACTATACTCTTAGGTAATCCATGCAATCTCACAATCTCCTTGAAAAATAGGTCAGCTACATGCACTACATCAGTTTTCTTCTTAAAAGGTATGAAATGAGCCATCTTTGAAAATCTGTCAACCACTACAAATATTGAATCATGTCCTCTTTGTGTCTTAGGTAATCCCATTATAAAATCTATGCTTATGTCTTCCCAAGGTTTCCCCGATATTTATACAATCCAGTGTTCTAACTACTCCCTTTTGCAACTTGACAAACTCTACAACTCTGCACAAATCTTCAAACATCCTTATGTATCTGAGGCCAAAAATAGTTTTCACTCACCAAATCCATTATCTTATCAATGCCAAAATGTCCTGCCAATCCACCACTATGCTTCTCCTTGATCAAATTATCTCTCATTGAACTTCTAGGTATGCACAACTAACTTCCTTTGAAATAGTCCAACCACTTACTTCTATCTATCACAATAGGTTCTTTACATGCTTTCCAAGGTTTTGCAAAATTAGTGTCTCCTTCATACATGTTCTTCAATTCATCAAAACCCAACACTTCAACTCTCATCTCTGTCAACAAGTTTCTTCTCTTACTTAATGCATCAACAACTTTGTTTGATTTTCCACTCCTATGCTTCAACACAAATGTATAACTCTACATGAACTCTACCCATCTCATATGTTTCTGATTCAACTTACCTTGATTGTTTAAATATTACAAAGCTTGATGATCTGTATACAACACAAACTCCTTAGGCAACAAGTAATGTCTCCACTTCTTCAAGGCTTGAATTATGGCATAGAACTCCTAATCATAAACTGAATATCTTCTCCTTGCATCATTCAACTTCTCACTGAAATAAGCTATAGGACTACCTTCCTGACTTAATACTACTCCAATTGCATTTCCACTTGCATCACAATCAACTTGAAATACCTTATAGAAATCTGGTAATGCCAAAATAGGTTGCTCTGTTACTTTCTGCTTCAACAATTCAAAAATTTTATCTACTCCAAATGTCCACTTAAAATCTTTTCTGTCTCCTCTCATTATCTCTATCATAGGATTACAAACTGAACTAAAATTTATGATGAACTTCTAGTAGAAACTAACCAATCCATGAAATGATCTAACCTCTCCAATAGTCTCCGATGTAGGCCATTCAACAGTTGCTCACTTTCTCAGGGTCCATCTTCAATCCTTCCGCAGAAATCACAAATCCCAAACATACCAACTCTTCCTTCATGAAACTACACTTCTTGATGTTTATTAGCAATTTCTCTTCTCTCAACCTCTACAAAACTTGTCTAATATGCAACAAATGTTCCTCCTTTGTCCCACTGAAAATCAAAATATCATCCAAGTCTACAATAATAAACTTACCCAAGAATCTCTTCAAGACTTCATTCATCAATCTCATGAAAGTATTCGGTGCATTTGTCAATCCAAAATGCATCAATAACCACTCATACAATCCTTCATTTTTCTTAAAAGAAGTCTTCCATTCATCACCTTCTCTGATTCTGATCTGATGGTATCCACTCTTCAAATATATATATTTGTGAAATATCTTGCTCCACTCAAACAATCCATGATATCATCCATCCTAGGTAAAGGAAATCTATACTTAACTGTGATCTTGTTTATTGCTCTGGAATTAGTACACATTCTCCATTCTCCATCCTTCTTAGGTGCCAAAATTATAGGTACTACACTAGGACTCAAAATTTCTCTGATCAAACCTTTCCTCAAAAATTCTTTTATCTGTCTATTCAATTCTTCATTCTCTGTCAGTGTCATTCTATGTGTTGCTTTGTTAGGCAAACTTGCTCCTGATATAAGATCCATGTGATGACTGATACTCCTTATAGGTGGCAATCCATCAAGCACATTATCTGATATGATGTCTTCATAATCTGTCAGCAACTCTCTTATCTCCTCCAGTTCAATCTCTTTCTTCAATATTTCAGGTTTCTTAGGAATCAAGGCATAGCACATATTCTCCTGTCTCAAACCATCCAGAAATTTCCTTCCATCTACCAAATAGATTCTAGCATTCCTACATACTACATCTTTAGGATCATCCTCCAAAGGAATCAAGGTAATTATGCTTCCATTTCTTGTTATAGTATAAGTATTATTTCTTCCATCATGTATAGCTTTTCTATCATACTGCCAAGGTCTACCCAACAAGATATGACATACATCCATAGGCATAATATCACACAAGACTTCATCATGATAAGATCCAATATGAAATTTCACCAAACATTGTTCACTCACTAGTACCTTATGATCATCCTAAATCCATTCTATCTAATAGGGCTTAGGGTGTTTCAATCTTTCCAACTTCAGCTTAGTCACCATTTCCTTTGAAACTAGGTTATCTACACTACCACTCTCAATTACAACTTTACAACACTTACCTCCTGATTTGCATCTGGTTTTAAACAGACTTTTCCTTTGTGGTAGTTCCTCATTTGTTTTTGTTTGAAATAGTTCTCTTCTCATCACAAGTGATTCTCCTTTCTCAGGTTTGCCAACTGAACTGGGTGACTCAACAGGTTCTTCTTCAACATAGACTGCTCTTTTGCTATTTTTTGTCTTCTTGCTTGTACTACCTTGATTACATTCAAATGCTCTATGTCCTTCACTTCCACACTTGAAACAAGTACCTCTGAATGTTTTCTTATCAAATCCTCTTCCTTGTCTCCTGTATCCTTCATTCCGGTATGTACTAGGGTTTCCTCTAAAATAAAAATTTCTGTCATCTCTCTGATAAGCACTATTATCTCTATCATCCTTCTTAAATGGGATGTCAAACTTGTTCTGCTCCATATGTGATCTATCTCCTCCAAAAAAATGTTCTACCTCTCTATCTCTAATCACGTCTCTTATTCATCTTCTCTTCAACTTTTATGGCAAACTGATATGTTTTTTCCAAAGATGTCATCCTCACCAAGCTTAGCTCTTCTTGAATGTTCAATCTCAGTCCATTGATATATCTAGCCACTTTCTCCTTGCTTGCTTCACTATGTCTTGTCCTTATGATCATCTTATGAAATTCTTCAATGTACTCCTTCACAGATTTCTCCTTTTGTCTCAAGTTTTGCAATCTTTTCAACAACTCCAACTCATAGTCAGTAGGTATAAACTGATTATTCAACTTTGTCACCATCCTATCCCATTTTGTAATCTTTTCTTTTCCTCTTTTGTTTCTTCCCAATTGAACTTTTTTCCACCATATACCAGCATGTCCTTTCAACTTTGTCTTTACAAATTTCACCTTCTCTGAATCTTCAATTTCCTCATATTCAAAGTATTCTTCCATATCATTTATGCAGTCAATTAACTCTTCAGGATTCAAATTACCAGTATAATTCGGCACATCAACTCTAGGTCTCTTTCTAATATTTGAAATAGCTTGCAACATCTTTATCTGATCTAATTCTTCCTCTTCATTACCTTCTAGGGTTTCGCTAGTTTCTTCAATAGATTGAAATTCTTCTTCATCACTTTCAACAGTAGGTCTTGGTGTCAATCCTCTTCGCCTATCTTCTTCAACAACATCTAAATGAATTTGCATTGTTCTCATCAATTCCATCATCTCATCCATTCTATTATCCATTGTACCAACAAGATGAACTCTTTGCGGTGGCATTCTTCCTAGGATCAAGTGTAAATTGTCTTAAATTTGGTGATCAGGCTACAAGTGACAACTGCCTCTCAATCGGCGATCGTTTGTGCATAGGTAACTTGCCTCAGATTGGTTATCTGCTTACAACAAGATCTTATGGAATCCCCTTCACCAATTCACTCCAAAGAATTGTTCTTTTGCTCTGATACCACTTGGTGCAGTCATGGTAGGAGGGTTCATAGAATGAACTATCTAGACCGTTTAACAAGAGTAAACACAACGGAAACAACTCAAAGAAATGGAATAAATGAAAATTCAGTCATTTAGTATATCATAGAATTCAAATACAATCTGGATGGTAACATGTGAGCTTACAATTAGTGCTCATAGGCCTGATTACATACATGCGCAAGATAAATCTTTGAAGCTCCCTCACACAAAATCTAAACTATCAATCTTATAAATCATGAGAACATGATAACTTCTTTCCTAAGGATCTATTACATCAATATATATCAATAAATAAATAAATAAATTTATTTATTTGATTCACATTCTTCTAAATTAATTAAATATCAAAATATTTAATTACCTCTTCTAAAGTCAAAATTAAATAAAATCTTTTATTTAATTAAAATTCGTCCAAACAATTAAATAATTCTTAATTATTTAATTAAAGTCAATTATTCTTCCAAATTTGAATAAATCAAATCAAATTTATTTAAATCCTCTCTATCTCTAAAAATAAAATACAATCAAATATTTTATTTATTCTTCCAAATCATGCACAACAATTTAATAAATTTATTTATTTAATTAGCTTTCTTATCTTCTAAATTACATAATACCAATTATTTAATTATCTCTTCCAATAATATCTTCTCTAAATTTAAATAAATCAAATATTTAATTAAGTTGTCTTTTCTTCTAAATTGAGTTATCTCTAAATATAATTCAATATTTTTGCACATGCAATTAAATATTCCTAATATTTAATAAAGCAAAATATTTTCTTATCCTCATGCAAATCCTTTCTTCTTGTTTTAAATCACTTAACTGATTATTATATTCTTTTAAATGCCTTAACTCATTCTTCTATTCTTGTTAACTCCTCTCATACAAAAGAAAGCAAGACACATGTCCTCTTCTTATTCACGCATGTTCCTCATCTATTCTATACCGTTGATTTTCTCATTCTTTCTATACCATTGATCTTCTCTTTTCCAAGTCTATAAATTCAACCATGTTCCTCCATTTCATTCTTCCAAGCTTTAAGTATTGTTACTCTGCAGGAATTACAGTGCGCATTTGGCACCAATTCCTTCATTGCTTGTGATCACACTTGTTACTACGCACTACTACCATCGTTGTGAAGCTCCTCTTCATTGTGGTATTATCATAGCCATTCCCAATTGACATTCTTGAAGCATAGCAAGAAAGTGCACTCTGAGGATTCAATAAAATAAAGCAATGACCAACAAAGAAAACCTTCCTCAATTCAAAACTTTCATTGATTGCCTATCTAAATCATTCTTGCATGTATGAAATGAGGTAATGGATGAGTGGATTTGGAGTTCTCCATGGTAGGATTAGTATGCTTTGGGCCATGTGTTCTAGGAGATGGTAAAGGAGGACTAGTAGATGGATTGGTAGATGACTTCCAACTTGAGGTGGTTCTTCCCCTGTCAGGAGTATCAGGAAGATGGTAAAAGGATGTATGCTTTTGGTGCGAGATGTAGCTAGTACTAACACGTTCAGCTTGTAATATTGTCATTTCTTTTTGTATCACTTGGAGTTCTTGAGCAATTTCTATACAATCTTGGGGCGAGACATCGAAGTTTAATTATTCTTGCAGGTATTGGAGTTCTTGAGCAATTACTTCTAATTGGTTTGTCATTTCAACAGAAATTGACACAAGATTGAAATGGGTACCTAGAAAACCTAAAATTTTTCTCTGAAAAGATGTGGAAGTACTCACTATTACGCATGTGCTAGAACAGATGCGCTGTAGAAACTGACAAATGCACCATGAGTCGAAACAAATGTGCCACACTGGTAAAAAGTAAATGCATTGTAATAGATAGTAAAAGCACTGCGAGTTAATACAGATGTGCCACAAGTCGGCACAAATGCACTACAACAGAGGACGGATGCGCCGCTCTAGCTTTTCTTAGTATTTTTGCAATTTTTTTTGGAAATTTTCTAATGTTTTTGGTACTTTGGTTGCAAAAAGGTCTTTTTGATCTGATTTTCTAAAATTATGGCAAGAAGACACAGCAAACACAGAATATTTTTATGATTTTTTATTTTTTGTGATTTTTTGACTCTTTTTGGACTAAAAAGAAAGTACAACCCTAGGCTTCAAATGGATTACAAGGGTTTTTGGCCACTAGAACAAAGGATGAGTAATAAAGGCAACCATTCGAGTGGTTATACATGTGGCAACACTACTCTTCGTTATAGAGTCTCCTAGCCTGCAAGGGTTGCGCCTTGGAGGGTTTTGGGGGACGTTAGTTGTCGGTATAACACAACTGCACTCGTTGTTTGAAGCTTTCACTCCAAACACAATTTATTTATAGTGGCTTGGAAGGGCTTGGCATCTAGCCTATTACCACTTAGGGTCGTTCCTACTTGGATGAACAGTATCCAAGAGCAGGCCTCTCTAAAAGAAAAACACATGCGAAAATGATATGTCTGGCATTTTAGTCACCCAAGATAGGGGAGAGCATAGGCCTGGTATTATTCCCAAAACATGGAATATAGTGGTTCTTTTCCCTTAGTTAAAATGAAAAAAACTAGATGAGCTATCTACTTGGGCAAGCACAGAAATTTGTTAACTTTGAAGTGATGGTCAAGATAGCAATGGTTCAGTTTTACCCAGATAGCAATGATGAGTTTCATTTTATCTAGATAGCAATGAGTTGTTAACCTTGAAAAGATAGCAATATAGCAATGATTCAATGATATGCAAGATAACAATGATTCAATTACCAACCCTCCTAGTTAAGACTACATGAGATTTGCATGAACACCAATTTACTTTCCCATTAGAAATTGAAGTGTTTGGCATTCATGTCCATTGTCCCTTAAGAAAGCCATATGTTCCTAAGACTTAGTGTGATATGGTTTTTAATTCTTCAATTCTCATCTTGCATGAACATGTTAGGAAAACCCACTTGCTCTGTTTGAGTAATAAGAGGCTATAAAAAGTTGATTAGTTCCACCAAAAACTCAATAGTTAGCATAAAATCAATTGAACCAAAAGTGCTTAACTTGTTAGGTGAAAAATGAGCAATCTAGAAAAAATATAATAATAATAATTAGGTACACTAGATTGGATATTATGATCAGATTCTACATGAAATTCTATGCAATTTCAAAAAAAAATCGTGAAAATTGAATAAATTTTGCACAAGTTATGACTGTTTGAAATTTTGCAAAGAAGGGTTGACTTTGACTAAGTGTACCTAACAAATCTGATAAAATTACCTCAAAATTATTTTACCATAGAAAATTTAGGAGAACCAACTTTCCAACGCCACTGGTTTTGTGAAAATTTGACTCCTTATGCAAAAGATATGCTCAATTTTGTGAAATTGCTAAAAATAGGTCAAAAAAAAAAGCATGGGCTAAAAATAGGGACATAGATTAGGATCTATTTTTCTTGACATCCGTGCAATTACTACAACAAATAAGAGATATCTAAATAGAATTTTGATGTTTTCAACAAAACCCATAAATCTTTTAAGCTAAAGTTACACAGATATGCTTGATTTCATGAAATTGCTAAAAATAGGCCAAAAGAAACAAAAAAAATATAGGCTAAAAATATGGACACAGATTTGTGATCCATTTTTCTTAAAATCTGTGCACTTTGTGCAAAAAGTAAGAGATACTCAAATAGGATTTTGATATTTTTGACAAAACCCAAAGCCCTTTTGAGCTAAAGTTACACCATTTGAATGCTCAACACCTATTCTCTCAATCCTCCTGTGTAGGAAACCTCAGCACAAAAAATTAGTTTTTAGATTAAATCGGGGCAAGGCCCCATGGTGGGCACCAAAAATGTTAAGGGAAAATTGGATCAAATGAATAAACAATAATAATCAATATCAAGTTACCCAAAACTCAATGGAATGGTGAACAAAGAAGATTTAATCAAATAAAGCAATGAACAACAACAAAGTAAACCTCCTTAATTCGTAGCTTCCATTGATCGCCTATCACAATTGTTCTTGCATGTATGAAATAGGGCCCTCATAGAGTGCACTTCCTTTCTATGCTTCAAGAATGTCAATTGGGAATGGATATGATAATACTGCAATGAAGAGGAGCTTCACAACGATGGTAGTAATGCGTAGTAACAAGTGTGATCACAAGCAATGAAGAAATTGGTGCCAAAGGTGTGCTGTAATTCCTGCAAAGTAACAATACTTAAAGCATGGATGAATGAAATAAAGGAATAGGGTTGAATTTATAGACTTCGAAGAGAGAGGATCAACAGTATAGACAGAATGAGAAAATCAACGGTATAGAATAGATGAGGAACGTGCACAAATAAGAAGAGGACATGTGTCTTGCTTTCTTTTACATGAGAAGAGTTAACAAGAATAGAAGAATATGTTAAAGCATTTAAAAGAATATAATAATCAGTTACATGATTTAAAACAAGAAGAAAGGATTTGCATGAGGATAAGAAGATATTTTGCTTTATTAAATATTAAGAATATTTAATTGCATGTGCAAAAAGATTGAATTATATTTAGAGATAATTCAATTTAGAAGAAAAGACAACTTAAATAAATATTTGATTTATTTAAATTTAGAGAAGATATTATTGGAAGAGACAATTAAATAATTGGTATTATTTAATTTAGAAGATAAGAAAGCTAATTAAATAAATAAATTTATTAAATTGTTGTGCATGATTTGGAAGAATAAATAAAATATTCATTCATCTACCTAAACACCTACAAAGGATGTGATCCAAGGACTACCAGCAAATAGTCAACCATGTCCCCAAATTCTGGTCCTTGACCTTATCAAAGAGTCTTCAAACATGTCAAATCCTACAACCCCTTCATGTAATCTACAACCCCTTGAGCATATTGAAGAACCTCCTACCATGCACCAAAGTCAAGGTCCGTCACACCTTCATGTTGTTGACCAAGAGCCTATCTAAGAAACCTCTACCTCCACTTCCATTCAAACAACCCAAGAGTTATGTCAAGAGCATACTTTAGAACATGTGGAAACATCAACCCCCTATCTAAGTCAAGATCAAAGCACCCCCATCTGGCCCATGCATAACCTTTATCTTTTCGATGATCCTATACCTATACATGAGCAAGAAATCCAATTTCAAACCATTCATAACCTATATCTCTTTTATGATCAAGATACTACCTTTGATGAAGAAGCTATCCATGAGCAACTTGATCCTATACATGAACAAGAGATCAAATTCCAACCTCTCCATGGCCTATATCCTTTCCATGATCAAGATATTATCATTGATGAAGAACATATACAAGAGCACCTTAATTCCATCACACTAAAGCCTATCTATGATTAAGATCCCATCTATGATCAAGAGCCTATCTATGATCAAGCAGACGATGATGATCCTCTTAGCCCACTTTATGCATTCCATGGTCCCAGGCTTATAACCCCATCTAATCCCATCCAATATCCAACAACTTCCTCTTCCTTTGATGAGACACTTGTCTCCCAAGCAAGAATAGAAGATCAAACCAAAAATACTTCTCCACCATCCATTATCGACCATGCTGCAAATACCCCCCATATATCCTTAGTCTTATCACCTTCATTCATGAGTGTTCCTCCTTAGAACACCAGCCACGATTATTCTCTATCCCACCTTCTTCATCCAATAAGGAACTTATGTCTAGTGTTCCACCTACACATAATCCTGCTCTCCACCACATACTCCAACATATGAACTATCAAGGTAAAGGATTAGGCCTTCACGAACAAGGTATTTTGGAGCCCGTCCATGTCAATGTTCCTCCTCCTTCATATGGCCTTGGATACACACCCCAAGGTGAACAATCTCAAGATGTTGGGACTTCCTCCACTCCTCTAAAGTCCATTACTTTCCATCACAAACCCTATCATATCCCCAAAACATATGTCGCCATTGCACCTCCATCATCCTGCAATTGTCAAAAGCATGTGACCATACACCTTCCACCATCCAATCTATCTCCACTACTTCCAACTATTAATATCCCTCCATACATTTTACCACCACTTCTCCCAACACCTTATCCATCCATCTATGAATCTTCTAACAATCCCAATCATGGCCAACAAATGCACATGTTGTCTAAACAAAGAACTTCCTCCAACCCCACTTCCACCATCCCAAAGGATTTTAACAGAAAAAATCTAGATGCCTCTACCTATAAACACAAAAATTCTAAGAGTCGTCATGACCTAGGATACAAAAACCAAGAATCAAAGAAACATCCTTCTCAAGAGCTACATAAACCCACACACCTATACGCCAAGCTGAAAAAGGTGTGGGTCCTCATCCAACAAATGATTACTCCAAAAGCTGCACAAAAGCTACATACATGCAAACCCATACCTTCACAAGTACTATCTAAAAACAAAATGGTTTGGGTACCTAAGAAAAAATCCCTTAAGTTACATGAGGCATCTACCTCTCAAGAATCTCAACCATCCACTTTCTCCCATTCCATCCAAAAGTCTCAAATTCTTCCATCCCACATGACAAGCAAAAATTAGCGTAATACTCAGTCTATGTGGATCCCTACATGCCTAAGTCATTCATCCACAAGAAAAAGTCTCCACTACTTCTTACACTACTTTCCCATCACCAACTTCAATGTTTATCACGGTATGTGTAACCATTGGTCATGATTCCCTTCCATCCAACAATATTTCCATATACCTCCATCTCCCCTTCCTTCCACTATTATCCTACATATCTTCCTCATCCTATTCCTATGGTCCATTCTTTTCATAGACTTTTCATCCATCCTTGCATAAAGTCCTCCGTATTCTACATCATCATCCACTATCACACCCTTCATCATTCAATATCTACCTTCTCCATCTCACTTTCATGCAATCTCCTACCAACATCTATGAGAACACTTGACATGGTCCATCTGATGACATCTTTCTAGTGGGACTATCACCTTTCAAGGAACTAGATACTTGAGTCCCTCTCTTCCATATTCCACCTTCTCCTATTCAAAAAAAAAAAGTAAAGAAAAATCCTTTTGTCCAATGGTAAAAATCTGGCAAACAGGTGCCTTGGATAAGTACCATGATGAAAACCTAGTAAACAGGTTTTGTGTGGAAGTTGATCTTCTATGTCACCTATACTTGGGGGCACCTTGTCTCATCAGCCTATCACTCTTCTCCTATCAATTTCCTTCCATACCATTTCCTATCCTATCCTACCTATATTGTCCAGTCCATCCTTCCTAATCTTCCATTCCTCTATTTTTCTTGATCTTGATAAAGATTGGGGGCATAATGTTGACAAATGCTTTAGATGTCTCTTGACATACCTTATCCCTACAAACCATGCAAATCCTTCCTTACCCTCTCATCCTCCTATCATCATAAGCATTGCCATGAAAAAACCTAAGTATTCTACCTACAATGGGGCATGTTATTCTTATGCGACATAGTCCTTGGGGATCACATCCTTGTTTCCTTCTACCTAACCATCCATATCTACTATCACCCATGCATCTACCTATCTGTGGTGTTTCCTTGTCATTGGTATCATCTGTTCCATATCTAATCCTAATTTGTTCCATATTATGTCTTATCTGATCCATATTCGTTCCATATCTGATCCATATTTGTTTCATATCTGATCCATATCTATTCCATATCATGTCTTATCTAATCCATATCTATTCCATGTTTGATCCATATATGTTCCATATCGTCTCTCATCCGATCCATATCTTAGGTCCACATAGTCCAAGCCATGAACTACATTACCTTTGCGTTGTCACGTAGGCAAGGCCATTATTCTAATGTGCCCTCAAGGCTCCCACTGTCCCATCCATCCCGTGTCTAGCCCTTCTATCTATCTGAGTTCACACCACTTTCTATCGCCTAGGTCTTAGGTCTACTAGGGTTTACCCTGAACTACGTTGCCTCTGCGTTGCCACGTAGGCAAGGCCATTTAGCAATGAGCCCCCAAGGCACTAGGTCAGTCCCTTAGGGTCCGTCTCACCAAGAAAGATTGTGGAATCTTCTCACCAAGCAAGCAAGCACAAACAAAATCTACTCTTTTCAAGTAGAAGTCCTGATGCAAGACATTAACCTATCCAAAGCAAAGCAAACAAACACCTAAGTCCTTCTAAATGATTTTACCCAAATTATGGCAAGAAACAAACACATCTAAATGCAAGAATGTTTTGTGTTGATTAGATTAAAATATAGAGACTTGATTTTTTGCTATCATGCCTTTCTACGCTACTCGAGGATGTCAAAATCTAGAGATGCTATGATGGGGGCATGATTATTTTCTTTGTTTGTTGTTTTTGGATTAAACTTTAGTAATGTGACGCCTTGTCTAAAGACATGATCGACAAAAGATCATTGAGGACATCAAAGGTCTAGCATGAATGGGGGCAATCCTTGTTTGTTGATACACAAGAAATACTCAGGTCATATCAGTTCAATTATACCTTGATGATTTTATTAAATTGATAAATCAAAATCCATGTAAGCAATGCTTAGGTCGTCTCGGTTCAATTATACCTAGATGCTTGTATTAACTTACAACATTTTGAAAAAGTACCAAAAAAAATTGCCCAATGATGAAATAAGCACTTCAAAATACTTGCACCATCAAGAGGTCAAAATCAAAGCATCCATCATACATCCATTTTACATCCATACATCCATACCCCATGCAATAAAAAGATCCAAACAATGTAGAGTAACAATACAAATTGAAGCTTGTGAATCTTTCTATCAAATCATTCTTCCAATCAAAATTTTCAATCTATCATCATATCTTTCATCCTTGTCCAGTCAATCTGAGTAGTGATCAAAATGCAAGTCCATCCTTAATCCATACCAATCAAGTCAAGTCAATCTTGTCAAATTATCCAAGCGCCCTCAGTGGTCTTGATCCTTGTCTAGTTGTAAACCAACCCAATCAGTTAATCAATCAAATTGTCTTATACAGGATGTAACATTGTCGAAATTAGACCAATACACGCGTCTTACATGACATGTTTCATTTCTTGAAACCAGACACTATCCTTCATGTTGGTCTAGGGATATATCATTCCCCACCATGATAAAATTGTCGTATATCATTATTAGTATATCATTGGTTTACCGCTCGACAGGGGCAATACCTTGTTTGTTCTTGTATCATTTGTGCATACTTACTTCCTTGCTTGTGTGTGTTATCATTCTATCTTGCATCATGTATCATTCAGTTTTCCTTCAAACCTAACCTAGTTTTCCCTTCTTCATCGCGAGATTGTCTGTCTCACGTCCTTCTGCCTCCTTCTCGTCGAATCTCCTGAGGGGGCATCCTATTGTCATAACCTGTACCAGGGGCAAACTGGGGCATGTATCATTGTCAGACTATTTATTCTTTGAAGCAATGCTATAAACTGCATTGCATCAAATAGGGGCAAAATGTATATGCCTAAAAATGACATGATTCAGTCTAAATAAATATTCTTAATATTTATTCCCTTCTAATTCTTCTATCAATAAATAAATAAACAAATTTGTTTATTTGATTCACATTCTTCTAAATTAATTAAATATCAAAATATTTAATTACCTCTTCTAAAGTCAAAATTAAATAAAATCCTTTATTTAATTAAAATTCATCCAAACAATTAAATAATTCTTAATTATTTAATTAAAGTCAATTATTCTTCCAAATTTGAATAAATCAAATCAAATTTATTTAAATCCTCTCTATCTCTAAAAATAAAATACAATCAAATATTTTATTTATTCTTCCAAATCATGCACAACAATTTAATAAATTTATTTATTTAATTAGCTTTCTTATCTTCTAAATTAAATAATACCAATTATTTAATTGTCTCTTCCAATAATATCTTCTCTAAATTTAAATAAATCAAATATTTATTTAAGTTGTCTTTTCTTCTAAATTGAGTTATCTCTAAATATAATTCAATCTTTTTGCACATGTAATTAAATATTCTTAATATTTAATAAAGCAAAATATCTTCTTATCCTCATGCAAATCCTTTCTTCTTGTTTTAAATTACTTAACTGATTATTATATTCTTTTAAATGCTTTAACTCATTCTTCTATTCTTATTAACTCCTCTCATGCAAAAGAAAGCAAGACACATGTCCTCTTCTTATTCGCACACGTTCCTCATCTATTCTATACCGTTGATTTTCTCATTCTTTCTATACTATTGATCTTCTTTCTTCCAAGTCTATAAGTTCAACCCTGTTCCTCCATTTCATTCATCCAAGATTTAAGTATTGTTACTCTGCAGGAATTACAACGCGCCTTTGGCACCAATTCCTTCATTGCTTGTGATCACACTTGTTACTACACACTACTACCATCATTGTGAAGCTCCTCTTCATTGCAGTATTATCATAGCCATTCCCAATTAACATTATTGAAGCATAGCAAGGAAGTGCACTCTCTGAAGGCCCTATTTCATACATGCAAGAATGATTGTGATAGGCAATCAATAGAAGCTACGAATTAAGGAGGTTTGCTTTGTTGTTGTTCATTGCTTTATTTGATTAAATCTTCTTTGTTCACCATTCCATTAATTTTAGGGTAAATTGATATTGATTATTATTGTTTATTCATTTGATCCAATTTTCCCTTAACAATATCAAATCTGGATGAATAAATTCCTCCACGTTGGCTAAGGAAGGTGACAAACTCCAATGAAGAGTTGTAACATGTTCACAGATAGGTCAAACCTAAATGCATAGAACACTTCCTCAAATGAATGGAACAACGTGCAGACCTTTGGGGAAGGTTGGCCATGAACCAAAGGACATTGAATGATGTGTCATTGAGATCCACAAGTCAAGGAATGATCTACAAGCCTTCTCCTTTAGCTGATTGTCTGAGACTGTCATGATGCTCTGCTCTGAGAAAATAGTTGATCTTATGATAGCAATATCTTTCTAGTAATTGATCCAAATGCTTTGAATTCTTGATATGATGTAGATGAATGAATGTAGGTGTTAAGTCCAGATCTATAAGATGTGAAATGCCAATGTTGGACCACAAGCTAAAACTACTTCTGAATGAACTACTTGAACTGAACTGGGAAAATGAAAGAACTAAAATACAAACAAACTAGAATGCAAATGTTTTTTTGGTTGATACAAGATTGCTCTTGAACTAGGGATGCTCTTGCATCATTCCACTAGCCAAGCGTCAGATAAGATATACAACCCCATCGTCATATTAGGAACTAAGTCCATTTTTTACTTGCTCTCGAAAGGGACACTAGGTCTGCATCACTATAAATGTTTGTCATCATCTGCTCGCTAGATAGAAACACTAGAGGAAGGGAAACAATAAACAAGAGAGGAGAAACAAGTGTCTTAGGGACAGTCATGTAGGAGGGTGCCCCCAAGTCACCAAATACATCTCTATGTCCATAAGACACAACACATAATAATGAAATCAAAGAGAGAGGCAATATAGAAGAATGATGATACAAATAGAAGGTCACAACAAAGGCAGTTGCCTAGTATCCCAGACCTTACAAGAGAATCCAAGGTCATCCCAGGAAGCCTAAACAACACATAACACATCATGGGGGAAGTACATCATGAGAGAGATAAAAGGATTAGGGATACTTACCTAGAGGGTCTTCATATCACATTTTGGAACTTGCGAACCTCTTGGAGAGGTACCCGATCATGTTGAGTGCAAAGTTTGAGTTGTTCTTATGAAAGTCTTTTTTATTGTCATATGATATTTGCTTTGTAACTCCTTGTGTAAATGTAACTTTTTGTTGCTTATGAGGGGGAGAACCACTATTATTTCCAATGTTGATTGTCATCTTACTCTTTTCTAATTTTTAGCGAGTTTTTTTGTTGAATCTTTCTAACATGGTAATGGGAATCATCCCGTACCATCTTACTCATCTGTATTAGCTATTGTTCTTGCTTTTCTAATGTATTCTGATTATGTCCTAATCCATATAAGGATAATGGAGGAGGAACCTCAGCATAAATTCCATTTCTTCATAGATGAGGTGGATTGTCCACTTGTTTCTTATCTACTTCAATCATTCCCATGATACTATCATAGTCAAAGTAATCAGCCTTGTCTATTTCCATTAAACCTTGCTCCACCATATTGTTTTCAGTATGCTTAGGGAAAGGATTAGTGAAGATTTGTAAATTTTGATTTGACGGAGCAACCAACTTGTTTCCATTATCATTCACACCTGATACCTAGATGACATTTGAATCAATAAGGTCCTGTATCTCATGTTTAAGGTGTATACATCATTCAATGTCATGTCCTTGTGTTCGATGATAATGACAAAAGGAATTAGCATCAATAGGATTAATCGAGGGAAGCTTCAGAATGTTATTACTCACAGCTTGGTTCATGATAGAATGATAAGACTCAGTTATCAGAGTAAACTTTATTGGTTGATATGATGCTTTCTTTGGATTATTTATAGCAGACGCATTCATATTTGGTCCATTGATCTTGATGAAACTCCTATTATTGTTCCTCTTAAAGTTTTTTTGTGATGATCCATCCATGGATTGACCGACTTGAGCCGATGAGTTTTGGTTTTCGTACTGACTAAATGAAAGTTGATAATCATGAAGGGCAGTGCATAAATGTTGAAAGGAGTTATATTTCATCAAAAGAATCTTATCACGAATATTAGGTTATAGATTTGTAATGAATATATTTTGAACATCCTCATCTTTCATCTGATACTGAATCTATGCATAAAGTCCTTGATACTAACTAATGAATTCAGTCAACTTTTCTTTTGGATCTTGTTTACATTAAACCAAGTCAATAAGAGTGACTTGGGGTCCTATATTTGCTTGAAAATGTTGTAAAAATTGATCAATCAACTGCAAAAAGGAGTGTATTAAATTTGGAGGCAAAGAGAAAAATCATTCTAAAACAGTATCTTTGAGAGATCATGGGAAATTTTTTGCCAACAAATCCTCTTCAAAATAAAAATCACTACACATAGCTGTAAATGCTGCCACATGAATATTAGGATCACCTTTTCCACCATATTTCTCAAAGCGGGGAGTCTCAAACCTCTCAGGCATAGGAGTTCTCAACATTGCATAGGAAAGGGGATTATGGGCATGATATGTTGGTAGACTAGGCTGTGAAGAATTTATCAAGTTTGTTACCTTTTGTTGTAAAGCAGTCATGCCCTGTAAAACTTGGTTTAGGATGGCATCATTTGGAGATGCGGTTTGTTGTGAGGAATTGGAACCAAAGTGAGGAGGTGAATGACCTTGAGATATGATAGGCAAAGGATGAGAATATGTCAACAATGGTAGGCCATAATGATAGGTGGAAGATGGTTGTGTGTAGGTAATATGTGGCTAGAAATGAGTGGAATAGATAGGTGGTTGAGAACAATTATTCATAGAAGAGATCCCTTTAGGAACCAAATTTTGATAATTAAATCCCACATCTTTGTAATTAGTGCAATTAGATACTCCAATACCAGTGGTAACATTACTACAAGAATTCACATTAGTTGTTAAGATTGTTGATGTAAAAGTGGATATTCCCGTAGTCGGTATAGGTGCTGAAATTTGAGTACGAGATGGTGATAAAGTGTTATTTATCGCTTGTGCACATTTGGTCACTGGCATGATATTGGTTTATTCAATGTGTGCTAGACCACAAATTGAATTTACACCATCCTATGCCTCTTTTATTAATTCTCTTATATTATGGATTGTAGGGACAGCTTCTTCATCTATTCTCTCATTTTCCATAAATGATTGAAATTCAGCTAACTCTTTATCCAATTTTTCTATTTGCTCATCAGATACATATCCTGTTGCCTCAATAGTATCATCAACATCATGAAAAGTTTGTTCTTCCATTGTGGTTGGAGGATATATAATATCTTGTGCAGTTTGAGTTTCTCCCTTTGTAAATAAGGTGTTCAAAGGATTATTAGAGGTAGGAATGTCGTTTTCTCCAAGAGAACTAGATCCCATTAATCTTTTACTTTTTCTCAAAGGGATATTATTTTTAGGACAACATGTCATAAATATTATATAGAATCATACAACACACAATGCACAAACTAAGAGAACAAATCCTAAGAGAAGGATATGATTGAAGGCCAAAAATGCTTGGTTTGTTGTACTTTTTCAATGCAAATAGGTGAAACAATGGGTTTTGTAAGGATTTTGATCAAGGGAAGAAAGTTATATGTCTGATATTGGTCCAAAATAGCAATAAGATCCTTCACAACACACTCTTGATGCAAATCTAAAATAATGCCAAGTCAAATTATAGTAAAAATATGTTGAAATAGGCACTTTTTTCACTAAAACTCAATGCAAAAGAGCATAACAAAGGGTGTTGTGAAGAAGGTGATGATGTACAGTAAAGTATATCAGTAATAACATCCACTTAGTGTCAAAATATCCAACACAACATGCTTTTAGTGCCACTTAAGGTTAAACCTAGTGAAATATAGCAAAAATAGGCTATTTTTCACAGCTTCTCAACTCCAAGACCTAGAAAAAGAAGTGTTGTAATGAATTTAAGGAGTTGAAGAAACTAAAATAAATGATTTCAATCACCTTAATCCATAAAATTGACCACAACACATTTAGATTGCAAACTAGGCTGGCGAAAATAGTTAAAATGTGTAGTTTTTTGCCAAATTTTCAATACAAGAGCCTGTTAAAAGGGTGTTGTGAATATTTTTAGGAGGGAAGAAAAATTATTATCCTAATAATAGCTAATTAGTGCAAAAATTCCCTTCACAACATGCCTATGGTGCAAGTTTAGAGAGTCGATAAGGCCAAATTTAGTAAAAATCAGTGTTTTTGAAGTCCTAGGTTTGAGATCTTGGCACAAAAATGCTATGTGAATGTTTTGAAGTCTGATTTATGATGAAAATTAAATACTTTCAAATATTAAAATGATTTCCAAGCTTGAACATATAAAATGCCAATGCAAATCTAATGAAAATACATGAAAATTGCTAGTTTTTTTTGTTGAAATTTTCTATGCAAAAATGCAAATATTTTAAATCTAAATGAAAATTTACACTAAAATACAAGACTATAGACAAATTATAATTTTAATGAGCCTATAACATTAATATAAAAATATGAAAGAAGATTTTGCCTACTAACCCTAGATTTTGGAATTACTAGGTTATATGAAAATTGTTAAAATTTCTACAAAAGCCTAGCAAATTAATGATGAAAATGCAATGCAAATTATTGAATTTTTTTGTTTTTCTATATTTTATATTATATCTGATGCAAAATTCATGAATTAGGGAAATTTAGAAAGAATTGATGCAAATTAGTAATCTATATGAAAATGCAAGCTAGGGTTTTCAAACTTTTACAAATTTTTCAATTTTTTTGTAATTTTATCAATGCAATAAGATGAAAGACTAAATGAATGAATGGAATCAATCCAAATCTGAAGACACACACTCATCAAGTTGCAATTTAAGTCCAAAAATATGGGTTCACCAAAATTTTTAGGGTAAAATTGGGATTGTTCGATGTTTAAGTATTTAGATGTTGGAATCCTCCTTTCACCCTATACATTCAAGGACCTAGTGTCAATTTGCAATGTATTATCATATTTTAGGTCACTATGATATGTAGGGAAGCTTGGATTAGGGTGTTTAATTATCAATTTTCCTTCTCCTATGCTCAATTAACCATTAAAACCCTAATTTCGCAAATATGACTATAAACAGAAGAATAACAAAAAAAGCTCTGGCAGAGGGAAGTAAAATATCAAATCACAGATTACCTATTTTTAGGTCTCAGAGGTAGAAAAATTGGGGACACAGGATTGGGCACCCAAGTCATAGACCCTAGTTTCTACTGAGATCTAGAAACTCAGTCTGTAACACTTTCTTGTTGTTCTGGAGATTTTCCTGTCACGAAAGTTGGAGGACTAATAAGTAGGCGCCCAAGTCCATGGTGCTATTTTTCCTTCTGTTCTACAATTTTGACACTTCAAGATGCCTTTCTACAACTTTACTTTTCCCAACTCTACAACCTATAACCTGCAAGCATGAAAACTTTGGGAGGGGGTTGTGGTGTTTAGAGGCTTGCCTCAGTCAAGCCCTGAAGGACACTTAAGTCTCCGAACACCGTTGTTAGATAAAGAGTGTGTACCCTTGTGAGGCAGAGGCAAAAACCAAAGGAAATGATGATGAAAATACAATATAATGTCACCTTGTAGTGAAGATCTCACGGAGGAAGATGCTCTTCATTCCATCATGAAATGAATGCTCAAATCTACAAACACAAACACATAAACCACACCAATTTGCTCTTGCAACACAATGAAAGCCTTGAATCACCTTGAGAACATATGAATATCACAATTGCTATCTAGTTTACAAATGAATGCCTAAACATATTTTTATATGAAATTACAAATACTCCCTCCAAGATTTTGTAAATTTAAACTTACCATGTTGGCATATGACCTAAATAATGGTCATAAACTGACACTTCAAATTTAGGACTACCCCAAAATAGGGCAGGACTAGGGCACGGGTACCCAAGTCCTCCCCCCATATTTTGGGTAGGTTTAAGCTCAAGGGTTCCTCCTAGCTCCCATTTGTCATGTTACCTAGGGCTCATTCCATTGGGATGCCAAATTATGGAGTAAGATGTCCTAAATGCATGCAAAAGACCTGGGAGCTAAACCTTATGAGGGAAAAGCCACCAAGGGGACATTTTCTAATGTTACAATGATAACCTTGATGATCATTCTAAGGTTATTGAAGTGTATAAATACTTGTGATTGAGTCATGGAAAAGGTGTCCTTGAGTGAAAATGGGAAGATAAGGAAAAGGGCGAGGAGATAAGGCAGAGCAGAGTAGAGGAAGTGTTGTACTTCAATGTAATAATCTTAGATATGAAGAAGATGGTGATTTTGGTAGTGAGCCTAGAAGTGAGCTGCCAGTAGGGTTTAACAGCCCTCAGGGTTTAACAACCCTTATTGTAATCTTTCTAGGTTTAGGGTTGAGGTAGTTAGCCTGCTGGACCTAGCTGTACTTAATGGTAGTGAGCCAGTATGTTCTGGGCCCATGGAGTGACTAAGCCTGAACATCATTTTTGAAAGATTGCAATATATTTTGAGAGCTAATCCTCTACATGGTTTTTCCCCACCTTGGGGTTTTCCATGTAAAAATCTGGTGTCTCTTGTGTATAATGTTGCATATGTGTTTAATTTTTTATTTCATGCATTCATCGTTATATCATAATAATTGTGGATAAGTGATTAATATGCAAGTGAAGAAGTATTTAAGTTTTTGTGACAACTAATTCACCCCCCCCCTCTCAGTTGTCTGATGCATTTCAACAATTGGTATCAGAGCAAGGTTTCTCTGAAGAAAGTCTAACAACTTGGGGAAGATCCAAAAATGTCTTATAAGAAGGAAGCACTACATTTTGATGGGACAAACTATGCTCTTTGGAAGACATGAATGAAAAGTCATCTTCTTTGTCATTGTTACAAAGTATGGAAAGCTGTAGAAATAAAATACACCTTACCTCAAAATGGTTTGATGACTGAAGATGAAATCAAGTAATATGAAGTGGATGTTAAAGCAAAAGATGCTCTATTAAGTTTATTGAATGGCACAGTACTGACAAAAGTGGTGGATCTTGAAACTACAAAAGAGGTATGGGAAAAGCTAAAAAATTTGTATGAGGGAGATGATTCTATGAAAGAGGCCAAGCTACAAAGTCTGAAGGTGAAATATGAAAGTTTGAAGATGAAAAAACAATAGCCTTTATGTAAAGAGTTGATGAACTTGTCACCAGAATAAAAGGTATGGGGGGAACTCTTGGTGGTAAGAAAGTTGTAATGAAAATTCTCAGATCACTACCAAAGTCCTACAGTCACAAGGTAGCTGCAATTGAAGAATTTATGCAAGTAAAAGATATTGACAAAGATCACTTGCTTGGTAAGCTTACTACCTTTGAAATGAGAGAGTTTGGTGATGCCCTGCCACAAGTAGAGACTACCTTCAAAGCCAGTACTTCTGGGAAAACCTCTAGATCAGAAAAGTACAAGGTAGAATTAGATTATGAGTTCGATGAAATTGAAGTCAACTTTGTGGATAGACTGCAAAGAGGATCTGGTAAGTTTAAAGGTAAATTACCTTTCAAATGTTTTTCTTACGGTAAAGTAGGTCACTTTGCTTCTAGATGTCCTGAAAGAATTGAAAGAAATAGGAAAAGATATGAGAACTGGCCTAGGATCCAAAAGAAATGTTATTATGTTGAAGATCTTGATGATAATGGAGTATCAGATAATGGTGAACCAGATAATGCTAGTAATTCCAGAAATGAATTTTTGTTTATTGCTATTAAAGAAGAACCTATGTCTACTAATCCTACTAGCTGTGTGAAGAAAGAAAAACCAGTGGAAAGTGCTTTGGCTGCTTAGGTTGTTGAAGAAAAAGATGAATGGGTTATTGATAGTGGCTGCTCTCACCACATGACCGGTGACAAAAGTAAGTTTGTGAGTTTGGCAAGATATGATGGTGGACTAGTTAGGTTTGGAGATCATACAACTGGTAAGATTTGTGAAAAAGGATCTATATCTTTTGATGGCAAGCATAATACTAAAGATGTCTTGTATGTGAAAGGATTAAAGCACAATCTTTTGAATATGGGTCAGATGTGTGACAAAAGTTATGACCGAAGCTTCAAGGACAATGGATGCAAGATTAGGGAAAGCTTCAGAACAATCATTGTAGCTAGTAAGAAGACTAGAGATAATATCTATCACTTGAAAGGAACTGATAATTATTGATTGTTGGCTCAGACTGATGAAAGTTGGCTATGGCATAGAAGGTTGTGTCACATAAATTTTGACAACATTATGAAGATAAGTACTGCACAGGCTGTTAGAAACTTGCCCAAGATTATGAAGCTTGTTAATCCTATTTGCAAGGACTGTCAATTTGGGAAACAAACAAGAACAAGTTTCAAAAGCAAGGACCAATCAGTTGATGGATTACTAGAACTAGTGCATACATACTTGTGTGGTCCTACCAAAGTAAAAAGTTTGCAAGGAGATAGTTATTTCATGTTTCTTATTGATGATTATTTTAGAATGACTTGGGTTACCTTTTTAGAAGAAAAATCAAAAGATCTAGATAAGTTCAAGGCATTTAAGGCAATGGTTGAAAATGAGATGGATTTGAAGATCAAATGTTTAAAGTCTGATAGAGGAGGAAAGTTCACATCAAATGAATTCAATTTTTTTTGTGAAGAACATGGGATAAAGAGACAATTATCTACACCTAGAACTCCACAAAAAAATGGAGTTGTTGAAAGAAAGATTATAATAGTACAAGAAGCTGCTAGAACCATGATGAAGGAAGCTGATCTTCTAGAAGTATATTGGAGAGAGGAAATTCACACTGATGTATATATCCTAAACAGAGTCCAAGTCAAAGATGTTTTAGAAGTGGTACAACATGAAGACAGCTCAGATGAAGAGAATCAAGCTCCGAAAAGTGTTGCCAAGACTCTAAGGTATGTAAAACTTAATCATTCTGAAGATCAAATCATAGGAGATAAAAGTAAAGGAATCTTGACCAGAAGAAGAGCTACAGAAGAACAAGTAAATTTATGTCTGATTTCCAAGATTGAACCTAAGACTGTGAATGAAGCTTGTAATAATGAGAATTGGGCAAAATCTATGAAAAAAGAATTGATGCAGATAGAGAAGAATTAGACCTGGGATCTTGTTCCTAGACCAACAGACAAAAATGTAATTGGTACCAAGTGGGTTTTTAGAAATAAGATGAATGAGAATGGTGAAGTAGTAAGAAAAAAAGCAAGGTTGGTATACAAAGGATACTCTCAAGTTGAAGGAATAGATTTTGAGGAAACATTTGCACCAGTGGAAAGGATTGAAGCTATAAAAATGTTTCTAGCATTTGCAACCTACAAAGATTTTAAGGTATATCAGATGGATGTAAAGTTTGTATTCTTCACTAGAGAGTTGGAAGAAGAAGTCTATATTGAACAACTAGTAGGATTCCAGTCATCAAATCAGGGTGACATGGTATGTAGATTGAAGAAGGATTTGTATGGATTAAAACAAGCTCCTAGGGCTTGGTATGCACAGTTGGACAGGTACATAATACAGATAGTGTTTAGTAAAGGTATTACAGATAGAAATCTCTACTTCAAGATCAATTATGAACAAATCCTAATTGTAGCATTCTTTGTTGATGACATTATCTTTGGAGGCAATGAAGGTATGTGCACAATTTTTGCCAAAGAAATGCAACGTGAATTTGAAAGGTCCATGTTTGGTGAGATGAATTTCTTTTTGGGTTTACAAATAAATCAATCAGATAAAGGTATCTTCAGTATAAGTATGTTAAAGAGTTGCTAAAGAAGTTTGGGATGGAAGACTCTAAATCTATAAATACTCCCATGATAACCGGTTGTAAGTTGAGAAAAAATGATGATTCACCTATGGCAAATCAGAAAAGGTACAGATCTATGATTGGAGGATTACTTTATATGACCCAAACCAGACCTGACATATTGCATGCAGTTTGTCTTGTGACAAGATTTCAAGCAAAGCCCAAGGAGTCACATATGATGGCAATCAAGAGAATTGTGAGATATTTGAAAGGCACAATAGATTATGGTTTGTGGTATCCAAAAGATAATAATTTCACTCTCAATGCATACACTGATGTAGATTGGGCTAGAGATATGGATGACAAGAAAAGTACAAGTGGAGGTGCATTCTTTTTGGGAAAAAGGTTGGTATCTTGGTTAAGCAAGAAACAAGATTCAATATCCATGTCTACTATAGAAGCATAATACATTGCAACAACATGTAGTTGCACTCAAGTATTATGCATGAAACAGACCTTGAAGGACATCAGAGTTATGTATGAGGATCTAATTGCAATCTTTTGTGACAATACAAGTGCCATAAACATATCAAAGAATCTAGTAATGCATTCAAGGACAAAGTACATATCCATAAGATATCACTTTCTAATGGAAAAAGTGACAGAGAATGAAGTCAAGTTGGAATATGTATCTACAAAAGACTAGATTGCAGACATTTTCACCAAACCTCTGCCTAAGGATACTTTTGAGTATCTCAAAGAAAAGTTAGGGGTTATTACCCCTCCAACTCTAAACTAAGATGCACAAGAGTGCATCAGTTCGGTGGCATCTCTTCAGATCTAGATTGATGCTTTTAGGGCTACTTCTCAAGGGGAGTAGTCAGTGAGTTCAAAAGAGAAATTGAATCAGAGCAGAAGAGTGCAAGTATGTACCCTTTACCATTAATGTCAAAGGGGAGATAAGTCATGTGACAAAATTAAAAAGAAAGAGTGCAGATGTGTAAAAAGATAGGGGGAGAATCTTGTTCAGAAAGAAAGAGTGCAGATGTGTAAAGAGATAGGGGGAGAATCCTGTCTTGATGGCTATTGTAGTTTTTCACATTATATGTTGCCATAAATAACAAAGGGGGAGATTGTTACAAGTATGTGCCTAATCGGTGTTGTCATTGATGTCAACATATATTTGTTTTCATTGGTGTTAACTATGTCCTATTCTATTACTTATTTAGAAGCTTTGTAATTTAAGGATATTGAGAAAATTGGCCCCTCCAGAAGGAACAAGTGAGTTATAGTGAAGTGCAATAAAGACAATGAGTTGTATACTGAAGAACAGTCTGGTAGATTGCTCCACATTTCTCGCTGGTTGAATATCTTGGTCTGAGGATTTAAAGTTATTTAAAGGGATGTCTGAAGATGCTAAATCCTAAGTTTGAGCCTCCGGTATGAAGAATTAAGAGAGTTGCATTCACCAGAGTAAAACCTGCTTTCTCTAATTATTCTTTGGTGATAGGGAGAAAGTATTTTTCTCAACATTCCTTCGCAATAAAGTATTTTGCTCTGCAGTTCTAGAGGGAAGTTTGGGATGATGATAAGTGCCTACAATTGCAGTGGTTCATGTTTTGGTGGTCCGCAAGCTATCTTTCTTTTATGTCAATTGAAGACAGTGAAGTTCATGTCTTCTAGTGAGAAAATTCCTATGGCTAAAGTGGTTAAGTTTCGTGTGGTTCCTCCTAATGATTATAATGTGCTTGTGGATGTCTCCTAATCATGTTCCTATCTGGACATTGGTCTACATTAAGGAATTGAGATCATGTTTGAAGATTGTTCCCAGATAATGTAGCGTGTAAGCAGTCTTAGCCAACTTAGTTAATTCCAATAATTACAGAGATTCCTTGAAGATTGTGGACGTGTGTTGTGGTGTAGAAGATCATGTTTGAGTCCTAGCTAAGGTGTGACATGATCTGCATACATCATTACTTCATTTCCTTTGCATAATGTTGTAATAGGTCAGAACCTATTTTGTAAATGTTTGTAATGCCGACTTTGGAGATTGTTCTAATGGTTGATGATTGTAATGCTGACCTTGATGATCATTCCAAGGTTGATGAAGTGTATTAATACTTGTGAATGAGTCATGGAAAAGGTGTCCTTGAGTGAAAATGGGAAGATAAGGAAAAGGGCGAGGAGATAAGACAGAGAAGGGCAAAGCAGAGAAAAGGAACTACTATACTTCAATGTTATAATCTTAGACATGAAGAAGATGGTGATTTTGGCAGTTAGTCTGGCAATGAGCCGCCAGTAGGGTTTAACAGCCCTCAGGGTTTAACAACCCTTATTGTAATCTTTCTAGGTTTAGGGTTGAGGTAGTGATCCTTCTAGACCTAGATGTACTTGTAACGACAGAAAATGTCCCCTTGGGGGCTTTTTCCTCATAAGATTTAGCTCCCTGGACTTTAGTGTGCATTTAGGACATCTTGCATCATATTTCAACATCCTGATGGAATGAACCCTGGGTATCATGTAAAATGGGACATAGGGGGACCCCTTGAACCTAACCCTACCCAAAATAGGAGGGGAGGTCTTGGGTGCTTGCACCCTAGTACTTCCCTATTTTGGGTCAGTCCCAAATTTTGGGTGTCGGTTTGTGACCGTTATTTGAGTCCTATGCCAACATGGTAAGTTTGAATTTTGAAATTTTTGGCAGGAGTGTTGGTAGTTGCATATAAAAGCATGTTTAGGCATTCATTTGTAAACTAGATGACTACTAGATTGTTATTGTGAACTTTATGCATTCAAAAGGTGATTCAAAGCTTTTATTATGTTCCAAGAGCAGATTTGTGTTGTCTATGTGTTTGTATTTACAAATTTGATCAATCATCTCCTCATGGTATGAAGAGCTTCTTCCTCCTATGATATTTTCACTACAAGGTGATATCATTTGTGTTTTTAAGCATTTATCATTTGGTTTTTGCCTCTACCTCACAAGGGCATTGACTCTCTATCTGACAATGGTGTTCAGAAGACTTGAATGTCTCTCTAGGGGTTGACTGAGGGAAGCCTCTAAACACCACAACCCCCTCCCAAAGTTTTCATGAAAAGCTATAGACAAAGTGAAGCCACATGAGGGTACAACAGAGTGTCAAAATTGTAGATCAGAGAAGAAAACAACTCCCTAGACTAGGGCACCCGCTCATTAGTCCTTGAAGTTTCATGACGGGAAAATCTTTGGTACAACAGGAGCAGGTTGCAGATCTTGTTTGTAGATCCTATCAAAAAGTAGGGCCTTGGAATTGGGTACCTGCCCTTTAGTCCCTGACTATTCCTCTTCTGAACCCTGAAAATAGGTGTAGAGTTATTTGTCATTTTACATCTTTCTGTAGCATCATTTTCTGATATTTGTTTGTTTACTATCGTATTTGCATAATTAGAGTTTTAAGGTATAATTGAGCATAAGAGAAGATAATTGGTAATCAAATCATAAAAATCCAAGTTTACCTACATCTCATAGTGACCTAGGGTATGATAGAATATTGCAACTCGACCCTATATCATTGAATGGAAGGGTGAAAGGAGGATACACATACATAAAACTACCAAAACTCAAACATCCAAATTTTATTCTTTACATTTTGGTGAACCTATGTTATTGGACTTGTTTGCACCTTGATAAGTATTTTGCTTCAAATTTGCATTGATTTTCATTCATTCATCTAGTCATTCATCATATCACAATAGAAAACTTACAAAAAAATTGAAAAATTGGAAAAATTGAAAAAAAAATTACATGTTAGGGTTTCTATTTTTCATCAATTAATTGGAATTTCATAAAATTTCTAATTTTTGCATTAGATCTGAATTAAATTGCATAAAATTACAAAAATTCATTAGTTTGCATTGCATTTTCATCATAAAATTGCTAGGGTTTTGTTGAAAATTGTGAATTTTGTATATAACCTAGTAATTCCAAAATCTAGGGTTTGTAGGTAAAATCTCATTTCATATTTTTCTACTTATTTTAGAGGCTCATTCAAATTTTTATTTGGATTTAGTTTTGCATTTTAGAACAAATTTGTATTTAGATTTCAAAAATTTGCATTTTTGCATAGAAAAATTCAACAAAAACTAGCATTTTCATTGATTTTTCACTAGATTTGCACTAGCATTTTGCATGTTAGGGCTTGGAAAATATTTTTAGATCTGAGATAATTTAATTTTCATCATAAATTAGATTACAATACATCCATATAGTATTTTTTATCAAGATCACAAACCTAGGGCTTGAAAAATATTGATTTTCACTAGATTTGGCCTTATCGACCCTCTAAATTTGCACTATGGATGTGTTGTAAAGAATGTTTTACACTAATTGGTTGATATCAGGGGTATTATCTAATGCCCCTCCTAAAAATATTTACAACACCTTGTTATTGGCCTCTTGTATTGAAAATTTGGTGAAAAATTACACATTTTTGCTATTTTTACCCTAGGGTTTGGCCTAGTTTGCACCCTAAGTCTGTTGTAAAAGATTTTATGCTTCTAGGTGACTGATATTATTGCTATTATTTTCTATACCTCCTTAAATTCTTTACAAAACCCCTTTTGCTAGGTCTTGGAATTGAGAAATCGTGAAAAATTACCTATTTTTGCTATATTTTCACTAGGGTTTGACCTTGGGTGACAACATAAGTGTGTTGTGACAGATTTTTTGGCATTAGGTGGCTTCGATAACTAATATAATTTACTGTTCATTATCATTTTTCTCACAACACCCTTTGTCATGCTCTTTTGCATTGAGATTTGGTGAAAAATGTCATGCCCACTTTTTCCATGCGACTATAACACGCATTACACACGTGTCATGTCCACATGCGCCATGTGGTCATGATATGAACTATCAAAAAATTTTCCTTACTACTCTGAAAACCCCCTCGCATGCATAAGCGTGCTCAGCGGTGCACGCTTAAGGTGAAAGCAATACAGTTGTCTACGGGGTACCAAGTACATATACGCACACCCTACGCAAGAAAACATGTGGTTTCCTGCTTTAGGTTAATCTCACGATTTACATTTGAACAACAGTTGTTTTAGGTGATAGATCATTTTTCAACAAAGCACGATCATCTATTCATTTGCCCTCTCTTCCTTTTCTTGGAATTTAATTTTGATTGTATTTCTATCTCATTCTCCTTCCCGTTGTGCAAGATCTTCTTATGTTATCCTATTTTTTTTCTTTATGTTCTTTATCGAATAGTAATAACACTACATCCTTTACATTATTCCTAATTTCTTGGTAAACTAGATCACTTACATAGGGTTGGTTAACTTCACTTGACTCAGTCCCCCTAGGGTTCTACTCTAGGTTTTAGTTCAACGTTTGAATTAATTTTAATAATCAACCTGTTCCTAAACAGGATTAACAGTAGGTTAACTTAGTTCTCTTAGCCCTATTCAGAAATGCCACGCATTTTCTCCTCTTTGTTTTCCAAGGTTAGTTGTTCTTTCTCTTTATCTCTTTTCTATTTTAATTGAACGTTTATTCTCTAAATCTATAGTTGAGTTTAAAATGGCCACTCATGAAATGCCTATGATGGCTTGTTTGTGTTTATTTTCAGTGTCCTTTATAAATGAAGCGATCATACTTTCCTCTTCATTTTCTTGTCATTTAATTTGGAATAATTGTCAAAACTTCTGAGAAACTCTTCCTTAAAATTAAAATATATTTACCTATGCTCTTTTTAAATTGTAATTGTATAAACAATGTATTTCTAAATTGCAACTCTGAGTTTAAGCATCTATTCAATTCGTATTATGCATTATGATACATAAATCCCACTTTCCTTGATTTAAGATTTCTATTTCAAGTAAAATGTTTTAAACTACAAATAGTTTGCCTTCAAATGAATAGTGAAAAATAAATAATAAAAGTAAATAGTGAATAGTACAAGTGAATAGTGAATAGTGAAAAGTGAATAGTAAATAGTGAAAAGTGAATAGTAAAAGTGAATAGTGAATAGTAAAAGTGAAAAGGTCCCCATCCTAGGATGAGACCCTCAAGGTGGCAATAATTTCAAAAGCAATACTGCAACCCAAATTTTATTTATTTCATGGTGGGGATATTTTTTAATACTTTTACAAACTTAATTAAAACATCAACTAACTCACAACATTGCAAGTAGAAGAAGAAGGAACTAGATAATTTTAATATCCTTTTAAAAACAAATTTTCTTTTCCTTTTCTTATTTCTAAATGGTAAAACTTAATGAACAAGAAAATTACAACTATCAGCCCAAGAACAGAGAGGATTTCCTCACAACTCTAAAAATAACAATTTATACAACAATAGGGAGATAATTTTCTCCTTTTGGAAAATCGACAAGGAATGAGCTATTAAAAGATTAGGCACTCCTTAAGACTTAAGGAAAATAAAATATTTTCTAAGATCCAATAATCTTCTCCAAGCTTCACAATAAGCTCCAAGAATACCTGCATAACACACACGGAAAGAAAAACTACACAAGCTGCTCTCCTCCCTACCATAGACCTGCAAGAGGGTCACCCCCGAGCTAGGGAGACCATCCACATACCCAGGGTAGAATAGACTTAAACACATCACAACATTGAACAACAACAAATCAAATAATACACACACCCTCAAGGTTTGACTAACAATACAAAGACTCAGGTTAGGTGAGTTCAGGGAGGGTAGGGAAGTAGACATCTCTACCTCTAGGTGTCATCCTTTACACATTTTATCACAAAGCCTCAAGCCAACAATTTATCTTTCCATAAGGCCTCAAGCCTTCAAATTAATCAAATTACCAGGGATTTCCCAATAGGCTCTCAAATCCATAAGCCCTCTAGGCTAAAAAAATACCAACATGCCCTCAAGGCATTTCTTACAACAAGAACCAAGATGACACCCGAGGAGGGTCACACCTTCCCTTTCCTATACAAGATGAGCATTACCTTCCAATTGGAAGGAGCTCTTTCTACACCCAACACACAAAACCCCAAAACAATAACAGAATACTCATAGAAGACATTTGCAAACTCATTCAACAAGCAAGAAATAAACATACATATAAAACAACAGATACACAAGAGAGTAGACTTGATTCACCAACCTTCCAAAGCCTAATTATGGAATGAAAGTTGATGAAGAGCTCCACTCTAGCCTCCTTCTCCAAAATTCTCCTTCTTTCCTCAATAATCCAACCCCAAAAATAATCTTTCTATGATCACAAGCAAGGGATAATGAATGGAGGATATAGGATGGCTAGAATAATTTCGGCATTATGAGGCTATGAAGAGAAGAATAGAGAAAGAATTGGGCATTATGAGGATGCCAGAAGAAGATTTCCTAGAGGAAATTAAGCATGATAAAAATGCAAGAATAAAGTCCCCCTGCAAGAATGAAGTCCCCTCCTGCATGAATGAAATTCCCCTACACAAAAAATGAAGTTCCCCTACAAAATCTTGTCTCCCCAATTGCTTAGAGAAGGGTCTCATTTATAGATTTTTTGAGAAGTGAATGGAAGGTGAAGATCAAGAGTTGAGATCAAGGGCTCACATTATCTGTGAATTTTAAATTCATAGTGGATGAATTAAAAATTTATTATTTTAAGATTATAATATTTAAATAACCCCACTATCCCAAGTGGAATTAATAAAATATCCCCACTATCCCAAGTGGAATTAAAAAATATCCCCACTATCCCAAGTGGAATTAATAAAATAAACCCACTCATTATCCATTATCCCTAATGGACTTAAAACAATTAACCCCACTCAAGAGGTCCCCCATTATAGCCCACATGTAGAAATAAAATACAATAAGTAAACTAAAATAAGAGAGAGTGGGTGACACACCACCCTCATTAAGGGGAACCCCACCAAAAGAGAGGCACAAGGAGACAAGCACTCCATTATTAGGGGATCATGGAGTTGCTCCATGACTTGGAAGTGGGCCTGAGTGTGGATTCCACTCATCCCATTGTCCCCATGCTTCCAAATTCGTCACTTAACTTCACCCTGAAGTTGAAGTGACCATATGGAGGTTATCCCAAGGTTATCCTAGTCAAAAACGTCCCTAGACCCATAGGGTATAACCTAGGGTTGATTTAAACCTAGTTAGGACTCCCAGAGTTAAGTAAAAACATAAGAAGAGGGTCAAAAAGAAATAAAGTTTAAACAACATTTCTTACAACACTTATCATAATAAAAGTAAATCAGAAGATAGCCCTTATTCCCTTGACCTCATGCAACACTAACACATTACAACATTACAACATTTTTCTAAAACACGAGGTTGATCTTAGTTCCTCATGGAACTAGATCGGCTCACAAGGGATACAACATAGGTATGGGATGATCTCCTGTATATGTAGTTTCATTAGCAATACCTGCACACTCAAACTCGAAGTCAATAACACATAGAGATATCATAGCTGAAACAATTTAAATACATGCATACAAAAACATTCTACCATATAACATCCTGAAATCACATTAAAGCTCCATTTCTAATATTAACCATTCATCATTTTCTTAAAAGCAACATCTAATTATCATTGCACAATTATTCCTTAAAATCAATTAGGATAAACAATCAAGATTTGAGGATCAATAGTCTCTCAACATAAAAATAATAACAATAGCACTGCAAATAGTCTCATGAATAGTAGTGTAAAAAGTAGGCCTCACATCCTCTCCCCCTAAGATTGTACTTCCTCTTGGAAGTCATCAAAGAGGTGAGGGTAAAGCGTCTTCAATCTCGTAGTATCTTCCCATGTTGTAGTGACCTCATCGTACATATCCCACTGGACCCTAACCTAGTCCAGCTCTCGACCTCGAGGGCCCAGTGTCTGATGAGCCAAAATGTGAATTGGTTTCAAAGCCAATTGCTTGTTTTCCTCTACTTATAGTCTCAAGGATGGGAGTCTGAAAGTCAGCCTCGCAGGTTGTCAACCGCTACCATCATGTGGTGAGATCTGTCCACATCTCCAACTGTTAGCTCAGATCCTCCGACACGAGGCTATCCTCCTGCTATAAATCCCTATGGACACTCCCTGGCAAAATGTTCTACCCCACCACATACATAGCACAGGCCCCTAGCCTGTAACTATACAGACTGAGTCCTGCCCGACAGCTGCTGTCCAGTCTATCCAGTGGGCCCCTATGAACCTCTGTTTGATTGATGAGACCTTGCAGGTTCCGCAGAGGATCCCTGTTGCTGCCATCCACGATTCTGTCCCCCTTGAACCCTCTATTGGGGACTAGTTTTCTGCTGATGCTATTGTGGAGGCCTAGGAGGTAATGGTGGTGAACTGTATCCTCCTCTATTAGGTGGCTGTGTTGACCTACGATAATTCTGTTGATGATGTTTCTATCCCTGATCCTGGAACTGAGGGTGAGAATTCTACCCCCATCCCTGAATCTCCTCAGCAACTTGACATAAGGCTCCACATGTGGTACCCCCTGCGGCGCTACGCGGGGCTCCACACGTGGCTCGACACGTGACTCTTCGCGCGGCTCAACTATAGCCGATGGAAGCCTATCTAAGATAGTCTGTAAGGCCTGTAATATCTGTGGTCCCATTTCTGGTGGGGCTGGTGGTGCCTGCGATACCTGAGGAACTGGTTGTGCCTGTAGAACTGGCTAAATTTATGGAATTGGCTATTCTGGTGGGGCTGGTTGATCCGGTCCCATAGCTGAAGAATCAGTGTGCACCTTGGTGGTTGGAGTGTGGTGGGACAGTGTTTGCCGAACTTGTTTGGCAGGCATCCGACAAGATGAGGTAATCTCTAATTAGTTTGGTCACGAAAGTAATAATCACATATTTTAGTGCATTTTCACTATATTTTGACTCGTCATCATCTTAGATTTACATCAAGAGCGTGTTGTGAAGGATCTTATTACTATATTGGACTAATATCAGACATATTATTTTCTTCCCCTGATCAAAATCCTTACATCTTTTATTTCATTCATTTGCATTGAAAAAAGTACAAAAAATCAAGCATTTTAGGTCATTTTTGCATATAGTTTTGCACTAAAATCTGATTTTACATTGATTTGAAAACATACACTATATACAACTAAAAATGACATGACTCTGTCCAAATAAATATTCTTAATATTTATTTAAGTCTAAATTCCTCTATCAATAAATAAACAAGCAAATTTATTTATTTGATTCACACTCTTCTAATAATTAAATTAAATCAATTTATTTAATTAAATTTCTAAATTTTTTCAAATCCTCCAACAAATTAAATAATCTCAATTATTTAATTAGTTCTTCCAAATTCATTCTAAATTAAATAATACCAATTATTTAATTATTTCTTCCAATAATATCTTCTTTAAATTTAAATAAATCAAATGTTTATTTAAGTTGTCCATTTCTTCTAAATTGAGTTATCTCTAAATATAATTAAATCTTTGTGCACATGCAATTGAATATTCTAAATATTTAATTGAAATAAAATATCTTCTCATCCTCATGCAATTTCCATCTTCTAGTTCTATTCTCTTAACTGATTAATTTATTCTTTTAATTAATTAATCTCTTCAGTTAACTGATTCTTCTATTATATTAATTCCTCTCATGCAAAATAGAGAAGGACACATGTCCTCTTCTTATTCATGCACATTCCTCAACCTTTCTATACCATTTATCTTCTTGTTCTTTCTATACCATTGATCTTCTTTCTCTCAAGTTTATAAATTGAACCCTATTCCTCTATTTCATTCATCCAAGCTTTAAGTATTGTTACTCTGCAGGAATTATAGTGTGCCTTTGGCACCAATTCCTTCATTGCTTGCGATCAACTTGTTACCATATCACTACCATTGTTGTGAAGCTCCTCTTCATTACAATTCATTATCATAGCCATTCTCCATTGACAATCTTGAAAAAGCAAGGAAGTGCACTCTCTGAGGGCCTTATTCATACATGCAAGATCGATTGAGATAGGCAACCAATAGAAGCTATGAAGCGTTGAGGTTTGCAAAGGTTTTTGAAGTTTTTTTGTTTGATTGATCTCTTTGTTTCTATATTTCATTGTGTTTTGGGTATTATTGATATATTATATTTATTATTCATTTAGATCCAATTTTCCCTTAACATTTTTGGTGCCCACCGTGGGGCCTAGCCCCAATTTAACCCAAAAATTGAGTTTTTATGTTTTAGAAAGCCGTACACAGGAGGAAACTATGCATTTGACACATCCTAACACGCATTTGCTATCTATTCTAGGGCATACATTCCTTCGGCACATACAGTCTTCGATCCAATGCACCTGTTGTCTGTTACGACGCATACATCCTTTCAGCGCACATAGACTCTGTTCCGGCGCATATATCCTTTTATACAGCGCATCTGTCAGTTCAGTGCATATATACTGTCTTCCTATATTTTTGACCTTTGTCTTAGTGCATATGTACTATGGTGCTTTTGAGTTTTGTTTCTACGCATTCAAGCTCTGAAGCTGTGTATCTAATCTAGACAGTGATTTTTAGGGTTTCCATGAAGTTTTTGCTAATGGTGATGTCTTTTTGCAGGAACTCTCTTGATCTATTTTGTGGGCTAGGTATTGGTTTAGAATCATATAGTTGCACTTGTTAACTCACACTTCGATTTCTAACAGGAAAGTAAATGGATGCTCAAGTAAATCTCACATAGTCTTAACTAGGAAGGTGGTAATTGAATAATTGCTATCTTGCATATCATTGAATCATTATTATATTGCTATCCTTCAAAGTTAACAACTCATTGCTATCTTGGTAAAATTGAACCATTGCTATCTTGTTATCACTTCAAAGTTAACAAATCACTACTATCTAGGTAAAATTGAACACATCATCGCTATCTAGGTAAAATTAAATTATTGCTATCTTGTTATCACTTAAAAGTTAACAAATTTCTGTGCTTGCCCAAGTAGATAGCTCATTTAGTTTTTCTCATTTTAACTAGGGGAAAAGAACCACTATATTCTATGTTTTGGGAATGATACCAGGCCTATGCTCTCCCCTATCTTGGGTGACCAAAATGCCAAACATATCATTTTCGCATGTGTTTTTCCTTTAGAGGGGCCTGCTCTTGGATATCGTTCATCCAAGTAGGAACAACCCTAAGTGGTAATAGGCTAGACGCCAAGCCCTACCAATCCACTATAAATAAATTATGTTTGGAGTGAAAGCTTCAAACAACGAGTGTAGTTGTGTTATCCAGATAGCTAACCTGCCCCAAAACCCTCCAAGGTGAAACCCTTGTAGGCTAGGAGACTCCATAATGGAGAGTAGTGTTGCCACATGTATAATCACTCGAACGGTTGCCTTTATTAATCATCTTGTGTTCTTAGTGGCCAAAAACCCCTATAATCTGGTGTAGGGAAGGGAGATTATCACCTCCTGAAGATGCTTCACTAGAGATAGTGATAATTCAGTTTTATACTGTCCTTTGAAACCTAGGTTTGTACTTGCTTTCTTTTAGTCCAAAAAGAGTCAAAAAATCACAAAAAAATAAAATAACCATAAAAACATTTTTTGTGTTTGTTGTGTCTTCTTGCCATAATTTCAAAAAATTAGATCAAAAAGACCTTCTTGCAACCAAAGATACCAAAAACATCACAAAATTGCCAAAAACTTGCAAAAATCACTGAAAAACTAGAGCGACACATTCGTCCTCTTTTGTTGCGCATTTGTGCTAACTTACGGTGCATCTATACTGACTTACAGTGCTTCTGTAACCTGTTAGAGTGCATTTGAAATTTACCAGTGATGCGCTTATACACTAACTTTTTGTACATTTACTAGTTTATGCAGCACATCTATTCCAGTGCATGTGTGATAGTGAGCACTTCCACAGTCTTTGAAAGAAAAATTTTATCATTTTTGGGTACCCATTTCAACCTAGTTCCAAGTTTTGAGATTAGATCTTACCTTGCAATCACCTTCCCATCCATTTTGTGTCAAAATCTCTCTTTCGTTGGTCATCTCATTCACCTTCTATCAGGTCTCCCTAGTCCAAAGTCAAAGTATCCTATATCAGATTAGCATAGGCTCCTTCTTTTATCATTTTGGATTCAAGTAACCCTAGTAAGTCATAGAACTTTGCTAGTGGTCTTGGTACACGACTAGTCCCTACACAGTAAGACAGGTATCGAGTAACCTTACTAGTGGCTATCATCTTGTATCGGCTGTCTTACTTGGAATCATTGATCGGGAAAGTCCCTTATCCAAATCTTGTTATAAGTATCCTATTCTCAGCAGTCTCCACTGGCACCTTGCCAAAATCTCTAGTTTCATCCCACCGCATCCCACGTCACCTTGCATGGTTCTTACTAGATCTCAATACCAAAAGCAGCTTGAAATGGCTAGGTCATCTGACCGTATTGTCACCCCTCATGATAGTGATGAGGAAAGCTCTCACAGAGATTATCAAGGACACCTCCAAGATCAGAAATTCCAAAGCTTACTAGAGAAAGTGCTCCATGAGGACCCTCACAAGTATTTTTATCATCTTGCAAAGCTTGGAATTAAGCTCCACACTGACTTTGATCTAAGTAAACTCAAAGAGACCATAGAGGATAATTACGAACACCACATCGGTGATGACAAAGGAAAGAAAGTCATAGACCCAAACACACCTATGGAAGAAATGAGGAAACAAATCGAGGATCTAACACAACAAATGACATATCTCAAGATGGGTACAAACACTAAAACCTACTCCTTGGAAGATATTGCACCGTACCCCTTTGATAAAAGTTTGAACATGGTACCATTCCCCTTTTGATTCAAAGTTCTAAAGTTTGACAAGTACAAAGGAAAAGGGGACCCTAGAGATCACATTAGGGAATTCAACGCCACATGCATGGAAGTAGCTCATAATGAGACTTTCTTAATGAGACTATTTCCTAGATCTCTAGGTAGTCAAGCCATGGAGTGGTTCTCATGGCTTCCATCAGGCATCAAGACTTTTGATGAGTTAGTCAACAAATTCATCACACACTTCTCATACAATATTGAACACGAAGTCTCCATGCTTGATCTATGCAATACCAAGCAAAAGAGTGGCAAATCATTCGCCTCCTTCCTACAAAGGTGGAGACAACTAGCAAGTAAATGCTCATATGATGTACATGAGAAGAAATTAATGGAGATGTTTGTACACAACCTCAACTCTGATCTAAGCTATCAAATACAAATCCAATGCCCTACTTCTTTTTTGAAGGTCATTGAAATAGGATTATTCATTGAGAAAGCTATGATCGCTAAGGGGTAAATCAAGTTATACAAGGACACACCTACCTCCAACTACATGACTGACAAATCAAAGTTTTGGACTAAGAAAAAAAATGTCATCAATGATGGAGTAGTTGATGCCAAGCTGGCGGCTCCCAAACAACAACCAATATTCACTCTCAAAGGAGAGAGGAGCAATGTTATGCCCAACAAAACATTCTCTCAGGAGCCAAGACCATGGTTCAACCCAAATCCAAGGTGAAAGTTCACACCACTGGGTGAGTCCCAAGAATCCACATTAAGGAAGCTATTGGCCAATAATGAAATCACTCTACCGCTAACAAGCGATTACAAACCTCAAATAAAACCTCACTATTGGAAAGATACCGACTTTTGTGAGTATCATAGAGGAAGAGGACATACAACCAACAATTGTATCCATCTCAAACATATTATTCAAGATGTGATCGATAAAAATCAAGGAGGCACTCAACAACATACTTCTAATGAGACACATGTGGCTTACAAAGATCCACTTCTCAATCACGATAGGCCGTACAACAACAACAACAACAAAGGCAACAACAATAACTGCAACAGACAAAATTAGAATAATGGAAATAATAATGCTAATTATGCAAGTGTGCCATTCGATTATACCATTAATTGCATAACAGAGCACATATCACAAATCAATGCGGTCACCCCAACCAACAATCAGAGCCCAACAAAACTAATTGCAGTATCATCACCCATAGTGGTAAGGTCATGTTGAATACCATTCCTCCAAGGTCATCACCTTCTCAGTCCAACTTCCATTAGTATAGTGTCATAGACTGACTATAGAAAACTTCTGCCCACATTTCTATCTTGGAGTTGTTGTGTCTATCTCCTTCCCACAAGGAGATTCTCAACAAAGCCTTAGTGGAAACCACTGTACCCACTAACTTGGCCCAAGAGAAATTTCAAGCCATGGTAGGTAATTTGACCTCCTCTAGTACCATATCATTTACCAAACAGGATGACCTCTCAGTGTCTCAACCTCATAACACCCCTTTACATATTGTCGCCTTCATCCATAAGCACCACATCAAGAGAGTTCTCATTGATGGGGGAGTCAGTTTAAATATTTGCATGCTAAAGCTAGTCCTTACATTGGGGTTCTTTAAAAATGTAGTTGATCCAAGGAAGAAAATACCTATCAAAGCCTATGATGAAGAGGAGAGAACTACCAAAGGAACAGTGGTATTACCCATACAAGTGGGATCGGTGATAAAAGATGTTGTGTGCCAAGTCCTAAATAGGGAACTAGCCTATAATATTCTTCTAGGTAGACCATGGATTCATGCCATGAAAGTTGTACCTTCTACATATCACCAATGCATAAAATTCCCTCATAATAGCAAGCAAGTCACCATCCAAAGTTACCCCGACCCCTTTTAGCATTGCAACTCTGTCCTTTCAAAACCTGACTGTATCATACCAAACAATCAAGCATCTACATCCCCTGCCCCATAGCATGATTCTTCCTTTGAAGCTTCCTCATCCAAGCCCAAAGAATAGAAAATTACCATCAAAGAAACAGGAGTTGGGGAGTACTCCATTGAGCACAGCCTCAATCTAGCCAAATTACCTCTATCTCCTAGATCCTTTGGGCGACCCATGCATTTTTCAAAGCCATCTACTCCTACACCTCCCACAGCTCCCTTTGTAAAATGGGGGACCCTATCAGATGAAATGGAGGAAAGAGATATCTTACAATGGCTCTACACCAAAGAAGAAGAAAACACACAACAAGAACCGCCTAAGCTCCCAATGGAAATCTATGGGCGAGGTAAATCTATCCTACATAGAATGGGTTACAAAGGACAAGGCCCCATTGGCCTAAGAAAAGAAGGAATTATAGAACTCATTCAACCTTCTTCCTCCTCATTAGATAGAACTAAAAAAGGCCTAGGATATAAGGATAAGGGCAAAGCTAAAGCAAATGCTTGTCTTGTGGAAATGATCCATACCCTTCAAGAGGACAGTGACACAAATTCCAATGAGTATGAGTGGGATGAGATGACATAGCATTCCTATGATGACAAAGAGGTTGATACCATTCAAACTTATAGCCCCTACTGTGAGGGACAAATGCTATGACATAGGCCATTAGAGTGTGATTTGCTTATTCCTAAGAATACGACTTTCGAGGAAGGTTCGAGTTCTATTGCAATAAATAATTTGGAGGAAAGTACCATCCCAAACACTCTCCCTACCAATACTCCTAGCATATCCATTCAAACTATTAGAGAATCAGATCTATCCTCCAACTCCCTCCCCCTTGTGCATCCTGAACTTATTGATTGGGATCTATAAGGAACCTGAAGAGAACTTGTGTCTCAAATTACTACTTGAACCTCTTAGTTGAACCTATGTTTTGAACCTCTTTGTTGAACCTTTCTAGAGTTCATTTGGTAGGTTCAATGAATTTTAGTTCAACTGTTCCTTGGTTCATTGGTCTGAGGATATGCGATGTCGGCATCGCTGTGACGAAGCACTATCGGCAGGACCATGTTGAAGACCATTGGCATCGGTGAGACAAGGGCTGTCGGAATAAGCATCGAAGGTTTGTCCGATGCTGAGTGTCACCCCGATGGAAGCATTCAACCGTCGACAAGACAAGGCCTATCGGCCAAACTTTGTGGAGTTACTCCGACAGGAGTAGTCACTCCGACGAAGGATACGGGCGTCGGCAAGACAAGGCCTATCGGCCAAACTTTGTGGAGCTACTCCGACAGGAGTAGTCACTCCGACGAAGGTTATGGTCGTCGGCAAGACAAGGGCCTATCGGCCAAACTCTGTAGAGTTACTCCGACAGGAGTAGTCACTCCGATGGCGTATGTCTATCGGCAAGAGAATACCCGTCGGCTAAAGGTGTTGGTCCGATGTACTGCGGACATCCTGATGGAAGTCTTATTGGTATCGGTGAGACAAACCTCTGTCGGAGCGAGGGCTAGATCTTTTGCCGATGGAGAATGTCATACCGATGGTAACCTTGGTGATCGGGGAGACAATGCTCATCGGTGGGAGGTGAAGTCTGAGGGCCGATGGGAGTTGTTATGCCGATGGACTTGGAGGCTTGGTATTGTCGGCAACAAAATTGCTGACAATACTCTTTCGCCTGTTGGTGGTTATAAACTGCAAAGTCCTTTGCGACTTGGTACATGTGGGACTAAACGCCTCACTGAAATGTGAACCGTTGCGACGGTTAGATGGCAGCGACGTATGAGGAATCTGTTCTATCAGTTAGAGCAGAAGTCTGTAACGACTCTTGTTCTTGCAGATTGGAAATAGAATGATATGTCTATAGGTGTCGTTGGTATTATGATGATGAGACTTGAATAAAGGTTCGTTCTGTAAATGTACAGGGAGATGAACTGTGTATGATGTCGAGAATCAAACACCAGAGCAAGAAGCTGAGTTCTTTATTGTAACTGTATATCTTACTGTAATAAAGATTGTTTTCTTGTGGTGGTGGGTTTTTTACCCGTAAGGGTTTTCCCACGTAATTCTGTGTGTCTGTGTTCTAACTATTGTCTATTTTGGTTTCTCTTGTGTATTCATCTATGTTATTGTAAGTTCAAAAGTGACTGGTCTACACTGTCCCCTGGGAATTAACATTAGGGAAGCAGTTTTCCGCACCTGTGCTTTCCTTACAAGTGGTATCAGAGCCTGGCCCGTTGTGTTATCCTTGTCGGTAGTTTGGGTTTTTTGTGTTAATTCTGTTGTGTGGGAGTTCTGTAGAAAGTTGTTTTTTAAATTAAATAGAGATGGCAAGTACATCAGACAAAATAGACATTGAGAAATTCAATGGCACAAACTTTGAGTTGTGGAAACTTAAAGTTGAAGACATGTTAGTCTATAGAGATCTTTGGGTTGCTGTGTCTGGAGTTCAACCTACAGGCATGAAGCAAGAAGATTGGGAACTGATATGCAGAAAAGCCAAAGGACTGATAAGACTGAGTTTATCTGACTCTGTTCTATTGAACATCCATGAGGAGAAATCTGCAAGTGATTTGTGGAAAAAGTTGAATAATATTTATCAGGGCAAGTCCTTGGTAAATAAACTTTTCCTCAGAAAGAAATTGTATTCTCTGAAGATGGATGAAGGTGCATCTGTAGCAGAACATCTGAGTGCATTCAATACGATTGTTGCTCAGTTGACATCTATAGGTGTAAAAATAGAAGAGGAAGATCGCTGTATGCTTCTGTTATGTTCCTTACCTGACTCGTGGGACCATCTGGTGATGGCTATTGGAAGTACAACAACTACGTTTTCTCAGGAAACTATTGTTGCCTCTTTGTTGTCTGAAGAGATGCGGAGGAAATCTTCTGGAATGGCCAAAGAGGCTCTGTCAGTTTGTCGTAGATCAAAGGAAAGAGGCAAGAAGAAGGACAAGAAGTCTAAGTCCAAATCAGAGGGGAAATCAAAATCTCCTGGCAAGAAGTCCAAGGTGAAGTGCTGGAATTGTGGACAGAAAGGTCATGTCAAGAAAGACTGCAAAGAGGAGAAAAAGAAGAAGAACAACTTCTCTGACTCTGAGTCTTCACACAGTGATGCTGATGCTTTCATTGCTGCTCTGGCAACACCTGCTTCTGAAGATGTTTGGCTGATTGATTCAGGAGCATCCTTTCATATGACATCTCATAGAGAGTGGTTCACAAAGTATGAACCCTATGCTGGTGGCAAGGTGTTCCTGGCTAGTGATTCAACACTGGAAATTGTTGGCCGAGGTCGAGTCAGAATCCAGTTCCCGGATGGCAGAATAAAGGGAAGGAATGAAGTTCTTCATATACCAGGTCTGGCTCGAAATTTACTTTCTGTTAGTAAACTTAATGATGTTGGAGTGCAAGTTACTTTTGTGAATGGTGGCTGTAAGATGACTAGAGGTTCTATTGTTCTGGCAAAAGGTGAACGCATTGGAACTCTGTATAGGTTAGATGCTAAACCAGTGTGCTGTAATAATGTCTCTGCAAAATCTGAAAAGGCTACTATTGTAACACATGACGTAAATTCTATGGAAGTTAAACTTCCTGCAGAGAAAACAATGCTCTGGCATCATAGACTTGGTCACATAGGTGAGAAAGGTTTAAAAACCTTGAAAAACAAAAATCTGGTAGATGGGCTGATTGATTGTAATCTGGAGTTCGATTTCTGCGAACATTGTATATATGGAAAGCAAAACCGTGTTTCATTTTACTCTAGTTCTCATAAATCTTCTGGTGTTCTGGACTATGTGCATTCTGATGTTTTTGGTCCAGTTGATGTTCCTTCTTTATCTAAACCAAGATACTATGTATCGTTCATTGATGATTATTCAAGAAGGGCATTTGTATATTTTTTGAAAAACAAATCAGAAGTGTTCAGTCGATTTAAAGAATTTAAAACTCTTGTGGAAAATCAGACTGGTAGAAAACTAAAATGCTTGAGAACAGATAACGGTGGTGAATATTGCAATGCGGATTTTGATAAGTATTGTGTAGACCATGGAATTAAAAGGCATAAAACTACACCTTATACTCCACAACAGAATGGAGTTGCTGAAAGGTTAAATCGATCGTTGATGGAGAAAGCAAGAAGTATGTTGAGTTATGCTGGTCTTGAACAGAAGTTCTGGGCTGAGGCAGTTGCTACAGCTTGTTACTTGCTGAATCGTTCTCCTACATCAGCATTGGTTGATAAGACACCTATGGAAGCATGGTCTGGTAAGAAGCCCTCTCTAAGACATATTCGAGTCTTTGGCTGTGAGGCATATGCTCATATTCCTGAAGTTAAAAGATCTAAGTTGGATAACAAGGCAGTTAAATGTATCTTTGTTGGCTATGGAGTCGGTATTAAAGGATACAAGCTTTGGAATCCTGAAACTGAAAAGGTAATCTACAGCAGGAATGTAATTTTCAGAGAGCTGAAACCATTGGTTGTTGATCCTCAGCCAGAAAAGACAGAAGAAAAGAAAGAAAAGAGTGTTGTGAATGTTCCTCTGACTCCTGTAAAAGAGGAACAACAAGCACCAAGTGTAGATGGTTCAGATAAGAGTTCGAGTAGCTCCGAAGATTCTGATCCAGAGCAAGAACCTGAACCTGCACCTCAACCTTTGAGGAGATCTACACGTGAAAGAAGACAACCAAATAGGTATGGATTTTCAGTACCTGATTCAACTTGTGCCTATGCTTTACTTACTAATACTGATGAACCTAGGACTGTGAAAGAAGCTATTAGTGTACCTGATTCAGATTCTTGGTTGGAAGCCATGCATAGTGAAATGACATCATTGGAGAAGAATGGAACCTGGGATCTGGTGCCCTTGCCTGAAGGAAGAAAACCTGTAGGCTGTAAGTGGGTATTTAAGAAGAAATATGGTCCAGATGGTAGTATTGAGAAGTACAAGGCAAGACTGGTTGCTAAGGGGTATTCCCAAAAGGAAGGTATTGATTATGGAGAAATCTTTTCTCCTGTAGCTAAGTTGACATCCATTAGATTTCTGTTGTCACTTGCAGCAGCATATGATTTTGAAATTGAGCAAATGGATGTGACAACAGCGTTTCTTCATGGAGACCTTGAAGAAGAAATTTATATGTCTCAGCCAGAGTATTTTGTGGAAAAAGGTAAAGAACATCTGGTATGCAAACTTAAAAAGTCTCTTTATGGTTTGAAACAGTCTCCCAGAATGTGGTATCAAAAGTTTGATACGTATGTTTTATCCTTGGGGTATGTGAGATCTAAATCTGATCATTGTGTCTATTATAAAACTGAAGGTGACCAGATTCTTATAATTGCACTATATGTGGATGACATGTTGTTCATTGGCAATGGTAAGGGGATGATCTCAGAATTAAAATCTCAGTTGTCCTTGAAATTTGAAATGAAAAATCTGGGGGCAGCGAAGTACATTCTGGGAATGGAGATCAAAAGGGACAGATCTAAGAGAAAAATTTGGCTCAGCCAGAGGAAGTATATTACCAATGTTCTTGATAAGTTTCATATGTCTGATTCTAAACAGTTAGTTGTTCCAGTTTTGCAGGGAACGAAATTATCTGTTGAAGATTGTCCAGAATCTTCAAATGAAATTGATGACATGAAGAGAGTACCTTATGCAAGTGCTGTTGGCAGTTTAATGTATGCAATGGTCTGTACCAGACCAGACATTGCCCAAGCAGTGGGAGTTTTGAGCCGATTTATGGCGAATCCAGGCAGATCACATTGGGATGCTGTGAAAAGAGTTATGAGGTATTTGAAGGGAACTTCTGACTATGCTATTTGTTATCATGGAAACTCAGAAGGGTCTAAGAGATCTATCAGTATTCAGGGATATGTTGATTCTGATTGGGCAGGGGACATTGACAGTCGGAGATCCACCAGTGGATACGTGTTCATGTTACATGGTGGTGCTATCAGTTGGATGAGCAAGCGACAGGCTGTAGTCGCTTTGTCCACAACAGAGGCAGAGTACATGGCAGCCACTCGTGCATGCCTAGAAGCTGTTTGGTTGAAAAGGTTGTGTTCTGATGTTGGTTTTAATGCAGGGCAAATACAAATTCATTGTGACAGTCAAAGTGCCATATGTTTGGCAAAGAATCCTACATTTCATGCTAGGACAAAACATATTGATGTCCAATATCACTTTGTTCGTGATATGGTGGAAGACAGGAAGGTGAAGCTAGAAAAGGTTGACACTTTGGAAAATGTTGCTGATGCCTTAACTAAACCAGTGAACACAGCCAAGTTCAAATGGTGCTCAGATGAAATGGGTCTTCGGGCCCATAGTTCTAAATAATCAAATGAGGACTTAGAGGTAGCAGTAATGTCTTCGACAAGTGGGAGATTGAAGAGAACTTGTGTCTCAAATTACTACTTGAACCTCTTAGTTGAACCTATGTTTTGAACCTCTTTGTTGAACCTTTCTAGAGTTCATTTGGTAGGTTCAATGAATTTTAGTTCAACTATTCCTTGGTTCATTGGTCTGAGGATATGCGATGTCGGCATCGCTGTGACGAAGCACTATCGGCAGGACCATGTTGAAGACCATTGGCATCGGTGAGACAAGGGCCGTCGGAATAAGCATCGAAGGTTTGTCCGATGCTGAGTGTCACCCCGATGGAAGCATTCAACCATCGGCAAGACAAGGCCTATCGGCCAAACTTTGTGGAGTTACTCCGACAGGAGTAGTCACTCCGACGAAGGATACGGGCGTCGGCAAGACAAGGCCTATCGGCCAAACTTTGTGGAGCTACTCCGACAGGAGTAGTCACTCCGACGAAGGTTACGGTCGTCGGCAAGACAAGGGCCTATCGGCCAAACTCTGTAGAGTTACTCCGACAGGAGTAGTCACTCCGATGGCGTATGTCTATCGGCAAGAGAATACCCGTCGGCTAAAGGTGTTGGTCCGATGTACTGCGGACATCCTGATGGAAGTCTTATTGGTATCGGTGAGACAAACCTCTGTCGGAGCGAGGGCTAGATCTTTTTCCGATGGAGAATGTCATACCGATGGTAACCTTGGTGATCGGGGAGACAATGCTCATCGGTGGGAGGTGAAGTCTGAGGGCCGATGGGAGTTGTTATGCCGATGGACTTGGAGGCTTGGTATTGTCGGCAACAAAATTGCTGACAATACTCTTTCGCCTGTTGGCGGTTATAAACTGCAAAGTCCTTTGCGACTTGGTACATGTGGGACTAAACGCCTCACTGAAATGTGAACCGTTGCGACGGTTAGATGGCAGCGACGTATGAGGAATCTGTTCTATCAGTTAGAGCAGAAGTCTGTAACGACTCTTGTTCTTGCAGATTGGAAATAGAATGATATGTCTATAGGTGTCGTTGGTATTATGATGATGAGACTTGAATAAAGGTTCGATCTGTAAATGTACAGGGAGATGAACTGTGTATGATGTCGAGAATCAAACACCAGAGCAAGAAGCTGAGTTCTTTATTGTAACTGTATATCTTACTGTAATAAAGATTGTTTTCTTGTGGTGGTGGGTTTTTTACCCGTAAGGGTTTTCCCACGTAATTCTGTGTGTCTGTGTTCTAACTATTGTCTATTTTGGTTTCTCTTGTGTATTCATCTGTGTTATTGTAAGTTCAAAAGTGACTGGTCTACACTGTCCCCTGGGAATTAACATTAGGGAAGCAGTTTTCCGCACCTGTGCTTTCCTTACAGAACCCCACAACTAGATATGTTCTAAAATGATGATGCCTATATTGACTATATGGAACTTACCACCTACCTAAAGGAGATCATAAAGATGGCTTTGCCATTAAACTTAATACCATGGCTTATTTCAGAGAGGGTGCCAAGCCTTCCAAGTCTCAGATTGTTGTGGAACCTATAGAACCTATTAACATTAGAATATAGGAGCAACCTAAGATCATTCACTTTGCTAAGTCTCTAACCCCACCAAAAAAGACTAAGTTTGTACCAATCTTCAAGAGAAAACAAGTCAATTTTTCTTGGTCATACGTAGATATACCATGGTTAGATCCATATTTGATTCCAAATCATCTTCTGCTAGATCCAAGAGTGAAACTAGTGAAGTAGAAACTTAGAAAAATGCATCCACACATTGCACTACTTGTAAAAGAAGAACTCAAGAAACTACTGGATGTAGGGTTCATTAGAGCTATAGACTATCTGGAATGGGTCTCCAACATAGTACTAGTGTCCAAACCTGATGGCCGAGTCGGACTATGCAATGATTTTAGAGATCTAAACAAAGCTTGCTGCAAGGATGATTTTCTGTTGCCAAATATAGATATCATAGTCGACTTAATGGGAGGGCATACCATGTTATCTCTTATGGATGGCTTCTCGGGATACAATTAGATCAGGATAGCACTAGAAGACTAGCATAAGTCAGCTTTTACTTGTCCATGGGGCACTTTCTATTGGAATGTCATGTCATTTGGGTTAAATAATGCAGAAAACACATATCAATGTGCTATGACCATTATATTCCATGATATGATGCACCTCACAATGGAAGACTATGTAGATGATATCCTAACAAAGTCACTCACAAGAGAATCACACCTGGATGTGTTAGAGAAAGTCTTTCAGAGACTAGAACAATTCAAAGTCAGGTTGAACCCAAAGAAATGTGTGTTTGGAGACACCTCAGGCAAGCTCCTAGGCTTTATTGTATCGGCAAATGGAATAGAGGTGGACTCTACCAAAGTCAAGGCTATCATGGACATGCCATCACCTAAGAATCTTACTCAACTAAGATCTCTACAGGGCAAGCTACAAGCAATCCATAGGTTCATATCACAACTGGCAGATAAGTGTCAACCCTTCAGTCATCTCCTACATAAGAACATTCCATTTAGGTGGGATAAGAAATTTGAAGAGGCATTTGACAAACTCAAGGAGTATTTTATGAATCCACCTATTTTCATGCCTCCTAGCCAAGGGAAGCCATTGTTACTATACATATCTACTACACCAATAGCTCTTGGGGCCCTCCTAGCACAACAAGATTATGAAAGCAAAGAAAGAGTCATCTACTACATCAGTCACACATTGGTGGGCTATGAGTTGCAATAATCTTAGATAGAAAGATCATGTCTTGCAGTAGTTTTTGCTTCCCAAAAAATTTGACATTATATGCTAGCACATCCAGGCAAACTTATTGCAAAATAGATCTACTGAAGTACTTACTAAGCAAAGCAGCTCTAACAGGTCACCTAGCCAAATGGGTAATGCCCCTAAGTGAATACGACATTGAGTATGTAGACAAAAAGGCTATCAAGGGGCAATTCATTGCTAATTAGTTAGTGGATGCACCACTATAGGACACCACACCAATGCAATTCAAATTTCTAGATGAATCCTTATTCAATATATCAACACATTCCTGGAAACTTTACTTTGATGTGTCCTACACAAACCATGGATCGGGGGCATGAATCTTGTTTGTAACTCCTCATGGTGACACCATACCGAAGTATTACTATCTGGTATTCCCATGTACCAACAACATAGTAGAATATGAAGCCAAGTAGTCATTAGTCTCAAGATGGTAACATAATGGAAAATCAAAGAGCTACATGTCTATGGTGATTCTCAACTAGTGATCAATCAGGTCAATGACGATTACCAAACCAAAGATGAGAAGCTTGTCCCATACAAGTGCATGGTTGAGGACTTTAAGGAATACTTTGTGATCATCTCTTTTGAGTAAATACCTTGCATTAAAAACAAAGTAGTAGATGCCATGGCAACCATTTCCTCTCTCCTCAAAATCCCAGAGAATGAGTCATGGTATGAGTTCTTAGTGGAATCAATTCAGCAACTAGCTTATAATCTTCCTGAAACCCATTCCATATGACTATTAGTTGGATCTAATTCACCTTGGTACAGTAAGGTTTACACTTACCTCAAGGACAACACCCTCCCACCTGACTTATCTTCAAACCAACAATGAACCTTTATATGCTAAACCTCTCGTTATACCATCATTGCCAACACCCTATATCGACGTGGTCTAGATGGTACTTTACTCCATTGTTCAAAATGAGAAGAATCCCAAATCTCCTTACAAGACATACACGAAGGGATCTGCAGAATACACTCTAGAGGTCCTTCATTAGCTAAGAAACTCATGCATTTGGGTTATTATTTGCCGAACATGGAAACAAATTCATATTAGTTTGTGAAGAAGTGCAGGAAGTGCTAGATACATGGGAACCTGATACATGTGCCAGCTCAAGAGTTGAGACCTTTAACGACACCTTGACCCTTTTATCAATGGGGACTCGACCTTGTAGGGAAAATCCACCCACCCTCATCCAATGGCCACAAATTCATAATAACCACCACTGAGTACTTTACCAAGTGGATTGAAGCCATCCCCCTCACCACCGTCACAGGTAAACAAATCTCCTCATTCATCCTTAATTACCTCATCTACAAATATGGAATTCCCTCATCTATTATCATAGATAACGGAAGACCCTTCAAAAACTAGGATGTCCAAGAACTCTGTGACCATTTCAAAATCCAACACCATTTCTCCACACCCTATTATGCCCAAGGCAACGGCTAAGCCGAATCATCCAACAAGACCATCTTGGAACTCCTTAAGAAGACAGTCAACGATGCTGGCCGTGATTGGCACATCCAACTCAATCCCACTCTGTGGGCCTATAGAACCAATATATGTACTCCCACAGGTGCTACCCCCTATGCCCTTGTCTATGGCTCAGAAGCTATCCTCCCCATCAAGGTCGAGTTACCATCTCTCAGGGTGTCATTAAAAGGTCTCATAACAGATGAAGAGTATAGAGTTTCCAGATTGTAAGAACTGGAGTTTCTAGAGGAAAAGAGATAGAAATCCTTTGATCATCTCAAAGCATACCATCAAATGATGTCACGAAGCTACAACCACAGATTTTGTCCAAGAGTCTTTAAAGTTGGAGATCTAGTACTTAAGGAGAACCCCCGCAATTAACAGGATCGGGAAAAGAAAGGCAAGTTTAAACCCAACTGGCTTGGGCCTTATGTGATCATAGCTGCTTATGGATCAGTGGCATATCAATTAGCAACATCAGAAGGTGAGTTGTTTGATGACCCAATTAACAACATGCACCTTCGCCTATTCTATACCTAAGAGTACCCCAATGTAAGGGGCATAAAATACAAAAAAATAAAAAAAGTTAGAAAATTACAAAAAAAAAATCAAAAAAATACAAAAATACAAAAAAAAATCATCCTTCGGTGAAGACCTGGCAAACAGGTGCCTTGGATAGGTACCATGATGAAAACCTGGCAAACAGGTGTCATGTGTACTTTCTAGATTTCATGCAAATAAAAGCAAGTGGTGAAAACCTGGTAAACAAGAGGTACTTGTGATAAACCGCTTCCTCCATCTTTGGGAAATCAATCACCTTGTGTCCATTCTTCATTCACTCGTGTCATATTTGATCCATATCTATTACACAATAGAATCCTAATGATAACCTATCATGGCTTGATACTCTATCTCTTTGTTGCCTTGTCGACCAAGGTTTAATCCCATATCCTATACACAGTGTCAACCTAGCTTAGCATCTGTCGTCAGTATCCACATGGTCTAGGTCCATGAACTACATTGCCTCTGCGTCATCATGTAGGCAAGGCCATTCTCAATGTTCCCTTGAGGCTTCCCTGTCCATCCCATATCTTATAGTCTATCCTCTAGTCCATCCATGGTCCAAGTCCATGAACTACGTTCCCACGTAGGCAAGGCCATTATTCAAATGTGCCCCTGTGGCTCCCACTATCCCATCCATCACATGTCTAGTCCTTCTATCTATCTGAGTACACACCACTTTCTATCACCTCGGTCTTAGGTCCATTAGGGTTTACCCCAAACTACGTTGCCTCTACAGCATCACGTAGGCAAGGCCATTTAGCAATGAGCCCCTGAGGCACTAGGTCAATCCCTTAGGGTCTGTCTCACCAATAAGGATTATGGAATCTTTCACCATGCAATCAAGTGCAAGCAAAACCTCCTCTTTTCAAGCAAAAATCTTGATGCAAGGCATTAACCTATCCAAAGAAAAGAAAGCAAACAAGTACCCAAGGCATTCTAAATGATTTTACCTAAATTATGGCAAGAAACAAACACATCTAAATGCAAAAATGTTTTGTGGATTGGAATCATGGTTAAGTTATAGAGTCTAGATTTCTACTATCATGCCTTTCTATGCTACTCAAGGATGCCAAAAGCTAGAGATGCTATGATGGGGGCATGATTATTTTCTTTGTTTGTTGTTTGTGGATTAAACTTTAGTAATGTGAAACCTTGTCTAAAGACACGATCGGCAAAAGATCATCGAGGGAATCAAAGGTCTAACATGAACGGGGGCAATCCTCGTCTGTTGATACGCAATAAATACTTAGGTCATCTTGGTTCAATTATACCTCGATGCTTGTATTAACTTGCTAAATCAAAATCCATGTAAGCAGTACTTAGGTCATCTCAGTTTAATTATACCTAGATGCTTGTATTAACTTACAACATTCAAAAAAAGTACCCCAAAAAAATTGCCCAATGATGAAATAAGCACTTCAAAATACTTGCATTGTCAAGATGTCAAAAGCAAAACATCCATAATACATCCATGCATCTATATCCCATGCAATAAAAGATCCAAACAATGTAGAGTAACAATACAAATTAAAGCTTGTGAGTCTTTCTATCAAGTCATTCTTTTAATAAATCTTCTACCATTATGTCATCTCTGTGTTGATAGCGTACATTTGGACATCACAAAAAAAAACATAGCATACAGTTGTATATCATATCACATGAGATAGTCATTTACATGATTAAATCAGTTGCATACATAATAAATTGCATCAGGTCATCCATATACATTTTGTAATCATCACATAGTGTCAACAGAAAAAAATAAAAAAGATTGATAAGTGCATCACATAAACTGCATAATCATATAAATACCATTTGCATTTACACATTAGAGGTATATCAAGTAAAACATCTAAGTCTTCATTAGGTCATATAACATCACATAGCATCATATAAAAGTTTGCATTAGATAACATCACATAGCATCAAATAGACAAAGTCAAAATATGCATCACATGAGTAACATCATACAAATAGAAATGCATCCATAATGCATAAGTGTAGAGAGCATCAAATAGCTACATCATCATATAAATATCATAAACATGTCCAAGTGTACAATATCAAAAGGTCCATCTTTGAGTCAATGTCATATACAATGTATACATATCTGGCTATCTGAGCCATCAAAAAGTGTACGTAGGAGCCAAAATCTACGTAAGTGTCTGCTAACCCAATTGTTGTGAACTACTGCTCCCAGTAGTGTCCCCTGAGTCCCCTCGCCTACTGGCCCTAGACTGCTATGGGCCCATCACAGAGGCTCCCAATCTCAACCCACCTGTTCTCTGAGAGGCCATGGACTGGCTCCTGTAGCTCAGAGCCCTTTGATTAACTGGAACAACACCATGGTTTAAACTCCAATAGTACTGTGTCTGAGCCTGTGAACTAGCAAGCTCACCCTACACCTACGCTAATTGTCCCTACACCTATGCCAACTGTGCCTATGCCTGTGCTAGCTGTGTCTGTGCCTGTGCTAGCTATGCCCGTGCCTAGTGTACCTATCCAACCAAAAAGCTACTAGTAGCATTTGTCCCAAGGGTTGCCACTGTTGTGTCCCTCTCTACCCAGATAGTTTGTATCCTCACCTCTACCATATCTCACTCTCTCCTGAGCCTTGAGATAACCCCTACATCTGTCTCCCTCTGAGCCTCGGCCATCCTAAGTTGTGCCCGCAGCTGTCGAACCTATGCTCTCAACATCACAATAGCTCTCTCCTGGACATCCAACTCTATTGGATCCTGAGAGGCCTGTGCTTGTCCCTACCCCTATGGATGACGTACCTGCTGCTATGCCACCTACTGAGGTGGTGGCATCTGTGCCTGTTGTACAGCCTGTTGTGTAGCCTGCTGTGTAACATGTGGCTGCACTACCTATTGAGCATGGGAAGGTCCCTCCCCAGCTCTCCTCCTCTCCCTAGGTCTGTCTCCATCTCCACCACCTCCCCCTCCTCCATCATCTTCTTCATCTCCCCATCCTCCTCTCCTCCTCCTCTTCCTGCCAACCTGACCCTCATCCTCTGAATCTACCTCATCTATGTGAGGAACTAGCTCTCTAGGCCCTGAGTATCTCAGAAATGGATGCTCTACAAACCACTTGTCATAGTCCTGAGTCATCCCTGCATCTACAATCTCTCTCCGCATTGGCCAAGCAGCATAGGGAATCTACCAGAACTCTACCACTACCTCCTCATAGGTCACCACTAGCCCCCATCTAAATCTCTCCACATGTGTCCATGCAAATAGAGCCTGCCCCTGTGGCATGCCATGTCTCCTCCCAAACTGCCTTTGAACCCGACTGACAATTTGTCTCTCCAAAATAAACTAGATCTGGCCTATAAGCCACTGAGTCTGATAGCAATACGACATCTCGTCCACCTCATCATCCCAAGGCTCACAGTCTAGTTATGGTTGCCAGACGACCACATCTACCCCATCTAGTGCATGCCTCTAGTACTCAAGCTTCCCCATTCTATGCTAGGAAATCACTCCTGTGTACCCGTAGATGTAAGGATCTCCCCTCTGTCTCTGAAAAACACATGTTGGTCTAGTGATGGCAATGTGCTCCCATAGCCAAAATTGTAATAGTGAGACACATTCTGATAAACTAGCACCCTTGTGGTATACCTCCTGATGCATATCATGGTATAGGTGTGCCAAAATGCAGACACCCCAAGCATAATGGGTGCCCTCTATGACCATCCTCTCCATGATCCATCCCCATCCAATCAGGAACCCATGCGATCTCCTATCGGGGCATACAATGCCTCTGATCAATCCTGCCACTATCTTAGGGAAGTAGTCATAGTAATCATGAATGTCCTACCAGGAGATGACCTATCCTACTAGCTCAGGGTCGTCAAAAACCTGCCTGCACTCTACAAGTCCTACATCCCGCTATGGATCATACTCCACGAGCTCTCCTTGAATCGGCAAGTGGAGTATCTTGTATACATCCTCCAAGGTCATCGTCATCTCGCCAGTCGAGAAGTCAAAGGTCCCATCCTCGCTATGAAACCTCTCCACTACTGTAATTAGTAAGCCGCAGTTTGTTTGAACCTTGAGCATAAAGCACATGTAGTCTAATCCCATCACACTGAGTGCCTCTTGATCTATCTCTGTCAACATATGTTGCTGTAACATTTGCATGGAAAACTGCTCCCTTAACATCAATGTATCTTGTATGTCCTCCTGCAAGAACGCAAAGCAAGGTGCCAACCTAAAGTTACAAGTACCATGCTCAACATATCTATAGAATCATATCAACTAACTTAACATATCAAATTGATCAACACAGCACACTACATCTCTTGACTAGATTCTTGCAATCTTAGAGATAGCTTATCGATTGATGCATCAAACAAGATGCCAATCGAGTCAATTCTATTAAGTAAACTGACTATCTATATCATATACGCTAGAATAGAAGGTACATGCGCCATTCCTTAGCAAATGCACCACTTCTGACACATGTGCTGCAACATTTCATGCATGCACCGTTTGATACCGTAAATGCGCCGCCCAGTTGCATGCGCTGAATCATACCGTAAATGTACTACCAAATTATTCATGTGCCAACCTTTCTACTACATGCGCTAGTTTTATGCATGCGTTGTTTTATATCCTAAATGTGCCAAAGTTTGACAGATGCACAGTTCCGCATGCCAGATGTGCCGAACTGCGATTCGATGCATTTGTCTAGCCTAATTTTGCCTAGCATTTATTACACTCAAAATCAACCCTAAGTGAAATTTTTTGAGATACATACCAGGGGACCTACCTCTGCTAGCCAATCGAATCATCGGACTCACTCAAAGCGATGCTTCTCACACGAAATATCCATCCTAGTGCTGACTGCTCTATGTGCTATGCTCTCCTAAGCTCTCAAAAGCAAATCAAACAAAGCCAAGTGTACAAATGACTTGTCTTGTGGAACCAGCTCCTATATATAGCATGCAAACCCTAAACTAGCTATGTGGTGACTATGAATACTTACCGCACCTGTTTCTTCCTGTTTCTCAGAAACACATCCTATTTTCTTCAATCCTAACCAAGTTTTCCCTTCATCTTCGTGAGATTGTCCATCTCACACCCTTCTGCCTTCTTCCCATCTAATCTCCCGAGGGGGCATCCTATCGTCATAACCTATACCAAGGGCAAACTAGGGCATGTATCATTATCAAACTATTTATTCTTTGAGGCAACGTCATAAACTACATTGCATCAAAGAGGGGCAAAATGTATACACCTAAAAATGACACGACTCTATCCAAATAAATATTCTTAATATTTATTTAAGTCTAAATTCCTCTATCAATAAATAAACAAGCAAATTTATTTATTCGATTCATATTCTTCTAATAATTAAATAAAATCAATTTATTTAATTAATTTTCTAAATTCTTCCAAATCCTCCAACAAATTAAATAATCTTAATTATTTAATTAGTTCTTCTAAATTCATTCTAAATTAAATAATACCAATTATTTAATTGTTTCTTCCAATAATATCTTCTCTAAATTTAAATAAATCAAATGTTTATTTAAGTTGTCCATTTCTTCTAAATTGAGTTATCTCTAAATATAATTCAATCCTTGTGCACATGCAATTGAATATTCTAAATATTTAATTGAGCTAAAATATCTTCTCATCCTCATGCAATTTCCATCTTCTAGTTCTATTCTCTTAACTGATTAATTTATTCTTTTAATTGATTAATCTCTTTAGTTAACTCATTCTCCTATTTTATTAATTGCTCTCATGCAAAATAGAGCAGGACACATGTCCTCTTCTTATTCACATAGATTCCTCAACCTTTCTATACCGTTGATCTTCTTTCTCTCAAGTCTATAAATTGAACCCTATTCCTCTATTTCATTCATCCAAGCTTTAAGTATTGTTACTCTTCAGGAATTATAGTATGTCTTTGGCACCAATTCCTTCATTGCTTGTGATCAACTTGTTACCATATCACTACCATTGTTGTGAAGCTCCTCTTCATTACAAAGCATTATCATAGCCATTCTCCATTGACAATCTTGAAAAAGCAAGGAAGTCCACTCTCTGAGGGCCTCATTCATACATGCAAGATTGATTGACATAGGCAACCAACAGAAGCTATGAAGCTTGGAGGTTTGCAAAGGTTTTTGAAGTTCTTTTGTTTGATTGATCTCTTTGTTTCTGTATTTCGTTGAGTTTTGGGTATTATTGATATATTATATTGATTATTCATTTAGATCCAATTTTTCCTTAACATACACATGGCATATTCATGTCATTTTTCAATGGTATATTTGCATGCATTTATCAAAGACCTTGATTTTGACCAATTTTTAACCCTCATGAGTGAATATCCTACAATATTAGAGAGATTAATAGAGTTCATCTCCATGAGTAGTACTACAAAAGATAATGGTGATAACACTTCTATATCTACTACATGTGATGATGACATAATCCTATCCTCTAATCATTCTTTCAAATATGACTCTTCCCATGAGGATATGCTAATACAAAACACTGAAATCACTGATACACTTCCAACAATAGAAGAAACACACCTTTCGAAAGACATCATGCCTCCTACAATAAAAGAACAAATCTCTCATGATGCTAAGGTTCCTCCCCCATCATCCTTACAAGGATCAGGAGGTAATTACCAACAACAAAACATTCCACCTAGATAAATAAAATTTGATCCTGATGTTCCTCCTCTACAATGCAAAATCAATGAAAGAGAAAATCCCTTTCTTACAAAAGATAAGTCATAAAGCAAAAATAAATTAACACGCAAAAGAAAGGAAGAGATGGCGACAAGCTTATGCCCAACACCTTCCATCTCAACAAGAAAACATTGATCTAGATATTCAACCACACAAAGATGATCCTAACAATGAACAACTTTGGGCTATGCTACCATATGTCCCACTTTACTCTAACATTCAGGAGTGGGAGGATGATGATGATTTACTTGATGACCGCTAGCCTGGGAGATCCTTATAGGTAAGTATCTCTAACCCTTTATCTCTCTCATGATGTGCTTCCCCCATGATGTGTTATGTGTTGTTTAAGCCTCCTGGGATGACCCCTGATTCTCTTATAAGGTCCAGGATACCAGGAGACCGCCTCTATTGTGACCTTCTTGTATTTGTATCATCATTCTTCTATATTGCCTCTCTCTCTAATTTCATTGTTGTGTGTTGTGTCCTACAGACATAGCATTGCAGTTGGTGAATTAGGGGCACCCTCCTACGTGACTGTCCCTAAGACACTTGTTTCTCCTCTCTTATTTATTTTTTCCCTTATTCTAGTGTTTCTATCTAGTGGGCGGATGATGAAAAACATTTATACTGATGCAGACCTAGCATCCCTTTAGTGAGAAATCAAAAATTAGACCTAGTTCCTAATATGATGATGGGGTTGTAATATATTATCTGATACTTGGCTAGTAGAAGCACTTGTGCTTTTTGCATAGTGATTTTAATGATCTTTATCTCATTTACAAACCTTAACAATACTGATGCTCTGTGCACTTTGTTTGTCTTTGAATCCAGCCTTGGTGTTACTTGATTTGGAGATCTTCGTGATATAGCCCCATGGTTTCCTCAAACTCTGAATTCGTAGTATAACCTTGGCTCTTTGTATGGTTGATCATATGCATTGATGTTGTTGTTTGTCGTGATTTTGTAGACACTAACATGTTTCTTGTAGGGATGTGTTTGTGAGAACATTTGGCGATCGTAAAGTAGATGTCACCTCCGGGGGGCATGGGCTTTGTGAAAGTCTATATTTCCTTATGTGTTTTCTTCCTACCTTAACGTGCTTGATATCGATGCGTGATATCAACCACCTTAAGGTGGGGGCATATATAAGGTAAGCTGTCTGTTGTAGATATTAGCAATGTGCTTATCCTTAGGTGTAGTTTAAACACCAGTGTGATGAGTACTTCATGCACTCTGAGTATGTTTGCAATAAATCAATCAATAAATCATTTAAGCCCTCTATGGAGGTGGGATATCGTGTATATCCTTTTTATCTTAAGCCCTCTGTAGAGGTGGGGGTGGTGTATTTCTCGGAGCAGATTGCACCATCCTATCATTTTTAAAAAGTCCTCATCGGGAGGCGAGGAGCAGTTCTATGACTAACTCAACCCCTAAGTGTGTCTTCGGCAATTGTTGTGGTGAAGTGCAATCGTCGGTGTGTGCCAGTAATGTGCCTGAGATGGTGTTCAACCTAGAAATGGGAATACTCCATCACTTGTCTGCCGTGTTTTCTCCATGTCTTCAAAGTGTGTGTGTTTGGTGTGCTTGCTTTGTTTGGCATGTGTGTTGCCCCATATGAAGTCTAAAGACTTGCGCAATGAGTGCATCCTATATTATGGTAGGTTTGGTGTGTCTTGCATGTGTGTTGCCTCATATGCAGTTTAAAGACCTGCGCGATGAGTGCATCCTGTATTATGGGAGGTGTGTTTACTTTCCTGTACTTGCATCTGCATTTCATATATATGAGAAAAAGAAAAGAAAAGAAATCATTCTTGTCTTCTATGCATTAATGTGTCTTCTATGCATCTAATGTTTTCTCCGTATTTTGCATGACTGTAACTATCTTCTTCATGTTTTGCGTGCCTGTCATTGTCTTCAATGTGTCTGCTCCATACTTGGTGTGTTTGTTGTGCTTGTTGACCATACTTTAATGCATGTATTGGCCTCTCATTTATACATACATTAAAGTGGGGGCTAAATGTAATGTCAAAAAATGTTCCCTTGGGGGCTTTTCCCTCATAAGCTTTAGCTCCCGAGTCTTTAGTGTCCATTTAGGACATCTTGCATTATATTTCAACATCCCGATGGAATGAACCCTAGGTATCATGTCAAATGGGACCTAGGGGGACCCCTTGAACCTAACCCTACCCAAAATAGGGGTGAGGACTTGGGTGCCCATGCCCTAGTCCTACCCTATTTTGGGTCAGTCCCAAATTTTGGGTGTCAGCTTGTGATCATTATTTGGGTCCTATGCCGACATGGTAAGTTTGAATTTCAATTTTTTTGGTGGGAGTGTTGGTAGTTGCATATAAAAGCATGTTTAGGCATTCATTTGTAAACTAGATGACTACTAGATTTTTATTGTGAACTTTATGCATTCAAAAGGTGATTCAAGGCTTTTATTGTGTTGCAAGAGCAGATTTACGTTGCCTATGTGTTTGTATTTGCAAATTTGAGCAATAATCTCCTCATGGCATGAAGATATTCTTCCTCCCATGAGATCTTCACTACAAGGTGATATCATTTGTGTTTGTAAGTATTTATCATTTGGTTTTTTCCTCTGCTTCACAAGGGCATGTACTCTCTATCTAACAACGGTGTTCAGAAGACTTGAATGTCTCTTCGGGGCTTGACTGAGGCAAGCCTCTAAACACCACAACCCCCTCCCAAAGTTTTCATGATTGCAGGTTATAGGTTAAAGCTATAGACAAAGAGAAGTTATAGGAGGGTACAACAGAGTGGCAGAATTGTAGATCAGAGAAGAAAGCAACTCCCTGGACTAGGGTGCCCGCTCATTAGTCCTCAAAGTTTCATGACGGGAAAATCTTTGGTATATCAGGAGTAGGTTGCAGATCTTGTTTGTAGATCCTGACAAAAAGTAGGGCCTTGGACTTGGGTGCTTGCTCTTTAGTCCCTGACTATTTTGCTTCCGAACCCTGAATTCAAGTGCATAGTTATTTGTCATTTTACATCTTTCTATAGTAACATTTTATGATATTCATCTATTTACTGTCCTATTTGCATAATTAGGGTTTTAAGGTATAATTGAGCATAAGAGAAGATAATTGGTAATCAAATCATAAAAATCCAAGTTTCCCTACATCTCATAGTGACCTAGGGTATGATAGAACATTGTAGCTCAACCCTAGGTCCTTGAATGGATGCGTGAAAGGAGGATACACATACATAAAACTACCAAAACTCAAACATCCAAATTTTACTCTTTACAGTACTTAATGGCAATGAGCTAGTATGTTTTGGGCTTGTGGAGTGACCAAGCCTGAACATCATTTTTTAAAGATTGCAATATATTTTGAGATCTAATCCTCTCTGTGGTTTTTCCACACCTTGGCATTTTCTACATAAAAATTTGGTGTCTCTTGTGTATAATGTTGCATCTATGTTTAAGTTTCTAATTTCATGCATTCATTGTTATATCATAATAAATGTGGATAAGTGATTAATGTGTAAGTGAAGAAGTATTTAAGTTTTGTGACAACTTTGTCCAACGCATTTCAACACTGTTCAGGCTATAAGAGATCTACCTAAGCTTGTGAAGCCTGCTAACATAATTTACAAAGAATGTCAATTTGGGAAACAAACAAGAACAAGTTTCAAAAGCAAAGAACAATTCTCTACTGGATTGTTGGAGCTGGTTCATATAGATCTGTGTGGTCCCACAAGAAAAAGAAGTCTGCAAGGAGATAGGAATTTTATGTTGCTTATTGATGATTATTCCATAATGATTTGGGTCATTTTTCTAAAAGATAAATCAGAAGCCCTAGACAAGTTCAAATATTTCAAGGCAATGGTTGAGAATGAGTTAGAGGTGAAGATCAAATGCTTAAGGTCTGATAGAGGAGGTGATTTCACATCAAATGAATTCAATATCTTCTATGAAGAACAAGGGATAAAGAGACAATTGTCTGCACCTAGGACTCCTCAGTAGAATGGAGTTGTTGAAAGAAGGAACATGATAGTTCAAGAGGCTGCTAGGACTATGTTGAAGGAAGCTGACCTTTCGAAAGTACACTAGAGAGAAGCCATACACACTGCAGTGTACATCCTAAATAGGGTTCAAGTTAAAGGTAACAGTGCTAAAACTCCTTATGACATGTGGTATGGAAGAGCTCCTATAGTGAGATATTTCAATTTTTTTGGTAGCAAATGTTACATCAGAAGAGAAGAAGATCTAGGTAAGTTTGATGCTAGGTGTGATGAAGGAATCTTCCTTGGTTACTCTACTAAGAGTAAGGCCTACCAGTGCTACAATAAGAGATTGAAGAAAATCATTGAGAGTACTAATGTGAAGGATGATGAAGATAAGAAAAGAATATCAGATCTATGTGGTTATGAATCAGATGAACTTGCTTCTATAACAAATGAAGAAAAAGTCAAGATGAAGAAGAAAAGGCTCTGAAAAGTGCTGCTAAGACTCCCAAGTATGTAAGAATTAATCATTCTGAAGATCAGATTATAGGGGACAAAAGAAAAGGGGTATTGACAAGGAAAAGAGTTTCTGAAGAACAAGTGAATTACTATTTGCTTTCAAAAGTTGAATCTAAAATTGTGAATGAATCTTGCAATGATGAAAATTGGGTAAAAGCTATGGAAGAGGAGCTGATGCAGATAGAAAAGAATCAAACTTGGGAACTAGTTCCTAGACCTGCTGATAAGAATGTGATTGGGACAAAATGGGTTTTCAGAAACAAGATGAATGAGAATGGAGTAGTAAGGAACAAAGCAAGGTTGGTATGCAATTGATACTCTCAAATTGATGGAATAGATTTTGAAGAGACCTATGCTTCTATGGCAAGAATTGAAGAAATTAAAATATTTTTAGAATTTGTAGCATTCAAAGACTTCAAAGTGTATCAGATGGATGTTAAGTCTGCATTCTTGAATGGTGAGTTGGAAGAAGAGGTCTACATTGAGTAACCAGAAGGATGTCAATTATCAAAATAGGGTGATATGGTGTGTAGATTAAAGAAAGCCTTGTATGAATTGAAACAAGCCCCCAGAGCCTAGTATGCAAGACTAGACAAGTATTTGTTACAATTAGGATTCAATAAAGGAACTACTGATAGCAACTTGTATTTCAAAATCAATGATAATCAGATACTAATTATTGTGGTCTTTGTTGATAACATTATCTTTGGAGGGAATGAAGGTATGTGCATGAAGTTTGTAGGTGAAATGCAAAATGAGTTTGAGATGTCTATGTTTGGTGAAATGAATTTCTTTTTGGGTCTACAAATTAATCAATTAGATAAAGGAATCTTCATATCTCAGCCCAAGTATGTGAAAGAGTTGTTGAAGAAGTTTGGGATGGAAGACTCTAAACTGGTATGTATTCCCATGGTAACTAGCTGCAAGTTGAGAAAAACTGATGAATCACCCAAGACTGATTAGAAAAGGTATAGATCCATGATTAGAGGATTGCTTTATCTAACTCAAACTAGACCTGATATAATGCATGTAGTTTGTTTTGTTGCAAGATTTCAAGAAGATCCAAGAGAGTCACATGTGATGGTAGTTAAAAGAATCCTAAGGTATTTAAAAGGCACACCAGATCATGGCTTATGGTATCCAAAGGATAATGATTTCACTTTCAGTGCTTATACAGATGCAGATTGGGCCAGAGATGTTGATGACAGAAAAAGTACAAGTGGAGGCACTTTCTTCTTGGACAATAGATTAGTTTCATGGCTAAGAAAGAAACAAGATTCAATATCTTTGTCAACTACAGAAGTAGAGTATATTATAGTATCATGTTGTTGTACTCAAGTGTTGTGGATGAACAAGACTTTGAAGGACATAAGAGTTGTGTATGAAGATCCAGTTGTAATCTTCCATGACAATATAAGTGCTATAAATATTTTAAAGAATCTAGTGATACACTCAAGAACAAAGAATATATCTATAAGGTATCACTTTATGATAGAAAAGGTGATAGAGAATGAAGTAAAGATGGAATATGTGTCCACAAAGGATCAGATTGTAGATATTTTCACTAAGCCTCTTCCTAAGGATAATTTTGAGTATCTCAGAGAAAAGTTAGGGGTCATTACCCCTCCTATTCTAAACTAAGATACATAGGAATGCATCAGTCCAGTGGTGCTCAAAGTCTCATTCTTTGATCTGGATTGATGTTTTGAGGGCTACCTCTCTAGGGGAGTAGCTAGATGTTCCTAAGAAAGAAAGTGGTGATAACAGAAAAAGTCCAGTTGGATCAGAGCATCAACATGCAAGTATGTGCCCTTTCCCATTGATGTCAAAGGGGGAGGGAAATCATGTGAAAAAATTAGAGAAGAAAGAGTATAGATATGTAAAGTGAAAGGGGGAGAATCTTGTCTTGATGGTCTTTATAGTTTTTCACATCATATGTTGCCATCAATGACAAAGGGGGAGATTATTTTAAGTATGTGCCTAACCGGTGTTGTCATTGATGTCAACGTATTAGTGTTGTCATTGGTGTCAACTATGCTCTAGTTTTGATTCTTGTTTGTAATGAGTTAGATGCTTTATATTTGCCTATATATGTGTTGGAGATCTTGATATTGAGGATATTGAGAAAATTTGCTCCTCCGGTGGAAACAGTGTGTTGCAGAGTATCTTTGTTTACACAAGAACAATCCAACAGATTGCTCTGCATTTCTTGTAGAATGAATATTTTTATCTGTGGATTGGAATTTACTTAGATACATGTCTAAAGAAGCTATGCTCCAAGTTTGAGGCTCTGGTATGAAGATCTAAGTTAGTTATGTTCACTAGAGTGAAAACTACTTTTTCTATATGTTTGGTGGTGACAAGGAAAATGTATTATGCTCTACATTCCTCCACAATTAAGTATTTTAGTCTGCATTTCTAGAATCAAGTTGGTTATGATGATAAGTGTATTCAACTCCTATGGTTCATGATTGGGTAGTCTGCAAGCAATCTTTTCTTTATGACAGTAGCTGAGAGTGTTGTTTAAGTGCTCCAGATTGAAGATTCCTTTTGACAAATTGGTTAGAGGTTGTGCAGATGTTCTTGGTGATTACATTGTGCTTGTGGATCTCTCATGATCATGTCCCTACCTTTGATTTGGTCTGCAAAGAGAAATTCAGAATGTGGATGAAGATTGTTCTTAGAAGACTTAGTGAGAACACTAGTCTTGGCCAACTTGGTCTCTTTCACTGATTGTAGAGATACTTTGAAGATTGTAGTAGCATGTTGTGGCATGGAAGATTATAGTTGTTTGATCTGCATACATCTTTACATCTTTCCATTTGCAAAATTTGTATTAGGTCCAGACCTATTTCTATGTATGATTGTAATGCCGACCTTAGAGATTGTTCCAATGGTTGATGAATATAATGTCGACCTTGATGTTCATTCCAAGGTTCATGAGTTGTATAAAGATATGTAATGTAGTTGTGAAAAGATATCCGTGTGCAAAAATGCAAAGATAAGTGATAAGTGTAAGAAGAGCAGAGCAGAGAAGAAGTGTTGCACTTCAATGGAACTAAATTTAGACATGGAGTAGATGCTATCAAATCAGTTTGCAAATCCTTGGTAGTGAGCCACCCCTTGGTAGTGAGCCGATCTTTGTAGTGAACATTTTTTGGCAGTGAGCCCATAGGTAGTAAGCCTCTATTTTTTGGTATTGTTATTGTTAAGGGAAAATTGGATTCAAATGAATAATCAATAATATCAAATATCAAGATAACCAAAACTTCAATGAAATGGTGACCAAAAGAGTTTCAAATAAACAATGAACAACAACAAAGCAAACCTCCTTAATTCGTAGCTTCCATTGATCGCCTATCACAAATGATCTTGTCTATGAATATGGCCCTCAGAATGTGAGGCCGGTTATTTTACCTCCATTATTTTGATCGTTATACATTTCAGTTGATGACATTATCAGACTTTTAATGACTATGGTTTCATTATGCAGACTTGATTTTTATCTCCTGATTATGATAGGACATTGATTAGACATATGTGATTTGATTTGATCATATTGGATGATATTTTGTGATTCGACATATGGGATATATTAGATGATGTTTTGTGATGAGATTCTAGTTATTTATGTGATGTGGACTATTTGACTTATGATTGAAAAATGAAGTTTAATTTGGGATTATGTAATGATGATTATTGTTGTATTCAATTGCGTGAATTTAATTCCAGTTGCTTTGGCTATGATTATTCATGACATGATTGACACTTGATCGAGATGTGCAGGTTTTACATTCCCTAGCCATGGGAAATTGGAGGTAGAATTCACACTATGTTATCCCCTGTGAAACTAATCCATTCCCAAGAGGGATAAGGATCACGTTTGAATTTAAATGTTGATTTAAGTGCTTGATTTAATTTTATTATTTTGGCCTTAGTACCCTTTGTTTAAATTAATTAATAATAAGTGTTGTATAAATTTTACTTGATTTACACCACTTGGTATTTATTTTATTTTTTTTAGGCCATTTAAAAGTGGATTTTTAACCCCCTTTATGAACCCTAGTGTCCCAAAAGTTACCCTAGGTGGTTACCCATGGGTCTAGGGTCAACTTGGACTATCTAACCCTAGAATTAACTAACTTTTGGTCACTCTAAACTATGGTTTAGTCAAAGTGACGAAATTTGAAATTAAGGAAGGTGGGAGATGAGTCATGCCTTGGGAAAGACTCATCTCCCTTCCCAAAGTTTGGGAATCCTTTCCCAAGGAAGACTTGGGAGGTCTCCAAGACTCCCAAGTGTGTGGGGACTTCCTCTAAGACTCTCACACACGTGTGAGAGCATCTTGGAGGGAGATGGATCTTTGAGGGAATAAGAGGGTGCCATATGGCATCCCTTATCCTTTTGAAGGTGTGAGTGGGAGTGCCACCTCACCACTTTTCCTCTCACACATGTGTGAGAGCACAAGTGGATAAGGTGAGCATTGAGAGGGAATTGGAGGATCACACTTGTCACCCTCACACTTCCTCTCCCTTGTAAGCGGCATTGGAGGAGGAAGAAGAAGGTGACTAGTGACACCTTCTCATTCCTCAAGGCCAAATTGTTGGCCTATATTATCTCCTCTTGTTGAGGAGTGTGGGGTTCTTGCAATTTTAAGTTTCTTTCTATTTTGGAGGAGTTTGGGAGAAGTTAGAGGAACTTCTTGAAGATTGGAAGGTTTGGGAAGGCTTGGAGCTCTTCACCAAATGTGCTTCTATTATAGGGCTTTGAAGGTAAGCCTCTTAAACTTATTTTCTCACCCTTTCTTATTTAATGTATTGTGTTATAGTTTTTGGTTGTTTTGTTGTTTGCATTGTTTTTGTTGGGATGGGAGTATGGTGAGATCACCTCCAATGGAGGTAATGCTCAACTTGTTTGGGTAGGGGGAAGGAACCTCCTTGAGGTCACTCCCACATTTTGTATTTTTGCCTTGAGGGCTTTTATTTGTTGAGAAGATTTTTGAATGGCAAGAATGCCATGGAGGTTATTTTGTGATATTGTGGAGAGTGGTGTTTTTAGAGATTTTGTTTGGCTTGAGGCCATGAGATTGATATTTTATCATTTGGGTGACCTTTCAAGTAGAGGGGTCCATTCCCTACCCTCAACAAACTCATTTTTATTAGTTGAGTTTTGTGTTAAACCTATGGGCTATTTTTGTGTTGTTGTGTTTGATTTTGTTGTGGAATGTTCTTCACCTATGTGAATCCCTACCTCCCTAGCTTGGGGGTGACCCACTTGCGGGTCTATGGTAGGGAGGAGAGCTTTTCAAAGTGGCTTGTTTTGTTGTTCTTGTGGTTGTGTTTATTGCAAGTTTTGAGTGAAGAAATGAAGTGGATGAGAGCCCCTTCTTGTGTGTTTTTAGTTGTATTTTAATTGGCTGTTGAAGCCATGGCCATTGTGGCCTCATTGTATTTTATTTTTGTGAAAGATTGCTAAGTTTGTGGCCATGTAGTTGGCTGTGATAGAATATACAATGTAAACTTTCTGTTATAGAATTTAAAATAGTTTATCCCCTTTTATTATGAAGTTGGCTTTGTGTTGAGAAATGCATGAGAAACTAAACATAAATATTTTTCTGCCATTGTTCTTGCAAAAGGAAAATATGCAATAGTTGTTATGTTGCTATCTAGATTTTATGGTAGATGCAAGGAAGGAAAAACGTCTTAGTTGTAAAGGTATTTTTTATTTGCAAAAAAAAGGGAAAAAAAAAAGAAAGGTTAGATCAGTTTATGTTGTTGCATTAGAAGTCTTAATATTTGTTACTGCTAAATATAATGCATTGTCTATTCTGTATAATGCTTTCAGAGAAAATATAAATGTATTCCTATTTATTTCGATGTAAAAAAAAAAGAGTTATTATTGATTGTCTATATGTTTTGCAGAAATGGAATATTAGTTTGTCATTCAAAAAAAAAATTAGAACTGAAAGTTAGTATTCTGTCCTAGGGTGCTGTATGAGAAAATATTGGTAGGGTGTGTTTATAAATAATTATATATAGATATAAGAATGCATTTGGTTGTTTTTATAAATTTAGAAATGGATAAAAACCTAGTTTACTGTCTTTTATTTCTTTTCTGTCTATGCTGTGAATTAAAAGAAATTACAGAAGTTTAAATGATGTATATATTCTAATATATACTTGCACATTTATATATATATATGTGGATGTTATATATATATATATTTAAAAAAAAATTATAATGGATATCTATGCAAATATACTGTGTTGTTGGGAACAAACTGTGAAATTATAAAACCCTAATCGAAATTACAACAAAAACAAATGTGTATTCTAGAGTGAACTGCAGAGGAAATCCCCTCAGCGGAAGGTTTGGGTAGAGGGGTTTCTTTTTAAAAAAAAACAAAGAGTTGGAATGTGGGGACTGTGGGCTGAAATGCCCACAACCCCACCTTCCCCACACTCCCCCCCTTTCGCTACACTCTGCGGACACACTTCCCCCATCTCCCTCCTGTCCGCCATCCACACCTTCCCGGTGCTAAGACCTCCACGACAGTTGCATCACCACCGCTTCCCCCCTCGTGGTTCCCCTTACCCCTCAGCTCAGACTCTCCGCCGAGCTCCCTTCCAGCCACAACTTCGCCTCTGCCTCCCCATGGATCCACTTCGACGATGACAGCGACACATCCACCCTCTCCACTCCAGTTTCCTCTCAGCGGCGGCACCCGACCCCCTCCGAAAGCCCTGCAATTTTTAAAAATAAAAAAATAAAAACCTCTTCATTATAGTGTTTATAACACCTCTTGAATGAAAATATATGTATATTTAATATAAATATAGACAATGAAGCTATCTGAGTGTTGAATGCATACCTCCGTGGGCACTTCCATGGCCCCTAATGGCATCTCAAACCCTAGACCTGCATAAGGGAAAACAAAACCAAAGAAAGAAGAGATAGTGAGTTAGAAGAGATTAGGGAAAACTAGAGGAGAGAAAACAATAGAAAATAGAATCAGGGTTCTCTTGATAAAATACACTCTAAAATGAATTTAGGACAACTTGAAAATAGATAATAATATAAAATACAATTAGGACTTTCTTATTTTTGTGAGAAGGTATTTTTAATTGTGAGGATTTTACATTTGTAGGGTTTTTATTTTATGCTTTATTTAAAACCCCTTTTTCTCTTACTTGCTTTTAATTTATACATTGGGGTCTTTTAATTTGATTTTCTTTTGATTGAGTTATTTCTGCTTTTGAATTATTGATCTTGTGAAATAATTTTATTGGGTGATTGATCTTATTTTTATTAAGAATAATTTTCCCTTGTCTTTTTAAATGCATCCTAGTTTGGAGTTTCTTTCTTTTATTATTCCCTAGCGGGATTTTGACTTTTTTTTTATTGATTGTCTATTTTTATTGTTATTTTACGGGATGAATTATTTAAACTCTCCCCCCCTTCTTTATTAATTTTTGGAGTTAGTTATTAAATATAATATCAAAATTATATTTAATAACAGACTCAATTTTCTCCTTGGATTTATATGGTGTCTTGTCATTAATTATTATTCATTTATTCCAGGAGGATTTATTTGACCTTGGCAGAATATTCATTTTAATATTTTATTTTAAATCATTTGACTTGTTTCTTAAGCTTTAATTTAATTTTTATTCTTAAATTTTATTTAACTCCTTATTGATGATTTAATTTAAATTTTATTTGCGTTTACCGAAAACGCGTTATGCTGCCAAAATTTTGCTAGATTCTTAGGGTTTATTTTATGCGGTGTTTTATTTATTTTTATTCCATCATTCCACTTCAATCATGCACCATCGTGCCATATTATTTAATCACTTCTCGATCTAAGTTATATTAGGGTTCAAAGCTGGCAGAATCTTCTTCACCTAGGAAACTTAGGGTTCAGATTAAAATCAGTCTAACCCTAGAAGTGACACACTACGTGTCGCATACCCCCTAGAGGACCTTCACCATCGCGGTTATGTTGACATGTTTATGCCTTAGGCGTATTGCCACCAAGCACGCAGACGCATGTGAGGGGGTTCCTAGGGATAGGTAGAAAAGTTTTTCGTAGTTCGTGTCATGACCACATGGCAAATGTGGACATGGTACGTGTGTTGTGTATTGTGACCGCATAGGAAATGTGGATGACATTTGGTATCAGAGCCTAACTTTAAACACTGGGCTTGTTTTGGGCACATTATTATTTCCGCATCTTTGATTAATTTGTGGTTACCTCATTTTTTTTTTGTAGGATGCCTCCCTGATGAGTTTAGCGAGTGTAGTCCTACTGCACTCCATCCCCTGAGGTTCACAGTGACTCTTCAGCTGAGGTACAGGCACAACCAGTTCCATAGGTACCGTAGGCACCACCGGCCCTACCAGATATTGGGCCACAGATATTGCACGCTTTATAGGTAGTTTTAGATAGGCTTCCACCAGCTGTAGTTGAGCCACGCATAGAGCCACGTGTCAAGCCACATGTGGAACCCCCCGTCGAGCTGCGAGGAGCACCACATGTGGAGCCTTATGTTGAGGTACCAGAGACGACGGCAGAGGAGGTTGGTTCAGCTGATAGGGCCTGTAGTAGGAGCCCTTCATGCCATGCTAGGTATGATGAGGCAATACGAGTAGAGCACATGGTTCACAGACCTTATGACTATTATATAGATGAGCCTATCAGGAGGCCTAGAGACAGAGGAGACCCCATTAGGGATTTATTGAGGTTGAACCCTCCTACATTCATCAGGACCATAGAGGGAGCTCAGGCAGAGGCTTCGCTCATCAGCTTAGACAGATGCTTCACGTTGCATCCTTACGAGGGCAACATGAAGGCCCGTGTGGCAGTACACTTGTTGCAAGATGCAGCAGCTACCTGGTGGCGCACTAAGGAGTGCAAGCGTCACCTTTCACTAGACACTCTCACATGGGAGACCTTAATTGAGCGCTTCAATGTGTGATATTTATCAGACCATTACAGGCAATGTCGTATAGACGAGTTCCATGAACTTCAGCAGAGGGCACTTACAGTGGCACAGTATGACGGTAGATTTACTGAGTTATCCCATTATGCAGAGTATCTCCATGATGAGAAACTCCTGGTGCATAAGTTTATCAGAGGACTGAACCATAATATAGCAGGGCCTATTCGGATGGCAGACCCCTAGACTTTGAGTGATGCTACCGAGAAGGCATATATCGCTGAGGAGATTCAGGGACAAGGGCAGAGTTCATGCCCTTAGTTTCAGGATCGTGGCCAGCAGCAGCATCAACAGAGTTTTCGTAGACCATCACAACCACCTCATAGGGGAGGGTTTAGTTCCGCACCCTTACCTCCTAGGCCCCCATAGCAGCAGCAAAGAGCTAGGACACAGCAGAGGTCACATGGGGGACATAATAGAGGTTGGTAGCAGTAGGGCCCGCATAGAGATCAGAGGCAGCAGGGACCACATGCGGGACCCGCGAGGTCACAGTAGTCTTATAGGGCCTCACAGGGGTCTACTGGTAGATCAAGACAACAGCAGTCGAGTAGGACTCAGACTGGACAGGTATAGGCTAGGGGCCCTTGTTATGTTTGTGGTGGAGCTAGACACCTAGCTAGAGAATGTCCACAGGGTTTTACAGTAGGGGGACAGCCTCATGCAAGAGGATCCGAGCAGATTGTTGGTGATGTGGGTAGATCCCACCGTATGTTCGCGACAGTTGATAACCGCCAGGTTGATTTTTAGGCGTCAGTGATTGAGACGTCAGGTATGGTTGGGGGTAACCTCATCTCTATTCTCTTTGATTTTGGTGCTATTGACTCATTTATATCTCCATCATTAGTGGAGCATTACAGGCTGGTGGCCTCTAGGCAAGGGGATAGGTGGGTAGTTGAGTTGGCCACAAAGGCCAAATTGACAGTAGATGCCTTAGTCCACGACTGTGAGATTGCTTTGGGACCCTTTTCCATGGTATGTGACCTTAGAGTCATGACATTAGGATCCTATGATGTGGTGTTGGGTATGGATTGGCTTGTGGCTCATTGAGCCAAACTAGATTTTTGCCAAAAGGTGATTAGCCGTTTAGATGACCATGGTACATCAGTTGAGTTTGTGGGCATGTAGAAGCCCATAGCAGTGCGTATGATATACGCTTAGTAGCTTAAGCATTACATACGGAAGGGATGCCAGATGTTCGCCATCATAGTGAGTGACAGATCAGATGACGAGCCTGAGGCATCCTTGGCTGATCATCCCATCCTTAGAGAGTTTGCCGATGTGTTTCCAGCAGAGTTACTAGGGATGCCACCCTAACGTGAGGTAAACTTTCACATAGACCTAGTGCCAGGTGCCGAGCCAGTGTCTCATGCACCCTACAAGATGAGCACACACGAGCTCATAGAGCTCAAGTTATAGTTGGAGGACTTGCTCAAGAAGGGGCACATTCGACCGAGCGTTTCACCTTGGGGCGCTCCTGTCATCTTCATGAAGAAGAAGGATGGGTCACTTCATTTATGCATGGACTACAGGCAGTTGAATAAGGTGACAGTGAAGAACTATTATCCTCTGCCCAGGATTGACGACCTTTTCGATCAGATGCAAGGAGCCAGGGTGTTCTCTAAGATAGACCTGAAGTCCAGTTATCATCAGCTACATATCATAGAGACAGATATCCATAAGATCGTCTTCCGGACTCATTATGGCCACTATGAGTTCATAGTGGTTCCCTTCAGCTTCAAGAATGCCCCTACAGTGTTCATGAGTCTCATGAACGGAGTGTTCCGTACCTATTTAGATCGGTTTGTGATCATTTTCCTTGATGACATTTTGATCTATTCATGGACCGAGGAGGAGCATGAGGAGCACCTTTGTCAGGTTCTACAGTGTTTGCGAGAGTAGAATATTTATGGGAACTTGGTGAAGTGTGCATTTTTCAGGATAGAGGCTCAGTATCTGGGGCATATCCTATCTGGTGATGGAATCTTAGTAGATCCATCAAAGATTAGGTCTATCATGGATTGGCCAGCACCCACTAGTGTGACAGAGGTCAAGATTTTTATGGGGTTAGCCAGTTATTACCATCGTTTTGTTAAGGGTTTTTCTCGAATAGCGCACCCCATCACTTCCCTTCAATGGAAAAGGAAGAGTTTTCTTTGGACTGAGTAGTGTGAGAGGGCCTTCAGGGTCCTCAAGGAGTGTCTTACCAGCGCTCCCATTTTAGCGGTTCCTGATCCTGCAGCAGATTTTATGGTTTGCATGGATGCATCACTTGAGGGATTGGGAGCTGTACTTATACAGGGTGGTAGAGCGATTGTGTATGAGTCACAAAAGCTCAAGACCCATGAGCTGAACTACCCCACGCACGACTTGGAGTTAGCAGCAGTGGTTCATGCTCTAGTTCATTGGAGACATTTCTTATTAGGTTGTCGCTTTGAGCTCCATTTAGATCATCACAGCCTTCAGTATATCTTTACATAGCCGAATCTAAACGCCCGTCAGCGGTGTTGGATGGAGTTCCTCTGTGAGTATGACTTTGATGTCCACTACATCAAAGGGAAGGAGAACATGGTTGCTGACGCATTGAGTCAGAGGTGCCACGAGCTCTTGACCTTGACTCTGAGTGTGGACTTGAGAGGTCGCATTATTTAGCATCTGCTAGAGGATGAGTGGTTTCTTGAGGTGCAGCAGGAGATCAGTTCACAGAGGGCCCTTGTGGGTAAGTTTACAGGGTATTCACTTGAGGCAGATGGGTTACTTTATCATTGACAGCGCATCTATGTACCCCGCGTAGGTGACCTACATACTATAGTGTTATCAAAGGCTCACGGAGCACCATATGTAGCACATCTGGGGGTGAAGAAGATGCATGCTGATCTACGACAATTGTACCATTGGGCGGGTATGAGACATGACATAGCAGAGTTTGTTGCTCGATGCCTTGAGTGCCAGACAGTCAAGGCCGAGCATCAGCATCCAGTGGGTATTCTATACCCACAAGATATACCTGGGTGGAAATGGGACACCATTTCCATGGACTTTATTGTTGGTCTTCCTATGTCTTCGTGTTGCCATGATGCCATCATGGTGACAGTCGACAAGTTGACCAAGGTGGCGCATTTCTCACCTATACGCATGACGTATAATGCTCCAGCAGTGGCGAGGGTATTCTTAGAGGATATTGTGAGATTACATGGGGTACCTCGCTGCATCATTTCAGATAGAGACTCTATTTTCACTTTAGCATTCTGGAGAGCTCTATAGCAGGTGTTGGGCACACAGCTCAACTTTAGTTCTGCTTATCATCCCGAGACAGATGGACAGACAAAGTGGGTGAATCAGGTGTTGGAGGACAAGCTTCGGATGTATGTTATGGACCATCGGTCTAGATGGGAGGAGTATCTATATCTGGTTGAGTTTGCCTACAATAATGGGCATCACAGCTCGTTGGGTATGCCTCCCTTTCAGGTTTTATATGGTAGACCATGCAGGACACCATTGAGTTGGGATCGGATAGAGGACAAAGTTACCATTGGTCCAGAGCTAGTTCAGGATATGGAGCAGTAGGTCACACTGATTAGACAGAGGTTGCAGGAGGCACAGGATATACAGAAGAAGTATGTCGATGCTAAGAGGACTGATCGGAGCTTCTCAGTGGGTGATAGGGTATTCCTTAGAGTGCGGCCACACAAGAGTCCAATCTGTTATGGAAAGGGATCTAAGCTCGCACCACAGTTCGTAGGACCCTTTAAGATTTTGGAGTGGATAGGACCAGTTGTCTATCATCTAGCATTGCCACCCAGCCTGTCACGTTCCACGATGTCTTTCATATTTCTATTTTAAGGTGATATATATCTAATTTATCTCACACACTAGACTAGAGTGCTCTACAGGTAGAGGCGGATGGGCAATTGGCTTTGGAGCCAATTTGCATATTGGCTCGTCAGACACTGGGCCTTCGAGGTCAGGAGCTGGACCAGGTTAGGGTCTAGTGGGATCGTTATATGAGGTCACAATGACTTGGGAGGATGTAGCTAGTTTGAGGGCACTCTATCCTCACCTTTTTGATGACTTCCAGGAGGAAGTTTAGTCTTAGGGGGGAGGATGTGAGGCCAATTATTTTACCTCCCTTATTTTGATCATTATGCATTTCAATTGATGACATTATCAGACTTTTAGTGACTATGGTTTCATTATGCAAACTTATTTTTTATCTCCTGATTATGATAGGACATTGATTAGACATATGTGATTTGATTTGATCATATTGGATGATATTTTGTGATTCGACATATGGGATATATTAGATGATGTTTTGTGATGAGATTTTAGTTATTTATGTGATGTGGACTATTTGACTTATGATTAAAAAATGCAGTTTAATTTGGGATTATGTAATGATGATTATTGTTGTATTCGATTGCGTGAATTTAATTCTAGTTACTTTGGCTATGATTATTCATGACATGATTGACACTTGATCGAGATGTGCAGGTTTTACATTTCCTAGCCACAGGAAATTAGAGGTAGAATTCACACTATGTTATCCCCTGTAAAACTGATCCATTCCCAAGAGGGATAAGGATCACGTTTGAATTTGAATGTTGATTTAAGTGCTTGATTTAATTTTATTATTTTGGCCTTAGTACCCATTGTTTAAATTAATTAATAATAAGTGTTGTATAAATTTTACTTGATTTACACCACTTGGTATTTATTTTATTTTTTTTAGGCCATTTAAAAGTGGATTTTTAACCCCCTTTATGAACCCTAGTGTCCCAAAAGTTACCCTAGGTGGTTACCCATGGGTCTAGGGTCAACTCGGACTATTTAACCCTAGAATTAACTCACTTTTGGTCACTCTAAACTATGGTTTAGTCAAAGTGACGAAATTTGAAATTAAGGAAGGTGGGAGATGAGTCATGCCTTGGGAAAGACTCATCTCCCTTCCCAAAGTTTGGGAATCCTTTCCCAAGGAAGACTTGGGAGGTCTCCAAGACTCCCAAGTGTGTGGGGACTTCCTCCAAGACTCTCACACATGTGTGAGAGCATCTTGGAGGGAGATGGCTCTTTGAGGGAATAAGAGGGTGCCATATGGCATCCCTTATCCTCTTGAAGGTGTGAGTGGGAATGCCACCTCACCACTTGTCCTCTCACACGTGTTAGAGCACAAGTGGATAAGGTGAGGATTGAGAGGGAATTAGAGGATGACACTTGTCACCCTCACACTTCCTCTCCCTTGTAAGTGGCATTGGAGGAGGAAGTAGAAGGTGACAAGTGCCACCTTCTCATTCCTCAAGGCCAAATTGTTGGCCTATATTATCTCCTCTTGTTGAGGAGTGTGGGGTTCTTGAAATTTTAAGTTTCTTTCTATTTTGGAGGAGTTTGGGAGAAGTTAGAGGAACTTCTTGAAGATTGGAAGGTTTGGGAAGGCTTGGAGCTCTTCACCAAACATGGTTCCATTATAGGGGTTTGAAGGTAAGCCTCTTAAACTTGTTTTCTCACCCTTGCTTATTTAATGTATTATGTTATAGTTTTTTGTTGTTTTGTTGTTTGCATTGTTTTTGTTGGGATGGGAGTATGGTGAGAGCACCTCCAATGGAGGTAATGCTCAACTTGTTTGGGTAGGAGAAAGGAACCTCCTTGAGGTCACTCCCACATTTTGTATTTATGCCTTGAGGGATTTTATTTGTTGAGGAGATTTTTGAATGGCAAGAGTGCCATGGAGGTTATTTTGTGATATTGTGGAGAGTGGTGTTTTTGGAGATTTTGTTTGGCTTGAGGCCATGAGATTGATATTTTATCATTTGGGTGACCTTTCAAGTAGAGGGGTCCATTCCCTACCCTCAACAAACTCATTTTTATGAGTTGAGTTTTGTGTTAAACCTATGGGCTATTTTTGTGTTGTTGTGTTTGATTTTGTTGTGGAATGTTCTTCACCTGTGTGAATCCCTACCTCCCTAGCTTGGGGGTGACCCACTTGCGGGTCTACGGTAGGGAGGAGAGCTTTTCGAAGTGGTTGGTTTTGTTGTTCTTGTGGTTGTATTTATTGTAGCTTTTGAGTGAAGAAATGAAGTGGATGAGAGCCCCTTCTTGTGTGTTTTTAGTGGTATTGTTATTGGTTGTTGAAGCCATGGCCATTATGGCCTCATTGTATTTTATTTTTTTGAAAGATTGCTAAGTTTGTGGCCATGTAGTTGGCTGTGATAGAATATCCAATGTAAACTTTCTGTTATTGAATTTAAAATAGTTTATTCCCTTTTATTATGAAGTTGGCTTTGTGTTGAGAAATTCATGAGAAAGTAAACATAAATATTTTTCTGCCATTGTTCTTTCAAAAGGAAAATATGCAATAGTTGTAATGTTGTCTAGATTTTATGGTAGATGCAAGGAAGGAAAAACATCTTAGTTGTAAAGGTATTTTTCATTTGCAAAAAAAAAGGGAAAAAAAAGAAAGGTTAGATTAGTTTCTGTTGTTGAATTAGAAGTCTTAATATTTGTTGCTGCTAAATATAATGCATTCTCTATTCTGTATAATGCTTTCAGAGAAAATATAAATGTATTCCTATTTATTTTGATATCAAAAAAAAGAGTTATTATTGGTTGTCTATTTGTTTTGCAGAAATGGAATATTAGTTTGTCATTCAAAAAAAAAAATTACAACTGAAAGTTATTATTTTGTTGTAGGGTGCTGTATGAGAAAATATTGGTAGGGTGTGTTTATAAATAATTATATATAGATATAAGAATGCATTTGGTTATTTTTATAAATTTAGAAATGGATAAAAACCTAGTTTACTATCTTTTATTTCTTTCTATCTATGCTGTGAATTAAAAGAAATTACAGAAGTTTAAACGTTGTATATATTCTAATATATACTTGCACATTTAAATATATATGTGTGTGTGTGTGTGTGGATGTTATATATATATATTAAAAAAAAAATTATAATGGATATCTATGCAAATATACTGTGTTGTTGGGAACAAACTGTGAAATTATAAAACCCTAATTGAAATTACAACAAAAAAAATGTGTATTCTAGAGTAAACTGCGGAGGAAATCCCCTCAGCGGACGGTTTGGGCAGAGGGGTTTCTTTTTTAAAAAAAAAAGAGTTGGAATGTGGGGACTATGGGTGGAAATGTCCACAACCCCACCTTCTCCACACTCCCCCCTTTCGCTACACTCCACGGACACACTTCCCCCATCTCCCTCCTGTCCGCTGTCCACACCTTCTCAATGCCGAGACCTCTGCAACTGCTGCATCACCACCGCTTCCCCCCTCGCGGTTCCCATACCCCTCATCTCAGACTCTTCACCAAGCTCCCTTCTGGCCACAGATTCATCTCTGCCTCCCCATGGATCCACTTCGGCGGCGACAACGGCACATCCACCCTCTCCACTCTAGTTTCCTCTCAGTGGTGGCACCCAACCCCCTCCGAAAGTCCTGCAATTTTTAAAAATAAAAAAATAAAAACCTCTTCATTATAGTGTTTATAACACCTTCTCTTAAATGAAAATATATGTATATTTAATATAAATACAGACAATGAAGCTATCTGAGTGTTGAATGCATACCTCCGTGGGCACTTCCATGGCCCCTAATGGCATCTCAAACCCTAGACCTGCATAAGGGAAAACAAAACCAAAGAAAGAAGAGATAGTGAGTTAGAAGAGATTGGGGCAAACTAGAGGAGAGAAAACAATAGAAAATAGAATTAGGGTTCTCTTGAGAAAATACACTCTAAAATGAATTTAGGACAACTTGAAAATAGATAATAATATAAAATACAATTAGGACTTTCTTATTTTTGTGAGAAGGTATTTTTAATTGTGAGAATTTTACATTTGTAGGGTTTTTATTTTATGCTTTATTTAAAACCCCTTTTTCTCTTACTTGCTTTTAATTTATACATTGGGGTCTTTTAATTTGATTTTCTTTTGATTGAGTTATTTCTACTTTTGAATTATTAATCTTGTGAAATAATTTTATTGGGTGATTGATTTTATTTTTTTTAAGAATAATTTTCCCTTGTCTTTTTAAATGCATCCTAGTTTGGAGTTTCTTTCTTTTATTATTCCCTAGCAGGATTTTGACTTTTTTCTTTATTGATTGTCTATTTTTATTGTTATTTTATAGGATGAGTTATTTAAACTCTCCTCCCCTTCTTTATTAAGTTTTTGAGTTAGTTATTAAATATAATATCAAAATTATATTTAATAATAGACTCGATTTTCTCCTTGGATTTATTTGGCGTCCTGTCATTAATTATTATTATTATTTTTATTTTTATTTCAAATTTTTATTCATTTATGTCAAGACGATTTATTCGACCTTAGCAGAATATTCATTTTAATATTTTATTTTAAATCGTTTGACTTGTTTCTTAAGCTTTAATTTAATTTTTATTCTTAAATTTTATTTAACTTCTTATTGATGATTTAATTTAAATTTTATTTTGCATTTACCGAAAATGCATTATGTTGCCAGAATTTTGCTAGATTCTTAGGGTTTATTTTATGCGGTGTTTTATTTATTTTTATTCCATCATTCCACTTCAATCATGCGCCATCGTGCCATATTATTTATTCACTTCTCGATCTGAGTTATATTAGGGTTTGAAGCTGGCAAAATCTTCTTCACCTAGGAAACTTAGGGTTTAGATTAAGATCAGTCTAACCCTAGAAGTGACACACTATGTGTTGCATACCCCCTAGACGACCTTCCCCATCGCGGTTATGTTGACATGTTTACGCCTTAGGCATATTGCCACCGAGCACGCAAATGCATGTGAGGGGGTTCTTAGGGATAGGTAGAAAAGTTTTTCGTAGTTCGTGTCATGACCACATGGAAAATGTGGACATGACACATGTGTTGTGTGTTGTGACCACATGGGAAATGCGGGCATGACACAAAAGGTGCACTTCCTTGCTATGATTCTAAGATGTCAAATGGGAACGGCTATGATAATATCGCCATGAAGAGAAGCTTCACAAAAATGATAGTAGTGCATAGTAATGAGTGTGATCACAAGAAATGAAGGAATTGGTGCCAAAGACGCACTGTAATTCCTACAGAGTAACAATACTTAAAGCTTGAATGATTGAAATGGAAGAACAAGGTTTAATTTATAGACTTGAGAGAGAAGAGATCAATGGTATAGAAAGAATGAGAAGATCAACGGTTGAGAACGGTTGAGGAATGTGCGTGAATAAGAAGAAGACAAGTGTCACACAAAAGCTATTTTATTTGAGTTAACCACTTTCTTTCCTAAAGATAAGACATTCTTTTCATAAATTTGAAAGATTTTTTTATAATTTAAGAGATATTGATAAAAACAAGGTTGGTTGAGTCAGTTAACTCAACTTGAGATTTTCTTTTGCATGATTTGAGAGAAATTAAATAATAAATTATTTAATTGTGTGTGCATGAAGAAGAAGACTTATTTTTAGAAGATTTGGAAGATATTTGAAAAATTAGAAGATAAGAAAGCAAATTAAATGAATAAATTTATTTAATTGTTGTGCATGATTTGGAAGAATAAATAAAATATTTGATTATATTTTGTTTTTAGAGATTGAGAGGATTTAAATAAATTTGATTGATTTATTCAAATTTGGAAGAATGAATTTTGACTTAATTAAATAATTAAGAATTATTTAATTGTTTGGAAGAATTTAATTAAATAAAGGATTTTATTTAATTTTGACTTTAGAAGAGGTAATTAAATATTTCGATATTTAATTAATTTAGAGGAATATGAATCGAATAAATAAATTTAATTATTTATTTATTGATAGAGGAATTAGAAGGGAATAAATATTAAGAATATTTATTTAGACTGAATCGTGCCATTTTTAGGCGTATACATTTTGCCCCTCTTTGATGCAATGCAGTTTACGGCATTGTTTCAAAGAAATTGATTGTTGGATAATGATACATGCCCCAGTTTGCCCCTGGTACAGGTTATGATGATAGGATGCCCCCTCAGGAGATTAGACGGGAAGAAGGTAGAAGGATGAGAGACAGACAATCTCATGAAGACGAAGGGAAAACTTGGTTAGGATGAAGAAAATAGGACACGTTTTTGAGAAACGGGAAGAAAACTGGATGAAACAGGTGCGGGAAGTAGTCGTAGTCACCACCTAGCCAAATTAGGGTTTGCACGCTATATATAGGAGCTGGGTCCACAAGACAATTCATTTGCACACTTGTCTTAGTTAGATTTGCTTTTGAGAGCTTAGGAGAGCATAGAGCATAGAGCAGTCAGCTTGAGGATGGACATTCCACGCGAGGAGTATTGGTTTGAGTGAGTCCATCGATTCGACCGGCCAATAGAGGTAGGACCCTCAGTATGTATCTCAAAAAATTTCACCTAGGGTCAAATTTGATAGCAATAAATGCTAGGAGAAAAACTAGGTAGACAAATGCACTGGAACATAGTGTGGTGCATATGCCACGCAAAACTGTGCATACATAGTTCTGTAGCGCATTTAGGATATAAAATGATGCATATACTCAAGAAGCACATGCATGAGTTTAGGCGGCACATGCATAAATCTGCAACGCATTTACGGTATGTAGCGGTGCTTTTTATGGGACATCGCATTTACGATATAGGATGATGCATACATGGATTCTTGTGGTGCACTTGTCAGAAGTGGTGCATTGGTAAAGAAATCACACATTTTCTAGAAAATGGCGCATGTAACACATATTATGGTGCATATGTTATAGATAGCAGTTTACTTAACAAAATTGACTCGATTGGCATCCTGTTCGACACATCAATCGAGAAGCTATCTCTGAGATTGTAGGAATCTAGTCAAGAGATGTAGTGTGTTGTTTTGATCAATTTGATATGCTAAGTTAGTTGATATGTTTCTATAGATATGTTGAGTATGGTACTTGCAGCTTTAGGTTGATGCCTTGCTCTGCGTGCTTGCAGGAGGATATATGAGATACACTTCAGTCGGGGGAGTAGTTCCCCATGCCTATGTTGCAGAGACACATGTTGGTTGAGATGGATAGGGAGGCACTCGGCATGATGGGACTTGACTATGCTTCATGTCTAAGGTTCGGGTGAACCGCGGGTTGCTGACTGCAGTAGTGGAGAGGTTCCACAGTGAGGACGGGACTTTCCACTTCCCTACTGGCGAGATGACTGTTACTTTGGAGGATGTGTATAGGATTCTCCATTTGCCTATTTAGGGTGACCTTGTGGAGTATGATCCACAGAGAGACGCAAGACTTGCTGAGTGCAGGGGAGTGTTTGATGACCCCGAGTTGGTCAGACAAGTCATCTCTTGGCAAGATATTGATGACTATTATGACTACTTCCCAGGCATAGTGGCAGGACTGATTGGAGGCATTGTATGCCCCGATAGGAGATCACACAAGTTCCCCATTGGATGGGGTCAGATCATGGAGAGGATGGTGATAGAGGGCACCTGGTATGCTTGGGGTGTCTGTGTACTAGTGCACCTATACCATGACATGCATTAGGTGGTATATCACAGGGGTGCGAGCCTATCTGCAAGCATGTCTTTTCTACAGTTTTGTCTATGGGAGCACATAGCGATCACCAGACCGATATGTGTTTTTGATAGGCAGAGAGGACCATATAGCTATGGCTACATAGGAGTGATTTCCTAGAATAGGCTGGGGAAGCTCAAGTATTGGCGGCATGCTTTGGATGGAGTAGATGTGGTCATCTAGAGGCCATATCTAGATTGCAAGCCATGGTAGGATGAGGTAGATGAGCTACCCTACTACTATCAGATGCGATGGTTGATAGGGTGCACATAGTTTATCTTGGAGAGGCAAATTGTCAGCTAAGTACAGAGACAAATTGGGAGGAGGCAGGGCATGCCACAAGGGTAGGCCCAATTTGCGAGGACTCATGCTAAGAGGTACAGATGGGGGCCGATGGCGTCCTATGAGGAGGCACTAGTAGAGTTTCAGAAGATGCCTTACGTTGCCTGGGATATGAGGAGGGGCATTGTAGATGCTGGGATGACCTAGGATTTTGAGGATTGGTTCATGGCCCACCCATTTCTGAGATACTCAGGGTCTGGGGAGTTGGTGCCTCGTATAGATGAGGTAGATTCAAATGATGAGAGCCAAGTTGGCTAGAGGGGGAGGAGGAGTTGGAAAGGTGGATGAGGAGGGGGTGGTGGAGATGACAGAGGCAGGCCTAGACAAGCAGGAGAGCTGGGGAGGGACCTTCTCATGCTCATCAAGCAGTGCCACCATAGGTCACATAGTAGGCTCCACAGGTACAGATGCTACCACCTTAGCAGGGACCCCAGCCACAAGGGTAGGGACAAGCACAGGCAGCCCAGGGTCTAGCATAGTTAGATGTCTAGAAGAGGGCTATAGCTACTTTGAGAGGACAGGTTAGGCAGCTGCGGACACACCTCAGGATGGCCGATGCCTGATGAGAGATAGACATAGAGGTTATTGTAGGGCTCACTAGAGAGAGAGATATGGCAAAGGCATAGATACGAGTTATTCAAGTAGAGCGGGATACCATAGTGGTAGCCCTGGGGACAGATGCGACGAGCAGTTTCTTGGTTGGGCAGGTGCACCATGGATAGGCACAGCTAGCACAGTTACAAACACAGTTAGCATAGGTGCAAGGTGAGTTTTCCAGAGCGCAGGCTCAGGCACAATAATATCAAGGTTTATACCATGGTGCCGTGCCAGCGAGTCAGAGGGCCTCGAGCTACAGGAGCCAATCTATGGCTCCCAAAAGAGCAGGTGGATCAAGGTCAGGAGCCTCCGTGATGGGCCCATAGTAGTATGGGGCTAGCAGAGGAGGGGATTCAGGAGACACTGCTAGTAGCAGTGGTCTACAGTAGCAGGGATAGCAGAGACCTACAGATTTTAGATCCTACGTACCTTTTTGATGGCTCAGATAGCCTAATATACTTATGTACTATTTTTGTATTTTGAGACATGTATCACCATGTTTGGGATGCATTTATTGTATATGACATTGATTAAGAGATGGACCACTTTCATATTGTACATTTGGACACATTTTTATGATGTTTATATGATGATGCAGCTATTTTGATGCTCTCTATATTTATGAGTTATGATGCATTTCTATTGTATGATGTGATGCACATGTTTATCTAATGCAGACTTAGATGTTTACTTGATGCTACATGATGTTATCTAATGCAGATTTTCATATGATGCTATGTGATGCTATATGACCTAATGCAGATTTGGATGTTTTACTTGATATACTTCTAATGTGTGAGAATTCAAATGGTATCTATATGGTTATGCAATCTATGTGATGCACTTCTCTATTTTTTTTCTTTTTTCTGCTTTGACACTATGTGATGATTATATATGGATGACCTGATGCACTTACTATGTATGCAATTGATTTAATCATGTAAATGACTATCTCACGTGATATGATATGCAACTATATGCTATGTTTTTGTGATGTCCAAATGTACTCTATCGACACAGAGATGACAGGATGATAGATAGAAGATTGATTGAAAAGAATCACTTGATAGGAAGACTCACAAGCTTCACTTTGTATTTGTTACTCTGCATTGTTTAGATTTTTTTATTGCATGGGATATGGATGTATGGATGTATAATGGATGTATAATAGATGCTTTGCTTTTGACATCTTGATGGTGCAAGTACTTTGAAGTGCTTATTTCATCATTGGGTGATTTTTTTTGGTACTTTTTTTGAATGTTGTAAGTTAATGCAAGCATCTAGGTATAATTGAACTAAGATGACCTAAGCGTTGCTTACATAGATTTTGATTTAGCAATTTAATATAAGCATCTAGGTATAATTGAACCGAGATGACCTAAGTATTTCTTGCATATCAACAGTCAAGGATTGCCCCCATTCATGTTAGACCCTTCATGTCCTCGATGATCTTTTGTCGATCATGTCCTTAGACAAGGTTTCACATTACTAAAGTTTAATCCACAATCAAAAAACAAAGAAAATAATCATGCCCCCATTATAGCATCTCTAGCTTTTGGCATCCTCGAGTAGCATAGAAAGGCATGATAGAAAAAATCAAGACTCTATATTTTAACCATGTTTCCAATCCACAAATCATTTTTGCATTTTAGATGTGTTTGTTTCTTGCCATAATTTGGGTAAAATCATTTAGAAAGCCTTAGGTGCTTGTTTTCTTTGTCTTGGATAGGTTAGTTTCTTGCGTTAGGATTTTTTCTTAAAAAGAGTGGGTTTTGCTTGCGCTTGCTTGCCTGGTGAGAGGTTCCACAATCCTTATTGGTGAGACGGACCCTAAGGGACTGACCTATTGCCTCAGGGGCTCATTGCTAAATGGTCTTGCCTATGTGATGACGCAGAGGCAACGTAGTTCAGGGTAAACCCTAGTGGACCTAAGACCTAGGTGGTAGAAAGTGGTGTGAACTCAAATATATAGAAGGACTAGACATGGGATGGATGGGACAGTGGAGCCTTAGGGGCGCATTTGAGAAATGGCCTTGCCTACATGACAACGTAGAGTAGTTCATGGACTTCAACCATGGATACTAACGAGAGACACTATGCTAGGCTGACACTGTGGTTAGGATACGGGACAAAACCTTGGCTGACAAAGCAACAAAGAGATAGAGTATCAAGCCATGATAGGTTATTGTTAGGATTTTATTATGGAACAGATATGGATTGAATGGAATGTGAGGAAGAATGGACACAAGGTGATTGGTTTCCCAAAGATGGAGGAAGTGGTTTATCACAAGTAATGCATGTTTACCAGGTTCTCACCACTTGCTTTTATTTGCACGAAAGCTAGAAAGTATGCATGATGCCTATTTGCTAGGTTTTCATCATGATACCTATCCAAGGCACCTGTTTGCTAGGTTTTCACCAAAGGATGATTTTTTTTGTACTTTTCTATTTTTTAATTTTTTTATATTTTTCAGATTTTTTTATTTCTTTGTATTTTTTGATTTGTTGATTTTTTTTGTATTTTTCTGATTTGTTGATTTTTTTGTACTTTATGCCACCTTACATTGGGGTTCTCCTAGGTATAGAACCGATGAAGATGCATGCTATTGATTGGGTCATCGAATAGCTCACCCTTTGATGTTGCTAACTAATATGCCCCCGATCCATAAGCAGCTATGATCACATAAGGCCCAAGCCAGTTGGGTTCGAACTTGCCTTTCTTTTCCCTATCCTATTGATTACAGGGATTCTCCTTAAGTACTAGATCTCCAACTTTAAAGATTCTTGGGCGAACTCTATGGTTATAGCTTCATGACATCATCTGTTGATATGCTTTGAGATGTTCAAAGGCTTTCTGTCTCCTTTCCTCTTGCAACTCTAGTTCTTACAATTTGGAGACTCTGTACTCTTCATTTGATATGAGACCTTTTAACGACACCCTCAGAGATGGTAATTCAACCTCTATGGGGAGGATAGCTTCTAAACCATAGACAAGGGCATAAGGGGTAGCACCTGTGGGAGTGCGTATACTGGTTCTGTAGGCCCACAGAGCGAGATTGAGTTGGATGTGCCAATCATGGCCAACATTGTTGACTGCCTTCTTGAGGAGTTTCAAGATGGTCTTGTTGGATGCTTTAACTTGACCATTGCCTTGGGGGTAATAGGGTGTGGAGAAACGGTGTTGGATTTTGAATCGGTCATAGAGTTCTTGGACATCCTAGTTCGTGAAGGGTCTTCTGTTATCCATGATAATGGATGAGGGAATTCCATATCTGCAGATGAGGTAATTCAGGATGAATGAGGTAATTTGTTTACCTATGACGGTAGTGAGGGGAACGGCTTCAATCCACTTGGTAAAGTATTTAGTGGCGGTTATTACAAATTTGTGGTCGTTGGATGAGGGTGGATGGATCTTTCCCACAAGGTCAAGTCCCCATTGGCAGAAGGGCCAAGGTGTTGTTAAAGGTCTCAACTCTTGAGCCAGTGCATGTATCAGGTTCCTGTGTATTTGGTACTACTTGTACTTCTTCACAAACTGATATGAATCTATTTCCATGTTCAGCTAGTAATAACCCAAACGCATGAGTTTCTTAGTTAAGGAAGGACTGCTAGAGTGTGTTCCGCGGATCCCTTCATGTACGTCTTGTAAGGCAGTTTGGGATTCTTCTCATTCTAAACAATAGAGTAAAGTACCATCTAGACCATGTTGGTATAGGGTGTTAGTAATAATGGTATAACGAGAGGTTTGGCTTATAAAGGTTCATCATTGATTTGAAGATAAGTCAGGTGGGAGGGTGTTATCCTTGAGGTAGGTGTAAACCTTACCATACCAAGATGAATCAGATCCAACTAATAGGCATATGGAATGGGTTTCAGGAAGATCATAAGCTAGTTGCTAAATTGTTTCCACTAAGAACTCGCACCGTGACTCATTCTCTGGTATCTCGAGAAGAGAGGCAATGGTCGCCATGGCATCTGCTACTTTGTTCTCAATCTGAGGTATATGTTCAAAAGAGATGATCACAAAGTATTCGTTGAAGTCCTCGACCATCTGCTTGTATGGGACAAGCTTTTCATCTTTGGTTTGATAATCATCATTGACCTGATTTATCACTAGTTAAGAATCACCATAGACATGTAGCTCTTTGATTTTCCACTCTGTTGTCATTTTGAGACCAATGACTAAGGCTTTGTAGTCTACTATGTTATTGGTCCATGGAAATAATAGACAATAAGACTTTGGTATGGTGTCACCATGAGGAGTTACAAACAAGATTCCTGCCCCCAATCCATGGTTTGTGTAGGACCTATCAAAGTAGAGTTTCTAGGAATGTGTTGATTTATTGAATGATGATTCATCTGGAAATTCAAATTGCATTGGTGTGGTGTCCTATAGTGGTGCATCCACTAACTGATCAGCAATTACTTGCCCTTTGATAGCCTTTCTATCTACATACTCAATGTCATACTCACTCAGGAGCATTACCCATTTGGCTAGGCGATCTGTTAGAGCTGCTTTGCTTAGTAGGTATTTCAGTGGATCTATTTTTGCAATAAGTTTGACTGGATGCGTAAGCATATAATGTCAGAGTTTTTGGGAAGAAAAAACTACCACAAGACATGATCTTTCTAGCTAAGAGTATTGCAACTCATAGCCCACCAATGTGCGACTGATATAGTAGATGACTCTTTCTTTATTCTCATAATCTTGTTGTGCCAGAAGAGCCCCAAGAGCTGTTGGTGTAGCAGATATGTATAGTATCAATGGTTTCCCTTGGATAGAAGGCATGAGAATAGGTGGATTCATAAGATACTCCTTCAGTTTGTTGAATGCCTCTTCACATCTCTCATCCCATTTGAATGGAATGTTTTTGTGCAGGAGATGACTGAACGGTTGACACTTGTCTACCAGTTGTGATATGAATCTATGTATTACCTGTAGCTTGCCTTGTAGAGATCTTAGTTGAGTAAGTGTCTTGGGTAGTGCCATGTCCATAATAGCCTTGACTTTGGTGGGGTCCACCTCTATTCTATTTGCTGAAATAATAAAACCTAGGAGTTTGCCTGAGGTGACTCCAAACACACATTTCTTTAGGTTCAACCTAACTTTGAATTTCTTGAGTCTCTGAAAGACCTTCTCTAACACATCCAGGTGTGATTCTCTTGTGAATGACTTTGCTAGGATATCATCTACATAATCTTCCATGGTGATGTGCATGATATCATGAAATATAGTGGTCATAGCATGTTGATATGTGGCTCCTACATTCTTTAGCCCAAATGGCATGACATTCTAGTAGAAAGTGCCCCATGGACAAGTAAACGCTATCTTATGCTAGTCTTCTAGTGATATCCTAATTTGATTATATCCTGAAAAGCCATCGATGAGAGATAGCATGGTATGCCCTGCTATTAAGTCGATTATGATATCTATATTTGGAAACAGAAAATCATCCTTGCGGCAAGCTTTGTTTAGATCTCTAAAGTCATTGCATAGTCTGACTCAGCCATCTGGTTTGGACATTGGTATTGTGTTGGAGACCCATTCTGGATAGTCTATAGCTCTGATGAACCCTACATCTAGTAGTTTCTTGAGTTCTTCTTTTACAAGCATTGCTATGTGTGGATGCATCTTTCTAAGCTTATGTTTCACTGGTTTCACTCCTAGATCTAATGGAAGATGGTGTAGAATAAAATCTAGATCTAACCCCGGTATATTTGCGTATGACCAAGCAAAATTGACTTTCTTTCTCTTGAAGAATGGTACAAACTTAGTCTTCTCTGGTGGGGTTAGAGGCTTAGCAAAGTGAATGATCTTAGGTTGTTCCTCTGTTCCAATATTAACCAGCTCTGTGGGTTCTACAACAATATGAGACTTCTCCTGGTGCATATCATTGGGGAGAGTGTCAAGACTTCCATCATCTGCTGCCATAGTTGGGTTTTCACCATTGGATGCATCCTTTCTTTTTACTATTTTGGGACCTGACACTGGCGCAGAGCAGTTTTCACCGTCAGATCCAGTTTTTATTTTAATATTTTTGTAACTGGAAGGCTTGGCACCCTCTCCGAAATAAGCCACGATATTAAGTTCAATAGCGAAACCAGCTTTATGATCCCCTTTGGGTAGGTGGTCCCTAAGTTCCATATAGTCAATATAGGCATCATTGTTTTGGAACATATCTAGTTGCGGGGTTCTTCGTGGATCCTAGTCAATAAGTTCAGAATGCACAAGGGGGAGGGAGTTAGAGGATAGATCTGATTCTTTGATAGTTTGAATGGATATGCTAGGAGTATTGGTAGGGGGAGTGTTTGGGATGATACTTTCCTCCAAGTTGTTTATTGCGATAGAACTCAAACCTTCCTCGAAAGTCATATTCTCAGGGATATGCAAATCACACTCTAATGGCCTATGTTGTGGCGTTTGTCCCTCATGGTAGGGGCTATAAATTTGAATGGTATCAACCTCTTTGTCATCATAGGAATTCTCTGTCATCTCATCCCACTCATATTCATTAGAATCTGTCACTGTTCTCTTGAAGTGTATGGATCATTTCCACTAGACAAGCATTTTCTTTAGCTTTGCCCTTATCCTTATATCTTAGGCCTTTTGTATTTCTAGCCAATGAGGATGAAGAAGGTTGAACGGGTTCTATAATTCCTTCTTTTCTTAGGTCGATGGGGCCTTGTCCTTCATAACCCATTCTATGTAGGATAGATTCATCTCACCCATAGATTTCTGTTGGGAGCCTAGGTGGTTCCTATTGTATGCTCTCTTCTTCTTCAGTGTAAAGCCATTGTAGGATATCTCTTTCCTCTGTTTCATCTGATAAGATCCCCCATTTTACAAAGGGAGCTATGGGAGGTATAGGAGGAGTAGATGGCTTTGGAAAATGCTTCGGTCGACCAAAGGATCTAGGAGATAAAAGCATTTTGGCTAGATTGAAGCTGTGCTCAATGGTGTATTCCCTAACTCCTTTGTCTTTGATGGTAATTTTTTGCTCTTTGGGCTTTGATGAGGAAGCTTCAGAGGTAGGATCATATTGTGGGGTAGGGGATGTAGATGCTCTATTGTTTGGTATGATGCAATCAATTTTTGAAAGGATAGAGTTGCAATGCTGAAAGGGGTCAGGGTTGCCTTGAATGGTGACTTGCTTGTCGTTATGAGGGAATTTTATGCATTGGTGATAAGTAGAGGGTACAACTTTCATGGCATGAATCCATGGTCTACCTAGGAGAATATTATAGGTGAGCTCCCTATCTAGGACTTGGTACACATCTTTTATTATCGGTCCCACTTGTATGGGTAACACTACTATTCCTTTGGTATGTCTCTCATCTTCATCATAGGGTTTGATAGTTATCTTCTTTCTTGGATCAACCACATTTTTAGAGAACCCCAATGTAAGTACCAGTTTTAACGTGCAAATATTTAAACCGGCTCCCCCATCAATGAAAACCCTCTTGATGCGGTGCTTGTGGATGAAGGCGACAATATGTAAAGGGGTGTTATGGGGTTGAGACACTGAGAGGTCATCTTGTTCGGTAAATGATATTGTATTTGAGGAGGTCAGATTACCTACCATGGCCTGAAACTTCTCTTAGGCCAAGTTAGTAGGGATAGTGGTTTCCACTAAGGCTTTATTGAGAATATCCTTATGGGAAGGAGATAGACATAACAACTCTAAGATAGAAATGTGGGCCGGAGTCTTCCGAAGTTGGTCTATGACACTATACTGATGGAAGTTGGACTGAGAAGGTGACGATCTTGGAGGGACGGAATTCAACGTGACTTTACCACTGCGGGTAATGATACTGCAATCATTTTGGTTAGGCTCTAATTGTTGGTTGGGTGTGACCACATTGATTTGTAGGACATGCTCTGATATCCAATTGATGGTATAGTCGAATGGCACACTTGTGTAGTTGGCATTACTATTCCCACTCTTCTGATTTTGCCTGTTGCGGTTGTTGTTATTGTTGGCATTGTTGTTGTTGCTATTGTTGTTGTTGTTGTACAACCTGTCATGATTGAGAAGTGGATCCCTATAAGCCACATGTGTCTCATTGGAGGTATGTTGTTGGGTTCCTCCTTGATTTTGATCAAGCACATCTTGAATAACATGTTTGAGACAGCTACAATTGTTGGTTGTATGTCCCCTTCCTCTATGATACTCACAATAGTCAAAGTATTTCCAATAGTGAGGTTTAATTTGAGGCTCATAATCACTTGTTGGCAGTAGCAAGATTTCATTATTGGCCAATAGTTTTCTTAGTGCAGATTCTTAGGACTCACTCAGCAATGTGAAATTTTGCCTTAGATTCGAGTTGAACCATGGTCTTGGCTCTTGAGAGAATGTTTTATTAGGTGTAACATTTCTTGCCTCTCCTTTGAGAGTAAATATCAGTTGTTGCTTGGGAGCTGCCACCTTGGCATCAACTACTCCATTGTTGATGACATTTTTATTTTTAGTCCAAAACTTTGATTTGTAAGTCGTGTAGTTGGAGGTAGGTGTGTCCTTGTATAACTTAATTTGTCCCTTGGTGATCATAGCTTTTTCGATGAACAATCCCATCTCAATGACTTTTGAAAATGAGGTAGGGCATTGAATTTGTATTTGATAGCTAAGATCAGAGTTGAGGTTATGGACAAACATCTCCATTAATTGCTTCTCTAGTACATCATATGAACATTTACTTGCTAGTTGTCTCCACCTTTGTAGGAAGGAGGTGAATGATTCACCACTCTTTTGCTTGGTGTTGCATAGGTCGAGCATGGAAACTTCATGTTCAATATTGTAAGAGAAGTGTGTGATGAATTTGTTGACTAACTCATCAAAAGTTTTGATGCTCGGTGGGAGTTGTGAGAACCACTCCATGGCTTGACTTCTGAGAGATCTAGGGAATAGTCTCATTAAATAAGTCTCATTGTGAGCTACTTCCATGCATGCTGCATTGAATTCCCTAATGTGATCTCTAGGGTCCCATTTCCCTTTGTACTTGTCAAACTTAGGAACTTCAAATCGAAAGGGAAATGGTGTCATGTTCAAACTTTTATCAAAGGGGTATGGTGCAATATCTTCCAAGGAGTAGGTTTTAGTGTTTGTACCCGTCTTGAGATCCATCATTTGTTGCTTTAGACCCTCAAGTTGTTTTCTCATTTCTTCCATAGGAGCGCTTGGGTCTATGGCTTTCTTTCCTTTTTCATTATTATCCTTCGCATTTGGGTCTATGGCTTTCTTTCCTTTTTCATGATTATTCTCCACATTTTCTTGGATTGTGCTTATATTGAAATCTGCGGGGAGTTTAATTCCAAGATTTGCAAGATGATAAAAGTACTTGTGAGGGTCATCATAGAGGACTTTCTCTAGTAAGCGTTGGAATTTCTGATCTTGGAGGGTCCCTTGATACTCTTCATGAGAGATTTCTTCATCACTATCATGAGGGGTGATGATGTGGTTGGACGATCTGGCCATTTCAAGTTGCTTTTTGTATTGAGATCTAGTAAGAACCATGCAAGTTGATAAGGGATGAAGTAGGATGAAACTAGAGATTTTGGCAAGATGCCGATGGAGACTGTTGAGAATAGGATACTTATGACAAGACTTAGACAAGGGACTTTCTTGATCAATGATTCCAAGTAAGATGGTCAATACAAGATGGTAGGCACTACTAAGGGTACTCGATACCTGTCTTACTGTGTAGGGACTAGTCGTGCACTAAGACCACTAGCAAAGTCCTGTACTTACTAGGGTTACTTGAATCCAAAGTGATATGAAAAAGGGGCCTATGCTGACCTGATATGGGATACTTTGACCTTGGACTAGGAAGACCTGATAGAAGGTGAATGGGATGACCAATGAAAGAAAGCTTTTTGACGTGAAATGGATGGCAAAAAGACTACAAGGTAAGATATAATCTTGGAACCTGAAACTAGACTAAGATGGGTACCCAGAAATGATAAAAAATTTCTCTCAAAGATTGTGCAAGTGCTCACTGTCACACATGCGCTAGAACAGATGCACTGCAAAAACTGGTAAATGTGCAGAAAGTCAGCATAGAAGCGTCACACTGGTAAAAATCAAATGCATTGTAATAGGTAGTAAAAGCACTACAAGTTGGCGCAGATGCACTGCAGGTCGGTACAAATGCACAGCAACAGAGGATGGATGTGCCACTCTAGTTTTTCTCAGTATTTTTGCAATTTTTTGGAAATTTTCTGATGTTTTTGGTACTTTGGTTGCAAGGTCTTTTTGATCTGATTTTCTAAAATTATAGCAAGAAGACAAAGCAAACACAAAGAATATTTTTATGGTTTTTTATTTTTTTGTGATTTTTTGACTCTTTTTGGACTAAAAGGAAAGCAAGTACAATCCTAGGCTTCAAATGGATTACAGGGGTTTCTTGCTGTTAGCACAGTAAAATTTTCAAAATTTTACTATTCCCTTATTCCATCATATTTGAATAAACCCTAAAGGAATATCCCAAAAGGACCACAATATAAAATTTTTGTATCTCATAAAATGTCTAGGGATGAACAGTATAAAAAAATCATCAAAATCAATCCATCGGCATAAGGTCGTGTGGCTTACACCGATACACAGCGAATTGTTTGAAAACAACCATCGGCGTAAAAATAGAGATCGGAAGAAGAATCATGGAGCTCACCGATGGAGTAAGCAACACCGATGACTTTACATCGGCAAGAAAGGCAAGTGGTCATGCCGATCGGTATGACAAATATCTATCGGATGATCTTTTAGAAGTTGCCCCGACGATATATATCATACCGATGAAGCACTTTCGGCAAGAGTTTCACCGAACAGCATGCGAGGGTAACAAAGCAATAGTCATCGGTGAGAAATGAACCATCGGAATAGAAAACAAGTAAGTCTCCGACGATCAAAAGTCCTGGCGATAAGAAAGTTATCGGCGAGACTCACAGCGATGCATCTTCATCGGGATAGCTTGACACATCGGAACAAAAGAAGCAAGTCTTGCCGATTCATAAGTCACGGCGATCAAAAGATATCGGTGGGACATTACTAAGCTTTGCCCGATGAAGGATGTGATAAAGGGCATCGGGGAGATGATTTCGATCGGGGTATCTTGAGAAAGCTATCCCGATAGAGAATGTCATTCCGATAAAGATAAAAGTTCATACACAAACAGACTATCGGTAAGACAATAAAGATCGGGGAGACATAATTTTAGTATCCCGATGGTCTCAATCTTCCCGATAAGCAAAGTATATCGGTGGGACTTGCCATATCGCGGAGAGATCTAAAACCCTTGGCGATGAAGGAAATCATGCCGATGGTCACACCCACTTGAAATATGATACTACATGGCATCGGGGATACAATTGAGGGGTCACGCCGATTGACCGTCCGCGCCATAAAAAAGGGTTGAGGTCGTCCAGACATTTCAAAAAGCACGCCGATAGGAAGAGTTATGGCGATGTGACACTTCACAGCGATGAACATTGAATTGATCAGATAATTAATACAAAACGGCTACAAAGTTCATACGATCATTATAATTGCAAAAAACCGTCCGAGAGCAGAATACAGAAGAATTCTCAGGGCAAAAGAAAAGGCTTCCAATTCCAGTCATCGAGCGACAGGTACACATACACAAACCACTATATTACCTGTATTTGAATTTCCTGCCAAATTTTTCAAAACAAATGGAAACTTCGGGGAAAGGAAAAGGAAGAAAATCACAAGGAGAAACCAGTAAACCAAAGAAGCAAAAAACTGATCAAACCCCTGAAGAAAAAGTGAAAGACAGGAAACTAAATCAGGACTTGATTGATCAGTTGCCTGGGTCAGCTCCCAAGGCCAGGAGGTCTGCCCAACTCAGGGCAGAAGTAGAAAAATTAGAAGACAAACATAAGCGCCTGGGAGATATTTGGACCCCAATTAGGGGATATGAACTCTTCAGGTTTCATTACAACAGAAGATTTAGAAATGCCCCTGTATCAAACCCATGGCACATGAATTTAGGCAAACTGGTTGTGCCTAATGTATTCTTGAATGTAGAACTCCTGCAACTATTAGCCAGGCATTACAATTCAGGCCTGAAAGCTATCTGCAACCCTCAGGGAGAACCAATTATACACCTATCAAAAAATGCTATTTGTGAGGTGTATGATTTGGATGATTTGTGCACTGTCCCTGTTGTCTATGAAGATTTGGATAAAGAATACTGGAGAATGGATACAACCTACAATGGATGGAGGTTACCCATTCATAGACCCCGGATTGAAGGAGAAGTGATACCCTTGACTGAGAATGATGGCCCTCCCTTTCATGTATCCATTTTTGAACCATACATTCAATATACTTACTATTCTGTAGGTCAAGTCCTTGGCTCAGAGGTCCCTGAGTTTATGGCTATTCCTCTAATGGTCATAACCTCTGATATTCAATGTCACAATGCCAGACAGTTTGATTATGCCTCCTATGTTGCTACTAGAATAGACTCTGGTCTATCTGCAATGAAAAACAATGCTCCAGCATGCTCTTTTGAGCATTACTCGATGCTCATGCATATGGTCTTATACTACGGCCAGGAAGTAGGATTGTGGCCAAATGAGCTTCAAGTTGTTGCTGCAGGTAAGAAAGGGGAGAAGATACCTGTACAAATGTGGACCAGAATCTGGGATAGCAGGTATGCTAACTCCAGCTATGCTCAATTTGAGGAGCATTGTGTTAAAGTGCTGTATAGGTATTTCAACCACCCCTGTGAATATTCAATTTCAGATGAAATAAAAAGATTCCTCAGGCCAAAAGATTTTGGTGGCCCCCCTGCTGTCACTCATAATTGGGGAGACTGGTATTGTTTTGAGGACGCTACCATGATCAGAGTGTATGGTTTTGAGGATGCCCCCTTTATATTGCCTAAAACTGTCCCTGACAGGATTGCATATCTGGAAATAATTAGGCAAATGCATTGTTCCAATGTCATGCATCTAAGTTCGCATGATAAACAATCATTCATGCCTAGTACTTTGTGTTTTGGAGATTTTACTGTGGTTTCAAAAGAAGGGTATAATCTCATTTTGGATAAACTAATGCATTATAACATGGTGACTGCTGAGGTGAGGAAAGGGTTTGACCCTGAGGGTTTCATTGACTATGCAAGAAGAAAACAAAATCTCAGTGGATACATGCACATACATTATCCACATGATGATGTCATTAGAAATTTGGAAGAGGCTGAAGTCGATTTGGTAGTGGAGAAATATAACAGAGATTTGAATGAAAAGAAAAAGCAGTTGGCAGAAGTTGAAGTGGTATCCTCTGAAGAGGAAGAATTGACTGAACAGCCACAAGATAAGACAACCGAAATGTCTAAAAGAAAAATGCAACAATATCAGCCTCCAGTTGTGATACATGATGAGGAGGGATCTGCTGATGAAGATCCACGCCAAAAGGCTTATGATTCTTTTGTGTCAGATGATACATTCATTCATTCAAAGGAATTTAAATCATTCCTGTATAAATACAAGGGAAAGGAAATTAGAGAGTCAGTAGATAATGTTTCTGCTGACAATGAAAAACAGTTATTGGAGATGTTAAAGGAGACAGTGGACAAGGAAATGCAGGACATGACACCAAGCAGAGGCAGACAGCTGCTTAAAGATGCGGGGGTTATGATTTTTCCCGGCTTAGATCTAAATTCTGCTCTGGTTTTTGATAGTTTTTTGAATAATGCTGATGATAAGTATAAGCTTACTCCAGAAGGAGTTAATGAAGTCTATATGGGAACAAGATACAACAATGATGAAAATTCTTTAATGATATGGGCATTGTATCCTCCCCATAAGAAGACGGCCATAATAGACACTGAGAAAACTTTTGGCCATGTTATGACTTTTAGAGCAGGTGAGACTGACCCCATAATTACTGCAGACATTGGTATCAATGTTGCAAAATTGAATAAAGCACAAGCTCAGATGTTAATCAAGGAAAGGGATGCCTACAAGCTGAATTGTGAAAGATTAACAAAGGAGAATGACTACTTGAAGGATGCTGTTAAGAGCACCTTTGGGCAATCTACGAAGAGAATAACTCAAGGTGAAAGCTCACAAAGTAGTCAAGAGATATCCCATGATCAAGCCAAACAAATTCAAATAGATGCATTTGTTACAATACTGCAGAGCAGGTATGCAAACATGGTACGGTGGTTAAACCAGTTTTGGGATAACTACTCGGAAAATCATAAAGCAGTCAAAGAACATGAGAGGCTTGATCAGAGGATACAAGAAAAGGTGATCGAGTTGCAAAACAGAGGTACCCCTGATAGCACAGATGTCTCTGAGGCAAGAGCATTACTCAAAAGGCACCAGAATTTTTATGATAAACTCAAAGCTGATGCTAAGGAAGGGACTGATGCATCAGACGCAGGGGTGCCCAGAATATTCAAAGATAATGGAGAGGTAAAGAGCAAAGAAGAGTGGACTATTGATTGTCAAGTTATATTACACAAAGCCACAGGAGCCCTAAAAGATAAAGCCTCTGTATCTACAGAAGTTTGCAAGCAACTGGAGGAAATGATCACCCTCGATATAATCACCAGGAGTGCAGTCGAGCTTACTGATTCTCACCGTGCGCAGGAGTACTTGGATCATCTAACAAAAGTCTATTTATGGCTAAACAGAGCCTAGTTAAGATTATGTAATTATTGTTTGTTAAAATCTCAAGAGACTTATTGAAGAGTTGTATCTCTTCTTGAAGATATCTATATAAGTTCAAACAATCTATGCTGAAACATCATCAGCAGTAGAAAGATATTTAGATATACATATACATAATATTCCAGAATGATCATGTTGCATATTTTATTTTAAAGAAGAAATTTGAAGTTCTCTGATTCAGTATTTCCATTTGGGTATCAGTTATTTGTTGAAATTATTCAATTGTGTGGCTGTCTCCATTTCTGCATTTCCCTGTTATTCAGATTAAACTATCAAGTATACATTTAATCTGTCAATACACATTCGCTGTATCTGTGTGATCAATTCGGTTGGTATCCATCCTAAGGAATTAAACCCTTCTGATTTATTCACAGTAACCTGGAAGTAGTAAGTTGGGATTACTAAGTAGAGCCATATAATTAGGATTGACACACTGTCTCCAGTAAAATATTATCTGTAATCTTGTCTTTTCATTTCATTTGGCTCCTTCAAGTAAGGATTAAAGTACCTTCTGGTGAATTATAAGATCTCTGATTTTATTTGGTTGGATTATCAAGAAGAGTCTGTCAGTCATTTATTTGCACGTTTATACAAGCTATAAACCAGAACTGTGCCAAATATCTAGAATTATTACCATTTAGAAACTACTGTTCTCAGTCCTTCAAATTGACTCTGTTACCCAACAAGGCACTGGTCTCACTCAACTCATTAATTAAAACCTTTTGATATTACTTATACAATTTCTGCCAATCACTTATTAAACATTACATATAGAATTAATTAGTCAGCTTTGTCATCTATCATACACCCTATGCCATTGTAGATAGACCTAGTTAGTCTATTCTTCCACATTCAGACTGCTTTAATATTTTAAGGTTCACCCGCCTAGGTGTAGCAGGACCTAAAGTGTAGGAAATCATCAAACCTTGAAGGTTGATTTCGTCAAGTTAGTTCAAAAACGTTGCAAATCCAAATATAGAGCCTGGCATCCTCTTAGGATTAGTAACTTGCATTTTTGAGACCTAACACTTGCCACTAGACAAAGGTGAGTAATAAAGGCAACCATTTGAGTGGTTATACATGCAGCAACACTACTCTCCATTATGGAGTCTCCCAGCCTTCAAGGGTTGCACCTTGGAGGGTTTTGGGGGAGGTTGGCTGTCGGTATAACACAACTGCAGTCATTGTTTGAAGCTTTCACTCCAAATACAATTTATTTATAGTGGCTTGGAAGGGCTTGGCGTCTAGCCTGTTACCACTTAGGGTCCTTCCTACTTGGATGAATGGTATCCAAGAGCAGGCCCCTCTAAAGGAAAAACACATGTGAAACTGATATGTCTGGCATTTTGGTCACCCAAGATAGGGGAGAGCATAGGCCTGGTATCATTCCCAAAACATAGAATACAGTGGTTCTTTTCCCCTAGTTAAAATGAGAAAAACTAGATGAGCTATCTACTTGGGCAAGCACAAAATTTTGTTAACTTTGAAGTGATAACAAGATAGCAATGGTCCAGTTTTACCAAGATAGCAATCATGAGTTCAATTTTTATCCCAGATAGCATGAATTGTTAACTTTGAAGTGATGGTCGAGATAGCAATGGTTTAGTTTTACCTAGATAGCAATGATGAGTTCAATTTTATCCATGTAGCACGAATTGTTAACTTTAAAGTGATGGTCGAGAGAGCAATGGTTCAGTTTTACCCAGATAGCAATGATGAGTTCAATTTTATCCAGATAGCAATAAGTTGTTAACTTTGAAAAGATAGCAATATAGTGATGATTCAATGATATGCAAGATAACAATGATTCAATTACCGCCTTCCTAGTTAAACTATGTGAGATTTGTATGAGTATCCATTTTACTTTCCCATTAGAAATTGAAGTGTGATCTAAAAAGTGCAACTATGTGGATCTAAACTAGTACCTAGCCTGCAAAACAATTCAAGAGAGTTCCTACAAAAAGACGTCAGCGTTAGCAAAAACTTCAAGGAAACCCTAAAAAATTCACTGCCTAAAACAGATGCGTCGCTTCAGAGACTGAATGCACAAAATCAGAGAATAGAAGCACCGTAGTACATATGCGCTAAGACAGAGGTCAAAAGCACTGGAAAAAAGGGTATATGTGCTGATCTGGTATATGCATCGTATCAGAGGGTAAAAGCACTGTAACAGAGACTGTATGCGCTGCAAGAACGTATGCGCCATAACAAATGGTATATGTGTGTTAGGATGTGGTAGATGCACTGTTTCCTCATGTGTATGGCTTCTAAAACACAAAAACTTAGTTTTTGGGTTAAGTTTGGGGCTAGGCCCCATGGTGGGCACCAAAAATGTTAAGGGAAAATTAGATTCAAATGAATAATCAATAATATCAAATATCAAGATACCCAAAACTTCAATGAAATGGTGAACAAAAGAGTTTCAAATAAACAATGAGCAACAACAAAGCAAACCTCCTTAATTCATAGATTCCATTGATTGCCTATGACAAACGATCTTGTCTATGAATATGGACCTTTGAAGGTGCACTTCCTTGCTATGATTCCAAGATGTCAAATGGGAATGGCTATGATAATATTGCCATGAAGAGAAGCTTCACAACAATGATAGTAGTGCATAGTAATGAGTGTGATCACAAGGAATGAAGGAATTGGTGCCAAAGCTGTGTTGTAATTCCTACAAAGTAACAATACTTAAAGCTTGGATGATTGAAATGGAAGAACAAGGTTCAATTTATAGACTTGAGAGAGAAGAGATCAATGGTATAGAAAGAATGAGAAGATCAACTGTTGAGAACGGTTGATGAATGTGAGCGAATAAGAAGAAGACAAGTGTCACACAAAAGTTGTTTTATTTGAGTTAACCACTTTCTTTTCTAAAGATAAGACATGCTTTTCATAAATTAGAAAGCTTTTTTCTAATTTAAGAGATATTGATAAAAACAAGGTTGGTTGAGTCAGTTAACTCAACTTGAGATTTACTTTTGCATGATCTGAGAGAAATTAAATAATAAATTATTTAATTGTGTTGGCATGAAGAAGAAGACTTATTTTTAGAAGATTTGGAAGATATTTGAAGAATCAGAAGATAAGAAAGCAAATTAAATAAATAAATTTATTTAATTGTTGTGCATGATTTGTAAGAATAAATAAAATATTTGATTATATTTTGTTTTTAGAGATTGAGAGGATTTAAATAAATTTGATTGATTTATTCAAATTTGGAAGAATAAGTTTTGACTTAATTAAATAATTAAGAATTATTTAATTGTTTGGAAGAATTTAATTAAATAAAGGATTTTATTTAATTTTGACTTTAGAAGAGGTAATTAAATATTTTGATATTTAATTAAGTTAGAGGAATATGAATCGAATAAATAAATTTAATTATTTATTTATTGATAGAGGAATTAGAAGGGAATAAATATTAGGAATATTTATTTAGACTGAATCATGCCATTTTTAGGCGTATACAGTTATAACATATATATTTATGTAGGCTAACACCCACCGTGGTTTTTCCCTTATAGGGTTTTCCATGTAAGAAATCTGGTGTCTCATGTGTTTCAAATATGTTATTGTGTTAAACTTCATGTTTCATGCTTTCATGGTTAAATCTTAATAACAGTGATTAAACAATTGAAGTATTGATAAGTGGTTAAAGTTTTGTGACAACTGATTCACCCCCCCCAGTTGTCCTGTGCATATTAACATGTTCCACTATTAAACCCACACAAACAAGACTTTTTCCAACCAAAACATGTACCTAATTAGCCAAGCAAGGCTCTAGGACCTAAGGTGTGAAGGAAAAACAACAGTAAGCAAAATCTAAACCTAAAATTAGACCAAATGGACGAAAAGAAACTCAAAACAACAAGCTAATGATGCCAACAAACCAAAGAATAAGAAAAAATAGATTAAAATCAAAACTAGCTACCAAAACTCAAATTAAAATTAACTAACTAGGCACCTAAGTAACTAGATACAACTTAGACTATGTACATAAAACTTAGGACATAAAGCATATGGGCTGCTTCTTGTTGGGTGAATATTTTGTTGTCAACTATTTGAGAACAAAATGGTTATAACAGCCATAGTGTGATGAGATTTAACCTCTCCTCTCAGAAAGGGGAGGGTCTCTTCTTATTGTTCACTACAATCAAGTACTTAACTAGGTTTATGTACACTAAAAACTAACCTGTGGGTGGTGCCATATCATCTATTTCTCTTTTTTTAGAAAATATGTTTCTTCTTAATTCTCACAAAGTATGCCTATATGTATGTATGTATAGTGTCGAGGGTAGAGATGGGGGTGAGGCAGATAAGGGAGGAGAGGGGTGGATAAGGGTTGAGGGTTTAAGGTCAAGATGGATTAGGGTTGAGGGTTGAGAGTTTAGAGTTGAGGATTTAGGGATAGCATTTAAGGTTGAGGGTTGAGGAATTAGGATTAAGGTAGAGTGATGAGGGTAGAGGGATTAGGGATAGGGTTTAGGGTTGGAAGTTTAGGGTTGAGAAATTAGGGTTTAAGGTATAGTGTTGAGGGTTGAGGGTTTAGGGATAGGGTTTAGGATTTAAGGTTTAAGTGTTGAGGGTTTAGGATTTAGGGATAGGGTTTATGGTTTAGGGATAAGGGATTAGGGTTTAGGGTTTAGGGATTAGGGTACCATAAATTATAATTAGGGATTAGGGTTTATGGTTTAGGGATTAGGGATTAGGGTTTAGGGTTAAGGGATTAGGGTTTAGGGTTTAGGGATGTACAATTAAGGGGTACCATAAATAAACTAGAATTTAGGCAGGGTTGGGAAAATTTTGTGAATCATCATGGGCTGGAGATTGGAGATTTTGTTGTGTTCAGGTACATATCCAAGTCATATTTTAAGGTTAAGCTATTTCAAAGAATAGGGTGTGTGAAAAACATTAATGATCTTTAGCTTATGAATACCAACATTGATACAGATAAAAGATTCCCTTCTTCTAATAGAGTATGTAGTTCAAGTCAACCAATGCGCAGCAAGTTGTTGAATGAATTGGTTTAATGGGTGTGCCTCCTTCTTCAAAGTTATGCTTGGAGACTTTACACAAAAATTGGTAACTCTATATGTTATTTTTCATTCTTTTATTTCATGTATACTATTAAGAACTTGTAAAATCTAATTGTGTAATGTGTTTATGGTAGCACATTCCTCCTACATTTGTTTCATAGTTTATAGACAACACAAATGAACATATGGTGTTACAAGGCCCAGGTGGGCAGAAGTGGGATGTGCAATTAGGGGGTACCATAAATAAAATAGAATTTAGGTAGGGTTGGGAAAATTTTGTGAATCATCATGGGATGGAGATTGGAGAATTTGTTGTGTTCAAGTACATATTCATGTCATATTTTAAGGTTAAGATATTTCAAATAACAGGGTGTGAAAAATATCAATGCTCTTCAGCTTATGAATACCAACATTGATATAGATAAAAAATGCCCTTCTTCTAATAGAGGATGTAGTTCAAGTCAACTAATGGGCATCAAATCGCTAATTGAATTGGTTTTTGATGAAGAAGACAATGATGTTGTTGAAGCAATGGAAGAAAATCAAAATTGTAAGTCTAATTTAATTTATTTTAGCTTTCAAAGTAGGTATTTGAATTGTAGGTTTACCAGGAGGATTGGTATAACAAAAACTTAATTCTGTTATAGGCCTTTCTTTGAAGAACCCTGGACATTATGGACCCTATCATCTAGAAAAGCACATGACAGTGAACTCTGTCCCACCTTTCAAATCAAATAAACATTTTTATTCAATGAAAATGAAGTTAGGGAATGTAAACCGACCATGCATACTAGTAAGATCAAATTCTCTGCCTTCTATTCTTATTACTCTTACTTTATTAAGAGAAGAGTGTCAAAAAGAATGGGTTTAATTGTAAGATAACATAAGGAAAAGCAGTTTTGTTATTACATTTTTCTGAGGGATCTCTAGAATAGTCTAATATAATGCAGTCTTCTATAATATAAACATCTACATTTGTGTGAAGGCTAAGCTCTAATAGTAGAGTATTAAATCAATGGAATCAGCTATTTATTGGGTTAAAATAACTTATTTTTTGTAATGGTTTGGGAATGCAGGAGTTGCCAAAAATAGGTGAATGTCTTCTACAATTACCAAGAGAAAAAAGTTTAGTAGTTCTTGTGGATAGAGCCAGTAAACAATGGGTGATTATTTGCCTGTTTCATAACAATATACCTACCCTAAGTGCGGGGTGGGCATATTTTGTACATCATAATAATATTAAGGAAGGAAACGTTTGCATCTTTGAGCAGGTGGACAACAAGAAATATAGATTTATGTTTAGAGTTCATATAGATCGAAAGATAAAATAAGGATCCTTCTGAAAGAACTTCTAGGAGGGAAAAGATAGGCCAAAGATAAAAGGAGAAAATTATACAAGAAAAGATCTTCATGAGGATTGTAATATTTTGTCTAAAACAAACAAAAATTAGTTAATTAAAAATAGAAAATCAAGAAAGAAATGGTACTAAAATGTATACTTACTGATATCTAAAATGTATAGTTACTAATATCTTATTTTAAAAGACTGATTGATTTTCATGGCCAAAGTTGTTTATTTTACCTAGTTGATGGTTTTAATTACACCTAGGTTATACATTGGGAGCAGATGTGTGCACATTTTTATGGCCCTGATTTAAATTCAAGCAAATAGTTGGAGAGTATGTTGATCTTTTAAAAAAATTACAATAAAAAAATGTTCACTTAATGTTGACCAGGGGTTCTGATTTCAACCATTCATTGCCCATTGTGGATGTACCCAAATGAAAAAAATTTCTCATAATGATCATCCTTCTAATTTCAATTGTTAATTACTCACTATGGATGTACCAGACGTAAAGCTTTTCTCATAGTGTGTACACCTGTTGGCATAATGAACCCCAGATGGGCCAAAAAAACATGCCATATAATTTGAATATTCACTTCAGCTAGAAAGTTTTACTGATGGAGCTAGAAACTCAGAGAATTGACAGGGCACAATATGGCCCAAGATGTGAGATGCAAGCAAGGACAACTCATGAATCTAAAGAGTTAAGGTGCACTCCAAGGACCTTTCCTAATTTCAATGGATGACATTTTCTCTTGCTAGTTGATGGTAAATACTGCATTTTTGTAGACTTTATTTTCATTATCCAAGAGAGAAGCATTAGGGTTTAGGGTATAGTGTTGAGGGTTTAGGGATAGGATTTAGGGTTGAGGGATTAGGGTTAAGGGTTGAGGGATTATGGTTTGACATTGAGGGTTGAGGGTTCAGGTTTGAGGGTTGAGGGTTTAGGGATAGGGTTGAGGGTCAAGGGATTAGGGTTAAAGTAGAGTGTCGAGGGTATAGGGATTAGGGATAGGGTTGGATGGTTTAGGGATAAGGGATTAGGGTTTAAGGTATAATATCGAGCTTGTTGAGGGTTTAGGAATAGGGATAGCATTTAGGATTTAGGGATGATGGATTAGGGTTGAGGGTTAAGGGATTAGGGTTAAGGGTTGAGGGATTAGGGTTTAGGGATAGGGTTTAGGGTTGAGGGATTAGAGTTAAGGCTTGAGGGTTGAGGTTTTAGGGTTGAGGGTTTAGGGATAGGGTTGAGGTGAGGGATTAGGGTTAAAGTAGAGTGTTGAGGGTATAGAGATTAAGGATAGGGTTGGAGGGTTTAGCGATAAGGGATTAGGGTTTAAGGTATAGTATCAAGCCCGTTGAGGGTTTAGGAATACAGATAGAGTTTAGGGTTTAGGGATGAGGGATTAGGGTTGAGTGTTGAGGGATTAGGGTTGAGTGATTAGGGATTAGGGTTTAGGGATAGGATTTAGGGTTTAGGGTTTAGGGATTAGGGTTTAAGGTATAGTGTTGAGGGTTTAGGGTTGAGGGATTAGGGGTTAAGGTATAGTGTTGAGGGTTCAGGGATAGGGTTTAGGGTTGAGGGATTAGAGTTAAGGGTTGAGGGTTGAGGTTTTAGGGTTGAGAGTTGAGGTTTTAGGTTTGAGGGTTTAGGGATAGGGTTGAGGGTTGAGGGATTAGGGTTAAAGTAGAGTGTCAAGGGTATAGGGATTAGGGATAGGGTTGGAGGGTTTAGGGATAAGGGATTAGGGTTTAAGGTATAGTATCAAGCCCATTGAGGGTTTAGGAATAGGGATAGAGTTTAGGGTTTAGGGATGAGGGATTAGGATTGAGTATTGAGGGATTAGGGTTGAGGGTTGAGGGATTAGGGTTCAGGGATAGGGTTTAGGGTTTAAGGTTGAGGGATTAGGGTTTAAGATATAGTGTTGAGGGTTTAGGGATAGGGTTTAGGGTTGAGGGATTAGAGTTAAGGGTTAAGGGATTAGGGATTGACATTGAGGGTTGAGGGTTGAGGTTTGAGGGTTGATGGTTTAGGGATAGGGTTGAGGGTTTAGGGTTGAGGGATTAGGGTTTAACGTATAGTGTCGAGGGTTTAGGGATAGGGTTGAAGGTTGAGGGATTAGAGTTAAGGGTTGAGGGATCAGAGTTTGATGTTGATGGTTGAGGATTGAGGTTTTAGAGTTGAGGGTTTAGGGATAGGGTTGAGGCTCAAAGGATTAGGGTTAAAGTAGAGTGTCGAGAGTATAGGGATTAGGGATAGGGTTGGAGGGTTTAGGGATAAGGGATTAGGGTTTAAGGTATAATATCAAGCCCATTGAGTGTTTAGGAATAGGGATATCATTTAAGGTTTAGGGATGATGGATTAGGGTTGAGGGTTGAGGGATTAGGGTTGAGGGTTGAGGGATTAGGGTTTAGGGATAGGGTTTAGGGTTTAGGGTTCAGGGATTAGGGTTTAATGTATAGTGTTGAGGGTTTAGGGATAGGGTTGAGGGTTTAGGGATTAGAGTTAAGGGTTGAGGGATCAGGGTTTGATGTTGAGGGTTAAGGGTTGAGGGTTTAGGGATAGGGTTGAGGGTCAAAGGATTAGGGTTAAACTAGAGTGTCGAGGGTATAGGGATTAGGGATAAGGTTGGAGGCTTTAGGGATAAGGGATTAGGGTTTAAGGTATAGTATCGAGCCCGTTGAGGGTTTAGGAATAGGGATAGCATTTAGGGTTTAGGGATGATGGACTAGGGTTGAGGATTGAGGGATTAGGGTTGAGGGTTGAGGGATTAGAGTTAAGGGTTGAGGGATTAGGGTTTAATGTTGAGGGTTGAGGGTTGAGGTTTTAGGGTTGAGGGTTTAGGGATAGGGTTGAGAGTTGCTGGATTAGAGTTAAGGGTTGAGGGATTAGGGTTTGATGTTGAGGGTTGAGGGTCGAGGTTTTAGGGTTGAGGGTTGAGGTTTTAGGGTTGAGGGTCAAGGTTTTAGGGTTGAGGGTCGAAGGATTAGGGTTAAAGTAGAGTGTCAAGGGTATAGGGATTAGGGATAGGGTTGGAGGGTTTAGGGATAAGGGATTAGGTTTTAAGGTATAGTATCGATCCCATTGAGGGTTTAGGAATAGGGATAGGGTTGAGGGTTGAGGGATTAGGGTTTAGGGATAGGGTTTAGGTTTAATGGATTAGGGTTTAAGGTATAGTGTTGAGGGTTTAGGGATAGGGTTAAGGGTTGAGGGATTAGAGTTAAGGGTTGAGGGATTAGGGTTTGACATTGAGGGTTGAGGGTCAAATGATTAGGGTTAAAGTAGGGTGTCGAGGGTATAGGGATTAGAGATAGGGTTGGAGGGTTTAGGGATAAGGGATTAGGGTTTAAGGTTTACGGATAGAGTTTAGGGTTTAGGGTTGACGGATTAGGGTTTAAGGTATAGTGTTGAGGGTTTAAGGATAGGGTTTAAGGTTGAGGGATTAGAGTTAAGGGTTGAGGGATTAGGGATTAACGTTGAGGGTTAAGGGTTGAGGTTTGAGGGTTGAGGGTTTAGGGATAGGGTTGAGGGTCAAGGGATTAGGGTGAAAGTAGAGTGTCAAGGGTATAGGGATTAGGGATACAGTGTAGGGTTGAAGGTTTAAGGATTGAGGGTTAAGGCTTTAGGGATAAGGGTTAATGGATTAGGGTTTAGTGATAGGGTGTAGGGTTTAGGGTTGAGGGATTAGGGTTTATGGTTGAGGGAATAGGATTTAAGATAAAGTGTTGAGGGTTTAGGGATAGGGTTTAGGATTTAAGGTTTAAGGTTTGAGGGTTGAGGGTTTAGAGTTTAGGATTAAGTAAGACCTAGATGGCTAAGGATGGATGGAGAGGTAGACAAGGAGTGACTGAGAGACATAGAGAGGGGAGAGGTAGAGAGGTGAGGGGGAGAGATAAGTGAGATATAGAGAGGTGAGAGATAGAACATGAGCTAATGGAACTAGAGGTGAGATATTGCAAAGGTGTTATCAAAGGTGAGATAGGCACAAATATTTATGGATCAATCTATAGCAGGACAAAACGCAAGCGCATTATAACGTGCTCATGTTTTCTCCTCCTACATAAATGGTAAAAAATCTTGGACCCCATGATCCAGGCCCACATGCTCTATTTTCATGCTGATTATGTGCGTGTTCTGACAAAAAAGTAGTGTTTTCATGTTGTTGGGAAGTTCACATGCACATTTTACACATTCTACCACCTTTGCATGATCTTTCCACCACATTTGATATATATCTATTCAAGTTTCAATTTTTGTATTGTTGCAATGTTAATTTTGATTCAATTTTAGGAATTTAACATTATAGATTGGTTAATAGGATTGTTGTTACTAATTATATTTTAGTGTTATTCAATTTAACATTGAAAAGGAAGCAAGTGGTGAAAAACTCAAATTGTTGAGGAGTTTGATGCAAGAAGAAAAAAAACACTACATAATTGGGCACTCTCTCCATTCGAATCTCTATTTTTTAGGTATGTCAAGTCTTTACATGCATGTTCTTTACATTTTCCTTAATTCTATTTGAATTAATTTATCATGCTTTATCATACATGTTTATATCACTTGTATCCAGTATGCATAATAAAAAGACTACGTATACATATCTTGTGTTTATATAATAGACTATGTTTTAAATTAGTTCATGGTATGCATAATAAAAGATATCTCAAAGGTCAACATTAATTAAAATAGACACATTCCCAATCAAGAAAGTAGCCTACAATCTCACATGATGCCATGTATATTTTCTACACTTGGGCTCTTTAATAATTATGTGTAATAAACAGACCTTAACATACCATGATGTCAAACTATACAAGAATAAATCCTTACAACATAATAAAAATAAAATCCCACTATTATCTTGTCATATTAACAAGTTAAAATAACAATGAATAGGTGGCAAGAACATACAAGTATGCACATGACATGATGATTTGTATGCACATATCTTGGGCTAGGACATTCCTTATGCACCTTTTCATGATGATTTGTATGCACATGACACAACAATATTTCAAAATTTTCTAAGTGTCCTTTGTTAGGACATGATGGTGGTTACCTTGATTGAATATATACCATTCAATACCCTAAATTTCATAAGCTTTCCTCTCATGCAATCTCCCTATAGAAAGGAACAAATAGGGTCTTCAATACTTCAAATCCTAACAAGGTTACTAGAGGTCTTCTTACCCCTCAAGAACTTAGAAGATACAACATTCTAAACCCTTACTCAAGTCTACACTCTTCAATTGTTGTTTATTCCTTCACAAGCCTTAATAGGTGACTCTCCTTTGACCTTATCCTCATCTAGGACTGAAGTGAACTTTGTACCATAATGCTTTGTATTGCTGCAATAACATTGTGCAATAATGCTTTGTATGGCTGCAATAATTTGCTTTCTATGCTTTGTACCTATTTTGGTTGAGTGACATTTACTCTTTTACATGATGAGTGTATATACATTTTCTATGAAGGGTTGAATGACATATATTTTAGTTATTTGTATGGATTCATTTCTTAGGAACTAATATTGGTCTCTTTATTATGCTATAGACAAATTCTTCATCATGCCGAGGAAATGATCAAGAATTAAACCAACACAGGAAGAGATAGAAGCTAAGAATGAAAAGAAAGCAGCGGCTATGAGGGGACTTCATGAGAAGAGGAAATTGGACATGATAAATGAAGACATGCCAATTGAAGAGGAACCGCAACCATCACATAGAAAGTGCAAAATACAAAAAGGTAGCAATCTTTGACGAGATGTTAGTTGAAAACTGTGTCACTTAGAGACATTCTATCTAAGGGAACGTGATCATGTAGGGTTCCTCTACAATAACCTCTCTCTTTTTTTATATCTCTGAGGTGTTTTCCCATGGTGAAAGGTTTTATGTTGCCCCAAAAATCGTCAGAAGGAGGTAGTGTAAAGTTGCAAAGGGGTGTAACTTTCATCCTGCTCTAGATGTGACCAAACTGATTGTTCCAACACATCTGGATGGGTACATTTACACTAGGCATGGTCATGTTTTTCACTCAAACATGTCAAAACAGTCTGAGCTACATTGTACTGACGATATCCCTAAAGAGTCCAAAATGCAAAAAGGTAGCAATCTTTGACAAGATATTACTCAAAAACTATGTCAATTAGAAACATTTTGTCTAAGGAAACACGATCATGTAGGGTTCCTCTATAATAACCTCTCTCAATTTTTTATATCTCTGAGTCATTTTCCCATGGTGAAAGGTTTTCTGCTGCCCCAAAAATTGTCAAAAGGAGGTAGTGTAACGTTGTAAAGGGGTGTAACTTTCATCCTACTGCTAATGCAACTAAACTAACTATTCCAATGCATCCAGATGGGTACGTTTAGGCTAGGGATAGTCCTATTTTTCACCCAAACATGCCGAAATAGTCTGATCTACATTGTACCAATGATATCCCTAAAGAGTCCAAAGTGCAAAAAGGCAATAATCTTTGATGAGATGTTACTCAAAAATCGTGTCACTTAGAAACATTTCATTTGAGGCAAAGCGATTATGTAGGGTTCCTCTACAATAATCTCTCTCAATTTTTTATATTTCTAAGGCATTTTCCTATGGTGAAAGGTTTTTTTCTGCCCTAAAAATCGTCAGAAGGAGGTAGTGTAAAGTTGCAAAGGGGTGTAACTTTTGTCCTGCTCTTGATGCGACCAAACTGACTATTCCAACATGTCTGGATGGGTACATTTAGGCTAGGCATGTTCCTATTTTTCACACAAACATGCCGAAATAGTCTGAACTACATTGTACCAACAATATCTCTGAAGAGCCCAAAGTGCAAAAAGGCAGCAATCTTTGACGAGTTGTTACTCAGAAACCATGTCACTTAGATGCATTTCATCTAAGGCATCATGATCATGTGGGGTCCCTCTACAATAACCTTTCTTAGTTTTTATATCTTTGAGGCATTTGCCCATGGTGAAAAGTTTTTTGCTACCCCAAAAATCATCAGAAGGAGGTAGTGAAAAGTTGCAAAGGGGTGTAACTTTTGTTCTTCTCCCCATGTGGCCAAACCAACAATTCCAACACATCTGGATGGGTAGGTTTAGGCTAGGCATGATCCTATTTTGTACCCAAACATGACAAAACAGTCTGAGCTACAAACACTAACTAGTCTTCAATCTTCAAACACTACAAATACCATGATATCCTGCATAACGCTATCTTTTAGAATTTTATAAAGGCATGCCCATCAAATTCAACTACATAGAGATGATTGTTTGTATTCCAAATTCCTATTAAATACTGACCTTCCAATCCTTTTTCCCACCCTCATATCAATTAAATATGACCTTCGATTATGATATGGCGCTCAGGCTTATGAGAGTTTACTAGAGAGGCAGGTTGAGTTAGGTTGAAGGGCCAGTGAACTAATGACTTAAAGACCCTTTAGTAGGTTGATTTAAGTGATAGTAACTTGTGATTATAAGTCAATATTAAATTAAAACAAAAGTGCACTTTACACACGACAGGTAATTGAGGGTTTTAAAGTCTTAAGAAAAGTAGATTCTTTTTAGGGTTTAATGCCCAATATGCAAACCCTAACTATCAATAAGAAAGACTTAAACATTATAACTTTTATCAAGAGATATCTAGGACATTTCAGAGACCTCAGGGAAATCAGAAGAAAGACATTAGAGTATGACACTTATCATAGGATTAGGGTTCCAAGACATGAACAACTTCACATTCGAATCAAACTCATGACTCCCCTTGATAAATATAACTCTCCTTGATGATGACATTGAATTATGATTATGAAAGCTTGTGTCTTCTCTAACTTCTTATTGCATGAACAAAACCACATCCACCATGAACATGAACCTTGCATCATATCAACCTTCCAAGATAAACCTTATCATGAAAACCATATTCAAAACAACAGCTTGCATGAACAAAACCACATTCACCATGAACATGAACCTTGCATCATATCAACCATCCAAGATAGACCTTATCATGAAAACCATATTAAGAACAAAACTTTGCATGAACAAAACCACATCCACCATGAACATGAACCTTGCATGATATGAACCATGTTTGTCTTGTGTAGCATCAACATGAATTGAGAGACCTTATCATGAAAACCATATTCACAATATCATGCACCTCATGACCATCACCTAACTTGAATCACTGTATCACCTTATCAACATCATGGCATCAACCTTGACATCAATGACAAACAACCTTGACCCTTTGACTTTAGTGACAACCTTGAACCTTGATTGTTGATGGCTTATGGAAGCCTATAGCCCCAAAGTTATGTTGCATACTAAAATTAGGTATGACTCAATGTACTCTCATAACCTCGCCTTATATGCAAGAGGAATTACATTTAATAACCACAATGGTCATCAAGTGTTCATAAGCATATGATTTTGACTATCTTATTCAAAACAAAAAAAATACTCTTTGCATCCCAATATGGTATAATAACAAGAAATTAAGAAATATTTTTAATTGACCAACTCATAAAGAATATGGATCAACATACTCATTTGAATATTTTCAATTGAGAAACTCATAAAGAATATGAATATTTTCTATTCAACATGATGATTCATTTTTAGTCTAAATACAACTTTCATCTTTTAGTTCCAGAATGAGGTTTAGCTTGAATAACAGTAGTTGGCTTATTGAATCAACAAATATCCTATGTAATACAATTGGACTTTAAATATTTGAAGTAACCATCTACAAATATCCATTCAAACGTGGATTTATAATGCAAATATGGACGCCATCAATAAAAAAATATTTGTATTAACCAAATATCCATATAGGCATACATCAATATTTGTCGATATAAATATAACATATATACAAAATAGTCTTATAGGCTTACAAGAATACCATATAGGCTTACAAGAATACCATATAGGCATACAATGTCAACTATATGCAGTACAAAATATATGTCCACAAATGCCATATAGGCATACAACAAAGGAACACAATAAAAAGTCATTCCCCTTTGTCTGGTGAAGAGAATAGATCACGGGAAGCCTTTGATCTTCTAAGGGATGGAGACACATATGTGGGTGGTCTACTACGAACCCAAGGGTTGCTCCTCCTATTTAGTTATTCGTGGATCTGTAGCTATTACAATAAAAAGTATAGACATTAATATATAGAAATTACATGTTATAAAAAATGAAACATTTAATAAAATAATCACTTACCGCTACCATATAATTTGTCTCCTCATTTGCCTTAGTAGCAGGATTAGGCTGTGGTGATGTCATGTCCTATAGAAACCATCCAGATAGAAATTAAACTTCAAATCAATAATCTTTTGATTTTTCAAAAATAAACAACTATAACAATAAATGTAAATTAAAATTTACTAATCTACCTCATACCCCCATCAATGGCATGGAGCTATGAATCGTAGAGGACACACCATGATCCATTGCCCTATGAACATCGGGAGGTGTCTCTGCAGCCTGCATTATCTAGAAATAAAACAACATTATTCAATTATGAAAACTATAATAGTGATGCAAATCATGGCTCCTAACATACACACATGTTCACCTAAACATGGAAGTACACACAATAAAGCACATAAGTCACATACAAAAATCTAGTAAGTACAATTCATTCATTAAACTATTTATTTTATTACATCCATGAAACTTTGAAGTCCACCACCACTAGAAGGTGTTTCCATGAAATCTCCAATATTAACCTATTCAACATCCAAAATTAGATATTAGAATACCACTCATATAATGATGTTAATCACATGTAATATTTATAATTGTTTACTAGTTACATACCTTGATAGTAGATGATGTAGTTTAATATGTAGGTGGAGAACCACTGAAAACTACATCAATGCTATGACCCTAAAATTTTATTAAAATCATCAAACTAAATTAGTTAATCTTGCATTTAAAAAATGAAATTCAATAAATTAAATTCAATGAACTTGCTAAGATTTACCTGAGTATCAAGCCCGAAAGTCTCACTCAAGAGGGCATCTGTCATCACCATCTGCTCAGCTACAGATGTAGCTTGCGCACCTGCATCATGACTATATGTGGGGTCATAACCACATGCTGACCCATAAGTCTTACAAGTATGGGGTGGAACCATACTTGAACTCTCCCCTGGACCACATTGTGCTGTAGGACTGGCATGCTGTAAGATGCTCTGGGTCAAGGCACTAATGGACTGAAGTGTCTTGACCTCAACACTCTCCTTCACAATGGAAGGGATAGAAATGTGTTCATGGGCTAGTCTGGTGAGTGCTCATCTCGCTAGCCACTATGGGTCAACACGTGCCCCTGGTCTATCTTTTGCTGATCCCCTACCTCTACCTTGGAACTCCCGCATATCAAAATAATTTAGCACTTTATTTTTGACAAACTCATAGTAGAGTTTGCTCAAAAAATATTACGAGACCTCATTATTGTTGCATGGAGGATGGTCAAAAACCATCCAACACCTCTATGCAAAATTGTCCCTTATCACTTAGTTGTTACACCAATGGATAGGGAACCTCTTGCATGTAAGGGGTAGAGATTCATTTGTTCATGGGTCTATGAAAATAGAACACAAGTCTAGTTTTATAATTTATTCTTTTTTAACTTGTTCAAATGACAACTTGTCTGCATAATACTCTTTAAATTCTCTCCTCTTTTCTATCCAACTAGTGATTTGCTTGCTAATTGAATCTACATGTGATAACATAGATTCAAGGGATTGAGCAAGCATGGATCTATGCAAGGTTGAAGTTGTGGGTTCTTTCAACCTTGCAATTATGTCCTCAATTTATTTCTTATTGTTTTCAATTTGCCCCATTATATTTTCTTGTGTTCCAGGGGCATATTCAGGAATAAATGGAGATGTTTGTGGTTGGCGTTCTTCCTCAATAGGTATTTGTTGTTGAAGTGATGGAGGATTTTGTGGATTTTCAAGAGGAGGAGGTGCATTATCAACTCCTATAAATTTAATAAATTTACATCAAAAATTGTTTTAACCTACCTATTTAGCAACAAATTCACACAAGAAAGCAAATAAAACTTACTTCTTCGATTTCCTTGACGTCATGGTGGCATTTTGATGATGAATCAAGGAGAAATAGTTGACGATTGGATCTTAGATAACGCGAGCGCACTCTTTTCTCTTTTCAAGCCACGGGTTTCTTGCAATTTGATGTGAAATAATGAAATGGAACAATACTTTTTTTATATATAATAGCACATAACGTGCTCATGTTATAACGTGCTCGCGTTATAATGTGCTCACATTATAACGTGCTCGTGTTATGTCTAATTTTATTTTTTTAAGTTGGCCACTTTTTGGCCCCTCAACTTTTTACACCCACTCCCTCGAAAGTAAAAAGTCTTTTGTTGCTTCTTTCGCTAACCTAAAGTTGGAAATGTATAGAATATAGTACAGCCCAAAGGCTCCACCGTAGGCTATAAAGAGATTGATGATCGCAAAAAATAACTAGCAGCTCAAAGTCTTATAATATCTTCAACTCACGAACATGAAACATAAACTCCAAAGATAATGTTGTAATACAAAGTCTCCAAAATTAGCTTTAGATCATCTCCTAGATTATATAAACTCACACTATGATTTAATCAATTGCATAAGAAAGTAAAAAGGAAAAGACATAATAACATCTCTAATGTACCACATGTTTACATCAAGACAAAGATTGAAATGTCCACTTGTTTTTCTTATTATTGATAAAATACGATTTACAACTTGAACACAAAGTTTCAAAATGCTCTTCAATTCGGCAGTGCTTTGCTTCAATAACTAAAAGATAATATTTACATAAGATCCATCTTTATTTATAGGGAGAGGTTGAAAGAAAAAATAGGAAATCTACAACTACTTTGACTTATTCAAAATCAGAGTTCCAATTGACTTAGAACTCTGTCTCACAACTCCATGTATTCTAATTTTTTAAAATGACATGGAGTTTGTCAATTACAGTTTACAAAGAATGAAAACTAAAGCATGAAAAACAACTGTCCTTGGACACTTCTTCATCATCTTGATCTTTCTCCAAGAAGTCTTCATATCTCTTCATGGTAGCCTGGACTTCATTACTGTCAGGCCCTAGTGTATGCTTGGAGATAATAAGCACTTGGGTGATGGAATCTGTGAGGGTGTCAAGCACGCTCTTGTGCTTATTCAATATCTTTTGTAGCCTATTCCGAGTTATCTGAATCTCCATCAATCTGTCAAGTGAAGCCAATGTGAAGGCTTCTGTTTCTACCTCTAGTGTTTGCATCAGGTTGGCAAACTCTTGAATAACTACATCCTCTAGGAGTATTTGCTGATTGTCATCTAGCATGTGACATGGGAGCTCAGCCAGCTCATCTGAAATATCTTGAGCTTATTTTCTCCCCTCTCAAGATCTTTCTTCAAATCTTGTATCTAGCCTTCAATAATATCTCTCTTGTGAATCATGGCCTCTTGATATTTCACATACTTTTTTCTATTGGAGATTACCCCATGTTCAACCAACACTTTGATCTTGAAGTCCCATAGCTTGTTCTATGAATCTAGATCATGTTTAGTTAGTTGCATGTCTTGAAAAAGGATCTCAAGTGTTATATTGATTTCTTTACTTACTTTACCCAGATCGTTATAAAGTTCAATGGATGACTTTATAAGTTGTGAACCTTGGGTGAGTACTCTGTTGATCAAGGCATCAATTGTCTGACCCTTAGCACCAATTCTTTCAGCCTTCTGGAAAGATTCATTATTCGTGCTAGTGCTAATAGGTTCAAGCTCTTCAGATGACTGAGTTATCTTTAGAAGTACTAACTTCATCTAATCTACTTGCACCTTGAGATGGTCCTTTATCACATTGTCTCTATCATATCTATCTAATAATGCATACAATTGTGCTAACAGATCTTCTTTCACACTTTCATGCATTTTTTTACTAATCTCAACTCTTGTTATGAAATAGTCAGCACCTTGAACATCTCCAACGCTCTTGTCAGATGAAGGAATAGCAATAGATGCATATTGTTTTCTTGACTCATCAACAAACACCCTAGATAAAGTATTGTCCTTCTTGGTTGCCTTTGACTTTACTAGAACTAACTGACTGAAATCAAAGTCCTCAGGTGATACAACTTGCTTCTTTCTTTTTGGATTTTGTGGCATAAACCATGGTGGAAGGACAAACATATCACCCCTTATTTCTATTGTCATGGTTTGGGTAGACATAGGTGGAACTATAGGTTCTTGTGATTTGGGTGGAATGAGATGATCTTGCATTGATACAGACACAAGTGGAGTATGAGTGACAATTGGTGGTGTCTATTTTTGCACTGCTAAGGGATTAACATCAACATTCACTTGAGAAGAAGAACCTAAAAACTTCTCAAACTCTCACTAAGTTATTGGATCAAGCATGCATGTGGGAATATCAGATAAACTTGGCATGGAATAAAGAGGAATAGAAATGTTATCAACATTGTCCAAAGGTGGATCAAACAAAGACTCATTGTCAGGTGTTGAAGGAGATGAGTGCACAAAGTGAATAGACACAATTAGTGATTGAGGATTATCTAGAATAAATGGTGATTGATGTGCACTTGACAATACAGGAGCTATGGGAGTTTGTACATTTGAAACCAAAGAAGACAAATGAGGGGGTGTCACCTAAGTACATTAAACTTGTGGATTGGCCTATTGTTCTTGTGACTCCTCTTCAGTTGTCTCCTCTTGTTTGACATCTGGCTGTGTAGATTGTTATAAATGAAATCAACACTACTTCAATGGAAATCTGATTCAAGATAAATTTCAGCAATCTTTAACTGCATGTTATTAATGGAGATTGTAACACAGAAACAAAACTATGCTTCACAAAAATGTAAAATCAGAAATATGAACACATAACACAATGTTTAAGATGGAGAAAACCCTTTTGGGTAAAAAACTCTACACAAGAAAGAGGCTGAATGTTTGTATTAATCTAAAAATGATTTACAATACAACACTTGAACTCTCTCCACCAATCTTCAATCTGACAGCATTCCGGCAGCACCTGAGTACCTAAAATCTATATTGCAGAAAGTAATACATGGAAAATACTTATAGAAACATTTTCTAACTCATCTTAGGCATTCATCTTCTCTCTCATAAGATTCTCCAACCTGTAAACATTAATTACCATCTTACAAGCATCTTACACTTGTCCAAAAATAGCCATGCAAAGGTTAGGGCCCCAAGACTAAATCTGGCCTCTTACATCTTATAATGTGTCATAACCGTCATAGATTCCACAAAAGAGTATCTTTCCAAGATAGGAACCTTAGGCTAAATATAGCAAATATACAACTAACAAATCTGTCATATGCGTCATAGAATCACATAATCTTATGACAACTTGTAACTGTCATAGATTCACTCACCAAACATTATGACAGTTGTCATACATGCCAAAAATAGTATATTCCTCAAGGGAGCATGCCTATCCTCATTTACCATGAGTTTTTACATTTTCCAATAGTAAAAGTCACCCCGTAAAAACTTCTGGTGACTCCAAAATTATCCCTGCCAATGAAACTAGTACATCTCCTTATGGATAATTACAAATTTCATATAATAAATGGAATAAATACAATATTGGGATTTACAAGGTTAATGGCACATTATCCCAATATTCTCCCACTTGACATTATACATTGTAAATCAACCCATAGGAAATCAAATGAAATAATCAAGCACTAGAAACAAGGCCCATGGCCTCTCTGCACCACATGAACTTCTCTGTGCTCACAAACTTGGTCAAAGAATCCACAACATTCTCTTGAGTGTCTATCTTCTTCAGCTCAATCTCTCCATTTGCAACCAACTCTCGAACAAAGTGATACTGAACATCAACATGCTTAGTTCGAGCATGATACATAGGATTCTTGGTCAAATAGATAGCACTCTGGCTATCACAACCAATCTGAATGATCCTACAATCAAATCCAATACCTGTACATAGTCTCCTCAACCAAACTACCTCCTTAGAGACATGAGTAGCAGCCATATACTCTACTTCTGTGGTGGACAAAGTAACTGTGGGCTGTCTCTTACTCATCCAACTCATTGCACCTCCAAATAGAGTAAACACAACCACTAGTGGACCTTTGACTATCCAAGTCACCTACCCAATCTACATCAACAAAACCCTATATGTCTAAAGATTTATCAGCACTATCAGTACGAGAATAAACCAAACAATGATCAGGAGTACCTGCAAGATATTTAAATACCCTCTTCGTATAGTTCCAATGTTGTCTACTAGGGTTAGACATAAATCTTCTCAAAACTCCCACTACTTGGGCAATATCTGGTCTAGTGCAAACCATTACATACATCAAACTCCCTACAACACTAGCATATGGCACATTAGACATATCATCAAGATCATCCTCAGTCTTTGGACACATATCTAATGAAATCTTAGTACCAATGGGTAAAGGAACTCTAACTGGGTTACAGTCTTGCAAACTAAACCTCTGCAAAATAGTATTCACATACTTACTTTGTGACAACCAAAGCTTTATGTTAACTCTATCCCTCTTGATCTCCATTCCCAAAATATACCTTGTAGCACAAGACCCTTCATCTCAAATGCACTTGAAAGTTGGGCTTTAAGCTCGCTGACCATACCCTTAGTATTGCTAAAAAACAACATGGCATCAACAGACAAAGCAATAACTAGTATAGAATCATCAACACAATGAATGTAAACACAATGATCCTCCTCACTTCTAACAAAACCCAATTTCAAAATAAATGAATCAAACTTTTGATACCACATTCTGAGGGACTATTTCAAACCATAGAGAGACCTCTTTAACCTACAAACCCAATGTTCTTTTCCTTTTAAATCAAAACCTATAGGCTATTGCATATAAATTCCTTCTTGAAGATCTCCATGCAAGAACATAGTCTTAACATCTATTTTCTCAATCTCCCAATCATAAGCTACAGCAATGGATAAGAGAAATCTAATAGAAGTCCATTTAGCAATAGGAGAGAATATCTCACCAAATCAACTCCCTCTCTTTGGGAGTAGCCCTTGGCTAGCAGTCTAGCCTTTTACTTCTCCAATGACTTGTCTACTCCAAACTTCTTCTTGAAGATCCACTTATAACCTATGGCCTTTCTTCCTTTGGGTAAACAAACAAGATCCCAGGTATTACAAGAGTCTAAAGCCATCATCTCCTCCTACATGGCTAGCTACCAAGACTCACTATCATTTGCAGAAATAGATTCCCTGTAGGATCTAGGTTTGTCATTAGTACTCAATAAAGCATATACACAATGGAAATCTGGTGGGCTATACCTGTCAACTAGATTATGTTGTCTTGTGGATCTCCTCAAGGGTGGAGTAAGAGACTCTACTCATTCTTCTGCATGATCATCTGCAACAACTTCTATAACTACAGACTCATCTTCATCAGAACTACTTGAATCTTCTTCTTCTTCACCCCCCAATCCATCATTCTATTCTTCCTGAGGTGCATCTTGCTACTCTAAATCAAAGTGCACCTTCTTTACCTTTTCATCTTTTTCTTTTGGCTACTCGGGTTCAGAAATAGCTCTAAGTTCCCTAAAAATTACATCTCTAGAAAAGATAATCTTGCGGGTTAGTGGATTCCAAAGATTATAACCTTTTACATTATCACCATATCCAATGAATGTACATTTTTTAGCCTTTGGATCCAACTTAGATCACTTTTCCTTAGGCACGTGAACAAAAGCCTCATAGCCAAAAACCCTTAAATGTGAAACAAAAGGTTTCTTACCTGTCCACACTTCATAAGGTGTTGAATCAAGAGCCTTACAAGGAGATCTGTTTATCAATTAGCAAGTAGTACACACAGTCTCTTCCCAAAAGGATTTATCCAACTATGCATCACTAAGCATACTTCTAGCCCTTTCCATAATTGTTTGGTTTATCCTTTCTATAACACCAATCTATTGTGGTGTATACGGAGTTGTCTTTTGTCTGATTATACTTGCATGCTTGCAAAACTTATCAAATTCCTTAGAACAATATTCCCCCCCATTGTCAAATCTTAATATTTTTATCTTTAAACCTGATTAGTTCTCTATTAAGACTTTGAATTCCTTAAACTTAATGAAAACTTTAGATTTATCTTTCATAAAATAAATCCATGTAAATTTGGATACATCATCAATGAAGGTTACAAAATAACGAGATTTTCTGATAGATTCATTATCCACAGGTCCAAACACATCTATATGAATAATTTCTTACTTCTCTTTTGCTCTATTGCTTCCTGAAGGAAATGATTTTCTATTTGTTTATCAAACACACAATGCTCACAGAAATCAAAGTGCTCATCAGAATAGGAGAAAGTATCCAACAAATTTCTATTCTTAATAGTTTTTAATACATTATTGCTTGTGTGGTCCAATCTATGGTGCCACAACATACATGTATTTTCAGTAGTGGCCTCACATACATAGGAGGCATTACAAACTGTAGTGGCTTCAAGATTAAACAAGTTCCTGAATCTCTTCGCTTTCACTACCACCAAGTTCCCTCTCACCAATCTACAACCATGCTTGTCAAATGTCACATGCATTCCCAAATCATTCAACTTTGAAACTGAAATCAAATTTCTAGCTAATCCAAGAACATGCAAAACACTAGGGAGGGTTTAAATCCTCCCATCACTAAAACACAACAATACCTTTCCTTTCCTGACAATTAGATATGTAGAGTTGTCACCAAGGTAGATATTACCTCCATCATATTCTTCATATGTGGAGAACCATTCTTTATACGGGGTCATATGAAACAAACATCCTGAGTCAACCAACCAATTTTCATCAGAAACAACATTACATGCATAAAGTAAAACTTCTTCACTTGTATTTGAGGACTTATCTGAAGCACTCTCCCACTATTTCTTGGGGTTTCTGCACTCCTTCACATGTCCCCCTTTACCGTAGTTCCAACAATTAACTCTATTCTTTTTACCAGGAGTCTTAGACTGACCCTTGGACTTGTCCTTGGCCCCTTTCTAATCTCCTTTTGGTCCCCTTTCCTTAGACCTTCCCCTGACACTAAGAGCATCCCCTGAACTATCTGAACTCTTCTTCCTCAATTCCTGTGACAGTAGCACTAAAACAAGAGCATCCAACTTTGGATCCACAAGGTTAGTAGTGATAGCAAGGATAACATTCTCCCAAGACTTAGGTAAAGAACAAAGAAGTAAGATACATTTATCTTCCTCACTAACTTCAACATCTACTGAATCAAGCTGACTCACTAATAAATTAAAAAGAATTTAAATGCTCTACAACTGATTCACCTTCTCACATTTTCATGGAAAACAATTTTCTTTTTAAATAAAGTTTATTTACCATACTCTTGGCTTGATAGATCTTACCCAACCATTTCCACAACTTGTATGCAGTCTCTTCCTTTGTGACATTCAACAGGATAGAGTCTGAAAGACACAACTAAATGGTTCCCTGTGCCTTGTTATCTAGTCTATCCCATTCATCTTGAGAGACATCATCAGGTTCTTCTCTTTTTGAACAGCCAACCAGTGGTTTTTTTCTTCCAACAAATCTTCCATTTAGCTTCCACAACTCATACCTCATTTTGTTGAACTTTTCAATGTCCAATCGAGAGGTTGATGCAACAGTGGATGTAGCCATAATGACAACACAAGATCTGTAAAACAAACACAACAAAATCTCCCACTGCAGCTACAGCTTCCACACTACCACCCAAGAGTCAAAGTTGGCTAGGCTCTGTTACCAAATGTTAGAAATGAAAGCAACACTACTTCAATAGAAATCTGATTCAAGATAAATTTCAGCAATCTTTAACTGTGTGTTATTAATGGAGATTGTAACACAGAAACAAAACTATGCTTCACAAAAATGCAAAATCAGAAATATGAACACATAACACAATATTTAACGTGGAGAAAACCCTTTTGGGTAAAAAAACTCCACACATGAAAGAGGCCCAATGTTTGTATTAATCTGAAAATGATTTACAATACAACAACACTTCAACTCTCGCCACCAATCTTCAATCTGACAACATTCCGGCAGCACCCGAGTACCTAAAATCTATATTACAGCAACTAATAAATGGAAAATACTTATAGAAACATTTTCTAACTCATCTTAGGCGTTCACCTTCTCTCTCCTAAGATTCTCCAACCTGTAAACATTAATTACCATCTTACAAGCGTCTTACACTTGTCCAAAAATAGCCATGCAAAGGTTGGGGGCCCAAGACTAAATCTAGCCTCTTACAGCATCTTATGACATGTCATAACCATCATAGATTCCATAAAAGAGTATCTTTCCAAGATAGGAACCTTGGGCTAAATATAGCAAATATACAACTAACATATCCATCATATGCGTCATAGAATCACAGAATCTTATGGCAACTTGCAACGGTCATAGATTCACTCACCAAACATTATGACAATTGTCATACATGCCAAAAATAGTATATTCCTCAAGGGAGCATGCCTATCCTCATTTACCATGAGTTTTTACATTTGCCAATAGTAAAATTCACCCTGTAATAACTTCCGGTGACTCTCAAATTACCCTTGCCAGTGAAACTAATACATATCCTCATGGATAATTACAAATTTCTTATAATAAATGAAATAAATACAATATTGGGATTTACAAGGTTAATGGAACCTTATCCCAACATAGATGTTCCTTCTTTTTCATTCCTCTTCCCCTTATCTCCTATTTTTAAAACAAACTTTAGTCTCTTATCAACAGAAGGAGTATCTTCTTTATTCTTTGTCCTCAATTCCTCCTTTCTTGGAGGTCCTTTTGTTCACTCCTCCTCCATACCTATCTTAAAAGGTTTCAATTTTATACCTTTATTTTTCAACCACACATTTGTGTTAGCAAGAGTTTGTTGGAATCTCTCCCTGACCGAAGTCATCTCTTTTTGAGACCATTGAATTATAGGTAGAGGGGTGTTGACAACCTTGTTGCCCATATACACAACCTCTACTATATCTCCCTCATCTAGCATATCTTCTGGTATATGAACAAGTTGGAAGTTTCTTACTTGGTCTAGAGAGAGTTAGCTATAATCCATTCTTCTTACATCTTCATATATTATGCATTCTACCCAAATATATTCAATCATGTGCACATGTGTGTAGTTACCTTTGATCTTGTTCTTCATACCTTGATAATCAAAACCTCGCCTTATCTTATATCTTTTCAAAGTAATCCATTGTAGCTTGGTCTCCATGGCTTTGTCTTTGGGAGTGGTAGAAATACCATACCTACCAATTTGGAACAGAAATTTGAATCCACCTTTGTGAGATCCAGCTTGTTTGACATGCACATCCATTATGTGCCTGCATAATTCCATTAGGACCAACTTGTCTCTAGGATACCTGGGAAGCATATATGGTTTCCCACATAAACAACCAGCTTTGATATACATGAAAGTAGGAAATGCAAGAAAATGCATCCAAATTTCTTCACATGTTCCCATGCTTTATCTGACACTCTCTTCTTCTCAAGGTCTTTCTTGAGTAAATAGATGTAATTTTAGAAGAAGACATCATTCACCCTCCTAAATTTTTTGATGATTTCTATCAGGGTGAGTTGGGGGTAGTATTGATACACAGGAATCAATCTCCTATCTCCCTTTGATGTGAGCCCTGGAAAGTGTTTCATTGATGCAGCAGCATATACCAGATATGAAGTCATATAAAACTTCAAGGTTGTTGACACTTTTGAAAACTATTCACATATAGAATCATTGATTTGCTTACCCCACCATTTTTTTGATCCCCTTTTCCGATGACAGGAATGTATTGAAACATCCAATCTTGAAAGGTGTTTGATGTCGAGAGGCCTTTTACCCTGCTAAGAAGGGTAATGAGATCACCTACTTCTTCAATGAACTCACTCCTATAGATGCTCTTTGGCCATCTTAAAATGGTAGGAAGAGGATTCTTGATCCATCTAGTAATAATGACTCTTACATTTCTCTGTATGTGTGTCATAATGCTTTTGTGCATCCTCAATGTTAAGATCAGAATAGTCTTCAATATTAGGACACTCGAAGACTGTGTCAAAGAAATTAGCATCCAACTAAATAATTCCATAGCCAAGATGAAATCAGGGTTTTGTACTGACACTAGAAAAGTAGAGACCAGGTGAATGTCACTGTTCAATATGCATTGTATGTGTAGGGGCACTAGCTGATGATTCACTCTCTCCAAGAATTCAAACATGACCACATGTTTGATCTTTGTGTCCTTTATATCATCCACATTTGACTCAATAGAAGTTGCTGGAACAATATCTTGGAACTTGTACTTCATTTTCTTCTTCAGGGAGGATTCTGACATCTAGAAAATAGACTGCAAAAATTTGATCTTTTAGAAATTTCTCAGAGTTAGAAAAATTTTAGGTAATCCACCTTTGTGAAACATTGGGAAAATCAGCAACTCCATACTAAAAAATATCCACTTGCAACATAGAGAAAAGTTTCCCCTTTGAGTATCATTTTTCTATTTAGTGTTAGAAAAAAAATCTGCTTTTCAAATGCAGGTCTGAGTTTAAACTCCAACCAACATTTCACTGCAAAGGGAAGAACATGCAAATCAAAGTTTAAAACCCAATTGCCATGAAAGTTAAAACTAAAATATTTAGGATGTACATAAAAGTTTAAACTCTAATTTGAATATGAGGATAGGTCTAAAATGATGTAGATCAAAGTTTAAACTCTGATCTACACATCAGTATAGGTACATGCTAAGGTAAAAACATGTCTTGCAGAGTTTAAACTCCGCATGACATGTTTAGCAAGTGCCATGTGGAGTTTAAACTCCAAAAGACACAAGTCTTAAAGTGGAAGAAAATAAAGCTAAGGATGTAACACAGACTTTAAAATTTGTATAACATCTTAAGCTGGATGTTATGTGGATTTTAAAGTTCACGGTACATCTGACGAAGACAAAGCTTTGTGTAAAACAATTGAGATGTTATGTGGGGTTTGATCCCCACACAACATCCTAAACTTTGGATGTTCTGTGGGAATCAAACCTTGAACGACATCCTTTAAAGGATAGTGCATTAATCTATAAGGAAATGAAGATGAAACAAGGTTTCAAAAACACTGTTGAAACCGTGAGCTTAGGGTTTTGAAAAAAACTATTTCAAAATAGCGAGTCAAAAGGACATCTTGATGGGAAATCAAAATCATGAAAGAGAAAAAACAACCTTAGTTTCAAACGAAGATAGAAACTAGGGCAAAAGAAACAATAAGAAGACAACATAGAGAAACAACACAGAAAAGGAAACAACATACCCGTGATGGACGACGAACTCAAATCTAAAAAGAGAAGCAGGTTCAGATGATCTTGGTCACCTAGGGCATGAAGGGTAAGAAGAAATGACATAGCAACAAGAAGAATGACGAAAAACAAAACAAAACGCAAATATAAAGTAGAAAAAGATTTGGAAAATCTTTTAAACATGTTGTCATAAATGTCAAGTGTGCCAACGTAGGAGTGTAATTGCAGAAATTTTTTCCGCAATTATATCCTATATGCAAATGCAAATATTTTTTCTGTATTTACATCCTAAGTGCAAGTGTGTTGAATTTTAGCGTAATTACACATAAGTACCCAAAAATGACTAACACTTGGGAAAAACCAAAATTTACAAAATACTTAAGATGAACTATGATCTAAATCAAAGAGCTTTTTTGAGGGATCAACCCACACTAGAGACGACCTAAAAATGCCTCATGTGCTTAGAGGACGTGGGCTACGAAATGGACAACTTTCGTAGGGGTTATCCCACAAATTGAACAAGCTAGAATTTGAGGATAACAGCTGGCTCTAACTGAGAATCTTCCTTTGATCATCCTTTGAAATGATCAAAGGGATAAGAATCCCAGAACTCTAAGTGCCTTTATCCAACCATTAGGCTATAGAGTTAGATGACAAAACACAAAACAAAACAACAGAATGAAAAGACCACAAAACTATACACAAAGTACAAACTTATATGTCACTTTACTATGAGAAAAGTTTCAAATGTTGGCCTCTATGAGGTAGTAGAAAAGGTGTTCAATCTTGATATTCTAAAAGAAAGCTATTTTCACCATAGAACTAATGAATCACAAAAGGGCCTCTCCACAAGGAATCAAACTTCCCATGCATTCCTTTCGGATCTCTTCTTTTGTCCCATAACAGGACTTGATCGCTAATTTGGGAACTTTGAGATTTTGCTTTCTTGTCAAAAAGCTTCTTTACTTGACTTTGATATTCCACAATGCAATCCACCACCTGTGAAGCTGATTTATTTCACTTCCCTATTTTGATAGTTTTACGTTATAGTTGGTGACATTATCAGACATTTAGAGACTACTAATTTCCATTATGCAAATTTAGAGTATATCTTTTGATTTGGATTAGTTTTGATTAGTTATGTGGTGATTTGATTAGATCCTATTTTGATGCTCTTATGATGATAGACATATGAAATACATTTGATGATTATTATTGATGTGGATTATGAGATCATTTAATGGAGTTGTTATTTATTCTGATTCTGAGATACTAGATAGAAAATGCAATTGTGAATCTTAATTATGATATGAGTTGATTAATGTTGTGTATGAATTATACGATGACATGATTATTAATTTATGTTGTTTTGGCTATGATTTATCTATGTTAGATTGACCATTTGATCAAGTTGCGTAGGTGATTTTCCAGGCCACGAAAAATTAGAGGTAGTTCTCACACTTATGTAATCCCTTGTTAAGTCAATCCATTCCCAAGAGGGATGAGGATCACGTTTGATCGAATGATGTTTTCGTAAATGCTTGATTTAATTATTTGGCCTAGTTCACCCCTTTTAATTGATTTAAATTATGTGTTGTAAAATTTATATTTGATTTCACACCATTTGGTGTTCTTTTTTTATGGGTCATTTAAAGTGATTTCACACCTCCCTAAGTGTTTACTAGAGTCCCAAAATTACCCTAGGTGGTAACCCTAGGGTCTAGGGTCCATTTGGACTTACTAAACCCTAGGGTAACTCTCATCTAGTCACTCTAAACTTGGGTTTAGTAAGTGTGACGAAATTTAAATTTGGCTAAGGGTGGGAGATGAGTCATGTCTTAGAAAAGACCCATCTCCCTTCCCAAAGATTGGGGATTCCTCCACCAAGAAGACTTGGGAGGTCTTCAAGACCCCCAAGTGTGTGGGATCTCCCTCCAAGACTCTCACACATGTGTGAGATCATCTTAGAGGAAGAGGGATCTCTTGGAGGATAAGAGGATGACATGTGTCATCCCTTATCCTCATGGAGCCTTGAGGAGAGTTGCCACATCTCCACTTGGTCTCTCACACATGTGTGAGAGCACAAGTGGATAAGGTGAGGGTTGAAATGGATTAGAGGGTGACACTTGTCATCCTCACACCCCTTCTCCCTTGCAAGTGGCATGGGATGAGGAAGGTGAAGGTGACAAGTGTCACCTTCTCATTCCTCAAGGCCAAATTTGAAGGCCTATTTTATGTCCTCTTGGAGAGGAGTTGGGGGTTCTTGCTTTTTTGAAATTGGTTTCTTTTTTTTTGGAGGTTTTGGGAAGTGTTAGAGAAATTTTGGAGGCTTGGAGACTTGGAGAAGGTTGGAGCTCTTCTTGAAATGTGCTTCCATTGTTGGGCTCTTGAGGTAAGCCCTATGGCAATAGCAATTTCCTTATGCTTATTTTCATTTTGTTGTGTGCTTGAAATTTATGTTGGGTGTCATTTTATTTTTGTGTGGGTTTGGGTGTTGGTGAAAGCATCTCCATTGGAGAAAAGGCTCAACTCGTATGGGGTGGGGGAGAGTGAACCTCCTCGAGGTCACCTCCTAGTTTTGCTCTATGTATAGCCTTGAGGGCATTCTATGGTGTTTGGGAGTATTTTGGATGGCAAGAGTGCCATGGTGATTTTGAGTTCTATGGAGGTATTATTTTGGCTTGAGGCCTTGTGGTATTGTGATTATTGAGTTGGAGTGACCTCTTGAGTTGAGGGGTCCACTCCCCTACCCCTCAAAACTCATTTTAATGAGTTTAGTTTTGTGCAAAATCCTTTGGTAAATTTTATGTTGTTTTTGTGATCATTGTTGTGGTGTGAAATGAGAACCCGCGTGATTACTACCTCCCTAGCTCGGGGGTGACCCACTAGCCGGTCTATGGTAGGGAGGAGGGTGATTTGCATGGCCTTGCTTCCCCTTTTGTGTTTTTGTTTTGTAGGTCTTTGATGGATTCTTAGAGATTTGAAGAGAAGTCCATTTTAGTTTTATTGGCATTGTTTGTGTTGGCTGATTTTGAGAGCCATGGCCTTGGAGGCCTTGTTGTATTTGTTGACAAACTATATCCTCTTGCTGAAATGAGGCAATGTAAACTATTTCCTTGTATGCAATTAAATCTGTCTTTGGAATGCATTTATTACTGTATGCTTTAAAATATTGCTTGTTGTCCTATGTTACATGCTACTTTCTATTTATAATAATTGCTAAGAAAAAGCTAGAATAGAAGGGAAAGTTAGAGGAAATTATTTCATTATGCTTGGTGAATATTTCCACCACAAATGTTGTTGTTTATTTTTAAAAAAAACTTTATGTATGTCATTTTCATCTTGATGTTTGTAATAAAGAAATTATATGACTAGTTATCCTTAAATTAATTGTTCAAAAAAAATATAGTATAACATTCAATGCAATTTCTGTCAAAAAAATTAAAAAGGGGTTATTCTATTTTATTTATGTTTCATAAAAACTGTAAATAAAATCTAGTATTATAGATGTACAAATCTGATTTACTCTGAAATTTTACAACTGTATGTATATGCTATAACACACACACACACATATTATACTTATATAAATGTACTGATGATATATATATATATATATATATATATATATATATATATATATATTATTGACAGTCCAGATTTAAATATATAAAAAAAAACAATTATTAGCACTGTGCAGAGTTTAGATTTAATGAAGGATAGAATAAAGAGTATTGGGGGTTTTTAACCACGCTGGCTACACCATAGGGTTAGTGGCCCTTGTTTTTTTAAGTTAAAGAAGAATGGCAGTGGGACAACGGCCATAGACGTCATCCCACTATGTTTTGCTAATAGTCATGGGGTGTGGGGAGGGGGCTATGCCCCCACCCACACCCATAATCCCTCCATTTCCTTAAACTCAACAGTGGCAGCATGGGGACTTTCAGGTCGTCAGCCCTGGTATAAAATGGTTGTCGCCCTTTTTAAACTTGTCCTTGTTGCTTCGTTTAAACTTGCAAACAACAAAAAATGTATATATATATACACACATATATATAGACACACACACACATATATATACACACACACATATATATATAGACACCCACCCACCCACACACACACACACACATAAAGAAACGAAACCTCTAGATAAACAATAAAAATATACCTCTATGTATTTCCATGGTAGCCATGGATGAGTAAAACCCCAACCTACAAACTTAGAAAAAAAATTAAAATGGAGGCAAGAGGAAAAAGAGAGAGAAAAGAAAGCAAAGTGAGAAAACAAAACAAAAGAAAACAATAGATGAGAAAGAGATTTCTAGGGTTAGGGCATCTCTTGTAGAAAACAAATAAAATATTTGGATAGGGCTTAGTTGGAGGATGTGTAGGAAAATAGAAGTATTTGTTTTAATTATTTCATTTGTTTTTTACTATGTGCATGGGAAATTAATTTTCCATCTCTTTTGCTTTTTTATCTTTTTGATTTATTTTTGCCTTCCCTAGTGTTTTAATTTAAGTTGATTTAAATATTTCTTTTCGGGTTTGGATCTTTATTTCCATGTGGGATTTATTTAAATGGGGATGGGATTTTTGATTTATTGGGATTCTTTATCCCTTGCCTTTTATTTAATTTGGACACCCTTAGTAGTTTTCTAGTGGAACTTTAATTTAATTTTATTGGGGAAACCTTTTAATTAAATTATTTAAATTGATCGATTTTATTACTTTTATGGGAAGAGATGTTTTAATTTTTCCCCTTTTAATATTTTTAACTTGAGTTATTTAATAAATATAATTGTTGCAATTATATTTATTAAAGGACTTAGTTAATGAATTTTATTTTGACCTTGGAATTATTTAGTTTATTCTTATATTATTTCTTGAGTAATTCCTTTTTCAAATATTTATTGCAAATGTTGAAAACGCGTTATGCTGCCAAATTTTCTCAGAATTTTAGGGATTTATTTTTATGGCAATTTTGTGACATTTATTCTATCACCCCATTTCTTCATGTGACCATTATATCATTGAAGCATTATTTTATTTGATTCATTTATGCATTAGAATTAGGGTTTGATTTTGATTCATTTGAAATCATTTCACTCACTTAGGAAACTTAGGGTTTTGAATTAAATCGATTCTAACCCTAGTAGCGACACCCATCACATCGCATAACCCCTAGTCTGCTATCATCACGTAGGGGATTGCATAGGTAGACACTCTTCACCAAGTATTTGTTGACATGTTTACGCCTTATGCATATTGCCACCGAACACGTTGACGTGTGCGAGGGGGTTTCTAGGGACATGTAGAAAAGGTTTTTGATATTTTGTGTCATGACCACATGACAAATGTGGACATGACATGTGTGTTGCATGTCGTGGCCGCATGGGAAATGTGGGCATGACATTTGGTATTAGAGCCCAAGTTTAAACACTGGGCTTATTTGGGCACATTATTTATTCCACAATTTAGATTAATTTGTAAATACCTTGCTCTTGTAGCATGCCTCCTCGACGAGTGAGGTGAGTGCATTCATGCCATACTAAGTCCATCAAGGTGCATAGTGATTCTTCAGCTGAGGGTTGGGCACCGCCGGCCCCACAGGCACAACAAGCACCACCGGCACCACAAGCCCTACCTATACCGGATATTGGGCTACATATATTACAGGTGCTTCAGGTAGTGTTAGATAGGCTACCACTAGCCACAATTGCACCGCGCATAGAGCCACGTGCTGAGCCCTACGTTGATCTGTGAGAGGAGCCATGCATGGAGCCACAAGGAGAGTCATGTGTGGAGCCACGTGTTGAGCCCTACGTTGAGCCGTGAGAGGCACCACGTGTGGAGCCATATGTTGAGGTACCAGATACGACGGTAGAGGAGGTTGGATCGGCCTACAGGGCCTGTAGTAGGAGCCCTCCACATCATGCTAGGCGTGAGGAGGCAGTGAGAGTGGAGCAGATTATGCATAGACCTTATGATTTTTATGTGGATGAGCCTATTCAAGGACACTAAGATCGAGGAGACTCTATTAGGGATTTGTTGAGGCTGAATCCACCTACATTCACCAGGACCATAGAGGGAGCCGAAGTTGAGGCTTGGCTCATCAGTCTAGACAGATGCTTCACGTTCTGCACTTATGAGGGCAACATGAAGGTACGTGTGGCAGTCCATCTGTTGTGAGACGTAGCAGCTACTTGGTGGCGCACCGAGGAGTGCAAGCGCCATCTATCGTTAGACACACTCTCATGGGATACTTTCATTGAGCTCTTCAATGTGTGATATTTATCAGATCACTACATATAGAGTCACATAGATGAGTTTCACGATCTTCAACAAAGAGGGCTTATTATTTCTCAGTATGAGGGAAGATTCACTGAGTTGTCTCGATATGCAGAGTATCTCCATGATGAGCAACTCTTGGTTCATAAGTTTATTAGAGGGTTGAACCATGGGATAGCAAGGCCTGTGCGCATGGCAGATCCCTAGACATTGAGTGATGCTACTGAGAAGGCATACATAGCTGAGGAGATATAGGGATGAGCACAAAGTTCATGCCCTCAATTTCAAGATTGTGGGCAGTAGCAACATCAACAGAGTTACCATAGACCACCACCACCACCTCAGAGAGGAGGATTTAGTTCTGCACCTTTACCTCCTAGGCCTCCACAGTAGCAATAGCTGTAGTAGCAGTAGAGATCCATGCCATAGTAGAGGGCACATAGGAATCATAATCGAGGTTGGCAGCAGCAGGACCCGCGTAGGGATAAGAGGCGGTAGGGACTACCTATGGGACCCGCGAGGTCACAATAGTCCTACAAGGGTTCACAGGGGTTCATAGGTCATTCTGGACAAGAGCAGTTAGGTAGGACTCAGACTGGATAGGTACAGGCTCGAGGCCCATGCTATGTTTGTGGTGGAGCAGGACATCTAGCCAAAGAGTGCCCACAGGGTTTTATAGCAGGGGACAACCTTGTACAGGAGGATCAGAGCAAACGATTGGAGATGTGGGTAGATCCCACCATATGTTCACAGAGGTTGATAAGTGCCAGGCCAATTTTTAGGCATCAGTGATTGAGACCTTAGGTATGATAGGGGGTGTCCCCATTTCTATTCTATTTTGCTCTGGTGCTACTGACTCTTTCATATCTCCATCATTAGTGGAGCATTGTAGGTTGGTGGCCTCTAAGCAGGGTGATAGGTGGGAGGTTGAGTTGGCCATAGGGGCCAAGATGACAATAGATGCCTGAGTCCATAACTGTGAGATATATTTGGAACCCTTTACTATAGTATGTGACCTTGGCGTTATGACATTAGGATACTATGGTGTGGTTTTTGGTATGGACTGGCTTGCGGCTCATCGAACCAAGCTAGATTGTCGTCGAAAGGTGATTAGCTGGTTAGATGATCATGGTACATCAATTGAGATAGTGGGCATTTAGAAGCCCATAGCAATTCGTATGATATCTACTGAGTAGCTTAAGCATTGCATGCAGAAAGGATACCAGATGTTCGCTATTACAATTAGTGACAGATTAGAGGATGAGCTTGAGGCATCATTAGATGACCATCCCATCTTGAGAGTTTTTGCCAATGTGTTTCCAATAGAGTTACCGGGGATGCCACCCCACCGTGAGGTAGACTTTCATATTGATTTAGTGTTAGGTGTTGAGCCAGTGTCTCGTGCACCCTACAGGATGACCACTCATGAGCTCACAGAGCTCAAGTTACAGCTTGAGGACTTGCTCGAGAAGGGGCACATCTGACCGAGCGTTTCACCTTGGGACGCTCCGATCATCTTTGTGAAGAAGAAGGATGGGTCTCTTCATTTATGAATGGATTATAGGAAGTTAAATAAGGTGATGGTAAAGAACCGTTACCCTCTGCCTAGGATTAATGATATCTTTGATCAGATGTAGGGAGCCAGGGTGTTCTCTAAGATTGACCTAAAGTCCAGTTATCATTAGTTACGCATCACAGAGGCAGACATCCATAAGACCGCCTTCTGGACTTGATATGGCCACTATGAGTTCACTGTGGTATCCTTCAGCTTGACGAATGCCCCTGCAGTGTTCATGAGTCTCATGAACGGGGTGTTATGTACCTACTTGGATCAGTTTGTGATTATTTTCCTTGATGACATATTGATCTATTTGCGGGCTGAGGAGGAGCATGAGGAGCACCTACATCAAGTTTTACAGTGTTTGAGGGAGTAGAATCTTTATGCAAACCTGGTGAAGTGTGCATTTTTTAGGGTAGAGGTATAGTATTTGGGGCACATCCTATCTAACGATAGAATCTCTGTAGATCCATCAAAGATCAGGGCTATCAGAGATTGGCCATCACCCATCAATGTGACAGAGGTCAGGAGTTTTATGGGGTTAGCTGGTTATTACCATAGATTTGTTGAGGGTATCTCTAAGATAGCGCATCCCATTACTTCCCTTCAGTGGAAAGGGAAGAGTTTTACTTGGACTGAGCAGTGTGAGAGGGTCTTTGGGGTCCTTAAAGAGCATCTTACCAGCACTCCCATCTTAGTGGTTCCTAATCCAGTAGTATATTTTATGGTTTGCATGAATGCATCACTTGAGGGCTTGGGAGCCGTACTTATGCAGGGTGGTAGAGAGATCGCATATGAGTCATGAAAGCTCAAGACCCATGAGTTGAACTACCCCACTCATGATTTAGAGCTCACAGTAGTGGTTCATGCTCTAGTTCGTTGGAGACATTTCTTATTGGGTCGTTGCTTTGAACTTCATTCAGATCATCATAGCCTTTAGTACATATTCACATAGCTGAATCTGAATGCCTGCCAGCGGCGTTGGATGGAGTTTCTTTGTGAGTATGACTTTGATGTCCACTACATCAAAGGGAAGGAGAACATGGCTGCTGATACATTGAGTCAGAGGCACCATGAGATCCTAACCTTGACTCTGAGCATGGACTTGAGAGGATACATTATTCAGCATTTGCTTGAGGATGAGTGGTTTCTTAAGGTGTAGCAGGAGATCCAGTCACAGAGGGCCCTTGTGGGCAAGTTTGTAGGATACTCACTTGAGGTAGATGGGTTGCCTCGTCATCGACAGTGCATCTATGTACCCCGCACAGGCGACCTATGTTCAGTAGTGTTATCAGAGGCTCACAGAGCACCATATGCAGCACATCCATGGGTGAAGAAGATGCATGCCGACCTATGACAACTGTACCACTGGGTGGGTATGAGATGAGATATTGTAGAGTTTGTTACTTGATGCTTGAGTGCCAGAGGGTCAAGGCCAAGCATCAGCATCCAACGGGTTTTTTATACCCTCACAAGATACTTAAGTGGAAATGGGACACCATTTCCATGGATTTCATTGTTGGTCTTCCTATGTCTTCTTGTCACCATGATGCCATCATGGTGACAGTTGACAAGTTGACCAAGGTGGCACATTTCTCACCTGTACGCATGACATACAATGCACCAGCAGTGGCTAGAGTATTCTTGGATGATATTGTGAGATTACATGGGGTACCTCACTGCATCATTTCTAACAGGGATTCAGTGTTCACTTCAGCCTTTTGGAGGGCTTTGCAGTAGGCATTGGGCACACAGCTCAACTTTAGCTCTGCTTATCACCCCGAGACAGATGGACAGACAGAACAAGTGAATTAGGTGTTGGGGGACATGCTCCGCATGTATGTTATGGACCATCAATCTAGATGGGAGGAGTATCTATATCTGGTTGAGTTTGCCTACAATAATGGGCATCACAACTCATTGGGTATACCTCCCTTTCAGGATTTATAAGGCAGACCATGCAGGACACCATTGAGTTGGGATCGGATAGAGGACAGAGTTACCATTGGTCTAGAGTTGGTTCAGGACATGGAGTAGTAGGTCACACTGATTAGGCAGAGACTTCAGGAGGCATAGGATAGACAAAAGAAGTATGCCAATGCTAAGAGACTAGATAGGAGCTTCTCAGTTGGTCACAGAGTATTCCTGAGAGTGCGGCCACACAAGAGTCCAATCCGTTATGGAAAGGGCTCTAAGCTCACACCACGGTTCTTAGGACCTTTTGAGATCTTGGAGCGGATAGGACCTGTAGCCTACAGTCTAGTATTACCACCTAGCCTGTCGTGTATCCACGATATTTTTCATGTTTCTATATTACGGTGATATATATTTGATTTATCTTATGTATTGGATTGGAGTGCTCTACAGGTAGAGGCAGACGGGCAGTTAGCTTTGGAGCCAATTCGCATATTGGCTCATCAGACACTGGGCCTTTGAGGTTGAGAGTTGGACCAGGTTAGGGTCCAGTGGGATCATTATGATGAGGTCACAGTGACTTGGGAGGATGCAGCTAGTTTGAGGGCACTCTATCCTCACCTTTTTTACGACTTCTACAAGGAAGTTTAGTCTTAGGGGGGAGGATGTGAGGCTGATTTATTTTTCTTCCCTATTTTGATCATTTTACATTATAGTTGGTGACATTATTAGACATTTAGAGACTATTGATTTCCATTATATAGATTTAGACTATATCTCCTGATTTGGATTAGTTTTGATTAGTTATGTGGTGATTTGATTAGATTCTATTTTGATGCTCTTATGATGCTAGACATATGAGATACATTTGATGATTATTATTCATGTGGATTATGAGATCATTTTATGGAGTTGTTATTTATTCTGATTAATGAGGCAAACTTGTGTTGACTTAAGATTGAATCATAAAACATTGTCAAAAGCACTAGCATTAAGATCAAGACTAGATACTTAGGCTTTCAGTGGTATGCTTCCATGAGTTAATAAGAAGACAATCAATAGTATAAAAGAAGAAATTGAATGATTTTGGCACACTAACTCTAGGGTATCACTGAATGCCAAAGATGTTTTAAAGTTTAGAATTGGTGATAAAGACTACACACCACATCCTAAACATTACTTGGAATGTAGTCAAACAACATTGTACAAACAATATTGTGAAACACACCCAGGTGTGACAATCTCACAAAGAGAATTTGAATCTCTTAAGCCATTTTATTGTGTTCCTCTTAAAATTTGTAATACATGTTGCAAATACCATGTAGAGTTTTCTATGTATCATGAATTATTATGCAATATTCATTCTACTTTGCACACTAACAAAATGTTACAGGAGTGTGGCGCAATTCAACTACCAAAGTCATCTAGGGACTTATTGGATTTATTTCTATGTATTAGAGATGATGGTTGCATTTTCTACAAGAAGGATTGTTTAAATGAAAAGTGTCACAATGTCGTGGGTTATCAAAGTTTGTATCGTGTTTTCATGAGGGCAGCAAGCATGATTTTGGAAAGAGAATGGTTGAGAAAAAGAGATATGAGACAGTGAAACACAATTTGAAAAGTGGAGGTGAAGGTTCTAGATGTGAAATGATTGTAAGAGAGGTAAGTATTACTGATTTTATTGATGATTTTAAGAAAAATCTTTTCTACAAGTATGCCATACATAACCATAGGTATCGATGGTTAGATCAATAGTTCAGAATGTGTAAAGACTTTTTCCCAATTGGAACTATTGTCATTGTAGTTGATTTTGTAGACAACTACATGTTGCAACCCCAAAATGAAGTGCAATCCCAGTACTAAAATTATATTCAGATTGCTATGTTTGTTCACATCACATACAGACATGCCCCTAAGAGTACAAAAAAGAATAGGAAGATTGTCAGAGAATACCATTTTTACATGAGTGATGATCAATCTCATTCATCAGAGTATGTGCAATATTATTTTCAACAATTTTATGGGTTCTTGTAAGAAAAAGATATTAGAATGGATCAACATTTCATTTGGTTAGATAATTATACCGGTCAATTCAAGAATGCTCGTATGTTCTATTGGTTGAGAATAATGCATGTAGAGAAGGGTTTACCTCATATTTAGAATTTTTTTTAAGTTGGGCACGGAAAAGGTGAACATGATGGAGCAGGTGCATGCATGAAGAGAGCTCTTTTTAAAGAACAACTAAAGATTAGAAGTAGTACTACATTTAGTGATACAAATTCTATTGAAGGCACAAGACCATTGAAAGGGTGGGTGAATCAGTTGTGTCTAAAACCTTAAATTCTCTTGAATAAAATCACATTCACATTCACTTAATTTAACCCCTTAATCTATTATGAAGATGAAACATGAAATACAGAATCAAGACAAACACATCAACACCATACACACATGAACACCAGATTTTAACGTGGAAAACCCTAAAAGGGAAAAACCACAATGAGTGTTAGCTCACAATATAATGTAGTAACAATACCGAATAACAAAAGAGGCTCACTGCCAAAGGGTTCACTGCCCAAAAGAATGCTCACTGCAAAAAGTCTCACTTCCAATGGGTGGCTCACTGCCATGAACTGATATGATAGCATCTACAACATGCATGAGTTTAGTTCCATTGAAGCACAATATATATCATGTTCATTTCCTTACAACACAAACAATATCATCTTTGCATCCACACATTATACACATGGATTTATTACATTTATTTATACCAATCATCAACCTTAGAACATACATCAAGTTTAGCAATACAATTTACAACCTTTGGAAGAGTCTCCAAGGTCACAAAAATATACATAATTCAAATTAGGTCTGGAACTAAACAAACTTACAGAGAAAATGAATGAAAGAAGAACACTTCACATGTTAGCTTGGACTCAAATACATCTTCACATGCTTCTACAATCTACAAAACACATCTGCAAAGAGTGTTAGCACCCAAGTTGACCAAACTAGTGCAAACACCAAGAATACTTAGGCACATGCTTCCAAGAACTCAATCATAGCTTGCGGATCAAGAACAAGCCTTCAACACAATTTGGAGACATCCATGAACAAGATAAAATCACCTAGGAGCCAACAAATCTAGCTACAACAAGTTTCACTTGAAGACAACAAATCTCACTTGAAGACAGCTTACAATCAACACTACTAAGTTTTGCTACTCAATAACTTGCTTTTCGGAGCACCAAATCTCAAATCTTTTGGAATGAAGATAGATAAATACATTATAAACATATGTCTAAAACCACATCACCTAAAACCACTCTATGGAGAAATGCGGAGCAAAATACTTTCTCCCAAACACCTCTGCACAACTCAGAAACTCTATCAAATACAGTCTTCAAACTGGTGAACACAACTTCTACTGCATAGTGATTCAGACCACCAAATTCTAGATTTAGCACCTTCAAAAACTTCTCTAAAACATATCCAAATCTCATACTCTAGTCTTCAACATAGAAGAAATGTGGAGTAAAAACTCAAATAGTATCCTACAAGCCAGAATACTCTGCAACACACTATTTCTACTTGGAGAGCAAGTTTTCTCAAAAGCACTTGGAAACTCAGCAACATGAACAATATGCTAGCATCATCAGCACTTATTCAAGTCATTCAAATTACCTCAACATGACAACTCAATCGAGCAACAATTAGCAACATCAGAAGATACAGTTGACACCAATGACAACACTGGTTAGCACATACTTGCAACAATCTCCCCCTTTGTCATTGATGGCAACATATGATGTGAAAAACCATCATGACACAATTCTACACTAATCTTGTTCTCCCCCTTTCTTTTATACATTTTACTCTCTCTTTTGTTTTTCACATGAAATCTCTCCCCATTTGACATCAATGGCAAAGGGTGACACACCTTCTTCAAGCTTTCTCCCCCTAAATATGATACATCACATACTTCCACTAACCTTAGCTACTCTAAATGCTTTCCTCTAACTACAACATTCTCCAACGTCACTACCTACTCCCCCTAAGAGGTAGCCTCCATCATTAGTCTAGAAAAGAATGCCTCCTAAACCACACTGGACTGATGCACTTCCTCATGCACCTAGTTCAACACAAGAGGGGCAATAACCCCTAACTTCTCTCAGAGATATACAAATGTATCCTTAGGAAGAACTTTGGTGAATATGTCAGCAACTTGATCTTTTGTAGGCACATTCTCAAGCTTCACTTCTTTCTCTGCAACCTTCTCTCTCAAAAAGTGATACCTAATAGAAAAATGCTTTGTCCTTGAATGCATCAATGGGTTCTATGAAATTTTAATGGCACTGGTATTATCACAGAAAATAGGAATTGGATCCTCATACTCAACTTGGATGTCCTTTAGAGTTTGTCTCATCCAAAACACTTGTGTGCAACATGATTTTGCTGCAATGTACTCTGCCTCTGCAGTAGATAAGGATACTGAATCTTGCTTTTTGCTTTGTCATGGCATAACTCTATCTCCAAGAAAGAACACACCACCACTTGTACTTTTCCTGTCATCTACACATCTGGCCCAATCTGCATATATGTAGGCACTTAGGTTGAAGTCATTGTTCTTAGGATACCACAAACCATGATCTAGAGTTTCCTTCAAATACCTAAATATTCTCTTTACTTCCATGACATGTGATTCTCTAGGATCTGCTAGAAATCTTGCCACAAGATAGACTACATGCATGATATCCAGTCTGGTAGCAGTTAGGTATAGCAGTCCTCCAATCGTTGATCTATATTTTCTCTGATCAGCCTTAGGGGATTCATCATCTTTGTTGAGCTTGCAACTAGTTGTCATGGGAGTACAAACTAGTTTAGATTCTTTCATTCCAAACTTCTTCAACAACTCCTTGACATACATAGATTGTGAAATGAAAATGCCCTTGTTTGTCTGATTAATTTCTAGTCCAAGAAAGAAGTTCATCTCACCACACATTGACATCTCAAATTATTTTTGCATCTCATTTGCAAAGTTCTTACACATACCTTCATTTCCACCAAAGATTATATCATCTACATAGACTTCAATAATCAGGATTTGATTTTTGCTTACTTTGATATACAAGTTACTGTCTACAGACCCTTTACTAAATCCCTGTTGCAACAAATACCTATCCAATCTTGCATACCAAGCTCTAGGAGATTGCTTTAGTCCATACAATGTCTTCTTCAATTTGCATACCATGCCTAGTTTGTTTGATAATTGAAATCCATCCAATTGCTCTATATACTTCCTCTTCCAAATCACCATTCAGAAAAGTAAACTTCACATCCATCTGGTATACTTTGAAATCTTCATGTGCTGCATAAGCTAGAAATAATCTAATAGCTTCTAGTCTTGCCACCAAAGAAAAAGTTTCCTCATAGTCTATTCCTTCCACTCGTGAGTAGCCTTTGCATACAAGTCTAGTTTTGTTTCTTACCACTTCTCTATTCTCATTCAACTTATTCCTAAAAACCCACTTTGTTCCAATCACATTGTTATCTGCAGGCCTAGGAACAAGTTCCCAAGTCTTGTTCTTCTTAATTTGGATCAATTCTTCTTCCATTGCCTTGACCTAATGTTCATCTTTACATTCTTCAAAGACGGTTTTAGGTTCAAATTTTGAAATTAAACAGAGATTTACCTATTCTTCTACAATTGTTTTTCTTGTCAGAACTCCTTTGTTTTTCTCACCAATGATTTGATCCTCTGAGTGATTCTTTTGCACATACTTGGGAGTTTTAGGAACCCTTTCCAGAGCTTCTTCTTCCTCACTCTAAATGTCATTGTCTTGGACTTCTTCAACTGCTTTTGTATCAACAAACTCATCTGACTCATATCCATTGGGCTCTGAGTTCTTCTAAATATCTTCATCTACCTTCACATTTACACTTTCAATAATCTTCCTCAACCTTTTGTTGTAGCACCGGTAGGCTTTTCTCTTAGTGGAGTACCCAAGGAATATGCCTTCATCACATCTAGCATCAAACTTTCCCAACTCTTCATCTCTTCTGATATAGCATTTGCTTCCAAAAATTTTGAAATACCTGATAGTAGGAGTTCTTCCATACCATAGTTCATAAGGTGTTTTTGTTCCATTTGCTTTGACTTGCACTTTGTTCTGAATGTAGATAGTAATATGAATAGATTCTTTCCAATAAACTTCCAGAAGGTCAGCTTCTTTGACCGTTGTTCTAGTAGGTTCTCGAACTGTTCTATTATTCCTTTCAACTACTCCATTTTGCTGAGGAGTTCTGGGGGCAGACAATTGTCTCTTTATCCCATGTTCTTTACAAAAAGCATTGAATTCATTTGAAGTAAACTCACCACCTTTTTCAAATATCAGACACTTGATTCTCAAATACATTTCATTTACAACCATTTCTTTAAATGCCTTGAACTTGGCTAGGGCTTCTAATTTTTCTGTAAGGAAAGTAACCCAAGTCATTCTTGAATAATCATCAATAAGACACATGAAATACCTATCACCTTGTAGACTTCTTGTTCTTGTAGGACCACATAGGTCTGTATGCACCAACTCCAATAGATTAGTAGAGGAGTGTTCCTTTCTCTTGAAACTTATCTTTATTTGCTTCCCAAACTAACATTCTTTGTAGATGGCATTAGTAGGCTTCACAATCTTAGGTAGATCTCTTACAACTTGGACTGATCTTATTCTTACCAAATTATCAAAGTTAATATGACACATTCTCCTATGCCATAACCAATTTTCATTTGTCTAAGCCAACAAACAACAATTGCCAGTACCTTTCAAATGATAAACATTACCACGAGTCTTCTTACTGCAACAATTATAGTTCTAGAGTTTTTCTATATATCACATCCATTATCCTTAAACATCAAATTCTATCCTTTCTCACACATCTATCCAACACTTAGAAGATTGTGCTTTAATCCTTTGACATAAAGAACATCATCCGTATTATGCTTGCCATCAAAAGTAATTGACCTTTTTCCACAAATCTTACTAGTTGCATCATCACAAAACCTAACTAGTCCTCCATCATACTTTTCTAATTTAACAAACTTACTCTTATCTCATGTCATGTGATATGAACATCCACTGTCAATGATCCATTCATCTTCCTTTTCAGCATGAAATGCAGACAACTCTCCTTGACTTCCTATCATCTCACAGCTTGCAAGGTTAGTAGAAATAGGTTCTTCTCTTAGGGCAATAAACAAGCATTCACTAGAATTACCATATTCAAAATCAAGTTCATCATCAATTACACCATCATCATCTCTAACATAGTAACTTTTTCTTACCATCTTACCTTTACTTTCATTGTTCTTGATCTTCAAAGCTCTATAAGGATATCTTGAAGCATAGTGACCAATCTTACCACAATTGAAATACTTGAAAGTTGACTTACCTCTGAACTTTCCACTGCCTCTTTTCACTCTTCTTGCAAATTTTGCCTCAAGCTCTTCAAAGTCTTCTTCATCTAATTCCACATCATACTTATCTAATCTAGCAGTCTTTGCTTCCTTGGTTTTAAAAGCAGTCTTAGTTTTCACAGGGCCATTAGTAGTACCAAATTCTCTCATTTCAAAAGCAATCAGTTTACCAAGCAGTTGATCTTTTGAAAGCTTATCCATATCAAATAATTCTTCAATGGCAGACACCTTGTGACTATAAGTTTTGGGAAGAGTTCTAAGTACCTTATCTACAACATCCTTATCATCTATCATTCCACCAAGACCCTTGATGATGCTGACAAATTCATCAATCTTCTATATGTAACTTGTTATGTTCTCATCTTCACACATCCACATAGTTTCATATTTGGTCTTCAAGTTCTGCAACTTAGCCTTCTTGACAGATTGATCACCTTCATAGATCTTTTTCAATTTCACCCAAATCTCATGAGTAGTTTCTAGATTCACAACTTTTGCCATTTCAGTGTTAGATAAAGCATTTAGTAGAACATTTTTAGCTTTTCCAATAGTCTCATAGGCTTTAATCTCAAGTGTAGTCATCAGAGGGTCATCCCACAATACTGGGTTACATTGTTTGGCCAAACTTGACATTGAAATTAACATTTTGAACTAAATCTTCACTTTCTGAAACCTATAGCTGCTAAAACATTAAGAATTTAAAGATGATAAGAACTAGTGATTTATGAGATCTTGTTTGTAGATTCTAAATATATATATTTTAAATAATTTGGAGTTAAATTGTAAATTTTTTTGTGTCTCCTTTGATAACTAGTTTTTAATAGTAAACAACATTTTTTTAAAGTGATGTGTATTGTGTAGCACATAACTTTTTTTCTACAAAGGATAAAATTCTAATTCTTTTGAATTTAGATTGGTAACATCGATATATAGGGCATGCATTTGGTTTCATAATGTTTTGTTGAATATTTTTTAAAATTAAGTTTTGAAGTCAAACCAATTATAATTTAGACACAGGCGTATTTCGTAAAACATAACTTTTTATGTATGTATCGAAATTCAATTTTTCTTTCTTTTGTCAAAACAAGGACATCAATACCTAGGGCATAGATATTTTTTAGAATTTTGTTTCACTAATTTACTAATTTTCCATGTGTATAGAACAAAGAATTTAATGTTCGGTGAAAAACCTACATTCACAAGAAATAAAAAATAAATATAATAATAAAATTAAATATATTTGAAATTATACTTTTTGGGAAGATTATAATAAGGAATATATACTTACAAAACATAAATTTTAAATGAATTCATTTGATCCCCCAAAGTGTAAATCAAAAGTGGTTTTTTATCAGCATTTTGATAGGTGTAGAGGAGACTCCATTATAGGTATGGTTTAAAACTAGCGAGGTTCTATCCAAGGGAGTTTAAATCTAAGGGGGTTTGATCAAACCCTCTTCAATTAAAATCCTTTAAATAGAACATTTCAAGGCTTAAATCATTATATTTTCTAAAAATATGTGATTTCAACAAAAATTAGGATGTCCTAGAAAGTGTAATCCATTATTGTGATAGCACCCTGGACCATCCTTAGGTATTTTGTATTCATATTCAACTATTTTCCAGACATTAAAACTAATAGAAACAAGATAACTTTGCATTTGTACCTTCCAGAAGGCATAGTCAGATCCATCTAACTGAGGATTGTCTTTCTTGTGCACCATCCCATATCTACCTTAAGTTGTTAGGATTTCTTCCAAGGAACCTCACTTTGATATCAATTGTTGAAGGCACAAGACAACTGTGAGGGGGGGGTGAATCAGTTGTATCAAAAACCTTAAATTCTCTTAAAAAAATCACATTCACATTCACTTACTTTAACCCCTTAATCTGTTATGAAGATTAAACATGAAATGCAGAATCAAGACTTAAACACATCAACACCATACATGCATGAACACCAAATTTTTACGTGGAAAACCCTAAAAGGGAAAATCCATGGTGAGTATTAGCTCACAATATAATGTAGTAATACTATAGAATAACAAAAGAGGCTCACTGCCCAAAGAATGCTCACTGCAAAAAGGCTCACTGCCAAGGGGTGGCTCACTGCCAAGAGGTGGTTCACTGCTAAGAGGGGTGGCTCACTGCCATGAACTGATATGATAGCATCTACAACATGCCTAAGTTTAGTTCCATTGAAGCACAATATATATCACCTTCGCTACCTTACAACACAAACACTTTCATCTTCGCATCCACACATTCTACACACATATTTATAACATTTATTTATACCAATCATCAACCTTGGAACATGCATCAAGGTCAGCAATACAATTTACAACCTTTGGAATAGTCTCCAAGATCAACAAACATACATAATTCAAATTAGGTCTAGACCTAAACAAACATGCAGAGCAAATGAATGAAAGAAGAACACTTCACGTCTTAGATGGTACCCAAATACATCTTCACACACTTCAACATGCTTCTACAATCCATGAAACACATCCGCAAAGAGTGTTAGCACCCAAGTCAGCCAAATTAGTGCAAACACCAATAATACTTAGGCACACACTTCCAAGAATTCAATCATAGCTTGTGGATCAAGCACAAGCCTTCAACACAATTTGGAGACATCCACGAACAACATAAAATCACCTGGGAGCCAACAAATCCAGCTACAACAAGTTTCACTTGAAGACAACAAATCTCACTTGAAGACAACTTACAATCATCACTACTAAGTTTTGCTACTCAATAACTTACTTTCCAAAGCACCAAATCTCAAATCCTTTGGAATGAAGATATCTAAAGACATTATAAAAATATGTCTAGGACCACATCACCTGAAATGAATCTACGGAGAAATGTAGAGAAAAATATTTTCTCCCAGACACCTCTGCACAACTCAGAAACTCTATCAAATATAGTCTTCAAACTGGTGAACACAACTTTTACTATACTATACAGTGATCTGGACCACCAAGTTTTGGATTTATCACCTTCAAATACTTCTCTAAAACATATCCAAATCTCATACTCTAGTCTTCAACACAAAAGAAATGTAGAGCAAAAACTCAAACAGTATCCTGCAAGCTAGAATACTCTGTAACACACTATTTCCACTTGGAGAGAAAATTTTCTCAAAAGCACTTGGAAACTTAGCAACATGAACAATATGCTAGCATAATCAACACTTCTTCAAGTCATTCAAATTACCTCAACATGAAAACTCAATCAAGCAACAATCAGTAATATCAGAAGATATAGTTGACACCAATGACAACACAATTATGTTGACATCAATGACAACACCAGTTAGCACATACTTGCAATAGATTCTATTGTTAAGTGGTGTAACTATGCATTGTCACAAGATGTGTCTCTTGATTTAGAAGTGCGCAAGTTTTTTTGGTTAGTTTATAGGGGATAGCGAGAGAGAAATTGAATTGTCAGAGAATCAATGAATCATCAAAGATGCATTCATTTTGAAGCTTAGATACAAGTTCATAGACTATTTGGACATGAGAATTAGCTTGTTTTTGTTAGAGTTGTATTTTTTTTTATTGGGATAATTGTGAGTCAAGTGAGTGCGTAGGTACATGGATTCCATGATATTTAACCTCTTTATCTCAAGGTCAATCATCTTTAGTCAATGACATGGAGATCGCATTTGACTATGAACATCTTTCAGACCTTGTACAACTAGGTCATGTTTATGCAGTTGTTGCACCGCATAGAAATGAAGAGAGATTAGACTATTGGTTGGTACAATGTGTACAGGGAAAACAAAAGCTAACATGACCTACGACAGATGATGATGGGTTCACATATCCTATAGGATCAGTTGTTATTGTTGGGACTTGGTTGCAAACATATATGATGAGAAAGAATGGCATCCCTGCCTTTGAAGACTTTGAGAAGCATAAAACCATATTGATGTATTCACACCTAGTTGTAGAAACAAATGTTAAGTTATTAAATCATCATGCAAAACCAAAAACAAAATAACTATGGACAATTAGTAATGTTGATCATGAAGCAATATTGGATACTCTGAAGGTAAGAGATGACCCCTCAGGTATGCTTCACTAGCATTTAGAAATTTTAGATGGACAGGTATGACAATTTTTATCTTAACTTGTTCTTGTTTTTTCTATTTTTTAGAATTGTTTTATTAAAAATCTTGTTTCTTTAACTCTAATGCATGCTTTTGACTAGATAGGACTATAATGAGGTTATTTTGCATGGTATCGTAGACCTGAGGTATGATTTTTAGTGTTCATTTGTATTTCTTAATATTTTGCTTTCTAGCTTTTTCTACATACTAATTTCTAAATTCATTTTGTGCATACCCTACAGTCAAGGCATTCCATGTGATGACATGTATTTGATGTGTTATGTCGAATAGTTCATGTGTCTTGTCTATGCTTCCACATTTTGCATACATGTGTCACAGGGTAATTGTAACTACAACATCTGACAAAATTATCATATCCTTCATGCTTTGATGGATGTCCATACCCTGTTCCAAAGATATAATTTTGGCACATGTAGGGAGGATGCTAGCAAAGGTTGTGGAATTTGGCTTTACACCTGCCAATTACATTTTCTTGAAAGTGTCTAAAGCCTTTTTCAACAAATCCATTTTGTTCATATCTTGCAATCATGAAATTCTATTAGACCACATTTATTTGAGGTATTCTACCAAATAGTTCATTTGTCTTGCCTATGCTTCCTCACTTTGCATTCATGTCTTCTAGGGCAATTGCAACTACAACATCTAACAGAATTCCCATATCCTTCATGCTTTGATGGATGTCCATATCTCGTTCCAAAGATCCCATTTTGGCACATGCAAGGAGGATGCTGGAAAAGGTTGTGGAATTTAGCTTTACACCCGCCAATTGCATTAAAAAATGGACACTTAGGAAGGTTGCACTTAGCTATAGGATCATGCAACAGTCTCTTGGTAGTCCCATTTTCCTTTATGACAATACTCATGATAGTCTTGAAGGAACAAAACTATTTATGTACATCAGTCCACTATGACTATCATAGTATTAGTCTTTTGGAAACCTTCCTTCAAACTTTCTCCTTCATAATCCTTAGTTTTTTGACCTCATCATTGCCCCTTGGATGGTCTTCACACTTCCTAATACAACACCTAGCTTCTCCTTTCCATGGTCATCCTTCATAATAATCTATTTAATGATTGTCCTAAGGCATGACAATGCTCCATAATCAGCAACTTGAAAGCCTCCTTGAAACCTTATGGTTCCTTCTTCTAGATGGTGGTTCACTTCATTGCTAGGTCATTCTATTGATGAACCTTGGAGGTGACATCATTGATAGTAATCCTTTTGGCACATGGACTACCTTCCACAACACTGCCCTCATACCCTCATGACTATCATAGGGTATAGTATGACTATTTTTTTAAAAATCAAGACAACACTGGCCCTCTACCTCCATTTTATGTTCTTGTCCATGCAACAATACTTCATAGAAATGACAAGTTTTAGGTTATGAATCCCCCTTTTAAATGATTCTAATTACCGCTATGTTGCCACTAGGTGTTAGGGTAGATATCTTATCTCAAGATACAACATCATACTCTCAAATCTAAACTACTCCCATATGGTATTTGGACTACTTTGAGGTTGCAAACTATGACATTAGATTGTTTGGCCTATGACAGTCCTCTAGGGAATTCCATCATGCATTCATCAAGAAAAACATCTTCACTATGTTAATGATAACCTTTTCAAAAGCTTATGGCAATCTCATATGGTATATTTCATGAACACTTTTGTCCCAAATGTATGACGACCACCCTAGGACTGTGACAATGAGTTAGAAAAATCTTTTTTTGACTTTGAAAATCTTTGTTATAAATCATGAATGGAATAGTCCCTTCTAAACTACTTAAATAACCTTATCATTCCCATAGACTTCTCCAAGAGTTGTTACACCATTCTCCACATTTGACAATGATAAAATCTTAAAAACATGACATCAAACTAAAACTATGACCCTGTTGTATAAGACAAACATCGTGGACTAAACACTATACTGTGGTAGGGACCATTGCTTTCTAGGAAATGACCATGCAGAGTAAATTAAATTTCATAACTACCTTCCACAACACTGCCCTCATACCCTCATGATAACTTTTCAAAGAATGAAAGAATTTGAAACCCTCCATCCATGAGACAAATAAGATCCAAAACTGCTAGTGACATCTTGAGGACAACACTTAGTTTTGTTGACAATCCATCTTTGGGTGTATAATAGGATAGTGACAATTGTCTCCATGACATGTTAGTCCCTTCTACTTTCCTTGGGTTTTGGATAAATGGTTTCAATGACACCTTGACCATGTTCAAGCAAGTAGGTATGATTGTCAGCATGGTACAATTCATTATCCTTATGACAAATAAAATCAAATTGGCACCCATTCATGCTCACGAGTACTCCTGCTGGCAAAGTTTTCCTCTCGAGTATTCCTGAGTATTCTTGAGTATTCCTCCATGACCTAACTTTATAGCCATTGGTCATCATAGGAGCTTCTTCTCATGACTACCCTCCCTTCATCACTCCATCTTTCCAATATGACATAGTCTACATGAAAATCTCTAGATTGTCTTAAGGTTTATAACTATTTAGGACAACATAGGTATAATAGTCCCCTATACCTTAGTAAAGATAGCTTCCATAATAACTATAACATTCAAGAAAAGAAGGTTGAAATTGTGCATAAAGTCTTAGCAAATAGTTTGCATGGCTTGTCTATGTTTCCACACTTTGCTTTACACCTACCAATTGCATTTGCTTGAAAATTTGTAAAGCAATAAATCCATTTTGTGCATATCTTGTAATCATTGCATTCCATCAAAGAACATAGATCTTGAAATCATTGCATTCCATCAAACAACAACTATGTTCATATGGATTAGTATAACAATCCTATTCATCACCATGACCATGTTCATATGGACTAGTATAATAATCCTAGTATAATAGTCCTATAACTGATCATTAATTTACAACAAGAGTTACACATGTGATTGAAGTATGTACAACCCTCATCCACTACAACATCTCTCAGGGTAGTTGTGGCTACAACATATGATAAAATTACCATATCCTTTATGTTTTTATGGATGTCCATACAATATTCCAAATATCACATATTAGCATAGGATGGGATGATGTTGGAAAAGGTTGTGGAATTTGGCTTTACACCCACCAATTGGATTTTCTTGAAAGTTTGTACAGCCTTATCAATAAATCAATTTTTTGCATATCTTGCAATCATTGCATTCCATGAGATGAAATCTATTTGAGGTGTTCTATCAAACAGTTCACATGCCTTGTCTATCCTTCCACACATTGCATATATGTCTACTAGGGTTGTTGCAACTACATAGTCTAAAAAAATCCCACTTTATGTTTTGATGGATGTCCATGTACCCTGTTCCAAAGATCCCATTTTGGAACAAGAATAGAGGATGCTGGAAAAGGTTGTGGAATTTGGCTTTACACCCACCAATTACATTTTCTTGAAAGTTTATAAAGCCTTATCAACAAATCCATTTTGTGCATATCTTGCAATCATTGCATTCCATCAAACAACATCTCTTGCAATCATTGCATTCAATCAAACAACAACTATGTTCATATAGACTAGTATAATAGTCCTATTCATCACCATGATCATGTTCATATGGACTAGTATAACAGTCCTAGTATAATAGTCCTATACCAGTCCTATAACTGATTTTATTAAAAATTTCTAAAGCAACAAATCTATTTTTTGCATATCTTGCAATCATTGCATTCCATTAGACAACATCTCTTTGAGTTGTTTTGTCAAATAGTTCATGTGGATTGTCAAATTGTTTTATGTTATAAATTTAGGTTGTGGTCTTAGTAGGGTATCAAATTAGCATCATTTGTGACTACCATCTTTTAAGGGGACATTGTCAACATTCACAATTTGAAGTTCTAGTAGACAATCCATGCAAAGGAGAAGAAGATGATTTATATAAAGGGATTGTGATAGTCATTTATGATTTGTATCATGCCCATTATCTAAGAAATCTCCATGAAAAAGAGGTTGAAGGGAAAAGGAGGGTATATACAAGATGATACAAATGGAGTTATAAATGTAGGTGTTTTAAGTTTTTTTTGCTTGACAGATTTTAATATATAAATGCAAGTGTTTTGGAGAATATAGCTATTGTACATTCAATGGACTGAGATTCTAGTTAAAGCATTTAGCTTTCATTTTGGAGACATTCAATATAATTCCTAAGGTGACATTTAAGACATCTTTCATCAAACTTCTTATAAAAAATATTAAGTTAGTTGTACTTGATGGTGTTTACTTTTCTTAAATTTTTTTAACTTATAAATGTAGGTGTTTTTGACTGTAAAGCTATTGTATTCAAGGGATTGAGATCAGTGGTTAAAGCATTTAGCTTCCATCATGGAGACACTTTTTATATTTTAGACTTGTATATTTGTATATTTTGTATATCCTATGAGGAGATTATGACCATAATACAATAATGTTTCCATCTTACATATCATCCTAGTGTTTCTTCACATCTAGTGTTAATTGATAACCATTTCATGTGATTTTAGTAGTACACTCTTTAAGTTGTGTTTTTTTATTATGTTTAATGATAAATTTGATGGTTATATATGTAGTGATTTGATGTCATAAATATTTTAACAATAAACTAGTTTATCTTTTCAAATCAGTCCCAAAAACCTCTTAAAAACAGTCTCAAAACCTCTTAAAATCACATGTCTCCCCCTATGAAAACTAGGGTCTTTGCCGGTACACTGTAGCCGAATTTGATTGGGACACCTAGGGAAAAAAAAAGGGCCTCCACTAGCATAAAACCACCCACCCCAACCTGTTAGTGTCATTATTTAGGTTCCATGGGGTGAAGAACACAAAATATGGCTCCTGGCACCTTTACATTACATGTCATTGAGGTATTTTTCAAGAATGCATCCGCCATTAGCACGGTCAAACAATGTTGAGTTGGTCAAAACAGAGAGAGGTTATTGTGTAGGGTCCTAACATCCAGCTGTAGGTCCAAACAAATCATTCATAGGTTCCATGAGGTGCGAGAACTACTCCATCAAAGTCTGGCATTTTTTTCTCTTAGGTCTCTTAAGAGACTTTGTCGATACACTGTAGCTCGATTCGATTGGGATACATGGGGAATGAAATAGGGCCTCCGCTAGCATAAACCCACCCACCCCAACCTATTGGCACTATTGGTTAGGTCCCACGGGGTGAAGAATGCAAAATATGGCTCCTGACACCTTTACACTACATGTCACTGAGGCATTTTGTAATAATGCATCCGTCGTTGGCACAGTCAAAGGATGTTGAGTTGGTCAAAATTGAGAGAGGTTATTGTGGAGGGGCCTGACATCTAGCTATACATCTTTCTCCCTATGTCTCTCTCTTCCTCTCTACCTCATTCTGCTCTTACCATAACCCATATGGAAGGTGAAATGAAGGTATACTAGACCTATAGACGATGAAATGATGATAGGAAAATCATGTTAAACATATAGAAGGTGAAATAAGCGTAAGAAAATAATGTCAAATATATAGAAGGTGAAATGAGGATATGTTATACATGTAGAAGGTGAAACGAGGATACGTTATACATATAGAAGGTGAAATGAGGATACATTATACATATAGAAGGTGGAATGAGGATAAGTGAATCATGTCAAACATGTGGACCTGTGAAATGAGTATATGCAAAGCATGGAGACCATATACAAAGTAAAATGAGGATATGTGAATCATTCCAAATGTGTCTCTCTCCCTACATGGAGACATACAAACCATGAAATGAGGACATGATATTGAAACATGGAGTATATATGATATTGAAACATACTTCCATTTAAGATACATACACCTATTTACATTTACAAATGCAACGACTGTTGAATTTGGGTTGTGGATGACATTTATTTACATAAACTAGATAACAAAATAGGTAAACACACAAACATGTCTTTGCTCATTAATACAAAAATAACTATCTAGCATTTAATGAAAAACATCACAAGTTTTATCATTTTTAACATGTATCTTGCATGTTTTAACATGTAAGATGAGAAATTATCAATGATTATCATATCAAATCTAGTAGTTTCTATATCAAATTCAGCGTTTTAAGAAAATATAACATGTCAAAGCTAGTGTTCTTGAATGAAAATAACTCGCATGTCAAATGTTCTAAGAAAATCCTATATCTAACTAAAACTACAATCATGTGGAAATTAAGATCAAGATATGTATTGAGGTATGAAACTACATATAACATCTTTCTACCAATAAAAACAATCATATATAACAAGAAATCAATCTATAACATGTTATTGATCATAACTCAACCATTGTAAACTAATTATACATTAAAATTTTATGAGTGTGTTGTTGATGTCATAATCTTAATGAGTGTGTTGTTGATGTTGTATGGGTATTTCATTATATTTCTAATCATGGTTGCCAAGGTTCTTCATTATTGACCATCTATCAAGCTTCTCATTATATTATGACACCATGATGGATCTTACCTATCAAGTTATCCTATTATGTAAGAGATCACTATGACAACACCATGTATTTTTCATCAACAATTAATGATCTTGAGTTGCATGTTTCTAAACCCTTAATCATCACTATTAAAACACAAAAATAGTCAAGGAACTATCATACCAAAAGAGCCCTAAAACTACTACAAAACTATTAACTACCATTATATAACCATTAGGAAATTTGAAAGATGTTTTGATCAGTTTTGAATAGTCAAGCTTTGATCCATGACCATATCATATTTCCCTAAACCCTAGAATAGTCATGGATCTCCTTGAATCAATCTTTACATAATTAGACACTATGTAAGTTGAAAATCTATCCAAGTCATTATGTTGTCAATGATTATATAATTGCCATCTCAAATAGTGCAGCCATGGAGACATGAGGTTGTCATGACATTCATCTTTAGTTAAGATCATTGGGGGTATCATATACATCATAAGTTTATGCATTGGGATGAATACACTAAATATGTAAGGAGATTTCCTTTATGTGCTTTAGAAACCATGTAAACATTGTTTGAAAAAAAATGTTATAGTCAAAAGGGATTGTATAGTCATGATTAGGTGGGTTTAAAGCATTGGAACTTATGTCATAAATCTTATGTCTTGGTGGAGTGAGGAGAGTGGGTTTAGATTCAATGAAGGATATTCAATAGGAGTTTATATTTGTCAAAGGAAACATAAAAGTTGTAGAAGGGATGTTAGGACTGTCATGTCTCTAGGAATTTAGTCATGCATGTTGTTCTTGACTTTGTCATGCAACTAGAGGAAAACATTCAAAAACTAAAAAATGCATGTGGATAGAACAAGGGACTGTCATCTAGTCAATCAACACTCCAATTTAACTAGATTGTTGTAATATCCCAAATGGGATATATGCAATAATTCTAATTTTTTTGCTCAAACCCTAATTTTATGAGTTTTAATTTTTATATCAGACCTAAACATACACCTATCTTAGCTCAAAAAACATGTTCAATACATCACAAAAGCATCACCCATACACTTCCCAACAATATATTTGTAATCCAAAATGAATTATACAAGGAAAACCATTTCAATTTGTAACTATAATGGACTAAAAGAAAATTAGATATCTGCTGCTATAAGTCTAAATATATAATGTCAATTACAAAGTAGTTAGACCTTACAAAATGATAGAAGAAAGGTTCTAATGCTGTTGTTTGAAGTTAGGGCATAAACCCTAGGTCTTCTAGGAAAAAAGTACTTACAAATACCTTCTCAAATGATTGCACTCAGGTCTACTCTGTCACTGCCATGTACTCTGCTCTATTGACCCTTCCAATAATCAGGACATTAAACTGTCATGATCCTTGTCACCTTTGCACTACCACATAATTCATGGAGGGGATTATTTGGACAATAAAAGACTACCATCATATCTTATCATCAAGGATCAACTAAAGAGTCTAATACACTACTATTCTATGCAAGAGCACTATCGTAAATGAGATAAAATGGACTATCACCATGTTGCTCTGCTATTATCACACCTAGTTATGGAATTTGGCAATCAATAGGGTCTTGGGATAGTTTTTAGAATAATTAATCATTTTGTCAAGGTATTGAGAGAGAAAGAATTCATTTAAAAAATAAAACTCTTATAATCATATGATCTCTAAATGGTCTTTGATATTCCTAATATCTCATCATAATACACTCACCAAACATAGTTTTTTGTTGTCTCATATCATAGGACAACAAATCCTTAGACTGTATGCAACACTTTGAAAGGGTTTGGATCTTGTGAGTGCTTTTGTGTCCTTATAGGACAGTCATAAAGAGTTTTATCCTACTACCACAATCCATAAAGCTACTTGCAATCCTTTGAGAAAGTCAACTACACCCTTGGATCCCCATCTTATGCCTCATAAAGTTGGTCATAATAACAAGACAATATCATAAGGTTTGAAGGTGAATGTATGAGGTCCTAACATAGTCAAAAGGTTGAAGGAATGATTGTCATATCAATGAAGAGTTGTCATAAATGATGGACATCCATGATTGTGGAGGTCTATTGCACTATAGTAGAGGTAGGCTATACAAGTTAAGATTGTCAAAAGGTCGAAGGGATGATTGCCATAGCTCAAGAGAAATCATTTATAGTCAAGGGTAGGCTATAAAAGTTAAGATTGGTCATGAATAAATGGTGAAGATCTAGGAGGCCAAGGAAAAATGATAAATTTGTGAAGTTTCCCACAACAACAAATTTGACAACATGGTTTGTGAGGCTGGAAACATTATGGAAACATCCAGAAACAAGGTAGAAACATGGTGGAAACTTCATGAAATGGAAAGATCTTCTTTTGCACCTACAAAATGAAAGATAGAAGATGCCAATGGGTTTGAATACAAACTCTAGGAGATGAAATGAAACAAGATTTTCCCATTTACCTAATTTTGAAAACCTTTTTGCAAAGTATTGTTGTGACAACATTTCAAACTCCTAATTTGCTATACCAACCATGAAACAACTTGATTTTCATACCTATATCACTATTGTACCTACACAATTATAGCTAGAAATGGTCAAAGATGAAGGAATCAAGGTCTTGGAGCTGAATGAAAATGAACTTTATAATCTTATACTTGAATTGCAACCTTAGATATGATTGTTGCAGCCTTCCATGAGGTACCAAATTGCTGTTCTAGATTGCAGATGTCCTGATTAAGACTAAAAATGGAGAAAACATGAAGAAAGGAGGCTAGAAATGAATTTTTGATGGTGAAATAGTCATCTAAAACTATTTTTTGATGTTTGTACTTGAAAATTGAAGAGCTACAACTACATATGGAGGAGATTAAAGTTTTCTATAGCTCTGCACATGTGTAAACCATTCAAATTTGTCATTTCATGAAAATCCTATATCTAACTAAAACTACAATCATGTGGCAATTAAGATCAAGTTATGTCTTGAGGTATGAAACTATATATATCATCTTTCTACCAAGAAAAACAATCATATATAACAAGAAATCAATCTATAACATGTTATTGATCATAACTCAACCATTCTAAACTGATTATACATTAAACTTTTAAGTTTCAAAGTAGGAATACATGCACATAAGGAATTTAAATTATATTGTATATCAAGGTGTATATATTAAAATCTAGTCCATAATGGTAGACATATACAAAAATTTGGCAAATATGCCAACTCAAAACATTTTTTTACAAAATGTGGCATATGCCATGTCTCAAAATCTATATACAATCTACATGCCGAATAGCTACATCAAATATTAAATGTCCACTTAACGCTATGTCTTTGGTGAATCCTCAATCTGTGATGGATCCTCAAAAAGTGTCCTCTTCGTACCATGATTTCTAGTAGTTGATGGAGGCAAAATTGACTGAATTAACAAGTCAAACAACAAATTTGATTAATCTCTTCAATGGAAAATATAAATAAGTTAGAGTTAGTAAATAGAATCTTATCTACTACAATTTAGAACTTTCATTTATTAAAATACATCTAAATCACTACAATCAACTATAAGACCTCTATAAAATATCAATTATTTAGAAAAATTCAATTCAATTACCTCGACTCTTTCTTGTCATTTGGACAATCGTTCTGCAAATGATTTTCTCTTAAGATGATCAAGTGTCCTACTAAAGAGTGATGGCAAAGGTGCCACATCACTCACTTTCTCAAGAGACTATAAAATTAAAGTAACATTGAAATAAATTAATATATAATTATTAAACAAAAAAGGAAATGCATACATTAAAAAATGTTAGATGTGTTACACATAAACAATCTAGAGTGCACTACACAAAAACTTATTTACTAGAAAACAAGCACATACCACCATCAAGGCCTCCTACGTCGATTGAGAAGGACTCATCATGGATGAATGAACTAATATCTCCTATATGAAAACTAACAAGGATGTAAGACTCTATGTATACAAATAATCATAATAATTTTTAAATTAATAGATCAATTTATCTATTCTCTATTTTATTATTTATCTAAATGACTATAATCAAATATTTAAGTTTTCTAAATTATCAATTAAAGTATATTTCAATCGAATTATCTCCACCCTTTCTTGGCATTCAGAAAGTCATTCCACGAATGATGGTCCCTTGGGTCAATTAGGAGTTTGAGTAAAGACCATTGGCAAAGATGCCACATCATTCACGTTTTGGATTGACTATAAAAGTAAATTAACATCAAGATATAAATTAATATATAATTACTCACAAAGAAATAAATGCATACAATAAAAAAATTTGATGTGTAGAAAAAGTTATACTGGCAAGTCAAAGCCAAATTGGATGGCAAAGTTCCATGATGAACTTCTGTCAACTCCTCCTCTATCATCAACTATTATCCCCCTTAGATACATTAGTACTAATATTTGTTTATATTATTCAAATGGAATACACCATGAAATTTAACTTTAAAATTTACCTATATAAAAGATTCTCCATGCTCTTCTCCTTCTCTATGGTCCACTGATGTTTGGGCTTCTGCTCTTGTCCTCGACCCCTCAGCTTGAGTTCTAGACCCTGCTACCTCATCTCATGAAGGGACATCATACTCTGAAGTGTTCAAGGGTGGCTCACTACTCTCCATAAGAGGACCTAAGCACAACTAATTGTAAAAATGCAATGATGGGGCACACAAACATGTGTGGACTAGGAGGGTCTAGTAATATTAGGTGATCCAATATTACCACCAACATCATGTGGTTGTGCAAACTGAGAAGTCTATGTAATCAAGTGCTCGATCAAAGAGTGTATAGGAATGAGGCCCTACTATATTGCATTTGCAACAATGTCTGGGTGTTGAATTGGGGGTGGAGAAGGGATAGCAAGAGGCAAAATAAAAAGACCGTGTACTTATCTCATTGCCCTAGGTCTATCTTGAGGCATTCCCTTACCTACTCCTCGTAACTCTCTAAAATCAAAATAATTCACATGGTGACCCATTACAAACTCTGCATATAGTTTACGAAGGAAATACAAAGGTACATCTAAATTGTTGTTGGGTGGTTTATCAAAAAACATCCACCAATGATCCCAAAAATTCTGACGAATACCCTCATGTGTACACCATTTGATTGAATACTTAGGCTTACAAACATTAACCTGCAATCTGGTTTTAGGATTGAAAAATATTGGGCTAACATAGCTTTGGTAATGTCTAACTCTTTCACTTGATCATATGATAAACTGTCAGCATATTTCACCTTTTTATTTTCTTGCCATTGCCTAAATGATTTGTGTTGGCTTGTGAGGGTTTGAACATGAGTAATAATTCCCTCTAAATTTGATGTCATTGAAGACAATCGAGGGTGGCAGCGATACATTTCTACAATCCTACTTATTTGATCAGTGGTTCTTTCAAATTTCTCTTAGATTGTTGGAGGGGGAGGGTTTGGTGGGGGAGGGTTTGGGTTTTCATGGTGTTCATCCATTTTACCTATTTAAAATATAAAACATACCCATTTAGCATAAACAACCAAAAAAAGTACTTGAATATACAAAACAAATAAAAAAATGCAAGAACCAGCCTCTTGGGATTGGATATCCATTCTAGAAGAGCTCTGATATCCATTTTGGGAGAGGTCTATGTTTTGCAAGCCACGGGTTTGCAAAATGCAACCTCTTTTTCCCTTTTTATGTTTTACAAAACGGATATCCATTTTGGGTTGCACAAAATGGATATCCGTTTTGGTTTGATATTCCAAACCAAAACATATATTCTTTACATGCCTATGAAAGTCAAAGTTAGCCAATTTGTGAGTTTGGCTAAGTAAAGACATGATTTTGTTCTATTGCCACTGTTTGGCCCGCAATGATCCTACACATACCCCTATATGATTAATATTTAATTGTGTAATTTATGTTATTCTCTTCGACTATTGTTATATATTGGGCAGATGCGTGTGATGTTTGCATTGAGTGTACAAGAAATTACAAGTTATTGACCAATAGATGAAATGTGGAGAATGTTGACATGGGATGCTTAGCCATCTCACCTTAATCCTAATGTTGTCAAAACCCATGAAAACCTTATTTGAATCAATTTCAATTCTGGACCCCCCTTGTGATAGACCAATAAATGTCTTCTTGGGTGCATTTAATTTATCTCTTGTACGATTTTGCATGTGCTTGGTATGTGCAAAATTATTTATTATTTTTTCAAAATCATTAATTTTGTTGTTCATTCCTAGAGTAAAGGAAAAACAAATTAATTGATTTAATTTCATTGTAGAAATATTTAATTGTGAAAGGCACTTTAATTGGATGTTTGGTGTTTGCAAATAGATTAATTTCTATTTAGTTAGAAATATATTTTGAGTGATTTTAATTGTAGAAAAGAATAAAAGAGTTCAGAGATTTTTGAAAAGGGAGATATTTATGAAAAAGAGTGCTTTATTATTTTTATTATGTAATTTTTGGAAAATGGAGAGTAAATATGGAATTTTGGAAAACCCCTCTTTTGGAAGAAATTAGATTTGCTCATACTGGGAGATCGCTTGGTTGGATCAGAGCATGGTAACAACAAAAAAGATTCCCCTCTTCCATACGTTTAGTTTGAGTTAGGTATTTCTCCTGTTGCTTATGTATTTTATTTTATTTAGTAATTTTTATTTTTTAGAAAATATTATTTTTGGAAAATTAAATTTCCTACGTAAACCTTGTCAAAATTTTCTAAAACTCAAATGTTTTGTGAAAAGAGTGTTGTTGGGTAGATTAGGCACATGAAGGTATGCTTAGATTTTCAGATTTCTCATTCCTTGAAAAGCGTGTAAATTAAGTGAACTTTCTTGTTTTACCCTATCATATCTCTTGGAATAATTTATGTTTCTTTAAAAGTGTGATGTTATGTGAATTTAGAGAAAGAGGGTAATTTTAGACTTTTGAAATTTTTTGTTTTACGAAAAAGTGAAAATTGGGGTTAAATTTGTGGGTTTATCTTTAGAAAAATCATTTATTTTATTTTATTGAAATTTGGAATTTTTGAAAGTTGCATGTTATGTAAAATAATGTTTTATCCCATGGGTTATATTTTGTATGTTCATTGGGAAGCATGTTTTTTTTGGGGAAAATTGCTCTTTGCTTATTCTTGGGTTTCTGAAAAATAGACCCCATAATTGTATAGGATAGGGACTATCTGTAGGAGGATTGGGGTGGCCAACTCCCAGGTAAGTGTGTGTTGTCATTTGATAAATGATCCTGTACCTGAGGATGAGGAGTACTTTCTTTGGGATAAGTCAGTAGGTCTTGCAAGACATCCCTTTACATTAGGTAAGTGTGTGTATCTTGCAATGGATCCCCTAATCTGAGGTAGTGTTAGTGTGTCTTACAAGAGATTCCTTTATATTAGTTAAGTGTGTGTATTTTGAAATTGATCCATGTTAGCTTTGAGGAGCATTCACCGAGTGAGTGCTTACCTGACACCTTTGTGGCCTTTTACTTTCTAGCTTGGTTATGGAGAACCAAGGGGAAGCCCACCCAGTGTCTTAGCTACCCTTCCCAGTCCTTGTTTGGTTGGATCGAGAGTGTTTGACCTTCAGTTGAGATGAACCATGCTTTCTAGAATAGTCACACAAATGGAAGATGCTATCCCAGATCTGAGTTTGTGGTCTATTCTAGAATTGTGTAGTTCTGATTGATTCATGTATGTGTGATGGTGTTGTTATATGCATTTTTTAGTGTGCATTGAAGGTGTGGGAATCCCTTATGATTGATTTATTATGATGGTGTATGTTGATTGGCATGAGTTTTGCCTTGTATCCTTGAATGTGTGAGAGTGTTGGCTTGGATAGCAGGTTTGCCATGATCTTCTCCATAGCTTAGGGGTTTCCTAGAGTGGCATAGGCATCTAGTGTGCTCAACAATGGTAATATGGTTGGGAGGTGGGTAACATTTCTCCATTGGTCCTCAAGTCAATCTTACAAGAGCTAAGTGTTTCTTTATTCATTTTGGTACTTTTGACTCTTGTTTTATGTCCTTGTTGAGGCATTTTGGTGGCAGTGTATTAAGATGTGTGAGAACCAAGATCGTGGAGAGACAATCAAACATGAGATTACAAGTAATGAAATGAACAATTTGCATTAACAAATAACAAGTATAAATAGTAGAGGTTGCATACCCAACTCTCCATGAAATAAGGGTAGGTGACGATATTCAAAGCAAGAGAATAGCGTAACTACCCTAGGATATAGAGGCGATGTGTCAAGTCTAGTGACACCTATTACAAATGACTCACCATATTGAAAATGTCAATTGGCATGTGCTATAAGTCACCTAACTATGATTGAGTTAGTGTTTACTCATAGAGTTATACACCAACACCCCCCCTTAAGCATAGCTTAGGTGAGTTTATGAAAAAATGAGTCCTGACTGTGCGCCATTTTAGGTACCCATGTACAAAATGCATCTCTCAGAAAGTAGAGAAAGAAAGAAAACCCTGTGGGAAAAAACTTTCCTCTAGAAAGAGAAATTATACAGGGAAAGAAGTACTACTTCTTTCACTAAGTACAATATAAGATTCCCCCCATATGAGAGAAAATGAGAGAAGGTCAATGAGACCCCCCCATAATACATGTCCTATTGCAGTGATGTTGAATAGTCGACAAAGGATGTAGATGTAGATCCAAGTACGTCAAACAATGTTCCTTCCCTTGGGAAGAAAAGAAACCACTTGAAGATGCAAGATATCTTCCCATGCGAGAAGATGTATGTATGATATTGAATCATGTTGAAACTGATCCAAGGATGATGGTCCCCATGTTGATGCCTTCAAAGAGTGCTCAGGTGTCCCCATGTCAATGCCGAAGGATGCCATAATCAAATCAAGTGCATGTGCAATAAATGAGGATGATGATGATCCAGAACCATGTGTAGGACAATGTAGAGCATGAATATATGAAGTGGACAATGTTGATACAGCTTCATCAAAACTATCATCGAAGAGAAGCCTGATGTCCTCAATGTGTGCTTCCATGTCAGTAATGTAGGACTCTACAAACAGGCAAGTGATGTTAGGTAGAAATGTGTCCCAATCAGCAATGCTAGGAGGACTAATTTCCTATTGTGAAGAAGCACTGAAAGCTTTCAAAGAAGCGACTCTAGAATCTGATGAAGCAATAGTAGGAGTGATGACTTATACTATGTCACTAGAACATTCTATTTCTGTATCATGATTAGGGACATGAGTTGTGATCAACATAGGATCATGTGGGAATGAAGAAACATTCGAGTCTCCATATATCTCCCAAATTTTGATCCATAATGCATGTGGACAGTCAATATCCATGATGGTATACAAAGATGCTTCTGGTATATGTAAACTAATTAATCCACAAATATGATCACGATGATTAAACCACTTAGCCTTCTGAGATTATTTACCAGGTTTAGGGACAAGTCCATACATATGGGGTATGAGATTATAGATCCAGAGATATTTTAGGATGCCTTCACACCAAGACTTATAGTTTCTCTTGTTTAGGTTAATTACAGAAGAGTGAGTTTCATATCCCATGATTAGAACAAGTTAGTTCTTCTAGACAAAAAGAAAGTCAACACAATAGGTAGCCTAGATTAGTTAGATCCCTAATTAAACTTTGTGAAGTGGCACTTTATAAGTTGAGTGCATTATTTTTCTTAATTCCCCCCTTAAAGTGGCACTTTATGAGTAGTGTTATGACATCATACAAACTTGATTGTAATTCCCCTCTTAGTTTGTGTATTTTCCCCCCAAATTGCACAATGAATAGATGAAGTGCTTATAGTCACTCTAAAACAACTTGATCAGGTACTTTATAATAGTAGTGCGATATCAAGCTAGTTAGAAAGAGGACAAAAAAAGAACCACTTTTGCCAAAAGAATGACTCAATTTCAAGTTCGTTTGCAAAAGTTATGGCCCTTTGAAAATTTTGCATATGAAAAAAAACAAAAGACAACTTCTGACAATTTTCCCAATGTGCCTAGAAAAAAGTATTGCTTACAATTTTTTATTGAGAAAAAAAACTATGAGAGTGGAAAATTTAAGCCCCATGTGGTAGAGTGTGACCAAGAGCTAAAATACCCATATGACCAAGGGTTAAGAATTCAAAAAACAAATGAATAATGCCCCAAAATGTGGGGTTAAACTTGATAGCCGTTAGTTTTAAAAAGAGGTTTTCAAACCTCTTTTCCCTCTTCCTTGGGTGGGTTGGGCAGTCAAACTCACCATTGACTGCCCGTCATGGGAGTAACAGAGGCTCCGCGTGGCACTGCAAACAGGTGAGGCGATCTCTGCGTGAGGTTGATGTGGCAGAAAAGAGGCCAAAGTGCCTCTATGTGAGGCTTTGTGATGCAGAGCACACAATGGAAGCACTTCAAAACATGGGTGAATACCTATCTAACCCACAATACAGAGGGATTAATGTTCAAATAGCTTTAAAAACCCATCTCAAAGACCAAACATTACCAAACCACATACATTCAGCACTATTGGCAAGATAATTGACGTTAGAAAGACTTTCCCAGGTCTTACCGTGGACCTACCTCATACTAATGTGTCCCCGACACCTCCTTCACTGAGACTTCTTCCATCGGCATAGCTTTAAACTTATCTTTTGACATCGATGCTCTTACCGATATGCCTCAACTTGTATATGCTTTAGTTGACTTACTATCACTGGTGAATTAATGTATCTCCACCTAGATTTCACCATTACAACTGGTCACCCTTTGTATCTGACTCAATGTACATTAACAATATACAATCTCAACATACATTCGTGACATACATTTTAAAGATGCTTTTGCGATATACACATGAAATGTACATTCAGTGAACCAACATGAAATTCACGCCGATATAAACCTCTATATCTTGCAACTGAACAACTTACTAGAGAAACTACAAAAAACCTACAGAACATAAAGCAATCTAGCACTATAGATGTCATTCCACTGATTTCAAAGAAATCTCAACCAGTGGAATGACTCCAATCTACATTCCTATAATTAGACCAAAACAAAAATTATTTTATTCCTTCTCAATATACATACAATCAATTCTCTCCCTCTTTGTCTGTCTGTACTCCTCAACGAACATAGACCCTACTATAAAGACTCTCAAATTGGTAGTTACATATGGTGGAAGGAGAACCACCCTACAATCACCTCTATCATTCAATTACATCCACTTATTTAGTTCAGTTATAATGACACGTATATAGATTTCAACTTTATGTCGTTACTCAGCCAACTAAGATTCAACATGGTGCTAAGGCCTTACAAACATGAAAAGACTACTTTGGTCAAAATAGAGTATGCATGGAATCCTTTGAATTCTCAGTGTCTCGAGGTGCTCCTGCACCATACAACCAACCAAAAAAGATTTCCAAGTCCCTTGGAAATGTATCTGCAAAACAAACTACCTTTTCCTACATCTCTGTCTATTCAGCTTCATCTTTCACTCTATCTCTTCAGCTTCAAGCTTCAAATCTTCAGATCAATGGAATAGTGACCAACCAACCAACAATGGCAAACTACCATCAACATTTTAGAGCATCTTCAGGCTCCTTCTACTCCTAGCAATGGAGTACTTCTTAGACTTATCAAAAACTTCAACAACTACAAGACAATGCTCAATCAGATGTCCATCCTACACGTTGCTTCACAGACCCATTCCTCTCATCCAACAGCAGATCCTGGAGATGCACTACCACTATCTCTCGTAGTGGCTTCACTCTGCACCCTCTTCCAACCAAATCTCTATTGGTGAATGGTCTTGACAGACCTCATCATTGTCTACCCACACACAGGAATCCTATTCCTTCTTGCAACTAGATGGCACGAGCATCTGCAATAGTCTTGCAACTCTGTTAGCCTTCAACATACCTTCTATGATCTCTTTCTTCAAAATGGTCACCAACAAAACATTTTGCTTCAACTCTTCATCTTCCTTCTTACTGCCTAGACCTTTTTCTAGCTCTGATACGAATTTGATGCAGAGCACACAGTGGAAGCACTTCAAAACATGGGTGAATACCCATCTAACCCACAATACAAAGGGATTAATGTTCAAACAGCTTTAAAACCCCATCTCAAAGACCAAACAGTACTAAATCACATACATTCAGCACTATCGGCAAGATAACCGACGTTGGAAAGACTTTCCTAGGTCTTACCATGGACCTACCTCATACCGATGTGTCCCCGACACCTCCTTCACCGAGACTTCTTCCATCGGCATAGCTTTAAACTTATCTTTCGACATCAATGCTCTTACCGATATGCCTCAACTTGTATATGCTTTAGTTGACTTACTATCACCGGTGAATTAATGTATCTCCGCCCATATTTCACCATTACAACCGGTCACCCTTTGTATCTAACTCAATGTACATTCACAATATACAATCTCAACATACATTTGTGACATACATTCTAAAGATGCTTTTGCAATATAGACATGAAATGTACATTCAGTGAACCAACAAGAAATTCACGCCGATATAAACCTCTGTATCTTGCAACCGAACAACTTACCAGAGAAACTACAAAAAAACTACAGAATAGAAAGCAATCTAGCACTACGGAGGTCATTCCACTGATTTTGAAGAAATCTCAACCAGTGGAATGACTCCAATCTACATTCCTGTAATTAGACCAAAACATAAATTCTTTTATTCCTTCTTCTCAATATACATACATTCAATTCTCTCCCTCTTTGTCTGTCTGTACTCCTTAATGAACACAGACCCTACTATAGAGACTCTCAAATTGGTAGTTACATATGGTGGAAGACAAACCACCCTACAACTACATCTGCCATTCAATTACATCCACTTATTCAGTTCGGTTATAATGACACATATATAGATTTCAACTTTATGTCGTTAGTCGGCCAACTAAGATTCAACATGGCGCTAAGGCCTTACAAATATGAAAAGACTACTTTGGTCAAAACAAAGTGTGCATGGAATCCTCTGAATTCTCAGTGCCTCGAGGTGCTCCTACACCACTTTGGTAAGGGATGAGCTTCAAGCTACAAGCCTCAACATTGGAAGGGACGTTGAGATGCCTCAATGTGAGGCTTTGGCATTGAGTAGATAGGTTGACTACACCCTATATGGGTAGTCAGCAGTATGGAGAGGTTTCCTACATCCAAAACATCCTCTGTGTGCAGAGGAACTCCGTCCAGGACCTTCCATAATTGCAGAATCATTCTGTAATTACAATGCCTTCAATAATGCATTCAAAGATGTAAAAATTAGTCTCTGTGCGATGAGACAACATGCAAAATGGAATGAACTCATGCTTGCAAGCAATGAGCCGATGGTGGCCTTGCTTTCGCATCTAAACACTGCACTCTATGGGCATTCGAAGCAAAAAATATACACACATAAATGTCAAATAATAACACAACCGAAACTAAGCAAAAATGCAAAGATGTAAACCTGATTCGCACAATGAGAAAACAAGATTTGATTCTAACCACACCACTCTAATACCATATGAGAACCAAGATCATGGAGAGGCACTCAAACATGAGATTACAAGTAATGAAACGAACAATTTGCATTAACAAATAACAAGTATAAATAGTAGAGGTTGCATACCCAACTCTCCATGAAATAGGGATAGGTGGCGATATTCAAAGCAAGAGAATAGCTTAACTACCCTGGGATATAGAGGCGATGTGTCAAGTCTAGTGACACCTATTACAAATGACTCACCAAGTTGAAAATGTCAATTGGCATGTGCTATAAGTCACCTAACTATGATTGAGTTAGTGTTTACTCATAGAGTTATACACCAACAAGATGTATATTCATGCTTTGTATATTTTATCCATTGCAGTGCAATCCTTCCATGTTTGGGAAGTATCCTCCATCATGATGTATTTTTAGGATGTCATTTGGTTGGAAAATGAATCATGTTTTGGATGGAATTTATCATTTTGGTAACTTTATCTCATGTGTTGAAAATGGTTAATTGAGGATGTTGGAGTCCTCTGATTTATATGTTGTACTTTTATTGTGATATTTTTTTGGATAGGGATGTATTTTTTCCACATTATGTTTGATGCTTTCATGTTTGTTTTTGGCCTGATTCAACGTTGGTGTTGAATGAGTGTGGCAATCTATTTGGAATTTATCATATTTGGCATGTATGTTAGTAAGCTAGAAACGTTATATTTCTTTATATGATTGGTTATCATGATTCTAGATTATATGGCATGTTGTTTATGGTTGATTAGTAGTTTCTTGGTGTTTTGAATCCTTGTGGTTGCATTATTTTGTTGAGGTGTCATGGTCGACCCTCCCTTCGGCTTGTAGGTTGAATGTCGACATGGCTTGGTGGGTTGGCCACATGTTGACATTAGTTGTCTCTTTTAGATAAGCATGTGTCTTGTTCCACCTTCTCTCTAGTGCCTTTGGGTGGCACTTGGGTGATTTTTCATTCTTAGTGTGCAGTTGTGACATGTGGGTGTCACACTTGCATGACAAAAAATTGGTTCATCTTGTGTTTGTCTGCTAATGTCCTAGTGTAAAAGCTAGGGCATTACACAGTCAACACAAGAAAATAAAAATTATGAAGGACCAACATAAGGGTTATCACCATTATTCAATAAGACCCAAACCCTAACATAGAGATAAACCTTAAAACCTAACCAGTAATCGAAAACCATTACATGAAAAATTTATGCAAAAAAGGCTCAAACAAGAAACATTCTAGTTTTAACAAGTTTCTCACAACCAATTTAGTCTCAATACTAAACTCTACTAGTTTCTCTCAAGGAAAATCATGGATGCACTCATATGTCTAGTAATAAATAGAACAAGGGTTTGAACCTTGATATTCACACAAAGGGCCTAAATAATTGGCTAAAGTAAGATAAATCAACAAAGAGACAAATAATCCAATAAATAAGCTATCCCTTCCACACACATATACAATGATCACAAGGGAATAAAATGCACAACACAAAGCAAGGTAAATAATCTATCACTCATGGTATCAAGATCTCAATTCAATGAATATCATACATGTAGAAAGAGAGTAAATATATATATATATATATACCCCAAACCCTGAACCCTGAACCCTAAACTCTAAACCCTAAACCCTAACTGGAAACCCTAAACCTGAAACCCTAAACTCTAAACCCTAAACCCTAAATCCTAAACCTAAAACCCCAAACACTAAACCCTAAACATGAAACCCTAAACCCTAAACTCGAAACCTGAAACCTGAAACCCTAAACCCTAAACCCTAAACTCGAAACCTGAAACCCGAAACCTGAAACCCTAAACCTTAAACCCTAAACACTAAAACCTAAACCCTAAACCCGAAACTTGAAACCTGAAACCCTAAACCCTAAACCTGAAACTTGAAACCTGAAACCCTAAACCCTAAACCCTAAACCTTAAACCCTAAACACTAAACCCTAAACCCTAGAACTAAAGTGAACTAAACTCATGCATGACAAGGCAAAAACTTATATTATAATTTTAATTATAAAATTATGAAATTATATTACAATATAAATATTCATTATTATAATATTTAAATAATTTGAAATATTATTAAATTATATTTAACTTAAATTATATAATTACTTTGTTATATAAGTTATAAATTATACAACTTAAGTTATTAAATTATATAATTTAAATTAATTTAACTTAAATTTTACTTGTGCATATTGGACTTGCAAAATTAAATAATTTATCAATATTATAGTATATTTAAAAGTTTTATAATTAATAATTTTATCTTTATTTTATTTGTATCTATCTAGTTTGTCTATTTTCTTGTCTTATTTTTAATTTTTTTTTGTATATTTACTATTGTATGATTTGTCTTTTTTCTTCTTAATCCTCTGTTGAAAGGATTAAATCAACAAAGAGACAAATAATCCAATAAATAAGCTATCCCTTCCACACACATATACAATGATCACAAGGGAATAAAATGCACAACACAAAGCAAGGTAAATAATCTATCACTCATGGTATCAAGATCTCAATCCAATGAATATCACACATGTAGAAAGAGAGTAAATATATATATATATATATAGAGAGAGAGAGAGAGGAATACCTTCACTTGCTTTCAATGACTAACCAAGTGAAGAAGAGCCAACCTCCAATTCTCCTAAGTATAATTTGAGCAAAGTCCACAAAGCACAAGGTGAGTTCCATCGAGCTCCAAACTAGGAATAGGAGGAAAACCTCCATTAAAAAACCAGGGAAATGCACAAAAGATCCAATAATTGATTCATACATAGGTAGGAAGCATGCTTTTCTATAGGAAGAGTACCAACAACCCTCATACCAAAACACACAAAGGAATATAGAAATTTCCAAGGTTCTACAAACCATCAAATTTCATTAAAGCTCCTCTCAAGTTTTTACTCTCTTTTTTTTATTTTCAAAATAGAATAATGACATAATATAATGGGTTCCCTTACACAAGGAATAAACTCTAACTCAACAACACATTAGATTTAAAACTCAATCCCCAACCCAAGAGATCAACCCAAAAATCTAATTAAAATAAATAAAACCAAATAGGCCCAAAAAGAATTTAAAAAGACTCCCAAGATGTTTTAAGCATATTTCACCTAAATAGAAACTCAATTTCTAATTTAAGAAATCAAAAATAAAATAAAATCACTAAAGTTTCTTAAATCACAAAATCACTCAAAATGAATTAAATAAAAAAGCACACACTTTCCATCCTTCTCCAATAATTGTGGAAGTCATCCAATACTCACATAGAGGACAAACCAACTATGAAGATATAAGAAAACACACTCACAAGAGCCATAGGGTCTCCTATAAGACCACATGGACTAGGAAAATTGATTAATGCATAGAAAGAGATCTCAAACTTCCCTTAGGTGAAGTGAGATAGTTAAATGATATCCATGGCATTGTCCTCCACATACCTTACATTGTCCATACACCTATATAAGTCCTACACGCTCAATGTGCACATTAAATCCCATAACCTAGTGATGATAGCCAAAGCATAACTAGAACAATATATCAACATGTTCTCATATATGGAACTCAAGGTACATATAACATATCAAAGCGTGATAATCACACATAATCTCTAATCTATATAATCTCAATTATAATAACACAAAGTATAAATCATGATTAGTCTCTCAAACCACAATGTGTGAGTGACACTCTAGTCAAAACTCATATGAATCACAAGATAGAATCACACTAGCCAAGAATGGCTCTAAACCATGTACACTAATGCATTAATATAATCAAGAACAAATGATCGATAATAGGTATATGTTTTAGCGAATAAAATAAATATAGACATCTCATGTTAGAAATCCAATGCATATATCAATAAGACAATCCATCTACCGAATAGGTCCTAGAAATAGGATAAAAATAAGCATTAATTTAAGAGAACTAGGATATGGTAAGAAACACACATAGGTGAGGCTTACAAAGGGAAGGAGATGGTCTTTTGAAATTTAAAAATATGAATTGTGGATCAAATTTGCATCATGCAAGATCACTCTCACACATTTCAACAATAGCCAATGATAGGGGAATGCAAATTTTGAGGAAAGTGTTAGGCATATGAGGATTGGGGACAATGATGTTGTGATGATGTGGGGATTGCTACAAATAAGGTAGAGATAAGGCCATATGTGTGGGAATGTGTGAATGTGGTCTAAGTAAATTTGAGGGTGGACAAGGATGATAGAAGGAGCCAAACTTTGCACAAGATTGTGCCACATGCTTCTAATGTAATCATATTAAGGCATCCTCTCAAAATGGGCTCAAAATTAAGTGGGAATTGACATGGGTATTTGAATTTCACCATTATATAGCTATATAAATTGGTATCATTGTCATTGATGCTATTGTCATCATTTGTATGTGATAATAAAATTTGATTCTAAAATATTACTAACTATTGCTTAAAATAAAGATAATAGATTGTAACCAAAATATTATTAATTAGTTCATTTTAAAACAAAAATAATATAATAAATTTTAATGTTTTTACAATATGCATTTTAATTTTTTTGAAAAATTTCATGTAAAATGCATTAAAGCTATGTAAGAACTATATTTATTTTAAAAAAAAATTAATTGAAAAACAAAAAAAATTGTGATAGAAAAACTAACACCAAAGCAATGTAAATATTGATGAAGCTTGTCATAAATGATGACACATGTAAGAGACAACTAATGGCACATCCTTATGTAAAAGGCCTTGCACTTTTTGAAATTCAAATTTCTTGCCAAGTTTTGTGCAAATCCTAATAATGAATCTACAATTAACCTTAATGAAATCTTGATGCAAACTATAATGCAAATATTGAAACAAACTCTAATGTAGACATTCGCATAGGTTTCCATGACATTGATGCCAATATTGATGGAGGTACAATCTAATGTAGCCTCCGATCCCCTCCAAATTCATGATGTAAAATGTTGTTGAAATATATTAATTTTTTGATGTAGTTATCTTAATAAAAATACCATGTTAAGGACAAACAAAATTTAAGACATTTTAGCTAGATTTTGGTAGTGGAAGTGAAGAGATAAGCTATAAGACATCTACCACCACCTCCATGACATTTTAGGCTTGTGGCACCTACTTACATAGTATTTAAATTATTTCCTTTGTTTTAACTTACGAGAAATGATCCAATGGTTGAGTGCATTGTAATAGCTAAGATAACATGTGTAGATTTAAAGGCTATTATTTTTACTAGTATTGCACTATTGGTTATGACTTAAGGTTATCAACATTGACCATTATTATTAATTGAATGAAATGTGTTCATTAGTTCTAAACAACAAATCATGTGATGTTAGATGGGCTTACCAACAAAACATGACTTAATGCATAATTTTAGGTCTAACTTGTTTAGAAATCTTTTATAACACCTCAACAAAAATAAGCTGATATAACATCATATTTGATAATGTGGACCAAAAAGCTTAGGTTTAAACAGTAAACTTGTCAAATAAACAAATATAAAAAATCTAGTTTTTCAAAATTACCACATATAATTTTAAAAGATTTAAAATAAAAATACACAACTAATAAATCCTCTCCCATAATTATCTTCCAAACTTTTAAATTTTTATTTTTGTAATATTTATTAATTAATTAAATTCCATCGAGTTTCTTATACTATTTTGCTATCATAGTTAAGCTTTTTATAAAGCGAGTTTGAAGTAATTTTCCTTCGTGGATGTGATTCCCTCCACTTCTTTTAATGATTAAAAGAACACATATTCTTTTGTTAATTCTTTTCTTCCTTGTTTATATGACTTCGTAAATAAGTGTTTTGAGTGCACTCATTACCATTTCATATTCATTAACTTTTATCTTGAAGTTGAAGTCAATATAGCATGTGAATAATCTCCAATTGCAATGCACCGTTACATCATAGTTATAACAATTTTGTATAGGTTGCACACATAATTGTTCTTTCAAGTTTAAAAATATTTAAATTTTAGAATTGTTTTTACAATTAAAAAAAATTAAAATATTTTTTATAATATAAAATTTGTGTCTTTATTCTTATATTCATATTTTTGGGTTTTGCATCTTTATAGTTTAACTATTATTAATATAATCAAATTAAAAGAAATATTTATATTTAAAATTTTTTAATTTTAAACATTTTTTTAATATTTTAAAACAATTTTGTTTTAAGAAGAGAGATTAAAAAATATATATTTAATATTCATATATCACAACTCCGTTACTAGTATAATTTCCGTTACTCATATTTTGCATTGTTTCCATTACCCATATTTTGCATTGCAATAGCACAATCAAAACAAATATGCTTAAAATAATAAAAATGATGTAACTGTTATTGTAGGCTTCACTAAATAACTTTAAGTGGAATCATTTTATCTAGATATATCCCTGTAAATCTTTTTTAACTGTCTGTCATTTTTATTTTAATTAAAGTTAAATTTACAACTCAATCATCATTTAAGATCTTTTTTTTATATTGGGACCAAATCCAACTGTCACTCATATCACCTTTTTAGTTGATAAGAACTACATTTTTTAAGTTATTTTATTCAAATTATATTTAGAAAGATAAAGTATAAACAGTGACTTTTATTATTATTATTATGAGAAATGCTTTTGACCGGAGCTATGAACCGGATAAAGAAGAAATGTAAAAGATACATCCGAAAAACTCATACACCAATGAGGAACACCCTGAAACAGTCAGCACAAAGGTTGAAATACAGCGTCAAACCATAGAGTGCAGCCAATACCACCAAACAACACCCCACACTGGAAGACACCAGCCAAACAAAGCTATTCTTAAGTATAAACGACTATTCTTAAATATGAAACAATTCAATAATAAAAATTATAATTTACCAATAAAAATAAAACAACTATTAAAGATAAGATTTCTATTAACAATTTAACTGTTAAACTATTTAATATTTAAAATAAAACATAGAAAAATGATACTATTAAAAAAGAAAAAAACAGTCAATGATTAGAAAATAAACTTACGTGATCTCAAATTTTAATAGTAAAGGGAACCTGCAACAAGAAAATAGAAACTCCACATCAGAAGATTTTTTGTTTTTTCTTGTTAAATTGTTTGTATATAACAAAAACACCTATGAGATATTTATTGGAATTGAAATTAAATGAACTCCTAGGTCACAATTTAACTGACCTTCCCACCAATTCCCTCTAGTTGCATATTCTGGCTGAAATGGGTCCATGGCATCTTCCAATTGCTTAGGTGCCATCTTAATCTGTGGGACAATTAGTTACTAAATTTGTAGTGAAATGATAGCTGTGGGACAAGTAACCAGAAAATTTGTAACCAAGGAATAAAAGTTTGAAAAAGTAGTATCCTTAGGTTTTACCTCACTTGGGTCTTCTTTTCTTCCTTGGGGGCTGTCATAAAGCTCATCAGGTCCTCCATAATATACAGAAGACCCTAGGAAGCACTGTTCTGGACTTTGCTTATGTAACATTTTAGGCCCTGGTGATTTGTTTTCTTCCTTTCCTATGTTGTTAATCAAACAAAAAAATTTACTTCACAAACACAAATATATTAAAGAAATAATATAACAAACAGTCGCTCTTGCTGTTCATTTATTTAGTTTCCTGCTTTCTTTTTCCTTTATTGTACACTGTGAAAACTCTCAAACTTTGTTAGCATTATACCATTGACTCAAGTGGAGCTTAAGCCTGTTCGAGTTAACATTTGGGAAGCTTGAATGTTTTATGGTGTAAGCAAATATCTAATGTCGCATATAAACTAGTGTTTAAAATGTGGTTTAGGGTGTGAATACAGAGCCATAACAAGATTTTCTACACTACTAAATCTCCTCACAAAATCTCTTTTAAAAGCTAGTCTACCATTGCAAAGAGGGGATTAGGGTCATTATGGAAGAAATCTAAAGGACCATAAGAATCTCAATCCCAACAGGAAGAGTACTAAATTAGTGAGGGACAGATATATTGACAAACTTGAAACAAATAAAATGCCTAGATTACCTGTTACACCATGAGGCTCTTTACCATGAAGTAGCTTCTTTTGTTTGTCCAATACCTCCATGGTGGTTGGCAATGTATACCGAGACTGCAAAATGTTCATTTCAAGATCAATAGGCATTTAGTAAGATTCATAAAAAGGAAATCAAATCTATATGGAAGAATGAAGATCAATATAAGACTGATTCAGTCAACCTGACCGATTATCCCCTTCATATCAACATTCTCATAGACCAGCATTAGGATATGAAATATGACAAACTAAGAATTTGTCAATCAGATCTGGTCATGTGTGGCTTGTATATTACAGCCATGATTACATTACATGAGACTGGTTGACTCAATACATCCCAAAACTGAAAATACCTTACATAAAGAAGATTTTTTTGCTGAAAAGGAATTCAATTATACACAAGAAATTGGCTATTGCTCATCAAAAGCCACATAAAAGTGGAAGATAGGATATATTGGTAGTGATCAAATGGGATTCAAATACTTCATACCATGTTATGCAGTGTAATCTTAGTCAAACATGAAAACATTCAAATGGCTTAGTTCCTGTCTTAGCTCAGTCTATGTTATGAGAGATCTCAACATTAATCAGTAAAGAACAAGAACGGTTGGTGTATAATGCACCTGATCCAATGTGAATATGTGAAAGCAAACTATTAGTCTAATACAGTACAAAATACTCTACCAAAGTGACAAAGGGTTCTCATATAATGCATGAACATTAGACCAGATAGATGATACTGCCAGCTAATCCAATATTACCTTTTTTATTTGAGCTGGAGGGTCACATCTACAAGTGCCCGAATGTGAAACACCATAGGACCTCCATAGGTTAGATTGGCAAATAGCACAAGAACTCTGGTCAAGTATCTCAGCCATGGAACTCTTACTCATAACTAGTTCATTGCTATCCATGTTTTTTTTCAAAAAAGAATTTTAAGAAACAACAGACTCCTCTAGTGCATTACAATTCAGTCTTTTAGCAGCCCCGTAACAAGATTACTTATGAAATTGGAAAAAAAACGCTTACAAAGATGATTGGAAAGTGGCAGAGATAGCTATAAAGACATTGTCAGAAGAAAATCAACACATGTTGATATGATGAGTAGAGCACAGGGTAACGGAGAAAATTGCACAGAAGTGGAAGACTATTTCGCCAAATCAAGAATAAAAGAGGACACATGTGTCTGAATCTATAACACCCACTGCCAAAAACGGCTCTGATATGGAATAGATTGTTCAGAAATATTCCAACAGAAGATTGACAAATATACCATAGAAACTTTTCAACCTCACCAGACTGTCCACATATAATCCAACAATTAGCATTTGACCACCACCTATCAGTAGATTTAGATGAACTTCAAATATTGTGTCCATATTTTTGAAACATGAGATGTATTTATCATTTAATGCCTTGAAATTTGTATTATAGTGATGCAAAAGGATTGACCCAATTAGTAGTACCGTAGACTTTCTTCTCTAGGTTATTATTGTGGATGAACGTGTAAACCCACACCAAATGCCATCTACTCACTATCTTGTCTTTTTCTGCATGGCCCAATAGGAGCCCTCCAGCACAGATGACCCCTCTGGATTAAACCCTAATCTTGATGACCCCAATGTTCGACTTGCTACTAAATATCTTTGCATTGTTGCTTCTCTTATTGTCTCTTAAAATAATCATAATAATACCACTCCCAGCATTGGAAATGACAATATGGATAAGACTCATTGATTTTTATAAGTTCTCCAGCAAGGAAAAGTATGGTGGTGATGACGCCATAACCAAAACACAAGGCCAAAAAAGAAGCAATTTATTTTATTTTATGCTTATACATTATTGCATCGACTTGGATTAGTAGCCAGCTCTGCTCTACTGATGACAACTAAATTATCAATTGCTTTCATTGTTATTATTGTTGCTAATGCTACTGAATCAAAACCAGCAATGGCAGAGGAGCATGATAAAAGAAGCTTGTGTTTTTTAGTTTATGGTCTATGAAAATGGTGATAACAGTATTCTAAGAGTCTGTATGCTTTTCATATAATTCTTTATGGTCTATAAATATGCTGATAACACTATTCTAAACTAGCCTACTTTGTTGTGGTCCTATGAGTGTATGAACTAGGCGATGAGGATTAACATTGCTACTTAAAATAACTTACTTTGCAGTGGACTGTATGAACTAGGCAGTGAGGATAAGATTGCTACTCAAAAGCATAATGAACTAATATGACAGAAATCTAAAACACATGTACAGTGCTTGACCACTTGGACAAAAATGGGTGGCCATTAGATCATTTCAACTCAAGGATTTCCCATCAACTAGCTTCTGCCATGAATAATAAAACATATATGTAAGGATTTTAATGTCCACAGGAGCTTCCTTTTGAACACCAAGATATAAGCTTCATTATTAGATCATTGAGGCCAAGATAATATCTAGATTCCACATATGTCCATGAAAGGACTTGAGGAGTCACCAAGAACTGTTGATTAGAATATTTAACCATAAGAAATGATGAGCTAGCACAAATACTCATAGCTTGATTATGTCCTGAGTGCAATCAATAGTTCCCTAGTATTTTTTTAACATTGAAAATGACATGTGTGGGCATCCTCCCAATGAGGACAAATATGAGTAGACTTTAAAGAGAATATATAGCTTTAGGCTCCCTCCAAAAAAACAAACCATCACATGTGGCATTAAATGACATTTGTTCAACATCACAAATGGCGCTGCTTGGTTTAAGAAAAAATTAAAAAATAGTCCTCCTGTCCAGTAGCCCAATCACATAAAACATACACAAAACTCCATGCCGGACTAAATTTAACATCATTATTGATAAACTACTGAATAGAAAAGAAAGAAATACTTTATTACCCACATGCATATCCTAATTATGAGACAGACTGGTCCTAGGTTATATCATCTCATAGGAATGATCGTTTGATTGATTTTTTTATCATATAATATTGTTTAACTATTTAGATTAGTATTTTGTTGGTTTTTCCTTACATATTAATATGATAAGGATAATGCAAGTTGTGGCACCATGTACAATATACACTTCATTGATCTTATCTCATCTCAATATAGGACACAAGCTAAAATCAAGTGTTGTAGAAGTCAAACTTAGAAAAGGAAATATATAAAACCTAGGCAATGCTTTAGGTGAAAAGCAATGCCTATCAGCTAAGTTGGGGAGTAGTATAATCAATAAGCTTGACCCTTCAAAAAACTAGAATCTCATAGCTATCATAAAAACCAAATAAAAATACCTCAACTTGAAGGTAGTAAAACCACCAAAAATATCATCAAAGAAACATGTAAAATGCAAAAGCATCTTAGTCATAGTTCGTACAAGTAAAGATCAACCCAACATTTATAAAGTTAATCCTATCATGAAAGTTTAAAGGGTCTTGAGGCCCAATCCATTTCTTTGAAATATGTTTGTTACATGTTATTCATTAATAACAATTATTTTTTATTCATTAATAACAATTATTTTTTATTCATTAATAACAATTATTTTTTTAAGGAAGAAATTAAATGTATTCCTTAAAAAGTGGTAACTTGTTTTAAAAGATATTTCTATTAAATTTTTTTTATTTGTGGTATGATAGTTTTTTCCTTTTACTAAAGATTCCACTTAAAGTTTTTGGAGTTTAACAAGAAAATTTTCATTTGAATATTTTTACAATTGAGTCAAAATTGTATTGCACCAAAATTCAAACATAAGATGTTTGACAATCTTAAAGTTATTTTTCCATTATTAATTATAATACTTAAGAAATCCATTCTTATACTATGTCTAAAGGATCTAAAATCTCATGAATGAAAGTCATTCTTCATATGAAGCCATCTTCTCTCATGTGTGGATAGTTGTAATTATGCTTTAGGAATTGGGAAAGTGTTAGCATTTGAAGGAAAGTTTTCTCATTGGTTACAATCATGAGGGTGTCATATTTTATAAAAGGTTAAAAACTTGTGATCAAATCATTCTCAATATTAGCTTCACTTTTTAAGATTATGGTCACATAATTTTATTCTTTAGACTCTTAAACTTCCTTTACATTAATGTACTCTTAATTTTAGCAGTATTTCAATTTAAAAAATTATAAATAGAAATCACCTCTATATGATTACACATGATATATGCCACATTATGAGGGTGACCTTCCTATGACTACTACTAAAGTTACAACAAATTTGAGTTTTACGTGCACCTATTTTCCCAACATTCTCATGAAATCCTATATTATTATTGTGGTTACACCTCAAAACATTTGTTTTTTTTCTCATTCAATTGATGAATGAATGGCATAACAATGCTAAGCCAAAATATTATTATATATATGAAAAATATTCCACACTTAGAAGCTACATTCCTATGATAAATTTTTTAATATTGATAGTGCTTAAATGAATAAATTTGGCACCATAGGGATTATAATAACAATAGTTCTAAAAATGTAAGACCATACTATTATCCATTCATAGTTCTTAAATATTAAAAGCAACGAATGTTGCAAACTAATCAAAACACAATAAGATGAAATTTATATCAAGGCATTTTTTAAGGTAATTCAAATTTGACTTAGAAATATTTACACTTTTACATCTAAATCTAAATGTTAGCATTCTTCTATCTATCAAGTTTTTCAATCTATTGCAATAATTGATCCCATCATTAACTTTCACTTACCCTACTACACTTATGTATACTATCTAACACTTAAATTTTAAATTAACCTTGTTACTATTATATGGATAAAAGACATTTATATTCAATAATATTATACAAATATAGATTATAAAATAATCTAATAAATAGTAGTAACAAATACTAGCTCTAACTTTCTTGCTCTACAACTTTCCCGCTCGAACTTGTTTTGAACCTGCTTAGGTCATGGTTGCCGTTAGCCCAGGGGGGCCTCTGCCCCCCACCGAGCCCTTTGGTGGAAACTACTGCAGCAAGTACTATCTCAGGTAGTACTTCAGAGTGTGAATCTCTAGCCTTAGTGTTGGATCCCAAGGCTTGGAAAAGGCCCTCCTAGAAGAAGAAGACCAGGTTGGTGAAGACTCTGTTGCCCCTGGGCTGTCAGAGACAGATAAAGGCATGAAACTCCAAATTTCAAACCAAATGATGGAAAAAATAGTCTCATCCATGGAACTCTCTTTGGTGGGTAAGTTCCATGCCCTAAGACCTAACATCAACATGGTGAGGAGATGGGCTGCCTCGAGATGGCATCTGAAGGGAAGTGTCGTCACCAACGCCATGGCTAGTGGCCTCTTTCTATTTAAGTTCACGACCAAAGAGGACCTGGTGGCGATCTTGGTAGGAGGACCTTGGATATATGGGAAACATAACCTCTGTCTGGGGCGCTGGAAACCAGGGTTTGATGTGGCCATGGAGCTGAGCAGGTCAACCCCAGTTTGGGTCAGGTTACCCGGTCTTCCTCTGGAATATTGGCACAAGGAGATCTTCACCAGGATCAGGAACTCGTTTGGAAGGTTCATAGCTTTGGATAGTACCACTAAGCACAAAATGAGGTTAGTTTTTACTCTCTTTTGTGTTAGCATAGACATCAACAGAACTTTGCCTAATACCATTAATATAAATTCCAAGTATGGTAGTTGGGAACAACACCTGGTGTATGAGAATACTACCACATTCTGTCAAAACTTCTCCAAGAAAGGTCACTTGATCAATGAATGCAAATCCCTTAGGAACCAGAAACCTAAGGAGTTAGTGAGGAGGAGATTGTTGCTGAGGACTACCCATTCAAGGAGGACTTGCTAAGCATTATCGAGTCCCCATTGAATTCAAATAAACTAGAAATACCCCTGGATAAGGGCTCCCCTAGAGCTGAACAGCTGCTGTCAGACCACCAAAAATGTAGGGAAGTTCCTGTTGGTTCAGAGGAGTCAGAAGAAGGGGAGATCAAGAGCCAGACCACCAAAGAGAAGATTAAACCCACACCCCAGAATGTGGATTCAGGTGTTCAAGTGTCTGAAGGAGGGCAACCCACTAAACTAGTGAATTCAGAGAAGAAGATTGTTCTATCCCCATCCAGAGTGTTGTCTCTTGGTGCTAGTCCTAGTACCACTTGGACTAACCAAGAAGGCTAGGTGACACCCAAAAAAAAGGCAAAGGCCAATAAAAAAAGTCTGTAGATGTGGGGACAGAGGGGAAGGCTGACAGACCCTCACAGAGAGAAACTAGACACAGGGAAGCAACCAAGGAAATAGCCATTGGGAGACAAAGCACTATGGAAGCTCTCTCTAGACGAGGTTGCAAATGAAGGTCCTCTCTTGGAATGTGAGGGGACTCAACAGTCCCCAAAAGTAGTTCATGGTGAAGAACTGCATATATAAAAATAAGGTAGATATTATCCTTCTCCAAGAAGTTAAAATGTCTGAAGAGAACTTTAAAGCTATTTCCAGCAAAATCTAGCCCTCAACAGACTACCTAATTAGCCCCTCTATGGGGGCTTTAGGAGGCCTCGTCACTATGTGGAACAAACACATCATCTCCAGTTGCTACTGCTCCCATAGTAAAAGCAGTCTTGAATTGAAATTCACTCTTAACAAGAAAGTTTGGAAACTTATAAACATATATGCTCCCAACACTAGGAGCGATAGAAAGGACCTCTTAGAAGGTTTGATACCTAGACTGAATGCTGAGAAAAGAACTATTTGGACGTTGGTTGGAGACTTTAATACCCCGCTTTTCCCTTTGGAGAAGTCCAGGGGTATCATTGACTTCTCAGACAGCATGGCAGATCTGGTAGACTTTCTTAACCAAACTGGGCTGATGGACATTGAGGTCAACAATCAATTCTTCTCCTGGACCAATAGAAGAAGGGGAGACCAACTGATACAGGTTAAACTAGACAAATTTTTGATCTCGTCCAATTGGGACATCGTGCAACACTCTACTCTGACTGCCCTACCCCATACCATCTCTAATCACAACACCCTTTTATTCTCCTGGAGGGGATTACCTAAAGGTCCCTTCCCATTCAGATATGAAATCATGTGGGCCTCCCACCCCGATTTCAAAGAATGCATTGCTGATTGGTGGAGTATCTTTGTTCATGGTTCCCCCATGTTTAGACTCACTCAAAAACTTATTCATGTCAAGCAGAAAGTTAAAGGTTGGAACAAGTTTTGCTTTGGAAATGTCACGACCCAGAAGAAACACATATCTAATAGTCTATTGGAAATCTAGGACAATATGGCCAAGGGAGACAAAACTGAGGCTAACTTTAATAGGGAAGAGGCCCTTCTCAAGGATCTAAGGAAAATAATGAAAAAATAAGAGATATTTTAGAAGCAGAAATCTAGAGTCCAATGGTTGACTGAAGGGATAGAAACACTACTTTCTTCCATCAGTCAGCCATGAAGCACAAAAAAAGGAATAGAATCACAAAATTGCTTGATGAAAACAATAGGGAGGTCAACTCAGAGGATGAGTTGGGGCAACTGGCCTCTAACTACTTCAAGAACTTCTCTCTGAGCATAGGGGTACTTCTAACCATGTCATAGAGGAAGAGCTGCTGGACAACATTCCCTCAATTCTCTCAATTGAAGATAACTGCACTCTTTTGAATCCTATTACCACTGAGGAAGTTAGAGCAGTTGTTTTCTCTATGGGGGATTTTAAAGCTCCTAGCCCAGATGGGTTCCCATAGCCTTCTTCCAAAAATTCTGGGATATTGTTGGTTTTGATGTTACTGCGACTGTCAGAAATTTCTTTAGAACTTGTAAGATCCTCAAGCAGATTAACTCCACTTTCATAGATCTCAACCCCAAGAAGGACATCTCTGAGTCTATGACTGATTTCTACCCTATTATCCTCTACAACACTATATATAAGATTATCATGAAGACCCTGGTCCTTAGACTACAACCTTTGTTGGATAGCCTTATATCCGATTGTCAAAAATGTTTTGTCCCCAGCAAACAGATTTTGGATGCTTCCATCTCCATGCATGAGATAATCCACTTGATGGACAGGAGCAACACCCCCAATATGGCTATTAAACTAGATATTGCAAAGGCCTATGACAAAATTTCTTGGGATTTCCTTTTCAAAGTGCTAAGGAAGTTTGGATTTCAAGATAAAATTATAATACTGATAAGTGAATGTGTCACCACTATCAATTACTCGGTACTGGTCAATGGTTCTCCCTAAGGATTTTTCAATGCTAGCAGAGGTATTAGGCAGGGGGATCCCCTATCACCCCATTTGTTTATCATCATGGCTAAGGTCCTGGGAAGGAACATTTTATCTCATTTGGATAGACAGGATCTCAAGGGTGTCAGAGCAGTGTCTACTATGGGGCCTTCAGCTATCCAGCAATTTGTTGATGATACTATGTTGTTTGGTGAAACCTTGGTGGTGGAAGCTAGATGGAAAAATCTTCTAAACTCCTATGCTAATGCCTCTAGGCAGTGAATAAACTATGAAAAGAGCAATGTCTTCTTCTTCAATGCTGGTTAGGAACTCCAAGAGAAGATCAAAGATATCCTAAATTGTAACAAGGACAACATCTTGGCTACTTACCTAGGTCTTCCCCTCACTATCAAGGAAGTGACCCCCTCTTATAGGAACTCTATCCTGGAGACAATCCAAAAAAAGATGGAAGGCTAGAAAGGTAAACTCCTAAGCCAAGCTCAAAAGTATCAACTTCTAAAGGCTTCCCTCCAAGGTATCCCCACCTACTTTCTTACTTTGTTCAAGATGCCCAGATATATTGCTGAAAAGTTTGAGAAAATTTAAAAAACATTACTTTGGACGGGGGTTGAGGAAAAGAAGAGGTTATCACTCATTGGGTGGGACAAAGTTTGTCTTCCCAAGTATCAAGGGGGACTGGGTATTAGAAAGATCTAGATGATGAACAAAGCTTTGTTGGCTAAGGTTGGATGGAGTTTTCTTAAGGATCAAAGAGACTGGGTGCAAATCATGAGAGCCAAGTACCTTCACAATGGGGAAAGGAATGGGTTACTTAAGAGGGAGAGCCTCCCAAAAGGTTCCATTATTCAGAACAAGATGATTAGAACTAGAAGTATTCTATATCAAGGCATTAAGTGGAGGCTGGGCAAGGGGAATAAAACTAGGTTCTGGGAAGACAATTGGCTACATGAGGTCCCCCTATCCAATCAAGGAAATATCAACACTAAAGCTAGAGCAATCACTTATTTTGGGAGGTTTGTCAGCAATTACATTACTAACCAAACATAGGGCTAAAGACATTGGAAAAATATGACTAAGTGCTGGAATGATAGTCAAGAGAGCAGGGGTGTTTGTCTCTATAGTTGGAGCTGAGAAAGTGCAGAATCCCCTTGTTTCCTAGGGAGGATGAGATGCTCTAGGCCCAGGATAGGAAGGGAGTCTTCTTAGTTAAATCTACCTACAATATGTTGTCCAACAGTGCGCAAGACATTAGTTTATGGAAGAAGGTCTGGAACAACCACCCGAATCCTGAAATTATTTTTTTCTGGTAGTTTGCTGCCCACCACAAATTTCTCACTACTGATAACGTCAACAAAAGGGGCTTCCAACTAGTTAACAGATGTGTTTTGTGCCAGAAAGAGGAAGAGTCTATATAGCACCTTCTCTTCCATTGTGACTTCACCAAAGAGGTTTGGGGAAGGACCTTGGCTAAACTTAGCATGGGACTAGGTTTTCAATGAAAATCTCAAGGACTTCAATGCTAGATCTTTCCCTTTAAACATTCGACAATCAGGGAATTATGGAGGCAAATTCCCCCGCATTTCAGGTGGAGCGTATGGAAAGAGAGAAATAATAGAATTTTCAGGGAAACAACTAAAAGTGCTAATTGTCTTCTTCTCCTTAGCAAACTGGTTTCAAAGAATACTTCCATTAGCACTCTGAACGCTACTAAAGAAACCCCCCACACAAATTGAATTGCATATTGCTAAGAACTGGGGTCTGATAGTGGATATGATCACCTTTGACAACTCTAAGAAGTTGGCCAGACAAAATACCATCTGGAGACCCCCTCCCAAGGACTGGGTTAAACTCAATTTTGACGGAGTGGAAAAAACCACTGGCCTGGTCAGTGGAGGTGGTGTCATCATAAATGAACAAGGGAATCTAATTGTTGCTTATGCACGGGGCCTTGGAACCCAATCCAACAATGTGGCTGAGGGTCTAGCCCTTTTATGGGGGCTCAAATTTGCCCTCTCCTTGGGGTGGGTAAGATCCAAATCGAGGGGGACTCAAAAATTATAAGGATTCTGCTCTTGGCAGGACTAACAACAGATGGAAGCTCGAGGATATCACCGAGGATATAGCTAGTTTATTAACTAGGTTCACTGAGAAGGAGATAGGGCACACCTATCATGGAGGCAATAGGGTGGCTGACGGCATGGCTAACCTGGGTCAAAATTTGAGCAGTTGGAGATGCTAGCAAAATTTGGAAAACCTCCCTATACATATCCAAACCCTCCTTCACAAGGAACAAAACAATGTCCTTGGTTTATAATGAGTCATAAGCAAGACATTTTGAATCCCTTTCCTATTATGTGCCTTTGGCGCCATGTGTGGAATATTCTTAGTAATATTGTGATTAATAATATTGCTAAATAGACTATAAGGTTCAGTTGTGGGTCTTCTAATTGCCAAATTAGCATGATGAATAGCATAAGACGTTGTGGTATGACATGCAACCACATTTGAATTATGACTAGGATGCCTCAAGGGGTTAAGTACGTGGCTAGTCATGTGGTCAGGGAGATGAATAGACCCAATTTTTTAAGCCTCCATAAAACTCATATTTATGATCATATCAAGGTTAATAATCATGAAAAGTATAGGTATTCTAACTCGTACAATGCGAATTTATCGAAACATGATATTTCTAAGTGGCAAGGTGATAGATTTCTCATCAAAACTTGTGCTTCGCTCTGCAGGTGGATTCATATCTTCAAGGTTAAAGATTATCAGCTTGCTAGAGTTAACTTACCTTTTCAAACTTCTACTAAGTGTTTCTATATGTTGAATATGGGAGGAGAGAGGACTCACACCAAGCATATGTCTTGTGAGGAGTTCAAAAAGAATGAAACCCTCTCGCATGTTTGTTGTGAGGGAGGGGTGGCCTTGTATTTGGAATGCCTCCAGGGGCATGACAAGAATCTATCCAAGCAGTTTGTGCAGTCATGGGTGGATAGATGTGTTCAGGCTGGTGGAGTTGGCTTCAAAGTGTCTGAGGAGGTCATAGGGATGGCCACTAGTATTCCCATGGATGGGGTTAAGCATAAGAAGATGAGTAAGGTTTTGGACCTGGAGGGAATGTCCATGTTCCTGAAAAAGGGGAAGTTTTGCATAGTCTTCAAGGTGGTTTCGACAAGCAGAAGCTACCCAAACTATGGGATGATATATGTTTCATGCTAATCAAGTACTTTACCCTTGAAGGTACATTTCATAGATTCTATCACTATCATTTTGTGTTAAACCATTTTAGGAGAAGCTAATTCATAAGTTTTCCATTCTATTTTCCTTCTTCCCTGGAAAACCTCGGTGGAGGCTACCATTGAACAACACTCTATGAATCCCGACAAACCCCTCATTCTGCTCCATCAGGGGCTTATCTATAGGTTGTATAAATTTCACTTAGCCCTTTGTCCTCCCAAGCAAATCACCACTACCTGCGTCAACAACTCTCTTGTGGCGCCCAAGTTGAACCCTGACTAGAGCAATCCTATGATTATCACAAAAAATTTCCCTAGAGAAGTATTCCCATTCCCACAAAGTGGCCAAGGCCTCAACCTCTAAGAAGAAACCCATCACTGTGAATAGCCCTAAGGATAAAATTATTGACCTGGTGAACCCTAAGCCTACCAACCCTAAAGTGACTTCCTTACCCACCAAGAGAAAGCTGATGGTGGGTGATATTAAGGGTGGTACCCCCCAAAAGAAGATTAAAGAGGGGAAGGAAGGGGGTAGCGGTTCTGATAATAGAGGGAACAAGCCCAAGATGGAAGTGTACAACATGGAGATTGAGGTTGAGAGTTCTCAGGGAAGGAAGGAAGATAGTGAAAACTCGAAAGATGTTGAGATTATTGTTATCACCCAGATTTGCACCCTTGCTAACAGTTGTGAAACTTCAGCAATCTGGAGTAACATGGGATGATATTTAAGTGTGGGCTTTGCTAAATGAGATCATACCTCCAGAGAAGGCCGGCTTCCTTGCCTGATTATCACCTAAAACTACTAAACTTTGAGGGGAAAAAGGGAGAAGGAAAGCTTTAAAATGAAGATGAAACAGAAAAACTTGAAAACAAAGGGTGATGCACCAAACTGATTAAAAGAAACTTTCATAGAATTAAGAAAATGCACAACATAACTAAATACAGCAAGTAGGCATACACAGATTCAAATGATCCTAGTAGAGGTGAGAAACATAATGATTGAGAGGAATGAAATATTCATAGACAATCATATGAGGATTCACACTACACTAAAATCAGGAAAAGAGGTAAAATGACTTGCATATATTCAGTGGGAAGGTAGAGTTACAGTAACAGAAAGCTTCAAAGCCAAAAAATTTCAACCCTATTTGCAACATAAGCCTTAGCTTATATAGCATTTCAAAAATGCCCTAAGTCAGTTACAGGATTCGCTCAGAGAGCTACTACCAAAAATATCTCTAAAAGGATGTCCCAGCTGCCAGGAGTAATGGCGCAAAAGATCTGGAACAAGGGCAGGTGGGGAGATATTTAGAGTCTTTAATGCAAGTAGCTTACTCATTGATCCTCAGCAACGCATAAATGAAAATATCTGAAACAAGGTGGTGGAAAGATATTTCTGATCATGAATGCGAGCTGCTTCATCCTTGTGCAGCAATAAATGCAAGAAATATCTGCAACTGCCCAAAAATGGTCATTGAAACGTCCCATCGGAGATCTAAATATGCAAATCTAGATCCAAAATTAAAAAGTGAGAAAACCCCATTGAAAAGCCAACCAAATGAAAGAGGAGGTGAAAACATGCCTTTTTACCTCTTGCATCATGTCAAAATTTGCCAAGACGGAGGAGATACAGGCAGTCAAAGCTTCAGTCAACCCCCTGTATATATTGCATCGCATCTGTGTATATATCGCTATCCGGATCAGCCCCTGAAATGTCTTTGTATGTGCAAAGCACCATGCATGCACCTCTGCTTAGAGTTTCACTTGATCGATTGATGGGCTGATCCTGAAAAGCATTGCTAAAAAACTGCATCTTCCTTGGCTCTATATCCTTTCCTTATGAGGGATATGATGGTGACATCACCACCATAGACGGGCCTTATTGAAACGTGACAGGATGGCATCATCATCATATCGGGGTGATATTACAAATATCAGGGTGATATTACAAATATCGGGGTGATATTTGGACAGGGGGTGATATTTGGATAGGGGTGATATTACAAATATCAGGGTGATATTTGGACGGGGGGTGATATTTGGATGGGGGTGATATTACAAATATCAGAGTGATATGTGGATGAGGGGTGATATTACAAATATCAGGGTGATATTTGGATGGGGGATGATATTACAAATATCGGGGTGATATTTGGACAAGGGGTGATATTACAAATATCGGGGTGATATTTGGAATATCACCCGATGTTCGAAATATCACCCCATCTGGAGGATCAGGTTTGACCAGATCATTGACCATACATAACTTCCCTATTTTAGCAAATTTCATGGTGATGTAAAAAACAAACTTGCCTATTTTTTCAAGCTCTTTCACATGGTAAACTTCTTCAGGCAAGCTTCAGACCTTGAGATTTGGGTTCAGACTTCAAGATCACAAATATATCCTACATTAGGCATGTGCATACTAAATGATGTTGCTTCCACAAGGATTTTCAAGAAAACACAAGGTGAAATATTTAACTCTGACTAGAGGAAAAATAGGTCAACAATTTGGCGACTCCTATGGGATGTTTGCCTGCTAAACATTAGATCATGGCCTTAAGCATCCATTGGGCATGGGGTCATACAGAGACTAGAAATATACAAATATCTCTGACTTTAGCAACTCAGCACAGTAGTGAAGAACATGGAAGACCAACCCAAGATAGAAATGTTAAAAGCAACCCCCCTCTACCTGTGCTAGACAGCACTTAGGGAAAGCAAAAGGGGTATAAACCAAGGTACAGCAACACTTATTGAAAACATAGACACCTAATCTACTGATTTACAAAGCACTCATACCTCAAAACACCTCTTTAGGTGTATCCCATTGAATGGGATAGGTAAATTTTGTCCATCCATATTTGATAATTGAAATGCATTGTGCTCCTTGCATTCAATAATGAAAAATGGGCCACTCCACATGTTGTCAAACTTGGAGTGTTTTCCTGGCCTGCAATTCAATTCATCCCATTTGAACACCATATCACCCTCCTTAAAGATTCTGGGAGTGGCCTTCTGATCAAAGTTTCTTTTGGTCTGAAGCTGATGATACTCCATAGTTTTCATAGCCTTGTCTCTGATTTCTTCAAGCTCCATAAGCTGAGCATATCTGACAGCCATGGGGTCTTCCTCTTCAAACATCTCCAGCTGATTCATAATGTCTAGTGCTGGCAGTTCTACAGAGACAAGCAATCTTGCCTCCTTCCCATAGACTAACATATATGGAGAGTTTCCAATGGACCTCTTAGGAGTTATTCTATCTACCCATAAGACATATTTCAAATTAGTGGGCTAGGTCCTTTGGTTGTCCTCCATTGATCTTTTAATAATCCTTATGAGATTTTTATTTGTAGATTCCGCCAAACCATTACCCTGTGGGTAATAATTTGATGAAGTATTCAAATAAATCCCATTCTTAACAGCCCAGTCAGTTATCTTTAGGCCAACAAAGGCTAAAGCATTGTCAGAGATGATTGACTTAGGCACTCCAAACCTGGATATCAAGTCATGATAAAAATTCAAGACAACATTTTCATTGGATTCCCTCAGAGCCACTGCTTTAGTCCACCTTGTGAAATAGTCTATAGCTGTAAGTATCCACCTGTGGCCTACACTTGATGGTGGGTTAATGGGACCTATGAAGTCAATACCCCATCTCATGAAGGGCTGCTCTACTTGAATTGGCCAAAGAGGTAAGGCTGGCAGCCTTTCTTTCCCTGTAAAAATGACACATTTTACACATTTTCTAGCCCATGCATGGGCATCCTTAAATAAGCTGGGCAAGTAATATCCAACTCTCATTATTTTCCAAGCAGTAGTCTTTAGGGCAAAATGATCCCCTGTTGTTCCATCATGAAATTCATGAAGCACCTTGTCAGTCTGATCATCATCAATGCATCTTAACTATACACCATTAAGGTCTTTTCTGAAAAGGGTGTCATATATTAAAACATATGGAATAGACTGCAGTCTATAATATCTTCTTTTGGTTCTATCTAGACCTACTGGACATTTACCAGTTTGCAAACATTGAGTCATGTTATTAACCCAACTTGTGCCAACTACTTGCTGCATTATCTTGAGGTGCATCTTCAATGGTCAGGATTACCTCATCCTACTTCTCTATTTCTTTCTCAGCACTGGTAGCAAGTTGTTCGCTGAGTCCCCTGCCTCTAACTAGCTTGGTTATCTTGATCTCCACATCATACTCCATGACCTTGGTGATCCAACCAGCCCTTTTCTTATTAACATACTTGCTTAACAGGAACTCCTTCATGCTGGGATGAGCGACCATCACATGTATCTTGTTATTAGAAACAAGATGCCAAAATTTCTTGAGGCTTCTTACCACTGCAAGGATGTGCTTTTCAACGAAGCTATACCTCTACTCATACTCCTCCATCCCTTGACTAAAGAAAGCAATTGGTTGCTCAAAACCCTCACTCTGCTACTATACCAGAATCATAGAGATGGTATCCAGGCTGCCATAAGCATATAAGATAAAGTCTTTGGAGAAATCAGGATTTACTAGCATTGGTGCAGCCGCTAACGCCTCCTTTATGGACTCGAAGCTGAGTTTGGCCTCTTTTGTCCAACTGAAAGTTGTATTCTTCTTCAACATAGATGTTAAAGGCTTCAAAAGATCTACAATATCAGGGATCAATCTTCGCAGAAAATTAATTCTGCCAATGAAGCTTTGAAGTCCCTTCTTATGACTGGGTAAGGGCAGCTCCAAAATGGCCCTTACTCTTTCAGCATCAATGGTAATGCCCTCCTTTAACACGACGTGCCCTAATAGTTTGCCTTCATGCATAGCAAAAATGCATTTGCTTGGATTAAGGGATATCCCAAATTCTTTGCATCTCTCAAAAACTTGCCTCAAGTGGGATAAATGCTCAGATGCATTCTTGGAGAAAACCATGATGTCATCAAGGTATACCAGTACCAATTTATACAGCAAACCCTTGAAGGCCATATCCATGGCTCTCTGGAAAGTAGAGCTAGCATTTGAGAGACCAAAAGGCATCCTTTGGTAGGCCATGGTGCCCCATTTGGTAGTAAAAGTGGTTTTAAACTGATCCTCTTCCTTGATTAACACTTGATTATAGCCAGAATATCCATCAAGAAAGGAGAATCTTTCAAATCCAGCCACTACTTGTAGAATCTGCTCCATTGAGAGCAGTGGGTAGTGGTCTTTTAGGGAGGCTCTGTTAAGGTCCCTAAAGTCAACACACAGCCTGATCTCTCCATTCTTCTTCCTCACAGGGACAAGGTTGGAGACCCAAGAAGTATGCTTGATTGGAAAAATGATTTTCCCCTCAATCAGTTTGGTCAATTCTTTAATCATCAGGGGCTCTAGCTTTGGGTTTAGAGGTCTTTGTTTCTGCCTCACAGGTTTAATACTTGGTTCTAACTCTATGGTGTGTTGGGCAATCTAAGGGTCAAATCCTTTCAGGTCTAAATAATCCCAAGAAAACACATCTTCAAACTCTTGACAGAGAGCAATAAAAGCTTTTATATCCTCAGCTGAGCAGATTTTACCAATTTTGAGAAGCTTACCTTTGAAAATTTCTAGCTCCTCATAATGATCTTTAACCTGCATGCTAGTCTTGCTTTTCTTAAGCTGATCATCTGTGCTAAAAATAGATTCCAAGGTTACCAATCCCTTGGGCAACTTGTTTGTTCTCAATTGAACAATTTGATCATTGCCATATTGTTGTTTGAGCTTATCCTGATTCATCACAGAAAATTCATCTTCTTCTAACAAGAAATGCAGGATCTGCTCATCACTCTCAAAAACTTGCCAATGAATGTTATTATCAGGGATAGAGAGCCTATCAACTATTTTTACATGAGGTTGTACCTTCTCCCTTTGAATATCACTGGGGATGTCAAACTAAGCCCCAATTGTAGCCAACCTATCAGCATGATAGTTCTGATTCCTTAGAATAGATATCAAATTGAAAGCATCAAATTCTTCAATCATGTCCCACACCCTGTGTTTATAGCGCTTCAAAACTTCACTTTTTGTAAGATGTAGTCCTCTTACCTGATTCACAATGAGTTCACTATCACCATAGACCTGTAAACAACCTATTTTCCTCTTTCTTACCCACTGAAAAACTTGGGCTAATCCTTCATATTCAGCAGTGTTATTTGTACATGCAAAGGCAAAATGGAAAGAAGAATAATATTTTTCACCTTGTGGTGACACCAGCATTGCACCACCACCAGATCCATTCTTGTTCCTAGAGCCATCAAAATACATTTTCCACACCCCATTTTGCTGCTCTGTCTGTTGTTCTGCATCCTTCACAAGATTTGGTATTGTTGTTTCATGCTCATGCAGTATGTAAACCCCCATACTAGTTTCTTGGATGTGTCCTTCAGGATCATCCACACTATTTTCTAAGGCCCACTCCCTTAAGAGCACCTCTGGTATGCTTTCAGCTTGTAGTTCTTAAGCAACAACTAATTCAGGGTCATCAGAAATAATGCAATTTGCATTAACAACACTTGGTGTGTAAGGCTCTATGTGATGATTTGAAAGTAACTCAGATTTTAAAGTTACTTTGGTGCCATATCTAGTCTTGAAAAACATGTGGGACTAGTCTAAAGACAAATATCCTCCTATCTTGGTTGTAAATTCTCTTGATAAGCACATGACAAAATAGGGAGGCAAATCTATGATGAATACCTCCTGGAAAATGGAAACATTGGGGTAGGTATGCAGAGTGAGACTTAGGTCTTTTATTATACCCACAGTATTAACAGCTGTGCCATCTAATTGAAGCACACCTTTCTCTAAGGGTTGGTACCTCAATCCTAGTTGATCTGCAATTTGTTTTGGCATCACAGAACTGCTTGCACCACTGTCTACCATACAATTATGTACTAACTTGTCTCCAATTATCAATGATACATAAAATGGGAGTGGCTTAGCACTTTTGTTAGGCTGTTTGCTGTTATCCTAAGAGGAATTGGTAAGGACAACCCTAGTTGGGTCTATAGTTGTATCATTGGATACTTTCAAATCAGATAAGGCAGATTGCAACATCTTCTTTTGGCCAGGGATGGCTAGGGAATCCCAAATAGACATTGTCACATTCATCTTTTTCATATTTTCAATGATATTGAAAGGTGGAGTGACACCTACCTTTTGTTGTGATTTTGTAGCAACAGTATCAGCCTGTAAATGAGGCATCTCCTTTATTGTTGCTAATGTATTTATTTGTAAAATATAGGGAATTTGGGATGTAGAAGCATCAACATGTCCCTTTCCTTTATTTGTAGGTTGCTTAATCTCATAACCCCTCTTCTTGGCCCTTGTATTTGCTGCTACTGGCGTATTATCTCTATTCATGCCAAAAAATTCACCTTCCTGCCAGTTAATGAAGGCAGAATCACTCTGAGGTTGCTCCTGCTATTGCACAGCCCCATCATCAAGTGCATTTGGTTGTGGGACTGCAACATTCTGTACCATCAAAGCCTGATTTATGACCCCATTTGAGTAGGTTGCCTGATTGTGTGCCTAATTGCATGGAAAACACCATTCATATTCAGCTACAAGGTTATTCTGAATAGAGACAAGGTCCCTTACTGCATTAATGGGTGCCAGATTGTAAGGCTAAAAAGGCGTCTGGTTGATATTCTACCTGGGACCCTGATAATTGCCTTGATATGGAGGCTTGTTGGCTTGGTAAGGATGATTTTGCCCTTGATATGGTTGATTCTGCCCTTAACTGGGTTGTTGATAAGGCTACCTGCTCTGGGCTTGCTGCTTCTTTATGTTCACCAGCTCATTGCCAAATGTTTGAAGGATGTTCTCTATCTTTTGTTGACTATTTTTGATCTCTTTCAACTCTTGTGATGAGCTAGAGGCAGCATTTTCAGGTTTGGCAGTACTAGGTAATACTGTAGTAGTAGGTAAAGGGGCAAAACATGGAATTGGTAAGAGCAAGGAAACTTGAATCTTGGGAAAGATGGGCATTGGTGGTCTAGGTGCTATTTTTCTAGCCTGAATCAAGCTATTCTCTGCTCTAATGGCAATTTCATAAGCGGCAGGTAGGCTTGTACCTCCTAATGATTGTATCATCACTGAAATATCACTATTTAGGGCTTTCAAAAAATACAAGAATACATATTCAACTAGAGGTCTTACCATGGCAGGGATTCTGTCCCATGTCTTCTAGAATCTGAAGTTGAAATCCATCATTTGCTCCTGAGGAGATCTCTTTATTGTAGTCATCTGTTCAACCAATGACAAGTTGTCTGATTTATCTTGAAATTGCTTATTTAACTTATCCCCTAGATCATCCTAGGTTGTAATGGTTTGCACTGGTAAACTCCTAAACCATTGTAATGCTTTACCCTTGAAAGAGGTAGCCAACAGCCTGATTGCTACGTTTTCTTGGGTTATATGATGCACTCCGCATAAAGAAGCTACATCTCTAATGTGCTCAATAGGGATAGTTTGATTCTCCCCTGTGAAATAGGGTAGACTCTTCAAAGCTGCCATGGGTATGACATCATGTACTGTTAAATTCAAAGGACTGCCCCTGTCAAAAGTCACAAATGGTTGGTTTCTTGCCATTGGAATGGCTAGAGGTAGTATTGCTTGAGCTGGTACAGGAACTACAGGTGCAACTAGCCTGAAATTTGGTGGAGTTGATTGTATTCTTTTAGAAATTGGAGTCCTTGCCACAGCCCTGCTCTATCTTCTAGGTGGAGATAGTTGCAAGTAATCAAATGTACTTGAACTCCTAGTTTGAATCTTTCTCATAAAATGTCACAACAGCACTGATCTGCTTGTCTCTCCTCAGTATGAGTCGCCAGATATGCAAGTTTTAACCTCTGACAGGTCTAAAAATCATTGGCTGCACATTAAAACCAGTAATAATGATTATCTACCTAATTGTTGCTCTAAATCTTAGTGTCCCACTGGGCGTGCCAAAGTTGTTATCACCCAAATTTGTACCCTTGCTTGTAGTTGTGAAACTTCAGCAATCTGGAGTAACATGGGAATGATCTCTAAGTGTGGGACTTTGCTAAATGAGATCAGACCTCCAGAGAAGGCCAACTTCCTTGCCTGATTATCACCTAAAACTACTAAACTTTGAGGGGAAAAGGGAGAAGGAAAGCTTTAAAATAAAGATGAAACAGAAAAACTTGAAAACAAAGGGTGATGCACCAAACTGATTAAAAGAAACTTTCATAGAACTGAGAAAATGCACAACATAACTAGATACAACAAGTAGGCATACACAGATTCAAATGATCTTAGCAGAGGTGAGAAACATAATGATTGAGAGGAATGAAATATTCACAAACAATCATATGAGGATTCACACTAAACTAAAATCAGCAAAAGAGGTCAAATGACTTGCATATATTCAGTGGGAAGGTAGAGTTACAGTAACAGAAAGCTCTGTTTGAAAACAGAAAGCTTTAAAGCCAAAAATTTTCAACCCTATTTACAACATAAGCCTCAACTTATATAGCATTTCAAAAATACCCTAAGTTGATTACAAGATTTGCTCAGAGATCTGCTACCAAAAATATCTCTGAAAGGATGTCCTAGCTGCTAGGAGCAATGGCGCAAAAGATTTGGAACAGGGGCAGGTGGGGAGATATTTAGAGTCTTTAATGCAAGCAACTTACTCATCGATCCTCAGCAACACATATATGAAAATATCTGAAACAAGATGGTGGAATGATATTTCTGATCATGAATGCGAGTTGCTTCGTCCTTGTGCAGCAATAAATGCAAGAAATATCTGCAACTGCCCCAAAATGGTCGCTAAGACGTCCCTTCAGAGATCTAAATATGCAAATATGGATCTAAAATTGAAAAGTGAGAAAACCCCCTTGAAAAGCCCGCCAAATGAAAGAGGAGGCGAAAACATGCATTTTTGCCTCTTGCATCATGTCAAAATTCGCCAGGACTGAGGAGATATAGGTGGTCAAAGCTTCAGTCAACCACCTATATATATCGCGTCGCATCTATGTATATATTGCTATCCGGATCAGCCCCTAAAATGTCTTTGTATGTGCAAAGCACCATGCATGCACCTTTGCTTGGAGTATCACCTGATCAGTCACTGGGATGATCCTAAAAAGCATTGCTGAAAAACTACATCTTCCTCGGCCCTGCATCCTTTCCTTATGAGGGATACGATGGTGACATCACCACCATAGACATGCCTTATTGAAACATGACAGGATGGCATCATCATTATATCGGGGTGATATTACAAATATCAAGGTGATATTACAAATATCAAGGTGATATTTGGACGGGGGGTGATATTTGGACGAGGGGTGATATTTGGACAGGGGGTGATATTACAAATATCGAGGTGATATTTGGACGGGGGTGATATTACAAATATTAGGGTGATATTTGGACGAGGGGTAATATTACAAATATCAGGGTGATATTTGGACGGGGGGTGATATTACAAATATCGGGGGGATATTTGGACGAGGGGTGATATTACAAATATCGGGGTGATATTTGGACGAGGGGTGATATTACAAATATCGTGGTGATATTTGGAATATCACCCAATGTTCAGAATATCACCCCATCTAGAGGATCAGGTTTGACCAGATCATTGACCATACATAACTTCCCTATTTTAATGAATTTCAGGGTGATGTAAAAAGCAAACTTGCCTATTTTTTCAAGCTCTTTCACATGGTAAGCTTCTTCAGGCAAGCTTCAGACCTTGAGATTTGGGTTCAGACTTCAAGATCACAAATATATCCTACATTAGGCATGTGCATACTGAATGATGATGCTTCCACACAGATTTTCAAGAAAACACACGGTGAAATATTTAACTATGACCAGAGGAAAAATAGGTCAACAATTATCATTCCCCAGGAAAAGCTTAGGGTGCCGTTGTTGCAAGTATGTGCCTAATCAGTGTTGTCATTAATGTCAACATATTCTTGTTGTCATTGGTGTCAACTGTATCTTATTCTCTTACTTGTTTAGAAGACTTGTATGTTGAGGATATTGAGAAAATTAGCCTCTCTAGAAGAAACAAGTAAGCCACAGAGAAGTGTAGTACAGACAGTGAGTTATATGCTAAAGAACAGTCTGGTAAACTGCTTCACATTTGTTCCTTCTTGAAGATCGTGGTCTGTGGATTGGAAGTAAGTTAGAGGTACGTCTAAGGATGCTACATTTCAAGTCTGAGCCATCTGCATGAAGATATGAGTGAGTTATGTTCACCAGAGTGAAGCCTATTTTTTCTATAAGTTCAATTGAGACAGGAAGACAGTATTTGGCTCTGCATTCCTCCACAAGAAAGTATTTTGCTATGTAGTTCTAGAGGGAAGTCTAGGATGATGATAAGTGCCTACAGTTGCAATGGTTGGTGGTTTGGTGGTCTGTAAGCTATCTTTCTCTTATGACAGTTGAAGACAGTAAAGTTCATGTACTCCGGTGAGAAGATTCCTATGAATAAAGTGGTTAAGGTTCGTGCAATTGCTCTTGATGATTATAGCATGCTTGTGGATGTCTCCTAATCATGTTCCTATCTGGACTTTGGTCCATGTTAAGAAATTGTGGTGATATGTGAAGATTGTTCCCAGTTAATGTAACGTGTAACCAGTCTTGGCTGACCTAGTTGATCCCAGTGATTGCGGAGATCTCTGGAAGATTGTGGAAGTGTGTTGTGGCATGGAAGATCATGTTTGACTCCTAGCTAAGGCATGATACGATATGTATTTCACTCCCTTTGCATGATGTTGCAATAGGTCAGGACCTATTTTGTAAATGTTTGTAATACTGACCTTGGAGATTGTTCCAATGGTTGATGCTGACCTTGATGATCATTTCAAGGTTGATGTAGTGTATAAATACTTGTAGCTAAGTCATGGAAAAGTTATCCTTGAGTGAAAATGAATATATATTAAGAAAGGTCCAAAGGCAAACCAGAGGAGGGGTAGAGGAAAGAAGAGGAAGAGAAGAAAAGAGGAAGAGTAGAGCAGAGGAAAGGCAGAGCAGGAAATTATTATACTTCTATTGAAAAAAGTAAAAGGTGTTGATCATGGCAGTGAATAGGGTTTAATAGCCCTCAAGGTTTAATGACCCTTATTGTAATCTTGCTAGGTTTAGGGATGTGGCGGTGAGCCTACTAGACCTAGTTGTTCTTCATGGCAGTAAGCCAGTATGTTTAGGCCTGTGGGATGACCAAGCCTGAACATCACTATTTCAAGATTGCAATATTTATTGAGAGTTAATCCTCTTCGCAGTTTTTCCCCACCTTGGGGTTTTCCACGTAAATCTGGTGTCTCTTATGTTTGATGTTGTATTTGTGGTTAAGTTTCTGATTTCATGCTCTCATTGTTAAAACATAATAATTGTGGATAAGTGATGAATGTCTGAATTGCAGAAAGTGTTTAAGTTTTGTGACAACTGATTCACCCCCCTCTCAGTTGTTCGGTGCATATCAACAATTGGTATCAGAGCAAGGTTCCTCTAAAGAAAGTTTAACAGCTTGAGGAAGATCTAAAATGTCTGACAAGAAGGAAGTACCACATTTTTTATGGAACGAATTATGTTCTCTGGAAGGCTCGGATGAAAAGCCATCTTCTTTCTCTTGGTGTCAAAGTTTGGAAAGCTGCAGAAACAGAATACACCATACCTCAAAATGGTCTAATGACTGAAGATTAAATCAAAGAATATGAGATAGATATCAAGGCAAGGGATGCTCTGCTAAGCTCATTAACCGATTCAATACTGATGAAAGTTGTGGATCTTGAAACAATAAATAAGGTATAGGAAAAGTTGAAAAATTTGTATCAAGGAGATGACTCTATGAAGGAAGCCAAGTTGCAAAGTCTGAAAGTGAAATATGAAAACTTGAATATGAACAATGATGAAAACATATCAACCTTTATGCAAAGAGTTGATGAACTTGTTATAGGGATAAAATCCATAGGAAGAACTCTTGAAGAAAAGGAAATTGTCATGAAAATACTCAGATCTCTGCCCAAGTCCTACTGTCACAAGGTGGCTGCAATTGAAGAATTCATGCAAGTAAAAACAGTTAACAAGGATCAGTTTCTTAGTAATCTTACTACTTTTGAAATGAGGGAGTTAGATGATGCTCTGCCAAAAGTTGAGACTGCCTTTAAAGCCAGTATTCCTGAAAGTACTTCTAGATTAGAAAAGTGTAAAGTAGAATATGATGATGAGATAGATGAAGTTGAAGCTAACTTTGTGGATAGGCTACAAAGAGGATCTGGTAAGTATAAAGGTAAATTACCTATCAAATGTTTTTCCTATGGTAAAGTAGGTCATTTTTCTTCCAGATGTCCTGAAAGATTTGAAAGAAATAGAAGAAGATATGAGAACAGACCTAGGACCCAAAAGAAGTGTTATTATGTTGGAGATTTTGATGATGATGAAGGAGTATCAAATAATGGTCAACCATATAATGCTAATCCCTCTATAAATGAATTCTTGTTCATTGTTATTAAGGAAGATCTTGTGTCTACTAATTCTTCTAGTTGTAAGGAAGAAAAACTAGTGGAAAGTGCTTTGGCTACTCAGGTCATTAAGGACAAAGATGAATGGGTTATTGATAGTGGTTTCTCTCACTACACGACTGGTGACAAAAATAAGTTTGTAAGTTTGGAAAGATATGATGGTGGACTAGTTAGGTTTGGAGATGATACAACTGGTAGGATTTGTGGAAAAGGATCTATTTCTTTTGATGGAAAGCATAATACTGAAGATGTCTTGTATGTGAAAGGATTAAAGCACAATGTTCTGAGTGTGGGTCAAATGTGTGACAAGGGCTATGACTTAAGCTTCAAGGATAACGGATGAAAGATTAGGGAAAGCTCCAAAATAGTCATTGTAACTAGTAAGAAGACTAGAGGTAATATCTATCATTTGAAAGGAACTAAGAACTATTGCTTGTTGACTCAGATTGATGAGATTTGGTTATGGCATAGAAGGTTGTGTCACATAAATTTTGATAATATTATGAAGATAAGTACTACACAGATTGTTACAGATTTGCCTGAGCTTGTGAAGCCTACTAATCTGGTTTGCAAGGAGTGTCAATTTGGGAAACAAACAAGAACAAGTTTCAAAAGAAAGGATCAATCAGTTGGAGGACTACTTGAACTAGTGCATACAGATTTGTGTGGACCTAATAGAGTAAGAAGTTTGCAAGGAGACAGGTATTTCATGTTTCTCATTGATGATAATTCTAGAATGACTAGGGTCACCTTTTTGAAAGAGAAAGTTGAAGCTCTAGATAAATTCAAGGTATTTAAGGCAATGGTTGAAAATGAGATGGATTTGAAAATCAAATGTTTGAGATCTAATAGAGGAGGAGAGTTCACATCAAATGAATTCAATTTCTTTTGTGAAGAGCATGGAATAAAGAGACAGCTATCCACGCCCAGAACTCCACAACAAAATGGAGTTGTTGAAAGGAAAAATAGAATAGTTCAAGAAGCTGCTAGAACAATGATAAAGGAAGCTTATATTCTAGAAGCATATTGGAGAGAAGCAATTCACACCATAGTATATATCCTAAACAGAGTTCAAGTAAAAGGTAATAGTTCAAAAACTCCCTATGAATTGTGGCATGGTAGAGTTCGTACCATGAAATATTTCAAAGTGTTTGGTAGCAGATGTTATATCAAAAGAGAAGAAGATTTATGCAAGTGTGATGCTAGATGTGATGAAGGAATCTTCCTTGGTTACTCCACCAAGAGTAAGGCCTACCGGTGCTATAATAAGAGGCTGAATAAGATCATTGAAAATGTGAATGTTAAAGTTGATGAGTGTAAGGAAAGGTCTTCAGAATCAAGTGGATATGAGTTAGATGATCCAGATGTTTCAGAAGTGGTGCAACATGAAGACATCATAGATGAACAAGAACAAACTCCGGTAAGTGGTACTAAAACACTAAGATATGTAAGAATCAGTCATTCTAAAAATTAAATCATAGGAGATAAGAGAAAAGGAATCTTAACTAGAAGAAAAACTGTAGAAGAACAAGTAAATTTCTATCTGATTTCTAAGATTGAACCTAAAACTATGGATGGGGCTTGCAAAGATGAAAATTGGATAAAGGCTATGGAAGAAGAATTGATGCAAATAGAGAAGAATCATACATGGGATCTTATTCTCAGACCAATAGACAAGAATGTAATTGGTACCATGTGGGTCTTCAGAAATAAAATGAATGAGAATGGTGAAGTGGTAAGAAATAAAGAAAGATTGGTATGCAAAGGATACACTCAGGTTGAAGGATTAGACTTTGAAGAAACTTTTGCTCCAGTAGCAAGGATTGAAGCAATAAGGATGTTTCTAGCTTTTGCATCATACAAAGATTTCAATCTTTATCAAATGGATGTGAAGTCTACCTTCTTAAATGGAGAGTTGGAAGAGGAAGTCTATATTGAACAACTGGAAGGAGTTTAGTCATCAGAGAAAGGGGACATGGTATGTAGATTGAAGAAAGCATTGTATGGATTAAAACAATCTCCTAGAGCATGGTATGCATGGTTGGATAGGTACCTAATACAGATAGGGTTCAGTAAAGGTATGACAGATAGTAATATCTACTTCAAGATCAATGATGAAGAAACCCTGATTGTTGTTATTTTTCTTGATGACATTATTTTTGGAGGCAATGAAGGTATGTGCTCAGTTTTTACTAGAGAAATGCAAAGTGAATTTGAAATGTCTATGTTTGGAGAGATGAACTTCTTTTTAGGTCTGCAAATAAGTCAATCAGATAAGGGTATCTTCATTTCTCAGTCTAAGTATGTGAAAGAGTTGTTAAAGAAATTTGGGATGGAAGAATCTAAACCAGTATGCACACCTATGATAACTAGTTGTAAGTTGAGAAAAGATGATAACTTACCCATGGTAGACTAGAAAAAGTATAGATCTATGATTGGAGGATTACTTTATTTGACTCAAACCAGACTTGACATAATGCATGCAGTGTGTCTTGTGGCAATATTTCAGGCAAAACCAAAGGAATCACATGTGATGGCAGTCAAGAGAATTATGAGATATTTAAAAGGCACAATAGATTATGGTTTGTGGTACCCCAGGGACAGTGACTTTGCTCTTAGTGCATATACTGATGCAGATTGGGCCAAAGATGTGGATGACAGAGAAAGCACAAGTGGAGGTACATTTTTCTTGGGAAAAAGATTAGTATCTTGGTTGAGCAATAAACAAGATTCAATATCCCTGTCTACTGCAAAAGTAGAATACATTGCAACATGTGATTGTACTCAAGTGTTATGGATGAAGCAGATGTTGAAGGACATCAGAGTTGTGTATGAAGATCTAATTACAATCTTTTGTGACAATACAAGTGCCATCAACATATCAAAGAATCCAGTGATGCATTCAAAGAAAAAGGACATATCCATTAGGTATCATTTTTTGAGAGAAAAGGTGACAGAGAATGAAGTGAAGTTGGAGTATGTTTCTACCAAGGATTAGATTGCAGACATTTTTACCAAGCCTTTGCTTAAAGATACTTCTGAGTATCTTAGAGAAAAATTAGGGGTCATCACCCCTCCTAGTCTAAACTAAGATGCACAATAGTGCATCAATCTGGAGGTGTTCAAAGGTCTAGATTGATGCTTCTTAGGGTTACTTCTAAGGGGGAGTGGTCAAAGAGTTCAGAAGAGAGATTAGATCAGAGCATAAAAGTGCAAGTATGTGCCCTTTTCCATTCATGTCAAAGGAGGAGAGAAGTCATGTGAAAAACTTAGAGTGCATATGTTTAAGAGAAAGGGGGAGAATTTTTGAGAAAGAAAGAGTGCACATGTGTAAAGAGAAAGGGGCAGAATCTTGTCTTGATGGTTGTTGCAGTTTTTCACATCATATGTTGGCATCAATGACAAAGGGGGAGATTGTTGCAAGTATGTGCCTAATCGGTGTTATCATTGATGTCAACATATTCTTGTTGTTATTGGTGTCAACTATATCTTATTCTATTACTTGTTTAGAAGACTTGTATGTTGAGGATATTAAGAAAATTAGCCTCTTCGGAAGAAACAAGTAAGCCACAAAGAAGTGTAGTACAGACAGTGAGTTGTATGCTGAAGAATAGTCTGGTAAACTACTCCGTATTTGTTCATGCTTGAAGATCGTGGTCTACAGATTGGAAGTAAGTTAGAGGTATGTTTGAGGCTGCTACATTTCAGGTCTGAGCCATCCACATGAAGATCTTAGTGAGTTGTGTTCACCAGAGTGAAGCCTATTTTTAATGTAAATTCAGTTGAGACAAGAAGACAGTATTTGGCTCCGCATTCCTCTGCAAGAAAGTATTTTGCTATGCAGTTCTAGAGGGAAGTCTGGAATGATGATAAGTTCCTACAATTGCAATGGTTCATGGATTGGTGGTCCGAAAGCTATCTTTCCCTTATGGCAGTTGAAGACAGTAAAGTTCATGTACTCTGGTGAGAAGATTCCTATGAATAAAGTGGTTAAGGTTCATGTGGTTGCTCCTGATGATTATAGCATGCTTGTGGATGTCTCCTAATCATGTTCCTATCTAGACTTTGGTCCGCATTAAGAAATTGTGGTGATATGTGAAGATTGTTTCCAGTTAATGTAATGTGTAACTAGTCTTGGCTGACCTAGTTGATCCTAATGATTGTGGAGATCTCTAGAAGATTCTGGAAGTGTGTTGTGGTGTGGAAGATCATCTTTGAGTCCCAGCTAAGGCATGGCATCATCCACATTTCATTATCTTTGCATGATGTTGTAATAGGTCAGAACCTATTTTTTAAATGTTTGTAATACTGACCTTGGAGATTGTTCCAATGGTTGATGCCGACCTTGATGATCATTTCAACGTTGATGTAGTGTATAAATACTTGTAGCTGAGTCATGGAAAAGTTGTCCTTGAGTGAAAATGAATATATATTAAGAAAGGTCCAAAGGCAAACCAGAGGAGGGGTAGAGGAAAGAAAGGAAGAGAAGAAAAGAGGAAGAGTAGAGCAGAGGAAAGGCAGAGCAGGAAATTATTATACTTCTATTGAAAAAAGTAAAAGGTGTTGATCGTGGCAGTGAATAGGGTTTAACAGCCCTCAAGGTTTAACGACCCTTATTGTAATCTTGCTAGGTTTAGGGATATGGTGGTGAGCCTACTAGACCTAGTTGTTCTTCATGGCAGTAAGCCAGCATGTTTAGGCTCATGGGGTGGCTAAGCCTGAACATCAATATTTCAAGATTGTAATATATATTGAGAGTTAATCCTCTCCGTGGTTTTTCCCCACCTTGGGGTTTTCCACATAAATCTGGTGTCTCATATGTTTGATGTTGTATTTGTGGTTAAGTTTCTAATTTCATGCTCTCACTGTTAAAACATAATAATTGTGGATAAGTGATGAATGTTTGAATTGCAGAAAGTGTTGAAGTTTTGTCACAACTGATTCACCCCCCATTGTTGGTAAGAGACACTGTGTGGCCTCATTATTGTTGTTATTGATGGCAACAAAGTCTATCCCACACATCTGCAACACATAATATGCCTATACCGAAAGTCAGATTGAAGAGTGTTTTTATCCGGTGAATAAGAACAGAGCATACAGCAAGGTCTAACAATCAGGTCCAGATCTCTCAGATGGTGTAACTCAGCAAGTTACGGACTTGGACAAGTCAAGAGGAGTACCATGACTACTACATTCTAGAGATTGAGCCTCCAGTGATGAAAGAGTGAAAAGATATGAGCACCTAAGTGTTGGGTTCCTGACAGGCAGAGTAGACTGAGGAAGAACTGACCAGCAAAGCATCAGACTTTAATCCTGATGAGAAATTGTTGGTGGTCAAGCTATTTGATAGATCATACATGGTTGGCCAACATGAATGACAACTTCTATGTCTATGTATTTGATACGCATCACATATTAAGCATGGATTCAGCGACAGATCGGTGTTTTGTAAATATCTTAAGTATTCCAATTACTAACTAGGAAGATGTTGAAATCCTTGATGCAGATATATATACCAAATGGATTTCGGTATGAAGTATTGAGTTGAGTGTGGAAGTGTGCGAGGAAAGGTAGAGAGAAGTGTGGAAGCAGCAATACAAGTCCGGTATGTGAAAAAACAACAACATTAGAGTAGAGGAAGAATGAAGTGCATTAGATTAGTATATTGAGCCTAACTAGAACTAAACCTCAACATATGTGGATGCCTCTCATCAATTCAAACACCTAGTTACTTTCTATATACCTTGTAGATAGTGAGTCTCTTGTAGGCAGTGTGCCTCGTATGACCAGTGTGCTCGGGCAGTGAGCCCTATTTTGCAAGTGCCATTTTGTACTTCTTATTCTTTTAACAGAGAATACAATCTTGAGTTAGTCACCCCGTGGTTTTCCCTTAACAGGGTTTTCCACGTAAAAATCCTTGTGTTATGTCTGTTGATTTTATTTCTACTTTCATGATTATGTATGCTCTTATGTTTTGATGCTGCATTAATATTAAAGAAGAAAAGAAAGTTAAGATATTTAAGATAACTGATTCACCCCCCTTTAGTTATCTGCCTTGTTTCCAACAATTGGTATCAGAGCCAAGTTCCTCTAAATAGAGCCTAACAGCTTGAGGAAGATCTGGGAATCTCAATGGATATGTATGGTATGAAGGAACAACTTTAGTTTGCCCTAGATGATCTTGAGCAATCTCACTCTGAAGTCAATAACTTGAGAGAAAGACTCAAACAAGCTAATGATTTCATAAATGAGCTAAAAGAAAAACTGAGTATCTCTGTGAAAAAGAGAAAGGAGCTACTTCAACAATTAGCAAGTCAAAGTGAAGCCAATGATACTAATGAAGATCTGAATGATACTAATGAAGAACAACTTGAAAATTAGATAGACACTCTTAAAAGGGATCTTCAAACAACAAATGAATACAAAGAGAAATTCAAGATAAGCTTTGCTCAACTTGAAGTTCTTCTTGAAAGACAAAAGAGGGTAGATGACAACCATGGCTTGGGATATGAGAAAGGTGAAAGCTTCAGATCCAGTCAGAAGAACTCTGGATCAAGAAATCCAAGGAACAGGCCTAGAAGACCTCCGGTAAGGCAACCAAATGCTCAAAGATATCCATCCTTCAATGGATACTGCTACAATTGCAACAATTTTGGTCATAAAGAAACTCAGTGTAGAAGAAGAATGAATTAGACTAATTCATCCTTCTCCAGACAGTGTTTCAACTGCAAAAGGTATGGTCACAAATCTCATGAATGCAGAAATATGCAAATAAACAATTCATTCAATGGTAGATACTTTGCATGCAATAGAATGGGACATATGGCTAATCAATGCAGATCTAGAGGATATTAGTCATATATGCAAAGAAATGTTGTTTGCTACAATTGCAATAGATCTAGTCATATTGCCAAATTTTGTAGAAGTAAGAATCAGGATAAAAAGGGTCCGGTGCATCATAATCAAAATCAAGACAAAGGAAAAGGAAAAGTGAATGCAGATGAAGTTCAAAGGGAGATGAACAAGATTTGGGTGAAGAGAAGTACAAAAAATGTTGGGGATGGATCTGCACCAGAATCTGGTGCTGATATTCCTTCCAGAAACTAAATAGATGAGATTTGGCTCAGGGGGAGTCACAAAAGAAAATAAATACCCCCAACCAGTCAATTGGTACCTAAATTTGGCACATGGAATGTTACAGATTAAAAGGTTCTTAGAGAAATATCCAAATAACCCTCAGTAAAAAAATGAATGATCCGTAAGAAATTTTGAAGAGTTTAATTAGCCAAGATTGATTCAGTTTGACAGCAATCTGGTAAATGTAAGATTTTCACAGTTAGATCCGGTATGATTCAAAATTAAAATATCTTGATCTGCAGATAAATGGCATGATTGGAGGAAGGGAGATACATTGTCAATTATCACTAAAAATAATTCTAAGTGCATCTTAGTGATTCAGAAAGATCTCTCTCAAAGCAAGGCAACTAGAATAACTTAAGTTGTGCATTTATTGCAATAGGAAATTAGGGTTTGCACAGAGATAAAAGAGTTCCTTTATTCATCATTTGCACAATTGCATTCGAGAAAAGGAAAGGAGGAGCTCTGCATCAAGATTGTTACAACCTTCTCAAAGATCAACTGCAGAATCCGATTCAACCAGCAATCTTTTCTGGTGCATATTGTGAACCCTAGAAGCGTAAAAAGGTATTTTGATTTCTAAATATCTCTCTCTAAATCTTTTACAAAGATGGGTACTCCTATGGTTGTCAAGATCACTGATAGGCCGTGCCCAAAGTTCAAGAAACACCCCTACAAATCCCTAGAAGTTGATCCCTTAGGCACCTTTTCTAGCATTCCACATGCGGTTCTACACATAGATGTTAGGGTATACATCCATGCCAATATTGAGGAATTTGGAGAATCAAAGTTGATGGATATCTACCATAAACAACTAATAGATGAAACTTTTGAACTCAAACCTCAATACAAGGCCATCCGGGATAAGTATTTTGGACATTGCATCCACTTTCCCTATTTTACAGAAGATGAATGGGTCTGGTATGTTCTTAGCAGAATTCATGACAACTTCATGTGGTTGATGAACCCCTTCAAAATAATAAAAGATGCTATTAGGGCAGTAATTGGGTTCCACTCATCTGGTGGGTTGCCAGCACTCAAATCTATCAAGAACCAGACAGTAAGTGAGGCTACTAGATCAAAGTTTGACAAAAAACCAATGACAATAGAAGATATCATAGATCCGGATATAAAATTTGCCTCTATGATAATTGGCTATAAAATATATCATTCCAGCAAGGAGAACTCTGTGTCTGAAAATGCAATTTATATAGCATATCAGATGCTAAGGGAAAATGTTGATTATGACCTATGTGATCTTCTTCTAAACCAACTATTAGAAAACTTGTAGAAGATCAAGAAGGATAAGAAGAACTCATTCAAGTATGGTGGCCTAATACTATGTCTCTTCTTTTACTATATGAATGACCTACCTGGATCAAGTGGTTGGGTATGGCAAAATGATAGACCTGTTGCCATACAAATCAGAGATTATATGTATGGGCTTGGTGATGCCAAGGCTCAAAGTACAGCACTCTAGGGATACTTCAAGAACTTCCAAAGTATGATGCAGGCTAGAGAAAGAATTCCCCAATCTATAGTTGAAAAATACAAGGATACAGTGTGTTTCATGGTAGACACTGATCAATGCCTAATGGAGGTAGTGGAGTCCAGAACAGTCTGGATTATGCCAATGGGCTAGAAGGTAGATGAGAAAATCCTAGAGCTGCACGTCTAACACCTGCCGAGTCAGCCTAAGGACCCTGAGGCAAAAAGGTTTGGAACCTTTCAAGAATTGAGTGTTAAAATACATGTTGAACTGAGACAACTAGAGATAAAAAGAAAAGTGACAAGGGAAGTTGAGGAAGTTGCCAAAAGATATGGCATATCAAAGGAGGTGGTTGATGTAAATAGAGAAAAAATAGAAAGAGCTGAGAAAGAGAAACAGGAAGCAGAAAAGGAAAGTGTTCCGGTACAAGCCTCCTCCAAGACTAGATCCTCCAAGAGCTCTGCACTTGCCACCTCTAAGAGCCCAAAAGCATCACAACCAGAAGCCAAGACATTTAGAAAGGGAAAGAAGAGAATGAAGACAAAGGCCACAAGGTCATTCATAAGCCAAAAGGATGATGAAGAAATGGAGACTGATGAAGAGGTTAAGAAAATGAAGAAGAAAAAGAAAACTTCCAGGGAATCCTCTGCCAGCAAAAACAAAGAAGAAGAGGAAAAATAATTTGTAGAAAGGCCCACTCTTTCTATTGATGATATCATCAAGGCAGTCACAGTGGATAGGAATCTGCAACCAGTCATTGAATTTTATGATGATTACAGTGATACTGACAAAAGAATTTTAGAGGAAGCTATAGTTAAGTACCTTAACATTTATAATAAAGCATTCATTGAAATCATTTCTTTAATTCCCAAAAGTCTAGAGAAGGTACTTGAACTTAGAAAAGAGAATGCCAAGGAAAACGATTTAGAGATCCGGGAACAGATTGCAATTTAGCTATATCCTTCCATTACTCCAAAACAAATGACCATGATCTTTAAGGACTGCAAGGATGAGTTCTAGAGTAAAGACAGAATGAACAAACTTATGATTGGAGAGACTAATTCGGTAGCTAAAGAAATAGAGGACATCCTCTAGAATGCATTTAAAAGATTCAATCTTCCTGTTATAGAGGACATAGATGATGAACCTTCTGCCATGGATGATGAAGGATTAAGTACATCAAAAGAAGAATCTACTGAGAAAAATGTAGAAGAGTCAAAGGAGATAGGTGAGGAGAGGACTAAAGACTTGGATTCCTCTATTCTAGAAGAGGAAGTCCATGAAGAAGTAAACATCTCTCTTCTGGATCCCCCTGCTAACTCTAAAACTGAAGGAGAAGGAAAAAAAGAGGAGAAATTGAGTCAAGTAGAGGAGGAAAAGGGAAGAGAAGAAGAACACACAGAGAAGATCTCTGATGATAGTTCTAAGGCTGCAAAAGGAAAGAAGACTCTGTCTCCAGCAAGAGACACTGTAGAAGTAGTGAACTAAGAGGGATAATTATCCCCAAGTTAGAGGCCATGCATGAGGCCTTAACTGATGCTCTAACCATAGCCCGGACCAGTGATCCGGCAGATCTAAGAAGGGGAGAAGCTTTTGCATTTTTGTTGAGTGGCCACATTTCAATTTTGGACAGGATGAAGCAGAGTTGGGTGACAAAAGTTGTACAGTTGAAGACCACCTTTGCAGATATACTTAAGTATATGTAAGTATAACATGTATATATACTTATGCAGCTATGTATAATTTAATTTTTGCAAATTTTGGTGTACATATTTCACCATTTGCCATTGATGTCAAAGGGGGAGTGAGGAGTAGTGAAAAATGTAGAATCTAGCTAAGGAGGAGCTCCGGTAAAATAGTGCACAAGATAGAGCATCAGCCAAGGGGGAGTTTGCTATGACACTTAGTCATTTTTCACTAAGTGTTGCCATCAATGCCAAAGGGGGAGATTGTTGGAAAGAGACACTGTGTGGCCTCATTATTGTTGTCATTGATGGCAACAAAGTCTATCCCACACATCCGCAACACATAATATGCCTATACCGAAAGTCAGATTGAAGAGTGTTTTTGTCTAGTGAACAAGAACAGAGCATGCAACAAGGTCTGATAATCAGGTCTGGATCTCTCAGATGGTGTAACTCAACAAGTTGTTGACTTGGACAAGTCAAGAGGAGTACCATGACTGCTACATTCTAGAGATTGAGCATCACATATGAATGATGACTTCTATGTCTATGTCTTTGATATGCATCACATATTAAGCATGGATTTAGCTGACAAATCAGTGTTTTGTAAATATCTTAAGTATTCCAATTGCCAACTAGGAAGATTTTGAAATCCTTGATGCGGATATATATACCAAATGGATTTCGGTATGAAGTCTTGAGTTGAGTGTGGAAGTGTGCGAGGAAAGGTAGAGAGAAGTGTGGAAGCAGCAATACAAGTCCGGTATGTGACAAAACAACAACATTAGAGCAGAGGAAGAATGAAGTGCATTAGATCAGTATATTGAGCCTAACCAGAACTAAACCTCAGCATATGTGGATGCCTCTCATCAGTTCAAACACCTGGTTACTTTCTATATACCTTGTAGACAGTGAGTCTCTTGTAGGCAGTGTGCCTCTTGTGAGTAGTGTGCTCAGGCAATGAGCCCTAATTGGCAAGTGCCATTTTGTACTTCTTATTCTTTTAACAGAGAATACAATCTTGGGTTAGTCACCCCGTGGTTTTTCCCTTAACAGGGTTTTCCACGTAAAAATCCTTGTGTTATGTGTGTTGATTTTATTTCTACTCTCATGATTATGTATGCTCTTATGTTTTGATGCTACATTAATATTAAAGAAGAAAAGAAAGTTAAGATATTTAAGATAACTGATTCACCCCCCCTCTTAGTTATCTACCTTATTTCCAACACCCCTCTTAGTTGTTCGACGCATATCAATAGCCATCGTCCAGGAGGTCGAGCAGACTGGCTGCCAAATCGACCCCTACGCTAAAGGAGAAAGTGCTTTCTGTTGATTCAGATGACATAGAGGAGAACACAGAAGGTGAAGTTAAGACTGATAAAAAGGAGGAGACTGTGGAAGTGGAGGCCGAGGATGAAGGTCCGAGTAACTTTCCTGAACTAAACATCCAGGGGTCAGAAATTGATAATTCTAAGAAGTTGAAAGAGGACATCGGTAAAAGAAACAAGGGTAGTAAGAATACTAAGAAAGGCAAAGGGATTGAGGACCTCAACAATAGGATGATGGAGCTAGAGAAGAAATTTAGGATTCTATCTAGGTTCACTTCTAAGGTGATGCATAGGTCGACGACAATGCTGGTTGTCCTATAGGATATTGAGCTCAACAGGCACGAGATTGAGAACAAGGAGATGTAAGAATATGAGGAAATGTACCAGGTCCTTACTGATGACTGGGAATAGCTATTCAATCAACCATAAGGGCTCTTGTTTTTGTGTTTTGGTGTTTTATTTCCTATTGGTCTACTGGTGGTCTGCTATATCTATGTTTTTTGTTGCTGGTGGTCTCTCTAGTCTTTATGTTGAACCTTTTCCATTCCCTTGGGGCTAATTTGTAATGGGTTTGGCACCTTTATTTTTCCGCATATATAATCAAAAACATAGTCCAAGTAGCACAAAGCTTAATTTCCTTTCATTTTTAGTTGGATGCATCATGCTTATCTAAGGTAGCCAATGCTTTTTAAATGTGAGGCCCATTCATTTGTGGCATATTTAGTTGCACTATTAGATATGTTATGTTTTTTATACTTGAACTTTGGACTTACTATTATTGGGATACCAGGACATTAGACTATTAGTTTTAGATTTATGATATTTGGATGGACTATAGTAGACATTGTTACTTTGATTAGATAAATTATTTACTTGCATATGGTGATGGTGACCTAATTATGAGATATCTTTATCATAGTTTAATTTTATGTGATGGAGGTATGTTTTTAATTGATCATATATGTTGTCTAATTATGTGTTATGGATAATGCTATTAAACAAGTTGATGTGAATTGAAATTAAATATATGTGTTTGATATATATTAATGTGATGCATATGTAATGATCTATCACATCTTGATTTTTGCTTGCAATATATTTGATAAGACTATTGGACATTCCATTATGATTATTTTACTATTCGATAATGACATGTGTAAAGGTAAATTGTCGTTATTTTTATAAATGCATAAATATGAAAGTTGATAAAATGATGGATTAATATGTTTATGATTATGGATTTATGATTTCTTGAGCTTTGGCTATGATTTTATGGACTAACCTATTGACTATGAGAATGCGATATGTAGAGAACTCATTTGGATTGAATCTTGCTTTTAGTAATTACATTTGGTATTAGAGCACAAGCTGCAGAATTGGGAGCTCTGGGGTGTTGTGTTGCTTAGTTTGTTCAAGCATGTGTGGGTCCTTGTGTGTTTATGTGTTGTGAGTAGCATTTGCCTTCTTTTGTTATATCTTCCTTGCATGTGTGTGGTGAGGAATACATTATTACGGGGTTAGATAGACGCTGGTGGTTGTCAAGAAGTTGCTTATGTGTGTTTTCCTTCTTGATGTCCTGAATGCTTGGCATGAGCCATTGCAATGTGTGAGAGTGCTTAAGTGACCTTTATAGGGTCATGTTCAGTTTGTGTGACCGATTTGATAGGGGAGTTATGAGAACTTTTGTGTGAAAGGAAATACCATGTTCTTGAGTGTGATTGAACTTGGTTTACTCTTTTAAGAGTTATGCATTTGTATACAAAAGAGACGATCTTTTGATCATATGCATGATATGTGAAGAATATTGTTGTGGTAATGCTAGTTTAAAATGTACCTTTCATTGTGTACCTTGTGGTGTGTATGTTTGTTGCAAGAGTAGCATATCCTCATAGTGCTTGTCATTTTTTTGTTTATTAATTGCCTATGTATGGTGATTGGTAATGCTTGCTTGAAATGGATATTGCATTGTCTTATTGAGAGCATGTCCCTGAGTGTGGATTCATTATGCAGTTGTAAGAAAGATAGTGTTGTATTACATTGCTAGATTAGATTACTTAAGTAATGACTTATGTTCCCAGATTGCATTCTTCCCTAGGATTCATGTGGGAACTTAGGTGTAATTATTGCATTGCATTATTTGAAGAGTTAAAGAGAAAAGGGGTGGTGAAAAGGGTCATTTGCATAGTCCTTATGATGCTTGAAGTGTTAGAATCATAAGTGAATTAGCAAACCCTACATCTTGTGACTTTGAGTTGTATTTTTTCCGTTGCTTAGTGTGCATTTAGAATGCTTGTCATCATGTTGTGAAGAAATTTGGTCTCATGTGAATGTTGCATTAATGCATTATCCATATGCTTGGTGAATCCTTGTTTGGTGAGAAATGTTAACCACTCTTGTTATGATAATGTTGTGTTTAGATATCTTGGTTTGTGAATCTGATTTTGTCCTAGATTAATTTTGGTTGCTGAATGTTTGCTAGTGTTTGACTCTGAGTGTCTTTACATGATGATTGTGATTCCCTTGAATGGGATGCAACCTCTATTGTTGGGCATCTTAAGTGATGTTTGTTTGGTTAAGTAGAAATGATCTCATGTTATAGATGTGATTTAAGTCTCAGAAGACTCATTTGTTTGGTGCGACTGAGTGTGTTCTCTTACTCACCTCAGATTTTGGGAATCCAGGTGTAGTGTAACATTGTACTCCCTCTCTAGTGGCTATAATTAGTCACATAGTTCATGTAATGTGGAACTTTTGAACTTTAATACTTATTTTTTTGACTTTGGTGAATTCACTAAATGTTGTAAGGGTGTTGATGTTTAATTTTGCAAGAAAACACCAACAATGGGAAATTCTAAGAATGTGGGACGTGACTCTTGAAATAGCCTCCAGATTTTAAAGAAGCTAGTTCTTCTCTATGTGTTTTTGAGGTAAAGGGAAGAAAAATTAAGATTGTAAAAGGAATTCTTGAAACTACTAAGGTGATATGCCAGAATCATTATCCACACTAACAACATAGTGATTAAACCTAGCAAAGTCTACTGATAAAGTTAAGGAGCATGAAGCATGATTAACATTCACATCATATTATATTAGATTAACCAAAGGCTTATACAGAAAGAAAGAAAACAAGAATCAGAAACATATCACAATTGCACAGAACACCACCCTCTCTTCATTATTTGCACACAATACAATATTCAATCGCTCAGGAGAGGTACCTATTTAGGCAAGAAAATGCTTCTATTTTAATTGCTGAAAAACTCTCTAATCATTCCAACTCCTTTTGTGTCTATGATTGCCACTATTTAAAGTGCAAAATTCCCCTAATTCGAAGATCCTTTGTAACCACCAAAATTCTAATAGCATGGCAACTGAGACTCCAGTTAACCAACCCTTCTCTGAATAAGCTCCCTCATTGCAAATATTTTATGAGAAACTTAACTCACTGCTCATCTATGTCGTTATAACTAATTTTGTGAGTCTTGGATCTTTCTTTTATATCACAAACACTTTTTCTTTCTCTAGGTTCGACACCTGTGTAACAAAATGTGCCATTTGGACACATTGCATTTTTCGCTGCATTCATCAAAAGGAACTCATAGAGACACATGGCAAGATGGTGCTCCTTCTATCAAAACTTCACCAACGAGACTCCTCAAATGAGCACCCTGCTGAAAAGTGGCACTTTCTCTTGGATTCTTTTACAAGAGTTGGGCCCTCCATGGTGGGACGCGTGGCATATTTTCTCAACACCTCAAACTTTATCAAAAAGGATTCCTAAAATAAGTGCCAAGCTAACACGTGGCAACCTCTGCTAAGACTCATGATTTATAACAACTACTAAGGACTTTTTCCTTATACTTTCCTTTGAAGTAACTAGAGACCTGACATTCCACCATGTGGAGTCTTTGTGTGAGTCAGGAGAGTCTTTAGTTTCTCAACCTTTTAAAATGAGCACCAACATGACACTTGTCACTATCCACAGCCTCTTGGACTCTTTAACTCTTTCTCTTCTCATAGCTTTGACATGCTTTAAAATATTAATACCCAATCAAATAATAATATATTAAAGATATATATTCAAAACTTAGAGCTTTAACTCAATAGTTCATGGTGACCAGAAGGGACTATGCACCTATGTTAAGAGAATAATTTCAAGTATGTATTAATCTGTGTTGTCATTGATGTCAACAAGCTTGTGTTGTCAATGGTGTCAACGATGTCTTTTGTTGAGGTTGTTATTCCTTAATTTAGTTACTCTATTATAGGTGATTTAGTTACTTTGTAGAGGTATTGAAGATGTTGAGGCTATGCTTCTATTTTTGAGTTTCCAATTGCTTTTGAGAAAAATTGGTTAATATTGGAAACAGTGTGTTGAAGATATGTTCTGGCTTACAGAGTGTTGTTCAAGGTTTTTCTCTGCATTTCTTATGTGTTAGAGATCTGAGTGTGCAGTTTGGATATGTTGTTTAGAAGTGTTTTAAGATGTTAAATCTAGAATTTGGTACTCTAGCTCATTGTACAGTAAAAGTTATGTTCACCAGTTTGAGAACAATGTTTGATAGTGTTTACAGTGTGTCTAAGAGAAAGTGTTTTGCTCCACATTTCTCCACAGAGTGGTTTCAGGTGTTACAATTTTGGATGTGTGATTATAAGATCATTATCTATATTCATTCCAAAAGGTTTGTGATTTGATGCTCCATAATGTGATTTCTTGTGTAGCAGAGTTTGATAGTGTTGTTTATAAGCAGATTGTGAACTTTCTTCAAGTGAAAGTTGTTGTGGTTAAATTTGTTGGTTTTCAAGAGACTTCAAGATTTTTGTGGATGTTTCTAGATTGTGTTAAATCCTTGTGTAAGATCTATGAGGTGTGTTTACTTTTGCGGAAGTGTGTGCTTAATAGTTCATAGTGTTTACACAAGCCTGGCCGACTTGGTTGTTTACACTAATTGTGGTTGTGCTTAGTTGATTATGGAAGCGTGGAATAACATGTAAGAGTGGATTTAGTTCTATGCTAAGATTTGACATGGTATGCATTCATTCCCTTCCTCTGTGGGAATGTTTAGGTCGAGACCTAATTTGAATTTAATGGGTTAAGTTGTGTTGCCGACCTTGGAGAATGTTTTCAAGGTTAAAGATGGTATAAATAAGTGTCAAGGATTTGTGACTACATGGATGCACAATGGATATGATGTTTTGAGGTGCGAATGTGATCAGGGCAGTGAGATTTTTCATGAGTTAGGCTATTGGATGCAGTGAGCAGAAGGTGTCTACTATTTTCAATGTTGCTACAAATATGTTGTTTGTGTTGTGATGGATATTGTGCTTCATTGGAATTAAACTCCATGTATAGGTTAGATGCAATTATATCAATTCAAATCCTAGAAGTGATCCATTCTTATCTTCTCTCTTTCTTTCTCAGTAGGCAATGAGTTCACTTGAATAGTGAGTCCACCTACAGTGAGCATTCTCTCTTTTGGGCAGTGAGCCCTCTAGCAGTGAGCCTTTGTAATTCAGTATTGCTACTACATTATATTGTGAGATAATCCTCACCATGGTTTTTCCATTTTAGGGTTTTCCATGTAAAATTTGGTGTTCTCTTATGTGTGGTGTTGTTGTGATTCAGTTTCAATTATTTTCTTTTCATGCTTAATTATCATAACATGTTTAAAGGTTAATGTGGATCTAAATATTTATGAGGGTTTGAAGTTTTGATACAACTGATTCACCCCCCTCTTAGTTTTCTTGTGCATTCAAAAAGAACCATAATATACCTACCTCAACAAAAGGAAACAAAACCAAAATTACACTTTTTGCCATAACTTCTCATAGCTTCTATAAAGTGGCTTGATAGCTAGCCCATTCTGTCTTTGATGGATACTCTTTCTTCTAAAGAGCTTGAAAGGATCTATCAAAGTCAATTATTTCCTTGTGAGAAAAGGTTTGTAGGATTTTTATCACTTCATGCAACTAAAATTCCAATTGAGCCACTAGCAGCAGAACTGTTTTGACCTTAGTAACACTTGATGAGTCACTTAGGGTCTAAAAAATAGTTTGATCATTTTGTTTGGTGACCAACAAAATTTTGACTTGATCTTCCATCAAGACTATAATATTATCTGGAAATGGTGAGGGGAGTGCTAATTGAACCAGATTTCCAATGTGTCCCTTCATTTCCATGACTCCTTGCTTCAAAAGATCTAACAAATTTTTCCACTTTGTAGCAGCCTTATTACAACTCAAAATCTTGTTTACCTTAACAGTTGTTGTCCATCTCTCAGCAATCCCTACAGCTTGCAAATTTTCATTAGAAGCATCATAAAACTTTTGAAGAAACAATAGTGAATCAGAGACCTTCGTAGCTACTAAAGACAAAATTTTCTCCATAGAAGAGTCAACTTTCTTGCAAAGTTGTTGACCATTTGAAATAAACTTAAGTACAAGCTTAAGTTGAGTCACTTCATTTGATATTCTTTGCCAAAAGAGACATACAACTCTTTTACCATAGATAATATCCCAACAGTTTGAGGTTGTTGGGCAAGTTCCAGAGTCAACTATTTAACATTTTCTTGCATAGCTAGATATTGGCTTTGCAAACTGCTATTCTCATCTTTTGCAGTCTTGAGATTCTAGAGTAGCTGAGTGAATTCTTGAGATTTGTCATTGTATTTCTTTTCCAAAAGACTCTTTTCTTTCTCCATCAAAGTAATAGAATCTTTAGCTTGTGCTAATTTAGTTTGCAATCCTTTTACCTTTGTTTGTGAAGCCTGAAAGACTTCTTTGGAGACGGTTTCCTTAATATCCTTATTAAGCTGACTAATTTCTTGATCCTTGGCCTTGCTCTCCACAGTTAGGCGATTCACTATAGCCTTTGTTTGGGCTATTTCAACCTCTATTTTCAGCAACTTTATGGAGAGTTTAAGGAAGTCAGTGGTGACTATAGTTGTAGTTTCTTTTATTAGCCCCACTTTGTCTTGAGGCTAAAACTAGGTAAGGTCTGTAGACACCTAAAATTGGACTGCTCTGCAAACCAATTTTCAGTACCTCGCACTAATCCATTCCCCCAATTTGCATGTCCTTGGTGATCAATTAATTCACCTAATTGATTCATTTAACCTTACAACCCTATCCTATCAATTAAATGAATATTCCTAATATTCATTTAGTTGATTTATTCATTTCCCTAATCCCTGTTAATTAGATATATCCTGATTATCTAATTAACCTAGACTTAAGTTAATTAAGATGCCACTTAATAAACCTTGTCCCCCACTCATCCACTTAATGAATTTAATATTCAGATGTCTCCCACTCACTGAATTTTAAATTCAAATGTCTCCCACTATCCCCCACTCTTCCCAAAATGGAAATATTTAATTCATCCACTAGGAATAAAAGATTCACTTTTATTCCTAGCCCTTGATCTTGTCAAATGAATCCTCACCCTCCATCCTCATCTCCAAAATTCTATAAATTAAGCCTTGCATTAAATTCAGCAAGTGGATGAGTGGGGGACAAGGTTAATTAAGTGGCATCTTAATTAACTTAAGTCTAGGTTAATTAGATAATTAGGATTTATCTAATTAACAGGGATTAGGGAAATGAATAAATCAACTAAATGAATATTAGGAATATTCATTTAATTGATAGGATAGGGTTGTAAGGTTAAATGAATCAATTAGGTGAATTAATTGATCACCAGGGACATGCAGATTGGGGGAATGGATTAGTGCGAGGTACTGAAAATTGGTTTACAGAGCAGTCCATTTTTAGGTGTCTACATTTGCCCCTCTTTGAGATGGTGTTGCGGCTAAGCAACATCATTTCAAAGAAGTAAAAACATAGAGATGGATTGGATAGAAAAAAGATTTTGGTTTGGAAAGATAAGGTAAGGTTTGGGGATAATTGGTAAGGGTGATGCCCCCTCGAGAGGATAGGCAGGTTGTAAGAACATGGTTGTGCTCTCGAAATGGATGGGACAGATTGGTTGAACGGGTCAAAGGATAAGTGGTGGGATGAAAGGATGATGATGTTGGGAGATGATTGGTGGATGATCATTGTGTTGAAACTGAATTTGAGCAATCCTAGGTTTGATATAGCAAAGTGGATATGTTCACCAAGGTATAGAAGACCAGGGTGATGATGTTTATCGAACATTTGCATGGACTAGACACGCAGACAAAGGGATGATCTCATGCATGCCCAAGATAGTACAACCTTGTCTAGACGAGGCAAGGGGACTCATAGCATAAGCCCTTAGTACAAAAAAGGTATGATTAACCTTAGATGCATAAGGAGATCAATATGCTAGAACCGACCCTATAATCGATCAAGATATGAATACTAGCTTAGAGTAATGAGACCAGCACACAAGCACAGCATACAATAGCAAGACTATGCCCCATTCTAGATGTTCTCGCCACATACCATGATATAGTAAGATCAAGGTAGCTTTGATGTGATCTTTGAATAGGACAAAAGATAAAAATCAAAAACCAAAAGACCAACGAACCAAACAAGTAACCATTGTATCTTTTGCCAAAGTGGATGATGATGTGATAGATACTGCCTATCGTAGGAAAGATATATCCTAAGATAGGGATTGATAGATGATTGGATCATGTTTGGTTGATGTAAGATTGGCTCAAGATTTTTGAAGGTTTTATTGTCAGAATCTTCATTTTCTAACCCTCTTTGTAGCAAGTTTTGCAAGTTTTGTGGGTGAGCTATTGTAGGTTGCATCCGGGGCGAAAACTGACCTCACCATCGGCTCAGGACATCGATTTTGACTATAAAGTTGGCTATATTTTGTGAAATTTTTTTGAAAATTTTTTAGGGCCACAGGCCGTATCGTACGGATCCATACCGTATGGATCCCATGGCCCCTAGTGCACTGATCATGGATTATTCTGTGTTGCAAGCTTTTTCTTGTTTAATAGGTTAACATTGTGTGTTTTGAAGGATTCATGGTTAAAAACCACCACCCTTGTGATGCTTCGCCGCCATAGAAACCCCGGTTGCCGCCTCTGCTAAACCCCCCACCAGATCGACACTCCCCTACCGTTGGGTCGCATCCTTGTTGCCGCCTAGTCGCCACCCCATCCTCCCGCCTGAAGCTCCCCCGCAACCTGCATCAAACACTACCAACACCTCCTCCCTTCTCCCGCAGACCTTCCCGCCAATCCTCCCTCCCTGCCGAACCTCCATCCTCCAACACCCCCAACCCCTGACACCTCATAGACTTTTGACCTCCACTGTCCTCCACCTCTCAGCAACCCCTTCCCTGCGCCCCGCCGCTCTGCTGCAGCACCTCCAACTCCCTTCCCCGCACCCCATCGCTCCATCCACAACCCCCAATCGCTACTCTCCCCAGTCGCCACCCATCCACCCACCTCCCGCCGCCATCCATCCACTGCCGCTCCTGTCTTCCCCGCTCCCTGTCCTCCCTTCTCCCATGCCCAACTCCATTCTCCCATCGCCTTGCTCCTCCCTTCTCAAGCGCCTTAACCCTGACCTCCCAGATCTCCTCTCCGCCTGGTCACCACTCCCTCCAACCCTTATTCCTGCCTCCCATGCCTAGCTCCATTCTCCCTTCTACTCTTCCAAACCCTAATGTTCCTTTCCCCCTTCTAATCTCCTGAACCCTAACTCTTTAACCATCGGGGGGCCCCCTTTGTCATATTTAAAAAAAAAACATTTCAAGCCCCTGGTCATATCAGCGACCAGGGGCTACTCTATAACCTTAACCGCCCAACTCAAACCACCGGATGCAAACCGCTACATGTGACCACTCTAACATAAACTGCCAGCAGTTAAACTAGACAGTCAAGTGACCTCTTGTGCTCTCTACATACCATAATAGGCTATTTTTTTCAAACTAACACAACTTTCGCATATGGAGGCGAAATCGTGCAAACAAGGACTTGTCGGAAAGAGGACTCTAAGAACTTCATAGTTGTGAGGTTTTTATCAGGTGAATGTACTTTTTTCCCACCTTTTTCCTCAGTCAAAGTAAAACTTGCTTAAAATCTTCAAATCATCATAACTTATGCACTTTTGATTAGTTTTCAGTGCATTTTTTTTTCAAATCGCATAGAATCTCCTAAAGAATCTGTTTATGCAATCTGATTTCTTGTATCAGTTATTTTTTCATCAAATTTTCTTAGATTATCAATTTTTCACATTACAATCCTCTTGGAAGTCTACTTGCTCTGTTTTCATTTTTGTGACTTACAGGTGAGCATTCGGTACTGGAAAAATATCAAGAGCAGCAAACACATCAATTGGGACAACAAGTTAATCAGGTGCATCCGTTTCATCCTTTATCTCTCAATCATTGCTTACAAACACACTTCGGTTTGGGCATAAAAATGAACATTGTCTTCAATCACACATTAAAATCAGGTTTAAAATGAACCAGTGTCTTCAATCACATCCTGAAATTGGGCTCAAAAGAACCATTGCTTGATTTATCTTCATCACATTTCATTTTTCTTAAGGGATAATTAATCAACTGTGAGTGTGAATCAAGTGAGTGTGTGTATGCTCTCTCCTCACACCGCAAGGTGATCTTGGAGATCAAAAACACCTCACTTGATTCGCTTTTGTTTACCCTATCCTAGGAGGCCTACTAGGGGATTTCATCACCCCTAGGGATGACCTCATTCGAGGCTGAATCGAAAGACACCCTCTTTGAAACCAGAATCCTGTCACTCTCAGCTAAGCCCCAAAGAACTTTCTACCTTTGGGAAGTGAAGGTGAAGGGTGGGTTACCCCCTTCTCCCGGTTGTGTGATAGGATTTCAGTTTCAAATTCTTAGTCTACCTCGTATAAACATTGCCCAAACCTAATTGGCCATACCTTACATCAAACTAGGCATTAGGGCATGTTGTTTTGTCTTACACATGTGCTTGTTAATCATTATCATATTCTTCAAATTCAAAATTCAAATTTGCTTGTGTCTTGTGTGAGTGATTCTTGTTTCTATATGTGATCATTTGCTAAACATTGCCAAATCAAACTAAACATCAAACACATAAGACAAGTCCTTCCAACACAATCAAACCCAATCACTCATCATCCCTTCATCCTAATCACCTACCTTATCCACATCATCATCCAAATCATTCAATCTAATCTTATCCTAATCACTCTCATCACCCTTAATCCAATTCATCAACATCATTCTAATCCCATCTCATCCAAGTCAAATCCAAAATCCAACCAACATCAATCCATAATCTTCCAAACCATATTTCAAATCCAATCATCATCATAACCAAGCACTTGCCAAAAAGGAATAAAGAGTTAACCACATGTGTTACATCATGACAACCTTAGAGGACTTCCAAAAGCTCCTTCATATGCTTCACCACATGCATGCAAGCCAATCCCCTCTAGAGCATCGAACCTTTCAAAGCATTCAAGCATTGATTCAAATAGGTCAAACAAGCCAATCCTCACACATACAATACCTCTCGGAAGAAATCCAACAACTCTTGGCCACTTGCAAAGTCCAACAACCATCATATCTAGCACCTATCCCGTCATATCCATCTACACATCAAACCAATTTTGCATCAACTTATCAAACTTCATATCAACCAAATTCATCCACATGTCATATCAACCCGTTATCAACTTATCACAACCCTTATCTATATCAATCCATATCACAACAATCATTATCCTATGCAACCCCTCCATCATCACATCAACACATTCACCAACATCAACAACAAATCATATCACAACAAGAAGTCCCAACACCATCCTAGCCTCAACAAATTCCACAACAACCTTACATGTCATCATCTTCAACATCATATCAACCTCCATCATCCTCATATCAACCTCCATCATCATCACATCCACACATTTACCAACATCAACAACAACTCATATTACAACAAGAATTCCAAACACCATCCCAACCTCCACAAATTCTACAACAACCTTACATATCATCATCTTCAACTTCATACCAACCTAATTCATCCACCTACCATGTCCATGCCACATCAACAAATCGACATTCATCTCAACATTATCCAATTTCTCATTCTAACATTCCAACATACCACCAAGCGCATCCACGAGGCAACCAAGACTATCAATGGCCTCCCCAACAAGCACTAGTGAGCCCAAATCCACCTTTGCAACAAGAAGCACATGCAAGTCCAAGTGGTCCCTTATACACAAATCAAATGAGTCCAAGTTCTCCTAGACAAGATCTAATCACCTTTGACAAGGGAGATACCAATCTAGAGTGCCCTCCAACACCATCATCCAGTCCAACACCTGTCCTTGAACCCATCCAAGAACCATCATTACCTAATCCCATCACCCCCCTATCCAATCCCAATCCTATTTCTACACCCGCCACCATCATTATCCATCCATTATATTGTTCATCCACCCATTCACTCATGAAGGATGCCATCCATTGGCTAATAGCAAGGAATCAAACACCCTCATGCAATCCAACATCCAACAAACCTCTTGAACAACCCCCTATCATAAGTCAAGAACCATCATATAGCCATGTTCAAGAACCCATAAGTCAAACACCTATCACATCCATCCAAACACCTATCATATCCATCCAAGCACCCACCACATTTATCTAAGTCAATCCCACTTCTACCAAACCACACGAGCTATGTCAAGAAACAAATCCAAAGCATGTTGAAACATCAACCCCTTCTCCTAATCAAGATCTAACCATCCCATCTAATCCCATCCCCGATCCCCTACCATCTATTGATCACCTTATTCATCCCACATCAACCTCTACCACCCCTTTACCATCCCCCATTAATCCTTCACCTCCATCTACCACTCCCATCCCAAATCCATCCCCTTATCCACTTGGCACAAGCACTTTCATCCATGGTGACTCCCTCGTAGGAGGTGAACAACTTCCATCCACCACCTATTCTTCTCCAACAAATACTAGACTCGCGTCTTGTTTCCACAGCAACAAACATCCCATTGTATGTCGCATGCTCCAACTTATGAACTATCAAGGCAAAGGCTTAGGCCTTCATGAACAAGGCATCTTGGAGCCCATCCACACCACATTCCATCCATCCTCACATGGCCTTGGCTATGCATCCCAAGAACAACAATCTACACAAGCTAATACCATCCATCCACCTTCCAAAATCCATTCATCCAATCCCAAACATGGTGCATCTCATTGCACTCCCAAAACATATGTCGCCATCCCTCCTCCATCATCCTATCATTTGCAAAAGCATGTGACCATCCATCTCCCTCCATCAAATTTGCCTCCACTACTTCCAACTCCAAAGATCCCTATCAAATCCACTCTACCTCCCATCCTACCAACTCCCAACATCCCTATCCACAAATCCTCTTATCCTCCCATCCTCCCAACTCCTAATATCCTCATCCTCAAATCTCCTCATCCATTTATCCATAAGTCCCCTAACATCCCGAATCAAGACCAACAAAAGCACCCATCTTTCAAAAATGAAGCTTCCCCTAAATCTATGGGATTCAAATATTTGAATGCCTCAAATCATAAAGCACAAAAGCCTAAGGATATTATCCCTTCCAATCAACCTGAAAAATCAAAAAGGCTATCCAATCCCACACCATCACAAGAAAAAGCAAAAACAAAAATGGTTTGGGTCCCTAAACAAAGATCAATCAAAACAAATGAGGCATCTACATCCCAATCCACCCCAAAATCCCAAACACCCCGCTCCCCATCTAAAAATCCCCCAAAGTCTAAGTCCATTTGGGTCCTTAAAACCCCAAATCAACCATCCAAAAATCTCCCATCTCGATCCCCATTACTCCCAACTCCACATTCAAAATACAAGCTTCCAAATACATCACGGTGTGTGCCACCATTAGTCTTGGTTCCCCTCCACCACTTGCAATTTCCACATACCTCCATCTCTCCATCTTTTGTTCACTATCCTACATATCTTCCCCATCACCTTCCTATGGTCCATGCTTTTGCATAATCCACATCATAATCCATTATCCACCATCCATTCCATCTTCTCCTATCTTCCAACCATCCATGCAATCATCATCCATAATGCTATCCAACATGGGACCACCTTCTCCTTGCTATGGAAACAAACACTAGAGTCCCCCTTCCATCAAAAAAGCAAAAAAGCAAAAAAATCAGAAAATCAAGAAAATAGTAAAGAGAAAAAATCCGTCCAATGGTGAAAACCACTCCTTGTGGTGCCTTGGGCAAGTACCTTGATGAAAACCCCTTCTGGGCGTCATGTGTAATCCCTTCTCCATCCATTTTGCATCCCTACACTTGGGGGCAAAACCATCTAATCATCCACGTCCATAACATCCTTTTGCATATCCTATCCATATATTCTTATCCTATCATATTCCTATCCACTACCCCTATTTATCCTATCATTTTCCATCCATCCTATCCATTACATCTTTCTTTTACCATCTCCCACCTTAGATCTTGATAAAGACAAGGGGCAAAATATCAACAACATGCTTTGGAGACATCTTGGCATACTCCCTTTTAAAGTATATCCTCCATCCATCTAATGCAAAGTCCACCCATTCAAACATGAGCCCATCATGCAAAATTCTTTAGACATTAGGGCATATGATTCCTTGCAACCTAGCCCTTGGAGAAAATCCTGCAATCCCCCATCCATATATCATGCATACCTATCCTATCCCTCATCCCTATCTTCCATCTATCTAACATGCATCACTATCGCTTGTCCATTCACCTACCACAAATCTCCAAGTTAATTGAGCTACCATTTGTCGATGTCTTCCGAGACCTCTTTGATGTGCACCATTCAACATCAGATAAAGACCCAGATGAAGCTAAAATGGACCTAGGAGGTTCTTTACCTCAAAAAAGATGTATACGAATCTCCTCATTTCTATATTCCAATTTACGCATAAATTCACAGCTTTCTCCGTCCTCTATGCACTCTTTACAAATCTCTGGTTGTGTTCTTAGAGTATGGATTTTACTCATCTTACACTCCTGATCATCAGCATTTAAGTCCTCCTCTGTTATTGGCACTTCCTTGCAGCTTCCATATATATCATTTGCTTCAGAATTTTGAAATTCAACCAGAAAACCATCATAATAAATCATGCCCTTTCTACAAAATCAAAAAATCAAAAAACATCACAAAAATCAAAAAATCAAAAAACATCAAAAAATCAAAAAAATCAAAAACATCACAAAATCAAAAATCCCAAAACAATAGAAAACACAAAATTCCAAAAATAATCTATCCATCACACAAATAAAACTTGCTCCATCACACTCTCATATCATCATCACATCTATCATCCATAAGCTTACACTAGATCCAAGCATCGCATCACCTATCAAAGCATTGTCCTTAATCAAAATCATCAACTATCAAATCAGCATCAATCACAACTTGTCACCATCACATCTTGAGCTACTTTTACAACATCATCAAATCATCTATCAATTCCTACCTTAGGATATATCTTTCCTACGATAGGTAGAATCTATCACATCATCATCCATTTTGGCAAAAGATACAATGGTTACTTGTTTGGTTCATGGGTCTTTTGGTTTTTTTGATTTTATATTTTGTCCTACTCTAAGATCACATCAAAGCTACCTTGATCTTACTATATCATGGTATGTGGCGACAAAACTAGAATGGGGCATAGTCTTGCTTTTGTATGCTGTGCTTGTGGGTTGGTCTCATTACTCCAAGCTAGTATTCATATCTTGATTAATCATAGGGTCAGTTCTAGCATATTGATCTCCTTATGCATCTAAGGTTCATCATACCTTTTTTGTACTAAGGGCTTATTCTATGAGTCCCCTTCCCTCGTCTAGACAAGGTTGTACGATCTTGGGCATGCATGAGATCATCCCTTTGTCTGCGTGTCTAGTCCATGCAAACATTAGATAAACATCATCACCCTGGTCTTCTATACCTTGGTGAACATATCCACTTTGCTATATCAAACCTAGGATTGCTCAAATTTAGCTTCAACACAATGATCATCCACCAATCATCTCCCAACATCATCATCCTTTCATCCCACCACTTATCCTCTACCCACATCTACCAATCTGTCCCATCCATTTCGAGAGCACAACCGTGTTCTTACAACCCGCCTATCCTCTCGAGGGGGCATCACCCTTACCAATGATCCCCAAACCTTACCCTATTCTTCCAAACCAAAATCTTTTTTCTATCTTATCCATCTCTATGTTTTAACTTCTTTGAAATGATGTTGCTTAGCCACAACACCATCTCAAAGAGGGGCAAATGTAGACACCTAAAGTTGGACTGCTCTGCAAACCAATTTTCCGTACCTTGCACTAATCCATTCTCCCAATCTGTATATCCCTGGTGATCAATTAATTCACCTAATAATCCATTTAACCTTACAACCCTATCCTATCAATTGAATGAATATTCCTAATATTCATTTAATTAATTTATCCATTTCCGTAATCCCTGATTAATTAGATAAATCTTGATTATCTAATTAACCTAGACATAAGTTAATTAAGATGCCACTTAATTAACCTTGTCCCCCACTCATCCACTCACTGAATTTAATATTCAGATGTCTCCCACTCACTGAATTTAATATTTAGATGTCTCCCACTCACTGAATTTTATATTCAGATGTCTCCCACTCACTGAATTTTAAATTCAGATGTCTCCAACTCACTAAATTTTAAATTCAGGTGTCTCCCACTATCTCCCACTCTTCCCAAAATGGGAATTTTTAATTCAATCCCTAGGAATAAAAGATTCACTTTTTATCCTAGCCCTTGATCTGATCAGATGAATCCTGACCCTCCACCCTCATCTCCAAAATCCTATAAATTGACCCCTCTCTAAGCCATTTAGAGGAGGCCTCTTGATGCATTAGAACTCTACCAAAATCTTGTCTCAATCCTCTCATCTCATCAGAACTCTGCCCAAATCACTCTGATCATCCCCTATCTCCATCCAAATCAGTCATCAAATCACCTGTCTCTCATCCACATTGTGTTGTATGCATTGAGCAATCCACATTAGTCACACAAATCATGGGAACAATCTTGAGGAGGTCTCTTAGGTGCATCTCCTTCCAGCATGGATTCGTGAGGTCATTTATGAAGGTATAATCGTGTGTTGTTTACATTAGATTAGTTTCTATCTTCATTTCAATCTCACTGATTACAAGGTCCATGGCCACAATATTCATTGTGTAATTCTTAGGCTTCATTTTCTCTAGTGGTTTGACCACCTTGGGATTCATGTGAGTAATTGTCAAAGAATGTTGGGTAGGATCATAGAGAGACCTCATTTGTGGGATAGAAGGAGCCCTACCTTCTTTATTTCTTTACTTTTCTTTCTTGGATTCCCTTGCCTTTTTAGAAGCTTCTGCTTGAGTTTGGAAAGTAGAAGGAGAGACTATCAGGTCACCGGTGAAAGGGGATCCTTATGGAAAATTGTAGGGAATAGTTGTCATTTGCTGACTTGTGGCTTTTGCTCAAGTTGCACTCTTTGATACAGATGGAGAAAATATGGGTAAACTCAATGTTTGTGACATAATAGGGGATGGGCAACTAGGTGGTGGTGACAATGATTGCAAAGGCACATCAGAGGTGGTGGGAGATAATGAAATATGGGAAATTGAGGGAGCCACCCCTTGAATAGAAGAAGATTGAGAAAAGGGAGAAGGAGAAGGGAGACTTATCTCTGTGGTAGCTGAAGTTGTAGGAATCTACATTTGAAAAATAGCAGTGACCTCCTCTTCCTCCTCCTCAGACCCTTGAAGTTTCAATCTGCGCCATTTCCTTGGAGGGTTGTTTGATGGATCTTTCAGCACCTCTTCTGTCATCAATTGTTGTTGTGGAACTGACAATTCTTTTTCCCCTATATCATGTGAAGTTCTCTCTCTAGGGTCCCTAGATACCAAAGCTATTTGGACCCCATGAGGTGGTAGTTGGGAAGCCTCTGTTGTTCCAATTCAGTAAGGGATGGTGGCCAATTGCAAGGATTTGTAATTTCTTTTAACACTTCTAACTCACTGTTTACTTCTTCCATTTCCTCATGTCCAGGAATATTACTCATGTCAGGGCTAGAGACTAGCGTTGGATGTGCCTCATCCCATAGGTTTTCCCATTGCTCATCTATATCAATTTCTTCAAAACTCTTCTCCAGTTTAGAAATTTCCTATCTATATTTCTAGTAGGCGACTATCTTGTCCATGCTCCAATCTTTGCCTAATAGGGCCTGTCTCAAACTATGACCCATGTTTTTGTTTGGGTCGTATTTCCTGATAGGTTTGTAAAATGTTTCCCATGGTGAAAGTAGTTCAGGGGGAATATCACTTACCTCCACATAGACATTTGGGGAGTCCATATTTGGTGATCTTCTTGCGTTAATGAATGGACAAATCTAATGTACAAAAGAAGTGTGAACCTTGTTCTTAGTTATCCAAGAAGTCATGAAGCCATCAAGATCATACTTCCATTGGCCCAGAATCAAAACTAGCCCATAATTTTCCAATTTCCTCATTAAGAGGTGCTTTGCATCTCTCTTTACCACCGTAATGCTGCCCTTAGCCCATGGGATATCATAGAAAGACTTCTTTTTCTTCTTCACTCCAAATTTAGAGTCAATAACTGCCAATTGTTAGGCCATCTCAAGAGCTAATACTCTACTTGCCAGAACTTTAGGGAGCATGAAGGGCTCCTTACCAAAAACATGAATCTTGATCATTGTATAATGGGCTCAAAAGAAATAATCATAGGGGAATCAAGAATTTTTTATGATTCCCCTAACTGAGTCACCCATTTTGTGCTTAATTTCCTTTGGGTCTAGAATTATTGAATGAGGGGTGCTAGAAAATGTTTCACAAATTCATAAAAATTTGAGGTTTCAGATAGTAAAGGAGTCCATATAGACACTGGAATTACTTTCTAGGCATCTACCTCCAGATCCCATAGGTTTAATTGCATGTGTTGCTAGAAAAGCTGGTGATTCTGATAAAGAATTAGATGAAATAGATATGAAGAATTCTTGAATGTCTAGGTGTGTTGGAAGTTGGCCAACTGTTGGCACAATGTGTAAGCTATATGCTCCGCAAAATCAAATTTATATGCTTGTTCTCTAGAAACTTTCTTGAACTAGAAAGTAGCCCCAAGCTGTTAGTCATGTACGTTCACATCTTCATCTTGCTCAAAAATAAATGCTAGAATAGAATAAGCATCCTACACATATGTAGTTAGCAAAGCTAGGGCAATGGGTAGGGGTAGTAACTTAGTGTTAGTTTCTTCAAGATTTAGCTCCTTGTTTAAGAAACCAAGCTTGTAGGTCACTTGATGCCAAATATGCTACAATTAGGCCTTGTTGTAGAAGCTGGCTGTGGGATCATACTGCAAAAGAAGCATATCCCAGATGGCTTTAGCATTGATGACTACTTTGATATTTTTCCCCTGAATGACTTTGCTTTGAGAATCAAAGTTGAGCGCACACAGTGAAATTAGTTTTGGATATGAATGGACTAGTGGAACAATGTATTGGGCCAAACTAGAATTCTAGATTCTCATACCAAAACTCTCCAAGTTGCCTTATTTCACGTGCTTGATCATCCTTGCATGCACCCCCTCTCTCATGTTTTTGGGTTTCTTAGAGATTATAGGGTCAAAAATCCCATTGGCATAGTTGACCACCTGAGAAGTGTCTGCAACTTTGCCTTTCCTTTCCTCCTTTGTCCTTGGGAGATTAGCTTTGTGTTGGGCCCTAGCTGAGGCATATGACTTGTTGTTTATCCATTCGTCTATCAATTCAAATAGTCCTCTCTGCTCGCCACCTTTGGAAGATTGTCCTACTGTCACTTTTGTTCCAACCTTAGAATGATAGGATTTCTCACTATCTTTTATAGTCAAGACCAAAATTCAAATTGCACTCAAATCTTAAGCTCATGATAGAATTTTTCTATCTTTATTACTAGAAATAAGGATCCAAGTGTTGAATGCACAAGACAACTGAGAGGGGTGATGAATCAATTGTATCAAAAACTTCAAACCCTCATAAACATTCACTTCCACATAAGCTTAATTAAACCCTTAAACTTGTTATATGATTAAGCATGAAAAGAAAATAATAGAAGCTAAATTATAACATCACACACAACACAACACCAGATTTTACGTGGAAAACCCAAGAAGGGAAAAACCACGGTGAGGATTAGCTCACAATATAAAGTAATAGCAATACTGAATTACAAAGTCTCACTGCCCAGAGCTCACTACCTAGAAGAAAGAAAGTCTCACTGCCAAAGGACTCACTGTCTAGAAGAAAAGAGATAGAAAAGAAGGCTCACTGCTAGGGTTGAATTGTTATAATTGTGTAACATCAAAAATTGTCATCCTGTATGGAATGGTACAATTTCCCATAGTTTAGCTCCTCACTCTTGGTGACCTCTCAACCTTTTCTTTCTCAGCCTTCCCAAAACCCTGATTGACTTAGTCTAGGAGCAATCTATTCACTTTTTGAGGTAACTAATTGATAGAACCCAGAAAGAGATTTGAGATTAGGGTCCCTAGGACCCCAAAAAATGTAGGTCTAAGTTGAAAGTGGGGGCTTGGAACTGGGCGCCCGCACCCTAGTCCTCCCTAGTTCCACGAGATTTTAAATTTTGGCTAGGTGTCCGTTCCTGCCGAGTGCCTCAGGATTTCATTTTCAAATTCTCAGTTTTTGCACGATATCGAGACGTTATTTCAAAAATTGAATTCCCTAAAGCTAGATATAAAAGGACATTTGCAAATCATTTTATCACACACAATTCTTATGCAAGCTTGATGCCAAAACTCTGTTGCAATTGCCATTGAAGATCAAGGACTTGTTGAAGCTATTCGAAGTATTCTTTATTTTATATCTTGGAGATAATGGATGAAGGTTAGGAATCAAGATCTTCAGTCTATCTTGCTCTTCCTAGGGTTTGTACACCCTTTGCATGATCAGGAGAAGGGTTGAAGCCTCCAACAACAAGCTTGGAGATCCTCCACGGACATTGCTAATTCACCTTCTTGTTCATGCAAGTCTTCTTTTGTTTCATCTCCTTGAGGTGAAGTTGTATGTGTTTATTCATGCAAAGCAAGTTGTTGATCTTGCCTTGATTAAGACATCTAGGGTTTGATTTTTATGCATACACACATTGTTAGGCTTGCACACACTTCTGTAAAATCTTTTCCTTTGGTTATTATTGAGCTAGAAATGCCGAAGACAGGGTTTGACTAAGGCAAGCTCCTATATAGCCACAACAATTTCTTTCTTTTGTATGTGCAAATCATGTTTCGCAGGTTCTGACAAAAAGAAGCTACATGAAGAAGGATATTGCAGGTACAATCGTGATAGACTTTCAAATTTTTGGATTCTGAGACTTGCGGGACATTGGAGCGGGTGCCCTAGTCCACCCAGGTGTTTTATCTAGGATTTGAGAGCCTTTTAGCAGTCTTAGACACCCTGTGCAAAAGGTTTTCCTGTTTGGGAATTTGCAGGACATTGGAGTAGGTGCCCTAGTCTAGGTAGCCTTCAAAATCTAGGTACACTATTTTTGAAACCCCTCCTCTACACTTTTATGATTAGTTTTCCCAGATACTTCATTAGTTTTTGTATGTTGTTGAGTTGAGGCATAATTAGGGTTTTACTTGGTTGAAAGTACAACACTTGACAAAATCTTGATTAGGGCCTTAGGTTCTACAACCAAGTGAGCATAAAAGGGAGGCAAAGTGATTAGAAGCTTGTTCACAAGCTCAATCCTTGTCATCCCCAATGTTTAGCGGTGAAATTGAGGTACTTAACATAGAGTAAACAAACCATCAAATTTTACCCTAAACATTTTGGTGAACCCAACCTTTAAATAATTTACATCCTTTTAAACTTCAGATTTGATATAATTTTCTGTTATAGAGCATAACTGGATTGAAAAACCTCTTTAGTGAAATTGCATATGTTAAATTGTGGATTATATTCTTTATCTTTTCACTAAAAGAGTTAGAAATTAGCATTTATTGTTGGATATTGTATTTCATTTCAAAAGGCCATCATTGTGCATTTAAATCTTGGTTTAAATAGAGCATGTTAGAATTTCAAATTATTTTTTACAAGATTTTCATGCTTATGTGAGCCATTTAGTTGTGATGACTTCAATATGTTAGATGAAGCCCTTGAGGACTTTATCTCGATTGAACATTCCACTACGGCCTCTAAGCTGTCACTATTTCAAAGATTTGTAAATGCAATTTATGTTCCTAAATGTAAAGAAGAGATTGAAAAACTAAAAATTATGGTCACTCTATGTGCAAATGTGATTCAACCATCCTCTAAACTTGTGCTTGTTGTTAAAGGTCTTTCATCTTCTTCTCAATCTCCTGATCACATTTATGGTTGTGTAAAACAAATTACGAAACAAAACTTACAACAAACCAATCATAATGTGGTTGCTCATGCGTATAACACTCAGAATAATAGACAAAGTACACAACAAACGAATGTTCCAATATCTTTACTATCTTCTCAACCTATGCTTCCTCAAGCACCTCGTTTAACATATAAAGGTGGTAAAGACTATGATCTTGTAGAGCAGCTTCGCGCTACTCTTGCGAAAATATCTCTTTGGGAACTTATACAAACTTCACCTACTTACCATTGAATGCTAAAAGAAGCTTTACAAAAGGTGATTGTTCTTCCTACTATTAAACCAAATGATGTTGCTTCTTTACTAGATTGTATGCATGTAACAAAAATAGACATTCTATTTCAACAACATGAGTTACCGTCTCTTGAGGTTCAGAAACAATATGATCCTTTGGTTATCTTTATTACAATCAACAAAACATTGGTTAAGAGAGTTATGATTGATAATGGGTCAGCTCTTAATGTTTGTGGTATTGATTTATTGTATAAGGTTAAAGTTGATGTATCTGCTATAAACCAGAATCATTAAGTATTTGTGGCTTTAACAATGTTGGACGATAATCTATGGGCACTATAACCTTACCTATACAAGTTGGACCTGTGATGGTGTCTACCTTGATTCATGTCATGCCTTGTTCTCTATCTTATAACATGATTCTGGGTAGACCTTGGATATATGCATTAGGAGTGGTTCCTTCTACTTTACACCATTTGATTAAGTTTATATTTAAAGGAAAATTGCATACTATCCATTCAGATCCTGAACTTGACAATTATTTGCAAGTGGAAGTGCATAAGCATGTTATTGGTCCTAAGAGTTTAAACAATCTAAAAACTAAATTGTCAGCTCCTCTTACCTCTACAAATGTTATGCAAGAGTCCAAACAATCAAATACATTTGTTGGTGATGATTGGGGTTCATTAGATTTTGCATCTTCCCCCACAGGAGAATATAAACTTAAAAACCCCGTCCCTGAAACATCAAATATTGCATCGATCACTTCGCATGCTTCAAACGATAGACATAAGACTTCTTTGTTGACAAATAAGGATAATACTTTGAATTATACTACTGATTATGAGACTTACGAAGGTCTGCCTTCGTATAAAGAAATGGTCTCTCTCTATGGAAGAGGATTCTAAATCCTTTACAAAAATTGTGACTATGTAGGCAATGGTTGTGGTATAAATCAACAAGGAATCAAAGTACCTATAGAATGTCATATAAGAATGTGCAGAAATTTCTGAGATTTAAATTTGGCATCTTTGAAAGATGATTTTCCGCTCCCTAATATTGATATGATTATTGATTCTATAGCCGGACATGAGTTGCTATCTTTTATGGATGGATTTTTAGGATATAATCAAATCCTTATAGACCCTCTTGATCAACATAAAACAACCTTTATAACAACTTGGGGTACATTTTGTTGGATAGTCATGCCATTTGGACTTAAGAATGTAGGAGCTACTTACCAATGGGCAATGACTTATATTTCATGATTATATGCACAATATTTTAGAAGATTATGTTGACGACATCCTAGCAAAGTCTATACATCATAAGAATCATGTTACAAATCTTTGACAAATATTTGAGTGCATACAAAAATATAATATGTGATTGAACCCTTGGAAGTGTATTTTTAGTGTCGACAGTGGAAAGTTGCTTGGATTTATCATTTTGAATCGAGGTATAGAAGTTGATATGAAAAAGATAGATGTGATTGTTAATATGCCAATACCAAAGAACATATCTCAACTTCATAGCTTGTAGGGAAAGATACAGGCCATTCTTTGATTTGTTTCACAACTCGAGGATAGGACCCGCCCCTTTATGCAACTACTAAAGAAAGATTCCCATTTTCAATGGAATTCTGACTGTCAAAAATCTTTCGATGAATTAAAGGATTACTTAGCTAATCTGCCCATTCTACAACCTACTATTTCTAATAAACCATTTCTGTTATACATCTCAGCATCTAACAATGCTCTAGCAGCTTTGTTAGCACAACATAATGATGAAAGCAAAGAATGTGTTGTCTACTACATCAATCGTACTTTGCTCGATTATGAAGTGTGATACACAGTCATAGAGAAGCATTGCTTATCTTTAGTGTTTGCCACTCAAAAGCTTAGACATTATCTCTTAAATGTTGAAGTGCATGTAATGGTAAAGTTTGACCCTTTGAAACATCTCTTCGCAAGAATAGATTTATCAGGTCGTCTTGCTAAATGGGTTATGCTGTTAACAAAATTTGATCTCAAATTCATTTCAGAAAAAGTAATTAAAGGGCAAGTGATAGCTGATCATTTAGCTGAAGCTCCCTCACCCTTTTCCATACAAAATGTTGATGCCTTTCCTGATGAACAGATTTTAACAATCTCTGCGGATGAAAAATGTGAGTTATACTTTGACGGATCAAAATGTCGAACTGGCTCCAGGGCTGGTGTTATATTAATACCTCCCATTGGTAAGTTGATTCCCTTATCTTACCACTTATATTTCTTCTGCACAAACAATATAGCTAAATATGAATCTCTTATCGCTAGACTTCGTGCAGCCTTAGCTCTTAATATCAAGAATATTACAATATATGACGATTCTTAGTTGATTGTTAAACAAATCACGGGATTGTATCAAACTAAGCATGATACATTATGTCAATATCGTGAGTTTGCACTATCTCTCTTAAAATAATTCAAATCATATTCGATCGATACCATTCCTAGGAAAGATAATCGGCATGCAGATGCAATGGCAAGTGCAACTTCCCTTATATCCCCTAATGGTTCTCCTGAGAAATTTATCTTCATTGTTCATAATCTTAAGACACGGGTAATTGAAAACCCTATAGTTGTGAATTTAGAACTATGTGGTAATACATACACTGATGAATGGTTCTCCTACATATTCAACTATTTACGTGATGGAACCATTCCAGACTCGACATCTAAGAATGCCTGACTTCGTTTACGCAAACTACTAGTGCGATATATTATATTATCGAATGTCTTGTATCGACAAAGTTACAATGGTGTTTTACTCTAATGTTTAAGTAATGCAGAGATTCCAATAGCTCTAGAAAAAGCTCACTCTGGTGCTTGTGGAGGACATTTTGGTGGAAAATCATTGGTGCAAAATTGTTACTTATGGGGTTCTATTGGTAGCATATGGAACAAGATTCCTTCGCTTATGTCAAGAGATGCCTGTAATGTCAACAACATAAACACCTCATCCATGCTCTTGCTCAAGAGCTTCTTGTCCAGGTGTCACCTTAGCCATTTTCTATCTGGGGCTTGGATCTTGTAGGTAAAATTTCCCTGCCCTCCTCTCAAGGACATATGTTTATCATTACTGCTACTGATTATTTTACAAAATGTGTTGAAGTGGTCCCTTTGCGATCCACGACCTCCGATGTAATCTGTTGATTCATACAAGATAACATAGTTTCTCGATTTGGAATACCTTCCTCCTTAGTTTCAGACAATGGTACGCCTTTTAAGAACAAGGATGTGAAAAAGTTCCTTGAAAAATATCATATACAACATCACTTCTCTATGCCTTATTACCCTCAATCCAATGGCCAAGTAGATGCTTCAAACAAGGTTATTGGATATATTCTAGGGAAAACCATTAATAAACATCAAAAAGATTGGCATACGCAATTATCCTATGCACTATGGGCTTACAGAACAAGTATTCGAACAGCTACGGGTAACACACCGTATAATCTCGTCTATGGTGCAGATGCGATAATGCCTTTGGAATTAGAAATTCCTTCTTTGCGAATCTCCCTAAGAGACATCATGGATGATGACATAGAACAAGAGAAAAGATTACAAGAACTTGAGATGCTTGATGAAAGATGTATTAACGCTCTTGAACATCTCAAGGCTTATCAAAAAGGAATACAACAAGCCTATAATGCACAAATCATACAACATTCATTTAATGTTGGGGACTTGGTTCTTTATGAAAATCAACGCAATGTAAATGCACCACCTAGTGAAAAAGGTAAGTTTAGCCCTAACTGGCTTCAACCGTATATAATCACTGAAACCTTTGGATCTGGAGTGTATAAATTAGCCGATGAGCAAGGTACGCCACTTAAGGAGCCTACTAATGCAGCGCACCTCAAAAGATATAATGTTAAATGTTCCTAAGCTAATTTAGCACATAGATTAGCTTCAATTTTGACAAGCTATTACTGTTTTGTCTTAATTCATTTTGCATTATATCTTTATTTAGTTGATCATTGTTGCATTGTGTTTAAGTAATAATTGCTTAGATAACTTTTTGCATTAACTGAATATACCATGGAAGTTAAAGTTATGTGTAAAATGATTAATCATTGTGCTTGTTACTACATGTTCTTTTTATAATTGTTAGTATATCACAATAGCATTAATTACAACATTTAGACATCATCACTAGTTGTATTTTTTCACATTCGATAGATCAAAATCCATTACACACATATGTATTGTTAGATTTAGGGCAAACAACTGAGGGGGGGGGTGAATCAGTTGTCCAAAACTTTCTTCCAATTAAACACTTAAATCCACTTTGTAATTCAGTAGCATGATAATAAATCAATCATGAAAACATAATGCATTAAATCAAGAGTAGAAACACATTAACACACAAGACACCAAGATTATGACGTGGAAAACCCGGTTAAGGGAAAAACCATGGGGTGATTAACCCAAGATTGTATTCTCTATTAGAAGAATAGAAAGAACAAAATGGCACATGCCAATTAGGGCGCATTGCCTGAGCACACTGCTCACAAGAGGCTCACTGCCTACAAGAGCCTTATTGTCTACAAGGTATATAGAAAGTGACTAGGTATTTGAACTGATCAAGGGCATCCACATATGATGAGGTTTAGTTTCAGTTAGGCTCAATATACTAATCTGTTGCACTTCATTCTTCCTCTGCTTAGTGTTGCTATTCTGTCACATACCAGATTTGTATAGCTGCTTCCACACTGCTCTCTACTTTTCTTCGCACACTTTATCACTCCACACACACCTTCACATCAAAATCTATCTGGTATATGTATCTGCACCAAGGATTTCAACACCTTTCTAGTCGGCATCCGGAATACTCAAGATTTTCCCAAACTCTGGTCTGTCGGCTGAATCCTTGCTTATTAAGCAATGAGTATCAAAGAGATAGTTATAGAAGTCATCAATCATGTCAGCCAACCATGAATGATCCCTCAAGAAGCTTGATCACCATCAATTCCTCATCCGGATTAAGGTCTGATGCTCTGTCAGTTAGTTCTTGCTCAGTTTGCTCTACCTGTCAGGAACCCATCACTTAGCTGCTCATATCTTTTCACTCTTTCATCACCGAAGGCTCAATCTATGAAATGTGGTAGTCATGGTACTCCTCTTGACTTCCCCAAGTCTGTACTTTTCTGAGATACATCCTTTGAGAGATCCGGACCTAATTGTCAGACCTTGTTGCATGTTTTGTTCTTATTCACCGGACCAAAACACTCTTCAATCTGACTTCCGGTATAGACCTACTATACTCTGCGGATGTGTGGGATGGACTTTGTTGCCATCTATGACAACACTCATGAAGCCACACAGTGTCTCTTGCCAACAATCTCCCCCTTTGGCATTGATGGCAACACTTAGTGAAAAATGACTAAGTGTCATAGCAAACTCCCCCTTGGCTGATACTCTGTCTTATGTATACTTTTACTGGAGCTCCCCCTTAGCTAGATTCCACATTTTTCACTACTCCTCACTCCCCCTTTGACATCAATGGCTAAGGACGAAATCCACACACCAAAAATTACAAAAGTCAACCTATACATGGCCGCATAAGTATATACACGTTATACTTACATATACTTAAGTATATCCGCAAAAGTGGTTTTCAACTGGACAAATTATGTTGCCCAACTCTGCTTCATCTTATCCGAAATTGAGATGTGACCACTTATCAAAAATGTAAAAGCTTCTTCCCTCTTTAGATCTGTCAGATCACTGGTCTGGGCTGTGGTCTGAGCATCAGTTAGGGCCTCATGCATTGCCTCTAACTTATGGATAATTATCCCTCTTAGTTCACTCATTCTACTTATTCTATTCTTCTTCTCCTTCTCAAGCCTCTTTATCTCATTTATAGTGGCAATATCTTGGCACTCTTGATTCATTATGGATAAGGTGAGAGGATCAAAACTCTGAGATAAACTTGATCGTTTACCCTCTTGTTCTTCCACCTTCTTTGCAATGTCTGTTGTCACTGTGAACCAGGATAAACAAAATTTGTATAATTCTCTGCCATCTTTAAGAGCATTTTCTAGGCTATTTATTCCAATATTCAGATTTCTCCTATCATTTGCTATAAGCCCTTGCACTTTAGAGAATCTCTTACCCAAAAACTCTTTCTGGACTTTCTCTTCTGTTGATTTCTCCAAAGAATCAAAATGTGTGCTAACAGAATTAACAAGAGATTTCAGATTACCAGATGAGGAGGCCAAAATATCCTTTTGGAAGGATGGCATGATTTTCCTAGCACACCGGATGCAATCTCTATTAGCTCACAGTCTTCCATGTGAGACTTTAGAAGCTTTTCTTTTTCTTTAGCTTGAGAAAAAGATGCTACCTTCATTGTCTGGACCGGAGAGAGGGAGTCAAAATTGAGTGGTCCATGAAACAGTTATGGTTCATCTATCTCCATTAATTCCTTGGTAAAGAAATTCTTCACTGCTTCTACAGTGTCTCTTGCTAGAGACTTCTTTTCTTTTGCAGCCTCAGAGCTGTCATCAGAGATCTTCTTTGTTTGTTCTTCTTCTCATCCCTTTTTCCCTTCTTCTTGACTTGCTTTCTCCTCTTGTCTTGCTTCTCCTTTAGTTTTGGAGTTTGTTGGGGGATCCGAAAGAGAGATATTTACTTCTTCATGGAATTCCTCTTGTAGAATAGAGGTATCTAGGTCCTTAGTCTTCTCCTCACCTATCTCCTTGGACTCTTCTATAATTTTCTCAGTAGGATCTTCCTTTCATACACTTAATCCTTCGACATCCATGGCAGAAGGTTTATCACTTATGTCCTCTATAATAGGAAGATTAAATCTTTTATATGCATTCCAGAGGATGTCTTCAGTCTCTTTTGCCACCTGATCAGTCTCTCTGAGCATAAGCTTGTTCATCCTGGCTTTGCTCTGGAACTCATCCTTGCAATCCTTGAAGATCATGTTCATTTGTTTTGGAGTGATGGAAGGATAGAACTGAATAGCTATCTCTTCCTGGATCTCCATATCCTTTTCCTTGGCATTATCTTTTCTAAGTTCAAGTACTTTCTCTAAACTCTTGGGGATTAGAGAGATGATTTCAATGAATGCTTTATTATAGATATTCAAGTACTTGACTGTGGCTTCCTCCAATATTCTTTTGTTAGTGTCATTATACTCATCATAAAATTTAGTTATGGGCTGCAGATTCCCATCTACAGTGACTGCTTTGATGACATCATCAACAGAAAGAGTAGGCCTTTCAACAAATTCTTCTGCTTCTTCTTTGTTCTTGCCGGTAGAGAATTCCACAGATGTTTTCCTTTTCTTCTTCATTTTCTTAACCTCCTCACCTGTCTCTGTCTCTTCATCATCCTTTTGACTCATATAGGATCTTGTAGCCTTGGTTTTTGTTCTCTTTTCTCCCTTTCCAGATGTCTTTGCTTCTAGTTTGGAGGATTTTGAGCTCTTAGAGGTGGTAGGTGCAGGACTCTTTGAGGATCTAGTCCAGGAGGGGGCTTGCACTAGATCACTTTCTTTTTCTGCTTCTTGTCTCTCTTTCTCTGCTCTTTCTATTTTCTCTCTATTAGCATCAACTGCCTCCTTTGATATCCCATATCTCTTGGCAACTTCTTCTACTTCCCTTCTCACCTTTCTTTTCATCTCTGGTTCTCTTTCTTCAACATGAATTTTCACACTCAATTCTTGAAAGGTTCCAAATCTTTCTGCCTTAGGGTCCTTAGGCTGACTTAGTAGGTGTTGGACATGCAGTTCTAGAATTTTCTCATCCACTTCATAGCCCATTGGCATAATCTAGACTATTCTGGGCTCTACTGCCTCCTTTAGGCATTGATTAGTGTCCACCATAAAACACACTGTATCTTTATATTTTTCAACTAATGTCTGAGGAATTCTTTCTTTGGCCTGCATCATACCTTGGAAATTCTTGAAATATCCCCAAAGAGTTGTGCTTTGAGCCTTGGCATCACCAAGCCCATACATATAATCTCTGATTTGTATGGCAACTAGTCTGTCATTTTACCATATCCAACCACTGGATCTGGGTAGCTCATTCATATAGTAAAATAATAGACATAGTATCAAGCCACTGTACTTAAAAGAATTCTTCTTATCCTTCTTTATTTTCTACAAATTCTCTAATAGTTGGTTGAGGAGAAGCTCACAAAGATCATAATCAATATTTTCCCTTAGCATCTGATATGCAGTGTATATTGTTGTTCCAGATACAGAATTCTCCTTGCTGGAGTGATATATTTTATAACCAATTATCATAGAAGAAAATTTGATAGCTGGATCTGTGATATCCTCAATTGTCATTGCTCTTTTATCAAATTTTGATCAGGTAGCCTTGCTTATAGTTTGGTTTTTGACTAATTTGAGAGAAGGCAACCCACTAGATGAGTGCAATCTGGTTACCTCCCTAATGACATCTTTTGTGATTTTAAATGGCCTCATCAACCACATGAAGTTGTCATGCATTCTTCTCAGAACATACTGGACCCATTCATCTTCTGCAAAATAGGGGAAATGGATGCAATGTCCAAAATGCTTATCCCGGATGGCTTTGTATTGGGATTTAAGTTCAAATGTTTCATCTATTAATTCCTTGTGATAGATATCCATCAGCTTGTATTCCCCAAATCCCTCAATGTTGGCGTGAATGTATACCCTAACATCTTCTACGTGCAGAACCCCATGCGGAATGCTAGAGAATGCACCTAGGGGATCAACTTCTAGGGATTTGTAAGGATGTTTCTTGAACTTAGGGCGCGGCCTATCAGTGATCTTAGCAACATTTGGAGTAGCCATATTCAGAGAGAGATATTCAAGGGCAGAAATACCTTTTTACACTTCTAGGGTTCACGATATGAGCTGAAAAGATTGTTGGTTGAATCAAATTTTGCAGTTGATCTTTGAAAGGGTTGAAGCAATCTTGTTGCAGAGCTCTTTCTTTCTTCTTCTCAAATACAAATGTGCAAATGATGAACAAAAAGAACCCTTATATTTCTGCGCAAACCCTAAATTCATATTGCAATAAATGTACACCTTAAGTCATTCTGATTCCCTTGTTCTGACCTTGCTCTGAGAGAGATCATTCTGAATCATTGAGATACATTTAGAATTATTCTTGATGATAATTGATAATCTATCTCCCTTTGTCCAATCATTCCATTTATCCGCAGATCAATATATTCCAATTTTGAAACATATCGGATCTAACTGTGAACGTCCTACTTTTACCAGATGACTGTCAAACTGGATCAATTTTGTATGATTGACCTCTTCAAACTTCTTGTAGATCTTTGATATTTTTACCAATGGTTAATTAGATATTTATCTGAGAACCCTTTTATTTGCAACTTTCCATGTGTCAATTTCAGGCACCAATTGACTGGCTAGGGGAATTTATTTTCCTTTGTGACTCCCCCTGAGCCAAAGCTCATCTATTCAATTTTCAGAAGGAATATCAACACCAGATTCTGGTGCGGATCCATCCCCAACATTTTTTGTACTTCTCTTCACCCAAATCTTGTTCATCTCCCTTTGAACTTCATCTGCATTTACTTTTCCTTTTCCTTTGTCTTGATTTTGATTATGATGCACCGGACCCCTTTTATCTTGATTCTTATTTCTGTAGAATTTGGCAATATGACCGGATCTACTGCAGTTGTAGCAAATAACATTTCTTTGCATATTTGGTTGATATCCTCTTGATCTGCATTGATTAGCCATATGTCCTATTCTATTGCATGCAAAGCATCTCCTATTCTATTGCATGCAAAGCATCTACCATTGAATGAATTGTTTATTTGCCTATTTCTGCATTCATGAGATTTGTGACCATACCTTTTGTAGTTGAAACACTATCCGGAGAAGGATGAATTAGTTTGATTCATTCTTCTTCTACACTAATTTGCTTTATTACTGAAGTTGTTGCAATTGTAGTAGTATCCATTGAAGGATGGATATCTTTGAGCATTTGGTTGCCTTACCAGAGGTCTTCTAGGTCTGTTCCTTGGATTTCCTGATCTAGAGTTCTTCTGACCGGATCCAGAGCTTTCACCTTTCTCATACCCCAAGCCATGCTTGTCATCTATCCTCTTTTGGCTTTCAAGAAGAACTTCAAGTTAAGCAGAGCTTATCTTGAATTTCTCTTTGTATTCATTTGCAGTTTGAAGATCCCTTTTAAAAGTGTCTATCTGATTCTCAAGTTGTTCTTCATTATCTCTAGCTTCTTCAAGATCAGATTCTAAATGCCTGATTATTCTATCCATTTTGTGGTAGTCTTCTGACTTCTCCTTGAGAGATTGTTTTAGATTATCTTCAATTTTTCTTTTCTCTTCAATTTCTTGGGTGAATTTCATAACCCCTGATTCCATTTCATGTCTTACCATAATGACAACTTTTGATAACTTCTCACATAACTTGTTTTTCTCATTTAGATCTTCATTAGTATCATTGGCTTCACTTTGACTTGCTAATTGTTGAAGTAGTTCCTTTCTTTTCTTCACTGAGATACTTAGTTTTTCTTTGAGTTCATTTATGAAATCATCAACCTATTTGAGTCTTTTCCTCAGGTTATTGACTTCAGAGTGAGATTGCTCAAGATCATCTAGGGCAAACTGAAATTGTTCCCTCATACCATACATATCCATTGAGATTCTCATATCTTCCTCAAGATGTTAGGCTCTGTTTGGAGGAACCTGGCTCTAATACCAATTGTTAGATTTAGGGCAGACAACTGAGAGGGGGGGTGAATCAGTTCTCCAAAACTTTCTTCCAATTAAACACTTAAATCCACTTTGTAATTTAGTAGTATGATAATAAATCAATCATGAAAACATAATGCATTAAATCAAGAGAAGAAACACATTAACACACAAGACACCAAGATTTTGACGTGGAAAATCTAGTTAAGGGAAAAACCACGGGGTGATTAACCCAAGATTTTATTCTCTATTAGAAGAATAGAAAGAACAAAATGGCACATGCCAATTAGGGCTCACTACCTGAGCACACTGCTCACAAGAGGCTCACTACCTACAAGAGACTCACTGTCTACAAGGTATATAGAAAGTAACCAGGTATTTGAACTAATCAGGGGCATCCACATATGCTGAGGTTTATTTCTAGTTAGGCTCAATATACTGATCTGTTGCACTTCATTCTTCCTTTGCTTAGTGTTGTTGTTCTGTCACATACTAGATTTGTATAGCTGCTTCCACACTGCTCTCTACTTTTCTTCACACACTTTATCACTCCACACACATCTTCACATCAAAATCCATCTGGTATATATATCTGCACCAAGGATTTCAACATCTTTCTAGTCGACATCCGGAATACTCAAGATTTTCCCAAACTCTGGTCTGTCAGCTGAATCCTTGCTTATTAAGTGATGTGTATCAAAGAGATAGTTATAGAAGTCATCAATCATGTTGGCCAACCATGAATGATCCCTCAAGAAGCTTGATCACCATCAATTCCTCATCTAGATTAAGGTATGATGCTCTGCCAGTTAGTTCTTGCTCAGTCTGCTTTGCCTATCAGGAACCCATCACTTAGGTGCTCATATCTTTTCACTCTTTCATCACTGGAGGCTCAATCTCTGGAATGTGGGAGTCATGGTACACCTCTTGACTTCCCCAAGTCTGCACTTTGCTGAGATACATCCTCTGAGAGATCCAGACTTGATTGTCAGACCTTGCTGCATGCTTTATTCTTGTTCACCAAACCAAAACACTCTTCAATCTGACTTTTGGTATAGACCTACTATACTCTGCGGACGTGTGGGATGGACTTTGTTGCTATCAGTGACAACACTCATGAAGCCACATAGTGTCTCTTGCCAACATATATATATATCAGTTTCATATATACATCTGAATCAACTATCCCTCAAAACAAAATGGGATATCGTAGTGGCTAAAGTCTATGAATCACATAACAGAACCTCGATCACCAATACCCTTAGGCCTTCATGGTGCGCGAGTGACAGAATCCTGACCATGAGTGGCTATGGATCGTGAATGACTCCTAGAGATACTTCGTGATCATAACCCCCTGATCTTGCCTCTCTTCTCTATCATCCACTCATGTGCCTCCTGGTACATCCTCTGGTACCAATCTCTCTTAGCCTGAACCCTGTCTTTGTTAGCTCTTGCCTGCTGGACCTCCCACAGTAAGAACTCACTGACAACTAGCTCTCCCTCTGATGTAGGAACCACTACCATCTTCTCTCATTGTGCCCTGAGCTCAGCCTCGGCATGCTCAACTCTCTGTTGAAACTCCTCTCTCTCTCTCGTGCAAATTGCTCTAGCATGGCCTCTATAGCAGTCTTGTATCTGACGATAGGCATAAATAACTTAGCATGCCACCCAGTAGATGACCATGGGAAATGATCTACCTACACCCGCTACTCTGAGGCATCTGTCGGTAATATGTCTCCTATGACGTGACTCACAAAGTCTTGCCATGCATCTATCCCAACTGTAAAATAGAGAATGAGATAGATGTTAGACTCCCATATAAAAATCATCAATAATAAACTATACCAAAACATAAAACAATAAATCAAACCTTACCTGGATCTCCATCTTGCCAAGATGGATTGTGGATCATCAATGGTGTGATAAGCTGCACTATCTAATCTACAACTAGGGGTATAGGCCTGCTACTCTCCCCTCTCTTTGTCTGACTAGGCCTCACACCATTTGCAGGAGTAGGACCACAAGCCTTGGACCGTGGTCTCAACTCAGTCTCCTCGTCAGTGTCTACCTCTTGCTAGCTCTGTTGTGATCTTGCTCTTAAGACGTACTATGATGGGACCTCCTCAGACTCATCCTCATCCTCCTCCATACCCTCCTCAAGATCATAGTATCCCATGAAGACACTAACGTCATCCTCCACCCTTGTGTCACTAGCATGACCGAGCCAAGGTCAGGCATCTCCTGTAGGGTGCCCGAGTGGAAGGATAGGTGCAGGCCATGCTGTGTGCCACTAGGTCTAATATGCTCAGATACACCTGACATCATCTACACCTGATACTGGCTCTACATCCTCAGGACCCTCATCGTCACTAAGTGGTACATCTGCTATAGTCAGTCGTCAGACAGTATTGGCTCTAACTACACTCTGAGCTATACGTGCATAGCTTAGATGAACTACAGGAACATCTTGTACCTGTCTAAACTGTCATACCACCCTGTCATAGTAGAACCAAGATACATCATGATCAAGGCAACTGGCCATCAACCGATCCCTCTGCATCTTAGCTAACTACCTCTACTCGCCATGCCATCTGATGAAGCCATTATATTGTCTCCAGATGATGTCACTAGGTTGTAATCTATCAAATAATACTCTCCAGTATAACAGATTACCGTGCCTCCAACACTTGACTAGTGGGTAGGCGTAGACGCGTGGATGGGTGAATGCTACCTCTATGGGATAACCCATCAGTTGTGTGCACCTGATGTGCTCAAAGGCCCAAACTTGTAACAATGTATAGACCATCAGACTCTTCATCTCGTAATGGACATATCACCATAAGTCGCGATATAGGTGCGCAAGCATATTGTGCCCCCATGTGTAGATAGTATGATGCTCCTCCATCTCTTTGATAGTGTGAACAAGACCCCCGTGAAGGTGAGTACCTTGTCCATCTGGTGCGATGGCTAGTGTGACTGTGACAATCATAATCCTCCATAGTAAGGGAATGTTTCTACATCCCTGCTTTAGTAAACAGAGCTGAATATGTCCTCACTCTGCCTAAGAAATAGTGCAACCCAAGCAATATAGCTAATTCTCATGAGTGTACTCTGTTGAGTGATGTCCAACAATCCTCACTGTCTCTCCTCAGATTGGCAGTCAAAGGATTCTAAATACATCCTCTAGTGTGATGGTAATCTTGCCTGTCGATAAATGGAATGTGGATGTATCTACATTCCATCTCTCCATCAGTGCCATAAGCATCATGCAGTGGAATCTAACTATGGGCATCTCAAACACCCACCATAGGCCCACCATCTGTAAGTGCTCTCTCTCTGCAGCCATCAAAGCACTAGAGCACTCTTGCAGAAGTGCCATCAAATGACCACCTATATGGTCCCGCATCTTAGGAACATCCTGTAGATTGGAAAGAAAGCAAGAGTATTAGAATCCCCTCTGGAAACCAAAATAAGCTATCAAGAACTGAATAGAATGCCTGGTCCTAGGACCTATGTCCTCTATGGACTAGGGCACCCCAGAGGGACACTAGCGCTCCTATGGGACTAGGGCACCCTAGAGAGACTCTGGAGCCCTAGGTGGACCCGGGCGCCCCTATCTAGGAACCCTATCCACCTTCCCCTCTTGGCACAGACATCGATAAACATGAAAGAAACATATAATGAAAGACAACAAAAGGATAGAATTAGGACCCTACCTCAGCCTTGAAGCGTCTCTCTGCCACTCAGGCTCGAAGCATCTCCAGTCACAGTGGATGGTATGGACATTGGCTCAGCATGGTCGCTCTCCTATTCTTCTTCCCTCTCTCTCTACAATAACAAGAAACAAGAATGATTTAAGTGATAAGTGACAACTCCTTTTTACATAATGTAAGTGAGTGAGAAATTCTATCCCTAACCAAGTGCAAAAGTGTACTCTTTCACTCTGAAGCCCTTTTCTTAAGCTGTCAAACTCTAATTTCAATGTCGTTTGTTGCATTGGAATCTTGGTTCCACTCTCTTTCTTACCCAATGTGTTATGGTCAAGTGTTGTTCCTTCAAATGACCCTCATAACACATTTCCCTTGATATTGATGCGTGCGGATATCTCCTTGTTTCTACTCTCAGACTAAACAAGTAGAAACAAGGAAGGGCATATATCTCCCTTGATTTCCTCCCTCACCATGTTTCATCACTCAACCCCCTAGCATTTTAATACTGATTCATTGGTAGTGGTGGCAGGTTGATTTGGTTTGATTTCTCTAACAAGTGTTCCTTTGCAGGATGCGGTTCCTAACTTTGTGGTCTTGCAGGATTGCAAAATTGGGGGCTTCTTCCTGTTCATCGACAATGCTTCAGCTTCCTCTATAGTATCCTTTTGGGTATCCTTTTCACGAGTGATGTATTTACTTTCCTTCAGTTGCATATGCATGTAGTGTCATATGGCCACTAAAGTGGGGGCTAAATGTAACGTTAGAAATTGTCCTCCTATATGGAATGGTACAATTTCCCTCAGTTTAGCTCCTCACTCTTAGTGACCTCTCAACCTTTTCTTTCTTAGCCTTCCCGAAACCCTGATTGACTTAGTCTAGGAGTAGTCTATTCACTTTTTGAGGTAACTGATTGATAGAACCCGAAAAGAGATTTGGGATTAGGGTCCCTAGGACCCCCAAAAAATATAAGTTTGAGCTGAAAGTGGGGGTTTAGACTTGGGCACCCGTGTCCTAGTCCTCCCCGGTTTCATCAGATTTTGAATTTTGGCAGGGTGTCGGTTCCCACCGAGTGCCTCGGGATTCCGTTTTCAAATTCTCAATTTTCGTGCAATATCAAGACGTTATTTCAAAATTTGAACTCCCTAAAGCTAGATATAAAAGGACATTTGCAAATCATTTTATCACACACAATTCTTATGCAAGATTGATGCCAAAACTCTGTTGTAATTGCCATTGAAGATCAAGGACTTGTTGAAGCTATTCGAAGTATTCTTTATTTTCTATCTTGGAGACAATGGATGAAGGTTAGGAATCAAGATCTTGAGTCTATCTTGCTCTTCCTAGGGTTTGTACACCCTTTGCATGATCAGGAAAAGGGTTGAAGCCTCCAACAGTAAGCTTGGAGATCCTCCGTGGACATTACTGATTTACCTTCTTGTTCATGTTTCATCTCCTTGAGGTGAAGTTGTATGTGTTTATTGATGCAAAGAAAGTTGTTGATCTTCCCTTGATTGAGACATCTAGGGTTTGATTTTTATGCATACACACATTATTAGGTTTGCACACACTTCTACAAAATCTTTTCCTTTGGCTATTGTTGAGGTAGAAATACTGAAGATGGGGCTTGACTGAGGCAATCTCCTATATAGCCACAACAATTTCCTTCTTTTGTATGTGTAGATCATGTTTCACAAGTTCCTGCGAAAAAGAAGCTACAAGAAGAAGGATATTACAGGTACAGTCATGACAAACTTTCATATTTTTAGATTCTAAGACTTGCGGGACATTGGAGCAGGTGCCCTAGTCCACCTAGGTGTTTTATCTAGGATCTAGGAGCCTTTTAGCAGTCTCAAACACCCTGTGTAGAAGGTTTTCCTGTTCAGGAATTTGTAGGACATTGGAGCAGATGCCCTAGTCCAGGTAGCCCTCAAAATCTAGGTACACTGTCTCTAAAAATCCTCATCTACACTTCTGTGATTACTTTTACCAGATACTTCATTAGTTTCTGAATGTTGTTGATTTGAAGCATAATTAGGGTTTTACTTGGTTGAAAGTACAATGCTTGACAAAATCTTGTTTAGGACCTTAGGTTCTACAACCACGCGAGCATAAAAGGGAGGCAAAGTGATTAGAAGCTTGTTCACAAGCTCGATCCTTGTCATCCCCAATGTTTAGCGGTGAAATTGAGGTACTTAACATAGTGTAAACAAACCATCAAATTTTACCCTAAACAAATTGCACCTAACATATGCATGGAGTACAGTTCTAATGAAGCTCAATACCACAACTTAAACATTACCTTCGTAGCAACACTGAAAAATGGTAGACACCTTCTATTCAATGCATCCAGTAGCCTAACACATGCAATCTCTTACTTCCCTAATCAAATTCACATCACAAACATCATATTCCTTGCACATACATAGTCACGAATCCTTGACACTTATTTATACCATCTTTAACCTTGCAAACATTCTCCAAGGTCGACAACACATCTTCACTTAGGAAATTCAAATTAGGTCTGGACCTAAACATTTCTGTAGAGGAAAGGAATGAATTTAGACCATATCACACCTTAAATTCCACCCAAATTCATACATACACACTTCATCAAACTTTCACAATCATTGAAGCACAACCGCAATCAGTGTAAACAACCAAGTTGGCCAAACTTGTGTAAACACTATGAACTTTTAAATGCATACTTCTTGAACACCAAAATATGACATGCAGACCACAAACCAAGATTGATCATGATCTAGAAACATCCACAAGCAACCTGAAAACCAACATCAACCTTTGCAACATCTTTCACCTAAAGAAAGTTCACACTAGAGCACTTAGATTACTCTGTCAACAACTGCAACTCAAGAAATGAACTTGTAGAGCACCAAACCACAAACAACTTGAACTAGAGAAAGATATAAGCATTATAAGCATAAATCTAGAATTGCAAATATAGAAACAAATCTATGGAGAAATACGGAGCAAAACAGTTTCTCCCAAACACCTCTTCTCAACTTAGAAACATAGTCCACACACTGGTGAACACAACTTTCTCTGCACAATGAACCGAAGCACCAAACTTGGAACATAACATCTCTGAACACCTCTAAACAACATACCGAAACCACAAAGTTAGATCTTCAATATAGAGAAAATGCATAGAAAAACTAGAACACTACTCTATTATGCCAGTTAGTCTCTTCAACACACTATTTCCTTTTATAATCAAATTTTCTCAAAAGCACTTGGAAACCAACCATCAGGAGCATATTCTTAACATCTTCAGCATCTCTCCAAGGAATCCAAATCATCTTCAACAACACAATTCAAACAAATATCAACAACCCCATCAATAGACACAGTTGACACCAATGACAACACTGATTAGCACATACTTCCAACAATCTCCCCCTTTGTCGTTGATGGAAACACATAATGTGAAAAACTATCAAGACACAACTCTGCACCAATCTTCTTTACTTTCTTACTCTCCCACTTTCTTTTGCACACCCTACTCTTTCCTTGATAATTGACTCTTTGTCTTTTTGACATTGCTCTCTCTCTCCCCCTTTGTTTTTCACACTGAACTCTCTCCCCCTTTGACATCAATGGCAAAGGGCGATACACCTCTTTCTTGCTCTTTCTCCTTTTATGATACTACACATACTTGCACTACTCACTACTACCCTACAACACCTTTTTCTTTCACCACTCTAAATACTCCCCCTTAGGAGTGTACACCAAACGTATCAATTATTACTACCCTTGACTACAACAATCATTATGACCACTACCTACTCCCCCTAAGAGGTAGCCTCCAACATCAGTCCATAACAAATAATGAATCCTGACACACACTGGATTGATGCATCTCCTTACGCATCTAGTCCAAAGAAGGAGGGGCAATAACCCCTAACTTCTCCTGGAGATGCTCAAAAGTATCCTTAGGAAGAGCCTTAGTAAATATATCAGCAACCAAGAAGGGAAAAACCACAGTGAGGATTAGCTCACAATATAAAGTAATATCAATATTGAATTACAAAGGCTCACTGCCTAGAAGAAAGAAATGCTCACTACCAAAGGATACATTGTCTAGAAGAAAAGAGATAGAAGAGAAGGCTCACTACTAAGGTTGAACTGTTATAATTGCACCTAACATATGCATGGAGTACAGTTCCAATCAAGCTCAATACCACAACTCAAACATCACCTTGGAAACAACACTGAAAAATGGTAGACACCTTCTAATCATTGTATCTAGTAGCCTAACACATGAAAGCTCTTATTTCCCTACTTAAATTCACATCACAAACATCATATTTCTTGTACATACATAGTCACGAATCCTTGATAGTTCTTTATACCATCTTTAACCTTGAAAACATTCTCTAAGTTCAGCAACACATCTTCACTTAGGAAATTCAAATTAGGTCTAGACCTAAACATTCCCATGGAGGAAAGGAATGAATGTGGACCACATCACACCTTAACTTGGACCCAAATTCATACATACACACTTCATCAAACTTTCACAATCACCGAAGCACAACCACAATCAGTGTAAACAACCAAGTCAACCAAAATTGTGTAAACATTATGAAATTTTAATTGCACACTTCCTCAACACCAAAAGACAACATGCAGACAACGAACCAAGCTTAATCATGATCTAGAAATATCCACAAGAAACCTAAAAACTTGTTGCAAGTATGTGCCTAATCGGTGTTGTCATTGATGTCAACATATTCTTGTTGTCATTGGTGTCAACTGTATCTTATTCTATTACTTGTTTAGAAGACTTGTATGTTGAGGATATTGAGAAAATTAGCCTCCCTAGAAGAAACAAGTGAGTTATAGAGAAGTCCAGTACAAACAGTGAATTTTATGCTAAAGAACAGTCTGGTAAACTGCTTCGCATTTATTCTTGCTTGAAGATCGTGGTCTATAGATTGGAAGTAAGATAGAAGTATGTATGAGGATGCTACATTTTGGGTTTGAGCCATCCACATGAAGATCTGAATGAGTTGTATTCACTCGAGTGAAACCTACTTTTTTTCTATAAGTTCAGTTGAGACAAGAAGACAATATTTGACTCTGCATTCCTTTGCAATAAAGTATTTTTCTCTGCAGTTCTAGAGGGAAGTCTAGGATGATGATAAGTGTCTACAGTTGCAATGGTTCATGGTTTGGTGGTCCACAAGCTATCTTTCTTTTATGACAGTTGAAGACAATGAAATTAATGTGTTCCAATGAGAAGATTCCTATGGATAAAATTGTTAAGATTCGTGCAGTTGCTCCTGATGATTATATTGTGCTTGTGGATGTCTCCTAATCATGTTCCTATCTGGACTTTGGTCTTGTTGTGTGGTTACACAAAATGCCCCATTTTAACTTGACAAAATAGGGACCCAACGTTTTTTGCTACTTTGGCTTGTTGTTTTTCTGCTTTGGGCGGTCTGGTACAATTAAGTCATGCGGGTAGCCTTGCAAGAGGGTAGATAGGTCATCATGATGAGGTCAGTTTCCAAAGTTAGTATTTCACATTAGTAACCTCATGGTTGGAAAATGCATGAAATTCCAAGAAGGTTTGCCTTTTGGATCACCCTAAAATTCTCTAAGGAGAGAAAGTTATGTTGAGTCAAAGTTTTGGTCAAACCTGATATTCTGAGGAGGGGGGTCATATTTCAAACGTTAGTCATATTATATAAGATCACCCTGATATAAGTTTATCACCCGATAATCACTTGGTCCATGAATTTCAGATGTCAATTTTACATGATAGCTGTTGTCTTCCTATCAAATGACTTCACCTATTTTGCGGGGGTCATATTTTTAATATCCGCCATCTTACAAATATCACCCTCTTCGCAAAATATCACCTTATGCTAATTTGATGATGACGTTATCTAAACCTAATGAACAAAGGAAATCACCCTGATGATGATGTCATCATTCCATTTTACATCGCTGAGATATATATCTGATGCCCACCATATTCAATAACATGACAATGATGTCATTACAACACAATGCTTAAACAAGGTTACCGACATAGTGATGTCACCCCGATCTTTTTCCCAAGAGGGTCATTTTATTTGTAGGGGTCATATTTTGAACATCCCCTGATCTTTAATTCATGACTCGATTTACATGTGGTCAACGTTGACCGCATCTCCCAATTCTTTTGCACTAATTTTGCCGCTCAACAGGCAGGGGGTCATTTTATCTAGGTAGGAGTCATATTTTGAATATCATCTGATCTTTTGAAGATCACCCCCCATGTTTCCTAACATTAAATGCACTTAAATGTGGTAAATAGATTCCCGCCGATTGCGAATACAAATCAAACACTTGGCATCATCCATGGTTTCTCTACAGAAGATCAACGGATTAAGCCATCCCAACTCAGTTTTACCCTAATTTGCCCTACAGATGTGTTTAAAGGTAACTTTCTGAGGTTATTTTCATTTACCTTGCGAAAAAACAAGAAATTACAGCACAGAGAAGTCAAACCCTCATACAGCTACCTGTGAACGGACTAGATCTTCCAGAGTAACGGAATGGGTGATCCTCAGCATTTGCAACCATTTTCTGTAATCACCCATCTAACTCAGGAGGAAAGCATTATCAAGTAAGTAATTGAAAACCCTCCTATTGTCATTTTATGCATGTTCAGGTAGTATGTTCTTTCTTGTGGTTTGAATCTATGAATGTGCATATCATGATGAAATGAAGAATAATGAATAGAGTATGCATGATGTTGTAGAGGTACATAATGTTGTATGAATGCATATGGATATTGTAAAGTAAGACAAATCATGTTTATTGCAGGAGTCCATGGCAGATCTTAGATAGAATAGGTCTAATTTAGAGTTTCTTAAGCCCATGTTTGTTCAGCCCGAAGGGGTACAATTTAAGTATAGCATCATTGGTGACACTCAACAGGGAGATGCGGACCTGACAGTATGGTCAACAAGAATAGATCATGATAAAGACAATACCCTTCTAGATGCAATATATGTTTCATGAATGTGGCATACAGCCAGATTTCCATATGCCATGGAAACCCCAGAACTAGTAGTGGAATGTTGCAGGAACTATAACCCTGAGACTAGGTGGGTGGAAAAGCATGGAAGCGTATATGCTAACTTTTCAATTAAGGGCATCACATCTACTTTCAATCTGCCAATTGGAAAGAAGGTGGTCAGTGTGGATCTACGTAAGTTAGACACAAAATACAACAAAAATAAGAAGAGTGCAAGAAAGAGGATGTATCAGTGGAGGTCAAAGAGTAGCACCTACATTACCTCAGCTAAATTGCACGTACACTTATATAAATTTGATTTTGATGATGAGTACCAGTACATGATGGCCTTGCTAAGCAGGATGACAGGTAAGCTTCATGTAGGAAATTTTGAGAATTGGATGTTTGGAATCATCCAGATGGTCCTATACACAGATAATAAGCCATTATGGGCCAAGGTCATTAGTGATGCACTAGATGAAGGCATGAGGAACCTGGGAGGTCAGGCATGCATGTTTCATATGACCTCATATGTTGTGTACTCATGTACTTACAAGGGAACCTTTGATACCTTGACTACAGTGGGTAAAGCTGGCGGTGACGTGGATGATGCCCACATATGGGATCACTATCCTCAACTACAGAGAAAGAACTACCTCCTGGATTACAAATTGGTAAATGATGCATTCTCTATGCATCTAGTCAGAACCATGGAGGAAGATAGAACCAAGAGATTGAGCATGGAGGCTCAAGAAGTTGTTTATAGACATGGCACCTAGTACATCTAGTTTGCCACATTTTCATACATAAGGATAGAGGGATTTGAGGGACAACCCCTTATGCTACCAAGATACCCTACTGATGGGGTTGTCCTGATGGAGTTTCTTAGACAAGTATCTACCATAGTTGAGCCATACAAGGAACAAAAGAAGATACCTCTGGTATTATTTCTAGTGTCTATGGGCTGGTATATGTGCTCTGATTTAGAGAGCATAAAGCATGCCATAGGGGGCCTGAAACTGATGTACCTACAGCCATTTCCCTTGGCTAGATCTTATGACCCCTATGGCAGGATGCAGAAAATAATGGGAAAACCTATACATTAGAAGCATCTGGAGGATTTCTAGACTGATTGTGAGGATGAAGCTGAGGTGAGAAGAAGAAAATACCAGAGGCTCACCTTGAACCAAATAAGGACTTTTGACTACATCCCAGTGCCAGCACAACTAAAGAAGGATGATGGAAAAACTATGTCAAATGAATATGAAGACAAGAAGGTGTATAATGACACCATATCAGTCCCTAATCTAACACAGCTGGAGGACATATCCCTAGATTACTTTACAAGTGGGGTGCTATAATTAACCCAAGCTTGGGTAGATGAGCATATAAACAGATTGAAGAAAAGGGGTGTGGCCCTTACTATTGATGCCAAAAAGAAAAGGCAAGAACTAGCTGACGAGGAGTATGATGACTTCCTCAATGAGAAAAGAAAGTCAAATGGGGAGAGGTTACCCACACAGAAATAGAGAAAGGGTTCCCCTAGAGGTAAGAAAACTAAAGATGAGCCTAAAGGGGTGATAATTGAAAGAATTGCCATACCAGCTGCCGGTGCATCAACATCAGGACAAGTATCCGCATCATCTGCACCACCTCTGATGGATAAGCCAAAAACAAAGAGGATCCTGAGGCTAGCTGTTTAAACTATAGAAGTACAGGAGGAGGGCCAGACCTCACAATAGGAAGTGGAAGAAGATATCCCTTTTGAAGAAGTGCAGGTAAGCAAGGAGCCTATAGGTGATGACCTGATGATGGTCAATAGGAAAAGGAGGGCGGCGCCGCTAACGTCACCACCCAAGAAGCAAAGGACATCCATGCGAGGTGATATCAGGGCCGACCCTATTGTACTAAGAGGATATGGTGGTGAAGCATTTAAGAAGGAGATGCAACATGATGTGCCACTTCCCACCATAATCAAGTTCAAGACTGAGAGGGTGGAAGAACAAACAAAAGAAGCTTTCAAAGTAGGTCAGGGTGGTCCTTTTTCCTTGGAGGACACTGTCGACTTATCAGATGATGAGGTAGTGCAGAATGTAGCCTCTCAAAGAATGGAGACTCTTGCCTCTAGTACCCATATGACTCCACATGGGACCCCATTAGCACAAATGGTGGTATTGGAGGAGGGAAGCAAATAGAGAAGGAAGAAAAAGAAAGTAGCCCAGAAAGGGCAGCCCAACAGATCGGGCTTGACAAGTTGGTTGATCAGGTGACTAGCCCTGTAGTTATAGATTTAACATATAGGGAGGGTGTGAGCCCCAAGGATAGAGTAGGTGCACCTGATGAGACAGAAAGGATTGAAGTGGCAAAGCAAATAGAAAAGGAGAGCAATGCTCTGGATATGGGTCAGCAACAACATGAGATACCCGCAGACCCAAAAATAGTAGAAGTCTAATAGAAAGGCGGGGGTGATAAAGATACATCAAGTGATGTTGCTGCCCAGACTCAGGGAGATCAGGGAGATGCCACATGAGAAAAAGATAAATTAGGTCATGAGAACCTTAAGATGCAATACATCGGTGCATCAAGTACGGAACAAGAAGTGACCCAAGATAAGGGTGATGCACAAGGCCTAAACACATAGACATCCACAGATGTCAACATGCCTCAGGATGAGAAAAATACTTAAGTAGATGAAAGTCAGAAAGAGGGAGTATAGGATCAGGCACAGGATCATAATGTGGACATTCCACGGGATCCTCCTCCACAAAAAGAAGCCCCTTAGCAAGAAGAAATGCAACAAGATCACCCTCATGAGGAATTCCATGAGGAAGAAACTAGGAAATTGCTTTCTCCACCAAGAATAGAAGAAGATACTGGAGATCATGGTGGACATGATGATGACAAAGGACATCAAGGATCTGGAGATGAAGTGCCTCAATGGTTGGAGAAAGAAATAGGTATGGAACAAGGCTCTAAAATTCAAGAATTTGATGTTTCTACCCTGTTTGCAGAAACAATAATGAAGCCAAAGATGAAAGCCAGATTGACATCAGCTATCAGAAGAGATCCTACTACAGGTAGAAGGACTACACAGGTAGCACTTCCCATGATAGAGAAAGAGAAGGGCAAGATCACCCTTGAAGAGTTCTAAATCACAACTGTTGATTTGGGTTTTGCTAATGAGGACCAAGAAGGTCAAGAGGGGAAGGACATCATTGATTCTTTGACCCAAAGGGTAAAGAAGGAGAAAGAGAAAAATAAACAGCATAAGGAGCACATTGCTCAACTGCATTCATACATAAAGGGGTTAATTAACCCTGAAAATACACCAGTTGATCTGGCAGTCCCATTGACTATCATATCCTAGGAGGAGGTCACCAAATTGGACCTCATGAAGCATGAAGCCATGATCATGGAGAAATGGATGCTATCAACCCTCACTGGAGCTAAGGATGTTTTGAGAACCTCCTTACAGAGGTGGAATTCTTTAAGCAGTTTAAAGAGAAAACTAGACAAAATGCAAAATGAAACAGGGAGATGGTCATTCCAATTGGAAAAGGACCTTACTGCTTTAAGTGAGATGAAGAGGATTGATCCTCAAATCCTAATAAATAATCAAGTGTTGAATAATAACACTGCCCTGTTGATAGATGTATGGTATGAGGATATCAGGTTCGAATGTGATATCCTGAAGAAATGCAGTGGTAAGCTCAAGGATATAAGTATAAACCTGCACAACATGATGGCATACAAAGGAGAGATCCTTGAAGCTTTAGAAGGGAAAGTAGAGGGAAAGATTGAAAATCAAGATGCAAACTTTGTTATCAAAGCTCTGCATGATAATTCTAGCCGGTAGCAGATGACCCCCTCACCTACCTGACAGAAGAAGTCATGAATAAGATCATGAGGATAAAGGTCAGGGTGGAAACTTATAATGAGACTTTGAACAATAGAAAAGGTAAGCTGGATGCAATCAAAGCTAAATTCCAGTCTCACAAGCATGCCATAACAAAAGCCAAAATCCAAGATGGTGGGGAGGTAGATAAAATAGTGCAGGCATATGAGGTTCATATACAAGATGATGTACATTAGGGTGATAGCAATACAGAAAGTAATGAAGATAATGATCATGATGAAGAAGAAAAAAATGAAGAGGAGGAACTCGAGGAATAAATGAAGATGCATCACCAAGAAGACATATGCATAAGGTACTCATAAGGTAATGAGTCATCCAGATGGTTGCCAGCTGGCAACTTGTGCCACGAGGAATGGTTGACTGAGTCAAAGAGGGATAATCTACCATTGATCTTAATTGACAAATCTTGACCGTAGGTCATTTGTAACTGCTCTCTCACCTTATTCTATAAAAGTTGCAGGGGTGCCATATTTTGAACATTCGAAACTTAATTGAAATTTAATTGTTGAAATATCAGGACTTATTTCAAAGTTGTTGTAAATGTACATATTATGCATATTGAATGAAAGAGAAGACATTTTTTATTACAAATCATTATAAATCTTGAGTAATCTGTGTTTGAAATTTGGATACATGCATTGATCATGTGCGTCCCTTGGAGTGGTTGTCAGTCTGCATGTGTTGTTTTCATTCCTTATCCTTTGAAGTTAGCATCATCCATATCTAGCTGTGGAACATCCTGGTGACATATGGTTTGATTTCTTCTCCTCATGAATGTATCTTGTATGTATGTGGTTCAATGGCTAAAGATTCACTAAAATTAGAAGCATTCTTTTAAATTTCTTTCAATTTCATAACAGAGAATTAGAAGGAAATAACATGAAATATGTTGATATCCCGTAGATAATTGGAAATACATAGCATATTTAGAGTAAAAGCATGTTAAATTGACAAATATCATGCAAATTCATATAAATATCCATGAGATACATGCAAATATCCACTTATAGACACAACACTTGAATAAATATACAATGTAGAAGAAAGAACAAGTTCATGATGATCAATAATCAGAAGAATTGATCAAACTTGCAAATATATCAGCTATCTTTAGAAATATAGTAGAATTAACCTCTCTATGGAGTAAATTTATAGGAAATAGAATAATACTGATCATCAAGACAAATGTAAGACCCCTTGAAATGGAAAACAACATGTAACATCAACCTCTGAGTAACGTCAGATGATCATGACCTGATCAACGGAGACTTGGAGTCATCAACTTATCCTAAACTGATTGTACTTTACAAGATAATAAAGGTTTGTTGTGCAAATTTTTATGCATGTTGTTATGACTAACAATCATCATCAATAGGTCCGGATTAAGAAATTGTGATGGTGTGTGAAGATTGTTCCCAGTTAATGTAGCATGTAACCAATCTTGGCCGACCTGGTTGATCCCAGTGATTACGGAGATCTCTGAAAGATTGTGGAAGCATGCTGTGGCATGGAAGATCGTGTTTGAGTCCCAGCTAATGCATCACATGATCCACATTTCATTCCCTTTGCATGATATTGCAATAGGTTAGGACCTATTTTGTAAATGTTTGTAATACCGAACTTGGAGATTGTTCCAATGGTTGATGATTCTAATTCCAACCTTGATGATCATTCCAAGGTTGATGTAGTGTATAAATACTTGTAGTTGAGTCATGGAAAAGGTGTCCTTGAGAGAAAATGGAAATATATTAAGAAAGGTCCAAAGGCAGAGTAGAGAAGAGGTAGAGGAAAGAAGAGGAATAGCAGAGCAAAGGAAGAGTAGGGCAGAGGAAGAGCAGAGCAGAGGAATTATTGTTCACTATATAGAAAGGTGTTGATCATGGTAGTGAGTCTAGCAGTAAGCCACCAGTAGCATTTAACCTGCCCTCAGGGTTTAACAACCCTTATTGTAATCTTGCTAGGTTTAGGGTTGAGGCAGTGAGTTTGCTAGACCTAGTTGTTCTTCATGGCAGTAAGCTAGTATGTTTAGACCCGTGGGGTGACCAAGCCTAAACATGACTATTTCAAGATTGCAATATATATTGAGAGTTTATCCTCTGTGTGGTTTTTCCCCACCTTGGGGTTTTCCACATAAATCTGGTGTCTCTTGTGTTTGATGTTGTATCTATGGTTAAGTTTATGATTTCATGCACTTATTGTTAAATCATAATAATCGTGGATAAGTGATGAATGTTTAATTGCAAAAAGTGCTTACATTTATGTGACAACTAATTTGCCTCACCCCTCTCAGTTGTCCAACACATATCAACAAAACCAACATCAACCTTTGCAACATCTTTCACCTGAAGAAAGTTCACATCGGAGTACTTAGATTTCCTTGTCAACACTTACAACTCAAGAAATAAACTGGCGGAGCACCAAACAATGAACAACTTTAATTGGAGAAAGATATAAGCCTTATAAGCATAAATCTAGAACCGCAAAGCCAGAAACAAATCTGCGGAGAAATGCAGAGCAAAACAGTTTCTCCCAGACATCTTTGCTCAACTCAAAAACATAGTCCACACACTAGTGAACACAACAATCTTTGCACAACAAACCAAAACACCAAAATTGGAACATAACATCTCTGAACACCTCTAAACAACATATCCAAACCACAAAGTTAGCAATTCAATATAGAGAAAATGCGGAGTAAAACCAGAACACTACTATGTTATGCCAGTCAGTCTCTTCAACACACTGTTTCCTTTATTAATCAAATTTTCTCAAAAGTACTTGGAAACCAACCATTAGGAGCATATTCTTAACATCCTTAGCATCTCTCCAAGGTATCCAAATCATCTTCAATAACACAACTCAAACAAACAACAACCTCATCAATAGACATAGTGGACACCAATGATGACAACACCGATTAGCACATACTTGCAACACCAAGACCCTTTTTTAAATCTTGTCACTCCAGTCATGTGAATTAATGTACCTCTTTAATGAGCCTATCATGTCATATTAAATGGATTTAAATTTCCATTTTCTAAAGTGCAGCTAATGGGATCCCAATGAGATTTTGCAATCATAATCAAAATTTTGAAAAGAAACTTCCCATAAAGACTACTCCTCATAAGACGGTTAGACAAGTATTTTCTAGGTTCTCAAGTCTTACCATGGTCCTGAGTGGGATAGACACATAAGGTCTAAATTAGAGTTTGTACTGAGACACGTGTCCAAAAAACACTTATTCTTAAGAAAAAGGTGGGAAAACATCTGTAAAACAAAACAGAAAGAAACTACTCTAACTATAGTAAAGGAAAATGCTTTGGATCTTATGTGAAAATCTTTAAGAAGACCCTATTAACAGGAATTTTTAGTGTTTCTCCTTCTTGAGTCTCCAACTCATATGCATTACACTGCTTGGAGATAGTTATTTTAAAGGGACTTGTCCATAAGGAGTCAAATTTTCCATGATGTCCCAACTTTGTAGCTCTCTCATCCCACTTCAAGACCCAATTGCCAACTTTAAAATATAGTTCAGAAGTCCTTTTATCAAACCAGGTTTTTACCATATGCTGGAAATTAATCAAAGATTCATGTGCAAACTCTCTTTTCTCTTGAAGCTCCAATAATTCCACAAGCCTTACTTGTATTGAACCATTTTTGATGATCACAGTTTGTTTTATTAATTGTAGAGCCATAATTTCCATAGAAAGAGGCATTATAGCACTTTTCCCATTTACTAGTTCATAAGGGGAGGTTTTGATTACTTGCTAAATTATGTGATTCTATCTGCCCATAAGGCTACCTTCAAATGTTTGTTCCATTCTTTCCGATGGTCTATTCCAATCCTCTTTATGAGTCTGATCAGGTTCTCATTTGTCAGCTCAGCAAGACCATTTCCTTGCAGGTAATAATTTGATGAGGTTTTAAAAAAGATACCATTTCTTAAGGCAAACTCACAAATCTTTGATCCTAAAAATGCCTTAGCATTATCAGATATAATAGTACGAGGAAGCCCAAACTTAGTAGTTATTTCCTCAAGGAAATGGAGAATGACATTCTTGGTGGCTTATTTCAATGGAACTGCTTTGCTCCACCTTGTGAAATAATCTATTAAGGTAAGAATCCACTTATACCCTGAACTTGAAACTGGATTAATCATCCCTATAAAATCCAAGCTTCATTGGGTGAAGGGTTCTTTAACAATTATAGGACTCAATGGCAATGTTGCATTCCTTCTTTTGCCAACATAAAACTAACAATATTGGCACTTCTTTACCAATTCATAGCAATCAAAGAACATGGTGGGCCAATAATATCCTGCCCAGATTATCTTTATGGCTGTGGTTTGTGCAAAGCAGTGTCCACCTGATGTCCCATTGTGGAATTCATACAAAATTCTATAGGATTCATCCTCTTCCACACATATAAGTAAGATTCCATCAAAGATTCTTTTGAAAAGAAGGTTACCTATCAGAATGAAACTGGCTCCTTTCTATTTGTAGTATCTTCTCTTTTGAAGAGAAAGCTAACTAGGGTATTGACCAGTCTTCATAAAATGTATTCTATTTCTGACCCAATAGTTCATTCTAATCTCCTATACATTCAATACAACTTATGCATCATGTCCTTCATTTGTTAGAATCTCTACCTTTCCTTACCTCCTTCCATTATGTATTCTCTGACACTTGAATGGGCTACAAATATTACAATCTTATTGCCTGTCACTAAGTGTCTGAACTTCTTTAATCCTTTTACTATAGCATATGCCTTCTTTTCAACAAAATTGTACCTAGATTCGTATTCCCGTAGTGTTCTAGAAAAGAAAGCAATTGGATGTTCCCCTTCTTCCAATTCATCCTTTTGTGTTAGAACTACTATATACTATGCTTTCCTCCATTTACATACAATATGAAATCTTTAGAGAAATCTAGATTACACAACACTAGGGTAGTAGAAATTGCTCTCTTGATGTTTTCAAAAGCCTATCTGCCTTTGATTGTCTATTTAATATTAAGGTCTTTCTTCAACATCAGAGTGATGGGTCTAATTAGACCAACAAAATAAGATATGAATATACTAACAGAGTTAATCTTTTCTAATAAAGATTGCATTGCCTTCTTATTCACAGGTAGAGACAAATCTAGTATTGCCTTAACTCTATCTAGATCTATGGAGATCCCTTCTTTTGAGACTATATGCCCAAGTAGCTTACCCTGAGGCACTCCAAACACACATTTCTTAGAATTTAATGAGATCCTGAACTCTTGGCATCTTTGGAATATGGATTCCAAATGGTCAGAATGGTCTTCAGTGGATTTTGTGAATAAACTTAGATCATCTAAATAAATTAGAATAATCCTATTTATTAATCCTCTGAAAGTAATAACCATAGCACGTTGAAAATTTTCCCCAGCTTTAGAAAGTCCAAAGGTCATTTTTACATATGCAAAAGTTCCCCACTTGGTAGTAAAAGTGGTTTTGAATTGATCTTTTTTTGCCACCCAGATTTGATTGTAACCTAAGAAACCATCCAGTAAAGAAAATCTCTCAGCCCCAGCTACAGTCTATAAGATTTGTTCCATTGAAGGAAGGGGGTAGTGATATTTAAGAGAGGCTTTATTCAAATCTTTGAAATCAACACACAACCTTATCTCTCCATTTTTCTTCCTTACTGGTACTAAGTTGGACACCCATGTTGAGTGTTTGATTGGAAAGTTTTTTTTTACTCTAACAACTTCTTGAGTTCCTCTACCATCCAATCTTTAGATTTACTGGTCTTTGTTTCTGCTACAAAGGCTTTGATCCTTCCGTCTATTCAATAGTATGTTGAACTATCTCCTTATTGTAACCATGAAGGTCATCATAAGTCCATGCTATCACTTTATCATATTTATTGCACAAGGATATTAACCTATCTCTTTCTTCTTGAGTAGTAACATCTCCCACATTTAGCCTTTTCCCATTACTGACCTTAATCTCTGAATAATCTTCTTTGCTAGCTACAAACTTTCTCTTGTCTAAACTTGAATCATCAAGGTCAAAAATATTTTCTAGGGTTATCAATCCCCTTGGCAGCTTATTTAATTTCAACTGCATTATTTGATCACTGTAGGCCTCCTCAATTTTGGGCTACAACTGTCTATAAATTCCCCTAACTGCTGTAAGAATAAAAGGATTTGAGGATCACTGTCAAAAACCTGCCAGTTATCTCCATTATCTAGGATAACAGGATGAATAATGACATTGATTGTCTCTTTATTAGCCAACAGGTCATTCATTGGGTCAAACTGAGATCCAATCTAGGCCATTCTATCCGCTTTAGAATTCTAGGACCTTGGTATGATCTCTATATTGAAGGCATCAAAATCTTCAATAAAGTCCCATATACGGTGGCAATAAGATCTCATTCAGATGTTTTTTACTGCAACTATCTCTCTGACCTACTTCACTAACAATTATGAGTCACTAAAAACCCTCAAATTTTTTATTCCTTTCTTCTTATATTGATGAAGGGGGTAAATCATAAAACACACAACAATAGAAATTGTGCACAGAAAATAGAGATGTTCTTTTATTGATTTGGACAACTCATTACATTACAGAAGCTCAAATACAACCAGAGGAATCAATCCTCCACAGGCTGCAACACATTACAACTACCTATCACCAAGCTCTAGAATCTTCTACCTTCTGTAACTCCAAATTAGCTAGGGTTTCTTTTTTCCCACCTTTCCTTGACTCTACACATTCCCCCTTATCTCTACTACTGCCCAGGGTTCCCAAAAATGGTCATATATAGCCCCTTTTGGAGGCCACTAGCCAAATTTTGAAATTTGCATCTCCCTCCAAAAATAGGTCAAATTCTGGGAGCCATAACTTTTGATCCAGGAGTCTGATTGACACACTATTTGAAGTGTTGGAAAGAACATAGAGTCATCTACACGCTAAGAACCTGCTTTATGAGTTTTTTCCCATTTTTGAGGCCGTACGGAGCCGTTTAGTGCCTCAAACCTAAGTTTAAATAATTTTTAGGGGTTTTTCAGGAATCAAAAACTTTAATATCTCCCAGCTCACAAATGATATTTGCCTGATTACTTTGCTAAAGGTGTTATATTTCATTTATAAAGCTTCCTGTAAATTTTTGCTTCCATCCGTACCAAAATGTAAACTTTCCAAAAATAGCAGTTTGTTATTTTTAATAGTTTAGAAAAATTGAAAGTTCCACATCATTATTCAAGCGATTATGGAACCAGAAACACTTATTATGAAAAGAAATGAAAACAACTTCAATGATTTTGAAACAATATCTTTTTGGAAGATGCAAGATTACCCTTACACCACTTGATGCCCCTGCATCAGACACCTAGGGTAATTTGAGAAATGAACTGTCACATCTCAGGTGTTTGTTTGAGGAAAACCCAAACAATCAACCTCTACCTTAGATAACTAGGAAGAATATTCAATAGGCCTTCCTTTCCATTTCAAAAGATATTATTTATATTGCTTATTCCAAGTACTTCTTCCGACACAGCTATCCAAGATCTCTTATATCTCCTCCATTGAAGTAGATGCCAAAATACTCCACTGTTCTTCTATTGGTCCATCTCTGTGCCACCTTCATAATATTATGTTAAATCAGCAATGTTGAATACAAGGGAAATATTGATCCCATTTGGCAGCTCTACCTCATATGCATTTCTTGAATCATATTTCTTCAAAATCCTACATGGTCTAAATTTCTTCATTTTTAACTTATTATATGTTCCAATTGGGAACCTTTCTTTCCTCAAGTGAACCATGACTTCATCTCCTATTTGGAATTCCTTATATCTCCTCTTCTAACCTACCTTAGCCTTGTAATGAATATTCATCTTATTAATCTACTTTCTCACCTCTTCATACAAATTCTTCAGGTGCTCTACAAAGTCTTCAGCTTCAGCACTTGTCTTTTCTCCCTTATCTAGCTTCCTTAACTCTGAAGCATTTCTTGGACTATTCCCATATACAATTTAGAATGGTGATTTACTAGTACTCATATTGACAAAATTGTTGTAAGAAAATTCTGCCTGTGGTAAAATCAAATCCCATCCCTTGGGCTTATTTCCTACTAAGCATCATAGTAGGTTACCCAAACTTCTATTCACCACTTCCATCTGTCCATCAGTCTATGAATGGTGTGTAGAATTAAACTTCAAATTTGTCTTCAACTTCTTCCATAATGTCCTCCAAAAATAACCAACAAACTTGGAATCTCGATCTGAAACTATGCTCTTAGGTAGACTGTGTAGTCTCACCACCTCTCTAAAAAATAACTTTGCAATATGAACAGTATCATTAGTCTTCTTACAAGGAATAAAATGTGCCATTTTCAAGAATCTATCCACTACCACAAAAATGGAATCATGTCCTCTCTATGTCCTTGGTAAACCAAGAACAAAATCCATACTAATATCATACCATGGCTTCTCTAGTACAGGTAATGGGTGATATAGCCCTATATTCTGACTTGTTTCTTTTGCCATCTGACACACTCTGCAACTCTGCACAAATTTCCTCACATTTTGCTGCAACTATGGCCAATAATATTTCTCACCAACAATAGCAATGGTCTTATCTTGACCAAAGTGTCCAGCTAATCCCCCACTATGCTTCTCCTTAATCAGGTTCTTTCTCATGGAACTCCTCGGATTGCACAACTTGCTTCCTTTAAACAACATGCCATCTTAGATTATGAAATCCAACCATTTTGTCTTATCCAAAGTAACAGGTTCCAAACAAGCTTTCCAAGCCTTTGCAAAATGTAGACCTTCAAGATACAAACTCTTAAGCTCATCGAACCCAACAACCTCTATCTTCATTTCTATTAACAAATTTTTCCTTTTTCTCAAGGCATCTGCAACTTTCTTGGACTTCCCACTCCTGTGCTTTAAAAAAAAAGTATAACTCTACAAAACTCAACCCATTTTAAGTGCCTTTGATTTAACTTTCCTTGACTATTAAGATATTGCAAAACCTAATGATCTGTATATAAAACAAAATATTTCAGCAACAAATAATGTCTCAATTTCTTTAAAGCTTGAACTATTGCATAAAACTCCTAATCATAAATAGAATACTTTTTCTTAGCATTATTAAGCTTCTCACTAAAATAGGCAATGGGCTTACCTTCTTGACTCAAAATAGCTCCTATAGCACTACCACTAGCATCACAATCTACCTGAAATACCTTATTGAAATCTAGAAGTGCCAAGATAGGTGGCTCTGTGACTTTCTACTTTAATGTATCAAAACTCTGATGCAAAGTAGGGGATAGGTTAAACATTGACTTCACTAATCCTTGGATTGGTCAAGCATGGTTTGGATTGTTCTCTCTCTTACACCCGTTTTCAAGGCTTGGGAAAGGTAAACCAACATTGTTTGAATGCATGAGACACTTGACAACCTTCCAAGACACCTGAGACCACCTTAATATGACTAATTTACACTTATGAAACTCACCAAGAAAATTGGTCAACTATTCTTCCTGTCATTCCTTCACAACTAGACCTATTCGCTTGTAGCCCTTAGAATAGGGTTTTTCTGTCATATCTTGCAAAATACTTAGCAAACCCATAAACTATTTATCTTTCTAGATACCCATTAGGCTCCTATACAACATAAAAAGCATGCAACATGGGTTGTTTTGAAACACGGGTCTCAAAAATGGACTGTTCCTACTATTCTAGGCCTAATTAGGCCTCTTTTATAAAGCAAGTATGGTGTAAACTTGCTCCCAACTCCTCTAACCTACTCCAAGGAATCAATAAGATGGAAAATGGTCTGACTATGTTTTTTTCAAGGTTCATGAGTCATCTCAAGTCACATGTACATCAACTCATCTCTCTACCAAAGTCAAAAGTCCTAATACATGAAGATATTAGGCTTCAAATGCTGCAACAGTCACCTCAAACTCATCCTCTGCTCCTACAATGAAAACCCAGTTGAAAATCAACCTAGATAACTCCATTCCACCTATTTTGAAGTTATGAAGAAGGTGAAATGGGTCAAAAACCCATCTATTTCCTTAAAACCCTCAAAACTAGGGTTTACGACCCACTTTCACAAAACCAGTAACAAAATGCTTCTAGATCAATGAAAATCCTTCTAACTTGATTCAAATGAAAGATTAAACCATTCTCTATATGATTTTAGACATTTTTATTCATGATAGTATAATACAGATTTGCACAGGACATTGGAAACAACAAAAAGACAGAAAAATACAGAAAACAGGGAAAAATCTTGTATTTTCTTCACTCCAAATTACATGTACTCCACTCTTCGCATGAATATGACATAAATAACATGACAACAATCCATCTCCACATTTGCATAACTCCCCATCATGGGAAAAATAAAAAAGAAGGCATAAAAACTGATTGTCCACTACAATGCTAGACAGTCCTAATATTAAGCAAATATTAAAGATCCTCATCCTCCACTATAGGAAAATACCTCTAATGGGCTTATTACATAATTTATTAGGAAAACTCCACCTAGGATCTCATTATTGAGACCAAATATTCAAAATTTATTTTGAAGTCTAGGTGCCCCTGCACCATACACCCAAGGAGAAAGGATCTCAGTCTCCACCTGAGATCATATCATGGATTGTAGTTCCATGTTCTGTAATGTCTTTAGCTGTCATCCAAGTTGCATCTTCAAGAGGTAGCCCCTACCACTTCACAAGATATTCATTGTACACCTTATGCATGGTTCTCTTAACCTCCTTGGTATCTAAAATGGCTTCAAGTTTGAGTGGTGCAGCAGGAGGAAGATCTCTGATCCAATCAGCATTAGCAACACCTTCAATAACATCTGTACTTGCATCCAAAGATTCCTTGAAAGGATATAAGTCAGCAATATTAAAGATTGGTGAGATAGTAACTCTAGGAGGGAGTTCTATCTCATATGCATTTTCACCAAACTTTTGGACCACCTTGCATGACCCAATCTTCTTCATCATCAATTTAGTATATCTGCCCTTAGGTAACCTCTCTTTTCTGAGATGTGCAAGTACTAGATCTCCAACTTTGAACTGAACATTCCTCCTTTTCAAATCTACATGCTTCTTGTAAGTTTCCACACTCTTCTTGAGTTGTTCTCTGACTTGATCATGTATGTCTTTCATGGCCATTGCAAACTCCTCTCCTTCAACACTTCTCTTCTCTAATCCTCTCAAATCTCTTAGTTCAAATATACCTCTTGGCTTCAATCCATACACTACTTCAAAAGGACTCTTTCTTATGCTTATGTTAATGGATTCATTATAAGCATACTCTACCTATGGAAGAACAAGATCCCATTTCTGTCCATGTTCTTTTGTAAGACATATAAGCAAGTTTCCCAATGATCTATTGACTACTTCAGTCTGCCCATTTGTTTGTGGGTGATAGGCAAAGCTGAAAGTCAAATTGGTTCCTAGTTTCCTCCATAAGGTCCTCCAAAAGTGGCCTATAAACTTAGAGTCTATGTCTAAAACAATAGTGAGGGGTAGTCCATGGATTCTAACTATCTCCTTGAAGAATAAACTTGCAATGTTTGATGCATCACTTGTACATTTGCAAGGAACAAAATGTGTCATCTTACTAAATCTGTCCTTAACTACAAAGACAGTATCCACTCTCCTTTGAGTTTTGGCTAGGCCTAATAAAAAATCTATACTGAGATGTTCCCAAGGTCCGCTAGGGATTGGGAGAGGCTGATATAGGCCTGCATTTGAAATAGATCCCTTGGCTCTTTGACAAACTCCACAAGATTCAACAAATTTTCTGATATCAGTCTGCATCTTAGGCCAAAAATAAAATCTTCTTACCTGATCTAGTGTCTTGTCTAGCCAAAAATGTCCTCCAAAACTCCCACAATGCTTCTCCCTTATGAGATTTGTCCTCATAGAGCACTTAGGGATGCATAACTGAGCTCCCTTGAATAACAGTCTATCTTGCAATAAAAAATTAGGAAATTGATCATGAAAAGTACCTTGAAATTGTTGGAAAATAGAGTATACCTATTTGAAGTCTACACCAACAGCATACATGTCTTTTAATGTCTCTAATCGCACACTTTGGAGTTGTATTTCATGCACTAGGAATGATCTCCTACTTAAGGCATCAGCTACCTTGTTATCTTGGCCTTTCTTGTGCTTAATGGTGAATGTATAACTTTGCAAGTACTCAACCCACTTTATATGCCTATGACTCAACTTGTCTTGGCTATTTAAGAAACTCAGAGCATGGTTATCTGTGAAGACTATAAATTCTTTGGGCAAAAGGAAATGTCTCCACTTTCTTAGGGACTACACTAATGCATAGAGCTCTAGATCATATGAAGAGTACTTTCTCTTGGCTTCATTTAGCTTCTCACTAAAGAAATCTATTGGTTTACCCTCTTGGCTCAAGACTACACTAACTGTGGACCCACTTGCATCACATTCCATTGTTAAAATTTTGTTGAAGTTAGGTAAAGCAAGGATGGGCTATTGTGCTACTATCTTTTTTAGGTATTCAAAACTCTTTGTTGCCTCCTCAGTCCATTAAAATTTCCTCTTCTTATCTCCTTTGATGGTGTCAAGAATGGGAGAACAAATATGACTGATATTCTTAATAAATTTCCTATAGAATATAGCTAAACCATGAAAACTTCTTACCTCTCCTACTGATTTTGGAGCTGGCCAACTGAGAATGGCTTCAACTTTGGAAGGATCCATATTCAACGTGCCTTTGGAGATTACAAAACCAAGGTATACTAGTTCTTCCTTCATAAACTCACATTTTTTGAGGTTTATCATCAACTTCTCCTATGCAATCTCTATAAAACCATGTCAAGATGCTACAAGTGATCCTCCTTTGTCTTACTGAACACAAGAATGTCATCTAAGTAAACAACAACAAACATTCCAATAAAAGGCTTCAAGACCTCATTCATTAATCTCATAAATGTGCTAGGAGCATTAGACAACTCAAAGGGCATCACCATCCATTCATACACTCCTTCATTCATTTCAAAGGTAGTTTTCCATTCATCTCCTTCCCTTATTCTAATTTGGTGATATCCACTTTTGAGATCAATCTTTGAAAAGTAACATGCACCCCCCAAATAGTCCATTAGGTCCTCCATTCTAGGTATTGGGAACCTATATCTGATTGTGATTTTGTTTATGGCCCTTGAATCAGTACACATCCTCCACTCTCTGCATTTCTTAGGTGCTAAAATAGTAGGGACACCACATGGACTTAAGCTTTCTCTGATGAGATGCTTATCTAACAACTCTTGGACTTGCGCCTTGATTTCTTCATTTTGCTGTGGGGTCAGCTTGTATGCAGCCTTGTTAGGTAGACTAGCACCAAGGATTAGGTTTATGTGATGGCTGATGTCTCTCATGGGAGGTAAGGAACTTGGCAAATCATCTACCACAATATCCTTTTACTTGTTCAATAAAGACTAAACTTCACTAGGTATGTCTTGCACCTTATTTGCTACTACATCAGACTTGGTCTTAGGTCTTATCACTACTGCAAATCATTGTCCTTCCTCCTTCATTGTTTGCAAAAACTCTTTCTCTCCTACTACCATGATGCTAGACCCAACTTGCTTATCAGATTCTTCCTCTTGAAGGGGTGTTAAAGAGAATGAGACTCCATCCTTCTCTATCACATAAATTTTTTTTTGACCATCATGCTTGCTCTTTCTATCATGTTGTCAAGGTCTTCCTAGCAGAAGGTGACAAACATCCATAGGGATGATGTCACAAAGGATTTTGTCTTTATAACCTCCAATGTTAAACTCTACCCATGACTGTTCATTTACCAAGACTTGTTGACCTTTGTTTAACCATGACACTTTGTAAGGTGTGGAGTGAGGAATTATCTTCAGGTTCAACTTCTCTACCATTTCTAAAGAAACTAGATTATCAATAGAACCAGAATCAAGAACTACTTTGCATACCTTTCCATGTGACCTGCAAGTTTTCCTAAACAATGACTTCCTTTGTGAAGGCTCCTTGGTTGTTGGCACCTTGAGGAGTGTCCTCCTTATCATCAATGTATCACCTACCTCAAGAGCAGTAGGCTGAAATGGTGAATTGACACTTTCACTGTCCTCTTCATGCACTATTTGGGTTCTATGTTCACCTCCTTGAGAACTTGATGCTTGCTTGTCTAAGCACTTGAATGCAGGATGTCCAAATTGATTACAGTTGTAACATTTACCTGAGAAAGTGTTTGATCCTCTACCTTGGCCACCAAACCTTCCTCTACTATTGGATCTTCTTCCTTTGAAGTTACCTTTGCCACTTGACTCACCACCTTGTTCCTACTATCCACTTGACTCTCCTTATTGTTTTTGTAACTATCCTCTTGCACCAAAGTTACCTCTACCTCTAATATTCCTTCCTCTACCTCTTCCATGCTGCTCTTGCCTCCTCTTTATCCTTTCTTCTACCTTGGCAACCAATTGGAAACACTCTTCCACTATCCTTGGTGTAGATAGGATGATCTCATCTTGAATATTGTACCTTAGGCCATTCAGGCACCTTGCCACCTTTTCTCTTTCATCTTCAACATTTCCTATCTTGATGCTCAATTTATGGAACTCCTTAGTGTAGGTCACAACATCCAACTCCTTTTGCTTGAGACTTTACAACTTCCTGAAGGTCTAGATTTCATATTCTATAGGTAGGAATTGTGCCTTTAGTTTTACTACCATTATATCCCATGAATGGATCTTTGCCTTGCCTTTCTTTATTCTTTCTTCTTGAACATAGTTCCACCATGTTAGGGAAAGGCCCTTCAACTTAGTCTTTGCATACTTTACCTTGTGCTTTTCTACCTCCTCAAACTTAAAGAAATTATCAAGAGCATCTATCCAACCCAATACTTCTTCACTGTCCATCTTCCCACCATATATGGGTACTTCTACTTTCAATTTGGGAGTCTTTTCCCCCTTGATAGCCTTCAACATCTTCAACATCCTCTCTTCACCTGAGTCCAAATCTTCTTCTTCTTCTTGAACTCCTAATTGAGGATCTATGTTCTTACCCTCTTCCTCTGGATCACTCTAATCCCCTTTGTCCATACCTCTCTTAAGGTTGGATTCCAATGCTGATATTCTATCTAGGGTAGCTTCATGAGACTCCTTCACTTGTCTCAGCTCCTTTACATGTTGCTCCTTCAACTCTCTAACTTCCTTAGCCACTGTATTACTCTTTGGAGGCATCTTGCACTATTACACTTCAACTTTCTTCTTTCTTCCCAATTAGAACCTGAACCTGAGCTCTAATACCACTTGATGTAGAGCAGGGGATAGGTTAAACATTGAATTCACTAATCCTTGGACTGATCAAGCATGGTTTGGATTGTTCTCTCTCTCTCTTACACCCATTTTAAAGGCTTGGGAAAGGTAACCCAACATGGTTTGAATGCATGGGACACTTGCCAACCTTCCAAGACACTTGAGACCACCTTAATATGACTAATTTACACTTATCAAACTCACCAAGAAAATTGGTCAACTATTCTTCCTGTCGTTCCTTCACAACTAGACCTATTTGCTTGTAGCCCTTGGAATAGGGTTTTTCCATCATATCTTGCAAAATACTTGGCAAAACCACAAAATATTTGGCTTTCTAGATACCCATTAGGCTCCTATACAACATAACAAGCATACAACATGGGTTGTTTTGAAACATGGGCCTCAAAAATGGACTATTCCTGTTGTTCTAGGCCTAATTAGGCCTCTTTTACAAAGCATTATGGTGTAAACTTTCTCCCAACTCCTCTAACCTACTCCAGGGCATCAATAGGATGGAAAATGGTCTAAATATTCTATTTTCAAGGTTCTTGAGTCATCTCAAGTCACATATACATCAACTCATCTCTCTACCAAAGTCAAAAGTCCTAATACATGAAGATATTAGGTTTCAAATGCTGCAACAGTCACCTCAAACTCATCCCCTGCTCATGCAATGAAAACCCAGTTGAAAATCAGCCTTGATAACTCCATTTTACCCATTTTGAAGTTATGAAGAAGGTGGAATGGGTCAAAAACCCATCAATTTCCTTAAAACCCTCAAAACTAGGGTTTAAGGCCCACTTTCACAAAACTAGTAATAAAATGCTTCTAGATTAATGAAAATCCTTCTAACTTGCTTAAAATGAAATCTTAAACCATTCTGTAGATGATTTCAGACATTTTGCTTCATGACAGTATAGTACAAATTTGCATAGGACGTTGGAAACATCAAAAAGATAGAAAAATACAGAAAACAAGAAAAAATCTTGTATTTTCTTCACTCCAAATTACATGTACTCCACTCTTCACATGAATATGGCATAAATAACATGCCTACAATCCATCTCCACATTTTCATAACTCCCCATTGTGGGAAAAATTAAAAAGAAGGTATAAAAACTGACTATCCACTACAATGCCCAAATTAGACAGTCCTAATATTAAGCAAATATTAAAGATTCTCATCCTCCACTATAGGAAAATGCCTCTAATGGGCTTATTACATCATTTATTAGGAAAACTCCACCTAGGCTCTCATTATTGAGACCAAAAATTCAAAATTTGCCTTGAAGTCTAAGTGCCCCTGCACCAAACTCTTGGCTGCTACTATAGTCCATCTAAACTCTTTTCTATCCCCTCTCATTGTCTTAGTTAGGGGTTCACAAATGCTACAAAAATTCTTGATAAAATTTCTGTAAAAACTTGCCAAACCATGAAAAGATCTTACCTCTATAGCACTCCTTGGCATAGGTCATTCAATGATAGCCCTCACCTTCTCTGGGTCCATCTTAAGACCTTCCTTTGAGACAACAAATCCTAGGTATACCAACTCCTTTGCAAAACTACATTTCTTTAGATTAATCAGTAATTTCTCCTCCCTCAGCTTCTCTAAAACTCTTCTGTAGATGCTCAACCCAAGTCTTACTAAAAATCAAAATGTCATCTAAATAAACAATAACAAAACTTCCCAAAAATTATTTCAATACCTCGTTCATGAGCCACATGAATGTGCTCGTTACATTAGTTAGCCCAAATGGCATGACTAACCAATCATACAAACCTTCCTTTGTCTTGAAAGTTGTCTTCCATTCATTTCCTTCTCTAATTTAGATCTGGTGATACCCACTGCTCAGATCAATCTTTCTGAAGTACTTGGCTCCACTCAAACAATCCATAATATCATCCAACCTTACCAATGGAAATATGTACTTAATTGTAAATTTGTTGATGGCTCGATAATCTGTACACATTATCCACTCTCCATCCTTCTTCAGTGCTAGTACTACAAGTATTGCACATGAACTTAGGCTCTCCCTTATCAGTCCCTTCCTTAACAACTCCTGAACTTGTCTGTTCATCTCTTCATTCTCTGTTGGAATCATTCTATGGGCTACCTTATTCGGTAAACTAGCACCTGGTATTAAATCCATTTGGTGACATATCTTCCTCATTGGCGGTAAACCTTCTGGTACATTATCAGAGATAATATCCTAAAATTCTTCCAACATGTCTAAGACTTCTACTGGTACATTTTTACATTTCTCTTGACTGGTCTTAGGAATCAATGCAAAGCAATGTCACTCATGCTTCATACCCTCCAAAAATTTCCTACCATCTACCAAGGAAATTCTAGCAGTACTACATACCTTTTCTTCCACCTCCTTCAAGGGCTTCAACTTATGACGAACTCCATCCTTCATTAGGGAATATGTGTTTGCATGGCCATCATGGATAGCACACCTATCATACTGCCATGGCCTTCCCAATAACATATGACATGCATCCATCGGTATGATGTCAAATAGTACCTCATCATGGTAGTCCCCAATCTTGAACTTGACTAAACACTGCTCATTGGACAAAGCTCTACGGTCCTTTTGCAACCATGTTATCCAATATGGATGTGGATACTTTCCTCTTGTCAACTTCAACTTGTTAACCATCTCCTCTGAAACAAGATTGTCAGTGCTTCCACTATCAATAATAATATCACAACACCTACCTTCACATTTGCACCTTGTGTGGAATAAACTCTTCCTCTGATCTAGTTTTTTCTCCTCATTCAATAAGGTTCTTTTGACAACTAGGGTTTATCCCCTTTCAACATCTTCAGATTCGTTAGACTGTGCATCTTCATCTACATGTGCAAATCGTGCATTACCTTCAGGTTTTCTATTTGTCCTTCCTTGATGTTGTGGACACTCATATGCTCGATTCCCTTCTTCTCCACATTGGAAACAGGTTCCTCTGAAACCTCCTCTTCCAAGTCCTTGCCTCAATCTACCTCTTCCTCTTCCTCTTTTCTCACCATTGTTTTGTTCACAAGGGCGGTAGGCATTATCTCCTCTCTAATTTCAATTGGTGTCAGCTTCTTCAATTTTCTATTGATCTTCATTATGGTCTCCATAGGATCTTCCACCAGTCCTTCCACCTTGACCTCTTCCCCTTTTCTTGCAATCAAATCTTTTATTCATCTTCTCTTCCACCTTCAGGGAAAAATGATATGCATCTTCTATGGTGGTCATTCTTACCAAGCTCATCTCCTCTTGAATACTTGGCCTCAACCCATTAATATAATGGGATACCTTATACTTATTGGCCTTTGCATGGCCTGTCCTAATAGTAATCTTATAAAACTCTTCTGTATACTCCTTGACAGACATGTTACCTTGCTTCAATGCTTGCAGCTTCTTCAACAACTCCATCTCATAGTCCACAGGAATGAAATTCTTCTTTAGTTTTTCCACCATCCGATCCCATCTGTTAATCTTTCCTTTTCCTCTTTTATTCCTCTCTAACTGGACCTTCTTCTACCAAATATTGGCATTGCCCTTCAACTTGGTTTTTGCAAACTTGACCTGATTTGGGTCCTCCACATCTTCATACTCGAAATATTCTTCCATATCATTGATCCAATCAATAAGTTGTTCCATATTCAAATCTCCAAAATAGGTAGAAATTTTAATCTTGGGCCTCTTTCTGATCTTCAAAATAGCCCTCAACAACCTTAATTTTATAGGATCCCCTACAACTTCTTATTCTTCCTCAGATAGATCTTCTTCTACCCCGTCTTCACTTTCTTCTCTTGCTCTCGGATCAAACCCTCTTCGCAAATCTTCTTGCAATGCATCAATTTGCCTTTGTAGGGCCCTAAAACCCTCTTCTGTCAAAGCATTTCTGCCAACATGGTTTCTTCATGGAGGTATTTTGATCTCTGCAACAAACCCATAATCTCAGGGCCTGGTGCAAACTACCTCATGGTCGGTGCTCTATCTAGACACTCAAGAACCCTTGCTATGATACCACTTAATGAAGGGGTAAATCATAAAACACACAACAACAGGAATTGTGCATAGAAAATAGAGATGTTATTTTATTGATTTGGACATCTCATTACATTACATAATCTCAAATACAATCAGATGAATCAATCCTCCACATGCTGCAACAAATTACAACTACCTATCCCCAGGCTCTAGAATCTTCTACCTTCTATAACACCAAATCAACTAGGGTTTCTATTTTCCTACATTTTCTTGACTCTACACTTTCCCCCTTATCTCTACTAATGCCCATGGTTCCCAAAAATGGTCATATATAGCCCCTTTTGGCAGCCACCAACCAAATTTCAAAATTTGCATCTCCCTCCAAAAATAGGTCAACTTCCAGGAGCCATAACTTTTGATCCAAGCATCCGATTGATGCACCATTTGAAGTGTTGGAAATCTCATAGAGTACTCTACATGCTAAGAACTTGCTCTATTGGTCTGTCCATTTTCAAGGCCATATGGGGTCGTTTAGTGCCTCAAACCTAAGCTTGAATAATTTTCAAGGGTTTTTCAGGAAACAGAAACTTTAATATCTTTTAGCTCACAAATGATATTTGCCTGATTCCTTCATCAAAGGTCTTATATTTCAATTATGAAGCTTCCTATAAATTTTTGCTTCCATCCATGCCCAAATGCAAACTTTTCAAAAATAGCAATTTGCTAGTTTTAGCAGTTTGGAAAAAATGAAAGTTCCACATCATTATTCAAGTGATTAAGGAACCAGAAACACTAATTATGGAAAGAAATGAAAACAAATTCAATTATTTTTAATCAACAACTTTATGGGTGATGCAATGCCCTTACACCACTGGATGCTCCTACATCAGACACCCAGGTAATTTGAGAAGTGAACCTGTCACGTCTCAGGTGTTTGGTTGAGGAAAACCCAAATGGTCAACCTCTGCCTTAGATAACCAAGAAGAATCTTCAATAGGCCTTCCTATCCATTTCACCAGATATTCTTCATATTTTCTAATCTGAGTACTTCTTCCCACACCGCTATCCAAGATCTCTTTTATCTCCTCCATTGAAGTAGATGTCGAAACACTCCACTATTATTCTATTGGTCCATCCTTTGTGCCACCTTCATGATATTATTTTAAATCAACAATGTTGAACATATTAGAAATATTGATCCCACTCAGCAGCTCTACCTCATATGCATTTCCTGAATCATGTTTCTTCAGAATCCTACATGGTCCAAATTTCTTCATCTTCAACTTATTATATGTTCCAATTGGGAACCTTTCTTTTCTGAAGTGAACCATGACTTCATCTCCTACCTAGAATTCCTTATATCTCCTCTTCTGATTTGCCTCGGCCTTGTACTAAATATTCATCTTATTAATGTGTTTTTCTCACCTCTTCATGTAAATTCTTCAGGTGTTCTACAAAGTCTTCAGCTTTAGCACTTGTCTTTTCTCCCTTATCTAGCTTCCTTAACTCTGAAGCATTTATTGGACTATTCCCATATACAATATGGAATGGTGATTTACAAGTACTCCTATTGACAAAATTGTTGTAAGAAAATTTTGCCTATGGTAAAATCAAATCCCATCCCTTGGGCTTATCTCCTACTAAGCATCGTAGCAGATTAACCAAACTTCCATTCACCACTTTTGTTTGTCCATCAGTCTATGGGTGGTGTGCAGAACTGAACTTTAAATCTATCTTCAACTTCTTCCACAATGTCCTCTAGAAATAACCAACAAAATTGGTATCTTGATCTAAAACTATGCTCTTAGGTAGATCATGTAGTCTCACCACCTTTCTGAAAAATAACTCTACAATATGAACAACATCATTAGTCTTCTTACAAGGAATAAAATGTGCCATCTTTGAGAATTTGTCCATCACCACAAAAATAGAATCATGTCCTCTCTGTGTCCTTGGTAAACCAAGAACAAAATCCATACTAATATCATCCCATGGCTTCTCTGTTATAGGTAATGGCTAATATAGCCTTGTTTCTGACTTGTTCCTTTTGCCATCTAACACACTCTACAACTTTGCACAAATTTCCTCACATCCTACTGCAACTATGGCCAATAATATTTCTCACCAACAATAGCAATGGTCTTATTTCGATCAAAGTGTCCAGCTAATCCCTCACTATGCTTCTCCTTAATCAGGTTCTCTCTCATGGAACTCCTCAAAATGCACAACTAGCTTCCTATAAACAACATGCCATCTTGGATTATGAAATCCAACCATTTTGTCCTATGCAAAGTAACAGGTTCCAAACAAGCTTTCCAAGCCTCTACAAAATCTGGATCTTTAGGATACAAACTTTTGAGCTCATCGAACCCAACAACCTCTATCTTCATTTCTGTCAACAAATTTTGCCTTATGGTCAAGGCATCTACAACTCTATTGGACTTCCCACTCCTGTGCTTCAAAACAAAAAGTATAACTCTGCAAAAACTTAACCCATTTTAAGTGCCTCTGGTTCAACTTCCCTTGACTATTAAGATATTGTAAAGCCTGATGATTATTATATAAAACAAACTCTTTTGGCAACAAAAATGTCTCCAGTTCTTCGAAGCCTAAACTATTGCATAAAACTCCCAATGATAAACAAAATACTTTTTCTTGGCATCATTAAGCTTCTCAATAAAATAGGCAAAGGGCTTACCTTCTTGACTCAAAACAACTCCTATAGCACTGCCACTAGCATCACAATCTACCTTAAATTCCTTATTGAAATCTAGAAGTGCCAAAATAGGTTGATCTGTGACTTTTTGCTTCAATGTATCAAAACTCTTGGCTACTCTTATAGTCCATCTAAACTTTTTTCTATCCCCTCTCATTGTCTCAATTAGGGGTGCACAAATGCTACTAAAATTCCTGATAAACTTTTTGTAAAAACTTGCCAAACCATGAAAAGATCTTACCTCTATAGCACTCCTTGGCATAGGCCATTCAATGATAGCCCTCACCTTCTCTGGGTCCATTTTAATACCTTCTTCTGAGACAACAAAACCTAGGTATACCACTACTTTACAAAACTACATTTCTTTAGATTAATCAGCAATATCTCCTCCCTTGGCTTCCTTAAAATTCTTCTCATATGCATCAGATGCTCATCCCAAGTCTTACTAAAAATCAAATGTCATCTAAATAAACAATAAGAAAACTTCCCAAACATTCTTTCAATACCTCATTGATGAGCTGCATGAATGTGCTTGGTGCATTGGTTAGGCCAAATGGCATGACTAACCACTCATACAAACCTTCCTTTGTCTTGAAGGCTATCTTCCATTCATCTCCTTCTCTGATTTAGATCTGGTGATACCCACTATTCAAATCAATCTTTGTGAAGTACTTGGCTCCACTCAAACAATCCATAATATCATCCATACTTGGCAATGGAAATCTGTACTTGATTGTAATTTTAATGATGGCTCAAGAATTTGTACAAATTATCCACTCTCCATCCTTCTTTGGTGCTAGTACTACAGGTACCGCACATGGACTTAGGCTCTCCCTTATCAGTCCCTTCCTTAACAACTCGTGAAGTTATTTGTTCAACTCTTCATTCTCTGATTGAGTCATTCTATGGGCTACCTTATTCAAAAAACTGGATCTTGGTATCAAGTCCATTGGGTGACTTATCTTCCTCACTGGTGGTAAACCTTCTGGTACATTATCAAAGACAATATCCTTAAATTCTTCCAACATGTCTGAGAATTCTTCTAGTACATCTTCACATTTCTCTTGACTGATCTTAGGAATCAACACAAAACAATGTCGCACATGCTTCATACCCTCCAAAAATTTCCTACCATCTACCAAGCAAATTCTGGCAGTGCTACATACCTTTTCTTCCACCTCTTTCAAGGGCTTCAACTTATGATGAACTCCATCCTTTGTTAGGGAAAATATGTTTGCATGGCCATCATGGATAGGGCACCTATCATATTGCCATGGCCTTCCCACAAGAATATGACATGCATCCATTGATATGATGTCACACAACACCTCATCATGGTAGTCTCCAATCTTGAACTTGACTAAACACTATTCACTGACCAAAGCTCTATGGTCCTTCTGCAACCATGCACTCTGATATGGATGTGGATGCCTTCTCCTTGTCAATGTCAACTTGTTAACCATCTCCTTTGAAACAAGATTATTAGTGCTTCCACTGTCAATAATAATATCACAACACTTACCTTAACACTTGCACCTGGTGCGGGATAAACTTTTCCTCTGATCTGGTTCTTGCTCCTCATTCAACAAAGTTCTTCTAATAGCTAGGGTTTCTCCCCTTCCAACATCTTCAGAATGCTCAGACTATGCATCTTTATCTACATGTGCAACCCATGCATTACCTTTAGGTCTTCTATTTGTCCTTCCTTGATGTTGCGGACACTCGTATGCTTGATGCACTTCTTCTCCACATTGGAAACAAGTTCCTCTAAAACCTCATCTTCCAGGTCCTTGCCCACGTCAGCCTCTTCTAGTGTAGGAGCACCAAGACATCTAGGATTTGGTTAGATTTTCAAGTAGTTTTGTTTGATAAGGTCCTTGAGACCATTCCTTGTTGTAATAAGGCTTGAAGCCATGCATGTAAATGGACTATGTCTAAGTAGTTAAAATCTATCTTCATGTTGTAGTCCTAAGGAGGACAGTCTTATTGTAGGGGGCAGTCATTAAAGTTTTCATGTTTGTAAGCCTATAGAGGCATGTCAAAGGTTGGAAGGGTGTTAGAACCTTGTCCAAGGTCATCAAAATGTTTGAAAGCATCATTTAACACAATACTGTCGATGCAGTCCAAGATTGGATAGTTACAAATCAGTAGACAGTTGTAGGCCGGCAGTGATGGTTTGGGAGCAGTTATTTTCTCTCACCATCAGTTCAACTGCCCTCTTGCTTGTGCAAGGTGTCAAGGAGGCTTAAAAGAGGCCAAGAACCTTCTCATTAGAGAGAGTGTGGAAGAAGTTTTGAAGTGAAATAGATAAAGAAACCATTTTTCCTGCCTTTTCCTGTGTTTTCTGAAAGCTTATGCATTTTGAGCCCGTACGACTGTACTGTACAGTTTTGTCATGGAGTGTTGAATGGTTGGGAGTGAGGACCAGAGGATTGGCTGTCCATTGATGTGAATTTGTGCCTTTGAGATTGAAGGAGGATATACTATGCATGCAGAATATCACACTGCCCTCTAATCCTACAGTCACAGTCAGAAAATCACTGTTCTCTTGCATGCTCTGTACCTATACAGATTTGATATAGCCTATGTTTGTAATAGAATGTTAGAGGACTGAAGCACCTTTGATTTGAATCTTATTTGAGGTCTTGACAGTAATCTAGAGGTGAGAAAATCATTGTTTTGTGTTGACTGTCTTAAAACCTAATCTAGGGCTTCTTCTGAGTACTCGATGGAACTCTCCCCATTCCATTGATCTTTTTATGTTCCTACTCAATGGAATGGGTTGTAGACTAGTTAATGCAAAGGCTTGTGAGGAATGTGGAGGTAGGAGAATGGTGTAGGGTGAGTTTGGGCATGTGAATGACTCTGCAAATACCATGTGTTGAGACTTGGTGAAGGACAGCAGTAGCTTGGTGATCATCCTTGACTGTATTCAGTGGTCAACCAAAGAATGCCATGCATTGAGAACAATAAAAAGGGCCCCTAATCTAGAAATGGCCCTGTGACAAGAAGGAGTAGAGAGGGATCTCTCTAAGATAATAGTCTATCCTGCCTCATGTTGTCTCTGACAGTCCTCTTGGAGACAGCCACCACAAGGAAGACACTAGGTAAGTGGTGTGTTATTTATTTGTGAAGGCATTAAGTATGTTGGCATGTCATTGGTTTGATAGGTTGGATAAGATTGAGTTGTCCTAATAGAGATCACCATGAGAAGGATATGGTGATTGTTATCCCATTGGAATAGTAAGGTTATGACTATTTTTTGAAGACTTTGGCAAGACTGCTGTCCTGCAGACCCTGCATAGTGGGTTGTATGAAATATTGAATGGAGCTAAGCATCTTGGGGGCATGTGTCCTGAAGTCCCTCATTTTGTGTGTCAAAAATAAGTTGGTTATTGTGTTGAAGCCCTGCATTATGAGAAGTCTGATCTCTGTCAAAGAAAATAGTGAATCTTGAGAGCCTTTGCATGTGATGTTTTGAAACATGCTTCTACTGTCCTAGATGCTCTGCATCATATTGGTATCAGAGCCACTAGTAGGTCTTTGAGGAAGTTGTAGATCTTGTGAAACAGTAAGGGTTGTGAGAGTGTGAAGATGGCTCCTAAGAATCAGATGGCTAGGGAGAACAATGAGTTGAGAGAAGCCTTAGAGGCTAGAGAAAAAGAGTTGAGGGACAGAAGAGAGTAGGATGCTGCAAGGGAAAGAGAGTTAAGGCAAGTAAGAAGAGAGAATGCATCAATCTTGGCTAGATTGGAAGCATTGGAGAAGAATCCTAGAAGGGATGAGCAAGATGATCAAGAAGGAGATGAGGAGGTAGATGAGAATCCTCCTGAGGATGAGTTGGATGCTGAAGAGAAGAAATTTGTGAGATTGCTGAAGGCAGTCCAAGGAAGTGGAACAAAGGCAAACATAGAGTTACCAATCTATCAGGGGAAGATGGATAGTGAAGAGTTATTAGGGTGGATAGATGCCCTTGAAAATTTCTTTGAGTATGAGGAGATGAGTGATGAGAAGAAGATCAAATTTGCAAAAACAAAACTAAGAGGTACAACACTTACATGGTGGAGTAGTGTACAAACAGAAAGCGTGGCTAGAGGTGCATCAAAAATCACTTCTTGGGGTAGGATGAAGGATATGATGAAGGATCAATTCCTTCCATCTGATTACTCCATTCAAACAAAGAGGATGAGGCAGAATTTGAAACAAAAGGACATGGATGTTATGTCCTATACTGAGCAATTTCATAAGCTTAGTATTAGAGGAGGATTAGAAGATGAAGAAGAGAAAGTGGCAAGGTACCTTAACAGGCTTAGGTATAACTTGCAAGATGAAATTGGTTTGACAGTACCAAAATCACTTCGGGAATGTTTTCAGTTAGCCATCAGGGCTGAAGAGAAGGTGAAGAGGAAGCAAGAAAGACAAGGAGGTAGTGGAAGAGGATATAGAGGTAGGGGCAGAACTACTAATGAAGTACAGAACAACAATGAGAAAGGTAAGGAGATTTCTACAGATCAGAGAGGTGGATATAGAGGTGGAGGTAGATTTGGATCAGGAAGAGGAGTGTTTACAAGTAGATGTTATCATTGCAATGAAGTGGGACACACATCCTTCAAATGTCCTAAGAAGGATGATGCTGATAAGAGCAAGGATAGAAGGGTTCACTTGGCACAAGAGGAGGAGAAGCAAGAAGAATAGGAAATGTTATGAGCCTCTCCAATAATAGTTGGAGAAATGCCCATGGTAGATAAAGGCAAAATGCAACAATCACCATAGGTATCTATTTTTAAAACTAATTGTTTAAACCATGGAAAGATATGCAAGTTGATTATAGATTCAGGTTCTCATGATAATCTAGTTTCTTGGGAAATGGTGCATAAGTTGGGATTGAAAACATTTGATCATCCTAGTCCTTACAATGTCACTTGGGTGAGTCAAGAGCAGCAAGTAAGGGTTACTAAGAAGGCATATGTTGATTTTACAATTGGTCCATATCAGGATTATGTTTTGTGTGATGTCATTCCAATGACATGTGGGCATATAATCTTGGGTAGACCATGGCAGCATTTGAGAAGGACAATTCATGATGGTTATACTAATAACTATTTGGTGCACAAAGATGGTAAGAAGTTAAAACTGATGCCTTTACCTTGTGAAGACATGAAGGAGCATGTTACTAACTGTTTTGGAGAGAAATTGCAGTTGAATGTGTAGGTTAAGGATGATTGCAAACAGTAGGAACAGTTGCAGTAGGAGAAGGTGGATGACAGTCCTAAAGAGTAGCAGGTTTGGGACTTGAGTTATGTCCAGATTGGGGACATTGATTGCCCTATAAAGAGGCAGAAGAAGGAAGGCAAACAATAGATAGTACAAGGAGGAATCAGTCAGAGTCTCAAGTTGGGAAGAACAGAAGCATTGTAGCAGCACGGTCCTAGACAAGGACACCAAAACAAGTTTTATGGTACTAACCCTATTTACAGGAGCCATACAGGTTGGAGGAGGAAGAAGATAACTCTTGGAGAGTTCATGCTTCCTAGTCAGAGGAACATCCCAACAAGATTGATGAATGGATGGAGCAGATCCCATAACTCTTGGGACAAGAGTTTTCATTATGCCTGGGAGTATGGTGCAGGAGCACCAAGACATCTAGGATTTGGTTAGATTTTCAAGTAGTTTTGTTTGATAAGGTCCCTAAGACCATTCCTTGTTATAATAAGACTTGAAGCCATGCATGTAAATGGACTATGTCCAAGTAGCCAAAATCTATCTTCATGTTGTAGTCCTAAGGAGGACAGTCTTATTGTAGGGGGCTGTCATTAAAGTTTTCATGTTTGTAAGCCTATAGAGGCATGTCAAAGGTTGGAAGGGTGTTAGAACCTTGTCCAAGGTCATCAAAATGTTTGAAAGCATCATTTAACACAAAACTATTGATGCAGTCCAAGATTGGATAGTTACAATTTAGTAGACAGTTGTAGGCCGGCAGTGATGGTTTGGGAGCAGTTGTTTTCTCTCACCATCAATTCAACTGCCCTCTTGCTTGTGTAAGGCATTGAGGAGGCTTAAAAGAGGCCAAGAACCTTCTCATTGGAGAGAGTGTGGAAGAAGTTTTGAAGTGAAATAGATAAAGAAACCATTTTTCCTGCCTTTTCCTATGTTTTCTGAACTCTTATGCATTTTTGATCCCATACTACTGTACTGTACGGTTCTGTCATGGAGTGTTGAATGGTTGGGAGTGAGGACTGGAGGATTAGCTATACATTGATGTGAATTTGTGCCTTTGAGACTGAAGGAGGATATACTATGCATGTAGAATATCACACTGCCCTCTAATCCTGCTGTCATAGTCAGAAAATCACTGTTCTCTTGCATGCTCCGTACCTGTACGGATTTGATATAGCCTATGTTTGTAATAGAATGTTAGAAGACTAAAGCACCTTTGATTTGAATCTTATTTGAGGTCTTGACAGTAATCCAGAGGTGAGAAAATCATTGTTTTGTGTTGACTGTCTTAAAACCTAATCTAGGGCTTCTTCTGAGTACCCGATGGAACTCTCCCCATTCCATTGATCTTTTTCTATTCCTACTCAATGGAATGGGTTGTAGACTAGTCAATGCAAAGGCTTGTGAGGAATGTGGAGGTAGGAGAATGGTGTAGGGTGAGTTTGGGCATGTGAATGACTGCAAATACCATGTGTTGAGACTTGGTGAAGGACAGCAGCAGCTTGGTGATCATCCTTGACTGTATTCAGTGGTCAACCAAAGAATGCCATGCATTGAGAACAATACAAAGGGCTCCTGATCTAGAAATGGCCCTGTGACAAGAAGGAGTAGAGAGGGATCTCTTTAAGATAATAGTCTATCCCGCCTCATGCTGTCTCTGACAGTCCTCTTGGAGACAGCCACCACAAGGAAGACACTAGGTAAGTGGTGTGTTATTGATTTGTGAAGGCATTAAGTATGTTGGCATGTCATTGGTTTGATAGGTTGGATAAGATTGAGTTGTCCTAATAGAGATCACCATGAGAAGGATATGGTGACTATTATCCCATTGGAATAGTAAGGTTATGACTATTTTTTGAAGATTTTGGCAAGACTATTGTTCTGCAAACCCTGCACAGTGGGTTGTATGAAATATTGAATGGAGCTAGGCATCTTGGGGGTATGTGTCTTGAAGTCCCTCATGTTGTGTGTCAAAAACAAATTGGTTATTATGTTGAAGCCCTGCATTATGAGAAGTCTGATCTTTGTCAAAGAAAATAGTGAATCTTGAGAGCCTTTGCATGTGAAGTTTTGCAACATGCTTCTGTTGTCCTAGATGCTCTGCATCATCTCCCTCTTCCTCTTTGTTCACCATTGTTATGGTCATGAGAGCGGTAGGAATTATCTCCTCTTTGATTTCTACTGGTGCCTGCTTCTTGACTTTTCTATCTATCTTCATTTCGGCCTCCATGGGATCTTCTACCAATCCTTCCACCTTGACCTCTTAATCTTTCCTTGCTTTCAAATCTTTTATTCAACTTCTCTTCCACCTTCAGGGAAATTTGGTATGCATCTTCTATGGTGGTCATTCTGACCAAGTTCAACTCCTCTTGAATACTTGGCCTCAACCCATTAATGTAACGGGCTACCTTCTCCTTGTTGGCCTCTGCATGGTCTGTCTTGATAGTAATCTTATAAAACTCTTCTGTATACTTCTTGACAGACTTGTTACCTCACTTCAATCCTTGCAATTTCTTCAGTAACTCCATCTCATAGTCCACAGGAATGAGCTGCTTCTTTAGTTTTTCCACCATCCGGTCCCATTTGGTAATCTTTCCTTTTCCTCTTCTATTCCTCTATAATTGGACCTCCTTCCACCAAATACTGGCATGGCCCTTCAACTTTGTTTTTGCAAACTTGTCCCGATCTGGGTCCTCCACATCTTCATACTTGAAATATTCCTCCATATCATTTATCCCATCAATAAGATATTCCAGATTCAAATCTCTAGAATAGGTAGAAACTTCGATCCTGGGCCTCTTTTTGATCTTCTAAATAGACCTCAACAACTTTACTTCTACAGGATCTCCTACAACTTCTTGTTCTTCCTCAAATAGATCTTCTTCGGCCTCATCTTCGCTTTCTTCTCTTGCTCTTGGCTCAAACCCTCTTCGCAGCACCTCTTGCAATGCATCGATTTGCCTATATAGGGCCCTAAAACCCTCTTTTGTCAAAGCATTTCTCCCAACACAGTTTCTTCGTGGAGGAACTTTGATCTCTGCAGCAAACCCACAATGTCAGGTCCTAGTGCAAACTACCTCACGGTTGGAAATTTGTCTACACACTCATGAACCCTTGCTCTGATCCAATCTGGGCTATTCTGTTTGCTTCAGAATTCTAGGACCTTGGTATGACCTCTATATTGAATGTATCAAAATCTTCAATCAAGTCCTATATATGATGGTGATAAGATCTCATTTTGACATTTTTTACTGCAACTATCTCTCTAGTCTACTTCACTACCAATTCTGAGTCACCAAAAACCCTCAAATTTTTTATTCCTTTCTTCTTAGCAAGAATTAGGCCATGTACTAGGGACTCATATTCAATTTCATTATTAGTATAGGAAAAATGGAAACACAAAGCTCTAATAATCTTTTTCCTCTTTGGTGAAGTAAGGAAAATACCTACCCCTACACCATTCTTGCTTCTGGCTCCATCAAAATTTAGAGTCCATATCATAGAATCCCCACTTAGATTTTCCTTTTCTTTTCTTGGTTGACTCATTATTTTAGGTATCTCAGGGTCTTCATAAAAAATTACATATGGTCCTAATCCAGTAGAATCATAATTCCCAAAAGGATCATGCTATGCCATATCTGACAGATGGTTGTCATCTCACTCATTTCCATTAGTTTCAGTCCACTCTCCCATTTCTTCCCCGTAAACTCTTTCCTCTCTAGTGATCATAGCATGAGATGCTTCAAATTTTGGTGTTGCTTCATCAGTAATATGCTCTTTACATAATGGTTCTAACAACACTTTCATCTTTGAACCATATTTGGTTCTCAAAATCAGATGTGACCAGCCTAGAGACATGTATCCCCCAATTTTGGTTGTTAAATCTCTAGATAAGCATAAAATGAAAATTAGAGGAATATCAATGTCCACTACATCTTGTAGTATAGTTATATTTGGGTAGATATACAATTACAGTGGAAGCTATTTGATAATTCCTATGGTCTAAACTAATTTTCCATCTAACTGCATCACCCCTTTGGCTAATGGCTCGTATTTTATCTTTAAAGCATCAGCTATTTGCTTGGGCATAACTATGGTGCACCTGAGTCTTGTTGCAAGTATGTGCAATCGGTGTTGTCATTGATGTCAACAAGCTTGTGTTGTCATTGCTATCAACTATGTCAAGAGTATGAGTAGTTTGTGTTGAGCAGAGATCAAAGATAAGGTTGAGAAGAGATGAGGATGTTGCAATGATATGAGCTAATTGATTACGTTGCTTTATTGAAGGTGATTTGGTTTCTTTCTATAGGTACTGAAGATGTTAGGAATATGCTTATGTTGGTTGGTTTCCAAGTGCTTTTGAGAAAATTTGATTAATAAAGGAAATAGTGTGTTGAAGATGTGTTTTAGTTTAACAGAGTAGTGTTTTGGTTTTGCTCTGCATTGCTTCCCTATTGAAGATCAACTTTTGTGGTTTGAATATGTTGTTCAGAGGTGTTCAGAGATGTTATATTCTAAATTTTGTGCTCTAGTTCATTGTGTAGAGAAATTTGTGTTCATCGGTGTGTGGACTACATTTCTAAGTTGTGCAGAGGTGTCTAGGAGAAACTATTTTGCTCCGTATTTCTCTGTAGATTTGTTTCTAGCTTTGCAGTTCTAGATTCATGCTTATAAGGCTTATATCTTTCTTCAATTCAAGGTGTTTATGGTTTGGTTCTCCGCAAATTCATTTCTTGAGTTGTAATCTAAGTACGTCGGTGTGAACTTTCTTTAGGTGAAAGATGTTTCAAAGGTTTTTGTTGGTTTTTAGGTGCTTTTGGATGTTTCTAGATCATGTTCAAGATTTGTGCATGGTCCACATGTCATCTTTTGGTTTTGAGGAAGTGTGCACTTAAAAGTTCATAGTGTTAACACAAGTTTGGCCAACTTGGTTGTTTACACTAATTGTGGTTGTGCTTCAGTGATTGTGAAAACATGATGAATCATGTATGTATGAATTTAGGCCCAAGCTAAGGTGTGGTGTGGTCTACATTCATTCCTTTCTTCCACGGGAATGTTTAGGTCTAGACGTAATTTAAATTTTCTAGGTTAAGATGTGTTGCCAACCTTGAAGAATGTTTTCAAGGTTAAAGATGGTATAAATAAGTATTGAATGTTTGAAGGATGATGAGAGTCAAATGAGAGGATTGAATATTTGTGATGCGAATTTGATCAGTGCAATGAGAGCTTTCATTTGTTAGGCCATTGGATGTAGTGAATGGAAGGTGTCTACTATTCTTAAGTGTTGTTACAAAGGTGATGTTTGTGTTGTGGTGAATATTGAGCTTCATTGCAACTATACTCCATGCATAAGTTAGATGCAATTATATTAGTTCATCCCTGGCAGTGAGCTTCCTTTTCTATCTCTTTCTTCTCGGCAGTGAGCCTTTCTTTCTTTCTTCTGGGTCGTGAGCCCTGGCTAGTGAGCCCTCTGGTAGTGAGTCTTTTGTAATTCAGTGTTGATATTACTTTATATTGTGAACTAATCCTCACCATGGTTTTTCCCTTCTTGGGTTTTCCACGTAAAATCTGGTGTTGTCTTGTGTTTGGTGTTGTTATGAATCAACCTCTATTATTTGCTTTTATTGCTTAATCATCATAAAAGGTTTAAGGGTTAATTAAGCTAATGTGGATCTTGTTGGTTGTTTTAAATTCCCAACCTAATCTCAAGGAAAAAACACGGATCTATAGAATAGCCACTTTCTAATAACTGACCTGCCTTGAGGGATTGGCCAATGAGCAAGAAATAGGGGTTTTCAATCCCTCTTTCCTCTACACTTTAGGCTCTATGAAACTAAGGAGGGTGTTGCTATTTTTTGGATCTTTCCCTTTTGGGGAAAAATAGTGTTCTATTCAAACGTATGGGGGTCCCTAAAAGTACTCAATTAATAACATTGTTCCAATAATAGATGTGTTCCTTTAAGATTTCTTAAAGAATGTATGATAAGTGAAGAGATGGGCTGGATTCTTAAACTTTAATCATTTTCTTTGCAGAGGAACACGTAAAATAAACTTAACTCCTAACACCTATTGTTGGAAAGGAAAATGTGTTGATTTCTTTAAAATAATGATGAGGGTGATTAAAAGGATGTAAACTCAGCATAGTATTCGTGAACAGACCAGTGCCTATTCGAGGGCCATATAGTCAAGAAACTTATAGAAGCACTCAAAGAACTGTGATATAATAAAACCTAGTTTGATATAAAGATATAGTAATGCCTTACATTAAAACACTTTACTAGTCTTAAAGTTGACCATACTTAGTTATCCCTATAAACCTGTAATACATTCTATGTCCTCTAGCAGCCAATTATTTCACTACTTGAATGAATGCTACAAGAAAAATATATAACACAAGAAAGACTTTGATAATGAATAAAACCGATCCTTAATCAAATATATTCATAAATGCAAAACTATATACATGAACTAGGAGATAGTATACTTCAAAGACTCAACAAAATTTGTAAAGTAAACTGTTTAGTAAATTATAACACGGCATTTGTAGCTCTATAAATATATCTTAAAACTTAGAATGAAAACTTGGAAATGGATGGCTGATTTATTGTAGAAAACAAACTATTTACAATTCTTCCTTAACCAAATTGATCCCATATTACAGACTAAGTCTAGAAACATGACCTCAAACCAATATCATTTCACAAGCCTTGAATTCCTTTTTATAAAGATAAGAGAGCAAATAAGCTTCAGGCTTAAGACAAAAGAAGTTACAAATTCTTAATAACCAAAAGATGGAGCTACAAGAGGAGGCCAGTGCAACTACTTCACAACTATATGTCCTGCCATTTTGGCGGGGAAGGAACCAGGCTTTTGATGATTGATGCATTGTCGGATGTTGTTGGAGCCAGGCACTCCTCAAATGCCATCAACATATTGAATGAGAGAATTCACTGCTTTACCTTTCCAAGATGCGCACCAAGAAATGAGAAAATGTGCAAGGAAAAATATCTAAAGGAAACCTAGGAATTCTAAATCTCCTTCACTATTTCTAGGTTCCACTACATGGGTGTGAACCTGCCCTCCTAGTTGAAAAGTTTCATGCAACATCAACCAAGTAGAAACTTGGGGAATCCATACCTAACTGGCTTCAAAAGTGCTAGAAGCCAAGCCAAGAGAGCAAAAGCAACAACAACAATTCTCCTCTCATCCCTTATCTGTATCATCCTAGTGGGCAATCTCCCTACACGCAGAGTTGATGCTCTGTTAGGAAAATTAGATGTAGAGGAGGGGTAGAGTAAGCTAAGAAGCTTCTCTACTCCAGAAGGGAATCTGCCAACTCTCAGAAAAAAGGAATTACTAGAGCTGGGAGATTCATCCTCAGGACCCACTGTCAGATGAGATAAGAGACCAGAGAAGAAATCATAGAGGTACAATGGGTGCTGCTACTATCCTCAAGTTTTCCCTACACCACCTATTCCAAAAGAAGAAAACTCCAATTCTCCTAATTCTGTAAGGACAAGTTAATAGCCATGACAACAAGGAAGAAAATCTGATAGAATAGGGGAGCAAACAGAACACATAGGAATAGGGGAAAGCCATAGTGTCTGCATGCTTTGAACAATATAAGGGGTATCACCAGCGCTTGTCTATTTATAAAAATTCTAGGATGTAAGCATACATCCGCACATCTTTGTTCCAATTAATTCTAGTCACTTCGATGCATTCTTGTCATAAATGGAAATCTCTTAAAGATTACCAAAAGTGAACAGAAAGATAGGATCTCATAAATCTGCATAACTAAGAACATCACTTCTTACACTGAATCATGTTAGGTCAGGCATCTTGGTTTCCTCAATTTAGCATTGTCATCATGTCAAATTTCATCACACAACAGATGAAATGTCATTCCTGGTAGCAGCACAGATCTCCAAAGGTTGAGCCTGCATAAGACAAATCTTTTTGTTAATAAATGTCTTCATAGTGGCAGCGATAGAGACTTTGCACACATCTAAGTCATTAATGCTTGCAATGAAGCATCACCAGATTAGCGCCAACTTATTTCCTTGTCACACTTTTAAATTTTGGCCATCAATCATGATCCTAGCTGGCTTGATTTGAATGGTGCTGATTTGGCTCTTTGTGAAGTAGGAGAGTGATGCCTACCTTTCCCAATGACGACTTGCCACTTGGACCGTTCTCCCAACCACGATCCTAAGAAAATATCTCCCTTGCAGTATAGTTAAGACCATATTCTACAATTCTGCATGCAAGGGATATGGCCAGAGATATGGTCCTGTTGGAATGGTGGATGATCATTGGATCATTTGGACATGATCAGGACAACCCTCTAGCAAGTGGCCACATCCATAGGACAAATGACACGTCATGTTCTTGTTTATTTAATGCACCAGTCCCATCATTTTAGAATGCCCCGTGTCAATATTTTTCCCATTTCATAATCTAGTAAAGCATACTGATTTATAGCCCAGTGGAATGGCAGAGGAACGACAACTAGGATATCAAACACATCCACCTCCAACTGGACCCTTTCTTGTACATACGGTAGCCACATGTCAAACTTTTGCCTTTTCGTGGCCCTCAGAGAGACTCCATGGTAAAGCATGGTGGAATGGCAGAAACACAAAGAAATCATATATTGTCTTGGGCCTACCATCCTTCACTCCTTGATAGTCATTGACCAACTATCACTCTTTCCGTAATTCTGTAGGCGCCAACTCTGTCAACATTTTATTGTTGGCAGAATGGTGGATACAAATCCACTATCGCTACCTGTCAAAAAAGAGTTAGTAGGACTGGACCTTGGCTTCTATGTATTAAAATATTCTTTTTCCTTCTAAGAAAAGGGGGCCAATGGGTCGACTTCTTTTTTCCTTAAAATAATGTTTTTCTGGGTGTGTGCTAGAAAAGTTAAATTTTCAGCGAGGGGCTGATCAAAAAATACTCAAAGGGACATAAGGAAGCAACTTAAACCTTGGGTAACGGGAGACAGGTGGTCACTGACGAAATAGAACGAATGTGACCTTTATATTCTAACTTTGGCATGGGGGTTTAGGGTTTAACGCTTCTTTTGGTATGCAAAGAACCCAAAGTCTAGAAATCCTTCAACCTGATGACATAAGCCTACGGATAAACATACTAGAACTGTGAAGAAATTTTATATGGTTCCATCAGTGGTTCTAGTTGGGGACACCTATTCAACCTGAACAGGGTGAGATCATAGAAAAACTTTGGAGGAGCAGACCAAACACATAATAGCCCCAAGCTATTATGTAGAGAAGAAGCAAAACTTGCTTCTGTCAAACATTTTGTTCATTAGTGACTTCATCAGGTTACTTCTAAAAACTTTACTAAAATCTAATTTGATTCTGCCATAGACATTGGGATAGCCCATTGAACAACAATTGCCTTCAGAATATCCCTGTCCACCCTGAACCATAAACATTTGAAAAATATTGTCAAAAAGAGAGACAACATCTATTTCAATTATATCCAACAATTTGAAATAACTATTTTTGTCTAATTTCTACCTTTTGCATATATCTGAGAAATAAAAGTAGTCATAATCCATTTCATAGTTGGCATTGAAGGAACTTTTAGATTTTGCTGAGTCAGTGTCAAACCTAAAATAATCATACTCACTTTCTTCTTTAAAGTCTAACATGATGGCTTTAATTTCCAATACTTTGGCTGGCCATTCCATTTGATGGTGAATATGGGATTGGGAATTATCCAGGTCTTGATTATTTAATGAATTTTTTGTTTCTCTAGATATTCCTCTATGTTGATCTAATATCAGTCCACTAACCTCCTCGGGCTCCTCTTCAAAAACTAGATTATCTATGCATCCATAAGGCTCCATATCCTTTATTGATGATAAGCCCATAGGCTCCTCAAAGAGTGCGTTATCTCTTACATGCATTATGTTTGCATATTCTTCAATATTACTATCTTGATAACCTGCATCATTATTTGACTAAGAGTTTCCACAACTCTAGTATGAGCACTGTGATAACTGCTCACCATATTCTGCATTATTGGCAAGAGCCACTTCCTTCTGACATTCAAAAGAAACTATTTCTCTAGGATGAGATCTTATCCCTTGATACAAGATATACATCATCATAAATAGGGAACATATCCTCACAACTTGCTATAAAATCACAAGACAGAGGAACCTCCACAATTGATACTTCTTTATGCATCTAGGTATTAGTTATCTCATTAGTTGCCCTATAAGGTTTTGGAGATTTCCTTTTATTTTGGTAGTAAGGGGAAGAAAGAGAAACAGGATTATATAGACTTTGAACCATTCTATCTTGATCACAACCTCTATCCCCTTTGGTATACTAAGTTATATGTGATGATTGACCCAACATGGGTTTATTGGAACTATCCAATTTGCCTCCCACTTGACAAATGGGGGAATAGATGGATCCACTTTTCCTTTTGTAATTATTTCCCATAATTTCACAATCTTTTATACTCATGGCCAAAGAATATGCCTGTATCATAGTAGTAGGGTTTCTATCTCTTAGTCGATAACTATCCTTTTTATTGAATGCACCCAAATATATAATCAAACACATGGCCTCATTAGGTCTAATATTTTCAAGAATATCCCTCACTGTTTTGGCAAATCTTAAATTGAAAGTTGGAATTGATTCCTTATCTTCTTTCTCAATTTGCATGAGCTTTCTAATCAATATACCAACATCTATTCTTTCCCCAAACTATTCCATAAAAGCCAACTTTAAATCTTTCCATGAAAGAATAAATTGATTGGGTAAACATGCAAACCATTCTCTAACTTCTCCTTTAAAAGTTTGAACAAACAACTTTATGACAACATCCTCATGATCTATTTCACAATCTCCCATTAAGTCACAAAATTCCTGTAAATGGTTGCTAGCTGTTTTGGATCTGTCATTATTGAACTTTGTTATCTGACTCCTAACTTCATTAGGCACATAGTTCAGAAACCCACAAATATTACTAAAATTAATAGCCTTATACCTTTCCCTGAGAAATTCACTTTGATAAAAGAAGTGCGACTGCTGTGTATACATCTTTAAATTTTTAGGGAAACTTTCTTGAAACTTTGTAAAATACCTGAAAGGGACCTTTTGCCACTGGTACAAACTTTGTCTTGATTTTATGAAAAATCAGAAGCACCAAACTGCATCACTAGACCTCTTCTCTCATAGAGTCACCACCTCTACTTATAGAGGAATAAAACTTGAAATCATACTAATCCTTTATAAAATCAACTTCTAAATCATGTTTCACAGTACAGTCATGTAGAACATTCTGGGATATGAAACTTGATGTATTAGATTTGTATCTACCTTAACTACAAATGAAAAAACATGGTAGAGTCACCAATCCTTTTCTTGTAAGGAACATGATAATCTGACCTCCGCCTCTTCAATATATAGGGGGATTTATTTAGCCATGATTTTTAGGATAAGACATAGCTTTGACTTTAGTTCCAATAGAGTAACAAATATGTGGGTGGCTCAACTAGATAGAAGCTTTTTGATCTTTAGCTAAAAGAATGTTGGTACTTGTAAGGGGACATATGCTTTTAGGATAAGACATAGCTTTTATTTTAAGTCCCCAGTAGAGTCGCCAATCTTTTGGTGACTCGAATGGGCAAACCATTACCAGAAACTCTAGGGCAAGATTTCACAATATTTTTACTTCAATTACCCAGTAGAGTCGCCAATCTGTTGGTTATTTTAAATTCCCAACCTGATCTCAAGGAAAAAACATAGATCTATAGAATAGCCACTTTCTAATAACTGACTTGCCTCGAGGGATTGGCCAACGAATAGGAAATAGGGGTTTTCAATCCCTCTTTCCTCTGCACTTTAGGCTCTGTGAAACCAAGGAGGGTGTTGCTATTTTTTGGATCTTTCCCTTTTGGGGAAAAATAGTGTTCTATTCAAACATATGGGGGTCCCTATAAGTACTCACTCAATAACATTGTTCCAATAACAGATGTGTTCCTTTAAGATTTCTTAAAGAATGTATGATAAGTGAAGAGATTGGCTGGATTCTTAAACTTTAATCATTTTCTTTGCAGAGGAACACATAAAATAAACTTAACTCCTAACACCTATTGTTGGAAAGGAAAATGTGTTGATTTCTTTAAAATAATGACGAGGGTGATTAAAAGGATGTAAACTCAGCATAGTATTCGTGAACAGACCAGTGCCTATTCAAGGGCCATAGAGTCAAGAAACTTATAGAAGCACTCAAAGAATTGTGATATAATAAAACCTAGTTTACTATAAAGATATAGTAATGCCTTACATTAAAACACTTTACTAGTCTTAAAGTTGACCATACTTAGTTATCCCTATAAACCTGTAATACATTCTATGTCCTCTAGCAGCCAATTATTTCACTACTTGAATGAATGCTACAAGAAAAATATATAACACAAGAAAGACTTTGATAATGAATAAAACCGATCCTTAATCAAATATATTCATAAATGCAAAACTATATACACGAAGTAGGAGATAGTATACTTCAGAGACTCAACAAAATTTGTAAAGTAAACTATTCAGTAAAGTATAACACAACATTTGTAGCTCTATAAATATATCTTAAAACTCAAAATGAAAACTTGGAAACAAACGACTAATTTATTGCAGAAAACAAACTATTTACAATTCCTCCTTAACTAGATTGATCCCATATTACAGACTAAGTCTGGAAACATGACCTCGAACCAATATCATTTCACAAGCCCTAAATTGCCTTTTATAAAGATAAGGGAGTAGACAAGCTTCAGGCTTAAGACAAAAGAAGTTACAAATTTTTAATAACCAAAAGATGGAGTTGCGAGAGGAGGTTGGTGCAACCACTTCATAATTGTATGTCATACCATTTTGGTGGGGAAGGAACCAGGCTTTTGATGATTGATACATTGCCAGATGCCATTGGAGCCATGCACTCCTCAAATGCCATCAACGTATTTAATGAGAGCATTCATTGCTCTGCCTTTCCAACCCATGCACCAAGAAATGAGAAACCATGCAAGGAACAATATCAAAAGGAAACCCAAGAATTTTGAATCTTCTTCACTATTTCCAGGTTCCACTACACGGGTCTGATCCTGCCCTCCTAGTTGAGAAGTTTCATGCAACATCAACTAAGCAGAAACTTGGGGAATCCACACTTGGCTGGCTTCAAAAGTGCTGGAAGCCAAGCCAAGAGAACAATAGCAACAATAACAATTCTCCTCTCATCCCTTATCTATATCATCCTGGTGGGCAATGTCCCTACACCTAGAGTTGATGCTCTGTTAGGAAAATTAGATGTAGGGGAGGGGTAGAGGAAGCTGAGAAGCTTCTTTACTCTAGAAGGGAATCTGCCAACTCTCAGAAATAAGGAACTACTAGAGCTGGGAGATTCATCCTCAGGACCCACCGTCAGATGAGATAAGAGACCGAAGAAGAAATCACAGAGGTATAATGGGTGTTGCTACTATCCTTAAATTTTCCCCCCACCACCTATTCTAAAGGAAGAAAACTCCAAATCTCCTAATTCTGTAAGGACAAGTTAATAGCCATGAGAACAAGGAAGAAAAATTGATAGAACAGGGGAGCAAACAGAATACACAGGAACATGGGAAAGCCATATTGTCTACATGCTTTAAACAGTATAAGGGGTATCACCAGCACTTGTCTATTTATAGAAATTCCAAGATGTATACATACATCTGCACATCTTTGGTCTAATTAATTCTAGTCAGTTCAATGCATTCTTGTCATAAATGGAAATCTCTTGAAGATTACCAAAAGTGAATAGAAAGATAGGATCTCATAAATCCATATAACTGAGAACATCACTTCTTGCACTGAATCATGCTAGGTCAGGCATCTTGGTTTCCTCAATTTAGCATTGTCATCATGTCAAATTTCATCACACAGCAAATGAAATGTCATTCTTGGTAGCAGCACAGATCTCCAAAGGTCGAGCCTATATAAGCGAAATCTTTCTGTTAATAAATTTCTTCGTAGTGGTGATGATGGAGACTCTACACACACTTAAGGAGTTAATGCTTGTAATGAAGCATCACCAGACTAGCACCAACTTATTTCCCTATCACACTTTTAAATTTTGGCCGTCGATCACGATCCTAGCTGGATTGATTTGAACGACACTGATTTGGCCCTTTGTGAAGTAGGAGAGTGATGCCTACCTTTCCTAATGATGACTTACCACCTAGACGGTTATCCCAACCATGATCCTGAGAAAATATCTCCCTTGCAAAATAGTTAAGACCATATTCTGCAATTCCACATGCAAGGGATGTGGCTAGAGATATGGTCTTGGCAGAATGGCAGACGACCATTGGATCATCTGCATGCGATCAAGAAAACCCTCTAGCAAGTGGCCATATCCATAGGACAATGACATGTCATGTTCTTGTTTATTTAATGCACTAGTCCCATCATTTTAGAATGCCCCGTGTCAAGATTTCCACCATTCCGCAATCTAGTGAAGCATACTGATTTATAGCCTAGCAGAATGGCAGAGGAATGACAACTAGGATATTAGACACGTCCCCCTCCACCTGGACCCTTTCTTGTACATACAGTAGCCACATGTCAAACTTCCGCCTTTCTGTGACCCCCAGAGAGACTCCATGGTGAAGCATGGTGGAATGGTGGAAACACAAAGAAATCATTTTATATTGTCTTGGGCCTGCCATCCTTCCCTCCTTGATAGTCACTGACTAGCTATCACTCTTTCCGTAATTCTGCAGGAGCCAACTCCATCAACATTTTATTGTTGGCGGAATGGCAGATACAAATCCACTATTGCCACCTGTCAAAAAAGAGTTAGTAGGAGTGGACCTTGGCTTCTATGTATTAATTTTTTTTTCCTTCTAGGAAAAGGGGGCCAATGGGTTGACTTCTTTTTTCCTTAAAATAATGTTTTTCTGGGTGCAGGCTAGAAAAGGTAAATTTTTAGCGAGGGGGCGGTCAAAAGATGCTCAAAGGGACATAAAGAAGAAAATTAAACCTTGGGTAATGGGATACAGGTGGTCATTGACGAAATAGAATTAATGTGACCTTTACATTCTAACTTTGGCATGGGGGTTTAGGGTTTAACGCTTCTTTTGGTATGCAAAGAACCCAAAGTCTAGAAATCCTTCAACTTGATGACATAAGCCTACGAATAAAAATACTAGAACTATGAAGAAATTTTATATGGTTCCATCAGATCTGAATGTTTGTGAGGGTTTGAAGTTTATGATACAACTAGTTTACCCCCCTCTCAGTTGTCTTGTGCATTCAACAATTGGTATCAGAGCAAGGTTCCTTAGAAGAGAGCTTAATATCTTGAGGTAGATCTAGGATGGTGCACAAGAAGGATGTTCCCCTATTTGATGGATCTGAATTTGCACTCTAGAAGGTAAGGATGGAAGCTTTTCTAATTTCTCTTGGTTATGAGATCTTGAAATTTGTTGAGTCTAATTACACTATACCTCAACATGGTTTAAATACTACTAATCATATCAAAGCCCATGAAATCAATGGTAAGGAAAAACATGCTCTTTTAAGTGGTGTTACTAATTCTGAATTGGTGAAAGTTGTGAATTTGAAAATTGCTAATGAGATTTGGAAAAAGTTGAAAAGTGTTTATGAAGGAGATGATAAGGTCAAACAAGATAAAATGAAGAACTTGAAGCTCATGTTTGAGACCTTAAGAATGTCTAAAGATGAAAACATTACATGCTACTTACAGAAGGTGGATGAAGTTGTCAATGGCATCAAAGTACTTGGTCGAGATATAGATGATAAAGAAGTGATATTGAAGGTACTAAGAACTCTTCCTAAGACTTACAGTCATAAGTTTTCTACCATTGAAGAATTGCAAAATTTGAATCAGTTTACCAAAGATCAGTTGCTTAGCACCTTAACTACTTTTGAAATGAGAGAATTTGGTACAACCAGTGGAACGAAAAAGGTTGAGATTGCTTTTAAGGCTAGCAAATCAGAGAAGATTGTGGAATCAGATCCGGAAGACCTTGATGAAGTGGAAGCTAACTTTGTGAGAAGGATGAAAAAGGGTACTAGAAAGTTCAGTGGTAAGTTTCCATTTAAATGTTTTAGTTGTGGAAAGATAGGTCATTATGCTTCAAGATGTCCAGATAGAGCTTTGAGAAATAAGAATAGGGAAAACAAAGGTAATATGGTTAAGAAAAGTTACTATGTTAGAGAAGATGCAAGTATATCTGATGATGAATTTGATTATGAGGATGATAATGATAATGAATGCTTATTCATAGCCCTAAGAGATGAAATTGTTTCTAATAACTCTAGAAGTTGTGTGAAGGAAAAGGGTCCAGAAGCAAGTACTAACCCTGAAGACACTATAATGTTTGTCTTTCATGCTAGAAGAGAAAAAGATGACTAGGTCATTGATAGTGGATTCTCAAATCATATGATAGGTGACAAGAGTAAGTTTGTTAAACTTGAAAAATATGAAGGTGGAGTAGTTAGGTTTGGTGATGATGTAGTTGCTAAGATCTGTGGAAAAGGTTCAATTAGTTTTGATGGAAAGAATAACACTGATGATGTTCTTTTTTGTTAAGGTTTAAAGAATAATCTCGAGTGTTGGACATATGTGTAGCAAGGGCTACAATCTTATGTTTTAGGGTGATGGCAATGAGATCAGAAAAAGCTCTGGAACAATGATTGCTACTGGAAAGAGGACAGATGGAAATGTTTATGAACTCAAAGGTGCTGATGGATGTTGCTTCATGACTCAAATCAATGAAAGCTGGATATGGCATATAAGATTGTGTCACATCAATTTTGATAGCCTAGTAAGGATAAGTTCAGTTCAAGCTGTGAGAGATCTGCCAAAGATTACAAAGCCTATCAATGCCATTTGCAAAGAATGTCAAATTGGAAAGCAAGCAAGAGGAAGTTTCAAAGTCAAGGATCAGTCTTCTACCAGATTGTTGGAATTTATGCATATAGATCTTTGTGGACCTACCAGAGTAATGAGTTTTCAAGGTGATAGGTATTTCATGTTATTTATTGATGATTATTCTAGAATGACATGGGTCACTTTTCTTAAGGAAAAATCAAAAGCCCTAGATAAGTTTAAAGCTTTTAAAGCTATGGTTGAGAATGAAATGGATATGCAAATCAAATGCTTGAGATCTGAAAGAGGTGGAGAATTTACTTCAAATGAGTTTAATACCTTTTGTGAGGATAATGGGATAAAGAGGCATTTATCTGCCCCTTAGACTCCTCAGCAGAATGGAGTGGTTGAAAGGAAGAATATGATTGTTCAAGAAGCTGCAAGGACAATAATAAAAGAAGCAAACCTATTAGAAGTCTACTAGAGAGAAGCAATTCATATTGTTGTCTACATATAGAACAGAGTACAAGTAAGAGCAAATGACACAAAGACCCCTTATGAATTTTGGTATGGAAGGATTCCTACTATTAAATATTTCAAAGTTTTTGGAAGTAAATGTTATATAAGAAGAGATAAAAAACTAGGAAGGTTTGATACAAGATCTAATGAGAGTATCTTCCTTGGATACTCTAACAAGAGAAAAGCTTACCAATTCTATAACAAGAGGCTAAGAAAGATTGTTGAGAGTGCAAATGTCAAGGTTGATGAAGATCTACAGATGAATTCAAAAGTGAATGGATATGAATCAGATGTGTCTTCAAATAGTGAAGAAGAAAAAGATAAAGAAAAGGAAGTGTAATTTGAAGAGGAAGAAGCTCCAGTGAAGACTCCTAAAACTCCCAAGTATGTGCAGAAGCATCATTCTAAAGATCAAATCATTGGTGATAAGAACAAAGGTGTGCTGACAAGAAGGAAAGATATTGAAGAACAGGTAAATATATGTCTACTTTCTAAAGTTGAACCTAAGTCAATGATTGAAGCTTGCAAAGATGAGTATTGGATCAAGGCTATGGAAGAAGAACTAATGTAGATTGAGAAGAATCAGACTAGGGAACTTGTCCCAAGACCAGAGAACAAAAGGGTAAGTGCACAAAGATGGGGGACCAAAAGGGGGTCTTTAGATGCCACTTTTTTCTTAAATAAGGAAACATTGATGTTCGATGAGAAATTGAAGATAGATACACTAAAAATTTGAAGATGCAACAAAAACAAGAGTCTTAGTGCTCTAAATCTAGTTTCTAAACTACTAATTTTTTTCAAAAATGGTTGAGATTAAGGGGTTCAAAAAAGGGGAGCACACAAATTAGTCCTATTTTTCTCAAAAAAACATAACATAGCGTCAAGTATGCTCCCCCTAAAATGTTAACTTTTTTTTAATATTTCAAAAATCACTTTAGTGAGAAATTAGCTAACACCATGTAGTTTATCCCTGATTTTTCTGATAATTTTTTCATGAATAATTAATTTTTTAGTAATTTTCAAAGTGGACACATCTTGAAAAATAGAAAATTGAGCGTGCTCCCCCCTAAATTTTTTGAAAACTAATAAAAAAATAAAAAAATATATGTATAGAATGGAGTCTAGTTTCTAGAAATGCTACTTATTTCAAATTTCGATGAATGTTTAAAAAAAAGTCAAAAATACTAGACACTGGTTTTTGACAAAAAATGGATACACTAACAAAAGAAATTAAAGATGAAACCCTTAACGTACTCAAAATGTGAAAAAATTTATATGGTTAGATAGCTAACAGAGAGCTTAAGATTATGGTGGTATGTTTTTTAGTTTTCATTGAAAAAAGTGCCATCCTGATGGGGAGTACACTCCGGCTTATCTTAAAATTTTGCTAAAAACTGGTAAAAACACGTCCACACAAGCTTAGCATAATGTGAGTGCATTATAATGCACTGGCGTTATGTGAAATCAATAACATAAGCCCGTTATATAATGCGCTCACATTATGCTGAGCAATTTTGGCTATACACATGCCAATTGCATTTTCTTGAAAGTTTCTAAAGCCTTTTCACCGAATCTATTTTTTTCATATCTTGCAATCATTGCATTCCATTATAGAAGATCTCTTTGAGGTGTTACGTCAGACAATTGACATGCCTTGTCTATGCTTCCACACTTTACATACATTTCTACAAAGGTAGCTACACTTCCTACCATCTCTCTCACTCTCTACTTCCCTCCCCTCTCTATGTCCTACCCTCTCTTTGAGTCTCTACTTCCCTCCCCTCTCTACCTCCTACCTTCTCTCTCACTCTCTTCTTCCCTCCCCTCTCTACCTTCTACCCTCTATCACTCTCTACTTCTCTCCCCTGTCTACCTCTTACCCTCTTTCTAAGTCTCTGTTTCCCTCACCTCTCTACCTCCTACCTTCTCTCCCACTCTCTTCTCCCTCCTCTCTACCTCCTACCCTCTCTCTCTCTTCTTCCTTCCCATGTCTACCTCCTACCCTCTCTCACTCTCTACTTCCCTCATGTCTCTACCTCTTACCCTTTCTCTCTCTCTCACTCTTTACTTCCCTCCACTCTCTACCTCTCATCATTCTTCCCATATAATGAAATTTCATAAATTATCTTGTTTCCATTTCATCATCCCAATTTACATCCTCATCCCTTTTTGCATCTCCTAGTTTTCTTGTTTCCACGTTCTTTGTCAATAAGGGAGAGGAGAGGGAGGAAGAGGGAGAGAGGATGGAGATGGAGGGGAGAGAGAGGGGAGAGATAGGGTGATAAGGAGAGATAGAGAGTCCTAGTTTTCTTGTTTTGGAGAGAGGGAGATAGGGTTGGTTTGGTTTATGAGTTTAGGTTTTCTTAATTTTAGGGTTGAGGGGAATTATTTAGGGTTTAGGGGTTTAGGGTTGCTTGGGTTTATGGTTTAGGGGTTAGGTTTTAGGGGCATTATTTAGGGTTTAGGGGTTTTGTGAGAGAGAGAGAGAGGTTTAGTGTTTCTCAGGTTTAGGGGCATTATTTAGGGTTTATGAGTTTAGGGTTGCTCAGATCTTTAGTTAGGGGCATTATTTAGGGTTTATGAGTTTCTAGGGTTGCTCAAGTTTAGGGTTTAGGGGTTGTGGTTAAAGGGGAATTATTTTATAATTTCCCTCCAATCCTCCTAATCCTAACACAATAGTCCACCCATCTCATAATCCATCAATTCCTATCATCCATCCACCATATAACTCACCATCTAGTCCACCATCAAACATTCTAAGCTCTAATCCATCAACCCATGAACCCTTGAAAATTTTTCTCCAAATACTCTTTACAAAATCCAAAAATAAAAGCAAAGATATGGAGCCATCCAAATCCACTGATCCAATTTCATCCCCCTCTAACACTCCCAATCTTAATCCATCCCCTCCTATATCCATTCACTTGATCCTAATCCTAACCCCACAACATCTTCCATCATAGTCCATCAACTATATGATATCCTAGTCCATCAACCCATGAAGCCATGAAGGATGTGACCCAAGGACTATTAGCAAGGAATCTAAAAACATCATGTACTCCAATTCCTATCCTTGAGCCTAACAAATAAACTCCTAATAACATGTCTACCACTCCAACACCATCATCCACTCCTATGTCTATCCATTTCATTGAAGAGTCTCCTACCATAAGTCCAAGTCAAACTCCATCATGTAGTCATGTTGTCAAACATCCAAATATTATTGATCCCATCCAAGAACCCATCACCTCCATTTAAGAAACCCAATAGCTATGTTAAGAGCCTAGTCCAAAGCATGTGGAAACACCAACCACCAGTCCTAATAAAAATACAAACATCCCATCTAATCCCATCCCAGATCCCTTACCATCTCATGGTCAACCCATCTACATCAATCCCATCATTGATCCTCCAACATCTCATAGTGAACCCCCATCACCACCTCTTACTCCCCAATCTAATGAATATCAATGCATCCCCACTTACCCTATCCATAGCTAATATTGCGCTATCCATGCTTATCCTCACTGTGATCAATATCTTATCTATGATCAATATCTTATCCATGAACAAGTAACCCACATCACTCCTATCCATCATCCCATTAGCCCTATCCATCATCCCACTAGTCCTATTCATTATCCATCAATATCCCATGATGAGACACTTGGTCCCCAAGAAAACATAGATAATCAAGCAAATAACTTGGATCCTATCAAATCACATCCCAATGAGGATAATGATAATCAATATTCAATAATTCTACATCCATTTCCGATTGATCCTCCATCATCCCAGGTATCGAACTAAATGTTTAGGGGTTTAGCCTAGTTGCTCAAGTTTAGGGTTTAGGGGAAGTATTTAGGCTTTAGGGGTTTAGGGATGCTCAAGTTTAGGGTTTAGGGTTTAGGGGTTTAGGGTTGCTAGGTTTTAGGGTTTAGGGGTTAGGGGTTTAGGGTTGCTCGAGTTTAGGGTTTAATGTTTAGAGAGAGATAGAGCGAGGGGACCGATAGAGATTGGGAGAGATAGGAAGATAGAGCTTTAGGGTTTCTTCCAGGGTTTATGGTTTAGGTGTTAGGGGTTTAGGGTTTCTCATTTTTATAGTTTAGGGGTTAGGGGTTAAGGTTTAAGTGCATTATTTAGCATTTAGGGTTTAGGGTTTAGGGGTTAGGGGTTAAGGTTTAGAGGTTTAGGTTAGGGTTTAGAGAGAGGATTGATAGGGAGATATAGAGGAGACCAAAGGGAGAGATATCTTTGTCTCCTCTATCCCTCTCTCTAACTATATATATATATCTCTCTCCCCCTCTCTCTCTATCTTGCTCTCTCTATCGATCCCCTCTCTCTAACTCTACCTTTCTATCTCTCCCTCCCTCACTATCTCACTCCCCCTCTCTATCACTCTCCCAATCCCTCTACCTCAAATCTATCTCCCTATGTCTCTAGACATCTCTTGATCTATTTCCGTATCTCTATCTCTCCACATATCCCTATCTCTTAATCTATCCCTATCTACCTCTCTCTCCCTCCCTCTCTATCTCTCTCCCCATCCCTCTACCTCTTGAAATATCTCTCCATATGTCTCTAGACATCTCAAAATCTCTTTTCCCTATCTCTATCTCTCCCCATAACCCTATCTCTTAATATATCCCTCTCTACCTCTCTCTATATTTCCCTATCTATCTCTCCCCCACTCTCTATCTCCCTATATCTCCCCTCTCTATATATCTATTATCTATCTTTATCCCTCTATAGACCCCTTTGTCTATCTCAATCCCCCTCTCTCCCTCTCCTTGTCTCTATCTCAACCTATCCCTCTCTATCTCTCTATTTACCCTTTTTTCTATATTTTTTCCTTTCTCTAACTCTATCTCTATCTCTCCATCTCTTTCCATGTCTTGAGGCTCTCTCCCTATCCATGTCCATGTCCCTCTCTATCTCTACATGTCTCCCTCTCTCTATCTCTCTCTATTTATCCCTCTCCCCCTCCCCCTTTCTATGTCTCCCTCCCTCTCTATATACATCCCTTTCTATCTATCTATTTCTCCCTTTATCTCTTTATTTATCTATCCTCCCTCTATCTAAATATATCTACCTCTCTATCTCTATATCTCTCTCCCTCACATTCCAAGGGGTCAATTGAGAGAGTGAGAGATATAGAGAAAGAGAGGTAGATAGAGTTGTAGAGAGGGAGGATAGAGAAATAAAGAGAGAGAGAGAGAGACTCTCCCATGTAGATACAAGGTTACATTTGTCCCTCCTAGTATAGACAAGTTATATTTCATGAACCACATTGATATTTGAGTCTAGGGATACTCTTGGACTGTCACTTGATTACCTATTTGATGCCCTACATGCATAGTTACAATATATTTTATGTGAGAGCATGACATCCTAGATCATGATTTTGGCATCAACATTGAGAAGGTTATGATTTTTGCATGCATTAAGCTTAATGTTTTCATGGTTCCCAAAATGTACTCACGTTATAACATGCTAGCATTATGGGAAGCAAAAAAAATAGCAAAAAACCATATGGGATCCGTGATTCAAACTCCACATGACTGTTATTTCTGCTTTCATGCACTATATCAGACAAGAAAATTCTTTTTCATGTTGTTTGACATATTAAGATTCATTTTTAGATCAATCCACCATCTTTTTTCTTTTTTCAACGTAGAAGAACTAATTTTGCATGTTTTTAGAGAAAATTTGATTATTTAAACCTAAAGTTTCATGTTTGATGTGTGATATTATTTCAAAGCTAATTACCATTGATATATAGATTGAATTTGATGATATATGTTTGTTTTTTCCATAAATTTCACTAATCCTATTCTAGAGTTATATAGAATTCATAATCAAACTTTTAAAAAATAAGAATTTGAGGATTTTGAAGCCAAATTTTGGAGAATTGGTCAACTCCAATATTGAATTCTAAGGTATGTTCTTTATGTCCATTTTAATTTACTTCTATATGTTCTTATGTTCTTTATGTCTTTATGTTCTTTATGTTTTAAGATATGTTCTTTAAATATGTTTTCATACTTAGTCAAAAGTTGTTGACCAAAACACATGAACCGTGTATGTATGTCTTCATACATTGCAACCAAAATCAAACTATGGCTTGTGATAACAAAGAAAAACTTGAGCAATTGCTTCTTATCACTTTGATACCTCAAAACATTCTCTAGAAAATATATACATGTTCTCAATTGTCATTACATGCACTCCAACACTACCACATGTGCCCTTGCACTACCATACATGCTCTAGCAACTCACTTAGCTCATGATGCAATAGCGAGTTCTTTACCAAGCGTCTTGCAATTGCTACCATAGAAAGTATTGGTTGTAATAAATCTCCATGCCATAGCACAATGTCCAACCTATCTCATCATTATATTCTTCTTTCTTCTCATCTTCTCATCTTCTCGTCTTCTCATCATTATATTTTTCTTTAATAACCTATCTCACCATTTATCCTTCAATGGTCTTGTGATTGCCAGGTTGTAATGCACCAATTTACTTATGAAACTCCTAAGGTTTGATCATTCTTATTTTGGACTACTGTTTGAACAATGTCACTTGTGATATTCCTAAGGTTACAATGACTATCCTATACATTTATGATTCCTAGAAAACCCCTTCTTTACACCTTGACAAGATATCAAATTATCTTCATACGTGGGTTGATGTTCCTATTGACTATCATGATAGTCCTAGTTGTGTTGATAGTCCATTTAAGGTGCTTGACAATTCTATAAGATCAGTCCTTTTCATCATGTTGTCATCTCTTACCTTGTGAATAAAGTAGTGAGATTCTATTGCATTTTTTGAATATCTAACCTTAATAGTGATCACAAGTTTCATCATAGTCTTCTATGTTTATGATGTGACAGTCTATGTGGTTGTTTGTAATTGTCATAGCGCAATTTGATAGTCTTTTCCCTCAACATCACCTCCATACTGAGCAATTTGTCTATCATTGTGTATGATAATGTTCACATATGGGATATACTCAAAATATTATAGTTTAGGATAACTTGTCATCATGAAACAAAACTCTGCCCTAAATTTCTGCACCTTGTTATTCTGCCCTAACCCTAACTCTACTAAAAATCAAACTCTTCAACAAGATCAAGTGAACAATCCACAAATCTTAGGATTTGATACAATCTATGAGGGATTTATTCATAGGGTTTTCTTTTCATGATACATAACAAACAATATGAAATGAGTAGAACTTGAAACATGACTGTTATTCATAGTGTGCATTTGTTCAACTGAAAAACTATGATTGTCTTCTCCCAAAGTGCCAATACCTTTGTATTTGATATAGTATATGCATTCTATAACCTCTTTGAAGCCACCACTACCTATCACTCATAATAGGCATTGAATTCCTACCTTTATCCTTTGCAGTTGATTGTTTTTCTACCAACATCTACTCAACTATCCTTTTTTTCCCTCCTTCCTTGAATGGATTCCTTCAATGTTGTTGCAACTTCCTTTGCCATCTAATCATGGCCCCCAAATAGCCCTTCAAATCTCTTTGTCATAAATCACACTACTTGCAATGTCATTCCATAATCAATTCTCCTTATTGTCACTCTTTCTACTTTTTTGCTACCTTCATGTAGCCTCTTGATCTCCTTCTTAGATATTTTGTGCACCTCACAACCATTAAATCAACTTGTACCTTCATTACACAACTAATGCGCTTATTATTCCTCTTTATGTCTTAACAATTCTTTGATGACCTTCATCCACCAATATCAATCATTTGGATACTCTTTAGTCCTAGTTGACTGCTCTATCATGTGAGAATAGAGTGTTGTGATGAACAACAATCATTTTGTGCATGGGTTGGTAAGAATTTGATTGTTATAATAGTCTTCTCCAACTATTAAAATACCCCTTGTAAGAAAAGACCATGATTACCCTCTTATTAACAACACATTCCATATTCAATGATGAGGGTTTTATTATCTATACTAGCATTGTTTCTCCTTTTGACAGCATGGCAATCGTATTCATAGGTCATGTGATAAAATCTTTTGGTAAAGGATAGCCTCAGGGTTTCTATAGGAATCATAGTACTCATGATTGTTCTTGCATCTCATGTGACACCATTTCAATGTTTTTCATGATAACCTTATAGCATAAAGACAAACCCAATTGTTCTTATGGATGATATGATATTGAGAGGACAATTTTCCTAACTAGGACAATACAAATAAGGTCCAATATTTTCATCCCATAGCCCTTCTTAGGGATATATACATTTATCAACCATCTTTAGACCAATTGTTCTCATGATGCTCTAACTATACATTCCTCTTAATAGTCCTAAATGCAATAGAAACCCCATTATTCCTTAGGATCTCAACACTCCTTGGTCATGCATTCTTCTACAATCATAACCTAGTCATTTTAACACAATTTTTAGAAGTTGCATGATGGCTTCAAGGGTGCTTACTATTGTAAAATACAAGGACTGTCATGTTCATGAGAAATTACATTAGCAACAGTAGTGAGGGATGCCATGACAATCAAGTGGGTTATGGATGTTGGCATCATGATAGAATCCTAGGGTTTATTATTTTGTTATTCAAATTTTGAAGATTCCATGTTTAAACCCTAGGGTATTGTTTGAGATTATTATCCATTTTGGAAATGTTGTCTTATGTATGTGTGTTATTGTCAAGGTGGTGTAAATTTGAGTATTGTCTATATGGACAACCCATTCCAAAGATGCTAAGTGCAATGATCAAGGGTTGGAAAATTATGCCAAGTCCACCAAACTCTAGGTAAATGATATTGTTGAGGAAACATGGATTAGAGCATTTGGTTGAAGTTTTTAGGCTGTCCTAACAATCTTGTTAGTGTAAGGAAGTACCAATCTATCATTCAAGAATGCAAACATGCCACATACATGATGTACTATACAACTACTAAGAAGATTTTCCTTCAAGTCTTCCATATGGAACGATTACCATATGACTATTATGCCCAATAGTACAGTCATTAGTGACTATCCATATTATGCTAGGGTCATATTTTAGGTTGCTAGGCAAGTTTTGAAGGACTGTCTTGATGTTATTAAAGTTACAAATAGTGGTAATCAGTGCAAACGTGGTTGTAAGCCTTTGGAATTGTCATTTCTCAATGCTAATCAGTCATTCATGACTGTTATATCATTGTTGATTAGTCATTTATGACTATTATATCAATGCTAATTAGTCATTTATGACTGTTATATCATTGTTGATCAGTCATTTATGACTGTTATATCATTTATTACTGTTATATAAATGTTGTTTAGTCATTTATGACTATTATATCATTTATGATTGTTATATCAATGCTGATTAGTCATTATAAAAGTTCTAATTATCATTGTCTTATTCATCATGATTGTAGAAATTATCATCATGCTGAGGAAATGAGAAAAGAATCTAACACTAGAAGAGCCTGAAGCTAAGAATGAGAGGAAAAGAGAAAGAATGAGGCAAATTCAGGAAAGTAAGAAATTATCAACCATACAAGAAGATATTCCACCATTGCCAATTGAAGAGGAACATGACACATCTAATGAAGCTAAGAGAGAGATGGAATTGGCGGCACAAAGGAAATGAATGCAAAACCTTTGTTCAATGAGGAAAGTGAATCTCCAAGTTGGAGGCACTCCATCATCCACAATTCAAGTTGAAGGAACACCATCATTATCTTCTTGAATTGGAGACACTCCATCTTTCACAGGTGAAGTAGAAGGTACATCTTTATTTTCTTCTCAACTTGGTGGCATGCCATCATTCACACATCAAGTTAAAGATACACCATCTTCTCCATCTCAACTTCAAGCCTTTTCATCTTTTTCATCTCCAATTGAAGGTACGTCATCTATCCCATCTCAAGTAAATATTGAAGAAATTCCTAATGTCAAGTCAACTTTACCAATTAAAATGCCTCCTAGAATTTTGTATAGGAAGCCTAAGTTTCTAATCGATATCGATGAGAATGTGTTGAAGCCCATGTAGGATAAGATTCCCAAGCATACTTGCCAGAGATATGTGAATAAGATATGGAAATTATTCTTTGAGAATTTAAACAAAACCAAAGGATGTCAACTATTTGTTGAATTGATGAGAAATCTAAAATTTAGACCCACTATGAAGATTCTTTGCCTAATAACATCGGATGCCTCAAGTGAAAAATCAATTGTCGAGAATCTAATGAGTGCATATGAGAGTGTGGGTTCCACCTCATGCACCAAGGATAGTAATGTCACATGATGTGTCATTACATCGATAATAGTAAGCCAACAAACAAAGAAAGCTTGCCTCATTACAAAGACAAGTCAAGCATTGAAAATAATTAGAAAAACTCTAATGAGAGCTATTAGAAGACGTGAAAGAGTTGAAGACCCAAACACCAATGAATTGTGGGCATTCTCTGGGAGACTCCCATGGAAAGACAAAGTTGTTGTTGAAGCCTTGAGATCCCTCATCGAAGAATTTTGGAAAAACAACACAAGGGTATCTCCTAATGCAAGAGATATTGTGAGAAGGAGAATTGGTTGTCGAAACTATGAGCCACATCCAAAGCATTTTTTGGATGTGACTCAAGCACAATTTGTCAATAAATTTCAAGAGAGGTATGCTCAAGTTAAAATTTGTCAAAGGTATTTTGAAATGCTAAAACCTTTCTATGTCAAAATAAATCACACACACACACACACTACTTGTAGATTACATATTGAATTTTCTAACTTTGGATGTGGCTCAAGCACAATTTGTCAATAAATTTCAAGAGAGGTATGCTCAAGTTAAAATTTGTCAAAGGTATTTTGAAATGCTAAAACCTTTCTATGTCAAAATAAATCACACACACAAACACTACTTGTAGATTACATATTGAATTTTCTAACCATTTTGATGTTTATCGATCTATATGTTTAGATTTGCATACTAACAATGTTTTGTAGGATTGTGGCATATGTTCCTCACCAACCTCTTCAAGAGACTTCATATCAACAATTTTATGTGAAAGAGAGGAAGGTCAAATATTCTACAGGAAATTATGCTTGGATGATACATGTCAGCATTGCGGTGGCTTGCAACATATGCCAATATGTGAACATATGGAAAGCACACATGCGGTTGGAAATGAACTAGTAGAGTTCAACAAGTATAAAATAGTGGCCTACAATACAAAGGATGGTAAAGAAGCAAAGAGGTACGACTTGGTTATTTAAAAGATTGCAATGTATCAGTTTATGTCTACATTTCGTGATAGTATAGTGTATGAGTATGCAAGGCATACCTATAGACCTTGATGGTTGGACATGCAATTCAAGTTATGCAAGGAAACATTTCCACTTGGTACATAATTTCACTTGTTGAATTTGTAGAGAACTACACACTACAGCCATAGAATGAGGTGCAATCACAGTATTACAATTCTACATAGGTTGCTATATTTGTGAAAATAACATTCATTCATGCATAAGATAGTACAAAGCACAATAGGAAGATCTTGAGGGAATATCATTTTTATATTAGTGACGATCGTACACATTCTATGGAGTTTGTGCAAGGTTTCTTTCAAATGTTCTACCATTGTTTGGCTAGCAGGAGCATATCATTTCTTTACCATATCATATGGTCAGATAATTGTGCATCACAATTTAAGAATGCATGGATGTTCTATTGGATGAACAGGATGCATACGATGATTGGTGTTCAACATATGTAGATTTTTTGTGAGGTCGGGCATGGAAAGGGAGAGCATGATGGTGTAGGATTATGTATCAAAAGAGCATTGGAATGAGAAGAGTTGAAGTACAAAGACAATGCAAAGTTGACAACAAGATCTATTGTCAAATGGTGTAACACTACAATGGGTCCAGGTAATGAAGGTAAGTCTACAATTCATAGATATTTTTGGTTGGTTGATGATACTAATAATACAAAATATGAGGATTGTTGTATATTGATAGGATTGAGTGAGCTACACTCTTTTAGAAGCTCTAATCTAGGTTCATGGAGTATTCATACGTGGCATATGGCATGTTTTTGTTCTTCATGTACATATGAAGCTTGGTATGATTGTGAGTCAAAGAAGTGGGTTGATAATTGGTGTACAAGAGGCCTAAGCCTGGTTGACATGTATTTACTACCGACAACGCTACAAATGACATAGATTGAATCATCGGTTGATTTTGACCATGTTTCAGATCTAGTTCAACCAAGTATTATCAGCATTCAAATTTAATAAAATTTAATATGGCATCTTATTTTGTATTTTTTCTTGTATTGTTGAAGTTATATTCATTGAACTGAATGCACATACCAATGCAAGGCATGTTTATGCAATTATTGTAGCTAAAGACAATGAAGAAGGAATGGATTATTATTTATGTCATTGTGTTGAGGCAAAAAAGAAATTAGATTCCCCTATTATAGATGGAGAAAACATTGAGTACCCTACAGGATTAGTGGTTGTTACTAGAACATGGCTTAGAAGGTACCCACTGAAGAAGTTTGATGTGTGGCTGTTCGAGGACTTTGACATACATAGGAAGATTCTTCATTATTCTAACCTTGTTGTGGCTTCAAACATTTATTTGATCAAATATGGGGGTAGACCATTGAACATGACCTTGTGGAAGGTTCATGAGTATGATTATGAGGCAATACTCAACACAATAAAGAGTAGAGCAGACCCTGATGGTTCATTGGATTGAATTAGTGGAATGACAAAAAGGTATGTTAGTTTTCCTTGCTATCCTCATTTCACCTTATATATTTTAGCTACTCATTTTAGCTAAGTAGTGCAATTGCATTTGCATTCAAGATTTTAGTATGATGGAGGTAGGCATAATCCTTATGAAGTTGCCTTTGAAAGGAAAGTAAGGTAGGTTTTCATGATTATTTCATGATGATATGTCCTTTACTTTCTATTTCATAATAAGTTTTAATGATGTTACCATGAGTTCTAATTCATTTTAATAATGTTACTATTTCATAATGAGTTTTAATGACAAACAATTGATAGCAACATTAAGGGTAGCCTCAATTGATGCCCTACAAGACATTGGATCAAGTGATAACACCTTTATAGTACTAAATTTCCAACTGCTAGAAAGGTATTATGACTAAATTTCTACGATAGGCATCTCTTGGGACCAAATGGATGGCACCGATGCATTCAAGTGGTCGGGTAAATGCTAGGGCGGATGTCTTTTCGGTGGCAAAGCCTCATGGTCATTCTTGGCTATTGAATGCAGACAATCTCTCAAGAGCCCTAAGAAAAAAACATGAAAAGATTTGGATCGATTGTTCCATCAAACTATGACACCTAGGAACATCTTCTTTGCATGTATAGGTGGATGTCAGGTCCACCTACAAACACCTAAATTAATTTCATTTGCCTATGGTGGCAAGGAACGCATTGTTCCAAAATGCTTCAGTTTCATGCAGCGGTGATGCAGGAGCATCACTAGTTCAAGAGCAATCTTGCATCAACCAAAAACATTTGCATTTTAGTTTTTTTGCATTTTATTTTGTTTCTTTTCATTTTCTAGTTTAGTTCAGGCAGTTCAATCAGTACCAATTTTGGTATTTTAGTCCACATTCTACCGTAGTTGCATCTCAAACCTTGTGGAGCTAGACTTAGCATCTAGATTTATTCACCTACATCATATCCAATTTTTAGAGCATTTGGATCAAGTACTGGAAAGTTATCGCTATCAGAATATCAATTGTTTTCTCAGAATAGAGCATTCTAACAGTCTCAATCAATCAGCTGAAGGAGAAGACTTGCGGAGGATTTCCTGATTTGCAGAGCCTAATGACACATCATCTAATGATCTATGGTTCATGGCCAACCTTCCCCGAGATTTGCACATCATTCCATTCATTTGCAGAGGAATTCTATTCAATTAGGTCAGACCTATCATTGTACACATGTTACAGCTCTTTATTGGAGTTTGTGATCTTTCTTGGCCAATGCGAAGGAATCTTATGATCTAGAGTTGATATATATTGATGTAATAAATGCCTAGGAAATCAATGATTAACATGGTGATAGTGGATAGTTTAGATTTCTCGTGAAGGAGCTTGAAAGTTATATCTTGTGTATATTCTGATATTCTGTAATCAGGCCTGTGAGCCCTAATTGTAAGCCTGCATGTTACCGGCTAATTTGTATTTGAATTCTATGATATGTTGAATGACTAAATCTACATTTGTTTCATATCTTTGAGTTGTTTCTATTGTGTTTACTCTTGCTGCATGGTCTAGATTGTTCATTCTGTGAACCCTCCTACCGTGACTATACCAAGTGGTATCAGAGTGAAAGTTTGAATCTTTGGGAGTGAATTGAGCAAAGTTGGCGAAGGAATTCTGTAAGATCTTGCTGAGAACAGATTGCCGAATCTGAGGTAGGCTACTTGTGTTGCAACCAATCGCCGATTGTGAGGTAGTTGTCACCTTGTAGCTCGATCACCAAACTTGAGGCAGTTTCCACTTGATCCTAAAAAGATGTCATTGAGGAGAATCCTTGCTGTTGGAACAATGGCTGGAAGAATAGATGATATGATGGAAATGATAAAAATGATGTGAATTAGACTAAATGTTGTTGAAGAAGATAGAAGAAAAGGACTAAGCCCTAGAATTGATATTGAAAGTGATGATGATGAAGAATTTCAATCTACTGAGCAAACTAGAGAAACCCTAGGAGGTGACGAAGAAGAAGAATCAGATCAATTCAAGATATTGCGAGCTATTTCAAAGATTGGGAAAAAACCTAGAGTTGATGTACCTAATTACACTGGCAATTTGAATCCAGAGGAGATAATTGACTAAATAAATGACATCGAGGAATACTTTGAATATGAAGAAGTTGAAGATCTAGAGAAAGTGAAATTTGCAAAGACAAAGTTGAAAGGACTTGCTGCTATATGGTGGAAAGAAGTTCCATTGGATAGAAATAGAAGAGGAAGAGAGAAGATTACAAAGTAGGATAGAATGGTGACAAAGTTGAAGAATCAGTTTATACCTACTGACTATGAGTTGGAACTATTGAAGAGATTGCAAAACCTAGGATAGAAGGAGAAATATATGAAAGAATATACTAAAGAATTTCATAAGATGATCGTAAGTGTTGGGAATTAAGGTGTCTCAACCTTGGTAATTCTTTGTATTAATTCATTGTATTTATTTATTTATTGCCTATTTTATAATTTGGATGCAAATCCTATGTTGTCATATTGTGGGAGTTGGCACGGTGATGTGTCATCTTACATGTCATATGACCACATGTAAATTTGTCCTCACATGAGGAGATAGGCATCCCACTTAGTGGTAGTAATATTTTGCCATGTGTCAGCATCTTGGAATGTGTGTAAGGGAATATTGACCAAAACGGTCATGACAGATTCCTATGACAAAGTTATGACATGTAAGAGTCGAAAATAGAAGATCCTATGACAAGTGAAGACATTTGTCAAGAAACATCTTTGAAAAAGGCATCTTTGGGTGCCCCAAGGTGGACTATAACATGTTGTAAGAGAATATGCTATTTATAGCCTGTGTATGACAGATTCTCTTACAACTGTAAGTTATGACAGCTATGACAAATTCTATGACGGTTGTAAGAGTCATATGAACATCTGTCATAGCCCATTTTGGAAATAGGTGACCTCCTTGGGATGGGGTGACTTGACAAGTGTCAGGAGCATTGTACAGTATTGGACAAGTGTCCATAGGCGTGGGTTTTGGGCCATGAGGCCATGTTGGATGTCCATCTCAATATAGAGTGATTTTTTGCCTTGTATTCTCTTTACAAACAAGTGCTTTGGAGAGAAGTACTACAGGTTTGACAGGTACTGTTATGCTGCCAAAAAATCTCCAAATACGAGTGTCGAAGACTCCTACAAGAGCATTGGCTATGTGATTGTATTGTAACCTTCTTTGTTTACGAAATAAATTTGAGTTGTTTTTTGGAGTGTGTGGTTTTTCACTCGTAAGGGTTTTCCCCACGTATATCTTGTGTCTCTCTTCTTCTGTCTTACATTCTTGTGTATGTGTTTGCTGCAATATCTCTATTAGTGGGTTAACATAGCTATAATTGTAAAGATAAAATTGAATTTGCACTCTCCTCCCCTCATTAGATTAGTGTAGGAAGTGATTTCCACACACCTAGCTTTCTTTTAGTTGGTATTAGAGCCTGGCCAGTTTTGGTTCTAGCTGCTGGGTAGGGGTTTTTTGAGCTAATCTTAGGTTGAGTGGGAGTGTTGTGCAGAGAATTATGTATCTTCTTGTAGGAAGGAGATGGCAACCACATCCAGAAGATTAGAGGTGGAGAAATTTAATGGCACTAATTTTGAGTTGTGGAAACTCAAGATGGAGGACCTACTTGTTGATCATGACCTATGGGAAATCATATCTGGTGTAAAACTTACAGCAATGTCACAAGCTAATTAGCACCTCAAAGATCAGAAGGCTAAGGGTCTCATAAGACTTTGTTTAGTTGACTCTGTCCTGTTGAATGTCCATGAGGAGAAGAGCACGAAAGATCTTTGGAAGAAGCTAAATGATGTTTATCAGGCCAAGTCCTTGGTGAACAAGCTTTTTCTAAAAAAGAAGTTGTTCACTCTAAAGATGGAAGATGAAGGATCTATTGCAGACCACATGAATTCTTTTAACATGATTGTTGCACAATTAACATCTGTGGGTGTGAAAATGGAGGAGGATCGATGTATGACCCTGCTTTGTTCTTTGCCAAATTCATGGGATCATCTTGTCATGGTTGTCGGAAGCACCACTACCACCTTCAAGATGGAAGATGTGGTGTCCTCATTGTTATCTGAAGAAATGTAGAGGAAGACATCCGAGTTGGCCAAAGAGGCTCTTGCAGTTCATGGAAGACCCAAAGAGAAAGGGAAGAAGAAGGACAAGAAAGGTGAAAAGGGCAAATCCAAATCTCGTGGGAGATCCAAATATCCTGGAAAGTTCAAGGCTCTCTATTAGAACTATGGGAAAATGGGGCATTTCTAAAAGGAATGCAAAGAAGAAAAGAAAAAGAAAAAGAAGACTGCCCCTAATTCAGATTCTGACAAGTCACAAGATGATGGTGATGCCTTCATCGCAGCCCTGACCACCCATGCATCTGATTATGTGTGGTTGATTGATTCTGGTGCATCATTCCACATGACCTTGCATTGAAGCTGGCTCATGAAGTATGAAAAGTTCAATGGTGGAAGAGTGTACCTAGGTGATGATTCTCATCTAAAGATTGTTGGTCATGGAAGAGTCTTAATCTGATTCCCTAATGGATGAGTGAAGGGGATCACTAGGGTTATGCACATCTTGGGCCTAGCACAGAACCTACTTTCTATAAGTATGTTGAATGATGCAGGTGTGCAGGTTGTCTTTTCGAAGGATGGATGCAAGATGACTAGAGGATCTATGGTGCTTGCAAAGGGTACTCGGAGAGGTACTCTGTTTTAGCTGGAGGCATGCACTTCATAGTTCAATAGTTCTTCTGACTCAAAGAAAAGAGCTGCAGTCACTTCATCCCCACCATCTGAACGAGTAGTGAAGAAATCTATTGTAACTAGTTTTGATGGTAGTGCACATGCTATGGAAGCTAAGCTTCCTGCTGAAAAGACTATGTTATGGCATTTGAGGTATGGCCACATTAGTGAGAAGGGTCTTAGAACCCTAAAAAATAAAAACCTCGTTGAGGGGTTAAATGATTGTAATCTCGAGTTTGACTTTTGTGAACAATGTGTATATGGAAAGAAAAACCATGTTCAGTTGTACTCTAGTTCTCACAAATCTTTTGGTGTATTGGATCTTATTCATTCTGATGTGTTTGTTCCTATTAATGTTCCTTCAATTTCCAAATCTATATATTTTGTATCTTTCATAGATGATTATAGTAGGACATGGGTTTATTTTATCAGAAGCAAGACTGAAGTCTTTAGTCGGTTTAAAGAGTTTAAAGCCTTTGCTAAAAATTAGACTAGTAAAAAGATCAAGTGTTTGAGAACTGACAACGATAGTGAGTTTTGTTCAGCAGAGTTTGATGAGTTCTGTAAAGAGCAAGGGATTGAAAGACATAAGATAACTCCATACACCCCACAGAAAAATAGAGTTGCAGAGAGGATGAACAGGACACTGATGGAGAAGGCTAGGAGTATGCTTAGTGGAGCAAGCCTTGAACAAAAGTTTTGAGCTAAAGCTATTGCCACTGCTTGTTACCTGGTAAACAGGTCTCCTACATTAGCTCTTGTTGGTAAGACACCTATGGAGGTGTGGTCTAGTAAGAAGCCTTCAGTTAGACATCTTCATACTTTTGGTTGTGAGGTATATGTGCATATGCCTAGGGAGAAACGGTCTAAATTGGAGAATAAGGCTGTTAAATGTATCTTCATTAGCTATGGTGTCGGTGTGAAAGGAGACAAGCTTTGGGATCCTATGGCTGAAAAAGTGTTGTATAGCAGAAGTGTTATCTTCAGAGAGCTAACACCTTCTTCCATTGTTCTACAGCGAGAACAGACCAAAAAGAAAGAGGATGTCGTTCAGTTTCCTTCTACTCCTGAGAAGACTGAACAGACAGACCCTATGAGACTTGATAATGAAGAGAGCTCTAGCAGCTCTGAAAGCTCAGAAGAAGAAGTAGAACCTCAACCTCAGCCATTGAGGAGGTCTACACAAATAAGAAAGCAACCTGATAGGTTTGGTTATTCATTACTTGATTCTATTTGTGCTTTTTCTTTACTTACTAACACTGATGAGCCTAGAACTATGAAAGAGGCTATGGGCATGAAAGATGGAGGTTCCTGGAAGGAGGCCATGGAAGATGAGATGGCTTCTTTGGAGAAGAATAAAACATGGGACTTGGTGCCTTTGTTTAAAGGACATAAACCTGTTGGATGCAAACTGGTGTTCAAGAAGAAATTTGGCACAGATGGTAGTGTTGAAAAGTACAAGGCTAGATTGGTTGCGAAGGGGTATTCACAAGTGGAGGGAATTGATTATGATGAAATTTTCTTTCCTGTTGCAAATTTGACATCCATTTGATTTCTATTATCTCTTGTAGCTACTTATGACTTAGAGGTAGAATAGATGGATGTGAAGACAACACTCCTTCATGGTGATTTAGAGGAAGAGATTTACATGTCATAGCCAGAGCACTACATAGAGAAAGGTAAAGAAAATTTGGTTTGCAAGTTAAAGAAGTCTTTGTATGGTTTGAAGCAATCTCCTAGGATGTGGTACTTGAATTTTGATGCCTTTGTGTTGTCGATTGGATATCTAAGATTGAAATCAGATCATTGTGTGTATTACAAATTTGACAATGATCGCATTCTCATTATTGCATTGTATGTTGACGATATGTTGTTGATTGGGAATGGTAAGAATATGATTTCTGATTTGAAGTCTCAGTTGTCAGCATAGTTTGAGATGAAAAATCTCAAGGCAAACAGGTACATTCTAGGAATGGAAATCAGAAGAGACAAAGCTAATAGAAAACTTTGGTTAAGCCAGAGTAAGTATGTGAAGATTGTGTTGGACATGTTCAGCATGGCAGATTGTAGACCATTGTGCGTTCCTATTTCATTGGGTACAAAGTTGTCTATTAATGATTGTCCAAAATCTCCTAGTGAGGTGGACATGAGCAGAGTACCTTATGCTAGTGTTGTTGGCAGTTTGATGTATGCTATGGTTTGCACAAGACTAGACATTTCCCAAGTAGTGGGAGTCCTTAGTTGATTTATGGCTAATCTTGGACGGGTACATTGAGATGGAGTTAAGTGAGTGTTTAGATATTTGAGGGGTACTTCTAAGTATTCCATATGCTATCATGGTAATGCTACAGGACCTCCGCATTTAGTTTGTATTCATGGATTCTAATTGGGTAGGTAACATTGACAGCAGGAGTTCCACCAATGCCTATGTGTTCACAATGTTCGGTGGTGCAATTAGTTGGATGAGTAAGTGAGAACCTGTGGTTGCTTTGTCCATGATAGAAGATGAGTACATGGCAGCAACTTATGCTTGTAAGGAAGCCATTTGGATTAAGAGATTGTGTTCAGATATTGGTGTTGATACAAGATAGATTACGATTTCTTGTGACAGTCAGAGTGCGATTTTCCTTGCGAAGAATCCAACTTTCCATGCCAGAACAAAGTATATTGATGTACAGTTTCACTTCATGCAAGACATGGTAGAGGATGGGAAGGTAATTTTAGAGAGGGTAGATACTTTGAAGAATGTTGCATATGCATTGACGAAACCAGTGGGCACAGAGAAGTTTAGATGGTGTTTGGAGTATATGGGCCTCTCGGCTATAACAGTTAAATCCTGTTAATTCTATTGGCTCTTACAAGGTGTTTGACAAGTGAGAGAATGTTGGGAATTAAGGTGTCTCAACCTTGGTAATTCCTTATATTAATTCATTGTATTTATTTATTTATTGCCTATAGTATAATTTGGATGCAAATCCTATGTTGTCATATTGTGGGAGTTGGCATGGTGATGTGTCATCTTACATGACATGTGACCACATATAAATTTATCCTCACATGAGGAGATAGGTGTCCCACTTAGTGGTAGGAATATTTTTTCATGTGTCGGCATCTTGGAATGTGTGTAAGGGAATATTGACTGAAATGGTCATGACAAATTCCTATGACAAAGTTATGACATGTAAGAGTCAGAAATAGAAGATCCTATGATAGGTGTAGACATGTGTCAAGAAGCATCTTTGAAAAAGGCATCTTTGGGTGCCCCAAGGTGGACTATGACATGTTGTAAGAGAATATGCTATTTATAGCCTGTATATGATAGATTATCTTACAGCTGTAAGTTATGACAACTATGATAGATTCTATGATGGTTGTAAGAGTCATAAGAGTATCTGTCATAGCTCATTTTAGAAATAGGTGACCTCCTTCAGATGGGATGACTTGAACAGTGTTAGGAGCATCCTACAATGTTGGACAAGTGTCCATAGGTGTGGGTTTTGGGCCATGAGGCCATGTTGGACGCCCATCTCAATGTGGAGCTATTTTTTTGCCTTGTATTCTCTTTATAAATAGGTGCTTTGGAAAGAAGTACTACAAGTTTGACAGGTCCTGTTATGCTACTGGAACATCTCCAGATACGAGTGTCGAAGACTCCTACAAGAGCATTGGCTCTGTGATTGTATTGTAACCTTCTTTGTTTATAGAATACATTTGAGCTGTGTTTTGGAGTGTGGGGTTTTTCACCCGTAAGGGTTTTCCCCACATATATCTTGTGTCTCTCTTCTTTTGTCTTACATTCTTGTGTATGTGTTTGCTGCAATATCTTTGTTAGTGGGTTAACACAGCTATAATTGTAAAGATAAAATTGAATTTGCACTCTCCTCCCCTCATTAGATTAGTGTAGGAAATGAGTTTCGCACACCTAGCTTCCTTTTAATAAGGACAAGACATAGTGAAGCAAGTAAGCAGAAAGTGGCTAGATACATCAATGGACTGAGATTGAACATTCAAGAAGAACTAAGCTTGGTGAGGATGACATCTTTGAACATGATCAGAGATAGAGAGATAGAGGAGGTAAATTTTAGATAGGTAGAACATTTTCTAGAGGAGACAGATCTTATGCGGAGCAGAACAAACAAGAAAACACATTCAAGAAGGAGGACAGAGATACCAATACATACCGAAGAGATGATAGAAATTTCTATCGCAGAGGAAACCCTAGTCCCTACCAGAGTGAAGGATACAGAAGAGAAGGAAGAGGACCTAATAGGAGAACATTCAGAGGAACCTATTTTAAGTGTGGAGGTGAAGGACATAGAGCATTTGAATGTAATCAAGGGAGTACAAGCAAGAGAACAAAGAATGGTGGAAGAGCAACCTATGTGGAAGAAGAACCTATTGGATCACCTAATTCAGTTGGAAAACCTAAGAAAGGTGAATCACTTGTGATGAGGAGAGCACTATTTCAAGTAGAGACAGATGAGGAACCACCATAGAGGAAAAATTTGTTCAAAACTAGATGCAAATCAAGAGGTAAATGTTGTAAAGTTGTAATTGATAGTGGTAGTTTAGGTAACCTAGTTTCAAAGGAGATGGTGAGTAAGTTGAAGTTGGAAAGATTGAATCACCCTAAACCCTATCAGATAGTATGGATTTAGGATGATCATAAGGTACTGGTGAGTGAACAATGTTTGGTGAAATTTCATATTAGATCTTATCATTCGTGAAGTGTTGTGTGATATTATACCTATGGATGTTTGTCATATCTTGTTGGGTAGACCTTGGCAATATGATAGAAAAGATATACATGATGGGAGAAAGAATGCATACACCATAACATCAAATGGAAAGAGAATTACTTTGATTCCTTTGGAGGATGATCCTAAGAGTGAAGTATGTGGAAGTGCTAGAATCTGTTTGGTAGATGGAAAATTTTTTTTGGATGGTCTGAGACATGAAAATATGTGTTATGCTTTGATCCCTAGGAAGCCTAAAACATTGAAGAAGGAGACTAAAGAATCACAACTAGAGAAGATATCTGAGTCACTGACAAAGTATGAAGACATCATAATAGACAATGTACATGAAGGATTGCCACCAATCAGAAGTATCAGCCATCACATGGATCTTATACTTGGGGCTAGTTTGCCTAACAAAGCAGCACACAAAATGACACTAACAAAGAATGAAGAATTGAGCAGACAGATACAAGAGTTATTGAGGAAAGGTTTGATCAAAAAATGTTTGAGTCCTTGTGCAGTACTTGCAGTGTTAGCACCAAAGAAGGATGGAGAATGGAGAATGTGTACTAACTCTAGAGCAATCAACAAGATCACAGTTAAGTATAGATCTCCTTTACCTAGGATGGATGATATTATGGATTGTTTGAGTGGAAAAAAATATTTCACAAAGATAGACTTGAAGAGTGGATACCATCAGATTAGATCAGAGAAGGAGATGAATGGAAGACTACTTTTAAGACAAATGAAGGATTGTATGAGTGGTTAGTGTTGCCTTTTGGGTTGACAAATACACCAAGTACTTTCATGAGATTAATAAATGAAGTTTTGAAGAAATTCTTGGGTAAGTTTGTTATTGTATACTTGGATGACATTTTGATTTTTAGTAGGACAAAAGGAGGACATTTTTGGCATAATAGACAAGTATTGCAGAGGTTGAGAGAAGAGAAATTACTGATAAACATCAAGAAGTGTAGTTTCATGAAGGAAGAATTAGTATACTTGGGATTTGTGATTTTTGCGGAAGGATTTAAGATGGACCCTGAGAAAGTAAGAGCAATTATTGAATGGCCTACATCGGAGAGAATTGGAGAAGTCGGATCATTTCATGGATTAGCTAGTTTCTATCAGAAGTTCATTAGAAATTTTAGTTTAGTTTGTAACCCTATGAAAAAGACAATGAGAGGAGACAGAAAAGATTTCAAGTGGACATCAGGAGCAGATAAAAGTTTTGAATTATTGAAGCAGAAAGTGATAGAGCAACTTGTTTTGGCATTACCAGATTTTAGTAAGGTATTTCAAGTAGATTGTGATGCAAGTGGAAATGCAATAGGAGCAGTGTTAAGTCAAGAAGGTAGACTAGTAGCATATTTCAATGAAAAGTTGAATGATGCAAGGATACGATATTTTGTTTATAATCAAGAGTTCTATGCCATAATTTAAGCCTTGAAGAAGTGGAGACATTATTTGTTACCTAAGGAGTTTGTGTTGTATATAGATTATCAAGCTTTGCAATATTTGAACAATTAAGGAAAGTTGAATCAAAGACATATGAGATGGGTAGAGTTCATGTAGAGTTATACATTTGTGTTGAAGCATATGAGTGGAAAATCAAACAAAGTTGCAGATGCATTGAGTAGGAGAAGGAACTTGCTAGTAGAGATGAGGATTGAAGTATTAGGATTTGATGAATTGAAACATATGTATGAGGGATACACTAATTTTGTAGAACCTTGGAGAGTATGTAAGGAACCTGTTATGACAGATAGGAGTAAGTGGTTGGACTATTTCATTCAAGAAGATATGTTGTTCAGAGGAAATCAGTTGTGCATACCTAGAAGTTCCATGAGAGATAATTTAATCAAGGAGAAACATAGTGGTGGATTGGCATGACATTTTGGCATTGATAAAATAGTAGCTTGGTAAGTGAAAATTACTTTTGGCATCAGATTCATAAGGGTGTTAGTAAATTTGTGCAGAGTTGTAGAATTTGTCAAGCTGCAAAAGGGAATAGTCAGAATACTGGATTGTATAGACCTTTGACAGTACCGGGGAAACCTTGGGAAGACATAAGTATGGATTTTGTGATGGGATTGCTGAAGACATAGAGAGGACATGATTCAATATTTGTAGTGGTGGACAGATTTTCAAAGATGGCACATTTCATACCTTGTAAGAAGACAACTGATGTAGTGCATGTAGCTGACCTATTTTTCAAGGAGATTGTGAGATTGCATGGATTACCTAAGAGCATAATTTTAGATAGGGATACAAGATTCCTTGGGCATTTTTAGAAGACACTTTGGAAGAAGAAGATAGATTTGAAGTTTAGTTCAACATTTCATCCACAAACTAATGGACAGACAGAGGTAGTGAATAGAAGTTTAGGAAACTTGCTAAGATGTTTGGTTGGAGAGAAGGAAGGAAGTTGGGAGTCAATTATTTCACAATCAGAGTTTGCATATAATAATTCAGTGAATAGGAGTATTGGAAGAACACCTTTTGAGATTGTTACTAGAGTAAACCCTAGAGGAGTGATAGAGTTGAGAGACACTAGTATAAAAGAAAAGAGAAGTGCACAAGAAGAGGAATTTGTAGGACACATGGAGACAATGCATAATCAGGTTAATAAGCATTTGGAAGAAATGAACAATAAGTACAAAGAGAAAGCAAGTGAGAAGAAAAGACAAAGAATTTGTAGTTGGAGATGAAGTGATGGTGTACTTGAGAAAAAAAAGATTTCTAGTTGGAACATATAACAAGTTGAAGATGAAAAAGTTTGGACCTTGTAGGATACTCAAAAAATTTGATTCATGAAATGCATATGAAGTAGAGTTATAGGAGACATTGGGTATATCACCTATTTTCAACATTGTAGACCTATATCAGTATCCTGAAGTAGAGATCAATGACAATATGGAAGAAGACTTGAAGATACAGTTACCGTAATAAGTACCAAAGCAAATTGAAGACATTTTGGATAGCAGAGTCAAGCACAGCACCAGAGGAAGATAATACAAAGAATACCTTGTGAAGTGGAAAGGCATATCAGAAGAAGATTCATCATGGATTTCTCAAGTTGGGGTAGACTGTCATGGTTTTTCTCTAGCCCCAGCAAAGTGAGGGACTCACTTATTTAATAACCCCAGATGTCTAATGCAAGAGCATCCCTGGTTCAAGAGCAATATTGCATCAGCCAAAAACATTTACATTTCAGTTTGTTTCTTTTCATTTTCTAGTTCATTTCAGGCAGTTCAGTTAATAGTAGTTTCTGTATTTTGGTCTGTATTCTACCATAGTTGCATATTAGACCTTGCAAAGCTAGACTTAGCATCTAGATTCATTCACCTACATCATATCTAATTTTTAGAGCATTTGGATCAAGTACTAGAAAGTTATCGCTATCAGAAGATCGACTATTTTCTCATAACAGAGCATCCTAGCAGTCTCAATCAATCAGTTGAAGGAGAAGACTTGCAGAGCGTTTCTTGATTTGTGGAGCCTAATGACACATCATCCAATGATCTATGGTTCGTGGTTGGCCTTCCCCAAGATCCGCACATCATTCCATTCATTTGCAGAGGAACTCTATTCAATTAGGTCCAACCTATCCATGTACACACGTTACATCTCTTCATTGGAGTTTGTGATCTTCCTTGGCCCACACAAAGGAATTTTATGATTCAAAGAATGATATATATTTATGTAATAGATGCCTAGGAAATCAGTAATTAACATAGTGATAGTGGATAGTTTGGATTTATCACTAAGGAGCTTCAAAGTTATATCTTTTGTATATTTTGATATTCTATAATCAGGCCTATGAGCCTTAATTGTAAGTCCGCATGTTGCCAACCAATTTGTATTTGAATTCTTTAATATGCTGAATGACTAAATCTGCATTTGTTTCATATCTTTGAGTTGTTTTCGTTGTGTTTACTCTTGCTGTACGGTTTGGATTATTCATTCTGTGAACCCTCCTACCATGTTTGCACCAAGTGGAAAGGTGATAGGAGTGACATTTTACATTCCATAGGTCGTGGGGTCAAACAAACTTTGTCAACGCATCAGGACAGGTAGGTAAATGCCAGGGGAGGTCTCGTTTCGTGCGCTGAGTGTCTCAGTTGTTCTGGGCTACAAGCTACTGGCAAACTCAAAAGGTGCTAGGAGTGACATTTTGCATTCCATAGCTTGTGGGGTTGAACAAACTTTGTCAATGCATTGGGGTGGGTGGGTAAATGCCAAGGGAGGTCTTGTTTCATGTGCCAAGCATCCCAGTCATTTTGAGCTGTAAGCGACTGACAAAGTAGAAAGTTGCTAACAATGAAATTTTGCATTCGACAGGTCTTAGGGGTGAAAAAACTACACCAACACATCTAGGTGGGTGGGTAAATGCTAGGGGAGGTCTCATTTCGTGCGCCAAGTGTCTCAGTCGTTTCAGGCTGTAAGCTACCAACAAAGTTGAAAGGTGTTAGGAGTGACATTTTGCATTCCATAGGTCATGGGGTTGAACGAACTTCACCAATGCATTGGGGTGGGTGGGTAAATGCTAGGGGAGGTCTCGTTTCATGTGCCAAGTGTCCCAATCATTTAGGGTAGCAGGCTACTAGCAAAGTCCCTTAAGATCCCTAAGATGAAAAAATAACCAAACTTTGATGGAGCAGTTCTCAAAGTTCATGGTAGTTGGGAACATTCCATTTACACCTACAGGTGCACATGGGGTCCATCCACAATTACCTCTCTGGGTTTTGGTCAACTCTAGACCATTTGACCGTGCCGAAATCAAATGCATTCTTGAAAAATGCTTTAGTTTCATGCAGTGGAAAGGTGCTAGGAGTGACATTTTGCATTCCATAGGTCATGGGGCTGAATGGACTTCAACAACATGCTGGGGTGGGCAGGTAAATGCTAGGGAAGGTCTTGTTTCATGTGCCAAGCACCCCAGTCGTTCGGGGCAGTAGGCTACAAGCAAAGTAACTTAAGATCCTAAGAGCAAAAACTACCAAACTTTGACGGAGCAGTTCTCATAATTTGTTGCAGCTGGAAACATTCCATTTAGACCTACAGGTGCATGTGGGGTCCATCCACAATAACCTCTCTTAGTTTTGGTCAACTCCAGTCTATTTGACCGTGCTGAAATCAAATGCATTCTTGCAAAATGCTTTAGTTTGGTGCAGTACAACCTTGCCAGGTGCCTTATTTTTGATATGCTCATCATGAGGCTAAACTAACTGCGCTGACACATCGCAGTGGATGGGTAAATGTTAGGGAAGGTCTCATTTCATGTACCAAGCATCCTAGTCGTTCTGGCCTGCAAGCTACTGACAAAGTGACTTTGTCGGTAGCTTATAGCCCAGGATGACTAGGACCCTTGGCCTAGAAAATGAGACCTCCCTTGGCATTTGCTTGCCCACTTTGATGCGTTGGCAAAGTCCGTTTGTCCCTACGAGCTATGAAATGTAAAATGTCACTCCTAGCACCTTTTGAGTTTACCGGTAGCTTGTAGCCTAGAATGACTAAGACACTTGGTGCACAAAACAAGACCTCCCCTAGCATTTACCCACCCACCTAGATGTGTTGGCATAGTCAGTTTGACCCCACAACCTGTGGAATACAAAATTTTAGTCTTAGCAACTTTCTAGTTTATCGGTAGCTTACAACTTGGAACAACTTGGATACTTGGCACAAGAAATGAGACATCCCCTAACATTTACCCACCCACCCCAATGTGTTGGCATAGTCAGTTCAACCCCACAATGACTAGAACAAAAAATATGGCACCTGGCAACATTGTGTTGCATGAAACTGAAGCATTTGGCAAGAATGCATTTGATTTTGGCATGATCAAATAGGCTGGAGTTGACCAAAACCAAGAGAAGTTATTGTGGACAGACCCTACATGCATCTGTAGGTCTAAATAGAACATTCCCATCTGTCATGAATTCTGAAAACTACTTCATCAAAGTTTGGTAGTTTTTGCTCTTAGGATCTTAAGTGACTTTGCCAGTAGTCTGCTACCCTGAATGACTGGGGTCCTTGGCACATGAAATGAGGCCTCCCTTGGCATTTACTCATCGACCTTGATGCATTAGAGAAGTCCATTCGGCCACAACCTATGGAATGCAAAATGTCACTCCTAGCACCTTTCCACTGCATGAATCTTAAGCATTTTGCAAGAATGCATTTAATTTTGGCACAGTCAAACAGACTAGAGTTGAATAAAACTAAGAGAGGCTATTGTGGATGGACCCCACATGCACCTATAGGTCCAAACAAGATATTCCCAGCTGCCACAAATTCAGAGAACTACTCCGTCAAAGTTTGGCAGTTTTTGCATCTTAGGGATCTTAAGGGACTTTGCTGGTAGCCTACTGCCTTGAATGACTGGGGCACTTGGCATATGAAATGAGACCTCCCCTAGCATTTATTCACCCACCCTAATGCATTGGAGAAGTTCATTCAGGCCCATGACCTATGGAATGCAAAATGTCACTCCTAGCACTTTTCTATTGCATGAAACTGAAGCATTTTGCAAGAATGCATTTGATTTTGGCATGGTCAAATGGACTAGATTTGACCAAAACTGAGAGAGGTTATTATGGATGGACCCCACATGTACCTGTAGGTCCAAACTGAATGTTCCCAACTACCATGAATTCCAAGAATTACTCTGTCAAAGTTTGGTAGTTTTTTCGTCTTAGGAATCTTAAAGAACTTTGCTGGTAGCCTACTGCCTTAAATGATTGGGGCACTTGGCACACAAAATGAGACCTCCCATGGCATTTACCCATCCACCCTGATGTGTTGGCAAAGTCCATTCGGCCCCATGACCTATGGAATGCAAAATGTCATTCCTAGCCCTGATGGTTTAATCAAGTAGTCCTTAGGTTGATATGACCATTCTAAGATTGACATATGACTGTTACCATTTGCATATAACTGTACATTTATCAAATGAGTGTTGTAAGATCTTTATAACATGCTTCTCCATTTTGTTGGGACAACACTATCCTAATATGTGTTGACAATGCTAAAATGTGAATAATGGTATGATGATTACTAAATACTCTTAGGACCTTGATGACTGTCCTAGCAATCATATGACTAGTTTTTTAATTGCTAGATCCCCCTAAATGGAAGCTTTTCTCATCAAACAGATATATTGTTGTCCATATATTGCATGCTAATTCATGATTGCATGCTTGTCCATAAGTGTACTTTGTCATAATTGGTATATTGGCCTTGCTAGGGTTTTCTTTATGTGGGAATGACATGATTGACTTGATGGGGCTATCTTCCCTTCTTAATTTAGGATTTCTACTCTCTGATTACCAAAAAAATTATCTCTTCATTATGACAGTCCTCTTCTTTCTCTTCTAAACTCCCTACTTGTAGACTTTGAATTCGTAACGCCGGAGTATAAGTATCCTCTAGGAAGACAATAATGCCTTTGATACATGATAGTCAACCTAGGGCTGTCTTTGATCTTTGTATGACAACACCTAATTAATTCTAGCTACTTGTAGTACCTCTAAGCATCTCCTATAATGTAGTCCCCCTCCATTCTCACTGCATGGATGTGTAGGTAGTTGGCTTTGGAACTTCGAGGTGAAGGTAAAATAATAGGGATATTTAAAGATAGTTAAAATGGACTTCTAGGAGGAAGCCTAATCCTAGGGGGGAGAGTGTAAGACCTTGTCCCTTGTGGCCTTATTGATCCTTCTAGTCATCAATGGTTTATGTCGTATATTTTATGACCTTTTATGTTGAACAATATACATTAGTGATTATTGTCACTATACATCAAGTTGCTTATATTTTGATTGTTAACTAACCAACTAGTGGTTATTGTGATTTCGTGTGATAGCCAGATGAGTTCTATTCCTTATCTATGTAAGTATGCAATGATGAAGATGTTTCATTTTTGGTAATACTATTATGTATATTAAATGGATTGCATCATGTTAGGTGATTTTATATTATGAGTGTGAGTAAGTGTGAATATAAAGGTAGTAATTGATATTAAATATTTGGTTGTAGTAGTATTTGTTACAGGTTAATTAGATTATTGATAAGTGGTAATATTTTGATATTAAATAGTATGAGCAATCATTGGTTGACTCTAAAAGATATTATGCAAGTAGGAAGAGTTAAATTATACTTGTGTAGATTTAATCTTCTATTCGATTATTATTCTTGGAAGGTTATTTTTCATATGCCATTTGTTTCAATTACTATTAATTATGAGAAGTACTAACACTTTTGGTTGAGTATACAGGGAAAAAAATAGCCAATATTGATGAAGGGTTCACATAGCTACTTCCCTTATGTTATTTTTGTGAATGTGTTTTAACCTTGTTTGTAAGGGTTGTGAATGTGTGGGAGGTTATTTATTAGAGTCACCTTTTTAAATGTGATTACTTATTGTATGTTTTATGAAGTCTTTATGTGGTTTTAATTCTATAAAAAATTTCCTAGGTGGTGGGTCTATGGGTTAGGGGTCCTTTTATTCCATAAAACCCCTTAAATAAAGTCTAAAATCCACTCTAATTACCCACTTATGAAAAGAGGCCAAAATTGGAGTTGGTTGGGTAGTGGGGAAGTTACGGGGAGTTTTTGCCTTTTTCCCTCTATATATATTCCTTCTCTTTGAAAGGAGAGGGGACCGCTCTCTCACTTGCTCTTGGTTGTCCTTGTCTTTCCTCTATTGGGAGAAGTGCGAACTGGGAGCGAAAAAGGCGAGCACGGTAGCATTTCGTCCCTGCTAGCGTTGGATCCAGGTTATGAAGAAGCTGGCATAGGTTATACACTCTAGGTTATGTAGATGATTTCTTTGAGGAATTTTATCAAAGTTTATGTATGTCGTTTATGCTTCCATATCATACAATCATGCATTCCATAAAACTGCATTTCTATGAGGCAGGTTGTTAAACAAATCTCATTCCTTGTCTTGTATATTCTTCTGCATTATGCATTCATGTGTACCAAGGTGGTTGTAACTATAATATCAAATAAAATTCTTTTATCCTTTATGCTTTCAATGAACATCCTTTCCTTGGTCGGAGCTCACGTCTTGACACAGGCTGGTAAACATTGTTGAGAATGTAGATTTGTAGACTCATCACCATCTTTCTCACGGCTCATCCATGCCAAAAAAACTCTATACTACTTGGAAGGGCACAAGAAATATGATAGATCAAAAGATAAATATCCCATTCCATTATGTTTTGGTAGACACTGATACACTGTTCCAATGATCCATTTTGCTTCAAACCAAGAGGAGGTTATGGTGAAGTTTGTGTAACTACTTTTTACATCTGCCAAGTGCATTTGTTTTAAAGTTTCTAAAGCCTGTTCAACAAATCCATTTTGTGCATATCTTGCACTCATTGCATTCCATGAAGCGACGCCTCTTCAAGGTGATCTGTCAAACCACTCACTCACCTTGTCCATCCTGAGGCATTGGTAAAGGTTGTGAATTTGGTTTTACGCCTGTCAAACGCATCTACCTGAAGTTTTAAAGCCTTTTTATTAAATCCATTTTGGATGGTTCTTGCAATCACTGCATTCCATGAACCTATAGTACCTTGCATAGTTTTGTCGAACTGTTTACATGTCATTTCAATGATGCTACATTTTGGATACATGTTTACATAGGGCTACTGCGAATATATCTATTAGAATTCCTCTCTCAAATATTCTCTAATGGATACCCTAACTCTCTTCCAAGACTCTCCATTTTGGCACTGGTTAGGAACATATGAGCGAATGTAAAAGATCTGGTCAAATGCATGTTCTATATTGGGTAAATTAATGAATCGATCTCATAAGTATATTCATGTCCTTTGTGTGATGCATTAATCTCATTTGATGATATAATATCACTGAGAGGTACTCTTTTAGTTAGTTCGTGGGCTTCTCTATACTTGCTTATTTTGCACATTGCTTGAAGATTCTGAGTTTTTAAACTAATCCACTTTGTGCATTTTAACCTTGCATCAGATGACAACTTTTGAGGCATTTTGTCAAACAGTCCGCACAGTTTGTTTATGCTTTCATATTTTGTGATTACATGTAGTTTTTTCTAAAGTTGTTCAACAATTCATTTAGTGCTTTACCTATGATTCTATATTCAAGAGGCGACATCTCTTTGGCATTCCAACGTACAGCTCCCAACCTTTGTTAGTCCCTACCTTAGCAAATGACTATTATTTTTGCGTAACAAAAATCACATAGTTTGCTTTGGGCTGCGTCCAATTTGAGAAATATTAAGTCCTAAGCTAAGGTTTGGATTTATTTTTTTTACCCTGAAGGATGCCATTTTTTCCATTGGGGCTTTATTAGACCCCTAGTATTTTAATCTTCCCTGTTTGATGTTTGAATATTTTATTTCTTGTTTGCATGGCAATGGAGGGTTCACCCCATGTACTATTTGGTGTTGGGTTCCAGAGGTCTTGAAGATAGGTGTTGGCAGGTTTAATTTCTAGGGTTGGCTCTCTTTCTTACCCATCACTTTTGCAGCCAGCGAGCATATTTCACAAGTCAAAATTTAAAAAGATTCTGTGCAATTTGTTACAAGAGCAGAGGCTTTATACTTAGTTTAAATCTGTGAAACAAAAAATGATGCATACAAAATATGTGTTTCAGTTTGCTGTTCGTTATTTCTTTTCTTTATGGGGAGACTTGTTAGGCATGGCAATTAATTCACAGGAGTAAAGTCGTCTTTATCCTCAATCCTGGTGGAGGTTATCTTTAGTGGGAATTTATGAAATTTATGCGGCGAGCTTTGAGAAAATTTGTCGGTAAAGTGGGAGATGGGAAGAAAATTTTAACTGTTTGAGAGGCGGGGTGAATCTTTATACTATGGGAGAAGGTGAAGAATATTTGTAGCATCAGAAAGGAGAACTGTTAGCGAGAATAACATGTCTTGTCATCTTAGTTGCTTTGTGGGTTATTGAAATTATTAGAGCAGGACAAAACATCAAATCTGAATTTCTTGTCATTTCAGGATTTGATCAGGTATTGCTATTCAAGAAATTTGTTCTCACTTTCAAATTGGGAATTTGCTGAACCATTTGATTCTTCAAATTCATGGAAAAAGAGAGTAATTTGGGGAAGGAAAAGGCTTCTTTTGAGCGGTGTAGGAGAGTTTTCTATTGAGAGACATGGTTTGGCGGAATTGCAAGAAATGTTTGGAGGCTTTCGTCTTTTGATGCATACTGTGACTGTGATCTTTGGAGGATGCAGAAGTTTCTAACAGTAAAGTGACATATTTTTCTGTGAGTGAGTTCTTCTGTTTGCATTGTTTTCAAGTGTAAATATGTGTAGGATTGCCAAGCTTAGTTGAGTTATTGGGGAGCTTTAGTTGATCCTTCTGTCGAACTTGAAAGCAGAAATCTTCTCTTTATTTGAAGCATTTGCAATTCTTTGTAGTTATGATTTGGTGTTTCAATTCTTTCTTTTTTGATAAGTTTGTTCAGCCCTTCCCAATTCGAAATAGAATGTTTTATTCTGATGCTCGTTAGATTTGAGATTTGGGTTTTTGATCTCGATATACAGCTTACATGTCGCATTTTCAATACGTTTTTCTTTATTTGCTTGAGCTTCAGGGGTCAGACACTATGTAGTTTTATTAGGATGCCTGAGTTCAAACTTAGTTGTGGGAGAATTCTCCAGCAAGGTATGTAGACTGGGGGATTATCCTAATCACATCCCAAGAGCCTTCGGTTGTTTTATTATGAAAACACTGAGCTGCAATTGTTCGTCTTACTTGGTTATGGCATAAAAATCTCTGTTACCGTGTTTGGCTGTTTGATTTTAATTTTGGCTGGTTGATTTTAATCTTTGATGTGGAGAACAATGTTCCACATGATATTTTTGTAAATGAAAACCAAATCCCCTGGCAATAGCTCATGTTTTCTTTCCTTTACTTGTTAGTCAGACATGCATTCTTGTAGATTGATACAAGTTCCTATGCTTTGTAATTCAATTGCATCTTATGGCATCTAATTGCACCAGCTTGTGATCAATATGTAGGAATTATCAACTCCTCTGGTTCAAGATCACCTACAGAAATGTATAATGCTCAATCATTTACTGTTGGCACAAACTCACCATCAACTAGTCTTGGTCACTCCAATTCAAATGGAAGACAAATGGTTTTCTCACACGGAAGTATAGATTTCCATAAGGCACAACAGATGCTTTAGCAGTTCAGAAAACAAGAGTAAAACAACTTCTATTGCAAGCCGTCTGATTGTAATACTTCTGGTTTGGGTGCTATGATGGCATCAATAGGGTGTTGCATGCCAGAAAATTTCCACTCATCAACAGGATTGATGTGCTATCATTCTACCCCTGGCTCATCCCTTGCAACACTGGTAAAAAATGCAATGATATTATGACTTATGTTTCTGGAGCTAGACTTGACAATGGGTTGTCTCAAATCCTCTCAAATGATTCAGCGCTTACAACATAATCCAACTCTAGAGTAATGAAGCACAATGACCATAGCCAATCTAGCAATATACAACAAGAGAAGCACTCAAAACACCAAGATGATTACTCTAGAATGATTGTTCATAACTCCTCTCATCTGAGTAGGACTACAAGTAATGTTGCAGAGGAGAATATGAGCAAAAATAGTCAACTTGCTACAATACTTGAGAATGGGATAGATGTCTCTAGAAACAGCTTTTGTGGCTCTCAGATGTCAATGATGTGCCAAGTACAAGGACCTCAGCCTGGAGAGCAGCTTGTAAATGGTACTTATAAATGTGATCCACTTCTTTATAATAGACTTAATTCATCAGATGCAACACCAGGTAGCCTAACTTCTTCTGTGGTAGAAAATAGCCTTGTTCGCCATAGTAGCTCACCCACCCACAGAAGCTCTGTCTCAGGTTACTTCTAATGCACCACTTATGGCTAAAAGCAGTAAGAAATGCATGCTCTGCTAGTGATTTTTATCCTTTCAAAAGAAGAAAATTTTTATTTTCAATGGTAGGGAAGTGCTTAAAATTTTCTTTTACAAATGAGTCATTTTACAGGTTATTTGGAAGGAGTTGTGACCAGTAGTAACATGGGAATGGCAGTCCATGCTTTTGGAAACAGCTCATGTGGTAATTTGGTTGCATCTAATAGGCTCAGTCACCACATGAACTTTCTGTGACAAAGTAGTTCTCCTGCTCAGCTATTGAATCAGCTAACCATGGATATGGATATAACAGAAATTGTGGACAAGTTTAGTATGAATGTTGATGGCTCTTCTATAGAGTGCCTTATTAGCTGTAGCTCAGATTCTCCTAGATTAGGCAATACAGGGAGAAGCCAAGGATATATTCCTAGCCTGTCAACTGGATCTTGGGAGGATGGAACAATGCTTTCTGGAAACTATGAAGGTATTCAAAATAGTGGAAGGAAGCGTGGAAGAGATATAGATGAGAAAATGATAAGTGGTCTTCATTTTCCAAAAAAAAACTAGTAAGGTTTCTGTCATCTGTTAATTAGTTCTTGCATTTGCTTGTATTCCCACACTAACTCTGTTCTTTTATTTCTTATGTTAGAAGGGAGAGGCTGGAAGTCATTCTGTCTCAGCATTAGGCAATCATCAGTTTGGCTTACTCAAATCAACATCTGTAGAAATGGCCATGGAGAAACTTCTGGAAGACTCTGTTCCTTCCAGGATTAGAGCAAAGTGAGGATGTGCAATGCATCCACGAAGTATTGCAGAGAGGGTTAGTATTAACGATTGCTTTAGGAAAACAGATTTTTCCATGGAATATGTGTTGTAATTTTGATAATGATTTAGTGTTTCCTTAAAGTCTTTGTGAGTGATTGTAGGCTATAACTACAATGGCATTTTACAGGTGCAAAGAACACGTATAAGTGATCGAATGAGAAAATTGTAGGGGCTTGTTCCAAATATGGACAAAGTAAGAAATTTGGAGTACAATAATTTAAAATGCATGGGGCTAATGTTGTGCATCTTTTCTTATATCTTAGAAGGTTACTAGGTTATTAGGTATTATTGTTGAAGATTTTATGTATGTTTATGTGTAGGTGGATTATTGAAGTAACTGGTGCATCGGGCGCTCTATATGCGAATGAATCATACCAACTCCAAGTTGATTTTCCTGAGCATTATCCCATGGAATCCCCCCAGGTGTGCATTCTTACATTGTTTTAAAGTTTGATTTTGATTCAAATACATGCATGCATCATTTGACTTTTCTAAAATTGCAGGTCATTTTTCTCTCGCCAGTTCCTCTGCATCCGCATATATACAACTATGGCCACATATACCTAGGTAAATTTATCTTTCACTGAAACAACTGGACTAGTAATATAGGTGTTATATTTTCTCAAAGATCTTGGGGGAGGTTATGGGTTGCCTTTAAGATGGTGTGGTGTTAGCTTGGTTCAGTGATCTTCTTGGTATCTTTGGTTCTGTATTTGAGTATTTGGATATTTGGGCCTATCAGATTTTTGAGGGTTTTGGAGTGTATAAACTGAGTCAACCTGGAACCTTGTAGAACAAGATATTATACTTGTTGAGTTGATAATAGACTCTTTTGGTGTATGATTGATTGTTGAACAAATCTATTAGACTTTCCCAGTTAGGACAGGGTAGAAATACAGGTTTTCATTTTACTCAGAATATTACATTCCAAGAAGTATGTTGAGATAGAAACCCTATTGGGTGTGAATATGATACTTAGAAGACAAGCATTGTAGGTTTCAGGTAGAATTCATTTTACTTGAAAGATTCCTAATGGAACAGTGTTGTTAGACATTATGGAGACTCTTCAGCTTTAGTGATAATGATATAATAGTAGGAATCATTTCATATTAAACCGTTTACTTAATAAAATTAATGTTTGGAAAACTCTGTGCCTTGTCGACTTATAGGGTTATCAACTATCCTGTGCATGCATATAACAGAGCACATCTATCATGCAAACTTTGTTTTGGTTTTCCCTGGTAATTGAAAATTGCAAATACATTCCTGTATTTGTCATGCCTTTTGGCACTTTCTAGTGAAGCTTGGGATGTGCGGGAGTGTTGGGAGTGTTGCTAGTTGTCGTTCAATTTTCAAATGTTTAGAAGTTAAATGCCTGCATTTTAGCAGGTGCCTTTGTACAACCAGTATGCTTGTAATATCATATATCATAGAGAATTATCATTCTCATCATTGCTGGTGTTTTCAGTTTTGGTGAGGCAATATATATGGAACAAACCAGTTGTGTTTGCTTAAAAGTTTCTAAGGAATTCTCAACAAAACCCATATGATCATACCATGCAATCATGGCATTCCATGAGACCACATTTCTTTTAGGCATTTTGTGAAACAGTTCATGTACCTTGTCTATGCGTCTACATTTTGCATGCATGTCTACCACGGCACTACAATTACAACATCTGACAAGAATTCCCCTTCCATTACGCTTTCAGGGATGTTCCCTCATTATTTATGGAAATCTGACACAGTGCGCATTATTATAGTACAAGCCTATTTTTCCTTAGATTACTTCATTTAGCGTCACCAATAATCTCCACAAGAACATTGTCCCTATTAAAACAATGGAAATGGTTCACATCTCACAACAATTTCTCTTGTGACAATCTTGGAGATAAATTTTGTTGTCGTATGGTAGTCAGCATATACTCAGGTTCTAACAACTCTAATAGTTGTTCCGTGGGGCATGTTTAACAAATCAAATGCAATTGCTAATTTTCACCATGGTGGCAGAGAAATAATTACTTTTCCTAGTCTTCCACAACATTAAGTAGATATCTTGAATCTAGAAAATTTCTCCAACCTTGCATAGATCTCCTTTGTCTATGGATGTGATCTGTTTTAGACACAAAAAGCATGTACCATTTGATGCCCTTAAACCCAACTACATCCAAGGATCTTTTAATTCATCTTTCATCAATCTCCCTTACAAAATTTGAACCTAACCATACCTGCCCACTTCTGCATGGATGTTTGAGAGAAGAACATAAGTTGTGCAGTGTTTTTAGGATCCAAATCAAAATTAAAAAAAAAAAACATTGTCACTGTAAATACTGCTAAGACTATATTCATATGTGATCTATAGGTACCAAGGAAAAAAACACAATTTTTAGGTGTTAAGAGGTCTTGGTGCAAGTGTTTTTTGTGTATGGGTCTATGTATGTTGTGTTTTGGCTAAGTGTAGGAACTGTATTTTGCTTGGGCACTATATTAGCTTAAGTTTGTTCTTAACTTACAAAGTTCTCTTCAGTGTATTGCCTGAATCTGCTATTTCATTATTGCTGCAATACCATTTCTTTTCAAAAGTATTTTTTCTAATCTTGAAACAGAAAAGAAAAAGAAATTGTATGAGCATTCAAATATTCAATTTTTTGGTTTCTGCAGTTTGGCTTCACATTCTTGTATTTTCAAGCCTAGGGATTTCTCTCTCTAGTTTACAGCAGGTATAGCAAGTTACAGTTAGACTCGTAGCTTTTTGCATTGGATGTCCTTAGATTAAAAATGGGTTGTAGGTGGTAAGTTGAGAGGAGGTACACGGCAAATCTTGCCATAACTATTGACTCCCCCTGATTCCCTTCCAATTTTCTGTTCTTGGCAACCTGCTTAAATTAACCTTTCTTATATAATATTTTGTAGTTGGACAACAGCCTAAAAAGAAAACAACTTAAAATTAAGCTCATGGCTTCACTATTGAAGCCAATTGGATCCCCATATTTTCACATAGTCCAGAAAATGTGGGTAGACCAACAAGCCATAGCTAATTCTAAAATTTGTCAAAGCTTGTCATAATATCTCCCCAAGTTATTTTCTTTGTAGGGAAAATTGGTAGTTTTCCGGGAGCTTGGGCAACAACAGGAGGGAAAAACACTTAATTGAAAATAATAAGTTCATGACTCCACTATTTTTCAGTATGCCAAGAAGCCATAGTTAATAACTTAATTCTTAATTTTCTTGAAGTTTGTCATAATATATGTACAATTTATTTTCTTTTCTGAAAACTTGGCCATCAAACTCAAAATTTACCCCATTCTTGGGCAGCAAAAGGAGGGAAAAAATTCTTTATTAAAAAGGGAAAAATTAAGCTAATGACCTCTCTATCGAAGCCAGCTAGATCCTTGTATTTTCGGAGTCTACAAAGTGTCAGCAGACCAAAAAGCCATAGTTAGTTCTAAAATTTGTCAATATGTTTCCCCAAATTATTTTCATTGTAGAAAAAATTGCCATCCAACCAGCAGTTTACCCTGGGCTTGGGCAGCAAAAGGAGGGGGATAAAATGTTTATTTGAGTCAGATCTATTGTAGGCAAGAGATAAATCAATTTGGGAGCAAACATAAACAAAAGAAACACTGAGTTCAAGCTTGGTTAAGCTGGTTTCCTAAGTATCGGTCTCTTGTAGGAGTCTCTTCTTTTTTGGTTGTTTATGCTATATGGGTGTGAGCCCTCAGCCCACGGCTTATCCAAAAAAAATAGAGATAAATCAATCTAGAAATTACGTTCTACTAAGATCATGGCATCAACCTATCTGTTCCATAAACCAGTTTACTGAGCTAGTGTTACAAACACATATTTAATTTCGTGTAAAATTTAAAAGTACCAGATTATTTACCTAACTAGAACTCAAGATGATATCTTCAAGACAACGCCTGGTGGTTGGGAGAGAACTTCTCAACTAATATATCTGCATCTTCATATCATTAAATCCCCTCAAACTAAACACACTTTCCTAACCGAGCCGAAGCTCTGTAATTATTCTGAGGTTGCTTTTATATTTTGTCAATCTGTAATTTATGTTATGGTCATGTTTTAAAATTTTATTTTGGTGCATTTCTCCTTTGGCATACCTTGTCTTATATGGCATGATAGAATGGTATCTATCTTGTCAAATCCATCTAGGACTTGTATCTTGACCTCATTCAATTAGGTACGTTGTGCCTTGGATCCAACATTTACCCAGTTTAATTCATTGACATGGCTTTTGGGGATTTAAAATCGAGGTTACCCTATGAAAGTCTCATTGGGTTACCTCATTGAGCCCATGCCTGAACTTGCTTTGGTTACATGTTTATAATATTTTTTCTATTGTTATAATTTCTGCTCCAACCTATATTTGCACTTATATTTATTTTTTTCGTATTTAATGTGAAATTGGGATGCAGGGAGGGTGAATTTGATAGGTGAACACATAGATTATGAAGGGTACTCTGTGCTGCCCATGGCAATACGCCAATATGCTATTGTGGAGATTCACAAGCAGAACCCTGATGAAGAAACAAAGATTTTACAGATTGCGAATGTGTAGTCAGAAAAATATGAGCTTTGCACTTATCCTGCAGATCCTGATCAGGTTAGTTAGGGAGACTGTAATTAGCCCTAAGGTTTTGTTATTTTAATCTTCTTTAAGATGTGTTTTTAAAATTATTTTTTATTTTTATTCAGTAGTTATAGGCTTATAGATAGCTACAGGCAGTCCTTGGTACCTCGTAAATTTTTGTAGTATGTAGTTTGTTTGAGTAAATTTTCAGTGAGGTTGGCCGCATGCTTAAGATTTAAAACTAAGGTCACACTTGAATAGTTGAGCGTACCCTGCAACTATCACATTTGTTAACTACTTTGTTATGGGTTTTCTAGTTTTCATGCTTTAATTGGGCTTTTCAAGCTTTAGTTCTTGTAGTTCCATGGATGCCTGCAGACCTCTCACTTCTTGTTACATCTATTCTGCCTCAATATATATCTGTGATAGCATACATTTCCTTACTCTAAACTATAACTTTGCGTGCTCTACCTGCACGATATTTCATTTTGTTTCTAATGTGGTAGAACTCTTATCAATAATTTGTTCCAAAGCATGTTCTTCCACTAGGCACCTTCACATGTCCTCAATCAACCTCAAATAATATAGATACCACCAGTTCATTTTTAAGTTTACATTTTTTCTTTTGACTTGTGTGTTTCAGTCATTATATTAATCACAATTTTTTCTCAAATATTTATAAATCAGGTGTGGCTTACCGTACAAGCAAAATTGGCAGTATTAAATATTTATTAATAGAATAAAGAATGATAAATCTTTTGGATTCCCATCTTTTATATTCCTTTTCTTTGTGAAAGATAACGTTAATCAACTTTTGGATCTAGTGAAATGATTGCAACAGATAAACAACTGACACGAGATCCGTTTCAAGGATTTAGACTTCTCACCCTTCAGATTCTTTCACCTGGTCAAAGATTATACAACACTTGATTTGTTAATATAGTGGAATCATGTTAATAAAGTTGAATAATGAAAGTAGTTTATGATTTAGACACTACTATAAGATTTTTATCTGCTTAATTCTTTTTCATTGCCAACCATTTTGAAATAAATAATGTTCAAAAATTTCACCCTCTGAACTCTTTTTACTTAATTTTTTTTAACATATTTACCTATTGAAAATTTTTAAACATATAATGTCAAGTAAGATTGAAATTGGAATGTGCATACTGTTTAGGCTCTTGGTAATCTGTTTAAATTCTTATTAGGCTCTTACTGTAATCTATAATAAGTTGTCCTTATCTCACAATTCTTACTAAATAGTGTGTGTTATGAATGATAAAAGTTTATAACAAAGGATTGCAATCCCCCTTGTATTCTAGATACCTTTGTGCTTCCAATTGGGCAGGGCAAAACTCACATGCTAAGAATAGTCAACCTCAAAGTGGTAGAGGTGGATGCAGTGTACACCAAGCCCTTTGAGACCAAACCTGTGGTAATTGCTCCGGGTCAAAATCCCGCAAAAAAACTTGTGATTGTTAACTTCTTGTGGTCTAATCAGAGAATGATGGTGGAGAAGATTTTCAAGATGTTGATACTCTGAATGGGAAGCTAACCTATAACTGGATGAGCCTTAGTCCACATGATGTAACTATCCAACACCATATAAAAATGAATTCCAATATCATTTACATTATATAGGGGCCAAAGAAAATGCTTTTTGCAACACTTGTACAATTTGAAAAAGTGTTGTACAGACAACATTTTCCATGGGGTGGCCAATGTTGTGCTTCACTGTCACTAAATCCAAAATTAGAGATAGATTTACTATCTTGATATATTGTTACGAGGTAGATATTACCTGCCCTCTCAAACTGGGACTAGTTATTACTATGTAACACTATACTTGCCGATGGATACAATTTATTGCAATAAGCATATGCTACACTTAATAAGAGTTGTTGTTAATATCTTTATAGTCATAAGGGTTACTCTGTTAAAACTGGCATCATGGGATTACTAATCATTATGCAATGCTGCTTCTTTAATCCATATTTCATCAATTTTGTTTGCAAACAATTATAGTTCATTTGTCAATTAGTTTGTTCCTTTAAATAAGAGCCAATGATTCTTGCACCATAGAAAGTGACATCACGGTATTACTAATCTGTTATTCTTGATCTCTCAAACATTAATACTAAAAATTTACATAAATGCAAATTATGTTCAGATATCTATCTTTATTTTTGATTTGCCCTTTAGTATTGCTAAACCTCCTCTACACATTTTCCTTATATCTGATTTAACCCACTCAGAGTGAACAACACAAATTAAGAACAAATGATAAGATCAGTGTCATTAATCAGATGTGCATAATCTCAACAAGAAATGCAAACAACTACAATTTAACACTGCAGTTGCATGTATGGCTATGTAACTAACCATGGGATGTTATTGTAGAACATTGTTCACTTCAATACACACTTTAGTTGTTAGAGCATTACCCTTTTGTGTTGTTAAATAGATTTGAACAACTATTTCTTCAATGGACGCTGATGTTGTCAAAAAGACTCCTTCTGGGTCTCCTTTGAAGTAGTTATTGTTGTATTCCAAGCATTATAAGGTTGATTTCTCTACTGGAAAACCATCCATCTACATCTGTTGGCACCATAACTGTTGCTCTTGTTTGGTCTTGCTTTCCACAACTTAAAGCACCCATCCCCAAGGAGCGCTAATCAAAAGTACATGTTTATGAACTTGGTGCAAAGCCCACCATTGAAGTATTTCTGCACTCTAATTTACAAGAATCGTGATGTCTACTCTCTTCCTATTGATCTTGAATGTGCAATTCTCTCCAAACATTGCTTTTCACACAATTCCTTGGATTTTTCACTTGTACACATCTATTTTTTCCCCTGTTCGTCTCTTGCTTTACGCTGGCAGTATTTGGCAGGGACTCCTACTGCTGTGCAGCTCTTGTTTATAATTCCATTTTGTTTGTAAAGATAATGGTATTTGGCTTTTACTCCTGCCAATTGTTTTTGTTTTGAAGTTAATATAGTCCGGTTAGTAATCGTGTTGCGCCTATTATGTTTACCACACTTTTCCCATCATTTAACTCATCTGTATCTCTTGGCATGAGGTTGGAGGAGGTGTCACTTATTTAGTTGATTACACACGACCTCTCCCTATATACTGCTCTACATATCTCTAATTATATTAGACTCGTATTCTCAAGAACATGATTGTGCCTGCCAATTACATTTTCTTGAAAATTCTAGTTATCTTTTTTTTAACTAAACCCATTGTTGTGCGTATTTTCTTTAATCGTGACGTCCCTTAGACCACATTTCTCTGAGACATTATCTATTAGTTTGTGGCCATGTTCATGCTCTTTGACTTTTACATCAAAGTCTATCAAGGCACTTGCAATCACAATGTCTATGGTTCTAATTGTATTTGCATGTCAATCAAGGTAGTTGCAAGCGCAACATCTGATAAGATCTTTCTATCCTCATGTTTTATGATATTCTTACCGTATTCAAACCTCCCTTTCAATTTCCAAGCTATGATCTATCCTATAGTTTAATTATATAACTAGGTTGAGTGCTTCGTGTCTTCATTACATTGTATCAAAAGGCGATAAGATTAGTTTATTTTTTCTTATAGTAGCATTAGCTTTATTTGTACTCTGACTTTTCTTCCATTAAGACTATAGTAAGTTTATGAAAGACATGATGTCGTAACTTGAGTTATTAATAATTTCTTGTAATTGATTTTTAAGAATAGAATTGTTGGTAATTTATTTCAAGGATAATTTGGAGATAATAATAAGGTGTTTAAAAGTGTGAGATGAATGAGAAATACTAGCATCCCCTTATTTATATATGTATTTGAATGATAAACTTGTTTGTTATCCCAAACTCAGGAGAGAGATGAGACAGGAGTGTTCGAAAGCATTAGTTGAATCTACAGTGGCTTAGTCTACGTATGTTATTCATGTCATGTGAATCTGATTTGATTATTCAAAAAACAAGTTATATTTTCCTTCTTTGGATTAGTTATTGTTTCCACTTTTACACAATAAAATATGAATTAGTGAAACTAATATCCTTATGAATTGTTATATTTAAGTCAACCTTATGATTGTAAGACAAGTTACCCCAAACTACAAAGCCTATACATGGCATGTACGTAGGCAAAGCCATCACGGATTAGCCACCGAGGCTTTAGGTCTAGACCTTAGGACAAGTTTCCTTTCTCTATCATGTTTTGGAAGTGTAACACAACTAACTTATGTATTAGAAGAAACTAATTGTTTACTTAGTTTTGTTAAAAGAGAAGTTTGCAAATATATTATTTTACAATCTTTCTTGATAAAATAGACATTGTAGAATAAGTGTCCCATCAACACATTTTATGATTAATCCTTCTATATTGACCTATGCTTTCAATTGAGACTTATGCCATGATGTTTGTAACAATTATTGATGATCTCTGTAAAGAGTACAGTAAAGTAATGCATTATTCATATGTTAGATAGAAATGATCTTTAATGTTGTTTATCAGTTGACATGTTATGGAAATAAGTAATATAGGATCATTTAATTTGGTGCCTTAAGTGAACCTTGATTCTTAGATCAATTATGTAACCTTTGTTTCCTAGCGCAGTCAAGGAACCTTAGAGGACCTAGGTTTAGATTATTATGTTATGTTATGCATTCTATTGTTATTTGCTTTTTAAAAAAAATTTCCATTATTTGACCTAGCTTAGTGTTGTCCTCTAGGGTTCCTTAGCTGGGGCATTACATATAATATCAACAAGTTAATGACTAGTTTATGGATACATTGCCACCAGTGGAGGACATGTCTCAATGCCTAAAACCTTAATCTATGGCTACACATGTGTGAACAACATTCAAAGATGTATGTTATTCATTCTACCTAACTAAAGCCCATATTTCATAAGGTTTTTTGGGCAACATACAAGGAGATAATGGACTGATCCTTTGTTGTATTGACCATGACAACCATGATGAGAGGTCAAAATACATTACATTTACATAACGGATAGATCAATGATAGCTCAAATAGATAAGGGGAGGTAGCATGATGTCTCCCAATATGGACATAGGATCAAAGAATGATATAACCAACAAGGATCAATACAAAACTCTCAAAATAAGATAAAGGGGAGGTAGCATGATGTCTCCCAATATGGACATAGGATCAAAGAATGATATAACCAACAAGGATCAATACAAAACTCTCAAAATAAGATAAAAAAAAGTGTTGGATGATAACATGTATACTCTATAAAGTACATATTAAAAGATGAGATTATAAGACAAGATATAGTAGTATGAGATCATGATATTTAAGATATACCAATGTAATATCATAAGGCATGGTATATAAGATAATAAAATGTAGGATCAATGATGTAAATTCTCTAAAATAGAAAAATATGTCAATATTTGATTGTAAATGCTTATAATAGCTAGGTAGAAACAATGATAAGAGATGGACCATAAATTCTCTAAAATAGAAAAATATGTCAATATTTGATTGTGAATGCTTATAATAGCTAGGTAGAAACAATGATAAGAGATGGACCATAGACAAGATGCTCAATATAATGATAGACCATGAAGGTTCTAAGAAGCTAGAACCTCACTCAATGTGAGTATATTGGATAATGCTTTAAGAAGTTAGATCAAATAGTGTACAAACATATGTAAAGCAAAGAGCCATTAGTATCATTGGATACAAAACCAAGGATCAAAATATAAGATGTAAAGGATTAAGAGAAAGGACCAAAGAAAAAAACATAACTAAGTAGAAAAGACATGATAAGTTAATGTAAAGATGAAATATGAAAGACAAAGATCATGAGATCAAAATGTAAGCCATCCATAAACCATCATAAGCATTGCATAATAACTCCTCACTAATACTTCTAATATGATAAGTTGCTAATATATCATCATAAAAGCATAAACAATTGTGTGAATCAATATAATAATCATGATGACGCTCATCATCATCATGTATAACATGAGGTAGCACACTTAGAGAATCATCATGATATATAGGAAGAATATGAAAAAGGTAATAAAACACAATTTTACCAAAAAAACATGCATATCTCTAATCTTGGAAGATGGTACATAATGAATAATATCATCATGGCATGTGAGAGGAGTATCATTATAAAATACAAGAACGTCATTAGTAGGAGGTAAGATTATGTCATCAATGCATGTCTTACAAGGTGCATCACAACACTAGTAGAAATATGGCAAATAAATGACTAGGTGACTAAAACTTTTAGTCACATGACCAAAATTCTACTAATTTTTTGCAACACAACTATAAATGACTGAATAAATGACCAGTCATCAGTTGAAATGACTAAATAAATAACCAAATAAATAACTAATTTGGTCATCAGGCAAAAAATACAACTAAACAATTCGTCAAACAAATAAAAATGACTAAATAATTAGTCACACAATTAGATAATATGATATTAAAGTGGATAATTTAAAAAAATATTTTGAATTCAGGGAGTGGGTTGTATTATAATATAATATAATATAATAATAATATATTATATTACAATACAATATAATTTAATATATTATAATTTGATATTATATAATATAAAATATATAATATATATTATATTATATTATTATTATATAATATATTATATAATATAAAATATATAATATATATTATATTATATTATTATTATATAATATATTATATAATAATATAATATAATATTATAATATATTTAATTAAATGGGTGCCAAATTTAATTTTCAAAGTATGATTTAAAAAAAAATACTACTAACAAGTGTGTTTTAGGGCAGAACTTAGCTTAGGGTTTGATATTTTACAAGGAATCTATTGAATCATGAGTTTTGAGTGTTAATTTGGGTTGACTGTGTAGAGATGTGACAATGCTAAAGTCAGTTGACAGTGGAGGGAGCTTAACAGTTATTTTAGCATGAAAACATAGGTGTTATCCTTCCTTCTATACTAGTTTGTTGTTCTTCAAAGTTTAATGGGATTTAGTTTTTGTTTGCTTTCAAAGGGGTAAAGGATTTAGTTTGATTTGTTAAAGCAAACAAATTTTCTATTAAGGGTTTTGGTGTTGCTTGTATTTGGTTAAAAGTTGTTAAAGAAAAGAATGGTTTCAATTCGTTACTCCTGAAAATGATTTCTTTAAGGAAAATCTAAGATTATCTGAAGTTATAGTTTTATTTGAGGACAATAATATCTATATATTTGTGGGTTTGATTATAATCTTCATTAGTTTGTGTAAAAGGGTTCATTTTGGAAACACCTAGGGTTTACTGTGTTTGAAGAAAATCTTATTTGTTAAACTAAGTTGATATTCCTGTTAGGGTTTCTCAATGTGAAAAAGATATTTTTGTTACAAGCACAAACAGATTTGTTAAATTATTGTAATGAATAGTTAAAAGTTTTTTGAAACACACTTTATTGTGGTCCCACTGCCACATCAGCATCGAGGTATCGAAGAGACCCATTTCGAGGTAATGCCAAAATGCTGATTCCTGCCGATATAGTTAACAACCCACTGTGTATTCAATATTAGAGTTTCAGAGAGACCCAAAATAGAGTCCCACTGAAACACTTAGGTCACTCTGATAGTTCATGTCGGCTTGTTGAGGAGACTCCTTAGAGGCTCCCACCGATATCACCATGTCTCACCGATGCAGCCAATCCTCATAATGTTATCAGTTTGTCGAAATGACTACAGATGGACTCCCACCGAACTATTCATCTCCTACCGATATAGGAACATAACACCAAAGCATAAAAGGAATCGGTCTAGCTATGAACAAGAACTATCAAACCGAAGTGGGAAGTCAAGCTAGTAATTTGAGGCACATTTTCCAACACATATAGTGAAGATTAATTTTTGTTAAAGGACTGCTAATGATACTTTCTATACATTCAAACATATCTAAAATAGGTCTATTCAACCTCATAATGGAGACAGTTGATGATTTGGTTTCTAACTACTACAGGTAGTTGAATAAAAATAGTTACATGTTTAATCACTTTCATGAAAGAAAAGGAAAAGGATGAGACAATATAAATAAACAATTATACGCTGTTGAGATGTGAGTGTTGTTATTTTTGCAATATCATTTTCAGAGCAACAGTATATTATTGTAAATCTTTCTTGATCAGTTGTTGTATGTGCACATTGATTTGATTCTTGAGTCTCCAATTCAATGAGACATTCAAGATCTGAGTTGTAGTGAAATAGAGAAATCCTCTGTATTGATTTCTAAATCTTCATTGTACTCTTGTGATGACATTCAAGATCTGAGTTGTAGTGAAAGAGAGAAATCCTCTTTATTGATTTCTAAATCTTCATTGTACTCTTGTGATGAGATTGTGCTAGTGAGGCAGTAAGATTATAAGCCAATAAGGTAGATTGTACAAAGTGCTAGTGAGGTAGTGATATAAGTCAGTGAGATAAAAAGCCAGTGAGGCTCTGTAATTGGGGATTTTTATGATTAAGCCAGTGAGGCAACTTTCCCGAGTGGTTTTTTTGCCCCAGGAGGGTTTTCCACTCATGAAATCCATTGTGTTATGGTCTCCACTATTATGCGATTCATTTATCTTTCATGCTTGAATATACTATTATATTTGTTGTTCAGTATTCCATTTCATTTATCGAGATAATCGGAAGGAAATTTCATCTCACAAAGGTATATAAAACAAATCAAAATTGATGCAAGAACTTCCGAAGATCATAACTTTTGACTCGGAAGTGGGTTTTCTACGAGATTTTATGGGTGGATGCGTTATGAGGTGGAAAGTGGTTTCACAACCAACCTTGGTGGGTTGGATCCCATATTAGCACTTTTTCGGGGCTTGAACTTTCATCTTGGCCCTCAAAATAGTAATTTAGTGTTTTTTTCTATATTTTTAAAAAGTTGCTTTTGTAATAAATCGAAACTTATGTTTCGAATTTAGAATATTAGTTGGCATTTCATCCTACCTTAGTTTTAGGAAGCTTTTGGGAAAAAACAGGATTTTCAAGATATGATTGTAAAATTACCTAAAATGGCAAAATCTGACAATTGTCAAAATCTGCCAAAAAAGGTAATTTTTTTGATTTTTTGTTTTCTTGGATATAAGAGAGTTTTCTCTCATTGTAGCAGCAGAGTTGATGAATAGAAGTTCTTTTATGTTCCAGTCTTCAAATCTTTGGCTCTCACATGATTAATGACAAAATTGTATTGAGTGTATGTTGTGTGCTACATCAAAAATCTGCTTGCCTTTTGGTTTCATGTCTCTTAGGGATTATTTCAATGTGCTTTTAAGTTTAGGGGAAGATTTTTAATTTTATAAATTAAATAAGTTTGGCAACCTGAAATGTGTTTCATTATTCTTGAGGAACAATTTAAGACACTTTTGTGTCTGATTAACATTCTGTTAATATAACCTAAATAAGATTCGATGCATTACTAGTATACTGTAGTAATTTACAATTCAGATTAGAGCCACTTGCCAGCAGTGAATCAAAACAGTGGTCATCACTATTGCAAAGACATTTTTGTTGTCAGTGTTTGGGACTAGTGAGCTGTTAGTTTATGTGTAAATGTTGTCTGAGTCCTCTTTGAAATATAAAATATTTACATTGAAGTGACAAAATATGGTATCTTTTATGTAGGCTCATACATTTTCATACATGCTCTACCTGATGTTCACCACTTTTTACACAGATCTATGAGCCTTCATTATTTGAATCTGTGATGGACTATGTTGTGAACGTGCTAAGAGCTATATGCCTTTGCATATGATGTTTAGTTATGAGAAATTATGCTTCTTGTAGAATGTAAGTGCACTTCACAAAGGTTTTACATCTGAAGTGATAATATTTAATTTCAGGTGAAGCACCATCAAAAGTAGATGAAAAAAGCAATGATCAGAGAGCCAACACTCCTAGGTGCAAGTACGTTGTAACTGAGCAATGCATACGAAGCAAAATCAATGATAGGTGAGTTATACCTTTGGTGTTCTTTAATCTTGCATCTCAAACGAATTTACATCTATTCTCACTGCAGTCATGCATCTCAAATGAATTTTCTTCTATTCTTTGTGTAGTCCTGCATCTCAAATGAATTTACTCATATATTTGTTGTGCATTCATTTCAAGGTCTTCCCTTTTATGCACAACATTATCATAAAAAAAATTGTAGTCTAATTCAACATATATTCTACTTCAATAAAATATTGGAACTTGCCAAGCTGTCATCTGGGCCCTTTGCAATTATAGCTACTAGATACTACAGATTCCATTTTCTAGTGTTCTCCAATTGATTTAATGTTCTGGCCTTTATGATTTATTGTGGCATTCAACCTTAAATCACACGAGTCAAACTGCATGCCTAATGTACCTAATCCATTTTCTAATAATTGGAGAATAAATTTGTGTTCCATCTCTAGCTTGATTATCCTTTTTTGGCTTTAGGTCAATCTTATGGCAAGTGAAGCCTGACTTTTACAACTCTTATGGATGTTCAATTATGGCCTCATTTATGGTTGGTAGCTAGTGCAATGAGATAGAATGGAGTAGGGTTTCACATATATATACGAGAGAAGCTAAAGACTTTTAATGCCCATAGCAAACTCTTCATAGACAATAGAACCAATATTGCAATATCAACTATGTTGGTAGTTAGAAAAACACATTTAATTATCTACTTTAACCTAAAAGTATAAATAATATCAGATTTATTCATATCTTTTCAATGTTTAGGATTCTCAAAATTTTGACAACATTCTTGTTTCAAGACACATAGTATATGCAATTGCTTTAAAAGCACCAAACCATCTCCCTTGAATTTGCAAGCTTCTTTAAGCTTGTGTAGCTATTTCTATCATCTATTTTTAGGCATCTTATTAAATGTAGATTGAAGTTTTCATGATCTTTTATTTTGTATTCTAGGGTTTTTCCTGAAGCTACTTTTTTTTAAATCCTTCTCTGCAATTATATCTCTCAATTCAGGCTATTCTTCCTCCTCAAACTGCCTGGTGACTTTATCTTGCATCGAGCCACTTTTTAATTTACAAAGAGTTCTAGTGAAATTCATAGAATATGCTGAGTCAGTAGATGTTTGCATGGTAATAGGAAAAGTTCAAAGGATATGATGAATTTGTTCACAATGTCAAGTTGAAAATTGAAAGTCGTCATCATCTATTTTCCCAAATAAAGATCTATTGTGATCTCTTCTTGAGCCTGTCAAGAGTTGGAGAGGTGACCATGATAAGAGAGAGCACAGCTTTGTTGTGTCTAACAATGGGGGTTATTGTGCTAGTCAAAAACTCATTTTTCTTTTATGCTTATTAGTTACAACTTACAATACTGAAATACTTAACAAATAACTTGTATGTATCATTAATATGCTTGGATTTTAATCCATCTTGCAAAAACTTGTTTATATTCGAATATTGCACCCAAAATTAAGAATAAGGGAATCTTTTTTTAAGTTAAGTGAATATCTTGTTTATTAGTTTTTGGGAGCACCTGCAAAATGATTTTAGAATTCTAATGTAACAAGTTACCTGTGTTGTTAGTGATTCAGGTTTCAGACATAGAGAAATTTGGTGCCACACAGTGATCAAAAGAGAGACAAAGATCCTTTCTTCTTGAGATAATCCTATGTTGATTTGTTGAGTTTTCCTTCGAATATATGAAATCAATTATAGAGGCACATGAACAATGTAGTATTGTAGAACACAGTATTGTCCTTGAGTCCACATCTTAGTTTGCATGTCTTGGCCAGGTTATTGAATACATCCAATCTTTACAAGAAAAGGTCTGAAAGTATGAGGCAACAGAGCAAAGCTGCATTTTTGGACAGTTGATTTAAAAAAGTGTATTGAAAACATTACTTGCCTCTAGAATCATCATAGAAACTTCTTCAAAATGCCACATCTGTCCTAGAGTCACCAGGGTTCATACCTCAATGATTCCACACCATTTCAAGCCTAAAAAATCCCAACCATGCCCAATTCCATAGGCAATTTGATTCTGAATCTGATTCTGGGACAAATAGTACCTGGAAATGCCCTATTTTTTTGCCAATTTGGTAACTTAACAAATAATAAATGTTATATCCCAAAACTTGTGTTGGAACTCTGGTAAAAGCTTACCATACTATAGCATCATCAAGTCAACCTTGGATATAGAAATTGTTCAAAATAGAAAATAGTTTGTAAATGTTGAATGGTCAGACAGTATGAGAAATTATAGACACCAGGAGTTACCTTTTGAAACATTAGGACAGAGGGCAGATAAAATTGATGTATATGGTGTAAAATCCAAGGGATTGCCTTTTGATTTCAAGATCTAGGTGACTTTGATCTTGATTTAAAATGTTCCTTATGAGTGGTCCACTGTGGTAACCTACATAGTGGTATGTATTCTTGGAAGCCTTATGGTGCCATATTATTTAATGGAGTATATGTGGCATTTAAAAAAATGAAATGCTCTTTTATAGTAAAGGAGAATGGGTGGTATTTGTGATCTACTATGCTAGAATACACTAATCTAAACCTCAAATTTAGATTACTTAAACCATGTCACATTGATCATATTGTTAAAATAATATAATATATTCCATAGCTTAAGATGTTTTTTGGTTTCAGGGATCTTATCAACATCATAAGGAGTTGAAGATTACATAGGGAATCAAGATAACCACTCAGGTATCAAATTTTAGGCTAATAATTTTATGTATATGAGCATAAATTTATCAAATATATGTGGGCAATGAAATTTAGCTGCAATTTCTTGATTTCAGGGTCTTGAGCATGCCATAGCAAGAACTTAGTTATATGTTGTTGGACATGATGATGATTTAGAGGATATTAAGGAAGAAGCAATGCAAGATCTCAATAATGTAATGTCTCAAATTGACAAGAGTGGGGAAGGAGTTTATGTTCAAGCTTCAACTCTTGGATCTTTGGAGGCTTTACTTGAGTTCTTGAAGACCCCAGCTATGTCATGCCCGCATTTCCCATGCGGTCATGACACACAACACACATGTCATGTCCACATTTGCCATGTGGTCATGACACAAAATATCAAAAAACTTTTCTGCTTGTCCCTAGAAACCCCCTTGCACGCGTCTGCGTGCTCAGTGGAAATACGCATAAAGTGTAAACATGTCAATCATATTTGGGGAAATGCGTCTACCTACACACTCCCCTGCATGATTAAAGTTGACTAGGGGGTTTGCGACATGATGTGCACTGCTTATAGGGTTAGAATAGATTTAATTCGAACCCTAAGTTTCCTAGGTGAAACAGATGATTCAATTGTTTCAAAACCAAGCCCTAACCCTAATGCATAAATAAAAATTGAGAAATATTAACACATCAAATGGTAAGATGGTCGCATGATAAAATGGAGTGATTAAAGAAAGTCATAAAAAAATGTCATAAAAATAAAACCCTAAAATCTGGAGAAAATTCGACAGTATAATGTGTTTTCAATAGTTGAAATAATTTTTTTTTTTTAAAGAAAAACTCAAAAAGAAAATCAAAGAAAAAATTAAAATAATAAAATATAAGGAAAATTTAAATAAGTTTCCAAAGTTAAATAAATTGATCACTCAAAAAAATTATAAAATTTAAAATAATGACCAATAAAATTCAATGGTCAAGTCCATTAATAAATATAACTTCAACAATCATATTTATTAATTGACTCACGTTAAAAATAATTAAAAGAGGAATAATTAAATCAACTCCTTAGAAATAAGATTGATTAAAATAAACTTAAAATTCAATATAAGGTTTCCCACAACATTAATTGAAGACACACAAGAAAATAAATATAAATACCCAAGTAAATAATACCCTAAGGGGGTAAATCATCCCATCAAAATAAATAAATTACCCATGTAGCAAATAAATCTCTCTACTAACATGATTTAACCATATTAAGGGCATTAGTTGTCAACTCTAAATTAAGAACCTGCAAGTCATAAATCTAAAAGTTATTATATTTTTCTACTCTATTTTCTCCTCACGTGCTCGCAACATTCTCTAAACTAAAATCCCCAATCCCAACATTGTCTTCCTAGTATTATATTCATGCAACTCTAATCTCCTTCCTCTATACTCTAGGTTTTCTATTGTCCTCTCCTTCCATACGGTAAAATTTCTATCCTCTTTCCCTCTTTTTATTATTTAAAAAAAAAAAAAGAATTCATATTTCTCCAACCCTGCCAATTAGAATATTATAGCCTCACAATACCCTAACCCTAAAAGGTTTCTTTCTTTTCTCTCTCACTTCTATCCTTCATTTGCCCTAATTACAAACTCACAATGCTCATTGTTTTGGATCTCTCTACTCTCCTCAAAATCTACTTAGTCTGGTCTACGGGATACTCTACTAAACGACTATGATGATATCTACAGAGATACCTCAAGCTGAGGGGAAAAAAACACAATCGTAAGATTTGTTTTGCTAAGGGTATTCATGAGGCATAGGAAGTGTTCATCGATGGTGGTGGAGGTGGCCGCATGGTGGCGGGCAGGAAATGGCATGGCCGCAGGTTTAGGGTCATAGCAGTGTGAGGGAGAAATGGTGCCAAGTACCAAGAGTTAAAAATGGTGGTCTTAAGGTTTGCAAGTGCCAAAAGGATAAATTAGTGAAGACATGGCGGACAAGTCTAGCAACAATGCCGCTGGAAATCTCTCCTTGTAGGTGCAATAGAGGTAAAGAGAGATGAGGGGTGTTGGGGGGGTCTGATCCCTCCCCACCCCACACATCATTTGCTTAAAAACAAATACAAAAAGAAAGATAGTGAGCATCAAGGCAGCCATGGTGGCGGGGTCGTATTCTCCCCATAGCCACTACACTTGTCCTCAGGTATCCACGACGACGGTCTCAGAAAAAAATACATTGATAACATTTTTTTATTTCTCTTTATTTTACTATTGTTCAAATCAGCCTACACAGATATTTACTCTCGTGAAGGTTATTTTGTTTCACTTTTATTTGCTACTGTATAAATCTGCCAACACAGATATTTATATATCCACAGTTGTTAACATGATAACATATATATATATATATTATATAATTGCACAAAAAAATATACTTGGTAAAATAAAGACCAGTTATGGCAAGTACCTCTTTTCATGTATATATATTTATACATACACCTATATATATGTGAGTGAACATATATATATATATATATATATGTATATATATAGAGAGATATATACATTTCTACTAGAAATATAAAAGAATAAACATTTATATATATAAACAATGTTAAACATTCTCCCATCGAAATATATATATACCCCCCCTCTCTTTTTTTTCTTTTCCTATTAACTATATAGCTGACTCACAAATCTAATTTTCTCTTGCTATAAAATAACACAGAAGTACATCCACAGAGCTGTAATACCATTTCAGAATTAAATCAATCCTTCTTTTCCTTTTAGAGATAAAGGGGCGTCTTCCTTCTAATTCTTGCAACAATACATACAACAACCTACTCATTTTTCTCAAGTAAAGAGAAGAAGAAAACAAAGCACAAATACAGACCAGCAACATAGTGATTTAACTATAAACATTCCCAACCATTCTTCTTTAGCATACAACCATTCCAAGTCCTACATCTATATTTCTTAAACAAAGCAGAATAGAATTAATTTTATTACAACAACTAAAGAACACAATGAATAACATTTTCATAATACAATAAAAATGATTTTTCCCAGTTTTCAACTTACAACAACAATTACATTTTTATAGATTACAACAATAGGGTCATGGACAAGGCTCTCAATAGCCAACAAAATAAAAAAAATAAGGTAAAGATGGCCATGTCCAAACTTCATTTTCTCCTATAAGCACCTGTAATGAAAAGAATAAAGCACCAAATGGGGAACAAAGCCACAACAAAATGCCCTCCTCCCTATCATAGACCCGCAAGTGGGTCACCCCCAAGCTAGGGAGGTAGGAATCACACAGTTGCACACACACACCACAATAAGCAACACAAAAATAACTCAGCAATTACCCATGGATTAACACATAACAAAACTCATGAAAATGAGTTTGATAGGGGTAAGGAATGGACCCCTCTACTCAAAAGGCCACTCCAAGATCTCAAAACACCAAGTCTCAAGGCCTCAAGCCAAAACCTCCAAAACACATATCTCTAAATAACTCAAAAACTATCATGGTACTCTTACCATCAAAATGATCTCAACACCAAGAAAAATCCCTCAAGGCTATAAGTAGCACAAATATGGAGGTGACCTCGAGGAGGTTCACTCTCCCCTACCCCAAACAAGTTGAGCCTTACCTCCAAATGGAGGTGCTCTCACCAAACTCCCAACCCACATACAAATGAAAACAACAACAACAAAAATCCACAAACACAACATAAAGGAAAAGTTCAAGGGTAAATGAATATAGTCATGGAGCTTACCTTTAAAAGCCCTAAAAATAGAAGCATGTTTGGTGAAGAGCTCCAAGTTTCTCCAAATCTTCCAATCTCCAAACTTTTCTCTAACTCCCCATTAGAAACTCCAAGAATAGAAAGAAAAACCCAAGATTCAAGAACCCCACACTCCTCAACAAGAGGAGGTAATATAGGCCTTCTAAATTGGCCTTGAGGAATGAGAAGGTGACACATGTCACCTTCTCCTTCCTCTTCCCATGCCACTTACAAGGGAGATGAAGTGTGAGGGTGACAAGTGTCACCCTCCAATTCCATCCCAATCCTCACCTTATCCACTTGTGCTCTCACACATGTGTGAGAGAACAAGTGGTGAGGTGACAATTCCCTTCAAGCCTCCATGAGGATAAGGGATGCCATATGGCACCCTCTTATTCTTCAAGAAAGCCATCTCCCTCCAAGATGCTCTCACACATGTGTGATAGTCTTGGAGGGAGATCCCACACACTTGGGAGTCTTGGAGACCTCCCAAGTCTTCTTGGTGAAGGGATCCCCAAACTTTGGGAAGGGAGATGAGTCTTTCCCAAAGCATGACTCATCTCCCACCCTTAGCCATTTCAAAAATCCTCACTTTGACTAAACCTCAGTTTAGAGTGACCAAAAGTGAGTTACCCCAAGGTTTAGTTAGTCAAAATTGACCCTAGACCCATGGGTAACCACCTAGGGTCAGTTTTGGGACACTAAGGTTCACCTAGGGAGTCATAAATCCACATTAAATGGCCCAAAAAATAAAAACAATACCAAGTGGTGTAAAACAATAAAAATTATACAACACATGATATAAATTAATTAAACAAAGGGGTATAGGCCAAAATAATAAAACCACAAGTACTTAAACAACATTCGAATCAAACATGATCCCCATCCCTCTTGGGAATGGATCGGCTTCACAAGGAATAACATATGTGTGAATACTACCTCTAATTTCCCATGGCTTGGGAATATAATCCTGCACATCTAGATCAAGTGTCAATCGTATCATGAATAATCATAGATGAAGCAACAGGAATTAAATTGATGCCATTGAATACAACATTAATCATCTACAACATAATTCAAGATTAAACTGCATTTTCTATCTAATGTCACATAATCATCATCACATAAAGAACTAGAAATCACATCAATAAACATCATCTAATATATCTCGCATGTCTAGTCTCAACATAGCATCAAAATATGATCAAATCAAATCACCATATGTCGAATCAATGTCAAATCAAAATTAGAATATATAACCAAATCTGCATAATGGAACAATAGTCTCTAAAAGTATGATAATGTCATCAACTGAAATGTAAAACGATCAAAATAAGGAAGGAAAATAATCAGCCTCACATCCTCCCCCCTAAGACTAAACTTCCTCCTGGAAGTCATCAAAAAGGTGATGATAGAGTGCCCTCAAACTAGCTGCATCATCCCAAGTCGTTGTGATGTCATCATAATGATCCCACTGGACCCTAACTTGGTCCAGCTCTTGACCTGGAAGGTCTAGCATTCGACGAGCTAATATGAGAATTGGCTCCAAAGCCAACTACCCATCCACCTCTAGCTATAGAGCACTCTAGTCCAATACATGAGATAAATCAGATATATATCACCTCAATACAGAAATATGAAGGACATCGTGGATATGTGACAGACTAGGTGGCAACGCTAGATGGTAGGCAATAGGTCCTATCTGCTCCAAGATCTCAAAAGGTCCTATAAACCATGGTGTGAGCTTAGAGCCCTTTCCATAACGGATTGGACTCTTGTGTGGCCGCACTCTAAGGAATACCTTGTCACCCACTGAGAAGCTCCGATCAATCCTCTTAGCATCGACATACTTCTTTTGCCTATCCTGTGCCTCCTGAAGTCTCTGCCTAATTAGTGTGACCTACTGCTCCATTTCCTACATTAACTTTGGACCAATGTCAACCCTATCCTCTATCTGATCCCAACTCAATGGTGTCTTGCATGTTCTGCCATATAAACCTTGAAAAGGAGGCATACCCAACGAGTTGTGATGACCATTATTGTAGGCAAACTCGACCAGATACAAATACTCCTCCAATCTAGACTAATGGTCCATAACATATATATGAAGCATATCCTCCAATACCTAATTCACCTGCTCTGTCTGCCCATCTATCTCAAGATGATAAGCAGAGCTAAAGTTGAGCTGTGTGCCCAATGCCTGCTACAAGGCTCTCCAAAAGGTTGAAGTGAACAATGAATCCCTATCAGAAATGATGCGGCAAGGTACCCCATGTAATCTCACAATATCATCTAAGAATACTTTCACCACTGCTAGTGCATTGTACATCGTGCGTACAGGTGAGAAATGTGCCACCTTGGTCAACTTATCGACCTTCACCATGATGGCATCTTGGCGGTGCGAAGACATAGGAAGACCAATAATAAAATCTATGGAAATGGTGTCCCATTTCCACTCAGGTATCTGGTGAGGGTATAAAAGACCTGTTGGATGCTAATGCTCGACCTTGACCCTCTAGCACTCAAGGCATCGAGAAACAAACTTTGCAATATCCCGTCTCATACCCATCCAATGGTATAGCTGTCGTAGGTTGGTATGCATCTTCTTCACCCCTGGATGTGCTGCATATGGTGCTCTGTGAGCCTCTGATAACACTACAATATGTAGGTCACCTACGCGGGGTACATAGATACACTGTCGATGATGAAGTAACCCATCTGCCTCAAGTGAGTACCTTGCAAACTTGCCCACAAGGGCCCTGTGTGAATGGATCTCCTGCTGCACCTCAAGAAACTACTCATCCTCAGGAAGATGCTGAATAATGCGTCCTCTCAAGTCCACACTCAGAGTCAAGGTCAAGAACTCGTGGCACCTCCAACTCAATGCATCAACAACCATGTTCTCTTTCCCTTTGATGTAGTGGACATCAAAATCATACTCACAAAGAAACTCCATCCAACCCCGCTGACGAGCGTTTAGATTCAGCTATGTAAATATATACTGAAGACTGTGGTGATTTGAATGAAGCTCAAAGTGACGACCCAATAAGAAATGTCTCCAACGAACTAGAGCACGAACCACTATTGCTAACTCCAAATCGTGAGTGGGCTAGTTCAACTCATTGGTCTTGAGCTTTTGTGACTCATATGTAATTGCTCTACCACCCTGCATAAGTACAACTCCCAAACCCTCAAGTGATGCATCCGTGCAAACCATAAAATCTATTGTAGGATCAGGGACCACTAAAATGGGAGTGTTGGTAAGATGCTCCTTGAGGACCCCAAAGGCCCTCTCACACTACTCAGTCCATAGAAAACTCTTCCCTTTCTAGTAAAGGGAAGTAATGGGGTGTGCTATCTGAGAGAAATCCTTAACAAATCTACAGTAATAACTAGCTAACCCCATAAAACTCCTGACCTCTGTTACACTGGTGGGTGCTGGCCAATCTTTGATAGCCCTGATCTTTGATGGATCTACTGAGATTCCATCGCCAGATAAGATATGCCCCAAATACTATACCTCTGTCCTGAAAAATGCACACTTCACCAAGTTCCCGTAAAGATTTTATTCCCTCAAACACTGTAGAACCTGACGTAGGTGCTCCTCATGCTCCTCCTTGGTCCGCGAATAAATCAAAATGTCATCAAAGAAAATAATCACGAACTGATCCAAGTAGGTACAGAACACCCCGTTCATGAGACTCATGAACACTGCAGGGGCATTTGTCAAACCGAAGGGGACCACAGTGAACTCATAGTGGCCATATCAAGTCCGGAAGGTGGTCTTATGGATGTCTGCCTTTGTGATACGCAACTGATGGTAACTGGACTTCAGGTCAATCTTAGAGAACACCCTAGCTCCCTGCATTTGATTGAAGAGATTGTCAATCATGGGTAGAGGATAACGGTTCTTCACTGTCACCTCATTCAATTGCCTATAATCCATGCATAATCGAAGAGACCCATCCTTCTTCTTCACGAAGATGACAGGAACGCCCCAAGGTGAAATGCTCGGTCGAATGTGGCCCTTCTTGAGCAAGTCCTCAAGCTGTAACTTGAGCTCTGTGAGCTCATGAGTGGTCATCCTATAGAGTGCACGAGACACTAGCTCGGCACCCAGCACTAAGTCAATATGAAAGTCTACCTCATGACGAGGTGGCATCCCTAGTAACTCTGCTGGAAACACATCAAAAAACTCTCTCAGGATGGGATGATCATCCAAATGTGCCTTAGGCTCATCATTTGATCTGTCACTCACTATGATAGAGAACATATGGCATCTCTTCTGCATGCAGCACTTAAGATGTTGAGCATATATCATACGCATTGTTGTGGGCTTCTGAATGCCCACTATCTCAACTGATGTACCATGATTGTCTAAGCAGCTAATCACCTTTCAACGATAATCTAGCTTAGCTGTGATGAGTCACAAGCCAGTCCATACCCAAAACTACATCGTAGGATCCTAATGTCATAGTTCTAAGGTCACATTCTGTGGCAAAGGGTCCCAAAGAAATCTCACAGTCGTGGACTAAAGCATCTACTATCATCTTGGCTCTTGAGGCCAACTTAACCACCCACCTATCACCCTACCAAGAGGCCACCAGCCTGCAACGCTCCACTAACGATGGAGATATGAAAGAGTCAGTAGTACCAGAGTCAAAAAGAATAGAAATGGGGACACCCCCTATCATACCTGATGTCTCAATCACTGATGCCTAAAAATCAGCCCAGTGGTTATCAACCACTATGAACATACGGTGAGACCTATCCACATCTCCAACTGTATACTCTGATCCTCCTGAATGAGGCTGCCCCTACTGTAAAGCCCTTTTGACACTCTCTGGCTAGATGTCCTGCTCCACCACACACATAACATGGGCCCCTAGCCTGTACCTGTCCAGTCTAAGTCCTACTCAACTACTATTGTCTAGATCTACCTGTGGACCCCTGTGAACCCCTGTATGACTGTTGCGACTTCACGGGTCTCACAGGTGGTCCCTATTGCCTCTGATAACTACATGGGCCCTACTACTACCAAACCTTGGTTATGCCCCCCATGTGCCCTCTTTTGTGTCCTGGGTCTCTGCTACTGCTGTGGGGGCCTAGGAGGTAAGGATGCAGAACTAAATCCTCCTCTCTGAGGTGGAGGTGGTGGCTTGCGGTAACTCTGCTAATGCTACTACTACCCACAATCCTGAAACTAAGGCCATGAAATCTTCCCTCATCCTTGTATCTCCTCAACTATGTATGCCTTCTCGGCAGCACCACTCAATGTCTAGGGGTCTGCCATGCGCACAGGACCTGCTATGCTATGTTTCAATCCTCTGATAAACTTATGAACTAGGAGTTTCTCATCATGGAGATACTCCACATATTGAGACAACTCAGTAAATCTACCCTCACACTGAGCAACGGTAAGTCCTCTCTGCTGAAGGTTGTGAAAATCATCTATGTGATGCTGCCTGTAGTGATCTGATAAGTATCGGCATTGAAGTGCTCAATGAAAGTCTCCCATGTGAGTTTGTCTAATGATAAATGGCACTTACACTCCTTAGTGCACCACCAGGTAGCTACTGCATCTCACAACAGGTGGACTACCACACATGCCTTCGTGTTGCCCTCATAAGGATGTAAAGTGAAGCATCTATCTAAGCTGATGAGCCAGGCCTCTGCCTCAACTCCCTTTGTGGTCCTAATGAAAGTAGGAGGATGCATCCTCAACAAATCCCTAATGGGATCTCCTTGGTCTCTGTGCCCTCTAATAGGATCATCTGCATAATAATCATAAGGCCTGTGAACAATATGCTCCACTTGTACTGCCTCCTCACACCTAGCATGACATGGATGGCTCTTGCTATGGGTCATGTCAGCCGATCCAACCTCCTCTGCCATCGTATCTAGTATCTCAACATATGGCTCCACATGTGGTGCCTCTTGAGGCTCGACGCGGGGCTCCACACGTGGCTCGACTCATTACTCTGCTTGTGGTTCCACGTGTGGCTCCTCTCGTGTCACACTGGTGGGTGCTAGCCAATCTTTGATAGCCCTGATCTTTGATGGATCTACTGAGATTCCATTGCTAGATAAGATATGCCCCAAATACTATACCTCTATCCTGAAAAATGCACACTTCACCAAGTTCCCATAAAGATTTTGTTCCCTCAAACACTGTAGAACCTGACGTAGGTGCTCCTCATGCTCCTCCTTGGTCTGCGAATAAATCAAAATGTCATCAAAGAAAATAATCACAAACTGATCCAAGTAGGTACAGAACACCCCGTTCATGAGACTCATGAACACTGCAGGGGCATTTGTCAAACTGAAGGGGACAACAGTGAACTCATAGTGGCCATATTAAGTCCAAAAGGTGGTCTTATGGATGTCTGCCTCTGTGATACGCAACTGATGATAACTGGACTATTGGTCAATCTTAGAGAACACCCTAGCTCCCTGCATTTGATTGAAGAGATTGTCAATCCTGGGTAGAGGATAACGGTTCTTCACTGTCACCTCATTCAATTGCTTATAGTCCATGCATAATCGAAGAGACCCATCCTTCTTCTTCACAAAGATGATAGGAACGCCCCAAGGTGAAATGCTAGGTCAAATGTGGCCCTTCTTGAGCAAGTCCTCAAGCTGTAACTTGAGCTCTGTGAGCTCATGAGTGGTCATCCTATAGAGTGCACGAGACACTAGCTCGGCACCCAGCACTAAGTCAATATGAAAGTCTACCTCATGACAAGGTGGCATCCCCGGTAACTCTGCTAGAAACACATCAGAAAACTCTCTCAGGATGGGATGATCATCCAAATGTGCCTCAGGCTCATCATTTGATCTGTCACTCACTGTGATAGAGAACATATGGCATCCCTTTTGCATGTAGCACTTAAGATGTTGAGCATATATCATACGCATTGCTGTGGGCTTCTAAATGCCCACTATCTCAACTGATGTACCATGATTGTCTAAGTAGCTAATCACCTTTCAACAATAATCTAGCTTGGCTGTGATGAGTCGCAAGCCAGTCCATACCCAAAACCACATCGTAGGATCCTAATGTCATAATTCTAAGGTCACATACTGTGGCAAAGGGTCCCAAAGAAATCTCACAGTCGTGGACTAAAGCATCTACTATCATCTTGGCTCTTGAGGCCAACTCAACCACCCTGCAACGCTCCACTAACGATGGAGATATGAAAGAGTCAGTAGTACTAGAGTCAAAAAGAATAGAAATGGGGACACCCCCTATCATACCTGATGTCTCAATCACTGATGCCTAAAAATCAGCCTGGTGGTTATCAACCGCTATGAACATACGGTGGGACCTATCCACATCTCCAACCGTATACTCTGATCCTCCTGAATGAGGCTGCCCCTACTGTAAAGCCCTTTTGACACTCTCTGGCTAGATGTCCTGCTCCACCACACACATAACATGGGCCCCTAGCCTGTACCTGTCCAGTCTGAGTCCTACTCGACTACTGTTGTCTAGATCTACCTGTGGACCCCTATGAACCCCTGTATGACTGCTGCGACTTCGCGTGTCCCATAGGTGGTCCCTATTGCCTCTGATAACTGCATGGGCCCTACTACTACCAAACCTTGATTATGCCCCCCATGTGCCCTCTTTTGTGTCCTGGGTCTCTGCTACTGCTGTGGGGGCCTAGGAGGTAAGGATGCAGAACTAAATCCTCCTCTCTGAGGTGGAGGTGGTGGCTTGCAGTAACTCTGCTAATGCTACTACTGCCCACAATCCTGAAACTAAGGGTGTGAAATCTTCCCTCATCCTTGTATCTCCTCAACTATGTATGCCTTCTCGGCAGCACCACTCAATGTTTGGGGGTCTGCCATGCGCACAGGACCTGCTATGCTATGTTTCAATCCTCTGATAAACTAATGAACCAGGAGTTTCTCATCAAGGAGATACTCCACATATTGAGACAAGTCAGTAAATCTACCCTCATACTGAGCAACAGTAAGTCCTCTCTGCTGAAGGTCGTGAAAATCATCTATACGATGCTACCTGTAGTGATCTGATAAGTATCGTGCATTGAAGCACTCAATGAAAGTCTCCCATGTGAGTGTGTCCAATGATAGATGGCACTTGCACTCCTTAGTGCACCACCAGGTAGCTACTGCATCTCACAACAGGTGGACTACCACACGTGCCTTCGTGTTGCCCTCATAAGGACGTAAAGTGAAGCATCTATCTAAGCTGATGAGCCAGGCCTCTGCCTCAGCTCCCTCTGTGGTCCTAATGAAAGTAGGAGGATGCATCCTCAACAAATCCCTAATGGGATCTCCTTGGTCTCTGTGCCCTCTAATAGGATCATCTGCATAATAATCATAAGGCCTATGAACAATATGCTCCACTCGCACTGCCTCCTCACACCTAGCATGACATGGAGGGCTCTTGCTATGGGCCATGTCGGCCGATCCAACCTCCTCTGCCATCGTATCTAGTATCTCAACATATGGCTCCACACGTGGTGCCTCTTGAGGCTTGACGCGGGGCTCCACACATGGCTCTACTCACTACTCTACTTGTGGTTCCACGTGTGGCTCCTCTCGTGGATCATCGCGGTGCTCAGCACGTGGCTCTATGTGTGGCTCAACTATGGCCGGTGGTGGCCTATCTAACACTACCTGTAGTGCCTGTAATATCTGTGGCCCAATATCTGGTATAGGTAGGGCTGATGGTGCCTGCGGTACCTGACCCTCAGCTGAAGAATCATTGTACACCTCAGCGGATGCAATGTGGCAGTATTGAGCTTGCTGAACTCATTGGGGAGGCATCCTACAAAAACCAGGTAACCACAAATTAATCAAAGTTGCAGAAATAATAATGTGCCCTAAACAAGCCTAGTGTTTAAACCTGGATCTGATACCAAAGTCATGCCCGCATTTCCCATGCGGTCATGACACACAACACACATGTCATGTCCACATTTTCCATGTGGTCATGACACGAAATATCAAAAAACTTTTTCGCTTGTCCCTAGAAACCCCCTCACATGTGTCTACATGCTCAGTGGCAATACACATAAAGCATAAACATGTCAATCATATTCAGGGAAATGCATCTGCCTATGCACTCCCCTGCATGATGAAAGTTGACTAAGGGGTTTACGATGTGATGTGTGCTACTTATAGGGTTAGAACAAATTTAATTGGAACCCTAAGTTTCCTAGGCGAAAGAGATGATTCGACTGTTTCGAAACCAAGCCCTAACCCTAATGCATAAATGAAAATCAAGAAATATTAACACATCAAATGGTAAGATGGTCGCATGATAAAATGGAGTGATTAAAGAAAGTCGTAAAAAAAATGTCATAAAAATAAAACCCTAAAAGCTAGAGAAAATTTGACAGCATAATGCGTTTTCAATAGTTGAAATAAAAAAATTTTAAAAGAAAAACTCAAAAAGAAAATTAAAGCAAAAATTAAAATAATAAAACATAAGGAAAATTTAAATAAGTTTCCAAGGTTAAATAAATTGATCACTCGACAAAATTATAAAATTTAAAATAACAATGACCAATAAAATTCAATGGTCAAGTCCATTAATAAATATAACTTCAACAATCATATTTATTAATTAACTCATGTTCAAAATAATTAAAAGAAAAATAATTAAATTAACTCCTCAGAAATAAGATTGATTAAAATAAACTTAAAATTCAATATAAGGGTTCCCACAACATTAATTGAAGACACACAAGAAAATAAATATAAATACCCAAGTAAATAATACCCTAAGGGGGTAAATCATCCCATCAAAATAAATAAATTACCCATGTAGCAAATAAATCTATCTACTAACATGATTTCACCAATATTAAGGGCATTAGTTGTCAACTCTAAATTAAGAACCCACAAGTCATAAATCCAAAAGTTATTATATTTTTCTACTCTATTTTCTCCTCGCGTGCTCACAACATTCTCTAAACTAAGATACCCAACCCCAACATTGTCTTCCTAGTATTATATTCATGCAACTCTAATCTCCTTCCTCTATACTCTAGGTTTTCTATTGTCCTCTCCTTCCATACGATAAAATTTCTATTCTCTTTCCCTCTTTTAATTTTTAAAAAAACATAGAATTCATATTTCTCCAACCCTATCAATTAGAATATTATAGCCTCACAATACCCTAACCCTAAAAGGTTTCTTTCTTTTCTCTCTCACTTCTATCCTTCATTTGCCCTAATTACAAACTCACAATGCTCATTGTTTTGGATCTCTCTACTCTCCTCAAAATCTACTTAGTTTGGTCTGTAGGATACTCTGCTAAATGACTATGATGATATTCACAGAGATACCTGAAGTTGAGGGAAGAAAAAACACAATCATAAGATTTGTTTTTCTAAGGGTATGCATGAGGCATAGGAAGAGTTCATCGGTGACGGTGGAGGTCGCCATAGGGCGGCGGGCAGGAAACGGCATGGTCATGGGTTCAGGGTCACAGCAGTGTGAGGGAGAAATGGTGCCAAGTACCAAGAGTTAAAAATGGTGGTCTTAAGGTTTGCAGGCACTAGAAGGATAAATTAGTGAAGACATGGTGGACAAGTCTAGCAACAATGCCGTTGGAAATCTCTCCTCGCAGGTGCAACTGAGGTAAATAGAGATGAGGGGTGTTGGGGGGGTTTGACCCCTCCCCGCCCCACACATCATTTGGTTAAAAACAAATACAAAAAGAAAGATAGTGAGCATCAAGGCAGCCGTGGTGGGGGGGTCGTATTCTCCCCACAACCACTACACTTGTTCTCAAGTTTCCACGGAGACGGTCTCAGAAGAAAAATACATTGATAACATTTTTTTTATTTCTCTTTATTTTAGTGTTGTTTAAATCGGCCTACACAGATATTTACTCTCGTGAAGGTTATTTTGTTTCACTTTTATTTACTATTGTATAAATCTACCAACACAGATATTTATATATCCACAGTTGTTTTTTTTTTATTCGTAATAGGAATATTATATTAAAGATTTCAAAAAAGCTTACATTTCATCAGCCATTCCATGGCTGGACTGAATCTGTCTAGCTACCTATTCAAACTGAAAAGTAGAAGAGAAGATCACGTAGGGTCACATATACTATTAACCAAAGGAGACTAACTCTGTCCTAGATTATCTTATCTTGGCTCCTACTATACAAAATGGAGCGAAGGATACAAACTTATCTAATTATTTACAAATGTCTGTAGATGCTTGCTAAAATCCTCCATCCAACTAAAACCATCAACCTCCTCCAGACCCAGAGTTATTTTAATGAAGCTTACTGCCACCGCCACCTGATCTTTCAGCATAACCAGATCAAAACCTCTGGTGTCCAGGATGAAAGGGAAGATCTTTATCACAGTGTTGGGATCTTCAACGAGTCTCCAATCTTTCAGACACAGGATACCTATCCCAAGACTGGCCATCTGCACCGATTTCTCCAAATCCCTTAAATGCTCCAAGTTGAAAATGCCCTGCATAATAGAATTCACCATTGGTTTCTCCATTCCCAATTTGAGCAACATCACTAAGACCTGGGAGGAAATGTTTGTATCAACCCAATATCGCTTGTCATTCTCCATATAAGCCCTACCGAAAATCATCTTCACTGCCCCCATGATCAATTCATCAGACCTACACAACATTCTCTGCAAATGGAGATCAGTGATGGCACCGAGGAAGGCCATCTGCCTCTTCCGACTCGTTAATCGCACTGGCATGTCCATTCCACCACAACGAATGGACTCAGCTAAAACAATGGCTACCAAGTGAGTTGGCATTTATCAAAGACCAGAGGGAGGAATGCCAAAAGGAATAGTCGTAGGCTCTAATAACCTTCCATACTGTAGAAAACTTCTCGAAACCAAACTGGGGGATGAATGCCAACTACTGCTGAACATAACAGTATGAAGAATGAATGCCACTGTCCTTTCCAAATATGCCATTTGCTCACCCTTCTGCACCATAATTACCTATTTACCTGTCTCAGCCTTGCCACCCCTGATGAGGTGGCAAGGCTCCCACCCAACCGTCCACATAAACCTTACTTAAGTCTAAACAGAATCTTTCATGATGAAGACGTCTCTTATTGATACCCCATCTGCTCCTAGGTTGGACAACCTATCCGCCTCTTGATTTCTTTCTCTATAAATGTGATTGATCGAAACTCTATCTAAGCTTTCTATTAGAACAAGTGCCTGCTCCAATTTAGCTTTGAGCCTCCAATTTACTAAACTCTTACTTCTAAGCCCATTGATAACAATCAAAGAATCACCTTCTATTTCTAGATTTTTGATCTCAAGATCCCTACAAAACCTTAATCCCAATAGTAAGGCCTATATCTCTGCCTCATTATTGGTGCCGATGCTAAGGGGGCAGTAAGTTTCCCCACCACATCTCCTTTTGAGTTCCTTATTATACACCCAGCACCTGAGGGACCCGGATTACCTCGCGAGGCACCATCAAAATTTAGTTTCAACCATCCGACCTCTGGGGGAGACCATTGAGCCATTCTTCTTGCTTCCATAGTTTTGAAACCACCTTTACCCACCTGCGGGGCCGGAGAGAGCCCCTTCTAATTTCTCATCATCTCCATATCCCATCCTATGAAGAGGAGATTGGTAGGATCTCTGTCTGCTAATCTAGTATTAACTATTTCCACAATGCTTGCTTCAATTTTACTGAAAAGTGATTGCCAAGGCATTTCTACTTCCTAAAAGATTCTCCTGTTGTGCTCTTTCCAAATCTCCCATAATAAAATAGAAGGGGCTGAAACCCATAGTCCCGCAAACATCGCTTTCTAAAACAACAAGGGCCAGACAATCAACCATTCCAACAGAGTACCAGAAAACATTGAACTCCAATTAAGCTTGTTACAAAGCCATTGCCATCCTCTAATAGTGAAAGGACAATGAAGGAAAAGGTGATCCCTATCTTCCTCTTCTTCTTCGCACAACACACATCTTGAAGGACCCTCAAATCCCAACCTTCTCAGTCTATCAACTGTCAATGCCTTGCCTTGAACTACCACCCACAAAAAGACCCCTGCTTTGGGTAAACATTGCTTGTTCCAGAAAAGCTTGGAAGGAATGAGACCAGGGGAGTCTGTTGTACCAGCAAGAACCCTATAACCCTCTTTTACCGAATACTCCCCTAAGACTAAGGCAGTCCATCTTAGCCTATCCCTACCTCTTCTAAAACTGAAAGAGTGCTTCGCCAATTCTTCTTCAAACTGGACTATCAAACCTAGATCCAGACCCAAACCTGACACACTTTTCCAAGTGGGGAGATCACTAGTTGAGGAGGGAAAAGAAAAGTAATTATAGACTTTGTCTCCCCAGATAAACTTGGTGACAATCCTTATAGGTGCCAGGGTCTGAATTCTTTCCAAAGCCAGTAGGCCTTCCCACAAATCCTCCCAGAACCTTGCTTCCTTGCCTTCCTTGATCTCCTAGGTCAGGTGGTTAATTATTAGATCCCTGCTCTTTCTAATAAAATTCCAAATTCTTGAGCCATTAGGCAGCTATCTAGAGGTGAAGATACTATGATCTTCCCTATATAGATTTATTTTTTATTAGCCTTACCCATTTCAAATTTGGATTCTTATGAATTTGCCAAACCAACTTTGCACCAAGGGCTTTATTTTGCCTCAAAAGGTCTTTAACCCTAGCCCCATCTTTTTCTTTCTGCTCACATCCTTTCTAGAAAAAATTCCTCATCAGTTGGGTTAATTCCTTATTGATTTTACTTGCCAAAGGTAAGCATGACATCATGTAGATGGGCATAGCTGCTAAAACTGCCTTGATAAGAGTCAGTCTCCCTGCCCAAGACAACCACTTGCTTTTCCAAGATTCTAACCTTAACTTAATCTTCTCCAAAAGAGGCTCCCAAGAATTGCCAGGGAGTAAACCTTTAACCAGAGGAAGCCCCAAATATTTACAAGGAAGAGCACCTTTCCCAAAGGACAAAATCCTTAAGATTCTTCCCTCTCTACCAAGAGGGGTGTTGAAGAAGAACACTTCCGATTTTGCTTTACTAACTTCATGTCTCGAAGCTCTCGAATACAGATCCAAGATTCTTTTAAACCTTAAAGCTTCTCCTTCCTGGGCAGCCCCAAAAGAAGAGTGTCATCTACAAATTATTGATGAGAGAACCTTGGCAGATTCCTTGTAATTTAAATTCCTGTGATTTGCCCTTCCTAGCATGCTTTTGAAAGAAATCTTCCCAAGGCATCATCCATAATGATGAAGAGGAAGGGAGAGATGGGATCTCCCTGCTTTAATCCCCTTGACACATTGAAGAAACCTTCTGGAGAGTTGTCAAGGAGAATAGAAAATCTAGGGCTTGAAATCCACTCGAAAATCCAATTCAACCACTCCTGCTGAAAGCTGAAAGCCTCTAAAATTTTAAACAAGAATCTCCAATTCACTTTATCATAGGCCTTCTGGATATCTAGTTTAACCAACATAGAGGGGAACTTGTTTTTTAAAACTGAATGAATGGCCTCTTGAGCTATTATCACTCCATCCGAGATAGACCTCTCTGGCACAAAACCAGTTTGTTCCTCTGCTATGATGTCTAGGAGAATCCTTTTCATTCTATTTGCTATTGCTTTAGCCAGAATTTTGTAAACTACATTACACAAGGAGATTGGTCTAAAATCTTCAAATGATTTAGGCTTCTCTTTCTTGGGGATCAGGGCTAGAAAATGTTGCTAATTTCCTTGAGGATCTTGCCCTCCTTTCTAGAATCTTCATAGGCCACCGTCAGGTCCTTACCAACAATACTCCAACATTTCTAAAAAAAAGGCTGCTGGAAATCCATCAGGACCAGGGGCCTTATCCGGACCTAGTTGAAACAAAGCTTCTTTAATTTATTCTTCTGAGAACTTACTCAAGAACATGCGGTTCTGATCTTCTGTTACTAGCTTTGGAATAACTCTCAGAAATTCTTGCTGAGCATGGAGATTTGAACCTTCATCCTCATTCAAGAGATCCTAAAAAAGACAATCGTTGCTTGGCCAATTTCTTCTAGAGATTCAGTGACCCTACCTTCCCTAGTCTTAATAGCTGAAATTCTATTTACCTCTCTACGAATTTTCGTGGAGTTATGAAAGAACTTGGTATTAGTATCTCCAGCTTTAGCCACACCTCCCGAGATTTCTGCCTCCAAAACACCTATTCTTTGGCCAATAGATCCTCCATCTTTCCCATCAACTCTTTTTCCTTATTGTAAGAATCATTGTTCATTCCTTCTCTAAAAACTTTCTCATTTAGGATCTGCAACTCTACCTCAATCTACCTCTTGGTTTCGAATATATTCTTAAAATGATCCTTATTCCACTACCTTAAATTTGCTTTGATCAGTTTCAACTTTGTGACAATATTAAATAAACCAACTCCCCCTGGATTACAGTTTTTCCACCAGTCTTCTATTAAAGCCAAAAAGGATGGGTCTTTGAACCAAATATTTTCATATTTGAAAGGACATCTTACTGGTCTCCTTTCACCCTGTATCTCTAAGCTGATAGGGAAGTGATTAGACCCTGATTCCAGAATAATCTTACTATCCAAACTGAAGGGAAATTTGCTTAAGTCTCCTTTGATAAAAAACCTATATAATTTTTCTACAATATTGTAGAAACCAAGTCTTCTGTTATTCTTGGTATAGTTCCCATTACTTAGTTGAATTTCAATCAAAGCATTCCAATCTACAAAATCTTTGAAATCCTTCTGAGATTGGAGCTTTCTTCCCACCCCTCCTAGCTTGTCTTCCGTTCTCAAAATTGTATTAAAATCACCCCCCAAAATGATGAAATCCCAACTCCTATTGTCACGCATCTGATCTAATTCAGCCCATAACTCCTTTTTTTGATGCTGAGAATTCGGACCATAAACATTTATTATGAGAAAGTTCAAGCTTGATGCCAAACTCCTCACCTTGCTGGCTATCCATCCTATACTTGAACCTACTTCTTCCACTAGAACTGACTGCAGTCTCCAAATCATTTATAATCCTCCTGAAGGACCTCTAGAATTTACTTGAATCATTCTCCACTACTTCATATTTTTAGCTAATAATTGGATTTCCTTGTCTTCTAATTTTGTTTCTTGAATCATACAAATGTCTAGTTGAGTTGTCCTTAATGTATGCCTTAGGAGGTACTTCTTGTTAGGGGCATTCATACCCCTAACATTCCACGACAAGATCCTCATTGCTGTTGAGGAAGGGCGGATCCCTTCCCTACTTTTATCAAATCAATTAACTTCAACTGTTCACTTGCCTCACTATCCCACTTCAATTTCTCCCTATTAGGGATTCGACCCCTAGATTTATGATCTCCATAGTCTGGAGAAGTTTTATCAGTATCTTTTTGACCAATCTCTAATAATCCCAGAGATCTGATAGAATAATTATCTTCGTTTACTTTGAGAGCCAGAGAATTAGCTTCTTCTTCAATCCCAAATACTTCCAACTCATTCCCTGCATGAATCAGCCACGCTTCTTCATAGCATCTTCAACTGTTTTGATTGAACCCTCCTTAACAGCCCTGGCTAATTGAACTAATTCACTACCAACCTCAATCAATGATTCAAAATCCTCCATCTGTATATTGGGTTTGATCATTTCAAGTGTTTCTGAAATCTTATCGTTAACATTCTGTGAGAAATTAACGAGTTCCTCCATCCTTGCAAGGTTTCCCAACCCATCTTCTAGCTTTTCCTCCCCTTTTCCTTTATCTTTTTCTCCCCACTTTTCTTCACCACCCTTTCCTTGATTTATTTCAACCTCCACCAATCCTGGGATCTGATCTAACTGGGGATTGTTTTCCTTTCTCCTACCATCTTCCTTAAGCGTCTCTTGTAAACCCAAATCTGCACCCAGAACTTCTTCTTTTCCCAAATTCTCTCTGTTAGCTTTGCCTTAATTCACATCCCAAGATCTCCAACCTATCGTGCTTACCCAATCTCCTTGAGACTTAGGTTCAAAGACAAGGGGTTGATCCATTATTCCCCAATCTGTGTAAATCTCAATTTCTCTCCACCGCTAATCTGGAAAGCAGTTTTCCACGCATATTCTGACATGCAAACCTTCTTCTAAAGGAACCTTCCATTCCTCTGGACAAATGTATATGCCCAAATAGTTCCCAATTTCTTCTAAAATCCTTTGATTCCAAAATTCTACCAGCAGGTTAGGCATTCTATACCAATCCTGTGAATACTCCATTTTGAAATTTCTTGGATCAAAACCCACAAACTAGTTAAATAAATAAAATCCAAAACCATTCAAAAGCCAAATGCCTTCCAGAATCTCCAACTTTATTATCTCAGAGGGACAAATGACTAGGAAAAAACCATTTGCTAGGGTTTTCAGAGACAACTCTTTACCCCATCTATCCTGCCACCACTTCCTTAAATCTCCCAGATACAATTTCAAACCAAACCATTTCCCTATGATCCCTAACTTTTTCAAATGTTCAATAGAGGGTTTTAGCAAATTCATACTTAAAACCATAGTCTTTTTGTTTCCATACCTGAGTTCAGAAGATCTCTTACCTATGCCTCCCTCCCCATTCTTGGTAAAATAAAGACCAATTATGGCAAGTACCTCTTTTCATGTATATATATTTCTACATACACACACACACACACACACATATATATGTGAGTGAACATATATATATGTATATATATAGAGATATATATACATTTCTACTAGAAATATAAAAGAAGATACATTTATATATATAAACAATGTTAAACATTCTCCCATCGAAATATATATATACCCCCCCCCTCTCTTTTTTTTTCTTTTCCTATTAACGGTATAGCTGACTCACAAATCTAATTTTCTCTTGCTATAAAATAACACAGAAGTACATCCACAGAGCTGTAATACCATTTTAGAATTAAATCAATCCTTCTTTTCTTTTTAGAGATAAAGGGGAGTCTTCCTTCTAATTCTTGCAACAATACATACAACAACCTACTCATTTTTCTCAAGTAAAGAGAAAAAGAAAACAAGGCACAAATACAGACCAGCAACATAGTGATTTAACTATAAACCTTCCCAACCATTCTTCTTCAGCATACAACCATTCCAAGTCCTACATCTATATTTCTTAAACAGAGCAAAATAGAATTAATTTTATTACAACAACTAAAGAACACAATGAATAACATTTTCATAATACAATAAAAATGATTTTTCCTAGTTTTTAACTTACAATAGCAATTACATTTTTATAGATTACAACAATAGGGTCATGGACAAGGCTCTCAACAACCAACAAAATAAAGAAAATAAGGTAAAGATGGCCATGTCCAAACTTCATTTTCTCCTATAAGCACCTATAATGAAAAGAATAAAGCACCAAAATAGGGAACAAAGCCACAACGAAATGGCCTCCTCCCTACCATAGACCTGCAACTGGGTTACCCCTGAGCTAGGGAGGTAGGAATCACACGGTTGCACACACACACCACAACAAGCAACACAAAAACAACTCAGCAATTACCCATGGATTAACACATAACAAAACTCATGAAAATGAGTTTGATAGGGGTAAGGAATGGACCCCTCTACTCAAAAGGCCACTCCAAGATCTCAAAACACCAAGTCTCAAGGCCTCAAGCCAAAATCTCCAAAACACATATCTCCAAATAACTCAAAAAATATCATGGCACTCTTGCCATCAAAATGATCTCAACACCAAGAAAAAGCCCTCAAGGCTATAAGTAGCACAAATATCTAGGTGACCTCGAGGAGGTTCACTCTCCCTTACCCCAAACAAGTTGAGCGTTACCTCCAAATGGAGGTGCCTCACCAAACTCCCAACGCACATACAAATGAAAACAACAACAACAAAAATCCACAAACACAACATAAAGGAAAAGTGCAAGGGTAAATGAACATACTCATGGAGCTTACCTTCAAAAGCCCTAAAAATAGAAGCACATTTGGTGAAGCACTCCAAGCTTCTCCAAATCTCCCAATCTCCAAACTTTTCTCTAACTCCCCAAAATAAACTCCAAGAATAGAAAGAAAATCCCAAGATGCAAGAACCCCACACTCCTCAACAAGAGGAAGTAATATAGGCCTTCTAAATTGGCCTTGAGGAATGAGAAGGTGACACTTGTCACCTTCTTCTTCCTCCTCCCATGCCACTTGCAAGGGAGAGGAAGTGTGAGGGTGAAAAGTGTCACCCTCCAATTCCATCCCAATCCTCACCTTATCCACTTGTGCTCTCACACGTGTGAGAGAACAAGTGGTGAGGTGGCAATTCCCTTCAAGCCTCCATGAGGATAAGGGATGCCATATGGCACCCTCTTATTCTTCAAGAAAGCCATCTCCCTCCAAGATGCTCTCACACATGTGTGAGTCTTGGAGGGAGATCCCACACACTTGGGAGTCTTGGAGACCTCCCAAGTCTTCTCGGTGAAGGGATCCCCAAACTTTGGGAAGGGAGATGAGTCTTTCCCAAAGCATGGCTCATCTCCCACCCTTAGCCATTTCAAAATTCGTTACTTTGACTAAAATTCAGTTTAGAGTGACCAAAAGTGAGATACCCCAAGGTTTAGTTAGTCAAAATTGACCCTAGACCCATGGGTAACTACTTAGGGTAAGTTTTGGGACACTAAGGTTCACCTAGGGAGTCATAAATCCACTTTAAATGGCCCCAAAAATTAAAAAAACAATACCAAGTGGTGTAAAACAATAAAAATTATACAACACATGATATAAATTAATTAAACAAAGGGGTACTAGGCCAAAATAATAAAACCACAAGTATTTAAACAATATTCGAATCAAACGTGATCCTCATCCCTCTTGGGAATGGATCGGCTTCACAGGGAATAACATATGTGTGAATACTACCTCCAATTTCCCGTGGCCTAGGAATATAATCCTACACATCTAGATCAAGTGTCAATAGTATCATGAATAATCATAGCCGAAGCAACGAGAATTAAATTGATGCCATTGAATACAACATTAATCATCTACAACATAATTCAAGATTAAACTACATTTTCTATCTAATGTAACATAATCATCATCACATAAAGAAATAGAAATCACATCAATAAATATCATCTAATATATCTCGCATGTCTATTCTCAACATAGCATCAAAATATGATCAAATCGAATCACCATATGTCTAATCAATGTCAAATCAAAGTGAAGAGATATAATCAAATCTTCATAATGGAACAATAGTCTTTAAAAGTATGATAATGTTATCAATTGAAATGTAAAATGATCAAAATAAGGAAGGAAAATAATCGGCCTCACAAGCTATAAGCATCCCAGTTAGTGCAATTGGTATTGGGCCTGTGCATACAAAAGATGTCATGCGTGCAAGTGTAATGCTTGAGAAAAAGAACTGGTATTAGGAGCCAGTTTGAGAAAATGGGAAAATGCACCCTACAACATTACAAACACCACAATTAGGATAACAAATAGTGAACTTTGTTGATACCAAAACAGTAGCTTTTGCATCATAAGCTTCTTCTATATGTTTTGCTATGTGGTGTATGTGCTGCACCTCTAGCTACAATAAGACAATAGTGAACTTTAGATCCTATCTATGTAGGAGGTCATTTTAATGTCTGTCGTTTAGCTTATTTTCTGAAATTTAATAGTCTGAACGGGCAAGTGTTGTATTGCCATGTGAGAAAGGGAGGAGATTGATTCCAAGAGTAGAGATTTTGTGTAAAGATCCATTTTATGATTTCTTGAGGTAATGAAGAAAATATCATGAAAACATTGTTTTCAATAAATTCATATTTTACTACAATTGTACGAAACCAAAAACATTTCGATGTTGACGAGATGCCATACTAAATGGTGTCAATATTTATTGCCACTCTGCTTTGTCTTGTTTCATTTTCTTATTGGCTGATTCTCAAATAGAAAGTGTTGGCTCAAATTTATCAATCTTTACTTGGCAGCATCATAAAATATATAGTTTTCCAAATTTATTTACTTTTATGTTTTAATTCAAATTTAATAATATGTTTTTTCTACATTATAAAATTTATGGTATTTAATAAATTATTCATATCATGACTAAATTTACTACCAATTAATGGAAACCAGTAAATAAAAATGACTACCATGACTAAATAAATGACCAATTAACAACAATCAATGACTAAATTAATTACTAAATATATTACCAAATTGATGACTAAATATACTACCAAATTACCAAATATACTACCAAATTGATGACTAAATATACTACCAAATTAATGATTACAATGACTAAATATACTACCAAATTAATTACTAAAATTTGTTGTCATAAATTTGGTCGCGAGATAAATGACCGGCAATAAACTACCAATGGTCATGTGACCAAACTATTGGTCACATGACCAATTTTTGGTAGTTTTTTTAGTCATTTATTTTTGTTTTTCTACTAGTGCAAGGTCTAGATCATTAGTATGTATGTACTTACCACTATCCATATGATTGTCACTAGACTTACTATGAAAAATGGAATATGAAGAAGGATAAACAATATCAAATCACAATGAACTATTTCATCATCTATAGGTATATCATGCAAAGAAGGTGTGCTCAAAGGTAATAGTTCATTAGAGACATGCATAACACAATCACTCTTCATAGATGAAGGATGTAAGAAATGATAATCATGAAGAAGTGAAGTAAAACTATCTACCAAAGAGGGAAACATAATAAGCAACTCCTTAAAGTTAAAGAATAAACATAAATGATCATTTAATGCTTCTATCTTTAATGTGTTTCCATTAATATGATAAAATTCTATAAATGACTCAAGAACAATATGACCATAGATTGCCACCAGTGGACACATTTCAATGCCTAAAACCTTAATCTATGCCTATATGTGTGTGAACAACATTCAGAGATGTATGTTATTCATTCTACCTAACTAGAGCCCATATTTCGTAAGATTTTCTAGGCAAAATACAAAGAGATGGACTGATCCATTGTTGTCTTGAATGTGACATCCATGATTAGAGGTCAAAATACCAAAATTCCACAACCTTTTCTAGCATCCTCCCTATCTATACACCAAAATAGGATGTTTGGAATGGTGTATGGATAGCCATCAAACCATAAAGGATATAGGAAATTTGTGACATGTTGTAATTTCAGCTGCCCTTTTAGACATGTATGCAAAGTGTGGAAACATAGACAAGGCATGTGAATTGTTTGTCATGATGCCGCAAAGAAATGTCGCCTCATGGAATACAATGATTGCAAGATATGAACAAAATGAATTTTTTGATAAGGATTTAGAGACTTTCAAGCAAATTCAATTGGTGGGTGTAAAGACAAATTCCAAAATCTTTGAAATGGTATCTTTGGAACACAATATAGACATCCATCAAAGCATAAAGGATATAGCAATTTTGTCAAAAGTTGTAGTTGCAACTACCCTACAAGACATGTATGCAAAGTTTGGAAGCATAGACAAGGCACATAGACTATTTGATACAACACTACAAAGAGATATCCTCTCATGGGGTGCAATGATTGCAAGATATGCAAAAAATGGATATGTTGAAAATACTTTAGAAACTTTCAAGTAAATGCAATTGGCACGTGTAAAGCCAAATTCCACAACCTTGGCCAAAATCCTCCCTATCTATACACCAAAATAGGATGTTTGGAACAACGTATGTGACAACCATCAAAGCATAAAGATATATAAAATTTGTCACATGTAATTGCAACTACCCTTGTAGACATGTATGCAAAGTGTGGAAGCATAGACAAGGCACGTGAACTTTTTGGCATGATGCCCCTAAGAAATGTCACCTCATGGAATGCAAACATTGTAAGATATGAACAAAACAGATTTTTTGATAAGGCTTTAGAAACTTTCAAGCAAATGCAATTGGTGGGTGTAAATCCAAATTCCAAAACCTTCGAAATGGTATCTTTGGAACACAATATAGACATCCATCAAAGCATAAAGGATATAGCAATTTTGTCAAAAGTTGTAGTTGCAACTACCCTGCAAGACATGTATGCAAAGTGTGGAAGCATAGACAAGGCACGTGAACTGTTTGATACAACACCACAAAGAGATGTCCTCTCATGGGATGCAATGATTGCAAGATATGCAAAAAATGGATTTGTTGAAAAGACTTTAGAAACTTTCATGTAAATGCAATTGGCACATGTAAAGCCAAATTCCACAACCTTTGCTAGCATCCTCCCTATTTGTACACCAAAATAGGATGTTTGGAACAGTGTATGGACAACCATCAAAGCATAAATGATATAGGAAATTTGTCACATGTTGTAATTGCAGCCACCCTTGTAGACATGTATGCAAAGTGTGGAAGCATAGACAAGGCATGTGAACTGTTTGGCATGATGCCCCAAAGAAATGTCACCTCATGGACTACAATGATTGCAAGATATGAATAAAAAAAGGATTTTTTTGACAAGGCTTTATAAACTTTCAAGAAAATACGATTGGCAGGTGTAAAGCAAACTTCCACAACCTTAGCTAGTATCCTCCTTGCCTATGCCAAAATGGACATCCATCAAAGGTTAAAAGATATGGGAATTTTGTTATATGTAGTTACAACTACCCTCAAAGACATGTATACAAAGTGTGGAAGCATAGACAAGGCACGTGAACTGTTTGGCATGATGCCTCAAAGAAATGTCACCTCATGGAATGCAATGATTACAAGAAATGAACAAAATAGATTTTTTGATAAGACTTTAGAAAGTTTCAAGAAAATGAAATTGGCAAGTGTAAAGACAAATTCTAAAACTTTAGAAATGGTATCTTTGGAACTTGGTATAGACATCCATCAAAGCATAAAGGATATAGGAATTTTGTCAAATGTTGTAGTTGTAAGTACCTTGCAAGACATGTATGCAAAGTGTGGAAGCATATACAATGAACGTGAATTATTTGACACGATGCCTCAAAGAAATGTTGTCTCATGGAATGCAATGATTGCAAGATATGCATGAAATGGATTTTTCATAAGGCTTTAAAAACTCTCAAGAAAATGCACAAAAGTAAATTTTAACCAAATGCAAATTTTGGCACGTCTACAACCAAATTGCACAACCTTATCTAACTTCCTCCTTGCCTATGCTAGAATGGGATCTGGGGAACATGGTGTGGACAACCATCAAAGCATAAATGATATAGGAATTTTGTCACATGTATTGTATTTGCAGCTGCCCTTGTAGACATGTATGGAAAGTGTGGAACCATAGACAAGGCACGTGAACTATTTGAAATGATGCCTCAAAGAAATGCACAGTCCCACAGAATGCAATTTTTGCAAGATATGCACAAAATAGATTATTTGAAAATGAATTATAAACTTTGAAGCAAATGCAATTGGCACGTGTAAAACTAAATTCTTGTAACAATAATTGATCTTCATATTAAATATTTAATATAAACTATCATATACATAATGTCATGAACATAACATCTAGTTTATATACAAAGCCATATGGGCATGTCCAAACAAATCCATACATGCATATATACAAAAATATATATATCGGTAACATACAAAAGTATGTATATAAAGCCATCTAGGCATACAAAAAATGTCCCAAAAACTAGTTTCCTATGGACTTTTATGAAATAATCGGCAACCCTTGCTTCACCCTGAAGATGGAGAGCCAATTAGTGACTCATCCTCTCTTTGCTATCGAGTAGACCTCCTCGACAAAAGTTCATCTAGCTCCACCTATTAATACAATCAAACAATATGCACATTAATATAGAAAATGTATTAAATATATAACATCACATATGTAATCGATCACTTACCACCATCTGATAATTAATCTCCATCATCTTGCCTCTCTCTTCATCCATAGTTGGACGGGCTGGAGTTGTGACCTCCTGTGAGAAGCATCAAAAGAAAAATTGACTAAACATAAATATCATTTTTGTACATCAAATGACATGATCCATAAAACTAGAAATACAAAATTATGATATTTTCATGTTATTGGCTCATACCTCAGTCAAAGGATTTGAAGACATCATGGTTACAGCAATGCCTTCCTGCGTTGACTCACGAAGATGAGGAGTCTCGATATTCAACATCTGAAAATAGAGTTTAAGATTATTTGACCAAACTAAATACCTAACATTATTTAAATGCATAAGGATTAGAAATGGTTAAATTTACCTCCGTATAAGTGGTGGTTTTGCATCCAGGGGACCAAGGAAACTATGGAGGTTCCAGTGAAGCTCCCTGTTGAAATCATCAAATTGTCACAAAATAATATTACCATTGATATATGTAAAATAATTACGATCATGTGATAAATTACATACCTGCTGACTTGACCTCCTCTCATAACCCACCAATGGACGGCTAATGGAGGCAGGATGAAGACTTTGACCCTGGAATTTCATTGCATAGACAATTACATACATTATTTTTCACTTATAATATAGATAGTCATAAAATTAATTACAATTTTCAAATAACAATATATTAAATCAAGATGAAACTTGTAAAAAATTACCTAAGAGTCAATACCAAATGTATACTATAAGACATCATCGATGAGAACAATCTCATCCAATATGGATGTCTCTAACATTGGATATTGCCCTTGCATCATAGCATCCTGGTGAGAGTATTTTTGTGTGTCTTGCATCCCATAATCACATAGGTTCCCACATGAACTACACAAATGTGGGGACAAATGACACCTACGTCCCTCACCCTCATTAGCCTAGGTAAGATCATCGGCATGTTGTGCTAGAGACTATGTGAGAGTAGTTAATGAATGTAATGTCTCCACCTCAACACTCTCCTTCAAAGTCAAAGGGAGTGACACATGTTCTAGCCTCAACAAGGCTCTAGGTACATGGTTTTCATCTCACTGAGCCCCCTCTCTATCTTGGGTAGAGCCACCATCTCTACCCTGGAACTCTCAAATGTCAAAATAATTGGGAATCTTCTTGAGGATGAACTTGCAATAGAGTTTCCTCAAGAAATATTATGGCACCTCATCATTGTTGCATGGGCGCTCATCGAAGACCATGTACCATCTATCCCAAAAGTTTTGGGATATTTCTTCATTCCTACACCAATGAATAGGGAACCATTTGCAAGTTTCTTCTAATCTTTGGCTAGTTTTAGGATTAATAAAGTGTGCACATAATTGAGATTTTGTAATTTTTTCATTCTTCACTTGTTCATATGACAATTTGTTGGCATAGTATTGCCAACACCTCTCCCTATAGTCTTGAAATTTAGTGATTTGTTTTGTCACCGATTCAGTGTGGCAAATAATCTCCTCTAATGACTTCACAAGTGCTCTCCTACGATCAGTGCTTACACTTGGATTGTTTAGCATTTGAATAAGGGTTTGAAGATGTCTTTTGCTTTCTTCTATTTGCTCTAGGTAGTTTTCTTGTGTATCCCTTACATTGTGAGGAAGTGAAGGTGGGTTTTGAGGGTTTGGAGGGTTTTGGGGGTTGTTTTGACCCTCCTCAGGTGGATTTGGGTTTTCTCTTGCCTCATTAACTGTAAATGCAAATAAAAAACTAATCAAACATTGCAAAACTCAAAAATTCTTCTCAAACTAACAAAAATCAATCAAACCCTACCTTCTTCGGCTACTAGACACTCTAAACATGCTTCACGATGTCTTTGGCAGTAAGGTGGCATCGTGAAAATGTCAATTTCTCTCTTGCACTTGCTTGGAGAGACTTTCCTTGAACGTGATAATGCTTTGAAGACTATTTTTTCTGCATACAAACTCCTTTGGCCACAGGTGAATGGAAGAAAATGGAGTTTTTTACTTTTAAAGCAAGTCAAAATGCAAGCATGTTATAATGCACTCACGTTTTGGCCTATTTTGGACCAAAAAGTCCCATGGTGGTGACTTTTCGGTCTCCCATCTTTGTGCATACATGCAAAAATGTGATTGGAACTAAGTGGGTATTTCGAAACAAATTGAATGAGAATGAAGAAGTGGTAAGGAACAAGGCAAGACTTGTGTGTAAAGGCTACTTACAAGTGGAAGGAATAGACTATGAGGAAAATTATGCTCCGGTGGTAAGAATGGAGGCCATTAGGATGTTTTTGGCTTTTGCAGCACATAAGAATTTCAAAGTATATCAAATGGATGTGAAGTTTGTTTTCTTGAATGGTGAGTTGGAAGAGGAAGTGTACATAGAAAAAATGAAAGGATTTCAGTTGTTAGATAAATTGGACATGGTTTGTAGGTTGAAGAAGATAATATATGGACTGAGGCAAGCCCCTAGAGCTTGGTATGCAAGGTTAGATAGGTATTTATTACAACAAGGATTCAATAAAGGTACTGTAGATAGCAATCTGTACATCAAAATAAGTGAATATCAAATTCTAATTGTGGAAGTGTATGTAGATGATATAATTTTTGGTGGAAATGAATGTATGTGTAAGAGTTTTGTAGATGAAATGTAGAAAGAATTTGAAATGTTAATGTGTGGGGAAATGAACTTCTTCCTTGGGTTACAAATCAATCAGACAGATAAGGGTATTTTCATTTCTTAGTCAAAGTATGTAAAAGAGATGTTAAAGAAGTTTGGTATGGAAGACTCTAAACTAATATGTACCCCTATGTCAACTGGTTGCAAGCTGAGCAAGAATGATGAATATCCTAAGGTTGATCAGAGAATGTATAGGTTAACGATTGGAGGGTTTTTATATTTAACTACTAATAGACCAGATATTATGCATGTAGTTTGTCTTATGGATAGTGTTTCAAGTATGTGCTAACTGGTGTTGTCATTGATGTCAACATATTTGTGTTGTCATTGGTGCCAATTGTGTCTTTTGAGATTGATGTTCGCTGATTGACTGAAGAATACTGTTTGAGTATTTTGCTCCTCATTTTCTCTATATTGAAGACTAGAGTATGAGCTTTCGATATGATTTAGAGAGGTGTATAAAGATGCTAAATCCATAATTTGGTGGTCCAAATCATTGTACAGAAAATTTTCCATTCACCAATGTGAAGACTGTGCCTGGGAAGGTTTGTAGAGTGACAAGGAGAAAGTGTTTTGCTCTACATTTCTCCGTAGATTAGATTTTGGCTTTGCAGTTCTGGACATAAGCTTTTAAGGTCTTTAGTCATCTTCATTCCAAAGGATATGTGATTTGAAGCTCTAGAAAGCAAGTTTCTAATTAGTAGAGTTTGACAGTATCTGATTGAGAGCAGTCTATGATCCATCTTCAAGTGAAACAAGTTGAGATATGTTACGGTTAGATTTGCTACTTTCCAAATGATTCTATGATGTTCATGGATGTCCCTTGAATGAATTTTGAAGGCATGTGCTTGATCTACAAGTTGTAATGAAGATCTTGGAAGCATGTGTTCAAGTGTTCTTAATGTTTGCACTAGTCTGGCTGACCTGGATAATTAACACTCTTTACAAATGAATTTCTAGAATTGTAGAAGCATGCGGTGGTGTGTGAAGATGTAATTGAATCTGAGCTAAGGCATGAAGTGTTTCTCCTTCATTCATTTAGTCTGCAAGTTTGTTTAGGTCTAGTCCTAAGTTGATGTATGTATATATGCCGACCTTGGAGATTGTTCCAATGGTTTATGATTGTAATGCCGACCTTGATGTACATTTCAAGGTTGATGAATTGTATAAATTAATGTAATGAATTCATGTTTGAGTGTGTGAGAGTGAATGTGCAAAGATAAGTGCAAAGTGTAAAAGTAGAGTAGAGTAGAGGAGATATATTGCGCTTCAATGGAACTGAACTCAGACATGGTGTAGCTGCTACTAAATCAGTTCACCCTGGTAGTGAGCCACCTTTTGATAGTGAGCCACCCTTGGCAGTGACCCATCCTTTTGGGTAGTAAGCCCTTTGGAAGTGAGCAACCTTTGATATTCAGTATTGTTACTACATTATATTGTGAGCTAACACTCACCGTGGTTTTTCCCTGTTTAGGGTTTCCCACGTAAAAATATGGTGTTCATGTGTTGATGTTTTAATTTTTCTATTCATGTTTTAATGTTCATAGAAGAATAAGTAAATAAGTTAAGTGATTGTGAAATTGTTTAAGAAGTTAAAGTTTTGATACAACTGATTCACCCCCCTCTCAGTTGTCTTGTGCCATTCAATAGATAGATTTCAAGAAGATCCTAGAGAGTCATAGGTTGTAGCAGTGAAGAGGATATTTAGATATTTAAAGGGCACTTTGGATCATGGCTTGTGGTATCCAAAAGATACTAAATTTACTCTAAGTACTCATACAGATGCAAATTAGGCTGGTTGTGTAGATGATAGGAAAAGTACAAGTGGTGGTGCATTCTTTCTTGGATGTAGATTGGTGTCGTGGCTAAGTAAGAAATAAGATTTAGTGCCTTTGTCTACTGTAGAGGCATAATACATTGCAACAACATCTTGCTACACATAGGTGTTGTGGATGAGACAAACCTTGAAGGATATTAGAGTTGTATATGATGAACTTATGCCTATCTTCTGTGATAATACAAGTGCTATTAACATATCAAAGAATCTAGTGATTTGCATTCAAGGACAAAGCATATTTCAATTAGGTATCACTTTTTGAGAGAGAGTGTTGTAAAGAGTATGTGCCTACAAAGGATCAAGTTTCTGACATATTCACCAAGGCTCTTCGTAAGGATACTTTTGAGTATCTTCAGGAGAAATTAGGGCTTATTGCCCCTCCTTCTTTGAACTAGATGCATAAGGAGATGCATCAGTCCAGTGTGTATCAAGATTCATCCTTTGTTATGGACTAACATTGGAGGCTACCTCTCAAGGGGAGTAGGTAGTAGATTTGTTGGTTGTTATAGTGAGGGGGAGCAAAAGAAGTGAAAGAAAAAGATGTTATAGAGCAGTAGTGAGCAATAAAAGTATGTACGGTATCATAAAAAGGGAGAAAGTAAGAAAGAGGTGTGTCACCCTTTGCAATTGATGTCAAAGGGGAGAGAGTTCAATGTGAAAAATAAAGAGAGATTTACATGAAAAAGATAGCCAAAAGAGAATAGCAATCTGAGGGGGAGTGAAAGAGAAAAGAAAAGAGTCAATGTTGATGATTCTGTTGTCTTGGTAGTTTTTCACATTAAGTGTTGTCATCAATGACAAAGGGGGGGATTGTTGCAAGTATGTGTAATCAGTTTTGTCATTGGTGTCAACTATGTCAAGAGTATGAGTTATGAAATGATCAAGGAGTATGAGTAGTTTGTGTTGAGAAGAGATGAGGATGTTGCAATGATATGAGCTAGTTGATTAAGTTTCTTTGTTGAAGGTGATTTGGTTGCTTTGTAGAGGTGCAGAAGATGTTAGGAATATGCTTCTGTTGGTTTGAAAAAATTTGGTTAATAAAGGAAACAATGTGTTGAAGATGTGTTTTGGCTTAACAGAGTAGTGTTTAGTTTTTCTCTGCATTTCTATTGGAGTACAAACAACACTAAGAGGGGGGTGAATCATTGTTGTATATAAAACAAGATTTTAAACCTTATCAAACTTGACAATGAACTTTATCAAAGAAGTGAGTTAAACACTAAATGTTCAACCATATAGAACAAATGAATTCACACAAAAACTCGAGACCATGATACAAAAAGTTTCACGAGTGAAAAACCCTCCTGGGGTAGAAAAACCACTCAAAAACTACCTCACTAGCTTAATCATGAAATCATCACAATTTTATCCAAACCCTAATCACACTTCTCATTATTATATAATGATTAATGCTTTAATACATTGCTTACTTCTTTTCCCTATATAAAAGATTGAAACTGTGTGAATGATAAAATCTCTTCACAAACCTATGTCACAATGGTCAAAAATGCATCTTCATTCTTTTATGAACTCTCTCATATGTAAATCCTTTTTCTTTTATGCTCATTAAACCCTACCTTAATCACCAAATAAGTATTTTCTGACTCTGTAGATCACTACATTAAAATCATTAGACTCTCTTTCATTCTACCCTTTTTTTAATTCCAACTGTCATTTCTATATCTCAACACTGTATATACTTATTATTGTAGACACCCAAATTTGTCCCAACTTTGTCCATGTCTAGCAACACTTTGTCAAAAACATTATCCTAGATATCATGTAACATTTTGTCCTAATTTCCCTAATCCATTAAGCCAATTAATTAAATAAATTTTATTTATTTAATTAAAATCCCATTCAATCCCATCCTTATCCCACTTATCCAATTAATTAAATAAATTTTATTTATTTAATTAATTTCACATACATAATCCCACTTTCCAATTAATTAAATAAATTTTATTTATTTAATTAATTTCCACATCATATCTTATCTCATCCTATTCAACTTCTCAATTAATTAAATAAATTTTATTTATTTAATTAATATCCATCTCATATCCCAACTAATTCAAATATTTTATTTGAATTAAGCCCTCACCTTTCATCACATTCCAACACTTGTCCAGTCAATCATGTGTTACAACTTTTATCTTTCACATGCACAACTAATGGGACCTAATTTTAGTATTTATCTACACAAGCACACCTAAGCCTTATCTTCCCTTGCCACAGGTCAATTGACTACAATTTCTTGATGTACAAGGAAACCTAACTTAATCCTATCCATCCATTTCATCTAAAGCCCTAATTGACCCTAGCCATCCATTTGAACCAAGCCAATCCTATAAAGCAAGCCTCTTTTGAGCCATTTGGGACATTAGAGAGGACATTAGAGAAGACATTAGAGGACATTAGAGAGAAGAATGGGATGATTCTTCTTCATGCAACCTCACTCTGCTGAATTTTCATCTCAAGCCATTATCCATCATCTTCAATCCATCTAGCTTGCATCCTTATCAACGTTATGCTGCGGAATCGAGCAACCAACACAACAAAGCGATCAATCAATCAAGCTCATCTTGCATCTTCGAGGTATTGAATTATTTGGGTTTAGGTTATGCATTTCAATTGTTTGATCATTTCCATTTATAAATCCAAATTTTTTGATATACATTTTGGCACGCCTGGTGGGACTCACTTCCTTGATTAACCTCTCTTGTTCGAGTTGTTTTTGTGAAGTTTAGATCTCTTGGAGCACCAATCTTTCATTTTTACAAGCTTTTGTAGCAAAATTTTGCATTTTTTTAACTCTAGTTTGTAAAGATTTGGCTAAAAATGTATGTAGATGATCTCTTAGCCCAAATCTAACCTCACTATTGTGTCTGAGATGCCGTTTCCATAAATGTTGAGTACAAATTTGCCTAAATTTGATGAAAAATGGAGTGTTTGGTGAAGAAAACAATAACCAAACTGCAAAAATGCGCCTCTAGTAATTCAGGTCGCCTCTGATCAAACAACGGTCACCTGGGCTAAATTAGCTCGCCTTTGAGCAAACAGTAGTCACTTTTGGTCAAATTTGGCTCACTTTTAAACAAACAGTCATAAGCTTTTGGTAAAATTTAGCTCGCTTTTGAACAAAAAGTGATCGCATATGGTAAACTTGGTCGCTTATGGTTAACATTTGCATTCCGTCTCTCGAAACTTTCTAGATCACTTTTGGGCTATTATGCATCACTTTTGGCCTTTTGTTAGTCACATATAAGCTATTACTTGTCACTTCCATCCATTTTGCATCGCTTATGAGTAAAAAAACACCGCTTTCTACATATTCGTATCACTTCTGAACTTAAATCAGCCACCTGTAGTGCTTTTGTGGATCGCTTTTGTTTTAACAGTGATCACCTTTGATCTAATCTGCATTGCTTTCATCTCAACAGTGCTCACTTTTGGTATAAATGAATCACTTTTAGTCTAACAATGATCACATTTTGCAGAGTTAGGGTTTCTGTCGCTTATTTTCATTTTGCAGATATAGATCGCTTAAAGGCCGAAATCGGTCGCTTTTAGCTTTTCTGCATCGCTTACAAGCCTACAGAGATCGCATCTAGTGTTTTCTAAGTTGCATTTGATCTGTAGGGGCTCACCTATGGTAGAACAGTGGTCGCTTCTAATCAACAGTAAATCGCATTTGGCAACTGTAACTTGCTTTTGGTTGATGTCATTGTGCATCTTGGTGTTGCTATCATAACTTTCACATACGGAGGCCAAATCGCACAAACAAGGACTCATTGGAAAGCTGGGAGGATGAACTTCACAACTGTACTACTTTTATTAGGTGACTATACTATTTTTTAGGTTTTTTTTAATCAGTCAAAGTTCAGCTTCATTTCAAACTTCATTTGAGCATAACTTGAGCAATTTTGATTGTTTTTCAGTGAAACTTTTTTTTAAATTGCTTAGAATCTCCTAAACTTTCTATTTATGCAATCTATTCTCTTGTATCAAATCATTTTAATCAGGATTTTCAGATTTCATCTTTTTCACATAATCACCTTCTATGCCAGTTTACTTGGTCATTTTGCGATTTGGTGACTTGTAGGGCATCTAAGGAGCTGGAGCAGCATTGGCATCAACATCTACAACAAACTAGAAAGTGATTGTATTAGGTGCACTCATTCTAATCTTTCATCTTAATCATTGTTTGAATCACACATTTGGATTTTGGGCATAAAATGAACAATTGTTTGCTATCACATCAAAAATTGGGCTAAAACAAACCATTGTCCTTCATCACATTTAGATTTGGGCTTTAAAACAAACAAGTGCTTGCATTGTCTTCCACACATTGAATTTCTAAGGTTAATAAACCCCATGCGAGTGTGACTAAGTAAATGTGTATGCTCTCTCCTCGTGTCCCAACACGAACTTGGAGATCAAAAACATTTACGTGTGTTGCTTTTGTTTAGCCTTAGAGAGGCCTGCCTTGGTATCCACCCCAAGGGAACAACCTCAAGCGGTACTTTCATCCGGTCCGCTATAAAAATTAGAGGATAAAGTGAAAGCCAAGTCTAACCGGTATTAGCGCTCACCATACAGTGCTAACTCGAAAGGAGGTGTACCTTTGTGTATATTAAAACTCCTAGTAGGGTTAGTTAAAGTCTTAAGTGGCTTGTTGGATGCTCGTGGGGTGCCGGTCCCCCAGATTTTCACTAGAACCTCCTTGTGATAGTGGCCTTGTCTTTACTAGGACTTGTTGAAGTGTCTTCATGTGCTTGCTTAACTATCATCACATTCTTTCAAACTAACAACTTGCTTATGTGTCTTGTGTGAGTGATTCATGTGTGTATATGCATAATCGTTTGTTTGAATATTGCCACATCAAGCTCTAAACACCAAAACACATAAAAACAAGTGATCCTACACATTCTTCCAATAACATTCAAACTCGATCACTTTCATCCCAAAAATAGCCAAGTCATCCAAACAAGCCACATCATCATCCAAATCCCTAAACAAGCACTTGTTAAAAGTACTTAAGACATACACTTGGGTGACAACATGTCTACACTAGAGGACCTAGAAATCAAATTCCAAAGATTCCTCCAAAATCTTTATCAAGGATCACAACCCCTAAACCAAGATGCCATTGAAATATTACAATTCTTCATCCAAAGAGCTCAACCCCACGCAAGCCAATCACCTCAACTGTAATACTTCATAACCCAAGTCCAACACCTTTTAGCCACTAGTCAAGCTCGACAAGTACAGCAATCCTTAGCCATTCACTCCCAACCTAATCCATCTTGCCACATGTCATATCCATCCACTTCATATCAACCTAATCCACCTTATAGTCACATGTCATATCCATCCACTTCCTATCAACTTAATCCACCTATCCACCAAGTCAATGCCACATCAACCTATGAACATCCACCTCAAGCTTATCCAATCCCTCATGCCATCATTCCAATGCACTACCAAGCCCATTCACAAGTCAATCAAGTGATATTACAAGAACAACAATCAAGTCCAAATGGCCTTTTGTATATAAATCAAGTGAGCACAAGTCAACCTTGCCAACACAATCAAATGGCCACATCTTTGAGTCCACCTCAAGATCTTTTGTCTACATATCCCACCATTTCACCTAACCACCAAGACTATCAATGGCCTCCAAAACAAGCACAAGTGAGCCTAAGTCCACCTTTGTAACAAGAAGCACATGTAAATCCAAGTGGTCCCTTGTACATAAATCAAATGAGTCCAAGTTATCCTATGCAAGACTTAATTACCTTTGACAAGGGAGATACTGATCTAGAGTGGCCTCCACCATCCAATCACATGCAAACACATGAGCCAACAAGTCCTATCCCAACACCACCATGTGATCCCACTCCTAGTCCATTGGTCCATCAACCTTCCAAACCACCAAGCCCTCCATTACCTTCATCACCATGTCATTCTAATCCTTCACCAAAGGATGCGACTGAGATAGTTTTACAAAGAATGCCTGAAGAAAAACTCATTGAACTTCCTGAAGTCAAACCATGTGAAGAAAGTCCATATGATGAACATGATTATTGTGCATACCATAGGACCAAAGGCCATAATACAAATCAATGCCCAATACTTGTCTCAATTGTTTACAAGGTGTACCTACCTACAATAAGAAATCATGCCACATCATCCCAATTCCATGTGTCACACCCATCTAATCCACATCCTAATCCATCAAACTCCATTATCCTTCCATCCAATCAAAATCCTAGTCCTATGCTTACAACATCATCCTCTATTATTGTTCATCCATTATATTGCCCATCTACACATACCCTTGCGAAGGATGTGATCCATTGGCTACTAGCTAGGAATAAACTACCTCTATGTCAAACACCCATTCATGAGCTAACCAAAGAACTTCCAAAGGTCATGTCCAAACCTACAGTCCCATCATGTGACCTACAAGCCATCAAGCCTATTCAAGAGTCATTATGTTCTCATGTTGTTGATCAAGAGCCTATCCAAGAGCCTTCCACTTCCCTTCAAGCAACTCAAGAGGTATGTCAAGAGTTTAATCCTAAGCATGTGGAAACATTAAGCCCTAGTCCAACTCAAGATCAAATCACTTTTATGCAACCCATCCATAACATGTTTCTTTTCCATGATCAAGATGACAGCCATAATGATGAACCTATCCATGAGCCACTTGATCCTATCCATCTCCTAACAATCATTTATGAGCAAGCTATCCAAATTCAACCTATCCATAACATCTACCTTCTTTATGATCAAGATGATACCTATGAAGAAGCTATCCATGAGCACATTGATCCTATCCATAATCCTATATCTATCCATGAGCAAGATATCCAAATTGCTCTTACTCATTCACCATCTAGCCCTATCCATAATGAGCAAACATCCACTTGTCATGATGAGACACTTGTCCCCCAAGTTAGCATAAAAGATCAAACAAATAACTTGAATCTTAGCGAACATAATGAACATAATCAAGATCCTAATGATCCTCCTTCCACATCCACCATCAATTCCACTTCAAGTCCACCATCATGTCCACTTGGTCTTACCACCTTTGTCCATGAATGTTCTTCCTTAGGACAAAAACAACCTCTATCCACTTCACCTTCTCCATCCAATAATGAGCTTAAGTCTAATGTTCAAAGCACACCAAGTCCCATAGTCAATCGTATCCTCCAAAACATGAACTACCAAGGCAAAGGTTTAGGCCTTTATGAACAAGGTATTTTGGAGCCAAACCATGTCAAAGTTCCTCCATGCTCATATAGCCTTGGATACACACCTCGAGGTAAACAAGGCCAAGATGTTGGTAATCTCTTCGTGCATCCTAAACCTACCACTTTCCATCGTACCCGCCATCATCTACCCAAGACATATGTAGCCATTCCATCTCCATCATTTTATAAATGTCAAAAGCATGTGACCGTACACCTTCCACCATCTAATTTGCCTCCAATTTTACCAACTCTAAATATCCCTCCATCCACCTTGCCACCATTACTTCCAACACCTAACATACATATCATTCATAAGTATCCTTACATCCCTAATCATGGCCAACAAAAGCACACATCATTTAAGCATAAAGATTCTAATCATTCCATCCACCCCATGGGATTCAAAAGCAAAAATTTTGATGCCTCTAAAGCTAAAAATCTTACCAAAAATCCTAAAGGTCTTCATATCTTAAGACATAAAGAATCAAACTCAAGGCAAAGTTCATCTAAAAAGCCATCTAAATCCTTACCTCCAAAAGCAAAGCCCAAAAACAAAATGGTTTGGGTTCCTAAGCAAATAACTAGCAAGTCAAATGAGGCATCCTCATCCACCTCTCAAGAATCCCAACCACCTATCTCCATCCAAAAGTGTACTTCCATCCAAAACTTCCATTCCCTTCACAAATCCCACAAGCAAAACAAAGGCACTAAAAATACTAAATCTATGTGGGTTCCTAAATCACTTCATCAACCATCTCCTAAGAAAACATCTCCATTCCTTCCTACACCACCATCCAATCAAAAGCTTCAATGTTTATCATGGTATGTGCAACCATTGGTCATGGTTCCCTTCCACTCCGTAACACCTCCACATAACTACATCTCCCCATCTTCCATCCATTATCCTACATATCTCCCCCATGCAATTCCTATGGTCCATGCTTTTGCATAAACTTTTCATCCATCTTCATTCCATAAGCCTATATAATCCACATCATAATCCATTTCATCATCCACTATCTACCTAATCCATCTCTCATCCACGCAATCCCTTATCAACATCTATGAGCATAATGACATGGTCCATGCAAAGACATCCATCTCTAATGGGACTACCAACATCCATCGAACTAGCCACTTGAGTCCCTCCTATCCATTACCATGGTGAAAACCTGGCAAATAGGTGTCATGTGTAATTGTCAACCCATCTAAAAGCAAAAAACAAAAAAAAAAAAATAACGAGAAATCTTTTCATCCAACGGTGAAAACCTCGTAAATAGGCACCTTGGATAAGTACCATGATGAAAACCTGGCAAACAGGCGTCGTGTGTAGGTTGATCTTCTATATCACTTACACTTGGGGGCACATTGTCTCATCCAACCTCTCCATTTCCAAACTATCTATTCCACTATATCATTTTCCATCCTATCCTACCATCCTTAGCCATTACATAAACATGCCTATCTTATTGAACCCATTCATCCACCCTTCCTCCTTTTGATCTTGATGAAGACATAGGGGCAAAATGTTGAAACATGTTTAGATATTTCTTGACATACCTTCTTTCCAAACCAAGTCCTATCCATTGACCATTTATCCATCACATCCAAATTCTAATACAATCCATCATGTCATCCCTTGGTCATGAATTTTATCATACAAAATCTTAAGCATTACCACCTAGAATGGGGCAAGTTCTTCCAATGCAACATAGCCTTTGGAGATCACATCCTAGCTCCCTTATAATCCATCCACTATGGCATACCCTTATCACGAGCTTTCCATCTTATAGCTTATCCCCATTTATTTATCATGAGCTTTCCACTATAGCCTACCTATCCATTTATCATGAGGCATGCCTCCATCCCTTCCATGTCCTATCCTCTTATCTATCCATCCAACTCTCATGATCTTGCCATCACATTTACTATGAGCCCATCCTTTTATCCATACCTTGCACCTAGACTTGGTTTTCTCCCTTGTCATTGGTATCTAGCACAAAGGCTACCCAATTGTAAATCCATTGGCGTTTTCCAACACATTTCAAAAAAAAAACACAAAAGAAAAAAAAATCAAAATATTCCAAAAACACAAAAAAATCAATATCCAACAAAAAATCCAAGCAATAAAACCAATCATCATCAATCCAAAACAATCCACTTCAACATTCAATCAAAATCAAATCATCATCATCATCAAATCTTCCTATCAATAACATTCATTCATCCATTTCAATCAATCACTTCTTCCAATCATATCAATCGAATCAATCTAAGCAATGATCTTAAATCCAAGTCACACTAATCCATATCAAGCAAGCCAATCAATCAAGGAACATTATCCAATCAAATCAACAAGTTTTTAATCCTAATCTTGTCATGAGCCCAATCAATCATCATCATTCATCATCAATGGGATATAGCATTCCCACATCCTTGTGTTGATCTAGGGATATAGTTTTCCCCACAATGACAATGCTATCTATCAAAACAAATCAAACAATCAATTATCGGTTTATGACTTGACAAGGGCAATACCTTGTTTGTTTTCCATCCTTTGAGCATATTGAGAACACTTGCTTATGCTTAGATTGAGTGGACACTTTAATCATCACACCATCACTATTGTGTATGAGGAAAAATCGATTAAATCTAAACTAAATAAAATCAAAGAACCCAATAACATAAAGAAAACGAATTTAAATAAAAGCCATGACAAATAATCAATGAAATAAAGACTTTTACCGAAATCTGTATTGTTTCCTTTGGATTGAATGTGGATTGCTCAATGAAGTTGCGAAGCCATAGCTGCAACAAGCAAGTAGTGTGCTCAAGAGATCAATGTCAAAAGATCGTGATAGTGCTCAATCAACGTGTTTTGTATGCTCGAAGATCTATTAAGTATGCCTGAGAATACGATCGAAGAGAGAGGTAATGAAGGAGATGAGGGGGGTTTATATAGATTTCAATGAGGATCGATCAATGGTCCAGATAATTCAGAAGAATCAACGGAGGAGATAAGTTGAGGAATGTGCAACGAATGAGAAGAAGACGTGTCTTGCTTGCTTTTGTATGAGAGGAGTTATTAAGAATAGAAGAATGAGTTAACTGAAGAGATAAATCAATTAAAAGAATAAAGCAATCATTAAGTGATTTAAAACAAGAAGAAGGGATTTGCATGAGAAAAGAAGATATTTTACTTTATTAAATATAGAAATATTTAATTGATGAGCAAGAAAGCTTGAGTTATTTTAGAGATAACTCAAATTAGAAGAAAAAGCAATTTAAATAAATAATTGATTTATTTAAATTTAGAGAAGATATTTTGGAAGAAATAATTAAATAATTGGAATTATTTAATTTAGAAGATTTGAAAGCAAATTAAATAAATAAATTTATTTAATTGTTGTGCATGATTTTTGAAAGAACAGAAGATTATAAATAAAATATTTGATTTTATTTATTTTTAGAGGATTGAGATAATTTAAATAAATTTGCATGACTTATTTAAATTTAGAAGAACAATTGATTTAATTAAATAATGTAGAATTATTTAATTTCAGATAAGAGGGAACTTGTTGAATTAATTAAATAATTGATTTATTTAATTAATGTAGATTTGATTTTTGGAAAAAGGCTAATGATTAAATAATTAAAATTATTTAATTGTGGAAGAATAATAGAGGAATTTAATTTAATTAATTAAATAAAGAGAATTTATTTAATTAATGTCGAAAGTATATGATTTAGAAGAATTTGATGATAATTAATTAAATAATTAGATTATTTAATTAACGTTGTAATGCAGGTGATGAGACAGATTATGAAATGCTAGTGATGTGATGACTTGGTCATTTTAGGGTGTCTACATCTTGCCCCTCTTTGATGCGATGCAGTTTACAGTGTTACGTCAAAGAAATCGATAGTTGAATACATGATACAATTGTTTGATGCCCCAGTGTAGGTAGTTGCCTCAGTGTATGCCCCCTCAAGCGGGAAGACAGGAAGCGATAGAGGAAAGGGGTTAATGCTCGACCAGAAGAGGACGCAACCAAGAAGAAGAAAAAGCAGAAGAAGGGGTGGGAAAGAAAAACTAAGGGGGGGGGAACACTATAAATAGGTCCCATGGGGACCACAATCCTCATTTGCACCCTTGGAGACTCTAAATTTAGAGAGGAGAGAATTCAAACCTAGTGGGAGTGAGTTGAGCAGCCAGCGAGGAGAGATGCCGATTCTAGCGCATAGTCATCGAGTGGAGTTGGTGCAGACCTGCAGGAGGCCAGCAGGAGCTCCGGCAGCGGTAAGTGATCGAAAAACCCCCTTTTGCATTTGTCGGTTAGGGGTGGTTTAGGTAGGTTTAGCCAAGTCAGGCAAAAGCGTTGTAAGAGTTTGCGGCGCGTTTGGTAGTCGGTTGGCGTGCTTTTGGCGCGCCGCAGCGCGGGTGGTAGTCGCACGCAGTGCACTTGGTAAAATCAAGTCGAGTTTGGTATCTTTGATTAGCGTCGCAGCGTGGTTGCAAAATGCCGCAGTGCTTTTGGTAGAGGGGTATAGCGCTCTTGGCCGAGTAGGATAGCGCGATTGGCAGGGAAGCGAAAAAATTGCGTCGCTTCTGGTAGTTCAGAAAGGCGCGGTTGGTATGGGATTAAAGCACTTGTGGTAAACAAGTCGCATTTGGTAGACAAAACGCAGCGCGGGTGCGCCAACAGTGTGGCGCGGTTGGCAGGGAGACATAGCGCGGTTGCATAGAACAAAGTGCTTTTGGCTAGATAGAATAAAAAGTTAGGGTGCAATAGAATGGGGGACTTAGAAGAAGGACACCTAGCCTAGCTGACAAGAGGGAAAAGGGATGGTTGGAGGTTGCATAGCATAGCCTATGGGTAGGTAGGATTTGAGGGATTAAGGAAAGAAACTGACAAGCATGTTGCTTATGGATGCAGAGGATACTACCACCGCTGATGCCATGAGAGCGACACCACGCCATCGCACACGAGGTTGTGCAGCTAACATGGGAGGAGGACGCATTCCTGGAGCATGCGGGACTATGGCATGTGGCCCACTTGACACACATTAGGGCGAATCTTACCCTAGTGACAGCAGTCGTGGAGAGGTATCACAGCGAGACTTCGTCATTCCACTTTCTGACGGGGGAGGCTACAGTGACACTGGAGGATGTATACCGCATCCTGAGGATCCGGATAGATGGAGAGATCGTGGACTTTGACCCAGCACGGGGCGAGGTAGGCTTGGAGGAGGTCTTCTGCATAGATGACCTGTGGATAGAGGACGGGGAGATCCGATGGGCAGACGTCCCGAGACTCTACGATAGGATCAGATGGATCGTTGCATCATTGATTGACGGCTTCTTGTGCCCGGATAGGAGATCTAGAAGATTATCAGTTGGCTGGGGGACCGTTCTATCAGGGATGTTCACCCATGGCAGACAGTATGCGTGGGGACCCTGCGTGCTAGGACAGCTATATCATGATATGCACCATTGTGTTTACAGGAGAGGCAGGAGCCTCTCAGCAGGGGTGACTCTACTACAGGTATGGGTGTGGGAGCACATTCCAGTTATCTGACCCATGGCACAGCGCCACCGAGACAGAGGTGAGCCATATGTATTTTTATATGACGGGGGTGATGACACATCGGAGGATGGGGTCTGTTAGCTACTGGAGGCGGCAGATAGACGAGATGGACCTATTTATATGGAGGCCCTGGTTACTATGTGAGGAGTGAGCAAATGAGCATGAGCAGCTCATGTACTGTAGACAGGCTCGCTATCTGTTCGGTAGACGGACAGATATGATAGAGAGATACCTTCCAGAGTGAGTTCGCAGGCAGTTTGGATTACCATAGGGACTACCCGTGGGGGAGGCCACTCATGCCAGGACACGGAGGGAGGTTGGAGACTGGGACACTGAGATCCCAGTGGCGACAGCATTGACAGAGGTATGGAGACTTATCCCCGTGAGATGGGATTGGGACTCTGGGCTAGTAGACCCAGGGACACTGCCAGAGTATGATCAGTACTGGCAGACACACAGGCTGATGACACTGACTACACCAGGTGTAGCAGGGGCAGTGGGAGAGGTATTGGTCCTTGGAGGGGAGGCGAGGATGAGGCGGCAGGCCAGGGCAGCCAGGCAGCAGGCAGGTGGAGAGGGTAGTGGCTAGCAGGCAGATGTGGAGATGGCAGAGGCAGTGGGCCTGATCGTAGAGATCGATTTATAGAGAGCAGAGCGACTGTTGCAGGAGGAGATAGCCCGGAGGACTTGCTTAGAGCTCCGGATGGCACGACTTAGGAGAGACAGGGATGCAGCGCGGGCAAATGCGAGGCAGGCAGAGGCCACAGCCCAGGCACAGACATAGGCAGCCTCAGCAGCACAGACAGCCCTGGCACAGGTACAGGCGTAGCTACAGGCATAGGTGCAGGCATACAGACAGCTGCAGGCCCAGACACAGGCACAGGCACAGGTACAGGTGCAGCCACCAGCCGCACCAGCAGCAGACGCAGATGAGCTAGCACAGGCTAGGAGAGAGAGAGACGCAGAGGTGCAGCTGCGGTTGACAGCAGAGGCCACACTATTTAGAGTGAGACGGGAGAGAGAGGAGGCACGCCGCGCACTGGGTGCAGACTAGAGGACCTTATATAGCGAGCTCGTCCGAGTGCAGGGCGAGCTAGTATCCACCGGCAGGGAGACAGAGTACTACAGGGGCTTGTACGTGGGAGCGGTGCCAGCAGCTCAGCAGGCACCAAGTTACAGAGATAGGAGCAGATCTGGGGCATCCAGATCTTAGAGGACAGGGCAGTCAGTGTCTTCAGTTAGAGGACCACTCTTACCACCAAGGGGAGGAGGAGGACCATCAGGGGGACCTCCACCGAGCATAGGGGGGCTAGGGGCCATAGCAGGAGGGTAGCTCCACACACTAGGGCACCTTCATTTGTATTGTATCATATTGTATCATTTTGGACAGATGCCTACGTGCATTCTGATATATATTTTGAGGGCTCTTGATAGCCTTGATGTACTATATTGGTGTATATTTGGATGTATACACATTTTTGTATTATTGATGTAGACACAGACACTTTGTATTATGATGGCCATTACATGATATATATATATGATGATCTGTTCGACTCACAGTTGTTCATGCTTTTGTGTATGCATTCCTTGATGTCATGGATGTGATGATATGTATGTATGATTATGGATTCATGTGATGACATATGTGGCTTATATGATGCTTATAGATGTATGATGATAGAGATATATGATGATATAGATGTGATGACTAGTGATATCTGACATGTGGGTTTTGCAGATATGCACCAGAGAGGAGAACAGGAGGAGATGGAGACAGAGATTGTTGATCGATTACTGCAATGAAAGTGATATAAAGGTTGTGGGAATGGATGAATGAGCTTGTTGCAATGGTTTCGCATTCGTATATAAAGAGCAATCCTTATTTTGATATAGCACGTGGATAGTTCGCCACCAAGGTATAAATGACCAAGGTGCAGTAATATCCGAGTGTGTGGACATTGACTCTGCAAGCAAATGGTTTGAACTTAGATCCATTAGACATAATATAACCTTGTTGGAACATGTGAATAAGCCATAGTCTTGAACATAAAATAAACTTCCATACATGCGAATGCAAGAAGAATTATTAATATGTAAGATGCTAGGTCGTAACACACACAAGATAAATAGAATGCCAAAAAAGATACTAAAGATCATTCCTCAAACACGGCACACAGAAAGTAATGACTATGCCCCCAATCCGTACTGCGTCGCAACATACCAAGATTATAGATAAATCAAGGTAGTCTTGAATAGGTATTGGATAAAGGACAAAAGATAAACCATAACACAAAATTGACTGACTTACAAAGAAAACATACAGCCAACATATTCTCTTGCCAAAGAGGTTTGCTCAGGATAGATTGGATAGGAAAGATAACAGCCTTATCATAGGAACTCTATGTCCGTTAAAGGGTGCTATCTACTGAAAAAGACAATGTCTTGCTGCGAGAAATGCCACATGTCATAGGAGACGCGTGTGTTGGTCTCGACAATGGAACACTTCACAGAAGACAAGCTTGTGGATCTAGGGCTTGGTTAAGCGGTACTTTGCTGATGTTGGCAATCAGTATGCAAGACAGTAGATGACTCTGGTAGTAGGCCTCTTTGCTTCAAGTTTGTTAAGGACTTTTGCTTTGAAAGGATGTGCTAGCTTGCTGCTTGAGTTAGTCAAGTCGAGGCGAATGGATTTTGACAACAGAAGACTAGAAGGATGGAATGCTAATGGATTGGGATGGGTGGAGAATGATGGATTGTGTGTGCCTGAGTACTGGATACATCCTTCATATGCCAGACTGCCTACATACCCTATATCCACGGGATCAAGGCACACTTACGATAGAATGATGAGAATGATAAATATGTAGTTCTGGACAGAGTGATGAAACGGATCGAGGTGGAAGGGGGGATCTTATGTACCTAAGTATTGGAAACGTCCTTAGTATTCCAGACTGCCTACATACCCATATCCATGGGATCAAGGTACCTTAAGATTGAGAAGAGATAATATGTAGTTCTGGGTAGATGTGATGATGTGGGAAAAGTGTGGAGAAGAGGTGATCTTATGTACCTGAGTACTGGATACTTCCTTCGTAATCCAGACTACCTACATACCCATATCCATGGGATCAAGGTACTTTAAGACTGAGAAGATGATAATATGTAGTTCTGGTTGATGTGATGAAGGGGGAAAAGCGTTGAGAAGATAACAGCCTTATCGTAGGAACTTTGTGTCCGTTAAAGGGTGTTACCTGTGGAAATGAGACAAGATTGAAGTATGCGCTGCGAACCACGAACAAGGAACCAATCCTAGACCAAAGCTAAGGAAAGAGTTGCCCCCATTCTGGTAGAGGAAACTGTAGGGGTGACCGCCGAAGAAGACACAGAAAGACATGACCTAGGACAAGACAGTGCTAACTGTAGACATAGATCAAGACATGGGAAGACGATGAGGGACATTGACAAATTTCCAAGCTATACTAGATAGGGAGATGGAAATGCAAACAAAGTCAAAGGTTTTATTATGGGTGGATGGATGAGGTGCGTTGCGAACTGGACAAGGAGTGGACAGGACTCGATAGACGATGGATGCTGACTCTACGCATAGCGCCTGTTTGCCAGGTTTTCACTATGGTACTTATCCAAGGTGCATGTTTGCCAGGTTTTCACCAGAGGACGGATTTGTTTGGATTTTTTTTTTTTGGAATACTCTAAGGATCAGGCATAGAACTTCTTGAGATGGACACTGTTAAGTGGCTCATCTAGAGGAATGCCGTCAGGCGTACCTAAAGTATAAGCTCCTGATCCATATGCTGCTGTCATAATGAAGGGACCTAACCAGTTAGGCTCAAACTTACCCTTCTTCTCTCGATCTGCTTGATTTCTCTAATTCTCCTTAAGTACAAGATCACCAACTTGAAACTATCTTTCTTTGATCTTTTTGTTGTAATTATGCCGGAGGCAATTTTGATAGACATGGAGATGATTAAGTGCGGCAAGGCACCTCTCATCTAGTAGTTCAAGCTCAGCTAATCTAGAAGTGCGATACTCATCTCCGCCGATCAGGTCCTGCATGGATACTCTGAGGGATGGGATCTCGACCTCTATGGGTAGGATGGCTTCAGAGCCAAAGACCAAGGCATATGGTGTGGCACCAGTTGGTGTTCTGATACTAGTGCGGTAGGCCCATAGGGCGGGATTGAGTTGCAAGTGCCAATCACGACCAGCTTCATTGACCGTTTTCTTGAGGATCTTGAGAATGGTTTTATTGGAAGCCTTAGCTTGGCCGTTACTCTGCGGATAGTAGGGAGTTGAAAAGCGATGTTGGATATTGTATTGTGTGCACAAGGCGTGGACATCTTGGTTCTTGAATGGTCTCCCATTATTAGTGACAATGGCTTGTGGAATACCATACCGGCATATGAGGTAGTTTAGAATAAACTTGGCTATTTGCTTACCAGTGATATAGGTCATAGGAATGGCTTCCACCCACTTCGTGAAATACTCAGTGGCGGTAATGATAAACTTGTGGCCATTAGAGGAGGAAGGGTGGATTTGTCCTACGAGGTCGAGACCCCATTGAGAAAAAGGCCATGGAGTTGTCACAGGTTGTAACTCATGAGCTGGTGCATGAATCAGATCGCCATGCTGCTGACATTGTAGACACTTCTTAGCAAACTGTGCAGCATCTTGCTCTATTGTAGGCTAGTAATAACCTGTTCTGAGTATCTTCTTAGCAAGATTAGGACTGGTAGAATGCGCGCCACAGACACCTTCGTGTATGTCTCGTAAGGTAGCTTTGGCTTCTTCCGTGTTAAGACATCATAAGAGGATACCATCGAGACTCCGGCGATATCGTGTATCACCCAGAATGATATAACGAGAGGATTGACGGATAAAGGTTTTGCGTTGGGTGGAGGATAGGTCAGGGGGAAAGGTATTGTATTTGAGGTATTCATAGATATCTTCGTACCATGGGGAATTGGGACCAACAAGTTCGTAGATGATTTCAGTAACAGGAACATCGACGGCTGGTATCAACAACTGCTCGATCAAGAATTCACACTTCTGTGTATTTGCAGGCATGTCAATCAGTGACCCTACAGAAGCCATAGAATCTGCAGCTTTGTTATGCTCTCTTGGAATTTGCTCAAATGTGATGCTAGAAAAGTGTGGTTTGTAGGCATCCACTAGTTGCTTGTAGGGGACCAACTTTTCATCCTTTGTTTGGTATTCATCCGTGACTTGGCGAATGACTAGCTGTGAGTCTCCATATACTTGTAATTTTGTGATGTCCCATTGAACTGTTGTATTGAGACCTATAAGGAGTGCTTCATACTGGGCTATGTTGTTGGTGCAAGGGAATGCTAGCCGATATGACTTTGGAATGTAGTCATTCTGAGGTGTAACAAATAAGATGCCAGCTCTTGATCCATGCTGTGTGTAAGAACCATCAAAGTACAACTTCCACATTATGGAGGTAGCAAGAGTGAAGAGATTCTCGTCAGGAAAGTCTGCTACCATAGGATGTGTATCTTTCATAGGTGCATCTGCTAGTTGATCCGTGAGGGCTTGTCCTTGGATTGCCTTATGATCCATGTACTCAATATCGAACTCACTAAGGATCATAACCCATTTAGCTAGTCTACCTGTGAGAGCTGCTTTTGCTAGTAGATACTTCAAGGGATCAATCTTGGCTATTAGATTTGTGTGTTGGTTCAGCATGTAATGTCGCAACTTTTGGGAGGCGAACACTACTGCTAAACAAGCCCTTTCCATTGGTGAATAATTGAGCTCGTATCCCACCAAGGTTCTACTAATGTAATAAATTGCATGCTCCTTTCCTGTGTCATCATTCTGTGCTAGCAGGGCCCCTAGGGCTGAATTTGTAGTGGAGATGTATAAGATCAAAGGTTTGTCCGCAACTGGTGGAACCAATACAGGAGGTGTAGCTAGATACTCTTTAAGTTGATCAAACGCTACCTGACACTTGTTGTCCCATCGAAACGAGACATCCTTTCGGAGCAAGTGTTGAAAGGGTTGACATTTATCTGCTAGCTGTGAGATGAAACGCCTGATGGACTACAACCTTCCTTGGAGGCTCCTTAATGCCTTTAGGTTCTTTGGTGGAGGCATCTCCACTATAGCCTTTACTTTCGCTGGATCTACTTCGATGCCTCTACAAGATACAATGTATCCCAATAGCTTCCCTGATGTTACGCCGAATACACACTTCTTTGGATTGAGTCTTACTTGGTATTTTTCAAGCCTGTCGAAGATCTGTCCTAAGACCTGTATGTGATCCACTCTAGAAGATTTAGCCAATATATCATCAACATAGTCTTCCATGATGTGATGAAACAGATCGTGGAAGATCACTATCATGGCTCTCTGATAGGTTGCTCCTACATTCTTCAGACCAAACGGCATGACACACCAACAATAATTGCCCCAAGGACAAGTAAAGGTTGTTTTATGTTGGTCTTCTTTAGCTATCCTTGTCTGATTGTAACCCGAAAATCCATCCATGAGAGAAAGCATCTCGTGACCTGCTGTCAAGTCCACTATTATGTCAATGTTTGGTAGTGGAAAGTCATCTTTAGGACATGCCTTGTTGAGATCCCTGAAATCATTACACATGCAGATGCGCCCATTAGGTTTAGACACAGGTACAATGTTTGAGACCCAATCTGAATAGTCAATGGGTCGTATGAACTTTGCGTCTAACAGCTTTTGTATTTCCACCTTCACCAAGAGAGCTATCTGTGGGTGCATCTTTCTCAACTTCTGTTTGATTGGTTTCACTTTGGGATCCACTATGAGATAATGAACTACCAGCTTAGGGTCTAGCCCTGGCATATCTGCATAGGTCCATGCAAAGTTGATGGTTCGTTGCAAGAAGAAGTTGTTAAGATTTCTGTGCTCTGTGTCAGATAATGATGCCGCTAGGAATGTGGTCTTTAGATTTTATTCTGTGCCCCAGTTTATCTCTGTAGAATTTTCCACTAAGAGAGCTGATTTCTCTTGATACTTAGATGGTAAGGGAAGATCAAATCCTCCATCCTCAGGTGCCACAGTTGGGTTTTCACCTTTGGATACGTCCTTTATTTTTACTATTTTATGATCAGGAGGTGCCACAGTGTGGTTTTCACCTAGAGATCTTTCTTTATTTGCACTTTTGCGACTGGAGGATTTGGCATTCTCACCAAAATAAGCCATGGGCTCTAGTTCCATTACAAAACCTGCTTTGTGATCGCCAAGAGGGATACCTTCCCGAAGTCCCATGAACTCAGCCAGAGCTTCGTCATTCTGAAATATATCTATAACGGGGGCCCCTTGTTGGTCCCAATCGATAAGTTCAGGGTAGACAAGCATGACATTCTGGGTGCTGGTGGTGGAAGTTAAGGAGACAGAGGATAGTGTAAAAATGGAGGATTTTGCGAATAGATTGGTCATGTGGAGGGAAGAGTCATCGATGATATCCTCTGTAGACGTCGAATCGACTGGAAAAGTGTCAGCTACCTCATCAAGGATATACTCGATGTCCAAGGCGCGTGGTACCTTCTTACCAAATCCTAATCCTTTCTTGTCTAGCTTCATTGTTACCACAATGGGCTCCATAGTGCCTTGATTCTGTTTCCCAAGGCCACCTTTGCCTTTATAGCCCATGTTTTTCACTATCCTTAAGCCATTGCCATATTGCTTGACTGGTATCGTAACTGGTTCTTTCTCCTTGTAGAGCCAAGAAGAGATGTCCTCAATAGTTTCCTCTTCCAATAACTGTCCATGTTGGAATTGGGTTAGGAATGTTGGGGGAGGAATAGCTACTTTTTTGGTTACTTTGGCAATGGGTGGTTTGCCGTAAGATTTTGGAGATAAAGGCATCTGCCCTACACAACAAGATTCTGAGATATCACAAGTGCCAAAGCCTATATCTCAGACGCGAGCTGTGATTTTGGGGAGGGGTGTAGGTTCACTTGTAGAGGCTTGTGTGAGAGTTTCAGGGTCAACATAGAGAGGGGATTTAAGGGCTTTGTCATTTTTAGGCACTTGGTTGCAATTCTTATAGCTTCCTTGCAAGACACGACAAAATTCAAAAGGATTAGGGTCTCCTGGGATGGTGATCTCCGTACCATTGTATGGGAACTTGAGGGACTGATGGTACGTGGAGGGAACAGCTTTCATTGAATGGATCCATGGGCGGCCTAGGATAATGTTGTAAGGCAGCTCAATATCAAGAACTTGGCACCTAGTTTCAAGCATGATAGGGCCTAGTTGTATAGGCAAGTGAATAACACCTTCTGAATGGCATTCTGCATCATCATACCCCTTGATTGTAATACTATGATCAGTGTTGACGTGATCCTTAGAGTATCCCAATTGCTTTAGTAACTTTAAAGAACAGATGTTGAGACCAGCACCACCATCTATGAGTATGCGTTTGATTTTGCGCTTATGGATGAGAACTTCAATATGAAGGGCATCATTGTGAGAAGGATCGTGGGAGGGGAGGTCTTTCTCAGAGAAGACCACGTTGTAAGGCGAAGCAATATTACCCACTATAGCTTGGAAATCCGTGACCGCTATGTTGTTAGGAACGGAAGACTCCTGGAGGGCTTTTTCTAGCACCACTCTATGTGCAGGTGATGACCGTAGAAGGTCCAAAATAGAGATCTGTGCTGGTGTTCTCCCTAGATGTTCGATAAGATTATAATCAAATTGAACCGGAAGCCTAGGTGTAGGACCCCAAATGGTGACATGACCACGACGAGTAGTAACAGCACAATCCATAGATTTGCCTTTGATTGTGAGGGTAGACACTCGACTCTCTTCAAAATGACCTACAATGGAATTGAAAGATGTGGAAGCGTGATTGATACCTTTACCTCTATCCTGAGGGGGAGGTGGACCATGATGAGGGAATGGTTCCTTGTACATATCTAGATCCTTGTTCATGTGTTGCGCTGGTGATTCATCCTCAAACGTGATTTGATTACCGTCGATGAGATTTTGGATGAGATGCTTGAGCTTCATGCAAGATGCGGTTTGATGCCCTTTGCTCCTATGGAACTCACAATACTCATTGTCTCTATAACATGCTGTTTTGTAGACAGGTTCTCCATAGGGAGGAGCATCAGGTAAGGTGATGAGCCCTTTCTGCAAAGCTTGCTGTAAGACTGATTCGATGGGCACTCCTAAGGGAGTGAATTGACATCGCGGAGGGTAATCTTGTTGGGGCCGCTCTTGTTGTCATTGCTGTTGGTTTGGATAAGGCTGCCTTTGTTACTACTGTTGTTGGGGTGGAGCTTGACTTGGTTTGGAGAGCTGTAGCAGTGTTTGCAACATTTGGACATGCTTAGTATCGACCACCCCATCGTTGACCACATTTTTGTTCTTGTTCCAATACTTGGGTTTATCGTTTGACTGTTGATGAGAAGTGCTATCTTTCGTTTCTTTAAAGATTTTGACCACACCCTTAGCAATGAGGGCCTTCTCAATGTTGATACCCTTGTATGTGATTTCATCGAAGGTTGTAGCACTAAGAATTTGCAAATGGAAACCTAACTCTTGGTTGAGGTTCTGTACAAATATGCTAACAAGTTGTTTCTCCGGAATCTTGAAAGGGAATTTACTAGCCATTTGTCTCCATCGTTGAAGGAAAGAAATGAAAGTTTCACCATTTTTCTGTTTATTGTTGCATAGATCCATCATGGAAATCTCATGCTCTGCGTTGTAAGAAAAATGGGTGGCAAACTTCTCTGCTAGCTCGTTGAAAGACTTGATACCCGTGGGTAAGTGTGAGAACCATTCTATTGCTTGACCTCCAAGACTGCGAAGAAAGAGACGCATAAGATATGTGTCGTTATGAGAGACCTCGAAGCAAGCGAGATAGAATTCCCTAATATGGTCTTTTGGGTCACCTTTTCCTTTGTACTTATCGAACTTGGGAATAGTGAAATTTTGAGGAAAAGGGATCATTGGTAATGACCGATCAAAAGGATAAGGACACACTTCCTCTAAAGAGAAGGTCTTTTTGGTATGGCCAAACGTAAGATCAGATAGCTGCTGTTGAACTTCTGTGATCTTTAGCTCCATAGTTGTGGGAGGGGCTGGTAACATCTCCTGTTGTCCAAAGAGTGGTTGGTGTTGCCCATATGGAAGATTATAATGTAAGCCATGCGCATTAGTATTATAAGGGTCGTAAGATTGATTGGGATCATATGGGTTGTACGTTTGGTTCAGATTGGGTTGGAATTGGAGGCCTTGATTAGGCAGAGGTGGAGGTGGCACTAGGTAAGAATGTTGGCTTTGCGATGGTTGAAAAAAGGCATTGGGGGGAGGAAAGCTAAAGTGCGTTTGATTAGGTTGTGGTGGCGGCACATAGCTTTGGGAAACCTGATGTTGGGAATGTTGGGAGTGGCTAGGAAATGTGTGAAAGAAGTTGAGCGAGGATGAACGTTGTGGAGGAGAAACATAAGTAAGAGTGATTTGCGACAGTTGGGGTTGATTGTGGATGAGAGTAGAAGAATGTTGTGGTTGGGGCTGCTTGAGGACAAGAGTAGAAGAATGTTGTGGTTGGGGCTGCGTGACTCTAATTGGTTGAGAGACATGCAGGTGTGATGATATAGGAGGTGGCATTTGTTGAGACCCTTGTTGCATGGCTACATAAGTGTTCCCTGGATTGTAATTAGGTGGGAAACCTACGCGTGATGGGGTAACCAAGATTCCACTTGCGATTGGGGTGGACATTTTAGGAGGTGGTTGCACATTTGATCGAGCTAAGGTGGCTTGCTTAGCTAACTCTGCTTGACGTTGGAGAGTTTCTTGTTGGTTTTGATAGATCTCCATAGGAGTCAAAAGCGGTGATATGGGCCTCTCCCCTGTTGGGTTTTGAAAAAGGGGATTCCTATACTGCGAGCCTTGAGTAGGTAAGGGCGTAGTTACCGTGGACATGGTTTGCACCGCTTGTATGGCTTCTTGGGCGTTGTTGCTCTCCTTGAGAGTGGACACATCGAAATCTTGAGGTAACTTGGCGCCTTGCTTTGCAAGCAAGCGAAAGAAATGATCCTGGTTCTCATTAAGGATTTTATCAAAGGCAGCTATAGCTCTAGGATCTTGTATGAATTCATCAAGATCTTGCCCATCTTCTTGAGAGGATTGACCTATTTCAAAGTGTCGCTCTTCTTGAGATGGGGTTTGATCTACAATATAACCTTGTGGGACAAAATCCGGAGACAAGCCTGTGGTATACTGAGGTGCATTTATCAAAGGGGTTCTATCCTCATGAGGATTGCTTGGTTCATCTATGTGCGGCATGTTCGGAGAGCTGTTTGGTTTTGCCGCGGGTGTACTAGGAGTCACCTTGGGAGTAATGTTGAGACAACCTGATTGTGGTGTGCGAGGAGGCGACTTGCGCTTCTTAGGGATAACTTGCTTAGATTTCATAGTTTGCTGTAGCCTAGTGGTTACCATGGGATACACTAGGACAAAATGTAATGCTAGGAATCTGTGAGATGCTTTAAGAAATGGACAAACTTCTGATGCACAAAGTACTGGACCAAAAGCACTATACTGTCTGACCAGAGGCACAGGACTGTGCTACCAAAAGCGTGCTACTGTGGACCAGAGGCGACGGACTGAGCTACCAATAGCGAGTTACTACTATGCCAAAGGCGAGCTACAGTGACCAAAAGCGAGCTACTGTTATACCAAGGGCGCTAAAGTAGAGTTTTGCCAGAGGCGGGTTACTGCTGTACCAAAGGCGAGCTGCTGTAGTACCAGGGGCGCTAAAGTAGTGTCTGATGTTTTTCAAAGGCAAAATTTTTCTGTTTCTGATTGGATTGGTTTGGCAAGAGAAAACACAACAAACAAGTGGTCAAAAAAGCACAAGGACTGACACAACAGATAGTGTATGTTCAAGGCTCCAAACAAGCCCAATGTTTCCATAGGTCTAAGACAATTGCAATCAATAACAAGCACTTTTTATCCCTAGAGACAAGGTTTCATTGCAGTAGATCAGCTCACAGCTTAATACTCCGTTGATAAAAATATCATTCCATAAAGGTGTCGGATATTTAGTATCTTTGCGAGAGACGATAGGTAGGGATATCTCACCCTCCCCTTGGAAAGCTCAAGTAGGTCACAAGAGCTTTATGTCCAAGGGAATACTATCTCTTCTCAAGGGAGCCAATGGTGAGTATCTTAAGGGTTTAAATCGATTTCCCTTACACTGATGATTACCACAATGTTCGGAGGTAGGTCGAGTAGTCTCTATCTAAAATGGTTCTTAGTGACTTTGAGGGACCAATGCCTTACGAGCAATGCAACAAGCTACTAAAAGCTTTAACCAATCCTACTAAGAGTTTCAAACACTTCGCTCAATGTGAAAATCATTTCCACAAAGAGCTAGTACACCTCTTTTCAGTTTGGCACCACAAGGTAAGGCTAACGTCGGTTAGGACTTGGCTTTCGCCTTATCCCTCTTATATAGCGGTTCAAAGGAAAACTCCGCTTAGGATCATCCCTTTTGGATGAAGCGCAATCCAAAAGTAGGCCCTTCTAAAGGAAGTAAAAAAAAAGTAAGAGCAAGCACGTCAAACAAAGGTTCAATTGTCCTGTTATAAGAAAAATAAGGTGCAACTAAGCTAGGCACACACACGTTTGTAGTTGTAAATTGTCCCTTATGAAATGAAGTGTTTAGCATTCATGTCCATTATCCTTTAGAAAATTGAGGTGTTTGTTCATACATGTCCATTGTCCCTTAAGAAAAGCAGTATGTTCCTAAGACTTAGATTGCAAGAAAAGATTTGTTCAATTATCCTTTTAAGCATGCAATGTGTTTCTAAGACTTAGTGAGATAAATCAAAGAGGTCTTCAATGCTCGTCCTGCATGAACATGTTAAGAAAACACCTATTGGCTCTGTGTGAGTAATAAGAAGCTGCAACAAGTGAGTTAGTTCCACCAAAAATTCACAAGTTAGCAAAAAACAAATCAACTTTGACCAAAAGCGCTGCACAATCTTACCAGAAGTGACTCACTGTATTTTAAAAGCGTTGTAAGACAGACCCGAGGTGATGCAGAATATTACCAAAAGCATTGAAAAATACCCAGAAGTGCTGTACTGTGCATCCAGTAGCATGACACTGTTTTGCCAAAAGCAATGTCGTATATAGCGGAAGCGCTGTAGGATACCACCAGAAGCGCTGCAAAGTAACCAGAAGCACTGTACTATTATGCCGAGTGCGCCGCATAGTCTCAGATCATGGAAAGATTAGCTTTTGTCAAAAAGGACCAGATCAAAATGGGATTTCATGTTTAATCTACTGCTCTAAACAATAATATATGATAGATCTAAATAGTAAAATCCAGAAAGCTCAGAAAGTGTAGCAATACCATAGATTAACACAACTACCAAAGATACCCCTAAATAAATCAGCTTAGGATGTATTAAAAGTAGGTTTGGAAACACAAATACAACAGCGTGTCAAACAACCCTACTGATATGTAATGAGAAAAACCTTGCGAAAACCCCTAATGTGGTCAAAACCTAATTAAGTCAGAAGCGCTTCACAAGACTGCCATTCGTTCTTTGATGTGTTACCAAAAGCGCTGCTCTGTGGTAGCAGAAGCGTGGCAGTGCCCCCAAGGGCACTTAACTGTGCCTCCAAGAGCGCTGAAAGATACTACCAGAAGCACTGTGCAATATCGTTTGCGCTGTGCCGTACTGTGACTTCAAAAAACACAATTTCTCAAAGAAACAAAGGGATTAGTGGGTCCCACCGGGCGTGCCAGAATGTGTATGAGGAAAAATTGATTAAATCTAAACTAAATAAAATCAAAGAACCTAATAACATAAAGAAAATGAATTTAAATAAAAGCCATGACAAATAATCAATGAAATAAAGACTTTTACCGAAATCTGTATTGTTTCCTTTGGATTGAATGTGGATTGCTCAATGAAGTTGCAAAGCCATAGCTGCAACAAGCAAGTAGTGTGCTCAAGAGATCAATGTCAAAAGATCATGATAGTGCTCAATCGACGCGTTTTGTATGCTCGAAGCTCTGTTAAGTATGCCTGAGAATACGATCGAAGAGAGAGGTAATGAAGGAGATGAGGGGGGTTTATATAGATTTCAATGAGGATCGATCAACGGTCCAAATAATTCAGAAGAATCAACGGAGGAGATAAGTTGAGGGATGTGCAACGAATGAGAAGAAGACATGTGTCTTGCTGGCTTTTGTATGAGAGGAGTTATCAAGAATAGAAGAATGAGTTAACTGAAGAGATAAATCAATTAAAAGAATAAAGCAATCAGTTAAGTGATTTAAAATAAGAAGAAGGGATTTGCATGAGAAAAGAAGATATTTTGCTTTATTAAATATAGAAATATTTAATTGATGAGCAAGAAAGCTTGAGTTATTTTAGAGATAACTCAAATTAGAAGAAAAAGCAATTTAAATAAATAATTGATTTATTTAAATTTAGAGAAGATATTTTGGAAGAAATAATTAAATAATTGGAATTATTTAATTTAGAAGATTTGAAAGCAAATTAAATAAATAAATTTATTTAATTGTTGTGCATGATTTTTGAAAGAACAGAAGATTATAAATAAAATATTTGATTTTATTTATTTTTAGAGGATTGAGATAATTTAAATAAATTTGCATGACTTATTTAAATTTAGAAGAACAATTGATTTAATTAAATAATGTAAGAATTATTTAATTTCAGATAAGAGGGAACTTGTTGAATTAATTAAATAATTGATTTATTTAATTAATGTAGATTTGATTTTTGGAAAGAGGATAATGATTAAATAATTAAAATTATTTAATTGTGGAAGAATAATAGAGGAATTTAATTTAATTAATTAAATAAAGAGAATTTATTTAATTAATGTCGAAAGTATATGATTTAGAAGAATTTGATGATAATTAATTAAATAATTAGATTATTTAATTAATGTTGTAATGCAGGTGATGAGACAGATTATGAAATGCCAGTGATGTGACGACTTGGTCATTTTAGGTTGTCTACAACTATCATCATTCTAAACAATCCAATCATCAAAACAATCAACCCAGCAATAACAAACATCACAACCAAAGAAAATCAAGCCAACTATCAAAACAAGTCCTATCAATCATCAACGTCAACACCAAACCAAATCAACTGAAGCATATCAAGCCAACAATCAACACAAATCCAATCAAAATCAAATCAAAAGCAGCTCAATCCATCACATATCATCATCAACATTTTCATCAATCCTTCATCAATCTTTATCCATCATTTCATCATCCTCAAAATCATTCCAAACAATGATCTAAATGCAACCCTATGCTAAATCCATACCAATCAAGTTAATTAATCAAGCCAAGTTATCCAAACGCAATCAATGGTCTTGATCCTAGCCTTGTTGTAAGCCAAATCAATCAGCCAATCAGCCAACCAACTCAGCAAACAACCCTGTGTTGATCTAGGGATATAGCTTTCCCCACAATGACAACACTATCATCATCATCAACAAAACAATTAATCAGCAATTAATCATTGGTTTACAGCTTGACAGGGGCAATACCTTGTTTGTTTTTGAATCATTTGTGCATGCTTGCTTGCTTGCTTGTGTGTGTTATCATTTTATCTTACATTTGCATCAAATCAGTACCATTCCAGCTAATATTCATATATTGTATCCAGACAATGTTGTATTACGTTGGGGCACAAGACATAACGTCACCTTGGATCCTTATACCTTGGTGCATAACGTCTAGTGCTATATCAAACATCATGGTTGCTCACATTCATTGCAGCATAATGCATCTTCATTTCTTCTATCTATCCCCTTCTCTTTCATTGTCTAAGCCATTTCTTTTCAAGAGCATACCCGTGCTTGTCCAACCCGACTATCCTCTCGAGGGGGCATCATCATCCTATCTTTCCTACATCATCATCATCCCTATCGATTATCCATACCTTATCTTCTTTGAAATGATGTTACTTGACATAAAACTTATCATCTCGAACATCATCTCAAAGAGGGGCAAAATGTAGACACCCAAATTTGTCCCAACTTTGTCCATGTCTAGCAACACTTTGTCAAAAACATTATCCTAGATATCATGTAGCATTTTGTCATAATTTCCCTAATCCATTAAGCCAATTAATTAAATAAATTTTATTTATTTAATTAAAATCCCATTCAATCCCATCCTTATCCCACTTATCCAATTAATTAAATAAATTTTATTTATTTAATTAATTTCCACATCATATCTTATCTCATCCTATTCAACTTCTCAATTAATTAAATAAATTTTATTTATTTAATTAATATCCAACTCATATCCCAACTAATTCAAATATTTTATTTGAATTAAGCCCTCACCTTTCATCACATTCCAACACTTGTCTAGTCAATCATGTGTTACAACTTTTATCTTTCACATGCACAACTAATGGGACCTAATTTTAGTATTTATCTACACAAGAACACCTAAGCCTTATCTTCCCTTGCCACATGTCAATTGACTACAATTTCTTGATGTGCAAGGAAACCTAACTTAATCCTATCCATCCATTTCATCTAAAGCCCTAATTGATTCTAGCCATCCATTTGAACCAAGCCAAACCTATAAAGCAAGCCTCTTTTGAGCCATTTGGGACATTAGAGAGGACATTAGAGAAGACATTAGAGGACATTAGAGAGAAGAATGGGATGATTCTTCTTCATGCAACCTCACTCTCCTGAATTTTCATCTCAAGCCATTATCCATCATCTTCAATCTATCTAGCTTGCATCCTTATCAATGTTATGCTGCGGAATCGAGCAACCAACACAACAAAGTGATCAATCAATCAAGCTCATCTTGCATCTTCGAGGTATTGAATTATTTGGGTTTAGGTTATGCATTTCAATTGTTTGATCATTTCCATTTATAAATCCAAATATTTCGATATACAATTATTTTATCCTTTACAAATAACAAATCTATATGTACAAAATAAAGGATTTCATTCTACAAACATACAAGAATATCTTGTGTAGAATTTCATATTATTATCAGAAAACAAATCATTCATAGTCTTTTATGATGTTATTTCATTTCAATCAAAAAGCTTCTTTCAAACACTTAACACACCTCATTGCAGATCTTCTCTCTCATAACATTATTCATCCTTTGAATATTATGTAGAGCCTTCCATTTATATCTCTAGCCACTGAATTCATTGAAGATACGTTACAAGAAGTTAGGGAACCATTAAAATAGCCAATTGTGAAAATCAATTAAGGAGTATAGTCGTTGGAATTTGAAACGACATTAAACATCCACCTTTGATCTTAGATTTCACGCCCTTGTAGAATTAAACAATATCCTTTTGATTAAACTTACCGCCCAAGACTTAAAATTAACTCTACTAAGCCAATTGCCCTAGGAAAGGGGCCAGTTGAGCAATGTATTTAAAGGCCTTCAGAAGGTTGGTTTTAAGTGATAAACCTTTGATAACAACTCACCATAGAAACATAACATAAAGTGTTGTCAGGCAATGACAGGTTTAGTAACTCATTCTTTAGGGTTTAAACAAATAGGATTTAGGGTTTACGTATTTTAGACAAGGTTTTAAGACTTTGAAGAAAAGGAAACTCTAAATTCATCACTTGTCAAATGTAAACCTTAATCACTCAACATTCATTATAGTCATTCTATGGCAGGGAAATAATAATCAAGAAAGACTTTTGACTTTGGATATTGTCAAGAAGGTGTGGTCAACCCTAATATGTCCTCTAAGAAACATGGACTAGTTTAAAGCTTACTGAATGACATCAAAAATCTCAGATGGCTTTGATGAGGAGAGTTATAAAAAAAATGCACCACCATGCACAGACTTGATTATCATCCAACTATTAAGAAGATCATACAAACTGTTATCATGCACAAGCTTGATCTGGTTCATCTTGGACATTAAAAAAACATACCTCCTTTGATTACCTAATAGCTCCTTTGATCACATGATAGCACTATACCTTTGGCATCACAAAAACATCACTTTGACATAAACTGAGATATTCTGAGAATTATGCACCAAAGACTTATTGATCACTATGCCAGTGCTTAGTAACACACATAAGACAATGACATTGCATATAGGAACCTTAACACTTGATCTGCCTAACTGAGATCTCCTGTGACAGTAGCAATCATGAACCCAAGAACATGTCATGCCTTTGACATCAATGATAAACCATGCCTCAACAAACTCCCCCTTTGTCATTGATGGCAAAATTTCACTCTCTTCTCCCCCTTTGACATCAAGGACAAAGAACAATCAAATACTCCCTACTATTCACCAAAAAAACAATCACTAATCCTTCACAGCAGAAGACTGAGATACTTTCACTTGACCATGTCAAAGAGTCTGAAAGCATATTAATGCATTGTCAATGCACTGCCTTCTATAACACCTGACACCAATGAGAAACATATTACTCTGCACTTGTGGTTTGTACTATGCTCTGCATTCTATGGTGATCTTGCTAGACTGTACTGTGATGTGTATCACTATCTAGAATGAATTGGCAACACGAAACTCTGTACTATGTGGTGTGCACTTAAGAAACACTTTTGAAGAACATTATCTTTTACATCCTTCTGTTCATCAAAACTGACTGTCAGCAGCATATGTGCAATTTGTGACAGTCTTGGGTGGCCATATTTCCTTGAAGCCCTGCCACCTTTTGAGTGAGTTATAACCCTCCACTTTGTAAGTTCAAATTAAAGAAATCTAGGACTCCCCTATTCATGTACTTAGAGCATAGCAATCACAATGTACATTTTGACTGTCTAGGGCTGACTACCCCCTTCATTAGATTTGCATGGAAGCTAAATATGAAAAGAACATTTGCAAAAAGATATCTGAACTATGAAATAACATCTACAACAACAAAAAAAATACTGTCAGCACTATCAAAAACTCCTACTCTCTGCTCTCACAGTGTAACATGTTGTATCAACACAAAGATGTCAAAACTTCTTGATCCTTGTCTTTTTTGTATATAATCATTTGATCTGCATATTTTTTTTACAAGCAGGCTTCCTATTTACTGCCTGGCAAGGTTATTATATATATCTTCTAGACATCATATTATGATTCACTCAAATTGAGACATCAACATGTAATAACAAAGTTAAGATCAATGAATAATGATAGCATCAAGATCAAGATACATTTTTAGCATACATTGCAAGTCCCTTACATGTACAAACACAACTGCCAAGACAAAAAAAAAACCTATCATTCCTCTGTAATTGTCCTCTTCCTTCTTGACAACAACCTGTCATGCCAGTTCAAGAAAACTATCTTGATAAAGATATGATAGATCCAAAACTTTCTTGAACCAAATCTTTTTTACTCTTGTCTTTAAGTTTTACCATATTGTCTTAATGAAGACACTGACAACAACAAAGGGAACTCATGAATAACAACTACTTCTGCCACTGTAATGTATTAAATGTCACTAACAATCCATGCTATTGTCATGTTAGCATGAAGCATACATGCCTACCTCAGCACTGAACCAAAACTCACTTTCATTATGCAAAAAACCATTGGCATTAAGCAAAGAGAGAAGCATTATCATCATTTGACTACTCTCTGGGTAATGAGATCATAACCTGGGTAAATCACTGTCACTAATAAAATCATTGTAACCATTGTCATGTTAAGGGCTTTACTCCACCTTGCTCTCAACATGCTCCAAAAATTCAACAATTTTTTCTTGTCTTTAGGTTCTGCCACAATAATGGGTTACACTTTCTAAGACATCCTGATTTTTTCTGAAACCGCATATTTTTAGAAAATTTAATGATTTAAGCCTTGAAAGGTTCCATTTAAAGGATTTTAATTCAAGAGGGTTTTATCAAACCCCCTTGGATAGAACCCCACTAGGTTTAAACCATACCTATAATGGAGTGTCCTCTACACTTATCAAAATGCTGATAAAAAACCACTTTTGATTTACCTTTTGGGGGATCAAACGAATTAATTTAAAATTTATGTTTTGTAGCTATGTAGTCCTTATTATAATCTTCCCAAAAAGTATAATTTTAAATATATTTAATTTTATTATTATATTTATTTTTTATTTCTTGTGAATGTAGGTTTTTCACCGAACATCAAGTTCTCTATTCTACACACATGGAAAATTAGTAAATTAGTGAAAAAAATTTTGAAAAATATCTATGCCCTAGGTATTGATGTCTTTGTTTCAACAAAAAAAGAAAAATTGAATTTCGATACATATAGAAAAAGTTATGTTTTATGGAATACACCTATGTCTAAATTATAATTGGTTTGACTTCAAAACTTAATTAAAAAAATATTCAGCAAAACATTATGAAACCAAATGCATTCCCTATATATCAATCTAAATTCAAAAGAATCAGAATTTTATCCTTTGTAGAAAAAAAGTTATGTGCTCTAGAATACACATCACTTTAAAAAAATGTTCTTTACTATTAAAAACTAGTTATCAAAGGAGACACAAAAAACTTACAATTTAACTCCAATTTTTTTAAAAATATATATTTAGAATCTATAAACAAAATCTCACAAATCACTAGTTCATATCATCTTCAAATTCCTAACGGTTTAGCGGCTATAGGTGTCAGAAAGTGAAGATTTAGTTCAAAATGTTGATTTTAATGTCAAGTTTGGTCAAAAAGTGTAACCCATTATTGTGGGATGACCCCTTTGATCAAAAAGATATTACTGCTTATCATTTAGTACTCAAGATTCCTACCCTACTCTAAACTATTGGAGTAGAAGTATTACAGAATATTGAACACCACTATATATCATGCTAATCAACATCATCAAAGCATCATATTACCATCTCATACTATCCTGATGTCTTGTTATCTTTAGTGCACTGTCCTACATTACTTACTTCCCAATAGTCCACTATCAAGATAGTGATCAAGCATGTCTACTGACCTTGATTGACAACTTTGTCTTCACTGTACTATGTCAACATATCATTTCTATGCACATAGCTTTGATAAACAAATTCATGCTTGAAATAATCACTTATCTGTCATACGATTGCATTGGTCTTGAGGTCACTAAGACTGACACTATGTCACACAATCCTATCAAAGGAAACATTTGCAAACTCCATAGGCTCTGTACTTGGCATGATGAGCATTCCAACATTGAACCAATCACCACTGATCCAAACTAAGTTTTATCTCTTGTCTCACTGTCGTAAATCATTCTGACTAACCACAAAGAAACACATGATTTTCATCAACAAATACCAATTGACCAAGACACCACAACATCAAACTTCATTGTCAAGGAACAATATATTGCACCACAGGCATCAGAAATTGTACAAGGATGGTCGCACAGTATAGCCAAGCAATTCACTCCACTGTTCATTGTGTAATTTGTAGAAATATGTAGATAAGCTTTGAAGAATTACAAGGATATGGGAAGATGGGCCAAAATTGATCATCTAAACCATGGTCAACATGTAGACATCATTAACCACCACTCAATTCTTCCTAATAACTCCTGATCAAAGACAAGGACCACACAAGATGTGAAGAGAAAGAGATAATATGATCATGCAACCTGCCAATACACCTACTGGATTTCCCTGGGGTTTAAGAAATGAAACATTTGACAACTCCCCCTACTTTTATGCTTCTCCTTTAAGCTGTTAGACATGTTTCTTGTGTAGCATGCACATGATTAGGCTCAACTTTTTCTTTCCCCTATTTTCTTCTCCAAACCATCTTTACACCTATCATCTTATGATAATTGATTCATTTCATTTGATCATTCTTACAAAATCTAGTGCCATGTCCAAACCTATGACATTTATGGCACATGATCTTGTTTCTTCTATTCAACCATTCAAAGGAGTTCTTATTACATCCCATTTTCTTTGCATGCATCCAACAATCTTTTGTTAGGTGGCCAACTTTATTACATCCAAAAACATTTTTTTTACAATCTCTATCCCTATGACCATAAACATGACATGTATAGCAATAACCATGAAATTGAGAGTAATTGTACCTGATAGGTGGAGATATTGAGAACTTGTTTGTACTTTTTCTTTCACCATCAGAAACATTAACCTTAGCTTTATTCTTCGCTTCAACCTTAGATGCAGTAGAGTGAAAATTCAGATCTATCTTCTTTCTAGGAGCATTTCTTATCTTAGAACATTCTCCTTTTCCATAACCCAAGACAGTGGTGTCCTTATGTTATTTTTTCTTACTCAATATATCATTAAAACATTCAGTACTCTTGTCAAATTGAACATTTTTGTGAAGTTTAGAAGAAGCCTTTTCCAAATCTTTTCTCAAAGAAACTATTTCCAATTCAAGTCTTTGACATTCACTAGATTTGACTTCAAGATCAAATTTTATGAAATCAATTAATCTTTTAGCTTCTTCAATTTCTATTTTTAGACTATTGACAAATTTGTTTATCTCTTCAGCTTGTATCCTTGCCTCTTTAAGTTCTAAAGAAACTTTAGTAAAATCTAAAAGTAGCTTGCCTTTTGAGTCTTTTTCTTGTTGAAGTTGATCTTCTCATCTTTTATTCTCTTTTCTGAGTTGCTTAATTGTATCCAAGGCGCACAAGAGTTCTCCTTCAACATCTACTTCACAATCATCTTCATCTAAATCCTCAAAGAGATCTCCTTCTGCATCATCAATCTCAACAACAAAGTCATTTTCTTTATCACACTTTGTGTCAATTTTTAGGGGTGACTCATTACTAGACTTAACTAGGGCATTTTTCGCTTGGCAACTTTCTTTTCCTTATTTCTCTCACTCTTTCCCATAGTACTCCACTATCAGGACCTACCCCAGCCTACTAGACTTCTATATGGAACTTGGCTCTGATACCACTTATTGGAGTACAACAAACACTGAGAGGGGGGGGGGGGGGGGTGAATCAATGTTGTATCTAAAACAAGATTTTAAACCTTATCAAACTTGACAATGAACTTTATCAAGGAAGTGAGCTAAATATAGAATGTTCAACCATATAGAACAAATGAATTCACACAAAAACTCAAGACCATGACACAAAAAGTTTCACGAGTGGAAAACCCTCTTGGGGTGGAAAACCACTCAAAAACCACCGCACTAGCTTAATCATGAAAACATCACAATTTACATAGTCTCACCGATTGATACAATAACCTCACTGGTAAGATGTGCCTCACTGGTTAACATAGTCACCTTGAATACAAAATAATGCAATTCAGGGGGTTACCCTGATTCTCTTCAACACAAAAATCTCATAACTCCTTTTTCTTCCACTCAACAAAGTCTTTTTCTTCAATTACAAGCTATTCAAACTTATGTTAATCTTTGAAACATCTGCCTCTACTCTCTATATCTGCTCTGTTCAAAGAAGCCTTCAAAAACCTTCATGACTTTGTACACAATGAATGAAGTCATTGTCCTTATTTAGATACATATTTTGTCTTCAAGATTTTTTAGTATTCATTGAGCACTCTCTCATCATACATACTCTACATTATTCAAACAACTCTACAAAATGCAACATCCCTTCATTAAATGTGAATTTACAGACAAAACACATTACAATGCTGCTCATCTATAAGGTGTCTTCACAAGATTCGATAGTCACCTTTTGAAATCATCAATCAGAATAATTCAGCACATCATACAACCCTTAAAAATGTTCTCTGATCTTCTAGATAGTTTGAACAAACAACCATCTTTATAAAGTCTTCACTAAATTTGTATCCCAAGATGAGAAGACAAGAATTCTACAAGAACTCTTTCATCAAAAATAAATCTTCTGTTATCCAAGCCCTAATCACACTTCTCATTATTATATAATGATTAATGCTTCAATACATTACTTACTTCTTTTCCCTATATAAAAGACTAAAATTGTGTGAATGATAAAATCTCTTCACAAACCTATGTCAGAGTGGTCAAAAATGCATCTTCATTCTTTTCATGAACTCTCTCATATGTAAATCCTTTTTCTTTTATGCTCATCAAACCCTGCCTTAATCACCAAATAAGGATTTTCTGACTCTATAGATCACTGTACTAAAACCACCAAACTCTCTTTCATTCTACCCTTTTTTTTAATTCCAATTGTTATTTCTATATCTCAACACAGTGTATACTTATTATTTTATCCTTTACAAATAACAAATCTATATGTACAGAATAAAGGCTTTCATTATGCAAACATACAAGAATATCCTATGTAGAATTTCACATTATTATCAAAAAACACATCATTCACAATCTTTTATGATGTTATTTCATTTCAATCGAAAAACTTTGTTCTAACACTTGACACGCCTCATTTTAGATCTTCTCTCTTAGAACATTATTCATCCTTTAAATATTATGCAAAGCCTTCCATTTATATCTCTCACCACCAAATTCATTGAAGATACATTACAAGAAGTTAGGGCACCATTAAAAAAGCCAACCGTCAAAATCAATTAAGGAGTATAGTTGTTTGAATTTGAAATGACATTACACATCCACCTTTGATCTCAAATTTTGTGCCCTTATATAATTAAACAATAGCCTTTTGATTAAACTTACCACCCAAGACTTAGAAAGGAACTCTGCTAAGCCGGTTGCCCTAGGAAAGGGGCCGGTTGAGCAATGTATTTAAAGGCCTTCAGAAGGTTGGTTTTAAGTGATAAACCTTTGATAACAAGTCACCATAGAAACATAACATAAAGTACTGCCAGGCAATGACAAGTTTAGTAACTCATTCTTTAGGGTTTAAACAAAAAGGATTTAGGGTTTAGGTCTTTTAGATAAGGTTTTAAGACTTTGAAGAAAAGGAAACTCTAAATTCATCACTTGTCAAATGTAAACCTTAATCACTCAACATTCACTATAGTCATTCTGTGGCAGGGAAATAGTAATCAAGAAAGACTTTTGAGTTTGAAGATTGTCAAGAAGGTGTGGCCAACCCTAATATGTCCTCCAAGAAACATGGACTAGTTTAAATCTTACTAAATGATATTAGAAATCTCTGATGGCTTTGATGAGGAGAGTTGTAAAAAAACATGCGCCACCATGCACAGACTTTATTATCATCCAACTATTAAGAAGATCATACAAACTATTATCATGCACAAGCTTGATCCAGTTCATCTTGGACATTAAAAAAAAAAATAGATCCTTTGATTACCTGATAGCTCCGTTGATCACCTGATAGCACTATACTTTTGGCATCACAAAAATATCACTTTGACATAAACTAAGATCTTCTAAGAATTATGCACCAAAGACTTACTGAGCACTATGCCAATGCTTAGTAACACACATAAGACAACAACATTGCATAGAGGAACCTTAACACTTGATCTACCTAACTGAGATCTCCTGTGACAGTAGAAATCATGAATCCAAGAACATGGCATGCATTTGACATCAATGACAAACCATGCCTCAACAAACTCCCCCTTTGTCATTGATGGAAAAATTTCACTCTCTTCTCCCCCTTTGACATCAAGGACAAAGAACAATCAAATACTCCCCACTGTTCACCAAAAAACAATCACTGATCCTTCACAACAGAAGACTGAGATACTTTTACTTGACCATGTCAAAGAGTCTGAAAGCATATTGATGCATTGTCAATGCACTGATTTCTATAACACCTGACACCAATGAGAAACATATTACTCTGCACTTGTAGTTTGTACTATACTCTACATTCTATGGTGATCTTGCTAGACTGTACTGTGATGTGTATCATTGTCTACAATGAATCTGCAACAAGAAACTCTGTACTATGTGGTGTGCACTTAAGAAACTATTTTGAAGAACATTGTCTTTTACATCCTTCTGTTCATCAAAACTGATTGTCAGCAACATATGTGCAATTTGTGATAGTATTGGGTGGCCATATTTCCTTGAAGCCCTGCCACCTTTTGAGTGAGTTATAACCCTCCACTTTGTAAGTGCAAATTAAAGAAATCTAGGACTCCCCTATTCATGTACTTAGAGCATAGCAATCACAATGTACATTTTGACTGTCTAGGGCTAACTGCCCCCTTCATTGGATTTGCATGGAAGCTAAATATGAAAAGAACATTTGCAAAAGAAATCTAAACCATGAAATAACATATACAACAAAAGAAAAATACTGTCAGCACTGTCAAAAATTCATGCTCTCTGCTCTCATAGTGTAACATGCTGTATCAACACAAAAATGTAAAAACTTATTGATCCTTGTCTTTTCTATATATACTCATTTGATCTACATATTTTTTTTACAAGTAGGATTCCTATTTACTTCCTGGAAAGGTTATTATATATATCTTCTAGACATCACATTATGCTTTAGTCAAATTGAGATATCAACATGTAATAACAAAGTTAAGATCAATGCATAATGATAGCACCAAGATCAAGATACAGTTTTAGCATACATTGCAAGTCCCTTACATATAAAAACACAACTACCAAGACAAAAAAAAACCTATCATTCCTCTATAACTGTCCTCTTCCTTCTTGACAACAACCTGTCATGCCACTTCAAGAAAACTTACTTGGACCAAATCCTTATTACTCCTGTCTTCAAGTTTTACAATGATGTCTTAATGAAAACACTGACAACAACAAAGGGAACAAATGAATAACAACTACTTCTGCCACTGTAATGTATTAAATGTCACTAACAATACATGCTACTATCATGTTAGCATGAAGCATACATGCCTACCTCAGCACTAAACAAAAACGCACTTTCATTATGCAAAAAACCATTGGCATTAAGCAAAGAGAGAAGCATTATCATCATTTGACTACTCTCTGGGTAATTAGATCATAACCTAGGTAAATCACTATCACTAATATAATCATTGTAACCACTGTTCGATTAAGGGCTTTACTCCACCTTGCTCTTAACATGCTCCAAAAATTCAACAAGTTTTTCTTGTCTTTGATAAAAAAGATATTACTGCTTATCATTTAGTACTCAAGATTCCTGCCCTACTCTAAACTATTGGAGCAAAAGCATTATAGAATACTGAACACCGCTATATGTCATGCTAATAAACATCATCAAAGCATCATAATACCATCTCATACTATCCTGATGTCCTATTATCCTCCCTGCACTGTCCTACATTACTTACTTCCCAATAGTCCACTGTCACGACAGTGATCAAGCATGTCTACTAACCTTGATTGGTAACTTTGTCTTCACTGCACTGTGTCAACATATCATTTCTATGCACATAGTTTTGATAAACAAATTCATGCTTGAAATAATCACTTATTTGTCATATGACTGCATTGGTCTTGAGGTCAGTAAGACTGACACTATGTCACACAATCTTGTCAAAGGAAACATTGGCAAACTCCATAGGCTCTGCACCTGACATGATGAGCATTCCAACATTGAACCAATCATGACTAATCCAAACTAAGTCTTATCTCTTGTCTCACTGTCATAAATCATTGTGACTAACCACAAAGAAACACAAGATTGTCATTAGTAAATGCCAACTGACCAAGATACCACAACATCAAACTTCATTATCAAGGAACAATATATTGCACCACAGGCATCAGAAATTGTACAAGGATGCTCTCACAATATAGCCAAGCTATTCACTCCACATTTCATTGTGTAATTTGTAGAAATATGCATATAAGCTTTAAAGAATTACAAGGATATGGGAAGATGGGCCAAAACTGATCGTCTAAACCATGGAAAACATGTAGACATCATTAACCACCACTTAATTCTTCCTGATAACTCCTTATCAAAGATAAGGACAACACAAGATGTGAAGAGAAAGAGATAATATGATCATGCAACCTGCAAATACACCTACTGAATTTCCCTGGGGTTTAAGAAATGAAACATTTGACAACTCCCCCTACTTTTATGCTTCTCCTTTAAGCTGTTAGACATGTTTCTTGTGCAGCATGCACATGATTAGGCTCAACTTTTTCTTTCACCTATTTTCTTCTCCAAACCATCTTTACACCTATCATCTTATGATAATTGATTGATTTCATTTGATCATTCTTACAAAATCTAGCACCATGTCCAAACCTATGACATTTATAGCACATGATCTTGTTTCTTCTATTCAACCATTCAAAGGAGTTCTTATTACATCCCATTTTATTTACATGCATCCAATAATCTTTTGCTAGGTGACCAACTTTATTACATCCAAAAACATTTCTTTTACAATCTCTAGCCCTATGACCATAAACATGACATGTATAGCAATAACCATGAAATTAAGAGTAATTGTACTTGATAGGTGGAGATCTTGAGAACTTGTTTGTACTTTTTCTTTCACCATCAACAACATTAACCTTAGCTTTCTTCTTGGCTTCAACCTTAGATGCAATAGAGTGAAAATTCAGGTCTATCTTCTTTCTAGGAGCATTTCTTGTCTTAGAACATTCTCCTTTTTCATAACCCAAGCCAGTGGTGTCCTTATGTTCTTTTTGCTTTCTCAATATATCATTCAAACATTCAATACTCTCATCAAATTGAATATTTTTGTGAAGTTCAGAAGAAACCTTTTCCAAATCTTTTCTCAATGAAACTATTTCTAATTGAAGTCTTAGACATTCACTAGATTTGACTTCAAGATTAGATTTTGTGAAATCAATTATTCTTTTAGCTTCTTCAATTTCTATTTTTAGACTATTGACAAATTTGTTTGTCTCTTCAGCTTGTATCCTTGCCTCTTTAAGTTCTAAAGAAACTTTAGAAAAATCTAAAAGTACCTTGTCTTTTGAGTCTTTTTCTTGTTGAATTTGATCTTCTAGTCTCTTATTCTCTTTTCTGAGTTGCTTAATTGTATCCAGGGCACACAAGAGTTCTCCTTCAACATCTACTTCACAATAATTTTCATCTAAATCCTCAAAGAGATCTCCTTCTTCATCATCAATCTCAACAACAAAGTCATTTTCTTTATCACACTTTGTGTTAATTTTTAGGGGTGACTCATTACTAGACTTAACTGGGGCAACTTTTTTCTTGGCAGCTTTCTTTTCCTTATTTCTCATACTCTTTCCCATAGTACTCCACTATCAGGACCTACCTGAGCTTGTTAGACTTCTAGAGGGAACTTGGCTCGGATACCACTTATTGGAGTACAAACAACACTAAGAAGGGAGGGTGAATTAGTGTTGTATCTAATACAAGATTTTAAACCTTATCAAACTTGACAATGAACTTTATCAAAGAAGTGAGTTAAATATTGAATGTTCAACCATATAGAACAAATGAATTCACACAAAAACTCGAGACCATGACACAAAAATTTTCACGAGTGGAAAACCCTCCTGTGGTAGAAAAACCACTCAAAAACCACCTCACTATCTTAATCATGAAAAAATCACAATTTATATAGTTTCACTGACTAATACAATAACCTCACTAGTAAGATGTGCCTCACTAGCATACAAAGCTTCACTGGCATAAACTTGCCTCACTGGCTGACATAGTCACCTTGAATACAAAATAATGCAATTCAGGGGGTTACCCTGATTCTCTTCAACACAAAAACCTCATAACTCCTTTTTCTTCCACTCAACAAAGTGTTTTTCTTCAATTACAAGCTATTCAAACTTATGTTAATCTCTAAAACATTTGTCTCTGCTATCCATATCTACTCTGCTCAAGGAAGCCTTCAAAGACCTTCAGGACTTTGTACACAATGAATGAATTCATTATCCTTTTTTAGATACATATTTATCCTCAAGATTTTTCAGTATTCACTAAGCACTCTATCATCATACATACTCTGCATTATTCAAACAACCCTATAGAATACAAAATCCCTTCATTCAATCTAAATTTGCAGACAAAACACATTACAATGCTGCTCATTTATACGGTGTCTTCACAAGATTTGACAGTCACCTTTTGAAATCATCAATCAAAACAATTCAACACATCATACAACCCTTAAAAATGTTCTTTGATCTTCTAGATAGTTTGAACAAACAACCATCTTTATAAAGTCTTCACTAAATATGTATCCCAAGATGAGAAGACAAGAATGCTACAAGAACTCTTTCATCAAAAATAAATCTTCTATTATCCAAACCCTAATCACACTTCTCATTATTATATAATGATTAATGCTTCAATACATTACTTACTTCTTTTCCCTATATAAAAGACTAAAACTATGTGAATGATAAAATCTCTTCACAAACCTATGTCATAGTGGTCAAAAATGAATCTTCACTCTTTTCATGAACTCTCTCATATGTAAATCCTTTTTCTTTTATGATCATCAAACCCTACCTTAATCACCAAATAAGCATATTCTAACTTTGTAGATCACTGCACTAAAATCATCAAACTCTCTTTCATTCTACCCTTTTTTTTAATTCCAACTATCATTTCTGTTTCTCAACATAGTGTATACTTATTATTTTATCCTTTACAAATAACAAATCTATATGCACATAATAAAGGCTTTCATTCTGCAAACATATAAGAATATCTTGTGTAGAATTTCACATTATTATCAAAAAACACATCATTCACAGTCTTTAATGATGTTATTTCATTTCAATCAAAAAGCTTCTTTCTAACACTTGACACACCTCATTTCAGATCTTCTCTCTCAGAACATTATTCATCCTTTGAATATTATGCAGAGCCTTCCATTTATATCTCTAGCCACAGAATTCATTGAAGATACGTTACAAGCAGTTAGGGCACCATTAAAAAAGCCAACCGTTAAAATCAATTAAGGAGTATAGTCATTAGAGTTTGAAACAACATTAAACATCCACCTTTGATCTCAGATTTCACACCCTTATAGAATTAAACAATAGCCTTTTGATTAAACTTACTGCCCAAGACTTAAAACAAACTCTGCTAAGCCGGTTGCCCTAGGAAAGGGGCCAGTTGAGCAATGTATTTAAAGGCCTTCAGAAGGTTGGTTTTAAGTGATAAACCTTTGATAACAACTCACCATCGAAACATAACTTAAAGTGTTGCCGAGCAATGATAGGTTTAGTAACTCATTCTTTAGGGTTTAAACAAATAGTATTTAGGGTTTAGGTCTTTTAGACAAGGTTTTAATACTTGGAAGAAAAGGAAACTCTAAATTCATCACTTCTCAAATGTAAACCTTAATTACTCAACATTCACTATAGTCATTCTGTGGCAGGGAAATAGTAATCAAGAAAGACTTTTGAGTTTGAAGATTGTAAAGAAAGTGTGTCCAACCGTAATATGTCCTCCAAGAAACATCTACTAGTTTAAAGCTTACTGAATGACATCAGAAATCTCTGATGGCTTTGATGAGGAGATTTATAAAAAACATGCACCACCATGCATAGACTTGATTATCATCCAACTATTAAGAAGATCATACAAATTGTTATCATGCACAAGCTTGATCTGGTTCATCTTGGACATAAAAAAAATAGCTCCTTTGATTACCTGATAGCTCCTTTGATCACTTGATAGCACTATACCTTTGGCATCACAAAAACATCACTTTGACATAAACTGAGATCTTCTAAGAGTTATCCACCAAAGACTTATTGATCACTATGCCAATTCTTAGTAACACACATAAGGCAATGACATTGCATATAGGAACCTTAACACTTGATTTGCCTAACTGAGATCTGTTGTGATAGTAGCAATCATGAACCCAAGAACATGTCATGCCTTTGACATCAATGACAAACCATGCCTCAACAATTTCTTCCCTATTGAAGATCTACTTTTACAGTTTGAATATGTTGTTTAGAGGTGTTCAAAGATGTTATATTCCAAATTTTGTGATCGAGTTCATTGTGTAGAGAAATTTGTGTTCACCAATGTGTGGACTATGTTTCTGAGTTGTGTAGAGGTGTCTGGGAGAAACCATTTTGCTCCGCATTTCTCTGTAGATTTGTTTCTATCTTTGTGGTTCTGGATTCATTCTTATAAGTCTTATATCTTTCTTTAGTGCAAGGTGTTCATGGTTTGGTGCTCTACAAATTCATTTCTTGAGTTGTAATCTAAGTGCTTCGGTGTGAACTTTGTTCATGTGAAAGATGTTGCAAAGGTTTTTGTTGGTTTTCAAGTGCTTGTGGATGTTTCTAGATCATGTTCAAGCTTGGTATGTGGTTTGCATGTCATCTTTTGGTTTTGTAGAAGCATGCACTTGGAAGTTCATAGTGTTAACACAAGTTTGGTTGACTTGGTTGTTATACTAATTGCAGTTGTGATTTGGTGATTGTGAAAGCATGATGAAGACAGTATGTATGAATTTAGGTCCAAGATAAGGTGTGGTGTGGTCTGCATTCATTCCTTTCCTCCATGGGAATATTTAGGTCTAGATCTAATTTGAATTTTCTAGGTTAAGATGTGTTACTAATCTTAAAGAATGTTTTCAAGGTTAAAGATGGTATAAATAAGTATTGAATTTTTAAAGGATGATGAGAGATAGATGAGAGAATTGAATATGATGTCTATGATGCAAATTTGATTAGTGCAGTGAGAGATTTCATGTGTTAGCTACTGGATGCAGTGAGCAGAAGGTGTCTAGTATTCTTAAGTGTTGCTGCGAAGGTGATGTTTGTGTTGTGGTGAGTATTGAGCTTCATTGGAATTGTACTCCATGCATAAGTTAGATACAATTATATCAGTTCATCCTTGGCAGTAAGCCCTAGGCAGTGAACCTTTTTTTCTCTCTTCTAGGTAGTGAGTCCTCTAGTAATGAGCTTTTTGTAATTCAGTGTTGATACTACTTTATATTGTGAGTTAATCTTCACCATGGTTTTTCCCTTTTTGGGTTTTCCACATAAAATCTAGTGTTGTCTTATGTTTGGTGTTGTTATGATTCAGCTTCTATTATTTTCTTTTCATTGTTAATCATTATAACAAGTTTAAGGGTTAATTAAGATAATGTGGATCTGAATGTTTGTGAGGGTTTGAAGTTTATGATACAACTGATTCACCCCCCCTCTCAATTGTCTTGTGCATTCAACAAGTCTATCATTGAATTGTGTAGTAACTTCTTCTCCATTATTAGAGTTATATAAAAAGGATTGGTTTTAGGCTTGCCTACCTCTTCTTTTGCATTCACTAGGGTGGACACTTCCTGTGGTTAGGATGCCTTAAGTTGCTCCTTTTCTTTTCCCATTGAACTTTCCTTTACGCCAATGGCGTCCAGTTCATTCTGGCCCTTCAGTGCTTCTTGGAGTAGCACCTTTTGTTCAAGAATAGCTAACATATCCCATAATGATACATTAGCAGGGTCTTTCTTTAATTGTTCTACCACATTTATTGGTACAAGTGACTGTGCCTTTTGGTAATAAGGGTACCTTTCTCTTTCAATTATTGGGTTGGGGACTCCTTGATTATGTATCACCACTAGGATATCCTGTTTTGCCGTAGGAACACAAGTAGTTTGAGTTGATGGTCCTTTCCTTGCATCAATCATTATATTAGAAATGATTTATGGGGTCTCCACCATCCTCCTTTTCAACCGAGTGTAATAATCTAACTGAACCTGTGGGTTCCTAGAAGTTTATGCTTCATTGACGAACACCGATTCTTCTTCTTCAATCCATGAGAATAATGCATGCTCGGGGGCAATTTCTTCTTCCTACTCTATAGACATGCCTTGCATTTAAGCTACCATTGCTACATTTTAGACACCAAGTGACTGGTATGGGTATGGTCCTGACGATGTTCCAGGCCGGTTCCCCATTCTTCTTTGTTCTACCACCTTTTGTTGCAAATTCCCTCTCAGACAATCTTTAGGCATATGTACATTATTACAAGGGAAACACCATGCATTTGTCTCTTCAACCACATTATTTTGTCTGATGATCAACTCTCTCCCTAGGTTAGCTAGGATGGTTTGTAATGGTGTTGGCATAGGTACAAGTTGATTAGATGGTTGTGAGAAGTTTGGTCTCTATGGCCCTTGGTTTTAATTTGGCTAATATGGAGGTCTATTTCCTTGGAATCCCTAGTAAGGAGGCTTTTGATGTGAGGTTTGCTACCTCTTAAGGTTAATAATTTTGTTAGAAAAAGTTCTAAGAATATTCTTGATACCATCCATTTCAGACGGAGAGGAAGAGGATGCTAAAGTTGTTAGTCTTTGTGGTGTAGGAGAGGTATACATAGAAATAGGAATTCTAGGAGCACTAGAGACTTCTTCTTGAATAGGAATTGACAATTCAGGGAACATGAGCATAGGGGGCCTCAGAGGTAATTTCCCAACATCTATCAGACTATTTTCTGCTTTGAGGCTAGCTCATACATCGTGAGAAGGGTTTTCCCTCCTAATGACTAGATCATAACTAAAATATTGGAATTGAAAGATTTAAGGTAGAAGATTATTGCCATACCTGCTGGTGGTCAGGCCACGACTGGGATTCTTTGCCAGGTCTTCTGGAATCTGGTATTGAAATCAGTTATGGCCTCTTGAGGTGCTCTCTTTATGGTGATTAACTATTACAAGAGGGATGATCTGTCTCTCTTTTCACTAAATCTCTCAAATAATGCATCTCCTAGTTGGTCCCAAGTTCTAGTGGAGTTTCGTGCTAAAGATTGGTACTAGTCAAGAGCTCTACCTTTAAAAGATGTAGCTAGCAATCTCATAGAAATATTTTGCTCTATAATGTAATGCATGGTGCACACATCCCCCACATCTTGTAAATGTTTGGTTGGAGTCTTGAAATCTTCCCCTATGAATTTAGGTAATGCCTTTAGAGCATTAACAGGAATAGGTTTCCACATGTCAGGAGGTGTTGGAAGAATAAGTGGGCTACCACTATTCCAATTAACAAAATTTCTAGGTGGAGTCGAGGCACCCATTTGTCCTCCTAAAATATTTTGCTGAATTGTTTTCCTTCTCGAGGTAGTTGCCAATGGTGGCAATAAGAGTCCTAGATTAGCAATAGATCGGGCTCATGTAGTCAATCCACAACTTTGGCTTCTCGTAGGATGTCGGATCATGCGCTTCTAAATAAGAATCAGTAAATTATGTCCCATCGAGCATACCAAAAAATTATTGATGTTTAATTTTGTAAGAAATCACCAACAATGGGAAATTCCAACAATGTGGGATGCAACTCTTGAAATAAACTCAAGATTTTAAAGAAACCAGTTCTTCTCTATGTGTTTTTGAGGAAAAGGGAAGAAAAAACAAGATTGTAAAAAGAATTCTTGAAACTGCTAAGGCGATGTGTCAGAATCATTATCCACACTAATAGCATAGTGATTAAACCTAACATAGTCTACTGATAAAGTTAAGGAGCATGAAGCATGATTAACATTCACAACATATTATATCAGATTAAAGAAGCCGATTCTTCTCTATGTGTTTTTTAGGAAAAGGGAAGAAAAAACAAGATTGTAAAAAGAATTCTTGAAACTGCTAAGGTGATGTGTCAGAATCATTATCCACACTAATAGCATAGTGATTAAACCTAACATAGTCTATTGATGAAGTTAAGGAGCATGAAGAATGATTAACATTCACAATATATTATATCAGATTAACCAAAGGCTTATATAGAAAGAAAGAAAACAAGAATCAAAAACATATCATAATTGCATAGAACACCACCCTCTCTTCATTATTTGATAGGAGAACAATGTACATAAGGCAAAGTTTGCACATAATACAATATTCAATCCCTCAAGAGAGGCACCTATTGAGGCAAGAAAAAGCTTCTATTCTAACTTCTGAAAAACTCTTTGATCATTCCAAATCCTTTTGTGTCTCTGATCACCACTATTTAAAGTACAAAATTCCCCTTTGAAGATCCTCTGTAACCACCAAAATCCTAACAGCCTAGAAACTAAGACTCTAGTTAACTAACCCTTCTTTAAATAAGCTCCCATGCTACAAATCCTTTTGAGAATCTTAACTCCCTGCTCATCGGTGCCATTATAACTAATCTTGTGAGTCTCAGATCTTTATTTTATATTGCGGACACTTTTTCTTTCTCCAGGGTTGACACCTATCTAACATGGCCAATGGCACAATAGAGAAAACTTTTCAAAATTGAGGCTCATAACAAAATGCACCATTGGGACACATGCCATCTTTCGCTGCATTCATCAAATGGAACTCATAGAAACACATGGCATGATGGCACTCCATCTATCAAAACTTCACCAAAGAGACTGTTGAACTACAATGAACAACTGAGAGGGGGTGAATCAGTTCTCCTAAAACTTTTAACCAATTATGAACAATTACTTATATTATGATATAACAATGAAAGCATAAAATGAGAAGCTCAACTCAATAACATAATCAACATAGAAGACACCAAATTTTTACATGAAAAACCCTAAAAGGGAAAAACCACAGTGGGTGTTAGCCCACAAAAATATATAAGTTATATCAATACTATAAAATAGAGGTTCACTACCCAAATTTCTCACTACAAGAATGGTTCACTGCCAAAGGGTGGCTCACTGCCAAGGGTAGGCTCACTGCCAAAATGGTGAACTAATTAATTAGCATCTACTCCATGCCTGGGTTCAGTTCCTTTGAAGTACAATAAAACTCATCTGCTCTCCTCTTTCACACCTTCGCACTTATCTCCTCATATTCACACATTCATACATCTTTTTGCAATTCATTTCAAGTCTTTATACAAGTCATCAACCTTGGAATGTACATCAAGGTCGGCAATACATTCATCAACCATCGGAACAATCTCCAAGGTCAACATTTACAAACATACATAGAATAGGTTAGGACCTAATACAAAAACAACTAAGAAAAATATGTAAAGATGTATGTGGATCACATTTCTCCTTAGCTAGGACTCAAATGATATATTCCACATCACATCACGCCACTACAATCTTCAATGCTTCTCCACAGTTAATGAAATCAACCAAGTCGGCCAAGATTGGTGAGAACATTAGGTCTTCTAAGAGCATTCTTCAACCACAATCCAAATTTCTCTCCATGGACCAATCCAAAGGTAGAAACATGATCAGGAGACATCAAAAAGCACATTATAATCATCAGGAACATCCACACAATTTCTAATCACTCTATCAATAAGATTCTTCAAACTGGAGCACAAGAACAACACTGTTAACAACTATCATGAGTAAAAGATAGCTTGCGGACCACCAAATCATTAACCATTGCATTTGAAGGCACTTAACATCATCACAAATTTAGTTCTAGAACTGCAGACCAAAATACTTTAATGCGAAGGAATGTGGAGCAAAACACTTTCTCCCTGTCACCACCAAACATATAGAAAAAATAGTTTTCACACTGGTGAACACAACTTACTCAAATCTTCATTTCGGAGGCTCAACCTTGGAATATAACATCTTTAGACAGACTTCTAAATAACTTCCAATCTGCAGGAAAAGATATTTATTCTACAGGAAATGCAGAGCATTCTTCTGGACTGTTCTTCTACATGTAATGCACTATTTCTAATGCAATTCACTGTTTTTACCAGATGAGCTAATTTTCTCAATATCCTCAACATCTACAAGCAAGTAACAAAATGAGGGCACATTTGACACTAATGGCAACATAGATATGTTGACATTAATGACAACACTGATTAGGCACATACTTACAACAACATCCCCATTTGTCATTGATGGCAACATATGATGTGAAAAACTTAAAAGACCATCAAGACAAGATTCTCCCCCTTTCTCTTTACACATTTTCCTTCTTTCTTCTCTTGAGTTTTTCACATGATTTCTCTCCCCCTTTGACATCAATGGAAAAGGGAAAATACTTGCATGTTGCTGCTCTAATCCACTTACTTTATTAGAAACATCTAGCTACTCCCTCTGAGAGGTAGCCTTCAGAACATCAATCTAGACCAAAGAATGACACTTTGAGCTCCACTGGATTGATGCATTCCTATGCATCTTAGTTCAGGACAGGAGGGGTAATGACCCCAAACTTTTCTTTGAGAAACTCAAATGTATCTTTAGGCAGAGGCTTAGTGAAGATGTCTGTAATCTGATCCTTTGTGGACGCATATTCCAACTTTACTTCATTCTCTATCACCTTCTCTCTCAAAAAGTGATGCCTTATTGATATGTGCTTTGTTCTTGAATGCATCACTAGATTCTTTGAAATGTTTATGGCACTTGCATTGTCACAAAAGATTGTAATTGGATCTATATACACAACTCTTATGTCCTTCAAAGTCTACTTCATCCATAACACTTGAGTGCAACAACATGCTGTTGCAATATACTCTGCTTCTACAGTTGACAAAGAGATTGAATCTTGTTTCTTTCTCAACCATGAGACCAATCTATTGCCTGAGAAGAAAACATCTCCACTTGTACTCTTCCTGCCATTAACATCTCTGGTCCAATCAGCATCTATATAAGCATTGATAGTAAAATCATTGTCCTTTGGACACCATAAGCCATGTTCCAGAGTACCTTTTAAATATCTCAGTATTCTCTTAACTACCATCACATGTGATTCTCTTGGATTAGATTAAAACCTTGCAACAAGATAAACTGCATGCATAATATCAAGTCTAGTTTGAGTTAGATAAAGTAATCCTCCAATCATCGATCTATATTTTTTCTGATCAGCCTTAGGTGATTCATCAATTTTGTTCAACTTGCAGCTAGTCACCATGGGAGTACATACTGATTTAGAGTCTTCCATCCCAAACTTCTTTAACAACTCTTTCAAATACTTAGACTGAGATATGAAGATTCTTTTATCTGATTGGTTTATTTGCAGACCTAGAAAGAAATTCATCTCACCAAACACATGGACATCTCAAACTCTTTTTGCATTTCACCAGCAAATTTCATACACATACTTTTCTTGCCTCCAAAGATGATATCATCAACAAAGACTTCAACAATCAAAATTTGATCATCATTAATTTTGAAATAAAGATTTTGTTAGCAGTGCCTTTATTGAACCCTAACTACAATAAGTACTTATCCAACCTTGCATACCAGGCTCTAGGAGCTTGCTTGAGTCCATACAAATCTTTCTTCAATCTACACACAAAATTACTTTGGTCTGATAACCTAAATCCCTCTGATTGTTCAATGTAAACTTCCTCTTCCAACTCACCATTTAGAAATGCAGACTTCACATCCATCTGATACACTTTAAAAACTTTGTGGGCTGCAAATGCCATAAGAATTCTAATTGCCTCAATTCAAGACACAAGAGAAAAAGTTTCTTCAAAATCTATACCTTCAATCTGAGAGTATCCTTTGCATACAAGCCTTGCCTTTTTCCTTACAACTTCTCCATTCCCATCCAGCTTATTCCTGAAAAACCCATTTGGTTCTAATACATTTTTGTTAGTAGGTCTCGGAACTAATTCCCAAGTATCATTCTTCTCTATTTGTATCAGCTCTTCCTCCATGGCTTTTACCCAACTTTCATCATTGCATGCTTCATTCACAGTCTTTGGTTCAACTTTTGAAAGAAAATAGTAATTGACTTGTTCCTCTGCAGCTCTTCTCCTTGTCAGCACACCTTTGTTTTTGTCACCTATAATCTGATCTTCAGAATGACTGATCCTTACATACTTGGGAGTCTTCACAACACCTTTCGGAGCCTCTTCTTTATCTTGACTGTCTTCTTGCTCATCTTTTTCTTCATTCATTATAGTCATAGGTTCATTTGGTTCATAGCAATTCAGGTCTGACATCTTTTCCTTGCCTTCATCTACCTTCACATTTGCACTTTCAACAATCTTTTTGAGCCTTTTGTTGTAGCACTGGTAGGCCTTACGCTTGGTAGAGTATCCAAGGAAGATTCCTTCATCACACCTTGCATCAAACTTTCCTAGATCTTCATCTCTCCTAACATAGCATTTGCTTCCAAAGATTTTGAAATATTTTATTGAGGGAATTCTTTCATACCATAATTCATAAGGAGTTTGAGTGCCATTACCTTTCATTTGAACTTTGTTTTGGATGTAAACAACAGTATGAATAGTCTCTTTCCAAAAAACTTATAGCAAATCTGCTTCCTTCATCATTGTCCTAGCAGCCTCTTGAACTGTCCTATTTTTCCTTTCCACAACTCCATTTTGCTGAGGAGTTCTAGGTCTAGACAACTATCTTTTTATCCCATGCTCTTCACAGAAAATGTTGAATTCATTTGATGTGAATTCACCTCCTCTATCAGACCTCAAGCATTTGATTTTCAATTCTATTTCATTCTCAACCATTGCCTTGAAAGATTTGAACTTCTCTAGGGCTTTTGATTTGTCTCTTAGAAAAGTAACCCATGTCATTCTAGAATAATCATTAATAAGTAACATGAAGTACCTATCACCTTCTAGACTTCTCACCCTTGTAGGACCACAGAGGTCTGTATGCACTAGTTCCAGCAAAACGGCAAAGAATTACTCTTTGTTCTTGAAACTTGTTCTTGTCTACTTCCCTAACTGACATTCCTTGCAGATTGTATTGGATGGTTTCACAAGTTTTGGTAAATCTCTCACAATCTAACCTAAACTTATCTTTACTAGATTATCAAAGTTTATATGACACATCCTTCTATGCCACAACCAACTTTCATCTGCCTGGGCCAATAAACAATAATCATTAGTTCCTCTTAGTTGATAGATGTTACCTTTTGTCTTCTTATCGGTAGCAATCACAATTCTGGAGCTTTCCATGATCTTGTACCCATTATCTTTGAATCTTAGATCATATCCTTTATCACACATCTGACCAAAACTCAAAAGATTATGCTTCAAACTTTTCACATATAGGACATTGTCAGTATTATGCTTTCCATCAAATGAAATAGATCCTTTTCCACAAATCTTACCAGCTGCATTATCTCCAAACCTAACCAGTCCTCCATCATACCTTTCCAAACTTACAAACTTACTTTTGTCACTAGTCATGTGGTGTGAGTATCCACTATCAATAATCCATTCATCCTTATCCTTCTCAACCTGAATAGCCAAATCACTTTCTTTTGCTGGTTTTTCTTCCTTCACACAACTAGCATAATTAGTAGACATAGGATCTTCTTTAATAGCAATAAATAGACATTCCTTTGCACTAGTATTAGCATCATTAGTTTCATCATCAGTCACTCCTTCATCATCAAAATCTCTAACATAGTAACATTTCTTTGGAACTCTAGGCCGGCTCTCATATCGTTTCTTATTTCTTTCAATTCTTTTAGGACATCTGGAAGCATAATGTCCTACTTGGCCACAAGAGAAACACTTGAAAGGTAATTTACCTTTCAACTTACTGGAACCTCTTTGCAACCTGTCAACAAAGTTAGCTTTAATTTCATCAAAGTCATAATCCACTTTATATTTCTCAGCTCTGGAAATCTTTTCTAAAGTACTGGATTTAAAAGCTGATTCAACTTTTGGTAGGGCATCACCAAATTCTCTCATCTCAAAGGTTGTTAGCTTTCCAAGTAACTAATCTCTGTCAATAGTTTTCATAGTCATAAATTCTTCAATAGCGGCTACCTTGTGACTATAAGACTTTGGTAGTGATTTGAGAATTTTCATCACAATTTCCTTATCACTGAGAGTTCCTCCCATACCTTTTATTCCAATGACAAGATCATCAACTCTTTGCATAAAGGTTGTTATATTTTCATCTTCATTCATCTTCAAACCCTCATATTTCAATTTTAGGCTCTGTAGCCTAGCTTCTCTTACAGAATCATCTCTTTCATATAGATTTTTTAGCTTCTCCCATACCTCATTTGTAGATTCAGGGTCCACAACTTTTGTCAACACAAAGTCACTTAAGGAACTTAATAGAGCATCTTTTGCTTTGACATCCAACTCATATTCTTTCATATCATCTGCAATTGTCAAGCCACCTTTAAGCATGACAAATTGTGACTATGTAGCTAGCCATACTTTATAACCAAGATAGAGGAGATGACTTTTCATTCGTACCTTCCAAAGAGCGTAATTTGTCCCATCAAAATGTGGAGCTTCCTTCTTATAAGACATCCTGGATCTTCCTCAAGTTGTTAGGCTTTCTTCTAAGGAACTTGGCTCTTATACCAATTGTTGAACTGCACCAGACAACTGAGGGGGGGGGGTGAATTAGTTGTCCTAAAACTTTTAACCAATTATGAACAATTACTTATATTCTGATATAACAATAAAAGCATAAAATGAGAAGCTCAACTCAATAATATAATCAACACAAAAGACACTAGATTTTTACGTGGAAAACCCTAAAAGAGAAAAACCACGGTGGGTGTTAGCCCACAAAAATATATAAGTTATATCAATACCAAAAAACAAAGGCTCATTGTCTATAGGGCTCACTGCAAGAAGGACTCACTACCAAAGGGTAGCTCACTACCAAGGGTAGGCGCACTGCTAAAATGCTAAACTGATTAATTAGCATCTACTCCATGCCTGGGTTCAGTTCCTTTGAAGTACAATAAAACTCCTCTGCTCTGCTCTTTCACACCTTCACACTTATCTCCTCATATTCACACATTCATACATCTTTTCGCAATTCATTACAAGTCTTTATACAAGTCATCAACCTTGGAATGTACAACAAGGTCAGAAATACATTCATCAACCATTGGAACAATCTCCAAGGTTGGCATTTACAAACATACATAGAATAGGTCAGGACCTAATACAAAATCAACTAAGGAAAATATGTAAAGATGTACGTGGATCACATAACTCCTTAGTTGGGACTCAAATGCAATCTTTGATGTCACGTCATGCCTCTACAATATTCAATGCTTCTCCACAGTTAATGAAATCAACCAAGTTGGCCAAGATTGGTGAGAACATTAGGTCTTCTAAGAGCATTATTCAACCACGATCCAAATTTATCTCCACAGACCAATCCAGAGGTAGGAACATGATTAGGAGATATCCACAAACACATTATAATCATCAAGAACATCCACACAATCTCTAATCACTCTGTCAATAAGATTCTTCAAATTGGAGCATAAGAACAACACTATTAACAACTGTCATGAGTAAAATATAGCTTGCAGACCACCAAATCATGAACCATTGCATTTGAAGGCACTTAACATCATCACAGACTTAGTTCCAGAACCGCAGACCAAAATACTTCAATGCAGAGGAATGCGGAGAAAAATACTTTCTCCCTATCACCACTAAACATACAGAAAAAACAATTTTCACACTAGTGAACACAACTTACTCAAACCTTCATTCTGGAGGCTCAACCTTGGAATATAACATCTTCAGATAGGCTTCTCAAGAAATTCCAATCTATAGGCAAAGATATTTATTCTATAGGAAATGCGGAGCATTCTTCTGGACTATTCTTCTGCATGTAATGCATTGTTTCTACTGCAATTCACTATTTTTACCAAATGAGCTAATTTTCTCGATATCCTCAACATCTACAAGAAAGAAACAAAATGAGGGCACAATTGACACCAATGACAACATAGATATGTTGACATCAATGACAACACTGATTAGGCATGTACTTGCAACAGAGACTCCTTAAATGAGCACATTGTTGACAAGTGGTGCTTTCTGCTAGATTCTTTTATAAGAGTCGGGCCCTCTATTGTGGGATGCATGGCATCTTTTTGCAATGCCTCAAAATTTATCAAAAAGGATTTCTAAAATAAATGCCAAGCTAACACATGGAAACCTTTGCCAAGACTTATGATTTATAACAGCCGCTAAGGACCTTTTCCTTATACTTTCCTTTGAAGTAACTAGAGACTTGACATTCCACCACGTGGAGTCTTCACGCAAGTTGGGAGAGTCTTTAGTTTCTCAATCTTTTCAAATGAGTGCCAAGATAACACTTGTAACTATCCGTGGCCTCTTGGACTTTTTAACTCTTTCTCAACTCATAGCTTTGACATGCTTCAAAATATTAATACCTGTAAGGGTAAAATGTGGTTTAATCAAATGAACAATAACAACCCCAAACATCAACAGAATAATGAAAACAAGAAAGATTGAAAGAAATAAAGCAAATGAATAACAATGCAAACCTTCCCTATTTCAAAGCTTCTGTTGTTCGCCTATTACAACCGTCCTTTGCTGATGAAGTAGGCCCTCAGTGAGTGCACTCTTTTAGCTGTGTTGTAGGATGTCGGGAGTAAATGGCTGTGTTGATAAATAATGTTGTGAAGTAGAGCTTCAAAGCAAATGGTGATCTCAAGTAGATTGTATTGGGGGTGCCAAAGGCACGCTGGTGAATTTCTGCAGAGTAACAATATGAATAACCTGGATGAATAGAATGGAGGGATGAAGCTTCTTTTATAGACTCAGAAGAATGAGAATCAACGGTTGAGAGGAGATATGAAGATCAATGGCTAAGGATGGTTGAGGAATGTGCAACCAGTAGAAATATGACAAGTGTCCTAGCTCCATCATGAAAGAGGGGATTTGACAAAGTTGATTAGAGAGTTAACTCCATTGACTGATTAGTTAACAAACTTGATTGATCAGTTAGAAGAGTGGATTATGGGATTGACTGAATTAATTGACCAGTGAACTGGGTTGATTGAGGAGTCAACAGAATAGATTGACCAGTGAACTCAAATGACTAATTAGTTAACAGATTTGATTGATTAGTTAACTAACTTCTGATTTGAGAAGAAATAGGCCATGTGGGTGAGGGAAAATAAGGTAATTAAATATTAAATATATTTAATTACATGTGCAACCTGATGAGGTGGACAAGGTGAGGTGGAAAAGGTGAGGTGTAAAGGTGAGGTGGATTTTTGAATTTAGAACTTAGGATAGAGGAATTTGGATTAATTAAATAATTTAGGATTATTTAATTGTGTAGGACATTAGAAGAATTTAGGGAAATTAATTAAATAAATTAATTTTATTTAATTATGGGATAATGAACCAATCAAATAAATTTAGAATATTTATTTAATTGATAGAAGAATGGAATAAATATTTAGAATATTTATTTAGGATGAATCGTGTCATTTTTAGGCATATACATTTTGCCCCTCTTTGATGCAATGATGTTTACAGCATTGTTTCAAAGAAATTGATAGTCTGACAGTGATACATGTCCCAGTTTGCCCCTGGTACAAGTTTAATGACGATAGGATGCCCCCTTGGGAGATTGGACGGGAAGGAAGCAGAAGACATGAGACAGACAATCTCACGAAGACGAAGGGAAGCTAGGTTAGAATGAAGAAATCGGTTGAAGAAAGAGTCGAATGATACGCGATGCAAGATGGAATGATGACACACACAAGCAAGCAAGCAAGTATGCACAAATGACACAAGAACAAACAAGGTATTGCCCCTGTCAAGTGGTAAACCAATGATATACTGATAACGATATACGACAGTGTTGTCATGGTGGGGAACGATATATCCCTAGACCAACACGACAGGCATGTTGTCATGGTGGGGAATGATGGATCCCTAGAGCAACATGAAGGATAGTGTCTGGTTTCAAGAAATGAAGCATGTCATGTAAGATGCGTGTGTTGGTCTGATTTCGAACATGTTACATCTTGTATAAGACAATTGATTGATTAACTGATCGAGTTGGTTTACGACCAGACAAGGATCAAGACCACTGATTGTGAGTGGATCATTTGTGCAAGATTGACTTGACTTGATTGGTATGGATTAAGGATGGACCTTGCATTTGGATTATTGCTTAGACTGATTGGACAAGGATGAAAGATATGATGATAGATAGAAATCTGATTGATAGAAGAAAGACTTGATAGAAGGACTCACAGGCTTTTATTTGTATTGATACTCTGCATTGTTGGATCTTTATTGCATGGGGTATGGTATGGATGTATAAATGGATATAGGATGGATGCTTTGCTATTGGAGTGCTTTATTTCATCATTGGGCGATTTATTTTTGGTACATTTTTAGAAATGTTGTAAGTGAATACAAGCATCTAGGTATAATTGAACCAAGATGACCTGAGTACTACTTACATGGATTTTGATTTAGCAAGTTAATACAAGCATCTAGTCAAAATTGAATCTAGATGACCTGAGTACTTCTTGCATGTCAACAAACAAGGATTGCCCCCATTCATGTTAGACCTTTGATGTCCTCGATGATCTTTTGCCGATCATGTCCTTAGACAAGGTGTCACACTACTAAAGCTTAATCCATAGATAACAAACAAAGAAAATAATCATGCCCCCATCATAGCATCTCTAGCTTTTGGCATCCTTGAGTAGCATAGAAAGACATAATAACAAAAATCAAGACTCGGTAACTTAACCATGGTTCTAATCCATAAAATATTCTTGCATTTAGATGTGTTTGTTTCTTTCCATAATTTGGGTAAAATCATTTAGAAGGCCTTAGGAGTTTGTTTGCTTTGCTTTGGATAGGTTAATGTCTTGTGTCAAAATTTCTGCTTGAGGCGTGGGTTCTACTTGCATTTGTTTGCTTGGTGAGAAGATTGCACAATCCTTATTGGGGAGACGGACCCTAATGGACTGACCTAGTGCCACAGGGGCTCATTGCTAAATGGCCTTGCCTACATGACGACGCAGAGGCAACGTAGCTCGGGGTAAACCCTAATGGACCATGGATGGACTAGAAGAAAGATGACAAGAATGAAGACAAGAAAGGGGACGAATGGGACCGTGGGAGAAATGGAAGCCTCGGGGGCGCATTAGAATAATGGCCTTGCCTACGTGACGGCGCAAAGGCAACGTAGTTTATGGACTTGGACCATGGACCTAAGATATGGATCAGATTGAGATGATATGGAATAGATATGGATCAAACAAGACATGAAATGGAACAGACATGGATCAGATATGGAATAGATATGGATTAGATATGGAACAGATATGGATCAGATATGGAACAGATATGGATCAGATATGGATTAGGCAAGACACGATATGGAACAGATGATATTGATGACAAGGAAACACCATGGATAGGTAGATGTACGAGTGATAAAGAATGGAATGGGTAGGTATGAGGATGGTTGATAGTGGATAGAAGGAACAAGGATGGGATCCCAAGGACTATGTCGCATAAGAATAACATGCCCCATTGTAGGTAGAGTACCTAGGATTTTTCATGACAATGCTAATGACGATAGGAGGATGAGAGGATAATGAAGGATTTCCATGGTTTGGAGGGATAAGGTATGCCAAGAGATATCTAAAACATTTGTCAACATTGTGCTCCCAATCTTTATCAAGATCAAGAAAAATAGAGAAATGGAGGATTAGGATGGATGGATGGGACAGTATAGGTATGTAATGGATAGAGGATAGGATAGGAAATGGTATGAAAGGAAATTGGTAGGAGAAAAGTGATATGCCGATGAGACAAAGTGCCCCCAAGTGTAGGTGACATAGAAGATCAACTTACACATGACGCCTATTTGCCAGGTTTTCATCATGGTACTTATCCAAGGCGCCTGTTTGCCAGGTTTTCACCATTGGATGAAGGGATTTTTCTTTACTTTTTTCTTTTTTTTTCATTTTTTTTTTTTGAAACATTTGGGTAGGAAAACACAGATATGGAAGCGAGAGACTCAGAGATCTAGTTCCATGAAAGGTGACAATCCCACTAGATGGATGTTGTCGCATGGACAATGTCAAGTGTTCTCACAGATGTTGGTAGGGGATTGCATGAAAGTGAGATGGAGAAGGTAGATATATTCAAAACATAGAGTTTTAACTCTATAGTTCATGGTGACCAAAAGGGACTCTGTGCCTACATGGAGAGAACCATAATCTACCTGATTCAACAAAAGGAAACAAAACTGATGCGGAGCGCATAGTGAAAACACAAAACGGGTCACTATTTCCCCACAAATGACAAGACTTAACAAGTGAGCAGCCGATACATTAGACAACAAGGATCGGTATGACTTTCTTAAGTCTTACCATTGATTTACCTTACACCAATAGTTCAACTGAATTTATCTTTGGTGAGATACAATAGGACTCACACCAAGTTGATCAACTCTTCATCGTCGGCGAGACTTACTTCTATCGGTGAAGGCTTCTATCCTTCACCTGATGCCTCGATGACAGTTAAGTCACCCTCATCTTAACCATGATGGCTTCAACGCCAGTTGGACATGACTTTATCAGTAAACTCCTTTGATGTGCTTCCGATATGCTGATGGCATTTGTATTCAGTGAGACTCTTCTTATCGGTGAGCACTTACAAATTCTGGTCGATGCACTGATGGACCAACTCCCTCAGCGAGACTGCTCAACTTCAAAGGACTTGTTGTGAGTCCTAGCGATTCACTAATGTACAGTTTACTTTCTTCCTCTTCAACTGAACCCTAGCACATGGAGATGCTAGGTCAACCTACTATGCAAAAACACTCTGTCTAGATCCTCTGCACTGTCGAACACAAAAACAAAACAAGAAACAAAACAAATAATTATACAACGAAGCCATTCCACTAGTTTCGACAGAAATCATACCAGTGGAATGCTTCATGTCAACATACTGCAACAATGGAAAGCACAGAAAGAATAGAAATCTACAGTTATACAAATTACAGTTACAAAGAATGGAAATCAAATTGATGGAACAGAATAGTTTTATTTCTCCTTAGAACAATACACAATCACATTCACACACTTCTCCTTTTTTATGATGGTTCCTTCCTCTAGTTGTTATCAACTCAACCTGCTAGCAGTTGGAAAACCAATTGATGCAAATAGTTGGGAGACCAACTGATCCAAACTACCTCAAACTATCCTACTGTCCTGTTTTGGCACTATGTGATTACAATATAACAAAAGTGTGTTTTAAGTCACTTTGGACTTACAAAAAGGGTTCTAGGTCCTGAAAGACCTAGAGATAAACATAAATGAAAATGCATTGGTCAAATAGACCTTATTACAAAAGAAAACATGATTTTCCAGGTGCTCCTATACCATACTCCCCGGGTGAAAGTTGTCTCAAGTCCTCTTAGAGACTAACTGCTACAAAACATCACCCTACTTTTTGATGTCTTCTTCCAACATCCATGTGGCTTCTGGGTCTAAAAGTCCTGGTTATTTGACTAAGTGCTCAAAATAGGTCTGATTTCTTATCTTCTTGGCTGTCCTGCTATCTAAGATGCACTCCATCTTAGGTGGTTCCTTAGGTGATAAATGTTGCACCCACTCTGCATTGTCTTGGATAGAATCTGCTATACCTTCTCCTATATCAGGACTCCTATATAATGTTAGATTAATAACATTGAATATAGGGGAAATAGCAATATCATCAAGGAGTTCAATTTTGTAAGCATTAGGACCATATTTCTCTAAAATCTTACAAGGTCCAATTTTTCTCATCATCAACTTGTTGTGGCTTCCCTTGGGTAGTCTGTTCTTGTTGAGATGAACCATGACCATATCTCCTATTTGGTACTGCACATCCCTTCTCCTTTGATCCACTCTAGCCTTGATCTTCATACTATTCTTGTGTAGAGTATCTCTAACTTGTTGATGGATCTCTTTCATGGCCTTTGCAAATGTATCAGCATGTTCACTCCTTTTGTCCAACCCTTGAACATCCCTCAATTCAAAAATTCCTCTAGGATGACTACCTTAGACAACTTCAAAAGGACTTAGACCTGTACTTCTATTTGTGGAATCATTATAGGCATATTTTGCTTGTGGGATTACCATATCCCAACTACCTCCATATTCTCTTGTCAAACATCTTAGTAGATTGCCTAATGACCTATTCACAACCTTAGTTTGGCCATCAGTCTGAGGATGATAGGCTAAACTAAAGGACAAATTTGTACCCAATATTTTCCACAAGTTTCTCCAAAAATGTCCCACAAATTTGCTATCTCTGTCAGATACAATACTCAAAGGCAATCCATGAATCCTGACAATTTCTTTAAAGAACAAGCCTGTGATGTAACTAGCATCATTGGTGGTTTTACAAGGAATAAAGTGAGCCATCTTGTTGAATTTGTCTACCACAACAAACACACTGTCATAACCTATCCTTGTCTTTGGTAACCCCATCACAAAATCTATACTCAAACTTTCCCAAGGTTTGTTTAGTATGGGCAGAGCTTGGTAGAGTCCTGCATTGGTTGATACCCCCTTTGCTCTCTGGTAAATCATACAACTCTCAACAAACCTTCTGATATCAGATTGCATCCTTGGCCAAAATTAAATCTTCTTACTAGATCTAACATCTTATTGAGCCCAAAATGTCCTCCTAAACCACCACTATGTTTCTCCTTCACTATATTATCCCTCATTGAACATGTAGGGATACATAGTTGACTCCCTTTAAACAAAAGTCCATCCTGTAATGTATAATCTAAAAATTCACTGTGGAAAGCATTGGCAAACTCACTGCATACCTTGTAAATCTTTTTGAAATCTTGGTCCTCTTCATACAATCCTTTGAGTGCCTCAACACCCATGCTTTGTAACTGCACTTCTTGTACTGTCAACACCCTTCTACTCAAAGCATCAGCAACCTTATTGGTTATCCCCTTCTTATTTTTGATGATGAAGGTGTATGCTTGAAGACTTTCCACCCACTTCATGTGTCTATGACTAAGCTTTTCCTGTCCATTCAAAAAATTGAGAGCATGATTGTCAGTGTATACAATAAATTCTTTAGGAAGCAAGTAGTGCCTCCAATTTTTAGAGCTTGTACCATGACATACAACTCTAAATCATAAGAGGAGTACTTCCTCTTAACTTCATTCAGTTTTTCACTGAAAAAGGCTACTGGTCTGCCTTCTTAGCTCAACACTGCCCCTATGGCTAGCCCACTTGTATCACATTCAATGGTGAAGACCTTTTTGAAATCAGGAAGTACTAAGATGGGATACTCGACAACTTTCTGCTTCAGACTTTCAAAACTCTGATCTGCCTCTTTTGTCCACACAAACTTCACCTTACCTCCACCCTTGATGGTCTCTAACATAGGTGCACAAATATCACTGTAGTTCCTAATGAGTTTTCTATAAAATGTGGCCAAACCATGAAAACTTTTGATCTCTCCTGCTGTCCTAGGTGTAGGCCAATTCAAAATAGCTTCTACCTTGGAAGAATCCATTTTCAAATCACCCTTAGAGATGACAAAGCCTAGGTAAATCAATTCTTGTTTCATGAAGTCACACTTTTCCAAGTTTATCATTAACTTCTAATCTTGTAGCCTCTTCAAGACTATCTCCAAATGTTTCAAATGTTCTTCCTTGCTCTTACTAAACACCAAGATATCATCAAGGTAGACTACCACAAATTTCCCTATGAATTCCTGCAACACCTCATTCATTAGTCTCATAAAGGTGCTAGGGGCATTTGAAAGACCAAAAGGCATCACAAGCCACTCATACAACCGTTCATTGGTTTTGAATGTTGTCTTCCACTCATCCCCCTCTCTTATTTGTATTTGGTGATACCCACTCTTTAAGTCTATCTTGGAGAAATAAGTAGCCCATCCCAAACAATCCATTAGATCTTCTATTCTAGGAATAGGAAACCTATACCTGATGGTTATCCTATTTATGGCCCTAGAATGGTACAAAGTCTCCATTTCCCATCCTTCTTTGGGGCTAAAATAGTAGGTATTGCACATGGGCTAAGGCTCTTCCTTATCAGCCCTTTGTTTAGGAGTTCTTGAATATGATTTGCTATCTCTTTATCCTGCTAAGGGGTCATTTTATATGTTGCCTTATTAGGAAGTACTGCTCCTAGTATGAGGTCTATCTGGTGGCTAATATCTCTATCAGGTGGCAAGGAATCAGGTATGTCTATTGCAATCACTCCTTTGTAACTTTCAAGCAGATCTCTGACCTCCTTAGGTCCTACTTCCCTCACACTTTCCTCTCTTTCCCCCTTAAGCTTCACAATCAAAGGAAAACCTACTCCACCACCTTCCTTTAATTTGTCCATGAATTCTTTTTCTCCTACCATCATTACACTAGACCCTACATGTTGTGGATCCTCTTCTACCAATGACTGTATCCTATAAGTCACACCATACTTTTGGGATGAGTAAGCATTCTTTTCTCCATCATGATGAGCCTTTCTGTCAATCTGCCATGGTCTGCCTAACAAAAGATGGCAAGCATCCATTGGAAGGATATCACACAAGATTTTATCTCTATACCCCCGAATATTGAATTCTACCCATGCTTTTTCATTGATGAGTATGTGCTGCCCCTTATTCAACCAACTGACTGTATATGGGCTGCTATGGGGTATCTTTTCTAGATTCAACTTATTCACTGCTTCCAAAGATATAATATTATTAGTAGAACCAGAGTCAATAATAACTTTACAAACCTTACCTTAGATCTTGCAGTTGATTCTAAACAAATCTCTTCTTTGAGACGGTTCAGTCTACACTGGTTCCTTAAGCAGCATCCTCTTGATCATCAGATTTTCTCCCATCTCTGATGTTAGTTTCACTTCAGGAGATGTCACACTCCTTGCATCTTCTTGAATCAAAGTGGTTCTCTTCTCACCGCCATGAGAAGTTGAGGCCTTCTCTGGACACTTGTATGCTGGGTGCCCTATCTGATTGTAGTTATAACATCTCATATTGGATAAATTGGATCCTCTACCTGATCCATTAGTCCCACCCCTTCCATTAGGCCTTCTTCCTCAGTAGCCTCCTCTGCTACTTGAGTCTCCAACTTGCTCTTCTTGGTTAGACTCACCACTAGGCCTCTCATTAGGACTTCTTCCTCCAAAATTATCTTTGCCTCTGAAACTTCTTCTTCCTCTACCTCTATTATTCTGCTCACTCTTTCTCTTTATCTTCTTTTCAGCCCTTAAGGCCATTTGGAAACACTTGTTCACTGTTTCTAGTGCTAAGATGCTGATCTCATCTTGGATGTTCATCCTTAGGCCATTCAGATACCTTGCCACCTTCTCTGACTCTTCTTCTTGTCTCTTTGATCTGAGACTGAGTTTATGAAACTCTTGTGTGTATGTATTCACATCAAGGTCTCTCTATCTGAGGTTCTGCAATTTCTTATACATCTGCACGTTATAGTCCAGGGGTAAGAATTGTGCCTTGATTTTGGTCTTCATCCTTTCCCAGGAGGTTATCATATTCTTCCCCTCCTTGACTCTCTCTCCTTGCTCATAATTCCACCATGCAAGAGAAGACCCCTTCAATCTTTCCTTTGCCAACTTAACCCTCTTATCATCAGGGACTTCTTTGTATTCGAAATGATTATTCAATGCCTCAATCTAGTCAATCACCTCTTTAGCTTCCATACTTCCACTATACATAGGTAACCCATCTATGGTGTCCCTATTGACTAACTTCAAAGCATTTACAAATGCCCTCTAGTCTGCTGGTATCTCCTCTATCCTCTTATTGGTTTCATAAATTTCTGTATCTTCTTCATTGTTGTCACTTTCATCTTCCCTATCCTTACCCTTGGTTCTTTTCAACTCCTTGAACTTGGACTCAAACATCGCTTTAATCAGTTTCTTCACTACATCTTGTGACATGCTTTTAGGAGGCATCATGTCAGCCTTTGCTTCACTTTCATTGTCTAACATACACCAAGACCACACCCCCCGAGTGATCTTCAAAACTCACTCTGATACCAATATGATGGGGAGCGCATAGTGAAAACGCATAATGGGTCACTATTTCCCCACAGACGGCAAGACTTAACAAGTGAGCCGCCAATACATCAGACAACAAGGATCGGTATGACTTTCTCAAGTCTTACCATTGATATACCTTACACCGATAGTTCAACTAAATTTATCTTCTGCAAGATACAACATGACTCACACCAAGTCGATCAACTCTTCATCATCGGCGAGACTTACTTCTATCAGTGAAGGCTTCTATCCTTCACTTGATGCCCTAATAATGGTTAAGTCCCCCTCATCTTAACCATGACAGCTTCAATGCTGGTTGGACGTGACTTTATCGGTAAACTCCTTTGATGTGCTTCTGATATGCCGATGGCATTTGTCTTCAGTGAGACTCTTCTCGTCAGCGAGCACTTACAAATTATGGCTGATGCATCGATGGACCAACTCCCTTGGTGAGACTTCTCGACTTCAGCAAACTTGTTGTGAGTCCTAGTGATTCACCGATGCACAGTTTACTTTCTTCCTCTTCAACCGAACCCTAGCACATGGAGATACTAGGTCAACCTACTATGCAAAAACACTCTGTCTAGATCCTCTGCATCGTCAAATAAAAAAACAAAACAAGAAAGAAAACAAATACTTGTACAACGAAGCCATTCCACTGATTTCAACACAAATCATACTAGTAGAATGCTTCATTTCGACATACTGCAACAATGGAAAGCACGGAAAGAATAGAAATCTACAGTTATACAAATTACAGTTACAGGGAATGGAAATCAAATTAACAGAACAAAATAGTTTTATTTCTCCTTAGAACAATACACAATCACATTCACACACTTCTTTTTTTTTCCGATGGTTCCTTCCTCTGGTTGTTATCAACTCAACCTGCTAGCAATTGGAAAACCAACCAATGCAAATAGTTGGGAGACGAACCGATCAAAATTGCCTCAAACTATCCTACTGCCCCGTTTTGGCACTATGTGATTACAATATAACAAAAGTGTGTTTTAAGTCACTTTGGACTTACAAAAAGGGTTCTAGGTCCTGAAAGACCTAGAGACAAACATAAATGAAAATGCATTGGTCAAATAGACCTTATTACAAAAGAAAATAGGATTTTCTAGGTGCTCCTACACCAAAAACTAAAATTGTGTTTTTTCCCATAGCTCCTCATAGCTTCTGTAAAACAACCTGATAGCTGGCCCATTCTATCTTTGATGGATACTCTTTCTTCTGAAGATCCTAAAAGGCTCTATCCAACTCAATTATTTCTTTGTGAGAAAAGGTTTGTAGGCTCTGTACCACTACATGCAACTAAAACTCTAACTGAGCCACTGGCAGTAGAACCATTTTCACCTTAGTAACACTTGGTGAGTCACTTAGGGTCTGAAAAATAGTTTGACCATTTTGTTTGGTGACCAATAGATATTCGATTTGATTTTCTATCAAGACTGTAGTATTATCTAGAAATGGTGAGGGGAGTCCTAACTGAACCAATTTTCAATGTGTCCTTCATTTCCATGACTTCTTGCTTCAAAAGATCTAACAAATTTTTACACTTTATAGAAGCCTTATTGTAACTCAAAATCTCATTTACCTTATCAGTTGTTGTCTGTTTGTCAACAATCCATGTAGCTTGGAAAATTTCATCGGAAACATCATAAAACTTTTGAAGCAACAATAGTAAATCAAAGACCTCCCAAGCTACTAAAGATAGGATTTACTCCATAGAAGAGTCAACTTTCTCACAAATCTATTGAGCATTTGAAATAAACTTAAGTGCAGGCTTAAGTTGAGCCACTTCATTTGATATTCTTTTCCAGAAAGAGACATACAACTCTTTTACCATAGATAATATACCAATAGTTTGAGGTTGTTGGGAAAGTATCAGAGTCAATTGTTTAGTGTTTTCTTGCATAGCTAGATACTGGTTTTGCAAACTGCTATTCTTATCTATTGCAGTCTTGAGATTCTGGAGTAGCTGAGTGACTTCTTGAGCTTTGTCATTATATTTCTTTTCCAAAAGACTCTTCTCTTTCTCCATTGAAGTAATAGAAGATTTAGCTTGTACTAATTAAGTCTGTAGTCCAATTACCTTTGTTTGTGAAGCCTCAAAGACTTCTTTGGACATAGTTTCCTTAATATCCTTATTAAGCTAGTTGATTTCTTGATCCTTGGACTTGCTCTCCACAGTCAAACAATTCATTGTAGCCTTTGTTTGGGCTAATTCAACCTTTTCTTTCAACAACTTTTTGGAGACTTTAAGGAAGTCAATGGTGACTACAGCTGTAGTTTCTTTCATTAGCTCCATTTTGTCTTGAGGCTGAAACTAGGTAAGGTCCATGGGCACAACATTCATTGTGTAATCCCCAGGCTTCATTTTCTTTAGTGGTTTGACCACATTGGGAGTCATGTGAGTAATTGTCAAGGAAAACTGGGTAGGATCATAAAGAGACCTCATTTGTGGGACATTAGGAGCCCTACCCTCTCTCTTTCTTTTCTTTTCTTTCTTGGATTCCCTTGCCTTTTTAGCAGCTTCTGCTTGAGTTTGGAAAGTAGTGGGAGAGACTATTCTTGTTTATGAATGAGTATAGCCATCGAAGTTTGATATTTAATTATATTGTGATCTTTATGGTCATACTTGATTTACTGTTGAAATTGAGCTCATTTTATGCCTTATTGATGGAATCAACTTTTCTTCCACTTTGGTATATTAATTATTTATTTATTATTGGTGGCTATGTTTGAATGTTTTAAATTGTTGGTCATGTATCATGTTATGGTCTCTATCATGTCCATGATGGGCCTCTGATGGATTGTATAAGGGCTTAGAATGCAGAGAATATACAAGTTCTTGGTGTGTGTGATATTAGAACTATGGAAGATTGAATTCCTTGATTTGTTGTTAGATGCAAGTGAACATTGTGTAAAATGAAGTAATTTTTGGAATGGTTTTTTGTTGCTATAGATCACTTGATGTGAATTAAATTATTGTATGAGATTAGATGTCAACTGTGTCTATATGAATGAGATAATTTTATTTAATTATGTGATATAGTTATGGGTTGCATACTTTACAGATGACATTAGGAGATATTGTGGAATGAAGATTGAAATTGTATTGATATGTATTATATATATATATATGGATTTTATTTATTGTTTGGAGTATATATCTTTGTATTGAATGTGATTATGATTGGGATTGAATTCAAATTGCTTTGGTTATATATCCTTAAAAGACATATTGACGTGTGCAATTGAGCTGTGCAAGTACCTTCTATGACCAATATAAATTTAGAGGTCAACTAGAAACCCATGTGAATTCACTATGATACCCAACTCTATATGGGGACTAAAGTATTTTGTAAATGTATAATGTGTAATGTGATTTATTTACTATGATTAAGTTGGTTTTAAAATTGTGTGTAAATGTGAGTTGGCATGGGTGATGGGTTGTTTTCTTGTGTGTCTTTTTAAAAATTTAAAATTTGGGGTCACTTTTGAGGGGCTTGAGAGGTCTTTTTCATGTATATTTTATTGATTTAAGTCCCTAGGTCATGTACCTTAAGGTTGGGAGTCTTTTGATCTTTGAATTTTGAAATTTTGGTTGTTTTTTACCACTCCCAAGTTCCTTGGCAAGAAAGTGGCGTGGGTAGGTTTGGAGAAGAGAGATGGTGGACTTGTCACCATCTCCTCCCATCCTCCTAGATTTTGGGATGAGGGTTTGACCAAATACTCCCTCATCCCAAGGCTTCATACATGTGGGAGCACATCCTAGGAAGATATTTGGAGAAGAGTGTACAAGTACACTCCTCTCCCCTAGTTCTCACACACATGTGAGAACCATGAGGATTCAAATCACTCCTTGGGGTTTGAGAATTGGTTGAGAGGAATGAGATGGATTCCATGTGGCACCTTCTCATTTGGAGAGGAGGTATTTCATGTCATCTATTACATATACCCTCCTTTCAACTTGAGAAAGAACCTTGCACTTTCATTTTCACTTGTGGAGTTGAGAGTTTGAGAGAGATATTTGGAGGTTGGAGAAGAAGGCTAGTGGAGCTCTTGAAGGGAATTCACGAAGATTATCCTTCACCAATTTGGAAAATCTTTTGTGAGGTAGGCTCTTTTCTTTGTAGATAAAATTATACTTATGAGGAATGTAAATGAGAAATGAGTGTATGTGTTGTGTTCTTATTTTTGTTTCTCCATTGTTGTTTGATCAGTTTGTTAGTTGTGTTGTTGGGTTGGGTGTAATGTGTTTTGGGTTGGCTCCCCAAATGGTTGAGAGAAACCTATGTGAGAGGTTCAAGGAGGTATGAATCTGCCTTGGGGAAAAGTTCACTCTCTTGAGAGAGAGGTTTCGAATGAGTGCCATATTCTCCTTTTTGATTGGCATGAGCATCATTTGGTGTTTTGGAGTTGTGTTTTTGGTGATGAAAATGGTTATGGAAGATTTTGGGACATTTGAAGAATTATGACAATGTGTATAAGTTATTATTTGTGTATTAGTTTCATTTTCCCCAAGGTAGAGATTTCTATACTCTACTCCCCTATGTTGGATTCCTTTTGGTATCCTTAGTGTTGTGTAAGCCTTGGTTGGGGTTGTGTGTTTTCTTTTTGTGAGAAATGAATGGTGTATTAGTTGTGATGTGCTCCTTGGGTTTCATTGTTGGCCTCCTAGCTTGGGGGTGGCTTGTGAGCAAGCCAAAGGTGGGAGGTGAGCCTCCATTGGTCTTTGGTTGGAGTTTTCTTGTTTTGTAGGTATTGTCAAGTTGTGAAGAAAGGAGAAAAGTCTACTATTGTAGAGTTGAAATCCTTGTTCTAGAGGAAATTATCTATGTAAAAGAGTTTACATTTTTATTGTGAAATTGTGTTGAATCTTGTGCAAGAAAAGCGCGTGAGTGAGAATTTGATGGAATGTGCTCTCAAAATGTTTAAAGAATTTATTATTGCTAAAGGAAGTTGTTATTGTGATTCTAACATTCACTATTTTCATAAAGAAAATATATATATTAGGCAACTTAACCTTATCCCTCTTTGCTTAACTTTTAAAAGATTGTATCCCTACTCTCTACTTAGTTTTTTTTAGTTGTGTTAGAGAAAATACTTTGTATTACCCTCTCTACAATAACTTGTAAATATTTTAAATGAACCTTTGTTTTGTTCAAATGTTTTCTAGAAGAAATGAAAATATGAGTGTAGTTGTATTATCTATTTGGCATCTTAATAAAACAAAATATGCATTAATTACTCATTAGTCATTTCATTCATGTTTAAGTTGAAAATGATTAAATGGATGTATTCATGTATTTGACCATATATTGTAGGAAACATGAAAATGAGAAATAGTTAGAAAATATCTCTATCATATCTCTCTTAATGTGTAAGATTAATGATGCAGGATCACCCAGGCACACGTGCAATCAACATAACCCAAAAAGATTTTTTAGTGTTTTCCTTCAGTTTTAGTTTGCGTGTGGCTTTGATGGCATCTCTCAGTCTTGCAATACATGGGGATTGAATAGGATTACATATTATTAGTTTTCCACAGTTTGGGTTTTGACACATAACAAGTAGTCTTCATGGAAACAATTGTTTCGATGGATGGGAGAGGTTTCTTGGAAAATCCTTGCACAAGAAGATTGTTAGAAGCATCTTAGATTTAATGGTGAAGGTTTCATGCTCAGATTTTTCGTGGTTTCCAAGATATAATTATTTTGTGACTTCTTCTAGCAGATTGGTGAAACTTTAAAATATTGAGTTTTGTGAAGTTTGAGGTAGAATGACTTGGCAGATAGTTAAGGATGGTTGACATATTCATCCTTGCAATTTTCATGAGATTCTGAGCACTTGGTAAAATGTTATAGCAAAAGTTAGTTGTCAGCCCTATGTTTGACTTGACATAGTCATTTTAGAGGTGGAAAATATCTTCAATGAGAAAATATCAATTATGCACATCATTACTCTTCTATGTTGATTGTAGTGGCTTGATGGTGTTTGATCACATCGTCACCATGAGTTGCTCAGATGTTACGAATGGAGATTATTCCTCCCAGTTGTTGTGAAGAATGCAAATGTCATTGTTGCCATAACAAAGTATAAAAAAAAAATTCACATATAGAAACAACTTTCATAAGCCTGAATGATAAAGATATGAGTCCCCTAAAGTTCATGGGAGGTGAAAATGATTGTATGCAGTTCAATGAACTCTCAAGGAAGATTTTAGAAATAAAATAAGAAACACACCAATCAATTTTCCTTTGAAAATGGCAGTGTGGGATATTGAAGGCACAAATAAATAAGTATAAACTTTTGGGAGATTTAAAACATCTAGTATGGAGAGGCCTTCCAAGTCTTCAATCTAATTTAAACCGTTGTCAAATAAAATTTATGTGTTTTTCTAGCCCATGTTAGGATCATAAAAGAAAATTGAAGCACTCATATTTGATATATGAGGCACCACTTGATTAGAGGAAAAGACAAAAATAGAAAATCTTGAGAAATGTGTAGACTCTAGCACTAAAGCAAGAGGAAGTGCCTCTTTATAGGCAAAAATTGAAGGACCAATCACCAAGATGGGAAGTTAATAAGCAACAAGGAAGTAATTCTATTGAGAAGGAAATAGGTTTAAAATAGAAAGATGGAATCCTATCATTTCTACTTGAAAATCATTTCCAAGGGATCGTATGCACTCTGTCTTGGTAGAAGCACCACGTTTGTGGCCCACATCAAATCCTAACACAAGCTCCATTTCATGAGGCTCCAACAGAGCCAACTGATCTGGACCAACCCATACCAAGTTCCACTTTTTACATTATAAAATTCCTAGATATCCTGAGCTTCCTTGGGGAGGTTTCCATTAGAACGCTTGACCATAGCCCCAAGCCTATCACATAATGGAACACTTGATGCCACAGTTGTGTTTATATAGTTAAGCTTAGTTTTGTTATCCCATGATGGCCAATACTTTTGTGTTTCAGGAAATGCCTCTTCAATTGTCATGGACCTAGTAAAAGTAAAATTTGAAAATGGTTTATCAATAGGAAGGTTATTCACATAGCCACATAAATTCTACTTGAAAATGGAAAGTACTTTGAATCCACAAATTTTGGTTCAATATCATACAAAAATTAGGATATGGTTTCTGATACACCCTTTGGCATACACAATTCAAAATTTGACATCAACAATAAATTGGATCTTAGTGGACCATGTGACAAGAAAAGTGCAAAATATTTAGCTTAAGAAGTGGGTATGAAGCTACAAAATTAGTAGAAAATGTAGAAGGAATATCCTAATTCATAGCAAGATCTAGATCTATTAAAAATATTAGAGAGGATGTGGATCAACTTTGATTTATAAACTTGATTAAGTCGTCTAGTAGGTACACCATTCACCTTGAATGGACCTGTAATGAGAAGATAGACCAATATTTCAAATACATAGTAAATATAATGTTCCCCGTGATCAAAATCTCTTTATTTCTTCTTTCAAAGTAGAAAATGAAGTTGAATTCAATGGTTAGAAATAAAACTCAAGATTCCTTTCTCACATGGGAAAATTTTTGAACTTGGAAGTCCTTAGCTAAAATTCTCTATATACATGACCTTGTATGTGTTTGATTCAATGTAATGTATTAACATTCATACTCAAGCTCTTTGGATCAATCTAGTTAAGTACACATTTAATCCATTCATGATTAATTGAAATCCTAAAAATTATCATGTTCAATCATCATGTTCTAGAGCTAATTCATTTACTAGTTTAAATGTTGATTTACATGTTTCAATTTTTATATGTAAATGTTTTAATTATTCTAAATCAACATTAGGTAAAGTTCATTTTTCTTGAGTCATGTGTTTTAATTATGAAAATTTATTTGATTTAACATCATACCTCCAATTTCACTTTAGGGTTTAAATTTTTTATCTTCACATTTAGTTTTAGGTTAAAGAAGATTTATGCAAGTTCTAAAATTGTGCATTATCAAATTATTTTTAGATTTAGGAAACTTGGACATGCAATATTATTTTAGAATCATCTACATGCACTCTTGTATATTAAAATTAAACAATTTTTAATTGATTTTTGTGCATAGTGTGTGCACCGATATAGCTATGCTTTGGACACGTATTGATTCTAAGATTCAGAGATTGAGGTAGATTCTAGATGACCCTTCTACCACTGGGGTGTATAGAAGTAATTGTAGTATGATTTTATAGAGTTTGGTCACTATTAAATAGTCATTAGGAGGTCTCCATGCTTATTTTGGGGAGACATTAAGAGTCATCCTTTCCCAGATGAGGGATCGGGTATCAAGCGATGTTCCTTTGAGCACAGTCCAGAGCAGAGTGCCAAAGGAAATAATAAAAAATCAATGTTTTCCCTAATACTCTACCAGATCTGAGGTTACGGCATATCAGGTGACTAGGTGCATGTGCCCTAGGATGGTACCTTTGATATATCCATGATTTCTTGCTACTCACAGTCGTTATCCAAACAATGACCAAATGCCATTATATTTTGCACAATAGTTATACATTAAGGTCCATTTAGGCCTCAAGGTTAACTATTTGGATTTACCAGGTCATTTGGGGTAGGGTCATGGTAGGGTTTATGATAGGGATGCTTATTGTCATGAAAATAGGTAGCCCATAGATTACAAGATCTTGGTTGGATAGAGGATGCCTTCTGTCTCTCCAACCATTACCCCTATTGCCGATGAGGTTGTCATTGCTTCCCAATGGGATGGAATTGATAGTATTGTTGATATTGCAGTGGAGGCTCAGCAAATATCTACAGATCATGTGGGTTGATACCTGATGTGACAACCATGTACATTAGTTATTGATTTAGATGCATATGATGTGGAAGGTATCCCATCTCTAGATGGTATAGATCACATTGCACATGCCCATATTTTGAGGGATACTAGTTATAGATTGTCCGATGACTTGATGATGGCATATCATGTGATCTCATCATGGTTAGGGATCCCATTAGCAGATGTTACTTCATTTGTGGCTTAGTCTTGGCATTCTGATATGGATCCTATAGTTAGATCATCTAGAGTGACACATGAGCCACCTACCCACTGCCATTCTACTGATTCTTCACAAGTACATCCACAAGCTGATGATTATGCTACTCCAAGGGTCCAGTCATCTGCAACTGCTCCAAGTGCCTAGACATCTGCAGCTACTCCAAGTGCTCAAACATCTATTGATACACTCAAGTAGGCTACAAGAGGTCTAGGTTTCATGGAGATGCTCTCTTTAGGGTTGATGCCATCTCACTTGCATAGTCCGCTACACACATCATTAATAGACCTAGTACAAGGTAGGACTACAAAGGAGCTGGCAAATTATATTATTGTAGAAGGCAGCATTGAGGATGCAACTCTAGTGACTCAGGTATATATGTACATATAATTTTGAAGTTTAAGTTTTAAATTTAAATACATGTAGTATGTAACTTCATTGGAACCACTTGATCTTTTGAAAGAGAAACTGACTTCATCCCCAGTGTTGGCCTTAGTGGACTTCAGCAGACCTTTTGAGGTGCATACAGATGCATCTAATTTTGCAATTGGCGGGGTGCTTATACAAGATAAGCATCCGGTTTCTTTTGAGTCCAGGAAGCTCAAGGATGTAGAGAGGAGATACCCTATCCATGAGAAGGAGATGATTGCAGTGGTAGATTGTTTAAGATGGTGGAGGCACTATTTGTTGGGTGCACACTTCGTCGTCAAGACAGACAATGTATCCAATTCATTTTTCCTGACTCATAGCAAGTTGACGCTAAAACAAGTAAGATGGCAAGAGTTTTTGGCTATGTTTGATGTAGAGATTATGCATACCATAGGAACATAGAATGTGGTGATAGATGCACTTAGCTGAAAATAGTAGTTGGCTAAATTAAATATAACTCAAAATTAATTTTCTTTTTTTATGTGTTCATGTATATGTGTGTAGGTGGAGGTAGCACATGTGACTCCTAGTTTGAGGGGAGAGTGTGTACACACATGTTCAGATTCGCCTGACCATGTCACTAGATAGGTGAACTTTAATTTTCATCTAAGGTAAAATGTATATATGTACACATGTTCACTTGTTCATTTATGTGTTATATATAAATTTAATATAATTTTTAATTAATTACACAAGTTTGTATATGTATATATATGTAGGGCTCAATGCATTTATTAGATGTTCAAGATTCACTCTCGGATGGTTGCTCGATTAGGAGCCAACATGATGACCTGGAGACTAGAGGTCCTGCACTAGTTTATACACACATGCACATTTATTACATTTTATGTTTATTACATCAACATTTTATGTTTCTTACATGGACATTTTATGTTTCTATTCACTTATATTTCATAGAACTACTCTAGACACATGATTATATATCGATTCTAGACATTTGATTTTATGTTTATGTTTTAAATCTATAGATGTATGTGCACATGTGTACACATTTATACATGTTTTAGATATATATATCATAGATGACATTTGTGTTTATGATAAGTCTTATGTTTTAGAGATGTATATTTGTGTTTACATGACTTCTTATGTTTCAGAGACTATATATATACATATATATATGTACATGAAATATGGAACTAATTATATATGTGCATTGGCATATCATAATATAAATAGAATCATTAATCAAATTTCTATAAATGCATTATAAGAGAATATGTTTTAAATCTCTACCACAAGTTCTAATATAAAATTGAACTAGAATCAATAGCATAACACTTGCCATATAATTTGTTGTGCTTGTAATTTGTATGCATCCAATCAAATTGTAACTTGCTCTACCACTTGATCATTGTAATATAAAATCACTAATTGATTTATAACATATAACATCATAGATTAATATATAATTTAAACTAAACTCATTAAATTCAAATATAAAGATTTTACTTGAGATGCATTCAAACATGTTGTAAAGCTCTACCACAAGTTCTAATATAAAATTGAACTAGAATCAATAACATAACACTTGTCATATAATTTATCACTACAACATAAACTAAACTCATTAAATTCAAATATAAAGATTTTACTTAAGATGCATCCAAACATGTTATAAAGCTCTACCACAAGTTCTAATATAAAATTGGACTAGAATCAATAACATAACACTTGTCATATAATTTATAACTACAACATAAACTAAACTCATTAAATTCAAATATAATATTTTACATGAGATGCATCCAAACATGTAAATCTCCACCACAAGTTCTAATATAAAATTGAACTAGAATCAATAAAATAACACTTTTCATATCATTTCTCACTACAACATAAACTAAACTCATTAAATTCAAATATAAAGATTTTACTTGAGATGCTCTACCACAAGTTCTAATATAAAATTGAACTAGAATCAATAATATAACACTTCTCATATAATTTATCACTTGTCATTTGTATGCATCCAACCAAATAAATTCATTCCCAGACACAGGTCTCGCTCATTCATGTACCACATACATTGGTTCAACTCGTTCTTCAATAACTTCTAGTATTCTTTGATGATCATATCTATCTAGTCTCCACTTATGACATCCACGTGCACGTGGAACTTGATGAATAGATAGGCAAATAGCAATTACTAGGTGGCTATAGTGATACACCTTGTTTTCAAGATGGTAATCAGTAAAATGAATCCCATTTTGAATAATTTTGACTTGTTTGAGATATGTCCCTTGCACTACAACTGAACCTATGGGAAACAACATTCCATCTCTTGTTTCTAGTTTTATTAACTTCATCCTCTTCTTTGTGCAACATAATAAATAATAACTAACACCTTCTATGTTTCCAGCCTTTTCTATGACTGCAAAAACATCTCCTATACACATATATATACAATGTTCAATTTAAAAAAATTAGAACCAATCTTTAATTATAGAAAAAAAATTAAAATTAAACAAATTACAATTAAATTTCAAGTCTAAAGATTAACAAATATTATAATTTATCAATCTAAAGTTACAAACTTTGTAAGAATTTATATATATGCACACGTACCTTTTTTAATCAATCCTAAAATGTAGTCATAATCAATTGAAATCAAAGGAATGTCTTCAAATCTTTCCTCTTCTCTTCATTGTATGTGTTAGTAACAACTAGTGGCACCTAATTCCATTCACTAACATATCCACATTCTTGATTGCTGCAATTATCATAATTTCCCAGAATGTAGTCATAACAAAAACAAGAGTAATCCCTAGTCCACAATATACATGGGTTCCTATTTGTACTCATGACACAATGTAAAGATCTTGTTTTATCTACCCTCTTTCATCCATGCATTGTTCTTCTATCCACACCTACAAATTATATATAATTTTCAAAATAAAATAAATATAGAGTTCTTAAACTTAAATTTTTAAAAACAAGTGAAACTTTTTAAATGGTAAATTATATACCTGATATCTCCTAAAAAATATCTATTAGGACATGGTTTCCCCCCTACAAATGTGCTGATATCACATGCAAAGTGTTTCTTACACCATTCAACAACATCATGTGCATCATTTATACGATCTCCCTCATAATTTATTTTATGTTTTCTTAGAGCACATTTGATGCAAGCTCATGTGCCATCATGTTCACCCTTTCCATGCCCATTCTCAAAGAAACTACAAACATGTGGTATAATATCTTGTCAATGATATCTACAAAGTGCATAAAATGGCCTTGATGATTTGAATTGTGGCGTACACCCATCAAACCATACAAAAATGTTTTTCAATCTTCACACCTCTTCTTCCCAAATCATCAAAAAATATCTTAAAATAATGTTGGACAAAAAATGTGTCATGCTCTTTATCATCACTACTATAAAAGTGATATTCTTTCTTAATGACTCATTTTTCATATGTACTATCAACACAATCCAAATCCAATTGTGCATGTTATTAGCACACATGCACCATAATAGTGACCTACTCTAAATAGTAATTTTGTGTTTGAATCTCCTTTTGATGGGTAAAAGAGTAATTTTATGCAAAGTCAACTATTGATAAAACTATTCCAAGTGGGAAAATATCTCTTAACAACTAAAATGGTGTTTCTTTCCACTTAGCATAAAATGCATGATGTATGTATGTTTGTATCAATTTATAAAAAAATTCCATAAATGTTCCAATAGGTACCTCCTCTTCTACATAATCTAACCTTGTGGATTCTTTCCCAATCTTTGTTTCAAACTTTATGTACTTGTAACTCTTGCAATTTGCCATCTTTGTCATGTCACTATCTTCATTTCTCAAAGGAAATTTAGCCAAATTTCCACATGTTTCACAAAGTCCTTTTATGTATTTCATTGGACCATCTTCATCATCATTAGATTTATCACATAAGATGGATGTTATGAATTGACTTACCTATTTAGGAGCTGCATTTGGAGAACCATCACTTTCTTCTCTGATCTTTCGAAACACCTAATAGTAAAGATCAAATTTAATATGATAACAAAAACAATTTTCAAAAACCTTGTTTGCCTTCACATAATGTGGACTTAACATTTGAAACATTGTTTGTCCAATCTTTACATGAGGATTTTCATCACAAAACATCACATACATGTCATGTTGTGTTATGTCTAACCAATGTTTTGTATGCAATTCAAAATTGTCTCCAGGCTCAATCTCGTGTTTTAGAACATCTCTTTTATTTTATGATGGATGAGTATGTTCATGCCAAAAACTTGAGATCAAGTTCCTAATATCATATTTAATCTTGTTAGAATGAGGAGCCCTACACATCAATGTCCAATTGCCTTCTACAGTAGAATCATCCAAAACCTTTCTCCTTTTCACATATATTGTTAGTGTCTTTCTACTTAAGCCAATTTCACTTGAAAGTAAAGATATTTGATGTTTTCTTAACATTTGTGGACTTACAATAGATGTCAACATCACTCTTCTTGAAATGCTCTTATCCACTGATCGATATTGTTTCCCAATGGAACCCAAACCTTTTTTAACATTTCCAACAATATCTTTTTCTAGGTGTCTTTTCATCCTTTTTGTGAAATCTACACCCATCAATTGTAATGGCTCTTTTAGGTCATCACGAAGAAGCAATGTTGATAACAGTTGGGCTTGACCAAGTGTATCATGATTTTTGAAATAAGCCTCAATTATTTCCTTTGAATTTCTTGTCAATGCCCTCTTAGTAGTTTGACTAGGTTTTTTAGCATAAAATTTCAATTCCTTTATATCCATTTCAAGCAAATGATCTATATTTTTGTAATAAATTTTTCTGTTCACCTCTTTAATTAGATTCATAGTATGAATATCAATAAAAGGAAGTGATCCTAACCCCTGTCCAACATAAAAGTGTGTATAGGCCTCCTCTAACATTAATTGTTTATGCTTGGGTCTCCTTCCTGACATCAACTACGTGCACTTCATCCTCCTCTGCTCCAGTAACTAAATTAGGGTGGACCTCTACTCCAATTTCTATATGTTGAGCCCCTACACATATCATATAAAAGAGAAGATTTTAGAATATATAAAAGTTAGATTATTAAACTACATGGATAAAGCATGAAGGTGATTATGAATTCATAATGAGAAAGTGTTAGGGATGTATTATTCATCCTTACAATTTTCTCCAACTTTGAATTACAATTAAATTACCGATCAAGTGCATGCATGCCAAAGTATTTGTACAAGAAGAGAAAATGAACATGTAAATGGAAATAACATCTAGAATGATATGTCCATGTATGGATAGTCATGTGCACAAGTTCCATATAAAATTAACTTTTCATGTCCTATTTATGTTACAATAAAAAAATTCTAGGAATATCATCTAATCAAAATCTTAAATTAGCTCATTAACAACTACTCAATGCTAATTTATCAAATTATAACTTATATGTATAGGTCAAGTAAACTTATAGGTACATATTCAATTACTAGATCATTTAACCTAAATAGAGATTCAATGTAATAAATATTTAAGTGTGTACCTACAAAATTATAGATCAATATATAATATAGTAGTAGAGGAGGAGAAAATATTACATGTGTTGAATAATGTTAACTACATGTTCTATGAATAAATAATAAATCTTAGAACCATGGTTCACGAATGTGGTGCAACATTCCTAGAGGGATACAATATTCATATGCACATGTATATAAAATATTAGTTCAATATATTATGTATAAGCATGCATGTACATATAAAATATTAATTTAATATTATTATATATATGTAGATTTAAAACTCACTAATATTTAAGGGACAAATAAGGTTTAGGGTTTAGGAGTCTAGGGTATATAAGAAACTCTCACAAGTCTTTAATTTGTAACTATAATTTATTTGTAATTATAATATTTAAGGAACTTAGGGGTTAGGGTTTAGGGTTTAAGACTTAGGCAAGTTAGGACTAGGGATGTTTTGAGGATAGTCAAATTACACATGTCTCCATTAGGGCAAGGTCCTAGATAGGACCTAGGGTTTATCATAGATTCACTTGGCAAGTAAGGTACAAAAATATAGTAGAAAGAAATTTGATTAGTTAATTTAGTGGAAGAAAATTTAGCCAAAACATCTAATCATATATTTAGGTCAATAATATTTGGGGTTTAGGATTCAGGGTTTATAGGGTTTATAGGGTTTAGGGTTTAGTTAAGTAGACTTAGGGAACATAGTGGTTTTAGTAGAGGACTTAAGAATGGTAATAGAATCCACAAAATTTAAATAAATGAGTATATTTAAAACATACTTGAATTTAAAAAATTATTTCAATCGAAAACAATTTGATCTTATTGATCCTAATCTTAGCTAGAAGATGATTTAATTGAAAAAAAAACATAATTTATATAAAATATATATACCTTCTCTTTGAGCATAATATCTTTGCATCCTTTCTTCACACAATTTTTGTTCCCTTTTTGTCGAATGATAGCATGCAGTCTTATTTTGCCTTGTCCATTTATTTCCCATCTTCAAGGATTTGCAAAATATGATCTTGATAATTTCGTTGCCAATTACACATTCCAAATTTGTAAAGCACTAGAAAATTTTTTACCTTTCAAATAGACTTAGTAAATTTTCCTTTATTTTTTGATATTAAAATCACAAAATCACCTTGTATATATACATGTAATTTGAATACATACATTTTGTTAAATTTTAGCTAAATTAGCCTTCGTTCGAAGGTTGGCTGCTGAAAATCTATGGACATATTTTTATTTAGTGACCTTTGTTTGAAGGTATTTAAATATTATTTTTTAGCTGGGTTTTTCAGAATGTACCTTCGTTCGCAAGTACCTTCATTCAAAGAAACTTCAAATGAAGGTGCTTACCTAGACATTTTTTGTGTCTACTTCAAAACTTCCTTAGAAAATCTAGTTTCAAACCTTGAGTTGGACCTTCAAATGTAATTAACTTGACAAGATAATTTGCAAGATCATATTCCTTGAAACGAGCTTTCCAACAAGTATAATTTTGATATATTTTCATTTTATTATGTATTTAATTTTTAAGTTTTACTCAACATAGGTTTTTCATCAAACATCAAGTTCATCATTACACACAGGTTGAAAAATAGTGAAATGTTATTAAAAAATTCCAAAAAATACCTTTGCACTAGGTATTGATGTCCTTGTTTCACCCCAAAAAAATTGAATTTTGATATATACACAACAAGTTATGCTTGATGACATACACGTATGTCTAAATTATAGTTACCCTGACTTCAAAAATTAATTAAAAAAAATATGTAGCAAAAAATTATGAAAAAATATCCATGCACTAGATATTGATATTAAAAACCTATATTTAAAAAATTAGAATTTTATCCTTTATAGTAAAAAACTTATGCTTGACGACATAAACGTTACTTTCTAAAAATGTTGTTTACTATTAAAAACTAGTTATTAAAGGATACATTGAAAGATTCACAATTTATTTCAAAAAATAAAAATATATTTAGAATCTACACACAAATCACCACAACTCACTAGTTCACATCATCTTCAAATTCTTAATGGTTTAGCTACTATAGGTCTCAGAAAGTGAAGATTTAGTTAAAAATGTTCATATCAATGTCCACCTTGGCCAAAAAGTGGGACTCATTATTATTGCATTACCCCAATGCAATACAAAATTCAAACTTTAGCAGTCCAACCTTTGGGAATAGCTATAATAATGAGGATAGAGAGCAGTTTGGAGGATACAAAGGAGGTCGAGGCCATGGAAGAGGTCAAAGAAGGATAGAGGATGCTACATGTTTCAATTACAATAAGCTAGGACACTTTTCTAATGAATGTTGTGGTGAAAGGAAAACAAGTGCTCATTTTGTAGCAGTTGAAAGCATGACCTATTTTCTTGTGATAGAGAACAACAATACTTCCGGAATACACAACCACAATCTAAGAGTGATGAGTTACAAAACTTGAATAATAAAAAAGGGGCTATGATCATAAGAAGGGAACCTAAGGGTCAAGGAACAAGAACTTGCTAGAAGATCGACAGGGAGGAAATATACATATCTTCAGCTAAATCTACAAAAGAAGAAGAAGAAGAGTACTACCAGAGAAGAAAGCCAAAACATACCGAAAAAGAGAGAAGAAGAAGGAAGGAGAAAGATACAGTACTGACAAGACAAGGAACAAATACTAGAAGATATTACACCATTGAGATAGAAGAGAAAGATAGTGAGGAGGAAGAAGAATTTGTTCCTACAAAGAAACAACATGATGAAGTTGTGAAGGAAGACAAACAAATAATAAGGAGAAAGAAAAGGAGAAATAATACAAGCAATTTTTCACCAAAGAAGAAGTAGATCTCAAGAAGTTAGCCCAATTGACACAATAGCACAGACTCATTGAGAAATTGAAGCAATTTTCTAACTACTGGAACAAGGAGCAAGGTCAGAAGAGTTAACTTTAGAGGATGTGAAGGACAGATAGAGAATGGAAGACAAAGGAACTTATGGTGGATGTTCATATCAATCATAGAAAAGTTTGGAATGTCATGATAGATTTGGGAGAAGATGTCAACATGATATCTGTAATGTAGGAGAAAGGGGGAAAATGGGATGATGAGGTTGATTGTTAAGGGTTTTGATTAGATCCTCCTTGCACTACATACATTCAAGGACATTGGAATCAAGCCAAGTCACAATGGTGAAATGGACTTTAGCTACATGTTCTTTTGTCACTTGGAATGATAAGAAAAATTGGATTTGTTTGATTAATTGTTAAAGCTTAGCCTGATTTAGACTAAAACCTTAATTATACAGAATCGTAAACAAACAGATGAATCTTGACAAAAGATCTCACACAAAGATACTAAGTGTAGAATAGATATGCACTAGATTTCAAGTTTCAGAAGGTAGAAAAGGTAGGGACAAAAGAGTGGGCACCCAAGCCCAAGTTATGGAAATTTCAGAGGGTTTCCTAATATCTTCTGCTATAGACTGCAACTATTCCAGAGGTTTTTGGCACTATGAATTTGAGGGTCAAAAGAGTGGGCTCCCAAGCCCAAAGTGCCACTTTCTCTTCAGATCTAGATTCTTGATGCCATGTAATGTCTCCCTGCAACTCCACTCTGTCAGATCCTATGCCTGCCACCTGCAATCACAAGAGAGGAGTTGGGGGTTGTGGTGTTTAGGAGCTTGCCTCAATCAAGCCCTAGAATGGAATTCAAACCTTCCAACACCATTGTTAGATAGAGAGTGTGTCCTTGGTGGACAGAGGTAAAAGAAATAATGAAATAGATTGATAAAAGCACAAATAGATATCACCTCAGAGGTGTAGCTCTCAAGGAGATGAAGATATTTCACACCATGAGAAGATGAAGCCAAATCTACAATAACAACACAAATCTGCTCTGCAACACAATGAATGCCTTGAATGCTCTTTGCTCAATGATCATAAATTTGCCTAAGTTCACAATCATCTTCTAGTTTACAAATGAAGTCCTAAACATGTTTATATATGCATTCCCGCTAAGATTTTGTAATTCAAACTTAAGATGCCGACAAGGAACACCTTATAATGGTCATAAACCATCATAAAAGTTTGGGACCCCGCCAAAATAGGACAGGATAAGGGCACGAGAGCACAAGCCCTAGGACCTATTGTGGGGTAGGGTTAAGCTCTGCAATGTCCCCTAAGTCCATTTTGACATGGGTTTTAGGGCATTTTGTTTTGGGAGTCATTTCTAAGATGCATGATCGAAAACAAGGGACCTGGGAGCTAAACTTAGGAGGTAAAAGTCCAAGGGGAACATTTTATGACATAACATTTAGCCCCCACTTTAATGTATGTATGACCTTACGACCCATACATACAGTAAAGTATGGTCAAAACACAGAAAACATGCCAAGCACAAGAGGCTAAGCATACACAAAGATTGAGAAAATATTTCTAGTCCCTAGTTTGAGGTAAGCCTTAGAAAAACACATCGTAGAGATGCCAAACACAATGAAGACAATAATAGGCATGCAAAACATGGAGAAGATAGTATTGAAGACACACAAGACACAATGAATACATGAGAGCAGTCACACAAAACACCATGAATACAATGATATAGAATTTTCATATATATATATATATATCTGTGTGTGTGTGTGTGCAATGAAAATAAAAACTTACAACATACAAAACCCAAGAATGTAGGGGGGACTCATTGCCACACCCTTTACACTACACCAAGGGGAGAAAACACATCATACAAAACCCAAGTGTAGGGGGGACTCATCACCGCACCCTTTACATTACACAAGGGACAAACATGCCATACAAAACCCTAGTGTAGAGGGGACTCATGTCGCTGCACCCTTTACACTACACAAGAGGAAAACACGCCATACAAACCCAAGTGTAGGGGGGACTCATCACTGCACCCTTTACACTACATAAGTGGAAGACACACGAAAGACATGAGTGTCGTATAGCATGCTAGAGACATACTATACATCTTAAACATGGCAAACAAGGTGATGGAAAGAGATTATTGCTAAGTCCCACCATCTCAAACATGCCACAACAACCGCCAAAAACATGTTAAAGGGAGATTGCTCCCCACCTCTCAATAAAGACTTTGTATAAATGGATGTGCACTAGCTCAAGAGATACACCATCCCACCTCACGATGAGGGCTTTTGATAAAATAGATGTAGTAATCATGCCTCACAGAGATGGTATTTTTATTGCAATAGATATAAAGATGTGCACTAGTGGTGGAGATACAACATCCTGCCTCACAGAGAGGGCTTACAAATATGCTTTGTTAGTACCAAAATAATCAGACAGCTTACCTTATATATGCCCCCACCTTAAGGTGGTTGATGCCGTGTACTAATATCAAGCACATTAAGGTAGAGAGAAAACACACAAGGAAACAAAAGCTTTCACAAAGCCCATGCCCCCAAAGGTGACATGTTCTTACGATCGCCAAATGTTCCCACAAACACGTTGACTATATATGCTAAGATAAACAACAAGATGGTCAGAAAATCTTACTCTAAGATAACAACCATATAACAACATGAAAGCTAATGCATGCAAACAATCACATCAAGAGCCAAGGTTATACTACAGATTTAGAACTGAGTCTAACTGTTGGGCTATATTATAGGTACCTTAGAACTGAGTGTAACACAAGGTGAGATACAAGACAAAACAAAGTGCACAGAGTAGATGTATTGTAATGGTTTGTTAGAAATATAATACAACATCAAAGATTACATGGAGTGATTCTACTAGCCAAGCATCGGATATATAGATCAACCATGTCTTCATGTATGGACTAGGTCCACTTATGCTTGTTTGTTGAAGGGACACGCGGTCTGTATCAGTTAGTTGTTTGTTTTTTGTCATCCATTGACTAGATAGAATCACTAGAAGAAGGTAAACAATAAAAGAGCTCAAGGGGAGAACAAGTTCCTTAGGAACAATCACATAGGAGGATGCCCCCAGGTCATCAACCACAACACTATGCTCCTAAGGCATGACATGCAACAATAAAATAGAAGAGAAGCAAGATAGAAGAATGATGAAACAAATAGAAGAATTGTCACAATAGAGATGGTCTCCCAATATCCTTGACCTTACAAAAGTATCAAGGGTCATCCCAAGAGGCATAAACAACACATAACACAACATTGGGGAACACAATACAGGAGAGGAGGCCACATAAACGAGCAACTAGGCTACGACATAGGTGGCCAACAGTAGCAAAGAGTAAAGTGCTTTTGAGTAACCATGGGCTGGCATGTATTACAATGGATAGTGTGTATTTGTATGTTTAAGGAAAATTTTAAGCATTTATGAATTGTTGAGGGGACAACTTTCATAGCCTTGACCCACGAATGTCCTAGTTTTATACAGAAGAGGTTGGAGTTAGGGATGATATCAAATAATTGTTCCATAGATTTCTCATGTACTATAATCAATAAAGATATCTTCCCAAAGGTAGGTATATAGGTTCCATTATGTGTTTTAATCATCAAGTCTGAAGGTTCATAAGAATCTTGCATCAAATAGTGTGAATAAAGGAACTCTTCCATAGCCACATTAGTCATGCAATTAGGATCTATAATGGTTCCATGCATAGGGGTCTCCATTACCTTCACTATGATGTAAATGGGTCCTTCAATTTCTCCAATTGTTCTATCATGAGGTGTAAATGCTATTTCAGGTTTAGGAATCTTTCTTTTCATGTAAGGTCTAACAGGGAACCTAGCATTGTTGTGCATTGAGAGGCCATGTATGCAAGACTTTTTCACACACCTAAACACTTGTTTGAGGGAAATGGGTACTAAATGACACACAAGATCATAGCAAACAAAGTGGGGAGAATGAAAAAGTGCTACACAACAAGGCACTATAAGTGATTTGTAAGTTTGTTTGAAGGAGTGTATACAACCTTCAGTGTTGAAATACACAATGTGCAATTTAGCGAATATGCCAATTTTTCAAGAAAAAGTGTAAAGTGATGCTAAATTTTCAAATGAACAAAAAATGTATGTTTCCAAATGAATGCAAGATCTGATTTGAATGATATTTATTACAAATGCAATGAAACAAAGCACAACTATGCTTGTTTATGCACCTAAAATGCTCATTTTTTCACTTTTTTCAGTGTAAATGTACTAAAGATGCAAATTTAAATGAAAAGATGTATAATGAAAAAACAATATAGTCAAAATAATATTTTAAATAGTGTTCAAAGGAGTAGAAAAATATGAAACAAGATTTTAGCTACAAACCCCAATTTTTACCAAGACTAGGTTATATGAAAAATGCACAATTTCAAGCAAACCCTAGCAAATAAAGTATGTAAATGCAAGGAAAATGATCTTGAAATGATGTAATGCTGAAATTTATATCAGATTGGATGTAAATATCAGAGATTCAAATTATTTAGATGCAATGCAATGAAGATAGTGCAAACTATGCCTAAATGCAAGCCTAGGATGCCTTTTTTTTTTTTTTTTTTCAATTTTTATGCAAGATTTTAAAATGTAAGATGAAATGTATGAATGAAAAACTGATTTACATCAACAAGATGCAATGTTCAGTAAAACACAGGTTGATTGTTAAGGGTTTTGATTAGATCCTTCTTTCACTACATACATTCAAGGACATTGGAATTGAGCCAAGTCACAATAGTGAAATGGAATTTAGATATAGGTTATTTTGTCACTTGGAATGATAAGGAGAATTGGATTAGTTTGATTAATTGTTAAACCTTATCCCAATTTAGCCTAAAACCCTAATTATGCAAAATCATAAACAAACAAATGAATCCCAACAAAAGCTCACACAAAGAGATACTAAGTGCAGAATAGATACACACCAGATTTTAGGTTTCAGAAGGTGGAAAAGTCAAGGACAAAAGAGTGGGTGCCCAAGCCCAAGGTACTAATTTTTCAGAGGGTTTCCTAATATCTTCTGCTACAGACTGAATTTGTTCCAGAGGTTTTTGGCATTGTGAATTTGAGGGTCAAAAGAGTGGGTACCCAAGCCCAAGGTGCCACTTTCTCTTCAGATCTAGATTCCTGACGCCATGTAATGTCTCACTGTAACTCCACTCTATCAGATCCTGCACCTGTCACCTACAATCACAAGAGAGGTGTCTAGGAGCTTGCCTCAGTCAAGGTCTGGAATGACATTCAAGCCTTCTAACACCATAGTTAGATAGAGAGTGCATGTCCTTGGTGGACAGAGGCAAAAGAAATAATGAAATAGATTGATGAAAGCACAAATAGATATCACTTTAGAGGTGTATCTCTCAAGGAGATGAAGATCTTTCACACCATGAGAAGATGAAGCCAAATCTGCAATAACAACACAAATACAACACAAATCTGCTCTACAACACAATGAATGCCTTGAATGCTCTTTGCTCAATGATCATAAATTTTCCTAAAGTTCACAATCATCTTCTAGTTTACAAATGAAGTCCTAAACATGTTTATAAATGCATTCCCACTAAGATTTCGTAATTCAAACTTAAGATGTCGAGAAGGAACACCTTATAACGGTCATAAACCGTCATAAAAGTTTGGGACCCCGCCAAAATAGATAAAGACAAGGGCATGAGTGCCCAAGCCCAAGGACCTATTTTGGGGTAGGGTTAAGCTATGCAATGTCCCCTAAGTCCATTTTGACATGGGTTTCAGGGCATTTTGTTCCAAGAGTCATTTCTAAGATGCATGATAAAAAACAAGGGACCCAAGAGCTAAACTTAGGTAAAAGTCCAAGGGGGACATTTTACAACATAACAATAACAAAGAAGCTTTGGGAATAGTTAGGAAGACCTAAGCTAATAGAAAAAACTTACAATATAATCTTGGTAGATGGATCCAATATGCAGACAATGGGAACATGGAACCAAATAGAAATTAACCTAATGGGGGTCAAACAAGTCTTAGACGTCATTATTGGAGCCATGAAGGATCGAGGAGAAGCTTTCAACACACTTTTGGGTTTGAGATGGTTTGTAGGTGCAAACAATATCATAGACTCCCAGAAAGAAGAGATATCATTTGCTAATAAGAACAAGATTGTCCATATTCCTTTGGGATCATCAATGGAGGAAGCATACATAGAAGAAGTCAATCAGACTGAAGATAGTGATAAGGATGCAAAGAATCTCTACACAATTTCAAGGTTGGATGCAGAGGAAACAATAGTGGAGCCTAACTCTGAGGGAGAACTAGAGATAGAGGATGATCACTGCAACACTGATAGTGAAGAAATTCTAGAAGCCTAGTTGAAAGAAGAACCATAACTAAAGACACAGAAAATGCTTAGTTACCAGAGGATATTCATGGTCAAGATTGGTGAAGAAGACATACTACAATCCTTCACACTTCATCAAGACTCATTGGAGATCACATATGGTGCATCTACGGAGGATACATAAGATATGGATCAAAAACCTTACCAAGTAAGTCAAATTTTGAAAGGCATTTCACATATCAAGTTACCTAGGTTTTTAGGAGTACAGAATCTACATACATATCTAGAAAAAATGGAGATAGTTTTTTCAGATGAAGACATAACGTTACAAGTTGCCCAACACACATTGGTATGCAATGCCTCAAATTGGTGGAGCACACATAAAGACATAATCAATCGATGGCTAGCATTCAAAATACTCATCAAGACAAGATATGTTGGCAATATGTGTTGTCATTGATGTCAACTCTATATGTGTCAACTTGAGGACATGCTTGTATAGAAGTTGAATATAGGTTAATGGACAGTGGAAGATTTGAGATAGATGGTTTGACACAGAGTCAACATGATTGATACAGTGGAAGATTTGAGAGATGGTTTGACTCAGTTAGGAACATGAGGTCAACATGTTTAAGGCAGGTCAGTCTAGGAGACCTAGCAAATGGAGAAAAATTGTCTGAGTATAAGAATGGTAATCAACCTGATGTCTAAGCATGATGCAGAGGTGAGTAGACTTTTTCTAACATATTTCCTATATGTCTACATTAATATCTTACCATTTTGGTGTACCACACTTAGAGATAAGTTGCAAAAGTTTTGCTAAGGCATTTATAATGTATACTCTAAGGCAGATTCATAGTATTTTGGTCTGCATTCCTCTGCATAAAAAAACTTAGTCTTGTGGTTCATAAGATAAGTTGATTAGCACATGAAAGTGTTATATCCAAGATTTTAAGTCATGAAACTTTCCATAGTAAAAAATATAAATGACAGATTTTTAGTCTGTGCTCTGGCAGAGTAAAGCAATGATGAAGGATTATTAGAATGCCCCGCATTCCTCTGCAATGATAGATGTGGTTGCATATTTTTGAAGACATGTTTAGAATGATGCATAAGTTCATTCACAAGAGTTTCAAATGTTTTAGTGGTCTGCAATGCAATATCCTAAGTTTTGATGTGTTACAGTCAGTGTGGAATGCTCTGTTTTCATCTCTTTAACATGTTTCTTCTTTTGCGGATGCACATAATGATCAAATATTTTAGGTGAATGGTTTAAGGATAGTTTTGATAAGGAACATTTATTATATATTGGTTTGCATGATGTTTTTGGTGTCTCCTTGGTGATGCAAAGATTGAAAGTTAGAAGTGTTGTTGTTCATGCTGACAATCTGGCTTCCCTTCAATTGTGGATGATCTTATTTAATTAATTTGTCCTTGAAGGATGTGTTATGATGTATTTGATCTTGTTATGCAATGTGAACTGATTTAAAACTCATAATGTATTTGTTCTGAGATGACCTATATAGTATTGAACACGTTTCATCTAAAGATCATCTTGATGCCGACCTAATTGTAATTTTGAGTTGTTGCAGAAGGTATATATAGAAGAAAAAAATCATTTGTGAAGTAGAAAGTGTAGAGATTAATGAGTAAATTAAGCATGAAGTGTGCAAAGTTAGAGTGATGAAGTAATTGTGAGATGTAAGGGACTGCACCATCAGCATATGATAGATGCCTTCTTTATAGCAGTTCATGTGTATGTTTTCACTGTAATTCTCATGTATCCTACTACCAAATAGTGAGTCTCTTCAGCAGGTCTTTGTATCTTGCCCTAAGGTTGTAGCCTTAGTTTGCAAGTTAGTAGGGAGTAGCAACATCTCTGCGTTGTAACCCTAAAATAAAGTTGTAAACTTTTATAGCACTGAGCTTATAATATTGTGAGTTAATCCTCACCATGTTTTTTCCCTCATTGGACTTTCCACGTAAAAATCTAGGTGTCTTTGTGCAGTGCATGTTTTAATTTATGTTCTTCTTCTTTTGGTTAAAATGATTTGATGATTAAGTTGTAAATGGAATTGATTTAATGTTTAAGAATAGATTGATTTTGTAGACACCCAAAATTGACTCATTATCATTAGCATTCAAACATCGCATTACACACCATCTGCATTTGTCTAACACACTTGAGCAATATCTCTAACACATCTATTTCTTCTATTAATTAAATAAATTTATATTTAATTAATTAATTCATTAGCTATTTCTTCTAAGCTATAATTAAACAATCTTTAATTATTTAATTATCTTCATTCTATCTATTTTTAATTAAATAAATCTTATTTATTTAATTAAAAAATTCCATTCATAAACCCACTTTCCAATTAATTAAATAAATTTTATTTATTTAATTAATTTATTTTATCATTTATCTCATGAGCCGACATGTGTTCCTCTTTCATTTAAAAAGATAAGTGGTACTACATACTTTTATTTAATATCTTTCATATGTAGTACTTTTTATGTACACAAGCACACATGAGCCCTATCTTCTCTCCACTTGTCATCTTCACACTCACCTATGTCTATCCTTTAATCTTAGCCATTCACATAGCCACCGAATCTCCATCGTTGATTGATTTTGGTTGAGTTCTATATAAACACCCTCTCATTCCATACTACATCTATCCAACATTCATATAACGTCTACATTATAATCATAAGCATATTGAGCATTTAAGTATCCATAGCATCCATTGAGCTTATTATTATTATTATTCATCCATCATGGCAGCTTTTATCTTCATAATTACTCATTGTTGAATAAGCAATCCACATCATAAACAAGGAATCACACAATCTAGGTGATATTGTGCTTGAATTGCATTACTTTTGATCTCATTTAGATTAGATTCTTTGATGATGGTAGGGTTAGGTTTTCATGGCTATGCTTGATCTTATCAACCTAATTTTTTACCTATCATATTTTGGCACACCTGGTGGGACTCACGTCCTTGCTTAACTTTGCTATTTGAAGTTGTTTTTATGAAGATTAGATTTTTTGAGCGCTTCTGGCAAGTTCCAGTCACTTTTGAGCAAAAAATCATCACTGTCTGAATACCTGCGTCACTTCTGAGTTGAAACCTACCACCTGTAGCATTTTCTAGATTGCTTATAAGTAAACAGTGGTCACTTTTTATTTATTTTGCATTGGTTTTATACTAACAGTGGTCACTTTTGCATTTAACTGAATCACTTTTGATCTGACAGTGACTGCCTTTAGATAATTGAATCGCTTATTACATAACTAGGGTTTTTGTTGCATACTGTTTGTTTTGCAGATCAGGGTCGCTTATGAACCTTAACTAGTCACTTTGTGCTTTTTTGCATCGCTTGTGAGCTTTTAACTATTCGCATCTGGATCTCTCAGCATCTCTTATGATCTATAAGATTTTGCCTATGACAGAATAGAAATCGCTTTTGACCGATAGTGAATCACCTTTGGTAAACTGTCACTTTCAGTCTGTATTACTTGTTTGTTTTTCTTGGCTACTAATTGGATATTTGTGCAGCATCTTATCAATTGTCCAAGAAAAGGAGGTTATCAAACTACTAACATATTTGTTGCAGCTTCGATCGGTCCAAGACTTGTGGTTTTTCACTAAATTAGGAACATTTGGGCTTGGTGCTTAAAATGAATCATTGCTTGCTCCGTGCTTGATATATCTTTTTTGATTGCTTGCATGTGATTGGTTGTAACCCAAATTTAATAATAAAAGTATCCTCTCCCCTTGCCTATCAAATGGACCTTGGGTGTATGAGAACTTGTTATTATCTTTAGAGGGCCTGCCTTCCCGGTGTGAGAAGGGATACGACCCAAGCGGTAATGGGATAAAGCCAAGTGATGCAGAGTAAAACCCAGTTGAAGCATATAAATTGGTTCAAGACTCTTTGGAGCCCACAAGATGGCCTTTATAGTGTATGTCGGTAAGACATTTTCAATATCTCACCGAAGTAGTTCTCCCTTTGCTTATCGGCAAGAGGCTAGTTATCGGCCACCCTCATACATTTCACACCGACGTCTTGAGTCACTCCGATGACTCTTGCAACGATAAGACATCTACTGTCGATCAAACAAAAAAAATCCTTCACTGATACATACTTCTCCCCGACGAGCCTTCCATCGGTAGGACCATAGCAATGTCTCACCGAAACATACCAATTGCTTTCCTATCGGCAAGAGGAAGCCTATTGGCAACCACCTTAAGACTCCCGCCGATGTTAATCTCATGCCAATGGGTGACTTCGATTATGTGCCTATCGGCAGGATAAATAAGAAATCTCACCAAAATGTTCCATGCACCCTTCCATCGGCAACACTAGTCTCATCGGCAACCCCCAAAAATGTTATGCCGACACCTTTGTTCACGCCGATGAACCTTCACTCTTCTCTCCTTTGGTGAGACATCTAGCTATCGACGACCCTTCAGTTTGTCACTTCGATTCCTGTGTCACTCTGATATTAACCTATCGGCCAGACTTCTCTCCACTCTCACCGACAATAGAACCATTAGTGAGACTTTCGTTATCGGACCTTCACAATTTTCTTTCACCGATGCCTTGACTCTCGCCGATGTCTTTGGCCATGACTACTATTGGTGAGACTTTCACCGTCGGATGAACCTAATTTTGGCACGCCGATATCAATCCTTACGCCGATGGCTTCTCCGTCGGTGACACAGATGGAACTCACACTGATGCCTCCAAAACATACATTTCAGGCTTGTTAGACACCTAAACTGTTCAGCGATGCACTTATAGTTCAACTGATAGATACACACACAATATTCACCTTGTAAATGCAGTGTATACACATACTAAATGACAATTCTCTCTAGAGGGATTCCTACAATTCCTAACCTTCCATACCTAAAATGAATAAACAAAAATGGAGAAATTAATCTACAGGTCCATTCCACTAATTTCCCAAAAATCTGCCAGTGGAATGGATTTATCCATTCAATTCGACCACAGAGACACAAAACTAGATTCTATACAAACCCTACACAGAAGGAAGTTCTACACAGAGTATCTATACTGGATATCTACACAGTATTCAGAATCTGGAAGGAAAAAAAACAAATTGTAGAACTTCTATTCTTTCTTGATGTTCAGAATTACATTTGACTGTTCAAAGACCAGACCAAAAAACCACCACCGTCCCTACTACAAAAGGTTTTCCCCTTTTTATCTTTCCCAATGTGAGGGACTGACATTTCCCTCTGTTTTTGGGATTTGAATTTTCCAAAATAATAGGTGGAAACCCCTAATCTATTACAAATGACATCTGTTTTGCATAAGATAGTAAAACTCTTAGTGCTAAGACACCTTGATTATCTTTCCCTTAATCCAAACTGTCAAGAAATGTCAAGTTTGGAGTTTACCAACATGAAATGCTAATAGAGAATGTTACATTTTTGAAGATGCTATAAGGTAACATAAAATGTCAAAAACTATATTAGTCTTCTTCTTCTCCCTCTTGTGTATGTTGATCTAGTTGAAGGGGTGCCCCTGCACCATACTCCCCGGGAGAAGAGATCTCAAGCCCCTTTGAGATCAGAGTTTGGAGGTCTGCACCATGCTTTGAAATCTGGTCAGCAGTCATCCAAACTGCCTCTGAATCTGGTTGTCCTTGCCAGGCCACCAAATACTCCAAGTATTATTTGTTTCTGGTCTTCTTGATCACTCGTGAGTCTAAGATGTGCTTCAACTTTGGTTGATCATGCTTTGGAATGTCATCATCTGCTGCCTGCAATGGTTCCTATTCTATATCTGCATTTGGCTTGTATGGAGTCTGTTGACTTTTTCCCAGACTGGATGCTTATTCCCAGATTTCCCTACAAGGTAGCCATCAGTGATCAACAGGATCTCTGGGCCAGGGGGTCAACAGTATAGGAGATAGACTCTATATTTTATCTCCTCTTCTTCTTCAGGCTCTGCAAGACCTAGGGGGGTATTCCCTACTCAACATCCATGAGGATATGCATGCAAGGCTGGGATGTTGACAGAAAGCAGATGAGTCCTCCTGTAGGTAGACCAAAACTGAAAGATAAGGGCAAAGGGGCTAGCTTTGGGCCTATTTGCAGTTGTAGACAGAGGACTGAGGTTCCTAAAACTAACTCTAAAGTCCTAATGGTGGTTTTAGATTTTGCTTTGGAGTTTAAGTGTGGATGCAAAGCTGGATATGGTTATAACACAAAACAAAGCATGATTGGTGCCTATCCAGGGCCTGGAGTCAGTAGACATACACCTGTGAATGATCAGCATGAACAACTAAAACTGGATTTCAAGGGGATATGTGTGATACCTGCCTTACAGGCATCTCCCAATACAAAGTGTTAGGTTATCTCTACTTATGGTATCCCTACTGCAGTATACCCTTCCCAATGTTCAACCTGAAAACAGTTTAATCTACCCCTTGAGTAGAAGTTAAAAGATCAGACAGTCAACATAGGAATTCTATGCTCTAGAATCTAAACATTACCAAACATCCAGATTCAGAAGAAGAGTACATGTAATACTGGAGACAGAATTAACACAACACATGCTAAACAGCATTTCTCATATAAGTTTAATCATGAAATCAGTGGGTTCATGCCAAAAACAAACAACAAGAGATACATAAACTCACAGGTAAGCTGTACAGAGCAACCAGATCAGCTTGTTATGCATTACAGAGCCAAAATCATCAACTTTCAACAACCTTTCAAATGAGCAAGACCACCTGCTTATAACAGCCAGGTAGGTGCTCAGCAATTAATTACATGGTTGACCAAAATTTCGCCAGATACACAGTATCATGGAAATGGCGCTCAAACACAACCGGATTGGCGCCCAAACTTGAATGCAGCAGGTAGGAGAGGAGGCAGGAAAATTTCTTGAGCCCTGCGCCCCTGTCCGCTGATTGACACCTCCAGTCGGGTACAAGATCGACCCACGCCATCGCCCATACCTCTGCAACAATCGCCATTAATGGCGCACCAACCCGCGGCCTTGGGAAGATCATCATACAGACTATTGCAAACATTTCCCGCCGAGATTCATCATCATGATGTTTGAAAATGCAGGATATCAATATCCCACATGCACCCCGCGATGACCTCAATTACACTTTATATACTAGGTCATGAGCATATATCATGTTGGTGCTTTTGCTCCTGACGACACCAGTATAGATTTCATCATCATCATCCTCCAGCAGCATGATATCCTGTTGTTCGAAATATCACCCTGACGTCATCATGATATTTGAAATATACCCTTCACGATAATCGGCACAACCTGATCCTTCGGAGGAACATTCTCCTGCTGAGCTTATAACAAAAGTCTGGCCGATGAACATCCTGATGACGTCATCATCATATTAACATCATCATGATATTCGGAAGACAACCGGATATTTGGAAATATCCTCCTAACGTTCAAACATCAGGTTGCACTGTAGCTCCACTGTAGGATCGGGGCGATAACTGAATATGATGATGATGCTTGAAAAGATCACCCCCTCTAGATAGCGCACGAAGCCAGCAGGCGGATATCTCCTTGATATCAGCATCATCATGATGCTCGAACAAAACATATATCCGGGTGATATGAAAATATCACCCCTTCCTTCGAGAATATCATGATGCAGATAGGCAGAAAGAAAAATATCACCCTGATATACGGATGACGTCAGCATCATCAGGATGAGAAACAAAGAACAAGAAGTGATACAACATCATCAGGATGATATTGACTAAGATCATCCTGACGTTCAAAATATGATGACCCCAGTGAATATCGGGTCGCACTTAGAACTCTTCAACAACATCATCAGGATGATCATAACCAAGATCACCCGATGATAGAAATATCACCCTGGCGAAATATCATGAAGGCAGAAAATATGATGACCTCTGCAAGCAGCAGGATGATAACTGGAAATATCATGATGATGACGACCCTTAAGAAAAAGCAAGTTAGGTCGAACACTTAGAGAATAACCCCTTCAAGATATCGGGGCAACATCATCATCATGTTTGAGCAAGGTGATATTCGGAAGATCACCGGATACTTGAAAAGATCACCCCCGCAAGCAACTGAGGGCGCACTGTAGCTCACCGGTATCATCAGGATAATAAGCAAACATCACCCGATAGTTGAAAAAAGATGATGATGATGAGATAAACAAGTCGACGAAGAACACGCTGATGAAGATCATCATCGAAGACAAGATGATGATGACGACCTCCTCCTCAGAAAAATATGATGCTGCAGCTGAAAAACGCTGAGGAGGTCCAACACTTAGAAAAATTGGGCAAGAAGATGAAGGCTTCAGATGAAGAAACCTCCTGATCATGACAAATCAACCCCAGGTCAAAATAAGTGCTAACAGTGGCTCCGAATGGGGACGTGCAGGTGAAAACCTGCAGCGAGAACCAGATCTCCGGGCAGACCTGACAAAAAGCCAAAAAATGCGAGCTGTACAAGGCATTTACACTACATACATATTTTACAAATGTGCACAGCAACCAGATATTCATGCAAAATAGAACTTAAGGAATTGGCCATGCACAGGCAATTCCAGAATTTCACCATCTAGGGCCTGGAGGAAATAAGAATCCTCCCCATGAGTATTGCAAACCTGATATGGGCCCATCCATAAGGGCTGAAATTTACCATGTTTACCCTTTTCCTGATCTTTAGCATTCCAAATAAGCACCAGATCATTTACTTGAAACTTCCTTTTTGTAGCTCTCCTATCAACCAGATATTTCATATCCTGTTGTCTTTTGAGATTGATCTGGTGGGCTCTCCTTCTGTCTTCATCCAATGCAACCAGCTGATTCACTCTTTCTGTCATGGGATCCTCAATGTCCTCATCATTTTCCTGAATGAATCTATAAACTGGTAGGAGATTGTTTATGGGCAGTCTAGCTGATGCACCATACACTAGCTCAAAAGGTGACTTCCCAATAGCCCTTTTCACAGTCACTCTGTCAGCCCATACTGCTAAGTTCAACTTTGAGTCCCAAGCTCTCTTGTTCTTGTCCAGTATCCTCTTGACAATTTTCATGATGCTCTTATTGCTTGATTCTGCTTGACCATTTCCTTGTGGGTGATATGGTGATGTATATGACAGATTTATCCCATACTTGTTGCAGAAATCAACAAACTCACCTGATCTGAAGCACATAGCATTATCAGTGATTATCTTAAATGGTACTCCAAACCTGGTGATGATGTTCTCTAGTATGAAGTCTGTCACCACCTTACTTGTAGCTCTTTTAGTTGGAATGGCCTCAATCCATTTGGTAAAGTAGTCAGTTGCCACCAAAATCCAACTGTGTCCCCCACTTGATTTGTCTGCAATTTCCCCTATAAAGTCAATTCCCCACTGCTGGAATGGAGCATCCACAGGTACAGTTCTGAGGGGCAAAGCACCATTATATTTCAGCTTTCCTGAGAATCTCTGGCAAGGGTCACACTTCCTTACTAACTTTTGTGCATCTGAAAAGAGAGTGGGCCACCAATATCCTGCCCTGAGAATTTTATGAGCTGTTGTTTGGGCAGTATAATGGCCACCACACAATCCTTTATGCATGTCAATCAAAATATTGTTAGCCATGTTCTTATCCACACATCTCAGCAGCACACCATCAGGATTTTTCCAGTACAGCTCACCTTGAACAATGACATACCTGATTGCATGTAGCTTCAGAGTCCTCTTTTGATTGTCACTGAAATGGGAAGGACAATTCAGATTTTGCAAATAATAGACAATATCCTTGTACCATTCAGATCCTGATACACTTACATTCTCATCTTGGACTGCATTAACTTGGCATGCTTCCAAGTTTGACTGTGCCATCATCTTGGCTAGTCCTTGTCCTCTTATCAACTTAGTAACTTGTATGTCTATGTTGAATTCCTGCAGTTTGTTTATCCATCTGCACCTTCTTCCAGTCACCTCCTGCTGAGTGAATATGTCTTTGACTGCAGCATGAGGCACATATGCAATTATATATGACCCTACCAAGTAAGGTCTGAAACTTTTGATGGCTCTAACAAGTGCATATGCCTGCTTTTCCATAATGTCATACTTCAACTCAGAGGCCTGCAGGGACACACTGAAGAAAGCAATGGGCTGTTCAAAACCATCTTCATTTTTCTGTAACAAACATGCAGCAACAGTATGAAAGGAAGCAAATGAAAACACTTGAAATGGCCTAGAAAAATCAGGAGATTTAAGAACAGGGGCCATCTTAATTGCTTCTTTTATATTCTGAAATGATTCTGCTGCTTCCCTTTCCCAGTTGACAGTTGCATCCTTCTTCATCATCTTGGAGATGTTCCTTGTAGTTTCTGCAAAGTTGGGAACAAATCTTCTAACAAAGTTTATCTGTCCAAAGAAGGACTGAACTCCTTTCACAGTTTTTGGCATTTGAATCTTGTCAATAGCTGCCACTCTCTCTGGATCTATCCTGACTCCATCCTTGGAAACAATGTGTCCCAGAAGTTTTCCTTCAACTACTCCAAAGGCACACTTCTTTGGGTTTAAAGAAATACCATATTCTAGTGCTCTTATGAAGATCTGCTCCAGATGCATACAATGCTGCTCCTCTTTCTTTGAGTAGGCAGTCAGGTCATCCTGATATACTGCCAGGATTGAATCAATCAGCCCTGCAAAAGCAACATCCATTGCTCTTTGAAATGTAGCACCTGCATTTGTTAGTCCAAATGGCATTCTAACATACACATACGTTCCCCATGGAGTGGTAAAGGCAGTCTTATACTGTTCTGATTCTTTCACCTTTACTTGATTATATCCTAAAAATCCATCCATCATGGATAGGAGTTCACAACCAGTCACTCTCTGCAACATAGCCTCCATATTAGGTAGTGGATAGTTATCCTTCAAAGAGGATACATTCAAGTTCCTGAAATCAACACATAGCCTAATATCACCATTCTTTTTCCTGATTGGGACAAGGTTAGACACCCAAGTTGAATGTCTGATGGGCACAATTATTCCAGCCTCCCTGAGCCTTCTGAGTTCTTCTTGCATCTTGGGAGCTAAGGTAGGATTTATAGGCCTTTGCCTTTGTCTAAATGCCTTAGCTTCAGGCTTCAGTGGGATCTCATGCTGGAATAAGTCTTCTCTATAAGCTTTTAGGTCTTCATATGACCAAGCAAAAACATGTTTATACTTTTTTAGCAATGCAATCAGCATACTTCTTATGTGTGGTTTTAGCTGTTTACCAATATATACTTTCTGAGGGGCCTGAGATGTCCCCAAATTTATTTCTTCTAAATCCTCCTTATTTGTGGGGGATGTCTTTGTGACCATTTTGTCTCTACTATCAAAGGCTCTTTCCAAAGCCACTAACCCTCTAGGGATCTTGTTAGTCTTCAACTGAATGATCTCTTTTCCAACAAGGGTCTCTTTTCCATCTACAGTTTCTACAAAAGCTTGGAAATCAATCTGTTGGTTCTCATACTCATCTATGCAGTGCAAAAATTTCAGCAAATCCCTATCATCATTAAAAACTTGCCAACTGCATATATTTTCTGGTATGGCAGGCCTAATTTTAACTTCTACATCTGTGACACCTGACAGAGTGATGTCATCTGGCCTTATTGCAACATTGGCTAAGAAATCAGCCATAACATTCTTTGACCTTTCTACCCAGCCAATTGAAAATGCATCAAAAAGTTCAATAGTATCCCAAACAGCATGCTTGTATTGCTTCAGTCTTTTATTCTTTGCAGCATACTTATTTCTGATCTGGGATACAATCAGCTCAGAGTCCCCAAATACTCTTAACATCTTAATCCCATGTTTGAGAGCAATATTCAGGCCTAAGAGTAATGCCTCATATTCTGCAATATTGTTTGTGCAGTCAAACCTCAGCAAGAAAGAGAATTTGAGGAGCTTACCAGTTGGAGACAGGAAAACAACTCCAGCTCCAGAGCCTTCTTTTGCACAAGCTCCATCAAAGAACATGGTCCATAAGCCTTGCTGATCCAGCTCATCAATACAGGCATTTTTCTTTTTGTCTTCTGCATCATCTGAGACAACCTTGAAGTTATCACAGTCAGTGTCTACAAAGCATATCTGTTCATTTGCTTCTTGGTCTTCCACTGTCTCTGATGATCTTTGCTCTCTGCTTAGCTTGACATCCCTGCCATTCATTGGAATCATGGCATATGACAGGTCCAGCTGCATACTTCCACCTATTAGAGCTGCCCATCTTCTTGACAGCAGCATACCATACTGTGGCTTGATGTCAACCACTGTTATATTCATCTTATATTTCTTTTCAGGAAATGCTGCCAGTTTGAAATCCACATCCTTCATGATTCCAATAACTGGTACCTCTCTGGCATCCATAGCATAACACTTTCCACATGCCTTGTCAATTTTTAATCCAGTTTGTTGCATGATAGCCAAAGGCATGACATTTGTGGATGCTCCAGAGTCGAGCATACAATTTCTAATTATTTTACCATTTATAACCAGGGAAACATAAAATGGTTCCACCTGTGAAGGGCACTTTGTCATGGTCATTCCTAAATAGACTTCAGGAGTCTCATCTTCTTCATTGCACATGACCTGTTTCTCACCCTGGGTCTGATCACTTTGTTTAGCTTGAAAAGGTACCCCTGAGATTAGGGATATTGTCCTATTCTTGATCTCTTCCACTTTCATGAGTTCCATAAGTGGAACAGAGACCTTTACCTGAGAGAGGATCTGGGCTATATCAAATGGAGCATAGTTTTGGACAACAGTTGTAGCTTGCTCCACAATCTTGCTTTTATCCTGAGCTGATTTAGCTTTCATTTTCATAGTTCCCTGATCATCATTCTTGTCTTGGGAACCTCTACTTTGATCTTCAGCCTGAGGGGTTTTGTTCTCTGGTCCTTGAGATTCAGGACCTGTTCTGTATCTAAAGTTCTGTTTATTATTTACCCATTGCCTCTTTTGTGGTTCAGTTCCTTTATGACCATGCATCAGCTGACCTGCAGAAATATCCTCTGGCTGATGTGGGCTGCCAACCTGATTTCTACCTCTGAGGTTGTAGTTGCTCTTGACCTGAGCAACTGCTGCAGCTGTGAAGGCTCTGATTTCCTCATCAGAAGGTCTTTGTAGGTTACTCAGAAAATTGTGTGAGTTCTGAGCATACACATAATTATCCTCATCATCTTCATCATCTGGGGACTGTTGGCAGGTCTGAACCTGATGATCTGTATTGTCATCAGCATCATAAAGAGTATATCCATTGCCGATGGACATCATGTTAACATCATCATCCTGCACATGATGTGGCTCATTGCACTCATTACAAGATGTAGCATTATCATACAGGGATTGAGCAATCATGCACTGTGACTGTGAAAGTGGCATCTGACAAATTATACACCACGGAGCATCATCAGCAATATTTATAGTTTTCTTCAGGGGATCAGGAGTTTCCTTGGCATGTTGAGCCCTCTGATTTGTGTTGTTACGCGGAAATACAGGCTTACCATCATGCCAATTGGTGTTATAAGGCATGTCATGTAGTGATGGCCTCTTTTCCTGCCTTTGATAGACTTGCCTATCAGGACCCATCCCTTTTTCACTTCTAGCTAATCTATAGCTCAGGTCCTTAACAACATTTGCCAGTTTGTCTATCTTATCTTCAGGAGCAGATGTACTACCTTGAGTGTTCTGAGGCTTATTTGGGTTATGCAGAATTTTTACATCATCCCTTCTATTTGTCTTGCCTGATGCTTTCCTATTGTTTTCAATATTTACTGCAATTCTGAAAGCATCCCTGAGAGTGGTAGGACCTTTATCTCTTAGTCCATATGCAGTCTTTGCATCAAAGGCATTGATGTACAAAATTATGCACATTGGTTCATTTGGCCTCATATGATGTGGCAATTTGTTCAACACTTTAGTAAATCTTGCATTAAAGTCTGCAACCTGCTCATTTGACCCTTTTGTGATACTGGTGAACTCATTTACAAAGAAGCTAGGGTCAGTTTTATCACCATATTGCTCCTTGAATATCCTTTTAAAATCATCCCATGATGATATGCTCCGGTCAGGCAGATTCTTGTACCATTCTCTTGCCTCATCTATTAAGGATTGCATGAATGACTTCATGAAAACATCCTCATGCTCAACCTCAAAATTATCCATGATATTTTGGAAGGCCTTTAGATGATCTTCTCCTGACACTGTATTGTTTCCTGAAAACTTAGGCACTTGCAGCCTCAGATGCTTGTCAATGGGGTTAGGATACCCAGGAATACCATCAAACACCAGCTGCCTGAATCTATCTAACTGCATGGGCTGTCTGTTTGGCTGATTAACATTAACATTTCTGTTTGCATTCTGGTTTCCTGCATTGTTCAGTGGTATCCTAGCATCATTCACATTTTGTCTGTCATCATGATGCTGATGTTGCATTTCATATCTTTGCTGATGTCTTTGCATATTTGCATTCTCTAAGGTAGGAACTGAATTATTTTGGGCAGTTCTCAAGGCTTGCACTTTCTGCTGTATATCATCTCTGATTTTCATGGCTTGTAGGTATTCTAGTTCTGCTCTTAGACTTTTGATTTCTTCAGCCAACTGTTCATCCTTAGGTCTGGAGGTAGATGGTCTCATGCCATTTGGGTCATCATCTTCATCATCCCTCAGAGACTCTGCCTCTTCAAACCTTTCACTTGGGTCTAGAAAAGGGCGTTCTTGGAACACCTCTGACCTCATTCTCATACTACCACCCTGTTGCCTCTCATATGCACCTTGGATATCAGCTTCTGCACTTGAAAAATAAGGAGCATGCTGTCCTGATGGCCTAGGGTTATCTTGTACCTCATCACTTTTTCTGGGGGAGCTCTCATGACTAGCTGAGACAGTTCCCTTTCTTCTATACATCATTCTTTTTGTTAATGGTAACTCTTCAAATAGAGGATTTTGTTGGGATCTTCTCCCCTGCATATAATTTTACTGTGACCGGTTGGGAGATTACTTCAGAGTCGCCACCTATTTCTAGGAACTGTTTTCTTCTGAAAACCAGGGTTCTTTCACAAGGTTCCCCAGCGGAGTAGATTACTGTTGCTGACTCAGATGGGTCACATATATATCACTGGAGATGATTAAATAGTACTTTTACTTCTCAGTCCCCAGCGGAGTCGCCAATTTCTGTTGACTTTTTCCCAGACTGGATGCTTATTCCCAGATTTCCCTACAAGGTAGCCATCAGTGATCAACAGGATCTCTGGGCCAGGGGGTCAACAGTATAGGAGATAGACTCTATATTTTATCTCCTCTTCTTCTTCAGGCTCTACAAGACCTAGGGGGGTATTCCCTACTCAACATCCATGAGGATATGCATGCAAGGCTGGGATGTTGACAGAAAGCAGATGAGTCCTCCTGTAGGTAGACCAAAACTGAAAGATAAGGGCAAAGGGGCTAGCTTTGGGCCTATTTGCAGTTGTAGACAGAGGACTGAGGTTCCTAAAACTAACTCTAAAGTCCTAATGGTGGTTTTAGATTTTGCTTTGGAGTTTAAGTGTGGATGCAAAGCTGGATATGGTTATAACACAAAACAAAGCATGATTGGTGCCTATCCAGGGCCTGGAGTCAGTAGACATACACCTGTGAATGATCAGCATGAACAACTAAAACTGGATTTCAAGGGGATATGTGTGATACCTGCCTTACAGGCATCTCCCAATACAAAGTGTTAGGTTATCTCTACTTATGGTATCCCTACTGCAGTATACCCTTCCCAATGTTCAACCTGAAAACAGTTTAATCTACCCCTTGAGTAGAAGTTAAAAGATCAGACAGTCAACATAGGAATTCTATGCTCTAGAATCTAAACATTACCAAACATCCAGATTCAGAAGAAGAGTACATGTAATACTGGAGACAGAATTAACACAACACATGCTAAACAGCATTTCTCATATAAGTTTAATCATGAAATCAGTGGGTTCATGCCAAAAACAAACAACAAGAGATACATAAACTCACAGGTAAGCTGTACAGAGCAACCAGATCAGCTTGTTATGCATTACAGAGCCAAAATCATCAACTTTCAACAACCTTTCAAATGAGCAAGACCACCTGCTTATAACAGCCAGGTAGGTGCTCAGCAATTAATTACATGGTTGACCAAAATTTCGCCAGATACACAGTATCATGGAAATGGCGCTCAAACACAACCGGATTGGCGCCCAAACTTGAATGCAGTAGGTAGGAGAGGAGGCAGGAAAATTTCTCGAGCCCTGCGCCCCTGTCCGCTGATTGACACCTCCAGTCGGGTACAAGATCGACCCACGCCATCGCCCATACCTCTGCAACAATCGCCATTAATGGTGCACCAACCCGCGGCCTTGGGAAGATCATCATACAGACTATCGCAAACATTTCCCGCCGAGATTCATCATCATGATGTTTGAAAATGCAGGATATCAATATCCCACATGCACCCCGCGATGACCTCAATTACACTTTATATACTAGGTCATGAGCATATATCATGTCGGTGCTTTTGCTCCTGACGACACCAGTATAGATTTCATCATCATCATCCTCCAGCAGCATGATATCCTGTTGTTCGAAATATCACCCTGACGTCATCATGATATTTGAAATATACCCTTCATGATAATCGGCACAACCTGATCCTTCGGAGGAACATTCTCCTGCTGAGCTTATAACAAAAGTCTGGCCGATGAACATCCTGATGACGTCATCATCATATTAACATCATCATGATATTCAGAAGACAACCGGATATTTGGAAATATCCTCCTAACGTTCAAACATCAGGTTGCACTGTAGCTCCACTGTAGGATCGGGGCGATAACTGAATATGATGATGATGCTTGAAAAGATCACCCCCTCTAGATAGCGCACGAAGCCAGCAGGCGGATATCTCCTTGATATCAGCATCATCATGATGCTCGAACAAAACATATATCCGGGTGATATGAAAATATCACCCCTTCCTTCGAGAATATCATGATGCAGATAGGCAGAAAGAAAAATATCACCCTGATATACGGATGACGTCAGCATCATCAGGATGAGAAACAAAGAACAAGAAGTGATACAACATCATCAGGATGATATTGACTAAGATCATCCTGACGTTCAAAATATGATGACCCCAGTGAATATCGGGTCGCACTTAGAACTCTTCAACAACATCATCAGGATGATCATAACCAAGATCACCCGATGATAGAAATATCACCCTGGCGAAATATCATGAAGGCAGAAAATATGATGACCTCCGCAAGCAGCAGGATGATAACTGGAAATATCATGATGATGACGACCCTTAAGAAAAAGCAAGTTAGGTCGAACACTTAGAGAATAACCCCTTCAAGATATCGGGGCAACATCATCATCATGTTTGAGCAAGGTGATATTCGGAAGATCACCGGATACTTGAAAAGATCACCCCCGCAAGCAACTGAGGGCGCACTGTAGCTCACCGGTATCATCAGGATAATAAGCAAACATCACCTGATAGTTGAAAAAAGATGATGACGATGAGATAAACAAGTCGACGAAGAACACGCTGATGAAGATCATCATCGAAGACAAGATGATGATGACGACCTCCTCCTCAGAAAAATATGATGCTGCAGCTGAAAAACGCTGAGGAGGTCCAACACTTAGAAAAATTGGGCAAGAAGATGAAGGCTTCAGATGAAGAAACCTCCTGATCATGACAAATCAACCCCAGGTCAAAATAAGTGCTAACAGAGTCAAATCAAAAACATTGAAAATTGGGGACAATCCAAGATCAGGAGGAAGTTGGATCTCATATGCATTCTATCCACACTTCTTTAAAATGTGACATGGTCCAATCTTCCTCTGCATTAGCTTGGTATACTTACCTTTGGGGACCCTCTCCTTCTTTAGATTTACCCAGACCAAATCTCCAATTTCAAACTGTAAATCTCTTTTCTTCTTGTCAGCATATGTTTTGTACTTCGTTGTAGCCTGTTGGAGTTGGTGCTTGACCTGATCATGTACTTCTTTAATAGCTGAAGCAAAAGCTTCACGATCTGCACTAATAGGCTCTCCTACAGGTAGATCTCTTAGCTCCAAAATACCCCTTGGATGAATTCCATACACTTTCTGAAAAGGTGACTTTCCTGTACTCCTATTGATGGTGTCATTATAAGAAAATTCTGCTTGTGGGAGGATATTATCCCATTTCTCACCATGCTGCCTGGTTAAACACCTGAGTAGGTTACCCAATGAACGGTTAACAACTTCAGTCTGCCCATCTGTTTGAGAATGGTAGGCTAATGAGAAAGACAAATTTGTTCCCAGCTTTTTCCAAAGAGTTCTCCAGAAGTGGCCAATAAACTTCACATCTCTGTCTGATACTATGTTCAATGGTAAACCATGTATTCTCACTATCTCTTTGAAAAACAAATCAGCAACATATGAAGCATCACAAGTGGTTTTACATGGCAAGAAATGTGCCATTTTACTGAATCTGTCTACTACCACAAAAACACTATCATATCCTTTCCTTGTCCTAGGCAAACCTAGTACAAAATCCATGCTTATGCTCTCCCATGGCCTAGAAGGAATGGGTAATGGTTGATACAAACCTGCATTTGTGGATCTTCCTTTGGCTTTCTGACATATTACACATGCTTCCACAAATTTTCTCACATCTGACTGTAACTTAGGCCAATAGTAATGTCTCTTTACAAGATCAAGAGTTTTATCAAGACCAAAATATCCTAACAGAGCCCCGCAATGTTTTTCCTGAATAATATTTAGTCTCATAGAACATCTGGGAATACATAGTTGTCCACCTTTGAAAAGTAATCCATCTTGGATCAGAAATTCAGAGATCTCAACATGATATTTATCTCCAAAAGAAGTACATACCTTATAGATCTCTCCGAAGTCTTCATCCTCAGCATACATTGTCTTCAACGAATCAATCCCAACACTCTCCAATTGGATCTGATTTATGGTCAGAACTCTCCTGCTCAAAGCATCTGCTACTTTGTTCTTAACCCCTTTCTTGTGCTTGAGTGTGAAAATGAAAGCTTGCAAAGTTTCCACCCACTTCATGTGTCTATGGTTCAGCTTCTCTTAACTGTTTAAGAAACTGAGGGCCTGATTATCTATGAACACTATGAATTCTTTGGGCATCAAGTAATGCCTCCATTTCTTAAGTGACTGGACTAGAGCATACATCTCCAAATCATAAGATGAGTATCTCTTCTTGGCATCATTTAATTTCTCACTGAAGAATGCAATAGGCCTACCTTCTTGGTTGAGTACTGCTCCAATTGCAATATGACTTACATCACATTCTACTTGAAAAATCTTGCTGAAATCAGGAAATGCAAGAACTGGCTGTTCTGCCACCTTCTTCTTCAACGTTTCAAAAGAATTATCTACCTCCTTTGTCCATGTAAACTTGCACTTCTGTCCTCCCTTTATAGTGTCAAGCATGGGTGCACAAATATGACTAAATCCCTTTATAAACTTCCTATAAAAGGTTGCTAATCCATGGAAACTTCTAACATCATTCATAGTTTTGGGTGTTGGCCAAGACAATATGGCACTTACCTTTTCTGGATCCATTCTTGGTTTGTTATGTGAGATAACAAATCCTAAGTAGATGATTTCTTCCTGCATAAATAGACACTTTGCTAAATTTATCATTAGCTGCTCTTCATGCAACCTTTTGAGAACCAAGTCTATATGGATGAGGTGTTGTTCCCTCAGATTGCTGAAAATCAGGATGTCATCTAGATATACTATGACAAATTTACCTATGAACTCTCTCAAGACCTCATTCATCAATCTCATAAAGGTACTAGGGGCGTTGGACAAACCAAAAGGCATGACCTTCCACTCATATAACCCCTCATTTGTCTTGAATGCAGTTTTCCACTCATCACTAGGTCTAATCCTAATCTGATGATAACCACTCTTTAAATCTATTTTGGTGAAGTATTTAGCTCCTTCTAAACAATCAAGTAAATCTTCTATCCTAGGGATTGGAAATCTGTACCTAATTGTTATCTTGTCGATAGCCCTTGAATCAGTGCAAAGTCTCTAAGTGCCTTCCTTCTTTGGTGCTAGTACAGCCGGTACTGCACATGGGCTTAAACTTTTACCAATTAGGCCTGTCTTCAACAACTCTTCAATTTGTCTTGCTACCTCTGTATTCTGATCGGGAGTGAGCTTATATGCTGCTTTGTTTGGAAGTGTAGATCCTGGGATCAGATCTATCAATGGCTGATGTCTCTTATAGGTGGTAGGGAACTTGGCATGCCATTAGAACTAATGCCTTTGTACTTGTCCAATAGATCTTGGATAGTTGGGTCTATGAATTTTTGTCTCTTTTCTCCCTTGACTTCTTGTTATTGTTCCTTATTTACCTTCAGGCAAGGAATTAGAGCATATGTAACTGCTCCTACTTCTCCTATCCCTTTCATAAATTGTTTACCTTCTACCATCATCACTTTAACTTCTTTTCCTTTTGTCTCCACCTCATTCTCCATTAATGGTATTAATTCTATCACCTTACCATTCTTGGTGATGGAGTAGGTGTTCCTAACTCCATCATGGTATGCTTTTAAATCATACTGCCATGGTCTTCCAAACAGGAGATGGCAAGCATCCATCTTGGCAATGTCAAACAATAACCTATCCTTGTATGGGCCAAATAGAAATTCTACCCAAGCCTGTTCTTCTACAACTGTTTGCTGACCTTGGGTAAGCCATGAAATTTTATAAGGGCAAGGATGTGGTAGTCTCCTAAGCTTAATTTTTTCTACCATCTCAATGGATACAAAATTCTCAGTAGATCCAGAGTCAATCAGAACTTTACATACCTTTCCTCCTGCCTTGCAAGTAGTTATGAAAAGAGATTTCCTTTGTGGAGGTTCTTTTCCAGACACTTTCATGGTGGTCATTGCTCTTCTAATCATCAAAGATTCTCCATTCTCAGGATACCCATAACTGCTAGGAGCATTCACACTTGGATTAGTGCTTGAGCTTGCTACACTCTGACAATCAAATTCTTAGATCAGATTGATCCTATTTTCTTCTATTGAACTTGTTGCCTTCACTGGACATCTGCTGGCTATATGGCCTTCTTGGTTGCAATTGTAACATCTGATAGGTCCTCTACCCTGAGATCTTCCTCTGAAAGGTGGTCTTCTGCCCCTAAAGTTTCCCCTTTGATTGTAGCTTCCTCCTTGGTTCTGACTGTTATCTCTTCTGCTGGTCTCTTGGTTGGATTCACTCTGGTATCCAAATCCTCTGCCTCTAAAAGGACTTCTTCCTCCTCTCTGCTGTCTTCCTCTACCTCTATGATTCTGCTCATGCCTTCTCTTTAGTTTTTCTTCCACTTTGAGTGCTAACTGATAGCACTTTTGAACTATATCTGGATTATGCAAATTTAGGTCTTCCTGAATGTTAAATCTCAATCCATTGAGGTATCTTGATACCTTCTCTTCCTCATCTTCCCTTACCTTTGTTTTTACACACAACTTCATGAATTCTTCTGTGTATGAGCTGACATCTAGCTCCTTCTGCTTCAAATTATGTTTCCTCTTATGTAATTGGATATTGTAATTCAATGGAACATAGGCCTCCTTCACCAATGCCATCATTCTCTTCCATGTTGTAACTCTGTTCTTTCCCTCTTTCACCCTGTCATCTTGGATGAAATTCCACTAGGTCAGTGCATCTCCTTTCATTTTGGACTGAGCCATCTTCACTCTTTGGTGTTCTGGTATCTCTTCTGTCTCAAAGAAATTATTCAAGCAGTCTATCCACTCCATTACTTAATCAGGTTCCATTTTTCTTGCAAACACTGGCAGGTCTATTTTCACATCCATGGTCCTTCTTTCAATGGACCTAAGGGCATTGAGTAAGGGTCTCTGGTCTACAGGAACCTCTAGCTCTTCCTACTCTGGGGTCTCCTCTTCATCCCCATCTTCTCGTTCACCAGAGTTTTCTTCCCCTCTCTCCACTCTTTCCCTCAGCTTCTCTAGTTCTTCCTTCAATGCGTGACTCTGAACTCTATCAGCTCTACTCTCTGCTATTTGCTTCTTCACCAAGGCTGTCAATTCAGCATTGGTCATCTTTGCTAGAAGAGTGTCTGAGGCTTCTCCTTCCAACATTTTTCTTTCTCCTTCTACTACTAGATGGAACAAATACCTTCAGAAATGAAATTTACACACTAACCTTTCCCAGAGCTTTCTCTAGCTCTGATACCACTTGATGCAGAGTAAAACCCAGTTGAAGCATATAAACCGATTCAAGACCCTTTGGAGCCCACAAGATGGCCTTTATAGTGTATGTCGGTAAGACATTTTCAATATCTCACTGAAGTAGTTCTCCCTTTGCTTATCGGAAAGAGGCTAGTTATCGGCCACCCTCATACATTTCACACTGATGTCTTGAGTCACTCTGATGACTCTTGCAACCCGCCTTCGTCGGTAAGACATCTACTATAGGTCAAACAAAAAAAATCCTTTGCCGATACGTACTTCTCCCCGACGAGCCTTCCATCAGCAGGACCATAGCAATGTCTCACCAAAACATACCAATTGCCTTCCTATCGGCAAGAGGAAGCCTATCAGCAACCACCTTAACACTCCCGCTGATGTCAATCTCACGCTGATGGGTGACTTCGATTATGTGCCTATCGGCAGGATAAATAAGAAATCTCACCAAAATGTTCCATGCACCCTTCCATCGACAACACTAGTCTCATCAGCAACCCCCAAAAATGTTATGCCAACGTCTTTGTTCATGCTGATGAACCTTCACTCTTCTCTCCTTCGGTGAGACATCTACCTATCGGCGACCCTTTAGTTTGTCACTTCGATTCCTGTGTCACTCCGATATCAACCTATCGGCCAGACTTCTCTCCACTCTCACCGACGATAGAACCATTGGTGAGACTTTCGTTATTGGACCTTCACAATTTTCTTTCACCGATGCCCTGACTCTCGCCAATGTCTTCAGCCAAGACTACTATCGATGAGACTTTCACCGTTAGATGAACCTAATTTCGGCACGCTGATATCAATCCTTACGCCGATGGCTTCTCCGTCGGTGACACAGATGGAACTCACGTTGATGCCTCCAAAACATACATTTCAGGCTTGTTAGACACCCGAACTGTTCAGCGATGCACTTACAGTTCAACTGATAGATACACACACAATATTCACCCTGTAAATGCAGTGTATACACATACTAAATGACGATTCTCTCTGGAGGGCTTCCTACAATTCCTAACCTTCCATACCTAAAATGAATAAACAAAAATGGAGAAATTGATCTACAGGTCCATTCCACTGATTTCCCAAAAATCTGCCAGTGGAATGGATTTATCCATTCAATTCGACCACAGAGACACAAAACTAGATTCTATACAGACCCTACATAGAAGGAATTTCTACACAGAGTATCTATACTGGATATCTACACAGTATTCAGAATCTGGAAGGAAAAAAACAAATTGCAGAACTTCTATTCTTTCTTGATGTTCAGAATTACATTCGACTGTTCAGAGACCAAACCAAAAAACCACCACCGTCCCTGCTACAAAAGGTTTTCCCCTTTTTATCTTTCCCAATGTGAGGGACTGACATTTCCCTCTATTTCTGGGATTTGAATTTTCCAAAATAATAGGTGGAAACCCCTAATCTATTACAAATGACATCTGTTTTACATAAGACAACAAAACTCTTAGTGCTAAGACACCTTGATTATCTTTCCCTTAATCCAAACAGTCAAGAAATGTCAAGTTTGGAGTTTACCAACATGAAATGCTAATAGAGAATGTTACATTTTTGAAGATGCTATAAGGTAACATAAAATGTCAAAAACTATATTAGTCTTCTTCTTCTCCCTCTTGTGTATGTTGATCCAGTTGAAGGGGTGCCCCTGCACCACCAAGTCCTTCTGAACCGCTATATAAGAAAAGTGTTTGTGTCAAAATCCACAAACAACGGGTGTTGTTGCGTTATACCGATAGCCAACCTCCCCCAAAACCCTCCAAGGCGTAACCCTTGAAGGCTGGGAGACTTCATAATAGAGAGTAGCGCTGCCGCATGTATAGCCACCCGAACAGATGCCCTTATTAGCAACTTTGTGTAGTAGACAAAAAACCCTCTATTTGTTGATGCAAAATGTGGGACCTTTGAAGCCACCCTGATTCACGTGGTTCTTATAAGAGATAGTAGGGACAATCCTAAGGTTTGGTGAGGGACAGGGCTTACAGGAAACCTGGATCTTGGTATGCATGAGAAGTGTGTACTGTGGAGGGGAGCTGGTGCTACCAAGATCCTGAAGCTATCTGTTTTGAATAAGCACAGCTAGGGGATTCAACAAATACAATCCTTTCCTAGCCTAGGTTGTATAAGTTTGTGATTGTTATGAGTGTGATTGATTGTAATTACTATTTTCTTGTCAAAAATCACAAATCAGACATCTTTCCTGACAGACAGTCATTTTTAAGCTTAAACTGCCTGCATTCAGACAACAGAATTGCTTTTAAACCGCAGTTAGCCACTTTTTGCCTAAACTGAATCGCTTTCAAACAGTAGTTACCTTCCTTTTACATAAATAGAGTCACTTCTAAACAATAGTCAGCCACTTTTAGTCTAAATTGGTTTACCTTTAAACAACAGTCTGTCACCTTTGGCCTAACCTATGTCACTTCCGATCAGTAGTAAATCACTTTCGAGCCAACAGTAATCACCTGTGAACAATCAGATCACCTCTGGTTAACACTGTAACCTGCTGTCTGAACCTAAACTAGTCCAAATTTGAGCTATTACCAGTCACCTTTAGCCCTTTCTGAGTCAAATATGAGCTATCACTTGTCGTCTATGGTTTAATACCAACAAATCTTAGTGACTTAGCCGAATTAGCCACAAATCTAGCTTTCTCAACTTCAGCACTAGTTTTCAAACCTATCTTTGATCATTAGCAGATACCTGGACTTTGTCTCCTATTTTGACCTTACCAATCAATCGTATTTCATGAGCTTTTCATCCTTTTGAGATCCCAAATCAGCAAACCCAAACATCAAACCAATTATTTTGATCAATCAACAAAACATTAGCTTTAGCTGCAGCAAACATTAGTAACATAGCAACCTTTAGCAAAAAAACTTTTCCTTTGAGTGTGTGAGTTATTCTCTAGGGAAAACCAGCCAACAACAAATCAACAAAGCAAACCAACCAAAGCCAAACAAATCAACAAAACAAATCAACCAATCAACCAAACAAATCAGCAACCAAGCAAAACAACAATGCAACCAGCAACCAACCAACCAGCAAACTATCACATTTCTTTTGGGTCTCAAAACTTTGACAAGATAAACTTTAGTTTTCAACATCAACATCATGCCTCAAACTAGGAGTCAATATAGAGCTGAAATGGAAGCCAAATTGTGAGATGAAATGGAAGCTAAATTGCAAGCTGAGATAGGAACTCAGATGTAACAATCTAGATCAACACCTCTTAAAGACACAACTCAATTCGTGACTGGTATGCCTCCTCATATGTTTACACCTCATGGGTATACTATTAGAGAGACATCTTCACAACAAGTGCAACCTCAAACTTTTTTGAGACTTTTGAAGAACAATCCCAAGAAGAATTATCAGAATATCAAGACATCCATGTGTGGGATCAAGTTGAGAGACTTGTTTTATCTGAGCCTAATCACTACTTCTTGCAACTTGTTCACATGGGCGCTAAATTACCAAGAGATTTTGACATATCTACTATTAGAGAGCACAATCCAAACACTCCCGTTGTTGTTGCAAAGGGACCATCCACTATAGTCACACCATCCCCCACCATATCACAAACTCCATCTTCCACCACATCTCTTTCATTGCCTATTGTTACTTCATTTGATCCACCACGCTCGGAGTACACTCTCGAACCTTTGATAACAACAACCAATGTGCTCCCTTGAATGTCACAAAATCTAAATATTCCACCTTTCCATGTTCCTCAACATACACCTCCTCCTACCATGACTGTTTCCATGCCTCAAGTAACACAAGTTGTCCATGTGGCCCAAGTGCAAATGCTTCAAACATCACAAGCTATCCCCATATCCCATAGTGTGCAAGCCTCCCAAACTATCCCAACAACACCAATAGTCCAAGCTTCATGACCATCACAACCTACCATATCCCATATGAATACCATATCTCATATACCAACTACTAATAGGATTTCCACCATCTCTACTAATCCCTCCATTACACCATATAATCCCAATGTTAGTCTTATTGATATGAGTGATCCTCCTATCGTTTCTCAAGCCAATCCTAGCTCTACGGTCACTTATGTTGAGCAGCTTACATCCATTCTGTCATATTCTTCCAATCCCTCACACACCATTAATCCATCTTATGTTACCCAAGGCTTGCCTATTGTCACCCAACACATGACACATATCAATCCCCATGTTGTCCAAAATACAAACCCAAGTGTCCATCCTTCTTTCACATCTACCAATCCTTCCATCACTTACCATGTCACAAATCCTACTCCAACTTGTTGGGACTGAAATTCCCAGGCTACTTTTTGGCAAATATTAAGTCTCAATCATCCAAAGATTTTAGTATGTGAGCATATATGGAAAGATCCACAGTTGTTTTCAAGTAGAGATTAATAATTGAGTTGATAGAAATATTTGGATTTGATCTATTTTGATTCCTAAAGACTTAATATAACATGGTTGAAGTGCTCATTAAAGATGAACCATAAACACATGACACCGATAACCCTTCATCGGACAAACAAATTGCCAGTCATAATGATCGGTGTAAGATGACTTGATTAGGGTATGTTTCACAAATCTCCCCAACTATGTAGGTCACACCGATAGTGGAAGTCATAAAGGATTTTGGACAAGGACAAAGATAGCATATCGGTAGGATCATTGTTATCAGCAAAGATTATTTATACACCGATCTTACACCTCTCACCGACGGAGCTCCGAGAGATATTCAAAGGGAAATGAATATCGGCGTGAGACTGATAATCGAGGAGAACATATTAAGAATCACCGATGAATAAATTCACACCAATGACCTTTCATCGGAAAGAGATTGCGCAGTCATACCAAATAAATCGACAATAATGATTATCGGTGTAAGGAAAGTATATCAGAGAATACTCCAAAGATTACCCTGATGGTATAAGCTATACTGATGGATGAAGTTGTTAATGAGTCTCACCAAGCGTACAAAGAACCATCAGCGAGATGCAATGAATTAGAATAAAACTAGCGAAACAGAACTCACAACGATGTTGGGGACATGTTGTGAAAGTCATTCTGACAAAAGATGAGATAGATCATCAGGGAAACAACTACTATCAGGTCACGTGAAATATGTTATCTCAACGCTATATCTTATCCCAATGATTAAAAAAAAGGTTATGTCCATCGACAAGATTCTCACCAATAATTATATTGGTGACACTCAATAGATCGGGGAAGAATGTTATTCTTTCAACAATGTAGGAGGTCTAGCCGATGATAATTGCCCCTATTTTTGGGTAGATCCTAAGGTGTCTTGCCAATACAAAATATAGAAACCCTAAACAAAATTAAAATTTGAATGGTTAAGATATTCTTCTGACATTTGAAATATGGGTTTTTGCAGGATATACACAGCGGGGATCAAGTTATAAAAACACCCACAAAAGGATCTTGAGGAACTGATAAATTATCGATAAGGGAAGTAATTATTTGAGTAAATACATATGTTTAAATAAATTTGTTTTGATCATTTGATCAGAGACTAATTTGTGTTTTATCTAGTTTTTTTTAGGAATAATAAAGAAACCCTCGAAGGATATTAAGTAGAACTATAGTTAAAGATCTTTGTTTGACCCTGAAATGGTTATCCATTTGATGATTAAAGACGAGTATTAATTTTCCTAAATCTGTTTTATTAAGACAAATACTGTTGTTCGATTATCAACCATCACAACTATTGTAACTGGTCTGAAGCTTGTATGCCTCTCTTTATAAGAGATGACCAAGACCAGAATAAGGGAGGAAGAATAGGGAGAAATTACAGAAATAGAACAAGGGATACTATAGATTAGATTTGAACAACAATGCTAGTTCACTTTTAATATATTTTATTTCTGGTAGACCATGTGCAAGCATTCTCTGATGAATTCAAGTCATTGAACATGAAGCAGTAACTGCAGATTTCGGTATCAACTATCTATTTAATTTATTCAATTATATGACTGTCTCATTTCAAAGTTTTCTCTGTTATTCAATTTGAGTTATCAAGTATATCTTCAAGTTGTCTATACACATTTGTTGTTATAGTGTGATAAGATTAACTAGTTTCTATTTTCAGAATTAAATCCTTTAAATCTGTCATAGTAACTATGAAGACATTGTCATGGATTTGTAAGAAGAGTCATATAGTTAGGGTTTGTATTCTGTCTCCAGTTTTTTGAGAAATCTGTTACAATTGCAATATTATTCTGATAGGTTCCTTCAAAGAGGGATTAAATCCTTTTAGATGAATGCAAGTAATTTGATTTTATCAATTGGATATACATAAGTATGGAATATTAACTATTTCCTTGCAGGGTTGTACAAGTTACATACCTATTCTTTCATACCAGATAGTTCAAGTTTTTACCAAACAAACAGTCATTTATTTCATGATCATACTGACTCTATATCCAATAAGGCATTGGTCTAGTGTTTTCATTATCACTTATACAAATTCACTTTAGTTTTACTTAATTAGATTGCATTATTGTTTTAGCATTACAATTTAGATCATTTAGAATTAACTTGTTGTCTTTTCATTTGTTTTATAATTTGTGCCATTATCAATAGTTAGATTAATTCTGATCAAAGTAGTGATCATCTCTTTATCTGCTTTATTAATTAGAGGTTTACCCACCTAGGTTTGGCAGAGCCTGAAGTGAAGGGGGCTTAGCCATATCTACCCTGTGTCAGTTAGCCAAAAATGTCAAGAGAGCCTGGCAACCTCTTAGGGTTAACGACCTGCGTTTTTGGGACCTAACAGACTTGGCGACTCTACTAGGGACAATTTGTCTGAAAAGAAAAAACCATTTGTCATAGAGTCAATACCAAGTTTTAATTAAAAGACTCTGCTGGGAAGGAAAGAATTTTACTTTTCCTACTCGAAAGAAGTAGGTGGCAACTCCATTCTAGTCACATATTTTAAACGAATATTATTTTTTTACAAACATGAATGGAAGGATAAAATATATTCCTCTTATGATAAGAGGTGGTGACTCTGAATAAAAATCTCAGCCAAGATGAATATTTGCATATTCAAATCAACACCACGTGAAAGGAACAATATGGATCATAATATCCCTGATCACATATCAAAACCTCAAGAAGCAAACGAATTTGAGGGACAGGTGGAAGAAGAAAAGGAGAAGTTTATTAATCAAGCTGTCATTGATCTTGATAGCATGACTAATTAGGAATTAGAAATGTATTTAGAATGGAAAGAACAATAGTTTGGGAGATCACAGATGATACAAAAAAACAAAGAACTGGATAGACAAATAGTAGAATTGGATAGACAGCTGGCACAATTGGGCCTCCAGGTACTGGAACCACCAAAACCTATCCTTCCACATAAACAGATTGGTGATGTCAATTCACATGTGCCCTCTCATAACACATATGCTCCATATGCTCCAAGAGTACCTCATGATCCATACCATAACCCTATCCAGCATAATAAGCCACCACAAGGGCCCCAACTTACAAATGTAAGTAACATTCCTCAATACTATCCACCACTAGGATAGTACTATGCCCCACAATACCAGCAGTATGTGCCACATCACAATGCTTACTATCAGTCTCTATATGAGACAAATTTTAGCCCAGCCCACCCACCGCAATATATGAACCAGCAGTGTGAGGAAGAAGAGGATGAAGTATTTTCAAATGGTCAAATTGATACATCATCTTGTGACCATGCTGATGAAATGAGTACATTTGATTTCGGGTGTTGTGTTAGTGACGAAAAAGATGAGGAAAGTATCATCAATATGGTGGATGAAGAAATATGCTCACTTAACAGTGAGCAAATTTCATAATTACCCACTATAGAATATCAAAAATATGCACATAAGGATGATACTCAAATACCATGTCCAACATACATATGCTTTGACAGTGAGGATACTTTGTGTGATAGTAGACCACATAATTGGTGTGAAAGTATAGTATCAGGATCACATTCAGATGAGATAGAAACAATTGATGATTGTAAATTCAATAGCAGTGATTGTCTAGAGATAAATGCTTCTATTGAATCTTGTGATAATGGAGTCTCAAGATCACAATCGTGTGGGAAAGTTACTTGTGGTGCTGAAAATAATAGTGATGCTTTTTCATTAGATGGTGCCAAGACTCAAGAAAATAAATATCAAATGAAAATTGATTTCTTCTACTTCCCAGTTCAGATAGAGAACCATCATTTGGAAGATGACAACAAATACGGTTACATAAAATATCACACAGAGATTGTGTCTAGCCTGTCATACAAGTGTAAGGTTATAGATGGTTTTCAAATCCATAATGGTGAAGAATATACTAGCATCACTAATTGGTTAAATATGGATATAACCAATCATGCGAACTTCAATGATATGCTCAAATTGGTTTCACTACTGCATGACCAGAACAAAATTTTTCACAGAGGAAAACACAGGTTTTTCTTTTTCTGGTGGCATCAGGCAATCAACTGAAGTGTGATTTTGCAAAACATATTAGGTTAGGGCAGAAGTAATATCTAGACTCGATTAGCCAATGGAGCAGGCACTGGTCTACTCCCAGAGATCATGGATCTTGCTATACCGACAAGGGGCATACATCCCTAGAAAGAGCCACTGTTGGGACTGAAATTCCCAGGCTACTTTTTGGCAAATATTAAGTCTCAATCATCCAAAGATTTCAGTATGTGAGCATATATGGAAAGATCCACAGTTGTTTTCAAGCAGAGATTAACAATTGAGTTAATAGAAATATTTGGATTTGATCTATTTTGATTCCTAAAGACTTAATATAACATGGTTGAAGTGCTCATTAAAGATGAACTGTAAACACATGACACTGATAACCCTTCATTGGACAAACAAATTCCTAGTCATAACGATCGATGTAAGATGACTTGATCGGGGTATGTTTCATAGATCTCCCCAACTATGTAGGTCACACCGATAGTGGAAGTCATAAAGGATTTCAGACAAGGACAAAGATAGCATATCGGTGGGATCATTGTTATCGGCAAAGATTATTTAAACTACACCATTCTTACACCTCTCACCGACTGAGCTCTGAGAGATATTCAAAGGGAAATGAATATTGGCGTGAGACTGATAATTGGGGAGAAGATATTAAGAATCACTAATGAATAAATTCACACCGATGACCTTTCATCAGAAAGAGATTACGCGGTCATACTAAATAAATCGACAATAATGATTATCGGCGTAAGGAAAGTATATCGGAGAATACTCCAAAGATTACCCCTATGGTATAAGCTATACCAATGGATGAAGTTGTTAATGTGTCTTACCAAGAGTACAAAGAACCATCGGTGAGATGCATTGAATCAGAATAAAGTTGGCAAGTACATCTGAAATAGAACTCACAACGATGTCGAGGACATGTTGTGAAAGTCATTCTGATAAGAGACGAGATAGATCATCGGGGAAACAACTACTATCGGGTCATGTGAGATATGTTATCCCGACGCTATTTCTTATCCCAACGATAACAAATGTTATGTCCATTGACAAGATTCTCACCAATAATTATATCGGTGATGCTCAATAGATCGGGGAAGAATGTTATTCTTTCAACGATGTAGGAAGTCTAGCCAATGATAATCGCCCCTATTTTTAGGTAGATCCTAAGGTGTCTTGCCAATACAAAATACAGAAACCCTAAATGACATTAAAATCTGAATGGTTAAGATATTCTTCTGACATTTGAAATATGGGTTTTTACAGGATATACACAGTGGGGATCAATTTATAAAAACACCCACGAAAGGATCTTGAGGAACTGATAAATTATCGATAAGGGAAGTAATTATTTGAGTAAATACATATGTTTAAATAAATTTGTTTTGATCATTTGATCAGAGACTAATTTGTGTTTTATCTGGTTTTTTTAGGAATAATAAAGAAACCCTTGAAGGATATTAAGTAGAACTATAGTTAAAGATCTTTGTTTGACCCTGAAATGGTTATCCATTTGATGATTAAAGACGAGTATTAATTTTCCTAAATCTATTTTATTAAGACAAATATTGTTGTTCGGTTATCAACCGTCACAACTATTATAACTGGTCTGAAGCTTGTATGCCTCTCTTTATAAGAGATGACCAAGACTAGAATAAGGGAGGGAGAATACGGAGAAATTACAGAAATAGAACAAGGGATGCTATAGATTAGATTTGAACAGCAATGCTAGTTCACTTTTAATAAATTTTATTTCTGGTAGACCATGTGGAAGCATTCTCTGATGAAGTCAAGTCGGTGAACATGAAGCAGTAACGGCAGATTTCGGTATCAACTATCTATTTAATTTATTCAATTATATGACTATCTCATTTCAAAGTTTTCTCTGTTATTCAATTTGAGTTATCAAGTATATCTTCGAGTTGTCTATACACATTTGATGTTATAGTGTGATAAGATTAACTAATTTCTATTTTTAGAATTAAATCCTTTAAATCTATCATAGTAACTGTGAAGACATTGTCATGGATTTGTAAGAAGAGTCATATAGTTAGGGTTTGTATTCTGTCTCCAGTTTTTTGAGAAATCTGTTACAATTGCAATATTATTCTGATAGGTTCCTTCAAAGAGGGATTGAATCCTTTTAGATGAATGTAGGTAATTTGATTTTATCAATTGGATATACATAAGTATGGAATATTAACTATTTCCTTACAGGGTTGTACAAGTTACATACATATTCTTTCATGCCAGATAGTTCAAGTTTTTACCAAACAAATAGTCATTTATTTCATGATCATACTAACTCTATATCCAATAAGGCACTGGTCTAGTGTTTTCATTATCACTTATACAAATTCACTTTAGTTTTACTTAATTAGATTGCATTATTGTTTTAGCATTACAATTTAGATCATTTAGAATTAACTTGTTGTCTTTTCATTTGTTTTATAATTTGTGCCATTATCAATAGTTAGATTAATTCTGATCAAAGTACTGATCATCTCTTTATCTGCTTTATTAATTAGAGGTTTACCCGCCTAGGTTTGGCAAAGCCTAAAGTGAAGGGGGTTTAGCCATATCTACCCTGTGTCAGTTAGCCAAAAATGTCAAGAGAGCCTGGCAACCTCTTAGGGTTAATGACATGTGTTTTTGGGACCTAACACGACTTCCCAACCATTAACTATGTCAATCCATCTTCCACTTCGCATGTGATGCAAAATCTTGGTTCCCATTTGTCACAATATACCCAACCACCACTTGTGCCTCAAGGACAATAATCCTCAACCACATATGTGTCACATCCCAATCCTTTGACATACATTGTGAGTACACAACCTCAACAAATGGTCATGGCTTCATATATCCCACAACATCAACCTCAATATACATCATACCATGTTTCACCCCCTTTGCAACAAAAGCAATTATCTTCAGCAGATGTTCAACAAATGATCAACCAAGTGGTAGGATAAGGCAAGAAGACATTTTCTCTAGAAAACATATGCGCTTATCCATTTGACAAGTCTCTTCATATGACACCTTTTCTGCCACACTTTGAAATACCACAATTTGACAAGTACAAAGGAAAAGGAAATCTAGAAGACCATCTTAGAACATTCTTTGTGGCATGTCTCAATGTTGCTTATGATGATACATATCTTTTGAGACTATTTCCTCGAAGCTTAGCAGGACAAGCTCTTGAATGGTTCTCTCATTTACCTCACGAAATTAAGTCTTTTTCAGAGTTAGCCAATAAGTTTTGATCACACTTTGCTTTTAACATTGAACATGAGGTAAACATGAATGACCTTGTCAACAATAAACAGTGCAATGGTGAAGCCTTTTCTTCATTTACTCAATGATGGCGTAATATGGCTAGCAAATTATCATGGGAAATTCCTAAGAAGCAACAGCTCGATATCTTTGTTCAAAATCTTCATCCTGAGCTATCACTCCAATTACAATTGCAAAGTGCTAGCACCTTTGACGAACTTGTTTCCAAAGGAACCATCATTGAATGAGCTTTAATTGCTAAAGGAACTATCAAGATCTTTCACGATAACAAAGACTATCCTCAAAACTCCAATGATAAGTCTCTCTTTTGGAACAAAAATAAGAATGTTGTCAACGATGGTGTTGTAGATGCAAAGAACATACAAACTATGAAAGCTCCCATCAACATTCAAGCTACTTCTACAACAACACAACCTTTTCAATGAATGTGACAATGACAAACTTCCAATCTGTGTTAATAATGTACACCATTAGCGGAACCTACGGAAGTTGTCTTTTGAAAGCTTCTCCAAGTAGGTGATATTATCTTACCGGATGCACCACCCAATGGTGAACCGCTCTTCAAAGCTCCTTGGTACAAAGAAAATGAGTATTACGATTTCCATAGAGTTAAAGGACACAAAAGAAATGGTTGTATGCATTTAAAACATGTCATCCAAGATTGCATCAATCAAGGTTTAATCAAAATTACTCCTTCAACAACTCAACACAAAAATCAACATCGAACTATGATCTAGAGGCTTTCAAAAATCCACTTCCATCTCATGACCAAACAAGTAACCCTCATGCTGGGAATGCTATTGAGTACAACTATGAATCATCTACCATTGGCTGCATTGACCATGCTCGCATTTCTACCTTTACTATCCAAGGTAAAGCACCTAATTGTGATATAACCACTCAAAGAGGTCATGTCACTATTCAAGGAGCATCTATTCATCCTCCTCGACCATTCTCTAACTATAATATCTTGGATCACCTTGGCAAAACACCCACGCACATATCCATTTTTGAGTTTCTTTGCATATCCCTTGCTCACAAAGCTATCCTTGATAAAGCTTTACAAGAATTTTCGGTGCCCAATGATATTGATATCACATAATTCTAATCTATGGTCACTATCATTGCAACCCCTTGTCATTTAACCTTCTCTGATAAATATCTTCAGCCCTCCATTCATCCTTCCCACAACGAAGCCCTCCACATTGAAGTGTTTGTTAAACAACGCCGTATTAAACGAATCTTGGTAGATGGTGGAGCTGGTCTTAATATATGTTCTTTAAAATTGATAAAACAACTGGGATATTTTGAGAAAGATGTTGACACCTCCAAGGTTATTACTATCAGAGCATATGATGATGCCAAGCGAGATACTGAAGGGATTATTTTCTTGCCTAGCCAAGTTGGTTCGGTCACCACAGAAACCTGTTGTTAGGTTCTTGATATTGACCTTCCTTATAACATCATCCTTGGTTGTCCATGGATACATGCCCTCAAGGCCGTTCCTTCCACATACCATCAATGTCTTAAATTTTCCACACAATAGTGTTGAGATTACTATCCAAGCTGATCCCAATCCATTTGAATTTTATCGTGCCTTTCAAGCTAAATATCAAAGTGAACCATATTTCTATCAACACTAAGGCATATTCATCTTCATCCTATGTAGACCCATCCAGCCTACTCAATCCATCATCTAGAAAAATCACTTCCAACCTCCGTATCAAGTATACCGAACATGTCCCTGGTGAATACACACTGCAAGACTCTTATTGGGTAGCCACCCTTCCATTATCTCCTAAATCCTATAGTAAACCTTCTACATCTAAACCAACTTCAGCCCCCGCTATCATCAAAGCTCCACCCACAGTATTCATTAAAGGTAAATTCCTGGATGATGAAGACATTGATGATATAGACTCTTGGATATTCTTTGATGAAAATGACCAAGTCCAACTGGAAGTAGAGAGATACAACAATGGGTTCCACATAATAAAGAACATGGGCTATAAAGGACATGGTGGATTAGGATCACAAGAACAAGGACCTATTGAACCCATTATTGTGTCTAAGAAGTTTAATAAGCAAGGCCTTGGTTATCAGCCGGAGGTACCGCGACTCAAAGACATTACATGTATTTCTGATATTGATGTTGGACCTTCCTCAGCAGGAGAGACTTCTAATTTGGATACTATCAATGACTCACCCCTTCATATTATTGACCTTTTCCAAGAAAACTCCATTTTTAGGATTTCCACAGCCTCCTCTAGCCACAATCATTCCTCCATTTCCCTTTCACTTGTATATCCTGACCTCATCAATTGGGACCAACAGGGGGCACCGATGTTAGATACATTTGAAAATGATGAAGCTATTGTAGAATTCATGTGCTTACGAAAAGTATTCCATTGGGTGATCACAAAGTAGGTTTCATGATGGATCTACCTAAACCGGCATATTTTGGCAGAAGTATCAAATCCTTCAGTTGCAAAAGTGAAATAAACAAAATAGGTCACTAGGTAAAAACTGAAAGGTGCCTCTTGACCGTGAAAAAGTAAAAATAAAGGACATATCTAAAGGTAAAAACCTCTCTGAGGTGCCTAAGGATGGGGGATTTGATCTTCCTGTTGCCACTGATTATCATGAGAAATCAACAGTGCTAGTTGAACAATCACAAGACATGAACTTGGGTACAAAGTAGAATCCAAAGATCACTTTTTTGGCAGCATCATTATCAGAGCAAGAAAGAAGAAACTTCATAGCATTTTTTATGAAAAGAGCTATAAATTTTGCATGGACTTATGCTGACATGCTGGGTCTAGATCCATCATCACTTGTGGTGCATCATCTAGCAGTATCTCCTAATACAAAACCTGTCAAACAAAAATTGTGCAAAATGCATCCATAGGTAGCTTTATTGGTCACGACAGAGATTTAGAAATTGTTAGAAGCAAAGTTCATAAAGCCTACTGATTATCCATAATGGGTTTCAAATTTAGTACCTATAGAAAAACCTGATGCACGAGTTCACTGTTGCACAGACTTTAGAGATCTTAATAAAGCATGTCCTAAGGATGACTTTCCACTACCAAGCACAAACAACATTGTAGATCTTACATCTGGACATGAAATACTATCTTTGATGGATGGATTTTCAAGGTATAATCAAATCATAATAGTAGAGGAAGATCAAGATAAAACATCCTTTATTTGTCCATAGGGCACATACTACTAGGTTGTAATGCCTTTTGGTCTCAAGAATGCTGGAGCTACTTATCAACGAGCCATGACAATTATTTTTCATGACCTTTTTCATACTATCATGGAAGACTATGTTGATGACATCCTAGGAAAATCTAAGACAAGAGAAGGACATCTACAGGTATAAGCACAAATATTTGATTGATTAGAAAAGTATCAAGTCAGACTAAACCCAAAGAAATGTGTATTTGGTGTAACATCTGGAAAATTGTTGGGATACATTGTGTCTCAATGAGGGATAGAAGTTGGTGCAGGAGCACCTACCTGACAGCTGGCCTCCATGAGGCAGTTAGTTTGTTATAGGTCTTGTTAATGTTTCCAAGAAGGTCTTATAAGACCAATGCATGTAATAAGGTCCAAGTTGACCGTGCTTTTCTATTTTTAGGTAGTTTGTTATGACAGCTGATGACAGCTGTATAGTTTGTTAGTTCAATTGGATCCTCCCAGCCGCTTGGAAGCTCCCAACTGCTGGGAATCAAGTGGTAGTACTCGCAAGCAGTTCCTATTTATGTAGTAGGATCGGTTGGTCTTAGGACAGATAGACAGATAGATAGATAGACAGATAGAGAGGTAGATACAGATTGAGGAGTTAGATTTCAAAGTGAGACAGAGTACTGTATTTGCATCTTTTGAAATCAATAAAGAGATCCTGTTTGTGTCAATTTTCTGTTTGGATTCCATTGTGTAATCGAGTTGCTATTCTGGTGGTTACATGGATTCACTAATCCATTCAACCGGTTGATTCATCGAATCGGTGGAATGGCTATGTACAATAGTTTAGGATTTAGTTTGCATTTTCTGTTTGTTCACATGTATGTTTGCAGGATCGCAGTCGAGAGGTGTTGAGAACCCTAGCATGGGCATGTGCTAGGTCGTGCTGGTTGTTAGAGTCTGGAAAGTTGTCTAGGAAGCAGATCGGGTCACCTCAGGAGGTTCAACGGATCGAAATTTGCTAAGGTTGGAAAATCCATCGCAACGGCATCATCAGGATATTTCTGTGTATATCCTGCAGTTACTTTGGGCGTCATCCAAGTAGATGGAGGTGAGCATGATACAGTTGTTTGCATAAGGTGAATGCGTTTCGGGGTGATCATCACAAGGTGTTGCCGAGGAAGAGTATATCGGCATAAGTTAGTCGATCGGGTTGACAATTCCATCGCGGGCCGATAATGTTAAGTTTGGCCAATAGCAGGATATTGGAGGAGCTGCATATGACATCATCGTCATCAGGATAATCGTCATCAGGACATTCCAAAATATCACCCGATAAAGGTTTATCCTGCTGACCCTAAGTGTTTTGGCATAGGCGTAAGGCATTGAGAAGTTAAGTGGATCGGGAGGAGGATATTCGGCAGAATATTCGTCATCAGTATAAAGTTGAGTATCATCATCAGGATGTTTCAATATGACCGGATAAGTCATATCCTGATGTTGCTTGTTTAAGTAGGTCGGAGATCAGGGTGACGTAAGCATCGAAGGAAAGGTGCTTGAAGTTGTCATCATCAGGATATATGGGAGGAACCGGATATTTTATATCCTGCTGATGAAGATGATGTCGAACATCATGAGGCTACAGATAGAGGTTGGCGGTAAGATGAATAGTGATCGTCAGGAGGATGATTGCGCTTGCCGAATATGATGATGCTGCCAATAGCCGGATATGATGATGCTGCTGACAGGCGAAAGGTCGAAGGTTTGTCTACAGGAGGATATCGGTCGGCAAGAGAAAATATGATGATGCTGACAATGTTAACAGAAAATATGATGATGATGATGGGTTGTAGACATACATGCTATATGTCAAGGTTTTAGTGTGGATGCCTCTGCATCATAGTGGTATCAGAGCAAAGGAAGGATCTTCTGGAAAAGATCAGGATATAGCAGGATGTCAGATGAAGAAGGAACATCTGAGATTCCGGCAAGGATGACCAACGTTGAGTTGGCAGTTCTGGTAAAGAAACAGATTGCAGAGAGCAAGGCCGTGAAGGCTCAGAATCAGGAATTGAAGGATGAGTTAGAGAAGTTGAGGAACAGAGTAGGTTCTGGTAGAGAAGAAGATAGGGAAGAAGAAGAGATCCCTAGTTGGAACGAGGAGGTCATTCCTGCAGACCAGAGACCACTGTTGAATGCCCTCAAGGCCATGCAGAGGAGAACCATGGATGTGAAATTAGATTTGCCAGTGTTTACAGGAAAGATGGAACTTGATTCAGTGATGGAGTGGATAGACTCCTTGAATAATTTCTTTGAAACAGAGGAGATACCAGAACAACAGAGGGTGAAAATAGCCCAGTCAAAAATGAAAGAAGCTGCCTTGACATGGTGGAATTTCGTCCAAGATGATAGAGTACAGGAAGGAAAGCGTAGAGTCACTACATGGAAGAAAATGATGGCATTAGTAAAGGAAGCTTATGTCCCATTGGATTACAGTATCCAATTACACAAGAGGAAGCAAAACCTGAAGCAGAAGGAGCTAGATGTCAGCTCATATACAGAAGAATTCATGAAACTTTGTGTGAAAACAAAGGTAAAGGAAAGTGAAGAAGAGAAGGTAGCCAGATACCTTAATGGATTGAGGTTCAACATTCAGGAAGATTTAAGTCTGCATAATCCAGATACAGTTCAGAAATGCTTTCAGTTGGCATTGAAAGTGGAAGAGAAGTTAAAGAGAAAACAAGAACAACATAATAGAGGAAGAGGAAACAATATGAGGGGAAGAGGATCAGCCCCTACAACAAGGCAAACCAATGAGGGTCAAAAAGACACTGGTAAAGGACAGGGACAGTCTGATTTCAGAGGTGGATGGAAAGGTAATAGAGGCAGATTGGGAAGTGGTAGAGGTTCTACTACATTTTCAGGAAAGTGTTACACCTGTGGTGAGTTTGGTCATTCATTTTTCAAATGTCCAGAAAACAAGGGTTCATCATCCAGAGATGATAGAACGAATGACAAGAGAGTACAACTTGTGCAAGAAGAGAAAGTAGAGCAAAGTGTGCAAAGTTTAAACGCTTATCAAGATAGAGTTCCTGACAATTATGGATATCCTGAGGAGGGAGAAGCATTGATGCTTAGGAGAATTAGTTTGCAGGCATCAAAGCATATGATGCAAAGAAGAGCTCTTTTCAAGACCACATGCAAGAGCAAAGGTAAGGTATGTAAGGTTGTCATTGATACTGGTTCAACAGACAACATGGTATCTCAGGAAATGGTGGATAAACTGAATTTGGAAAGGATTCCACACCAACACCCTTACAAGGCATCTTGGGTGAGTGATAGTCAATCACTTTTTGTATATGAACAAGCATATGTGGATTTTCAGATTGGAGCATATCAGGATAGAGTTTTGTGTGACATTTTGCCCATGGAATGTTGTCACCTACTGTTGGGTAGACCATGGCAATTTGACAGGAGGGTACTGTATGATGGGTATGCTAATACCTACACCATCAAGAAAGATGGGAAAACTATTATGTTGATGCCATTATAGGAAGAAGCTACGGTACAGAAGGCAGCAAAAATCATTTTAGTGGGAAGGAAGGAATTTGTGCATATGCCTATAGCAGCAGGCATACAGGTAGTTGAGGACACTACAGGGAAAGGAGTTGTTAAGGACAACAGTTTGAAGACAGTTTCAGTTTTGACTGACAGAGGTCAGCAGCAGGTTCAGAAACAGGTTTACAAACAACAACCAGTTGAGAGGAATGACAAGGATGTTGTCATAGTTGGGACTATTGTTTGTCCTATAAAAGTTGAAAGGAAGACAGATTTGAACATTGCAGAAGTTCAAGAGGCAGTTCAGACAGAGGTTCTGGTAAAACAACCTGACAAACACAAGGTATGTGTGAGAAGGGCCTACATTGACAGGCATGAGGGTTTACTTGCAAGACAGCAAGTTACAGTTCAGAAGTCTTGGAGCTGCCGAGAGCCAGCAGAGGACAAAGCTGGAACAGGTCCAGACACTGCAAAGGCAAAGTGTAAAGGTGGAGGACTTCCACAACCTAACTCATGGGACATGAGTTCTTTTCTATTGGGGAGTATGGTGCAGGAGCACCTACCTGACAGCTGGCCTCCATGAGGCAGTTAGTTTGTTATAGGTCTTGTTAATGTTTCCAAGAAGGTCTTATAAGACCAATGCATGTAATAAGGTCCAAGTTGACCGTGCTTTTCTATTTTTAGGTAGTTTTTTATGACAGCTGATGATAGCTGTATAGTTTGTTAGTTCAGTTGGATCCTCCTAGCTGCTTGGAAGCTCCCAGCCGCTGGGAATCGAGTGGTAGTACTCGCAAGCAGTTCCTATTTATGTAGTAGGATCGGTTGGTCTTAGGACAGATAGACAGATAGCCAGATAGACAGATAGAGAGGTAGATACAGATTGAGGAGTTAGATTTCAGAGTGAGACAGAGTACTGTATTTGCATCTTTTGAAATCAATAAAGAGATCCTGTTTGTGTCAATTTTCTGTTTGGATTCCATTGTGTAATCGAGTTGCTGTTCTGGTGGTTACATGGATTCACTGATCCATTCCACCGGTTGATTCATCGAATCGGTGGAATGGCTATGTACAATAGTTTAGGATTTAATTTGCATTTTCTGTTTGTTCACATGTATGTTTGCAGGATCGCAGTCGAGAGGTGTTGAGAACCCTAGCATGGGCATGTACTAGGTCGTGCTAGTTGTTAGAGTCTGGAAAGTTGTCCAGGAAGCAGATCGGGTCACCTAAGGAGGTTCAGCGGATCGAAATTTGCTAAGGTTGGAAAATCCATCGCAACAGCATCATCAGGATATTTCTGTGTATATCCTGCAGTTATTTCAGGCGTCATCTGAGTAGATGGAGGTGAGCATGATACAGTTGTTTGCATAAGGTGAATGCGTTTCGGGGTGATCATCACAAGGTGTTGCCGAGGAAGAGTATATCGGCATAAGTTAGTCGATCGGGTTGACAATTCCATCGTGGGCTGATAATGTTAAGTTTGGCCGACAGCAAGATATTGGAGGAGCTGCATATGACGTCATCATCATCAGGATAATCGTCATCAGGACATTCTGAAATATCACCTGATAAAGGTTTATCCTGCTGACCCTAAGTGTTTTGGCATAGGCGTAAGGCATTGAGAAGTTAAGTGGATCGGGAGGAGGATATTCGGCAGAATATTCGTCATCAGTATAAAGTTGAGTATCATCATCAGGATGTTTCAATATGACCGGATAAGTCATATCCTGATGCTGCTTGTTTAAGTAGGTCAGAGATCAGGGTGACATAAGCATCGAAGGAAAGGTGCTTGAAGTTGTCGTCATCAGGATATATGGGAGGAACCGGATATTTTATATCCTGCTGATGAAGATGATGTCGAACATCATGAGGTTGCAAATAGAGGTTGGCGGTAAGATGAACAGTGATCGTCAGGAGGATGATTGCACTTGCCGAATATGATGATGCTGCCGATAGCCGGATATGATGATGCTGCTGACAGGGGAAAGGTCGAAGGTTTGTCTGCAGGAGGATATCGGTCGGCAAGAGAAAATATGATGATGCTGACAATGTTAACAGAAAATATGATGATGATGATGGGTTGTAGACATACATGCTGTATGTCAAGGTTTTAGTGTGGATGCCTCTGCATCAGAAGTAGACCCAACTAAGGTAAAAGCTATCATGGAAATTCCTCCGCCAACAAATCTCAAGCAGCTCCACAGTCTACAAGGAAGGTTATAGTCCATCCACAGATTTATCTCACGACTAGTAGATAAATGTCATCCTTTTCAGCATCTTCTTCGTAAGGGTGAACCTTTTAAGTGGGATGAAAAGTGTCAACATGCTTTTGATAAAATAAAGGAATATCTGGCAACACCTCCTGTGTTAGTACCGCTTGTTTTTTACTGCCCTTTATTACTCTACATATCATCAACAACAGTAGCATTGGGTGCCCTTCTAGCTCAACATGATGATTCAAGAAAAGAACAAGCCATCTACTACATCAACATAACTCTTGTGGGATATGAACTCAATTATTCATATATGGAAAAAGCATGTTTAGCATTAGTGTTTGCTTCCCAAAAGTTGTGACACTATATGTTGAACCAAACAACCAAGCTCATATCTAATGTCGATCCACTCAAATATCTTCTTTCTAAAGCAATTCTCATGGGAAGATTAGCAAATGGGTCATGATCTTAAGTGAATTTGACATATAATATGTGGATCAAAAAGCCATCAAAAGACAAGTCATCGCTGATCAATTAGCTACAGCACCCACCACAGATATTCAACCAATATATCCAGAATTCCCTGATGAAGGATTGTTTAATTTAACTTCTCCAACATGGTGGCAGCTATATTTTGATGGATCATACATACAACATGGATCAGGAGCAAGCATCTTGTTTGTTACCCCTCAAGGAGATTGTATACCCAAATCATACAGAATTGCATTTCCATGTACCAATAACATAGCAGAGTATGAAGTTTTAATCACAGGATTGCGCATGGCAGTACAATGGGCTATCAAATAGTTACAAGTCTTTGGTGATTCTCAACTGGTTATCAAACAGGTATTAGATGAATATCAAACAAAATATGATAAGCTTCTTCCATACAAGCTAATGGTTGATGATTTTAAAAAGTATTTTGACAATATCACTTTTGAACAAATCCCAAGACTACAGAACAGAGCAGCAAATGCTATGGCTATGATTGGGTCTCTCCTAGACATGCCTTCTAATACACATAAATGTGAGTTTTTGGTTGAACAACTTTTGATTCCAGCATTTGAAGTTCCACAGTCTGAGCTTATATGTGACATTGTTGATCCCAATTCATCGTGGTACGAGGATTTATATGAGTATCTCCATAACCAAACCTTTCCACTTCAACTATCTAAAAACCAACATAAAACCTTTATCCGTTGAGCCTCTCGTTACACTATTTTGGGAGACACCCTTTATTGCCAGAGTCTTGATGGTATCCTTCTTAGATGTCTTGATTCTGAGGAAGAAAAAGTGGCCTTACATGATGTACATGAAGGTGTCTGCGGCTCACATTCCACTAGCCCTGGCCTTGTTAAGAAACTTCTACGAGCAGGATACTATTGGCCAACCATGGAAAAAGATGCACAACAATTTGCAAAGAAATATCTACAATGTCAGAAACATGGAGATTTAATACATGCACTAGAACATGAGCTTCAACCTATCATTACTCCATGGCCTTTTTCACAGTGGGGACTTGATCTCATAGGTAAAATCCATCCTACTTCATCAAATGGTCATAAGTTCATTATCACCGCCACTGAATATTTCACAAAGTGGGTGGAAGCCATACCAATGACTTATATCATAGGCAAGCAAATATCTAAGTTTATTCTACACTATATCATTTATCGTTATGGAGTTCCTCAAGCTATTGTCACAGATAATGGTCACCCCTTCAAGAATCAAGAGGTCAGAGATCTTTGTAACAAGTTCCATATCCAACATCGATTCTCTACCCCTTACTATCCTCAGAGCAATGGCCAAGCTGAAGCTTCTAATAAAACAATCATCAAAATTCTCAAAAAGATGGTCAATGAAGCTAGTCGGGATTAGCATCTACAACTCCATCCTGCATTAAGGGCATATAGAACAAGTATCAAAACTCCCACAGGAGCCACACCTTATGCTCTTGTGTATGGCAATGAAGCTGTTTTACCTATTAAGGTTGAGATCCCCTCAATACCAATATCTCTACAACATACCATATTAGAGGAAGAATATCTCGTATCCAGACTCCATGATCTTGAGCTTGTAGATGAATGATGTCTTACAGCACTCAACCATCTCCAAGTCTATCAAAACCGTCTATGTCGCAGCTATAACAAAAAAATTAGAGAACGTCGATTTCAAGTTGGAGATCTTGTCCTTCAAGAAAATCAAAAGAATTAGCAACACCAAGAGAAATAGGGCAAGTTTGAACCAAATTGGCTTGGTCCTTTCATCATCACAATAGTTTATGGATCAGGTGCATACACTCTCTCAACACCTGATGGCATTCCCTTGGATGAACCAGTCAACAACATTCATCTCAAGAAGTTTTATCCTTAAGTCTCAACTATCACCCAAAAAAAATCCATCCAACAGTGAAAACCACTTTGTGGCACTTTGGATAACAAAAAAATAATAGTCTAAGATAAATAATCTGTCCTCTGGTGAAAACCTAGCAAACATGCACTACATGTAGTAACCAGCTTCCATCATCTGCTTGGTTTGTTTGATCATCACTCTTCTTACCATATTTTGCCATCCTATCCCACATAGTCCATATCATAATCCACATATCTCATTGCAATAAATAGCTTTTCCATCTTCACTTCTATTAATACTAGCTATCATACTTGAGACATTATTGTGATAACTATCTCTTTTGGCACCTTAGCATCTTGACCGCACATCGTCCTTATCATCGCTTCTTCATAATAAATCTCATCCCGCACTGGGGGTAGTTGTTGAGTCTTATTTGGAAGTGGATACCGCTATTTCTAGCTCATAGCACATCAAACACTTTAGCTCACAACACAACAAACTTTCAACTTCAACCATAGCATTCATCCAACAACAAACGTGGCACAACAATTTGCAACCAGGATTCATATCTTTGCAATCAATTCGCGCTCATCTAACATCTGATAATCGCAAGACATTGCCAACGCAAACATTCAAGCAATCACGTAAGTCTTTCAATATCACCCATCCAGCATAATAAGCAAGAACTACATCTCAGCTCTATCGTTAAATCCTTGATCCCGTGGATATAGGGTATGTAGGCAATCTGAGATACAAAGGAAGCACTCTGATTCAGGCAAAGATGATAGCCCCTTCTTTTCATCATCCATCTTTCATCTTTCTTCTAATCATCCTTAAATCTTTCATCACACATTCTTCTATCTTTCATCACACACATCATCAATAAAACCCAGAACTACATATTCATCATGTCTCATCTTCATCATAAATGTGCTTTGATCCCGTGGATACAGGGTATGTAGGCAGTCTGGAATACAAAGGAAATTTCCAGTACTCAAGCACATATGATCCACCCCATCTTCTTCATCTTCTCTCATCTTCCATCTTCTTCTCTTTGATCCGCTTAAGTAGGAAGCAAACTATGTGTATACTGAAAGCTCCAACACTTTAACCAATCAAGAGTAAGCCAGAAGCTATTTGTCCACGTGCCTTAAGCCAACATTTGCTATAGCAGTTTATCAACATCTTTAGCCTTCAATAGGATACAACTTTCCTCTCAACAAGGTCCTAGCTTAAATCCATCTACAAGCACCTAAATTTGGCAAGAGAATGTGATGACAGTATCTTTTGTTTTATCTTTTGATTTATCTTTTGTCCCTTTTCTATGCCTAATCAAGACTGCCTTGATCTATCTATATCTTGGTATGTTATGATGAAGTAAGGAATGGGGCATGGTCATATTGCTTTTGTATGCTGTGTTTGCAGGATGATCTTATTCTCTTCCTAAGCGTATTGATATCTTGTATGTGTTGGGATTAGCATCTTACATATCAATATCTCTCGCATCTGAGAAGCTAAACAGTCTCTTATGCACTTGAGACTATTCTATGTTAAGACTAGCTCCATACATATAATCAACAAGCTATCACTATGTGTAGTGGAGATAAGCTCAAACCATTGCTTGTAGCATCAAAGTACATCTCGAAATACTAGCTATTATTCATATCTTGTGCATGTTGGCTCAACATCTTGACCTCATGTGTTCAGACACGATTGTAGCATGCTAGTTGCGCATTGGATATCTCAACACCTTGGTCTTCTATACCCTGGTGCATAACATCCACATGCTATATCAAACATAAGGATTTCATTTCTTTTCATTTTGAGCAATTACTTAAAAAGTTGCCCATCATCCCATCTATTCATCCTATTATTTTGCCTATATAGTCCTCAACCAAGATTAATCATTTCCATCATCCTTTGTCCACATCTCATATCCTACAAAACAAGTGTGTTAGACATACATAAGTCCATCATATATCATCTCATTACCATCTATCTATATGCATAAGTCCATCCATATCATAACCATTTACATATTTGCACTATCATACCATTTCCATCCATATTGTTTGCATAAACATCCATACATAATCCATGAAAATACAAATACAACATTCATAACCATCATAATACCAACAGTGCATCCATTACAACATCATATGGATTAACAATACTCCATCATATATATATACATGTTTCAATATACAAGTGTCTACATATACAAGCTAAGCCATAAACAATGTATGTACAATCGGCTCTAAGCCTCATCATGATACAACATAAAAAAAGGTAGCCCTAGTGACTACTGGTAGCTCCCTCGCCCTGACCACCACCACTAGGTCCTGCACCTGGCCCCCTATCTCTCAGTGGCCCCATCACTAAGGTTATTGACCGAGATCCACCTAACTTCTGTGAACCTAAAGCCCCTGACCTACTCCTGAAGCTAGGCTACCTCTACTCTGCTAGCACAGCCCCATAGTATAAGCCTCTATAGTACTCAGCCTCACCCTGTACTCTCCGCAGCTCTACCTATACCTATGCCAACTGTGTGACCAAATACATCATTGCCTCATTTGTACCTAATGCAGTCACTGCCCTATCTCGTTCACTAGTCATCCCCTATAGCTGCTGCACAGTCGTATCTCTCTCTACCCATAGACCATCTCTCTTAGCTCTCATTGCCTGCACCTGCTGTACAGCTATATTTTTCTCTAACCTCATCAACTTCTCACTCTGTCTAGCTACATCTCTCTCCCCTGTCACCCTAGCAAGTGCACCATCATCATGTCCATCCCTAGCCTACACTCTCAACTATAACTGAGCCTAGTATGTCTGAGTCTGAGCTCTAGCATGCCGCAAGCCAATCACTACCTGGTGTCTATCTATCTCCACCCTCCTCAATCTCATCTATGCCTATTGCCTCCATCTCCTCTCCTCTCTAATCCTCTGTCGTAGCTATTGAATCCCCACATCATCACCCACCAATATCTGCCCCTGAGGTTGTGCAAGTATTTGAGGTTGTCTTGGCATCTGTCCCTATACCTGTATCCCTGGCACTGCTGGTACAATAATTTGTGTTGGTGGAGCCCATTGTCGCCTCCTCCTGACTGGTCTCTCCATCCCTATCTCTCCAATCTTTCCAACCCATGTCAGCCATGTCAGTCTAGCTATCACCTAGTATGCATCATAGTCTGGTAGTGTACCTGGATCTGTAGGACCCTGTCCCCACTATCATACAATTGGTTGTAGCCCATCTCTTTCCACCAAAGCCATGTCAACCACAACCTCCTACCCCCAATCAAAAACCTCCTATCTAGTCCTCCCAAAAATGGCATCACCAACTGGTAATACTTGTGGTAACCCGAACTGTCTCAAAACCCTCTCTGGCAAATAGCACTCTATAATGTATATGCCATGTCCAAAAATATATCTCACCTGCCTAGCATAGACAAGCTCAGTATCCTCCTCATCCCATCTCTCACATCCCAGCCATGGCCTCCATATAAATCCATCTACCTCATCTAACCTCCTCCGCCAGTACACTACTCCTCTACACTGTTGATATGTCAAAGCTCCTCTGTACATCCTAGCATAAGGCTCTCCTGCCGCTCTAGCCACCCATCCCTCTGGTCTCGTCATTGGAATATGCTCATAAGTCCATACATACAAAACTATAACTCCTGCAGACATACTTGCTCTGAACATATATGCACAATCATGTAGGAAATGATAGAGCTGTCTAAGTACACACTCCGCCCATGCATATCTTGTACCATAGGAGAACATCCCCTCCATCACTGTCCCCCATCCTATCAGAAAGCCTCTCGCTCATCTATCTCCCACTAGCCATCTAATAATCGCCACTACCACTCACTGCAGTCTATCACATAGCTCCTCCATCCTCGCCATAGGAATCTCTAAGCCCTCTACTCCAATGTCTAGTGTCCTGAACAATCTCCTGAACGTATTTGGACCCATATCAGGATCATAATCTACTTGGTCCCCATCTATAGGAATCTGTAGAATCTGAAACACATCCTCTAGTGTGATCATAGCCTCTCCTGTCAGCAACAAGAAAGAACTATGCTCACTCATCCATCACTCCACCATCGCCATCATCAGTCCTTGATGTGCCTGCATCGACTCCAATCTCGACACATGCTCTAACCTGAGGATCTCTAACACTAGCCGCTCCTCTGCATCCAACAATCACACCAATCACAAATCTCTAGGATGTGGCTCTTGTGATAACAAAGGTAGTAGTATATCCTGCGTCATTTCATTCATCGTGTCAGTCCCTTGCGCTACTTAAAAGCTATAAAAATTTGATCGTTTCTTTCTATCCTAGCTTTTATCTACCATAAGCGGTTCATTTTTCCACATGCGCCTATCTATTGATCAAAAGTGACCTCTTTACCATCTGCACACATATGTCTCTCATAAGCGACCTATTTCGCCTATGCGATCACTGTTGGACTATATGCAAGCCGAACCCCTACATGCGTCTATCTTTTGCCTATAAGCGAGCTATATCCCCTAAGCGAGCATTTTTTTATTTACCCGTGAGCTGTATTTCCCTATGCGCCTACTGTTTGCCCATAAGCGACTTGTTTATATCTATATGCGCATTTTCCCTATACATTTGTCTAACCTACTAAAAGTGACCTAGTTTTTCTATATGTGACCAAGCCCTGCCTAAAAGTGACCTTCACTATTGTAAGCGACCTATTTTCCTACACAAGCGATCTGAACTACCTATCCTAAGACCTAGTCACTTATGGTGACGTGTGTACATTTATGACGCTTCTAGCCTATCAAAATCACGCTTTTAGAAAAATATTCGATACATACCGGTACATCTGATCCCTCTAGTCACCCATGTGTCCTCACTCACTTGGCACGACAATCTTTGTGTGAAATCACCATCTTGATAGCTCTCCAACTCTCATCGCACACCAACTCTAAGGAGCTCTAGATCTCTCTAGCTTTCTGAACACAACTGAGCACAAGTGAGCCTATTTTCCCTTGCAAGACCTATTTATAGCCCTATCCAAACCCTAATTCTTCTATGCCAAAGCCTATTTTCATCTGCATCCTCCCATTTGTTCCATCCCAACCCCTGTTTTCTTCATGTCACCCTTGCGTCCCAACTTTTCTTCTATCATGAGCCAACCTAGCCCTTCCTGGTTAGCCTAGCTTACCTCTCGAGGGGGCATCACCTACCAGTTACATTGGGGCATAACCTCATTTTTCGAAGGCATATCATATCTTCTTTGACACAATGCTCTAACAAACATTGTATCAAAGAGGGGCAAAATGTAGACACCCAAAATTGACTCATTATCATTAGCATTCAAACACACATTACACACCATCTGCATTTGTCTAACACACTTGAGCAATATCTCTAACACATCTATTTCTTCTATTAATTAAATAAATTTATATTTAATTAATTAATTCATTAGCTATTTCTTCTAAGCTATAATTAAACAATCTTTAATTATTTAATTATTTTCATTCTATCTATTTTTAATTAAATAAATCTTATTTATTTAATTAAAAAATTCCATTCATAAACCCACTTTCCAATTAATTAAATAAATTTTATTTATTTAATTAATTTATCTTATCATTTATCTCATGAGCCGACATGTGTGCCTCTTTCATTTAAAAAGATAAGTGGTACTACATACTTTTATTTAATATCTTTCATATGTAGTACTTTTTATGTACACAAGCACACATGAGCCCTATCTTCTCTCCACTTGTCATCTTCACACTCACCTATGTCTATCCTTTAATCTTAGCCATTCACATAGCCACTGAATCTCCACCGTTGATTGATTTTGGTTGAGTTCTATATAAACACCCTCTCATTCCATACTACATCTATCCAACATTCATATAGCGTCTGTACATTATCATTCTGAGCATATTGAGCATTTGAGTATCCATAGCATCCATTGAGCTTATTATCATTATTATCCATCCATCATGGTAGCTTTTATCTTCATAATTGTTTATTGTTGAAGAAGCAATCCACATCATAAACAAGGAATCACACAATCTAGGTGATATTGTGCTTGAATTGCATTACTTTTGATCTCATTTAGATTAGATTCTTTGATGATGGTAGGGTTAGGTTTTCATGGCTATGCTTGATCTTATCAACCTAATTTTTTACCTATCATAGATTCATCTCCCTAGTCTCTGAATGTGTTCAACAATTGGTATCAGGGCCAAGTACCTTTGAAAAGCCTAACAACTGAGGTAGATCCTGCATTTGAACACATGGAATCTGAAGCTTTGTCTAATGATGTGTTTTCTCCAGAACCAGATCTAGAAGCAATGGAAGCTGAAAGGACTTAAATCTAGATGAAGTAGACCTTGAAGGTGAACTCCAGTCTCCCTTTAGGATTTAGATGAAGCAAGAGAACTAAATCGGGAATATGAGGTCATGCTTGAAAAGTCAAAGGAGACAATTGTGAAATTGAAGATACGAGCTAAAGAATCAAAAGAAGAGATTGGAAAACTGAAAGCTCAAATAGAAGGAGATAAAGGATGTGACACTAAACTCAAAGAAGCAGAAGATATGATCTCTAGTTTGAAGGTCATGGTTGAAGAAGGAAAGAGGATTGAAGATTGCTTCAATATCAAGATAAGTGAGAAAGCTACTGAATGTTTAAAACTTGAGGAAGAAGTTGTCACTATGAGAAAAGAACTAGAAAAAGAAAAAGAACAAATTGAAAAGGGGTTAAAACTGAAATGAGGTTCCAAAATTCTTGATGGGTTGATTAATTCTCAAAAGCCATTAAAAGAAAAATCTATCCTTGGATTTGAAAAAGGGAAAAGTCCTATCATTAGAGCATCTACAAACTTGTATGATAGCTTCAAAGTAGAAGGAAAGTTTGAAACAAAGGAAGAAAATGCCCACACTGAAGATCCTAAGAAGAATGTCTCTAGAGATGTAAAAGAAGATGGATTCATTCATGTCTGGAGACAAAGAAAGAACAAGAAGAAGCACTTCAGAAAGCTAGATCCTAGACAAATTGCTCCTACTAAGTACCCTCAACCTTTCAATGGTAATTGCTATGCTTGTAATAAGATTGGTCACAAGGCCATTGAATGTAGAAGCAAGATGAATCAGAATTCATCTAGGCCTCCAAGGTACAATGCTGTAAATTCTTATTCATTTCATGGTCAAAGTTATGCTTGCAACAAAGTTGGTCATAAGGCTAATGATTATAGAAGCAAAGTGATGAGAAATGGTTTCATGAAAAAGAACAATGTTATGACTCCTCAATTCTTTTATGGTTACTACTACACATGCAACAAGTTTGGTCATTAGGTTGCTAATTGTAGATCTAATGTCAAAAGTGATTATGTTGTGCAATCTAATATCACCTGCTACAATTGCAATAAATTAGGAAACATTGCAAGGCTCTACAAGGGAAAGAATGTAAGACCTGCTCCTCAAAAGAAGATTGACATTGGTTAGCAAAAGAAGGAAATGAACAAGATATGGAAGAAGAAGGAAGAAGGTGAAGTAAAGGAAGGATCTATACCTCTACCTGGTGCACATGGATCTTCCGATATCTAAAAGAGATGTATTGGCTCAGGGGGAGTTGTAGTTGCAAATGTTTTCAAACCCTTGTTGAGCATAAGATGTTGAAATCCTTAGCATAATGACTAATGGTGACATGAATATGTTTGGCTAGCAATTTTATGAATTTTGATCAAAATTCTAGAGTAAATACACTATTTGTGGAGGTTTGTTGAATGATCAGAGATCCCTATGATAGTAAAAAGTTGATTAGGTCAAGAACAAATAAATGCATTTAATGTGGAGTAGCTAGGGTAGATATGAAGCATATTTAATCAATACTTGATAAAAATTGATCTCATTTGAATGATATCAAGTGTGTGCAAGAGCTAAGAAGAGAAGGTATTCAATGAAGTTTGTGTGCAAACCCTAACAACAACATTTATAGGTATTTCTCAAATCTTCTTGTAAAACCCTAGTCTTTTGGAAGAATTATCATGGCAACACCAGTGGTTATTGATATTTTGGAGAGACCACGACCAAAATTCAAGAAGAATTCATACAAATCCACTGAAACTGACAAGGATGGAGCATTTTCTTATGTTCCCATCAATGTATTACATACAAAGGATGTCCACATATACATCCACTCACATCTAAGTGAATACAAGCACTTGAAGTTGGAATAATTCAAAAATGACCATCTTTTGGGGGATGATTTTTAGCTAAAACTAGAGTATGCAAATGTTGAAGCTAAATGCTTAGATATACGGAAGGGTCTTCCCAATTTCTTCTATGAGGATGATTGGGTTAGAATTATTTTGATCCAGATTCATGAAGAATTCCTTTGTCGTGATCAACCCTATATGATCACAAAAGAAGCCATTAAAGATGTGACTAGATTGTGCTCCTCTGGACCTATGCCAATACTAAAGGCTATGAAGAATGAGGTGGTTATGAAGCTTATCAATGCAAAGTTTGACAAAAGAACCTAATAGTGGATGAAATCACTAAGCTAGGGGTCCGGTATTCCACAATGGGCATTGCATATAAAGTATATTACACCAATAGAAAAGGTTTTGCTACCACAATTTCCATCTACACTGCACATTAGATGGTTAAGTAAGGAAGAGACTATGATCTATGTGAGCTACTGTGACAACAATGTTGAATGCACAAGACAACTAAGAGGGGGGTGAATCAGTTGTAACAAAACTTCAAACCCTTACAAACATTCAGATTCACATTAACCTTTAAACATGTTATGATGATTAAGCATGAAAAGAAAAGAACTAAAATTGAATCATAACAACATCACACACAAGAGAACACCATATTTTTATGTGGAAAACCCTAAAAGGGAAAACCCATGGTGAGGATTAGCTCACAATATAATGTAGTAGCAATACCAAATTACAAAGGCTCGCTGCCAGAGAGAATACTCACTATAGGTGGACTCACTACCCACTGAGAAAGAAAGAAAGAAGAGAAGAATGGCTCACTACTAGGATTTGACCTAATATAGTTACATCTAACCTATGCATAGAGTTTAGTTCCAATGAAGCTCAATATCCATTAGTAACACCAACAACATCTTCGCAACATCATTGAAAATAGTAGACACTTTTTGCTCACTACATTCAGTAGACTAAAACATGAAATCTCTCACTACCCCTAAACAAATTCACATAACAACATCATCTCCCTTATACAGTCACACATTCACAAATCCTTGTCACTTATTTATATCATCGTTACCCTTGAAAACATTCTCCAAGGTCAACAACACCACAACCCATATAATTCAAATTAGGTCTAGACCTAAACATTCCCATAGAGGAAAGGAATGAATGTAGACCACATCACACCTTAGCATGGTCCTAAATCCATTCCTACACACTTCAACATGCTTTCATAATCAACAAGGCATGACCATAATTAGTGTAAATAACTAGGTCGGCCAAACGGTGTCAACACTATGAACCTTTTAATCACACGCTTCCTCAAAACCAAAATATGACATTTGGATCTTACACAAAGATTTAATACAATCTAGAAACATCCAAAAACACTTGAAGTCACTTGAGATCCAACGAATTCAATCACAACAACTTTCACCTAAGGAAAGTTCATAATCTGTTTACAAATAACATTGTCGAACTCTGCTACACAAGAAGTCACATTCTAGAGCATCAAATCACAAACCCTCTAGACTATAGATAGATAAGAAACTTATAAGCATACATCTAGAACCACAATATCTAAAACTATACTGCGGAGAAATGCAGAGAAAAATACGTTCTCCGAGACACTTCTGCTCAACTTAAGAACACTGTCAAACACTATTCTCAAACTGGTGAACACAATTTTAACTGCACAATGATTCGGAGCACCAAAGTATGGATTTAGCATCTTCAAACACTTCTAAACAACATATCCAAACTACACACTCAGATCTTCAACATAGAAGAAATGCGGAGTAAAAACTCAAACAACACTTTGTAAGCTAGAATACTTCTTCAACATACTATTTCCAGTGTTAATCAAATTTTCTCAAAAGAACTTGGAAAATCAACAACAGAAGCATATCCTCAACTTCTTTAGCACCTCTACAAAGAAATCAAATCACCTATGGCAAAGTAACTAAATCAAACAACAACAACATCATCAGAAGACACAATTGACACCAATGACAACACAAGCTTGTTGACATCAATGACAACACTAATTAGCACATACTTGCAACAATCTCCCCCGTTGTCATTGATGAAAACTCATGATGTGAAAAAGCATCAAGAAACATCTCTACACCAATCTTCTTTTCTTTCATACTCTCCCCCTTTATTTTACACATCTTACTTTCTCTGATCACTGCTCCCCCTTTGTTTTTCACATGGACTCTCTCCCCCTTTGACATCAATGGAAAAGGGAAACATAACTCTTTCTCTATCTCTTTCTATGATATTGCACATACTTGCACTACTCACTACTTCTCTCCACCAACTTTTTCTTTCACTCTTATCAGGTTATGTCATCTTTTATTTACACTACACTGAATACTCCCCTTGACTCCAACAATCATCATGACCACTACCTACTCCCCCTGAGAGGTAGCCTTCGACATCAGTCCATAACAAATAATGAGTCTTGTTTCTTACTTATCTAAGACACCAATCTGCATCCAAGGAAGAATGTACCATCACTTGTACTTTTCATGTCATCTACACAACCAACCCAATCTGCATCTGTATAAGCACTTAGAGTAAAGTTAGTATCTTTTAGATACCATAATCCATGATCCAGAGTGCCCTTTAAATACCTAAATATCCTCTTTACTACCATAACATGTGACTTTCTATGATCTGCTTGAAATCTAGCCACAAGATAGACTACATGCATAATATCTATTCTAGTAGCAGTCAAATATAGTAATCCTCCAATCATTGATATGTACTTTCTTTAATCAGCCTTAGGAGATTCATCATTCTTGGTCAACTTACAACCAGTAACCATGTGAGTACAAACTGGTTTAGAATATTCTCTTCCAAACTTCTTTAACATCTCTTTTTATATACTTTGAGAAATAAAAATACCTTTATCTATTTGATTGATCTACAACCCAAGAAAGAAGTTCATTTCCCCAAACATTCACATCTGAAATTCTTTATGCATCTCATCTACAAAGTTCTTGCACAAATCTTTATTTCCTCCAAAGATAATGTCATCCACATATACTTCAATAATTAGAATTTGATCTTTACTTTCTTTGATGTATAAATTACTATCTACAGAGCCTTTATTGAAACCTTGCAGCAATAAATACTTGTCTAACCTTGCATACCAAGCTCTGGGGGCTTGATTTAATCCATATACTGCCTTCTTCAACCTGTAAACCATATCTAGTTTATCTGACAACTAAAATCCTTTCGGTTGTTCTATGTACACTTCCTCTTCCAACTCACCATTCAAGAAAGCAGACTTCACTTCCATTTGATATACTTTGAAATCCTTATGTGTTGCAAAAGGAAAAAACATCATAATGGCCTCCATTCTTGCCACTAGAGCATATGTTTCCTCATAGTCAATTCCTTCCACCTGTGAGTAGCCTTTACACACAAGTCTTGCCTTGTTCCTTACCACTTCTCCAATCTCATTCAATTTGTTCCAAAATACCCACTTAGTTCCAATTACATTTTTGTTCTCTGGTCTTGGGACAAGTTCCCAAGTTTGATTCTTCTCAATCTGCATTAGTTCTTCTTTCATGGCCTTGATCCAATACTCATCTTTGCATGTGTCAACCATTGTTTTAGGTTAAACTTTAGAGAGTAAACATAGATTTACCTATTCTTCAATAGATTTCCTCCTTGTTAATACACCTTTGCTCTTATCAGCAATGATCTAGTCTTTAGTGTGATCACTCTGCACATACTTGGGAGTTTTAGGAGTCTTCACTGGAGATTCTTCCTCTTCAACTTGTACTTCCTTTTCTTTAGCCTTTTCTTCTTCTTCAGTGGAAGAAGACTCATCTAATTCATAATTCTTAACCTCTGAAATCTTCTGTATATCTTCAGCAACCTTAAAATTCACACTCTTAATAATATTTCTTAACCTCTTGTTATAGCACCGGTAAGCTTTTCTTTTGTTAGAGTGACCAAGGAAAATACCTTCATCACACCTTGCATCAAACTTTCCTAGTTCTTCATCTCTTCTGATATAACATTTGCTTCCAAAAACTTTGAAATATTTAGTAGTATGAATCCTTCCATACCATATCTCATAAGGAGTCTTTGTGTCATTTTCTCTTACCTGTACTCTATTCTGTATGTAGACAGCAGTATGAATTGCTTCTCTCCAGTAGACTTCTGGTAGGTTTTCTTCTTTTATCATTGTCCTTGTAGCTTCTTGAACATTCATGTTCTTCCTTTCAACCACTCCATTCTGCTGAGGAGTCCTATGGGAAGATAAATGCCTCTTTATCCCATGATTCTCACAAAACATGTTAAACTCATTAGAAGTAAATTCTCCACCTTTGTCAGACCTCAAAAATTTGATCTTCATATCCAATTCATTCTCAACCATTTCTTTAAAGGCTTTAAACTTATCTAGGGCATCTGATTTTTTGTTAAGAAAAGTGACCCATGTCATTCTAGAGAAATCGTCAATAAATAAAATGATATACCTGTCACCTTGAAAAATCCTTACTCTGGTAGGTCCACAAAGATCTATATGCACCAATTCCAATAGTTTGGTAGAAGATTGTTCTTTGACTTTGAAGCTTCCTCTTGCTTGCTTTCCAACTTGGCATTCCTTACAAATGGCATTGATAGGTTTTGTAATCTTTGGCAGATCTCTCACAGCTTGAATTGAACTTATCCTTACCAAGCTATCAAAATTGATATGACATAATCTCCTACGCTATAGCCAACTTTCACTGATCTGAGTTATGAAGCAATAACCAACACCACCTTTGAGATGATAAACATTTCCACTAGTCCTCTTTCCAGCAACAATCACTATTTTGAAGCTTTTTCTGATCTCACAACCATCATCCTGAAACATAAGATTGTAACCCTTGCTACACATCTATCCAACACTCAAAATATTATGCTTTAAACCCTTAACATAGAGAACATCATCAGTGTTATGCTTTCCATCAAAACTAATTGAGCCTTTCCAACAGATCTTAGCAGCTGCATCATTACCAAACCTAACTACTCCACCATCATATTTTTCAAGTTTGACAAGCTTACTCTTATCACCTGTCATATGATTTGAGCATCCACTGTCAATGACCCAGTCATCTTTTTCACTCTTAGCATGAAAAGCAAACATTATAATGCCTTCAAGATTAGTGCTTGCTTCTAGTCCCTTTTCCTTCACACAGCTTCCAGAGTTAGCAGAAACAGTTTCATCTCTTAGGGCTATGAATAAGCATTCATTATCATTATCATCCTCATAATTAGTTTCATTATCAGATATACTTGCATCTTCTCTAACATAGTAACTTTTCTTAATCATCTTACCTCTACTTTCCCTATTCTTAATTCTTAGAGATTTATCTGGACATTGTGAAGCATAATGACCTATCTTTCCACAACTGAAACATTTAAAAGGCAACTTACCACTGAACTTTCTAGTACCCTTTTTCATCCTTCTCACAAAGTTAGCTTCCACTTCATCAAGGTCTTCTAGATCTAATTCCACTATCTTCTCTGATTTATCAACTTTAAAAGCAATCTCAACCTTTGCAGTTCCACTAGTTATACCAAACTCTCTTATTTCAAAAGGAGTTAAGGTGCCAAGCAACTGATCTCTGGTAAATTGATTCAAATTTTGTAATTCTTCAATAGCACAAACCTTATGACTATAGGCTTTACAAAGAGTTCCAAGTACCTTCAATATCACTTCTTTATCATCTATACTTACACCAAGTCCTTTGATGTCATTGACGACTTCATCCACCTTCTATAAGTAGCTTGTAATGTTTTCATCTTCAAACCAATGTTGCATGGACACAGATACGATATCTGATATGGATACAGCATCAGATACAGATATAGCTATTTTTTGAGACCCCCTTATATGGATATGGCTAGATATGATAATTATATATATGAATTAAAAAATATTTTATTATATAATGTATTATATTAAAATATAATTTAATAGTATATTATATAATATATTATTATATTAAAATATAATTTATTATTAATATAAAATAAATATGAATTAAAAATATTTTATTATATAATGTATTATATTAAAATATGATTTATTATTTTATAATAAACATATTAGTAGTAATAAATATTAAACATATTAAATTTAAATATATATTATATTATAATTAAATTTAAATACATATTATATTAAAATTAAATTTAAATACATATTATATTAAAATTTAAATACTAAATACATATTATATTAAAATTTAAATACATAATTATAATTATTAATTAGCCCGATAGGCTTTTATATGTGAGCATTATAGTGGTTGGAAAATTGTCTCATGCCGTAAAAAAAAATTCACGCAAAAAATTTTCTAAACTCGTCAGTTGTTTCTATTGGCAAATTCATTAATATTAAAGATGACCAAACTTTACAAACCCTATAATATTAAACTTGTTGAATAATATATATTTAAATGATATATGTTAAAAGTAAATTTTTAACGGCAAAGGAGGAGTGCGGGTTCGGGAATCCTGGAGAATTCGCACTGAACGTCCCTCTTGAAGAAGCTAAACAAAATGCGGATATGGCAATTTTTTTCAAAAACCTCAAACCCAGAAGTATCTGGCACGTTCAATAATTTACCCTAGTTATGGATATGGGCGGGCACCATATCCATCCTGTATCCAGGGTGTATCATACCCGTGTCTATACCAGACACGCTGGTATGTGCACCAAGGGAAGCAGAAGGGCATATCCTGTAACTTTGCTTCAAACATATGCATGGTCTCAAAAGTGAGCTTCAAATTTTGTATTTTAGCTTGTTTAACCTTATCATCTCCTTCATAAACACTTTCCAACTTTTTCCAAATCGCATTAGTAGTTTTCAAATCCACAACTTTCACCAATTCAGAATTAGTAAGAGCACTTAAAAGAGCATGTTTTTCCTTACCATCAATTTTAGTAGCTTTGATCTCATCATCAGTACTTATACCTTTCTCAGGTGCAGTGTAATTAGACTTAACAGATTTCTAGATCTCATAACCAAGAGCAATTAGAAAGGCTTCCATCCTTACCTTCCAGAGAGCATAGTCCAATCCATCAAATAAGGGAATATCCAAGTTCTTGTACGCCATCCCAGATCTACCTCAAGCTGTTAAGCTTTCCTCAAAGGAACTTAGATCTGATACAAATTGTTGAATGCACAAGACAACTGAGAGGGGGGGTGAATAAGTTGTATCAGAAACTTATAACCCTCACAAACATTCAGATCCACATTAACTTAATTAACCCTTAATCTTGTTATGATGATTAAGATTGAAATGTGAATAACAGAAGTTGAACCATAACAACATCAAACACAAGACAACACTAGATTTTTACATGGAAAACCTAAGAAGGGAAAAACCATGGTGAGGATTAGCTCACAATATAAAGTAGTATCAATATCGAATTACAAAAGGCTCACTGCCAGAGGGCTCACTACCCAAAAGAGAAAGTTCTCACTACAGGTGGACTCACTATCCTAGTGGACTCACTACCCACTAAGAAAGATAGAGAAAAAGAAGAGAAGGCTCACTGCCATGGATGAATTGATATAATTGCATCTAACCTATGCAAGGATTTTAGTTCCAATGAAGCTCAATACCACAACTCAAACATCACCTTTGCAGCAAAACTAAAAAATAGTAGACACCTTCTACTCATTGCATCTAGTAGCCTAACACATGAAATCTCTTACTTCCCTGATCAAATTCACATTACATACATCATATTCCTTGCACATACACCCCATTCAAGAATCCTTGACACTTATTTATACCCTCATCAACCTTGACAACATTCTCCAAGGTCGGCAACACATCTTAACTCATAAAATTCAAATTAGGTCTAGACCTAAACATTACCACAAAGTAAGGGAACAAATACAGACCATGCCACATCTTAACATGGACCTAAATCCATTCTTACATGTTATTCCATGCTTCCACAATCAACTAAGCACAACCGCAATTAGTTTAAACAACCAAGTCGGACAAACTTGTGTAAACACTATGAAATATTAAGCACATGCTAAATCAAAAGTAAACACACCTCGTGGATCTTACACAAATTTTTAACATAATCTTGAAACATCCATGAACAACTTGAAGTCACCTAAAAACCAACAAATTCAACCACAACAACTTTCACCTGAAGAAGGTTCACAATCTGCTTACAAACAACACTGTCAAACTCTGCTACACAAGAAATCACTTTTCAGAGCATCAAATCACAAACCTTCTAGATTGAAGATAGATAAGGATCTTATAAGCACACATCTAGAACCACAATACCAGAAACCAATCTACGGAGAAATGCAGAGAAAAGTACTTTGTCCCAAACACACTGTCAAACACTATTCTCAAATTGGTGAACACAAATTTTACTGCACAGTGATCCGAAGCACCAAATTATGGATTTAGCATCTTTAAAAAATTCTAAACCACATATCCAAATTACACACTAAGATCTCCAATACAAAAGAAATGTGGAGCAAAACCTCAAACGACATTCTGTAAGCTAGAAGACTTCTTCAACACATTGTTTCCAATATTAATCAAATTTTCTCAAAAGCACTTGGAAGCCCAACAACAAGAACACTTTACCAACATCATCAACACTATCTCAACATTCACAAACAACTCAAACTCACAATCTTGCATGTATCCTCATCTCTGCTCACCCTTATCTCTGATCTCTACCCAACACAAACTTACTCATACTCTTGCATCATTTCTTAACTCATACAGAAGACACAGTTGACACCAATGACAACACAATCATGTTGACATCAATGACAACACTGATTAGCACATACTTGCAATAGGTTTGACTCAATTAAAAACTTGAGGTCAACATGTTTAAGGCAGGTCAGTCTGGGAGACCTAGAAGATGAAGAAAAATTGTCTAAGTATAAGAATTGTAATCAGCCTGATGTCTAAGTATGATGTAGAGGTGAGTACACTTGTTCTAACATATTTCATATATGTCTACATTGATATCTTACCATTTTGGTGTACCGCACTCAAAGATAAGTTGCAAAAGTTTTGCTAAGGCATTTATAGTGTATACTCTAAGGCAGAGTCATAGTATTTTGGTCCGCATTCCTCTATAGAGAAAGATTTAGTCTTGCGGTTTGTAAGATAAGTTGATTAGCACATGAAAGTGTTATATCCAAGATTTCAAGTCATGAAAATTTCCATAGTAAAAATTATAAATGACAGAGTTCCAGTCTGTGCTCTGGCAGAGTAAAGCAATGATGAAGGATTATTGGAATGCTTCGCATTCCTCGGCAGTGATAGATGTGGTTGTGCAATTTTGAAGACATGTTCAGAATAATGCATAAGTTCATTCATAAGAGTTTCAGATGTTTTAGTGGTCCACAATGCAATATCCTAAGTTTTGATGTGTTACAGTCAGTCTGGAATGCTCTGTTTTCATTAGTTTAACATGATTCTTCTTTTGCAGATGCACATAATGATCAGATATTTCAAGTGAATGGTTTAAGGATAGTGTTGATAAGGTACATTGCTCATATCTTGGTCTGCATGATGTTTATGATGTGTCCTCGGTGATTAAAAGATGGACAGTTAGAAGTGTTGTTGTTGTTCAGGCTGGCATTCTAGGTTCCCTTCAATTGCAGATGATCCTATTTAATTAATTTGGCCTTGAAGATTGTGTTATGATGTATTTGATCCTGTTATGCAATGTGAAGTGATTCGCAACTCATAATGTATTTGTTCTAAGCTGACCTTTATAGTATCACTTGTTTCATCTAAAGATCATCTTGATGCCAACCTAATTGAAATTTTGAGTTGTTGTGGAGGGTATATATAGAAGAACAAAATCATTTGTGAAGTAGAAAGTGTTGAGATTGATGAGTAAATTAAGCATGAAGTGTGTGAAGTTAAAGTGATGAAATAATTGTGCGAAGTAAGGGACTAAACCATCAACATAATATAGATGCCTTCTTTATAGTAGTTCATGTGTATGTTTTCACTGTAATTCTCATGTATCATGCTACCAGAGAGTGAGTCTTTTCAGTAGGCCTTTGTATCTTGCCCTAACGTTGTAGTCTTGGTTTGCAAGTCAGTAGGGAGTAGTAGCTTCCTTGGGTTGAAGCCCTAAAACAAAGTTGTAAACTTTTATAACAATGAGATTATAATATTGTGAGTTAATCCTCACCATGGTTTTTCCCTCATTGGGGTTTCCACATAAAAATCCTGGTGTCTTTGTGTAGTGCATGTTTTACTTTATGTTATTCTTCTTTTGGTTAAAATGATTTGATGATTAAGCTATAAATGGAATTGATATAAAGTTTAAGAATAGACTGATTCACCCCCCTCTCAGTCTCTGAATGTGTTCAACAAGATATTTTCTAGAGGAAGGAGAATATGACATAATACCCAAATACTCAGGTCAGATTTCATTGCAAGAACATTTATCCATGTGTACAATGGTATGGAGAGAAATAAATGAATACAATGAGATACTATATACCCAGTTCTTTTATTGGACACTATCGCCAATTCCACAAACGTGGTATATAAATTGGGAAAGAAGGAATGAAACTAGATATTGGGAAGAACTGCAAAATGAATTCATTCACACATTATCATTCCTTAGTACAAACAAGAACATACACACAACACTCCTCATAATCAAGGAGATCATATTTCAATAGGATGCAAAAGAAGAAGAAGAAACACCAGAGCAAAGCTCACCACTAGAAAGAACAAAAGGCATATGAAAAATTATAGAATGGATGGATAAGGAATCATATCAAGAGAGACACAAATGCTACAAAATAACACAATAGGAGGATGAAAAGAGTAGGGAACCAAAAATAAAAATTGAGCAAGGAGAGAGGAAGTTGGTGGAATCAACAACTAGTCAAGGAAAAATACTACAATAAGCCCATCTTACTAAGGGAAGAGAACATTACCAAAGAAGGAGATCCTAAGCTAGCTAAAATAGGAGACTATTAGGATGAGAAGGTAGTGGCGTAAGTAGTAGAACTTATGTCTGAGTATGAGGATTTGTTTCCTAGAAAATCAACAAAGATTAAGGGAATCAAAGAGGTTACCACAACAATGAAAATTCAATTAAGATAAGACAGTAAACCAATCAATAAAAGACCATACAGATTGAACCCAAACATGAAGAAAAAGGTTAAAGTAGAACTTGAAAAGATACTTGAAGCAGGGATCATAAAACTAGTGGAGGATGTAGAGTGGATCAGTCCAATGGTGGTACATAACAAGAAAATAAGAGAAATCAAGATATGCAAAGACTATAGAGAGTTGAATAAATCTTGTATTCATGATCCTTTCCCTACACCATTCACAGACGAAATATTGGAGTTAGTTGTCGGCAGGGAGATTTAATCCTTCACTAATGGATTCTCTGGATACCACAAGGTAAAAATTAGAGAAGAGGACCAACCTAAAACAACATTTGATCATGAACTAGGATCTTTCATGTATATTGTTATGCCATGTGGATTCAAAAATGCACTTGTAGTATTCAGTAGAATTATGGTAAATGCATTCAAGGAGTTTATACATGATTTCCTAGAATTCTATCTAGATGATTGGACTATATTTGGGCTAGTAAAAGATCACACACAAACATTGAGTTTGATGTTGAATAAATGTAGAAGCTTTCTAATCTCCCTAAACTTGAAGAAATGTACTTTTGTGGTAACATTTGGAACACTACTAGGTCATGTAATATGTACCATAGTGGAATACCTGACTAAGTGGGCTGAACCACAACCAACTAGAGATTGCACAACAAAAACTACTACCAGATTCATCTATGAGAACATAATTACTAGATTTGGCTTCCCATTGAGTATAACCAGTGATCAAGGTAAACATTTTGTAAACAAGATGATTTCAGAGCTATTGGACAACTTCATGATAACACATAATAAGAGTTCACCATATCATCCATAAGAAAATAGAGCAAGTGAAGCCTTGAATAAGATCATTAGGATAGCATTGACAAAGATGTGCAATGGGAACAAGACAGAATGGGATCTAAAAGTACCTGCAGTACTCTGGGCATACAGAACAACCTTCAAAAGAATTGCTAAGTTTACTCCCTATGAGCTAGTGTATGGAATAGATGCTACAATACCGGTACACTTCATATTGCTGAACTTCTGGACAACAGGGACTCTCAAGCTAGGGGAGGAAGACTCTCTCACATAGAGGATTGAATAATTAGAGAAAATAGATGAGGACAGATTGATGACAACATATAACATGAACCTGGAAAGAAAAAGATAGAAAGCCTAGCATGATAGAAATTTGAGGAACAAGACATTCAAGGAAGGTGACTTAGTACTCATATATGACAACAAATTCAAGAAGCGGAGAAAACTAAAAACAAGGTGGCTAGGACTGTTCTACATTGAAGAAATTGCATATTCTAGAGCAGTTAGACTAAAAAACATGGAGGGTTGGATATCATCTACATATGTCAATAGTGCCAGACTGAAGTATTTTCAACCAGAGCAGAGTATGTCTAAAGGACAAGACATAGTTTTAAAGGGGGTGATGTTAGCAAGATGCAAGGCATAGTGCAGAACTGACCAGAAGCTGACATATACACTATGTGGAGGTTGCAGATCTACAAAAGATTATAAAAGACACATCCCTAGATGCAATAGATATATTATAGACATATATTTATATATAGGATAAGATAAGTAGGATATGATAAGAGAGGATAAGTTCTGATATGTGAATGACATAGAATTCATGTATTTAGATAGATAAGGTAGAGACTTAGACCTGTTAGAGGATGGATGTATGATACTTTATTGTTATTTATATATACATATGGAGATCTGACAGTACTAGGTATTTCTTTGTTGTCTTATTATTAGGATATGTATGTGACACAAATGTTGGCAAGAAATGGTGAGGGATACTAGTCCAGAGATCTAGTCCTTAGTCAAGTCTTTGTAGTTAGTTCATACCTCTATCAAGTAGCTATAGATTGATAGCAAAAAATAGAGAATAATAGAAACAAAGTGTCACATACAGATCCTAATCATAAGACAACAAAGAAAAACCTAGTACTAGTAGATCTCCATATGCATATATAAATAACAATCAAGTATCATACATCCATCCTCCAGTAGGTCTAAGTCTTTACCTCATCCATCTACATACATGACTTCTATGTCATTCACATATCAAAACTTATCATCTCTCTTATCATATCCTATATATATATATATATATATATATATATATATATATATATATATATATATATATATATGTTTGTGTGTGTGTGTCTATAATGTATCTATTACATCTAGGGATGTGTCTTTTATCATCTTCTATCGGCCAGGGAAGCCTCCGCATAGTGTATGTACCAACTTCTGATTGGCTATGCTCTATGCCCTACATCCTACTAACATTAGCTATATAGGAGTTTTATGATAGCCAATTATTCTTGGTTCAATGATAGTTTTGGGATCAAGATAACAAGTTGGGTTTAGTTGTTCATTTGGTTTGAACTCAATACCTATTAAGGTATACCCCTTGGAATATCTCTCCAGAGTTTAGCTGAGCTCGAAGTGTAGAGGATCCTACCCACTATTGTAAGTTGGCCAAAATCATCCTTAACCTATTGACAAACCTCTTTCAATCACCTTGATGACACCTCTGGCCTAGGTGATTATGAAATGTTTTAGGGTTTTGAGTTGTAATTATTTTGGGAACCAACATCCTTAATCCACTAAAAATTGTTTCCATTTAAGAGAAAAAAAGGTGACAACTCCACCATTAATTTCCTAATGGTTGCTACATAGAAAGTGATTGGCTAGCCATATGATATGACAAATAGTAGAAATAAAAAAGTTTAAAATTTTGACCTCTTACAAATAGATTATTCAATTTTGCAAATCTTTGTCAAGCATCCCACATTGTGTATTTATTGCAATACTTATTAGATCTCAAATATTTCATGAGGTAAAATCATTTCAAAGCATGTCATCACTATTAAGCTCATCCAGAGTTGCATAACTATTTTGCAAAAAGCTCCCTTTAAGAATGGGTTGAAACTTCCTACTTGAATAACTGGTGTGAATTGTTCTATTTGGTTGGTACATATTCCATTCTCTAGAATTTTGGCTATACTATGTAAACATCTAACAATAATCCTAAGAGGTGGAGGAGAATAAACTGTTGAAGTTGTTAAACCAACCTCACAGATCGCAATGAACACCTGCCAGCAAATAACCTATCACACAAAGGAGACCAAGAGGAACAATAATGGTGCTCTACAAACCTGAAGCAAAAATGCATAAAGAATGAATAATTACAATAAGATCAATCCTTACGCAAGGAGATCGAAACCCTAAAAGTAAGAACACTAGGATTAATAATAAATTATTAAAGTGCTTAAGTTTAGCTTAAGTGAAATAAAGTAAAGGTGACTTAACTAATTAATCAATATGATTAAATTAATTAAGTAAAGAACCTATTACTCTAACACCCCCCCTTAAGATGAACTTAGGGAGAAGCTAAAAAACTAAGGACAAATGCATGAAAGCAAAGATGGGTCCTAGTAACTAGGCTTGATGAGGTACCCATGTACAAAAGAGTCTCTCACAAATAGAGAAAAGGAGAAAACCACGTGGGAAAAACTCCTCCACAAAAGAGACAACAAACCTCCCTACAAGAGAGAGAGAGAAAGAGTGAAGGACTAAGAAGCCTTCACAAAAGATGTCCCAAAAGAATAGGAACATGAAGAATTCCACTGAAGCATGAAGAAGCTACAAACACTATCGAAGACTAACTGCTATAGTGTTGAAAGAAGAACCTCCTCTAAAACAAAATGAAGATTAGAATCAAGAAGACAAGAATCTGCATGAGTGCCACCAATGACACTACTCGAATCAGATGGCAAACAAAGGCAAAACATCTAGAACTTGAAGATACAGATGGCACAAGTACCAAAAGTCTGAAGAACAAAATAGAAGGTCACCTCCACAAAAGGAATGCAAGAGTGTCCATATGGTAAATGCTCCATCTCACCGAAATGCATGGGTAACCCACTGATGTACCACTGCATCCACCTAGTACATAGGAACAAATACTAGATACATAACTCACTCCAATGCGAAACCAAGGAAGCATTAGCACCAACAATAGAAACCCCCCATAATGCAGACAAGGGAGAGCCATGACAGGAACAATAAAACTCTATGAAACCAAGAAGTGCATGTAGAAGAAATAGAAACATCTGAATGTGCAAACATGAAAGTACCAGCAAATAAAAAGGTGTGCAAACCAAGGCACACACGCATGAGGCAAGAATCAATCCCCCATGGAACTTTATATCATAGTGCGAGTACAATAAGGCACAAAATGATGTCCAGTATCTCAAGAATGTATGTACAATGTTGAGACACTTTATTTCAGTGCATTTACATATGAGAAGTGCTTACAATGGAAGCTCACAAGACCACATGCTAAAAATACTATTCTCAAATAGAAATAGAGGAAACTAATGAGGTGTCTACCATGATGTTTGAGTTTTTGAAATGTGTTTAAGGGAAGATTTTTCTGTTCTCTGATGTGTATATACAAAAAGCAAGAAAAAAACTCCCCCCACAACACAAAAAATGAAACCCCAATGCAAATATGAAAGCTAGAAAGCAGAAAAAAGAAAAAATCACTTCAGACAATTCCCTATGTACTTGCTAATTTTTTTTGATGAAAAAATCTACAGATCTGGAAAGAGAAATGGAAGGTCTTTCCAACGCCTATTCGTTTTCAAAAAATGGAGTCCGTATGCAAACGTTATGCCTCTAGAAGTGCAGAAACAAGGATCTGACTTTGAATGGAAATGAATGCATAAAAACCACAAAACCAAGAAAAATCACCTACACCACTAGATTGGGCTCAGAACCAGCTTTCCGGCAATATTTTGTTTTCAAAAATCCAAGTTCGGATGCAAAAATTATGGCCAAAATACCAAAACTGCTCCAAAAAGGGTTTGGGGTGAAGCCTAGTGGTTAGGCTAGCTGCTAGCATTAACTGTTAGCAGTTAATTGACAGCGGTGCCTGTAGACTCTATTTTTTCTTGGATTTTGTGTCGTATTAGGCCATACAACCCACAAATGAAAAAAATTTGCCTCCTGAAGTCACTGTGTCTGATTTTAATGAAACAACAGGTGATTTTAAGGTTTTTGGGCACTCTGAACACGATGGTGAGGTCCGTTTGGGCTGAAAATGCTCTAAAAAATTAGGTACCCTCTAGATTTGGAAACCCTCTAAAACTTCAAACTCTTGTAGATCGGGCACTATATAATCAAAATTAACGAAACAAAGGTCAATCTTGACTATTTCAAACCTGTTGGACACAATGATGAGGTCCAAATTGACTCAAGATGCACTAAAATGTCTCTTTAAGACAATATTTCTCATAAAATGAATAGGAAGCTGCAGATTTGGAGCTTTGATACCATGTTGAAGTTGATAAACCAACCTCACAGATCCCAATGAACACCTGCAAGCAAATAACCTGTCACATAAAGGAGACCAAGAGGCACAATAATGGAGCTCTGTAAACCTAAAGCAAAAATGCATAAAGAATGAATAATTACAATAAGATCAATCCTTATGAAAGGAGATTGAAACCCTAAAAGTGAGAAACCTAGGATTGATAATAAATTATTAAAGTGCCTAAGTTTAGCTTAAGTGTTCAAATAAAGTAAAAGTTACTTAATTAATTAATCAACATGATTAAATTAATTAAGTAAAGAACCTATTACTCTAACATAAACTAGTTTCTTAGTCTAAGAGGATAAAACACTAGCTAGAAGAGGAGTACAAATGTAATTAAGCTTTCCATCTTTCTTAGAAGGCTCACCTTAAAGAGGGATAATTTCTTTCCCCTTTTCTAGGAGAATTGAATATATGGTAGCCTAAGATCATCACTATTAAGATCATCTAGAGCTACATAGCTATTTTGCAAAAAAAATGCATCCAAGGATGGGTTGAAGCTTCCTAGTTGAATAGTTGGTGTGAAATTTCCCCATTTAGTTGGCACATACTCTCCATCCTCTAGACATTCAGCTAGATTGTATGAATATTTGATAATAGTCCTAGGAGGAGGAGGAGAGTAAACTAGGCTCTTAAGTCTAAGAGGATTGAACACTAGCTAGAAGAGGAGTACAAATGAACTTAGGCTTGCTAGCATTCTTAGAAGACTTTCCCTGAGGAGGGATAATTTCTTTCCCTTTTTTAGAAGATTTGACTCTATGATAGCTTGAAATTTTGAGGCCACCAAATTACTAATAGGTTAGGGATTTTGTCCATTATTCTTGTTAGTCTTGCAACTAATCCTCCTCTTTTGGAGGGGAGGAGTATCCTATGTTGGCTTCTACCTAGGTTCAATTATTGAAATAATGAGACCTAGGTTCGGTTATTGAAATAATTATACAATCCTTGACCTTGTGTTGAAAGTATTTTTACTTGTAACAAAGGTTTGACAAAATAAGGCAAGTTCAAAAAATAAGGTATATCACACTTTAGGTGTGATGCATTTGGCTAATTTGGATATCAACCAACTCCTTCAAATCTTTAGAAAGATCAACCACAACATAAATGCATTTTTATGGGTAGGAGGAGAAAAGTTGGTGAGGTTTGACACAAATGAAATTACTTAAAGAGGCAACAATGTATTTCAAAAAGGTTAGTAGGATGAAGGAAGGCCATAGAATTCAACCCAAATAAGGACTTGAAGCCTCTCTCCTATAATATGACAATGTCCTAGATTTAGGGTAATGAGCTATGCATGTACCAAGGGCCATACTTGAGGATGGCTTCTACATGGCTAGGCTCCACATATTTAAAATATAGAAGCCCCTTAATGAGGTTTTTGATTGTATCAAGATGGACCCTATGAGAGATCTAAGCCTTGTTGACCATTCTTTAAGCATTTTTTTTATAGAAAATTATGTTGAAAAAATAAGCATGGTTTTAGAGACAATCCTCTATGACAAAATAACCAAAGTAAATTTTTCAAGGCCATTTATAGGATTATCAAATTTTAGAATAAGAAACTATATGATTCAGGGTTTTAGACAACATACCTCATGAAAAACTTTTAAATGAACTTCTAAGAATACTTTAGGGGAGACATTATCTTGCATTTTTTAAACCACAACACTAATAATTGCTATAATACTAGAGTTTAAAAGTGATAGAAATTAGGGTTTTATATGATTCAGGGTTTTAAAAATTAGTATAGCCTCGAACTTTTAGTCTCTCATATTTAAGTGAGAAAAATAAAAAAATCCCCCAATAAATATGAGAGACTACTAATTCGAGGCTATACTAATTTATGTCCAAAGAAAAAGGTAATACAAAAGGTAATAGACAACAAATGCATACAAACTAAACACACAACCCTAGGAAGGTGCAAAAAATTAGTATTAATCCAAAGATTCAATTTTATATAACTTTTAGTTTCCTTTCTACAATTTGATGTATATGTGCTATGTCTAGTTATCTATAATCACAGGATGGAGTTCAAAGAGTTCAAAGATTCTTTAGATTCCATGAAGTTTTATAAGATTCCAATCTAAAAAAACAAAAAAATAAGATTCTAATCTTAAAAACAAAAAAAATAATGCATACCTCAATTTAAAAATCAACTGGAAGCATTTCATTTCCCATTATATGTATTTCTTATTCTTGACATTTATAGATTATTGAATTTTGGTTTAAAATAGAAAAAGCATTTGGAGCGTACTGATTGTGGCCTTTCCTTATTTATCTCAAATGCATAGAAAACTAGAATAGGATTAATTCATTGCATTTACAATCTTTTGCATTACATCTAGAACAAGGAAAAAAAGATAAGTCATTTTTGTAATCTATGATTTCTTTTCTTTTTCTTTTCTTAAGGAAGGTTTAATTATTTTAAAAGGTAGTAAATTTATTAGTGGGTTGCATAATTAGCTCCTAAAATGTAGCCGACTTGGACTTTAATTGGAGTGAGGTGCTGTATAATTATTTTAAAAGTGGAAATATTTAATGGGGATTATTATTATATGGAATTTTATTTTATATAAAATAAAATAAAATAAATTGTGATATGTATAATATAATATTTAAATATAATGAGTTTATATTTGTATAAAAAATAAAATAAAAAATAATAAACACTGCACATCTCTTCTAGCATAAGATATAAAATATTATCCCCACTGGATTGAGCTGCACATGCATAAAAAATCATTTTATTCATAATTTTTTAAAAAAATTACTTGGACTAAAAAAAAGAAAACTAGAATAAGATTAATTCATTGTAGAAATAGAACAATAGATTTTCTTTATATTTTGATTTTATCCTCTGTATCTACATGAATAAAAATTCTTCAACACAGTTTTAAATCAAATCCTTTTTGTTGCATGAGAGGCTAGATCTGGTTAACCCAGATCCTGTACAAGCATTTGAAGAGGAAACCCCCACATGCATGTTGGATTCTTGTAATTTTCTGAATCAAATAAATTAAAATTCAGGCAAGATTTCCTCATTTAATCTTTCAAAACCCTTCATCCCTACAACAACTCACATCCTAGAAAAAGTGCCAATAGGATTAGCCAAATAAAAATAAATAATAGGAAAAAAAATCCAGAGTATGAATAAATTTATCTCATCTCATAAAACCCATTCTTGCTCAACTCTAAAACTTGTGTAGCAAACAAAAAAATGAAATGAAGTAGTGTAAAGAAATTCTAAATTATTTTTTAGATTTGCTTTTATGAAAAGAATCTAGTATGTTGTTTAAAATTTAGAAACATGTTTTTTAATTTTATTAATGCTTTTAATAAATGCATTGATAGTAATATTTCACTGAGTTTTAGGAATGAATAATTATTTAGGCTTTTTTTTCATATTTGGATTATTTTTGCCATGTTTAAAATTTTGATTAAATTTTAAATATAGATGGGAATTTAATTTTATTTACTTTATATTTGAAAATCTTAATAATATATATTATATTATCATTGATAATATTATATTATATTTTAATGAATCATTTCCTCTTCCTAAATATTTTTCTTTATCTTTTTTCATTTTTAGTTTGCTTTAAAGTTACTAATTTTATCTATATAAATTACCCATAATAGAAGAAGTAATGGATTATTTGAATAACAACATATCATATTTGATGGAGAATTTCCTCATTGGGAGGTTCTTAGGCTTTCATCCAAATATTGATGTTGTTCACAACTGGGTTCATGAAAGGTGGTATGAGCCTTGTCAGATTAAGGTGGCTACCATGATTAATGGATTTTTCCTTTTTTCATTTCAATCTCTTGAGGTAAGTATGAGAATTTTAGAGGGAGGCCTTTGGTTCCTTGGTAAATCTACTCTTTGGTTGAAAAGATGGTCAACTGGTTTTGATGCTGCCAAGGAAAATTTTAATAGGGTTTTTATTTGGGTTAGGCTACTAGGTCTTCCTTTAGTGTATTGGCATGAAGGGATAATAAAAAGTATGCCAATGCTCTTGGTCAATTTTTATCTATTTATAATGTTACAAAATATATGAAATGATTGGTTTTTGCTAGATTTTGTGTGAGTGTTGATACTGATAAGGTGCTGCCTAAAGTCATAAAACTATCTTCCAAATTAGGTGTTTGGGAGCAGAGAATTCATTTTGATCCATCTTCGCAAATTTGTCTCCATTGCCACAAAGTTGGGCATTTTTCTCATTCTTGCAAAGAGACAAAAAGTCCTCTTGAGCATGGGAATGAATGTCAGAATGCTGGGTTCAAAGATTGTGAGAATGCTGGGAAAGATTGCCAGAATGATGGGAAAGATTGTCAAAATGTTGGTAATGAGTGCTATGCTAAAAGGAGTGAAGGAAATATGGATGAAGGATAACAGTTGTACCTTGGTTGAACCTGACTCGTCTTCAAAAAAAGGAAGGTTACCTAAATTGGACTGGTAAAGCTTTGACACCACCTTAGAGTTCTTTGGTGAGGTTTGGTTTTAAACCTCCTTGATTGTGGTCTTGGCTATCCTTTTGTTGTGGCCTTGCTATTTTAGGCCTGTTTTTTGTGTTGGTTTTGTCTCATGTTGTTGTTGGTTCATGATTCTATGTTCTTGTCTCTTGTGGTTGTTTGTTACTCTTGTTGTACAAGGTTTTTGGGTCCTTTCAAAACCCTTTCCAGTTCATAGCTCCGGTTAAAAGCACTTATCTAATCAAAAACATATCATATTTGACAAATATAACAAATATTTGATAGTATAAGAAAAACAAACATATGCATATTTTTTTTATAGAATATCCATAGTTAAATGAAGTGGTTAAAGAATATATATTTTAAATATAAATATGCATATAGTTAAAAAATTACAAAGTTTTAAGAAAAAAACAAGCTCTTATGTAAAAAATTAGAATGCCAAAAAACAAGATATGGGATTACAAAATTTATGGTAACATTATAATATAGATAGCATATAATAATATCATATTATACTGTAATATTATATTTTTAAAATTAATAATTATAATTATAATATATTTGAGAAATATATCAAATATTTGACAATATACCATAAAATATTTGAAAAACTTTATCATATATATTATATTATCTTCATTGTTGTTAATCATTTGATTTTTAAAAAACACTTCCCTTACTAAATGTTATTCATTTTTTGTGTGATATGTGCAATACATAACTAACTTGATTTCTCATGCACAATTGTATAGGTATGGATCGACCTAGGTTGAATTTTTAGTCTGAGGAGCAACAAAGACAATACTGAAGGGAATATAAGAGAAAATATCAGAGGGAATATTGAAGACGACAACACGAAGCAATAAACACAAAAAGAGAAGAACAAAGGGTACATCCAAATAAAGTTGAAAGAGCTCAAACTATCATAGATGTAAAGCTAAATTAATAGTTGTTTAGAATTGGAATTAGAAAATAAAAACAACCAAATATGGAGTAAACCTAGACATATAAATTATGTTATTTATATTAAATTGGTGGTGTTCATTATTTTAAAAAAAAACTTGCATTATAATGTCTTGGCTTAAACTCACATACTTGAGTAATCATTCTTTAATTTCAATAATTCAATTACAATAACTAGATGAGGATATGATGAACTATGATCACTTGAAATCAAATAAAACATACCCATTTTGTGTGAGGATCCCCTCCATGTATGTATTACAAATAAATGAATAACAAGGTTAAGGGAAGATTTTATCCTTTAGTTTTAATTGAAATAAAATTAATTTTAATTGAATTAAAACAACAAAGGTCATTTACATTTATATCTATATATATAGAACTATGGTTAGAATTAGGGTTAGGGTTAGGGATAGATTTAGGAATAGAATTAGGGTTAGTATTGGCCTAAACATTAGGGTTAGGGTTAGGCTTATATTTTTAGAAGTAGGGTTAGAGTTAGTGTTACAATTAAAAGAAGGTTAAAATTACGCTTATTGTTAGAATTAGGTTTAGGGTTAAAATTAGGATTATTAGAATATAGGGTTAGGCTTATAAATCAATGCTAAGTGTAATCATTTGATTATGGTTAGAATTAGAATTAGGGTTAGATTGAGGGTTATGATTACAATTAGGGTTTGGGTTATGGTTAGAAATAAGGTTAGATTAGAATTAGGGTTTTTTTTACAAATATAGTTAAGGTCAAGGTTATAACCCTAATTTGAATCATAATTTTAATTAGTATTCACCTAAACGTTAGGGTTAGGTTTATAGTTAGTATTAGTGTAAGAATTAAGGTTAGGGTTAGGCTTATATTTTTAGAAGTAAGGTTAGAGTTAGGGTTACAATTAAAATAGGGTTAAAATTATGTTTAGGTTTAGAATTAGGATTAGAATTGGAGTTAGGGTTAGGGTTAGGGTTAGGGTTGGGATTAGTGATGCAGGAGCATCCAGGGGAATGGGCTATCCCGCATCAACCAAAAACATGATAGTTTGTTTTCTTTCATTTTTGGTGTGTTGTGGTCTTTTCAGGCATCTCTTACTAGTGGAGAACCTCTCACGTGATCAAATTTGCAAAATATGAGTTTTCGCCAATTTGTTGTTTCAGAGGCTCCGTAGGTAGTTTTCAGAATTTTTTATGGAAAAACCATAAGGGATGGAGTAAAATCCTTTCATAGGAGAATCATTAGAGGTACCATGTCCAATGTGCAAAAATAAATTAAGTTATATCTTTCACTGTTTGGGAGAAATTAATGCCAAAAATTTGTGTTGTTAAGGTCGAAAGTGTGTCGCCGGTTTACGAAAAGTTTAAAATTTTAAAATTTATGAGGGATGGAGAGAAATTATTTTTCTAAGGACTTGAGGGGGTCATAAAACACCTTTGGGTAAATTTTGGGGCAAAACGGAGAACTTTGAATTTTTCGCCTGCAGGCACCCAATTCCACACATTGTCGGAGTTGCAATTTCTCAAAATTGCTTATATAGCTTCATGAGGTATTTAAAAGGTATTTAAATTGTTTTATTGAGGCATTTCAAATGTCAATATGGGTGGAGGTGGAAATTCTTTAGTTTTAATATTCAATTTCTCAAGTAACTCTCTTGAGTAAAATAAGAAACATTACCGGTAACGAAGAGACATTATTTTTGTAACACCTCATGGGAAGAAAATAATAATAATAAAGATAATGGATAGTGCCACAAACTAGAACATAAGAATTGAGAAGCTTAAGGGACATACAAAGGTATTTAATTGGAGTTTGATGCAAGTTTGAGCAGCACCAAGTTGGTTAAGTCAGAGAGGGAAGGCACCAGATATGTTGCAAGTTTGTAGAGGTTGTTAAAATGCAAAGATTGGCATAGAGTACAGCAGCAAATAGAGGTTTGTGAGAAGGAAATTTTTTGTTCTAAAATAGAGAGGAGTGATGAGAGAGTATGCATATTGGATGTGGATGTGAGAGGCCATGAAAAGGCCGTTGTATTTAAATTTTGTTGCAGCCGTGTTTTGTTTTAATGAATTGAATAAATAAGATTTCATTCTACTTGCAATCTTGTATGTTGTGTTGAGTTGAGATTTTGTAAGGAATTGAGTGTGGTATTGCAATCTATGTTTTGTGAAATTGTGAGAATGCAAAGAGTCTCTACATTAATAAACTAAGATTTTGTGTGGAATTGTGTGAATGTGAGTAGAGAGGGAATCCCTCTTGCATCAATTAGGGTTGGAATTAAGAATAGAATTAGGGTTAAGTAGATCTAGGGGTAGAATTAGGGTTAGGGTTCTAAGAATTACTGTCAGGATTAACGTTAGGGTTGGTTATAGTTAGGGTTATGCTAAGTGTAATCATTTGATTATGGTTAGAATTAAAATTAGGGTTAGGGTTAGGGTTAGGGTTATTGTTAGGGTTAGAATTAGAGTTGAAATTAGAATTGTGATTATGGATAGAATTTGTCTTAGGGCTAGGGTTCAATTAGAATTAGGGTTTCAATTAGAATTAGAGGTAGAGATAGAATTACAATTAAAATTAGGGTTATGGTTAGAATTATGTTTATGGTTAAGTTTATAGTTACAAATAAAGTTATAATTAGGGTTAGGGTTACAACTATGGTTAGGTTTGGGATTACAATTATAGTTATGATTAGGACTATAATTGAAGTTACAATTATGGCTAGGGTTACAATTATGGTTATGGTTGCAAATAGGGTTATAGTTATAGGTAGAACTAAGGTTAGGGTTAAGGTTAGTATTTAGGTTAGGTTTACAATCAGGGAAAGAGTTAGGGTAAGTATTAGACTTAGAATTATAGTTCAAATTAGGTTTAGGGTTAGAAACAATGTTAGGTTTAGGATTAGAATTTGGGTTAGAATTAGGGTTAAGGTTTGAATCAAACTTGAGGTTAAGATTAGGGTTAGGGTTAGGGTTAGTATTAGAAGTAGGGTTAGGGTTACAATTAGAATTACCTATAATAAGAATTATGCTTAGAGTTAGAATTAGGGTTATAACTATGGTTAGAATTAGGGTTATGGTTAGGGTTAGGGTCTAGGTTAGAATTAGAGTTAGGGTTAGAATTAGAGCTAAAGCTAGCATTACTGTCAAGATTAAGGTTAGGGTTATCATTACAATTTGGGTTTGAATTAAAAGTTTAGGCTACAATTAGGGTTAGAATTAGAGTTTAATCTATGATTAGAATTAGGGTTGTAGTTTGTTTAATACTAGGGTTAGGTTTAGGGTTAGGGTTACAATTAAAATAGGGTTAAAATTATGTTTATGGTTAGAATTAGGTTTAGTGTTAGAAATACAATTAGGGTTATATTAGGGTTAGAATTATGGTTAGAATTAGTGTTACAACTAGGGTTATGGTTAGAGTTCAATTATAATTAGTGTTAGAATTAGGGTTAGACTTAAGATTTAGGTAAGAATTAGGGTTACAATTGGGGTTAGAATTAGGGTTAGTATTGGCCTGAATGTTAGGGTTAGGTTTAGGGTTGGGTTAGAATTATGTTTTGGTTAAAATCAAGGTAATAATTATACTTAGAATTATGGTTAGTATTAGGGATACAATTAAGTTAGGGTTATAGTTACATTTAGGGATAGCGTTAGATTTATCAAATTAAGGATAAAATTAAGATTATCAATACAATTACAATTAGAGATATAATTAGGGTTTGGGTTAGAATTAGGGTTAATTAGAGATAGAATTAGCATTTGGGTTAGAATTAGGGTTAAGTAGATCTAGGGGTATAAATAGGGTTAGGAGTATAATTAGGGTTAGGGTTAGACTTAGGATTATTGTTAGGGTTAGAATTATGATTAGAATTTGGGTTATAACCTTGACCTTAACTATATTCATAAACAAAACCCTAATTCTAATCAAACCTAACCCAAACCCCAATTGTAATCATAGCCTTCAATCTAACCCTAATTATAATTCTAACCATAATCAAATGATTACACTTAGCATTGATTTATAAGCCTAACCCTATATCTAACCCTATTTATAATTATAAATAATCCTAAACCAATCTATAAACAAAACCATAAATATAAATCTAACATTCATTCAAACCTTAAAAAATAATATATAATTATTATAATGTATTATAATAATATATTTAACCTATATAATTATACAATATAATATAATATAATTAGGGTTAAGGCCTTTATGATTAGGCTTAGTTTAGTATAAAATATGCCTTGATATATATTATAATTTATATTATAATTATTATATAATAATTATAATAATAATTCTTAATAAGATATATAATATAGTTAGAATTATGCTTGTCACTGCGGATGCTACTAGTATACCTACATTTAAAAAATATATCTAAAGTACACTAAGATATCCTTCTTGAGGTGCCTATTTTATGACACATAGGTGGAAATAGGTGCCTCAAGAAGGATATCTCTCAGTGTACTTTAGATATATATTTTTTAAATATAGGTATGCTAGTATGTAGTGCTACACATTAGCGTTGTCCATGTTAATACTTTAGATATATTTTTTAAATATAGGTATGCTAGTATGTAGTGCTACACATTGGTGTTGTCCATATTAATACTTTAGATATATTTTTTAAATATAGGTATGCTTGTGTGTAGTGCTACACATTGATATTGTCCATGTTAATGTGTAGCACCCACACATTGGCATTAATGTAGATCGCCTAAGACAAAAGTGTGTACCTCACCATTTTACCCTCTTCTCTTACACTCACTTTAGTCATTGTCATAATTATATTTTCCCAATACTCAATTTATTCTATTCTTAAAATCTAGCATCCATCAACTTACTTCTATTCTTAAAATCTAGCATCCATCAACCTACTTCTATCCACAATGGTTTGAACCAGCTCACACTTATCTTATTTTTATATTCTAAGATCCATCAACCTACTTGAGTCAACAATGGTTTAGACTAGATCACACTTTTACATTTATTCTTAATTCTATGATGCATCTGCAATGGGTCAAACTAGGTCACACTTTACTTATTCATATATGAACAAGCAGGTGCAAATCTATCTATCCCCCGAACAAAACCACAACCAAAATGGTAGCTTCATCCTCCCAATTCAAAAACATTTTCTTATACTACTAGTAAAAGCACCAAAGGTGCTATCAAATGGTCGATAGGAACAAATATTTATAGGCCTATTGAGATAGTTTCTATTTACATTTTTTATTGGAAAGTCATTACATGTAGTAGTGGGTGGACAAGGCTATAAATACTATAAAAAAAATAATTTTTTAAAATAAAAATAATGGAATGGTATTAAATGAATATTGTGAATGAACCATTAGAGAACTAATTCATAAATAAACCTAAGAACTATGGCCTCCCATTCAACCACAATGCAATCTATTAACATTGTCATAATTAGTGTTATACTATTTGTAAGTTGTATTTTATACATGTTTATTTAGTGTGTTTCACTTTGGAATCTATTTATTGTTTTTGTGGAGTGATTTGGCATTTACTTTAATTTGACATACTTATTATTTGTGTGAAGTATGGGTTTAACCTTTGACTTATATTTGTTTCATTTTGTATGTTTAAAATTGAATTTACTTTTTTAGCATTTATTGTTTGTATGAAGTGTGAGTTTGTGTTTTGGGATTTAGTTGGTGTGTGTGCTTAAATTTTGACATTCACTGATTATTTGTTTTAAGTGTCTTTGAGTTTGGCATCGACTTTTTGTGTCAGTTTGGCATCCACTTTTTGTTTGTTTGAAGTGTGTTTGAACATTAGGCATTACTATTTGTGCACTTATTGTTTGAACTTTTGGCATTCACTTTATATGTGTGTTTGAACTTTGGCATCCACTTATATATTTGAATTTTGGAGTTCACTTTGTTTAGTGTCTTGGCATCCATTTATTGTTTGTGTGAAGTGTGCATTTGAATTTTGACATCCATTTATTATTTGAGTGTGCTTTTGACATTCACTTTGTGCATATGAAATGTGTATGAACTAAATTTTGCATTCACTTTGTGTGTGAACTAACTTTGACATTCACTTGGATTTTAGCCACTTATTAGAACTTTGACATCCCCTTAATTTTTTTGAGTTAATTGTGAATTTATATTTTATTGTGTGGAATGTAAGTGAACTACCATTTTGTGTGTGTGTGTGTGAAGTATGTGCTTGAAATTTAACATTCACTTTTTGTGTGTGTGAGTGTTTGAACTATCTTTGGCATTCACTTTATATGAAGTGTGTTTGAAGTTTACCTTTCACTTAAATTTGTTTAATTTTTGGGATTGATTATTTTCAAACTAGGTGGTCAATCAATGAAAGTTCCTTATGAAATACACACATGAAGCAATTCCAAAAATGGAATAGTAATAAATGTATTCTAACAACTAAGAGGTAAAATTAAAATTGAAAGATGAGATGTCATGCAATGGATCTCTCTAAGAGTTGTTTCAGTGATTGATAATTGTTGTCTTCTTTGACAATTAACAGATACAGAGCAGTTACAAGTGCTTATTACCGAGGTGTTGTTGGGGCAATGTTAGTGTATGACATATCTAAGCAACAGACATTTGATCATATGACTCGATGGCTTGAGGAGCTTAGAGGTCATGCTGACAATAATATTGTTATCATGCTCATAGGCAATAAATGCCTCCTTAGTAATTTGCGAGAAGTTCCCACAGAGGATGCAAAAGAATTTTCTCAGAGAGAAGATTTATTTTTCTTGGAAACTTTGGCACTTGAGGCAATTAATGTGGAGACTGCATTTTATATTGTTTTGACAAAAATATATAGGATAATTAGTAAGAAAACTCTCATTGCAAATGAAGATCAAGGGAGTGGAAATGCAACTTTATTATTGACAATCTCTTGGGCAACTGAGCTACTAAACAATGCTTACAACTATATGCAAATTTGCTCTTTACAAAAGATTAACAAATTGAAAAGCAGTAGTCGATAAAAAAATTTAATGCAAAATGTTCACAAGTCTGAAAGTTATTAAAATAGACAAACACGTATATCTAAAAGTAATTATAAAACATATTGAATGCATATGAAATTTCTAACATATACAAAAATTAACACATTAATAACCAATAAAATGTTACCAGCTTAGTAGTGGAACCAACAATATCTCTCTTGGCAAGGAGAATACAAATTTATCAAAAAAAAAAAAACATGTCCTAATATAGCATTTACTAATCTTCAATGTAGTTCTTCAGTAGTTGTCATATTAAAGAAATTCAAAAAAAGTATAAAAAGTTTCTATGGTTTGATATTAAAGGTAAGAAAAAGAGAGTTGCATTGAAATGGGAGTAGTGTTGAATAAAAAAAGAACTAAGCAAAATGGGGTTCAAAACTTGTGGATTCTAGAGATAGCTTTAGCTATCAAAATGGGTTATAAGTCTTTTGAAGGTGATGAACCATGTAAAGTATTTGTAAGAAAACATCTAAATTGTTTCCAAAAAATGCTAAACATTGAAAAGGGTTACACTCTCATGATGCTTTATATTTAAGAGTCTTTGGAGGGCTTGGTAAATGGTTAAAATCTACATCAATGACTATAATGCTTGGGACCAATTTGAGAGCAAAATCTACAACTATAGATCCATCTAGTGAGAGTATGAACACCTTCATTGATATCTTATTAAATGACATGTCTCTTGGACTCCCACAATCCCAAAGGACCCTTTTGAGTTATTAAAAAAGCTTGTTACAAGTTTCAATTCCTTGTGGAACTAAGATTACACACTAAGATCTATGATAACATCAAATTGAATGATGGAACTAGCCTTCTCAAGATCAGCCCTAATAAAGCATATGCCCACCTAACCATCATTAGTTGTCTTAATAATTGCTGGAAGTTAAACCTTAACAATAACCAATGGTCTGAAGTTCCTATTTTTTTATCTAATTTTAAAGGTTGGAATAGGAAGAGTTGTATCTCATGGTAAGATATTTTGTTTGGCTATGTTGATAGTTTGAATGTGTTTAATCTTTTTTTTATCTAATTTTAAAGGTTGGAATAGGAAGAGTTGTATCTCATGGTAAGAGATTTTGTTTGGCTATGTTGATAGTTTGAATGTGTTTAATCTTTTTTAGCTCATTTTTTACTATTGATATCCTTTGGATGTTGTGAAAAATAAAAAAACAAATAAAACTGATTTACAAAGTCTTCAAGAATACTCATACTCATCTTCCATAATATTGCCATGCAAGGTATGATGACTTGAGATTTCAATGGCTGAACTATCTTGAAAAGATACAAAGATTTGTTAAAATTACTTTTATTTTTTATTTTTTGTATTAATAATAAATTTGGATATTGTAAATTACTTTTATTTGCTGTATTAATAATCCTTGCCTAATATATCTATATATAGGTATTAGTTCTTTCCACCCATATTATGGTTGTCTATTTAGAATACTTCTATTACTTTTCAATACCCCTTATAATCCTCGCCTAATATATCTATATATAGGTATTAGTTCTTTCCACCCATATTCTACCATATGGTTGTCTATTTAGAATACTTCAATTACTTTTCAATACCCCTTTTCCCATCTATTTTTAACATTAACACCCTTTTCCCATCTATTTTTAACATTAACATTAGATGTATTAATGCATTTCCATATGTTTATCTCTCTTCCTATCCTTTGTTTTTTAGTCCTTTTGTATGGTCCTCTCAACTACCTTCCTTTTTTATAGGATAAGTCTTCTCATCTTCAATCTCAATCCCCAAATTTGACAAATTTGATGACATGAAAGATATAACAAATTTGATGATCCTAGAAGATGAAGTTTCTTAAGGGGAGGAGGATATCATGGACCCAAAACCCCTCATTGTGTTCTAAAACAATTTAAATAGAATATACTTTCAAATTTTCTACAACATTTAACTCAAATCAAAGTATTAACTAAATATGTTTTAATTTTGAAATTTGATTAATGACAATGAGCTATGGAGTTAGAAAAAAAAAGATAATGCTCAATTTTAATTATTAAAGCAATATTTAAATTGTTGAATTAGGATAACTGATTCTCATATTTGCAATAATGACATAAAATTTACTTAATTAACCAAATTCACTTAATTAAACATTAAAAGCAAAAATTCCTTCCAATTTCTCAAAACTAATCAAGTCAATTAAACAAATAAAAAATGGAAAATAAATTATAAATAAAGAAATGAAAAATGGAAGATAAATTATAAATAAAGAATAGTGCAATTCTTTAGTTTGACCTAGCTTGATTAGAAACATGTTGGAAATCAATTTGTATGATCATATTTTTATACCATAAATCATGGTTGTATGGAATCTACTTTGTGCATAATTATATTTTTATAAGTTAAAATCATTTTTTTAACCTATTAATATAAAGAGCACAAATAAATTAATTATAAATTAATGTGAGCAATTGAGAAGTATCCATTCTACCAAAATCATCTCAGGTACTATCCTAACCCATCTCTTTAGATCTCTTTAAATTTTTTAAATTTTTTAGATTACATAAGACTGAATTTGAATACTTGGTAGACCCTTTATAATCCATTAACATCACCAAAAGGTTAAAAGCGAATCAGTCACTCATAAAAAGGGAAAAGCTTGTGCAGATCATTATGGGAGTGAAAAATTCGTGCAAGCAAAGAGGAAGTTTGTGCACACCGTCAAATAATCATCATAGATGTTTCATTCTTAAAACAAGAATGAAGACGCAAAATACAAAAACTGTAATTGTTAAAACCCTTAAAACATGCATTATTCATTTTCACATGACACCCAGTAGCACAAGATATGTAACTCATTTCCCTAATAATTATGTGATGTAGATTCTTTCTATGAGAAAATAAACAAGCGATTGGGTTATTACAATTTTTCATGCAAACTAGCTAAAGGGACCACAACACTCAGATCCTTGACTTCCAGGACACCCCATGATGTAAAATTCGATCTTCAGATATTCAAACAATATGTAACGCCCGCCTTGAACGCCTTAAAGAATACACACTTTTGCAATATGAAACAGGAAATTTTTTTTTTTTTTTAAATGATTAAATAACGATAACATAACTAATTACAACATATTCTCTAAGGGTCCAAGGCTGCATCACTTAACAAATCAACTAACATAATTTAACATACATCAACAACTGATCCAATCCAATGCATAATTGAACAACTGATTCATATTCATTGCATGTCGACAAATAATGTAATACCATCTACATAATTAAGTACACAACAGATATGCTTCCTTACACATGAGTACATCATGATATCACCATTTGTAGACTACATCAAAATTACATACACAATAAATGTTCTGTTACACAAATCTGGTACAAGGTTATACACATACATCTTCATCAACTGGTACAAGCACAACTGAAACAAATCCTTTTCTGCATAAGATCCCGACAAGAGAACCAATGGATAAAATAGCTCTTCCACCCGACCATGTGGAACCCAAAGGTCCACCCCCCGAGCTAGGAGTTAACATGAGGTCCCAAACACTGACAGTCAGGTAGACGAAGGACAAACAAGAACAAAGGACGACCAAACGCCAATACAACACATGGCAATATCAATACAACACAACATAACTTAACTTAACTTTCACTTCACTTCCAGAGGCGACACAAAACAAATGAGGAGAGCCCGAACAAGGAATGCTAGGTTGTAGTAGGGAGAGTGTCATCGCATGGTCCTAACATGGGTTATCCTGACAGCCTCTCACTAGGCGCCGGCCCCCATCTATGGTTATCCTGACAGCCTCTCACTAGGCGCCGGCCCCATAGGGTGACACATGCGGAATCAACCTTCCTTTCATGAGGACAAGGAAGTCAATCATGCCGACCAGGCCTTCTCTACCCATCCTTAGTCTAAACAAGCACTACAGGCCATGGGAGAGGAATCCATTAATCTTATTAATGTGAGATCTACCCTTAACCCCCTAGTTAATTTTTAGGTTATCACTTGATTAATCTACTTCCAACAGGTTATCCTGACTGCCACTTTGGGCGCCGGCCCCACGTTGAAAGCCACTCTCCTTCCTATCACCTAGTAAACCTTAAAACATCATGCAAGACATATAACAATACACGTAAATGAACACTGCAAGGCATAAACCCTCTTGCATCAAAATAGAATCATAACATCAGTTGTTATCCAATACTTTTAACATTACATAACTTTATTCTTTTACAGATTTCAGGTCTCTCCTTACGACAAAACGGTACAATAAGATCACAAGAGGATTGATATCTCATCCTGAGATTATTACTTTACAAGACACAACATTCAATCGTGACAGTACTTCATTATACTACACACTTTGTTTGATACACATACGCTATTATGTCGTAATTACAAAACAACAATACACAAGTGGCGAATACATAACAACGACAACTAAGCCTCTGGAATACAAGTTTGAACAACCTCAATACGACTCATTACAACACTCAATCAATTCAATTCAAAATTCAAAAGATGAAATACTACAATTCATTCTCAGTTTTAATGCAAGCAACTTCTGAAATAAAATCAACATTATATCATAACAATTAAATTAATACCTTGCAACAAAATCTCTAACTAATCTTTATTTTGTTTCAAAAGATAAATAAATTGATTAACTAAAACATTACAATAATAATAAAAGAACCACTTAATTTCTGTTTACCATTCGACACTTTCATAACGATACGATCATATATACTTTCCTTCAATCTTGTACAATTAACTTTATTCTATTAAGGATGATAGCACTAGGAAAGGTATCTTACGACTAAATGGTAATTACACGAGGAGAGTTCAATCACGAAATCCAAAAGAATTCTTTTATGATGATTTGAAGTTATCTCCGAAACTGATCTTATCCATAGTGATTTAATTCCTAGGGGAGAATGGTCGTAAAAGTGCCCTATGCGAACAGTTTGAGATACTTTACTGCTGAGATGTAAAATTGCTATTGACTGTTTTTCCATAGAAATGGATAGCATCAGACCTTAACCAGTCATTTCTGACAGACATTGACCTCACCACACTCTGTAGGTTTCAACAGTTGAACGCTGTATGAGCTCCGTTGAATTTCTTCACTGCACTGGCCTTCGGAGGAGCGCCAATCTACATCTTCGAGATATCTTGCTAGGTTTGTGTTGGTAGAGTAATTTGTTTGCTTGAAATCCAGTGACAAGAGCAAGAATGCGAACTGAGGTGGGACGTTCACATGAAAAGCTCCAACCAGATATATTACAAGGGATAATAAATATAATTAGACTAATGTAATTTGTCAAGCGCTGGACCACCACCTATATTTCATCCCTTTCTAAGACTAGTGTTCGCTTATAAACCAAATGTCCTTTAAAACTTTCTAGATCCACAGAAACAAAGGTCTAAAAAGAATGCCACTGCTCAAGCCATAGTTCAAACTGTTAACTATTGTAGTGTCATTTAGAAGATTGGTAGAACCATTTATTAACAGAAGGGACAAGACAAATACCGAGGCTGTATTATTCATCCCATCGATATAACTGGTAAATCTGCATACCCTAAACTTTAATATTTGAGACCACAGTTAAATCTGCGGTGATTGAAAGGTTGTGATAGCTAATATACACAAGGTGGCGATTGGCTGGTAACAGCGTTCCAGCAAATATAGGACATAACGTGTTTCAGACAATATCCTCCAGATTCACTGTGAGGGCAGTAGTGAACAATGCAAGACAAAACAAACAACACTAGTCAATGAATTCGCTCAAAACAAGGGCGATCTTTCCCGGATGATTATAATTCGCTCAACTGATAGTAATCAACTGTTTGCAGGCCAGCATGACTTCAATCACCCTAGCTATGGAGTGGACTGGTCAGATACAACAACTAACTTTAGATTTTCATGTTTTGCAATGCAGGAATCCTAATTTATTAATACAAGCAAATTATAAGGAAGACAGTTTGATAAGTTCTCAAATGAAATTGTTAAAACAGATTATAATACGGCTAGAACCAATTATTAGATAACAGTTACAGGTGAGAGCAACTTTGACAATTTTTACAGCAGGTTGGTTGAGTGACGCAGATTTAATGATCTTAGTGGTGGTGGTAATTGTATATCTGATGACACATCTTAAGTAGATATTCATTTCGCTCTCCAATCTTTGCGAAATTCAATTCCATAAAAGCAAGTGTGTAAATGCTATGAAGCATTGATTCTATTTAAGTGACAGCTGTTCAGTGGTGGAGAAGAATCCATTTAGGTGTCAAGAAGCTGTACGTTAAGTTATTAACAATTTTCTGAATAAATCTCTGCATCGAATATGTTGACATGGAACATCTAGTGTCCACATAATCGCATGGCACCTATAGTGTTTTTAATACCATTTTCCTGTGGTGCTTGCTTACATTGGCCTTCCTAGTTGTTGCGTAACTTTATCCATCGAGTAAGATGTATTCTGGAGAATGGCGTTATGGAAGCATTATCACTATTAGTAATAGTTGATAGAATACAGTATCATGGATCAGAAGGGTGGACTTAGAGATAGCACTAGAGGACAACCATTCTAAAACCACCGAATATCTTATTATTGATGTTTAACTTTATTTATATGGATCATTGTCTATGTGCTAAGAACAGAGTTCAGCACATCTCCAAAAGCCGTCAGTAAAAATCCCACTCCAACCCAATGAACATTTCCAAGGGCATTCAACACAGATATTGTTGTACTGTGTTTATCACCAGAGTAGTTTGATATCTGGGTGGATATTAGCCTAACATTTCTGATGTTTCTTCTGAGAATTTGCCAACGCTGGATGCAGAGGGCAACCCACCTCGCACAGAAGCCAAATTGTCATGGGTGGCTGACAACTTCCTATCCTATGTATTATGTTCGTGCTACACCATTACAACCTCTGCAAACTTTTTTTTTAAGGAGAACTCCAACTGTTAGCCAAACTGCGGCCTCCCTGGAGCATAACGAATTCATCTGACAGTGGAAAAAAAACCATGGACAATCACCCAATACTTTACTCTAGTGTATTCCTCCATAATGGAGAGCGACTTAGGGTTTATACTGACCAAGAGATTAACACCGTTCTCCTTCATCCACCAGAGACAATAATGTTGCTCGGCTTGTTTAAAGACCAGCAAACTCATGGTAATCCAACTATAAAGTGGACGGGTCAAAAGGCAGCATCGTCCCAATGCTTTGAATGATTGACAGAGACCTCCTTTGGCAGTGGGGAAACCAAGGTTTAATCAGCCAACGAACAGCCTGTAGACCTTAGAAACAGCAAACGAACAGCCTCCTATACCTTAGAAACAGCAACGAACAGCTGGTGGACCTTTCTGTCCCTGGCAGATATGCAAAGGACGAGTACAGAATTGGTGTCTAACAAGAATAAAACTCCAGCTAGGGAGTAAGCTAGACAACGGAGTATAGTGTAATACTAAGTAAATGGCAAAAGGAGGGATTCGAACTTCCATTCACAGCGAATGACAACAAGGCAGCGGACCAAATATCAGTCCACAAAAGAAATGAAACCAACATAACAAAAAAAATACTAAACATGGAATGTCGTTTCACTACACCAGAGGAAAGCGAAATGACAAGGCTACAGGAATTTTCAATCAACGCGGATACTAGGGTTACGACAGTGATCTCTCCCTCACGCCCAGCATACAATTTGCCGCATCTCCTATCATTTTCGATCCACTACTAAACAATATCAAACGCTACTAGCAGAATAAATGGAGTGTCGTCTAGCAACACTGGATGAGAGACGGAATGGCAAGGCTTCAGATTTTTTTTATTCACAACGATTGATATTCTGGCAGCGAACTACCTAATATTATCGGCCCACACAAGAAATAAACCCAAACACAGCTAAAATATACATGGAATGGCGTGGCACAAGGTTCCAGAGGTTTTCAACTAGATCGAATAACAATAAGATAATAACAGCGAACTGCCAATCACGCCCCAGCCTTGCAAACTTGCAGCGATTCATGTGAACAATCGGCTAGTAAATGAGGTCAACAGAAGCAAAAAGATTATCTGATTCTCAGACCCAAAAACATTAACCAAATCTGTTTGAACAAAGGAACTTCATTTGCAGGCGTGGACAGGTTAAAAGGCACGCAGCCCAGGAGAATCATACAAATACGGCATAGAGCGAGTTTCCAGACAGGTTTCTGGCTAAACACAGAGAAGAAACAATAGCAACATTACTCAATTCTTATAGAGATGACTAGCTGTAGCCAACAGCGATCTACGGCGATCCTATCGAGGTGTCTATTACATCTACAAACCCTACCAAGATTACGCCGGTCTGAGAGTGCATACGGAATGTTTCGGCAAACAGTGGAAGGAAAAACAATTGACTTACGGAATCTTTGAGCAGAAACGAAGTATTAAACCCTAAGAGAAGATGTTGATTACACACAGAGAGGACAGTCTACAGAACTATTTGAAATCAGATAAACTACAACAACATTTTCAGATTCGAAATGAAAATTCAGAGATGAGGCATTCGACGGAACCTGGCTACGCAACCCACTCGACGAATCTGCTTCAATCGCTGCAGTTCCAAGCTGCTTATTTCCTTTCACCTGTCGTGATCTCCTTGAAGCCCCTACAGCTCTTTTATAACTCAGCCTCTCTCCTCTCCAAGGGCTTGGCACGCGATCCCGAGCACCACTCATTTAAAGAATATGTATTTTTATTTAATTTAAAGATCCCAATTATTAGATATTTTATTTTATTATTATTTTTCTTTATAGCCGACCCAAATTATTGTTATAAATAGAATAGTACTATATCGACAATTATATATTTTTGTACTATACTTTAATTTATCTTATTAATCAAGTTGTAAATCACAATTTACAACATGATTACATCTATTTATTTATTTAAATATTTATTATAATTAATATTATATTGAATAATACAAACTTCTTACAACTTTATTTATCAGCAACACTTCTATTAAAATAGTAATTTATTTATAGCTAAAATCGACAACTAACGGCATTATGCCCATTTAACAACACTTATACTCTTCCGTAGAATAATTCTAATTAAAGCACAACATTGCCACACATACTTAGACACCTGCAGAACTCATTAGACTCCAAGATACGGCATTACCTGACCGTAAGACATGGGCGAATAACCACCACTAACCACAAGGGTAAACTGACGATGAAGGAACACTGACTAGGGACCTCACGTTAACTCCAACCAACTAATCCATTGGCGAAGGCACGCTCAGACCTGTAATCAGGTGGAGTCGATGCCTAGTACCTGCATCCTGCAGCAACGCACCGTTAACCATAACAAGATATACATATACATCACAAGCAGTCCTATCGTGAATGGAAATCGCAGTGGGGTAGGGTACTCGAGAACGAGTAATACAACACTGTTCCATTCACGTTTATAAATAACAATCAACTATATTGAACAGAGTATCAGATTACTAATCTACGACATAAAATGATCAACTAACTTTCAATCCATATAATGAATAACATCAAAGCATCTAAAACATCAGTTCATTTATCAAGGCGTTCAAGGCAGGCGTTACACAATATACCTTAAGTAAACCAATACGAAAATAGATGCAAAGAAAAGCCCTAATTTTTATCCTTCAGAAACGAAGTTTCGGTGTGGAAATAGTATACATTACGAGGATTCCACTGTACAACAATAAACAGCCCCAATCACAGCAGAAAGAAAAAAAAAAAAAAAAAAAACCATAATTTAAAATCTAAAAACCTATCTAAGATCATTGACCTGAAAAAGTTATAGGCAACTCAGCCCCTTAGATGTTCTTTGTGTGCGATCATTTTCGCAGCAATCAAACATGTGTATATGTTCATCACTGTTAAACATAAACAAAACCCTAACAACCCTTACACCCCTCAAGAACAGAAACTTCAGAATTAATAAGCGAGTAAATTGTTTCATCCCAACGTCCCGCTGCGAAATAAAAGTTCGCAGGGATAGCGAGGGAGGAAAAAGAAAATTGATCTAGCTTCAAGGGAACGAGTCACTCATGCACAGATTAGTCCAGTGACCAGTGAAAGAAGCTTCATTTCTAAACTCTGACCTGATACATACTTCATCTTCCTTGTGGCGTTTCATTCTTTGATTTATTTCCTTTTTCCTTTCTTGTTCTTTGATTTTTTGGGTTGTTTTAAACACCGACAACCAATTTTTTTAAAATTTTTTGGACAAACAATTTTTTTAAAAATTTTTGGATGACCAAAAAATAGGACTACCAATTTTTTGACAGTTACAAGATGTGTGCACATATAGAATGGCCTATCGGCCAAATTAAGATGACTGTTTCAGATATTATTGGCCCTTCATTGTTGCTTGTGTGCCAAATATTCAATATTTAAAATAACACTAGAGATATTGTATTTATTTTGGCAGTTGCAAGATGTGTGCACATATAGAATGGCCTATGGGCCAAATTAAGATGACTGTTTCAGATATTATTGGCCCTTCCTTGTTGACTTTGTGCCAAATATTCAATATTCAGCCCTTCCTTGTTGACTTTGTGCCAAATATTCAATATTCAAAATAACACTTGAGATATTGTATTTATTTTGACAGTTACAAGATGTGTAACATATAGCCTCACATATAGCCTATCCTCACATATAGCCTATCTGCCAAATTAAGATGGCTGACTCCTTGTTGACTTTGTGCCAAATATTCAATATTCAAAATAACACTTGAGATATTAACACTTGAGATATTGTATTTATTTTGACAGTTGACTTTGTGCCAAATATTCAATATTCAAAATAACACTTGAGGATATTGTATTTATTTTGACAGTTACAAGATGTGTAACATATAGCCTCACATATAGCCTATCCTCACATATAGCCTATCGGCCAAATTAAGATGACTGACTCCTTGTTGACTTTGTGCCAAATATTCAATATTCAAAATAACACTTAAGATATTGTATTTATTTTGACAGTTACAAGATGTGTACACATATAAGTTCACATATATAGCCTCACATATAGCCTATTGGCCAAATTAAGATGACTGACTGGCCCTTCCTTATTGGATCAATTAATGATCACGGATTTTTAATCAAGTAAAGATCAATTCATCAAAGGATCAATTGCCCATTTAAAACACATGGGAAAGCATTGTTAAAATCATCATCTACAAATCTGCACCAAAGATGTTACACTAGGCATTTGTGTCTTCTATCATTGCAAAACTGACAAAAAAAAATTGACTCAATATTAATTAAATTTCATACTTCCCATAAGCATGCACATTGTATATCTCTACACTAATTAGTTAAAAGTGGAGTGTTTGGAAAACTCTTACTTGTCCATAAAAATTTATTGAATGAAAAATGACCTCAAAATTATTAGAACGCACACAATTTACAAGTTAAAAAACAAACTCGATAAAAAGAAGGGAGGGAACTTGTAACTCTGGAGAAAAGATTTTGAAATAAACTTAAAACATCATAGCCATTTGTCGTTAGATGAAGCCACTAGGAGGTACAACCTCTGGCCCAGTGGCCCCTGTCATGGTTATGGTTTTATCAACTTCCCTATCCTCATCCTCATATGTTGTGATAGATGCCCCACCCAAAGGTGGATAATCATTCTTATATTTTTCTTCCTCCTTTCTTGTGTTCTTTGTACCTTCCTCCTTGTTAGCTTGATCTTCCTCTCTCCTGTCATCTTTATTGGATTCACCTCGCTCCTTAGTCTGAATAAAACAATACTGAAATGATATTAAGTACTTCACAGAATATTTGTTCTTTCAAAATACAAACCATATTTCCATTTTCTATCAATCCAATTATCCAATTACTAGTGCCATATAAAATACAAACCATATTTCCATTTTCTATCAATCCAAGTAAAATAAATGTTTTTTTGTTACAACAAATGTTTTTTGTTACAACTATATTGTAAAATAAAAGTTATATATTAGGACTATCCAACCATTTGCTACTAAATTAAAAAAATAAGTTTTAGAACTATCCGAACATAAAACAAAATATATTTGTAATCCATGCATCATATCTTTAAATCATTATAAAGAAACACACGACTGAAATTCAACAGCAAAACAACTATAAAAACATTGTTAAAAAATAAGCTCAACATTGAACAGCCATAATAAAAATATAACTTGACAATCAAAGATACAACTAACATCAATAGAAAAATATATAAAGCAATGTCAAGAAAATAAATTTTGACATTGATGAGACACTGGAAATATCAAGACAATCAAAGAGACAACCTACCTCAATAAAAAAATAAAATAATTAATATCTTTTAATAAATTTTAAAATACAAAACACGAAAACAATTTGTTATTAGACTTAGACTAAATGTGTATGTCCTCTACATATAAATATTAAATTTTGATAAAGTCTTACCATTAATTCTAATTCAAGATAGGCAAAGAAAATTATATTAATATTAACCAATAAATTATTCTAAATTGCAATTTTTTTTATAGAACTAGACAACTCTAGAGCCAATATGTTTCTAAACTATATTTATCTTAAATCTCATAAAACACACAAACAATTTCAATATTAATTTAATTAAATAACTCTATTATGAATTGTAAATTAAGATAATCCTAACATACAAATAAATATCAATTGATACCCTAAAAGAATTAGGACTAGACATTGATTCTAATCTATATGCTCTGTCTTCAATTAAGCAGACCTCTTAGAACTTAATCAAACACATAAGTATTATTAATATTAGTTAATATACTTCTAAGGAATTGAAAAAATATTTTTCAAATGAAAAACCATAGAAACAATATGTTTCTAAACTATACATTCTATATTAGAATGCCAATCAAACCTTAGAAAATTACTTTTCAAACACTACAACAGCCACAAAGCCAATATTTAATACATCCTATACATCTCTAATCAAGACAACTGAACACTGTACCAAACAACCATAGAAACCGTAGTTACTATTCTAAATGGATTATTCCAATCTTAAATATAATTATGAAAAGAAATACATACTATCCAGATCAAAACAACCAAACTCCAACCCATCAATGTAAACACTATGTAATTGATAAATCCTACAAACCAATTTGCAACAAAATCACCCTCTCTTAAACAAATTACAAAAACCTTGAAAACAATACCTTGTCCTGATCAGATGCCTTGGTACTGTCCATTCCCTGGTTACCAGAAGAGGTCATGTTATTCATCTTTTCTTTGGCTGTAGCAGCTGCATTCTTCACAGTCTGCATTTTCAAATCAGGCTGAACTCTCGCAAAAATTCTCTGTTTCTCAAACTCTAAACTATTGCAATAGCATACACCCAGACCCAATAATTTGTTTACAAAAGAGAAATGTTTTTCTCAAAGCTATGAAAGCAGTTTCCACAGAATGATCTACACTATAGAATTCTTCCCAGGAAATCTTTACTGTTGATAAGGTGTGCAGAATGAGCCACTCAGCATAAATGGCCGGCACGTTGTAGTCAACGTGCCGGCTATTTACATTGTAGTCAGAATGAATAGGATGTGTTGCCATATTATACTATACATGTCAGTGATCATACATGCAGCCTTATCCTTTCAGCAGTTTATCATAACATATTGAAAAATCAATTTTTTTCCTCCCATTTGGTTTGGTAAAGGATAAATTTGCTCTATCTTAAAATGTTTGTTATTATTATGAAATATGTTATTATGAATAACAAATGTTGAGCTAAAAACAAGTTTAAGGAAATATATTTAAAATAGTTATGTGCTATATGCACTCTAGCTAAACCCATTCTTAATGCTTGAGAGGCACCTTATCACCATTGCTAACCAGATCACCATCGCTCATATGCCACTTATCTGGATATTATAATTATCTTCAACACACAGTTGTTTCAGAAATATGGACATAGTGATCCGTAAATAGGGAGGGTACTTTTCTTACACGTTCTACATTTAATCAAGATATTCACTATTAGTAACGGTTAAACTTACTGTCTTTAGTTCAATTAGATGTGTAATTTTTTTTTTTTGTTTTTATGAATAGGGGATCATATCTAGATTTGTAATATTCAAAAAAAAAAAAAAAGTTGAGAAAGAAAAATGCAATGAGATATCACACAATTTACAAATACAACATATTTAGGAACCCTCAAATAAATAGAAAACTTTAGTAAAATTGTGAAAATCTATTTATGACACTATCTCTATATGTTATAAGTGATACAACAACCTAAAGGATGTATAAGAGTTCAAGATAAACTATATGACCTTCTAACACCTATAATTAGTCTAAAAAACTTTAAACACCTACTCTTTCACAATTAAAATATAAACTCAAAAAGATTTATAATGATGATTCCAAACTCTTTAATGCTCAAACCAAAATTCACTAAATTTGTCATGAGTCATATGGCTCTCCAATAACCTCCAGCGCATCAAGAATAGAAGATGAAATTCCAAAAAGAGGATTTGAAATATTTAAACTTTTCATATTCTATGTTTTGTCCAAGTTGTTATGTCTTCATTGGTTCTTCAAAGTGAGAAGATTTGTTTAGTGGTTCTACCAAGGGGCGAATGTGTGTTTGCTTCTTGTTGAAAGCAATAATTTCACCAAAGCTAGTGTTTGAGGTCATTCTAAGGTCTACAACTTGGTTTGAAAGATTCCTTGAGATGTCCTATATCATGTCAGATACTCTCCTAAATTTGTTATAGCCCACAATGGCCTACATTCCCTGAAGTTATTACATAATACTAATCCAAAAATTGATAATGGTAACCAAGATCCTAATGGTCCTTCAACTTGACCCAAGCCTTTTGGAAAACACCTCCCTCTTTGGGAGGCCTTTGGTCCCCAAAAGCTATAGGGATTTAATGGAAAAGAGTTGATAAGCCTTTCATCTTACAAAGGTGGCATCTTGTTTTGCATTGCAAGATAAACATCACCCAATACTTGTCACATTTCTTTCTCCAACTAGCCTAATGCATATGTTATCCTCCTTGTTGTTCTTTCTGAGATTGAACCCTCTAAATTATCTTCAACCATATCTTCCTTGCTAAGGACAACCCTTCCATTTTGATTTAGTCATAGTAGGAGGGTCCAATCAAGGACTATCCAGCCATGTAGCTAACACAACAACACACACACACAAATGACCACAAATAACATAAATTTTACAAAAATAACCACAACATTTTCATTGATATAAGCTTGCATGATTATCACCATGTTTACAACCACATAACTTGTCAGTATGGTACCTCTTACATACAAGGATGCAACCATTTAATTATAATTAAGATTCATACATGGATAGTAACCACAAAGTGCTCCTTACATGCACAATAACTAAACTACAGAAACACCACTTCTGGAATCTATCACATGGGTTACACAATGATAATTCATGTAGTACAATATAACATAAGAATTCTAACACTACTCTACTATAATAAATCATGTATCTCCCTATTAGCTTCCTCAAATTGTAATCCACATCATATTCCTTGTTCTTGCACTCAACCTCTCAAACCTTTCCCCTCATTGCTGAAAACTCACTCTCTATGATCCTACCTTATTTTGTCTTCTTCACTTACCTTCAAACAATTCACAACCAAGTATATATAACATCCTCAAGTTTTCCAAATGATTTGTTTTGGCCACAAGTTGGTGCAAACCCTAAAACCACATGAAACATGTTGCCATCTAGAAAAGAAGAAACTTCCAAATTCAAATGGTAAAATGATGGAGAACCTCCATGTGGTACACCCCATACTTCCCTAGTGGTTAATTATAACCTCACAAATATTCCTCTATTGTGACAAACTCCAAATAATCCTCCGCAAATAGATAAAGTATCAACTATGCACAATTGTCAACCTATAGACACTCAAAAACCAATTTATAATCTTCTACTTGTCCAAATCTAGTAAACCCTATACACTAGATCCATCAACCAGAAATAGTTCACTAATCCCAAAATTTCAAGAGCCAATCTTCCTCTATTGTGAAATGCACAAACATTCTTTATCACAAATTGATAACCACAAACTAACAAACAACTAAACTAAACCATATTATCCATTCTTCTAATCATGACGCACGATTACCATGATGCCTAGGGATGCTCCTACATTAGACACCTAGGGATAATAAAAATGAATCCCTCATTATCTAGGACAACCTGTCCCTACCTGGGGATTCCAACCTACTACCTCTTCAACTCATTCTTTCCAACTCCTCAAGTATGCCTCAAGCAATCCACCCTGAGCACTACTTTCACTCACATTATTAGAAACATTATTCAACCAATCATCCTCCACTCTAATTTCCTTTGGTCTATATTCAGTCATAGCCTACTTTATTTCGCTATCAACTAGTCCCTCACATCTATCATCCACCTTCTTGGTTTCCATGTGCTATGCCCCTAATCAAATAGTGTGTATATGGTTATGAGTAGTCATTTTATGGCTACCTTAACTCTTTTTTTAAGTCATGTAATCATTAATATAGTATTATATACATAGATAGGTCAACCTAGGTGGCATCCATGGAATATGTATGGTATCTATAGGAGGTAGAGGTTAATTATTATCATCATATTTCAGAGTATTATTTTCTTATTGAAGACTATTTGAAGTATCCCCCTTGAAGTGGATTAGGAGGTTTCCCTTCGAAGTGGCATATTATTATCAAGTATTTGCATCATATTTTCTATTATATTCCTTTATTGTGCAAATCATTTCATTACATTGTGTACCCTTCTATTATGTTTCCCATTGCCACATATTCCTCACTATAACTCCTCATCCCCTTTTTCATCTATCATGTCCTCTAGATGACTTCATTTTGGTGACACCCACTTTCACTTTCCCTCATCTATGATACTTCTTTTGCCTATGCAGTGTTGTCCAATAATGTGACACATCTTTGGAATCAATGCTTATTGATCCCTCTCCAATACACACTCTAGTGCTATTGTAAAACTATCACCTGCTTTCCCTCAGTAGCATCAACTTATGTTTTTGTCCATCCTTCCAAATCATATAGGTGTTGTGTCTCCCATCATACATCACTTCTCTATTAAATTGTCATGGTCTCCCTAACAACAAATAGCATGTGTCTATTGGTGCAATATCACACAACATCTCATCATAATACACTCCTATGTTGAACCTCACCCAACATTGTTCCTCCACCAAAATTTTGTTCCATTGCTACAACCAACCAATCTGATATGGGCATGGATGTTTCATCCTCTTTAGCCCCAACTTGTCCACCATATACATAGACACCAAATTGTTCATGCTACTTCTATACACTACCACATCACATCACTTATCTCATGCCTTGCATCTAGTCTTAAACAAACTCTTCCTTTGTGCCATCTCATCCTTCCTATTGCACCTCAAGGCCCTCCATGAAATAAATGAATCTCTATATTTTGGGTCCATCTTTGAGGCAAGTGACCTCTCATCTCCAAATTTGTCTCACATGCTACCCTCTATCCTCTTTTCCTGGCACTCGAATGCCTTATGTCCCTCTTCTCCAACCTTAAATTGGTTCCTCTAGATAATTTATGCCTTTTCCTCTCATATCCTCCATACTCCTATTGGTCCTCTCTATGGTTTGTAGAACTTCTACTCTTTCATCTTTTTGGTAACCTCTACCAACATCTCTACCTCGGCAGTGGTCACTATTGTCATCTCCCTTACTGTAACAGTAGAAAATATCATCTTCTTTCTCTTTGTGGTGGGAATTTCAACCTTTATATTTGTTGCAGTACCGAATACCTCTCCCTTGAGCCCTTTAGATTGATCCTTTTTCACCACACCATGCTCTTCTATTGTCATCACTCTCCTCTTTCTCTATATATTATCCCTATCTTTCCTCTTGCTTTAGGTTCAACTTCTTCTCTGTGGTGAGTGCTAATTGGTAAGCCTCCTCTATTGTCTAGATATTCCACATGCCCAACTCCCCTTGGATGGATTCCCTCAATCCATTGACATAATTCACCACTTTTTCAACTCCTTCATGATGCCCTAACCTAGCTAATAATACTCCTTGGTATAGTCCTTCATAGTGAAGTTTATCTTTTGTAAATTGTGCAGCACCTTCAATAGCTCCAACTAGTGATAAGGTGGAATGAACTTGGGCTTCAAATTTTCCACCATCTAGTCCCAATTTGGAATGTTTGGCTTACCTCTTCTATTCCTCTCTAATTAAACTTCCTTCCACCATATTTTTGCATGGCGTTTTAGCTTGGTCTTCACAAATTTCACCTATCTAGGTCTGTAATATCCTCATGCTCAAAATGATCCTCTAGATTAGTGATCTAGACTATCGACTCCTAAGGATCCAAATTCCCAAAATACTTTAGAATGTCCACCTTGGTCCTCTTGACAATGGTGGTTATGGCCTTTAACATCCTCTATTCCTTGTCCTCTTCAATTCCTCTTGATTCTATAGGATTTTTCTCCTGCACTTCATCACTCTCCTCAACCCTAAGGTTAGGGTTTCTCATGTGGTCCTCCAATACATTCATCTGGTTCTACATAGCCTTCAACATCTCATACATCTCCCCCATTCTTCCTATAACATTAATAATACCTCACCCTATCTCACTTGAGAAACATATTGTCTTGATGAATATTATCCTTAGGTCATCTATCAACCCACAATTACCCCTTGTAAATTACCTAATAGTTGGAACTTTATTTACAAATCTACATGGATTGCCATAAATCAAACTTTAATCAAACTCATTCTTGAAAAACCACATCGAGCAATTGCACTCATATCCACACCTAGACTCCAACACTCTCCCCTCAATCCAACCTTTGGTTTGATACCACTTGAAACACTCATGGTAGGAGGGCCCAGTGAACAATTGTCGGGACATGTAACCAACACAATAGCACACACAAATAAAAACCCACAACAATAGAAATATCATAGAAACAACCACAACATTCTCATTAATATAAGCTTACACAATTATCATCATGTTTACAAACACATAACTTGCTACAATAGGCACTCATACATACTAGGCCATATTCATTTGATTACAATTAAGATTCACAAATGGATAGTGACCATAAAGGGCTCCTTACATGCACAACAACTAAACTATGGAAACACCACTTCCAAAACCTTTTGCATGGGCTACAAAATGATAATGCAAGTACCACAATATAACTTATATTCTACCACTACTCTAGTATAATGGAATCCACTATCTCCCTATTAGCTTCCTCAAATTATACTCCATATCATAATCCTTGTTCCTCCACTCAACCTCTCAAATCTCATCCCTCACTAATGAAAATTCACTCTCTATGATCCTATCTTATTCTATCTTATTTTTCTTACCTTCAAACAATTTGCAACCAAGTATATATAACATCCTCAAGTTTCCTAAATGATCTGCATTAGCAACAAGATGGTGCAATCTAAAAAACCACATGAAATATGTCACCAACCAAAAAATAAAAAACTTACAAATTCAAAAGGTAAAATGGTAGATAATGTCCACATGGTACACCACATACTTCCTAAATGATTAATTAAAACATCACAATTATTTCTTTATTGTTGCAAACTCTAAATAACCCTCCAAAAATAGAAATAGTCTCAACTATGCACAACTATCAACCCATAGACACTCACAAAACAATTTACAATCTTCTACTCATCAGAATCTCCTAAAACCTTAACACTAGATCCATCAACCAAAAACAAAACTACTCCCAAAAATGCAAGATCCAATCTCCCTATGTAGTGAAATTTGCTAACATTCTCTGTCACAGAATGATAACCATGAACTAATAGACAAACAAACAACTAAACTAAACCATGAAATCCATCATTTTAGACATGATACAAGATTGCCACAATGCTTAAGGATGCTCTTACATTAGACACCTAGGGTTAATAAAAAATGAGTCCATCATTTTCCAAGATAGCTTTCCCCTGCCTAGAGATTCCAACCTACTACCTCTTCAACTAATTCTTTACACCTTAAGAATGCCTCAAACAATCCACCCTGCCATTTTTCCTCTTTCCTTGGAATCTAAATTCCCTATGTCCCTCTTATGTACACTTGAAATAGGTTCCTTTGAATAATTTCTACCTTTTCCTCTCATATCCACCTCTATCCCACTGAGATTATACTCGATGCTCCTATTGGTCCTCTCTATCATATGTATCTTCTACTCTTCCATTTTTGTGGTAACCTCTACCAACATCTCTACCTCAACAATGGATTTTTTTGTCATCTCCCCTACTACTACAATATTAAATATCATCTTCTCTTTGTGGTGGGAATTTTGAGCTTTCCCTTTGTTGTGATACTAGATACCTCTCCCTTGACCCCTCATGGTTGCTCCTATGTCACCACACCTTTCTCTTCTATTACTACACCTCTCCTCTTTCTCTCTCTATCAACTCTATCTTTCCTCTTTCTTTTGGTTCAACTTCCTCTCTATAGTGAGTGTCAACCCGTAGGCCTCCTCTACTATCTAGATATTCCACATACCTAACTCCCCTTGGATAGATTCCCTCAATCCATTGACATATTTCACCAATTTCTTAGCTCCTTCTTCATGATTCCCTAACCTTATTGTTAGCTAGTAGTACGCCTTGGTGAAGTCCTGAACATAGTCATGTTTCTTAGCCACAAATTAAGTAGCTCCTTTAATATCTACAACTTGTAATAATCCAAAATGAACTTGGACTTCATCTTTTCCACCATTAGGTCCCACTTTGCAATGTTTGTCTTACCTCTATTTTTCATCTGTAACTAGACTTCCTTCCACTATATCATCTGATGTTCTTTTAGGTTGGTCTTCAAAAATTTCACCCTACTTGGATCTACAATATCCTCCTACTCAAAATTAGCCTCTAGATCAAGATCCTATCTATTATCTCCTCAAGACCCAAATTCCCAAAATAGTTTAGAATGTCCACCCTGATCATCTTGTCAATGTTGGCTATGCCCTGTCAACATCATCTCTTCCTTGTCCTCTTTGCTTCCACATGATTGTATAGGATTTGATTCCTTCTCTTCATCACTCTCCTTCACCCAAGGGTTAGGTTTCCTCCAATAGTCCTACTCCAATGCATCTATCTAGTTCTACATAGCCTTCAACATCTCATACATTTCCTCCATTCTTCCTAAAACATTAATAATACTTCTCACTCTCTTTAGCTACATATTATTTTGATGAATACTATCCTTAGGTCAACAATATACCCATAATTACCCTTTGTAAACTACCTCAAATTCAATGCTTTATTTACAAACCTCAATGGACTACCACAACAAAAACTTTAATCAAACTCATTCTTGAGAAATTGCATTGACCAGGTGTGCTCACATCCACACCCACACTCCAACACTTTCCACATAATCCAGCCTTCCTCTAATAAACCTTGATGTAGTAATAGTAGGAGGGTCAAATGAAGGATTGTCAGGCTATGCAACCAACGCAATAGCACACACACAAACAACCACAAATAATAGAAATTTCTAGGAACAACTACAACATTCTCATTGATATAATCTTGCATGATTATTTCCATGTTTACAACTACATAATTTTTTGCAATGGGCCCTCTTACATACAAGGCTGTAACTATTTGATTATAATTAAGATTCAAAACTAGATATTCACCATAATGGAATCCTTACATGCAAAACAACTAAACTATGGAAACACCACTTCTAGAACCTACCGCATGGGATACATAATGATAATTCAATTACTACAATATAACTTCAAAATTCTACCGCTACTCTACTATAATGGCATTTACTATCTCCCTATTAGATTCCTTAGATTATACTCCATATCATACTCATTGCTCCTCTGCTCAACCTCTCAAACCTCACCCCTCACTACAAAAAACTCACTCTCTATGCTCCTACCTTATTCTATCTTCTTTTATTCTCTTCAAATAATTCATAACAATATATATAGCATCCTCAAGTTTCCCAAATGATCTATGACAGCCACAAGATGGCACACACCCCAAAACCACATGAAATGTGTTGCCAACCAAAAAATTAAAAACTTACAAATTCAAATGGTAAAATGGTGGAGAACCTCCACATAGTAGACTACATACCTTCATGGACAGTTAATTACAACCTCACAAGTATTCCTTTGTTGTCATAAACTCCAAAAAACTCTCTGGAAATAGAAACAGTCTCAACTATGCATAATTATCAACCCACAGACACTCATGAACAAATTTAAAAACTTCTATTCATCAAAATCTCCTAAGACCTTAACACTAGATCCATTAACCACAAATAAAACTAATCCCAAAACTATAAGAGTTAATCTCCACATGCAGTGAAATATGCTAGCATTATCTATCACAAGCTAATAACCAAAAACTAATAAACCAACAAGCAACTTAACAAAACCAAAAACTCTATCCTTCTAGACATGGTACTAGATTTACATGATGACCAAGGATGCTCCTGTATCAGACACCTAGGGTTAATAAAAAATGAGTCCCTCATTTTCTAGGATAGCCTGCCCCTGTCTAAAGATTTTGACTTTCTATCTCTTCAACTCTTTCTTTTCACCTCCTCAAGTATGACTCAAGCAATCCACTATGAACTACTTTCACCCACATTACTAGACATTTTTTTCTACCAATAATCCCCCACACTACTTTCCTTTGGTTTGTATTTGGTCATAGCCCATTTTCTCTCTCAATCAACTATTCCCTCACATCCATCAACCTCCTTCTTAGTTGTCATGTACCCTTAAATATTGTGTTACCCATTATTGCATGTTCCTTAGTATAGCTCCTAATCCTCTTATTCATTTGTCCTATCTTCTGGATAACTTCCTTTTTGTGACATCCACTCTCACATTCCTTCCTCTATGACACTTCTTTTGCATTTGCAATATTGTCCAATATTCTAGCAATGCCATACATCTTTGGAATTAATGCATATAATCCCTCTCCAATGCAAACTCCAATACTATTATAAAATTATCCCTCGCTTTCCCTTAGAAACATTAGATTATGTTTCTGACCATCCTTCCAGATCACATAAGTGTTATCTCTCCCATTATACATGGATTCTCTCTCAAATTACTACAATGTACCTAATAGTAGATGGCACAGTCCATCGATGTAATGTCACACATCACCTCCTCATAATATTCTCGTATGTTTAGCTTTACCCAACATTGTTCCTCCAACAAAATTTTGTCCCATTGCTAGAACCAACCAATTTGGTATGGGTGTGGATGTTTCATCCTCCTTAGCCCCAACTTGTCCACCATCTCCACAAGCACAAATGCTTATGCCCACAAGCACAAATCTTCATTTGGCCATTATAAACTATATTCCCCTCAAATATATTATTGAGCCACAAACACCAAATTCAAGTATGTGCTACTACTATCCACTATCACATCACAATGTTTATCTCTTGCCTTTGATCTATTCCTAAGCAAACTCTTCCTTTGTGTTGGCTCATCCCACCTATCTTACCTCAAGGATCTCCATAAAATAAGTGAATCTTTGCATTTTTGGTCCCTTTTCAAGATAGGTGACCTCTCATATCTAAATACAAATCACACACTACCCTCAATCCTCTTTCCTTGGCACTCAAATTCCATATGTCCCTCTTCTCCACACCTAATACAAGTTCCTTTGAAGAACTTATGCCTTTTCCTCTCATATCCTCCTTTCCCTTACTAAGATTATTCTTCATGCTCCTTCTCATTCTCTTTAGAGTACATATCTTCTACTCTTTCATCTTTGTGGTAGCGTCTACAAACATATTTTCCTTTGTTGTGGTCATTGTTATCATCTCCCCTACCGCTATGGTAGAAAATATCTTATCTCTATGTAGTGTGAATTTTGGCCTTTCCCTTTATTGTGCTATTGGATACCTCTCCCTTGAGCCCATAGGGTTTCTCGTCTGTCAGTACACCTCACTCTTCTATCACCACATCTTTCCTCCTACTTTTGATTTAACTCTTCTCTATGGTGAGTGCCAACTAGTAGGACTCATTTATTTTTCTACTTTCTCAACTCCTTCTTCATGATGTCTTGACCTAATTGTCAACTAGTAGTAATCCTCAGTGTAGTCCTTCAAGTCATATTTCTCTACTACAAATTATGCATATCCATCAACAACTCCAACTGGTAATTCTCTATAATGAACTTGGACTTCTAATTTTCCACCATTTGGTCCCACTTATTCCTCTCTAACTAAAATTCCTTCCACTATATTGTTTCATGGCCTTTCAACTTAGTCTTCATAAATTTAACCCAATCTGGGTTCACAATATCCTCATACTCAAAGTTCTCCTCTAGATCAATGATCCATTCTATCATCTCCTTAGGATTCAAATTCCCAAAATAGTTTAGAATGTCCACACTAGTCCTCTTGCCAATGTTGGTTATGGTTTTCAACACCCTTTATCTTGTCCTCTTCACTTCCACTTGATTCTATAGGATCTACCTCCTACTCTTCATCACTCTCCTTGGCCCTTCCCTTTTCGATTCGAAGTTCCTAAGTTTGACAAATACAAAGGAAAAGGAGACCCAAGAGATTACATTAGGGAATTTAGCGCCGCATGCATGGAAGTAGCTCACAATGAAACCTTCTTAATGAGACTATTCCCTAGATCTCTAGGTAGTCAAGCCATGGAGTGGTTCTCACGACTTCCACTGGGTATTAAAACTTTGATGAGTTAGTAAACAAGTTAGTCACACACTTCTCCTATAACATTGAACACTAAGTCTCCATGCTTGACCTATGCAATACAAAGCAAAAGAGTGGCAAATCCTTCGCCTCCTTACAAAGGTGGAGACAACTCGCGAGAAAATGCTCATATGACGTACCTGAGAAGCAATTGACAGAGATGTTTGTCCACAACCTTAACTCCGATCTAAGCTACCAAATCCAAATTCAATGCCCTACCTCATTTTCAAAGGTCATTGAGATGGGATTATTTATCAAGAAAGCTATGATTGCCAAGGGGCAAATAAAGTTGTACAAGGACACCCCTAACTCTAACTACACTACGGACAAGAAAAAATTTTGGACAAAGAATAAAAATGTTGTCAATGATGGAGTGGTTGATGCCAAAGTGGTGGCTCCCAAACAACAACTAATCTTCACTCTCAAAGGAGAGGCAAACAATGCTACACCCATCAAAACATTCTCTCAGGAGTCAAAGTCATGGTTCAACTCCAACCCTAGGTGGAAGTTCACACCGCTAGGAGAGTCCCAAGAGTCTACGTTAAGAAAGCTATTGGCCAACAATGAGATCACTCTTCCACCAACTAGCAACTATGAACCTCAAATAAAACCTCACTATTGGAAAGACACTAATTTCTGCAAGTATCATAGGGGAAGAGGCCATACAACCAACAATTGTATCCATCTCAAACATGTCATTCAAGACATACTTGAGCAAAATCAAGTAGGTGATCAACAACATACCTCTAATGAGATGCATGTGGCATACAAGGATCCACTTCTCAACCACGATAGGTCATACAACAACAACAACAATAGCAACAACAATAACAACCGCAACAAGAAAAATTAGAATAACAGGAATAATAATGCTAACTATGCGAGTGTGTCGTTCGATTATACCATCAACTGCATATCAGAGCACATCCCACAAGTCAATGTGGTCACGCCCAACCAACAAACAATACCCAACAAAACTAATTGTAGCATCATCACTCACAGTGGCAAAGTCACGTTAAGCATGCTCCCTCCAAGGTTGTCACCTTCTCAGTTCAACTCCCATCAGTATAGTGTCTTAGACCAACTTTGGAAGACTCCTACCCACATATCTATCTTAGAGTTGTTGCGTCTGTCTCCTTCCCATAAATAGATTTTGATAAAGCCCTAGTGGAAACGACTATACCCACAAACTTGGCCCAAGAGAAGTTTCAAGCCATGGTAGGAAATCTAACCTCCTCTAGCACCATATCATTCACCGAGTAGGATGACCTCTTAGTGTCCCAGCCTCATAACACACCCTTGCATATCACCGCTTTCATTCATAAACACTGTATCAAAAGGGTTCTCATTGATGGAGGAGTCGGTTTAAATATTTGCACGCTCAAGCTAGTCCTTACATTGGGGTTCTCTAAAAATATGGTGGATCCAAGGAAAAAGATCACTATTAAAGCCTATGATGAAGAGGAAAGAACTACTTAAGGAATAGTAGTGTTACCAATACAAGTGGGACCAGTGATAAAAGACATTGTTTGCCAAGTTCTAGATAGGGAGCTAGCCTATAACATTCTCCTAGGTAGACCATGGATTCATGCCATGAAAGATGTGCCTTCTACCTACCACCAATGCATAAAATTCCCTCATAACGGCAAACAAGTCACCACCCAAGGTGATCCCGACCCCTTTCAGCATTGCAACTCTGTCCACTCAAAGCCTAATTACATCATACCCAACAATAGAGCTTCTACATCCCCTATCTCATAGCATGATTCTACCTCTGAAGCTTCCTCATCCAAGTCCAAAGAGAAGAAAATTACCATCAAAGAAATAGGAGTAGGGGAATACTCCATCGAGCACAGCGTCAACTTAGCCAAAATGCCTCTATCTCCTAGATCCTTTGGGCGACCCAAACATTTTCCAAATCCATCTACTCCTCCTGCACCTCCTACAGCTCCCTTTGTAAAATGGGGGACCCTATCAGATGAAACAGAGGAAAGAGATATCTTACAATGGATCTACACAGAAGAAGAAGAGGACAAGGTCCCATTGGCCTAAGAAAATAAGGAATAATAGAACCCATTCAACCTTCTTCATCCTCATTGGAAAGAAATACAAAAGGTCTAGGATACAAAGACAAGGGCAAAGCAAAAGCAAATGCTTGTCTTGTGGAAATGATCCATAACCTTCAAGAGGACAGTGACACAGATTCTAATGAATATGAGTGGAATGAGCTAACAAAGAACTCCTATGATGACAAGGAAGTTGACACCATTCAAACTTATAGCCCCTACCATGAGGGACAAATGCTAATGTATAGACCATTAGAGTGTGATTTGCCAATTCCTAAGAATACGACTTTCGAGGAAGGTTCGAGTTCTATCGCAATAAACAATTTGGAGGAAAGTACCATCCTGAACCCTATCCCTACCAATACCCCTCGTATATCCATTCAAACTATCAACGAATCAGATCTATCCTCTGACCCACTCCCCCTTGTGCATCCTAAACTTATCGACTGGGATCTACAAGGAACCTCGCAACTAGACATGTTCCAAAACGATGATGCCTACATTGACTACATGGGACTCAAGGACCACCTACCTATAGGAGATCATAAAGCTGGCTTTGCCATTGAGCTCAATACCATGGCTTATTTCAGAGAGGGTTCCAAGCCTTCCAATCGCAAAAATATCAAGATATAAACTAGATCTGATGGTGAAAACCGCTCTGTGGCAGTATCAAATTCTAAAATAGTAAAAGAAAATATGCATCAGATGGTGAAAACCCAACTGTGGCACCTGACGATGGAAGGCTTGACACTCTCCCCAATGACATGCACCAGGAGAAGTCTCAGATTGTTGTGGAACCTACAGAACCTGTTAACATTGGAACAGAGGAACAACCTAAGATCATTCACTTTGCTAAGTCTCTAACTCCTCCAGAAAAGACTAAGTTTGTACCATTCTTCAAGAAAAAGCAAGTCAACTTCACTTGGTCATATGCAGATATGCTAGGATTGGATCCAGATTTGATTCTACATCATCTTCCACTAGATTCGGGAGTGAAACCAGTCAAACAGAAACTTAGAAAGATGTATCCACACATTGCACTACTAGTGAAAGAAGAACTCAAGAAACTACTAGATATAGGGTTCATTAGAGACATAGACTATCTGGAGTGGGTCTCCAACATAGTGCCAGTATCAAAACTTGATGGATGAGTCAAATTATGCAATGATTTCTGAGATCTAAACAAAGCTTGCTGCAAGGATGACTTTCTATTGCCAAATATAGATATCATAGTCGACTTAACAGTGAGGCATATCATGTTATCTCTCATGGATGGCTTCTCTGGATATAATCAAATCAAGATAGCACTAGAAGACCAACATAAAACAACTTTCACTTGTCCATGGGGCACTTTCTGTTGGAATGTTATGCCATTTGGGCTAAAGAACGTAGGAGCAACATATCAACGTGCTATGACCACTATCTTCCATGATATGATGCACGTCACAATGGAGGACTATGTAGATGATATCCTTGCAAAGTCACTCACAAGAGAATCACACCTGGATGTGCTAGAGAAGGTCTTTCAGAGACTAGAACAATTCAAAGTCAGGTTGAACCCAAAGAAATGTGTGTTTGGAGTCACCTCAGGCAAGCTCTTAGGCTTCATTGTATCAGCAAATGGGATCGAAGTGAATCCTGCCAAAGTCAAAGCCATCATGGAAATGCCACCACCAAAGAATATTACTTAACTGCGGTCTCTACAAGGCAAGTTACAAGCAATCTGTCAGTTCATATCACAACTAGTAGACAAGTGCCAACCTTTCAGTCATCTCCTACATAAGAACATTCCATTTAGGTGGGATGAGAAATGTGAAGAGGCATTTGGCAAACTAAAGGAATATCTTATGAACCCACCTATCTTGATGCCTCCTATCCAAGGAAAACCACTGTTTCTTTACATATCTGCTACGCCAATAGGTCTTGGGGCCCTCCTAGCACAACAAGATTATGAAGGTAAAGAAAGAGCTATCTACTACATCAGTCGCACCTTGGTGGGCTATGAACTGCAATACTCTCAAATAGAAAGATCATGTCTTGCTGTGGTTTTTGCTTCCCAAAAACTACGACATTACATGCTAGCACATCCAATCAAGCTTATTGCAAAGACAGATCCACTGAAATACCTATTAAGCAAAGCATCTCTAACAGGTCACCTAGCCAAGTGGGTAATGCTTCTAAGTGAATATGACATTGAGTATGTAGACAGAAAGGCTATCAAAGGACAAATCATTGTTGATCAGTTAGCAAAAGCACCATTATAGGATACCACACTAATGACATTTGAGTTTCCAGATGAATCCTTATTCAATATCACAACACACTCGTGGAAACTCTACTTTGATGGATCCTATACGAATCATGGATTGGGGGAAGAAATCTTGTTGGTCACTCCTCATGGTGACACAATACCTAAGTCTTATTGTCTGTTATGCCCATGCACAAACAATATAGCAGAGTATGAAGCCTTGGTCATTCGTCTCAAAATGGCAACAGAATGGAAAATCAAAGAGCTACATGTCTATGGTGACTCACAGCTGGCAATCAATCAAGTCAATGACGACTATCAAACCAAAGATGAGAAGCTTATCCCATACAAGCGCATGGTCGATGGCTTTAAAGAGTACTTTGTGATCATCTCCTTTGAGCAGATACCGTGCATTGAAAACAAAGCGGCAGATGCCATGGTAACCATTGCCTCGCTCCTCAAGATCCCAGAGAATGAGCCACAGTACGATTTCTTGGTGGAGTGAATTCAACAACCAGCTTATGATCTTCCTGAAACACATTCCATATGCCTATTAATCAAATCCGATTCACCTTGGTACGGTAAGATTTACACTTACCTCAAGGATAACACCCTCCCACCTGACTTGTCTTTAAACCAACATCGAACCTTCATCTGCCAAACCTCTCGTTATACCATTATTACTAACACCCTATACCGACGTGGTTTGGATGGTACTTTACTCCATTGTTTAGAATGAGAAGAATCTCAAACCACCTTACAAGACGTGCATGAAGGAATTTGTTGGACACACTCTAGCGGTCCTTCTTTAGCTAAGAAACTCATGCATTTGGGATACTATTAACGGAACATCGAAACAGATTCATATCAGTTTGTGAAGAAGTGCAAGTAGTGCCAGATACATGGAAACTTGATACATGAACCAGCTCAAGAGCTGAGACCTTTAACGACACCTTGGCCTTTTTGTCAATGGGGACTCGACCTTGTGGGCAAAATCCACCCACCCTCATCCAACGGCCACAAGTTCATAATAACTGCCACTAAATATTTTACCAAATGAATTGAAGTCATTCCCCTCACCACCATCACATGTAAATAGATTTCCTCATTCATCCTCAATTACCTCATCTGCAGATATGGAATTCCCTCATCCATTATCATGGATAAAGAAAGGGCCTTCAAAAACTAGGATGTATAAGAGCTTTATGACAGATTCAAAATCCAACACCATTTCTCCACACCCTATTATCCCCAAGGCAACGGCCAAGCAGACGCATCCAACAAAACAATCTTGAAACTCCTCAAGAAGATAGTCAACGATGCTGGCCGTGATTGGCACATCCAACTCAATCCCACTCTGTGGGCCTATCGATCCAGTATACATACTCCCATAGGTGCTACCCCTTATGCCCTTGTCTATGGATCAGAAACCATTTTACCCATCGAGGTCAAGTTACCATCTCTAAGGGTGTCATTAAAAGGTCTCATAACTGATGAAGAGTATAGAGTTTCTAGATTGCTAGAGCTAGAGCTGCTAGAGGAAAAGAGACAGAAAGCCTTCAATCATCTCAAGGCATATCAGCAAATGATGTCACGAAGCTACGACCATAAAGTCTGTCCAAGAGTCTTCAAGGTTGGAGATCTAGTACTTAAGGAAAATCCACACAATCAACAAGATTGGGAAAAGAAAGGCAAGTTCAAACCGAACTAGCTTGGGCCTTATGTGATCATTGTTGCCTATGGATCAGGGGCATATTAGTTAGCAACATCAAAGGGTGAGTTGTTTGATGACCCAATCAACAGTATGCATCTTCACTAGTTCTATACCTAAGAGAGCCCCAATGTAAGGGGGGCATAAAATACAAAAAAATCAAAAAAAAAAAAAAAAAAGCAAAATTTTTTTTAAAAAAAATGAAAAAACAAAAAAAAATCATCCTTTGGTGGAAACCTGGCAAATAGGCTCCTTGGATAGGTATCATGATGTAAACCTAGCAAACAGATGTCATGTCTACTTTTATCTTTCATGCAAATAAAAGCAAGTGGTGAAAACCTGGTAAATAGGCGTTACTTGTGATAAACCGCTTCCTCAACTTTGGGAAACCAATCACCTTATGTCCATTCTTCCTTCAATCGTGTCCCATTCAATCCATATTTGTTCCATAATAAAAACCTAACGATAACCTATCATGGCTTGATACTCTACCTCTTTTTGTCACCTTGTCAACCAAGGTCTTATCCAATATCCTATCCACAGTGTCAGCCTAGCATAGCGTCTGTCGTCAGTGCCCACATGGTCCAAGTCCAAGAAACTACATTGCCTCTGCGTCGTCACATAGGTAAGGCCATTTTTTCAATGCGCCCCCAAGGCTCCACTTTCCCGTCCATCCCATATCTAGTCCTTCTATCTATCTAAGTCTGCGTCACTTTCTATCACCTAGGTCTTAGGTCCATTAGGGTTCACCCCGAACTACGTTGCCTCTGCATCGTCACGTAGGCAAGGCCATTTAGCAATGAGCCCCTGAGGCACTAGGTCAATCCCTTTGGGTCCATCTCACCAGTAAGGATTGTGGAAACCGTTTTACCAGGCATGCAAGCACAAGCAAAACCCACTTTTAAGCAAAAATTTTGATGCAAGACATCAATCTGTCTAAGGCAAAGCAAGCAAGTACCTAAAACACTCAAACTGATTCTATCAATTATGGCAAGACAAACACATCTAAATGCAAGAATGTTTTGTGTTTTTGATCAGGTAAACTTACAAGAGTCTTGATTTTTGTTATCATATCTTTCTATGCTACTCAAGGATGCCAAAAGCTAGAGATGCTATGATGGGGGCATGTTTATTTTCTTTGTTTATTGTTTGTGGATTAAACTTTAGTAATGTGATGCCTTGTCTAACGACATGATCGGCAAAAGATCATTGAAAACATCTAACACGAAAGGGAGCAATCCTTGTCTATTGATATGCAAGAAATACTCAGGTCATCTCGGTTCAATTATACCTCAATGCTTGTATTAATTTGCTAAATGAAAATCCATGTAAGCAATGCTCAGGTCATCTCGATTCAATTATACCTAGATGCTTGTATTAACTTACAACATTCAGAAAAAGTACCCAAAAAAAATCACCCAATGATAAAATAGGCAATTCAAAATACTTGCACCATCAAGATGTCAAAAGAAAACACCATTCACATCCATTATACATCCATAAAAACATCCATATCCCATGCAATAAAAGATCCACAAAATACAGAGTATCAATACAAATAAAAGCTTGTGAGTCTTTCTACCAAGTCAGTCTTCTGTCTATCACTATGTCATCTCTGTGTCGATTGAGTACATTTGGACATAACAAAAACATAGCATAGTTTGCATATCATATCACATGAGATAGTCATTAACATGATTAAATCATTTGCATACATAATAAATGCATTAGATCACCCATATCCATTTGCATCATACATAGTATAATACCCATAGAAAAAATCAAAAACATAGGCAAAGGCATGTAGAGCATCGCATAAATTGCATCATCATATAGATCGCATAAGACATTTTGCATATCAGAACATCAAAGTAAACATCTAAGTCTGCATTAGATAGCATCAAAACATCAAAGTAAACATCTAAGTCTGCATTAGATAGCATCACATAGCATCATATATCATCTAAGTTTGCATTAGATAAACATCACATAGACATAATTATAGTCTGCATCACATGTGTATCATCATAAAATAGAAATGCATCCACAACATATAGTATAAACAACTACATATAGAGATCATCAATAGCTGCATCATCATATAAATATCAAATAAAGCATGTCCAAATGTACAATATATCAAAGTCTATCAGGACCATCTCTGTGTCAAGTCATATAAAATGTATACATCACATAAATAATGATACATGTCTCAATACAAAGTGATACAAGTATATACATGCCAGGCTATCTGAGCCATCAAAAAGTGTACACGTAAAAAGCCAAAATTTGTACAGGTGTGAGCTAGCCCTGTTGCTGTGGGCCACTGCTCCCTGCACTGCCCTCTCCGTCCCCTCCTTTGCTGGTCCCTGACTACTGTGGGCCCATCACTGACCCTCTAGAACATGAGCCCCCTGCCCTCTGTGAAACCATAGACTGACCCCTATAACTCGGTGCACGCTGGTCCGCTGGCACTGCCCCATGATACAATCCTCTATAGTACTGCATCTAAGCCTATGCCTTGGTAAGCTCACCCTGTACTTGTGCCAGCTGTGTCTGCAACTACTAAACCTGGGCATGTCCCTGCTGCACCTATGTAACCAAGAATGCAATGGCCCTGTCTATCCCCAAGGCTACCAAAGCCACATCTCTCTCTTGTCTCAAGGCCTGTACCCTCGCCTCTGTTGCATCCCGCTCTGCGACAACCCCTGATAAAACTTGAGCATCTGAATCCCTCTAAGACTCTATCGATCGGAGGTGTGCCCTAAGCTATCTAATCTGACCCTACAGCATCGCAATGGCCTGCTGCTGCCAGTCAAGCTGGGGAGCCTAAGGAACCTATCCCTGCACCTGCTACTGGGGCACCTACTATTGCGCCACCTACTATGGTGGCGACATCTATCACTGCTGACCAACTTGCTGGGCCACCTGCTGTGGTGGCAGCATCTCAGCCTGATGTGCAACCTGTGGCTACACTACCTACTGCTGCTAGGAGGATCCCTCCCTAGCTCTCCTCCTCTGCCTTTGTCTACCTCCTCCTCCACCTCCTCGACCTCCCCCATCTCCCCCATCACCTCTGTCTCCCCATCCACCTCTACCCCTCCTTCATCTCCTCCTCCTCCCGTTGGCCCCATCCTCATCATTTGAATCCTCCTCGTCTATGTGAGGAACCAACTCTCCGGGCCCTGAGTACCTCAGAAAAGGGTGAGGTGCAAACCACTCCTCAAAATTCAGAGTCATCCCTGCATCTACCACCTCTCTCCTCATAGGCAAGGCAACATAAGGAGTCTGCCAGAACTCTACCAATGCCTCCTCATATGATGCCATTGGACCCCATCTGAACCTCTCTATGTGTGTCCGTGCAAACTGGGCCTACCCCTGTGGAATGTCCTGTCTCCTCCCAAACTACCTCCGCACTCTGTTGACAATCTGTCTTTCTAATATAAACTGAGTCTTGCCAATAAGCCATCGCGTCTGAAAGCAATAGGGCAACTTGTTGTCCTCATCATCCTAGTGCTCACACTCTAGGTAGGGGTGCCAGATAACTCTATCCACGTTATCCAACGTGTGCCTCCAGTACTCTAGCTTTCCCAGCTTGTGCTAGGAAATAACTCCTGCATACCCATAGTTGTACGGCTTGCCCCTTTGTCTAGAAAAGATGCATATCGGCTACGTGATAGTGCTATGCTCCCATAGCCAAAACTACAATAGTGAGACACCTGCCGATAGACTGGCACGCCTATGGTATACCACCTGATGCATATCATGGTATATGTGCACCAAGACACAGACACCCCATGCATAGCGGGTGCCCTCTATAATCATCCTCTCCATGATCTATCCCCATCCAATCAGGAACCCATGCAATCTCCTATCAGGGCATACAATGCCTTCAATCAATCCTGCCACTATACCAAGGAAGTAGTCATAATAATCATATATATCCTGCCAGGAGATAACCTGACAATCTAGCTTGGGGTCATCAAAAAACCTGTGTGCACTCTGTAAATCCTACATCCCACTGAGGATCGTACTCTACAAGCTCACCCTGTATCGGCAAGTGCAAAATCCTGTAGACATCCTCAAGAGTAACCGCCATCTCGCCAGTCAGAAAGTGAAAAGTCCCATCCTCGCTATGGAATCTCTCCACTGCTGCAGTCAACAAATCAAGGTTCACACGAACCTCAGGTATGAAGCAAACGTAGTAAAGGCCCATAGCACTGAGAGCCTCTTGATCTATCTCCATGAGCACGTAGTGTTGCAACATCGGTAAGGGAAATTGCTCCCTTGACATAAGTATATCTCAAATGTCCTCCTGCAAACACGCAAGGCAATGCGTCAACCTAAAGTTGCCAAAAACCTGCTTAACATATCTAAAGAATCATATCAACCAACTTAGCATATCAAATTGATCAAAAATAGCATACAACATCTCTTGACTAGATTCCTGCAATCTCGGAGATAGCTTATCGATTGTCGCATCGGGCAAGATGCCAATCGAGTCAATTTTGTTAAGCAAACTGACTATCCTATGCATATGCGCTGAACCAGAAGGTAAATGCGCAATTTCTCAATAAATGTACCACTTCTGACAAATGCGCCGCGGTATTTCTTAAATGCGCAGATCCATATCAAAAGTGTAGCTATACCTTGTATATGTGTAACCTAATCACATGCGCCGGAAGACATCATGCATGTGCAATATCTTCATGCATTCACCGACTTATAGCATGCATACACAGAACTCATGCATGCACAGTTTCATAGCTTAAATGTGCCACAGGAAGTCATATGCGCAGTTCTGCATGGCATATGCACTAAACTTCCTTCCTGCGCATTTACTTTACCTATTTTTTCCTAGCATTTATTGCGCTCATAAATGACCCTAGGTGAAGTTTTTTGAGCTACATACCGGTGGTCCTGCCTTAGCTGGCCGATCGAACCGATGAACTCACTCAAAGTGGTGCTCCTCATGTGAAATATCCATCTCAATGCCGACTGCTCTATGCTCCTATGCTCTCCTAAGCTCTCAAGGACAAATCAACTAAAGCCATGTGTGCAAATGACTTGTCTTGTGGACCCAACTCCTATATATAGCAAGTGGAACCCTAACTAGCTGTGTGGTGACTATGACTACTTCCTGTGCCCATTTCTTCCCATTTCTCTGAAACACATCCAGTTTTCTTCAAACCTAACCAAGTTTTCCCTTCTTCAACATGAGATTGTCCCTCTCACGCCCTTCTGCCTTCTTCCCGTCCAATCTCTCGAGGGGGCATCCTATCATCGTAACTCGTACCAAGGGCAAACTGGGGCATGTATCATTATCAGAAAATTCTTATTCTTTGAAGCAACGATGTAAATTGTATTGCATCAAACAGGGGCAAAATGTATATGCCTAAAAATGACACGACTTTGTCCAAATAAATATTCTTAATATTTATTTAAGTCAAATTCCTCTATCAATAAATAAATAAACAAATTTATTTATTTGATTCATATTCTCCCAACAATTAAATAAAATCAATTTATTTAATTAAAAATCCAAAATTCTTCTAATTCCTCCAACAAATTAAATAATACCAATTATTTAATTAGTTCTTCCAAATTCATTCTAAATTAAATAATATCAATTATTTAATTGTTTCTTCCAATAATATCTTCTCTAAATTTAAATAAATCAAATATTTATTTAAGTTGTCCATTTCTTCTAAATTGAGTTATCTCTAAATATAATTCAATCCTTGTGCACATGCAATTGAATATTCTAAATATTTAATTGAGCTAAAATATCTTCTCATCCTCATGCAATTTCTATTCTCTAGTTCTATTCTCTTAACTAGATGATCTATTCTTTTAATTGATTTAATCTCTTTAGTTAACTCATTCTTCTATTTTATTAATTCCTCTCATGCAAAATATAGCAAGACACTTGTCCTCTTTCTATTCACGCACGTTCCTCAACCGCTCTCAACCGTTGATCTTCTCATTCTTTCTATACCATTGACCTTCTCTCTTCCAAGTCTATAAAAGCAACCCAATTCCTCCATTTCATTCATCCAAGCTTTTAGTATTGTTACTCTGCAAGAATTACAGCGCGCCTTTGGCACCCACGTCATTCCATTTGCTTGCGATCAACTTATTACCATATCACTACCATTGTTGTGAAGCTCATCTTCATTACGAAGCACTATCATAGCCATTCTCCATTGACAATCCTAGAATAGCAAGGAAGTGCACTCTCTATGTGCCCCTTATTCATACATACAAGATCGATTGAGATAAGCAACCAACAGAAGCTATGAAGTATTGAGGTTTGCAAAGGTTTCATCTTTGTTTGTTTGATCTTGATTATTTCCCTTTTCGTTGAGTTTTGGGTATTATCATTATTGATATATTGATTATTCATGTTTACTCCAATTTTCCCTTAACATTCTCACAATCCTGGTACTCATGGTAAGTTTCTTCCGGTCTGGTCCTCTATTTATGTTGTCTTTTCTCATTCACTTTCCTTCTCTTCCCTTATCTCTTTGTAGTCGGATCTCAAAGTACTCCTCCCCTAAAACTTCTACAAAATTGCTCTGGATCTCTACTATTCTCTTTGCTTCTATGTTTGCTTGAATATCTTCCTTCTCAACCGAAATCCTCTTGACTTTATATGGTACTCAGGGTGGTTCATGGTCCAAAGGTTGTGTCTCTTCAAATTAGGGGAATCTCTTATCTTTGTGAATGACATCATGTCAACATCCAATGATGATTCAAATAGCCTTCTAAAACCCTTAAAACTCCTCTCAAGTTTACCACATCTCCTCCTCTTATCTCCTTTATGCTTAAGCAAATTAACTCCTCTATATATTCCTCATCCATCTTCAAAATCTCCAGTGTTAACTCATGTTCTGGTAGTCTATGACATAAACCCTAGTTCACCTGTTTCTTCTCTTTCCCTTCTGCATTCTTCTCCGGCAACACCCACAGTGGCACACTCATCAGCATTCTTCATAATATCCTCTACCTCTTCAACTTTTGAACTCCTTTCTCTAGTAGCATCCTCCTTGGTGTGCTCAACAGCATCCTTCATGACGCGGTTGTCTTCTTCCTTCCTTCTAGTAGCACCCTCAGTGGCTCACTCAGCAATATCCTTCATGATGCGCTTGTCTTCTTCCTTTCTGAAAGCACCCTCAATGGTGCACTCTTCAAATTCTTTGGTCTTTTCTTCTGCACCTTCTATTATTTTCCTTCCCCTTTCCTTCTTTTCTCCTACCTTAGGCTTCTTTACCTTGGACTGAGTCTGACTTATTGTCCTTTCTTCTAGATCCTCAAAATCTCCTTCTGAGAAGTTAATTTTCTCATCCATGTCAAAATCTTCCTCCACTTTTTGTGGTTCTGGGGGCATGTTCTCCTTATTATTAGATTCCCAATTGCATCCAAATAATTTAAGTGCCATCTCAAAGGTTGACATTTTCTCCAGGTCCTTTGTGCTCTTATCCTCTGGTGTGATCCTTCTTTCATCGTTTTGGGCCTCAGTATTTCTATTCTCCTTTTTTGTAGTCCTTGTTTGTTCCTCTTTGTTTTCCCTTCTAGATTCCTTCATCGTTTTTGTTCTCTACTGGAATCTCTTCTTCTATATTCACTTCATCTTCATTGATTAATTCCCTTGCTCCATTTTCATCCTCTTCTAGAGTTTCTTGTTTTTTCTCCTGTTCCACTGAGTATTCTACCTTTGTATGCATGTTCTTATGGCATTTCTTACACGTTTCCTAATCTTTCTCTCTCTCAATACTTTGCCTCTAGATCCCTGATTTTAACCTAATTTCTATTTCCTCTGGGATCGGATTTTTGAGACTGATAGTTACACATATTCTTACATACATTCCATAGTCTCGATCTTCTGTATTTTCATCCGCTTTTATGAAGGTTCCAAATTTTTCCCCTATATTTTTAAAAATCTCTAGGTCCCAATACTTTGAAGGTAGATTATACAGTCGAATCCATACTAGAGTTTTTGGTACCTCATGTTTTAAGGGGTTAAAGTTTGGTTCCCAATCCCTCAAATATAGACCAATTCCCCCCATAAATAGGGCCCTTCTTTAAAATCTCTTCCTTTTTCTCTCCTGATGAGCATTTTACCAGATAAAAACCTTTGGGTAGAGTCTTCAGTTTTACATCTTCCCCCCAATGACTTCCACACCAATTGTTTACTCGACTCTTCATCGGCCATTCCAAGGCCCATTTCATGAAAAAGGCACATTCTTTCAACTTTGCTATGGAGTAATTCAATTCTTCACATTTGATATCTATTGAAATACAGTTAGTGAGAGGTTTAGGGTGGTTTTATTCACACCTGTTAAAAATTATGGTATCTTTGGTTGCCATGTCTTCTGATTGCTTATCTTCGCCCCTACTTGGTTTCGCTCACTCGTCTTCCTCCTGCCTCTGTTGAAAGAGTTCCATTGGTTTCTCCCTTTTGATCACCCATTTTCAAATATTTGATTCCTCTCGTCCCTGTGCCATGGTAATTGATTTGTCCTCCATCTATGTTAAAAAGTTTGTCTCCTCCCATAATATGGGCTAGCATTCCAATACCAATATATCATTTGTTCTTCCTTTCCTCGCTCTGGGCTTCCCACTTCCACCTTTCTTCAAGGTCTGCCCTCCTTTACCTGTTTCTACCAAATTCCTAGTCTTCTGTCGTTATTCAGTTGCAAACCATTTCAACGACATTTAAAAATAAGAAACTTTATTAACATATATTTAAAAATTAAGATATATTTTTTTAAATTATAAATAGAAACCCAATATATATTATGTTCAAATAATTAAATATTTACTTACTAAGAAAATAATTTTTGTTTTTAAATACCACACTTAAATTAAAAATAAAACACACTTTTATACTTCATCTATATCTCTAATATATAGTAAAATGTATTAAAAAAAATATTGTAGGTGATACAAAGAAAAATGCTTGTATTTCTTCATAAGCATTATAAATATTACATCAAAAGATGTGCATATTTGTATTATACCATTTGTCTATTTCTCATTATCTTCGTCTATTTCACGTTGTCTTTGGTTGCATTTGTTCTACTTAAAGTTTTTGCCATAACGTGGCGTTAAGTGAGGGAAAAAAATAATATTTATAAATATTAAATTTCATGACATAATAATGCGCCCATGGTAAGCCCGGGAATCTCTCATGATTTCGCATCACAACGTTGACCACGACTTTGTGAATAAGGATATCATAATAAAATATATGAAAGAATATATATACTAAAATTTTGTTACTTTATAAATAAGATGAGGGAGACATTTAGTAGTTAGGTAGGTTAAGTTTTTAGTCAATCAATATTAAGAATTAAATAAATTAATTTGAGTATGATCAAAATATTTAGTATTAATTTTATTTTATTTTTGGTATTCATAAGTGTAATTTTACAAAAGAAAATAAGTAGTTTTTGAAAGAGAAGTTGTGAAGAGACCTCAAGAATTATACAACACTAAAATCTTATAGATAAGATCAAGAAATTCTTACAAGTTGTAGAGTAAGAGAACCAAGGAAGAATATTACAAAGCTAGTCTTCCAAACCCAACATGATCAAATAACAAGAGTATAGTAGCCACACACACCATGTTTCTTATAAGAATGTTGTGAAGACTTTAGAGGATCATAAAGACTCAAGGGGTGTGTTGTGCATAAATAGGAGAGAAAATTAAAATTAGAAAGATTAAGAGCAAACACAATGTATGGTTTGGTTTGAGTGGCTTTCAATGTGAAGTAATTTGTCTATAGTAGAAAAAAGATTAAAATTCTTAGTTCATAATTCTCTTAGCCAAATCACTTTGATTTTTTGTAATAGTACTCAACTACTCCAAAATGCTTTCCATATATTTTGCTTTGCATTAATTTGTAAGGTATCATGCAAAATATTGACAAGATTAATCGTCTAAACAATTGGATATTAAATTTGCTATTGCAAGTCCTCTTTTATCCCTATCGTTTTTTACTAAAGAGTAGAATAGGTTTTGAAAGGACTTGGAACCTTTTACAAACAAAAGGGCATTACCTAAGAAAATAGCCGAACAAGAGCACAACTACAACAAAGCTACCTAAAGCAACCATGACACCACTAAACCAACAAGAGATAGTAAAAAAGGCAACCGGGGATTATACTATGATGGCACAACACACTAGCAGCATCACAAAACAAGGAGGCCAATGGCCTACACTATACCTGACCCTGACCTGACAATCTGTACTCCCTTGACCTGAGTGTGGGATTTAGAAATATATTTAGGAAGACCTTTCATCCTCCTTTGAATGACTGTCCAAGACACATAGTTGTTCGAATCCTCATAATGAGGTGAGAGATTTGCCTCTGCTACCCCAACCTAGAGCATTCCACAAGGAGAGGGTTGAAGCTGCCTAAATGGAGAAGTTGACTGTAGAATGGTAGCATATGTCATAGGCTAAACAGGAGCAAGATTCCTAGCAACAACCACCATAAGAAGGATGGAATCTAATGAAGGAGCACTATGAATCATAACTGGAGAAGATATTTAAACTTCTTTTCTTGCTCCTACTAGTTATTGGGGAAGATGGAATGAAGGAGTTGAAAGTATAGAACTTTTTATCCCTACTATTATATTATTTAAATAATTTAATATCTAAATTTTTATTTATTATCATTGTGTACTTTCTTCTAATATAATTTTATATGAACTAGTTAACTTTTTTTAAATAATGTATTGTATTTTAATTTTTTATTAATAATTTTATTTTCAATTAAAAAATTTGAATCTTTTTCTAAATTATAAATAAATAATTTTACAGTATTCTTTAATTAATTGTTAATTTTTTTCAATATATCTATTTTTTATAAAGCAAATTCCTAATTTCTTTTGGTTAATAAGATAAATAACATTCATAATTTATTATCTGTTTGGTGAAACCAAATTCCTAATATTTATTTTGGTTAACAATATAAATAACATTCATAATTTATTATTTGTTTGGTGAGCTAGTTAGAAAGTAGAAATAGGGAATTTTGGCCATGAATCTATGTCACTTATCGTGTGATATACCATTCATTCACATAAAGGAATTTTTTTTAATTATATTTTAAAATGTGTTTTGGTAAATCTTGGGAAGGTTATGGGTTACGTAGTAGAGTGGGGAAGCTCGTAGTTTTGAGGTTTATTTTTATATAGTTCATGTGTTAATATAATTATTTTTTAATGAATATTTTTTACTTAATTTTTCATTAATAAAAGATAATAGTATAATATTAAAAAAAAAGTGGTAGAGAGGTACACTTACAAAATTTAAGTGGAACCAAGTCCAAAGCAAAGATGAGATAATAAAGAGTCAAGCCAGAACATATCAACTAAGTAGGTAGAAAGAGGATATTTAACATCAATCTTTCCCTAAACATCACTAAGGATAGAATCATCAATCAACTCCCAACCAATGAGAGTTCCCTCCTCTTTACGAGTATCATCCGAGGGTGGCTAAGCATGAACTAGAGAAATGGCTAGCTCTAAGTGAGGAACCTTGCTAGAGTCAAGTCAACCAAGAGCACCATGCCCATGAGAAGAGGTGGAAGGTGGCCTTGAAGGCTAAGACGATCTACAAGCTATATTATCTCTATTCCTTCGGGGCTAAGAGCCATGGGACTAGGATCCTTGATCTCTTTTGGTAGAGTAGCTACGACTCACTAACGCCCTTGAGGAGGAGAAGAGGGGGTAGGTAGTACTCTGACAACAGTTCAAGGAGCATTTCTTTGGTGGTCCAAGAGCTCCTGGAGATAAGCCACTTCAAGTGCAACCTTGCTAGCTTGCACCTAAATCTACATAAGAACATTAGAGAAAATCATAGCTTTAGTTTATAAAGAGAAATGAACATCAACTGAGCATCCTGAAAAAGAGTTAAATTTCTATCTTTCCAAATGTTGAATAGGATTTCCACCATAAAAGCATGCCAAAATATGGGTATATTTGAAGGGACAAAAGGCTAGTATCCTAAAAAAACCATATGCCAAGAAAAAGGAGCAGGCTAGAAGGGCTTGAAAAAATCATCAATCTAATTCCAAGCTTCTTGGGCTCTGGTGCAAAACTATAACAAATGCTTGAGAGACTAAATCTCCCCACAAAATGGACAATGAGGATTAAGAACTCCCAAATGAGTTAAACGAGTACTAAGAGGAAGGCCTTGATAAAGAATGCACTAAGCGAAATGAGCCAATTTAGGCTCAAGAATGGCCAACTAGATAGACTAGGTGCCAAGAAATAATGGTTTAGTTGATCCACTATAGGAAGATGAGATGAAAGCCACAAATAACCTTTACGAGGCTCATAATTATGAAATGGTGTGTTTGGATACCATTTTCAATCCTTCCACAAAGGCTTGAAAGATCTAACCTCAATTTTGTGAATCATTTGGGGGATGACATCAATAATAGTGTAGAATCTTTCCTTGCCTTGATTAGATAGTTTGAATTTTATTTTAATTTCAAACCAAGAAAGAAAATGATTGGTAGCTTTATTAATGAGATCTAGCAGCACTCTAATGCCCCATTTGAAAAATTTCAAGGCATGGATCCATGGCACCTTATCCAAAGGATGGTCTTGACAAGAAAGAATTAGAGACCACCAAATATACTATTGATTGATTGAAAGACCATTGCAAAATTCATTTCCTGCCCATAAAAGTCAAGGCTTAATAGCTTCCCAAGATTTCCAAATTCTCTTGATAACAAAAGTGCCTTGAATCTAGATTGGTTCCCTCATGGTGAGAACAATAACAAGATCAAGGCCTTTCTAAGCCAACTAAACTGAAGGCACACCTTAACTAATACAATGTTTGATGAGAATTTTCTATGCTTCATTCCATTATAAGGATTAATTCATTTTGCACATAAGGAAATTCCTTTCCGATGGATTGAAAGCAATCCTAAACCACCAGCGTAATGGGGAAGACAACACAATTCCTAAGTAACATGATGAAATCCTTGGTGCCCATCACTAGAGGCCCAGAGAAAATCTTGGAGCAACTTCTCAACCTTCAAATAAGAAGCCTTCGAGCGCACCCAACAAGAGGAATAATAAACATGGGTGGAAACCAAGATTTTAGAACAAATTTGAAACTTACCAACCAAAGATTAGATTGAGGATTAGATTGTTGACTGTTAAAGCATGGAAAGAATAAAATGCCATTCAATACAGTCATAAGCCTTGGAAAAATCAATCTTAATAAAAATGGTAGGTTGTTAGGGGCATCGGGCCCATTCCATCTCTTTCTAGATAGTAATGATATTATCAAGAATATATCTAGATTTAATGGAACTTGCTTTCTTAGGTCAAACAAGTTATGGAAGCATTGGCTGAAGCTTAAGAGCCAGAGCCTTGGAAATAATCTTGTAAGAGACATTCAACATATTGACCGCTCACTAGTTACAAATTGCTTTAGGGTCGCCAACTTTAGGTATGAATTTGATATTCCCTTTATTAATTAAATTTCCTAGAGACTTTGTATGAAAAGCCTCAAGATAAATCTGGTGAGTACCTTCACCCACAATATCCCAAAAGGCTTATAAAATTCATAGCAAAATTTATCCAAACTAGGAGCCTTGTCATTAGACATTGAGAAAACAACCTCCCTTAGGTCATCTTTGGTGAGAAATTGACCACAAAGAATACACTAAAAATTGGAACCTTGACAAGGAATCACTTTAAGGAACTATTAAAAAGTAGCTGACCAAGCTAGAGTATACTCCTTAGTAGCAAAAACTTGCTCATAGCACCAAACAAAAGCCTATAAAATGTAACAAAGCTCATTCAAGATCTATTTCCCCTCTTAAATCTTATTAATGGATTGAGAGGTATAGCAAGAATGTAGATCCTCAAACAATTCTTTTGAGACCTTGTCTTCTAGCTTGAGCCAATGAAGCCATGCTTTAATTTAGGTTCCATGCATAGTTTGAGCATCTACAACCTATTTCTAGTGACATAGCTGAGTGGCCAAATCAAATGGTTGCATTTCTAAAGTGATGGTGGCTTGGTGGAGCTATGAGGTGGTGGCCTCATATAAACAATGGTAGAAATAGGCCAATTGATGCCCATAAATGTAGAGGAAGAGGGAAGTATAGGTGATCACATCATTCCACCAAGCTATCCATTTGGTACCATGCATAGGACATGGTTCCAAATTCCAAACATGTTGAATATGAGATGACATGGCCTTATGGTTGAGAAATAACTTGCTGAAAAGAAAAATGAGTCTTCATAGCCTTTGGTTTCACAACTTTCTATTCAATATGAAACCATATTGGAAAGTGATCTAAAAGGACAATGTCTAGTAGAGGCTACACTAGCAAGGAATAACAACTAACCAAGGGAAAAAAGATTGAGTTGACAACATGGCTTGAGTTAGACACTTGAATACTCTACCAGACCTAGCTCTAAGATTACTCTAAGTGTACCACATCATATGTTCTTGGCAGAAGCCAAAATTGGGGTCACAAAACCCCAATTTATTATGCATAAATAACTAGGCCTCTATTTTGCTAGTTGTCCAATGCATAGACAAGATGCCACATTTATCATAGGCTATTTTAATCATATTAAAATTCCCATGCAAAAACCAAGTGGTGGTAGGCATTGAATTAGCAATCCATCTCTAGAGGGTAGATTTTTCAACAACATCATTCAAAACATAAACATTAATAACTCCAAAGGAATGATTATTAATGTTGAAAAGATCCCACAATGCTTAATTGATGGGGTCACATCCCTGGTCAACTAAGTGTTGATTCCACATAGGAGGAAGAAAGGTGATAACACCACCCCAACCTTCTTCATGTTTACTACACAAGAAATAGAAGGCCAAATAACACAGCAAGCTACAAAAGGAAAGAAACTAGAAATTTTAACCTCTTGTAAATAGAGAATGTCTAGACCTAGAAACTATAGTCAAGCATCTTGAATGGAATACTTCAATGAGAGGTTCATCAAACCTCAAACACTATAGGAGACACAATTCATAAATGAGTGTTAAGAGTTATCTCCTCATTATCTAGATCATCAAGAGTAGAATAAATGTTCTATAGAATAGCTTCACTAGACTCAAAATTTCCTATCTCAAAGATGAATTGAACTAGTTTCCATTTTGGTGGCACAAAATCTCCCTCTTCTAGTCACCGTGGCAAGGTACAAGACCTCCACTACATAGCTAGAGGAGGGGAAGAATGTCAAGTAGTGGCGGCTGGTGGCTAAGACAACAATGGCATCACTGGCAAAGTTCTTACAAATTTTTCCTCAATAGAAGTCTTCCTGGGAGACGAGAGTTCAAATTTCCCTAAAGGAGGACTTGAAACACTTTTTTAAGCCTAGCCCCTAGATATTAAAGAAGGCTTGGGGCTAGGATTATTATTACCAAAGTTATTGGCTTTGTGACTAACCACTGTAGACCAACCTTCCTCTTTTTTACAGAGGGAGGCAACCCAAAAGTAGGTTGTGTGAAAGGTTTTGGATAGGAAGAAGCCAAAGGACAACCCTTAATCTTGTGTTATGAGGATTGACACTGATAACAAGTATTGGGTAAGTTCAAATAGATAACATATTGAGTGTATCTTATTTTACCAATCTAGATGTCTATATAGTCTCTTTGAGGTCTTTGATAAATCCACCTCAACATAGACCTACTATTGAGGACAAGCCGAATAAAACCATTCTAGTCCAACACAAACCACAAAGATCAAAGAGGAGGCTATCTAGCTCAAGAAATTCTAGCATGGGAAGGGTAACCCAAGAAACTCAGCCTAGATAGGGACCCGAAGAGATTTTTCATTAGAGATGGCTGATGCAAGAGCATCTAGGGTGTACGAGCAATCTTACATCAACCAAAAAAAAATGTTGTTTCTTTTCAATAAGGGCTTAATTTGGCAGGGTTACTATTTTTAGTAAGTTTGCATTTGTGCACAGTTGGATACAAAATCTTACACAGACCTCTAGAATGGTGAATTGAAGCTAATGGTGAAGAAATCGCTTTAATATCATTTGTCATTTGTGAGATATTAAAATTTCAAATTCCAAAAATCCTATTGAAATATTCAAAGTCAAATTTGAGGCACTTAGAGGCTTTGGATGGGCCCGAGATTTGGTGGGAAACCCAAGTAGTCTACCTATCGATACTACTTAGCGCTCCATCATCTTTTTGAGATCTTTCTGAAAAGGTATTATAATTTAAAATCCAACGGTCGGATCAAAAGTTATGGCCCTGCGAAGTTAACCTATTTTTGGAGGGAGATGCAAATTTCAAAATTAAGCTAGTGGTCGCCAAAAAGGGCTATATATAACCATTTTTGGGAACCCTTAGAGTAGTAGAGTTAAGGGGGAAGGTGTAGAGTCAAGAAAGGCGGGAAATTAGAAACCCTAGCTGATTTGGGGAATTACAAAAGGCTGAAGATTCCAGAGTTTTTAGAGAGGGAGTTGTAATGTGTTGCAGCCTGTAGGGGATTCATCCTCTGATTGTATTTGATCTTCTGTAATGTAATGTTTTTCCCATATTAATAAAATATCATTCTATTTTCTATGTGCAATTTCTATTATTGTATGTTTTATGATTTACCCCCTTCATCAAGTGGTATCAGAGCAAGGGTTCCTGAGTGTGTAGACAGATCGCCGACCGTAAGGCAGTTTGCACCAGGACCTGAGGTTGTGGGTTTGCTACATAGATCAAGATGCCTCCATGAAGAAACCGTGGTGGGAGGAATGCTTTGACGGAAGAGGGTTTTAGAACCCTGCAAAGACAAATCAATGCATTGCAAGAGGAGCTGCGAAGAGGGTTCGAGCCGAGAAGGAGAGAGGAAAGCGAAGATGAAGTTGAAGAAGAGCTATCTGAGGAAGAACAAGAAGCTGCGGGAGATCCTGCAGAAGTTAGGTTGTTGAGGGCCATTTCAAAGATCAGAAAGAGGCCCAGGATTGAAGTTTCTACCTATTCTGGAGATTTGAATCTGGAACAACTTATTGATTGGATCAATAATATGGAGGAGTATTTTGAGTATGAAGATGTGGAAGACCCTGAACGGGTCAAGTTTGCAAAGACAAAGTTGAAGGGCCACGTCAGTATTTGGTGGAAGGAGGTCTAGTTAGAGAGAAATAGAAGAGGAAAAGCAAAGATTACCAGATGGGATCGGATGGTGGAGAAATTGAAGAAGCAGTTCATTCCTGTGGACTATGAGATGGTTGCTGAAGAAGCTACAAGGATTGAAGCAAGGTAACAAGTCTATTAAGGAGTATATAGAAGATTTTTATAAGATCACTATCAGGACAAGCCATGGAGAGGCCAACAAGGAGAAGGTGGCCCGTTACATTAATGGGTTGAGGCCAAGTATTCAAAAAGAGTTGAGCCTGATCAGAATGACCACCATAGAAGATGCATACCAGTTTTCCCTGAAGGTGGAAGAGAAGCTGAATAAGAGATTTGAAAGCAAGCCAAGGGGAAAAGGTCAAGGCAAAAGAACTGGCAGAAGACCCTATGGAGGCCGAAATGAAGAACCAAAGAAAAGTGAAGAAGCTGGAACTAGTCAAAATCAGAGAGGAGATAATACCTACCGCCCTCATGACCAGAATAATGGCGAGCAAAGAGGAAGAGGAAGAGGTAGACCTGGGCAAGGACCTGGAAGAGGAGGTTTCAGAGGAACATGTTTCCAATGTGGAGAAGAAGGGCATCGAGCATACAAGTGTCCACAACATCAAGGAAGGATGAATAGAAGACCTGAAGGTAATGCACGAGTTGCACATATGGATGAAGATGCATAGTCTGAGCGCTCCAAAGATGCAGAAAGGGGAGAAACCCTAGTTGTCAGAAAAACTTTGTTGAATGAGGAGAAAGAACCCAATCAGAGGAAGAGTTTATTCCGCACAAGGTGCAAATGTGAAGGTAAGTGTTGTGATATTATTATTGATAGTGGAAGCACTGATAATCTTGTTTCAGAGGATGTGGTTGACAAGTTGAAGTTAACAAGAAGAAAGCATCTGCATCCATACCGGATTGCATGGTTGCAGAAGGACCATAGAGCTTTGGTCAATGAACAGTGTTTAGTGAAGTTCAAGATTGGTGACTACCATGATGAGGTGTTGTGTGACATCATACCGATGGATGCATGTCATATGTTATTGGGGAGGCCGTGGTAGTATGATAGGAGTGTTGTCCATGATGGCCGTGCAAACACATACTCCCTAACAAAGGATGGAGTCCGTCATAAGTTGAAGCCCTTGAAGGAGGTGGAAGAAAAGGTATGTAGTACTGCCAGAATTTGCTTGGTAGATAGTAGAAAGTTTTTGGAGGGTATGAAGCATGAGCATCATTGCTTTGCATTGATTCCTAAGATTAGTCAAGAGAAATGTGAAGATGTACTAGTAGAAGTCTCAAAAATGTTGGAAGAATTTCAATATATTGTCTCTAATAATGTACCAGAAGGTTTACCACCAGTGAGGAAGATAGGTCATCAAATGGATTTGATACTAGGAGCTAGTTTGCCAAATAAAGCAACCCACAGAATGACTCCAGCTGAGAATGAAGAGTCGAACAGACAAGTTCATGAGCTGTTAAGGAAGGGACTGATAAGGGAGAGCCTAAGTCCATGTGTGGTACTTGTAGTACTAGCACCAAAGAAAGATGGAGAGTGGAGGATGTGTACAAATTTCCGAGCCATCAACAAGATCACAATCAAGTATAGATTTCCATTGCCGAGAATGGATGACATAATGGATTGTTTGAGTGGAGCCAAGTACTTCACGAAGATTGATCTGAAGAGTGGGTATCACCAGATTCGAATCAGAGAAGGAGATGAATGGAAGACAGCCTTCAAGACAAAGGAGAGTTTGTATGAGTGGTTAGTAATGCCATTTGGGCTAACCAATGCACCGAGCACATTCATGCGGCTCATGAACGAGGTACTGAAGAAATTTTTGGGAAGTTTTGTTATTGTTTATTTAGATGACATTTTGATTTTCAGTAAGACTTGGGATGAACATTTGATGCATATCAGAAGAGTTTTAGAGAAGTTGAGGGAGGAGAATTTGTTGATCAATCTGAAGAAATGTAGTTTTGCAAAGAAGGAGTTGGTATACCTGGGATTTGTTGTCTCAGAGGAAGGTCTTAAGATGGACCGAGAGAAGGTGAGGGCTATCATTGAATGGCCTATGCAAGGGAGTGCTTTCAAGGTAAGATCTTTTCATGGTTTGGCAAGTTTTTACAAAAAGTTTATCAAGAATTTCAGTAGCATTTGTGCACCCCTAACTAAGACAATGAAAGGGGATAGAAAAGAGTTTAGATGGACTAAAGGAGTAGATAAGAGCTTTGATACATTGAAGCAAAAAGTCGTAGAACAACCTGTGTTAGCACTTCCAGATTTCAATAAGGTATTCTAGGTAGATTGTGATGCTAGTGGTAGTGGTATAGGAGCTGTTCTAAGTCAAGAAGGTAAGCCCATTGCCTATTTTAGTGAGAAGCTTAATGATGCCAAGAAAAAGTATTCTATTTATGATCAAGAGTTTTATGCAATAGTCCAGGCCTTGAAGAAATGGAAACATTATTTGTTGCCAAAAGAGTTTGTTTTATATACTGATCATCAGGGTTTGCAGTATCTTAATAGTCAAGGAAAGTTAAATCAAAGGCACTTAAAATGGGTTGAGTTTTTGCAGAGTTATACTTTTGTTTTGAAGCATAGGAGTGGGAAGTCCAACAGGGTTGCAAATGCCTTGAGCAGAAGGTGAAATTTGTTGACAGAAATGAAGATAGAGGTTGTTGGGTTTGATGAACTCAAAAGTTTGTATCCTAAAGATCTAGAATTTACAGAGGCTTGGAAAGCTTGTTTGGAACTTGTTACTTTGGACATGACAAAATGGTTGGATTACATAATCTAAGATGGTATGTTGTTTAGAGGAAGCCAGTTGTGCATTCCAAGGAGTTCCATGAGAGAGAACCTGATTAAGGAGAAGCATAGTGGAGAATTAGCTGGACAATTTGGTCACGATAAGACCATTGCTATTGTTGGTGAACATTATTACTGGCCACAATTGTAGCAAGATGTGAGGAAATTTGTGCAGAGTTGCAGAGTGTGTCAGATGGCAAAAGGAACAAGTCAAAATACAGGGCTATATCAGCCATTACCTATACCAGAGAAGCCATGGGATGATATTAATATGGATTTTGTTCTTGGTTTACCAAGGACACAGAGAGGGCATGATTCCATTATTGTGGTGGTGGATAGATTCTCAAAGATGGCCCATTTTATTCCTTGCAAGAAGACTAATGATGCTATTCACATTGCAGAGTTATTTTTCAGGGAGGTGGTGAGACTACATGGTCTACCTAAGAGCATAGTTTTAGATCGAGATACCAAGTGTGTTGGTTATTTCTAGAGGACATTGTAGAAGAAGTTGAAGACAGATTTAAAGTTTAGTTCTACACACCATCCATAGACTGATGGACAGATAGAAGTGGTGAATAGGAGTTTGGGTAACCTGCTATGATGCTTAGTAGGAGATAAGCCCAAGGGATGGGATTTGATTTTACCACAGGCAGAATTTACCTACAACAATTTTGTCAATAGGAGCACAGGTAAATCTCCATTCCAGGTTGTGTATGGGAGTAGCCCCAAGAACTGCTTCTGAATTGAGGAGGATGGATGAGGGGGAGAAGAGTAGTGCCGAAGCTGAAAATTTTGCTGAGCACATGAAGAATTTGTACGAAGAGGTAAGAGAGCATATCCATAAGATGAATTCTCAGTACAAGGCTAAGGCTGATCAGAAGAGGAGGCATAAGGAGTTTCAGGAGGGTGATGAAGTCATGGTTCACTTGAGAAAAGAAAGATTTCTAGTTGGTACATATAATAAGCTGAAGATGAGGAAATTTGGACCATGTAAAATCCTGAAGAAGCACGATTCAGGAAATGCATTTGAGGTAGAGTTGCCTGATAACATCAATATTTCACCAGTATTCAACATTTCAGATCTGACAGAGTATCATGATGATGGACTTGATAAAGGAACACAGTGGGACATTCCAGCATCTACTTCAGAGAAGGATGAGATAGAGGGCATTCTGGATAGCCGTGTAGGTAAGAGTACAAAAAATAGGTAGTATACAGAATACTTGGTGAAATGGAAAGGAAGGCCTGTTGAAGATTCATCATGGTTATCTGAGAATGAGGTTAATCATTTTGGTTTCCCTCTAACACATGAGAAGTGACAGGGTCACTTTTTAAATTACCCCAGGTGTCTGATGCAGGAGCATCTAGAGTGTAAGAGCAATCTTGCATCAACCAAAAAAAATGTTGTTTCTTTTCAATAAGGGGCTAAATTTGGCAGGGTTACTATTTTTAGTAAGTTTTCATTTGTGCATGGTTGGATACAAAATCTTACATAGACCTCTAGAATGGTGAATTGAAGCTAATGGTGAAGAAATCGCTTTAATATCATTTGTCATTTGTGAGATATTAAAATTTCAAATTCTAAAAATCTTATTGAAATATTCAAAGTCAAATTTGAGGCATTTAGAGGCTCTGGATGGGCCTAAGATTTGGTGGGAAACCCAAATAGTCTACCTATCGGTACTACTTGGCACTCCATCGTATTTTCGAGATCTTTCCGAAAAGGTATTATAATTGAAAATCCAACAGTCGGATCGAAAGTTATGGCCTCGCGAAGTTGACCTATTTTTGGAGGGAGATGCAACCCCTAGAGTAGTAGAGTTAAGGGGGAAGGTGTAGAGTCAAGAAAGGCAAGAAATTAGAAACCCTAGCTGATTTGGGGAATTACAGAAGGCTGAAGATTCCAGAGTTTTCAGAGAGGGAGCTGTAATGTGTTGTAGCCTGTAGGGAATTCATCCTCTAATTGTATTTGAGCTTCTGTAATGTAATATTTTTCCCATATTAATAAAATATCATTCTATTTTCTGTGTGCAATTTCTATTATTGTATGTTTTATGATTTACCCCCTTCATCAATGGCAAAGTCTTGATTCTGGGGTTTCAAAACCAACAAAAAAGAATGAACAAGCCAAGGGCCATGGCTAAGGATATCCTCAACATGAATAGATTTACGAAACTAAAAAAGACAAAACATTTAGTAAGGTTTTGCATGACTTCAAGATGAATCCCATATGAGACCCAAGCCCTGTTGACCTAATCTTTGAGCATGCTTTTAGGAGGGACCCTTCCATCAAAATACCCTATCAAGGTAAAATTTTCTAGCCATTAGCATGCATTATCAAATTAAGGAGTAGGAAGAACATCTGGTGGTGTATGAGAAGATGTACCTTGTAAAACACCTTGGGAACAAACTTCCTAGGTTGCTTAAGCAAGGGTACCATTGTTAATCACCATTGAACCTTCAACTCCAACAATAGTAGCTATAGAGGAATGAAAGGTTGAAGCCATTTAAAGGGGGAAAAATTGTTGTAGGTGAGGCAACCAAATAAGTGTCGTAATAAATGGGTCAGTGCAAGAAGTTGGGTCCACTTTTTGGCCAAAAAGTGGAAGTGTTTTCTATGATTTTCAGAGTTTGTCACATTTGACCTAAACATTTGAGGCACTTAAAGATTGAATCTTAAAAAAAGTTAGTAATATGAAATGTAGCACTCAAAGTCTAGTTTCCAAATATATAATTTATTTTAATACCCAGATGATACAAATTGATTTTCAATAGGTATTTTTAAAAACCACTATTTAAAAGTCGCCTTTTTAACCATACCATGCACATGTACGGACAACATAATTTGACCTAAATAAAAGTATTTTTCTAAATCCTTTTGGGGAAAGATGTGTAGTATAGTGAAGTTTGATAAGGATATTTTTTATATTTTTTTCTAAATATTTATTTTTTTATTAATTTGTTATTGGCCCTAATTGCTGTTTTTGAAAACCCCTCGTGTACGGCCAACATAATTTGAGCAAAACTAATCATAAAATAATTATTTTTTCATTGTGTAAAAAATGATGTGTAGATTGATGACATATAATACTTTTTTAAAAAAACTTTAAAAATTAAAAGTTATTAAAAAAATACAAACACCTATCATTTCAAGTTTTTGTACCAGTTTGCTCATAAATTAAATAATAAATAGAAAAATAAGTCCAATAAAAAAAATTATATATTTGAAAATTAGACACTATCATCTGTAATGGGTTTTAATTTCGTAAATAAAATTTAGAAAAAAAATCTCATCAACCATATAGGTAAACTCAGTCTTTCCTCTTGTTCTGTATTTAGAAAAAAAAAGTTATAGGTCCAAGGCTCAAGGTCAGCAACCCATGCCTTTCCCGAGCCTAAAACCAAACCAAAGGCAATGGAAAAGGCAGTTGTCCATTTCAAATTTCTTAGAATGGGTACCCGTTCTAAAATGGGTACGCATTATATAACGGGTACCTATTATAAAATGGGTATCCGTTATTTTTATGAATGAGTACCCATTTTATAACGGGTAGTACCTGTTTCTTTTATATCTATTATTTCCCATCATCAGGGAAAAATGTACTATGATTGTATCCCTGCAATTTGCAAGTCTGATGTACAGACCGACAACGACATTTTTTGCATTTTTTTACTTACAGGTGTCTTGTGGAATCTCTTGGCATATTATATTCTATTCAAATTTTGAAAGGAATCAATCATATGAACAATTTTCAGGTGGAATCAAGTGCAGGAGCTATTTTAAAGAGGAATAAAAAAAGAGGGTTTTAGTTTTTTACATCTACTTTTACTTCAAAATCTATGTAACAAAGGATCTACATCTAGTTGTACTTCAAAATTTCAAAGAAGTACATCAATCTAAAATTGGATTAAATATCATTTTTTATTTTATCAAGAGGGTTTGGTAATCATGGAATCAAATCAACATCAAAAAAAAAAGGAGGGTCATGACACCTCAAGAAATTGAAGCAAATAGAGAGAAGGAAGCAAAAAGGCAAAGAGATAGAAGAAGAAGGATTTAAGAGATGAAGAATATTGAAGCATCTAGTTCCATGACTATTGAAGAGAACGACATTCAAGAGACTATAAAGGATGGGATGAATGTAGATGATGTAAATGTGGAAATGGTGAATTTAGAAGAAAATGTAACTATAGAAACAAATGCATGTATGTCTTCAAACCCAACTTTCAATGATATGAAAAATGTGACTATACAAACAAATCCAGGTATGTCTTCAAAGCCAAGTTTCAATGATATGGAAAACGCGACTATAGAAACAAATCCAAGTATGTCTTCAAACCCACCTATCGATGATATTGATTGAATTAGTTTATTAAATGAAGCTGGATATACCAATGATGAGCTCAATTATACTACTGAATATATGGAAAGAGGAAATGAGAATGAAATGCCTTATATGAGTGAAAATGAAAATATTTTTTTAAGATTGAAAGAACTGTCTTGGATGATCTTCCTGGTAAGATTTCTTGGAGACAAATGAGAAACCATGTAAATAGATTATATAGAATTTTTTTATAGAAAAACTCTTAGATTTCAATGTCAGCTCATGATGCAATTGATGAAAATGTGGAAATAGCAAAAAGTAATGAAAAAGTTAGGCATTTTTGTAAAACCTAAAAAGAAAGATGGATCAATGAAACAAGTTTTATCCAGTGTGGCTAATGTTATTGATTCTATTGATAAAAAGAGTCGAACTAAAGATAGCAATGCAGGACGAAGAGCTATAACAATTGCTTTAGTCAATAAATCATTTTCGAATAAAAGAATGATAAGTAAGACTAATGAATTTCTAAATATAAATCTTAAAACTTTGAGTAGAGTAGCAAGAGAAGAGAATCTATTGAAAATGATCTAATTAACCAATATTAGAGTTTTAGTGGTAGACTCCCAAGGTATGACATAAAATTAAATAGTGAAATCAAATCTTTAATTGAAAATATTGGCATGATAATATAAGGGTATCATCTAATGTTAGAGATATTTTAAAATTAAGAGTGGGGTCCAAAATTCGTGATCCTCATCCAAAACATCTATTAGACATGACTCAAACTGAATTGTATAAAAAAATCATAGATGATTCAGTGTTTAGTACCATTTAATATTACCTAAGCCAAAAATCTTTCTAGAAATGTAAACCTTGGTATGTAAAAATTAATAAACAATGAATCTCTTGTTGTTGTAAAACTCATGTGCAATTTTGTTATTATTATGATGTTTTTCAATATAGACGTTCTACTTTGCATACTAACAAAATTATTCAGGAATGTGGTATTAATATGCCACCTCAAACAATTAAGGAGTTTGTATCAGGTTTGTTTTATGAGACATCTAATGGAAACTTATTTTATTCAAAAGCATGTATTTTTGGACAATGCAATAGATGTGGCAACTTTTCATGGTTAGGAGAAAGTATGCATGAAAATATTTCACATAAATTTGGACAACAATTAGTAGATGTGAAAAGATTCAAGAATGTTTAATATTCTTTAAAGGATGGAAAAATTGGAAAGTGTTGCGAGTTAGTCACAGAAAAAATTTGCGTGCATGCATTCATCAAAGATTTTAAGGATAATATTGTATCCAAATATGTCAAACACTCCCAATATGCTTGGTGGCTTGATGGACAATTTTGTACATGTAAAAACACAAATTTTCAATTGGAACTATCCTATCAATGGTTGACTTTGAAGAAAACTATACTCTTGCTCCACAAGAGGAAATCCAATCCCAGTATTATAATTCAGTGTAGATGGCCATCTTTGTTAATATTGTATACAGGCATGTAGATGATAGTATAGAAGATAATAGAAAATTTTTGAGGGAGTATCATTTCTATTTGAGTGATAATCAGTTACACTCTTCAAAGTTTGTGCAATATTGTTTCAAAAAAAATTATGAAAGTTTAAAAGAAAGAGAAATCCAGATGGCACAACATTTCATATGGTCAAATCACATTACAGGGCAATTCAAAAATGCAAGAATGTTTTATTGGCTATGTAGAGAGCACAAAAAAAATAATATCCAACATATGTGGAGTTTTTTTGAAGCTGGACATAGTAAAGGAGAACATGGTGGAGCTAGAGCATGTGTGAAAAGAGCTCTTGCTAGAGAGCAACTAAAATTTGAGGATGCAACAAAATTTAGAGATGCACGTGCAATTATGGATTGGTGTAATGAAAAATTATCTACGGGATCAAGTGAGAAATCTACAATTCAACAATTCTTTTGGTTAGTTGAAGAAGAGAATATTCCTACTCGACTTGATTGTGAGACAATAATTGGATCAACAAAATGGCATTTATTTAAGAGTTCAAATACAAGCACATGGACTATATGGACTAGGGAGCTTGCATTTTTTTTTCAATTTTGTATTACAGGTAATTGGGGAGCATGTGAAAATATAGAATGGGTTGAAGAATAGAAACAAAGATTCTTGACACCTACAGAAACACATGATCAACTTGAAACAATAATTGAAGATGATAATCAAGTGTTTGCATCAGATGACTATGATCCTGTTTTTCAGACCTTGTACAAGAAAGTGCTTTAATTTTTATTATTTTTTTATTATATTTTTTGTAATCTATATAATTAATTATATATGTATGCATGTACATATTTATGTGATTTAGATACATGACACAGTTTATTGAATTAAATAATTTTTTTTGCAGGACATCTGTATGTTGTTATTGCACCTGAGGGAAATGAAGAGGAAACCGAGTATTGGTTGGCTCAATGTGTTGAGACAAAACAAAAGTTGTTACATCTTAGAGAAAATGATGATAACTATGAGTATCCAATAGGTTATGTGGTTATTGCTGGCACCTGGATACAAAAATATCTAATAAGAAAGAATGGTTTGCCTACATTGGAAGATTATGAAACACATAAGAAGATCATACACTATTCACATTTGGTTGTGGCAACATATATAAAACTAGTTAGATATCAAGGGAAACTTGCTAATAAATAGTTATGGACACTTTCTATGGAAGAACATGAGTCAATTATAGATGCATTACAAAAAAGAGAGGATACAGATGGTACAATAGAATAAATTTTTAGGTATATTTCATGTTTTTAGTATATATTCTTTCGTTCTCATTTTACCTTCTATATTATTCCTTTTATCATAAAATTTGTATCAACTCATGTAAATATATCATTAATTTACTTGTACATTTGAACATTATTTTTGTAGGTGTACCCTACAAGTAAATATTTGGATGATTGTCAATAGAGGTTTTCACCATACAAATATGTGAGGCCAATTTTGTAGTCTTCAACTAAAAGTAAACGCATTAGGTAATTATATATACTTGTATATTTTGTATTCAACATGTTATCTAGTTACATATTGTATCAATGTTTTGTGCTTTTAGTATATATTCTTTCATTCTTATTTCACCTTCTATATTATTCCCTTTATCTTAAAATTTGTATCGACTCATGTAAATTTATAGTTAATTTACTTGTACATTTGAAAATTATTTTTCCAGGTGTACCCTACAAGTAGATATTTGGATGATTGTCAATAAAAGTTTTCACCATACAAATATGTGAGGTCAATTTTGTAGTCTTCAACTAAAAGTAAATGCATTAGGTAATTGTATATATACTTGTATATTTCATATTCAACATATTATCTAGTTATATATTGCATCAATGTTTTGTGTTTTTAGTATATATTCTTTCATTCTCATTTCACCTTCTATATTATTCCCTTTATCTTAAAATTTATATCGACTCATGTAAATATATAGTTGATTTACTTGTGCATTTGAACATTATTTTTGCAAGTGTACCCTACAAGTAGATATTTGGATGATTGTCAATAGAAGTTTTCACCATATAAATATATGAGGTCAATTTTGTAGTCTTCAACTAAAATGTGAACACATTAGGTAATTATATATATACTTGTATATTTCATACTCAACATGTTATCTAGTTACATATTGCATCAATGTTTTACGTTTTTGGTATATATTCTTTCATTCTCATTTCACCTTCTATATTATTCCATTTATCTTAAAATTTGTATCGACTCATGTAAATATATAGTTGATTTACTTGTACATTTGAATATTATTTTTGCAGGTGTACCCTACAAGTAGATAGTTGGATGATTGTCAATAAAAGTTTTCACCATACAAATCTATGAGGTCAATTTGTAGTCTTCAACTAAAATATGAATGCATTAGGTAATTTTGCCATCCTCTTACATCCCCTTAAGCCATCAATTTTTATATTATTTAATTTATAAATTGACTCATGTACATCTCCCCTTAAGCCATCCTCTTACATCCCCTAAAGCCATCCTCTTATGTATCCCCTTAAGAAATCCTCTTAGGTCCCCTTAAGCCATCCCCTTACATCCCCTTAAGCTATCAGGTTTTATCTTATTTAATTTGTAAATTGACTCATGTACATCTCCTCTTAAGCCATCCTCTTACATCCCCTAAAGCCATCCTCTTATGTATCCCCTTAAGACATCCTCTTAGGTCCCCTTAAGCCATCCTCTTACATCCCCTTAAGCCATCAGGTTTTATCTTATTTAATTTATAAATTGACTCGTGTACATCTCCCCTTAAGCCATCCTCTTGCATCCCCTAAAGCCATCCTCTTATGTATCCCCTTAAGACATCCTCTTAGGTCCCCTTAAGCCATCCTCTTACATCCCCTTAAGCCATCAAGTTTTATCTTATTTAATTTATAAATTGACTCATGTACACCTCCCCTTAAGCCATCCTCTTACATCCCCTAAAGTCATCCTCTTATGTATCCCCTTAAGAAGTCATCCCCCATCAGGTGTGTCTATAATATACTCAAAATATATGTCACTATTAAAACCAATTCTCTCAATGGGTTTTATCCATGTTATGATGAAGTGTACTCACATGAACAAGAGTGGGATGTAGGGATACCAAATGTTATGATCTAAAAGTGCTACTTTAGATGTTGTATCACTTGGTTTCTCATTTATTTTTGTGTAACTTCAACATGTAGGGTGTTTTATAGTGAATAAGACCAATTTATTGGTGACCATTTTGAAAACCTTCATCATTTACTTTCATATAGTTAGCCTCATCAAGTGAGGGAGTTGCATGCTCATGAACTTATGCCCAAAGTTTATCTTCCTTTTATCTATAAGATCTTGAACTTTATGTTTAGATACAATACACACACACACACCCCCCCCCCCCACACACACACACACCCACACACACATATTGTCTATGTATGTGATGATACCTGAAAATAGTACTTAGCCTTGTGTGGTATAAGATTAGAGTTGTCCATAGTTATTATTCTAAAATTTACCATATATGTAGGCTTATCTTATGTATTGAATTTTAAATTTGATTGGTTTGAGAAGTGTATTATTATTATCATGAATATATCATTAGGTACATCCTCATGTATGTCTAAACCATGTATTTTCTTAATATTTATATGTATACGAATGTATTATGTGCAATCACTTAAGGATACATCAGAAGAAATATTAAAAGGATCCAAAGGAGGGTCTACATCAAAAAGTTTTATGTTAGCATGGTACATAGAAAAATTCATGGTCCATCCATACATAGAAAAATACATGGATATTCATGCATGCTAGAACTATTTTAAACACATCAGATAGTTTTTCATTTTAAATTCAAAAATGTTCTAGAGATTCTAACATGTCTCGATAATATAATCTAGAAGTGAACAATAAAGCATAAACATACTAAATCTAACATACTAAAATGTACGAGCATATATTCAATAATATATACATATATATACACACATGTAGATTTATAGATAAGTCCATGAAATACTAAAATATAGGTAGGACCCATGAAATGTACTAAAACATCTACTCATAGTCAGCATATAAATAAATATAAATCATAGTTCATGAAATATTGAAATATCTCTAAGTCCACGAAATATCAAGTTCAACATATATAGTCATAGTCCTAGTGGCATATATATAAAACAATGCATCGTGCAGTCCATGAAATAAATATCTATGTCCTATGATAATCACTCAAGTTCAAATTTGAAAGATGCCTCTTTCTTCCTCGTGAAATAGATGGATCTACGTCATGATGTACATAAGAGAAAGAAACTTGAAATCAGATAAAATTTTTAAAAACATGACCCATACATGTGCATATGAAATTTAAATTTCATAATTTCATTTAATTTGATTTAATTTAATTTAATTTATAAAATATTCATATTAAATATTTAAATATAGACTAATGTATGCATAAATTACCATATGATGTTGGAGATCTCCTCCCACATTTTGTTGCCCAGGTGATCATATAGTTGTTGGTCCTGAACCAAAAGTCTCAGCTACTAATTCCTAGATATTCAAATATTTAGCACTAAAGAATAGGGTTAGCATCCAAACTTGATTTAATTTATAAAAAATATGAAATTAAATATTTAAATCTAGGCTTTAAAGTGTGCATAAATTACTGTGTGATCATGCTCATCTCCCACATTTTGTTGTCCAGGTGGTATAGTTGTTTCAGATTCTAGACCAAAAGTCTGAGCTGCTAATTCCTAGAAATTCAAATAAAGCAAGTTTGAAATAGGTTAGAATATTTACCGAAACATGTAACCATATTATATAGCATATAAAGACCTAGAAAATTTAGCAAAGTTTAGGACCTGAAAATACATGGATGACTCATGAAATTGTCCCTGATTAGTATCCTCACCAATTGCTATCCTAATGGCACTCCTATCATCCTGTACTTACATATACGGGCATATATAAATTGATATAAACTCAAAAAAGTAAAGTACAAATTTAGTATAATTATTGAAAACACACACCAGGGAATACTCAGGAATAACAGATAATGATGGAGAAGCACTGCAAGAAACACCTTTAGGTGGTCAGTCAGACATGGAAACTACCACGTGACCTCCTCGCTACAACAAAAATGTTTCACATACATGTATATTAGAGTTAAATTTAATTATACACTTGTTAATTTAAATATAATATCTAAGTTTTGAAGAAAATTTAAACTAGAACTAGATATGCATATGGTTTTAGGGTTAATATATATTGGTTTACCCCATAAGGTATGTCGGTCTCTACAGTTGCCGATGCAAAATTCAGTGTATCAAATCATGCTGAGGCCCTAGAGCGACTTGAGATCTACACCAAATAGTTCACAATATATATTTAATTCATGATTAAATATAAATTTTGATATGTTCAAATTAAGCACGTGAAACAAAATAAAATGTGACCTCCATGTACCTATGTAGGATGATCATCTGAATATAGTAGATCTGAGTATGACTCCACATCTCCTTTAGATGCATCTGATGTAGATGTCGGAGCAAGACCATAACATGATTGATTGCAATTTTGACACAAATGTGCCCCTAACATGTGTGAGGCTCCATGATGAGATGCATCAACTCCTCCATGATGCTCTCCACCACTAAATTCAATTGCCATGTGGGCAACTTGTTCAGTGAGATTACCCGAGAGTCTACTCAATGCCCCTAATGTCGACAACATTGCCTGGTACTGAATGGGTGCAAGAATCGTGGGCAAAATAGGAGCAACCATAGGAGAAGTAGGAACGGTTCGATTGGGATCAATTTGTGCCCCTGGCTTGTGTTGTGGCATGCCACCACCAACACCCTGGAATGGTCTAATATCAAAATAATTGGGTTTTTGACCCAATTGAAACTCCACCCATAATTTTTTCAAAAAATATAGTGGTACTTCAAAATTAGCGTGTGGTGGGTGATCAAACACCATCCACCACCACTCCCAAAAATGTCTTGAGATCGCCTCATGCCTACACCACTTAAATGATTTTTTTTTTGCAAGTACAAGTTGATTAGTTGTGGGGTGAATAAAAAATGGGGCTAATGTTTGTTTGGTAATGTGAAGATCAAGGATGTCTTTATATGAAAGACCATCTGCATAAAATTGTCTCATCTCCTCTCGCCAACGGCGAAATCTATCTAGGTCTACATCAATAGACCTAATAGAATCAATAATGATTTGCATTGAAGATACAAACCGTACTACATGTGGGGGCATCAAGTGAGGCTGATTATTAATCAAATTAATGTTTTCCTCAATTGTATTAATATTTTCATAATGCTTTGTCGCAATTCAGCCTCATTAGGTGGAGGGGGTGGGGGGTTTTTAGGTGGAGTGGGTGGGGGGTTTTGTAAAATAATTCCATCTGTTAAAAATTCATCCACCCCTTGGTTTTCCATTGGATCCATGTCACCTACATTTCCAAATATATCCATATCAAAAACTTACAAATTTACTCACAGATATATCCATATTGAAAACTTACAAACAAATATCTAGAAATAAACTTAATCTAATATCTAGAAATGTAAGTTTAAAATATCCATGAATAGAAAGCTTAATACTTGAAAATTATGCACAAGTTCGACTAGTCAAGAAAAATATGGACCTGATTGTTGAGAGTACTATGTTTTTACTACATTTGACTCAAGAGAAATTTACTTTTTTTTAAAAAATGAAATTAAAATAGTTTTAATAGACACATTAAAGATTTGAGTTGAAACATCAAATAAGAACCCCAAAATGTACATTATTAAAATTTTAATTCATATGTTATGTACAACTTACCTAGGATTTATCAAAGCTAAATTAGATCATTTGTAAAGAACCCTACATGTTTAGCATGCAAACTAATCACATTGATACTATGATAAGTTATTTTGTGTGATGTATAGTGGAGGATAGAAGGGTTATGATTGAGAAGGTGGATGCTTATATGAATTTGACATGTAGCTGAATTGATGAAGCTTATGAGCAAAAAATAAGTATAGGAGTGGAAAATTATTAGGGTCTGTTGTAGATGAGTAAATTTATTTCATGCATCTATCAACCATTCTAGTAGGGTATTATTGCTGGATCCGTGATATTATTAAGTATCATAGAAGTATCACTCACTACCATACCAACAGAGGTCACTATTATACTGTATATTTAAAGAAAAAACCCTAGGAGTGCATGCAAGGAAAGGTTATCATGAGAATAGTCAAAAGGTTAGGCTAGAGATGGTCATGGTTTCTCGAGGATAAGGTTTTGATAAGGTGATTTGGATAGCTTGAAATTTGATTGCCTTTAGGAAACCCATGAAATTTTGGTGATTGAGTATCCATGGAACCCTATACAAGTCATACCAAGGTAGCTATTTGGAAGGTTTGAGAATTGTGAACTGAGTTAGGAGATTTTCTATAATTATATCATGACTCAACACCATTTGTAGACATGAGGGAGTGTGGTCATGATCTTTTTTTATTATGTGCCAATGGACTATCTTACCCATAATGTTGTCATATAAACATTCTCATTTAGATGACTACCATAATTGGTGAAGTTAGTTCCATTGAGAAGGGGTTGTCATATGCAAGACAAGGGTCATTGTTGAAAGGAAAGGGTTCCATGAGATCCATGTGGGAAAACATAGAATTTTTGTGAACATCATGACCTTAGAATATTCAAATTAAAGGAGGACTAAGGAGTGTTGTTCCTGATGTCTCATAGTGCTCAAGCCTTAAGTGTTGTTTTAGAATGAGTACTTTCATGTATGAATAAGGTTCTAAGAATGTTTGGTGATGGCTTTAAGCATCGAGGTACTTCAAGAGGATAATATGGCATCCATAAACCACATAGAGAGCATTTCCACCAAAATACCTATGCATGGTTATCATCCCACCCTATCAAGAGTTGAGTTGTAAGCACTCCTATATCTATTAGGCCTAGATGTTGTAAACATTGAAATTATTTAAAAGTTATGGTAACTTTCAATAAGGGCTTATTTTATGGTAATTTATTTGTATCACCTAAAACAAAGAATATTACCTCAACACTTTAAGATCTAAATCTAAAAGAATCTTATTTGAACAAAGTTCTTTATTCTTTCTCCAAACACAACATTCCCCTTATACAATCTCTAAAAAGCATTCCAAATCTTATAATATTATTTCTAAAACAATAAATCTAACTCACGAACACTACTATCTTCAACTTTTCATCTTCTATTCTAGCTCTCTAACTCCAAACATGCAAGTGAATAATAAATCCAAAACAAACAAACCCCTATCCTTATAAGTTATTTCCAAGTTTTTGGAAGACCAGGTTAGATCCTAAGTTCTCCTTTGAATGTTGGTCATCCTTGTACTAGGTTGGAAGAAGTTATGACAAAGAGGTATGGTAGTTTGGTAGCTAATTACTGGACAAATGCTAATGGTAGTAGGGAATGGAAAAAGTTTAATGAAGAAATAGATAAGTTACTAATGATTGATTATATGTGCATAGATCTGTTGCAAGTATGAGGTGAACCAGTGTTGTCATTGATGTCAACTTACTCATATTGCATTGGTAAGAAGGTTTGGATGAGTTGTGTGCTGTTGTTATTGAGGAAATCAGTCTCCATCCGGAATAGTGAAGAACAGTGATGAGAAGAAGGCAAATGTACTGTATAGGTTAAGAACCAGAGGATGCGGATTAAAGGGTTTGTAGATATGAGTCTTGAGATGCTTCAGCTAAGATTTCAGAGGTCCGCATGAAGATCTGAAGAAGTTGTGGCTGTCTGTGTGGAACCGATTCTGGCAAGTGTTCAGAGGTGACAGAGGATCACAGAAAGGTCCGGTGAGGTCCAGAATTGTATTATCCTAATCTACAGATTAGAAGGAGTGTTTGGGATGTCCTTGTGATGTGTCATCTCAAATTGTGTATGATTTTGAGGTCTGAAAGTACCTTTTGCATTGTGACAGTGGCAACAGACTGTGTTCTTGAAGTACCAGATGATGAAGAGAAGAATTCTGATAAGCTGATGAAGTGCAGATATTTTTTATGATTCAGGGAAGGTTATGATGATCATTGGATCATATCTAGTTCATTTTGGTGGTCTGCATTGAAGTTAGAGATGGATTTGATGTTATGGCTACTAGTTGTTGGTGTTCTTCCTGTAACAGGCTGACCGGATGTTCTACACGCCTTGCGAATGTTATTGTGATGTTTGCCGACTTAGATGATTGTTCCTAAGTCGATGTCTTGTATAAATAAGTGTTTGAGAACTCATTTTGCTATGTGGATTGTGTGGATGAGTGTGGCATAGTGAAGAGAAGTGTGAAAGGTAGAGCAAGGGTTTTGGGCTTAAATGGAACTGATCCAGACATGGTAGAGATGTCATTCTCCAGTTCAAGATTGTGATTCTTATCACTTTGTAGACAGTGTGTCTCCTTGTAGGCAGTGTGCCTCTTTGTGAGCAGTGTGCTCAGGCAGTGAGCCCTAATTGGCATGTGCCATTCATTTTTCTTATTCTTCTAACAGAGAATAATCCTTGGGTTAATCACCCCGTGGTTTTTCCCTTAACCGGGTTTTCCACGTCAAAATCTTGGTGTTCAATGTGTTGATGTTTATCTGCTCTTGTGTTTATGCATTATGCTTTCATGGATGGTTAATTGATATGCTGTTAACTAACAAAGAAGAATCAAGTGTTTGAAGTAAGAGCAAGTTTTTATACAACTAATTGACCCCCCTCTCAGTTGTATGCCCTAGATCCAACAATTGGTATCAGAGCCAAGTTCCTCTGAAAGGAGCTTAACTGCTTGAGGAGATCCAGGATGTCATCATACAAGAAGGATAGTCTGAAGTTTGATGGAACCAACTTCACTCTCTGGAAAGGTCGCATGAAATGTCACTTGGAGTGTATGGGAAAAGCATACTTGGCCATGGTCTCAAAACCATATGTACCTCCACAGGGTGGTCCGACAACTCTGAATGAAATCACAGATGCTGAAAATAATCTGCGGACCAAGGAAGCTCTTCTAAGTGCATTGAATGACTCAGATCTCTCAAATGTTATCAACCTACCAACTACATATGAGATCTTGACTAAACTGGAACTTCTGTATGAAGGAGATGAGTTTGTCAAAAGTGAAAGGTTGCAAAGTCTGAAAGGGAAATTTGAAAGATTGAAGATGAGAGAAGATGAAAACATCACTACCTTTATGCCAAGAGTGAATGAGCTGGTATGTGGAATTAGAAATGCTGGTGGAACTCTGGATGAAAATGAGATTGTTTGCAAAATTCTCAGATCCCTGCCTGCTGCCTACAAAATCAAGGTTGCTGCCATTGATGAATTCAAAGCCCACATGACTATCACAAGAGAACAATTGGCTGGCAAACTAGCTGCATTTGAAATGACCGAGTTTGGAGATGATCCACCCAAGACTGAATCTGCTTTCAAAGCCAGTGCCTATGTGAAAGGCAAACAAAGATTTGATCTGGGAGAAAACTTTTCAAGGAAGATGTCATGGTATGATCAAGCAAGAAGAGACATGGAAGAAGAGGAAGCAGAAATAGCTCAACTTGAAGCCCTCATTGCAAAGAGACTGCCAAGAGGATCCGGTAAGTATGAAGGAAAACTACCCTTTAACTGTTTCAACTGCAATAATATTGGTCATTTTGCTTCAAGATGTTCGGAAAGATCTGCAAGGTCTAATACTAACAGACAAAGATTTCAAAAGAACTGCTATTATGTTCATGAAGAAGATGACAATGAAGGGGTAACAGATGATGAATCAGAACTAGGAAGCAAATCTGGAAATGAATGGGTGTTTATTGCCATCAAGGAAGAAGATTCAATATCCTCTGAATCTGTCAATCACAAGGTTGTGGAAAAAGCTTTGGCTGCTCAAGTGGAAGAAAAGGATGATTGGGTTATTGACAGTGGATGCTCTCACCATATGACTGGTGACAAGAATAAGTTTTTAGATTTGGAAAGGTATGAAGGAGGAATGGTAAAGTTTGGTGACAATTCTGCTGGCAGAATCAGAGGTAGGGGAACTATTTCCTTTGATGGAAAGAGCAAAACAGGTAATGTACTATATGTTGAAGGATTGAAGCACAATCTTCTTAGTGTTGGTCAGTTAGTGGACAAAGCCTATCATCTTCGGTTCAAGAATGGAAAATGCAAAATCTTTACAAGCTTCGGAACTGAAATTGCATCCGGTGCTCAAACAAAAGGTAATATCTTTCACTTAGTTGGTTCAAATAAAAGTTGTCTGTTTGTTCAAGTTGATCAGAGTTGGTTATGGCATAGAAGAATGTGTCATGTAAATTTTGATAACATCATCAAGATAAGCAATATTCAGGCTATAAGAGATCTTCCAAAATTGGTGAAACCTACAAATAGTTTGTGCAAAGAATGTCAACTAGGTAAACAGAGCAGAGTCTCTTTCAAAAGCAAAGATCAGTCCTCTACCGGATTGTTGGAATTAGTACATACTGATCTCTGTGGTCTGACAAGAATCAAGAGTCTGCAAGGTGATAGATATTTCATGTTGCTAATTGATGACCATTCCCGGATGATGTGGGTTACCTTCCTAAAAGAGAAATTAGAAGCCCTTGAGAAGTTCAAAATCTTCAAAGCTATGGTAGAGAATCAAACTGGATTGAAACTAAAATGTCTAAGGTCTGATAGAGGTGGTGAATTTACATCCGGTGAGTTCATTGACTTTTGTGAGAAGCAGGGTATAAAGAGACAGTTGTCTACTCCTAGGACTCCACAGCAAAATGGAGTAGTTGAGAGAAAGAACCAGACCATTCAGGAAGCTGCCAAGACAATGATGTTGGAAGCAAATATTCCTCATATGTTTTGGAAAGAAGCTATCAGCACTGTAGTCTACACTCTCAATCGAGTTCAAATTAGAAACAATACTGGTAAGACCCCCTATGAACTTTGGTTTGGCATCACTCCTACTGTGAGATATTTCAGAGTATTTGGTAGCAAGTGCTATATTAAAAGAGATGAAGATCTAGGAAAGTTTGATGCTAGAAGTGATGAAAGAATTTTCTTGGGTTACTCCACTCAAAGCAAAGCATACCGGTGTTACAATAAGAGACTGAGGAAGATGACAGAAAGTACTAATGTGAAAGTTGATGAAGGAATTGAGAATCCCTCAAGGTTCTATGAATGTGATGAAGATGATCAGAATGATCCTCTGGTGCAAGAAGCTCCTTCCTCCTCTAAAATTCAGATCCAGACTAATCCGGTAAATCAAGAAGAAGAAGTTTGTCTGAATGAGCCTAATCAAGAATTAGTAGTGCAAGAAACTCCCAAAGTTCCAAGGTATGTAACTCTAAATCACTCTAAAGATCAAATCATAGGTGACAAAAGTAAAGGGGTACAAACAAGAAGAAGAATTGCTCAAGATTCAAATGAATACTGTCTGATTTCAAAGATTGAACCTAAGACAGTAAATGAAGCTTGCAATGATGAAAACTGGACCAAAGCAATGGAGAAAGAATTGATGCAAATTGAGAAAAATCGTACTTGGGATCTTGTTCCCAGACCTAGAGATAGGAATGTGATTGGAACCAAATGGGTCTTCCAGAACAAACTGAATGAAGCTCGTGAAGTAATCAGAAACAAAGCTAGATTGGTCTGCAAAGGCTACTCTCAAATAGAAGGAATTGATTTTGAAGAGACCTTTGCTCCTATGGCAAGAATTGAAGCAGTCAGATTATTTCTTGCATTTGCTGCCTTCAAAGACTTCAAGGTATATCAGATGGATGTCAAGTCTACCTTCCTAAATGGTGATCTGGAAGAAGAAGTTTACATTGAACAACCGGATGGATTTCAATTGTCTGATAATGATGATATGGTCTGCAAGTTGAAGAAAGCATTGTATGGATTGAAGCAAGCCCCAAGAGCATGGTATGAAAGGTTGGATAAGCATCTTATGCATATTGGATTCAACAAAGGTACTGCTGACAGTAACTTATATTTCAAAATTAATCATGAAAACATTTTGATTGTTGAAGTGTTTGTGGATGATATCATTTTTGGAGGAAGAGATAGTATGTGCAAAACTTTTGCAAATCAGATGAAAAGTGAGTTTGAAATGTCTATGCTTGGTGAAATGAATTTCTTCTTGGGTCTGCAAATCACTCAAACAAAGAAAGGGATATTCATTTCTCAGACCAAATATGTGAAAGAATTGTTGAGGAAATTTGGTATGGAAGATTCAAAGCCAATGAACACTCCTATGGCAACCGGATGTAAGTTGAGCAAAGATGATGACTCTCCAAAGGTAGATCAGACAAAGTATAGATCAATGATTGGTGGATTGTTGTATCTCACTCAGACTAGACCAGATATAATGCAGGTTGTTGGTCTTGTGGCAAGATTCCAGGTTGATCCTAGAGAATCTCATGTTATGGCAATCAAAAGAATTTTTAGGTACTTGAAAGGAACAGTTGAGTATGGTCTATGGTACCCTAGAGATCCAAATTTCTCTCTTCATGCATATACAGATGTAGATTGGGCAGGAGATATGGATGACCGGAAGAGCACCAGTGGTGGAGCATTCTTTTTGGGGAAGAGATTAGTTTCTTGGCTAAGCAAGAAACAAGATGCAATATCTCTGTCTACAACTGAAGCAGAATACATTGCAGCAGCAGGTAGTTGCACTCAAATCTTATGGATGAAGCAGATGCTAAGAGACATTAAAGTTGAATATGAAGAGCCTATCACAATTTTCTGTGATAATTCAAGTGCAATTAATATTTCTAAGAATCTGGTATTGCATTCTAAGACTAAGCACATATCTATCAAGTTTCACTTTTTGAGAGAACAAGTGAACAAGGGAGAAGTCAGATTGGAGTATGTTCCCTCCAAGGATCAAATTGCATATATCTTTACTAAACCTCTTCCCAAGGACTCTTTCGAATATCTCCATTAGAATTTAGGGGTCATGGCCCCTCCGGTGATGAACTAGGATGCACTAATGTGCATCAGTTGGGTGGATATCACAGTCATATCTTGTGATCCGGATTGATGATGGGGAGCTGCTACTAAGGGGGAGCAGCTAGTATGATTCTGATGTATTAGAATTGCAAGTATGAGCCCTTTGCCATTGATGTCAAAGGGGGAGAGAAGACATGTGAAAAATGAGTGGCTGATGATCAAAGGGGGCAGTAAAGGAGGAGAAGACATGTTGCTGATAGGGGGAGCTGTGACAGAAAAGAGAAGTTCTTGTCTTGATGGTTTTTCACATCATATGTTTCCATCAATGACAAAGGGGGAGATTGTTGCAAGTATGAGGTGAACTAGTGTTGTCATTGATGTCAACTTACTCATATTACATTGGTAAGAAGGTTTGGATGAGTTGTGTGCTGTTGTTATTGAGGAAATCAGTCTCCATCCAGAATAGTGAAGAACAGTGATGAGAAGAAGGCAAATGTACTATATAGGTTAAGAATCAGAGGATGCGGATTAAAGGGTTTGTAGATATGAGTCTTGAGATGCTTCAGCTAAGATTTTAGAGGTCCGCATGAAGATTGGAAGAAGTTGTGGTTGTCTGTGTGGAACCAGTTCCAGTAAGTGTTTAGAGGTGACAAAGGATCACAGAAAGGTCCGGTGAGGTCTGAAATTGTATTATCCTAATCTGCGAATTGGAAGGAGTGTTTGGGATGTCCTTGTGATGTGTCATCTCAAGTTGTGTATGATTTTGAGGTTCGGAAGTACCTTTTGCATTGTGACAGTGGCGACAGACTGTGTTCTTGAAGTACCAGATGATGAAGAGAAGAATTCCGGTAAGCTGATGAAGTGCGAATGTTTTTGACGATTCAGGGAAGGTTATGATGATCATTGGATCATATCTAGTTCATGTTGGTGGTCCGCATTGAAGTTAGAGATGGATTTGATGTTATGGCTACTAGTTGTTGGTGTTCTTCCTGTAACAGGTCGACCGGATGTTCTACATGCCTTGCGAATGTTATTGTGATGTTTGCTGACTTAGATGATTGTTCCTAAGTCGATGTCTTGTATAAATAAGTGTTTGAGAACTCATTTTGTTGTGTGGATGAGTGTGGCATAGTGAAGAGAAGTGTGAAAGGCAAAGCAAGGGTTTTGGGCTTAAATGGAACTTGTTGGTTTTCCTTCTGAATCAGCATTAGGGTTTGCCAGTTCTAATGCACAGGTAGATTCAGCCAACTGAATACAGGAGGTTGCGTGAGCTTCTCCCCTTCACTTCTGGTTCTGCCGCACCAAGGGGGGTTTCCCTACTTGATAAAAGTATAACCTTGACTAGCTCAATGACAGAAGGATTTAACTTGACATCAACAGGCAGAATACTCTCATGTATGGACCAAGATTTGTGTAACAAATCACAAGGTTGGCAACATTCTTGGACATGATGTCTGGTTGGGTATGAGAGCATGCAAGGATCCTAATCCTAATCCTACAACTAACAGATGGAAGGATGAGATGGTTTGAAATGGTTTTGGAGTTATGGGACTTTCCTAGACCCATTGAACAGATAGATTCCCAAACCAGTGCCTTATCTGGGCAGCAGAGTCATATCTAAGACTGTAAATGTCTCCCCATGACAACATAAATTCATATCCAGAGGACCTAAGAATAATGCTACTGCCTAACAGCAACATGTCCAAGAAAGAGTATCATTAATGATCATACTTAACAGATCCTCTGATGCAATCTATTTCCCTTTGTATCTGATCAAAAGCCTATTTAACTACTCCTTGAGCAGACGCAATAAATCAGACACACAGTATGCACATACTGAAAAACTTGGAAGCCCTTGACAACCTTGTTTGAAAGGAAAACAAATGACATACAGGAGACAATCAGAAACAATACACACACAGGTGTTTTTCATTTAAAATCAATCTGCATAGAAGGCCATCACAGAGAAAATCATCATTTACAAGCCAAGATAGATTAGTACACCAGACTAAGGACCGAGTCTGTAGCAAAAAATGCCTTTCAAAATGTGAACACCTTATGTTCAGAGCCAGAGTAGAAAGCCCAAAAACGTCCAACCTCCAAAAAGTAACACAGCCAAAACTATTTATACAGAACCGTGTACACTCAACAATTAATTACATGGCCAGAAGTCAAAAATTCACCAGATACAGATCCTTCAAAGGAATGGTGCTCAAAATTTATTACAGCAATAGACAGAGGAACCTCGAGCCACGCGCCACTATCTGGAAGTCTTCCTATCAAAAATTTGGTACCTGACTGTGCAACAACTCGCCCATGCCCCAGCACAGTCGCCATTAAGGGTCTCAACCACCCGATGTCGCTTGAAAACCGTCGCTGCAGACAAAAAGAAGTTTCCCGCCAAAACGCCTCCTTCGCAGGTTCAAAAATAATGCAAAGGGAAAAATCCCACATGCATGGTGTGGAGGCAACTTTGGAGCTTTAAAAACATAGTCGCATATATACCAAGTGTCGAGCATTTTGCCGCGCTCGACACACGACCCTTCGCCCACAGCCCATCGCCATGACATACAATATCGGCCTACCCCACAAATCTCCTGCCGATCACAGTGGTCTCGCCGATGCCTATTTCACATTCCTTGTCTGTCGGTGAGACCAAAACCATCGGCGAGCAACAAAATACCTACGCCGATGTCAAAGGTTATGCCGATGGCCATCCAAAACATTGCCAAGTCGTTCCCTCGGCGAGACATTACCCATCGGAGCAACGAGAAACTCCCTGGCCGACCACACTGCTCACCCCGATACACTCATCCTCTGTCGGCGAGACCCTCAACCGTCGGCCAAGCAGAAACGTCCTCTGCCGATGATACCATTCACACCGATGACCACTCCATGCTCCCCTGTCGGTGTGACCTACGCCGATGACACCCTCGTCGGCCAAACACTTTCCATCGGCGGACCCTCCAACGGCTAGCCCGACAACCAAAGTCTTCCCGATGCTCACCTTCGCATCCCTCCATCGGCGAGACCTACGCCGATGACATCGCATTGGCCAAGCCTCCCACCGTCGGCACAATTCAAAATACCTAGGCCGACAATACAACTCTCGCCGATGAACCATAGCTTCATCCCTCCGTCGGCCAAACACACGCCGATGATTCTTCATCGGCCAAGCTCCTCACATCGGTAGATCGAAACAATGCTAGCCCGATACACCAAATCTTGCCGATGAACACTTGACTTATCCCCATCGGCATGACCAACACCGTCGGTGGAAACATAATCTTCGCAGCCGATAGGCAAAAGTCTTGGCGATATACAAAGAACACACCATGCTATTGATATGATCGCCAAGACACATGAAAACTCATGCCGATGGGTAGAACATGATGACCCCTTCCTCAAGAAAGATGATGTGGATGCTGCAAAACACTGAAGGGGTGCCAACACTTAAAATTTTTTGGATTTTTTGGGATGGTGCCTACATAAAAATTGCTCGAGAACTGACAGTCAATTCAGGCACCAACAGTGGCTCTGTCTGAGGATGCATGCCTCTTGTAGGCATGGCAAGAACCACATAACTCTGGGATGCAGACCAGTCCCCTATCCATTGGGCACAGAGTCATGAAGTTATAATGATTTGCATCACCAAACACTCTTGATGGCCTAAGGCCACCAAGAAAAGAAAAACCTGTATCTCCCTTTGTCAAATATCTTGTTTTCATCTGCATGCACTGGGTCAAGCTTGGAGATACTGCAGAGATCCATCCACAAACAAACCTTGTCATCTGCAAACTCAACCTTCTGATTTATCTTGTCAATGTCATCCCTGTGCAGATAACCTTTAGCATCAGGCAACAAATGGATGCAGGATGTATCAAGCAATGCATACTCGAATGGAATATAACACTTGTCATCACTATGCATTACAAAATGATTTCCTAGCTGGATTGAAAATTGGAAGCACTCGAAGTCCATCATACAGCTAGGAAAATCAGAGCTCATTTCATATGCTGGCCTCTCAAAAGAAAAGCTTTCAAATTCACAATTGTGCACATCATGTACACAACCAACAGCAGCACCAAACTGGAAAAGATCAGGCTCTAGCATCTCTTTCAAATTAGGCACATTTTCACAATCACTTACCTGATGTATGTTGTTTCCTCTTTCATTAGGATGAGAAACAGAATCTAAACCAAAAAGAATGTCTAGATCCTCACCATACTCAAATAGATCCTCATCACCATATGTGTCAAAGATGGGTGATCCAGGTACATCAGCTTGATCATAGTATGCCATTTGTTCATGGGCAGCAGAGCACACATCTTCATCACCAATGGATTCACTCTGTGGAGGAGTATCAGCCTGTGTGTCATACGCAAAACAGCCATCAAATGAAAAACAATCATGCTCTGCACTAGCACTTATTTCAATTTCTGACTGCTCTTCATGATCTCCATGTGTATGAAAGGTAGGCAATGGGTCACACATAGGACTGCTTCTCTGTTTGCTTATATCTTCTCTGTCTTGAGTACAATACTCACAATTGTCTCCACAGGTCCATTCCAAAAATTGCTCATTGCTGTCCACCACCTCGTTATTGTTTTCATGGTCATATGCCTCATCATTGCAATGGGAATCCTCACTAGTCCTTTCACTGGCATCCTCAACTGGTGAACAATCCAGTTGAGCAGTATTGTTAGCATTATGTTCAAATACAGTAGTCTCAACCTCTATGCTTTCATTTTCATTTTTATCTGCACATGATGCCATAATCATTTGGTCATTTGCAGCTTCACAACCATTTCTCACACCAAGGCCTGGGGACAGGGATATCAACAGGTGCACATTTCTGATTTTTTCTATTTTTTCTACGAACTTGTATGCCATCTGCATACTTCTCACCTTGAAATCCCTCAGTAATGCACTAGAGCCCTCCTCAAAAGCCTCAAAGAATATGCCAACACAGGCTGAAGTGTCAGGTCTGAAGACTTCTGGGATCTGTGAAAGGGCTACTGCAAACCTATGACAGAAATCAATACATAGCTCTTTATCTTGTTTTCTGATTTTCATCAATTCTGCAACAAGATCAGCAGGTTCTTTTGCAAATTCCTTTTTAAAATAGTCAGTAAGCTCATCCCAACAGGCAAAGAATTTTTTTGAAAAGCTCAAATACCAGTCTTTTGCTTTTGCATCAAAGGACCTAACAAAAAACCTCATCCACATATCCTCATCTCTAAATGAATGTTTTCCCATGAAACTATGAAAATTTTGGATATGTGCATTCCCATCACATACACTGTGACCACTAAATCTAGGCATCTGATAGTATATCCTAGCAGGCATAGTTTCTACTTTATAATCCACCCATGACAAATCCAGTTGGTCATACAAAGGATCAAAAGGGTTGATAGGAGGTTTAGCTTTCTGATTGGCAGACACAACAGGATTATTGTTTTTTAACTGGGCCTGCTCAGCCTCTAAGAATATCAACCTATTTCTTATCTCTTCTATTCTTTTGTCCAACATTTCACCGCTGAGTATGGGATAATTCATACTTGGATTCATGAAATTTCTATTTTCAGACATCCTTTGCATTCCTAAGACCTATAGCCTCCCCTGGCATCTAACTTATGCAGTAGAACAATAAATATAAGTGGGAGGAAATAGGGTACCTTTTCTCATACAAATGCTGAAGTCTGAAAAGCACATTCTCTGTCACAACACACATCAACTTTCATGTGCATTCAGGTCTTTTGCAGAGTCGCCACCTCTCCAGAGAGGACAAAATTTTACAGCAGCTGAAAGCTCATCAAATACGTTTCTGAGTTCATTCCACCAGCAGAGCAAAACTTCACCAGAGACTACAGGATATCACTTTACATCGACATCCCCAGTAGAGTCACCATTTTTGTTGGTGACTCGGATGGGTCACAGATATATTACTGGAGATGATTAGATAGTACTTTTACTTCTCAATCCCCAGTAGAGTCGCCATTTTGTTGGTTTTCCTTCTGAATCAGCATTAGGGTTTGCCAGTTCTAATGCACAGGCAGATTCAGCCAACTGAATACAGGAGGTTGCGTGAGCTCCTCCCCTTCACTTCTGGTTCTGTCGCACCAAGGGGGGTTTCCCTACTTGATAAAAGTATAACCTTGACTAGCTCAATGACAGAAGGATTTAACTTGACATCAACAGGCAGAATACTCTCATGTATGGACCAAGATTTGTGTAACAAATCACAAGGTTGGCAACATTCTTGGACATGATGTCTGGTTGGGTATGAGAGCATGCAAGGATCCTAATCCTAATCCTACAACTAACAGATGGAAGGATGAGATGGTTTGAAATGGTGTTTGGAGTTATGGGACTTTCCTAGACCCATTGAATAGACAGATTCCCAAACCAGTGCCTTATCTGGGCAGCAGAGTCATATCTAAGACTGTAAATGTCTCCCCATGACAACATAAATTCATATCCAGATGACCTAAGAATAATGCTACTGCCTAACAGCAACATGTCCAAGAAAGAGTATCATTAATGATCATACTTAACAGATCCTATGATGCAATCTATTTCCCTTTGTATCTGATCAAAAGCCTATTTAACTACTCCTTGAGCAGACGCAATAAATCAGACACACAGTATGCACATACTGAAAAACTTGGAAGCCCTTGACAACCTTGTTTGAAAGGAAAACAAATGACATACAGGAGACAATCAGAAACAATACACACACAGGTGTTTTTCATTTAAAATCAATCTGCATAGAAGGCCATCACAGAGAAAATCATCATTTACAAGCCAAGATAGATTAGTACACCAGACTAAGGACCGAGTCTGTAGCAAAAAATGCCTTTCAAAATGTGAACACCTTATGTTCAGAGCCAAAGCAGAAAGCCCAAAAACGTCCAACCTCCAAAAAGTAACACAGCCAAAACCATTTATACAGAACCGTGTACACTCAGCAATTAATTACATGGCCAGAAGTCAAAAATTTGCCAGATACAGATCCTTCAAAGGAATGGCGCTCAAAATTTATTACAGCAACAGACAGAGGAACCTCGAGCCACGCGCCACTACCTGGAAGTCTTCCTATCAAAAATCTAGTACCTGACTGTGCAACAACTCGCCCATGCCCCAGCACAGTCGCCATTAAGGGTCTCAACCACCCGATGTCACTTGAAAACTGTCGCTGCAGACAAAAAGAAGTTTCCCGCCAAAACGCCTCCTTCGCAGGTTCAAAAATAATGCAAAGGGAAAAATCCCACATGCATGGTGTGGAGGCAACTTCAGAGCTTTAAAAACATAGTCGCATATATACCAAGTGTCAAGCGTTTTGCCGCGCTCGACACATGACCCTTCGCCCACAGCCCATCGCCATGACATACAATATCGGCCTACCCCACAAATCTCCTGCCGATCACAGCGGTCTCGCCGATGCCTATTTCACATTCCTTGTCTGTCGGTGAGACCAAAACCATCGGCGAGCAACAGAATACCTACGCCGATGTCAAAGGTTATGCCGATGGCCATCCAAAACATTGCCAAGTCGTTCCCTCGGCGAGACATTACCCATCGGAGCAACGAGAAACTCCCTGGCCGACCACACTGCTCACCCCGATACACTCATCCTCTGTCGGCGAGACCCTCAACCGTCGGCCAAGCAGAAACGTCCTCTGCCGATGATACCATTCACACCGATGACCACTCCATGCTCCCCTGTCAGTGTGACCTACGCCGATGACAACCTCGTCGGCCAAACACTTTCCATCGGCGGACCCTCCAACGGCTAGCCCGACAGCCAAAGTCTTCCCGATGCTCACCTTCGCATCCCTCCATCGGCGAGACCTACGCCGATGACATCGCATCGGCCAAGCCTCCCACCGTCGACACAATTCAAAATACCTAGGCCGACAATACAACTCTCACCGATGAACCATAGCTTCATCCCTCCGTCGGCCAAACACACGCCGATGATTCTTCATCGGCCAAGCTCCTCACATCGGCAGATCGAAACAATGCTAGCCCGATACACCAAATCTTGCCGATGAACACTTGACTTATCCCCATCGGCATGACCAACACCGTCGGTGGAAACACAATCTTTGCAGCTGATAGGCAAAAGTCTTGGCGATATACAAAGAACACACCATGCTATTGATATGATCGCCAAGACACATGAAAACTCATGCCGATGGGCAGAACATGATGACCCCTTCCTCAAGAAAGATGATGTGGATGCTGCAAAACACTGAAGGGGTGCCAACACTTAAAATTTTTTGGATTTTTTGGGATGGTGCCTACATAAAAATTGCTCGAGAACTGACAGTCAATTCAGGCACCAACAGAACTGATCCGAACATGGTAGAGATGTCATTCTCCAGTTCAAGATTGTGATTCTTATCACTTTGTAGACAGTGTGTCTCCTTGTAGGCAGTATGCCTCTTTGTGAGCAATGTGCTTGGGCAGTGAGCCCTAATTGGCATGTGCCATTCATTTTTCTTATTCTTCTAACAGAGAATAATCCTTGGGTTAATCACCCCATGGTTTTTCCCTTAACCGGGTTTTCCACGTCAAAATCTTGGTGTTCAATGTGTTGATGTTTATCTGCTCTTGTGTTTATGCATTATGCTTTCATGGATGGTTAATTGATATGCTATTAACTAACAAAGAAGAATCAAGTGTTTGAAGTAAGAGCAAGTTTTTATACAACTGATTCACCCCCCCCTCTTAGTTGTATGCCCTAGATCCAACAAGATCATGTTATTTTCATCCTTATGAGATATGTTATTGTGTCTATAACAACTCATGGTTGGGATGTAATAGGTAGTGTGTCTCAAGTTTTAAGGTTTATAGTTTAGTTTTAGGGTTTATCAAGTTCATATTTTTAGGGTTTATAGTTTAGTTTCAGGGTTTATAGTTTAGTTTCGGGGTTTATCAAGTTCATAGTTTTAGGGTTTATAGTTATTTATTGATCATAGTTTTAGGGTTTATAATTGTTTATTGATTACAGTTTTAGGGTTTATAATTGTTTATTGATCATAGTTTTAGGGTTTATAGTTATGCTTAGCATTTTAGGGTTTATAGTAACATATTTTTAGGGTTTATCAAAATATACATAGCATAATTTTACTTAAACCCTAATTTTTCAATTTAAACCTACAATCATAAAAAAATGCATAAAAAATAAGAAAGAAACCAACCTGGAGGTCTTCAGAACTGACGAGGTGACGGGAGGAGGTGAGAAGGTAAAAAACACACTAGATTTGTGATAGCAGGGGCCTCAACAATGCATACTTGTTCTCATATGTCATTGTCCCTCTTGTCTTGTGGAAGAAAATGAGCCCACATGGTTATTTTAAAAATTATATACATTTTCAAAATGGGTACCCGTTCTATAATGCGTGCCCGTTTACTAACGAGTACCCATTTAGGTTCGGGCACCCATTACTAAATGGGTACCCATTTAGGTTCAGGTGCCCATTCCTAAACAGGTACCTATTTCTTTAAAATGGGTACCCATTCTTGTCGAGAATTTTTTTTTACCCTGTGACTTCCCCTACATGTGGACCCAACTTCTTGCTTTTATCCAAATGCAAAAAAAGGCTAAGAACTCTTGCTTCAAAAAGCAATCTGACATGGATCAAGATAAATTTTTTTTTAAATTAGTATATATTTTTAGATTAAATGTTATTTTAATTAAAATATAGAAATAAGGTTCAATGCATTTTTAATGGTTAATAGAATTATAATAATCTTAATATTATAGTATGTGATTTAGGTGTAAGTAAAAAAAGGTGAAGTTTGAAGTTGAGTATATTTAAATTTTTAGTGGTTATTAGAAAAAAAAAAAAATCTTTTTGTTATGGATTTTTTGTTTTTGGTTGTAGATTTAGGAATTATGGGTCTAAGTATTGTTTGAAGACTCAATTGAGGTTCTTATTAGCTTCTCTTCTACCTGGTCACCACCTCATGTCACCAATAGTGTTGCTCTTCCTCCCCACCAAGATAAGTTCCCATTATCAACTATTGTCATTTCATTGGATCATACAAAAGAGGTCGCAAAAGAAGAAAAGAAAGATAAAATCTATACTAAAAGGGAGCCCATGCCTAACACTACAAACCCTAGGGTTTGGATAAGCAATTCCAATTATCCATCTCCACCTTCAATGACTTAGGGCTTTTCACTTCTGTCACATTGTTTTCATTATGCAAAATTTATGTTGGTTCTAAAGTTTTTGTGCCTTCAAAACTTTTTTTGAACTATATGTAGGAAAGTCTAATGTCAAATAATAAAATACTAATGAAGATAGAAGAAGATAATGAAGTCAAACTACCAATGTAGTTGAAGTCAAATTGTTGTTGATATAGATGTCTCAATTGTTGTTGAAGATTATAGACATTTTTTGCTAAAGATAACGTATAGCTTTTAGCAAAGATGATAGATAGTTTTTGATGAAGATGACAACAATTGCTGCTAAATATGTTTTAAGACATTCTACGGTTTGCTAGAATTTTGGGCATGGTCAATAAAAGAATATTCTATTTTAAGCCTTCCTTTTCTAATAGTCTAATATTATTTTTAGGAAACTAAATTAACGGATGTATTTATTAATTAAATGTTTTTAGAAGAAAGTAAGTCACTATGTTTAGGATAAGTTTTTTTGGAGATTTAGAAACTATTTTTAAAGGGCACGATCTATTGATTTATTCACTCAAATTTTAGTTTTAGTTTTAGTTTTAGGTGGCCAATTGGAGAACTACATGTAAGGCATCTTATTTTAGAAGATTGCGTAGTTATTTTTATTAGCTATTTAGGAGATCAAATGCTATTTTAGACACATTGTTCCAATTTATTTGTAAGAATTTTTATAAGAGATTCTAAGAGAGAAACTTTAGATTGTAATTCAAACTCAAGGAAGTCAATTTCAAATAAAATAAAAGTGTTTTTTTGTGTGTTAACTTCTAAGAAGCCCCCATCCCATTCAAAACTTACTAATAGTGGTATCAAAACAAGGTTTTATTAGCACAAGATTTTTATTGTGTAAGTAGGAATTACATTGGATAGGTTTATATTTGAAGCCCCTTCACCAAAGTTAAAGATCTTGAGAATTTAAGAGAAAATCTCAGCTTTGTTTAATAGCTATAATGGCAACAAAAAGTGGTACAATACTAGTTACACAATTTAAGGGTGATAGTTTTGATTATTAAAAAGATCAATTGAAAAGGGTATTAATATGGAAAGGAGTATGTGACATTGTAGCAAGTGGGTATGTTGAACCTCAAGATTGGAGTGTATTAAATGTAAAAGATAAGATAGAAAAGAAAGAAGAAGAAAAAGAAAAAAGATTCGCAAACATTCTTCTATATTCAATGTGCAATATATCCAAGTATTTATCCAAGAATTGTAGGTTTTAAGATAGAAAAGGAAGCATGTACAACATTAGAAAGTTTATATCAAGGCACAAATCAAGAAAGGGTTGCAAAGCTTCAAACCCTAAGAATGAATTTTGAGAATTTAAGAATTAAGGATAATGAAAAGTTGAAGATTACTATGCTAGAGTGATAGATATATAGTGAATAAGATGAGAACATATGGAGAGGAAGTGAAGATGATGTCTTGTGAGCAATATCTTGAGATCTCTTACACCCAAGTGGATGCATATTGTGATTACTTTAGAAGAGTGAAAAGATTTAGATACTTTAAAAGTTGAAGAGTTGATTGGATTTATACTTACCCATGAAGAGAAGTTAAAGTGTATGGGTGGTCTAGATAAAGCATTGATGTCAAAGGAAAAAATTAATAATAATAATCAAGGAGCAAGTACAAGTTTCCCTCAACTCTCAATAAGGGGGAGAACTCATCTCAAAGATCTAGTTCTAGGTTCAGAAGAATATGACAAAGCAGAGGTCATGGTTACTCAAGAGGCAAAGGAAAATTTAATGTAAGAAGGAAACCAGTGCAATATTAGTACATAATTAAATTATAATTCTACCTACCATCCATAGATAGATGGTAAAACTAAGGTTGTTATCAATTAGAGTCTTGTTAATCTCTTAAGAAGTTTGGTAGGAGACAAGCCATTATAGTGGGATTACACATTGGATCAAGTTGAATTTGTGTTCAATAAATCAATGAATATGTCTATTGGAAAATATTTGTTCCATGTTATACATGGGACATCTCCAAAGGATGTTATAGATCTATTGAAGATTGTAGATGATAATCATATTAGTGCAAACATTGAGATGTTTGCACAACACATGAAAGAAGTGCATGCACAAGTCAAGAGATAGTTAGAGATGAGTAGCACCAAGTATAAAGAGGTGATCCCACAATAGTGTGTCACACTTTTTGGCTTAAATTAGACACTAAAATCAATATTTTAAACAAAATTTCTACTTTATGGACATCACTTATATCAAGCAAACCATTAAGACTTTGAAGATAATGTGAACTAATGATTTTTGAGATTTTATGTGTAGATTTTAAATATATATTTTTTAAAACTTAGAAAAAATGTCTCATTTTTAAACATTTATTAATAACTTATTTCTATATTTTATAGCATTTTTAATGAGTGATATTTATTCCATAATGCATAACATTATTTTCAAATAAGATAAATTCACAGTTTCTTAAACATAGATCAGTAACATTGATATGTAGTGCATGCGTATTTTTTCATAGTTTTTTGTTACATATTTTATTTATTACTATTTTTTTAATTTAGATTATTTATAATTTAGATTAATCTTATTCTATAATGCATAACATTTTTTGTATATGTTCAATTTTTTTTAAAACAAGGACATGAATATGGAGTGCACACATATTTTTAGAATTTTTATTTCTTATTTTTTCACATCCATCAAATAAAGACCTTTATGTTTGATAAAAGACCTATTTTCACTAGAAAATAGAAAATAAATATAATATATTAGAAATTATACTTTTTTTTGGAAAGCTTACTCAAAGGGCCACGATCTTGCAATTTATGTCATGTAATGGTGACTCTATTTGATGGTCCAACCCTTGCTTCAATACATAAATCTTTTGAAAACTCTATTAGAAACATGAGGATGGCATCAAAAATATGTTACAATGAAGGTACCTTCATTTGAAGGTCACAAAATAAAGGATTTTGAACATGAAACATTTAAAATTTTTAAAAAGGCCTTCATTCAAAGGTTCTCACCTTCATTCAAAGGTGCTCACCTTCATTCAAACACCTCCTTCATTCGAAGGTCATGATGACAACATGCCTTTGATGGAAGATCCTTCATTTAAAGGTGTTTTGTAATTTTTGGTACCTTGGACTCATTTTTTTCCTCATCCCACAACTAGAACACACTATTGTGGGATCACCAAAAGCTAGTGTAGATGAACATAGAAAAAAAAAATACTTACTCAGAAGGAGAGTTAGTCATGGCACACTTGAGAAAGGAATGGTTTCCCAAAGGAACTTACAATAAGTTGAAATCCAATAAGATTGGTCCTTGTAGAGTTTTACATATAATGTTATAAACATTCTTATGAAATTGAGTTCCCTAAAGGTCTAGATATCTCACTGATATTCAAAATTACTACTATATATTCTTATTATGGATCTAAAGATGTTTCTAGTGACACACAAACATGCTACAAAAGATTGATTCAAAAAAACAATTACCTAAAAGTAACAGGAAGCAATAATGCATGTTCTAGATATGTGTATAAGCAAAAGAACTAGAAGAAAACACTTGAAGGAATAACCATTTAGATGGAAGGAAAAGGACCTAAGGATGATACTTGGTTTTCTAAAGAAGAAGTAGGTTAGTTTGAGTGGCTAAGTCAATCTTCCTCACATCCTTAATTTGAGAACTTGACTCAAAATTTTGTTACCTAAGGTGTCTAATATAGGAGCAACTCAAGGATCAACAAATATTGCATCACCAAATAATAGTTTCTTTAGTGTTTGTTTGTATTCTACAAGTTTTTTTAGTTACCATAAATGTTTGTTTATTCCCATAGATTCATTTCCCTAGCATAGTCTTCTAAAAGAATACTCATAGTGACAATCAATTATTCTTTTGGGTGATATTACATTTTCTTCATGAAGCCTTCAAATTATAATAAGAGTATCTTATTGGCACCATGAATCTATGTCCATGTGTGTAATTTATATTTTCTTAAGTTTTACTATAATATGTGACATGTTCTTATCATAAAGAAGGGGCTTGATTAGGCTAAATGCTAATATATTTAGACTCTAGATACTAGATGTAAAGGTTATCTTTTAGAATAATAGTCTCGAGAGGTTTGCGGTTGAATTTGCATTAAGTTCCAAGGCATACTTCTTACTACACTTATTAACGATAGGGCCATTTTGCAAGTAAATAGGGGTTACACCCAATTTCAATGAAATATAAGACCTAAATTCAATTGATAATGGTCCCATGATCCATATTTCTTTTGAATAAGGCATTGTACCATGTGGTTGGTTAACAACACCACCTTATTATTCAATTTTAACTATAAAAAGGTGGTAGATATATTTTTCAAGAGCAGCGCAAGGAGGGAAGATTGAAAATCATAGTTCAAAGTGGAGACATTAAAGAATAACTAAAAATATTTAATTGTACTTGTTGTATAACTTTGTATGAGTTGTGTATCAATATTATATGATATATAAATATTATATTAGTCTATGTCATCTCATTATTCTTATTTTGGATTCCTTTCTAAAGAATTAAACTTTTGTAGTGTGCACTTATATCTTTTGGTGTCTATGTTGCATGGATAGATAGTCTTTCATTAGACCCTCTAACCTTAACTACATAAACAAGCCCAAACACATAGAGATGAATAAGAATAAATCCAACTCCTTTAAGAAAAATAATAGGGTAAAAGGATAAAAAATAGCCTGATCATTCAAACAAAGGTAAGAACAAATGGAATGGAAAGCAAAAGTATAAAAACTACCATAAAAAAATGAGAAAAGTAAAGAAAAGAGATCTTGCAAGTATTGTGACAAGGAAGATCATAATGAGGGGGCATGTTGGAAACTATACCTAGAATTACATTGATCCAAAAAGTACAACAATAATAAAAACACTTCATGTAGTAAGAAAGTGAAAGAGATAGAACACACTTTAGATGTAAATTAGTGGTTATCTTGTGCAACTATGCAAAAAGGAGTAAATGTGGTAAGAGATGGTGCTCAAAATGATGATGAGGTTACTAAGTTATTTCATATCAAAGTGCATCTTAAATGACAAAAGGTAGATGCACTCTTTTATTCTTGTTCTCAAGAAAACTTAATTTCTCAAAATTTAGTAGAAGAGATTGGCTTGTAAACAAGTAAACACCTAAATCCTTATTTGTTGAATTAGTTAAAGCAAGGTGTGGAGATTTAATTCAAGACATGGTGTGTAATCAAATTTAGGTTCTTTGTGGACTTCAAAGATGAGGTTTTAGTAGATTCCATACCTTTAAATGTTTCTAGGATTATGTTTGGAAGTTCCTACACCTATCAGAGTGATGCAATCTAGGTTGGGGTGTCTAATTAAAGATAGCCTAACCTAGATATCTGAACACCCAACATAGAATTACATGCCAAGCGAAAGAAAAATAATACTATTTTCATTAAATTAATTAAAATCTACCTTTATAGGTTGATAGAAGCTTAAACTCATTACATACACAAAAATTGACACAAGGGATATTTTTTGCCCAAGATAATTAAATCCTTCCTCAATCTAGGTCTTCCTTCATCTCTTCCCTCTTTGTGATGCAGAGCCACATAGCAAAAGCTTACAAATAGGGTGGAAAACCCATTAGAACCCACCAAATGGTTGTCACTGCTTATATCGGCAAGATACCCTTAATGTCTCACCGAGACATTCATCCACTTACCCATCGGCAAGAAAACTACTATCGGCACTTAGGAAAATGGTCACGCCGATCTCCACCTCACACTGATAGTTATCCTCCGCCTTATCACCTATCGGTAAGATATTGCTCATCGACCTAGTAAAACTGACTTACTCTGACGACCGATGTCACCCCGATGGTTACTTCGGGTGTGTGCCTATCGGCCAAGCTTAGCCTATCGATCTGACTTAATATCACTCCCCTGATATACTTTTGCATCGGTTAAGTTGCCTATCGGCAACACTTACAATATTGGCTGAGCTATGGAAAGTCTCCCCGATGCTTCTCCTCATGCCGATGCCAAACCACTTATCACCAAGACTTCCTCCTTCGGCAAGACTTTTACTTCTGTCTCCAATATCATCTCTTATGCCGATGCACTTTTCACCAACAAGATATTAAATTTATCGGGTGATAATGAAATGTCCTAATGACGACGACCACACTTGCACCTTTTCTGCCGATGCCTACATCACCCTAATATTTGACTCATTCATGTGCTCCACAGCAGGATATGAATTATCAGGTTATGTAAAAAATATCCTAATGATGATCCTGAAGATGCAAAGATGATATATATAGGAAATATATATCCAACCTATTTCATCCTGATGCCTTCAAAATAGGCATTTCCCATAAGTTTCAAGACCTGATCTAGATAGCGATATGCGTATAGATGCAAATGTGATATACACAATCTATAATGTCGCATGCAAATGCTGTATATCCGTCAAATGTATATTTTTGACAAAAACTCTCAGAACTTCACAATTTCACATAGAAAACATGTCGATCGGGCCGAATCATTTCCTAGGCAATTCAAATGTAGAATTTGTCCTTCGAGCCCTAGCACATGAGGATGCTAGGAACGATCACTGCATGCAACACTTCGATCCTGAAACATGAAATACGAAAAATAGAACGAACAAAAAAGGAAACCTAATCTAATATACAGTTCCATTCCACTGATTCTACGAATCATCCGGTGGAATGGATAAATAAATCCATCTCGCCTGCAAATGGGAAAAATGATTACACAGATGGAGTCCAAAATAGATGATTAACACTAATGGGATCTTCTCTTATTCAAATATCAGAAAATGCATACAAACTTTCAGGCTCACTATATCACAGTGCTCTGTTGAATCTCCAAAAACACAATACCTCTATGAACTATCAACTGTCGACTCTCTAGTCTGTCCCTAAAACAAACTAATCTAGGGCATAAATAGCAACTCTTCATGAGTACTACGAACTTGATTCCCAGTGGCTAGGAGCTTCTAAGCAGCTGGGAGGAGATAGCTAAAACAGTTGTCATAACAAACTTCTAACTACCAACACATCCTCCTAGATCGATCTAAAACATACGCATTGGTCCAATGGACCTTATTACATCATGAAGTCAACATACTATAAATAGACTTATGTTCTGTTTTGAAGGGGTGCTCCTGCACCATACTCCCCAGAAGAAGAAATCTCAAGTCCACTTGAGATGAGAGTATGTAGATCTGCACCATGTTTCTGGATCTGCTCTTCAGTCATCCACACTACTTCTGAATCAGGTTTTCCCTGCCAAGCCACTAAATATTCCAAATATTGTTTGTTCCAGGTCTTCTTGATCATTCTTGTGTCTATAATTTTTTGCAACTGTGGGGGATCATGCTTTGGAATGTCATCAGCTGCTGTATCCTATAGTAGTTCCTATTCTTCATCTGGATTATGCTTGTATGGATTTAAATCACATACATTGAATATAGGTGATAAACCAATATCAGAAGGAAGTTGTATCTCATAAGCATTTTGTCCATGCTTTCTCAAAATCTGACATGGTTCAATCTTCCTCTGCATGAGTTTAGTATATTTGCCCTTAGGAAGTCTTTCCTTCTTCAAATGAACCCATACCAAATCTCCAACATCAAACTGTACATCTTTCTTCTTTTTATCAGCATAGGATTTATACTTCAAGGTAGTTTGTTGTAACTGGGTCTTTACTTGATCATGAACCTCTTTTATAGCTTCTACAAAAGCTTCACCCTCTACACTAACAGGGTCTGCTGTAGGTAGATCTCTCAATTCCAAAATTCCTCTTGGATGCATACCATACACTATCTGGAAAGGTGATTTCCTTGTACTCCTATTAATAGTATCATTATAGAAAAATTCTGCCTGAGATAGGATATTATCCCACTTTTTTCCATGCTATTTTGTCAAACATCTAAGTAAATTCCCTAAGGAACGATTGACTACTTCAGTCTGTCCATCCGTTTAAGGATGATATGCAGATGAGAAAGACAAATTTGTGCCCAGTTTCTTCCAAAGAGTTCTCCAGAAATGACCAATAAACTTCACATCCCTATCTGATACTATGCTTAATGGCAATCCATGTATTCTGACTATTTCCCTGAAAAACAAATCTGCAATATATGAAGCATCAGCAATGGTTTTGCATGGCAAGAAATGTGCCATTTTGCTGAATCTGTCCACTACAACAAAAACACTATCAAATCCTTTCCTTGTCCTTGGTAAACCTAAGACAAAATCCATACTTATGCTTTCCCATGGTCTGGAAGGAATGGGTAATGGCTGATATAAACTTGCATTAGTTGATCTCCCTTTTGCTTTCGGACATATCACACATGTCTCTACAAACTTTCTGACATCTGATTGTAACTTAGGCCAAAAATAATGTCTTCTAACAAGATCAAGAGTCTTATTCAAACCAAAATGACCTGCCATAGCTCCACAATGTTTCTCTTTAATGATATTCAACCTCATAGAACACTTTGGAATACACAACTGTCCACCTTTGAATAGAAATCCATCCTGGATTAAAAATTCAGAGAACTCAACATGATATTTATCTCCAAAAGAAGTACATACCTGATATATCTCTCCAAAATCTTCATCAACATCATACATGGTCTTCAATGAATCAATGCCAACACTTTCCAACTAAATCTGGTTAACTGTTAGAGCTCTCCTACTCAAGGCATCTGCTACCTTATTCTTGACTCCTTTCTTATGCTTCAATGTGAAAGTAAAAGCTTGTAAAGTTTCTACCCATTTCATATGCCTATGATTTAGTTTTTCTTGGCTGTTTATGAAACTCAGAGCCTGATTATCTGTGAATACTATGAATTCTTTTGGCATCAAGTAATGCCTCCATTTCTTGAGTGACTGAACCAAAGCATACATTTCCAAATCATATGATGAATACCTCTTTTTAGCATCATTGAGCTTCTCACTGAAAAATGCAATTGGCCTTCCTTCTTGGCTGAGTACTGCTCCAATGGCCATGTGACTAGCATCACATTCTACCTGAAAGATTTTGTTAAAATCTGGAAGTGCAAGGACTGGCTGCTGGGCCACCTTCTTCTTCAATGTTTCAAAAGAATCATCTGCTTCCTTAGTCCAAGCAAATCTGCACTTCTGTCCTCCTTTTATAGTATCAAGCATGGGTGCACAAATATGACTAAACCCTCTTATAAACTTTCTGTAGAAGGTTGCTAACCCATGGAAACTTCTGACATCATTCATAGTCCTTGGAGTTGGCCAAGACAAAATGGCACTTACCTTCTCCTTATCCATTTGCAGCTTTCCTTGTGAAATGACAAAACCCAAATACGTGATCTCCTCCTGCATGAACAAACACTTGTCCAAATTTATCATCAGCTGCTCTTCATGTAACCTCTTGAGAACCAAATCTATATGTCTGAGATGTTCTTCCTTTGTGTTGTTGAAAATCAAAATGTCATCTAGATATACTATGACAAACTTACCCATGAATTCTCTCAAAACCTCATTCATCAATCTCATAAAAGTACTAGGTGCATTAGACAACCCAAAAGGCATAACTTTCCACTCATACAACCCTTCATTGGTTTTGAATGTTGTTTTCCATTCATCTCCTGGCCTGATTCTGATCTAATGATAACCACTCTTCAAATCTATTTTTGTAAAATACTTAGCACCTCCCAAACAGTCAAGTAAATCCTCTATCCTAGGTGTTGGAAACCTATACCTGATTGTGATCTTATTAATAGCCCTAGAATCTGTGCAAAGCCTCCAAGTGCCTTCTTTCTTTGGTGCTAGTATAGCTGGTACTACACATGGGCTTAAACTTTTACCAATCAGACCTGTGTCTAACAATTCTTCAATTTGTCTTGCTACTTCTGCATTCTATTCTGGAGTGAGTTTATATGCTGCTTTGTTTGGAAGTGTAGATCCTGGGATTAGATCTATGCAATGGCTGATATCCCTTACAGGTGGTAGGGATTTTGGCATTCCATCAGAAATGATACCTTTATACTTATCCAATAACTCTTGGACAACTGGGTCTGTGAACCTCTGCTTCTTCTCTCTCTTGACTTCTTGCTGATGTTCTTTATTTACTGTCATACATGGAATTAGGGCATATGCAACTGCACCTTCTGCTACTACTTCTTTCATGAACTGTTTTCCTTCCATCAGCATTACCTTCACTTCTTTTCCTTTTGATTTCTCCTCCTTCTCTGTCAATGGTAGTAACTCAGTCACTGTACCATTCTTAGTGATTGTATAGGTGTTTCTAATAGTATCATGGCATGCCTTCAAGTCATACTGCCATGGTCTACCAAATAAAAGATTGCAAGCATCCATCTTGGTAATGTCAAACAACAACCTGTCTTTATATGCTCCAATCTAAAATTCTACCCAAGCCTGTTCTTCTACAACCGTCAGCTGACCTTCGGTAAGCCATGAGACCTTATATGGGGATGGGTGAGGCAATCTCCTAAGCTTAAGCTTTGTTCCCATTTCATCAGATGCAAAATTTTTAGTAGAACCAGGATTCAATTAAAACTTTACATGCCTTACCTCATGCTTTGCAAATGGTTCTGAAAAGAGACTTTCTTTGTGGGGGTTCTTTGTCAGGTACCTTCATGGTAGTAATTGTTCTTCTCATCATCAGAGATTCTCCACTCTCTGGATATCCATAATTGCCAGGAGCATTTACACTCTTAAAAGTGTTTGAGCTTGTTGCACTTTGGCTATCAGGTTCTTGGATCAGATTCATTCTCCTTTCTCCTATTGAGCTTGTTGCCTTTTCTGGACATCTGCTGGCTATATGGCCTTCTCTGTTACAGTTATAACATCTGATAGATCCCCTGCCCTAGGATCTTCCTTTGAAAGGTCTTCTGCCTCTGAAGTTTCCTTGCTGATTGTAACTTTCCCTCTGGCTTTGACTGTTATCTCCCTTGCTGTTGTCATGACTGGATTCTCCCTGATATCCATGTCTATGTCCTCTGCCTCTGAAAGGACCTCTTCCACCTCTCTGCTATTTTCCTCTTCCTCTATTGTTCTGTTCTTGTCTTCTCTTTAACTTCTCTTCCACTTTCAATACCAACTGAAAACATTTCTAAACTATATCTGGATTATGCAGATTCAAATCTTCTTGAATGTTGAACCTTAATCCATTAAGGTATCTAGCTACCTTTTCTTCCTCACTCTCTTTTACCTTTGTCTTCACACAAAGTTTCATGAATTCCTCTGTATATGAGCTGACTCTAGCTCCTTCTGCTTCAAGTTTTGCTTCCTCTTATGTAATTGGATACTGTAATCCAATGGAACATAGGCTTCCTTCACTAAAGCCATCATCTTCTTCCATGTAGCGACTCTACGCTTTCCTTCTTGTACCCTGTCATCTTGGACAAAATTCCACCATGTCAATGTAGCTTCTTTCATCTTTGATTAGGCTATCTTCACTCTCTGTAGTTCTGGTATCTCCTCTGTCTCAAAGAAATTGTTTAGGGAGTCTATCCACTCCATCACTGAATCAGGTTCCATCTTACCCGTAAACACTGGTAAATCCAGTTTCACATCCATGGTTCTCCTCTCCATGGCTTTGAGGGCGTTCAATAGTGGTCTCTAGTTTGCAGGAACGACCTCCTCGTTCCACCTAGGGATCTCTTCTTCTTCCCTATCTTCTTCTCTACCAGAACCTACTCTATCCCTCAACTTCTCCAACTCATCCTTCAATTCCTAATTCTGAGCCTTCACAGCCTTGCTCTCGGCAATCTGCTTCTTTACTAGAACTGCCAACTCAGTGTTGGTCATTTTTGTCAGAAACTCTGATGTTCCTTCTTCATCCGACATCTTACTATCTTAAATCTTCCCCAAAGATTCGACCTTAGCTCAGATACCACTATGATGCAGAACCACACAACAAAAGCTTACAAACAGGGTGGAAAACCCATTAGAACCCACCAAATGGTTGTCACTGCTTATATCAGCAAGATACCTTAATGTCTCACCGAGACATTCATCCACTTACCCATCGACAAGAAAACTACTATCAGCACTTAGGAAAATGGTCACGTCGATCTCCACCTCACACCGATAGTTATCCTCCGCCTTATCGCCTATCGGTAAGATATTACTCATCGGCCTAGTAAAACTGACTTACTCTGATGACTGATATCACCCCGATGGTTACTTCGGGTGTGTGCCTATCGACCAAGCTTAGCCTATCAGTCTAACTTAATATCACTCCCCCGATATCCACTATCTCCCCGATATACTTTTGCATCGGTTAAGTTGCCTATCGGCAACACTTACAATATCGGCTGAGCTACGAAAAGTCTCCCCAACGCTTCTCCTCACGCTGATGCCAAACCACTTATCGCCAAGACTTCCTCCTTCGGCGAGACTTTTACTTCTTTCTCTGATATCATCTCTTATGCCGATGCACTTTTCACCAACAGGATATTAAATTTATTGGGTGATAATGAAATGTCCTGATGACGATGACCACACTTGCACCTTTTTTGCCGATGCCTACATCACCCCGATATTTGACTCATTCATGTGCTCCGCAGCAGGATATGAATTATCAGGTTATGTAAAAAATATCCTGATGATGATCCTGAAGATGCAAAGATGATATATACAGGAAATATATATCCAACCTATTTCATCCTGATGCCTTCAAAACAGGCATTTCCCATAAGTTTCAAGACCCGATCTGGATAGCGATATGCGTATAGATGCAAATGCGATATACACAGTTTGTAATGTCGCATGCAAATGCTGTATATCTGTCAAATGTACATTTTTGACAAAAACTCTCAAAACTTCACAATTTCACATAGAAAACATGTCGATCGGGCCGGATCATTTCCTGGGCAATTCAAACGTAGAATTTGTCCTTTGAACCCTAGCACATGAGGATGCTAGGAACGATCACTGCATGCAACACTTCGATCCCGAAACACGAAATATGAAAAATAGAACGAACAAAAAAGGAAACCTAATCTAATATACAATTCCATTCCACCGATTCTATGAATCATCTGGTGGAATGGATAAATAAATCCATCTCGCCTGCAAATGGGAAAAACGATTACATAGATGGAGTCCAAAACAGATGACTAACACTAATGGGATCTTCTCTTATTCAAATATTAGAAAATGCATACAAACTTTCAAGCTCACTGTATCATAGTGCTCTGTTGAATCTCCAAAAACACAATACCTCTATGAACTATCAACTGTCGACTCTCTAGTTTGTCCCTAAAACAAATTGATCTAGGGCATAAATAGTAACTCTTCGTGAGTACTACGAACTTGATTCCCAGCCGCTGGGAGGAGACAGCTAAGACAGTTGTCATAACAAACTTCTAACTACCAAGACATCCTCCTAGATCGATCTAAAACATACGCATTGGTCCAATGGACCTTATTACATCATGAAGTCAACATACTATAAATAGACTTATGTTCTGTTTTGAAGGGGTGCTCCTGCACCACTTTGACATAGTTGGTCTCATCTTGATTATTCACTCTTGAGAGAATAAATTGAGGGTCTCTTCCTATAGCCTACTATCTACCCCTCTCATCCCCCTCTCTCTCTTTTTGACTCTCTACATGATGAGTTCAATGGGTTTTATTTTTTGAATTTCCATAGTAGTCAATCCAACCAATTTTTCTTCCTTTTTTAATTGATGATGCTTCTACTTTGCCCTAAGTAATAGTTCCCTAATAGCCAATAACTTAGTGACATGCATGGCTACTACTAGGTAAGAACATCAACAAAATACCTACACACATGAATATGAATAGTTGTTACTTAAAAAAGCTGAACAATTTCATGATCCAAAGGAGGTGAATAGTCACATGAAGAAGAAAGAACAACTATCAATACATAATAGGTTGTACCAAACACCACCTAAGATAAGAAAGAAAACACATAGCCTTGATATAAAGATGAATGATTGCCAAAAAGGAGGCAAGACTACCACCATCACACTCTAGACTAAAACCTTAAAAATACACATGATTTTCTTTGGTTGAAGTGGCATGATGTATTCCAACTGTCATTATATGTTTGCCAAGTGTTATATAAAAAGTTAAATAATAAATGAAACTAAGAATGGTTGCACAACACCTAGACATAATTGCATAGTAATGAGAGATAGTTGCACAACAATCAAACCCTTACATATCTTTTAAAAGGCTATGCATAGAAATAGGGATATCTTACTACTAAAATTAGTTCAAAAGACCATAGGAATTTCTAACATATCCATCCTACCATCTCCTTGAAAACCCACACATGACCAAAATCTTCTTAGCCATATTTATTTTGTTTTTGGTGATGCAAGATCACTCATGGACCCAAATGCTCCTATGTCAATGAGGGGTGCAATATTCTATAAGAGATTGAAAAAAGATAACTTGGTCAAATATAAAGAAGAAATAATGATCAAATCTTATGAGGGGAAATACAAAGTTTCCATGATAAGCACAACCCAATATAGACATCTTATAAAGTAAGTGGCAAATTTTCAATATTGATGTTGAAAGGTAAAGAAGTAGAGAATGGAATGCAGTAAAAGTTAAAAAAATACATACCAAGAAGTAGAGGAAATGTATAGATTAGTCCTTACAGTAATTTAGTGAGATTTTTTTATGATCCTAAGGGTCTGCCCCCTTGTAGGCCTATTGAACAAGAAATACAACTCACCCAATTGGCCATTACCCAATATAGGTTTCTATTGGAAAGTGAAAGAGTAGCTATGAGAGTTGTTGGAACATGGTGTGATAAGAACCAATACTTCACCACATGTTTCTCCTATTGTTGTAATGTTAGAGAAAGATGCTACTTCATGCATATGCATTAATTATAGAGTGGTAAACAAAATCACAGCAAAGAATCAATATCATCTTTCTTGTATTGATGTTTTGATAGATCAATTACAATATGCTAGGTTCATCACAAAGTTGGATTTAAGGTCTAGCTATCACCAATTTAGGATTAGAGAGGATAATGTATGGAAAATGGCATTGAAGATAAGACATGAGTTGTTTGAGTGGTTAGTGTTTCCATTCAAATTGTGTAATACACCAACAAGCTTCATGAGGGTTATGAACAAAGTATTATGCCCTCTTATTGATGACTATGCGATAGTCTAGCTTGGATGACATCATTTTTTCATCCAAACATATGAGGAACATGTTGCACACCTAGAGAAGGTATTGATGATTTTGAAGGAGAACAAGCTTCATTGGAATGGTAAGAAATGTTAATTTATAAACCAATTTTTTCTTTATCTTACTCACATTGTTATGGATAGTGTGGTTTCTATTTGATGTTGTTGCAAGATAATCACAAGAATAGGGAGAAAATGTAGAGCAAAAGGCTAATAAATTCATAGAGCATTTATGATAAATACGTCTTTAGGTGCAATATAAGTTGAAAGTGAATCAAGAGAGGTACAATAAAAGACATGATCAACACCACACCAAGCATAAGATTAAAGTGGCCGGCAAGGTTTGGTTGTATATGAGAAATTATAGAAGTTCTAAGAAGTATCACAAAAGATGAAACTCTTGAGTTATGGACCCTTTGTTATACTGAAATAGGTTGGTAAGAATGCTTTTCAACTTGATGAAAAAAAGCTATATATAGTTATCTACTAGAAGCTTTACAATTTATTACATGGATTATGGAAATGTCATGTCTTTAATTTATTCAGTGGTTAATGTAGAAAACCGACATTTGTTTGATCCCTCTATGTCGGATGAAGAGGAAGAGTTAGTGTTATCTTTAGTTCAAGATCTCTCTCCATGACCTTTGGAAGAATTGGAAGATGATGCAGTTCTCCAAAAGATGGAGAGGCAAACACATAGGGAGTTGCAAGAAACATATTGGTTGGTTTGAAAGGGCAACTTCCAACAAAGGAAAAATGGTACATTGAGAAAAGGAAAGTCAACCCACATAAAGCATTTGTCCTTTGAGTTACCTTTAGGATGGAATTTGAAATCCCAATCCTAGAGATAACTTATCTAGCCACAAATGATCCATGTTCCATATTGTAATATGGCTTAAGCATGCTGTGGCATGAACTAAACATACATGATATATAACCTTTACCCAAACCCCTTATTGCTTCTATATGCTAGCTCTTACTTGAATGCCAATTTTGTTTTTCCTAGTGATAGAAATCTTGTTCACTAGATGCACCTCTTAGGAAAAAAGAAGGATTACATATCTTTTCTTACAATTAGAGATTACATCTAGACGGAAATATTATTATGACTTTACCTCTTTCATCATCTCCCATATCAAGTTGTCTTTTGTTGGTATTCTTCTGGTCCATTGTGGGGTTTGAAATATTTGTGGAATTGTCGTGTGTTTGGGAGAAGCCTCATTGTACTTGAAGCAAGACATTGAGGAGAATCTCATTCTACAAAGCTAAGGTGAACTTATAGTAATAGGGGCTGAGGAAATAAGGTTTAAGGAATGAAAGTCATTGATATTAGGAAAAAATAGAGATCTCACCATCAACTTGAGTTTCACTATCATTGACTAGTACTATCTATTTGGTATCATTCTCGAATCCATTGTTGCTAATGATTATCTAACTATTTTTATAGTGGTAGGATGGGCATGCAACTTTTCCTAGGCCTTTTTCTTTAGTATTGGAGTGGGCTCGTAAGTGTATAGAACAAGATGTGCAAGGTGTTACGGTTAGCAGCATGAAACTTTCAAAGCAAACCGTCAGTCTCTTACACAATATGGTTTCACTTTTGTAGTGCACAACTACTTTTTTCTGAAAAAAAAAATGATAATTAAGTTAAGGGAACTGAAAGTGTATGCCGGCTTAAATGAGATAGAAAAGTTAAAATTAAACTCTAGAAGTCCTGAAACATAGAGAAGGGCTCACAAGAGAATACCTAGCTAGTTAAATTTGATATATAAATTAATGGAACTGTATGGGTACTGAAACTTAGAAGAACACTCTGCCCAAAGAAATATTCAAAAAAATAACAGTAGCTAGATTTAAATAGTTAAAGCCTGAAACAACTGTACAGTTAACAGTACAAGTTACAACCAACTGTTATCACTAGAAAACAGTAGTATCATAAGCATCACACACAATCCGAGACTATCAAATTGAAGACTCGTGTTTTTTTTTTGTTTGGTCCAAAGGTACAATGCCCTTGCCAAAGGGTTATATTTATTTACACAGATCAAGAACTATACCATAACAACCTCTCGACAACTTATAACAACAAAAAAATAACTAAATCCTAGACATATAATAATGTTGAATGACAAAATAAAGGACCCTCATGAGGAAATAATCTTACTCATGCTCGGTTTCAGCTAATCTGCAACCATCACTTCGATCATAGATGTTACAGAATGGAGAAGTATTCTTCACTAAAGGGATCTCAGTGACTGATCCCCTATGAATCAGGCCAGGAAAAAGCATGCCCAAGTTGTCGAATCCCTGAGAGAGACCTCCAAAGCATGGATTCTTAGAATTGTCTTCACAAATTTCTGTGCATGATGCATCTATATCCTCTTTCTCTGCTGTAGATTTCCCTGTGAGCTTCTGAACCAGAGACCTGAAATTTTCTGGGTCTGTCTTGATTATCTTTGGTTCATAAACATGAACAACACGAATCGATGGAGAGATGCTACTGTTCTTCTGCTGTGAGCATTTGCTTGTTCCTTCACTACAACCAGACTTGGAGATTGTCTGAGAAGATTTATTGGTACCAAGTATGCTAGAAGCTGAAATTTTATTGCTGTATTGTTTATCCATCTTCATCTTGGTTTGTCAAATCTGCTTCATTCAAGCACTGAATTCAGATGATTGACACATTTGGGTTGGTGGGGAAGGAATCTAAAATGAGAGAAATTTGAAGGATAGATAACAATATGGGGATCATCAATGGAGACGAACAGCATATTAATGAAGATTGATAAAGCCTCTTGTCAAAGGCTATTATGCCCGTATGATAATAGGATGAAATCATCTGTGAGAATTTCAAAGGCTTGTGATTAATATGCCCTTGTAGTTCTAACTTACTCTAGGTCTTCTGCTCTATACTTTTTAAATAATTGACAGGCCCTTTCTGTTTTTAATACATGTGCATATTTATTTGCAGATAAGAACATATCCCTGAGAATTTCACAGGTGCATGACTATATACTTTTTCAGATGCTGACTTGTGGCAGAGAGCAATTGGCTCACACCTCTAGACAGCTCTGCTTATGATTTTAAAATATAAATTGGTAATCTTTTGTAAAGTCAACCTTCATTTTCTATTGAATTTTGAAATCTTTTGTGAGTTGTATTTACACAATATTATTTTTTATAATTTTAATATCTATGTACAGGTATATAAAATGTACAGTTAGCCTTTAAAATTGAAGGTTATTTAGCTTCAAATGCTTGCAAGTTTGTTCCTATCCATTACTGTCTCTTAGAATATGTATAAAAAAAAGTTGGTACATGGGTAATTCCAAAAGTAGTGAGTAGTTACAACCACCAATTGAGAGGCTTAAGTTACCCAACATGTATGCCTGTTAGAGTTGACTGTCTTTATAGAGATCATTTTCTACTAACTATGATTGTCTGCTTTAATTTGCAATCTTTTAGATAGTAAAGATGCTCGTGATCTTGAAGAATTTTAGCTCTTTAACTATCCTTTAATTTTTTTAATCACCCATATTTTGTCTGTGCACATGTTAATTAATTTAAATTGATCTTTAACCACTCTGTCGTTTCTTCATGCAGTCAAATGACATGTTTATGTGGCTAGAAGCATAACCATTTAAGAGTTCTTAGTCAAATGACATGTTTCTCTTAAATGAAAAGTATATTATTATATTAAAAAAAATGATGGCATCCTAAAGTTTATGTAGGGTCAAGTCTATGCAATAGGTACATTTTTCTAGTAAAAAATTGTGTGCCTTAAAACATTGAATTATATATTTTTGGGAGTGTTTTTTGTTTGTATTGAACAACGCTGAAAAGTACAAAGAGAAATGCAGTCATTAAAGGCTGCTCAACATCCAAGAAGGATCACAACACCTCACAACTAACAAGATATTCTTGGGAGTGTTTACATGTAGCATGATATTAAAGGATTAGTTTTTTTAGTTTGGTTATGGTATGCCTTTTCATAGAATGTGGTTCCATAAAAAAAGGTTTGGGATTTATTTTATAGAGAGGTCCAATAGATTTGAAAAATTCTAGTTACATGACTAAAATAAATATTTTCTTATAAAATTGGGGGAGTGAAATTTTCCTCCATAAGACTTTTATATCTATTTGGTAGCTTGCATGACATTTTTTGAATTCTAATTTCTATTTACATATAGTTGCTATAATTTCTCGTCTAAAATTTCTTTTTTATTTAAAATTTCTTAGCACAAAGGAATATAAAATTCTATGTGACCCCTTACTTTAAAAATACTCCTAATTTTCCTCAACAATCACTATTGAGAAATTTTAGCTAGCCCCCCTCCATGGGACCATAGCCTTAGTTTAACTTTGACATCATGCTAGTTTTTGTTCGTTTGATTAAGACTTAGATTTAGGACATTTTTTTAATATGTTAAGGTGTTTTTCCATGAGTTATTGACTTTTTTTGTGGCTAAACTTTTTTATGGGATTTTAATTGGGTTTGAGTGTGGCTTATTTCTTCAACACCCTCCCTTGAGTCAAGGTTTGTGCTTGGGGCTCCTAGTCTAGCTTTAATACTATGTTATTTTTCATAGACCAATTAACACTCAAACTTATGACCTCCATTTACATATAGGTTGCTAGCACTAAACTATCAATTTTCCTTATAACCACATTTTTCAATAAATTCATTAAATAACAATTCAAATGTGATTCATTTATTCTAAATGGCCTTACAAGGCCCCATCTACTTAAAGTTGCATAGATGTTGTGGTGTGTGGTGAGTGGTGAAAATATGTAGGTTGTGTTGTTGAAGGGAATTGAGGTTACAAAAATGTATGATACTAATGCTATGCATGAGGCTAGACTCAAATCAATTAAAATACATTCTAATGTTTAAGTCAAGCTAGTTGTTTTAAAAATGTAGAAAAGCCAAGAGATTCATATTTTTGTATGTTTTAAAGTGGTTTGCATACATAGACACTACCACAATCATGCTATTAACCAAAGTCACTACCACCATCACACGAGTGTCTAGCTAGACACGGGTTTTTGAAAAGCTGAAAATAAGAAAGAAATAGACACATAATTAAATTAAGTAATTATGACATTTTAGTGAAGGGCTTTAGGCTCAAAAATAGGCTAAATGAGTCCTAAAACATGCAAGGAGAAATAGATGCTAAAATGAATATTAAATGTAGAGTGAGAATTACAAAGTATACAATCTTTAACTCTACAATAGTTAGAATTGAGTCTCTTTTAATCCATTCATTTAACCAAGCTATATGGTTGGGAGCCAACTATGCCCTCTACATTCATGTAATCTTATTATTAAATAAAATAGTTAGCTACGCAAATGTTGTAAAATCATTTTCTTTTAATCGACATAATCCAATTCATACATAACTATTAGACAAATGGATCTACTCTATTACTCTTTATATTAACTCTAATAATACATTATATTAAATTTAAACAAACTTCACAATATACTTTGAAATCTCATACATTATTAACCACCTTAATATATGAACAACCACCCGTTACAGTTCTTTGTTCTTTCTTCAATAGTAACTTTCATTACATTTCTTTGTTCTTTCTTAATAGTAGCTTTCATATCAAATAGAAAACTTCTCACAATATCCATTGAAATGCCTTACATTATTTATTAACCATCATGACCACAACCTTTGCTATTCTTTGCCTCTTATGTCAAATAAATAAAAAAATTCAACAATATACATTGAAATATCTTCCATTTACTTATCTTCATTTGACAACTCTTTTGTTTTTTCATGGGTACCTTTCTCTCCTATGTCATTGATTTTGATATGCCCAAATTTTATTTTTCGTGGAATATTTTGTCCACTTCATTAACCACGAGTTTGATCTATTTGACTTTTAAAATTTATTATGTGGAATGAAATCATTATTAAGACTTTGGGTAGTCGTACAAAGATTAGATTTCCGGTATACTAATCCTTGTCAAAAATTCATCCTCCTCCAAAGAAGTTAAATACCTGCAGTGAAATATTATTTTCCTCCCTAAGCTAACAAAGGCCGCAACTTTAAATGAGGATTTCATGAATGTGGTCAGAATGACAAGCTGACTAATATTTTGAGCATTGAATTTCTTGTTTTAAAGAGAATCTAAACAAAGTGGTTGTTTTATAAGAAGAAAACAAGGGCCGAAGGAGGTGATTGGATTTTGGTTTGGCATGTGTGAATTTATAGTGTAGCACATATATGATTTAGGATTTCTTGTCAGCTTTTCTTGTTTTTGCACATTGTTTGTGTGTGATAATTTAGAGGTTTTCTTTCTAATTTTGCTTTTAATCGTGTCTCGAGGGTATATTTGGACTATCACTATGGTCCACGCCTTGCCATCTATAGCTATTGTTATAAATGGTAACAAAGAGAGTTTGGAAATTTGCCACCAATGTTGGGAATTAAGGTGTCTCAACTTTTACAATTTCTTAACATTTATTTTTTGATTGTATATTTATTTAATTGCTTATATTGTATTTAATATTGGTCATCTGGTTTTGTCATTTAGTGTGAGGTAGCATGTTGACATGTCATCCCACTTGGAAGGTGACTTGGCTAGTCAAGTCAACATTTGAAAATGTAGGTGTCCCATTTCGAGATGGCATTAATTGCCATATGTTGATATCTTGTGGGTTGTGTAAGAGGTTATGACATATGACGGATTCTATGACATGTAAGAGCCGGAAATAGAGTTTCTATGAAAGAGGTGACAAGTGTCATGAAGCATCTTTGCATGGAGAAGGTAGGCGCCTAAGTTTGATTATTACAAGTTGTAAGAGAATCATTTATTAATAGTCAGTTATGACATATCCTCTTACAACTATAAGTGGTGTCATATATGACAGATTTTTATGATGGTGTAAGAGCATCTGTCATACCTATTTTGGGCAAATTTGGGGCACCCAAGTGGGGGGGTTTTAAGGGATGAAAGGGAATATTTGACAAGTGTCTTTTGCATGTTTGATGGCCTTGGAAATTGGGCCATATGGATTTGGACGAGATTCTTCTGTGGCTTGCTCTAGAAGCTACCTCTATCCTTAGTATTTCTCCATATATACAGATGCTTGGAGTTGGAGTTGTATGGTTCATTTGTTGTGCAAGTACCATTATGCTGCCAGAATTACTCCAATGTTCGACATTTGTGTACTCCTAGAAGAACTTGCATTGTGTGTTGTAATCAACATTTGATTTGATGATACATTGTGTAGGTTTTGGAGTGTGGGGTTTTTCATCCGAAAGGGTTTTCCCCACGTATATCTTGTGTTGTGAGCATTGTTCTTGCATTTGAATGTTTGTTATAATCTCTCTATTAATGTGCATCTCATTTTTGTAATTGCAAAAGATAAAAATTTGCATAAACCTTTCCTCATTAGATCAGTGTAGGAAGTTGTTTTCGCATACCTTGCTTCCTTTCAGCTAGTATCAGAGCCTGATCACCTTTGGTTTTAGTTGTTGGGTAGAGGATTTTTTGAGTTGATCTTTGAACTTGAGTGGGAGCTTGTGCGAAGGATTTTAAAATCTTTGTCGTAGGAAAGAGATGGCGAGCACATCTGGGGGATTTGATATAGAGAAGTTCAATGGAGACAACTTTGAGTTATGGAAATTCAAGATGGAGGACTTATTGGTGGATAGAGATCTATGGCTCGCAATATTTGGAACCATGCCATTGGGCATGAAACAAGAAGATTGGGATCTGATGGATCAGAAGGCCAAGGTTCTAATAAGACTCTGTTTGGCTTATTCAGTGCTCCTGAATATCCATGAAGAGAAGACTGTAAAAGATCTTTGGAAGAAACTTGGAGATGTTTATTAGGCTAAATCCATGGTGAACAAGTTATTCATGCGAAAGAAATTGTATTCTCTGAGGATGGAAGATGGAGGATCTATCGCTGATTACCTAAATACATTCAATATGTTTGTTGCCCAATTGACCTATGTTGGTGTGAAGATGGAGGAGGAGGATCGATGTATTACATTACTGTGTTCCTTACCAGATTCATGGGACCACCTTGTTATGGCCATTGGTAATACCACTACCACCTTCAAGATGGATGAAGTGGTTTCTTTGTTGTTGTCTTAAGAGATGCGAAGAAAGTGTTCTGAATTGGCTAAGGAGGCTCTTACGGTTCATGGTATATCTAAAGAGAAGGAAAAGAAAGAGAATAAGAAGAAGGAAAAAAAAAAGGAAGATCCATGGGAGATCCAAGTCTCCTAGAAATTCCAAGGCTCTGTGTTGGAACTGCGGCAAACCTAGTCACTTCCACAAAGATTACAAGGAGGAGAAGAAGAAAAAGAACTATGATTCAGATTCTGACAAGTCCTCTCAGGATGATGGAGAAGCATTTGTCGCTACCTTGGCAATGCATGCATTGGAAGATGTGTGGCTTATTGACTATGATGCATCTTTTCACATGACCTCGCATTGGTGTTGGTTTTTGAAATATGAAGAATATGACGGTGGGAAGGTGTACTTGGGTGACGACTCTCACTTGAAGATTGTTGGCCATGGAAGAGTCTTGATTCGATTCCCTGATGGATGAGTGAAGGGGATCAATGGGGTTCTATATATCCCTGGTTTGGCATGGAACCTATTATATGTAATTAAATCAAATGATGTGGGTGTGTAGGTTGTTTTCTTGAATGGAGGATGCAAGATGACTAGAAGAGCTATGGTGCTAGCTAAGGGTGTTTAGATTGGTACTTTGTTTCAGCTTGATGCATGCATGGTTCAGTGCAATAGTGTCTCTGTTTCGAAGAAGAGAACTTCAGAGTCTTCATCCTCACCATTGGAACTAGCATCAAAGAGGACCGTTACATCTACTTCTGATGGTGATGCTTTCTGGGTACCTAAGGGTGCTCATTCTATGGAGATGAAACTTCCAGCTAAGAAGACAATGTTGAGGGTATGAACAATTGTAATCTTGAGTTAGATTTTTGTGAACATTGCATCTATGGTAAACAAAGCCATGTTCAATTTTATTCCAATTCTCACAAATCTTCTAACGTGTTGGAGTTGATTCATTCTAATGTGTTTGGTCCAGTTAATGTTCCTTCGATTTCAAAATTTGTTTACTTTGCTTCATTCATTGATGATTACAGTAGAAGGACATTGGTGTATTTCCTTAGAAGCAAATCTAAAGTCTTTAGTAGATTCAAAGAGTTCAAAGCTCTTGTAGAGAATTAGAAGGATAGAAAGATTAAGTGTTTGAGGACTAACAACGGTGGTGAGTTTTGTTCAGCAGAATTCGACAAGTTCTATAAAGAACATGGTATTGAGAGGCACAAGATAACTCCGTATACCCCTTAACAAAATGGAGTTGCAGAGAGGATGAACAGAACGTTGATGGAGAGGACTAGGAGTATGCTAAGTGGAGCTAGCCTTGAACAAAATTTTTGGGCTAAAGTTGTTGCTAGCGCTTGTTACCTAGTTAATAGGTCTCCTACATCGACGATCGTTGATAAGACACCTATGAAGGTATGGTCGGGTAAAAAGCCTTCATTGAGACACATTCAAGTATTTGGTTGTGAGGCATATGCACATGTGCCTAAGGAGAAGAGGCCTAAGTTGGAGAACAAGGCAGTGATATGTATCTTCATTGATTATGGCATCAATGTGAAAGGGTGCAAGCTTTGGGATCTAGTGGTCGAGAGAGTTTTGTATAGAAAAAGTGTGATCTTTAGAGAGCTCAGTCCTTCTTCTATTAAACTACAACCAGAGAAAGAAGAGAAGAAAGAGGATGTGGTTCAGCTTCCTTCCACCCTTGAGAAAGTTAAACCAAAGACATCCATTGGACCTGGTGATGAGGAGAGCTCTAGTAGCTCTAAAAGCCCAGAAGAAGAAGAACCTCAACATTTGAGGAGGTCCACACAAATAAGGTGACAACCTGATAGGTTTGATTATTCATTGCATGGTTCCAGTTATATTTTTGCTTTGATTTTTAACACTGATGAGCCTAGGACCATAAGGGAGGCTATGGGTATGAGTGATGCAGATTCCTGGAAAGAGGTCATGGAGGAAGAGATGGCTTCCTTGAAGAAAAACAATACTTGGGATCTAGTGCCCTTATATGATGGATGTAAACCTATTGGATGCAAATGGGTGTTCAAGAAGAAGTTTGGTTCAGATGGCAATGTTCAGAATTTTAAGGCAAGGTTGGTCACAAAGGGTTATTCCCAAGTTGAGGGAATAGACCATGGTGAGATTTTCTCTCCCATTGCAAAGATGACATCTATTAGATTCTTATTATCACTCATTGTAGCATACGATTTAGAAGTTGAATAGATGGATGTGAAGACAACTTTCCTTCATGGTGACTTGGAGGAAAAAATCTATATGTCACAGCCAGAGCACTACATGGTAAAAGGTAAAGAAAGTTTGATTTGCAAGTTAAAAAAGTCTTTGTATGGTTTGAAGCAATCTCCTAGGATGTGGTACCAAACATTTGATGCTTTTGTGTTGAGTTTGGGATTTCTAAGATCAAAATTAGATCATTGTGTTTATTACAATTTTGACAATGATCACATTCTCATTATTGCATTGTATGTTGATGATATGTTGTTCATTGGGAATGCTAAGAATTTAATTTCTGATTTAAAGTCTCAGTTGTCAACACAGTTTGAGATGAAATATTTAGGGGTAGCCAAGTGCATCCTTGGAATGGAAATTAGAAGAGATAAAGCTAACAAAAAATTTTGGTTAGGCTAGAGTAAGTATGTGAACACCATGTTGGAAAGATTCAGCATGGCAGAGTTCAAACCATTGACTGTTCCTATTATGATGGGGACAAAGTTATATGTTGCAGATTGTCCAAAGTCTCCTAAGATGGAGGATATGAGTAGAGTTCCTTATCCTAGTGTGGTTGGCATCTTATGTATACTATGGTATGTACAAAACTAGACATTGCCCAAGTAGTGGGAGTCCTTAGTCAGTTTATGGCTAATCCTGGACAGGTATACTAGGATGTGGTGAAGAGAGTGTTCAGATATTTGTGGGGTACTTTTGAGTATTCCTTATGTTCTCATGGTTATCCTATAGGACCTCAGCTTTCACTTTGTATTCGAGGGTTTGTGGATTCAAATTGGGCAGGTGACATTAACAACAGGAGATCCACTAGTGCTTATGTGTTTACTATGTTTGGTGGTGCTATTAGTTGGATGAGTAAGTAGAAACCTGTGGTCACTTTGTCCACTACTAAAGCAGAGTACATGGCAACAACTCATGATTGTAAGGAAGCCATTTGGCTTAAGAGATTGTTTTCTGATGTTGGGTTTGATGCAGGGAAGTTAAACCATTTGTTGTGATAGTCAGAGTACCATATGTTTGGCGAAGTATCCTACTTTCCACATGATGACTAAGAATATTGATGCCCAGTACCATTTTGTTCGCGACATGGTAGAGGATGGAAAGGTAAACTTGGAGAACGTTGACACTTTGACAAATGTTCCAAATTCCTTGACAAAATCTGTGAGCATGGAGAAGTTCAGATGGTGTTTGTAGACTATGGGCCTCTTGGCCCCTAGCAATTAAATCATATCTTTCTGTTGGCTCTTGCAAGGTGTTCGACAAGTGGGAGTATGTTGGGAATTAAGTTGTCTCAACCTTTGCAATTTCCTAGCATTTATTTTTTTATTGTATATTTATTTAATTGCCTATATTGTATTTAATATTCATCATCTGGTTTCGTCATTTAGTGTGAGGTGGCATGTTGACATTGCATCCCACTTGGAAGGTGACTTAGATAGTCAAGTCAACATTTGAAAATCTAGGCATCTCATTTTGAGGTGGCATTAATTGCCATGTGTCAACATCTTGTAGGTTGTGTAAGAGGATATGACATATGACAGATTCTATGACATGTAAGAGCTGGAAATAGAGTTTCTATGATAGGTGTGACAAGTGTCATGAAGCATCTTTGCATGGAGAAGGTAGGCACCCAAGTTTGACTATGACAAGTTATAAGAGAATAATTTATTGATAGTCAGTTGTGACAAATTATCTTACAGTTGTAAGTGGTGTCATATATGACATATTTTATGACAGTGTAAGAGCATCTGTCATACCTATTTTAGGCAAATTTAGGGCACCCAAGTATGGGGGTTGTAAGGGATGAAAGTCGTTAAGAAGTAAAAAGTGTCCACATGTATTTTTACCTTCTTGTTTAGCTCCTAGGTCCCCTTGATTACATTATACATTCAAAATGTTTATCCTGATGCAAAATTTCTTGACACTGAGATGGAATTGGAATATGGGCTCCTTGTTTTAACTTATCCTGGACCTAAATGAGGCTAAAGGACTTGGGTAGTACTACCTAGGTCCCTCATTTTAGGTTGGGTCTAATTTAAATACATGTCGGCATGACACCTCTCTAGAGGTTTCTCCTTGTTGACTCTTTTGGTTTGAATCTATGATTATGAGCAGGAAAGCATGTATAAGTGTGTTTTTGAGTTCATTATCAACTAGGATAAAAAAGGCATAACTTGGATCTTGAAGTGAAGCAAGCAAGAGCATTCATTGTGATTCTAAAGTAGATTTGTGTATTGTTATTGTGTGTTGTTGCAGATATGGAGCTATCATCTATTCTTCCTTAGGAGTTGAAGGATCTTCATCATTCTAAGGGCTCATCACATAGATGATATCATTGTTTGTTTATCAGCATTTGAATCATCATATTATCATTGTTTTTAGCCTTTGCCCCCACAAGGGCATGCACTCCTTATCAATCAATGATGTTGGGAAGCTTTAATGCTACCCCGAGATTTGACTGAGGCAAGTCCCTAAACACCATAACCCCCAAACCCCTTCTTATCTTCTTGTGTGCAGGTTACAAGAGTGAGATCTGGAAAATACAGAGCTATAGGAAGAATGGGTACAAATCAGGGTTTCAGGATCTGGAGATACTTTCAGAGTATTCTCTCAATAAGGACTTGGGTGGTACCGCCCATGTCCTTCTACCTTTTTTGAGTTTAGATCTGGCATTAGGACATCATTTATAACATCTTTCCAGTTTACACCTTCGGCAGATTCCTTCAGTCAAGACCTGGGCGATCCCACTGATGTCCTCCGACACCTCTACTTTCTAAAGACAAATTTTTTCATCTCCCTGATTATTCCTATGCAATTAGTTTCTGGGTTTTTGTTGTATTTTCTCTGTTATAAGTAGATCATTGTAGAACTAGGGTCTCATGCATTGTTAACCTAGGGTTTGAGGAAAAGACTAAATTAAATCTTATCCATCTATAGCATACATGAGCACAAGGTCAATAGCTGAGTCTACCTTCATTTGATAGTGATTTGGCTCGGCCTTGTCCTTGAATGTTATATGGAAAAGGGTTTGATCTAGTTTTTGTGCTAGTTATTATTCTCCTTTTTCATACTAAACATTTTGGTGAACCCATAGCTTCAAACATTTGCATTTTGCTGATTGTTCAATTCAGACCTTGCATTGATTTATTGCATATTTCTCATTATTCATTTGAAAATCTTGCATCATTTCACATCCTTGATTTGAAAATCCATACTTTTGCAATTGCTTGTATTGTCTATTTCAACATAATCTCTCTCACATATCTTTGCAAGAAATCTTAAAGTTGTCTATATTTGATTTTTTGTGTAGCACTTTTGACATTGTGATCGCTTCGTTTGTAGTGACACTTGTGTGTTTTTTATTTTTTCAAAAACTTCAAAAACCCGGTTTCCTCAAACAAGCGTCTTGGTGTACAAAAGTCCCATATATATGGCATCCAATCATAACAAGGGTGGTATGGCTCCTCTCCAATCTAACAAGAAAAGGAAGGATCCCGAACCCGTCATATCCTTCACACCACATGAGGTCACTATTCGTAACATTGATGGTCCTCTTTATATAACAACAAGAATAAATGGAAATCTTACAAGAGGAGTTCTTGTCAATCCAAATTGCATGACAAATGTTATCACAAAAGAATCTTTATATATGCACGATATAGCACAAGATACTTATGATCCAACAGATATAATGATAAAAGCACATAATGGTTATTTTCTTCCAGTAATTGGAAAGATAACACTTTGTATTAAGGTGGTTGAAAAAGTCCTAGAAGCACCATTTGTTATCATTCCCACCTTAGGTCTCTTTCGTGTGAAGTTAGGACATCCTTGGCTAAAATCCATGAAACCAGTTCCCTCTACTATTCACAAGTGCTTAAAGTTCCCTCATAAAGGTCGAGTGCATGTTATTCATCACTGTGGATTTAAACCATTAGCCACTCGCAAAAATTTCAATTTGGATTATTTTTTGCCACAACCTATTGAAGAAAATCAACCAAGACAAGATCAATTCTTCTTGGCATATCAAAAGTATAAATGAAATAAAATAGTTGAACTATCATATGGCAAGAATACTCTTGGACCCTCTCTATGCTCTGAGGCTACAATTCCTTCTATTGACTCGATAGAGAGTGAAAAGTAGCCTGAGATGAAGGATTCCCCTTGACCAAGAGGAAAGGGAATTTTTTCTGAGGTTCCTCCTCCACCATCCTTACAAGGACCGGGAGAAAACCTTCAAGAGCGAAGCTATCCATCACAAAATCATAAAATCACTTTTGTACTGGCTTCCTCTTCACAAATAACGAACAATGCAGAAAATCATGAACCCTTGATGGTAGATAAAGAAACTCCCTTGGGAAATATAACTAACAAGACTAGAAGACATAGAAATGCAAGGGAAATAAGAAGAAAGCACCAAGCCTTAGCTCATAAATGTCGCCATAAGAAGAAAATATCCCACCGAATGGAATGGAATCAAAAGAACTAAATGGAGAAATTTCAAGTTGGGCTATAGTGCCCTATATACCACCTATTTTATATGAAGATCAAGATTAGGAAGAAGATGATTTGATTAAGGACAACCACTAGCATGATTGTATTCTGTGTACCACCTCCCCAACAATGAGCCATGTAAGTATTTCTCCCTCATTTAATGGCCTCCTCTTAGATATATATGTTGTTGTGTTGTGTTCTCCCGTGTAGTGTTAAATGTTTGTTTAGGTCTCCTTGGATGACCCTTGATACTCTTGTAAGGTCAAGGATACAAGGAGACCACCTCCGTTGTGGCATTCCTTCTATTTGTCTATCTGTTCTTCTACACTTCTCTTGATGCAATTGTTGTGTGTGATGCCTTGGGGGCATAACATTGTGGAGGGTGACTTGGGGGCATCCTTCCACGTTGTGGCCCTAAGTCACTTTTGTCTCCTCTCTCATTTTTTGTGATTTCATTCTTCTATTGTACTCATGGCTCTACTAGTCGACGGATGATCACAACAAATATACACTTCTAATAAGGACCATGCGTCGCTAAATAAGAAAACAAAAATGGACCTAGTCCATATATGAACATGGGTGTAATTTGTTACTGACGTTTGACTAGTAGAATCACTTTATGTCATGAAAACAAACCTTTGCAATACTCTAAACCTGTTTCTATGCACTTTGAAATATTTTTGTCTCACCTTACAGGTACACTCAATTCTGAGATACCTGAAGTATAACCTCATAGCTATACTCAGTTCTGAACCCATAAGTATAGCCTCAGTTTGTTTGAGTGGTATGCTGCCTTATTTCTGTATCATTTTCATGAGATGATTTGGTTATATCCTAGATCAGATTTTCTAACCAAAGCTTGTTTTGATTATCTTTCATACAGGCATATTGTTGATCAATGTTTATTAGCAAAATATATTGATGTGTTTCTATTGTAATTGTTGAGAACAATTCAGCGATTGTAAGCACATGCCACTTTGGGGCATGGGATTTGTGAAATCTCTTGTTCCCTTGCGTGTTTTCAACCTTACCTTAAACATGATTGCTACTGACAAGTGGGAGCAACTACTTTAAGGTGGGGGCATAAATTGTATTAAATGCTTGGATATCTTAGATATTTTGATATAATGTGTTGTATACTTCCTTTTCACTTTAAGGCATCTCCGTGATGTAGGTGGGGTTGCATACTTTGAATTGTGTGTTGCACATATGCTTCCTTTTCACTGTAAGGCATCTCTGTGATGCAGGTGGGGTTGTATACTTTGTGTGCATGCTTCCCTTTCACTGTAAGGCATCTCTGTGATGTAGGTGGAGTTGTATGCTTTTGTTTGCTATAAAGCGTCTCCATGATGCAACCAGAGTTGTGTATATATCCGAGGAGATTACATGACTTTTTTTTGAAAGCCCTGTTGCAGAAGGTGGGGTTGTGTACTCCCTTGAGTGGTTGCACATCCTTTTTTAAAAATTCCTCTCGCGGGAGGTAGGATCGAGTCTTGAGTTACTCACCCTTAAGCATGTTTTTGGTGGTCATTGTAGCATAGCCTAACTATCAGGTGTGTTTGGTGTGTCTTAGATGGAAAAGCATGGCGATGAGCTCCTCCCCTTCACCCATGTTTGTTGTGTATAAGACATATAGTGGGTCGACAACACACTCTATGACGCTCATGTATTCTATGTGTATTCTGTGTGTTTTGCATGTTTTGTGGTGCCACGTAGTGATGAGCTCCCCCCACACCATGTGTCTTGCATGTTTTGTGGAGGCACGTAACGATGAGCTTCCCCCACGCTATGTGTTTTGCATGTTTTTGATGGTGGCGTGTAGCGATGAAATCCCCCAATCGCCTGCTAGTATAAAATAATTATTTAGTCATGTCTTCTCTTCGTGTATGCTTTGTGTATTGCATGATTGCGTTCACATCTTCTCCATGTATTGCATGCTTATTTACTATCGTCTTTGTGTTTTGCGTGATTGTCATGTGTCTTCTTATGTATGCCTAAGCTTGGGGGCTAGAGATGGTCTTCCAAAATTTGGGTGTGTTGTTGGCTCTAGTGTTTGATGTGCTTGATGTGTTTTAACTATACTTTAATGCATGTACTAATCGTAAGATCATACACACATAAAGTGGGGGCTAAATTTTATGGAGTAAAAAGTGTCCACATGTCTTTTTACCTCCTTGTTTAGCTCCTATGTCCCCTTGATTATATTATACATTCAAAATGTTTATCCCGATGCAAAATTTCCTGACACTGAGATGGAATTGGAATATGGGCCCCTTGTTTTAACTTATCCCAGACCTAAATGAGGTTAAAGGACCTGGGTGGTACCACCTAGGTCCCTCACTTTAGGTTGGGCCTAATTTAACTGCATGTTAGTTTAACACCTCTCTAGAGGTTTCTCCTTGTCGGCTCTTTTGGTTTGAATCTACAATTATGAGTGGGAAAACATATATAAGTGTGTTTTTGATTTCATTATCAACTAGGATGAAAAAGGCATAACTTGGATCTTGAAGTTGTTTAGGGTAAAATTTGCATATTGGGTTTTTAATGGTTTACGTGTATCCTCCTTTCACCCTAAAGCATTCAAGGACCTTGCGTCGAGTAAGAATCTACTGTCAGGCCCTTGGTCACTTAGAATGTTGGGAAAATTGGATTTGTGTGATTTGATTGCTTGATTATGCCCAATTATGCTCAAAACCATAATTATGCAAATACAGAAGCAAACAGACAAATTACGAAAAATACTACTACAGAAAGATGTGAAATAATAGACAAATGTGTACCAATTTTTGAAGTCTGAGAAGCGGAATAGTTAGGGACTAATGAGTGGGTTCCCTAGTCCAGTGCCATGCTTTTTGTTAGGATCTGGGACTTTATCTGCAACCTGTTCCTGATGTCTCAGAGATTCTTCCGTTGTGGGATCTAGATGACTAATGAGAAGGGCACCTAAGTCCAGGTCCCTATTTTCTCTTCTGATCTGCAATTTCAACACTCTGCAACCCTTCTCTGCAAATCTACTTTTCCTTCTTCAACATATAACCTGAAATCATGGGAAAATAGGGAGGGGGTTGTGGTGTTTAGAGGCTTGTGTCAATCAAGCCCCGAAGAGACATTCAAGTCTTTCGAACACCGTTGTTAGATAAAGAGTACGTGTCCTTGGAGGATAGAGGAAAAATCCAAATGATAAATGCTTAAAAACACAAATGATATCACCTTGTAGTGAAGATCTCATGGAATGAAGAAGCTCTTCATGCCATGAGGAGATGGATGCTCAAATCTGCACATACAAACACATAAACAACACAAAATCCACTCTTCCACACAATGAATGCCTTGAATCACTTTCAAAATGCCAATGCTCATAAAATTTCCATCTAGTTTACAAATCAATGCCTAAACATGCTTATATATGCAACTACAAACATTCCCGCCAAGAATTTTATACTTCAAACTTACTGTGTCGATCTAGGGACCAAATAATGGTCATAAACTGACACTTAAAATTTGGGCCTGACCCAAAATAGGGAAGGACTAGGGCGTGGGCGCCCAAGTCCTCCCCCTATTTTTGGTAGGGTCTGTCTCAAGGGATCCCCTAGGTCCCATTCATCATGAACCTTAGGGGTTTTCTCATCGGGATGCCAAAATATGATGCAAGATGTCCTAAATGCATATTAAAGACCCGGGAGCTAAACCTTAAGAGGGAAAAGCCCCCAAGGGAACATTTTCTGACGTTACATTTAGCTTCCACTTTAACATATGTATATACGCAAGGCCAATACATGCATTAAAGTACAGTCAACAAACACAGTAAACACGCCAAGCACGGAGAAGACATGCCAATCATAGAGAAGATAATAACAGGCACGCAAAACAAGGAGAAGATAGTTACAGTCACACAAAACGCAGAGAAGACAGCATTGAATGCAGAGAAGATAGTGAATGCATAGAAGACATAAATGATTTCTTTTCTTTTTCTTTTTCTCATATATATAAAATGTAGATGCAAGTACAAGGAAAGTAAACACACCACCCATAATGCAGGAAGTACTCATCATACTGGTCTTTAAACTGCATATGGGACAACAAACATGCCAAACAAACCACCAATCTAGGAAGTACTCATCGCACTAGTCTTTAAACTGCATATGGGGCAATAGACACGCCAAACAATCAAGTACGCCAAACACACACACTTTGAAGACACAGAGAAAATATGGCAAACAAGTGATGGAGTGTTCCTATTTCTAGGTTCATCACCATCTCAGGCACATTATAGGCACACATTGATGATTGAGCTTCGCCACAACAATCACTGAAGACACTCTTAAGGGTTGAATTAGTCACAGAACCGCTCCCCACCTCCACAAAGGACTTTTGAAAATGACAGAATGTGCACTCTCTTTGAGAAATACACCATCCCTACCTCCAAAGAGGGCTTAAGATGATTGATGATTGATTGATTGATTGCAAACAAACTCAGAGTGTAGGAAGTACTCATCGCACTAGTCTTTAAACTGCACCTAAGGACAAGCACATTGCTAACATCTACAATAGACAACTTACCTTATATATGCCCCCACCTTAAGGTGGTTGATATTAGGTATCGATATCAAGCATGTTAAGGTAGGAAGAAAACACACAAGGGAACACAGACTCTTGCAAATCCCATGCCCACTGGAGGTGATATGTACTTTACGATCACCAAATGTTCCCACAAACACATACCTACAAGAAACATGTTAGTGTCCACATAATCATGATAAACAACAATGCATATGATCAATCAGACAAAGAGCCAAGGTTATACTATGAATTCAGATATCGAGGATAATCGTGGGGCTATATCACAAAAATCTCAGAACCGAGTGTCACCAATGCAAGATTCAAAGACAAACAAAGTGCACGGAGCAGCAGTATTGTTATGGTTTGTAAGTGAGATAAGACACCATCAAGATCACTATGCAGAAAGCATGGAGTGCTTCTACTAGCCAGGCATCAGATAATATATTACAACCCCATCGTCATATTAGGAAATAAGTCCAATTTTTAATTTCTCGCTAAAGGGACGCTAGGTCCACATCAGTATAAATGTTTTTCGTCATCCGCCAACTAGATAGAAACACTAGAGGAAGGTAAACAGTAAATCAAGAGGGAAGAAACAAGTGTCTTAGGGACAGTCACGTAGGAGGGTGCCCCCAATTCACCAACCGCAATGCTATGTCTGTAAGACACAACACACAACAATGAAAACAGAGGAGAAGTGATATAGAAGAATGATGATACAAATAGAAGGTCACAACAGAGGCAGTCTCCTCGTATCCCAGACCTTACAAGAGAATCAGGGGTCATCCCAGGAGGCCTCAACAACACATAACACATCACGGGGGAAACACATCATGAGAGATAAAGGGTTAGAAATACTTACCTGTAGGGATCATTCATGCTAGAAGTTATCGTCGGGGAGGTGATGATCTTCCCATATCTGAATGCTAGAGAGAGATGTAAGTTGTTCCATTTGTCTGTCTAATGTATTTAGGTTATTTCCCAATCCTTGTAAGGATAATGGAGGAGGAACCTCAGCATAAATATCATCTCTTTGTGGACTAGGTGGGTTATGAAACTATTCCTTATCCACATCAATCACACCAAATAGATCAAGATAGTCAAAACAGTCTTGCGTTGTCATAATGTCATCCATTAATGCTTCACTTTGGCTAGGGGAATTATTGGAATTACTAGATCTATCCCTAGTCTTCTCATCTGAGTTGTCTGAATGTTTAGTTACAAGAGAAGTAGGGTAGCTTGTGAATTCATCATCACTCCCATAATCATTGTTAATGTCATTTCCATATGTTTCAGCTATTAATTCCAAACTATTAAGAGAAGTGTCATGCTCTTCATTCAAAGTGTGTTTTATCAGTTCTTCTACTACCCAAGGGTATGTATTGATAAGAGATATGAAGTTGTTAAGATCAAATACATAGTCAAGGATTTCGAAGGAAGATGACACAAATATATCCTTGTAATAAATAGCTTGTATATAGGTAATGACATGAGGATGCATACTAAGAAATTTGTAGAGATTTTCAAGTTTTGTGATATATGCATGTAAAGATTCCAAAGAGCATTGAGAAGATGAGGCCATGAGTGCCAAAATCATATTTTAAAAGTTTTTCAAAAGATATGCAAAAGACAAGTGCAAAACTATATGCAAAAAAAAGACCTAAAATACTTTATTTTTTGTACTTTTTCAATGCAAATGTATGAAAGAAAAGGTGTTGTAAAGATTTTGATCAGGGGCAGAAAATAATATGTCTATTTTTAGTTAAATAAAGTGATAAAACTCTTCACAACACACTTTTTATGCAAATCTAAAATGATGTCAAGTCAAAATCTAGTGGAAATACACTAAAATATGTGGTTTTTTCACCAAATCTCAATGCAAAAGAGTATGACCAAGGGTGTTGTGATGAAAATTATGATGGAAAGAAAATTATATTAGTAATAATAGCCATATAATGCCAAAAAATCCAACACAACACACTTATAGTGCCACTCAAGATCAAACCCTAGTGAAAATATAGCAAAAATATGCAATTTTTCACAATTTTTTAATTCCAAGACCTAGAAAAAGGGGTGTTGTAAAGAATTTTAGGAGGTGAAGAATATTATATCAATAATATCAGTCACCTAAATCCATAAAACTTGTCACAACACACTTGGAGTGCAAATCTAGGTCAAACCCTAGGGCAAATATAGCAAAAATGTGTAATTTTTCACCAAATTTTCAATACAAGAGCCCAATAAAAAGGTGTTGTGAATATTTTGACAAGGGTCAGTAGATAATTACCATAATAATAGCCAATTAGTGCAATAATATTCTTCACAACACGCCTATGGTGCAAATCTAGAGAGTTGATAAGGCCAAATCTAGTGAAAATCAAGGTTTTTCAAGCCCTAGGTATGAGATCTTAATGCAAAATGCTATATGAATGTCTTGTAATCTGATTTATGATGAAAATTAATTCTACTCAGATCTAAAAATAATTTTCCAACCCTACAATGTAAAATACAAGTGTGAATCTAATGAAAAATCAATGAAAAATACTAGTTTTTGTTGAAATTTTCTATGTAAAAATGCAAATTTTTGAGATCTAAATGCCACTTTACACTAAAATGCAACACTACAGCCAAATGCAACTTTGAATGAGTGTCTAATATTAGTAGAAAAATTTGAAACAAGATTTTACCTACAAACCCTAGTTTTTGAAATTACTAGGTTATATAAAAAAATTCAAAATTTCCAACAAAACCCTATCAATTTTATGATGAAAATGCAATGCAAGTGATTGAATTTTTGTAATTTTCTACAATTTAGCTTAGCTCTAATGCAAAAATCATAAATTTGATTAAATTCAAATTAATTGATGAAAAATAGAAACCTAGAATGTAATTTTTTTCAAATTTTTCAATTTTTTTGTGATTTTTTGAATGCAATAAGATGAATGATGATATGAATGAATGAAATCAATGTAAATCTAAAGTAAAACACTCAGAAAGGTGCAAAATTTAGGAAAAACATGGGTTCACCAAAATGTTTAGGGTAAAATTTGGATATTGGGTTTTTAATGGTTTATATGTATCCTCCTTTCACCCTAAAGCATTCAAGGACCTTGAGTCGAGTAAGAATCTATTGTCAAGCCCTTGGTCACTTAGAATGTTGGGAAAATTGGATTTGTGTGATTTGATTGCTTGATTATGCCCAATTATGCTCAAAACCATAATTATGCAAATACGGAAGCAAACGAACAAATTACGGAAAATGTTGCTATAGAAAGATGTAAAATAATAGACAAATGCATACCAGTTTTCAAAGTCTGGGAAGCGGAACAGTCGGGGACTAATGATCGGGTGCCCTAGTCCAGTGCCATGCTTTTTGTCAAGATCTGGGGACTTTATCTGCAACCTATTCCTGTTGTCTCATAGATTCTTCCATTGCGGGATCCAGAGGACTAATGAGCGGGCACTCGAGTCTAGGTCCCTGTAAATTCTCTTCTGATCTGCAATTCTGACACTCTACAACCCTTCTCTGCAACTCCACTTTCCTACTTCTTCAACCTGTAACCTGTAATCATGGGAAAATGGAGAGGGGGTTGTGGTGTTTAGAGCCTTGCCTCAGTCAAGCCCTAGAGAGACATTCAAATCTTCATAACACTATTGTCAGATAGAGAGTGCGTGTCCTTGGAGGACAAAGGTAAAAACTAAATGATAAATGCTTAAAATACAAATGATATCACCTTTTAGTGAAGATCTCATGGAAGGAAGAAGCTCTTCATGCCATGAGGATATGGATGCTCAAATCTACACATACAAACACAAAATCTGCTCTTCCACACAATGAATGCCTTGAATCACTTTCAAAATGCCAATGCTCATAAAATTTCCATCTAGTTTACAAATGAATGCCTAAACATGCTTATATATGCAACTACAAACATTCCCACCAAGAATTTCATAATTCAAACTTACTGTGTCGACCTACGGACCAAATAATGGTCATAAACCGACACTTAAAATTTGGGCCTGACCCAAAATAGGGCAAGACTAGGGTGCAGGCACCCAAGTCCTCCCCCTATTTTGGGTAGGGTCTATCTCAAGGGATCCCCCTAGGTCCCATTCATCATAAAACTTAGGGGTTTTCCCATCAGGATGCCAAAATATGATGCAAGATGTCCTAAATGCAGTTTAAAGACCCAGGAGCTAAACCTTAAGAGGAAAAGCCCCCAAGGGGACATTTTTCGACGTTAGAGAAGTGAAGCAACCAAGAGCATTCATTATGATTCTAGAGAAGATTTGTGTATTGTTATTGTGTGGTGTTGTCAATATGGAGCTATCATCTATTCTTCCTTATGAGTTGAAGGATCTTCATCATTCTAAGGGCTTATCACATAGTTGATATCATTGTTTGTTTATCATCATTTGAATCATCATATTATCATTATTTTCAGCCTCTACCCCCACAAGGGCACAAATCTTTATCAATTAACAGTGTTGGGAAGCTTGAATTCTATCCTGGGATTTGACTAAGGTAAGTCCCTAAACACCATAACCCCCAAACCCCTTCTTATCTTCTTGTGTGTAGGTTACAGGAGCGAGATCTAGAAAATACAGAGCTACATGAAGACTGGGTACAAATCAGGGTTTTAGGATTTGGAGACAATTTCAAAGTATTCTCTCACCAAGGACTTGGGTGGTACTGCCCATGTCCTTTTGCCTTTTTTGAGTTTAGATCTGGCATGAGGACATCATTCAAATCATCTTTCTATTCGTTCAGTCAGGACCTAGGCAGTCCCACTGAGGTCCTCCAACACCTTTGCTTTTTGGAGATAGGTTTTATCATCTCCCTAATTATGCCTATGCAATTAGTTTCTGGGTTTCTATTGTATTTTCTCTGTTATAAGAAGATCATTGTAGAACTAGGGTTTCATGCATTGTTAACCTAGGGTTTGACGAAAAGATTAAATTAAATTTGATCCATCTATAGCATACATGAGCACAATGTCAGAAGCTGAGTCCGCCTTTATTTGGTAGTGATTTGGCTCGGCCTTGTCCTTGAATGTTATATGGAAAAGGGTTTGATCTAGTTTGTGTGCTAGTTGTTATCATTCTCCTTTTTCATACTAAACAAAAGGGAATCATTGGCAAGTGTCTTTTGCATGTTTTATGTGTCACACCATGTTTTTAAACTAATGTATTTATTTTCATTATTTTTGAGAAGATAGATAGTTAGCCAGAGAAAATATTATGATTATAGTAATGATGGAAAATGCATTTTCTTTATATTAATTTATATGCAAAGAATAATTGTTTATGACGTTATTATTGATCATGTTGTTAAATGATGTAATGGACTAACTATCGTCATGTAACTGAGGTGGATGCAAAAATAATGTTGTTTTCCCTCCGATATGAGGAGAGAGAGTATCACCGTGGAGAGGATTCTAGATCACATGAATGCAACAATCCTTATGCCATATGGAAACACACACACCCATATACTTAGTAGAGAGATCATGTTTATTATTATCAAATTATGTTTTTGTTAAGATGAAGGTTAAAATCCTTTTCGTTGTCTGATAGAAACTTGGTGTATGTCCTTTGGATGACAAGTCGACGTGTGTAAATCGACTAAACATATTTAATTTTGTTGTCAAGATCTTAGTCGACTTGTGAGAATTCTCTGTCGATAATTGTGCTTACAAATAAGCACAATTAGTGTTTGAGTATGCAATAGCGACATCTATTAGATAAGTGTATAATTGTCTATTTTTAAATTATTATTATTATTATTATTATTATATTCATAGTTAAAGATCATGTTTGGTGAGGTAAAAAGTTTCTCTTTTTCTCCTTAGCATACTCCCTAGATTCTTGGGGAATGGGGGAAGGAGTAGTAGCTCCATACTCCCCACTTTTTTCTGCATGTAGAGAGCCATGGGGAAGTGGACAGAAGTACATGGAGGTGCATTTACTAAGCGCCCATAACCAAGAGAGGGCGGCTTAAGTAAAGGAGGAGAGTGTTTTTGGAAAGGGGGATTACTTTGGAGAAAGGTTCTAAGGATAGGTGGAGGAGAAAATAGGAATGTAGGAGGAAGTAAAGACCTTTGACAACGTGCTGCTTGTAGCTCTATATAGGTAAGTTTATTGTATATCATTGAAAATGATGATATATTGATATTGCCTTATATTCGTTTGAATTTGCAAGCAAGATATATACAGAGATTCTATTGTTGTTTATCCTCAACAGAGGATTAATTCTGTATTAATATATCGTATCTCAAATAGAGATAGAGTTAGAATAACTCAGAAGACATACTTATTCTTTGTGTCTATAATGTATCCTAAGGGAAATGTTTATATTTACGATATCTCATGATTAAGAGAATCATATATCTATGTTTTAATGTAGGATGTTCTTTATTGATAAATAAAACATATTAGTATCGATGGTAATAGTCGAAAGACTATGTAATCGAACCATTTGATAATGGTATTTTAAGCGTAAAAGTAGAAGTCTTATGGCTGATTGTTATGATATCAGGCTGACTATGTAAGTCCTATGGCTGATTGTTATGATATCAGACTGATTGTGTAAGTCTTATGGCCGATTGTTATGATATCAGGCTAACAATAAAAGTCTTATGGATGATTGTTATGATATCAGGGCAACTGTGTTTATGACTTAGAACAAGTGTGTTAAAATATTGAGCCTGAATGTGTTAATATATTGAGGCTGACTATGTTAATATATTGAGGCCAACTATGTTAATATATTGAGGTCAATGGTGAAGAGTATAGGTCAGTTTTATAAGAGACCAACTGCTATATGAAACCAAGCTTAGGTTTAGCAACTTAATATGGGTCGACAACAGATTTAATGAGGGACCTAAGAGAAGGTAATTTTTAAAAGTATACTTCTCATACTAGTAGCAGATTGAGAAGGTTGAGAGTGTGTTTTGAAAGCTTAAAAATCTAGTAAAAGAGACGAAGTCATAGTGTAGGAACTCTTGACATTAGATTGCTATTTCAGTAGAGATATGAAGAAAATTTGAGTTATTTGTAGATGCTATTTTAGAATTATCCTGAATTACTTATATTCTAGTTTTGTGGAGGAATATTCTTTATATAATTAAATTAGGTTAAGAATAGCCACAAGAATGTCTAGAGAGACACTCTTTATGCCATGAAAGGTCAAGATTTAGACTATCATGATATTTTGGAATTCTCTATTTTGATATACATAAAGAGAAGTATTTAATTCGTATGATTATGAAGTTATAGCTTATCATCGACAAATTATGAGTCAAATGTTATTAAGACAGATAGAGTCTTTAATTATTAATCTATATGGCTTAAAGGTCAACTTTGTATGTGTAGAAGATTATGGATGAGCATGGAAATAGGTAAACAAGCCATTGAGTATATGATAGGATGTCATAGACCCATGATTGCAAGAATGCAAAGAGGGACTCAATGTACATTTACACCAGTCACCTAAGCTCTCACCCTAGACTTGTCAAGATGACTAGTAGATAAGGGTATATGTCTTTATGATTAATATGGTATAAGCAAGTCCAAGAGAGTTATGTATATAAAGGAAATAAATGAATAACAAGAATTTTGTCTCCAAGTCGAGAAAAGAGTGAGTGAACATATGACTATTTTTATATATATGAAACTTTGGCCAAAGTAATGAAAGTCACTACTTGCATTGTCGGTTCACAGTGTACCAGATAGCTGAACAATCAAAATGGGTCATACATAGCTAGAGCTAGACTAGAGTTGTAAACCCAATTGCCATTAGCTAGGACACATCACTAGTTCCCAAATGGCATAAAGAATCAGTTGATTCTCATTATCTATTAACCTCTTGAAGGGAAGGGCCACTTCTAAAAGGAAGGTGTGTGGGGGACCATCGGTTTGTGGTTGGAGGAAAAGCACCAGGGTGATGCTCTCTCTCTCTCTCTCTCTCTCTCTCTCTCTCTCTCTCTCTCTCTCTCTCTCTCTCTCTCTCTCTCTCTCCTATAGTTGACCATCGAAGACTTATGAACATGAACACATTGCTTATTTTGTAAATGATATTGATAAAATTGTAAGTCGTAAGAAATACGACCATTTGTTAGTCACCTGTGAAGCTACCTTCTTTTGAAATATATATATTGTACTTGGATATTGCAAATGTAATATTTTTATTATTGATTTTCTTTTTCAAAAAAGTGAGTTTTTTGCTTAATTGTGTTTTGAGAATATTTAATATTTCAATTGAGATGTTACACATGGTATTAGAGCTACCAAGTCCAGCACTTGGACCTTGGAGCTGATTGCAAGGTTTCACAAGATTGGCAAGATATGCTAATGTTAAAACATTTGTTCTTATGCTAGAATGGCAGGAAACAAAAGGACAAGAAAGTGAGCCAAGAAAACAAAACTTAGTGAAATGCCTAAGATCACTATTAAGAAAGAGCCATCTCCTGAACCAAAGATGGAAGAAACAATGAGTTATGTGTAATGTCCCCATTTTCAAGTTCTCTTGCAATTCAATCAGAGTTAACTTTCTGGGTTGGTGACAGCATAATCAAAGGAGTATTTCGATGTCACCAGGGTGTTTGGGTGATCCAGTGGAGCTGGTTGACACTTTCTAAAGAGATTTCAGACAACTTGTCTGTACTTACTATTTATAGTAAGTGCTTGCATGTTGACAATCTTTCTAGGTTTTTCTGGGTTTGTTCTCTTTGGTCCTCAGGGAAAACTGCTATTTTTAGTGTCAGTTTGGCGTTGTTTTGGTGACTTGGAAGTCTGTTGTTGGCTCTCCCAGTCATTGCATTGAACTTAGTGTTATCAGATGGTTTGTGGATCCAGTTGGCACCCTCTGAGTTCGCTCAGTTTACTTATGGTCGTTACTTACTATTTTTAGTAAGTTTAGGATTGGCACCGGAATGGGATTTTGAGAGTGGGGTTGGATTCATCTTGTCAAGACCTTTCCAACTATCTATAGATCATTGGTTTCTAACATCATCTTCGCCTCTGTTTTAAAGTCCGTAAATTAAACATTATTATTTAATAGTGGACCTTAGTGCCTAGGCTCGACAACTTAATGTTGTTTTAAAAGAGGGGACTTTAAGGGTGATGTTGAGAAAAGAATTAAACAAAATTATAATATTTTAAAATGTATTTTCCCTCTCATGTTTTATCCCATATGCAAGAGGATTTTAGAGACTCCCAGATGAAAAAGTATAAAAGGAGGAAAAGGCTCTTCATTTGATATGCTTGGATATTGATTTTCTCTCTTGTTGAGATATCCCCTTGAGGGTTTCTGGAGCTTGGCTCCTTAGTTTGGTATTGACTTGCTGAGACGAAAACCTCTGCAAGATAGGATTTTATCTTTGGCTTTGTGGATGAAAGTCCACTTGGTCAATTCTTGGAGGCTTCATCCAAAGGCTTCAGTTGTGCATTCACTGGGGACATTTTAATGAAGTATTGAGCTGGAATGAGTATATTATCATGGAGATTTGTGTTGCAGGCCCAAACAGAGAATAAAGGATAGATTTTCTATTGGGATTGAGTTTTATTTGCTGTTGTAGTTTATTTCTATTAGGTCGTACTCCTCAAGAAGGGTTGTACCATTCATAGGTGTGATTTTATAAAGCTTGGGGCTGATTAATGTTGATTATCCTTGGTGTTGAGAGCTGATATTAGCCTGTAGATAGATTGTGATAGATTTCAGAGGGTTTAAACATTTACAGCTGTTGATACATACTCCAAGCTAGCCATACTATCCAAGGGAGGACGTGGGTATTTAGTGTTTGCAATCTTTCATTGATTCATGGCATCTATCTTCCCAAATCTTGGCGTTTGGAGCTATTTTTGTTGCTACTACTAATTGTAATACATTTTCTCTTCATTCCTCTGAGTTGTGAACATTTTTCTATGGCCTTGTGGCTGGTCTGGCAATGACCCCAACATGAAGTTGTAAATCTTGAAATGGGTATGTAATAGATCCTCGTATTTTGGCATTCTCCTATCTGGGTCATCTTTTGTTTATGCAAAATCATTTTATATTTTATGGGTTTTTGTTATATGCTTCATTTCCTATGTATTTCATGCAAAAACACATATGCAAAGACATGCTATAAAACCTTGAACATCAAATAGTCAAAAAAGCAAAAAAATTGGCATGGAATAAACATATATCCGAGGGTGTATGTTACAGTGGTATCAGAGCTAAAAATCTTGCCATCTGGTGAGGTCGGGTTCAAACATGCAGATAAGAATATGAGATGCAGATGAAAATATGAAACTTGCAGCTTAGCTTTGTATGCGAGTGATCAACACTTGCATGAGTGTTCAAGTTGGGCAATTGATAGGTTTTGAATAGGGAATGTGAGATCATGGCATCTCTCATGAAGGTTGGTCTTTATGAAAGACTTTTTGATTTAGATTTGAAGCTTAAATCATTGCACTGGTCAGATAAAAGTCTTCTCAGTACTGTGGAAGAAGCTGAGGATTGTTTATCTAAAGTCCCTCAGTTATCTTCTCCTCTAATACAGTTGGTTTTGGTCCGTTTAAAGACTTTGTTGTGTGAACCAGAGCTGCTGAAACGTCCATCTAAGGATGTAAGATTGGCGATTATCACATGCATTAGTGAAGTAATAAGAATTTCAGCTAATAAAGCACCCTATAAAGATGACTTAATGAAGGAGATTTTATAGTTGATTATTGAAAGTTTTCATGGCTTAGGTGATACTAGAAGCTTATCTTTCAAAAAGATTGCTAAGATGTTAGTAATGATGGTTCAGAACAGGTAATGGGTCTTTTTGATTGATCTCAAGTGTAATGATTTACTTCTTAAACTGTTCCATTGTTTCTTTGACAAAATTAGAAAATATCATGCAGATGATGTTAAAACAACAATGCAAACTATCGTGTCTATGATTTTAGATGAAGATGTTGATATCTCCAAGTTGTTATTATCTAACTTGCTAAGTATTTGGAGAAAAGAACAACATGATTCACCTGTAGCACATTGGTTGTCAAAGACATTGGTTGAGTAGAAAATTGAGAAAATTAGACATCTCTTGACAAAAGAAGTATGTATTGCTTGTGGTTTACAGGATACAAGAATGAGCAAGAACTAAATGAGAAGACAAGGCCTATGCTTCTCTTGCAAAGAAATTCGGGAGCCTAACCACCAATGCACAAATAAAAGGGACTCACAAATTGATGTTGGTTTGGAAAATGAAGTTACTTTCAACACTCAAGAGGTTGCTATCAGCCTTGATAACAATTCTAATTTTTATGACAGCAGTCATTCTCCTGAGTGTAGTGGTGATTTAAATGTTATGGCACAAGAGGAAAAAATTGTAGAAGATACTTCTAACGTTGGCACACAAAATATGAGTGTCAAACACAAAGGAAACCACGAGGATACAAGCCATAACAATTCTGATTTTTGTGACAGCAGTTTGATCTCTTTGCATCAACGTGAGGATACTGCTATTACACATGATGATGATGGTTGTGTGGAGTCACCCAATGCAGACACTTCTATTTTGGGTGATATTGATGTTGTGGATTCATGCCACAACGAGTTTGATTTGGTATATTAGACCTTGGAAGATGGGAGTAGAACTGAAGAGTTGCCTAATAGAGATGATTTTAAGGATTGTTTGACGGACATTGTGCATGCATCTATTTTGATAGGGGAGATGAGCATTGATATTGGCGATTCAACGGCCTCTAGCATGTCAATTGAGCCATCCCAGGAGATTCATAACAGCAGTACACTTGACGAGGATGTGTGTGAAATTGATAGCACACATGAGGATGCTTACTAATTGGTGAGTGATGATGATTCAGCCTCTTTCCATAGTGCAGAATACAAATCAAAAAATTTGTATGGAGACAAATTTTCAGAGGGGTTTACTCATTTGGCAGGGCAATTGAAGGTGAATGAAGGCATGGTTGCTGCAGCCTTAGAACACTTTGATGTTGCACAACAGTTGGTGACACACTATTGTTTGACTCCAGGTATATATGAGCACCTTGATAGTGGACTTTCCCTTGCTGAATTTTAGGCACTTAGAGATGCAGTTGGGATCATGAAGAATAATTACCTACAGTTGTTATTTGATAGAGATCATCTTCTCAGGATCGATGGTATTTATCATGATGCTCTAAGGGGAAAGGAAGAGGAGTTTGATGAGCTCACCTATGAGCTTGAGGTTACCACAGACTCTTTGAAGAGCACTCAAACAACCCTTCAAGAGTCAAAGATACAGATAGATGAGCTTACTGTGGAGTTGAGCTTGGCGCAGTCTTCATCACCTACAGATGGCAACGTGTGGTGATGAGCATACATCCACGGATAGTGGTAATGAGTATGTGGAGGATGTGGCTACATCCAATTCATTTACTGGTGTAGGTGACACAAATGGGATGATTGTTTTGGATGAGTGTAGAGGTAAGTGCAAGAAGATGAGTTCACTTTTTGGCTAAAAAGTGGAAGTATTTTTCCTATTTTTCAAATTTTGTCATACTTGGACTGACAATTTGAAGCACTTGCACATAAAATATTAAGATGATGTAAAAATAAAAAATGTAGGATTATGTTTCTAGTTTTCAAATATGTAATGTTTTCTAATACCCAAATGATGCAAGTTGGTTTTTTATTGGATGTACAAAAAGTGGCTTTTTAAAAGTCCCCTATTTTTTGCAAAAGCATGCATGTGTATGACCAACATAATTTGACCTAAATTAATATTTTTTTCTAATTGCTTTTGTGGAAAGATTCTCAAGATGTTGAATTTTGGTCAGGATATTTTTTTGTAATTTTTTGATAAATATTTTTTTATTAATTTTTTAATGGCCCTAATTAGTGTTTTTAAAAACCCCTCATGTATGGCCAACATAATTTGAGTTAAACTAATCAATTCACTAAAAAAAAAATTCATCATGTAGAGAATGATGTCTAGTTTGGTCAGGTATAATTTTCATTTTTCAAGAAACTTTCAAAATCAAAAGTTATTAAAAAAATAGTAACCTATGTTATTTCAAGTTTATGAGTTAGTTTGTTTAGAAAATAAATAATAAATAGAAAATTATGTTCAATAGTAGAAAAAATTACATATTTGAAAACTAGACTTTCAGATCTATAATGGGTTTTAATTTTGTTAAAATATTCTGAAAAAAAAGTCGTCAGCCATAGTGGTGAAACTAATTTTTTCTTTTGTTGTTTTCATAGTCTCCTAGTTGCAGGTCCAAAGCTAAGGCTTGAGTTTCCAAGCCTAAAACCAATGCAAATTGGCAGGTTTGAAATTTCAAAATTTTAGAAAAGGGTACCTATTATAAATAGGTACCCGTTTTAAAAATAACGGGTACCCGTTTCTAAAAAATAAAAAAATTAGCCATAGGCATGTAAAAAATAAAATAAAATACCCATTTCAAATGAGTACCCATTTTCTTCGAGAGCCCAATCCTAAACAGGTACCCCTTTTTTTCAAAACGGGCACCCATTCCAAGTGGCATTTTTCATTTGCAGGAGACTTCCGCAAAATGTATACTCAAGTTCTTGCTTTAACCCGTAGCAGGGAACAATATGTTGCACTATGGGTTCCTGAGGTTAGTCCCATTTCAGGTGATGAAGAGAAAATGATTGATGGCTCTTGTGGTGTAGTAGTGGGTTTTCCAATGAGTTGTGTGACAGATCATCACGCTGCTCCATCTTTTTCACAGGAGATATGCAGGGCATCATTCAGTGGGGAGATCGACTCTTATGTGGATTTGTTTCCCTCTCTTGGAAGCAAATCAAAGTCTACATGCCATGTAGCTAATTTTGATCGACAACTTATTGAGCCACAGAGATGGAGAGATCAACTGAAGGTTACAAGAGAGAAGGTCGATTCAACCTTATCTCGTCTAGATTGCACTCATAGGAATGTTGAGAACCTTCTTTGGATAGTAGAGTTGGAGGAGAGACGATATGGGGTCTCGGCTGGTACTCACATTCATGATTTGCAGTTCATCATGAGTGCTTTGGAGGAGATAAAATCAGAATATCTCCAATTATTTCATGATAGGGAGTATGCTATTGGGTACACAGAGAGGATTGCCAGAGTATCCACCCATTTAGCTATTTAGGATCAGATACATGAGCCATCTTCTGATTCGTGTGATGATGGTGATGAAGAGTGCATTCCCCATGACTATGTCGGTCAACTGTTGACGCAGGCAAGTACTTTTTATTTTGACTGCATAGTGAGGAGTGCGCATCATTTCTCCTTTAGTTCACACATAGATGACTTGATGATGCGTAAGTGTGGATTGGCTCAGGATTTATACCATCCATTATGGGATGAAGGGTTGCCGTATACAAAAGATGGAACTAGGGATTGCAAGTGGCTGACTCAGATACATATGGAGGATTATTTACAGGGTCAAAGATCAGATTACCATCATGGTGATATGCATCAAACAGATTTTGCAACTTCTTTGTCTCAAAAATTTCCATTGGAGACATGGCTTCAGAGAGGTTGCAGTGTTAGTAGGCATGATGGTAGATTTAGTTTTTACAGTGGTGATGGAGGAAAGTTTTTTCATTCCCTTGATTTGAGAGGAGCAGTTTCATATCTTCCAGAACCTATGTTGGATAGTCAGTACATCCATAGGAGTTTTGCAGAGGATGGAAGGGGATGTTGTGGTTCAGACACTTCGAGACTTACTTACCTCTTCATGATAGTTGGATGTGAGGTTCTGATGTGTTGGGATCTAGGTGGTGATAGGTTTGGCATGACAGTTCAGTTGGATTCCGATGTGTTGCTTAACCACTCTCTACATGGTGAAGGATTTATCAGAGTAGAGTAGTATCAATGTGGTAGTTCTATGCTGAGAATAACTTGGGACCCTAGGATCATTTTTGGTTTCAATTTGGTTTAGACTATTGTTTGGAGGCTATATTGGCATTGCTTGAGGACAAGCAATCTTTGGGAAGGGCGGACTGTAATGTCCCCATTTTTTAGTTCTCTTGCAGTTCAGTCAGAGTTGACTTTCTGGGTTGGTGACAACATAATTAGAGGAGTATTTCGATGTCACCAGGGTGTTCAGGTGATCCAGTGGAGCTGGTTGACACTTTCTAGAGAGATTTTGGACTTGTCCATACTATTTATAGTAAGTGCTTGCATGTCGGCGATCTTTCTGGGTTTTTCTAGGTTTGTTCTCTTTGGTCCTCAGGGAACACTACTATTTTTAGTGTCAGTTTGGCATTGTTTTGGTGACTTGGCAGTCTGTTGTTGGCTATCCCAGTCATTGCATTGAAATCAAGGTTATCAGATGGTTTGTGGATCCAGTTGGCACCCTCTGAGTTGGCTCAGTTTGCTTATGATTGTTACTTACTATTTTTAGTAAGTTCAGGATTAGCACTAGAACGAGATTTTGAGAGTGGGGTTGGATTTGTCTTGTCAAGACCTTTCCAACGAGCTATAGATCATTGGTTTCCGACATCATCTTGGCCTTAATTTTAAAGTTCATAAATTAAACCTTATTATTTAATATTGGACCTTGGTGCCTAGGCTCGACAACTTAATGTTTTTTTAAAAGAGGGGACTTTAAGGGTGATGTTGAGAAAAGAATTAAAGAGAATTATAATATTTTAAAATGTATTTTCCCTCTCATGTTTTATCCCATATGCAAGAGGATTTTAGAGACTCCCAGATGAAAAAGTATAAAGGAGGAAAAGGCTCTTCATTTGATATGCTTGGATATTAATTTTCTCTCTTGTTGAGATATCCCCATGAGGGTTTCTGGAGCTTGGCTCCCTAGTTTGGTATTGACTTGTTGAGACAAAAACCTCTACAAGATAGGATTTTATCTTTGGCTTTGTGGACGAAAACCCACTTGGTCAATTCTTGGAGGCTTCATCCAGAGGCTTCAGTTGTGCATTTGTCGGGGACATTTTGATGAAGTACTGAGCTGGAATGAGTATATTATCATGGAGATTTGTGTTGCAGGCCCAAACAGAGAATAAAAGACATATTTTGTATTGGGATTGAGTTTTATTTGTTGTTGTAGTTTATTTCTAGCAGGTCGTACTCCTTAAGAAGGGCCGTACCATTCATATGTGTGATTTTATGAAGCTTGGGGCTAATTAATGTTGATTATCCTTGGTGTTGAGAGATGATATTAGTCTATAGATAGATTGTGACAGATTTTAGAGGGTTTAAACATTTGCAGTTGTTGATACATACTCCAAGCTAGTCATACTATCCAAGGGAAGACGTGGGTATTTGGTGTTTGCAATCTTTCATTAATTCGTGGCATCTATCTTCCCAAATCTTGGCATTTGGAGCTATTTTTGTTGTTGCTACTGATTGTAATACATTTTCTCTTCATTCCTCTGAGTCATGAGCATTTTTCTATGGCCTTATGGCTGGTCCGGCAATCACCCCGACATGAAGTTGTAAATCTTGAAATGGGTATGTAATAGATCCTCATATTTTGACATTCTCCTATCTGGGTCATCTTTTGTTTATACAAAATTATTTTATATTTTATGGGTTTTTGTTATATGCTTCATTTCCTATGTATTTCATGCAAAAACACATATGCAAAGACATGCTATAAAACCTTGAACATCAAACAGTCAAAAAAGAAAAAAAATTGGCATAGAACAAACATATATCCGAGGGTGTATGTTACATTATGCAAAGAAAATTTGGCTCACTGATTTTGAAACACTAGTCGATGCACTCAAACATATCCTCCTGGAAAGGAGGAAATAGATTGAGGCAAAAAGATTGTCAACCCCTACTATTGTTAAGATTAGTAAACCATCCGCTCATCGTGACATGCCTTTTGGGTGTGGTCAGGATGCACTTGTTATAGGTAAAGAGGTGTTGAGGGAGTACTCATGAGTACATCCACCTACTAAGTTTGTGTTACTCGATTCTTTCAGAGAGGAGAAACTAGAGGAATTTCCTCTGTCAAAGAGTGATATGTAGATATTTCCTTTTCATAGAAAAGTTTTGTATTTGAATAAGGATGTAAAAAAAATCTAGAAAGTGAATAAAGTAAAGTTTTAGCTTTTTTAAGTAAGTAAATGTTTATGTGATGAATCTCTAAGTTCATGTATTTATGAACTTGTACTTTTATGATAGTGTATCAAAAAGTTACATGTTTTGATAAAATTTCTATGTAATGATTAGGTGTGGTAATGTTATGGAATATTCTAGAAACTAACCAGGAGGGAACCTGGATGGCCTAGATCATGAGAATGATCCTATGGCAAAATTAGATCAAATTTTGTCAGTTGTAAATGAGACAAAAGGAAGATTGGAAGCCCTACAACAGGAAGTTAGAGGGGGCGAAACCAATCAAGAATACCACTCTGAAGGAAGAGAAGAATCTAGTTTTCATGGAGAACCAAGAGTAAATAACCAAGACTCACTAATGCAAAATGAGGCAAAAATTCATCTTACCAGCAAGCTAGCCTGAGATATGAAGAAAGTTATACCTCCTAAGTTTGATGGAATAGTGAGTTGAAATGCAACTAAGGCTTGGCTGACAGAGATGGAAAAATATTTTGAGATAATAAATTATTCTGAGATCACCAAGGCTATATGGGGAGCATACTAGTTAGCTAGGGAAGCATCCAAGTGGTGGATGAACAAGAAAATGGAATTAGGATTGAGTTCCTTAAGTCTAACTTGGGATCAATTTGTGGTCATATTCAGGAAAAGGTGGTTGCCCCAACTTTATTTTGACCAAAAATTAACAAATTTTCAAAATCTACATCAAGGAGATATGACTGTTACTAAATACTGGGAAAATTTTACCAGGTTATTAAAGTATGTGCCACAATATCAGAAGGATGAGAGATTTAGAATAAGGATGTTTATCATGGGCCTGAATGCTTAGATTGGCGGAGAAGTGGATGTCCATTGACCCACAACCATGGATCAAGTTTTTGAGAAAGCCATCAAGCAAGAGCAGAAGCTCAAATCTATCTCTATGTATTGAGAAAGATCTTGAAGGAAATTTAACCGGAGTCGTCCTTCGACATCCTTCAAAAAGAGAAACAAGAATCAGGAATCCAAAGAAAGGAACCATGGTAAAAGTTCCGGATTTAACATAAATGAATCCGGGGATGGAAATAGAGATTTCTGTCCTAAAAAGAATGATGATAATACCAACCGATCTTTAGGAAAGAGAGGTCCTCCTGGAGGGTGTTTCACTTGTGGAGGAGATCATTATGCTAATCAGTGTCCCACAAAGAGTTAAGGGAATTCTTATGTAGGCTAACCTTTACCTTCATAACAAACAGCTTTGCAACAAAGGATTCATATTGCTCTTGATAGTCGTCAAGCTGAGTATCAGATTACTCTTATTGAAACCAAATCTACTCTATTTGGAACCACAAATTCTATTCTTATAGACACTAGAGCAATTGAAATTTTTGTGAACCCAAGAATACTTGATAAAATGTCTAGGAAAGTTGGTTTCATGGCTAATTTATGGACAATAGAGTTTGCAAACCAGTCAAGAGCTCGGGTAGAGCAATCCTTGTTTGACGCTAGATTAACCCTACCTACTTTTTCCATGGAGGTCAACCTATATGTAGCACCTCTAGGATCCTATGATGTCATTTTAGGGATGAAATAGCTATCTCAGCATAGGGCAAAAGTTGATTATCTTTCTAAAATAGTAGAATGCATTGATGATGATGGAAATGTTGTCCTTATCCAAGGTTTTCAGCAGGAAATGAAAATTAGGCAATTTTTCACAATGCAATTGAAAAGAGAAAAATGAAAAGGATACCAAATGTTTGTAGTTAAAATGGAGGAGGTAAAATATGAAGAGAAAAAACTTAAGGAAAATTCTTTTGAAGGGTACCCTTTTCTTTGTGATTTTTGGGATGTGTTTCTAGAAGACCTTCCAGGTCTGCCCCCAAAAAGAGTTTTTGATTTTGCAATAGATATTATTCCTGGTTCCAAACCAATGTCTAAACCACCTTATCAAATGACTACTACTGAGTTGATAGAGCTAAAGGCTCAACTCTAAGAATTGCTGTAAAAATGACTTATTAGACGTAGTGTGTCTTCTTGGGAGTGCCAATGATCTTTGTTAAGAAGAAATATTGCACTCTACGTCTTTGTATAGATTATCGTATGCTTAACAAAGCAACGATTAAGAACAAATATCCTCTACCATATATAGATAATCTTTTTGATCAAATGCGTGATGCCGTTGTATTTTCCAAAATTGACCTTAGGTCAAGTTATCATCAGTTGAGATTAAAGGAAAAAGATATTCACAAGATAATCTTTCAAACAAGGTATGGGCATTATGAGTTCACATTCTTACCTTTTGGTTTGACCAATGCTCTAGCAGCATTCATGAATTTGATGAACAATGTTTTTAGAGGCTATCTAAACAAAAAAATTCTGGTGTTTTTAGATGATATTTTAATCTACTATCGTAATGAGGAGGAACACCATCAACACTTGCGAATAGTTTTGCAATGACTTAGGCAGCATAAACTTTATGGAAAGTTATCCAAAAGTACCTTCTTTCAAAAAGAGGTGCAGTACTTGGGTCATATCATATTAGCTAAAGGAATTGTTGTAGATCCATTGGAGATAAAGGCTATTTTGGAATGGCCTACTCCTAAAAACATACATGAAGTGCATAGTTTTATGGGATTAGTAGGGTATTACAGGAAGTTCATTTTGAACTCATCACAGCAGCACAAGCGCAAGAGGGACCCACACTACCACCCATGCACTCACGCGCTAAGCGCTAGCTTCAGCTTGCTAAGACAAGACCAGGTCACACATTCCACATAGCACACCATCGCAGCAACACAAGGAATGTTCCTCAACATCTTTCCATAGCATGTTGCCACAATCCAGTAAGGAGCAAGCACATAGCGGGGAACTTGGTTGATAAGACTTTGGGCCCGCCAACTTGGTATCAATGGTTGGTGCATCAATGTGGCTCTGACAAATCTCATAGATCTAGAGCCCATGATACCGTGACAGTCGTTGATCTATCTTTAAAGAACATGCACTCAGACATAAAGATTGTTTAACGCACGGGTAGATTCAGTCACTAGGCTCATGAGGTCAGTTTCAAACAAGACACAAGACATGGAGTTGTAATTTAAAAAGGGGGTCACCGCCCATACCAAGTCAACTCAAAAATATAATGCAGGCAAACACAAAAGGCTTAAGGGTTTAGGGTTTAAGCTTTTTAATCACAGACTTAGCCAATTTCAAGGGTTTTAAACCAAAGAGAAAGGAAATTATGGGGGGTCCACTAGATCTATAAAGACTAAAGAAACAAAGAGGGAGTGGTGAGCACTTTCTTAAAAGGAGTAGTCGAAAGAGCTCAATCAGGTTACCCTAGGTCTTCATTGCCTTAGTCATGAGATGAGGTGGCCTTATAGTTCATGTGATATATCACTTTGAAAGGTTACTTTCAAGCAATATATACCTACTATTTCTCTTTTCTCAGTCATTTCTACCAAAGAAGATTGGCGAGTTTTCCATTTTTCCTCACCCTCATTGAAATATTCTATTTTAGAAGTTAAGAATGATGTTGGGGTGGCTCCTCCACCATTCACTCATTTTCTTGATTATCAAACATGCCTTGAATATCAAGCCCCAACCTACCATTGTTGGTGGTAGAAATTTTCCTAACAATTCTACCTTGCCTAAACCCCATAAGCATAAATTCCCTTCTATACCCCCTTCCCCTTCCCACCCCTCAACTAAGAAGAAATGTATCTCCATCCCCATATTTTAGTGATGCTTCTTCCTCAAACCCGAACTACATGGGAAATAACAACCATATCTCCAATGGGTCTATCTCTAATGAGCCAAGCAAAACAAATTTGAAGGGTGATGGTGGAAGCAATAAGCTTAAATCCCTAGAAAAAATGGGCTAGAGAGATCCCACCTAGTGATGGTACTTCCCAGGGTAAGGATAAAAATAAAACCAAAGGTAAATGCAAATTTATGAGACTAAGGATTTCAATGAGGAAGAAATTCCTAGGATTGAAGGCCCTTTCTCTAGCCCCTTTGATTAGCAGATAGTGGGCCTTACTCTTCCTCCTCTCTTAAGGACATTGCCTCGATGGTGGACATTCTAGCTAACAAAACCAATGAAATTCATAAAGAAGTGTACATACACCACAAGGTTTTGAAATGGTTTTTTATTGAAATTAATAAAACCAAGTTGAAGACCTCCATTTTATAGGAATGGAATGTTAAGGATGAGGTTGCCAAACTAAAAGAGGAAGTTGTCAAAAAAGAATGAAAGAATTGAGAAGTTGGAGTCAGACCTATTAGAAGTTAAAGCTAATATCAATAAGGTGGTTAACTTCAACAAATCTACCATCAACAATTATGTTAAGAGTATAAGGGAATTGCAAGATAGGATCAAGTCCCAATAAGTGTAAAGAGTTGGTCGAGCCTAGTGCACATGCATGTGGCAACAAATCCAAGTCAACGAAAGACATGGAGATGGCTATCATTACTTCATTGGAGAAGCATTTGAAATCCCTCTAGGATGAATGGGGGACTACTCTTTCTCTTAATGGGATTTCATTCTCATGGGCTTTGTTATGTTCATGCCTTGGGTGCCCTATACAAGATTTTTTTTTACTAGCTCTCCTTTTACTTTTAGGTTGTAAATCCAATATTCTTTTGTGGTAGTGTTGTTGTTGTGTTATAGCATGAACATTTTGTTGTATCTTTTTGGTTCTCTTTTGTAAAAGGGTAGGGACCCTTTCAAGAAATCCGTCTTTACCCTTAATCAAAACAAGAATAGAAATTATGCTACTATTTCAAATACTAGTTGTAGACACCTGAAAATGGTCACAATCAATTTTATCCATCCACACATTCAACCCTAATTCACCCGCATCACTTTGTCCAAACCGATTATTAATTAAATAATTTTTAATTATTTAATTAATTTCTTCTGCACCTTTATCATGTCATAAAAATAAGTTCTTCTACTATAGTTTAAAAATTAAATATTTTTTACTATAGTTCATCCCAAAAATTAAATAAATTATCATATTTATTTAATTCTCTATTTTGTGCACTTTTGATTACTTTTTGTAATCATGATTATTTTCTTCTAACCCATGTGCACATGAATTAATATTATTTAATTCCTCATTACAAACCCCCATGTTTCTAAAAGTCCACTTGTCATCTAATGTATACACATGTACATGACAAGTGGTACTTTGGAAGCATGGGCAAATATGTCAAATTGAGTACATTTGTCCTCTTTCTTTCACCCCACTCCATGTGTCACTATTCATCTCAATTTAAAATTCTGTGGCACTATTTGAACACTATTCTTCTAATTTTAAATTCCATGAATGGAATTTAAAATTCCTCACAAAGTCCAAGCCTTACATTTTCATAAATGAGTCCTTACATGTCATACACCTACTCAATCTTGGCCATCCATCCATTCAAACTTATATTCTCATCCATTGATCATCCCTTGAATCTTGGGGCAACTTTCTCATCTAATCCAAACATGTCATTTGTCCAATTCTCCTTGCTTGAGGATCTTCAAGCAATCTCCACCATTGATCCTCCAAATTGATCTTAGCCCTCCAATCCCACCTCCAAAAATCTATAAATTGAGGCCTCCACCTCCCATTTGGAACAAGTCATTTTATGCAAGAAAACTCTATCAATTTGAGTGCTCAACATATAGAATTAGTTCAATTCTAGCATAGTTTAGTAATAGCATTTCATATCTTAGGGCATATCACTACTAATAGACTCATTTAGGGTGCAATTAGATAGTTAGTTTGTTAGTAGTTTAGCCCAATTTTGAGGTCCCTTAGACTTGAGATTGGGTGCATTTTAGGTGTAATTTGCATCCATTTTAGGTCTCATTTTCATAAGTAGACACTAGTCTTGAGCCTGATGATGATGATGATACTCTTGCTTCTCCCATTATTAACCAAAAACTAAAGGAAGAAAGAAGAATGCTAAAATTATATCTAAAGAAGCTTCTAGAACATCTCTACTAGCAAATAAGCCACATTAGACTCTTCAATTAAAACAAAAAAAAATCAGGTAAACAATGAATGAAATTTCTAGTGGGTAATTCTATTGCAGATGTTAACCCTTGGTTGTTAGTAATACTAACCTTTTGGTTCCCCTTCTATGGGATGTACTCTATGTAATCTTTGCACTTTTATATTAATAAATCACTTATTTTTTATTAAAATAAAATAACTATTATGTAAATAAAATAACTCAAGATTATATTTCTCAGTATTTTTTAGATAGATGTATTTAAAATATCTATACTACTATATAATTAATTTACATAATATAATTTTTTATATAAATATAATATTAATATAATTATATATTAATTTATGACTACTCCATGTCATTGCAACTTGGTTAAAATATGGTTGATAGTAATCAATCAAAGACAAGCACTATAATTGCAAAAGGATATTTTTGTTGTGCATTAAAAAAATATATAGTTATTGTTTGTATAATTTGACCCGGCCTCTTAAAATGCTACTTTTTCTATTGCTTGTTATTGCTCTCTAGACCATGTGTTTGAACTAGTGCTATTGGATCATGAAACTATTTGAGTCTTTGACTATTGCTCTCATTGCATGTTAAGACTTTTAGTGTGTGCTTATGTGAACAACAATAATATGTGTTAAATTTTACAAGTGAAAAAAAAAATTATTAATAATAATGATAGTTAGGAATTATTTATTAATAATAAAAGCATCTCTACATGATAATTAGAAATTATTTATTAGTAATAATAAAAGTGATTATGATAAAAAAAGACCAATACCATTGATGTGAATAGGAGAACTGATTTTTATTATTTTTATTTTATAGTGGAGTTAAATTTTTTTAGTAGAGTTAATTTTTTTTTTATTGCAGGAATCGGGTACCACAGGAACAGGACCTCTGACCTTTATAAATTGCAGTGTCTGGTAAACTTTTTTCACGTGACCGGTGACACTGGCACGACACGCCCTCCGGTACCACGGAGACAAGGGGAGACTGGACCTCTGACCTTCTTTACCGCAACCGAGCCAGGCCACGCCTAGGAGAGTTAAATTTTTAATAATAGTTGATTAGTTAAATTTTTATTTTATAATATATTCAATAATTTAATTAACTTTTTAAATCTTAAATTTTAATAAATTTAGAAATAAAAATAATACAAAATATTTTTTAATTTAAATATTGATAATACATTGCTAACTCATTATAGAAGTACAAATAAGAAGTTAAAAAATCAATAGATTTTTTATGTTCCTTTTAAAGGTTAGGATTATGGCATCCATAACAAAGATGCAAGGTTCGAAATGACTACTATTATAGTCAAATATTCCATTATAATATTTATACATGTATTTAAAATGTTTTTATCATACACATTTGAATTTCAGGAACATTTTTAAAAAATGATATAATTTGTAGTTGAAAAAAAGGAAATGCATTGAAAAATAATTAAATATCTAATTTTGAAGTAAAATATTTTTTATAAAAGAAATAGGGTTAAGAAACTTTTTGAATTTTAATTTTGATTAAAAGAAAAATTATTCAACTTGATTTAAATTTAATGATCTTTAAACATTTTTATCATAGAATATAATCAAATTTTTAAAAAGACTTTATTACATTTTTTCCAAGGAAAAAACTTCGTAATTTCATTTGATAAAAGAAATTACATAAACGTCATAAAAAGACTTTATTACATGGAAATACAATCATTCAATAATTAAAATGTATGAATGTTATACATACTTGATTTAAATTCAATGATCGTGAATATAATCAAAATTTTAGAAAGACTTTATTACATGGAAATACACCTCCATAAAATATATTTAAAATATACCTTAGTTTTTGCTTAAGTAGAGCCGACCATCAAATTTAGTCCTTTGTATGTCTCCCCCTCATCTTATCTATAAAGTATCAATATTTTAATATATATTCTTTCATATATTTTATTATGATATCCTTCTTCACAAACTCGTGGTCAACGTTGTGATGAGAAATCATGAGAGATTCCGGGTCTTATCATGTGCACATTATTATATGTCATAAAATTTAATATTTATAAATATTATTTTTTCCCTCATTTAACTCAACCTTACATCCCAATAAAAAAAATTAGTTATTTATTATTTTTATAAAGAGTGAATGTTTTCTCATATATATAATTGTTAAATTTAATAATAAAGGTTAGAATTGCATTTAAATTTATTAGAGAGGGAATCTTTGTGATATTAAGTGATGCAGGGACTTCCGGAGGTCATAACTTTTGACTCGGATGTGGGTTTTCTATGAAATTTTACAGGTGGATGCGTTATGAGGTGGCCAGTGGTTTCCCAACCTGCCGTAGTGGGTTGGACCTCGTCTTGGCACTTTTTCAGGGCTTCAAACTTTCATCTTGGCCCTCAAAATGGCAAATTAGTGTTTTTTTCTAGTTTTTTAAAAGTTACTTTTTTTAATAACTCGAAACTCATGTTTCGAATTTAGGATGTTAGTTGGTTTTTCATCCTACCTTAGCTTTATGAGCTTTTTGGGAAAAAACTGGATTCTCAAGATATGATTGTAAAATTACCTAAAATGGCAAAATCTGACAATTGTCGAAATCTGCCAAAAAAGGTAATTTTTTGTTTTTTTTGTTTTCTTAGATATAAGAGAGTTTTCTCTCATTGTAGCAGTAGAGTTGAGGAATAGAAATTTTGTTATGTTTCAGCTTCCAAATTTTTGTCTCTCATGTTTAATGGCACAATTCTGTTGAGTGTATGTTGTGTGCTGCATCATTTGGTATCAGAGCAGGAAGATGGCTGGGAGAGGAAGAGGAAGAGGTGGTCTTGCCCAGATGCATAGAGAAATGCAAAATCTGCAAAGGCAAATAGCAGAACTTACAACACGGATGGAAACCCAAAGACTGGGTAGAGGAGGAGATGAATCTCATGAAGAGATAGGTCAAGGAGGTGCAAATCAAGATACAGAACATGAAGAAGAAGAATTAGAAGGCATGAGTTTTGAAGAGAGGATGCTCAGGGCCTTAGAAGGGAAAAATGAAGGGATCAAGGTAGATGTTTCAGATTATGCAGGTAGTCTTAAACCAGAGGAGTTGATAGACTGGTTGAATGGCATGAGAAAATTTTTTGAATGGAAATCCATGACAGAGGAGAAGAAGGTAAAATTTGCATGCACCAAATTAAAGGGTCATGCAATGATTTGGTGGGATCATCTTCAAAAGGAACAAACAAGGAAAGGTAAGGATAAGATCAGGACATGGAATAAAATGGAGAAGAAGTTGAGAGAAAAAATTTTGCCCATAGATTATGCGCAAACCCTTTTTCGTAGGTTTCAAAATTTAAAGCAGAACCTCTCTTCTGTGCAAGATTATACAAATGAGTTTTATACACTGTCTATACGTATAGAGCATCAAGAAACTGATGCACAAATGGCTGCTAGATATGTAAATGGCCTAAAATTTTCTATTCAAGATGAATTGAGCATGCATCGACTCAACAATATGGAAGAGGCTTACCAATTGGCTCTAAAGGCTGAAGAAAAACAAAACAGACAGTATCATCAGAGGAATAGAGGAGGAAGAAGGGGTACATCAACCCCATTTCGAGGAGGTTCAAATTATGGCAGGGGAGAGTCATCCCATGGTATGGAAAAACAAGTAGACACTCGGCAAGATCCTCTGAATCAAGAACGAGGAAGGGGATTTCAAAGAGGTAGAGGTTATGGTAGTGGTAGAGGATGGGAAAACCAGAGAAGGCCTTTCACTTGTTTCAGATGTGGAGAAGAAGGTCATAGGGCATTTGAATGCTCCAATTATAACATGCAAGAAAGAAATCAAGGAGGACAACCTAGGGTGAACATGATTCAAATGTAGCATGAAGTGGAAGGGACAGAACTGGAGGTTCCACCAGATGTGGGAGAAAGTCTCATGATGAGAAGAGCAATGGTGATTCCAGAGAAGGAGAAAACACAAGCCAAAAGCTCTGATGGTTCATGGCTTCAAACCAATATCTTCAGAACCAGATGCACTTCGGGTGGCAAGGTATGTCAAGTCATTGTTGATGGAGGTAGTTGTGAAAATATGGTTTCTAAAGAAATGGTAGACAAATTGAATTTACACTGTGAAAAACATCCTCATCTGTATCGCATTGCATGGTTTAAAAAGGGAAATGAAGTCACTGTTGATAAAAGATGCCTAATTAAGTTTAGCATAGGGAAGATCTATCAGGATGAGATATGGTGTGATGTTGTCCCAATGGATGCCTGTCATGTGTTATTGGGAAGGCCATGGCAGTATGATAGAAAAGTTATGCATGATGGAGAGAAAAACACATACACCTTTTGGAAAGACAGCGCTAAGGTGATTTTATTGCCTCTCAAGGATGAAGGAAAAGGTGAGACCATGTTGTCTGAAAGAGATCTTGTTAAAGAAATGAAGGTGACAGGGTGTTGCTATGCATTAGTAGTGAAAAAAGGTGAAGAGGAAGACATTTCAGTTCCCCCAGAAGTAGCCGAGTTGTTGAAAGAATTTGTTGATGTTTTACCTAATGAATTGCCTGATGGTCTACTGCCAAAGAGAGATATTCAGCATCATATTGATTTGATTCCAGGAGCAACTCTACCCAACCAAGCAGCTTATAGGATGAATCCAACACAACATGCAGAGATGAATAAGCAAGTAACAGAACTCCTAAGTAAAGGTGTGGTGAGAGAGAGCATGAGCCCATGTGCTGTACCTGCATTGTTAACCCCAAAAAAAGATGGAACATGGAGGATGTGCACTGATAGCAGAGCAATTAATAAGATTACCATCAAGTATCGGTTTCCTATACCTCGTATGGAGGACATGATGGATGTCCTTGTAGGGGCTAAATATTTCAGCAAGATCGACCTACGAAGTGGCTACCACCAAATCTGGATTTGAGAAGGGGATGAGTGGAAGACAGCCTTTAAGACTGGAGATGGATTATATGAGTGGATGGTTATGCCATTCGGGTTATCAAATGCACCTAGCACATTTATGAGATTGATGAACACTATACTACGCCCTTACATTGGTAAGTTTGTGGTAGTTTATTTTGATGATATTTTGGTATTTAGTAACAGCAGAGAAGAGCATCTACAACACTTGAGGATCATCTTTGGTGTGTTAAGGAAGGAGAAGCTCTATGCCAATTTGAAAAAGTGTAGGTTCATGCAGGACAGTTTGGTTTTTTTAGGCTTTGTCATTTCTAAGGATGGTGTCAAAATGGATCCAGAAAAGGTCAGGGCAATCCTAGAATGGCCTAGTCCAAGCAGCATCATAGCGGTAAAAGTTTTCATGGCTTGGCCACTTTCTATCGAAAGTTCATTCGCAATTTCAGTAGTATTGTAGCTCCTATAACAGATTGCACCAAAGGGAGGGAGTTTGTATGGACCAAGGATGCTGAGGAGAGCTTTAAGTACTTGAAGAAAAAGGTAACAGAAGCACCTATACTTGCATTGCCAAATTTTGATAAAGTATTTGAAGTAGAATGTGATGCCTTCCATGTAGGAATAGGTGCTGTGCTTAGCCAAGCTAGCAAACCTATAGCTTTCTTTAGTGAAAAGCTGAATGCAGTGAGAAAGAATTATTCTACTTATGATTTGGAATTTTATGCAATTGTCCAAGCATTGAGGCATTGGAGACATTATCTAGTTCCCCAGGAGTTTGTATTGTTTACAGATCATATTGCACTGAGGTACTTGAACACACAGAAAAAGTTGAATAGTAGGCATGCCAAGTGGGTCTCTTTCTTGCAGGGTTACAACTTTGTGTTGAAGCATAAGTCTGGAAAACAAAATCAGGTTGCAGATGCATTAAGTAGGCGTGTTGCACTTTTGACCACAATGGAAGCTGAGGTGATTGGTTTTGATGCCATCAAAAATTTGTATGAGTCTGATGATGATTTTTGGGAGATTGTGGAACAATTGCAGGCACCAATTTCTGGTAACTTGGATCACTTTAGGGGTGAATATTTTATGCAAGATGGGTATCTATTTAAAGGAAAACAACTATGCATACCGGCTGGCTCTATGAGGGACAACATTATCAGAGAATTTCATAGTAGTGGGTTGGCTGGACATTTTGGCAAGGACAAGACAATAGCCTTAATAGAAGATAAATATTACTAGCCAAAGATGAAAAGGGATATAACTAAGTATGTAACAAGGTGTAGAATCTGCCAAGTGGCTAAGGGACATTCACAGAATACAGGATTGTATATGCCCTTACCAGTACCAGCTGCACCATGGACAGATTTGAGCATGGACTTTGTATTGGGACTTCCACATACTCAACGAGGTAATGATTCCATTTTTGTAGTTGTTGATAGGTTCTCTAAGATGGTTCATTTTATTGCTTGTAAGAAGACTAATGATGCAACGAGGGGAGCAGAGTTATTTTTCTCAGAAGTTGTTAGACTACATGGTGTTCCAAAGACTATTACCTCTGACAGGGATACCAAATTCCTCAGTCATTTCTGGAGGACTTTATGGAAGAAAATGGGGACCAAGTTACAGTTTAGTAGTGCCTATCATCCTCAAACAGATGGGCAAACAGAGGTAGTTAATCGGAGTCTGGGAAATTTGCTGAGGTGTATTGTTGGAGAAAAGCCAAAACAATGGGATTTGGCATTACCCCAGGCCGAATTTGCCTATAATAGTTCTGTTAACCGATCAACAGGAAAGTCACCTTTCCAGATTGTGTATGGCAGGAATCCTCAGGGTGTTCTAGATTTGGTACAGCTACCAATGAAAGATCGGGTCAGTGATGATGGGGAAGCATTTGCAGAACACCTTCAACAGTTGCAGCAAGAAGTGAGACAGAAGTTGCAGGACAGTAATGAGAGGTATAAGAATTCAGTGGATCCTAGTCGGCGACATCAGACATTCAGTGAAGGTGACTTAGTGATGGTATATTTGAGAAAAGAGCGGTTTCCTACTGGAACATATCACAAGTTGAAGTACAAGAAAATTGGTCCTTGCAGAATTACAAAGAAGATCAATGATAATGCATATGAGGTCAGTTTACCAGATAATCTCGCTATTTCGCCTGTGTTTAATATTTCTGATTTATATGCATTCCATGGTGAGGATGATGCTGAAGATAGTCAACCAGAGGTGTCAGGGCACAACCACATTCCCCATAAGACGAAGGAAAAGATTGCACAGATTCTTGATAAGAACACTATCTCCACTCGGCACGAGTGTTACAACAAGTATTTAGTACAGTGGGAAGGATTGCCACCAACAGATAGCACATGGATTACAGAGTGGGAAATGCAGAGGTTAGATCCCGTCCAATGGCAGCAGTTTGAAGACACTCACTTGCAGGAGCTGCGTTCTTTTCAACCAGAGGAGAATGATGCAGGGACTTCCGGAGGTCATAACTTTTGACTCGGATGTGGGTTTTCTATGAAATTTTACAGGTGGATGCATTATGAGGTGGCCAGTGGTTTCCCAACCTGCCGTAGCGGGTTGAACCTCGTCTTGGCACTTTTTCAGGGCTTCAAACTTTCATCTTGGCCCTCAAAATGGCAAATTAGTGTTTTTTTCTAGTTTTTTAAAAGTTGCTTTTTTTAATAACTCGAAACTCATGTTTCGAATTTAGGATGTTAGTTGGTTTTTTGTCCTACCTTAGCTTTATGAGCTTTTTGGGAAAAAACTGGATTCTCAAGATATGATTGTAAAATTACCTAAAATGGCAAAATCTGACAATTGTCGAAATCTGCCAAAAAAGGTAATTTTTTGTTTTTTTTTTGTTTTCTTAGATATAAGAGAGTTTTCTCTCATTGTAGCAGCAGAGTTGAGGAATAGAAATTTTCTTATGTTTCAGCTTCCAAATTTTTGTCTCTTATGTTTAATGGCACAATTCTGTTGAGTGTATGTTGTGTGCTGCATCATTAAGTGATTACAAGTTTAAAATGTTATAGTAGTAAAATATAAATAAAAGAGAAAATGTAACATATCTAATATGATTATAAATGAGATAATATCTAATAAGAAAAATTTTATTGAATCTTTGTTTTAATTTATAAATATGTTTCCTTCATATTTTTCTAATTTGCTTGATCCCTAGACATGATTTCTATTGGTTGAGAGGGGTTGGTGTGAGAGGGAGTCTATTTTGAAATTTGGGTGTTTGTATATAAATTTTACATTTAAAATTTGTATTAACATGATTTATGTATCAATTGGTGAGTCTTACACCTTGTTTATGTTTTGCAAGAACTTCAATTATGGGTCATTGAGGTCTAAAAAAGGGCATTAATTGCACATAACTTGGAATACAAGGAATCACTTATTAGAAATCAGGTTGAAATTATATATTGTTCATTAAAAAACTAATTTGGATTTGGTTTAGTATTAGAAGTTAAACACTAATGTCTTGTTTTAATTATCAAGTATGGATTTAATTTGAAAGACTTAATATAATGTTCACAGTCATGTTTTCTATGTTTAGACAAAAGATTTGCATAAAATATTAAAATTAAAACTATTCAATATGATGATAAAGACATAATATTTTATTCTAATAGAATAATATTTTAATATGTAATCTTTATGTGCAATGAATCAAATTGACATATGTCCCATGTGGAGCTAGATTTTGACCACTATTACTTGATTTTTAATATGAGATGATGAGTTGTTGTATATGTTTTTGTGTATTAATGACATTTGTCAAGTTGAACTAGATCAATTAATTAGATGGTAGTGAATGACACTCTATTATATTTATTGATAATTTTTTATTTAAACAAGAGATGCATTGTGTCTGTTCTTGTCAATAATTTGTTGATTGAAACTATGTTTGGAAGTGAAGATAGTGATAAATGGATTTGTCAAAAGCTATAATTACACATGTTATAGAATTATAACTTATTATTTTATTTCTATGTGTTACATAGGAAAATAGATCTAATCAATTATACACTCACTAGACCAATCTTTCCTATCCAACATTAGAACACAAGCCGACCAAGACTTGTACACTTGACTACAGTCCTCAAAGGAGAGCCAAATGGTCTAGATCTTGGTTCTTTCTGTTGTAATAGTGGAGATTGATTTGAGAATAGCAAGATATATGGTTTCTATGAAATATGTCAAAATAGAGGTTACGAACCTGATAGAGTAGAAAACCCAGAAAGCATAAGCTGAAAGGAGCAGAGCAAGACTGTCGGAGATCGTTGTTCAAAATAGGAGCTAGATCTAGAGGACTTGGGTGTTGGGCGCCCTAGTTCTAGGGTTTCTATCCTAACAAAACTTGGACGCAACTGTATTTACTTCTTTCGTCTTCCCATCGTCCGTCAGATATTTAAAACTTCCAAAGCAACTCAAGTACACATGAATGAGGGAAAATGGTTGTGTTGTATAGGATCTTTCCTCAATGAAGCCCCCGTGTAAGTGTTCCCACTTCCACAACAACAAGGATTAGATCAAGAGCGCGTGCCCTAGGTGGGCAAAGGTATATTTGAATAATCAAAGATAAATGTAAAAAAACATTAAGCAAAGATGTTACCATGAACATGAAACCCTTGATGGGATGGTGTTACTCTCAAATCACCACAAGGAGAGAATGAAGGTGGAAGGAGATTCCACCAAGATCTGCCATAAGGGTTAGTACACACAACAATAATCTACAAAAATATAGTTTTTGTAGAGATAAAGAAAGAGATAGCTTGATAGAGAGAATCATCATAAAGAGCATCTACTAGAGAGTTATTAGGGGCAAATGAGTGAGATTTGTTTATATATGAATCTCAAATACTTTTCGAGAGCTCAATAGAGTCGAGGCCGACAAGGTGCATCACTTAAGTCATAAGGGCGATAATAAGATATAAGTTGTTAGGGTCAATCGCAAGGACCCAAGCGCTAGGTGCCCTAGTCCTAGTAATTTGGGCTATCCAAATGCCAGATGACAGAGGATTAAACCTTGATTCTCATGAAAGTGGTGGAACTTATATATTGCAAACAGAGGTGAACATATAAGCCACAACAGGTGCCAAATCTAGTGTAAAATTGTAAGAGGTATCAATTTTATGATGCTACATTTAGCCCCCACTTTAGTGAGGGTATGACTTACATTCATATGCTCACTAAAGTATGGAGAAGGCAAAATCTCTTTACCAAGATGTTGAATCCATAGAATGTCACTAAGTTGGGAGTTGTGCTAGCCCCCAAGCTTAGGATCCTACAAGTCTGCAATGCTTAGATAAAGAGGTTATACATACACATAGCATAGATCATACATAAAACACACAAGGAGCATACACAAAGTATTCATAGAAAATGCGAAGCATACACATGGAAAACATGAAGAAAATATAGAATACATGGAGCAAACATAGAATACACAAATCAAACATGGAATACATGAAGCAAACATGGAATATACGAAGTAAACATGGAGCAAACATAAAGTATACATAAAACATACATGAATCATTCACACAAGTAAATAAAAAAGAAACTTTGAGTCAGAAAAGTAAAGAGACCTAGGTTGAAAGGATGTCTTAATACTTTGTATCATCCCTAAAAGAAAACCAAAATAGGGGAATTCTAAAAAGGAGATAGAAGCATGTAATAAGTTGATCTATTGCTACAAGGAGAGAATGCAAATAAATAGACGAGGAGAAATCGAATGAAGAGGAGTACATGACTCAGGTGCTAGCTTTCTCTATTGCTAGGGGTCATGTAAATCAAGATACCTTCATGGATCACATGCTACAAAGTTGTGTTATGCTAGGAGATCATGAGTTTAGGTCGTATGAAGCACACATACTAACAAGTTGTGTTATGTTAGGTCACTATATTATTAATAATTTCTCATGGAGCATAAAGATAAATAACACCTCAAGGAGATAGCACCTCACGGAGCACAAAATTAAACAATGCCTCAGGAAGCGTATTGCTAACCATGCCTCATGGGGTACTATGAAAAATATTGCCGCAAGGGGTACGTCAATAAGATAATTCACAAGAGGAATGAATGAATAAGGGTGCATGTATGGATGCACAAGTGAATAAGGAATATATAAAATGTTTACATGTATAATATGAAATGTTTTAAGGTAAAGAAGAGGGGAAAATGTAAGAAGAGGGGAGATCCTTAAAAATAATGCCTACCCCTTTAACATGTTTTCCTTCCGCCCCCCAGAGTACGGGTGAGAACAACCATGAAAAAGAGTATTCATTTTATCAGAAAGAAAGAAACAAGATTGTATCACCTTGCATAGCAATGAGCTAGTAAGAAAAAGCTACAATTGCCATGTCAATAGTGAAGTGATTAATGAAATCTACATCACAAGAAGAATGGATAGGGATCTCCAAGGGTAGAGTATGAAGCATGAGAAAAGATAAAATGTATGGTAGGGTCACCATCAATGGATGAAAATAACTTCTTACCACCAAAAGGGGAGAAGTGTAGCATCGCAATTGAGGTGACTAATGTTGTATGTGAAAGAAGCATGAAGATCGAGGTGACCTAGATGGGGTAAGTCTCGATTTCATAACAAAGGAGACTCAATCAAGATGATGTAAAGAGAAAAATGTTATTTGAAGAAAGAAGAGGTGCTACAACAAAAAGGGAGGTGTGAGCATATGTGTGATGAAGGTGTTGAATTTTTTCATACAAGGTTCGACATTCACTAGTGGAATGGCCCACCACTCGATAATATGCATGGAAAGGAAGTGTTGATTGACTATTTTGTGGAAACATTTTGTGTGTTGGAGGAAGAGTGATAAACCAGGCCTTGAGTAGACTTGGAAAAATACACTCTTGTTGAGATAGAAGAGAGAAAGCAGGTGGAGTAGGAAGCAACCCTTCCATTGTGGAGACGAGTTTGATTTCTGAATAGAAGGAGCCATATAGACATTAGACAATGGTGGAGGGGATGTAGACATAGGAGAAGTATGGAAACCTAAACTTACTTTAGAAAAGTATAGTGTTGGTCTCACAAGAACCTTAACTCCTTGCTCCATGCACCCTAAACCATTTCCATTGTATCCATGTTTAGAAAGAATACTGAATCTAGGCTCATAACATGTCTCCAAATGAGAAAGAGAAAAAGACGCCACATTATGAGATTTGTCGAAATGAGAAGTATGATCACATGTTAAATAAGTAGTATCATAATTGATATGAGGAGAGAGATTGATCCTTTTGCAAGGATGTGGATCATTGTTGAGTGTATAGATGTTGGGGTGAGGAGGGTCAATCTTAGATTTGATAGGCCCATGTGGGTTGAAATCTAAAGAGCCCCAATCACCACCAAGACATGCATTAGAAGAAGAAGGCACATCATCATGAATAGAATGTGAGGAAAGTGTTTGAGACTTTGTTGAAGTAGAAGAAGTTTGAGTGGTGAATCTAGAAGGAATAGAGTGTGTGGAGTATGTTGGTTCCTCCAACTGATTGTTAGAGGCCTCTAAAGATCTAGCCAATTTTTTATGCTTAAGGGCTCTGGATTAGTGGCCAACAAACAAGAATACAACAATAAGTTGAAAAATCCTCTGCATTTTTGGTTCTGCAAGACCAAGGTGGGTATACCTATACAACATCCAAGGGCTATATCTTGACTTTGTTGGATGTTGCATTAAAACAAAAGGTTCTCAATAATATTTTACCAAGGAAATGACTGATTCCATCTAGATTAGCTTAATCCTTTGGAAATATAGCTCAAACCATGATTGAGAACATATAATATGCACAAGTCCTCTTGAGATTTACATCAACTACAAGTTTCACATGAGATTTTAACAAGATTTGGAATATTGGACCCTATGCATAAAAGGTAGGACAGAATTAACTTAGAAATAATTTATGGACATAACCAAAATGATTTTCAATTTTAAAGGGGGGTAGGGTTATACTTGACTGCCATAGACCGGTGCCCAATCCCATGGCAACAAACTCACACCTAGACCAAAACCCATAATGAAAAGGAAAACATAACTTTCAAATGAGTTCATTTGGCTTGGTTTCTGCCTTACAGAAACATTAAACTCTTAAATGCCCTTCTTCTCTCAAAATTGCATCCATTCTTAATTATCCACAATATACTGAAATCTCCCAAATACTTGTCTTGAAAGCATGTTTACCTAGATATTTCTCAAATGTTTAACCAAAACATCATTAATGCATTTCCTTGAAATACAAACTAACAGAGATCAAATGAAGAGAGTAGCAAATGTACACCCAGAAACCCCTTGGATTTCCTGAAACACTTAGACATTAATGGACACATAGTATTGTTAGACTTAGGGCACACAACTGAGAGGGGGGGTGAATCAGTTGTGCAAAACTTTCTCCAACTTACACACTTAAATTCCTTTTATGATTAGTAGTATATTAAACATGAAACATAATGCATTCAAATCAAAAGCAGAAACTCATCAACACATAAGACACCAAGATTTTGATGTGGAAAACCTAGTTAAGGGAAAAACCACAGGGTGATTAACCCAAGAATGTATTCTCTGTTAGAAGAATAGAAATACAAAAGATGGCACTTGCCAATTAGGGCTCACTGCCTAAGCACACTGCTCACAAGAAGCTCACTACCTACAAGAGACACATTGTCTACAAGAAATAAGTATCACCTACTTGAACTAGAAAATAGCATCTTCACCATGCTTGAATCAGTTCCATTAAGTTCAATACTCCTACTCTGCCTTTTTCTCTCCTCTTCGCTACCACACACACATCTCCACAAGCACCCACTTGAAATGACTTCTCAATCCCGTCCTTATACAAGACATCAACTTAGGAATGATCATCTAAGTTAGCAAACATCCACAATAACATCCGCAAGATGCATAACTCATCCGGTCGGCCTACCTCAGGAAGAACACCATTATCCGAAAGATATTCTTCATATGCGAGCTCTAACTCCAATGCAGACCACCAACATGAAGTGGACATGATCCAGAAACCACCACAAGCTTTCCTGAATCACCAAGAATATCCACACTTCATCTGCTTACTGAGATCCTTCTCTTCTTCATCTAGAATCTCAAGAACACAGTTTGTCATCACTGTCACAAAAGAATAGATACTTGCAGACCTTCAAACCAAGAACCAATTGATTTGACACTTCAAAAAGACTTCCTTAATACTCCCTCAAATCCGCAGAACAGGACAATGCATTTCTGGATCTCACCGGACCTATCTATCTCACTCTGTCACCACTAAACACCTACCAGAACCGGTTTAACTTGAACAACCACAACTTCTTCAGATCTTCATGCGGACCTCTAAAATCTCTACTGGACCACCTTAAGACACATATCTATAAACGCTTTAATCTGCATCCTCTTATCCTCATCCTATCTTGGACTTTTACCTTACTGTCTTCCCTGTTCTTCTCTTGTTCCTGATTAAGACTAATTTTCTCAATATCCTCACCACATAGCTCATCCAATCCTTATCATTAATGCAACAGGAGTATGTTGACATCAATGACAACACCGGTTAGGCCCATACTTGCAACAATCTCCCCCCTTGTCATTGATGGCAACATATGATGTGAAAACCTGTTTTAAGCATCAGGACCAAAACTTCTCCTTACTGTCACGCACCCCCTATCAGCAACAACCATTCACATGTCTTCTCTCCCTTTACTGCTCCCCCTCTGATCAGCAACCACTTGTTTTTCACATGTCTTCTCTCCCCCTTTGACATCAATGGCAAAGGGCACATACTTGCAATTCCAATACTTCAGAGACATACTTGCTGCTCCCTCTGAGTAGCAACTCCCCATCACCAATTTGGATCACAAGATATGACTGTGATATCCACCGGACTGATGCACCATAGTGCTTCTTAGTTCATTATCAAAGGGGCAATAACCCCTAGCTTCTCCCTGAGATACTCAAAAGATTCCTTAGGTAGAGGTTTAGTAAAGATATCTGCAATCTGATCCTTGGAAAGTACAAATTCCAATCTGACTTCATTCTTGTTCACTTGCTCTCTTAAAAAGTGAAACTTGATGGATATATGCTTGGTTTTAGAATGCAACACCGGATTCTTAGATATATTTATTGCACTTGAATTATCACAGAAAATTGTGATAGGCTCCCCATTTTCAACTTTGATGTCTCTTAGCATCTGCTTCATCCATAAAACTTGAGTGCAACTACCTACTGCTGCAATATATTTTGCTTTAGTTGTGGATAGAGATATTGCCTCTTGTTTCTTGCTTAGCCAAGAAACCAATCTCTTTCCCAAAAAGAATGCTCCACCACTGGTACTCTTCCGGTCATCCACATCTCCTACCCAATCAGCATCTGTATATGCATGAAGAGAGAAATCATGATCTCTAGGATACCCCAGACCATACTCAACTATCCCTTTTAGATATCTGAAAATCTTTTTTATTGCCATGACATGAGATTCTCTAGGATCAGCCTAAAATCTAGCAACAAGACCAATAGCCTGCATAATGTCTAGTCTAGTTTGAGTAAGATACAATAGTCCTCCAATCATTGATCTATACTTTTTCTAATCAGCCTTAGGTGAGTCATCATCTTTGCTCAACTTACATCTAGTTGCCATGGGAGTATTCATTGGTTTAGAGTCTTCCATTACAAATTTCTACAATAATTCTTTTACATATTTGGTCTGAGAAATGAAGATTCCTTTCTTTGTTTGAGTGATTTGCAGACCCAAGAAGAAATTTATTTCACTGAGCATGGACATCTCAAACTCACTTTTCATTTGATTTGCAAAGGTTTTACACATACTATCTCTTCCTCCAAAAATGATATCATCAACAAACACTTCATTAATTAAGATGTTTTCATTATCAATTTTGAAATATAAATTGCTGTCAGCAGTACCTTTGTTGAAACTAATCTTCAAAAGATGTTTGTCCAATCTTTCATACCAGGCTCTTGGGGCTTACTTTAGTCCATACAGTGCCTTGTTCAACTTGCAGACCATATCATCATGATCAGACAATTGAAATCCATTTGGTTGCTCAATGTACACTTCTTCTTCCAAGTCACCATTCAAGAAGGCAGACTTGACATCCATCTAATACACCTTGAAATCCTTGAAGGCAACAAATGCAAGAAATAATCTGACTGCTTCAATCCTTGCCACCGGAGCAAAAGATTCTTCAAAATCAACTCCTTCTATTTGAGAATAGCCCTTGCAGACCAATCTGGCTTTCTTTCTGATTACTTCACCAACTTCATTTAGTTTGTTCCAAAAGACCCATTTGGTTCCAATCACATTCTTGTTTCTAGGCCTAGGAACAAGATCCCAAGTGTGATTTTTCTCAATTTGCATCAACTCTTCCTCCATTTCTTTGGTCCAATTTTCATCATTGCAGGCTTCATTTATTGTCTTAGGTTCAATCTTTGAAATCAGACAATATTCATCTAAACTTTGAGCAATTCTCCTTCTAGCTTGCACACCTTTGCTTTTGTCACCTATGATCTGATCTTCAGAGTGGTTCAGTCTTACATACCTTGGAACTTTGGGAGTTTCTTGCACTTCTGCTTCTTGATCAAGCTCATTCAGACCTATCTCTTCTTCCTGATTTACTGGATCAGTTTGAATCTGACTTTCAGAAGAGGATTGAACTCCTTGAATTAGAACACCATTTTGATCATCTTCATCATATTCATAAAACCTTGAGGGTTTCTCTAACCCTCATCAACCTTCACATTAGTACTTTCTATCATCTTTTTCAGTCTCTTGTTATAACACCGGTATGCTTTGCTTTGAGTAGAGTAACCCAAGAATATTCCTTCATCACTTCTAGGATCAAACTTGCCTAGATCTTCATCTCTTTTGATGTAACATTTTCTACCAAAGACTCTAAAATATCTTACAGTAGGAGTAATGCCAAACCAAAGTTCATAAGGAGTCTTACCGGTATTGCTTCTGATTTGAACTTGATTGAGAGTATAAATTGCAGTGCTGATAGCTTTTCTCCAATAGATCTGAGGAACATTTGCTTCCATCATCATGGTTTTGGATGCTTCTTGGATGGTCTGATTCTTTCTCTCCACTACTCCATTCTACTGTGGAGTCCTAGGAGCAGACAACTGTCTCTTAATTCCATGTTTCTCACAGAATTCTATGAACTCTCCAGATGTGAATTCTCCACCTCTATCAAACCTCAAACATTTCAATTTTAATCCAATTTCATTCTCTACCATGGACTTGAATATTTTGAACTTCTGAAGAGCTTATGATTTCTCTTTTAGAAAGGTTAACCACATCATCCAGGAATAGTCATCAATTAGTAACATGAAGTATCTATCACCTTGCATTCTTCTAATTCTTGTTGGACCACAAAGATCAGTATGAACTAAGTCCAATAATCTAGTAGAAGATAGTTCCTTGCTTTTCAATGAGACTCTGCTTAGCTTACCCAATTGACATTCTTTGCACAAGCTATTAGTTGGTTTTACCAATTTTGGAAGATCTCTTACAGCCTGAGTATTGCTTATCTTGATGATATTATCAAAATTTGCATGACACATCCTCCTATGCCATAGCCAACTCTTATCAACTTGAACAAATAGGCAACTTTTACCAGAACTAGCCAAATGGAAGATATTACCTTTAGTTTGAGTACCAGATGCTATCTCAGTTTTGGAGCTTTCAAAGATCTTGCATTTTCCATCCTTGAACCAGAGATCATAGCCTTTGTCCACCAAATGTCCAACACTGAGAAGATTGTGCTTTAATCCTTCAACAAATAGTACATTACCGGTTTTGTTTCTTCCATCAAGAGAAATAGTTCCTCTTCCTCTAATTCTACCAGCAGAATTGTCAGCAAACTTTACCAGTCCTCCTTCATACCTTTCCAAATCTACAAACTTATTTTTGTCACTTGTCATATGGTGAGAGCACCCACTGTCAATGACCCAATCATCCTTTTCTTCAATTTGGGCAGCCAGAGCTCTTTCTACAACTTTATGATTTATAGATTCAGAGGATATTGGTTCTTCTTCCTTGATGGCAATAAACACACATTCACTTCCGGATTTGTTTCCTATCTCTGATTCATCATCTGTTACTCCTTCATTATCATCCTCTTCATGAACATAGTAACAATTCTTTTGAGACCTTGATCTATTAGGATTTGGCCTTGAAAATCTTTCCAGACATTTTGAGGCAAAATGACTAATCTTATTGTAGTTAAAACATTTAAAGGGTAATTTCCCTTCATACTTACTAGATCCTCTTGGCAGTCTTTTTGCAATAATAGCTTCAAGGTGAGCAATTTCAGCTTCTTCTTCTTCCAGGTCTTTCCTTGCTTTTTCATACCATGAAAGTTTCCTTGATGAATTCTCTCCCGGATCAAACCTTTGTTTACCTTTAATAAAGGCACTGGCTTTGAATGCAGATTCAGTCTTGGGGGGGTCATCTCCAAATTCTGTCAATTCAAATGCAGCCAATTTCCTAGCCAATTGATCTCTTGTGACAGTTGTATGGGCTCTGAATTCTTCAATGGCAGCAGCCTTGATTTTGTAAGAAGCAGGAAGGGATCTGAGAATTTTACCAACAATCTCATTTTCATCCAAGACTCCACCAACATTTCTAATTCCACAAACCAACTCATTCACTCTTGGCATAAAAGAAGTAATATTTTCATCATCTCTCATCTTCAATTTTTCAAATTTCCCTTTTAGACTTTGTAACCTTGCACATTTAACATACCGGTCTTCTTCATGCAAAAGTTCTAGTTTAATCCAAATGTCAAAGGCAATTGGTAGGTCAATAACATTTGAGAGCTCTGAGTCAGATAATGTGCTTAGAAGAGCCTCTTTGGTCCGCAGATTTTTTTCAGCATCTGTAATTTCATTTAGGGTTGTCAGACCACCCTATGGAGGTACATACTATTTTGTAACTATGGACCAGTACACCATTCCCATACACTGCAAGTGACATTTCATGTGACCTTTCCAAAGAGCAAAGTTGGTCCCATCAAACTTTAGACTATCCTTCTTGTAAGATGACATCCTAGATCTCCTCAAGCAGTTAAGCTTCTTTTAGAGGAACTTGGCTCTGATACCAATTGTTAGACTTAGGGCACATAACTGAGAGGGGGGTGAATCAGTTGTGCAAAACTTTCTCCAACTTACACACGTAAATTCCTTTTATGATTAGCAGTATATTAAACATGAAACATAATGCATTCAAATCAAAAGCAGAAACTCATCAACACATAAGACACCAAGATTTTGACGTGGAAAACCTAGTTAAGGGAAAAACCACGGGGTGATTAACCCAAGAATGTATTATCTGTTAGAAGAATAGAAATACAAAAGATGGCACTTGCCAATTAGGGCTCACTGCCTGAGCACACTGCTCACAAGAGGCTCACTGCCTACAAGAGACACACTGTCTACTAGAATATAGTATCACCTACTTGAACTGGAAAATAGCATCTTCACCATGCTTGAATCAGTTCCATTAAGCTCAATACTTTTGCTCTGCCTTTTGCTCTCCTCTTCGCTACCACACACACATCTCCACAAGCACCCACTTGAAATGACTTCTCAATCCCTTACTTATACAAGACATCAACTTAGGAATGATCATCTAAGTCGGCAAACATCCGCAAGATGCATAACTCATCCGGTCAGCCTGCCTCAGGAAGAACACCATTATCTGGAAGATATTCTTCATATGCGAGCTCTAACTCCAATGCGGACCACCAACATGAAGTGGACACAATCCAAAGACTACCACAAGCTTTCCTGAATCACCAAGAATATCCACACTTCACCTGCTTACTGAGATCCTTCTCTTCTTCATCCAGAATCTCAAGAACACAGTCTGTCATCACTGTCACAAAAGAATAGATGCTTGCAAACCTTCAAACCAAGAACCTTAACACTCCCTCAAATCCACAAAATAGGACAATGCATTTTTGGATCTCACCGGACCTATCTGTCTCACTCTGTCACCACTGAACACCTGCCGGAACCAGTTTAACTTGAACAGCCACAACTTCTTCAGATCTTCATGCGGACCTTTGAAATCTCTACTGGACCACCTTAAGACACATATCTATAAACCCTTTAATCTACATCCTCTTATCCTCATCCTATCTTGGACTTTTACCTTACTATCTTCCCTGTTCTTCTCTTATTCCTAATTGAGACTAATTTTCTCAATATCCTCACCACACAGCTCATCCAATCCTTATCATTAATGCAACAGGAGTATGTTGACATTAATGACAACACCAGTTAGGCTCATACTTGCAACAAGTATAAAATTGACAACAGAAGTATGGTCTTACATTGATTTATTGAAAAAATCTTCATACCCATTACAAAGAATTACTCACAAGTAGACCTATCATTACATACATCAAACACCCTAACTATTACAACAAAATATAACTCCCAAATTGACTCCCATCCTTTAGACCTGGTCTAAAAAGATGCCTGGAACCAACCCCTTGTCAATGGCCCTAAATTCCTTCTTATAGGAACGAAGGAGCAATAAGCCTCAGGACAAGACACTTGTCACATTTTCATTTGACAACTTTCATCATGCATGATACGAGTGAAACTACCTATGGGAAGAATATCCCCAAATAGGACAAAGGTAGTTGTATGCACCAGCTCAAATCCACTAGCATCTAGAAGATATTTGCAAATGCTATTGCAAACAGTATCATTACTTTAACAGTATTTCTGAAATCCCATGGATGTGGGAAATGTGCAATCATAATGGTTGCTTTGATATTTCAAAGGCGCGAGAAACATGTGAATATGTAGATTCAATGGTCATTGGAGAAGATTCCATCATATTTGTGTTGATATCCCCAGACAACTGAGAGGGGGGGTGAATTAGTTGTCACAAAAACTTAAACACTTTTGCAATTAAACATCAATCACTTATCCACAGTTATTATGATTTAACAATAAAGGCATGAAGTCAGAAACTTAACCATAGATACAACATCAAACACAAGAGACACCAGATTTTACGTGGAAAACCCCAAGGTGGGGAAAAACCACGGAGAGGATTAGCTCTCAATATATATTGTAATCTTGAAATAATGATGTTTAGACTTGGTCACTCCACAGGCCTAAACATATTGGCTTACTACCATGAAGAGCAACTAGGTCTAGCAGGCTCACTGCCTTAACCCTAAACCTAGCAAGATTACAATAAGGGCTGTTAAACCCTACTAGCGGCTCACTGCCAGGCTCTCTATCACAATCAACACCTTCTTATGTCTATGATTGAAGTACAATAATTCCTCTACTCTGCTCTGCCTCTACTCTACTCTACCTCTTCTCTACTCTGCCTCTCCTCTACTCTGCCTTTTGGACCTTTCTTATTATCTTTCCATTTTTTCTCAAGGACACCTTTTCCATGACTCAACTACAAGTATTTATATACTTTATCAACCTTGGAATAATCATCAAGGTCGGCATCATAATCATCAACCATTGGAACAATCTCTAAGGTCGCCATTACAAACATTTACAAAATAGGTCCTGACCTATTACAACATTATGCAAAGGAAACAAAATATAGATCATGCCATACCTTAGTTGGGACTCAAACATGATCTTCCATGCCACAACATGCTTCCACAATCTTCAAGGAATCTCCAGAGTTACTAGAAATAACCAAGTTGGCCAAGACTGGTTACACGCTACGTTATCTAGGAACAATCTTCAAAACATGATCTCAATTCCTTAATGTAGACCAATGTCAAGATAGGAGCATGATCAGGAGGCATCCACAAGTATGTTATAATATTTAGGAGAAACCGCACAAACCTTAGCCACTTTAACAATAGGATCTTCTTCACCGGAACACATGAACTTCACTGTCTTCGACTGTCATAAAAGAAAGATAGCTTGCGGACCACCAAACATGAACCACTATAATTGTAGGCACCTATCATCATCCCAGACTTCCCTCTAGAACCACAGAGAAAAATACTTTATTATGGAGGAATGCGAAGAATAATACTTTCTCCCTGTCACCAGAGAATAATCAGAATGAGCAAGCTTTACTCTGGTGAATGCAACTTTCTCACAACTTCACACCAAAGGCTCAAACTCAAGATTTAGCATCTTTAGACATCCCTTTGAACAACTTCCAATCCACGGACCCAGATCTATAAGTAGAAGGAAATGTAGAGCAATCTACTGGACTATTCTTCAACATACAACTCATTGTCTATAATGCACTCCACTATAACTCACTTGGTTCTTTCGGAAAGGCCAATTTTCTCAATATCCTCAACACAGAAGGCTTCTAAACAAGTAATAGAATATGACACAATTGACACTAATGACAACAAAGATATGTTGACATCAATGGCAACACCGATTAGGCACATACATGCAACAATCTCCCCCTTTGTCATTGATGGCAACATATGATGTGAAAAACTGCAACAGTCATCAAGACAAGATTCTCCCCCTTTCTCTTTACACATCTGCACTCTTTCTTTCTACAAGATTCTCCCCCTTTCTCTTTACACATCTGCACTCTTTCTCTATCTAAGTTTTTCACATGACTTCTCTCCCCCTTTGACATCAATGGAAAAGGGCACATACTTGTACTTTTTCGCCCTGATTCAATCTTTCTTCTAAACTCTCTGACTACTCCCCCTGAGAAGTATCCCTAAAATGCATCAATCCAGATCTGAGGAGTCACCACCGGACTTATGCACTACTGTGCATCTTAGTTTAGAGCAGGAGGGGTGATAACCCCTAACTTTTCCCTGAGATACTCAAAAGTATCTTTAGGCAAAGGCTTTGTGAAAATCTCTACAATCTGATCTTTGGTAGAAACATATTCCAACTTGACTTCATTCTCTATCACCTTTTCTCTTAGAAAATGATACCTAATGGATATGTGCTTTGTCCTTGAATGCATTACTGGATTCTTTGCTATGTTTATGGAACTTGTGTTGTCACAAAAGATTGTGATTGGATCCTCATACACAACTCTGATGTCCTTCAAAGTCTACTTCATCCATAACACTTGAGTACAACTACATGCTACTGCAATGTATTTTGCTTCTACAGTAGATAGGGATATTGAATCATGTTTCTTGCTCAACCAAGATACTAACCTTTTTCCCAAGAAAAATACACCTCCGCTTGTACTTTTTCTATCATCCACATCTCCAGCCCAATATGCATTAGTATATGCAATAAGAGTAATGTCACTGTCCTTAGGGTACCACAAACCATGATCCATTGTACCTTTTAAATACCTCAGAATTCTCTTGACTGCCATCACATGTGATTCCTTGGGTTCTACTTGAAATCTTGCCACAAGACATATTGCATGCATTATGTCAAGTCTAGTTTGAGTTACATAAAGTAATCCTCCAATCATATATCTGTACTTTTCTGATCCACCATGGGTGAGTTATCATCTTTGCTTAACTTACAACCAGTAATCATAGGTGTGCATATTGGTTTAGAGTCTTCCATCCCAAATTTCTTTAACAACTCTTTTACATACTTAGACTAAGAAATGAAGATACCTTTATCTGATAGACTTATTTGCAAACCTAAAAAGAAATCCATCTCTCCAAACATGGACATTTCAAATTCACTTCACATTTCCAGTAAAAACTGAGTACACACCTTCATTGCCTCCAAAAATAATATCATCAACGAAGACTGCAACAATTAGGATTTGTTCATTATTGATCTTGAAGTAGAGATTGATGTTTATAGTACCTTTGTTGAACCCTATCTATATTAGATACTTGTCCAATTGTGCATACCATGCCCTGGGGGCTTGTTTTAATCCATACAAAGCTTTCTTCAATCTGCATACCATGTCACTCTGATCTGATGACTGAAATCCTTCCGTTTGTTCAATATAGACTTATTCTTCCAATTCTCCATTTAGGAAAGAAAACTTCACATCCATTTAATAAATCTTGAAATCTTTGTAGGCTGTAAAAGCCAAAAACATCCTTATTGCTTCAATTCTTTCCACTAGAGAAAAAGTTGCTTCAAAGTCTATCCCTTCAACTTGAGCGTATCCTTTGCATACTAACCTTGCTTTTTTTCTTACCACTTCACCATTCTCATTCATCTTGTTTCTGAAGACCCACTTTGTGCCAATAACATTCTTATCTGCTAGTCTAGGAACAAGATCCCAAGTCTGATTCTTCTTTATCTACATTAATTCCTCTTCCATAGCCTTTGCCCAATTCTCATCTTTGCAAGCCTCGTCCATAGTTTTAGGTTTAATCTTGGAAACTAGACAAAAATTTACTTGTTTCTCTACATCTTTTCTTCTAGTTAAGATCCCTTTGCTCTTATCTCCTATGATTTGATCTTTAGAATGACTAAATCTTACATACCTTGGAGTTTTAGTAGCACTTGTTGGAGCTTGTTCTTCTTCATCTGAGCTGTCTTCATGCTACACCACTTTTGAAACATCTAGTTCATCTAATTCATATCCATTTGATTCTAAAGACCTTTCCTTACATTCATCAACTTTAACATTTGCACTCGCAATGATCTTATTCAATCTCTTCAGTAAAAGCAAGAAGATGGGTCCACATATAAGGGAAGTGTCATGCAAAAAAAAAATTCCGACAGGAACAGGTACCCGTTTTAAAGAAAATGGGTACCCGTTTAGGAACGAGCACCCGAGCCTAGAACGGGTACCCATTTTAAAATGGGTACCCATTTTGTTTTATAGAACGGGTACCTGTTTTAAAACGGGTACCCATTATAGAATGGGTACCCGTTTTAAAATGGGTACCCGTTTCTAAAAATAGTAAAAAAAAATAGGTACCCATTTTATTTTTTACTATTTTAGAAATGGGTACCCGTTTCTAAAATTTTGAATTTCACACCCACGCTTTTGATTTCATTTTAGGCTCGGGAAAGGCATAGGTAGCTGACCTTGAGCCTTGGCCTGCAAGTATTTCTCTAAGTATAGAACCAGAGGAAAGACTGACTTCACCTATATGGCTGATGACTTTTTTTAAAAAAAATTTTACGAAATTAAAACCCATTACAGATCATAGTGTCTAGTTTTCAAATATGTAATTTTTTTTTGGATTGGACTTATTTTTCTATTTATTAATTAATTTATGAGCAAACTGATCCAAAAATTTAAAATGACAGGTGTTTGTATTTTTTTAATAACTTTTAATTTTTAAATTTTTCTTTTTTAAAATTATATAACATCAATCTACACATCATTCTTTACACAATGAAAAAAAAATTTATTTTATGATTTTTTTGCTCAAATTATGTTGGCCGTACATGAGGGGTTTTCGAAAGTAGCAATTAGGCCTAATAAAAAATTAATAAAAAAAATTATTTGGAAAAAAATTATAAAAAAATATCCTCATCAAACTTCACTGTACTACACATCTTTTTCTCAAAGGATTTTAAAAAATAATTTTATTTAGGTCAAATTATGTTGGTCGTACACGTGCATGGTATGGTTTAAAAAAAGTGACTTTTAAATAGTGGTTTTTAGAAATGCCTATTGAAAATCAATTTGTATCATCTAGGTATTGAAAAAAATTACATATTTGGAAACTAGACTCCGAATACTACATTTTATATTTAGTGACTTTTTTAAAGATTCCATCTCTAAGTGCTTCAAATTTTAGGGTCAAATGTGACAAATTCTAAAAATCAAGGAAAACACTTCCACTTTTTAGCCAAAAAGTGGACCCAACTTCTTGCACTGACCCTCTTATTATAGCACTGATAGGCCTTGCTCTTAGTGGAGTAACCAAGGAAGATTCCTTCATCACATCTAGCATCAAACTTGCCTAAATCTTCTCTTTTGATATAACATTTGCTACCAAAAACTTTGAAATATTTCATAGTAGGAACTTTACCATGCCACAATTCATAAGGAGTCTTAGAACTATTACCTTTTACTTGAACTCTGTTTAGGATATATACAGCAGTGTGAATTTCTTCTCTCCAATATGCTTCCAGAAGATTAGCTTACTTCATCATGGTTCTAGCAGCTTCTTGAATTGTTCTATTTTTCCTTTCAACAACTCCATTTTGTTGTGGAGTTCTAGACGCAGATAGTTGTCTCTTTATTCCATATTCTTCACAAAAGAAATTGAATTCATTTGATGTGAACTCTCCTCCTCTATCTGACCTCAAGCATTTAATTTTCAAATCCATCTCATTTTCAACCATTGCCTTTAATGCCTTGAATTTATCTAGAGCTTCAGTTTTTTCTTTCAAAAAGGTGACCCAAGTCATTCTAGAATAATCATCAATGAGCAACATGAAATACCTTTCTCCTTGCAAACTTCTTACTTTGGTAGGTCCACACAAATTTGTATGCACTAGCTCAAGTAGTCCTCCAATTGATTGGTCCTTGCTTTTGAAACTTGTTCTTGTTTGTTTCCCAAATTGACACTCCTTGCAAATAGGATTAGCTGGTTTCACAAGCTTAGACAAATCTCTAATAGCATGTGTAGTACTTATCTTCATAATGTTATCAAAATTTATGTGACACAACCTTCTATGCCATAACCAACTCTCATCAGTCTGAGCCAACAAGCAATAGTTATCGGTTCCTTTTTAAGTGATAGATATTACATCTAGTCTTCTTACCAATTGCAATGACTATTCCAGAGCTTTCCTTGATCTTGCATCCATTGTCCTTGAAGCTTAAAACATGGCTCTTGTCACATATCTGACCCACACTCAAAAGATTGTGCTTTAATCCTTTCACATACAAGACATCTTCAATATTATGCTTTCCATCAAAAGAGATAGATCCTTTTCCATAAATCTTACCAATTGTATCATCTCCAAACCTAACCAGTCCACCATCATATCTTTCCAAACTCACAAACTTACTTTTGTCACCAGTCATCCTTGTCCTTAATGACTTGAGCAGCCAAAGCACTTTCCACTGATTTTTCTTCCTTCACACAGCTAGTAGAATTAGTAGACACTAGATCTTCCTTAATAGCAATAAACAAGCATTCATTTCCAGAAGTACTAGCATTATCTGGTTCACCATTATCTAATACTCCATCATTATAAAAATCTTCAACATAATAACACTTCTTTTGGGTCCTAGGTCTATTCTCATATCTTTTTCCATTCCTTTCAATTATTTTAGGACATCTGGAAGCAAAATGACCTACTTTACCACAAGAGAAACATTTAAAAGGTAATTTTCCTTTATACTTAATGGATCCTCTTTGCATTTTGTCCACAAAGTTTGCTTCAATTTTGTCAAACTCATCATCAGATTCTACCTTGTACTTTTCTGATCTGGAAGTTCTTCTAGAAGTACTGGCTTTGAAGGCCGTCTCAATTTTTGGCAGAGCATCACCAAACTCTCTCATTTCAAAAGTAGTAAGCTTACCAAGCAGCTGATCCCTATCAACTTATTTTACTTGCATGAATTCTTCAATTGCAGCTACCTTGTGACAGTAGGACTTGGGCAGAGATCTAAGAATTTTCATCACAATTTCCTTATCATCGAGAGTTCCTCCCATGGCTTTTATCCCTGTGACAAGTTCAACAACTCTTTGCATAAAGGCTGATACATTTTCATCTTCAAACTTTCATATTTCACTTTTAGACTTTGTAGCTTGGCTTTCTTCACAGAATCATCTCCTTCATATAGATTTTTCAACTTTTCCCATACCTCATTTGCAGTTTCAAGATCCACAACTTTTGTCGGTATTGAGTCAGTTAATGAGCTTAGCAGAGCATCTTTTGCCTTGGCATCTATCTCATTATCTTTGAATTCATCTTCAATAGTTAGACCATTTGGAGGCATGGTGTATTTTGTTTCTACAAATTTCCATACTTTGTAGCCAAGACAAAGAAGATGGATTTTCATCCGAGCCTTCCATAGATCATAATTTGTTCCATCAAAATGTGGCGCTTCCTTCTTGTAAGACAATTTGGATCTTCCTCAAGTTGTTAAACTTTCTTCAAAGGAACTTGGCTCTGATACCAATTGTTGATATCCCTAGACAATTGAGAGGGGGGGTGAATCAGTTGTCACAAAAACTTAAATAATTCTGCAATTAAACATCAATCACTTATCCACAATTATTATGATTTAACAATAAATACATGAAGTTAGAAACTTAACCAAAGATACAACATCAAACACAAGAGACACCAGATTTTACATGGAAAACCCCAAGGTGGGGAAAAACCATGGAGAGGATTAGCTCTCAATATATATTGTAATCTTGAAATAATGATGTTCAAGCTTGGTCACTCCATGGGCCTAAACATATTGGCTTATTGCCATGAAGAACAACTAGGTCTAGCAAGCTCACTACCTCAACCCTAAACCTAGCAAGATTACAATAAGGGTTGTTAAACCCTCAGGGCTGTTAAACCCTACTGGCAGCTCACTGCCACGATTAACCCCTTCTTATGTCTGTGATTGAAGTACAATAATTCCTCTACTCTACTCCACCTCTACTTTTCTCTGCCTCTTCTCTGCTCTGCCTCTTCTCTGCTTTTCCTTTTGGACCTTTCTTATTATCTTTCCATTTTTTCTTAAGGACACCTTTTCCATGACTCAACTACAAGTATTTATACACTTCATCAACCTCAGACTGATCAAGGTTGGCATCACAATCATCAACCATTGGAACAATCTCCAATGTCAGCATTGCAAACATTTACAAAATAGGTCCTGACCTATTACAACATTATGCAAAGGAAATGAAATGCGGATCATGTCATGCCTTAGCTGGGACTCAAACATGATCTTCCATGCCACAACACACTTCCACAATCTTCAAGGAATCTCCAGAGTTACTGGAAATAACCAAGTCGGCCAAGACTGGTTGCATGCTACGTTATCTAGGAACAATCTTCAAAACATGATCTCAATTCCTTAACGCGGACCAATGTCAAGATAGGAACATGATCAAGAGGTATCCACAAGCACGTTATAATCATCAAGAGCAACCGCACAAACCTTAGCCACTTTAACAATAGGATCTTCCTCACCAGAACACATGAATTTCATTGTCTTCAACTATCATAAAAGAAAGATAGCTTGTGGACCACCAAAACATGAACCACTGCAATTGTAGGCACTTATCACCATCCCAGACTTCCCTCTAGAATCGCAAAACAAAATACTTTATTGCAGAGAAATGTGGAGCATAATACTTTCTTCCTGTCACCAGAGAATAATCAGAATGAGCAAGCTTTACTCTAGTGAATGCAACTTTCTCACAACTTCACACCAAAGGCTCAAACTCAGGATTTAGCATCTTCAAACATCCCCTTTGAACAACTTCCAATCCATGAACCAAGATCTATAAGTAGAAGGAAATGTAGAGCAATCTACTAGACTATTCTTCAGCATACAACTCACTGTCTATATTGCACTCCACTGTAACTCACTTGGTTCTTCTGAAGAGGCCAATTTTCTCAATATCCTCAACATATAAGGCTTCTAATCAAGTAATAGAAAATGAAACAGTTGACACTAATGACAACAAAGATATGTTGACACCAATGACAACACTGATTAGGCACATACTTGCAACAGTTTGATCAATCATGGAAGGCCAGCAAGCTACAGAGACAAGTAGAAATCCACATAACAACCTGGAGACATAGAAATGAGATAACCATGGCAATGAGTATGGACGAGGATATCAGGATATGGAATCTGAATATGTCCATATAGATATCCATGTGGATATGTCCATATGACATTAGCATGAAGGTTGGGTCAACCCTCATTGACCAAAAGAACGTTATCAGGCCTCATTTCCATTTAAACAGGTTAGGATATCCATGTGGACATGTGAAATATCCATATGCACAAATGTCCATGTCATGTCATCAGCATATTGGGAATATCCAAACATTAGGATAATGTCTTGACATTAAGATTTGTGAAATATCCTATGTCGAAATGTCCTAATGATGTCATCGCCACTGAGTTCTTCTGGAAAAGGATCTGGATGACATCATCAAGATGTGCACATTGAAAGACCCATACATTAAGAAAAGTCCAGATATTAGGATTAAATATCCATAGTGAAGGATCTAGACATGCACACGATGGTCCCGTTATATTGATAGAGTAAATTTGACAGGTGCATATCTGGATATCAAGTTACTAAGATTTATATTAGCCCTTTTACTTAGTATTTCTCAAGTTTTCTAGTCAAGAAAATATGTCCAGATATTAGCAAATGTGAAGACCTTAAAGGAATTTAGGCTTTTAGGGTTTTAGCAAGGTTTTAACAAGCCTAAACTAATGCAACCTTGGGTTGGAAATGCATGAAAAATGCATGTCCTAATAGTGGCTCTAGTTGGGGACACGTGCCCCTTGTGAGCATGGCAAACATCTAGACTTCTCTGGGACGTAGACCGGGTGCTTACTCCATTGGGTGGCTCTGAAAACTGGTTCAACTAGAAAATTGCAGAGGTCCAACACACAATTTTCAAATATTACTTGGTGGCCGCAGGCCCCCAAAAAATGAAGAACCAAAACCTTCCTCTATCAAATACCTTGTTCTCATATGACTACCCCAAACCAAATCTATTTATACCACTAAATGCTTGATTACAAACACTGTCATTAACATCCCTCATAATTCCTCTAATCATACCAATGTTAATGTAACCTCTATCATTTTGCATTGTATAACCAGGCATAAACTAAAATTTGTCACTATCACATGACACATATTCGTATTGAAAGTAACATTCTTCACTCTTCACCTTACTGTCATGATCCATCAAAATACTTCCCAACTGAATTGGAAACTGAAAGTGTTCATAGTCTACCAAACAACTAGCATCATAAACATTAGTCTCATCGTTCGGTTGCACATCAAGCACAAAGTTGTCATAGGAACATTGTTACAAACTATGCAAACAACTTTTAGTAGTATGAAAAGAGAAACATTCATACACAGGTGTCTCATGTAACTACAATATATTATACTGGTGAGGACACTCATCTAAGCATATAGACTCAACCATATCACCACTTGCTCTAGCATCTTGTAAATACAACTTATCTGCATCATCATCATCCCATAATTGCACAAGTGCACACATTTTTGGTTTAGTGACACAATCTGATTCAACATTAAAATCATCACTCATATCCATGTAGACAACTTCATAAGAAGGTCTAAACAAGTCTGAAAATATCCCACCCTAAAGATGAGCATGAAGCTCTGAGTTTTCATCAGCATCAACATTTCCAGATTCATCATTGTCCATTTTAGGAACACAATCACAATCAACCTAGAAGTAATGATAATCAATATCACTTTTCACTTCATCCTCTAATTGTTCTGCACACATATCTAAAATTTTTGCCATATCCACATAATCTGAGATAGCACGGTCATAAGGCTCATCAAGCTCCATAATACTATTAACCAACAATGGTGATATTCTATGATTTGCATATTCATCATAATGCCTAACCTAATCATCTAAGAGTGAACCCATGTCATCAACATCCTGCATGCCAATGTTATCTTCATCTAGAATAAAACTTTCCAACTCTACTTCATATAAGCCACTGTGACTAGCATAATAACAATCAACATGATCAATTTCATGAGTTGGATATGTATGAACAAGTCTAATGATATCATGGTCATTATTGACAAAGCTCTCAATACTGGTAAGATTATGACCAAGACTACATGGTTCTTGCACACTCGATGATAAATACATTGTCTCATTATCACTCATACCATTGAACATTTCACCAGAATCATATGAATCACAAGACTGCAACTGAAGTTCTTTTGTGATCTCATCACTGGAGCAGCTAGTAGTTCCATTACATGGTGTAATATGCCAAATATCTGAAAATGCTTTCATTTCTTCATTAGTTGTGTCATGTAGTGCATTTGAATTTTCATGAATGCAATCCTCAAGTGCACACACCACATTATTTGGATGCTCACAAAAATTTTCTCCACTAACATGAGAAATAATCTCAGTTTGGAACAAGCCCTCTTCACTCACACATCTTGCACCATTATTTAAATCATAGCCCATAGCAGGGCTAGTGTGATCAACACTATGAATGTTGTCACTCCCTTCATCATGAATTATAACATTTTCTACCATGTCTATCCAGTCAAGAATTTGATCAAAATTACTTGGTTTCAACCTTTGAGGTAATGAACTCAAACCTAACCCATACACCTCACAAAACAAATCAATGCATACGAACTCTTGAGGCTTGAAGCCAATAAGGATTTCCATATAAGTGTCCAAGATTCAAGAAAATAAAGAATATTCTGACTCTCCCTCATGTCTTCTTATGTCAAAGAGAGCCTGAACAAAGACCATAGGATTACTAATGCATGTAGCTTCTTGATAATTTGTTTGGGGCTCTATGTGATCAACATTATGGATTGATGTATAAGCTGGGACAGTAGGGATGCAAATGGTTTAACACTCTTTTTAATTTCTGACTTACATTTTACATCAACATTGGGTGCTTTAGGACAGAAAACACTTGTAGACAAATAACCCTTGTGCATTCCATACTCCTAGTTATTTTCAATGTCCATGGCTATCTCATAAGCCTGATGTAAGGTCGCAGGGTCTTTATATCTCAACCAATAGCCCATTTTCCTGTCAAAAACTCCCAAGGAAACAATTAAACTTGTTGCATCATTTGGTCTAATTACTTTAGGAATATCCCTCAATGTTTTTGCAAATCTTAAGTTAAATGTTGGAACTAGCTCATCCTCTTCCTTCTAAATGTTCGTGAACTTACTAATCACTAAACTTGCATTAATTCTTTCACCAAATTGCTCCATGAAAACTACTTTGAACTCATCCCAGGAACAAATAGAGTATGCTGGTAAATAAGAGAACCAATCTCTTGCATCTCCTTTTAGAGATTGAACAAATAATCTCATGACAACATTCTCAAAATCTACCTCATAATCATCTATTACATCAATGAAATTCTACAGATGCTTATTTGCTTATTCAGATTTATCACCACTAAACTTTGGCAAATGCCCTCTAACCCCATCAAGGATAGAATTTGGATAGTTTTGAATACCACTAAAATCCAGTGATCTACATCTTTCAATAGAGAAGACCCTTCTCTGAGGGTATGATTATTGTTGTGATGCATGATGCATTTTTACATTCAAATGTGCAAAAAAATAGAAAGAATAACAACCCACATTCAAACATGCTTTCAACAATAGCCAACTTCCTTGACAACAACCTTATCACAGTTCTACCTCTTGGAAAAACCCTAAATCTCTCCAATGAAATCCTTTAACTCACCATTATAGACCTTCACTCAAGCATGGCAACAACATTCTACACAGAGCATTCACAAATAAATTCTACCCATCTGATTTATTTTTCTTTAGAGATGAAACTAGAGTTAAGGACCAAATACCTATAAATTATTGTAAAACTCATAATTTTCTCCTTGTGACTGGAAACATTTCAGATCTATGCAATCAACTTGCCTAAACAAAAACAATTCTTCAACAATTGCTCAGGTTCATTCGCAAAGTCACCACCTCTTCAAAGAGGACAAGATCTTCAAGCAATTGGAAGCTCCTCAAAGATCAAATACTTTTCTTAGTCCACTCCACCAGCAGAGTACATTATTTTCAAAAAATAACCAAACATGTTGCAATAATTCCCTCAAAAATTGGGTTTTCCAGTCTTCAAATCATTTGACTCTTTCCAAATAGATATGCAAGACATAATTTTGGGTTTATCCCTGGTAGAGTTGCCAATATGTTGGTTCCTCCAACTGATTGTCAAATTCCTCTAAAGATCTAGCCAATTTCTTATGCTTAAGGGCTTTGGGTGGCCAACAAACAGGATTACAACAATAAGTTGAAAAATCCTCTGCACTTTTGGTTTTACAAGACCAAGGTGGGTGTACCTATACAACATCCAAGGGGTATATCTTGACTAATGCAGGATGTTGCATTAAAACAAAAGGTTCTCAAAAACATTCTACCAGGGAAATAATAGATTCCATCTAGATTAGCTTAATCCTTTGACAATATAGCTCAGACCATGATTGAGAACATACAATATGCACAAGTCCTCTCAAGATTTACATCAACTACAAGTTTCACATGAGATTTTAACAGGATTTGGAATACTGGACCCTATGCATAAAGGTAGGACAGAATTAACTTAGAAATAATTTATGGACATAACCAAAATGATTTTCAATTTTAAAGGGAGGTAGGGTTATACTTGATTGCCATAGACCGGTGCCCAATGCCATGGCAACAGAGTCACACCTAGACCAAAACCCATAATGAAAAGGAAAACATAACTTTCAAATGAGTTCAATTAGTTTGGTTTCTACCTTATAGAAACATTAAACTCTCAAATGCCCTCTTGCTCTCAAAATTGCATCCATTCTTAATTATCCACAATATACTGAAATCTCCCAAATACTTGTCGTGAAAGCATGTTTACCTAGATATTTCTCAAATAATTAAGCAAAACATCATTAATGCATTTCCTTGAAATACAAACTAACATAGATCAAATGAAGAGAGTAGCAAATGTACACCCAGAAACCCCTTGGATTTCTTAAAACACTCAAACATAAATGGAGACAGAGTATAACATTGACAGCAGAAGTATGGTCTTACATTGATTTATTAAAAAGATCTTCATACCCATTACAAATAATTACTCACAAGTAGACCTGTCATTACATACATTAGACACCCTAACTATTACAACAAAATATAACCCCCAAATTGACTCCCATCCTTCAGACCTAGTCTGAAAAGATGCATGGGACCAACCCCTTGTCAATGGCCTTGAATTCCTTCTTATAGGAATGAAGGAACAACAAGCCTCAGGCCAAGACACTTGTCACATTTTCATTTGACAACTTTCATCATGACATGATATGGGTGCAACTACATGTGGGAAGAATATCCCCAAATAGGACAAAGGCAGTTGCACACACCAGCTCAAATCCACTAGCATCCAGAAGATATTTACAAATGTTGTTGCAAATAGTATCATTACTTTAATAGCATTCCTGAAGTCCCATAGGCGTGGGAAATGTGCAATCATAATGGCTACTTTGAGATATCAAAGGCATAGGAAACATGTGAATAGGCAGATGCAATGGCCCTTGGAGAAGATTCCATCATTTTTGATCGATCATGGAAGGCCAGCAAGCTACAGAAATAGGTAGAAATCCACATAACAACCTGGAGACATAGAAATGAGACACCCATGGCAATGAGTATGGCAAAGGATATCAGGATATGGATATCTGGATATGTCCATATGGATATCCATGTGGATATGTCCATACGATGTCAACATGAAGGTCAGGTCAACCCTCGTTGACCGAAAGAATGTTATCAGGCCTCAATTCTATTTAGAATAGGTCGGGCTATCCATGTGGACATATGAAATATCTATATGCACAAATGTTCATGTGACATCATCAGCATATTGGAAATATCCAGACATTGGGATAATATTTGGACTTTAAGATTTGTGAAATATGCTAAGTTAGAATGTCCTGATGATGTCATCACCACTGAGAGCTTCTAGAAAAGGATTTGGATGATGTCATCAGGACGTGCACATTGAAAGATCCATACATTAAGAAAAGTCTAGATATTAGGATTAAATATCCATACTAAAGGATCTGGACATGCACACAATGGTCCCATTATACTACTAGAGTAAATTTGACGAGTGCATATCTAGATATCATGATATTGAGATTTATATTAACCCTTTTACTTAGCATTTCTCAAGTTTTTTGGTTAGGACAATATGTTTGTATCTTAGAAAATGTGAAGACCTTGAAGGATTTTTGGCTTTTAGGGTTTTAGCAGGGTTTTAACAAGCCTGAACAAATGCAACCTTGGGTAGGAAATGCATGAAAAATGCAGGTCCTAACAGAGTAAATCAAAACAACCTTCAGGATCTCAGGTTTAGATTGTAGGATTTTGTACTCTCCAATAAAGGAGGGTGTAAAATCTAATGAACCCGAATCGTCACTAAAAAATGCACTCAAAGGCAAAGCACTATTCTAATCATCACTATAGTTAGCAGTGGAGTAGTGGGTTGGATTTTGTTGAAGAAGGAATCAAAGTGTTGAGAGATTTTGAAATAGGAGGTTGACACCCAACTTCTTCTTGCAAACAACTTTTGGGATTTGGATCACCCTCAATTGTATAGAGTTTGTGATTAAAGATGAACTTCAATTTATGATGAAGAGTAGATAAGACTATCCCCATGGCATGAATCCACGGTCTACCTATTGTTATATGGAGCCTAATCAAACTCGGAGGTTAAATTTACCCCACTTTTATCGGCATAGTTTCCCCCCAAATCTTTAACAGGGTCAAGGGGCAGTGCCCCTTGTGGGGGTTTGGGAGAAGCGCCCCTAAGACGGGGTCGAGGGGAAACGCCCCCATGGGGGCTCGGGGGCAACGCCCCTAAAACCTCAAATAGTTTTTATTATTTTATAAAGGCATCGGGAGTTATTTTTCTGTTGGCGGACATAAAAAAAAACCTATTTTGTAATCAACATAAGGCTTGATAAAAGTGGCTAAGGGTTAGGGTTTCTGTTGATGTATTGTAGCATTTTGCAGCGGTATTGAGTTGCAATAATTGTTGGTTGTAATCAGTTTGATTTACTGGATAATAATATTGGACTCTCTGTTGGTGGATGTACCCTGAGTTTGGGTGAACCACGTTAAAACTTGTCTCTCGTTGTTATTATTTCTGTATATTTTTCATTCCTCTATTTAATCTTTATTTGCATTTAATTGATATCTTTTGTCAACTAACCCTAACACTACCAAGAAGAATACTATATGAAAGAGAATCAAGCATGACATGGAAAAGCGTAGGCAAGGTCACAAGTCCAACCTCAACAGGTAGTGTGATTGTACCTAATGATCATCTGCCAACATTATCAAAACCATGAAGAGAAAAAGTATCAAGTTTAATGAGAGATGTATCTACACCAATTTTGTATAACAAGTCTATGCTACAAACATTAAGACCTTATCTGTTATCAATTAGAGCACGCTTTATTCCATTTTTATTAATGATGACCAAAATCATGAGTGCATCATATTGATTTTGAACTTCAATAGGAGGTAACTCATGTTGATGAAAGACGATGTCCAAACTCGTCTCATGCATACAATCTAATAGGGTTGCTATGTCATTTGGTCTATCATAAGGTGGAATGGTCACCTTTTGTAGAGCCTCTTAGAGCATCCTATGGTATGTAGGTGAGATTTGTGTTAATTCTATCATGCCCACATTTCCCATGCGGTCACGACATGTATCACACGTGTCATGTCCACATTTGTCATGTGGTCATGACACGAAATATCACACAAGCAAATAAAAATGCATAAGGGAAGGCCTTAGCCTTCAACCCTACCTTAAAAAGCCCAATTTGGTAGATGGTTGAGTAGGTCTCCTCCAACTCCTTCTCCAAAATAAGCCACAAAACTCTCTCCAACTTTTTCCCCAAAGTAAATTAAAATCAATAAAATTTGCCAAAAATTCAACAACCCCATACCCCTCTCCAAGTGGGATTATAATAGGCTCTTCTCATAAGCCTTGAGGAATGGGGAGGTGACACATGTCACCTCCTCACTCCTCCCAACTACCAGAAAGACCCTTGAAATGGGTGGTGACACATGTCACTCACCCATCCACCAAGTCTCTCTCCCTTCCACTTGTCCTCTCTAGAACATGTGGGAGAGAAAAGTGGAGCTTAAGAGGGAATGGGTGCCACATGTGCCCCCAATCCTTTCCTCCCAAGAGGGACCACACAACCCCAAGGTACCCTCACCAATTGTGAGAGTGACTTGGAGTAAAGTCCTCCACAATTGAGGGGTCTTGGAGACTTCCCCAACCTAGGGAAGAGGAAAGGAAGAGGTTGAGTGTTTGACTCACTCATCCTCTCCCTCCCATGCCTCCATTTTCGTCACTTTACTTTAGGGTGAAGTTAAAGTGACCAAATGGAGGTTTACCTAGGGCTACCCAAGCCAAAAAGGTCCCCAGACCCAAGGGGTACAACCTAGGGTCAAGTTTAACCCATTTTGAGCACCAAGGGTTGAGTTAAAGCACATGAAAAAGGGGTCTCAAAAATTTATAACTAAAAAATGAAATTAAAAAGACACTATTCTTACAACACCAATTAGAATTCAAAATAAAAGAGGGGTAGACTTAGCCCGACTAACAATATGCAACAACATTAAAGAAACTCATCATGCACATAGTTGATCTTGGTTCCTCGTGGAACTAGATCAGCTTCACAAGGGAAAACAACACCGTGTGTGGGATGATCTCCAAATTTTTGTGGCTTCGTTAGAAAACACCTACGCACTCAAATGAAATGTTAATTCCACATGTATAAATAGCCAAAGCAAATTGAAACATACACTCGCATACAACATCACATGTTCATATAAGCATCAAGGAAGTCACATTACAATTAGATTCTAAATTCTGCATTTCAAACATCCATTCCCAAAATTGAATCACATAACAATTTTCTAACTAACATCACATGAATAGTTTTCCAATAACATCATAATATAAACCATATGTCTAACATCATCAGTGAACCAATATCCTAGCCTAAACACATCGTAAACATGCTAAGCATAACAAATCTACATACAGCATAAAGTCTAATAGTCTAAAAATTTAGGATCAACAGTCCCATAAGTCTAAATGTATCTCGAAAAGTAAAATAAATAGTCAAATGTAAGGGAATAAAAAGTAGGCCTCACAAATTCCTAGAGTGATATCTTACCTAGAGTAGCACAAATCAACTTGATAAGATCATATTCTATGTTAGTGTTTTGAGAAAGACGAGGTGGTGGAGGAAGAAAAGATTGAGAAGGTGGAAGAGAAGTAGGAACAATTGGTGATTGTTTATTTTTCTTGTTCTGGTGAGTGTTGTACATATGAGCAATCATGTGGTAACTAGGTTTCTGTGACACATTTTGAACAAATTGGTTGTTTTGAGTAAGTTGTTTTGCATAGTTGAGAATGTAACCAAGATGTCGAGGTGGATTTGGAATATAGGGTTAAAATGTAACAGAGATTATAGGGTTAGAATGAATATGTACAACAATTTTGGGTTTTACAAGTTCTTTTGGGAATTGGAAACATAAATTATTTGATTTGGTTGTTTTAATCATGTATTCGTGTGGGATCCAATGTGAGCTTTAAGTCTTCCTTCATGGAAGTTTCATTGCTACAATGGAAAACATCAACATAAAGTGTAGGTAAAGTGATGTTGAGAGAAGTATCTATAATTGTATTGTGGGTGATATCTAATGGTCTTGAACATGCAATCAAAGGAGAAAGAGAAGAGACCTTCACATCCTTCGTGATACCCAAGGAACTTGAACATGCAACCAAAGGAGAAATAGAATAATTCTTCACATCTTTTGTGATACCTAAGGAACTTGATCATACAACTAAGGGAGGAAGAAAAGAGGCCTTCCCATCCTTAGTGATATCCAAGGTACTTGAACATGCAACCAAAGGAGGAAAAGAAGAGGTCTTCACATCCTTAGTGATCTCCAAGGTACTTGAATATGTAACTAAAGGAGGAAGATCATCATGGAATATGGAAGATGTGGTAGAAGTAGAAGTAATGTGCTCAACATCTACTAATGCCTCATATTTAGAAGATATATCATCCAAATGAATATAAGATAAAGTGATGTGTTCATCCAATGTGAGGTGAGACTCTCCATTCATCAATGTCACATGTCTAAAAGAAAGGGCATTGGAATGAAGAGGAGGCAAAATATTGATGATTATATACTCTTGTGCAAAAATACCCTCACAAGTAGGGATGATTTTGGGAGAGGTATCACAATCATAAAGTGAAATGGGAAGAACTAAGTCATGATCATATGCCTTGGATGGAACAACTCTTTGAGTGAAAGTGGATAGTGATGTAAGAAAATAAGAGAACATGTTTGCATTTAGAGAATTTTGTTTATGTTTTTACTTTCAAATCTTAAAGAGAGATAGATGTATGGATGTTCTTTCTTTCTAAATTAAACACAAATTACAAGTATGGTATGCTACAACAATTTGTAATCAGATTTAGTAACCAATTAATATAAAAAAGATTTGAAATAAGATTTGCAATCATGATCACTAAGTGCAAGACTAGCGGGGTTTACCAAAAAGGTGAGGTTTTTCGTAACCACAACAATGAAGAAGTATAAATGTAAGATATGCAAATAGGAAATGTCTGATCACTTCAATACTAATTAGATCTGATACAGAAAAGTAAAAAATTTCAAAGTGTAGGATGGGTTGGATTCACCAAAATGTGAGATTTTGGTAACCACAACAATGAAGATCTAAAAGTATGTTTCTTTCTAAATAAGATAAAAGAAGATATGAAATATAAATTTGTTTATCAAGTTTATCAACTAATTAAACACATCTATAGATCTGAGGAATGGAATTAATAAGTGTAAGTGCAGGATACGTTAGGTTCATCAAAATGTTACATAGAAAAAGAGATCTAATCAATTATACACTAACTAGACCAATCTTTCCTATCCAACATTTGAACACAAGTCGATCAAGCCTTGTACACTTCGCTATAGTCCTCAAAGGAGAGACAAATGGTCTAGATCTTGGTTCTTTATGTTGTAATAGTTGAGACTGTTTTGAGAATAGCAAGATCTAGGGTTTCTATGATGAAATATGTCAAAACAGAGGTTACAGACCTAACAGAGTAGAAAACTCATAAAGTAGGAGCTTAAAGGAGCAGAGCATGACTATTGGAGATCATTGTTCAAAACAGGAGCTAGATCTAGAGGATTTGGGTGTTGGGCACCCTAGTCCTAGGGTTTATGCCCTAAAAAAATATAGATGCGACTATATTTATTGTTTTCATATTCCCGTCATCCGTCAGATGTCTAAAACTTCCAATGCGATGTGTTCACATGAATGAGGGAAAATGGTTGTTTTGTATAGGATCTTTCCTCAATCAAGCCCCTGTGTAAGTGTTTCCACTTCCACAATAGCAAGGATTAGATCAAGAGCGCATGCCCTAGGTGGGCAAAGGCAAATATGAATAATCAAAGATAAATGTAAACAAGCATGAAGAAAATATGTTACCATGAACATGAAACCCTTGATGGGATGATGTCACTATCAAATCACCACAAGGAGAGAATGAAGGAGGAAGGAGATTCCACCAAGATCTACCACAAGGGTTAGTACACATAGCAATAATCTATAGAAATAGAGATCTTGTAGAGATAAAGAAAGAGATAAATCATCATAAAGAGCATCTACTAGAGAGTCATTAGATGAAAATGAGTGGGAGAGACTTGTTTATATATGAATCTCAATTACTTTCTAAGGGCCCAATAGAGTCGAGGTTGACAAGGTGCATCACTTAAGTTAAGGTCGACAATGAGTTATAAGTTGTCGGGGCCAAATAGCTGGGACCCAAGTGCTGGGTGCCCTAGTCCTGGTAATTTGGGATATACAAATGCCAAATAACAAATGATTAAGCCTTGATTCTCATGAAAGTGGTGGAAATAGCATATTGTAAATAGAGGTGAACATATAAGCCACAATGGGTGCCAAATCTAGTGTAAAATTGTAGTAATTTTATGATGCTACACTGACATTGTTCATCATAAAAGAATGTATGAATTTAATTCATTGTAAATAAAATATTGTCGACTAAACAAGGACATAAATAAAAGTTATATGTAAATAATTTCACACATAAATTTCTACACACTTATAATTATAAATAGTTAAAATGAGAAAATCTCTTTATGTAAAAGTTTCAAATGGGTTTTGTAGACACCCAAAATTGACCCATTTCATTATTTATGCATTAAACTCATATTACATCACATACATAATTTCTGTCTGACATACTCATAATTAAATAAATCATTTTCTTCTTAATTAATTACATAAATTTTATTTATTTAATTAATCTTCATTATTCTTATTATTTCTGTCTATGATTAAATAATTTTTAATTATTTAATCATTTCATTATTTCCTCTATTAATTAAATAAATTATCTTTATTCCTCTATTTTTCATCTATGATTAAATAATTTAAATAATTATTTAATCATTCCCACTTTCTCTCCATTAATAAATAAATAAAATTAAAATATTTTATTTATTTCCCACTTGCACATGAATTAAATAAATTTTATTTGTTTAATTCATTTATTCCCTCCACTCTTATCCCACTTTCTCCTATAAATGTGCGAGTGTGCTTTTTCACCCCTAAAAATAGGGAAAACTCAAATGTGTGGGAAAAAGTCAAAAAGAATTCAAAAATTAATCCATAACTCATCCAACTCTCAAAATAGTTAAAAAGTATGCTATTTTGAGAGAAGAATCTTATCCTCTTCAAACACCACTAAGCCTATTTCTATCTTGCCTCTGGTAGAAAATCGCAGTTGGCAGATTTCAGATCGCTTTTGCAACACAGTGCGTCGCTTATGGCTGATTGGATCGCCTTTGAAGAGTTTGAGCAATTTTAAGTCGCAGTTGCAGAGGGCTATGCCACCTGTGGTAATTTTCTAATCGCATTTGCAACCCAGTAAATCGCACTTGGATATTTTCATACACCTCTAGTTTTGCATGTTCAAATTTAGGGTTTTTGGAAACTAATGATTGTTTATGTAGTTTGTCTTATCAATTGTTGAAGAATGGAGGTTTCAAATTACTGATGTATTGTCTGTAGGAACGATCGTCAAAGAAAACACCTTTTTTCACACTAAATTAGGCACACATTGATTTGGTGTTTAAAATGAATCATGTATTCTCTATGTTTGTTTCTTTTCAGTTGTTTGCCTATTGAGATTGTGTGTAACCTGATTTAACAATAGTAGTATCCTCTCCCCCTGCCTACCCAATGGATCTGGGGTGTAAGAGAAATCGTTGTTATCTCTAGAGGGCCTACCTTCCCATTGTGAGAAGGGGTATGACCCAAGCGAAAATAGGCTAAAGCCAAGCCCTCCCAAGCCGCTATATAAATAATGTGTTTGTGACGAAAGTCAGAAACAACAGGTGCAGTTGTGTCATACTGACGAATGTTTCTCCTAAAACCTTGTAGAGCATAACCTCTGCAGGCTAGGAAGCCTCCTTATCGGAGCGAATCATCGAATGTATGGCCACCTGAATAGAAGCCCTTACTACAAACCATGTTTAGCAACCAAAAACCCTCTATTTGCCAGTGCAGAAGGTCAGACCTCTGAAGCCATCCCACGTTCTCACAGTTCTTAGAAGAGATAGCAAAGTACCTTAAGATCTACGCATCTTAAGGACTTGGAACTTGGTGTGCCTAAGAAGTGAGTGCACTGTAAGGGGGAGCCCGTGCCACCAAGCTTTTGGAGCTATCCACTTTGAACAAGTGCGGATGGAGAAATCCAAGTGGGAACCCAAAAGGTATAGTCCTGGCCAACCTAGGTTGTAAATGTTTGAGAATGGTCTAAGCATGAGTGTCTGCTATCTTGCTTCTCTTGTTAATTAATTTATCAAAAAACTACCAAAAACATAACTTTTGTCACAGAAAATTGCCTTTGGACCATGTTGAGTCACAGTTGAACCACACTGAGTCACCTTTGAGCAAATTTGAATCACCTATGATCAATATCTTTTATCCTATCCTGTCACAAAAAATCACCTTTGAACTTTGTCAACTCGTAGTAGAATAGAAACAAATCACCTTTGAGCATAAGTGAATCGCCTCTGGTCATTTGTAGTCTATTATCTAATTTTCTATCTGTTCCATCAAACTAAGCATCAAATTTGAGTATCTACAATCAATCCATCAGCCTGGTCAGCTCTTCTTCAGCAATCTCATCATCCAAGATCATCATTTAAATCCATTGGCTTTGGTCATCCTCTCTAGAGTTTTCAATCCCTAAATGATCCTATCAATCTGTCAATCCATCAGCTGATCAAACCCAATCTCTTTAATCTAACTTAAGCCAATATCAATCAATCAAACATCTTTCAATTAAATCATCTTGATCTAATCCTGGTAACTAGAAATCAATACAAGAAAGCCATGGAATCCAATCTTAGAGAATTTGGGTCCACTCCTCTCAAAGATACCTAAAGTATGTGTAAAAGTTTTACAAATGAAATGCAAAAAGAATTTGAAATGTTACAACAAGAATGAACCATCATGTGTTTCTACCTGAAGGTTATACCCTTGGGCCATCTTCATCATCAACCCCATTACAACAACATCATTTTGATCCCTCATACTCTGTGTTAATGCCATAATCTCCATATACCCACAGTGATTCATCAGATGATCAAGAGGATCTTCAAGATCCCAAAGCCTTGCGACATGCCAATAAAATTGTATAGGCCAATCAAGAACAAATTCTCCTACAATTAATCCAAGCTGGAGTCAAACCACCTAGTGACTTTGATATGTCCACAATCTGAAAAGAAGAACCTACTAGTGCTACTGTTGAAAACCATGTGGCTATTATTACTATGTCCACCAAGTCCACCATACCTTCAACACCATTTGTGCCTAACCAAAACACTCATACACCCCAAACATCAGCTGCACCCATGAGACCAAATCAACATAATGTCACTGCACCTATAGAGCCTTTAATCACACCATCTTATGTGCTTAATCCAAGGGTCTCTAATCTGAATGTGTCTCCTTTTCATGTGTCAGCTGCCATTCCCTCTACCTCCATGAATGCCATTTCCACACAAGTTACCTAAGTATTGTCGATTTCCAATCCTATTGTGTCACATGTTGGACCATCATCTACTCAATCAATTCAAACCTCCCATATCGCATCCAATCCTACCATAACTCTCATTGATCGACCTATAGCATCAAATACTCATTCCAATACATCGTACGTTGATCAACTCCTCCCTCTTGGATCACAACCCTCTAACGTTCAAATGTCGCATGTGACTCCACCACTCATCTCCCAACCTCCATTAATTTCTACTTAAACCATGTCCTATACCATCCTTCCTGATGGCTCGCATGTGATATAGACACATACTGTCTATTCATCACCTAGGTCATATGTGACTCCACCACCCATCTCCCAACCTTCATTAATTTCTACCCAAACCATGTCCTATACCATCCCTCCATATGGCTCGCATGTGATATAGACACATACTATCAATCCATCACCCAGATCATACGTACCTCCTCCACTTGGTACCCAACCTCATAACACTTTCAACCCAGGTTAGCACACTATTAGCCAAATTCAAGGCACATCTATTCTACCATATGATTTGTCACAGAAACATCCAATCCCACCGCCTAGTCATCAAAACCTTGTACAACAACAACAAGGACCCACATCTAATATATGGTAAGAAGTCAATCAATTGAAACAGCAAATCATAGACATGAACATGGGTCAAAAAAAGAAGGCATTCTCTTTTGAGGAGGTGTGTCCCTATCCCTTTGACAAATCACTGCAAATGATACCCTTCCCCCTGCATTTTGAATTCCACAATTTGATAAATACAAAGGGAGGGGAGACCCTAATGACCACCTCCAAACATTCTATGTTGCTTGCCTTGATGTCACCTGCAACAACACATATCTTTTGTGACTTTTCCCTCGTGGCCTTGGGGGAGAAGCAATAGAATGGTTCTCTCATCTACCGCTCGGCATCAAGACCTTCAAAGAATTGGTGGGCAGATTTGTATCCCACTTCACATTCAACATAGAAAATGAGGTCACCATGAATGACTTAGTCAACAATAAATAAAGAAACAGAGAGACTTTTTCATCATTCATTCAACAATGGAGGAACATGGAAAGTAAAGTCTCGTGGCACATGCCCAAAAAATAAGTTGATATCTTCATACAAAACCTCCATCCAAAGTTGTCCTTCCAATTACAAATGCATAGTGATATTTCATTTAATGAGATTATCTCTAAAGGAAGTAACACTGAAAAAGATCTCATTTCAAAAGGCCTCATTAAAATATTCAAGGACAACAAGGACAACCTACAATCTTCAAATGACAAATCAAAATTCTAGAACAAAAATAAAAATGTCGTAAACGATGGTGTGGTTGATGCAAAAAATGTCCAAATAGTGCAAGCCCCTATTCAGATACAAGCAACATCAAGTGGTCAACCCTTCACTCCCCATGACCAAAAAAAGACAAACCAACCACCAAGACGCAAATTCACTCCCTTGGGAGAACCTATCGAATCTATCCTTAGGAAGCTAGTGCAAATGGGAACAATCACTTTACCAGAAGCTAGACCAAACAAGGAGCCACAATTCAAGCCTAATTGGTACAAGGGCGATGAATACTATGAGTACCATAGGGTCAAGGGGCATAGTACTATTAGTTGTATGAAATTGCAACACACAATTCAAAACCTCATTGATCAAGGGCTTATTAGGGTCACATCAACGCAACCAACAAACAATTATGACCTTGATGCCTATAAAAATCCCCTCCCTTCACATGATAAAGCAAGTGCTTCCAACACGGGAAAGAATGTCAACTACACCTATGAGTCTACTGTTGGTCATATTGAGCAATCACAAATCTCCACCATCACCATTCGAGGGAAAGCCCTTGATTGTGCTATCACTACCCGTTGAAGTCATTTCACTATTCAAGGAGCTCCACCACCTACCACTCGTAGAACCCCACCTTTGGTTATTTGACCAAATTATGAGTACAACATTCTTGAACACCTTGGTAAGACCCCTGCTCATATATCCATACTTGAGCTATTGCATATATCTCCGGCACACTAAGCCATTCTAGATAAAGCCTTAAGAGAATTATCTGTACCAAATGATACTGATACCACACAGTTCCAAGCTATGATGGGAAGCATCTCACCCCCCATCATTTAACTTTTTCTGATCAAGATCTCATATCCTTCGACCCATCTCATCATGATGCACTCCATATAGAGGTATTCATTGACCGACGTCGTGTTAATTAGATACTAGTGGATGGTGGAGCTGGTCTTAATATTTATTCTCTAAAGTTAATAAAGCAATTAGGTTACTCTGAGGACCATATCGATACAACCAAAAGAATAACCATCAAGGCCTATGATGATGGAGAGCGGGATTCAGAAGGTATTATCACTCTACCTATAAGGGTTGGTCCTGTTACCACTGACACAAAATGCCAAGTCCTAGATGTCGATCTACCCTACAATATTATCCTTGGCCATCCTTAGACCCATTCCTTAAAAGCAGTACCATCCACGTATTACCAATGCCTAAAGTTTCCATATGAGGGTGTGGAAATCACCATCCCCACATATCCCAAACCCTTTGAATACTATCATGCATTCCAAGCCACTTATCAAAACCCCAACTATGTCCCTATCAATGATGAAGCCTATCCATCCACTTCATATGTTGATCCAGATGATCTTAACAAGCCCTCCACTAGTAAGTCCACCCCTAACATCCAATTCAAATATGAAGAAAAAGGACTTTGTGAGTATAGCCTAAAAGAATCTTGTTGTGTGGGCATCATGCCCTTGTCACCCAAATCATATGGTAAGCTAGCTGTTTCAAAAGCTTCTTCCTCCAAAGCAACTGTCACCACGTCTCCAACAGTGTTTGCGCAATCAAGATTACTTGATAATGAGGATGTCTCTAAGGACATTTCTTCTTGGATCTTCTACGATGAAAATGATCAAGTATCCTTAGAAGTGGAACGATATAATAATGGGTTCAGAATCATCAAAAATATGGGCTACAAAGGAAAAGCAGGACTAGGTTTATAGGAACAAGCCCCCTTAGAGTCAATCATTGTGTCAAAGAAGTATAATCGACAGGGTCTAGGGTACCAAAAGGAGGGTCCGCCTTCCTTAGACATCTAGTTTATCCTTGATGAAGTCACTAAGGCCTTTCCCGCAGAAACGGCCCCTAATCTAGATACCATCGAAGACTCTGCCTTTCATATCACTGAGCTTTTCCAAGAAACCTCTATTTTTATGATATCCTTGACTTCTCATGACCTTCCACTTATCCACCCCAACCTAATTAACTAGGATCAACAAGGGGCACCAGCCCTCGATACATTTTAAAATGATGAGACTATTCCTGAATTCATGGGAACAAGGAAAGGCTTGCCTCTTAGAGACCATAAGGTAGGATTTGTAATTGATCTGCTATTGTTGGCATACTTTGGTGGAAGTGCCAGATCTTCTAGTCACAAAATTGAAATCAAGAAAATAAAAAATGAAAGGTCATTAGGTGAAAACCACAAGGCACCTCTTGACCAAGAAAAAGTAAAAATAAAGGACATATCTGAGGGTGAAAACCTCTCTGAGGCACCCAAAGATGGAGGATTTGACCTTCCTGTAACTTCTGCATATCAAGAAATATCACCCTTGTTGATCGAGAAATCTCAGGAAATTAATTTGGGCACAACATAAGCTCCTAAAATCACATTCCTAGCAGCTTCTTTGTCAGATATAGAAAAAGTCAGGTTTACTGAATTCTTCATAAAAAGAGCTATCAACTTTGCATGGACCTACATAGATATGCCAGGTCTAGACCCCTCTTTGGTAGTACATCATTTGGTTGTCTCTCTGAATGCCAAACCAGTTCGACAAAAGCTGAGAAAAATGCATCCACAAATAGCATTGTTAGTCAAAGCAAAGATCCAAAAACTTCTAGATGTAGGGTTTATTAAACCCACTAATTATCCTGAGTGGGTATGCAATCTAGTGCCCGTTACCAAACCTGATGGTAGAATTCGTTGCTGCAATGACTTTAGAGATCTTAATAGGGCCTGCCCTAAGGATGGCTTCCCTTTACCAAGCATTGACACAATTGTAGACTTCACTGTAGGACATGAGATGCTTTTATTAATGGACAGATTCTCTGGATACAATCAGATTAGGATCGCAAAGGAGGACCAGCATAAAACTTCATTCATCTGCCCATCGGGAACATACTGTTGGGTTGTCATGCCTTTTGGACTTAAAAATGCCAGAGCAACTTATCAATGGGCTATGACTGTTATTTTTCATGATCTTTTCCACACAATAATGGAGGACTATGTTGATGACATCTTGGGTAAGTCTAAAAAAAGATAAGACCACCTCCAAGACTTAGAACAAATCTTCGACAGGCTTGAGAAGTACAAAGTCACACCGAATCCAAAAAAGTGTGTCTTCGATGTAACTTATGGGAAGCTTCTAGGCTACATAGTCTCTAAAAGAGGCATTGAAGTAGATCTTGATAAAGTGAAATCCATAATCAACATGCCTCCTCCATCTAATTTGAAACAACTGTGTAGTCTCCAAGGTCGGTTGCAATCCATTTGTCAGTTCATAGCTCAGCTAGCAAACAAATGCCATCCTTTCCAACACTTGCTCAGGAAGGGAGAAGCCTTTAAGTGGGATGACAAATGCAACAGGCCTTCGATCAAATAAAAGAATATCTTTTAGCACCTCTTATGCTTGAACCTCCTATTCGAGATCGACCTTTGCTTCTATATACTTCATTAATAGCGGTTACACTTGGTGCTCTCCTAGCTCAGCATGATGATGCAGGAAAAGAATAAGCCATTTTTTATATCAGCAAGACTCTTGTAGGTTATGAGCTCAACTACACAACAGTGGAAAAAGCATGCTTGGCGGTCGTGTTTGCTTCTCAAAAGTTGTGACACTACATGTTGAATCAGACAACAAAGCTCATCTCCAAGTTTGATCCATTGAAATATCTTCTTGCTAAAGCAGTCCTTACTAGTAGGGTAGAAAAATGGGTGATGATCCTTAGTGAATTTGATATTGAATATGTCGACCATAAATCTATTAAAGGACAAGTCATCGTGGATCAACTTGCTGAAGCTCTAATGACTGACATTCATCCTTTTGATCCTAAGCTCCCTAATGAAGAACTTTTCAATGTGTCTCCTTCTGAAACTTGGTAACTATACTTCGATGGCTCCTACACACAGCATGGGTCTAGAGTAGGTATCCTATTCATCAGCCCCCAGGGTGATTGTATTCCAAAATCCTACCGTATTGCCTTTCCTTGTACAAAAAACATAGCATAATACGAGGCTCTGATCACTAGGTTGCGCATGGCTGTCCAATGGGACATCAGAGAGTTACAAGTATTTGGAGACTCACAGTTAGTTATTAAAAAAATTCAAGAAGAGTACCAAACAAAGGATGAAAAGATTCTTCCATATAAACTAATGGTTGACGACTTTAAGAAATATTTCTCTCAAATCACATTTGAGCAAATTGCAAGAATCAACAATAAAGCAGCCGACGCCATGGCAACTATTGGTTCTCTCTTGGATATCCCTGCTAATGCACAATGGTGTGAGTTCTTAGTGGTACAATTTTTAATTCCAGCCTTTGAAGTACCTCAATCAGAACTCATCTGCAAGTTTCATGGTCCCACATCTCCTTGTTACAAAGATATCTATGAATACCTTGTCAATGGCACTTTCCCTTTCTAATATTCCAACACCCAATGTAAAACTTTCATCCATCGAGCCTCTCACTACACTATCCTTAGCAAAACCCTTTACTGCAAGAGTCTCGATGGTATCTTACTTCAGTGTCTCAACTCGGAAGAGGCCAACATGGCTTTACGAGAGGTACACAAGGGTGTCTGTGGATTGCATTCTGTCGGCCCTAGTCTTGTCAAGAAGCTTCTTAGATCTAGCTATTATTGGCCTACTATGGAGTGGGACATGCAACAATTCTCAAAAAGATGCATGCAATGTCAGATACATGGAGACTTGATACATGCCCTAGCACATGAACTACAACCGCTCACAACTACTTGGCCATTTTCGCAATGGGGACTCGACCTCATAGGAAAAATCCATCCATCCTCTTCAAATGGCCATAAGTTCATAATCACTGCTACAGAGTATTTTACCAAATGGGTGGAAGCAATACCGATGACATACATCACTGGAAAGAAGATCCCCAAGTTCATATTGCATTATATCATTTGTCGATATGGTATCCCTCAGACCATTATAACTAATAATGGGTGTCCCTTCAAAAATTAGGAAGTCCATGATTTGTGTCAAAAGTTTCATATCCGGCAAAGATTTCCCACACCCTACTATCCTCAAAGCAATGGCCAAGCCAAGGCCTCTAATAAGACCATCATAAAAATCCTCAAGAAAATAGTCAATGAAGTTGGTTGTGATTGGCACCTTCAATTGAATCCCGCCTTATGGGCTTACCGTACAAGTATCTAAACCCCCACTAGTACAACTCCATATGCCTTGGTTTATGGTACTGATGTCATTCTTCCTATTAAGGTCGAAATCCCTTCATTGCGTGTATCACTCCAACACATCATATCTGATGAAGAGCACAGAACATCCAGGCTGAATGAATTGGAATTACTGGATGAAAAGTGAATCACAGCTCTCAACCATTTGCAAGTTTACCAAAATCATCTCCGTCACAGCTATAATAAGAAAATCAAGGAAAGAAGGTTCCACATGGGTGACCTTGTATTGAAAAAGAATAAGAGGAATCAGAAGAGTAGGGAAAAGCAAGGCAAGTTTGAACCCAATTGGCTCAGCCCCTTTGTGGTCACATCTGTCTACGACTCTAGAGCCTATACTTTGGCTACACCTAATGGTGTCTCCATAGATGAACCAATCAATAGTGTTCATCTTTAAAAAATCTATCCATGAGCTTTTGTAAATAGCATTCTCTTAAAATGTCCTGAAAAAATCCAAAAAAAAACATAAAAAATCCCAAAAAAATCATCCAACGGTGAAAACCTGGCAAACAGATGCTGTGTAAAAAACTAGCTTTTGCAATCTGTCTCGTATTTGTTTGGGATCCATCATCATTTCACCCTTTTCATAAACCATCCATCCATCCATAATTGGCCCACTTATATCATGGCTTGGAACTTGTCAAAGTTGACATATCATTTGTGTATCTCACCTAGCTTCAACTGAGTCATTCCTAGCCATCGTATCCTGTAAAAACCTTTTCATCTACCTATCCATGGTACATTCTTCCCACACAGGGGCACTTGCTTGCACTTCACCTTAAGGGTTGATAACTTTCAACATCATTGTCTACACGTTCCATCAATAAATCATCATCATCATCATCATGTATCTTCTAACCACTTCAGTCATATCTCATCAATAATCAACCATCTCCATCTTCCATCATCCCCAATCAAAACTACATATCATTTCTATCGTTGAAAGCCTTGATCCCGTGGATATAGGGTATGTAGGCAATCTGGCATATGCAGGAAATATCTAGATTCAGGCATAGATGATACGTCCCCTTTCTCTTTCTCTCTTTCTTCTAATCATCTTCTTTATCACTCATCTCATTATTCTTCTCTCACATCATCTCCCACATCATCAATAAACACCCAGAACTACATATTCATCATGTCTCATCATCATCGTGTGGTTCTTTGATCCCGTGGATATGGGTATGTAGTCTAGAATACGAAGGAAGTATCCAGTACGTAAGCACCAACGATTCATTCTTACATTCCCGCTTTATCATCTTCTCTATCCTCCATCTTCTTCTCTTTGACTAACTCAAGCAAAAATAAATTGTGCATCTTTTGATAGCTCAAGTGCTTGTTCAAATCAGAGGTAAACAAAGTCATTTGTCCGCATGTCTTAAGCCAACATTTACTATGTCAATCTAACAACATATTAGCCTTCAAATAGGATGTATCTTTCCTAACAATAAGGCACTATACTAATATATCCATGAGCACCTAATTTGGCAAGAGAACATGATGGATGTGTCTTTTGTTTTATCTTTTGTCCCTTCTAATACCTAATCAAGACTGCATTGATCTATCATATCTTGGTATGTTGCGATGAAGTTTGGATTGGGGCATGGTCATTTGCTTTCGTGTGTTGTGTTTGTGGGATGATCTTATTCTCCTACTAGGCCTAATGGTATCTTGTATGTGTTGGGATTAGCATCTTGCATATCAATACCTTTTGCATCTAAGAAGCTAAATAGTCTCTTATGCACTAAGTCTATTCTATGATAAGACTATTTCCCAAACAAATAACCAAGAAGGCTCATTATGTTTGGTGGAAATAAGTTCAAACCTTTTCTTGCAAATTCAAAGTCCATCCTACATTAGATACTCAACACCTAGGTCTTCCATACCTTGGTGCATAATATCCACATGCTACATCAAAAATAAGGATTGTAAGCCTCAAATCTTGTATGCAACTATTGAAGTTGTTCTCATCATCATCATCATCCTCGATCTTCATCATTAACATCTTATTATTCTTCATCATCATTCTTCTTCTTCCTGCAACACAAGTATGTTAGACATATTAAAATCATCATCATATAGTAAGTTCATCATCATAAATCATTTATCCATAGCATCTTGCATCTATCATATACCCATTAATGCATCCATAAAGCATATCATCATTACATAAACCACATCATCCTACAATAATCATAAGCATATAAACATATATAGAGCATCCCATCCCATAAAACATCTACAACATATGCATCTCATAACCACATCATGTGCATCTCAGAGCATAAAAACATAAAAAAACACAAAAATAAATGCATATACATACCAGATGTGCATCCATCATCATAGACAACATATCTCATCACATGTAGGATCATGTATATCCATCATGGGTCAATATACAAGTGTCTATATATAAAATAAGTATATAATGTGGCTATCCAAGAGCCCTCAAAAATGTATATACAATAGGCTCATAGGCCTCAAAGTGATATATTAAAGTACAAAGTAAGATAGCCCTGGTGTCTGCTCTGGCTGCTCATAGATGCCTCTCCCTAATCCCTATCTCTATCACCCCCTACATCTCTCTACTGAGGTGGTCCCATCACTAATCCGACCGATCATGATCCCCCTATCCATCTAGAAGTAGAGGCTCCAGACCTGTTCCTGTAAATCGGTTGGCGATGTTCTACTAGTACTGCACAATAATAAATCCCCCTATAATACTCAGCCTCTCTCTAGGCCGCGCCTAACTCTTCCTGTACTCCGGTGAGCTCTCAGGCCAAGAATAACCATGTCTAGTCTATGCCAAGAGAAGATATGGCTACGTCTCTCTCTGTCGTCACCCTCTACGCTCTCTACAACACTGCATCTCTTCCCGTCATGAGTCTAGAAATGGTGCCATTACCTGGCACGACCTGGACCTATACCTGGGCAGCCTGTGTAAACTGTACCTACATGGCTTGCATCTTCCCCTATAGTGTCTGAATCTGAACCTGCAGCTGGGCGACCTGTCCCTGATAGGCTTGTGCCTATCCTCGGGCCTATCTCATCACTATGACTACTTGATGTCTGTCCTCCTCAACTAAGATTGGACCTACACCCGCATGTCTATCTCTCCCTACAGTCGTTGTCTCATCTATCTAACTGCAGTGTCTCTGTCACCCCCTGCCTGATGTGGCTGCAATGGCATCCTCACATGTCGTGGGACCTGCCCTTGACCCTGTCCCTATCCTAACACTACCCCTGCTAGTGCCACTACTGCAACTGGAGCTGCTATAACCTATACCCATGGTGGTCTCCTCTGTGCTCTAGCTCCTCCTCTACGAGGAACATGCAATGCTACCTCCTCGATCTCACCAGGTGTGGAAAGATGAGTAGGTTGAGATATCACCCAATAGGCATCATAATCTGGTAGAGTCCCTGGGTCTGTTGGTCCCTGACTCCAACCCCACATCACGGGCTGTAAACCCTCAACCTTAGCTAAGGTGACCTCCACAACCACCTCTGGACCCCAGTCTAAAACCTCCCTATGAGTGCAATCAAATATCGCATCACCAACTAGTAATGGCTATGTAACACTAAACTGTTGGAGCACCCTCTCTATAAAATACCTCTCGATGATATAAATGCCATGAGAAAATAGATATTGTGCCTACCAAGCATATACCAACCCCTCAGCATCCTCCTCCCAAGCCTCGCAACTCCTCCATAGACGCCATGTAAACTGATCAAGCTCATCCAAAGTGCGCCTCTAATAAATTGTTGCTCTCAGCTGCCTATAGCTAGGTGTGCCTCCATAAATGTGTGCATAAGGTTGCTCTAGTAATCTCTATCTCAATCCATTCAGCCTCATGACTGTAATATGCTCAAACGCCCATACATGCAACACTGTAACCCCTGCCGACATACTAGAACCAAACATATAGGCGCAGTAATGCAGATAGTGGTATAATTGTCCCAAAACACAAGGAGCCCATGTGTATATGGTGTCGTACATAAACATTCTCTCCATCCAAGTTCCCCACCCAGTCGGGAAGCCCTGACCCCATCGATCTAGCACAAGAAATCTGATGATAGCCACAACTACTCTCTAAAGCCGATCACATAGCTCTCGCATATGCCACATGGGGATCTTATGATCCTCCTCTCCAAAGTCTAGTGTGCCAAACAATCTCTGAAATGCATCAGGCCCCTGGTCTGGATCATAATCTACCTAATCTCCACGAATCTAAATCTAGAGAATGTAATACACATCCTCTAATGTCACAGTAGCATCACCTATGGGAAGCAAGAATGAGTTGTGCTCATTGTACCACCTCTCAAGCAATGTTGTCATCAACATTGTATGAGCACGACTGGGCTCCATATATACTACATGCTCCATGTTGGTTCACAATCTGACTAGATGCTTATTCCTAGTTATCCCTACAAGGTAGCCATCAATGATCAATAGGATCTCTGGGCCAGCAGCCAACAGTATAGGAGATAGACTCTATAGATATCTCCTCTTCTTCTTTAGGCTCTGCAGAACCAAGGGGGGTATTCCCTACTCAACATCCATGAGATATGCTTATGGATTGACTGGGATGTTGATACAAAGCAGATAAATCCTCCTTTATGTAGACCAAAACTGTGAGATAAGTGCAAAGGGGCTAGCTTTGGGCCTATTTTTAGTTGTAGACAGAGGATTTGGGTCCTAAACTACTCCTAAAGTCCTAAAGGTTTAATTTGAAGTTTAAGTTTGATTTTATATGGATGCAAAACTAGGACCTTGGGTATAACCTCAATACAAGACTAGATTGGTGCCTATCCGTGGCTCGGAGTCCGTAGACGTACACATGTGAATGGCCTACATGAATATATACCAAAGACTGGATATCAAGGGGGTTTTGTAGTATCTGCCTTGCAGATACCTCCCAAGATAGGGTATCCTATTATCTCTACTTACAATATCCTCACTGCAATATATTGTTCCCAACCCTTGATCTAAAACATTTGATCTACTCCTTGAGTAGAAGTAAGAAATCAAGCATTCAACACAACAGAAATGTATTCTAGAATCATAAACACTCCTTAGATGCTCAGACTCAGAGGAAGAACATACTCAGTTTGGAGACAGATGACAAAATACATGCAATATAGCATTACTCATTTAGATTAACATGATATCAGTGGATTAATGCAGAAAAACATAAAACATGAGACTCATAAACTCACAAGACATCCAGAAAAGGGCCACCAAAGAAGTTGTATTGTGTCACAACGCCCAAAATTTTGTCCAGTTTTCAACAACACAAAAAAAAGCAACACAGCCTGCTATATACAACAGGAAGGTCCTTAGCATTAATTACATGGCAAAAGTCAAAAGTCTGCCAGATACAATTTATTCTGAGGAAATGGTGCTCAAACATTGAATGCAGAAGGTGGAGGAGGAAACAGGAAGGGGTCTCGAGCCATGCACCACCGCCTGGGGATCCTCAACTTCAATCGGGTACTAGATCTATCTATATCATCGCCCATACCCTGTAACATCTGCCATTAATGTCCACCTACTCGCAGTCCTAAGAATGCAGTGGTCCCATGATTCCTTGAAAGCTTTTCACACCAAGAATCATGATCCTAATATTTCAAAATATGAGGGAACTAATTATCCCACATGTACCCTGCGGCAACCTCCTCAATACAATATAAACTGGGCTGAGAGCATACATAATGTCGATGCTTTTTCTCCTGACGGCATCAACATATACCTCATCATGATCCTACCGCATGATGCTCCGATGCTCAATATCATCCTGACGTCAACCTCATCGACACCACCTGATGCATCAGAGGAGAATTCTCCTACCTTGGTGATACCATATGTCTCGCCGATGATCCACATGATTATGTCTACTGATATCCTGATGACGTCACCATCATATTCACATACCACCCTGCGGGAAACATCACCTCTTTCACAAAATATTCGACTGCACTGTAGCTTCGCTATAATATCGGGGTGATATTTAGAATATGACTAATATTTGGGATATCACCCCCTCCTTCAGAAAATGATGCAGCCGTTAGAGAAGTAAATATCAGCCCCCGCATAAAACTGATGTCAACAGCAACGGGCGATAAAAGAACATCGGGGCGATCTTAACTAAGATCACCTGATATTTGAAACATGATGATGACCCCCTCCTTCGAAATATAGGGTCATGCCGGAATATGATGAGGAGGCATAAAGACTTAGAACTTTGACAGGCATAACTCCCTCACCACGTCAAATTTCAGGGTGATGCAAAAGGCAATCCTACTTGGAATTTTACACTCCTCCACATGGCAGGCCTCTTGAAGCAAGATTCAGACTTTGAGGTTTTCAAATTTCAGACCTTAGGATCACAAACATATTTGACATGATGCTCATGCATACTGCAAGATGCAGCATAGACAGAAATCTAGACATGTCATAACATCATGCCTTAGAAATTTTAGGATTTGAATGAAAAATCCTGCAAATGCTCAAGCTCAAAACCCTAGACATAAATGGGTACCAACACTCCAAACCAACAATCTTGAGAAACAAAATCTCCTCGGCATCCAATTGTTGTACCAGCCGCAAATCTAAAGGATGAGGCTCTCGCGATAGTAGTGCCTCCTGTAGGGATCAATCGAATCATCATCAACAAGTTCTTTCACTAAAACCCTAAAAATTGACCTACTTTGACCATATGCAACCTGCTTTATTAACCGCAACTTTGCCCTTTACTATAGGCGACTTGGTGTCTCAAACGCGATCCAATTTCGCTCATTTGCAACTCAAGAAACCAAATGTGACACACATTTGCTCACTTGTGACTTGTTTCATCAAACGCAACTTACTGTCACTCAATTGTGGCCTGAAATGCCAAAGGCGCTTGCAGCCTACACCTAACCCCAACCTATGACCAAATGCGCATGCAAAACCCATATGTGACTAGCCCATGCCCGCCTACGATGTGAAACTCCAAACGTGACTCAAAATTACTCAAATGCACATGCAGAGTGATGGTGTGCCTTTGGTCACATGGGTGCATTTATGACGCATTTAGCACAATTTATGGAATTTAGTCTTCACTACCATTTGCTAGATATGTGACTAGTGCAAAATTAATCAATTCCTATCTTGCCAAACAGAATTTAACTTTACTACCATTTGTTAGGTTTGCACAAGTGAATAAAGTAGTCAATTTGACCATATTATGAATATAATTATAATATTCCTTTCAAACCTATGATGTCTTCCATTTTGTTTCTCTAAAATTCTCATCTCTTTGAGTTCCTCTTGTTTTAAATCCTATTGTCACTCCAAACACTTATGAAATGCCCTATTTAGCTCTCTCCTAACCACCTTCACACCCTCATCTCATTAGTATTAATTTATAAATCTCATCATACACAATTTTGTAATGCCATAGATATGCAATTACAATGCGATATAAATCATTATTTTATTTCATACATATGTAGGTTTTATGAAAACGGTTCAATTAAACATCTATGTTATCATGAATTAAGTCTTTAACAGATACCCAATAGTGTATATAAGTAGTGATCTCCATTGCACTCTATGCATCTAATTTTATGAAGCCAACATCATAGCTAGATTGCCAAATACTCAAAACAAAAACAAAACCATTTTTTTTCCTAGCAATTGAAAATACAACCTTGTTCCTTAATTATTAGTGTAGGTCTGACATGGTGCACATTATTATAGTGTGAGCCTATTTTTCAAATCACTTCAATTAGCTTCACCAATAATCTCCACAAGAACATTCTCCTAGCCTTAAATAATGCAAACAATCGGTATCTCTCACAACAATTTCTCTTGCAACAATCTTGGAGATAAACTTCATTGCATTGTGACAGTCAACATATACTTGAAGGTTCTTAACAAGGGGTGTCTAACAAACCAAAAGCAATTGCCAATTTTTCACTATGGTGGTAGAGAAATAATTATTTTTCCTCATTTTCCACATCACTAAGTAAATGTCTTGAATATGGAAAATACCTTGCTGCCTTCATCTCCCAAGCCAATTTCTCCAACTTTGCATAGATCTCCTATGTCTGCAGATGTGATATGTCTCCCACACAAAAAAGAACGTACCATTTTATGGCCTTCAATCCAAATACATCCAGGGATCTTTATAATTCCTTTATCTTTCATCAATCTCCTTACCATTTGAACCTTACACCACCTGCCCACTTCTTCATGGATGTTTGAGATAACATAAGTCACACTATATTTTTAGGTCCAAATAAAAAATCAGCATCACTATAAATACTCCTAAGCCTATATTCATATGTGATTTGCAGCACTAAAAAAACACATCCACACAACCACCACAGGTTTAATTGGCATCTTGATGATGGAGTTTAGGGTGTCCTCAAGATAGCCAGCACAGGCAAGAAGGTCAACCATGCACACAGAATTATCAATTGTAGGTGTAATGCAATCAGGGTTACTCATATGATTGAAGCATGTGCAGCCCTCATCCACTAAACCTGCATGGCTGCATGCACATAGAACACAAGCAAAGATTGTAATATCAGGATATGTTCCAGAGTGCTTCGTTGATTCAATGATTTTGAGAACATCCTTGCAAAATCCATTTTGTGCATATCCCGGAATCATTGCATGCCATGAGACCACATTTCTTTGAGGCATTTTGTCAAACAGTTCACGTTCCTTGTCTATGCTTCCACATTTTCCATACATGTCTACCAGAGTATATCCAACTATAATTATGCTTGATAGATGTTCATACCCTGATCCAAAGCTCCCACTTTGGCACAGGCAGGGAGGATGCTGGCTTTACAACTGCCAATTTCATTTGCTTGAAAGTTTCTAAAGCCTTGTCAACAAATCCATTTTCTGCATATCCTGCAATAATAGCATTTCGTGAGACCACATTTCTTTGAGGCATTCTGTCAAACAGTTCACGTGCCTTGTCCATGCTTCCACATTTTGCATACATGTCTACCAGAGCAGTAGCCAACTATAACATCTGACAAAATTCATCTATCCTTTACGCTTTGATGGATGTCTATACCCTGTTCCAAAGCTCCCACTTGGCACAGGCTGGGAGAATGCTGGCAAAGGTTTCTGGCTTTACACCAGCCAATTGCATTTGCTTGAAAGTCTCTAAAGCCTTTTCAACAAATCCATTTTGTGCATATCCTGCAGTCATGGTATTTCATGAGACCACATTTCTTTGAGGCATCCGATCAAACAGTTCCAAAGATCCCATTTTGGCAGCAGGCTGGTAGTACGCTGGAAAATCTTAACTGATGGAGTTGGAGACCTGTTTGTTGTATATGGTGGAACAGTGCAGCTGCCTACACCTTGCTCTTGCAGAAAAAGCACTTACATAAACAGAGTCCCTGAGATCGAGAGGGAGGGGGGGTTCAAATTAAACTTATCACCAATTTACAAGTAACCGCGGGCAGTCACGGTTTGCTGAAACGTGCAGTTTATGTATTGTTAACGGAGGACAAACAGAACGGATGAAAGGGAGGAAAGAGAGCCCACCAGCCACGTCTAAGTTAAAGCTTAGAGTGTGTTGTTTAAGCCCAACCCACAGATCGTGCAAGACCAACCAAAGAGAAAGTTAAGTATAATTTCCTTACGGATGGAAACTGTATACAAAGTTATGATATGCATATCATGACCATTAGAAGCTAGCAAGTGGAGATGTACAACGGTCTCTACAACTATTTCATTAAGATATCTTATATTAATTGCATTAATTCATAGCGACCAGTCCAGGTCCATTCCCATTGCCATTTCCTCTTTTATCTAATTTCTGCTTTGACATGTAGATTCAGCTTATATTGAAGCGAGTCTATAATTGGAATGCAGGACTGAAAATGCCACAAGTAGGTTGTTGTCCACATATGGAGGATGAGAATGGCTAGGCTACAGTATAATTGGACAAGCAGGGTTGTGTTTGTAGCTGGACTACAAAGGAGATAGTAGGCCACAAGGGATTGATTGCAGGCCACAGCACATGATGCAAATGGAGGAAACCACTTAAGGAAGGTTTAGGCTATGGACTGATGTGCAAGCTAGTAAGATGGCAGGTGTAGGGAATTGTGTATTCACAGGGCTATAGTAGCCAAAAAAACTGCAGAGGGTACTGCAAGTGATGCAGACCAAGGCTATGAGGTCCAAAGAGATTGTGCAGGGCAGCAACACCACACAAGGAGTTGAACAAGTAGTAGGCAAAGACTTGAAAAAATGATTTGGGCGCAAGCTTGAGAGGTTTCCTACGAAGTTTCAGAAAAAATTCCTTATTTTGTTTCATCCAATATGCTATCGGACAGACCATCAAAGACTACACATAGGTCACAACATCACAGTACATTTTGTGTTTCTTTGTATTTAACTTAGAGAGGTATCATGCTTCCAGTTCTAGTGGAGATTGTTGATGGCAACACTGCCAAAAAACTGCATGCAATGACACCACTCATAGTATTAAGATTTATGTTACATCAATCAAAACCTTTCTCACTTGTTCTCCTTAGAAGTTGTTATGTTGCTAAAATCCTCCTCTCTACAAAGACTCTATAATTTCTTGGTACTTTTTTTAGGAAAATATCCTTTTCTCAGCATTTCATCTTGCAAGTGATCAGCTCATGCAAACCTGTCTTTCTTGCAATACACATCAAGAATTACATAGAATGCTATACTGCCTGGTGCAGCTCATTCTCTGTCATTGTACTTAGATTCCTCTCTGTATTGGATATCATAACCTTACTACACATGCCATGAATTCACATCTCGTAAGAGAACATATCTGCAGTAATGTTAACAACAACAATTTCTTTAAAATGTTCCTCAGAAATCGTTCCCATTTTATCAATCAGCTTTAAACAATGTGCCATGAGAGTACATAACAGGAATGCTAATTTTCTTCCTGTTCTCCACAAGAATGTAAGCTTCATACAACTTGCCTTTTGAAAAATGTATCTACAGTTATCTTGAAGTTAATCATGTCTAACATGAGGAAACAGCTTCTTCCACGTTCCCTTCAAGATTTAAAATGTGCTATCTGTCTCTTGTTGTTTACATAAGCCAAAAGAATGAAAATTGTAATAAATGGCATTAAAAACATGCCCATCGTTTGACAATTATTGAACCATTTGCACGCATCCTCTACATCTACTATGTTTGTTTAGAGCATTTAGGATGGTAACATATGTTTCATCAGAAGTTGCATCTCTGCGATTGCATATACTTCAAAAGTTCCAGAGAAAGCTTTAATCAGCTTGTATTCCAGAATAATCTAACAAAAGTTGTGTATATAAACTAAAAACACATTATGAGTGCAACAGTTAGCTCCCAATTTCTATACCATATTTATGAGAACCCTCTACCTTAAACATCCTACACAAGGCATGAAGGACAATGTTGAATATAAATATACCTTGCAGAATTTTCTCCAAAACATCCCCTGTAAAGAACAGGAACTCTCCCCAGCCTATCCTATCACAAAAGGTTTCTAACATAACATCTCAAACCTGAGCAATAAGAAACGTCTCATCTTTCTTCAATTAATCAAAGGCTGCATATGCTTTGTCCACAATTCCAGCCTTTGACAAATACTTGACCTGGATCCAAAGTAAAGGCACGACTACCCCAGCATCAATTTTCATTTAGCTCTCTAGGTTTAGTGACAGTTCTAGTGTTGCAAAGAATATTATATATGGTTCTAAAAATTCTCAAATTTTGCATAGAAGCAACAACCCTGACTTCCCGCTCCAAGCAATTCCATGTAGGTGAAGCTGTTATGCAGAACCCCTGCAACAAATAATGGTATAAGAAATTAGAACTTTAGTAAGGAAATCACAGAATTTTCCAAATTAGAATCCTAGAAAATTCCTTTGCTCAAATATGGTAAGCAATTTCAACTAACATGCTTCTACACAGCGGATATCATCACTAGATTGTGTTAGGACCACCCAAAACCTTTTTATGTGAAAAGTCACAAAATCTAAATTTGAAAAGTCATGAAAAATGGGCTTATTGCTTGCCAAACAGTATTCAGAGAGATGAGCATGTCAAACCTCATTTTTACATGTATTTGACACATATCTCAAAGCAAAAAAGAAATAGCCTTAGAACAACAGGATTAATAGTGTTTTCATATAAGAAATAATAATTAATTCCAGATAAGCCCCCAATATGTAGACTAATTGGTAAGTCATTGAAAGACAAATATTGGTTGTGTGTTCAAACCCCAAAAATACTGCTCGGAGTGGGGCTAGTGTCAGGCTCCAAAGTTATAGTGGTTGTGTAGCTCGATAACATTTGTGCAATAGTTGTCTAACACTAATTCTCCTAGTTACAAGAAAAAAATAAATAAATAAATAATTCCAGATGTAGGGAATGGGATCACAAAACCTATATGCATAGCTCTCTTCTTGCTATGTGTGCATTTATTTATTGCACTATAATGTTGTTCATTTGTCAAAATTATCTCATGCGTGTCCAGATTTTAAACTTTTCAACAAACTACATTTTCTTGTATGCTTAACTAGGCCATGAGCACCTCCATGATTCCAACCAATCAAACAAGTAATATTATCAGCTTAGAGTGTTTTTGGAACCAGGACAGAATGTCAGTGATAAAGAACATTGCCTTGTTTTATCTGTAGTTTGCATTTTCAATTGAAACTCCCATGCCTCAAAGTCAGCTCTATCCCCTGCAAAATCAACAATTGAACAAGGAAATGTTATGCCAATGTAGATCATCTTTACAAAATAACCAAAACTAGCTACAAGGATGTTGCTATAACTCTAAATTCTAGTTGAGAATTAGATATGATTCAAAATATTTTTATCTTCCAATATAGCATGATTTTGGAAAAGCAAAAACCTTCTGTAGTGAACAGGAGGGAGGAGGAAACCAAAGACAATATCCTTAGTAATCTATACAGGCACACACATACAACTAGGAGAAGATTCTATGAGTAACTCTGTCCTTCCTGGGATTCAGTTAGAAGCTTACAGTCGCCTTGCTTCACATATTTGTGCTTTTCAATCTGTTTTTGATTATGGTAAGTAGGGATTTTGAAAGGGCCCAGACCACTCTGTTATCTGTTACTCAAAGGGATTTTGCGCTTCCCCATCTGTTATCTCAAGTTCTCATACAGCAATCCAGACTCGATGTGCAAGTCTTATATGTATTATTCACAAGGGGCTAAGAGAGTAAAACCAAAACTTATTATTTGAAGTCTTGTGTATGACTAAGCAAACTGCAAATGTCCTTTAAAATTACATTTTGAAGCCGTGTCAAAAAGAGTGAGCTTTATTGATATCCAAACGTTCAACTTTGTTGCATTTTTTATCTGTAAAATCTTGGGTGAGGTTCTGTACCTCCTTGCAGTGCAGTATGAGAAGCTTGGACTAATTCCTTCTGGAGTAAGTTTCAGTCAAGTTCTTAAGATTTGTACTTGGGGTAAGGTTCAAAGAATAGTTTTAAAACTCACCCGGTACTCACGACTTGTGCGTACTAGTGAGATTTTTTCATAGCCAAGAAACTCACCGATTTACTCATGGACGAGTTCCAATGAGTTTTGTTGCTTTTGCATTGATAACCACACCAAGTACTTGGCGAGTCTGCAAAAGAAACTGCATATGCCAACTTTTTTACACGTCGCAGACTCCAAGTCAAAATTGGGTCTGTCAAATTTTGCCGAGTCCTGAATTTTCAAACTTCAGTTCAAAGGTACCTACTGAACACACATCTGGTTCGAATGATATTTGTTATACCACGAGTTCACTAAATATTGGCTGGGGTTATTGTATGCCTTGTTACGATAAGGGGTTTAAGCCTAAGCTACATTCTCACAAGGGTGAACCCATTACCATTACATCACAATTCCCAAGGAACAAATGTAAACTTGTAGTATAATTGGACACCATGTGCATTTTTATCATTTATGCAAACCAAGTGTTTTCTTGGGTCCATTTGTTTTGAGTGAAACTCTGAATTTTCAGGTGCAATCCATTTTGGTATGTAAGTGCCCCACAACCATTTTCCATTAAATTTGTATCATTTTATAATAAAGTAAGATGTGCATAAACTTTCAAATCAATGAAAAAAAAAGACCAAAAAAAAGTAACGGGGCACCCATGCACTAAAATAGATTGTATCTGTAAAACCGATATGTCACTGTAACAAATGGACTTCGAACCAGAATTGGTGAACTCAGACTTGGGCAGCCCAAAATTTTGACTAGGACTCCAAACTCAACAAAACTTGGGAAAAATAAAACATAATCACTTTAAAAAAACAAAAATTAATGCACTTACAGAACATACAAGTCTTCTCTGATCATAAAATTAATGCACTTAGAGGACAGCTACGAGAGGTCCAAACTATCCCTATAGCCCAATCAACATAAAATGCAAATTTAAGGGAAAAAAACACAAAACTGAAAAAAAGGGATAGGGGGCTCACAAGAACCCCCACACCCCTTTACACCAACCCTAAACCTAAAAAAATCACACTAACTAATAAAAACAAAAACAAGCTCATTTTGCCATTTTTCATATTGTGAAGAAGAACAGTTGTAAGAAGAGAAGAGAATGACAATGAGAAGAAAGCAAGAGAGCATCAAAACTACATCATTAACTTAAAAGCGATAAATTATGAAAAATGGCATACACCTTGAAGGCCTAATGGTCTCAAAGGCTTTTATTTAGACATGGGGGCAAGGTCTCCGCCCCTTAATCCTACCTTGTATCATGATAGGGAGCATGCTAGGGGCACTGCCCTCAGAGCCCACAAGGGGCGCTACCCCTAGACCCTTGCGAGGAGCATTGCCCGTCAACCCCACTGGGGGCAACACCCCAGACCCCTAAGAGGGGCATGGCCCCTCAAACCTACTTATAACTCATCTAGTCAATCAAGAGGAATAGGCTTACCTTTCAACGATGAAAGAAGTTGGTGGCCATACATTGTGACATCAAGATCGATAAGACTCCTAAATATCGTGAGACTCCATCCGCTCGTTGGGATGTTGATCCCGAAGATGCCACACAAATTGATGAGGAGGCACACGAGGGATTGGTTGGGGTTCCATTGGATGAGGCAATCCCTCATAGTGATAGCGATTCGAACTCAAAATCTAATTTTGACATAGTATTAGCAAATGCTAATTAGGGGTAGTAGAATATTTTCTTTGTTTTTGTTATTTTGTAGTTGAAACTTGCAACCTTTAGGCATTTTGTTGTAATTTTTACATAATATTTATGCACATTGACAATGAAAGTAATTAAATTTTGTTAATTTATTTGTGGACTTTTGTGCAATCTCAACTCAACTCTAATGTTATGTATTAAGGTTCTATAATATATATGATGAATGCCTTATCAATGTTGTAATGCCCCTCCATTCTCACCTTAGATGTGCAGGTGGTCGGGCTAAAGAGCATGAAGGTGAAGGTAAGATACTCAGAATACTTAGGGTATGTTATACATGTTGATGGCAGGTTTACTGTTTTGATATAGTTGATGACACTCATTGATGTTTACTATGATGACATTGTGGATGATTTATGATTGGTACATTATGCTTATGTTGTGATCAGTTATGGGTTAATTGATTATGTAGATTAGTTTTACTACGTGATTTATGCAACTATCTGACTATGTGTTATCTATTTGTTTAGTTACTAATGAACTTGTTTAATGTGGATATTTGTGATATATTTTGTGAAGGGACAGTGTAGTATTACTCATAATGAGTACCCTACTACACTGCAATTCCCTGTCACTATGTGCATGTTTAGATGATTAGATATATGTTTGTATTCGACACGTATTTGTTACAGATTGCAGGTACCAAGCATCGACTCCACCTGAATTGGCAGGTCTAAGCGTGCCTTCACACTAATGGAAGTTATGAAATTGAGATAACATGAGGTCCCTTAGTGTCTCTATTGTTCTATGTTTGTTGTCGTCGGTAATGGATTGGTATGTAGTCTTTGAGTTGATCATTGTGGTCTAATGTTGCATTTAATAAAAATTATTAATCTATTTTGTTAAATAAATAATATTAATTTTTAAGCATATTAAGTATTTGTTAGAAATTAAATTAATGAAATAGCTAATAATAATAATAAATATTTAATATTTATTTATGTGAATAAATATTATTTTGTGTAACTATTTAAGACATTATTTTATATTCTCGAATTAATAATATTTGGTGAGTTATATGATAAGTGAATAATAATTAATTAGATTGGAGAATCTGGCTGGAGGTGATTATTGAATGCATTTATTTTTGAGAAAGTGGGTTTCAGTAACGGGAGAGTTATGAGTTGGGAATTATTGTCATTGACTTTTTTTTTTATGATAGTGGGAATTTTTTAAGGGGATTCTGTGGAAAATTTTAGGGAGAGTTTTGCAAATGAAATATTTGGGAAAAACCCCACGCTGAGAAACTGAAATTGTGAAGAAAGTGGGGAAGATTCTTATAGAGATTTTGTGGGCAGAGACTAATTGGTTGCAGAGTTCCATTGTCATAGGTCACGGTGGGAAGAGATTTTCCTTATTTGCAGACTAAGGCAAATTTAAGGTATTTTCCCATTATATTTCTTGAAATTTTTAGCTGAATACTTATGTTTGGATAGAAATTCATTGTGGAATGTTAGCTAATTGTATTATGGTTGGCAAAACTGGCTTTTATCTTTTCAACGATTCTTTTGCATTTGAAAATTGGGCAAAGACACACCATTTCTTACCCAGCACTTTATTTTCTTTCACAAATGAAATTTTGACCTTAGTTTCCAACTAGGAACGACCAAATCCGAACTGGGTTGAGCTCTGATTTTAATTATGGGCACTTTTATTTTTTGGTCAAATTTGTGTCAGCGTGCTGAAAAACATTTTTTTGAAACTGCTCTTTATTCTCATGCTATAAACAAAAACCAAAGATGGATTCCAAGTAGAAATGCCCATATCTCAACTGAGTCGTTATCAGATTTGATTTCCAGGCACTTTCATTTTTCATGTTTTTGCCCAGCATCGTAATTAAACGGACATAAACTTAAAAACCAAAGGTGAAATCCAACTCTCTCAACCTGTAAGCATCAAACATTAAACATTAAACTTCTGCAATCATATCTTCTTTCTTTCTAAGGCAAGTTAGGATGTTGCTTTGTGCCAAATCAAACCTTTTAATTCATCAACAATTATTTTATTGAGATCTGCAAGCAACACAGACATTGTAGATGGAAAATGAATAAAATTTTATGAATCTATTTTTTCATTAACATAGGATTTAAATCTCTGCCAGGGAATTTAGCTAGCAAGTCTTGTAATTAGAAATTAGCTTATTTCAAGGTTTAATGAATTGAAATCATTTTAAGAATATTTTATTTTGATTTCTGTCACAATTTGTATTGCATTGATTTTTTTTTTTAATAATCTATTTATTTATTAGAAAGTAATCAAATTTATAATTAGAGAATATTTACTTAAATTATATGATATTTAATTGTTGTGTTTAGAAAAGATTGGTAAATTTGTAAAGTTCATAACTTAATTATTTAGTTAAGTTAGTATACCTTGTCATAATATAAATATCATTGTTATTATTTTAAATATTGATTTAAATTAGTTTTGAATTTAAATTATTATTATTCAAATTTATTTAACTTATAGATTATTCTTTTCTTAGTCTTCTTTTGTGATTTTTTTAAATATGTAAATTAGAAACTAAATCTTAATAGACTTGTTTAGAATCCTCTTTTATTTAGAAACTAATTTTATTTATTCCTTTAGAATGTACTATTCTTCTTGAATTATTAAATAAGATTTTTTCTTATTTATTTAAAAGTAAATATGACTTTGCCTTGTAAATAAAGAAAAAAATTATCTTGTTATATATAAAATATGTATCTTGTATTTATAGAAAGATTCTATATTGTAAATATGATTTTATCTTGTATATTTAAGAATATTAGTAGTTTTATCTATTGTAAAAGAGTAGGATCTGGATAATAAATAAGGCTTCTTAATATATAATTGTCTTAGTCAAATTGATGTAAATTATCATATTATAAATATTGAATTGTTATTTTAGATCTAGTTATAGGGTGTGTATGATGACCTTAGTTAAGTCTTTAATTTTAGTATGAATTAGGATATTTTAAGTAGTGTGCATAGAGTTAGTCTATGAATTTAATTTATGTTTGTTATATGTCTAGATATCTTTGATATATTTTGGTGGAAGATAACATTTAGTTTAGATTTAGTAAGACTTGTCAAGTATATATATATAGCTTTCTCTTCACCTTAAGGAACTTTGTAGTCATATAATGGAGTCTAATCTTATTTATGACTTATATTAAAGATTGTGCTTAGTTATGAAATTGGGTGAGTAAGTGGAGGTTAGGTTTGATAAAGATTTAAATGGATGATCGGTTTTAATCTACTTTATGATCCTTTATGTTATTATTGTTCTGTATTGTTGGGATAAAGTTATCTTATGTTAGATGATTGATCATGCTTAGAATAAAGTTACATTCTTAAAAACCATTATTAGTGCATCAGATCATATGTTACATTAGTGGTTTTGTTATTGAATTATTGATGGAGGATCTTGGTTTATGATGTGCTTTGGAAAGTGAATGTGATGTATGACCATTGCATTTTAATGGTGTCATGTGTTGTGTTATTTAGGGAAAGTGGTTTCCAAAGGCCTAGAAGGGTGTGATTATGTGGGGGTTGGCTATGTGTGCATCTTGTGAGTTGAATGAAATGCATTCTTAAAATATGGTTTATTATTCATGTTGGAATGACACGTACAAGATGGAGAATGCCTTGCTCAGTGTACTTATTCGTATGATTATGATGAGCATGCAAGATGGAAATGCCTTGCTTGTGTAATGTGAAATGATGTATATTTTGAAGAATGTGATAGTTTATGCTTGGTTTATGGTATGGGTTGTGAGAATCTAGATGTAGTGAAGGGGGAGTGGCTTCTAATGTGGGGTTGGTGCCCAAAGTGGCTAGCCAGGGTAACCCATTGGGAGTTTTGTAATCAAGTGATAACCTAATAAATCTAGGGGTTGAGTAGTTTTCACACTAATTAAGATAATTGGATTCCTCACCCATGCCTATAGTGCTTGTTCAGGCTAAGGATGGGATGAGAAGGTCTGGTTGGCAAGATCAACTTCCTTGTCCTCACGAAATGAATGTTGGTTCCGCATGTGTTACCCTATGGGGCCGGTGTCTAGTAAGAGACTGTCAGGGTAACCATAGATGGGGGTCGGCACCTAGTGAGAGACTATCATAGTAACCCAAGGATGGGGGCCGACGTTTAACTAGAGACGGTCAAGGTAACCCATGTTAGGACCATGCGATGACACTCATCCCTACTGCAATCTCGCATTCTCTAGTTGTACTCTCCACTTTGTTTTGTGAATGCCTCTGAAAGTGATGTTTGAGTTGCTTGTGATGTCCTTATTGACCAGTGTTGTATTCGAGTCTTGTGTAGTCCTTGCACCTATTAGTCTACTATCTTTCTTGATTATTTTCTTAGTGGGACTTGTTGATGTGTTTTCCTTGCACATGCAAACTCAAAATAAAATACTAAGTATTCTATCCTCTCTTAAACAAAGTCTCTTGAATGCTAAACAATGTGATCAATCGAGACAACTCCAAGGTTCCTTATCTTCAATCCTCAACATGGGATAGACTCGGTAGTTGATGTGATTTGCTGGTAATCACAAAGGGACTTACGTTGAATATGCTCCTTACTCCACTCAAATGTGTTACTTCTTCCTTATGAAATGGAACTTCTTCTAATCGTCTATGAAAGAAAAAGAAAAAAAGCAAGGATTAAGAGAAAGCTAATCTAAGGACAATGAAGTGATGGATGATGTTTCAATAGACAAACTCCTTGAACCAAGCCTCGCTTCGCCATGAGAGCAACAACTACACGAAGCTAGTGTAATCTTCAAAGGGAAATGAAAGATTTTCAAACTGCAAACATGCATCCAAATACCCACAGCTGGCGCAACTTGAATGAACATCCACAATCGAACTAAAGCACGTGAAGGTTCAGACTAACTTTGCATTGTGAATTACAAGCCACAAATCACAAAAAGTATAAACATAAAGGAATTCATCAAATATCTCAACATAAATCCATTACATCAATGAACTTCTAATCTACTATCTAAGCTACTTGGAAACATGTCTCAATCATCTGCGAGAATTTGAAACCATGCGAACATTCCATAATCACACAAAATCACGATGAAAAATTAACAATGAGCTTGTATTGATTTAGGAAGTATTTTACAACAATTTCGCATGTCTCTTCAACGACTTTGAAGAATTTCCTCTACTCTACTCCTAGAGAACTCTAAATCTAATGTCTAATCTCATATATCCCCCCTTACAAATGAGAAGAATGAGCTTTATATAGAGCTCAAGAATTACATGAACGGCCAGGATTGATTTGCAAATCAATGGCCCAAATTGAGACAACAAAGCAGTTTATTACAACAATTTGCTATTTTTAGATATGAAAGAGGGAACAAAGGCACGTTTTTCAATGTGATAAGTAACATGTCAAAATGTGATTGGCCCGATGATGTGTACATGCCACTTCAGCATTGAGTGAACCAGTTTAATTTTCTCCTTGTTCACATTGCTTGGAATAACTTCCCAAATTGTATCATCTTTCATGGAATAGTCTTTGAACTTGGATTTTCACCTCTTAAACTTTACATCTTTCAAACTTGCAAATCTGGGATTTTGGATTTCTTCTTGTTGTCTTGATGTAATTCATGGATTTGCTTGATGCTCATGCTTAATTCTCATCTTGTGACACTTGTTCTTGCAGGATTCCTTCATTCAGGCTTGTTGATGACAGTAAGAGATGTCTTTGTTCAGTACTTCCTGGAGTAGATTGCATGCTGCTCGCTCTTGATCTTCCTAGCGCATGAAATGAATGATAGATAATCCTAGAGCTTGGATGTGGAACTTGACTTTTGAACTTCCGAATCATGAAGCATGCAAAGTGAAGTGGTGTTCTTCCTCCGAAAATGAAACCTTCTTTAAAGTATGATGATCTTGATATAATTTTGATGGAGTCCAATACTCGGAGCTTGATCACTTGTGACACCTTCATCCATCCTTCGAACTTCCTCATGTGCTAGCTCTTGGCATTCTCCTTCGTGGATCCTTCATTACCTACAAAATGAAAATTGACAAGTCATAGTATTTGAACATGAAAGCATAATATCAAATTCCTTTTCCTTTATGCATGTGAAGAAACTGAAAAACAATTCACTAAATTTCATAACATTCCTATTTCATCCTATGCATAAAACTCTTTCAACTTAAACTAGATGGAGGGAAGATAATCTCATCTTAAAATCTGTTCTTATCTGCACTTTGCTTTTGGACACTCCTGCTTTTGGAATTGAATGATTGATCTGCTCAGAATTTTTTGCTTTTTCAATTTGCATTTGGGTGTAGAATGAAGAATTTGAGCCTTTTCCTTGTTAAACTCCCAACTTTTGATCTGTCTTGAACACTTCATCCTCTTGTCCTCATAATGAAATTCGTGATAACATTTGCCTTTGACACCTGACTTTCTATTTTTTTGCTACTCTGCTCTGCTTATTAGTGTTTGAAGTTGAGTGTTTAAAATGACAATTCCAGCTTCTATATACATAGAGCGCTCTAAGTTCTCTTGGGTAGGTCGACCTACATATGAAATACTTTTTATTAAACCCAAATTTCCTGCTTTTTAGGCAGATTTGGATCATGGTTTAGCAAATTGATCCTCAATGTCAAGGGCAGAAATTCCTTGGAGTAGAGCATTATGCGCCCTTAGAAATTTTCTATACTTAGAACATTTTTTGGTTTTTTTGTTTCCTCAAATACTCTTCTTCCTATTGGCAAACTCCTCCATTTGATGACTTTGCAAATAGTCATGAATGAAATCATCTCCTTTGTAAGGGTGGTTATTGCATGATCATAAGAACTTTCCCTCTTTCATTTGCAAGCCTTCAAGTTTACTTCTTTTGGTGAATTTCCTCTCAATCTCCATGATCTTACACTCAACTTTGTCTTTACTTTGGAATTGCATTACAATGGGAAATTGTTGAAAAATGGTCTTGAGCAGCAATGCATGTTGATGTAATTTCTCTTCATTCAACTTGGGCACATTATGCAAGGTATAGAGCATTTTGCGCTCTTCCTTGAAGAAGTTTTCAAGTTTTGAAATCTTCCACTTAGCATTCTCAAAACAATTGTTGGATCTTGAAGTGTAACTTAACCTTTTTATCCTTTGGGCAGAAATTCCTTAGCCCAGAGCATTATGCGCCTTCATCCTTGAAGAACATTTCACATTTGATTGACTCCTTGATGCTTCACTTTCAACTCATAGTGGAACTTGTTTCAAACTTGGACAAATTTCATCATCATTGTCTAGAGCGCAAAATGCAGGAGGCAGAGCATTTTGCGCTTTGGAAGATTCCTTCAATTACTTCGCATCTTCATCTTTTGATCTTCTTTCAACTTTCATTCATTGCTCATTCAAAGTTTACTAGATTTCAACTTTTTCTTGTGACCTTTTGAATGGCTTCTCTTTGTCTTTTGTCAAATTGATTCAAAGGAGAGAGCGGATTTTTCTTGTTGACAAGGATTTTCCACTTCTTGCAACTTCATTTAGGCAATTTTCAAGTTTCAATCATTGGATGAAGAGTCCTAGGAAGGGCGGGTTCTCCATGCTCCAGACAATTTTCCACTTTTCCTAATGTTCATTCCTCCATTCATCTTCATGAACCTTCACTTATTCTCATCAAGTTCCTCAAATGACCTTTTGAAACTTCGTTGATACTATCCTCATGTTTGTCAAGTTGGAGTAGAAGAGAGGATTGGGAGAAGGCGGATTTTTCTTGCTCCAAAGTATTATGTGCCCTTCCAACTTAGGCATCTCAAGATTCATTTTCTTTCTTCAATGACTTAATCAAATTTTTACTTCAAACAATCATTCCATTTGCAATGTCTTTACTTTTGATAAATTCTTCAAATGTTGCAAAGTCTTTTGGCGAATCCCACTTGATAGTTGAACCACTTAGCATAAATCAAGCTCTCCTTCCTAGGGCACATTTTGCTTGTTGACAAGGATTTTCCTCCATTTTGCCTTGGACGCATAGTGCATGATTAGAAGGATTTTCCATTGGGCAAATTTTGCATACTAAGGAACATTTTGCGCCCTTACTTTAGACACATTTCATCATTTCTTTTAGAGCTTTTAACCTCCTTCCTTATGAATTTCATTCTGCCTTAAAAGATTTTTGCTCCTGCTTTTATTAATTTGCACTTCTCCTTAGATGATTTATGCTCTTCTTTGGTGGGATTCTACCTTTTTTAGATGAATTTCTACTCTTCAAGTCTGATTTTTGCTTTTGTAAGTCTGATTTTCTGCTCTTCAGTTTGAATTTCAAATAAATAAATTGTCTTCTTTGCAATGCTTCCACCTTTAGCCTTGAGCTTTTGTGAATTTAACTTGTTTTTTGGATGAATTCTACTCTGCTCTGCTGCTGATTTGATTATTTGTTTTGAATTGAATATGGAAAAATGAACTTTGCATCTCCTTTTATAGCATTCGCAGCCACCTACTAGGCAGGTCAGCCTACATATGAAGCAATTTTTTAAAACTTAAATCTTTCTCCTAGGCCGACCTATTCTTATGCAAAGCAAATTTGATAATTTGATGCAATGCTTTTGAGGGCAGAAATTGTTCATGCATGGGAAATTGGCCCCCTAGGAAGGGCGCATATTGTTCATTGATAAACATTTTCCACCTTTCCAAATCACAAAATTTCTAAGTGTTAAAAATGACTTCTTCAAAGGATTTTCAGGAGTTCTCATCATTCAAACCTTCATTGCATGAAAATCTTCACTTCCAAATATATCATTTCCCAGGGCACATATTGTTCGTAAGCAAGGAATTTTCGCTAATGCTGGGCGCATTGTGCTCATAAGTAAGGAATTCTCGCTCAAGGTCCAAGACTTAGATTTTTTCACCTAATTTTAAAGTGTCTTGAGTGGAAGTATATTTTAAAATATATTTATTGAATTTCCTATACTTCAAATATTTTGAAATATACTTCTAAGCTGTCTGAGATAGGTCCTGAATCCATAGGATTTAACATGTAGATTCTAGATTTTTGAGGATCCACCAGATTTCAAACTTAGTCAATTCCAGGGTCTCAGAACATCAAATTTCAGAACAATAGACTTGGTCAATTCCAGGGCTCAAAACACACATCAGGATGATAAGATACAGACTCAGAATATGTCAAGACTCAAAACAACACTACCAAAACCCTACAAGCTCAAAGAAAAACTAAACCTAAAACAAAAGACAGAAAGCAAGAAAAAGAGGGGGTCCCCATTTGCAATGGGGTGATGTGTGATTATGTCACAACCAGACCTTATTGTTATCTCCTAGCACGAGAGGTGGACCTCAGGGTTCCACAGGTCGGGTGGTTGTGCTTTATTCCATTGGTTTTCTGGCATCGTGGCTCGCATGTAAAGAAGATGTAACTCTCATGATTCCAGTTTGCACATGTATTTGAAAACTATTATTTGTACTCTTTGCATCTAGATCTATGTATCAATGGAATTCATTATGTAATTTGATGTATTCAAAAAAAGAGCTTTTGTAACAATGAAACTATGTAATTCCTCTTGTAAGATATACTATTATGTATTTGTAATCTTAATACAAACTTCTTGAAGTATTTGGAAGTCGTAATGAAAGATGCTGGTTTGATTCATTTGGTTTATTTGATTAAACTAGCATCTCTAGGGATTACACAGCTGCATTAATGAAATTATACAATAATCAACAACATACATAATTTGGATAATAGAGCCAACATATTTTTTTTAAATAATTAGACATTTTTTAAATAATTATAAATATATAGCCGACATAATTTTATTTTTTTACTATGGGAATTAATTCATTTACAAAAATTTTGTATCATTTGGATTAAATTATTGAAAATTATTCCATTAAAAACCAATTTTAGAGCTAAGAATTGCCCCTACATCAAAGAAAAATAAGAAAATTAAGAGTAGGGTAAATTATTTACTTTAGTTTAATAAAGGCTAGGGTTAGGTTCTTCAATCTTTAAAAGCCACAAAGAAAATTAATATTTAGTTTAATGGCCTTTGTTTTAAATTTTTACTATTAGGATTAATTCCATCAAAAAATTATAATTAAGTTTTTGGTATCATTTGGATTATATTATTGAAAATTATTCCATTATTGAATATTATTCCATTAAAAACTAAACATCTGCTACATCCCACAAAGAAAAATAAGGCAAGGCAAATTACTTTATTTTAGTTTCATGAAGGCTAGGTTATAGTTCTTCAATCTTTAAAAGTCACAAAGAAAATTAATATTTAGTTTTATGACCTTGTATATTAAAAAATTATAATTAAGTTTTTTTTTATCATTTGGATTAAATTATTGAAAAATATTCAATTAAAAACTAATTGTTAAGAGCTAAAAATTGTCCTTGCGAATTAATTCCATTAGACAATTATAATGAAGTTTTTCTTATCATTTGGATTAAATTAAAAACTATTTTTTAGGGTTCTTCAATCTTTAAATGCAAATCTATAAAGTAAATAAACAACTGTTTAAGTAAAACTAATATGTATATATTTTAGCTCTTCGCTCTATATATTGTATTTTTACTTGCACATATTTTAATTTACATATATATTTATACTTTATGTAATATAATGGGTAATATTTATATTTAAATATATAAAATGAAGAAAATAAAAATATATATAAATAATAAAATTAGTAAATTAATAAAATCATTAAACTAGCATAGATTTCTTAAATACATCTATCTAAAAAATGCCAAGAGATATAGCATCAAGACACCTATCTATTCTCAATAACAATTTCAATACCAGCGAAACCCATGCCCCACTCCGTAGCCAAACAAGTAACTTAACTTGAAACTAATAAAAATGTTCTTATAAGCAAAATAGTTCATGGACATTGGGCATAATGCTTATACCTACATACGCCAAAATGTGTTCCATTATACAGGCTGTAATAGCTAAAATATAACTGCCTCATTAATTTGAGTTTTAGAATATTCCAATTAGATATAAACATTTTCACGAGGTAACCTTGCCCTAAAGATTTTCATGGTCAATGTAGAATTAGTTCTTTAATTTTTCTTGTTCATTGCTATATAGGGGCATCTTCAAGAATTCCATTTGAATGGACCAAAGCCTGCATAAGAATATTCAATAGACTCAATGTCCACCTCTGAAGAAAAGGAAATAAATTGTACAATGTAAGAAAGAAACTTTTGATTCACACAAGCCAGAATAATATGAGGGAGCGAAAACAGGCAACAGGCCAAAACCAAACTGAAGTATGGCAAACATAAGACTCATAAATCCTAAACATGTCAAGGTGATAATGCGATGTATTGCAAACATTAAAAATAACCGTAAGAGAGAAGACCTATCACCAAAGAAGATAGGACAGATTAAAGTCTGATAAAGATTTGTTATATTAAAGACTTTACTACATGATCATATTCATAAAGTATTTCTAATTTCAACATATCCTAAAAGCTAATAAAATTTGCATAAAACTTAAAAGAGCACTTTAATCTTAGCCATTCATCAAAATATGTGGGGCATATACTGAAAATATGAATATCAAAACATCAATCACATTAGGATGAGCTAATAATTTAAACGTTCATATCAAATGCCTAAAATTTAAGACACTTCTTAGCAGTTATCTATTAACTGGGAAACGCACAAAACAATTCCGAAAGGACATATTTTTCTCTCACTATTAAATCTGTTTATACCAGAAGTTAATACTCCAATCAAAAGTCTAATATTTTTAATATGCTTCTTTCACCAATCATATCAAAGGCAAGCAGATAAATAAATCACAAAAAGTAAAACGTTTTTTTGGGTCAAAATCAAATCTGTTTATACCTGAATTTCTGGTTCAGCTACAACATACTGCTTCAAAAGCCTATCACCAAATGCCCGTGAGACAGCAAGTACACCCCCAACACGCCATGTGCCTGTGTTTATGTAAAGTCTTTTACTAAACATTTATACATAAAGGATGAGTTATAACAAATCATCCCTGATCCAAAAACTTAAACACAGTATTTTCCTACAGAACATTCAATCTTTGTGGATGTGTTTCTGTAATTTACCAGCCCACATGACGAATCCTCGAGCTTCCTCTATCCGCTGCCGCTCATCAGTTTGATTGGGTTTATGGTCTCTCGAAAGAGGGACAGCTAGTGCCAAGAAATAATGAAAGTCAAGTTCATGCTAAGAAGCATATGAGTACCTCAAAAATACCAAAACACCTTTTGTATTATCCCCTTTCACACATAATGAAGAGTGCATGCAAACAGGAAGGCATTAGAATACACCTCGTAGCAGTAGTCTACTGAACATCAAAGGCTTTCAAAATTAATAAATTATGACTTAAATATACATATTACAGATCACAATCTAGATAGTCAAGACTCGAACAAACATGGTCTCCCTAAATGCAACAGCAATCTACAAATCCACGTATTCTGAAATCTTTGAGAGCAATGAATGAGAGCAGAGAGAATGTTGTCCTTGTCTCTCACTGTTCACAGTACTCTCTTCTAGGCACTCTCAGTTACTGTGCAGCCATGAGAAAATGTATGAGGGATTGCAGCAGTTATTTGTCATTTATGCAAGCAGTAGTTTGTGGGTTTCATGTTCACATAGAGACAACTGGGTTTGTTATTTTTCTTTTTTCTTTTTATGATTGTATATTAAGGTTTAGCAGTAGGTTAGTATAAGTATTTTTTTCTTTTTGAGTTCAGGGATGTGGCCCCCCAGATTCATGCAGGAAGTGCTTAACCATTCTGAAAATCACCTGGAAATGCAGTTCCTAAGCTGTTTCCATGAAACCAGCGATTCGGTATTTATGAAACAATTCCCCTGCAGAATTGGATCCACTTTCATACCTAAAACATTTATGTGGAGAGAGTTTTTTTTAATTAATTGTAAGATTATATCAGGAGATGTAATATCTCAGAGAGAATAGTTAAGAACATCAGACTGCATTGTCAACACATACAACAGAATTGGGAAAACCTAAATCCCATTTTTTATAATCAAATTCCATGTAAAATATACCAACATAGATCCATCTCAAATATGCCAATATCCATCTAAAATATGCTAATTGGCATTAAAATTATATCATCGATTCATGACCATTAACATCAGCATATTAAGTTGTTATATAAAAATGCTATATGTAATCTCCCAAGTTTATTTTCTTTTGGAAAGTTGTCACTTAAGAGAAAAATCTACTTGAATTTATGGAAAACATAAACAAGGAAAGAACCATCAGCAAGGGAAACATGTATTTGAAATTTAAACCCTAAAATGCAGAAAATTTTAACCTAAGAGACCTACATCGATCTTAAAGAAGTTGTATTCTATTTAATAATTTATAATCACATTAAAGCTGCTAGAGATGGCAGTGAATCAACTGCTTCCATCATACACCAATCACTGCATCAGTGTCATGATAGGATATCAAACCCATTCCTATGCTGTATGTGTAAAATGGATTATTAAGTTATTTCTTCTCTATGCGTGTATTTGCATCTAGCCAAAAATCAACTAAAAATATTTAAAAATAAACAAAAATATAGAGTTCTAGAACAAAGGAAAAATAAGAGTCCTGGAATGCACAGAAATTAGCTGAAGAAGGATATTCCAAGTAACTTCTTTTCACTTATGTAAAACCATCCTACAGCAGCATAAAGACAAAAACTATTCTGTGAATCTACCATAGTCGAACTGGACCCAAACCAAAGGCATGCCTTTAGCCTTGTACTGATAAAGTCAATAAGATATGAAATTGCTATGGGTATAGAACTCACCTTTTCCATACCTGCAAAGAACAGCTCGAGAGTCGCCAACATTAGCTACCAGCAACCGATTTCCAACAAGAACAGCTGTTGATGCAGTTGAGCCAGCATCTCTGTGCTGATTATTTTCTGCCTTTAGAAAATCTGAATCTGTTCGCTTGAATGCATCAGCTGCACAAATTCAAATCAAGGACAAAAATCAATCAAATTGATCAGAAGTATTGATCCTCAACATCTCCAAGCATGCTTTTAAGTTTTTATAAGTAAATAGGGATTTTACCTATTGCCAACTTTGTATCACTGATAAATTTAGGAAGATTTCTCAAATTAAGAAATAGTTTCTGTTTCACATATTCTGCTGCTCGTGCACCTCTGTGGCCTGAAATATATCATTATATCAATTAAGTAGTAGCATTACAAAAAGAACAAATCAACTAGTCTGGGTAGCAGCCATCCTAAAAGCTCAAGAAATTTCCAGCCTATTTAGCCACAAGCTTACACACACCCAGAAGCAGCCATCCTAAACAATGATCTCTGTGGGAAACCTTGTGAAGGAAAAAGTTCATATACAAATGTCTCATGAACATAATATGAAGAGCTGATTCCTGTAAAATATCTTCAAATGGAAAAAGGCCACATCCTTTGTAATGAACATTGTTTTACATAATATTCACAAGCTGATATCTTTGGGAAACCTTAAAATGGAAAAATGTCACGTCCAAATATTTCTAATAAACATTGCTTTACATAATATTCAAGATCTGATATCTTTGGGAAACCTTAAAATGGAAAAATGTCACATCCAAGTATGTCTAATAAACATTGCTTTACATAATAATATAATATACAAGAGTATATTTATAAAATGTAATAATATTGACAAACCAAAAGAAGTTGAAAAAACCTCCAAGAAAAAGAATGTGCCATCATGTGCAGACACCGACATGGACAGAATATGTAAACATTTTATATAAAACAGCACATTATAAAATACTCATAAACTTACCATCAAATACTCCAAATAAGCCAATTATCTGACCATCGACTCCACAAATCTGTGTCTCAAAGAAATTTTCCATTGAAGATCTTTTCCCTAGAGAACTTGCATATCCATAGCTGAACTTCTGATTCTCACTGCCCACGGATACAGAATGTATTTTAGTTTCTAGACAAAATTCTTGATATATGGTCTTATAGAAATGCCATTTTTGTAGGAAAAGAAACATGTAATATTTGCAGTCCACGGATTGAAATTTCATGTTCTCCCTTAGTATGTTTATTATCTTAACATTATGCACATTACCATTGGTCAACATCCATCTATCATAATTTGTTTTCTTCTACATTAAAGGTCTTTAAGAAAATTATCATGCTAGTAAAGCATTTCACAATTTATATTAACTATCAATTACTTGCAAAAGCTATGACTAGAGTCTTTCACTGGAATGTTAAGTTAATGTTAATAGTTCCAAGAGGTTATCTGTTCACTGAAAACACAACTAAATGGTTGAAAGATGAGAATGGAAAACATTAAATTCTCTTCATTTTAGTAATTGTTGATATGCCAAAAAAATCCTCATTACATTGCCCACTATGAAACCGTAAATAAAATTCCCCATATTCATTAGGTTTCATTTACCATCAAATTCAATCTTAATACCCATTAATGGGTCAAGAGATCGTAAGAAATTATGAAGGAAAAAAGATTGGTCAGTTTTGAAGGCAGGTATCAAATCGAACTTTGATGGTGCCTCTGGGGGGGAATCCTAGCATAGTGAGAGCCAGATACATATTGTGCGATGGCAGGGGTAAATTCTTGGGTGGTGGATCCCAGCTACTTCATTCTAAATCTAATAACAAAGTGGAGGCGAAAAACGAGGTGACTGTAGCAGATTTTGACACACTCAATAGGGATGTAGGTATTCTCATGGATCTGTTTCAAGATATTAGGCTGGTTACTAAACATCTAGTTGTTTCCCATCATAATGGGATTCTGGAAGTGACTAGCAGGCACTCCTTTCCAGCCTATGCAAATGAGACTTCGGCAAGTGCGGCTCAGTGGGCTAAGTTACTTGATGATATTTGGCTAGCAGGCCTGGATTCATCTTCCATGTCTCCAGTCATGGCAGAGGTAGTCCCAGTTTCTGGTGATGGAATGGCTACCAGAGCTAGTGAAGGGTAGCGTTCCATTCCGAGTGGCATGGGTGTACCACGTTGGGGAGTTTCTAATTGTTAATGGAATCTCTGTATGTTGTTACAGTTGAGTAGCTGTTTTGGGCTGTTGTAGTGAAATATGTCTTTCTTTTGCTTTGTTGTGGTAGGCTCTTTAGTTGGTGCCCGCATGGTGTATTCGGCCTTATGGAGCTGGTGGCTCTCTTAAATTTTGTAGTCTTTTGCAGCCTTATGCATTATATGTTCTTTTGTGTGCCTGTCACCCATGCTTGGGTATGCACGGGGTATTGATTTCTGTTCACCTTTGTAATCCATTCAAGTATATAAGGATGAGGCCCCTTAATTAAGAAAAAGAAATTCAATCTTAATACAATATTATAGTTTCTACATTATCATTGTTCTTTATTGCAAATGCATCAGGTGCTTCTGTTTAGGTACTGTTGATGTGTTTTTTTAATTTTACGCACAAGGCAAGATGCAGAATAAAATATTAAGTATTCTATCCTCTCTTGAACAAAGTCTCTCAAAGGCTAAACTATGTGATCCAGTGAGACAACTCCAAGGTTCATTATTCATGATTTGCAATGGATAGACTCAGTAGTTTGATGTGATATGCTGTTAACACAAAGGGACTTATGCTGAATTTACTTCTTCACTCACTCGACTTATTACTCCTTTTCATGGATGGAAACCTCCTAATTCCACAATTTTGATGTTTTCCTTAGGAATTTTCATTTCTCTGAACTTTTGTGAAGTCCAAAAGTGATGCAATTTCCACCTGTCATTAGAATTTGCTCTATTTCCATTTCATGAGGGTGTTTTTCTTAAAGATTTCTTCAAAGATCTTGATGATTTCTTCGTGTTTTTTGCTATGAATTTGGAGAATTTTCAAATTTTGCAAGGATTGAGTGCCAAATCCTTCTAGGCGCAATTTCCACTCACACTCAGAAATTGCGCTTTTTTCCAAGAGAAATGGCACAATTTTCACTGGTGCCTGGAAATTGCGCTAAAATTTTACTTAGCCATTTTTTCAGTACCTGAAATCTTGTATATTTCAAAATATATTTAAGTATATGTACTTTAAATATTTTGAAATATACTGTCAAGATGTTTGAGATGGGTCTCGGATCCATGAGATTTAACATGCAGATTCTAGATTTTTGAGGATCCACCAGATTTCAGACTTAGTCAGTTTTTCAGGGTTTTAGGACACCAGACTTAGTCAGTTTCAGGACTTCAGGACACACATCAGGATGAGGGCATACGGACTCCTTAGCAAGAATTTGGCGAGACTTGGGCAAAACAACACTACCAGATGTACAAACTCAGAGAAAACTTAAACCTTAAAGCAAACCCACAGCAGAAAGCGGAAAAAAGGGTGGGTCCCCATTTGCAATGGGGTGATGTGTGAAAACGTCACAACAGGTACCTTTCATAAAGCTCAGTAATAGTTTTAACAAGAATAAAGGTCAACCCCAACAAGAGAGATAATACTTCAAAATCACCTGCTTAGAGAATGGCAAAAAATCTTGCATTTTGACAATAGTATATAGTCCATAATAATGAGATTTGCTAGGCAGATGATTTGATAAAAGCCAACGTTAGCCAGTTGTGAAGCACCTAACCTTCCTTAAAGCCTGTACTAAGCAGCTAACTTTCTCTGAATAAAATCTTTAGTAATGTAGGTGTGTTGGGTTTTGAATTTTTCCTTTCTGGTTGTGGTTTGAAAAAAAAAATTAGCCAGTGGCCTTTGACCATTCCTGGAACATACCTTCCTTCAACCTAATGCTTTTTGGATTCTCATTCTGTCTTGTGACATGAATAACTTTTCCTGTAGGCAGTCTTGGAATGTTGCAACATACCTTCAACCTAATGTTTTTGGATTCTCATTTTCTGTCTTCTGACATAACTTTTCCTGTAGGCAGTCTTGGAATGTTGCAACATACCTTCCTGCAACTTGTGGTGTGCGTTCTTCCTTTCCAGCATATGGCCTAAACAACTTTATTTAGGAAAGTGGCTGCTGACCATTTTTGGAGCATACATTCCTACAGCCTGAGGTTTTCTGGTTCCCTCTTTGTGGCTTAAAGGCCAAACATTTTTCTAAGCCAGTGACCTATTCTTTCTTGGCCCATGGCTATTCTTTTCTTCCTTCCTTCCTGTGCCCATCTCCTGACTTAAAATCTAGAGTCTAGACTAGAGAGAATGTAAATAAAAACTACAATGCGATCAGGCCACAATACAGCAACTGGAATAGAGAAATTCACACCCTACCCAAGCTCAAATTTGCAAAAGAGTGTAGAAATAATTATAATTAATGACCTTGCTATAGCTAACTAGGATTAACACCATTTTGATGATGAAGGGAATATTGGCGATTGAGAAAATTATCAGTCCATAATATAGAAGCTCAAATTTATTTAAAAATATTAATCCAACCGCTGCATTAAATTGCATTTTATTTTTTCTCCCCATTTTATAGATATTTTGCCAACTACTTAAGTGGAGTTCTATTTATTAGGTGATGATCCCATGGAGTGGCCACAGCTGAAATTTCTCTTTGAGCCAAATGGTCCATTAGAACGAGTTTTTACTCTCTCATATGTAATATTTAAGGATTTTGGTTTAAAAGTTACTATCTTGAGTAAAACACTCACAGCATATCAGTTGCCATTTGGCAACAAAGCTCCTTAAATTCTCAAGGTTCTGCTAACTTTTTGTCCCCCCTCGAGCATCCACTGAAATTTTCCTGCTAAAAACATCACTGCTCTACATTTCATGGAAAAGATTCTGTTTAATTTTGTTTAACATTTCCAAGCTTTTCATGGAGCCACCTACCAAGGATAAAATAGGAGCTGAAGCCCCCACCAGAGGACCATATCCTTAGATTGCTTTATATCATAAAATCATCATGCACATAGATCATATTTTTAGTTTATTCTAATCTTTTTTTTTAATTCCAATATATCTTTAATTACAAAATCTGTTCTCCCACATCAATGAATTTACAGAGAAAAGAACCAGATAGCGATGGTTGGAACTGGGAAGAAAGGCAAATAATGTGCACAATTCTTGCAGTAATATTTCATTAACTGTAAGAGAGTAACTTTTTACAAAAGCTTCTGCATTTGCCACTGAAATTTGAGAAAATCTGTTTGCCTCTAAATTCATATTTCATCAAATTTAGCCATCAAAATCTCTAAACTTCTGCAACGTATGCATTGTAAAGCCAAGCTGATTTTCAATGGCATATCTGTTCCCCACAATTTTTAACAATTTTCCCAGCCGTTCTCAATCTCAGTAGAAAGCAACTGGAAAGGAAAATCAAAGTGAAAGAAAGTACAAAGTCTTCACCAGACAGAAAATCTACAGAGAACGAAGGTAGTAAATGTCCACCCTAAAATCTTTTTTAATGTAGGTTTTGTAAGATATAACTCTGGAAAACTCCGTCATCGAGTATCAATTCTTTGAAATTCATTTAGTTTGGAGATTTCAACATCTTAGCTACATTGGAGATTTTGCAATACATGAGGTGTCACTGTGTCATAATTTGTTTAGGCCCTTAGGGTTCTGGAGCACAGAATTAAATTGATTCTTGTTTCGATTGGAGAGTAGATGCTCCTATCCCAAATTATGCTTATTACAATACACAATTAAAGGGCTTGAAGTAGAATTGACTAGGTTACATTAGGTCCACTGCATGGTGATTTTACAGTTGATATGCAATTGTGCTTGGTGAAAATACCTGCAGACAACTTGGTCTTCTTCTAAATTCCAAACTTGTTCTTGACGGAAAAATGATTAAAAGATTCTTTTTGAGCAGATTATTTACAGAATACATGTTTTCTGCATTCTAGTTATCAAAGTTGCCTAAGAAATTTGAAAGGCCCTTATGTGAAGACCCCCTTTCATTGGCTCCTTGGGCCCTTTTGGAAATCAAATGTCTCCCTTTTGCATCCAGCTCCTTTATTCCAAATTGTGAATTTCATCATTCTAGGGAAGGCTGTCCATCTCATTAGCCCTCATAACCAATCATATCCTTTTGTAAGCCACAACATTCTTGTCGAATTATTTCTTACTTTTCTATTAGAAATTTTCTACTCAAATAACAAAAATTGGTAAAACAATCTAGCTATGATTAGCTACTCACCCTCCTTGCTCATTATATCCCCATCCAAAAACTCTTAAGATGTGTGGTCCAAAAATGTGCACGATTACTCTTTCTAACTTTAGCAAGGAAGGAATATATAATTTTATAGTCACGAAATCAATTTGTCATCTAATTTTTAGACAGTCTTTACAACATTATGAGATGAACAAAACCATTTCAAATAATTTGTGCTTAAGATAAAGAACAACAATGGCATGATTAGTTCATTATACTGGTACTTATGTGCCAGAACAAGTACATGGGATAGGCACTAAAAGTATCAAGTTGTGTCTAGTCTACCCAAGGCAAACCCCAAGATGCATTAATAGTTCTTATGGATCTCCCAACCTTTTATCCCTAAAACTCGTTCACTATAAGCAATTAAAAACAATATTTATACCAATTTCCTGTGACATTTATTTTTCCTTCGTACACAAGTTTCGTGGAAAAGATGAGAAAGCTTTTTGGATAGTGGAGATTTTTTTACTACTAGAGTTTATTATCTTTGATTTTTTTTTTCAAACATGAATGTTTGGCATTCTAGAGAATCTAGACATTTTGCATCAAATTTCCTGGTCTTCCAAATAATTTGCAAGATAGATATTGGAAGAAACAAGTTCTTAGTAAAACTCTGAAATGGAATGTTTTATGGGAACCTATATCATATTGTCGCCTCTTCATATCTTCTTACCTTGGATTTTCAAATCATTGTTTATTGGAACAGAGTCCAAAGAAGATTCTCAGACCCCTTTAAAAATTTAATATACACATCTTTGACACCCAAATACAAATGGTGATATAATACTACTGCAAAAACTTCAACTAGTAGAAGATTATGCATAACAATACATTTGCAACTTTGAATAATCTGTTTGATAAAGCTGAAAGAGAACACACCTGAGGCCTCCACCACTGACAGGAGGATTGTCATGTTTTGTCTCCCTCATAGAAAAGTCAGAATTGAGATAACTCATGATATTTCCTTGGATTTTCTTCCTGTGGAAGCTATTAGACCATAACTTCAACAAGTTCCCTGTGATTGTGTTGCAATAGTTGAATTGTGAGCAAATAAAGATGCTGGGTCTCTGGAAAATGTATATGCTTACAAAGGCTAGAATTTCCTACAAGAATCGCTACTCCATGTACTTCCTGCAAAAAAAAAAGTGCCAAGAGGATGAAGCAAACTGCAAAGAAAAAAAACAAAGGAGACTATAGCTGTAGAAATATATAAAAAATGATGATTTTATTTCAAGGGATTTCAAAAATTTACATTCAAATTTCTCATTCAACCGGGAAACTTAAACTAAAGCAATTCATTTACATTAGCCTTCTACAGAAAGTTTCCCGGTTGAATGAGAAATTTGAATGTAAATTTTTTAAATCCCTTGAAAAAATGAAATGAAAACAAAGATCAAATTATCTCTCAATGCTATGCATAATCGAAAAAAAAAACTCTAGGATTCTGATCCAATAAGGATGGTCTGATGAGCCTTAGCCTCCTACAACACAAAACAGCTGCTTAGATGGGCTACATATCTCCTATTGTACAGAACAGCATGGTATAATGATTAGACTTCAAAATCCTAAACACCAGATGCCATAAAAGGAAGATCAGCTTGCATTTTCCAATTGCATACAGCTGATTATTGTTCTTTTACCAAATAAACAGCTGAAATCATTCAGTGCATTGAGAAAGTCAGACAAAAATGCACATTTTTTTCTCCATTGGTTATAAGTATGATGCAAAAAAGATGAAACATATAATACATATATGCAAGGAATACAAGAAAGATTTACTGCAATAGTTCAAGCTCAAAATATACAGCCCAGGATTTCAAGTTTTTAAATCAGGAGGGAGATAAATCATCTTCCTGAACACTCAGAAATCTGTAAAAACAAATGCCATAAGCTCCAATAGTTTCTATTTTTCATACTTATTCACAGCTTGACAGTAAATGGTTCAACTTCACATATTTGAATCCATTGAGCATGCAAATGTTCTTCAAAATTAAAAAGAACTTTTACCTCCTATCGAGAAACTACTTGGAATTGCAGAAGGTTATTGCAACAATCTGGTAAACTTAGATGTAATCTTTAAAAATAACCATGCAGTGCAGTAATTTTCACAATGTGATATTACATGAATTGAAATTCACAACCAATATAGAACCTATGAAATTTTTTGCTCACAATTATTGAAGTTAAAAGGTAATCTGATCCCTAGAAATTAATATTTAATAGGAAAAAGTCCGAGAAACCAATAAGCTGCTATGCTTTGCAAAATAGCATTGGTCAAAAGCTACACGTGAAGAGTTTCTACAGTGAAGCTTAAAGTGTTTTTTAGTCAAAATGACTACTATATTCAAACAATCCAAATTCACAGCCATCCATTTCAGTATTACTACAAAGACTATTTTAGCACTCTAAACTTAAAGGCAGATATATCCACAATGGACAATTTAAAGAGACTTTTTACATTCCATACACTAAGGAAACCAAAAAGACTTTGCATCATGCACTTTCACACCTGAGATTACCTTAAAGAACATTTCACTGAAAATAAAATTTTCCCCAGCTTCCTAATGCCCTCAATAATGGGTTCAGATTGGATAGACCTAAAAATCTATGGGCCTTTTGACTCCCTCACCCTAAGGGTGTCTTCAAGTTAAATTTTAACAGTGCTGATAAAGGTAATGTTGTCCCTGCTGGAGTAAGGAGAGTGTTTACAGACACTTATTGTAAGTCAGATTAGATCCATCTAATAGATGTAGGCAGAGAGACCAATAATCAAGATGAGATGATCACTATCTGATGGGTCTGCAGATTGCAATCTAAGAGGATACAAGAACATTATGATTGAAGGTAACTCGTATATAAAAGAAAATGCTATTAAACGAGGTAAGCTGCAAGATTGGAAGCTTAAAACTGTCATTTGAAAGGCTAGGTGGTTATGCAACAAATTTGAATCACATCTCCTAGCATATCAGGCATGAAAGCAACAGAGTGGTTGACTTAGTGGCGAAACGTAAGGATATGTTTGTTTTCCACCACAGATGTTCTGGATAAACTTTGGTTAGCTCCCTTTCCTAAGTTTACAGGGCAACCTTATTAGTGATGCCTCACCCCCTCCTGTAACCTTCTCCTTCCTTACTCCTTCACCTTCTTATGTGCTTGCAGTAATTCACGGAGATCTTGGTGTAATCATTTTTGGAGATGCCGTATAGGATCTATTTTTAAGCCTTCCCCTTTGATGTGATATCATATCTATCATGTTAAGGCTTAAATATATCCTGGAGAATGAATAGTAATTTCTATTTTTATTTCTGTCACTTTCGATCTGACTTTGCTGGTGATTTGCTGTGCCACCCTGCTGTGTGGATTTTGGCTTCCTTGCTTCCCTTTTTTTCAGCTCTACTGGGTAAGGTCGTTTTCCACCAAGTGTGAGTTTGGAAAAAGAAGTTGTGTGGATCAATGAGATGGGTTTCCATTTTCTGCTCCATTTCTTTTGTTTCTTTAGTTCTTTATAATCAATTGTGTGCTGGATGCTGGATGTTATTATGTTGATGGTTTTATCATTTGGGACCATGGAAGACTGCTATAACTCTTACTTGTATATGTATCACTTAGGACCCTAAAGTAGAAGTGTCCAAAAGGTCTAACACTGTTGAACAATTCAACTGTACTTGAGTACTGAACATAACTGCACATAAGAAAAATGTTTATTAAGCACAAAATCACAGTCAAACCTTGTTATCTGATCAACTAATTAACTGTGAGAATACAGAGCACACTATTTGTTGAAGCAAACTGTTCTTCCAGGTTGCCATGCATGTTAGCATGCATTTAATTTTATTCATCTCTACAAGTAAACATGTTCCACAATTTTCATCTTTTGGTTTCAGGATGCACACCTGGCCATCTATTGACTATTCAGACTGCCATATTGTGTGACGAAATGTCCTCTACACTGCCCCGACCCCAGCCTTCAGTTATTCTCTTTATAGCTTTTGTTGCTACAGCGCTTCCCTCATCCCTGGAAGGTGAGGAAAATTAGAATACAAGACCGTGGAATATATATACACATATATGAAGATTAGTATTACTGAAGCCAAAGCACATTCCAACAGCTGGGGGATTCAAAGAAATATACCTATGCAATAAAGAGTGCCAATAGTTTTCTCTAAACTAAAATCTTCCTTCGGGTCGGGCAAAGCTCTTCCATCAGATTCATCATGACGAGCAGCCATGTCCATCATAGCATCACAGAGTTTACTGACTTCATTCCTTTTACCTAGCTTATCATATATGTTGATTAATGGAATATATGCAGCAGAATCAAAATGTAGCCTTTGTCTATCATTTTGTTCAAGACTGCATTTGCCTCATCCAACTTCTCCTCCTTACACAGGTTACGGATCAGCTCCACATAAGAAATACCATCTAGTTTAAAGCCCTTCTGCAAAATTATATCAAGAATAGACTGAGCATCAAATGGTCTTCCATGTTTACAAAGTGCATTGAACAGCGTACCGTAGGAGATTGAATCCAGAGTACATACTGTCTCTGCTCTTTTCAAAAGCTTCCAAGCATCATTCACCTTGCCTGCCTTGCAAAAAGCACCAATGAGTGTTTGGAACAAAGAAGCATTGAGGACAATGCCTTTCTGCCACATCTCATCTAAAAGGGCTTGAGCTTTGTTCAGTCTGCTTCCTTCACAAAGACAATTCATTATCATACCATAAGTAAACGCATCAGGTGCATAACCCTTCTTTTGCATGCGGTCTAACAATTTATAAGCCCTGTCTATCTCCCCTTTACTGCAAAGACCCTGCATCAATATATTGTAGGTTCCTCTTGTGGGAGCACATCCCCTTGTTTGCATCTCATTTAAGAGTTTGAAAGCCATTGACAATTCTCCCTGCTTACAAAATCCATCTATTAGGGTACTATAAACAATTGCATCTGATTTGATGCCTTTCTCCAACATCTCAACAAATTGTCTCTTTGCTTCATCCAATCTGTCCTGTTTGCATAGGCCATCAATGATTGTCGAATAGGTGACAGCATTAGGAAAGCAACTTTCAACTTTATTTTCATTTACTAGTCCCAAAGAGGCCTCCGCATCGAGGTTGCCATTAGCCACAATAGCATCACTGCCATGTAGCCACATCGATTCCATAATTTGAATAGCTTTGTCTAATTCACCACTTTTACAAAGGCCTTGTATCATGATATTGCAGGTTATGGTATTTGGAGTAAGGCCTCTGTCCCTCATTTTCTGCAAAAGTTTTTCTGCTTCCGATATCCTGCCCTCTTTAGTGGCACTCTGGATCAATATATTATAAGTAGCCGTGTTAGGTAAAAGACCTTTCCTCAACATTTCACCTAGCAACTCTCTTGCCTGCACAATATTACCTCTCTTGCAATATGCATCAAGAATTGTGCTGTATGTTATAGTGTCTGGTTTGATTCCATTTCCTGTCATTGCTTTCAACATCATCTTTGCATCAGACACCATGCCCTCTCTGCACATGCCATCCACTAATATGTTGTAGGAGACTATATCTGGAGCAATATTATCCCCCACCATTTCTTCAAAGACCCTGCGAGCCTCAGAAATCCTCCCCAGCTTGGCCAGTCCACCTAAAATAATGTTGTAAGAAACCACATTACAAGCATATCCAATACTCTTCATGTGCTCCATAATCTTATAGGCTTTCTTCAGCTTACCTTGCTTGCAGAATGCATCAAGAATCGTGTTAAAGGAAGTTGTATCAGGGCCAGGAAGCAGCTTATCCTCCATGTCTTTGAGTATTTTCAACGCACTCTCTATCTTTCCCACTTTACATAGGCCATAAATCAAAGAATTGTATGTAATGACATTGGGAACACATCCATCACCTGGAATTTGTTGTTGAACCAGCTGCTCTGCCTCCTCCACACTATCCTCCTTGCAGAGACCATCAATAATAGTATTGTATGTTACAATATTAGGATTGCACCCGTGTAACCTCATTTCTGCCAACAGCTCCAAAGCTCGGTCTGTTCTGCTTCTCTCACATAATCCTTTGGCCAAAATGGTGTATGTAAAAACATTGGGAGCACAACCCTTTGCACCCATTTTCTGCACCAGAGTTTGGGCATCATCTACCCTATCCACAGCACACAAGGCCTGAACCATAATATTAAATGTAAATGCATCTGGCTGGATTCTTCTACTCCGCATTTCCCTATTGATGCAATCACTTAAAAAGATGAGAACACAATATCCACAATTTAAAATATCTATCATAAAACATAATGCCTTCCATACATTTTTCAGTATTTCCTTCTTGTTGCAGGGATCTTAAAAAGTCAGAACCCAGCAGCCACAATTTGAAACACATAACACAATACATAACTAGAGTAGTTATGAATAAGAGAATTTTGATCCAAGGTCATTGAGCTTGAAAGGTTATGCTCTGTGTTTTAATTTATGGGTGTCATGTTCTGATCTAGTAGAACATTTGCCTGCTGATGCAGGCCTTAAAAATATCAGAAACAGTAAATGGAATTAAAAACATTACACACTGGTGTCCAGACACATGATGACGATATGATGTCCGACTGTGAAAATCTAAACAATTTAATCAGGAAACAATGTCCACAATTTATTCTTGCTTGGTAAATATTGGGTGAGGTTATGGCCTGCAGTGTAAGGTCAAGTTGGTTGGACCACATTCTTAAGATGAATACCATAATCATTACGTGCCCCTAAAGTTATACTCTGCCTGGGTGAGAGGATTGGGAAACCAGTGTCCCCGTTACCATTAAAGGACCACCACCACTTGGATGTAATGGCCACAACTAAGAACACAGAATACAACCTTTCAAATTCAATGAGCCTTAATCAGAATTCTGTTCCTCAAAACTATTCCACCCTTATATCATTCTCCTTCTACTCTTTTGGCATAAAAACGTGCCCAAAGTAAAAATCTATCATTAAAAGCATACACAGCTAAATATCTACAACCACTAAACTGATTTTAGAGCATCCCTGTATTACCTGTAGAGAATAGGAACCATCTCTGGCCTGTCCTTCTTCAAAAAAGCTTCCAACAATACATTAAAAATCCTGACATTCAGAGCAACACCAATGTTGCATTTTTTCTTCAGCTCCTCAAAGGTTGCATATGCATCATCCACAAATCCAGCTTTTGCCAATTTTATCACAAGGATCCAAAGTGCTGGAACAGCAATCTCTGCGTCTTCTTCTTCATACAAATTATGGCACAGTTGTCTGAGTTGGGAAACCTTTTTTGCATTGCAGAGGATGTCAGAAATGGCTCTGATTGAAGTTAAACTGTGTCTACAATGAGCATCTTTTTTCCCTAATACCCACTTGTAAAATCTCCACGCCAAAGAAGGGTGCTTTTCGTTTCTGTGAAGAACCTCAGCAACAATAGACGGTGTGAGGATTTGCGGGTCTATTAAGTCAGCCAAAGCATTCTCCAGATTAGAACCCCATCGAAATCCTTGCTCAGAAAACAGCAAACAAAGCCTAGTCACTTGGTGCTTCGACATAGCCTCAGATTTATAGTTTATAGTTGCACGTTTATATATATTACACAGACTATTGTTGCACAGACGACCATATTCTCCTTTCCTCAATAATACAGAATTGATAACGAATTAATATATCCACACCAGATCGCCCTTCGAAAATGGCAGGTCACAACCCCCCGCCTTCACCCGAAAAATAGGTCCTTTGCCGAGCTAATTCTTATGCCAAGTATCATGTTTCTTAATAACTAGCAGTTGCACCATTTTTACGCCCATAGCGTGAAAAGTTGTATATGTAAGTTTGTGTAGGCAATCATAATGTAAGTTATATAGGTATGTGTACAAGAATTTAACACTAGCACTTGCACCCATAGGAGGTTCAAGGAATACGCGAATAGGAATAATCGACGAGTTTAGAAAATTTTCTAGCGTGAATTGTATGGCGTGAGACAATTCCGAACACTATAATGCTCACATATAAAAGTCTATCAGCTAATGAATTACTAGTGAGAGAAATTTAGGGAGTTCCTTTAAATGTGACAAATGATAAGAAATGTGAAACATGGTAATTGTTTTTAATATTGTATTTTAATTGGTTGAAGAACATATACATATTCCATTGTACAATAATATGTACATAATTTGCACCCATAACATCTATAAGCATACTAATTGGAGGCCAAGATATTAAGAGTGTCGTATTGAACAGTTGGTTGATCCACAAAAATAAAACACATTTTACTTTGGACATTACTACATTTGTAGACAACTACTGAATCTTGCAATACACAATTACTAAGTGTAGAGCCTTGCTTTCCAAATTGTGCTTGCTCTCTATTCTCTATTTAACAACACAAGATTCATGAGTTTAATTAACATTATTGTGAGGAATTTATAAAGAAAACAAAAACAAATGTGTAATCTCTGAATGTGTTAAGAGGATAGTGTAAAGGGTGAAATAGATTTGATCAATAAAGAACAATAAAACCCGAATACAACAATGAAATATGAAGGAAGAAGGATAAATAACCAGGAAGAGATACTTACAACATTTATCTTTCGACTTCCATTGCTCGCCTATTCTTTCTTGATCTTGAATTATGCAGATTTAGCCCTCAGGGAGCTTGCTTCTTTGCTTCGATTCCTCAAGATGACAATGAGAAATGGTTATGATACTTTGTGTGATTGAAGATGAGCTTCAACACACTAATGATACTGGATGATATTGGAATGGCTAGAATGAGGAGATTTGAGAAGAAGAATGTGGGCATGACAAGGATGCCAGAATGGAGTTTTTAGAAGAAATTAGACATGGTAAGGATACTTGAAAGAAGTCCCCCCAATTGCTTAAAGAAGGGTCTTATTTATAGATTTTTCTGAAAAAGGAATGGAGGGTGAGGATCAATAGATGAGATCAATGGCTAGGAATAAAAATGAATCTTTTATTCATAGTGGATGAATTAAAAATTCATTTTTTGGGAAGAGTGGAGGATAGTGAATGAAATAAAAAATTATTTTTGGAAAGAGTGGAGGATAGTGGGGAACAATTGAATTGAATTCAATTGGTGGAGGATAGTGGGGAACAATTGAATTAAGAGAATTCAATTGGTGGATGATAGTGGGGAACATTGAATTAAATATTCAATTGGTGAAGGCTAATTGAATTAAAGATTTATTTTAGATAATAGAGGATATTAGCTAATTAAATATTAAGAATATTTAATTACATGTGCAACATGGTGAGGTGGAAGAGATGAGGTGGATTGATGAGGTGGATTTTGTGAGGTGGATTTTAGGACTTGAGACATTAGAAGAATTTAAGGAATTTAATTAAATAAAATGACTTTATTTAATTGTAGGATAATGAATCAATCAAATAAACTTATAATATTTATTTAATTGACAGAAGGAAATAAGAATTAAAATAAATATCAAAATATTTACTTAATTCAACCTGAGCCAATTTTAGGTGTATACATTTTGCCCCTTTTTGAAGCAATGTGTTTTATCACGTTGTTTCAAAGAATAAACAGTCTGATAATGATACATGCCCCAGTTTACCCCTGGTACAGGTTATGATGATAGGATGCCCCCTCGAGAGATTGGACGGGGAGAAGGTAGAAGGTGTGAGATGGACAATCTCACGATGAGATAGGTTGACAGGAGATGAAATGGTTGAATGCAGAAGAAAGGGATGAATGATATGGAATGCAAGATAAAAAGATGACACACACAAGCAAGTAAGCAAGTATGCACAAATGATACAGGAACAACCAATGTATTGCCCCTGTCAAGTGGTAAACCAACGATATAGGTCGATGATGTTTGTTTTCAGGAATGAGATATGTCGTATAACACTATGGGTCTGGTTTCGACAATATAACATCTTGTCTAAGACATTTGATATGATAATGATATACGACAGTGTTGTCATGGTGGGGAATGATGTATCCCTAAAGCAACACGAAGGATAGTTATGACTGATTGATATGGTTTACGACCGGACAAGGATCAAGACCACTGATTGTGATTGGATCATTTGACAAGATTGACTTGACTTGATTGGCATGGATTAAGGATAGACTTACAATTGGATACGGTATGGATATAGATATGGATACGGATATGAGACGCAATTGGATACGGTATAGATATGGATATGGATATGAACTGCAGTTGGATACGGTATGGATATGGAAATAGATATTTGTCACCTTGATATAGCAAGTATTTTGAAGCGCTTTCATCATTGGGCTTTATTATGTTGTAAGAAAATACAAGCATCTAGGTATAATTGAATCGAGATGACCTGAGTATTACTTACATGGATTTTGATTTAGCAAGTTAATACAAGCATTTAGTCAAAATTGAATATAGATGACCTGAGTATTTCTTGCATTTTTCAACAGACAAATATTGCCCCTTTTCATGTTTAGACCTCGAAGTCCTCGATGATTTTTTGTTGATCATGTCATTAGACAAAAGTCATCACATACTAAAGTTTAATCCACAAGCAACAGACAAAGAAAATAATCATGCCCCCATCATAGCATCTCTAGCTTTTGGCATCCTCGAGTAGCATAGAAAGGCATGATCGCATAAATTAAAACTCTTAATCTAACCAACACAAAACATTCTTGTATTTAGATGTGTCTTTTTGCCATAATTGATATGAGATTTAGCTTGAGTGTTTCGGTATGGTGCTCTTTTTTTGCCTTGAATAGGTTGATGTTTTGCATCGTGATTTTTGCTGTGTTGGGAAGTGTGCTTTGCTGCATGCACTTGTCTAGAGAAAGGTACAAACACGGATGGGTAGCGAGACGGACAACAAGACATGGGATGGATGGGAAAGTGGAGCAGACTTAGACAGATAGAAGGACTAGACATGGGACGAATAGGGAAAGTGGAGCCTCGGGGGCACATTGATAATGGCCTTGCCTACGTGACAATGCAGAGGCAGCGTAGTTCGGGGCTTGGACCATAGATGGACTAGAGGATAGATGACAAGATATGAGATGGACAGGGAAGCGGAGCCTCGGGGGCGCATTGATAATGGCCTTACCTACGTGATAGCTAAGAGGCGACGTAGTTCGACAGAACCCTAATGGACCTAAGATATGGATCAGATGAGACATGATATGGAATAGACATGGATCAGATATGGATCAGATATGGAACAGATAATACTACCGACAAGGAAACACCGCGGATATGTAGATGTATGGGTGAATGGAATGGGTAAGTAGAAGCAACCAAGGATGTGATCTCTAAGGACTATGTTGCATAAGTATAACGTGCCCCATTGTAGGTAGAATACGTAGGATTTTTCATGACCGTGCATAAGACGAAGGAAGGATGAGAGGATAATGAATGATCTGCATGGTATGGAGGGATAAGGTATGTCAAGAGCCATTCAAAACATTTGTCAACATTGTGCCTCCAATCTTTATCAAGACCCAAGAATAGAGGAAAGGAAGTTTGGATGGATGGGTGAGACAGGATAGGTATGTAATGGATAGAGGATAGGATATGAAATGGTATGAAAGTAAATTGGTAGGGGAAGAGTGATGTGCCGATGAGACAAGGTGCCCCCAAGTGTAGGTGGCATAGAAGATCAACTTATATATGATGTCTGTTTGCCAGGTTTTCATCATGGTACTTATCCAAGGCGCCTGTTTGCCAAGTTTTCACCATTGGATGAAGGGATTTTTCTTTACTGTTTTCTTTTTCTCTCTTTTTTTTTTGTTTTGAATATTTAGATTGGAGAAGGTGGATATGGAAAGACTCAAGTATATGGTTCCTTGAAAGGTGATAGTCCCGCTAGATAGATACTGTCGAATAGACAATGTCAAGTGTTCTCATAGATGTTGGTAGGGGATCGTATGAAAGTGAGATGGTGTAGGTAGATAGTGGATTATGATGCAAAATATGGAGGGAAGTCTTATGCAAAAGCATGGACCATAGGATGAGGAAGATATGTAGGATAATAGTGGAAGGTAGGGGAGATGGAGTTATACGGAAGTGTTGTGGAATGGAAGGGAATCATGACCAACGGTCACACATACCATGGTAAACATTGAAGCTAGTGATGGGAAAGTAGTATAGGAAGAAACGAAGACTTTTGCTTGTGGATGAATGACGTAGGCATGCAGGGTTCCACATAGGCTGAGTATTGTCCTGATTTTTGTTCATCATGTGAGATGGAAGAATTTGAGACTCTTGGATGGAATGGGAGAAAGTAGATGGTTGGAATTCTTAAGAGGTGGATGCCTCTTGTAACTTTAGGACTTTTTGCCTGGGTACCCAAACCTTTTTGTTTTTAGATAGTACCTGTGAAGGTATGGGTTTGGGTGTATCCAACTTTTGTGTAGCTTTTGGAGTAATCATTTGTTTCTTGGGGACCCACACCTTGTTCAGTTTGGCATTGAGGTGTATGGGTGTATGCAACTTTTGATATGGATACTTCTTTGATTCTTGGCTTTTATATCCTAGGTCATGAGGACTCTTAGGATTTTTGACTTTATAGGTAGAGGCATCCACATATTTGTCATTGAATCCCTGTGGGATGGTAGAAGTGAGGTTGGTGAAAGCTTCTTGTTTAGACAATATGTGCATTTGTCAGCCATGATTGGGATATTGAGAGGATTTATAAATGGATGGATAAGGTGTTGGAAGAAGTGGTGGTAAAAAGCATGGAGGGATGTTAGGAGTTGGAAGTAGCGGAGGGAGATTGGATGGTGGGATATTAGGAGTTGGAAGTAGCGAAGGGAGATTGGATGGTGGAAGGTGTATGGTCACATGCTTTTGGGATGTGTATGATAAGGGAGGTGGGATGGCGACATATGTTTTGGGAATATGATAGGGTTTGCGATAGAAAGTGGTAGACTTAGGAGGAGTGGAGGAAGTACCAACATCTTGAGTTTGCTCACCTCGGGGTATGTCTCCAAGGCTGTATGAAGGTGGGGGGACATTAACATGGATAGGTTCCAAGATACCTTGTTCATGAAGGCCTAAGCCTTTACCTTGATAGTTCATCTTCTGGAGTATGCGGTGGACAGCAGGATTATGTATAGGTGGAACACTAGACACAAGTTCTTTATTGGATGGAGAAGGTGAGATAGTGGATAATGGTGGTTGGTGTTCTAAGAAAGAACATTCATGCATGAAGGTAGTAAGACCAAGGATATATGGTGGAGGATTTGCAGCTTGGTCAATAACAGATGGTGAAGGATCATTACTGGTTCGATCTTCTACGCTTGCTTGGGAGGCAAGTGTCTCATCAAGGGAAGTGGAAGTTGTTGGATCACAGATGTAACTAGGTGGAATATGGATAGGAGTAATGGAGGTTTCTTGCTCATGGATGGGTTCATGATTATGGATATCATCTTGATCATAGAAAAGCCATTGGATCTCTAGCTCATGCATAGGATCAAGTTGCTCATGGATAGCTTCTTCATCAACGATAGTATCTTGATCAGATAAAAGATATAGGTTATGCATGGGTCGGCTGGGAATGTTTTGATCTTGGTTTAGACAAGGGGTTAATGTTTCCATATGCTCTAACATGTGCTCTTGACATAACTCGTGGGTTGTTTGAATTGAAGCAGAGGTAGAAGACTCTTGGATAGGCTCTTGGTTGGTAATATAGATGGTTGATGTACCTTGACTTTGGTTCATGATAGGAGGTTCTTCGATAAGGTCAAGGGGTTGCAGATGACCTGAAGGGGTTGTAGGATTTGCCATGTTATTGGAAGCATCTTTGGTAAGGTCAAGGACCAGACTTTGGGGACATGGTTGACTTTCTACTAGTAGTCCTTGGATCACATCCGTCGCAGGTGTATGGGTAGATGGATGAAGGGATGGATGAGTGGATTTTGCTTTCTCCCTAGCTTTTCTTGCATTGTATAAATCTGGAAAAAAAATTTCCCACCACTCATCTGATTCTTTTTTAGTGTGCCATTTAAAAGTTGAGGAACTAGATGGTGGTGTTGTTGTAGAACTGGTATGCTTAGGGATAGGTGTCTTAGAATATAGTGAAGGAGGACTAGTAGACGGGGTGGTATATGATTTCCCTCTTGAGGTGGCGGTTGCCTTGTCAATAGTATCATTAAGACGGGAAAAGAAGGTATGATTTTGGGATGAGGCATAGCTAGTGTTGGCACGTTCAGCTTGCATGTTTGTCAATTCTTGTTGTAAGATATCAATTTGTTGAATAATTGCTAAACAATCTTGGGGCGAGGGACCTAAGTTTATTTGCAATTTTAGAGATTGGAATTTTTGATCAAGATATTCTAATTTGTTTGCCATTGACACAAGACTGGAAAAACTTACTAGTTTGGATGTGCAGTAGTAAAGGCGTCTGTAATAGATTGCGAATGCGTCACAAGTCGAGACAAGTGTGCTTGGAAGAATGAGTTAAATGACTTGTCTTATGTGTTTGGTGTTTAACTTGATTTGGCAATGATCACACATGTACAAATATGATTCACTCACACAAGACACATAAGCAACTTTGAATGTTGAATTTGAAGAATATGCTGATTAGTAAACAAGCACACATGGAAGAGATATCAACATGCCCTAATGTCTAGTTTGATGTAGGGTATGGCCAATTAGGTTTGGTCAATGTTTAGACGAGGTTGACTAATGATTTGAAAGTGAAATCTTGTCACACAGCCGGGAGAAGGGGGTAACCCACCCTTCACCTTCACTTCCCAAAGGTAGAAAGTTCTTTGGGGCTTAGCCAAGAGTGACAGGATTCTGATTTCAAAGAGGGTGTCTTTCAATTTAGTCTCGGATGAGGTCATCCCTAGGGGTGATGAAATCCCCTAGCAGGCCTCCTAGGAAAGGGATTGACAAAAGCGAATCAAGTGAGGTGTTTTTGATCTCCAAGATCACCTTGCGATGTGAGGAGAGAGCATACACACACCCACTTGATTCACACTCGCAGTTGATTAATTGCCCTTAGAAATTAAAATGTGAGGAAGGCATATCAATCAATGGTTCTTTTTAGCCCAATTTGAAGATGTGATTGAAGATACTGGTTGATTTTATGCCCAATTTCATATGTGATGATCAATCAATGTTCATTTTAGAAGCCCAAATCGAAGTGTGTGATTGAAACAAGATTGAAGATGAATGATTAGAATGAATGTACCCAGATTTTTTTTGCTATCCAAATTGATGTATTTGATGATCCTGATGTTGTTCCAACCTTGTATGATGTCCCTACAAGTCACCAAAATCGAAAAGAAACCAGTAGACTAGCATAGGATATTGCTATGTAAAAATTGTTAATCTGATAATATCTGATAAAAAAATAAATTGATATAGAAAAAATAAGTTCATAAACAGATTCTACATGAAATTCCATGCAATTTGAAAAAAAAATCGTTAAAAAAGGATCAAATTTGCAAAAGATATGAGCATGTGAAGTTTTGAAGTAGGTTTGACTTTGACTGTGAAAAAAATAGGCAAAATGGTACAGTCACCTAAAAATTTCTTCACAACTGCAAAGTTCGCTGAGTCCTCTTTCCGATGAGTCTTTGTTTGTGAATTTTCAACTCCGTATACAAAAGTTGTGTGAGTTTTAAAAAAAAAACCTCTTTTGACATGTAGGAGGCACAAGAGGTTTGGACACTTAATATTAACTGCTAACGGTTTTTCACTAGCTATGGTCACATGTGACGGTCTTCTTTTTGGCAGTTAAGGTTATATGTAGGGGTTTTAAACAGGCCCCTGGTCCTCCATGTGACCAGGGGCTGAGTGCCTTTGAAAAAATTATTTTTTAATTTTTTTTTTGTATTAAGTGACTGTTTTATTTTTTGGTTTGTTTTTGGTGTGTGTGGGGGGTGGCTGGAGGAGGTGGCTGGAGGAGGTGGGGTGGTGAAATGGCGGCGGTGGCGAGCAGAGGTGCCAGCAGAGCAGTAGAGCGGCGAAGGTGGCATGAGGGCGGAGGGATGGCGGTGGCGTGGAGCAGCGAGGACAAGGGTTGGGTGGCAGGGAGCGGCGGAGCAGCGCAGGCAGGGGTGGCGCACGGGAGGGAAGGTGGCGGCGCGATGTCGGCGGAGCACAGGGTGCAGGCGGGCAGCAGCGGCGGTAAGGTGGCAGGTGGTAGGTGGCAGCAATGGAGGGGAGTGGCGGAGCGCGGGTAGGGGGGTTTGTGCAGAGGGGAGCGGGGCTGCGCAGGGAGCTAGGTGGCGCGGGGGTTGGGGTTTAGGTGAGCGAGGGAAGGAGGCCGCGGGATAGGGGATCAGGGGGTTTGGGGAGGCTGAGGACCTAGGGATCGGGGGGGAAAGGGAGTGTGGAAGGGGGTACGCAGGGGTGCTGCGGGGGGGAGGGGGAGGGAGAGGTGGTCGAGGGTGTGATGCAGAGTGCCCAGCAGAAGCGGATGAAGATTTGACTATATCTTCCCTATCGGCAAGAGGTCCTCCAGTGTTTCGCCGAAGTCAAGGATGTCTTCGCTATCGGAAAGACATGAACTATCGGCCGAACCTTATTCTTTTATCCCGATGGCCAAGTTCTCACCGATATCTCCTTAGTGGTTCGTTGCCTATCGGCAACACCTCATTCTATCGGACCACGAGAAATTTCTTATGCCGATATACTCCGTCACGCCGATGACCAATCTTTGTTGGCCAGACTTCCTCCTTCGGTGAAGCTTCTTTCACCTACACCGACACCTTGTCTCTCGCCGATATCGTCAGGCACATCGGCCGGACCTCCTGCTTCGGTAAGACTTCGGTTCGTGGTCCCGATGGTTCATCTCACTCCGACGAGTCCTTTGTCGCTGAGACTTCTCGAACTCCTTCCGATGAACTTTTATCGGCGGGACTCTCACGGTCGCCGTGACTTCTTCGGCTTCCCCCGACAAGGTTCCTCACGCCGATACTCTTTATCGGCAATACTCCGAGGATGTCTCACCGATCGGTGAAACTTTATACCGTCGGCTAAGTATATTTTCCTTAGCCCGATATCGTTTCTCTCACCGATGCGAACAATGATGGTATGTGCCTCCGGCACTATACCAATCTTCGGCAAGACGGAGGGCCTTTCACGCCGATGGATCTCCAACTGTTCTGAGGCGCCGAACCAGAATTCCCTTCGACAGAACAACGGAATTAGGCCGTTTCATTTATCAAACCCTCGATCACTTGTAGCAATCTGATCCCACATCAAAACTATCCAATTTCACTCCGATTTCCCGACTAGCCACATGACGATGTCTAATCGAACTTGATTGAGTTCGCTGGCTTCCTGGGTAAGAATTCAACAACAACAAACGTGAGAAGTCTTTCCCCCATCCCACTGTTACTATACAGGGCTTCAGTGGACAGAGGAAAGGGCCTCCATGTATGAATCAAAACCCTACTCCTAGGTTACGAACCAGCCACTGTGGAACCGTGGGTTTTACACCGTCTGCACACTACAGAGTCACTATGGATTGACGGATAGCATCCGGTTAGGGTTCTATTTACAAAATCAGGATAAAGATATCAAATCACTAAGAACAACCAAGAAAATCAACACAGATCATACCCAGAACTCTCTTTATTCAGTTATCAAAAAAGAACTTGTTGTAATACACACTTCTCTCTCTGCTCCGTGTGACATACAACCTGCCTCTAAAGAAGATGTAGAGACAGCAGTTATCCCCTCCAACCGTGCAAACTGATTTTCAAATCAGTTAGCCGTTGGTTTACCCGTCATACAAGCAAAACTACATGTGTGCCTTGCACAATTACATTCATGGGACCAAATTGACCCTTATTACAAAATGAAATGGCTTAAGAGCCTTATGAGACAACAAAAGAAAAGATGATCCTGCACTACAGAGAATGTGCTCCTGCACCATACTCCCCCTGCAGGAAAGACTCAAGTCCCTTGAGTAGCTAACTGCTGAAGTGTCTTCCCATGCTTTAGAATATCGGCTTCACTCATCCAGGTTGCCTCTGAATCAGGAAGATCCTGCCACTTGACCAAGTAGTCTTTGTATACCCCTTTTCTTGTCTTCTTGACAATTTTGGAATCCAAAATGCATTCCAATTGCAAAGGCTTACTTGGAGGTAAATCTTTGATCCAGTCTTCATCTTCAATCACAGCATCTGAGGTATCTTCAGCATGTAATGGAGGTCTAAAAGGGAACAGGTCTGCAACATTGAAAATGGGAGAGATACCAAGGCCAGATGGTAATTCTATTTCATATGCATTTGGACCAAATTTATGCACTACCTTACAAGGTCCTATCTTCTTCATCAACAATTTGGTTGGTTGCCCCTTAGGTAATCTTTCCTTTCTGAGGTAGGCCATCACCAAATCTCCTACCTGGAACTGTACCTCCCTTCGCTTCAGATCTGCTCTATCCTTGTACTTGGAGACAGTTTTCTCCAACTGAAGCTTGACCTGATCATGTACTGTTTTCATGGTAGCAGCAAAGTCTTCTCCTAGAGCACTCCTTTTATCCCATCCTTGGAGGTCTTTGAGTTCAAGTGGTCCTCTTGGGTGGAAACCATAAACTATTTCAAAAGGGCTTTTCCCAGTACTTCTGTTTCTTGAATCATTATAAGCATATTCAGCTTGACTGATCACTAAATCCCATGCTAATCCATGCTGTTTGGTAAGGCATCGCAAAAGGTTTCCCAAGGACCTATTAACAACCTCAGTCTGACCATCAGTCTGGGGATGGTAGGCTGATGAAAAAGACAACTGAGTGCCCAATTTTCTCCATAAGGTCCTCCAAAAATGACCAACAAATTTGGAATCTCTATCAGTAACAATTGATAGGGGTAAACCATGAATTCTGACCACCTCTCTAAAAAAGAGACCAGCAATCTGAGATGCATCATTTGTGCATTTGCATGGCACAAAATGAGCCATCTTACTGAATCTATCCACAATGACAAAAACACTGTCTACACCCCTTGCTGTCCTAGGAAGACCAAGCACAAAGTCCATACTAATGCTTTCCCAAGGTCTGGTGGGAATGGGCAGTGGTTGGTACAAACCAGCATTAGAAGACATACCCTTGGCCTTTTGACATATGGTACAGCTTGCAACATATCTCCTTACATCTGTCTGTACCTTGGGCCAATAATAGAACCTGGTGACTTGTTCCAAAGTCTTGTCCAACCCAAAATGTCCTCCTAAGGCTCCATTGTGCTTCTCCTTGACGATATTGTCCCTCATTGAACATTTAGGAACACACAACAAACTACCTTTAAATAGGAGCCCTTCTTGCAGCACAAAATCAGAATACTCGCCATGAAAAGTGTTAGCCAAACTTGCACACACTTCATAGGCAGCCTTGAAATCTGCATCATCCTTGTACAACTCCTTCAGACATTCTAGACCCATATGTTCCATTTGTACTTCCTGTATGACCAGTATCCTTCTACTCAAAGCATCTGCCACTTTGTTGGCAACACCTTTCTTATGCTTAATAGTGAAGGTATAGGCCTGCAATTGTTCCATCCACTTAACGTGCCTATGATTCAACTTTTCTTGACTATTTAGGAAGCTAAGAGCATGGTTGTCAGTAAAAACAATGAACTCTTTTGGCAGTAAATAATGTCTCCATTTTTTTAGAGCTTGCACCATTGCATACAACTCTAGGTCATAGGTAGAATACCTCTGTTTGGCCTCATTCAACTTCTCTGAAAAGAATGCTACTGGATGTCCTTCCTGACTAAGAACAGCACCTATAGCCTGTTGGCTTGCATCACATTCCACAACAAATACTTTGTCAAAATCAGGGAGTACCAACGTAGGTAACTCGGCCACTTTCTGTTTCAACAGTTCAAAACTATCATCTGCTTGTTTTGTCCATTGAAATTTACACTTCACTCCACCCTTGATGGTATTGAGAATAGGAGCACTTATGTGACTGAACCCTTTAATGAACTTCCTGTAAAAAGTTGCCAAACCATGAAAACTTCTTACATCTCCTACTGTCTTAGGAGTAGGCCAATTGAGAATAGCCTCAACTTTTGTAGGATCCATTTTCAAACAGCCATTGGAAATCACAAATCCAAGATACACTAGTTCAGTTTTCATAAAATCACATTTATCCAAGTTGATCATCAACTTACTCTCATGCAATTTCTTTAACACCTGTCCAAGATGCTTCACATGCTCTTCTTTGGTCCTGCTGAAAATCAATATGTCATCAAGATAAACAATAACAAATTTTCCAATAAATTCTACAAGTACCTCATTCATCAACCGCATGAATGTGCTTGGAGCATTACTGAGACCAAATGGCATGACAAGCCACTCATAGAGACCTTCATTTGTTTTGAAAGCAGTCTTCCATTCATCTCCCTGCCTTATTCTGATCTGGTGATAACCAGATTTCAAATCAATCTTGGAATAGTAACATGAACCACCAAGATAGTCCAACAGATCCTCAATTCTTGGCATAGGAAATCTATACCTTATGGTGATCTTATTGATAGCCCTTGAATCTGTGCATAATCTCCATTTGCCATCTTTCTTAGGAGCAAGTACACTAGGGACTGCACATGGACTAAGACTTTTCCTAATCAAACCTTTCTCCAAAAGTTCTTGAATCTGTCTACCTACTTCTCCATTCTGCTGTGGTGTCAACTTGTAGGCATTGTTGGGTAATGTGGCTCCAGGAATCAAGTCAATCTGATGACTTATGTCCCTCATAGGTGGTAAGGAGTTAGGAGTATCCTCTACCACAAGATCTTGGTACTTATCCAGTAATTGTTGCACTTCCAATGGGATCTCCTTCTGCTGTTTGCTTTGCTGATTGGATACAGGCTTCATCATCAGTGCATACCCTTGGGTATCCTTCTCCTTCATGAGTTGTAGGAACTCTTTGCCACTCACTAACATGACACTGTTGTCATTACTCTTCTCTCCAACCTGCTCTGGTAAGGGATCCATCTGAAACTTCTTACCATTCTTGGTGATCATATATGTATTCTTTTCACCATCATGCAGTGCCTTCACATCATACTGCCAAGGTCGTCCAAGAAGAAGGTGACAAGCATCCATAGGAATAATTTCACATAGCACCTTATCCCTATAATCACCTAGTTCAAACTCTACCCAAGTTTGTTCTTCCACCAAATAGTTCTGATTCTTATTCAACCAAGATATTTTGTGAGGATTAAGATGGGGTAATCTTTTCAGTCTACACTTTTCTACCATTTCAGTAGACACTACATTTTCAGTAGAACCTGAATCAACTATGATTTTACAGAGCTTACCATATGCTATTCCTTGGGTTCTGAAGAGATTCTTCCTTTGTGGGGGCTCCTGCTTCAATGGCATCTTCACGAGGGTCCTCTTAATCATCATATTCTCTCCTTCAAGCACTGGTGCAGCACTACCAATTGGTGAGTTTACACTTTGACAATCATCCTCCTGCAATAGTTGGTTCCTTCTCCCACCGTCATGAGAGCTAGACGCCTTCTCAGGGCACTTACTTGCAGTGTGGCCTACTTGATTGCAGTTGTAACATCTTCCAGTGAAGACTCCACGTCCTCTGCCTGCACCACCATCTCTTCCTCTGCCATTAGGTCTTCTCCAACCTCTGAAACCACCACCTTTTTGTTCTGTATCAGAACGTGATTCTTGTTGACTAGAACTTTCACCTTTGTTTGGCTGTCCTCTGCCAAAATTACCTCTTCCCCTATTGTTCCTGCCACCTCTTCCTCTGTTATTTTGATCACCTCTCCTTTTCAGTTTATCCTCTGCCCTAGAGGCTAACTGAAAACATTCATCCACAGTCTTGGGAACCACCATACTGAACTCATCCTGTATATTGTACCTCAGTCCATCCAGGTATCTGGCCACCATCTCTTTTTCTTCTTCTCTGTGATTGGCTCTCATGCTCAATCTGTGGAATTCTTCAGTGTATGTAGCCACGTCCATATCTTTCTGCCTAAGATGATTAAACTTTCTGATAGTCTGCAGATCATAATCACATGGTAGAAATTTGGCTCTCAGCATGGCCACCATTCTGCTCCACTTGGTGATTGGACTCTTTCCAACCTTCTCCCTTTCACATTGAGTGTAGTTCCACCAAACCAATGCAGAACCTCTCAGTCTGGTCTTTGCAAACTTTACTTTCTTACTGTCACTATACTCTTTGAAGTCAAAGTAATTACTTATGGCTTCAATCCAGTCCACAAGAGTATCTCCATCCAGTTTCCCATTGAACGTGGGAACATCCAGTTTCGGATCACCACTATCTCCATGACCCTTGAGTGCATTCAGAAATGCCTTTTGATCAGCAGTCATACCTTCTCCTTGAGGATTCTCCCCAGTTTCTCCTTCTTCATTCTCCTCTGACTCAGAAGTGCTTCCATCCTTCTCTTTGGATCTTTCTTCCTTCAGTCTCTCTTCGAGCATTGCTTCCACCATCTTCTGGATGGCTGCTTTACTCATCGTCTTGGGAGGCATTGTGCTAGCCTCTGTTTCTATCTCCAATTCTTCGTCTGACATACACGGCTGTGATTCAGAATATTGGCTCTGATACCAATTTGATGCAGAGTGCCCAGCAGAAGCGGATGAAGATTTGACTATATCTTCCCTATCGGCAAGAGGTCCTCCAGTGTTTCGCCGAAGTCAAGGATGTCTTCGCTATCGGAAAGACATGAACTATCGGCCGAACCTTATTCTTTTATCCCGATGGCCAAGTTCTCACCGATATCTCCTTAGTGGTTCGTTGCCTATCGGCAACACCTCATTCTATCGGACCACGAGAAATTTCTTATGCCGATATACTCCGTCACGCCGATGACCAATCTTTGTCGGCCAGACTTCCTCCTTCGGTGAAGCTTCTTTCACCTACACCGACACCTTGTCTCTCGCCGATATCGTCAGGCACATCGGCCGGACCTCTTGCTTCGGTAAGACTTCGGTTCGTGGTCCCGATGGTTCATCTCACTCCGACGAGTCCTTTGTCGCTGAGACTTCTCGAACTCCTTCCGATGAACTTTTATCGGCGGGACTCTCACGGTCGCCGTGACTTCTTCGGCTTCCCCCGACAAGGTTCCTCACGCCGATACTCTTTATCGGCAATACTCCGAGGATGTCTCACCGATCGGTGAAACTTTATACCGTCGGCTAAGTATATTTTCCTTAGCCCGATATCGTTTCTCTCACCGATGCGAACAATGATGGTATGTGCCTCCGGCACTATACCAATCTTCGGCAAGACGGAGGGCCTTTCACGCCGATGGATCTCCAACTGTTCTGAGGCGCCGAACCAGAATTCCCTTCGACAGAACAACGGAATTAGGCCGTTTCATTTATCAAACCCTCGATCACTTGTAGCAATCTGATCCCACATCAAAACTATCCAATTTCACTCCGATTTCCCGACTAGCCACATGACGATGTCTAGTCGAACTTGACTGAGTTCGCTGGCTTCCTGGGTAAGAATTCAACAACAACAAACGTGAGAAGTCTTTCCCCCATCCCACTGTTACTATACAGGGCTTCAGTGGACAGAGGAAAGGGCCTCCATGTATGAATCAAAACCCTACTCCTAGGTTACGAACCAGCCACTGTGGAACCGTGGGTTTTACACCGTCTGCACACTACAGAGTCACTATGGATTGACGGATAGCATCCGGTTAGGGTTCTATTTACAAAATCAGGATAAAGATATCAAATCACTAAGAACAACCAAGAAAATCAACACAGATCATACCCAGAACTCTCTTTATTCAGTTATCAAAAAAGAACTTGTTGTAATACACACTTCTCTCTCTGCTCCGTGTGACATACAACCTGCCTCTAAAGAAGATGTAGAGACAGCAGTTATCCCCTCCAACCGTGCAAACTGATTTTCAAATCAGTTAGCCGTTGGTTTACCCGTCATACAAGCAAAACTACATGTGTGCCTTGCACAATTACATTCATGGGACCAAATTGACCCTTATTACAAAATGAAATGGCTTAAGAGCCTTATGAGACAACAAAAGAAAAGATGATCCTGCACTACATAGAATGTGCTCCTGCACCAGGGTGGCTGCGAGGATGGTGCAGGCAGGGCCTTTGGGCAAGGAGTGGGGTTCGGGGGGAGGCAGGGGCTTCGACCCCTGCTGTGTTTTTTTTTTTTGGTTATATTTTGATTTTTTTTATTTTTTTTATTTTTTTATTTTTTTAGAACAAAAATGTTAAAAAGAAACAATAAATAAATAAAATATAATGCAATTTTAAAAAAAAAAAAAAATTATTGCAAAAATACGTTGAGATGTAAAAAAAAAATTCAAAAAATTTCAAATAGGAACCTAGACAAATTATATGTTATTTCTTACCTATGAGATCATCTGGACCCAACGGTGAGCTTGATTTGCGCGTAGGAGGCCGCTTGCGAGAGTTGATGCCCGAATGCGCTTTGAAACACCTGAATCCTACAACAAGACTTCAAAGACAAAAACCTCACAAACAATGTGGATTAGATCATGGTGGGCGCCAAAGTGTAAAGGGTGAAATAGATTTGATCAATAAAGAACAATAAAACCCAAATACAACAATGAAATATGAAGGAAGAAGGATAAATAACCACGAAGAGATACTTACAACATTTACCTTTCGACTTCCATTGCTCACCTATTCTTTCTTGATCTTGAATGATGCAAATTTGGCCCTCAGGGAGCTTGCTTCTTTGCTTCTATTCCTCAAGATGACAAGGAGAAATGGCTATGATACTTTGTGTGATTGAAGATGAGCTTCAACACACTAATGATACTGGATGATATTGGAATGGCTAGAATGAGGAGATTTGAGAAGAAGAATGTGGGCATGACAAGGATGCCAAAATGGAGTTTCTAGAAGAAATTGGACATGGTAAGGATACTTGAAAGAAGTCCCCCCAATTGCTTAGAGAAGGGTCTTATTTATAGATTTTTTGAAAAAGGAATGGAGGGTGAGGATCAATAGATGAGATCAATGGCTAGGAATAAAAGTGAATCTTTTATTCATAGTGGATGAATTAAAAATTTATTTTTTGAGAAGAATAGAGGATAGTGGATGAGTTAAAAATTCATTTTTGAGAAGAGTGGAGGATAGTGGGGAACAATTGATTGGTGGAGGATAGTGGGGAACATTGAATTAAATATTCAATTGGTGAAGGATAGTGGGGAACATTGAATTAAATATTTAATTGGTGAAGGCTAGTGGGGAACATTGAATTAAATATTCAATTGGTGAAGGCTAGTGGGGAACAATTGAATTAAATATTCAATTTGGTGGGGGATAATTGAATTAAAGATTTATTTTGGATAATAGAGGATATTAGCTAATTAAATATTAAGAATATTTAATTACATGTGCAACATGGTGAGGTGGAAGAGATGAGGTGGATTGATGAGGTGGATTTTGTGAGGTGGATTTTAGGACTTGAGACATTAGAAGAATTTAGGGAATTTAATTAAATAAAATGACTTTATTTAATTGTAGGATAATGAATCAATCAAAAAAACTTATAATATTTATTTAATTGACAGAAGAAAATAAGAATTAAGATAAATATCAAAATATTTACTTAATTCAACCTGAGCCAATTTTAGGTGTATACAGATAGCAGTTGTAGGTGAAGCTTTTATTTCTTTGAAAGTACAGTAATAATTGTCCTTAGTGTAGAGTAATCCTTTCCATATGGTGCTTGCTTTGTTTTTTGTATTCCTACATAAAAATTAAGAGTCCAGGTAACAGTTTATCGAGGATGTCAAATTGATTTTTTAAGAAAAACAAAAGTAAATGTCTATACTTGAATGCGTTAAGAGGATAGTAGTTGTAGGTGAGCCTCTTCTTTCTTTTTGATGATGGCGTAAGGATTGTTCTACATTTTAGAGTAACATTCAAAACTAAAAGCAGGTTCTATGCGAAGACTTTCTAAGGATTTGACTCTAGATATAGCTGTAAATGTTAGGCCTTGTCTTTCAGTTTCTCCTATGCTTATCGTAGCCTTGTTCAATGTGAGGCCTTGAGATTTGTGGATTGATATTGCTCACGCCATGGTTAGGGGTATTTGTCTATGATTACCACGCATTATAGGTATCAAAGGTATGTTCTTTGGTCTTTCCTTGTCCCATGTTGGGCCATTGTAGGTATCAAATTGAACCACGACGTATATTGGCAAGTCTGGGGGTTTGGAGTTGACATTGTAAACAATATCTTTGACTTCTCCCAATGATCCATTTACAAGGCCAACTTCAATCCATAAGTTTGTTGTTAGCATGACTCTTTCGCCTATGCATAGGAGTACCTCTTGCTAGAGTTGGTCATCATCAGTATCACTATTCAATTTTTCATGGGTATTATGTGCTACACTAAGTGCCACAGGACCATTTAGTAGCTTCAACATCTTTCTATTATGTAGCACAACAAAGTTGTTGGTGGCAAATAAATGCATGGAGAGGTTAAATTCTTCTTGTTCTGTTAGACTTAGTGATTTGTTTGTATGGTTTATTAGTGTTTCCCAATCATGCTACACTAGTTTTGCCTCATGTATGTTTTGTAATATGGCACGAAACTTTTTCTGGGCTTGACTATCACCTCCTTGATGGAATATTGTTTCCAATGTGATAATTGTGGTAAATGTTTCCCATAGCATCCTCACAGTTGAGTGCGATGCATAAATAGATTTATCCATGACAGGTGGTAGTTGTGCAAGGTCACCAATAAGGATAATGGAAACACCACCAAAGCATTGGTGTTTCTTGTGGGGAAATGCCTCACGCAGACAGTTGTCTATTTTTGTAAATAACTTTGGGCCTATGAAGCTCATCTCATCTATGAGGATGTATTCAATGTTAAACATATCTTCTTGGAATAGTGTAAGAGCTTGTCCTTGTAATGGTTTCATTTCTCTTATTGGAATTCTAAGCCCGGCATGGATTGTGGAGGCATGTATGTTGTAAGCAACCACTCCTGTAGGGGCAAGCATGAGAAATGGGCTTTGCTTGTCTAGGTTAAAATTGTTTAGTATCTCCCTGATGCAATCGATTAAGTATGATTTGCCAGTGCCTATTGTTCCTTGAATGATCATATGCAAAGGTTGTTTCAAGAACGGATCCCTATAGTGTTGCATAATGGTGCTTAGTACGAGTTCTTGCTTTGGTGCCAGTTGGTAGTTTGGTTTAGTGAATGATGAGGATGAGTAGGCATGTTGCATGCATGACTTACTTGTGGTTATGAATTGAAGGGCATTATCATGTAAATTCCAGGGAACATTGTGTTCATTCCATGCATTGTTGTTGTCAAAGTCTCGTCTTCTAAGCATTTCTAGCTCATTTATGTTGACATTAGATGCTAGACCCATTTGTGATAGTAATTCCCACTCATATAGGATGTTGGTTTCTTCGGCCAATGTTTCATCAACATCACTATCATTTTCTTCATTGACATCCTCCACTTGTGTTATGCGGTCAACATGCCAAGGATAGTATTTGTTTACATCCATGTGTCTCCAATTTGCTATGATTTCTTGTTGTGAAAGACCAGCTATGTCTGTCTCTATGTGTCAGAAAGGCTTGTATAAGAGGAGCTCACTCCAACAAAAGGTTTCAAAATGCTCTGAGCCTTCCATTGGAATACTGTAGAAGCAAGGGAATACACTGACAATTGCATTTTGTTTCCTCTTCTGCCATTTTCTTCCTTTGCGATGAGAACATTTGTGTTGATTCTATCAGGGAAACACTCTCTAACTCAATAGGTCATTCTGTATAGGGGTTTATGCAATTAGTTGGCAAATCAGATTCATCCACCTTTCTTGTTATATGTTGTGGTACTTTCCTGCCAACATTTAATGATGGCTAAGGTACAACTGTAAGTGACAAGAGGTCATTTTTGCAACATATGGCAGGTTTCTTGTGCTCCTATATCACGATCTACAATAATCTATGTCATGAATTTGTGATATGCTATCAAAGCTCCATCTTCACTTTTTCCACATTTGATAGTCTTTTCAACATCTCAACACAACTTTCTAACCTCCTCTCATCTTTTGAGGAATACTTGGCAATATACTTGAGAACAAGTCTTCGTGAAATTACAGGTTGACAGTCTATGTTAGCTCACCATGTTTTAAGCATCTATGGGTTGTGGATGTTTAATCTATCATCATTTCTAGTTGGTTCATAAGTTTTTATGCCTTCTTCGTCACATATTAAGGTAGAATCCATACGTTCGGTCCATGGAGCTTTATAACGACATTCGACATTCTGTCCTTTCTTGCGTAAACAAGTTCCCTCACTACATTTGGTGTGCCTCTGTACACAGTTGACTAACTCCTCATAATCTCTCATGGGGTTAGCAGATAATATCTCTGTTGTGTTTAGTAAGCACAGATCATCCAGAGGAGATCAATATGTTGCATTGCTTCTTTGGGCTACACTATGAGGATTTCAAGCACTAACATATTTGTCAAAGAATTCTCTAGCTTTCTCTAGTTCAACACCATTGTTCCAATCAAGTTTATCCATATCCGGTGCATTTGGCAATCACAAGAACCCATGTACATGAGCAAATCCTCTGTGTTACCACTCATATCTATACCAATAATCTTTTGTCTTGAGCAATTTCTCTATGACTTCTTCATGGAATATCGTAAATCATTGGTGTAGGTACAAGGATGTTGTGTGTGGGTTTTGAATTACATTTTCTGTGAATTGTTTTCTCGAGTAGTGTATTGGTGCCAGGTTGTTGCTACTAAATAATGCATGGAGGTCGGGCCATTTTGTATCAGCATAGCTCATCGTGAATAATATTGTGGGAGATCCTAACTGGTTGATCATATTTGTTAGTTTAGAATGACACTTTCTCCAATATGATCATGTTCCTCATAGAGAAGTGCCAAAACGCATGAGTTGCTCAGCTAATTGACTATCAACCTGGACGTTATGTAAGTTTTGGTGGAGATCTTGTATGGTAGTTGTTATGTTGCCTTCCACATTTTTGTTTACAAAAACTGAAGCAGCTTGTTGGCTACGATGATGCATTATGAGATTGTAAAGGAAGTAGCAAAATCTTACATGTCTTCCAAATATGTTGTCATGATATCTCATAAGGTGTACAGCATATTCATGCATTTGCACTTCTCTAATTCTAGCTTGTAGGGGTAGTGCAGCCCCATTTGGGAAGAGTGTGGGAAAAGCCATGTCTAGTAGCCCCTCAGTATTGTACTCATTTATCGGGGAAGGGCTAATTTCAGGCCAGGGGATGATGCTATCATTGTCAGGATGTAGTTGCAAAGTTTCTTTTATGGCTTCTAGCTCTCATTGTCTATTGGTAATCTTGGAATAAATGACGATGAATACTCAAATTCAATATACAACTCATATTCTTGGGTATCAATTTCTACCTCTTGCACCATCATTTCTTCATTATCTGTTCTAAAACTTTGCAACATGTCTTAAACATATGTGCTCGTTTCAGGCAACAAGGCTAGTGAGTCAATATCCATTTCAACATCCTTGTAGTATGGATCATTTCATATCTTGTATTCAAGGGCATTCATGACATGGGATCTACTTACATAACAGTCATAATGATTTCCTTCAGTGTACAATCGTCTAACTATCAAAAAATCTGGGTCCTCAAGTCTGTGTGGTAGGGATTTTACTATCGATGCAATGTCTTGGGGAAAACTTATTGTGTGGCCACTACATTTGTATTTCCCTCCACGAGCATGTGTAACTTGTAGTATCAGGCTCACTCTTGCTATAAGCATCTCCTCCACTTGAGTAAGCACCTTAAGGATTGTGGAATGTTTTCCTGGGTCTAAATTGTTAGATGCAGAGAATTGATGGACTCCTTTCTGCCTGAAACATCTATTACAAATAGAATCAGTATTAGATGAATGGATTTGTATACCAGCATAGCATTCCTTACATATCATGTATGTCCTTAAGTTTGATAATGCATCTATTCTTTTGCAAAAACGTTGCATTGCTTCTAAGGAATTGACGGCATTGATTTCCTCATGTCAAGTTCAATGTTGATGGTTGCAAACGTTGGGCATTATGATGAGCAAATATTTGTTCCTTATGGAGAATGTAATACAAGCAGGTTGTCTCCTTTTTTTTGCCTTTTGATAGTGGAACGCTGCATATCTTGTAAGGAATTGACGGCACTATTTTCCTCATCTATCATGTTTTGTGTTGGTTATGTCTGCATTGTAGTTTCATTAGGTAAGTATCACGATCTATTATCAACTAATGTTTCTTCTATGTTCAATGTGGAGCTTGAAAATTTTCCTATCTCTAGTTTATTCGTTGGGTTCTCTAAATCATTTGCAATCATGATTACTTCATTAGATGTTAATGATTGATTTTTTTGTGCTTGCATTTTTCTTTACAAACGTTGTGCAATACTACGAGCACATATTTGGTCCTTATGGCGGATATAGTATAAGTGTTATGCTTCTTTTTTCTTTTGTTTTTTGAGTTCAACAATTGACATAACTTTGGAGGGGTTGAGCTTTGCATTATGTTCCTAGAGAAACAAGAGAATGACAAATTAAAATATTTGGTAACAACATCGTGACATACAAATAAAAAAAAATTAACTAATGTTTGTTATAGATACACTAATTGTAACACATTTAAATGGTTCGTAAGTTCACCCTTAACTTTTGCTAAATTTGCATACCTGTATTAAAAATTAAATCGTTCTAGAGTAATGTATGTTGCAAGCTTTCTAGACTAATATATGTTACATATGCAATTAGAGTAAAAAATAAATAAATATTAGACAAAATCAAGGAAATGATTGACAAACAAATAAATGAATTACCCATGATAATATTATTGCAAGTTCAACCCCAAATTCTACAAAGATTGTTCTTTTATAGAAGATCAGGGATTTGAGTTAGATCTCAATGTGCCATTCAGCCAAACATTTTATGAATTTTACATCAAATGAATACTAAAAAAATGTTTTACATTATTACAAATAGGGTGTTGTCATATCTCATAATCCCATAATCTCATAAGTTGATATATGTATCTATACAAAAAAATATTTGACACGTGTATCTATGCGCATGTATCTGTATCTACATGCATTCATGTGTGACATGTAGGACACACACATGCCCATGTAGCCACAATAACACCAACAGGCATGTACACCCATGTGCACATGTACACCACTGTGCATCAGCCATGCATGGATTTTAATTGGATACTCATATGGCTGTGTATGTTTTTTTTTAATCAAATAAAATCTTTTTTTTAAGGCTATATCAAATCAAAGGAAGAATTTTTCTGCATACCATAAATTCCAAAGGATAATATTAAATATATATTTAGTCCATGATGCTTCTTTAACCACATCCCCATGTCACCCCCCCCACCCTTCCCCCGTTCCCTCTCTTTGAACTGTATGTTTGTGGAAGCATAGACAAGGCACATGAACTGTTTGACAAAATCCCTAAACGAAATGTAGTCTCATGGATTGCAATGATTGCAGGATACGCACAAAATGGATTTGTTGAAAAGTTTTTAGAAACTTTCAAGCAAATGCAATTGGATATATATATAGTTATAATCATCCCTCCAAAATTGACCACCCACATACATAGCTATATTAAAGTTTGAATTTATGTTTTGAATATGTGTAACCTACCCAATCTATTAAAAATAGTAACAGAGAATTTCTTTCCTTCTCTTACCTTCAACGAATGCCTATGCATGTACATACCCATTTTATATTTGTTCTCCTCATAAAACCTTATGTTCTTGTCTATGACAGCAATGCCATATGCAGGCAGTGAAAACACATTTAGGAGTGTTATGTGTAGACAATGAAAGTTGTGTTTGCATAGGTGATGATATGCATGTTGATGGTAGCTGTGGCATGGGAATTAGGATGGTGCCAATGACAAAGAAAAATCTGGCAATAACAAATGGTTCGACTTGAAAAAGTTGTGAGTCTGTTGTATACTTATGGCTGCTATAAGATAGAGAATAATAATAAATTTCTAGAAGGATTCAGGGCTTGACAGCTTGGATACCATTGAGACACTAATGGCTTTGGAGGATGAGTTTGCATTGGAAGTTTTAGAAAAGGAGGCCAACAAAATTGATTCCTGCAACCTTGTGTTTGCTTTCATTTCTCCCCACCCAATGGCTAAGCGAGATAAGTCATTTTTTGAACGTTGTGGCTATGTTTGGTCTAAGGTTGTTTTGTGTGTATTTTGGGCATACAAGGGGCTTTTGTTCAGTTGGGATCAACATTCATTCTGTGAACACTTTAAATCGTGGATATAGGAAATAAAAGATTCAAAAAAATGTAGCTTTTTGGAAAAAATGGAAAGTATATATTATAATACCTGTGAAAATTCATAAAACTATTACCTATGCACATGCCTTGTGATAGAGAAGGAGCTAAGGATGAAGTTGCAGATGAATGAAGCCACTATAGCCTTCTAGAATCCAAATCCTATTGTTCCTACGTCACTACTTCTGTCAAACGATATGTGTATAAATCAAAGTTTTGATCTCTACAAAATTCAAAAAATAGAAGGAAAGATAGAGTTGATCTTAACAGATGTCGGAGTGGCTACAGCATGCAAGTGATCCTGTACAGGCATCTTGACTGGGCAAAGAAAGCCTGTCTTTTGTTTTGAAAAAATGATACACAACAACTCTTTTTATCAGTCGATCACTCATCAGTCTCACTTTTCGCAGGCATTTTTTTACAATTAATTTATGATACACATTCTTTGGTGGTCAGAATATACAAATTATTCAGTGGTCAAAATATTAAAAAGGGGACAGGCTGAATTCTTCAACGACCGGAATATCGAACGAAATCAGTTGATCCAACTTTCTCGGCTCTCCCACAAATAGCCTATTGGCTAAAAATAATCAATTTTATTTTTTTTGGTGATATAACTGTATTTAGATATTTTTACCATAAAATACAATAAGAATTTAAGGAAGGCTAAATAACATGAGATGCATGAAAGGGGAGATTTTGGAAGGACAGTAAAAAATTATATATATTCAAAATCCCTTCTTTCATTACATATAGTATAGATATTTTAAATACATTTATTTTAAAAATTCTAAGATATCAATTAAAGTTATTTTATTAAGTGAAGAGTTGTTTCATTTTACATTAGGACTATTTTATTTATTATATACAAGGACTTATTGTATCTCCATTGTTTATTTTGGGTGTATTGAATTTCATATGTTAAAAAAATATAAATTGTTTGCTTTCCTTTGGTTAATTATTTAATTATTTAAGGTCTATATCTTCACTCAACCCTATGCTCATCAATTTTTCAACTATAAATAACAAATTAAAAAAATCTCTTTTCAACTATAAATAACAAATTAAAAAAAACTCAAATTAACAAATCAATTTTGGATTATAAATAACAAATAAAAAAATATCTCAAATTAACAAATCAAAATTTTCTTTGATAACTTATAAACTTTTTAAACACTACCTAAAAAATTACACACCCTTTCCTCCATTTAATATATACAAAATAATGTTAGATTTTCCAACATTTTTATTGAGTTTCATTTCTAAGTTTCTTGCTACGCTATGAAAAGGAGAAGAATGATGATTATAATCAAGTTTATGTTGATTTGAATGTTGCTTCCTTCATATTTAATGTTTTTGCCACTGCTTAGAGGCCACAAGCCTAGGACTGAGGGGTGTCCATTCCACCAAAAAGTCACTCGAGGCTCATCCCTTATTATTATACGTCTAAGACATTTGAACCTTGGTGGATGGCATAATCAAATAACATAGCATCACCCTCACAATTCTGCTCAACTAATTGAACTACAACCCTTTGGTGTGTATATATATTTAAATAAGATATGTCTTGATATTTAATATTGTAAAGGAAAAATATTTTTTTAATAATTTAATTTAGGTTAATTAAGTAATGATTCTAAATTCCGGATGACAATTTTTTGCTCTGCATGTCGAGCTAGGGCGTTCGTGCCCTAGCTTGATCCTCTGGTTTTTCTTGGTCGTGCGAAGTGTGGGGAGTGCATGTGATTTGGGGAGGTCTGGGGTTGTGATTTTTATCAGTGCGAATTTTTTTTCACTTGCATCAGTGTCTCTTTCTCCCTGAGCGTGCGGGGGTTTGGTGCCTAGTTGGAGGCCGCGGGTGGGGGTTTTGTGCCTGGTTGGTTTGGGTCTACAGTTCGAAGGTGGTGCTAGGTGGTGGGTTGGTTAAACCCTAGTGGTGGTTCTTTATTTTATCCCGGGGGCTTGCATGCCTGCCTTGGGTCTTATTTAGTTTCAATGCCGATCAGGGAGTCTTCAAGGGCTAGTCCCAAGATGGATTTTCGCTCAACAGCGGTTGGTGTGAATTCTCCTTCGTATGCTTCGAAGGTTTTTAATAATAACTTGTTTTCACCGGATCCGGGGTTGGTTAGCTCGGGTTTCTTTGGCGGTACACGGATTACGAAGTTCAATGGATGTCTTGAACGTTGTGAGGAGAGGCCGAAATTGGTTATCCCACTGGAGATGATTGCGGAAGATATTGACTATTATTCGAAGCATGCATTGCTATGCAAGTTTATGGGGATGCGTGTTTCATTACAATTTCTTGAATCGTGGGCCCAACGGATTTGGATGCCAAATGAAGAAATGGAGGTTATGCTTTTGGCAAATAACTATTTCATGGTTTCATTTAATTGCTTGGCGGATCGCAACAAGGCCTTTGAAGGAGGCCCCTATTTTCATAATTAGATTGGGTTATTTATTAAACCTTGGCATGCGGGCTTCAATCCTGCTGAAGAGCTTCTGAACTGAGTTCTGGTGTGGGTTCAGCTTCCGAGGTTTCCTGTGGAATGTTGGTGGGATGATGTTTTGCACTTGCTAGCTTTGATGCTAGGAAAACTGGTTGGTGCTTCACAGCAGACTCAAGTTAAAAAGGTGATGACTTTTGCTCGTATCTATGTTGAGATTGATTTAAGTAAACCTTTGCCAGATTCAGTGGATATGTGTGTGGGTCCTTACTCCTGGGTGCAGCAGTTGGACTATGAGACTCTTCCTTTTCGATGTCATCTATGTCATTAATATGGACATTTGCAGCGGAGATGCCCAAAGGTTAGGCATGTGGTTTCCCAGCCTTCTCAACCTCCCTACAACCCCCCAGGGTTGAAAAGGGGAAGGAACCCATGGCTGATGGTTTCATTCCAGTCAAGGCTTGTAACAGGATCAGAGTCAAAAGAGGACTTTGAAGGAAAGGCATGATGAAGATTATTTCAATACATTTGAAGTTTTAGATGATCTCAGCCAACAGGAAGTGAATCCAGGCTTGGTGAATCTAGATCAGGGTGCTTTGGGTAGAGGATAGGAGGGCCTTCTTTCTGAGGCTACTCAAGTTTTGCAGGATAATAGTGCTTTGCAAATGGACACAAATGTTCAAATGGAAGTCCAGGTGGAATCGGTTCCTATTGTAGAAGGAGAGAAGGGTGGTGGGGATGGATCTCCTCTTGTTTTGAATGCAGGTACTAAGGAGGTGAAGAATAATAAGTCTTCTTCTTCTCATTTGGGTCTTCATCAAAAGGATCCAAAAAAAGGGGCTGGGGAGAAGTCTTCCAAGCTTGGTAGAAAAAAGCATCTGGAGAAGATTAAATTAACAGGGGAAACTTTGGTAGAGTCAAGGTCTGTTAAGACTTTGGGTTCTCATTTTTTGAGCCCCTTGAAATGATTGTTCTATCCTGGAATGTAAGGGGCTTGAACAGTGGCCCTCGACAAAAAATTGTTCGTGATTTGGTTAGAAGTCAATCTCCTGATGTTCTTTTCTTGCAGAAGACTAAGTTATTAGTGGAGTGTATGTTTGGTTTAGTGCCTAAGTTGTGGGGGAGTGGAGAGTACCAGTGCATTGGTACTCAATGGTCTGCTGAGGGAGTGGCTTGTTTATGGAATCCTTAGAAGATCTGCCCTCTTTGGTGGTTGTCCTTTCAGTCTTCTATCTCTATGATTGCGTCTTGTTTTGAGACAGGGGAGTCTGTTCTCTTCTCCAATATCTATGTGTCTACTAAGCTTCAAGGTAAGAAACTTTTGTGGTCCCATATCTGGTTTGTCCGAAGCATGGTTCCTTTCCATCCATGGATTATGGATGGAGACTTCAACGCTATTTTTGAGTTGGCTGAGAAGCGGGGTGGTATTGTGAGGCTAGAGCCTTCTGCATTGCTACTTCAGGATAACATCTCAACCTTAAATCTTGTTGATATCAAGCCCATTAATGGCCAATTTACTTGGAACAATCGGAGGGTTGAGAATAATTGCATTGCAGAATGACTTGACCACTTTTTGGTTTCTTGCTACTGGGTTGGTGGGTTGTGGTCTTCTAGCTCTGAAATTTTGGATTGGAGGAGCTCAGATCATTGGCCTATCAAGTTAGCTATTTCTTCAGCTCATGTGCCTCAGTCTCCTTCTTTCTCTCCATGACTATGTTGCTGAGTGGTAGAGGTATGGTAGACCTGCTTATGGTACAACAATGTATACTTTTGCTAAGTTACTTCAATTTGTCAAGTATCAGCTTAAATGTTGGAATCGACAATGCTTTGGAAACATTTTCCATACTAAGACTGCTACCCAGGCTGAGTTGGATGGTATTACGAGGTTGATTAGGGAGGATGGAGTGCCTGAAGACCTGCTGCAGGAAGAGACTAGGGCTTTGAAAGCACTAGAAGAGTGTGAGTTGTGAGAGGAAGTTTTTTGGAAACAAAAGGCCTGGATTGAGTGGCTTCAAGAAGGGGATAAAAATACTATTTTTTTCTTCAACTCAGTGAAAGCCAGGAGACATGGCAATTCTATTTCTACTTTGGTGAATGACAGGGGTGAGACTCTTTCTTCTTTTCATGAAATCACGTGTGAAGCTATGCAGTATTTTGCTTCTTTATTCAGGGAGGACTCGCAGGGGAGTTCTGATGAGGAAGCTCAGGTCCTTTCTTGTATCCCTTCTTTGGTATCTAGGGAGATGAATGAACATCGTATGAGTGATATTTTGATTGAGGAGCTGGAGGGGACTATGGTTCAGATGAAGAGGGGGAAAGCTCCTGGCCCTGATGGTTTCCTGATTGAGTTCTTTCAAGAATTCTGGGAGATTATCAAGTTGGACTTGTTAGCGGTTGTTTAGGAGTCTCAGAAGAATAAACAGATGTTACAGGCTTTGAATTGTACCTTCCTTGCTCTCATCCCAAAGTGTGATGGGGTGGATAGGTTAAGTCAATTTCGTCCTATCTCTATTTGTAATGTGATTTATAAAATTATCTCTAAATTGATTGCTGATAGGTTGAAAAGGTGTCTTAAAGTGTTGATCTTTGAGGAACATAGTGGTTTTGTGGCACGACGGTAGATTTTGGATGGGGTTGTTATCGCAACTGAAACCATTCACTCTATGGCCAGTTCCAAAGATAAGGCGATGTTCATCAAGCTTGATATGGCTAAGGCTTATGACAGAGTTCGATGGTCCTTCCTTCGGAAGGTTCTGGGTGCTTTTGGTTTTGGGGATGAGTGGATTTATTGGGTTATGAGTTGTGTTACTTTGGTCTCCTTCTCTATGTTAATAAATGGTGAGCACTCTGAGCTTTTTGGTGCCTCTCAGGGTTTGCGGTAGGGCGACCCCCTCTCTCCTTACTTGTTTCTTCTTCTTGTTGAAGGTCTGGGACGTCTGATAAGAAGGAATGTGGAGTTAGGTTTCATTCAGGGGTGGGGGTGGGGAGGTGGTTTACCTCCATAGTCTCACTTGCAGTTTGTGGACAACACTGCTTTGATGGGTATGGCTACAATTAGGGAAGCTTCAAATTTGCCCAAGGTGTTGGATGTTTATCTTGTTGCTTCGGGCCAATTGATTAATGAAGATAAGTCTTCCATCTTTTTCTTCAATACTGTGGGTTCCATTCAGAGGTGAATTTCTCATATCTTGAGATTTTAGACTGGGGTTCTCCCTTTGACCTATCTTGGTATTCCCATCTCTGTTGGAAGACTACCCAGGGATTCTTGGCATAATATTCTGGATAAATTTCATGTGAAAGTTAATCATTGGACCCATCGTTGGTTGTCCTTTGTGGGTTGTGTTTAGTTGCTCAAGTCTGTGGTGCAGACCCTGTTGGCAAGAGACACTATATGGATTCATGGTTGTTGTCATTGATGGCAACAAAGGTCATCCCACATATCCGCAAGTCATGGTGTGTCTCTACCGGAAGTCAGAATGAAGATTGTTGTGGTCCGATGAACAAGAACAGAGCATGTGGCAAGGTCCGACAGATTGGTCCGGATCTCTCAGAGGAAGTGTCTTGGTGCAGTGTGGATTTGGGGAAGTCAAGAGGACTACCTTGAGTAGTATATTCCAAGGATTTAGCCTCCGGTGATGAACAAAGAAAAAGATATGAATAGTTGAGTACCGGATTCCTGAGAGACAGTGAGAACAGAGGAAGAACTGACTGACAGAGTATCAGACTATTTTCCGGATGTGTTACTGTTGATGGTAAAGGTTGTGAAGGCATGAATCATGTTTGGCCGACATGATTAATGATATCTACAAGTATATGCTTGATCCGCATTACTTGATATGCAAGGATTCAGCCGACAGAACAGAGTTTGTGAGAAGATAGATTATTCCGGGTGCCGACTAGAAAGATAATGAAATCACTAGTGCGGATATATATAGAGGATGGATTTAGTTGTGAAAATAGTAATGGTGTGAAGGTGTATGCGAATAAATACAGAGCAGAGCAGAAGCAGTAAGAAAGATCCGGTATGTGAAAAGATAGCAGAATAAAGAACAGAGGAAAGATGAAGTGCAGCAGATCAGTATACTGAGCCTAACTGGAAATGAACTCCAGCATATGAAGATGCTTCCAATCAGTTCAAGTATTGTATAACATTCTTTTGTAGACACTGTGTCTCCTTGTAGGCAGTGTGCCTCTTTGTGAGCAGTGTGCTCGGGCAGTGAGCCCTAATTGGCAAGTGCCATTTTGTAATTCCTTATTCTTCTAACAGAGAATAATCTTTGGGTTAATCACCCCGTGGTTTTCTCCCTTAATCGGGTTTCCACGTCAAAAATACTGTGTCATGTGTTTCTCATTTCATGGTAATGTTTGTTTGTTTGATTCAATGTTGCTTTGATTAATAAGAAAGTTCAAAAGAAGAAATAATTAGGATAACTGATTCACCCCCCCCCTCTCAGTTATCAACAATTGGTATCAGAGCAAGGTTCCTCCTAATAGAGCCTAACAACTTGAGGAAGATCTGGGAGTTCAAATGGATGCATATGGTTTAAGGGAGCAACTCAAGACTGCCCTTGAGGATCTTGAACAGTCAAATTCTGAAGTCAATGAATTAAAGGAAAGACTCAAACAGGCTGATGAATTCATGAGAGAATTAAAGGACAAATTAAGTCTCTCTATGAAAAAGAGAAAGGAGCTGCTCCAACAATTGGCAAGACAAAGTGAAGAAAGCAATACAGATGAAGAATTGACTGAGAAAACCAAGTTATGTGAAAAATTATCAAAAGAAGTCATTATGTTAAGACATGAAATGGAATCAGGAACTATAAAGTTTACTCAAGAGATTGAAGAAAAAAGAAAAGCTGAAGACAATCTAAGACAATCTCTTAAAGAGAAATCAGAAGAATGCCACCAGATGGACAGGATTATCAGACATCTTGAATCTGATCTTGAAGATGCCAAAGATAATGAAGAAAAACTTGAGGATCAAATTGTCTCTCTCAAAAGAGATCTTCAAACAGCAAATGAATATAAAGAAAAATTCAAGATAAGTTCTGCCCAACTTGAAGTACTTCTTGGAAGTCAAAAGAGGACAGATGACAAGTATGGTTTGGGATATGAGAAAGGAGAAAGCTCCAGATCCGGTCAAAATAATTTTGGATCAGAAAATCCAAGGAATAGGCCTAGAAGACCTCCGGTAAGACAGCCCAATGCTCAAAGATATCCATCTTTCAATGGATACTGCCACAGCTGCAATCACTTTGGTCACAAAGCTAATCAGTGCAGAAAAAGGATGAATCAAACTAATCCATCCTTCTCCGGACAGTGCTTTAACTGCAAAAGGTATGGACACAAGTCTCATGAATGCAGAAATATGCAAGTAAACAAATCATTCAATGGTAGATGTTTTACATGCAATAGAGTAGGTCATATGGCTAATCAATGCAGATCAAGAGGTTATCAGTCAAATATGCAAAGAAATGTTATTTGCCAAATCTGTAATAGGTCCGGTCATAATGCTAAAGTCTGCAGAAGCAAGAATCAGGACAAAAGAGGTCCGGTGTATAATCAGAATCAAGACAAGGGTAAACAAAAGATGAATGCGGATGAAGTTAGGAATCAGATGAACAAGATTTGGGTGAAGAAAAGTTTAGAGAATGTAGAGGTTGGATCCGCACCAGACTCTGGTGCTGATATTTCTTCCAGAAATTAAAAAGTGAGCTCTGGCTCAGGGGGAGACTCAAAGAAAATCCTGTTCCCCCAGCCAATCAAGTGGTGCTGGATGTGATACAAGATGTAGAGTAAAGGGTTTGAAGATATAAGTCCTGAGATGATCCAGACAAGATTTCAGAGGTCCGCATGAAGATGCAAAGAAGTTGTGATCGATCAAGTAAGACCTCTTCCGGGAGATGCTCCGGAATGACAAAGGACTACAAAAGGGTCCGGAGAGATCCGGAAGTACATTATTTTGCTCTGCGGACTGGACAGAATGTTTGGGATGTTCTTGTAATGTGTCATCTTGATTTATTCATGATTGAAAGATCCGCATGATGTTCATAGATCAGAACTGATCCGGGATACTCCAAGCTATCCGGATAAGGCAAACCGGAACAATATAGGTGGAGCATTTATTGCAAACAGATATTAGGGTTTACGAAATGATATAAGGGATTTCTCAATAATCATTTGATCATTCCACACCCAAGAAGAAGCGAAAAGCGGAGCTCTGCGACAAAATTCATCAAGTTCACTGAAGATCACTTACAGAAGTTACTACATACAGAAATCAATCCAAATAACCGAAGGCGCATAAGGTATTTTTCGTTTTCAATATCTCCCTGCAAATCTTTGAAAAATGGCTACTCTGAATATAGTTAAGATCTCTGATAGACCTCGTCCCACATTCAAGAAACATCCTTACAAATCCTTGGAGGTAGATCCACTAGGAGCCTTCTCTAGTGTTCCACATGGTGTATTGCATACGGAAGACATTAGGGTTTACATCCATGCAAATTTTGAAGACTTTGGAGAATCAAAACTGATGGATATCTATCACAAACAATTGATAGATGACTCCTTCGAGATCAAACCTCAGTACAAAGCCATCCGGGACAAACACTTTGCACAATGCATTCATTTCCCCTATTTTGAAGAAGATGAATGGGTCCGGTATGTACTAAGTAGAGTACATGACAACTTCCTATGGTTGAACAAGCCCTTCAAGATTACCAAAGATGCAATTAGGGCTGTAACCAGTCTGCACTCATCCGGTGGATTACCTGTTCTCAAGTCTGTCAAAAATCAGACAGTTAGTGATGCAACCGGATCCAAGTTTGACAAGAGAGCTATGACAGTTGATGACATCACTGAACCGGATGTCAAATTTGCATCTATGATAATTGGTTACAAAATCTATCACTCCAGTAGGGAAAATTTAGTACCGGGAACTGCAATCTACACAGCTTATCAAATGTTAAAGGAGAATGCAGACTATGACTTGTGTGAGCTTCTTGTAAACCAACTTTTTGAAAATCTGCAGAAGATTAACAAGGACAAGAAAAACTCCTTCAAGTATGGCAATCTGATCCTTTGTCTCTTCTTTTACTACATGAATGAGCTTCCCGGATCCAGTGGATGGATATGGCAGAATAACAGACCGGTTGCCATCCAAATCAGAGACTATTTGCATGGACTTGGGGATGCTAAAGCAAGAAATACAGCTCTATGGGGATATTTCAAGAACTTCCAAAGCATGATGCATGCAAGAGAAAGAATACCCCAATCCCCTGTTGAAAAGTACAAAGACACAGTATGCTTCATGGTAGAAACAGATCAGTGTCTAATGGAGGCAGTAGAACCAAGAACTGTGTGGATCATGCCCATGGGGTATGAAGTAGATGAACAGATAGTGGAGCTGCATGTTCAACACATGCTAAGTCAGCCTAAAGATCCAAAGGCAGAAAGGTTCGGAACATTTGAGGAACTGAGTGTGAAAATTCATGTGGAACTCAGAGAACCTGAGATAAAGAGGAAGGTGAGAAAAGAAGTAGAGCATATTGCTCAAGGCCTAGGCATTCCAAAGGAGGCACTTGATGCCAACTGGGAAAAGAGGAGAAAGGCTGAGGAAGAAAAGAAAGAGGCAGAAAAGAAAAGTAAGAAAAGTGCTCCGGTTGAAACTTCCACCCGGACCAGATCATCAAAAAGGTCTGCACCTCCCACAACCAAAAGTTCAAAACCGGAAGTCCAGGCATCCGGTAAAAGATCTAAGACAAAAGCCACAAGGGCTTATCAAAGCCAAAAGGATGAAGAAGAAACTGGGTCAGATGAGGGAGTGAAAGAAATAAAGAAACAGAAAAGGAAAGGATCTGGTAAACCCTCTACTGGTCGAGACAAGGAAGAAATGACAGAAGAATTTTCTGAAAAGCCCACCCTGTCTCTAGACAGTGTAGTCAAATCAGTCACTGTGGATGGGAACCTTCAACCGGTGGCTGAATTCTATGATGACTACAATGAGGCAGATCAAAAGATCCTGCAAGAAGCTATAATAAGGTACTTGAACATCTACAATAAAGCTTTTATTGAGATTATCTCTGAAATCCCAAAGAGCCTAGAGATGGAATTAGAGATAAGAAAGAACAATGCCATGGCAAAAGACCTTGAGATCAGGGAACAGATAGCTATTCAGCTATATCCTTCAATTGATCACAAAATAATGAACATGGTATTCAAAGACTGCAAGGATGAATTCAGGAGCAAAGCAAGGATGAATTAGCTTATGCTTGGTGAGACCGACAAGGTAGCCAAGGACACTGAAGAGATTCTCCAGAAAACCTTCAAAAGGTTTAATCTTCCTGTTGTAGAGGACTTAGGTGCAGAAATAGCTGTGGACTTGGAATCATCTGCTCCGGAAGAAGTGGCCCTTGAACAGACTAACATCTCTCCTCCGGTTTCCCCTATAGTCTCCGGATCTCAAGAAGAAGAGAAACTATAGGAGAAAGAAGCAGCAGTTAAAGAAAAAGAGGTTGACAGCACCAAGGATGCAGAGAAAGAGAAGACCCCAACAGAGAAAACCACAACTGAAAGTGGTAAGAGTAAGGAAGGAGAAAAGATTCCAAAGGACAAAACTGCAGAAGAGAAGAAACATCTGTCTCCGGCAAGAGACACTGCACAAATTGTTCAAGAATTCTTGACAAAAGCCACTATAGAAATTGATGAACTGGACCTGCTAAAAGGACCATTAGATTTTGACTCTTTGTCACCGGTGCAAACAATGAAAATAGCCTCATTTGCAAATGAGAAAGTCAAAGAGAAACTACTGAAATCTCACATGGAAGACTATGAGCTTATGGAGGTAGCATCTGGAGTGCTGGAAAAGATCATGCCATCTTGTCAAAAGGATCCCACAGCCTCCTCTTCCGATAATCTCAAAACCTTAGTCAGCAGTGTTAGTACACATTTTGAATCTCTAGAAAAATCAGCTGAAGAAAAGGTCCGGAAGGAGTTTTTGGATAAAAGGTTCTCCGAGGTTCAGGGTTTGATCATTAATGATAGGAGAAACATGAACATTGGGATAAAGAGCTTAGAAAATGATCTTAAGGATGGCGGTGAAATATACAAATTTTGTATCTCCTGGTCCAAGGTAACAGTGGACATTGAGAAGAAAATAAAAGCGCAAGAGGACACACTACTAAGCTTGTCTCAAAGTTTTGATCCTCTTTCTTCCTCTATAATAAATCAAGAATGTCAGACTATTGCAGTCTTGAGTGAAATCAAGAAATTGGAGAAGGAAAGGAAAAATAGAATAAGCAGGTTGAGTGAGCTCAGGGGGTTAATTGTCCCTAAGCTAGAGGCCATGCATGAGGCCATAGCAGAAGCTCAAATCACAGCCCAGACAAGTGATCCGAAAGATCTAAAAAGGGCAGATGCATTTGCATTTTTGTTGAATGGTCACATTTCAATTTTGGATAGAATGAAGCAAAGTTGGGCTACAGAACTGATCCAATTGAAGACATCTTTTGCAGACATTCTTCAGTTTATGTGAGTATGTAAATATGCGGCTATGTATAGAAAATTTTTGAAAATTTTGGTGTGCGGACCCTACCCTTTGCCATTGATGTCAAAGGGGGAGTGAGGAGCAGTGAAAAATGAGGAATCCAACTAAGGGGGAGTTCTAGAAATTGTATATAAAGATAGAGCATCAGCCAAGGGGGAGCATAGTGTAAACACTTAGTCATTTTTCACTAAGTGTTGCCATCAATGCCAAAGGGGGAGATTGTTGGCAAGAGACACTATATGGATTCATGGTTGTTGTCATTGATGGCAACAAAGGTCATCCCACATATCCGCAAGTCATGGTGTGTCTCTACCGGAAGTCAGAATGAAGATTGTTGTGGTCCGGTGAACAAGAACAGAGAATGTGGCAAGGTCCAACAGATTGGTCCGGATCTCTCAGAGGAAGTGTCTTGGTGCAGTGCGGATTTGGGGAAGTCAAGAGGACTACCTTGAGTAGTATATTCCAAGGATTTAGCCTCTGGTGATGAACAAAGAAAAATATATGAATAGTTGAGTACCAGATTCCTGAGAGACAGTGAGAACAGAGGAAGAACTGACTGACAGAGTATCAGACTATTTTCCGGATGTGTTACTGTTGATGGTAAAGGTTGTGAAGGCATGAATCATGTTTGGCCGACATGATTAATGATATCTACAAGTATATTCTTGATCCGCATTACTTGATATGCAAGGATTCATCCGACAGAACAGAGTTTGTGAGAAGATAGATTATTCCGGGTGCTGACTAGAAAGATAATGAAATCACTAGTGCGGATATATATAGAGGATGGATTTAGTTGTGAAAATAGTAATGGTGTGAAGGTGTATGCGAATAAATACAGAGCAGAGTAGAAGCAGTAAGAAAGATCCGGTATGTGAAAAGATAGCAGAATAAAGAACAGAGGAAAGATGAAGTGCAGCAGATCAGTATACTGAGCCTAACCGGAACTGAACTCCAGCATATGAAGATGCTTCCAATCAGTTCAAGTATTGTATAACATTCTTTTGTAGACAGTGTGTCTCCTTGTAGGCAGTGTGCCTCTTTGTGAGCAGTGTGCTCGGGCAGTGAGCCCTAATTGGCAAGTGCCATTTTGTAATTCCTTATTCTTCTAACAGAGAATAATCTTTGGGTTAATCACCCCGTGGTTTTCTCCCTTAACCGGGTTTCCACGTCAAAAATACTGTGTCATGTGTTTCTCATTTCATGGTAATGTTTGTTTGTTTGATTCAATGCTGCTTTGATTAATAAGAAAGTTCAAAAGAAGAAATAATTAGGATAACTGATTCACCCCCCCTCTCAGTTATCAACAGACCCTCCCCATTTATAGATGTATGATTCAGGTGGCCCCATTGGGTTTTGTTAGGGAATTAGATTCCTTAGCAAGATAGTTTTTATGGGTTGGTAGCTTGTTGTCCTCTAAATGGAGCCTTGTTAGATGGGACATTGTTTGTAGCCTGAAGCAGTTTGGTGGTCTTGGGTTAAGGTAGTCGTCATTGTCTGGGATGGCGTCGGCTTCTAAATTGTATTGGCAGTTCTGTGTGGAACAGGATCAGATCTGGGCCAAGATGTTAACACATAAATACTTCTCAGGGATCCCTCAGATTGATATTCCTCATTATCCCCTGGTGGGGAAAGGCTTAGTGATTTGGAGTACGCTCAAGAAAGGGGTTGTGCTTGTCAAGGATGGCTTATTTTGGATTTGTAAAAGAGAGACGGAAGCTCATTTTTGGTATGATTCTCGGGATGGTTTTCCTCCCATTGTTTCTTAATTTCCTAATTTAGTGACTCTGTGCCAGAGGTTCTATGAGGCAGGATGGTCAAGGGTGAGTGACTTTAAGTCCTTATCTTCTCAAGGGCAGTTGGTGGTGGCGAGATGGAAGAATCCTGATGAGTGGCTTGATGTTGGTATGGAGGAGGAGTGTGCTGAGATTCACATTATCCTTTCTCCAAGAAGGGGATGTTCTTTCTTGGTCTCCTAATCCTAAGGGTGTCTATACTGTTGGTTCTGGATATCAGGTGTTGTTATCTCGCCAACTAGATTGGGTGGAGGTTCACTGGTGGAAGAAAGTGTGTGTGAGGGTAAAATGGTGATCAATCAAATGAATAATAGATGACCCAAACATCAACAGAATAGTGAAATAAAGAAGATTCAAGTAAACAAAGCAATGAACAAACACAGCAAACCTCTTCCGTTTTGAAACTTCTGTTGTTCGCCTATCACGAATCATCCTTTCGCAGATGAGATGAGCCCTCAGAGAGTGCAATCTTTTAAAGCTGTTTGAGGAAGTCGATGGTGAATGGCTATGGTGTGATGTGCAATGAAGGTGAGCTCCAATGCAACAATGGTGATCTCAAGCTTGTAGATGACAAGTGGGTGCCAAAGGCACGCTGGTGATATTTCTGCAGAGTAACGATGTCAAAAGCCTGGATGAATAGAATGGAGGGATGAAGCTTCATTTATAGACTTGGAAGAATGGGAATCAACGGTTGAGAGGAGATATGAAGATCAATGGCTGAGGATGGTTGAGGAATGTGCAACCAGTAGAAATGTGACAAGTGTCCCAGCTCCATCATGAAGAGGGGACTTGACAAAATTGATTGGAGAGTTAACTCCATTGACTGGTCTGTTAACATAATTGAATGATCAGTTAGAAGAGTGGATTGTAGAACTGACTGGATTGATTGAGGATTTGACTCAACTGACAGGTTAGTTAACAGATTTGATTGATTGGTTAACTGACCTCTGATTGGAGAAGGAATAGGCCATGTGGGTGAGGGAAAATAAGGCAATTAAATATTAAATATATTTAATTACATGTGCAACCTGATGAGGTGGACAAGGTGAGGTGGAAAAGGTGATGTGGAATTTTGAATTTAGAACTTTAGGATAGAGGAATTAGGCTTAATTAAATAATTTATGATTATTTAATTGTGAAGGACAAATAGAAGAATTTTAATTAAATAAATAGAATTTATTTAATTATGGGATAGTGAATTGATTAAATAAATTTAGAATATTTATTTAATTGGTAGAAGAATGGAATAAATATTTAGGATGATTTGTGTCATTTTTAGACGTATACAGTGTGAAATAAGTTTTCTTGGCCGAAGTGTAACTACTTTATTTGGATTTTGGCTTGGAATAGGTGCTTGACATGGGATAATATTCGGAAGCGAGGTTTTCAGGGTCCTTCTTTGTGTGTTTTGTGTGGATGTGGAGAGGAGGACTCTTCTCACTTATTTTTCAGTTGTCCCTTGGCTTTGCATCTTTCATATTTTTTGTGGGGAGTTTGGAAAAGCCCCTGTGTTCATGCTTCATCCCTGGTGGATTTTTGGAGTAGTTTGGGTAGACCTCCTTCTATGGCCTCTTTCTTGCAGGATGTGTGGTATTGGGCCTTCCTTCATACTATGGTAGATTTGACTGGAACGGAATCAAAGAATATTTCGTGGTGAGAAGTTGTTGATTCAACAGTATGATTTGGGAGACGGTGGAAGCTAAGTGTGATGTGGTGTTCCCTTTGGAGAAAGGGGATGCTGAGTTGGTGGATAGATTAGGTATTCAGGGGTTGTCTTCGGCTTCTACTTGTGTCAGGAGAGGAAGGCGAGTGAAAAAGAAAGTTCAAAGGGTGGGGGAATGGCTACCCCCTCCGGCTGGCATTTTGAAGCTCAATACCGATGGTTCTTCAAGGGGCAATCCTAGGCCTATTGGGATTGGTGGGGCTGGCAGGGATTTTTCAAGATCGGTGGTTTTTTTCTTTTCTGTTCATGAAGGATTGCAGACTATCAACCTTATGGAAGGTTTGGTGATCCTCTACGCTTTGGAGAGGGCTTATGCTTTGGGATGGCGCAAGGTTATCTGTGAGTCTGATTCATAGGTTTTGATTAATTTGTTGAATGAACAGAAGTTCTCTAATGTTAGTTGGCAGTTGGCTATGATGGTGCAGCAGATTCTACAAATAAGTTCTTTGATGAAGATGGTGTCTTTTGTCCATATTCTGAGGGAGTGGAATAGGGCAGCAGATTATTTGGCTAAGTGGGCTTCTGAGCATTTAGATGGCTGGAAGATTGATGAGTGGGAGCAGGTTCCCCATGAGCTCAGACATAACTTGGAGAGAATTCTTACTGAGGATGGGAATGGTATTGGTGAAGGATGATGTTGTTTCATGCTTTGTACGATTGCTTCTTATGGGTTCCTGGGGCCTTGGCCCTTTGATGTTTTGTAATGTTCTTTTATGAATTTCAATAAAGTTTTTACCCCTTTTATAAAAAAAAGGTTAATTAAGTAATGTAAACAACTAAATACAAATTAGCCTACATTAAATGATGATAATAGGGATTGATAAATTTGATAATTACAATAGTTAAATTAGGAAGGTAAATGTGGAGGACAATACTTAGCTCTATGGCCAAAGTGTACCAATGATTCTTGAATATGATTTGTATTAGCTTAAAAATGGAATCTCTCTATTAATAAATGGCCCTAGAATTTACGTCAAATCTATGCTCTGTTAACGGTCAAGTTTGCAAGTCTAGGTCAAATTCACAATTGCAAATATGTCATTTAAGTCTAGACTTGACCCTACGTAATGAGAAATCTCTACTTTATTACTTGCCCAAACGGTCTTCATTTGCTTTGCTTCTTCCTAATATCTAACAGCTAGTAGTATTTAAAACTATATTGGAAGGGTTTTCATTTCATTGCAAGGAGACACATTCTTAGAGGTAAACCCCCAAAATGTGTACAAAAGTTCAAAGATAGCAAGCAAGTTGATCTAAGAAGCCTATAAAGACAATCCGAGGATACTCCACAACATATCCAAATAATATAGATTACTTAAACAGTGTGATGAATTATATGATGTATTATGGAACATGTTAGATAAGGTGTGTTGGCAACAAATGGGAGGGATACCAGTCTGAAGATCTGATCCTCAGTCAAGTTTGTAAGTCTAGTTTATACCCCAGTCAGACAATAAGAGAAACATGAATAAACATTAAGGAAATCTAATATTTGGTACAAGATAAGTAAAGCATAGCATAATAACACATATACAATGATATCCCAATCCTTATATCTCTGTTATATTCATTTCTCATTAATAGGTATATACATATCTATACAGGTAAGTCTAAGTCTATGCCTTATACATATTACTCACATGCACATGTATCTCTCTTACACTCTTACTTTACATTGCATTATATGTATCTCCTATATATCTACCTAGAAGTGTGTCCTTTCCAAAAATAACTCTTTATGAGTCAGCTATATCCTCTGCATGGCCTTTGCGATACCCTGCAATAGGTTTTGCTTGTTGCCCTGTTCTCTGCCAACATCACTCCCCCTTTTAAAATTATGTCTTGTTCTCATGACATGTTCTTCAGTTCATAGGTAGGATGTTTTTGTAGATTGCACTGAGCTGAGCCAGAGTAGTATCCCATTAACATATCTGGCGGTGATTCTTCCTTCCGTATCTTTCAATCTTACCGCTCCAGGTTTTGCAATTTCATGTATGTAATATGGTCCTAACCATCTGATTTTGATTTTTCCCTGTCTCTTAAACTTATTGTCATATAATAGTACTAAGTCTCCTTCTTTGAAATTTTTCCTCCATAAGTTCCAGTCATGCCAAGCTTTCTGCCACTTTCTCTCAAGATTCATGTTATAGGCTACCACTAACCTATTTTCATCCATTTTCTCCAATTCCTCAATTCTCTGAGTCAAGGATTCCTCCGCATTTAGTTTTAGAGTCTTTGCGGTACAAAAGTTAGGAAGTATAAAGTGTATTGGTATAGTAGCATCTAAGCCATAGACTAGCTCATAGGGTGTGAAATTTGTGGTTCTTTTGTAAGTGGTGCAGTAGGCCCAAAGTATCGCAAGTACTTTCAGGTCCCAATCTATTCTATTGCCATCACACATTTTTGTTAATGTCTTGCCAATGATCTTGTTTAGGGCCTCACTTGCCTATTTGCCTAAGGATGATATGGTGTGCTCTTGTTGTGTACTATCATAAAGGATTTTAGTAACTTTGCAATCATGTTATTTACAAAGTGCTTTCCTTGGTCACTTGTGATACTGAGTGGACATCCAAATCTAGTGATTATATTCTCATAGAGGAACTTTGCGGCTATTTTTGCATTACAGTCTTTTGTAGGTGTATCTTCTCCCCATTTTGTAAGGTATTCTACTCTGGTGATGATGTATCTTGATTTTGATTATTTGGCTGGAGGATCTATGGGTCCAATAAAGTCAATTGCCCATTTCTCAAAGGGAAGTTGTGCTAATACCGATCTTAATGGCATTTCATCTCTAGCTATGGGTTTACCCATTCTCTGACAAATGTCACAATATTTTACATATATTTTAGTATCTTGGAACAGGGTAGGCCACCACAAGCCTGCTAGTTTGATTTTTCTTATTGTTAAGTCTCCAGAGTTATGTCCTCCTACTATCCCTTCATGTGCTTCCTTCATAATATCCTCCCTTTCATGTTCTGAGAGGAACCTCCTACAACAATATAATGAAAAATGCATGAAATAAAAGAAATATATAAATAGCAGAAATACAAAAGGAATTTATTGATCACAAGCCACTTTGAGGGGGCAACCTCCTTTCAGCAAGCTCAATACAATAAATTCGTGGATGCCTTCATTGGCCTCAACACCTACTTATATATTAAGTCTAATCTAAACGAATATTACTTCCCATTAATGTAGGATAATACAATATACTCACGGGATGACTTATAAAGCATATGCATCCAAAAGTAATATACTAACAGAGTAAAGAGAAGGGTTAAACATGGGTTCCTAACATCCCCTCTCTCTTAGAAAAGCTTTGTCCTCAAAGCTTAAGATGTGGAAATTGCTGCTGAATCTAAAGGAGTGGTTCCCATGTAGCATCCTCTGGTTGCATTCCATGCCACTGAATTAATACCTCTGTGATGGATTGGGAGCGAAGCTGATGAGTGCACCTGTCAAGGATTGCCTTCGGCTCCAAAATGATGGATCCTTCATTATCCAGTTCTGGTAAAATAGTTTGTGCTCTAATGTTGGTGCCAAGAACTTTCTTTAGACAAGAGACATGAAATACTAGATGAACGTGGGAAAAAGGAGGAAGCTCTAATTTATAAACAATTGACCCAATCTTCTGAAGAACCTTATATGGCCCATAGAACTTTGGAGCCAACTTATGACGCCCTTTGAGTTTCAGGGATGATTGCTTGTATGGCTATAGACGAAGAATAACTATATCACCTACTTGAAAAGTGCGCTCAGAACAGTGTTAATCAGCTTGTTGTTTCATTCGATTTCTTGCCATGTGAAGATTGTCCTGCAAGATGCGAAGAATCTGATCCCAAGTTCGGAGAACCGTGTTGACTGCCTGAACTGGTGAATTGTTGGGGTTGTATGGAAGGAGCACTGGCGGTGCTTGACCATAGACTGCTTCATATGGAGTCATTTTAGATGCAGTGTGGTAGGAGGTATTGTACTGCCATTCAGTGAGAGGGAGCCACTTTGCCCACTGATGTTGTTGTTCTGAGGTGAAGCAACGAAGATAAGTTTCCAAACATTTGTTGATAATTTCAGTCTGACCATCTATTTGTGGGTGATACCCAGAACTCATCTTCAGTTTGGTGCTAGTGTGTCGAAATAGTTCTTTCCAAAAATGACTAGTAAAAGTTGCATCACGATCTGAGACAATGGAAGAAGGGATGCCATGAAGACGAAAGATCTGGTCCATGAAAATTTGTGTGACTGAGGAGGTGGTGTAGGGATGGCTGAGGACACAAAAATGACAATATTTGGAGAGGCGATCAACCACAACCAAGATCACTGTCTTCCCTCTAGATGTAGGGAGCCCCTTAATGAAATCCATATAAATATCTGTCCAAATCTGTGTAGGGATGGGCAAGGGTTTGAGAAATTCAAGAAGGAGTGTCGTTTCACCCTTGTTGCGTTGGTAGGTATCACATTCAGCCACCATCTGTTGAATTGCCCTTTTCATTCCCTTCCAAGAGAAGTTACGTCATGTCCGCTCATAAGTTTTGAGGATCCCAGAGTGCCTTGCCAATGGAGAAGCATGGAGTTCATAGAAGATAGCCTGCTGAAGATCTATGCTTTGGGGAAGCACCAGACGACCCTTGTATCATAGAGAAGCACCATCCCAAGAGTAATGCGATACAACAAAAGGGTTATTGGCCAACTGTTGAATGATTTGAGATAATGAAGAGTCGTTGACATAGCCTTGCTGGACAGATTCAAACCAATTTGGAATAGGCATAGAAATAGCTGAAAGGGAAGCTTGGTCATCATATGTGCGAGAAAGAGCATCCGCTACAATATTGTCCGTACCCTTCTTGTAAGTGATCTCATAGTCATAACCCATGAGTTTGCTAACCCATTTCTATTGTGCTGGGGAGGAGACCTATTGTTCCAGGAAATATTTTAGACTTTGGTGATCAGTCTTGATGTAAAAATGATTCCCTGGTAGGTATGGCCACCATTTTTGTACTGCATGCAAAATAGCCATCATTTCCTTCTCATATGTAAAGAGTACTAAATTCTTCCCAGAAAGGGCTCTGCTGGTGAGTTCGCAATGGCATGGTCTTCTTGAAGGAGAACAACGCCAATTCCATGGTCGCAAGCATCACTCTCAATAGTGAAGGTCTTGGAAAAATCTGGCATAACTAGAACAGGTGTAGTACACATAGCTTGTTTCAGTTTTTCAAATGCACACTCAGCAGCATTTATCCAGGTAAAAACATCTTTTTTTAACATAGCTGTTAATGGAGCTACAATCTTCCCGTAATCCTTGACAAACTTGCGATAGTAGCCAGTCAGTCCCAAAATACCATAGAGGCTCTTGAGTGTCTGAGGATGCGGCCAATTTTTAATGGCATCTATTTTTATAGAATCCACTCGAACCCCTTGGGCTTAAACAATATGCCCGAGATACTCCACTTCCTCCTGGCCAAAAACACATTTAGGTTGTTTTGCACAGAGCTGATGATTAGAGAGAAGTTGCAGTACAAGATCCAGATGGTGGAGATGCTCAGCCAATGTTTTACTATAGATGAGGATATCATTGAAGAAGACCAGAATGATTTTTAATAGGTAGGGCCAGAATATTCTATTCATCAATGCCTGGAATGTTGAAGGAGCATTAGTGAGACCAAAGGGCATGACCAAAAACTCATAGCGGCCATCATGCATGTGGAAAGCCGTTTTAGGGATATCATCCTCATGAACCCAAATTTGGTGATACCCAGAACGAAGATCCAACTTGGAGAAAAAATGAGCACCATGAAGCTCATTAAGAAGCTCATCAACAACAAGAATCAGAAATTTATCCTTGATTGTGATGTGATTAAGTGCTCGGAAGTCAATGCAGAGGCACCATGACCCATCTTTTTTCCAGACAAGAAGAACTGGTGAAGAAAAGGAACTAGTACTAGGGTGAATAATGCCTTGCTTCAGTAAGTCTCAAATGAGCATCTCAATCTCTGTCTTTTGGTGAAATAGGTAGCGGTAGGGCCTGATGTTGGGAGGAACACTTCCAGGAAGGAGCTGAATACGGTGGTCCTTTGGTCGTGAAGGTGGCAATCCCACAGGTTCGGCAAAGACACGTGCATACCTATCCAAAATTCGTTGTAGATCTGAAGTAGTGGAGACTACTGATGGTTGCATTTGAATGGAATGGAGTTGAGCGATGACACCATGTGAATTCTTCTTAAGAAGCTTTTCCATGCAATGTGAACTTATGATGCTGAGAGACCCCAGTTGTAAGCCCTTCAATGTGTGTTTTTGCCCATTATTTGAAAATTGCATCCAAAGTTCAGCAAAATCCCATACGATGGTTCCAAGTGTGCATAACCATTGGGTGCCCAAAACCACATCACATCTGCCTAAGGGCAAGGCAAACATGTCAGAGCGCAGGTTATAATCTCCAATAGAGATACACACATTGCGACACTTCCCTTTGCAAGGTAATGTGCCCCCATTGGCAATCATGACTTCAAAGCCAGAGCAAAGATGGACAAAACAATCAACCTATTTGGCGATCCAAGGGTTAATGAAGTTATGAGTGCTACCAGAATCAATGAGTATTGTAAGAGGGAGCTTCTTGAAGTAACCCTTGACCCGCATGGTTTGTGGGGTGGTGGCTCTTGCTAAAGCATGGAAAGAGATCTCTGGGTGGTCTTCCTGAGAAGTAGGGTCAATAAGCGACTGCTGAGTTTCGACCTAATCATCTACTATATCCTGAGCATCTACATAAACTTCAGTTTCAGGCAGAGAATCCACATCCAAGAGATATAGCTTTTGCTCAACACATCTATGTCCCCGAGTGAATTTCTCATCACAATTATAACAAAGCCCTTTTTCTCTACATGCCCGCATCTCTACTGTAGTCAAATGCTTGATAGGAGTTGTTCTAGGAGCTAGCGTGATTTGAGGTCTTTGGGAAACCGTATTTCTAAATGGAACAAAATTGGATTTAGATTGTTGTTGAGCTGTGATCTTGTCCTCCGCCAACTTAGCCAACCCAAGGGCTTCCATCATTGTGCTGGGACGGAACATTTTAACCTCAGATCAGATTGCATCCTTCAGACCACTGACAAAACAACTCCTAAAGGATTCATCAAATAATCCCTCTATGTGATTGGCTAGTTTTTCAAATTCTGTCTAGTATTCTCTCACAGTGCTTGTTTGGTGAAGTTTAGTGAGTGCCCCTGTGAAGTCATCAAAAGCACTAGGGCCAAATCGTTACAAAATGAGTTTACAAAAATCTGTCCATTTGGGCTCTTCATGAGCCTTGATGTACCAAGAGAACCATTGAAGGGCTTCATGTTCCAAATGAAAGGATGCAAGTGGGACTTTGTTGACATCAAAAGTATTATGCAAATTGAAATATTGTTCTGCCTGGTATATCCATCCAGTCGGATCATCACCATTGAAGCGAGGAAAATCAAGCTTCAACCCATGAAAATCGGTGGAAGAAGAGAACCTAGTGTCTACAGAAGACTCTGGTTGCCGTCTATTGTTCATGGTTGAATGCTGAAGATTGAAGCTGAGAATTTTTTCATCCAGATCTTGGAGTTTGGTCTTGAGGCCTGCAAGTTCATCCTCCATGTTTTTTGCTCCTGTGCAGGTGACAACCATAGCTAGGAGAATTTTTTTTTTGGAATGGGTAGAAAAACAAAAATGGAAACTTTTTTAGTAAAGAAAAATTGGATTTGGGAAGAACTCCAATGGGTAATTGGAGTTTGACTAGGTTTTGGACACTTTCTGAGGGAAAGGGAAGTAGAAAATGGGGATTTCAGAAGCGGGGTGAAAGAATGGGAAAATTTGTCCAAGAGGGACAAAGGAGCAGAAATATGAAATGAACACTATGGTAAAATTTGAAGGCTATTGGCTGAGAATCGAAGAAGTTATGACAAACCCTAAAAATAGACAAACGTGGGATTTCTGTCTTCGATAAGTGGAATTTGGGATAGGATCCTCAAGGAAGGAAATATGCAGAATGAAATTTCAAGGGTTCCAATAAATTCTGAGAGGAAACGAAGCTAAAGCAAGGAAGATATGGCAAAAAAATGGTCTACCAACTACTCTGGACGGATTCAATCTGTGATTTGCCAGCTGTCAATAGATATAGGTCCTAGGTATGTTTGGCTTCCTAAAGGTTTAGGGGAGTCACTTGGCCACCAATGCTATCTAATGGCTTGCATATTGGGGTAGTACCCCTCACTCCATAGATCAAGTAAAACTGATAACCGCTTTGCCACAAATGACAACTCTTGGTTTACCTCACAGATGGGAACTAGTCAATCAGGTAGGGGCCGTTGCCCTTTTTGCTTGCAGGTCCTCTCAATGGGCTAGCTACTTCGGGGTTCTTATGGTACTCCTCACAATGAGTTTTAAGACTATATGCCTAGGAACTTCCCACAGTTAAGCGGATAGGGATATTCCCTGATCTGAACCTGTAATTGAAATGAACAACATAGATGCAAAAAAGAAAGAACTGCAAAAATCACAGCACCTAGAGACCACTGCAGAAAAAAAAATTTGGCAGAAATTCCACCCAGTGAGCCCAAGAAAACGCTCTGATACTAGATGAGAGGAACCTCTTGCAATAATATAATGAAAAATGCATGAAATAATAGAAATATATAAATAGCAGAAACACAAAAGGAATTTATTGATCGTAGGCCACTTCAAGGGGGCAACCTCCTTTGAGCAAGCTCAATACAATAAATTTGTGGATGCCTTCATTGGTCTCAACACGTACTTATATACTAAGTCTAATCTAAACAACTATTACTTTCCATGAATGTGGGATAATACAATATACTCACGGGATGACTTACAAAGCATATGCGTCCAAAAGTAATATACTAACAAAGTAAAGAGAAGGGTTAAACATGGGTTCCTAACATGTTCATACACTACTCTCCTGATTATATCATCTTTTCCTCTTATATGTAGTTCTCCTTCGATAAGTGTATAGGGAAAAGCCTTCTGCATAAGGATTTGTTTGTCTTGCGGAGATGTCTTAGCTAGACATTCTCTTGTGGCAAATAGGTATGCAATATCTTTCAGTACTTCTGTTACCAAATTGACTCTAAAGAGGTTTGCGCCAGGGAGTTCTTCATGGTTATCAGGCTCCTCCCCTATTTCAATTCTTGATAGATAATCAGGGCCTTGGTTTTGTTTTCCCAATTTTACTTTGATGTTAAACTCTGTAACATCAAAAAATGTCCCCTTGGGGGCTTTTCACTCATAAGGTTTAGCTCCCAGGTCTCTTAGCTGCATTTAGGACATATTACGTCATATTTCAACATCCCCATGAGAAAACCCCTAAGTGTCTTGGCAAATAGGACCTAGGGGGACCACTTGAGATAACCCCTACCCAAAATAGGGGGAGGACTTGGCTGCCTACACCCTAGTCCTGCCCTATTTTGGGGCAGTCCCAATTTTTGGGTGTTGGCTTGTGATCGTTATTTGGGTCCTATGCCGACAGGATAAGTTTGAATTACAAAATTCTTAGCGGGTGTGTTTGTAGTTGCATATAAAAGCATGTTTAGGCATTCATTTGTAAACTAGAGCATTACTAGATGATGACTAGCAAGTTATTGTGTTCTCAAGGTGATTCAAAGCTTTCATTGTGTTGCAAGAGCAGATTTGTGTTGTCTATGTGTTTGTATTTGCAGATTTAAGCAATCATCTCTTCATGGCATGAAGAGCTTCTTCCTCCCATGATATCTTCACTATAAGGTGAAATCATTTGTGTTTGTAAGCATTTATCATTTGGTTTTTGCCTTTGCCTCACAAAGGACACGCACTCTCTATCTGACAACGGTGTTTGGAAGACTTGAATGTCTCTCTCGGGGCTTGACTGAGGCAAGCCTCTAAACACCACAACCCCCTCCCAAATTTTTCATGATTACAGGTTACAGGTGTTGGATCTGGAGAAAGTGAAGTTGCAGGAGGGTACAACAGAGTGTCAGAATTGTAGATCAAAGAAGAAAATAGCACCCTAGACTAGGGCGCCCGCTCATTAGTCCTCAAAGTTTCATGACGGGAAAACCTTTGGTATAGCAAGAACAAGTTGCAGATCTTGTTTGCAGATCCTGACAAAAAGCAAGGTATTGGACTTGGGCACCCGCTCTTTAGTCCCCAATTATTCCACTTTGAAACCCTGAAAATAGGTACACAGTTATTTGTTATTTTACATCTTTTTGTAGCAACATTCTCCATTATTCATCTGTTTGCTATCGTATTTGCATAATTAGGGTTTTAAGGTATAATTGAGCATAAGAGAAGATAATTGGCAATAAAATCATAAAAATCCAAGTTTCCTTACACCTCACAACAACCTAGGGTAGGATAGTACATTGCAACTTGACCCTAGGTCCTTGAATGAAAGGGTGAAATGAGGATATACACACAAACTATCCAAATTTTACCTTTTACATTTTGGTGAACCTGTGTTATTGGAATTATTTGCACCTTTCTGAGTGTTTTACTTTAGATTTATAGTAATTTCATTCATTCATATAGTCATTCATCTTATTGCATTGGAAAACTTACAAAAAAATTGAAAAATTGGAAAAAATTCCATGCTAGGGTTTTGCATGTTGCATCAATTAATTTAAATTTCATCAAATTTTCTAATTTTTACATTAATCTAATTTAAATTACATAAAATTACAAAAATTCATTAGTTTGCATTGCATTTTCATCATAAAATTGCTAGGGTTTTGTTGAAAATTGTCAATTTTGCATATAACCTAGTAATTCCAAAATCTAGGGTTTGTAGGTAAAATCTTGTTTCAGATTTTTCTACTGATTTTAGAGGCTCATTCAAATTTGCATTTGGCTGTAGTCTTGCATTTTAGAACAAATTTGCATTTAGATTTTAAAATTTTGCATTTTTGAATAGAAAATTTTAACAAAAACTAGCATTTTCATTGATTTTTCATTAGATTTGCACTAACATTTTGCATGTTAGAGCATGAAAATTATTTTCAGATCTGAGAGCATGTAATTTTCATCATATATCAACTTGAAAAAAATTCATATAGAATTTTACATCAAGATCTCAAACCTAGAGCTTGAAAAACATTGATTTTCACTAAATTTGGCCTTATCGACTCTCTAATTTTGCACTATAGGTGTGTTGTAAAGAATATATTTGCACTAAATAACTGATATCATGGGTATTATCTTCTTCCCCTCCTAAAATTCTTTACAACACCTTGTTATTGGCCTATTGTATTGAAAATTTGATGAAAATTTGCCTATTTTTGCTATTTTTGACCTAGGGTTTGGCGTAGTTTGCGCCCTAAGCGTGTTGTAACAAATTTTATGGATTGAGGTGACTTATATCACCGATATTATTTGCTTCACCTCCTTAAATTATTTACAACACCCCTTTGGCTAGGTCTTGGAATTGAAAAACCGTGAAAAATTGCCTATTTTTGCTATATTTTCACTAGGGTTTGACCTTGAGTGGCACTATAAGCATGTTGTGACAGATATTTTAGCATTAGGTGGTTATTATTACTAATATAATTTTCTATTCATCATCATTTTCCTCACAACACCCTTTGTCGTGCTCTTTTGCACATTGAGATTTGGTGAAAAATCGCATATTTTAGTGCATTTTCACTATATTTTGACTTGGCATCATCTTAGATTTGCATCAAGAGTGTTTTGTGAAGGATCTTTTGCTGTATTGGACTAATATCAGACATATAATTTTCTTCCCCTAACCAATTTCCTTACAACACCTTTTCTTTCATACATTTGCATTAAAAAAGTACAAAAAATCAAGCATTTTAGGTCATTTTTGCATATAATTTTGCACTTGTCTTTTGCATATCTTTTGGAAAAAAATTTAAAATCTGATTTGGCATTAATTTGAACATATAAACATGGCCTCTAATTTAAACAACAACAATAGGTTCCCTCCTAGGCCTTACATGAAGAGAAAGGTCCCTAAACCTGAAATTGTGTTTACACCTCATGATAGAACAATCAGAGATACTGACGAACCTCTTTACATCACTGTGAAGATACTGGGAAACCCCATGGATAGAACCCTTATTGATCCTAATTGCATAACTAATGTTGCCACAGAAGAGTTCCTCTATTCACATAATTTGATGCAAGGATCTTATGACCCTTCGGACATGATGATTAAAACACATAAGGGAACCTTTGTAAATCCTTTAGGTAAGATATCATTGTTGGTAACTGTATTTGAGAAACATGTAGAACAATAGTTTGACATTGTCCCCATTTCTGACCACTTTCGCATTAAATTGGGACACCCGTGGTTAAATTAAATGAAAGCCATCCCTTCAACAATTCATAATTGTTTAAAATTTCCTTTTGAGGGACATGTGATTACCATCTTTCGCAATAAATATAAACCTTTGGTTGAAAGAAAACATTGCACACTAGATTATTTTTGGGACAAATATGAAGAAAAACCTGAACCACAAACAAACTTTAACTTCTTGAGCTATAGAAATCACAAAGCAAAACTATTACATCCGATGACGAGTCCATTTATGCAAGAAATGACAAAAGACAAGCAACCTGCATTTGAAGAGAACCATAGACCAAAAGGACAAGGTCCCTATGCTAAGGTTCCTCCCCCACCATCCTTACAAGGATCAAGAGGTAATTTTCAACAACAAAACATTCCACCTAGACAAATGAGATTTGATCCCAGTGCTTCTTCTTCCAAAATGAGAAAACACATGAAAGAGAAAAGCCCTATCTTACAAGAGATAAGTGGTAGAACAAAAAGAAATAGAAAAGAAAGAGAACAAAGAAGAAGAATACAAGCTTATGCCATAGACCTTGCATCTCAACAAGAAAACATTGATCTAAACATTGAACCAAACAAAGATGATCCTAACAATGAACAACCTAAGGACAAAGACAAGAATTGGGCTATGGTACCTTATATCCCTCTTTCCTCTAAAATTCAGGAGTGGGAGGATGACGATGATTTACTTGATGACCGCTAGCCCAGCAGTCCCTACAGGTAAGTATCTCTAACCCTTTATCTCTCTCATGATGTGCTTCCCCCATGATGTGTTATGTGTTGTTTAGGCCTCCTGGGATGACCCCTGATTCTCTTGTAAGGTCTGAGATACTAGGAGACTGCCTCTGTTGTGATCTTCTATTTGTATCATCATTCTTCTATATTGCCTCTCTCTCTGATTTCATTGTTGTGTGTTGTGTCTTACGGACATAGCGTTGTGGCTGGTGACTTGGGGGCACCCTCCTACGTGACTGTCCCTAAGACACTTGTTTCTCCTCTCTTATTTATTGTTTCCCTTTCTCTAGTGTTTTTATCTAGCGAGCGGATGAGGAAAAAACATTTATACTAATGTGGACCTAGAGTCCCTTTCGCGAGAAATAAAAAATTGGATTTAGTTCCTAATATGACGATGGGGTTGTATATCTTATCCGACGCTTGGCTAGTGGAAGCACTCATGCTTTTCACGTAGTGATTTTGATGATGTTATTATCTCATTTACAAATCATAACAATACTAATGCTTTGCGCACTTTATTTGTCTTTGAATATAGCCTTGGTGGTACTTGATTCAGAGATCTTCGTGATATAGCCCCACCGTTATCCTCAAACTCTAAATCCATAGTATAACCTTGGCTCTATGTGTGGTTAATCATATGCATTGATGTTGTTGTTTATCATGATTATGTAGACACTAACATGTTTCTTGCAGGAATGTGTTTGTGGGAACATTTGACGATTGTAAAGTACATGTCACCTCTGGGGGGCATGGGCTTTGCGAAAGTCTGTGTTCCCTTGTGTGTTTTCTTCCTACCTTAACGTGCTTGATATCAATACCTGATATCAACCACCTTAAGGTGGGGGCATATATAAGGTAAGTTGTCTATTATAGATGTTAGCAATGTGCTTGTCCTCAGGTGCAATCTAAAGACTTGTGCGATGAGTACATCCTATACTCTGAGTTTGTTTGGAATCAATCAATCAATCATTTAAGCCCTTTGCGGAGGCGTGATATCATGTATATCCTTTTTATCTTAAGCCCTATGTGGAGGTAGGGATGGTGTATTTCTCAGAGCAAAATGCATCATCTTGTCATTTTCAAAAGTCCTTTGCGGAGGCGAGGAGCGGTTCTGTGACTAACTCAACCCTTAAGCGTGTCTTCGGCAATTGTTGTGGCGAAGCCCAATCATCAGCGTGTGCCTATAATGTGCCTAAGATGGTGTTGGACCTAGAAATAGGAACACTCCATCGCTTGTCTATCGTGTTTTCTCTGTGTCTTCAAAGTGTGTGTTTTTGGCATGCTTGCTTTGTTTGGCATGTCTGTTGCCCCATGTGCAGTCTAAAAACCTGTGCGATGAGTACATCCTACATTTTGGGAGGTTTGGCATGTCTTGCGTGTGTGTTGCCCCATATATGCAGTTTAAAGACCTGTGAGATGAGTACATTCTGCATTATGGGAGGTTTATTTACTTTCCTGTACTTGCATCTGCATTTCATATATATGAGAAAAAGAAAAGAAAAGAAATCATTCATGTCTTCTATGCATTAATGTGTCTTCTATGCATTTAATGTATTCTTCATGTTTTGTGTGACTGTAACTGTCTTCTCCATGTTTTGCATGCCTATCATTGTCTTCAATGTGTCTGGCATGTCTTCTCCGTGCTTGGCGTGTTTGTTGTGTTTTGTTGACCGTACTTTAATGCATGTATTGGCCTTGCATTTATACATACATTAAAGTGGGGGCTAAATGTAACGTCGAAAAATGTCCCCTTGGGGGCTTTTCCCTCATAAGGTTTAGCTCCCAAGTCTCTTAGCTGCATTTAGGATATATTACATCATATTTCAATATCCCGATGAGAAAACCCCTAAGTGTCTTAGCAAATAGGACCTAGGGGGACCACTTGAGATAACCCTTGCCCAAAATAGGGGCGAGGACTTGGCTGCCCGTGCCTTAGTCCTACCCTATTTTGGGGCAGTCCCAATTTTTGGGTGTCGGCTTGTGACCGTTATTTGGATCCTATGCTGACACGGTAAGTTTGGATTACGAATTCTTGGCGGGAGTATTTGTAGTTGCATATAAAAGCATGTTTAGGCATTCATTTGTAAACTAGAGAATTACTTGATGATGACTAGCAAGTTATTGTGTTTTCAAGGTGATTCAAAGCTTTAATTGTGTTGCAAGAGCAGATTTGTGTTGTCTATGTGTTTGTATTTGTAGATTTGAGCAATCATCTCCTCATGGCATGAAGAGCTTCTTCCTCCCATGAGATCTTCACTACAAGGTGACATCATTTGTGTTTGTAAGCATTTATCATTTGGTTTTTGTGTCTACCTCACAAGGGCACGTATTCTCTATCTGACAACGGTGTTCAGAAGACTTGAATGTCTCTCCGAGGATTGACTGAAGCAAGCCTCTAAACACCATAACCCCCTCCCAAAGTTTTCATGATTGCAGGTTATAGGTGTCAGATCTGGAGAAAGTGAAGTTGCAGGAGGATACAACAGAGTGTTAGAATTACAGATCAGAGAAGAAAACAACTCCCTAGACTAGGGCCCCCATTCATTAGTCCTCAAAGTTTCATGATGAGAAAACCTTTGGTACAATAAAAATAGGTTGCAGATCTTGTTTGCAGATCCCGACAAAAAGCAGGGTATTGGACTTGGGCACCTGCTCTTTAGTCCCTGACTATTCCGCTTCGGAACCCTGAAAATAGGTGCACAATTATTTGTTATTTTACATCTTTTTGTAGCAACATTCTCTGTTATTCGTTTGTTTGCTGTCGTATTTGCATAATTAGGGTTTTAAGGTATAATTAAGCATAAGAGAAGATAATTGGCAATCAAATCATAAAAATCCAAGTTTCCCTACATCTCACAATGACCTAGGGTAGGATAGTACATTGCAACTCGACCCTAGGTCCTTGAATGAAAGGGTGAAAGGAGGATATATGTACACAAACTTTCCAAAACTCTACTATCCAAATTTTACCCTTTACAAACTCAAATTCTTGGAATAGTAGCAACCATCTACATATTCTTCCTTGTATGATAGGTTTGTTTGAAAGGTATTTCAATGGTTCATGGTAGATAAAGAAGGTGAAGGGTGTGGATAGTAGGTAGTGTCTAATTTTTTTGCAGTGCATAGACCATTGCTAGTGCTTCCCTTTTTGTTGTAGTGTAAATTTTCTTAGCTTTTGATAATTTCCTACTAGCAAATGTTATAGGATGGTCTTTAGTTCCTTTAGGTTGAGCTAATACTACACCTACTACTATGCCTGAGGCATCTACATGAACATGGAAAGGAATGTTCCAATCCAGGAATATTCAGATAGGGGCTTCAGTAATTTTTTGCTTTAGTATGTCAAAAGAAGATTGACACTACTCATTCCATTTAATGTTTCTTCCACTTTTCTTTTTGAGCAATTCTTCTAAAGGTATTACAATTGGTGCAAAACCCTTTATAAACTTCTAGTGGTACCCAGTGTAACCTAAGAAAGTTTTGACTTATGTTGTTTTAGGTGGTGGTAACGTGAGGATTAAAGTTACCTTAAAGGGATCTACCATCAACCCTTCCTTGCAAATGAGATGACCAAGGAGAGTTCCAAAAGGTACCACAAGTGTGCATTTCTTGAGATTCATTGAAATTTGCAGACTTCTGCATTTGTTGAACATCATTCTCAAGGTCTGTGTGTGGTCTTTCACTAAGCCATAGACAATCCAATCATCGAGATAAACCTCTAAGAAATCATGAATGAATTCTTTAAATGCATTTATCATTATTCTACTGAAGACTGTTGGTGCATTCTTAAGTCCAAAAGGCATCACTGTGTACATGTAGGATTCTAATTCAGATGCAAATGTTGTCTTAGGTTGATCCTCTTCTCTTATCTTGACTTGGTGATAGTCAGAAAATCCATCAATGAATGAATATATTTCCCTTCCAGCAACTGATTCCAATATTTCTTCTTTGAAGGGTGTTGGGAATGGATCATGGATGCAATCTTTATTGAACTCTCTTTAGTCTCTACATATCCTGATTTCTACTGATTTCTTGTTTTGTACCACCATTGGGTTGATCTAGTCAACTTCTTCAACATGTTTTATGATTCCTGCTACTAGCATCTTATCAATTTATACTTTGACTCTTTTCTTTCTTGTTAGGATTGAGTCTATAAGGCCTTTTCTTGACTAGTTTCACTCCTTTCAATTGTATCTTCATTATCCCTGCTTCTTCTTTAATGCCTTTCATCTCAGTGAAGGTCCTTGGGAATAGATCTTCAAATTCAGAGAGAATCTCAATCACCTGCACTACTACTTTTTCATCCCAATAGTCTCCAATCTTCACCAGTTTAGGATCACCTTATTTTGCAATATTTTCCTCTTTGATTTTCAGTGGTTCATTGTAATACTGGTCCTTTTGTTCAATCAATATTTCTAGCTCTCTTTCTCCTTCTTGCACTTTAATATTTATCTCCTCATCATCCTCATCATCTATCTTTGTTGTTTTATAGCATTTTTGCCCCATGTTCCTTGACTATTGATCTATCCATTCCACCAATTTCCATATCCCTTCAGATCTTAGCAGTGGTGTATTGTACTCTGGTTCATTTTTCTCTTCCTCTGTTTCTTGTTGAAAGATTATTTCTTTTATTTTCCCAAGTGCAACATGTATAGATTTTTCTGGACTCTAGAAAGAAAATGTATGTATAAAATCAACTTATACTTCTTCCCAATCCCTTGTTTCCTTTCTTCTCTCTTGGTTGATATACCAAGTTTGGGCTATAGGTGTTAATGTCTAGTAGAACAAGTGGGTGTATATAGCCTTGTTGTATTCTTTTCTATTTTCCCATGCTACTATGCAAGTAGTTAAGTGATCTTGCGATAGATTTTGGCCTTCATACTTAGATATTTATTTGTATTCTCCATGTTCCGATAAGTATCTCACCTTGATAAGAAGTTTAAATGTATGCCAGTTTTGAACTGGATCTCTATGTGTTGACCACCAATTTGCTGCATTACATACTAATGTATGTTGTATTGCTTATATTCTATATTGTTCTTCTGCAAAGATTGTCTCCATCTCATTCAAATATTGTTGTAGGTCTTTAACCCCTAAAAAGTTTGGTAGCTTGATATGATGAGATCTTCTAGATTCCTCTTCATTTTGGTCCTTTTTGATGGCGCATATCATTTTTTGTGGATTTTCCTCTAATGTGGAGGATTGTGGTATGTTTTCTTTACTAGATTGAACCATGCATAGCCTCCTAATCCCTATCATTCTTCAGGTTTTGAGCTCTAATTTGCTTTTGATCCATGCTTCTAGGACTTCTTCACTATCAGTGTTGTCATTCTCATTCTCTACCTCTATTTCTCCTATTGAATTTGGTTCTCCCTCTATTTTATTTATTTCCAGCCTTGATATTGTATAAATGTTCTTATGGTAGTCATCATTTTCTTCTGCATGGGTGGATTCTTCGATATAGGCCTCATCATTGGTAGTCCTAGTGGTATGAATATACTTTTATTACTATCCACAAAAGATAGTTCTTCCTTGTGGGAGTCCACTATGCCATTAGCATCTACAAACCATCTTAGTTCTAGTAGTGCATTAAAGGAATCTCCTTGTTCTTTCATAGAAACAACCACAAATTCTACTACTTGTTTGATTCCCATCAAGTTCACTTCTACTTGTTTCCATGTTCCAATGGTTGACATGCTAAACCCATCTGTCAAAGTAATATTAGAAGGTGTTTGAGACAATCTAGGTCTCCCTAGTTGTTCCCAAAGCTTCTTAGTGATCGTGTTTATATCATAACATTTTTGACCTTTTTATGATTAATATGGGCTTCCACCAATAGTGGTTTTATTTTCCAATGTCTTTCATTTCTGCCCAATTGCCTAACTTGGTTTCACAATATCTTCTACTTATTCCAATATTTAGCAAATTGTTTAAATTTCTCCATCAGATTATGTTGTTGCGTTAGGGACGTAAACTATTTTAGTGCCGCAACTTCTTCTTTTGTGACGAATTGGTTGAATTGTTTTCATTTTTCGTGTTCTTCTGTTATTATCTATTTAGTCTTTTGTACCACCTTATCATGTTGCCTTTTATCCGAGAAGAATATATCTTCCTCCTCACTTTCTTCTCCTTCTGATTCAATAGTGTCATATATTTTCTCTTATGTTTGTGCCATGTCTTGTCACTACTACTACTTTCTCTTTTCCTTTATCCATCTTAGTTTTCTCCTCCTTTATTCTCTTATTTTTGTTTTCTTCATCTAATGAAGATAGATCTATATTTCCATCCTTATCTCTTTGACAAGTCCTTAGGACTTGACCTTCTTCCTTAGGGACTCTTCTGATTACTCTGGACCCTTTTTGCTTATCCAAATCATCTCCTTTTCCTTGTTGCGGTGCATTCTGAAAGTACTATTGTGCCTTATCACATGTGAAAAGGTCATGTTTTGTACTGTTGTAGAATGAACATTGCCTTCTTATCTCTCCCCCACACTCATTAGCAAAGTGCCTTAGTTTACGACATTTGTAACAAATGGCCTCATCTCTTCTTCTTCAACCTCTACCTTGGCCTATGTCTCCTCTATAACCTCCAAATTGTCATGTATCCTCATTACTATAGTTATTTTTCATATGGAGTATTTTGATTTGCATTTTGGCTAGTATTCATATTCCTTTAGTTTTTCCATGAACGTTGCTTGTAACCTTGGTCCTGGAGATATAGTGGTCTTTCTGCTAGGCCTTTGACATATGCCATTGTATTATTGTGTGTTTTGTTTTTATGATTTGAATTGCACCATGAATCACTTTCATCCTCATCTTCTCTCACCCTAAACATTTGTGATGGACAATCCGGTGTTTCATGATCATCCCATTCTCCTCATAATCTGCAATAGGCTATGTTCTTCTTTGTAGGGAGTGCCTTTATATCCACCTTCATTGCAGCGACATGTCTTTCCCCTTTTAGCTTTGGATATTCATTCCAGATGTGTCCTTTTGTACAGTAGGAACACCATATATTTGGCCTTTTATCTTCTTGTTTTGCCAATATTTCCTATTTGAGTTTCAGTTGCTCCAATTCCAATCTTAATCTTTCTAACTCCATATTTTCATTGTTTTTGTCTTGTTTGCACCATGTCTATGCCTCAATCTAGCATGCTAATGTGACTGCTTTCGCATATGTCTCAAATATTCTTCTATCTAGGGAGGCTCTCACATATGGGCTTATTCCAGATGTAAATCACTCAATCTTCTACTTCTCAGTAAATGGTTCTTCTAGTTTGTGGACTGTATCCTTAAACCTTTTGTCAAATTCCTTAATGGTTTCTCCATCCCTTTGTATTAATTCTCTCATCTTACTCACCCCTTCAATCAGTATTTCCAAAGTTTCAAAGTTCTCCAAGAACTCCTTCTTCACTTCTTCCCATGTTTTTTCATGTTTAGGATAAGCTTTTATGTACCATTTTAGTGCGTCATTCTGCAAAGTCCCAATGAAGTCAAACAATTTAGTGTCATCTTTAGTTATCTCATTCTGGTTCCAAATTGATTCTAGCACAAAAATATGTCCTACGGCTTCAATTGTATCCTTCTCAAATACCGATAATATGATAATAGCATTTGTCTTTCCTTTCTTTTTCTTTTCCAAACCTTTTGCGGCTTTGCGATAGTTTTCCTTCTAGTTTTTCTTCTCCTTAGGCTTTGGCCTTTGTGTTAGGGTTTTATGTTCTCTCCCTTTATCTCTTTGCAAGTGGATGTCAAAATATTCTTCTCCCAAAATTTCTTCAAAATCATTCTTAATCTCTTCTTCACTTTCTCTTTCAATGTCAATTTGATCTTTTCTCAAAAATCTCCTTGATTTATAAGGCACCCGGGATGACTCCTGGTCGAGGGGGTGTGTCTCTTCAAACTGCCTGTTCATTCTCAGGGATATTGTTTCATTTGTAAACAACATTGTGTTTTCATTAGGTGACTTTTCATTATTTTGTCTTATATTACTAGAACTAGTCTCTTTATATACTACATCTTCTCTAATCTTCATTATACTCTAATTAACTAGGTGGTCTAGGTAATCTACATCAAAATTTAGGGGTTAAAGGTTTCGTATAGGATTTAGTAGTTCTTGCCATTGTTTGTCAACTCTAATTTGAATGTTAGCCCAATTAGGTTGATATTCTAGAGTTTTATATATTTGTGATAGGGTTTGGTTATGTTATTCCCTCCATGAACTTCTCAATTGCTAATATGCATCAATTCTTCCTCCTATACTCTTAAAAGTTTTGTTGCCCTGTCAATATGTATTGTAATAGTCATGATTCTCTATAGCTCTTTGTATCAATTTTGTGGTAGCCTCTATGGTTGTTTCATCCATTCTCTCTTTTCTCTATATATTTTCTTCTCCGGTGGCACCCACCTTGGCGCACTCAGCAGCACCCTCATTGGCGTGCTCATCCATTTTATTTTCTTCTGTAATTTCTCTTTCCTGATTTCTACTTGATTCTTCTACCTTCTCCATTCTTCTGCAGTACCTTTCCTGATGTTCCTAGGTTTGTTTATGTCTCTCCTCTCTACTTATCTCCATTTCAAAAAGTATAATTTCTCTGATTTCCTTTAATCTTTTGTTATCCCCTTTTTTCATGGGTGTTTTTGATTTGGTATTATATTAATCCTTATGTATCCCATGGTTGGCTTATATTGAAGAGTTACATCTTTTCAAGGATCTTTTCAAATCCTCCCCTTGTTCCATTTGCCATCCCCTTATGTGTTTCCCACCCTCTCACAAGGGTAGGAACTTGAGAGAATTCAAGATCTCTCATAGGTCATAAAAAATTCTTATCACTCAAGTTTCCTTACTTGCGCTACTCTACACTTCTCCTCTCTTTGTTTATTCTCTCTTTCTTCACTACCCTTTTCTAGGGTCTTAGAAATGGAACCAAATGTTGGAAAGAAATGGGAGGGATACCAGTCCAAAGATTTGGTCCTTAATCAACTATGTAAGTCTATTTTATACCCCAGTCAGATAATGAGAGAAACATGAATAAACATTAAAGAAATCTAATATGTGGTGCAAGATAAGTAAACCACAGAATCATAACACATATATAATTTTATCCCAATTCGTATATCTCTATTATATTTATTTCTCATTAATAGGTGTTATGTCATAAAATGTCCCCTAGGACTTTTACCTCCTAAGTTTAGCTCTCGATTCCTTTGTTTTTCATCAGGCATGTTAGATTTAACTCCCGAGACAAAATGGCCTAAAACCCATGTCAAATGAGACTTGAGGGACATTGTTGAGCCTTAACCCTAACCCAAAATAGGTCCTAGGGCAAGGGCGCTCATGCCCTTGTCCTGCCCTATTTTGGTGGGGTCCCAAATTTGAATGTCAGTTTTGTGACCGTTAAAAGGTTTCCGTGCCGATATCTTAAGTTTGAATTATGAAATTTGTAGCCAAAATGCATATATAAGCATGTTTAGGGTTTCATTTGTAAACTAGAAGATGATTATGAGATGGATAATATGAACTTGTGATCTTATGCTAAGGATATCCAAGGCTTTCATTGTGCTACAAAGTAGACTTGTGTTGTTATTGTGTTTATTTGTTAAAAATTTGGCTTTATCAATCCATCTCCTCATGGCATGAAAGAGTTTTCATCTTCATGAGAGCTATACCTCCAAGGTGATATCTATTTGTGTTTGAATCAATCATTTATCATTTGTTTTTGCCTCTATCCTACAAAGATATGCACTCTTTATCAAACAACGGTGTTGGAAGGCTTGAATGCCATTCTGAGGCTTGACTGAGGCAAGCTCCTAATGACCACAATCCCCAACCCCCTCTTCTTGTGATTGCAGGTGACAAGTATCACATCGCGAAGAGTGGAGTTGTAGAGCATAAGGATTCTAGATCTGATGGAAAGAAGTGAAAAATAGCAGAGCTGAGGCTTTAGCGCTAGTCCCTTTGTCCTCTAGGTTTGCAGAGGTAGAAATCTCTAGAACATGGATAATCGGTGACAGAAGGAGTCTGGAAACCCCTAAAGAAAACACTGCACTGGGCTTGGGCACGAGTCCCTTTGCCCCTGACATTTTAGAATTCTAAACTTCAAAATCTGGTGTGTATCTGATCTTCATTTAACATCTATGTGTGTGAGCATCTGTCAAAATTCATTTGTTTGTTCACGATTTTGCATAATTAGGGTTTTGAGCATAATTGGGCTTAAATTAATACATTAATCATCAATTTCCTAATTTCCCTATCATTACAAGTGACAACCAACCTATAGGTGAATCCTCTTGCAAAAGTTGTGATTCAACTCGGTTAATTGTCCTTGAATGTGTGTAGTGAAAGGAGGATCTAGGCATATCATTCATTAAATGCTCATCCCCCTTTTTCATACATAACAATAGGTATATACATATCCATATTGATAGGTCTGAATCTCTACCTTATATATATTACTCACATACACTCCTTCTCTCTATCTCTCTTACACTCTTACTTTACATTACATTGTATGTATCTCCTATATATCTACCCAGAGGTGTCTCCTTTCCAAAAATACCTCTTTATGAGTCGGCTATATCCTTTGCATGGCCTTTGCAGTACCTTGCAGTAGGTTTTGATTGTTGCCTTGTTCTCTGCCAATAAGGTGCAAAAAACTATACCACATGGATTGGGGAGTTTGATCCAAAATGTTGATTCAATAAAACTTTTAGTTTTCCCTAAAAGCATTGTAATCTATAACCATAACACATGTAAACATGTCTATTAGCAAAAAATGCTACTTCTATTTATATATGAGAATAGGGATAATTATAATAATGTAGCTAATATAATTTAAGTCTAGGAATGAGAGTTCCCATGGTTTGAGAAGACATGCTACTTTTGTTCTAAATTTCCTTATGTTGCATGAAGTAGGACACCAAAGGCACAAAGCATGCTAATGTGAGGAAGTTGTGCTAGAGTACTAGATTTGCTAAACTGGAGTGTAGAACTACCAAGTCATGTACACTTCAAGAGCAATGCTTTGTGGAAGGTTTGCTTGTGTCTCCTCCTTCTTTCCTATTGTACAAGGTATATAATGCTAGTACTTGTAGTTGAGGCCAACTATTATTAGTTGGGTCTGTGTGTACAAGACGTTGCTAAGTGCCAAACCTATATGTTGTCAATTACATGTGGTGCAATATACCACCGTGTGTCTAATGCATATGGTGACATGTGTCATACTCATATGGAGCCCATTCTTATGGTGCAGTGCCTACCAAGTGTGACATGGATAAGGAAACAAAACATGTGGATATTGATATGCCATGTGTCACATGCATATGGTCCAATACAAAGTTGTAAAAGTAGAGCATGTGGTGATAGCACATAATGCAAGGGGAACTGGAGCATATGCAAAGCAAGATGCTTGAAGGAGTTAAAGATGCTTTGAGGAAGCTATGGGGGTTTGTGCTCATAGGATCCCTAAGTGCTAGATGTAGAAGTTGGAAGGTTGATGCTTGCACAGTTATTATGAAGCAGTAATGTTGGATTTGTATCTTTGTTGAAAGTAACTATGCACTAAGCTAGCATGTAGGTGATTGCAAAAGAGCTACAAAGAGTGTTGTTAAAGGTCCGATGCACATGGTTTTTCTTGGATCATTCATCCTTTCTTGAGTAGTGATGGTCCCATTGCATTCTAGTATGCACTAAAGTAGCTTGTAGGAAAGTTGATGATGTGATGAACCAGTGTGTGGATGTGCTTGGATCATTCACCCTTTCTTGAGAAGTGACGGTACCCATTGCGCTTTGATGTACCCAAAGGTGACAATGTAGAAAAGGAACAGGGTTGACTTGTATTCAATCTAAATTATGTAGTAATGTGCAACTGAGGATGTACACCTATATTGATGTGTTGTGTAAATGCAATGCATGAGAGCCTGTCTCTACCTAACAACTACAAAAGTTCCTAAGTAGGCTGGTGTTATTGTTTCTTGAATTTATGTCCATGCTATGGATGCTTGCAAATATTGAGGGAAGTTGGTCCTTGTACTCTAACACTAAAATGAGAGAGTGTATCTATGAAGTTGTACTACCTTGTTGAAGAATGTGTAGACACTTCATGTATGTAAGAGCATATTACAAAAGATAGCAAATTCAAAAGAATGTTACCAATGATAAAATATTGCTAATTGTGGGGTGTGCCATAAAAAATTATGTATAGTTAACTCTATTGATGATATAGTCAAAGTAGTAAGATATTGTATAGCATGATAGAAGTGTGATGTTGAATATCTATACTTTGCCATGAAGAAGTTCAGAAATTATATGCTTGTAGTTATGAGAAGAATTGTGAAACTTCCAATGTGAATGCAAATGTAACTCATTGTAGGCAGTAGGCCGTGAGGAAACCAATATCATTGCGATGCTTGTGGATGTGTAGATGTGCTAGCATCTTGCACATGACTGTGATATGAGAGTGGATGTAGTAATGAGTGTCATGTAGAGAGGAAGGGTTCTATCTCCATTGAGATGTGTTGATTTGTTCCTGGGGTTTCTTTAGACTTGGTGCAAGTAGTTGTGCACAAAACTAGTAGTTGATTTGAAAATGGTTGCTTCCACCACAAAGAATGCATAGATGTAGGATCCAACACTATCAAAGTATGTGTCTCATTTGCTTGTAGTGGTAACATATGATGGAGGAGCAATCTACGAGTCTTTAACAAGGATGCCTTTGATAATCGTGCATTCAAATGATTGTTTGTTAATGTGCCTAATGACATGTATGTTGTGGTTGATGTCATTGTGATGGAAGAGGTAGCTAAAAAGTGTGCTTGCCTACTATAGGTTTGCTTTGCATGGAGTGGTTTTAAGAGGCATGAACCTAATGATGTGTGCGACACTATCAAAGTGAACATGAAGTCATTATTAATGTGCACATGAAGTCATTATTAATGTGGAGTTGTTCATCAAGCTAGTAAAGATACTTATACTACTAAATGCAAAGCCTAATGTTGAACTTTTTAAAAACTAGACTAAGGTGAGAAGAATAATGCTTCTTGCTTCTAGTGATCACAAGTATAGCCTAAAATGATGTTGAGAAATCTCCCTATATAGAGGGGAATAATGATGCATTGGCCATGTTTGCTAAGTTCACCATAGCCCATTAAATTTAGCAATTTAGCACCAGTGTTTTTGGTGTGATTCTTTAAATTGCCAAACAAGCTAGCCATATCAAAAGATAATGATAGGAACTTACTAAAGTTGTCATTGTTTGTGTGTCACAAGTCTTGACTAATGTAGGCACATGCTAATGTATATTATTTCAAGCACTTGGAACTACACACTCTTGGGATTGAATCATGCTTGGTCTTCTTCTCTTTTGGAGAGTTGTTATTATAGATCTCACATGGATTAGGTGTTGATTTCCTCTATTTGAGACAATTTCTCAAGAATCATTTTGACAACTTTTAGATGATGCACCATGAGATTTATAAGCCACTTTAAGATAATGTTGAATCCTTTCATCTACAAATGGAGAGTTTCTTATATCTATTGATTCCGATGTTGGAGAAGCTAAATAAGGTTGTGAGCAAATGTCTGCTCTTATTGGGAGATGTCAAAAAGGAGCCTTCCATCTCAAATATTTGCATTGTGTAGCATGCTTTTCTCATTTTTATAACATTGGAATTAAACTTGCATTTGGAACTAATTATGTTGATATAGAAAGCTTTCAATCTCTAATACCAATCATCTAATTCTAAGCTTAGGAATACAAATGGAGGATAGTTCATAGAATGTCCAAATAATGTGGATTACTTATATAGTGCCATGAATTATATGATGTATTATGAAACTTGTAAGAAAAGGTGCAAAAAACCATAATACATGTAAACATAGATATTAGTAGAAATGTTACTTATATTCATATATGAGAATAGGGATAATTAAAATAATGTAGCTAATATAATTTAAGGCTGAGAATTAGAACTCTCATGGTTAGAGAGGAGGTGCTACTTTTCTTCTAATTTGCCTTATATTGAGTGAAGTAAGAGACCAGATGCATGGAGCATGTTGATGTGAGGAAGTCAAGTTGGACTGTTGGACTCATTAGATTGGCATGCAAAATTATCAAGTTGTTTACGCTAGGAGTGATGATCTATAAAAGGCTTTCTTTTGTCTCTTTCTTTCTACATGGTGTACAAGGCTTATAGTTCCAATAATTATAGACGAGGGTGACTATTGCTAGCTAAGTTTGTTGGGACATGACACTACCAAGTGTCATTGTATAGTGTGCATTACATGTGGCATAAGACACCACCACATGTCTAATGCATATGGTGCCAAGTGTCATACTTGTATGGAGTCGATTCATGTGGTGCAAGGCATATCAGGTGTGATGTGTGTATAGAAGCATAATTAGTGATAACTTTAAGAAAAGGCCCCTAAAATTTTCTATAAACTCCTGATGAATCCTAGCTAAGTGCATTAATTTCATGGCAAAACCTTGCTTTTAAAAAAATATTAATTTTCTTGGAAAATTTATGTACATCACTAGAAATTTGTATAAAATCCTAGTAAATACTAGCTAAGTGCATTAAAACTACCATGGTGAATCCTTCCTTTTTAAAAAATCTTCTTCCTATAGAAAAAGAAATGATTAAATTGTGCTATCCATAAAATTAAATGTTTGTATAAATTGTTGGTCCATCAATATCTACATGGTTGGTTGGCGTACAGTCCCCCCATATATTCTTTTGTTTTTTGTAATGTTGAAGTGGGTGCCTGGGGATAGCATCCACTAGTAGGGTCAAGGGGAAACACACCTTGTAGGGGTCAAGGGGGAAGCGAACCCTTGTGGGGGCTGAGGGGGCAACATAGGGCATTAGAACACACATAGATCAAACATTTTGAAAATCACACCATAAAAAAAGAAGACTCTAGGCTATGAATGTATCTACACCTTACATTGCCCTATATATTAGATGGTTATGGTTTCATTTCAAGAGTTAATAAGCACATGTCATTTAAAATATTTACCCAAATTCAATTTTATTGATCAACCATTGATCAATAAATAATTGAATGCCCCAGAAGAAATCAATTGTTGATCAATAAATAAGCAAATGACCCAAAAGAAATTCTAATTTGGGTAAATATTTTAAATGACGCATGCTTATTACCTCCTAGAATGAAATCAAAACCATCAGATTGGAGAGGAAATAATGGTGTTAAATGAAGATTTATTCCTTCACATAATCAAGGAGGAAAAGATTTAAAGACTAAGTAATTGTGGATGGGGGAAAAGTACTCTACTTAATTCTTATTTTATACTTCATTAAAAGAGTTTATTTGCAAACTAGACTAAACCTCCTAGGCTTAATCTGAATACTACAAATACGGACTGATAAAAATACTTTTTTCTAAATGGAGTTTAGAAAGAAAAATAAAACATGAAATAAAATTTTGTATAGAAAATTGGGAGTCTCGGCCTAAGATGCCAGTGTGTCGTGTGAACATCTACATGTAGTGTTGTCATCTATATGAAGTAGTATGGACCAACAGGTGCATCCTAGAATGTTTTGTGCCTTCCCAACAATTTCTAGTTTAACATGTTGATGCAGAGAGCGCATAGGGAAGCACTTAAAACAAGGTGAAAATACCCCTCAATCCACAATATGAATGCTTATTGCTCAAATAACTTTTAGAAAACCCTTCACTAGGTCTAAATAATGCCAAAATACATTCATTATTCTCTATCCGCAAAACATACCCTATCGGCCAACACAGAAATTCTTATACCAATGCTCCGATCACTCCACTTTTGACTCCTTTGAACCTTTCGCTGTGACATATATCTGTCGGCCCAACTTTAAACTAGTCTTCCGATCTCCCATCTCACGCTGAAATGCATAACTACAACTTCGCATATACATAACTTGACTTGCTGTTGCCGGTCTTCCTTACCTTTTCTACCAGTCACTCCTTGTATCATTCGAAATGCACATTTTCAATGTATCTTCACAACATACAACCGCGATATACAATTGCGGGATACACACAAAATAATACTCAAGTACAATTGTGGTATACACATGAAATGTTCTCGACATATAATTGTAGTATATACATAAAATGCATCTTCTGACATACGATTGCAGGATACACACAAAATGATACTCACATACAATGGCAATATACACAGAATGTTCTCGACATATGTTTGCAATATACACATAAAATGCACCTTCAGTGAAACAACATGGAACTAACGCCAATAATCTCCTCTGCAGCTTTTGTAACCGAACAAATGACACAGAAACTACAAAACTCAACATAACAGAAATAAATCTACTCCTAAGGAAGACATTTCACTAGTTTCGAAGAAACCTCAACTAGTGGAATGCTTCCGACTTACATTCCTGCGATTACACCCAAACATAAATTCTTTATTTCTTCCTCATAAATTATACATACAATATCGATCTTTTCTCTCTCTCTCTCTCTATCTATCTCTGTCTGTTCAGCGAATATAGACCCAACTATTTAAAGACTTACATCTTGGCAGTTACATACGGTGGAAAGCGAACCACCACTACCGACCAATTACAATCACTTTGTTCGATTACAATCTTTTAATCTTTCTTGACACATGTATAGACTTAATGTGACATTAAAGGCCTTACAACATGACTTTAGACAAAACAAAAAATACAAGGAATCTTCAGATTCTTAGTATCTCGAGGTGATCCTGCACCATACAACCAACCAACAAAGATTTCCAAGTCCCTTGGAAATGTATCTGCAAACAAAAACTACCTTTTCTACATCTCTTATGGCTTCATCTTCTTCAGCTTCAGGCTTCAAATCTTCACATCAATGGGCTAGTGACCAACCAACCAACAAAATCAAACTACCATCAACTCCAGAGCATCTTCAAGCTCCTTCTACTCCCATCAGTGGAGTACTCTCAGACTGAAAAAAACCTCCATGACTACAACACAATGCTCACTCAGATGTCCATCCTACACGCTACTTCACAGACCCATTCCTCGTCCAATAGTAGATCCTAGTGATGCACTACCACTCTCTCCTCAGTGGTCTCACTCTGCGCCCTCTTCTAGCCAAATCTCTATTGGTGAATGGTCTTGACAGACCTCATCCTCGTCTTCCCACAGGAATCCTATTCCTTCTTGCAACTAGATGACATGAGCATCTGCAATAGTTGAACAATTACTGTCAGCCTTCAAAATACTTCTTATGATCTCCATCTTCAAAATGGTCACCAACCAAACATATTGTTTCAACTCGTCATCTCAGAAATCAAATACATAACATCTCCTCCCAGAGCTTTCGCTAGCTCTGATACTAATTTGATGCAGAGAGCACATAGGGAAGCACTTAAAACAAGGTGAAAATACCCCTCAATCCATAATATGAATGCTTATTGCTCAAATAACTTTTAGAAAACCCTTCGCTAGGTCTAAACAATGCCAAAATACATTCATTATTCTCTATCCGTAAAACATACCCTATCGGCCAACACAGAAATTCTTATACCGATGCTCTGATCACTCCACTTTTGACTCCTTTGAACCTTTCGCTGTGACATATATCTATCAGCCCAACTTTAAACTAGTCTTCTAATCTCCCATCTCACGCCGAAATGCATAACTACAACTTCGCATATACATAACTTGACTTGCTGTTGCCGGTCTTCCTTACCTTTTCTACCGGTCACTCCTTGTATCATTCAAAATGCACATTTTCAATGTATCTTCACAACATACAACTGTGATATACAATTGCGGGATACACATGAAATGATACTCAGGTACAATTGTGGTATACACATGAAATGTTCTCGACATACAATTGTAGTATATACATAAAATGCATCTTTCGACATACGATTGCAGGATACACACAAAATGATACTCGCATACAATTGAGATATATACACAGAATGTTCTCGACATACGTTTGTAGTATACACATAAAATGCACCTTCAGTGAAACAACATGGAACTAATGCCAATAATCTCCTCTGTAGCTTTTGTAACTGAACAAATGACACAGAAACTACAAAACTCAACAGAACAGAAATAAATCTACTCCTAAGGAAGACATTCCACTAGTTTCGAAGAAACCTCAACTAGTGGAATGCTTCCGACTTACATTCCTGCGATTACACCCAAACATAAATTCTTTATTTCTTCCTCATAAATTATACATACAATATCAATCTTTTCTCTCTCTGTCTATCTCTGTCTGTTCAGCGAATACAGACCCAACTATTTAAAGACTTACATCTTGGCAGTTACATACGGTGGAAAGTGAACCACCACTGCCGACTAGTTACAATCACTTTGTTTGGTTACAATCTTTTAATCTTTCTTGACACATGTATAGACTTAATGTGGCATTAAAGGCCTTACAACATGACTTTAGACAAAATAGAAAATACAAGGAATCTTCAGATTCTTAGTATCTCGAGGTGCTCCTGCACCACATGTACAGCTTCTAGCTAAGCCTATACAACTTCCAACTAAACCTGCACAATAGAAACAAATGAAAACAAGCGTAATATCCAAATGATGAAGATAAAATTAAAAATGAAATGAGATAATTAGATCCTATAGAAATGACATGAAAACACAACCAAACCTTCACACAGTTGAACTCTTTCTAGATACCTATTTTTTGAGAGAAGAAAAGAAGATTGGGATTTCTAAGGAGCTTGCCAAAAATAGTCAAGCCCCTGCTTTGGTCTTCCGACCTCCATAAGCAATCAAATTATAAAGAGATAGGTAAAAGTGTGTGCACCTACCCTAAGTGTATCTAGGAACAAATATGCAGTGACAAAAGATCCTAGGAACACCTCCTTGGCCTATGAGGACACTAGGCCTAGTGTGCAAATTGGATAATAAGGGTGGTGATCTACACCAATGGATTGCAAAGGGAGAAATGGGAATGTACTTGATACCAATAGAAAATATTGTTGATGCACCACTTGTGCAACAGGATCAATAGGATGATAAATAAACAAGATAACAAAGTATATTATTCTAATAGAATTTGATAAAGAAAACACCAAGGGATTCACTATTGTGTTTTTGGTGATTCAAAATTTGAGGATCAGAAAGATCTTTGGGGAGCAATCTATTGGTTGCTTCCTACTAAAAATACCTTCAATGACTTGTTGAAGAAAGATTGGAGGAATCCTTGGGAGAAGCGTAAGATTATATAGTGAACCTTATCTTTTGATAATCCTGTAGATTTACACAATGATAACAAGGACTTGGGAAAATGCTAAAAGTTGCAGAGTTGAAGATGGAGAAAAAGATCCAGAAAGAAAATGGAAGATCCCATCATCTATGAAAAATGGGTTCTTTTATTGTTCTTATCTTCTATATTTGGTCAAGGATAGGCTAAGAATAGTGAGGCACGTCTGTGGGAGCATTACAGTTGTTAGGAGAAATTATGACGTAGAGACATGCAAGAATAATGCATATTTTGAGGTGGTGTATAGTACAAGATGCCATCTTATTGCACAAATATCTACACGTGCTAGTGTCCAAGGGGAAATGGGTCAAATTTGGCATGTGTGTTGAAGAGAGTGATGAGAATAATGCTCTAGTATAGATTTTTAGCAAAACTTAGATGTAAGGGAAATAGGCCAAGGTTGAGTTCAAGTGGTCCTAGAACATGCTAGGGAATGGACACTAAAGTGAGTTCAAGACATAATGTGAAATTGCAAGGTATGCAATTGTTGACATTATAGTAATGTAAGTTGATTTATTTTGACATGCATATTTTTTAACAAAATTTATCTAAAACTTGAAGATCAATATGAACAATCCTTTTATCAACTTGTAGACACTAAAAATTGACCATGACTTCACCATCATTTTTGGTCTTGTCCTAACATCATTCTGACGCAGTCACGGATAGAGGGTCCAGGGAAAGGACTGCCGAACAGTGCAGCCTTAGAGTAACACAACGTCCGGAATAAACACAATAATTGAAACAGTAAATTGGAATTTCATTGGTTCAACATCACAAATGATTACAAATGGCTCATAGGTTTGCTGCATGCACATTATGAATTGATATACAAAGATATGGCCATTAAGCGAATCAGACTATCTGTTTAATTCCTAACTATAGAAAATAGCTCTATAACTTCACTTCTAATTCTACTGAACTCCAATGAATCTAGGAGATGTTTATATAGTTGCTCCAAGCTCAAGGAATGATCTGCGTCAGCCGCAAGGGCTTCCACATCCCAATGCCTTATGAAACATGTAGGTCAGCCAAAATCATATGATAATGCTCCAAGTGATGATGAAACATGTTGCGATTCTGGGTGAAGAGATCTCTAGTCCCATAATGCCTTGTGATATGTTCTATTAGGCTTTGCAAGTCACGGGAAGGTGCTGCAAACTTAGTAAGTTGAACTAAATGCTATATGCTCTGAATTGTGCAACCTGATGATGTTTCTAACAGTGATAACTTTCTGTGGACAATTGCAAATCTCCTAAAATCTGGATATGATGTAGGTGAGTTGGTATAGAGTTTGTATCCTATGCCGCGAGCTATGAAATGATTATGCAGTGAAATGTGGTGAATTATTCTAAATTCCAACTAATTGAAAATGCAAGAAAAGAAATATTTTTGGTTGATGCAAGATTGTCGTTCAACTTGGGTTGGTCCTGCATCACATTATAACACCACCTTCACTAAAGCATGTCCCCTTTTATCATGTCCTTTCGTATTATTTAAATTAATTAAATAAATTATATTTATTTAATTAATTTATCAATTTCATTTTCTTATCACCTAAGTTAAATTTTATTTATTTAATTTCCCCTCCATCATCTGAATTAATTAAATAAATTTCATTTATTTAATTAATTAACCCTTTGTCTCCATTACCCAAAATTAATTTAAAAAATACACTTATTTAATTAATTTATCTGCTATTTCCCACAACCATGATTAATTAAATAAATCTTATTTATATAATTAATTTTATCCTCACATGACGTCCTCCCCAAAAATTAATTAAATAATTAATTTCTTATTTTGTCCTCATCACTTATCCCAAAAGTCAAACTAACTTCTAATCTCAACTATCCATTATCATACTACATCTCTCAATCCTAGCCATTCACATAAGGATATGTCGTAGAAGCCTACATTCTTTCCCTAATGTTGTCTCATTAAATCTCAACCATCCATTGCACCTCTTAATCCTAGCCATGCATCCTATCACTCAAAGTATATATAAATCAAACATCAACCAAGCCATTATATCCACATTTCAAAGTAACATCATGTTGTCAAAATCAATGATATCCATAATTTGAATACAAAGTTATGTTGTTGGTTTAGTGAGCAATCAACATATCTATCATCATCAAGAGCATAGCCATTAGAGCTTGGGTGAACTCCATTCTGCTCTATCCAAGGAGAAAGAAGGGTTTAAGGTGAAGGTATTTGCGTGTATTACATTATCTTCTCTATTATTTACCTTTTATATTTTCTTGTCTTCATTTTTGGCACGCCTGGTGGGACTCCCATCCCTTGATCTATCTAGTTTTTGTAGGTTTTGTGAGCTTTTTGTTGTAGGTTTATGTTCATCTTGGTGAATATTTGGGGGTGACCTATTGTAGGAAGTGTCCTAGGGCAAAACAGACCTCACGATTGCATTCGGAAGGCCCAAAAACCCTAGGATCCATATATGGCACAACATATTTCAGAGGTGAAAAAATTTGGAATTTTTTATTTTACAGATCTGTACTGTACAGATCTGTACCGTAAGAACCCATAGTATGAGTTCTACACACTCTCTAGATTACGTGGTCATAGGTTTTGTAAAACCAAAATATCTGACAAGTTTTTTTCTAAAGCATATTGTTGTTTTACTTGCGAGGTTTTTTTATCCACAAATATTTAATTGTTTGCAAGTTTATTGTTATATCCGCTGGTCAAACAAGCCCCAAGCCATTTAAACTCACCCGCCCATAGTTCCAGTCTTCCATTGCTTGGCTCCTTGTCACATCAGTGAATAAAGCCTACTATTGGAAATAATACGTAGGTCATACACGTGACTGCCACCTACTGCCTCCTGACTGCACACAACCACTTCCTCTTTGACCCCCGATTTGGCACCCTGTGGCCACATTCATGAACAGGGCATGGTTCTGAAAGGAAGCTAGGTCTACGAAAATCGCTTCCTACACTAATCTAATGAGGAGAGATGAGTGCAAATTTTTTCCAACCTTTACAATTACAGTGTTATTAACCTAATAATAGAGATATTGTAGCAAACACATACATAAGAATGTAAGACAAAAGAAGAGAGAGACAAGATATAACGTGGGGAAAACCCTTACAGGTGAAAAACCCCACACTCCAAAACACAACTCAAATGTATTCTAGCAAATAATAAGGTTTACAATACAGTTACAGAGCCAATGCTCTTGCAAGAGTCTTCGACACTCGTATCTGGAGATAATCTGGCAGCATAACAGTACCTGTCAATCACATAATACATCTCCTCTCCAAAGCACCTGTTTATATAGAAGATACAAGGCAAAAATGGCTCTATCTTGGGATGGGCGTCCAACATGGCCCCATGGCCCAAAATCCATGCCCGAGGACACTTTTCCAACACTGTAGAATGTTCATGACACTTGTCATGTCACCCCATCCCAAAGAGGTCACCTATTCCCAAGTTGGGTTATGACAGGTACTCTTACGACTGTCATAGAATCCATCATAGCTATCATATCTTACAGTTGTAAGAGAATCTGTCATACATAGGCTAAAAATAGCATATTCTCTTACAACATGTCATAACCCTCCTTGGGGCACCCAAAGACGCCTTCATCCAAGATGCCTTGTGACACATGTCTTCACCTATCATAGAATCTTCCATTTATGACTCTTACATGTCATAGATTTGTCATAGGAATCTATCATGACCGTTTCGGTCAATATTCCCTTACACACTATCCAAGATGCCGACACATGGAAAAATATTCCTACCACTAAGTGGGACGCCTATCTCCTCATGTGAGGTCAAATTTACATGTTGTCACCTTCCACGTAGGATGACACATCACTATGCCAACTCCCACAAGATAACAAAACAGGATTTGCATCCTAATTACATAATAGGCAATAAATAAATAAATATAATGAAATGATACAAGGAATTACCAAGGTTGAGACACCTTAATTGCCAACATTCTCCCACTTGTCGAACACCTTGTAAGAGCTAATGGAAATAACAGGATTTAATTACTATAGGCCAAGAGGCCCATAGACTTTGAACACCATTTGAACTTCTCTATGTACACTGGTTTCGTCAATGCATCCATAACGTTCTTTAAAGTGTCTGCCTTCTCCAAATTCACCTTCCCTTCCTCTATCATGTCTCGCACGAAGTGAAACTATACATCAATATGCTTTGTTCTGGCATGAAAAGTTAGATTCTTTGCTAAGCAAATCATACTTTGATTGTCACAACAAATCATAATCTGTCCTGCATCAACACCAATATCTGAACACAATCTCTTAAGCTAAATGGATTCCTTACAAGCATGAGTTGCTGCCATATACTCATCTTTTATCGTGGACAAAGCAACCACAGGTTGTCACTTACTCATCCAACTAATTGCACCACTGAACATAGTGAACACATAAGCACTGGTGGATCTCCTACTGTCAATGTCACCCGCCCAATCAGAATCCATGAATCCACGAATACAAACAAAATGTAGAGGTCTTATAACATTACCATGATAGCATATGGAATACTCAAAAGTACCCCTCAAATATCTAAACACACGCTTAACTGCATCCCAATGTACCCGTCTAGGATTAGCCATAAATCGACTAAGGACTCCCATTGCTTGGGCAATGTTTGGTCTTGTGCAAACCATAGCATACATCAAATTGGCAACAACACTAGCATAAGGTACTCTACTCATGTCCTCCACCTCACTAGGAGATTTTGGACAATCATTAACAGACAACTTTGTCCCCAAAGAAACAGGAACACATAATGGTCTACAATTTGCCATGCTGAACCTATCCAACACAGTCTTCATATACTTACTCTGGCTTAACCAAAGTTTTTTGTTAGCTTTGTCTCTTCTGATTTCCATTCCCAGAATGTACCTGGCTGCCCCTAGATTTTTTATCTCAAACTATGCTGACAACTAAGACTTTCAAATCAGAAATCATATTCTTACCATTCCCAATTAACAACATATCATCAACATACAATGCAATAATGAGAATGCCATCATTGTCAAATTTATAATACACACAATGATCTAATTTTGATCTCAGAGATCCAACCGACAACACAAAGGCATCAAATTTCATATACCACATCCTAGGAGACTGCTTCAAACCATACAAAGACTTATTTAGTTTGCAAACCAAATTTTATATACCTTTCTCTATGTAATGCTCTGGATGTGACATGTAAATCTCTTCCTCCAAATCACCATGAAGGAATGTTGTCTTCACATCCATCTGCTCCACCTCTAAGTCATAGGCTACTGCAAGAGATAACACGAACCAAATAGATGTTAGCTTTGCAATGGGAGAGAAAATTTCACCATAATCAATTCCCTCCACTTGTGAGTACCCCTTCACAACCAGTCTGGCCTTGTACTTTTCAACACTGCTATATACGCCTAAAAATGACACGATGCAGTCTAAATAAATATTCTTAATATTTATTCCCTCCCAATTCTTCTATCAATAAATAAATAAACAAATTTATTTATTTGATTCACATTCCTCTTAATTAATTAAATATCAAAATATTTAATTATTTCTTCTAAAGTCTAAAATTAAATAAAATCAATTTATTTAATTAAATTCCCTAAATTCTTCTAATGTCTCACATAATTAAATAATCCTACATTATTTAATTAATCCAAATTCTTCTATCATAAGTCCTAATTTCACAAATCCACCTCATCAAATCCACCTCACCTCTTCCACCTCACCATGTTGCACATGTAATTAAATATTTTAAATATTTAATTACCTAATATTCCCTCACCCACATGTCCTATTTCTCCTCTAATCAAAATTAGTTAACTCCTCAATCAAAATTGTTAACTAATCAATCAATTATGTCAGCTCCTCAATCTATTCAGATAACTGATCAATCAATTCTGTCAATTCCTCAATCCATTCTATTAACTCTTCAATCAATTTTGTTAACTCCCCTGTTACATGATGGAAGTAAGACACTTGTCCTCTTCCTATTCGTTGCACATTCCTCAACCATTCTCAACCATTGATCTACTCATTTCGTCTCAATCGTTGATCTTCATTCTCCCAAGTCTATAAAAGAAACCTCATTCTTCCATTCTATTCATCCAGGCTATTTGTATTGTTACTCTGCAGGAATTTACCAGCGCACCTTTGGCACCCCTCTACCATTCATTAGCTTGAGATCACACATTTGCTTTGGAGCTCATCTTCATTGCACGTTTATCACTATAGCCATTTGCTATTGACATCCTTGAACACAACAAAGGAGTGCACTCTCTGAGGGCCCTACTTCATATAAGCAATGACGGTTTTAATAGGCAAACAATAGAAGCTTCGATCTAAGGAAGGTTTGCATTGTGTTATTCATTGCTTCATTTCATCCAATCTTTTTAGTTTCATTATTCTATTGAGTTATGGGTATTTGATGTTGTTTATTGCGTATTCATTGTTTAACCAAATTTCCCTTAACATTTCTAGCGCCCACTGTGAGGCCTTGCCCCTTTATTTAATCAAAATCTAAGCTTTTTTTGAAGACAGGTTCCGTACAGGCATCGCACAGGCTAATCCGGCGCATCTGAACAATTCTATGGCACTTCTGTCCTCTGTTCCAGTGCCTATAACCTTACTACGCTTTTGAGCACTGTTCCAGCGCATATACCTCCTGTCACTGCGCATGTGTTCTTTCTACGCATATGCTCTTTCTTACTGCGCTTTTAAACACTGTTACGGTGCATATGTTCTTTCTGCGCATATGCTCTTTCTTACTATGCTTTTAAACATTGTTACAGCGCATATGTTCTTTCTGTGCATATGCTCTTTCTTAGTGCACTTTTAAACACTTTTACGATGCATATGTGTTACTGCGCTTCTGTTGACTATTTCTGCACATTTAGTCACTGAAGTGGCGCTTCTGTCGTAAGGCAGTGATCTTAGGGTTTTTTTTAGAAGATTTTTGCTAACGTAAACAGCTTTACGAGAGTACTCTTGATCTATTTTGCAGGTTAGGCTACTGGTTTAGTTTCATATAGTTGCATGTGCTAAATCACACTTCAATTTCTAAAAGGATAGTAAAATGAATGTTCATACAAATTCTACATAGCTTTTAACTAGGAAAAGAGTAATTGAACCATTGCTATATCTGCATATTGCTATCTTCTGTAATTAGATCATTGCTATCTTACAAAATGGTAATGAACATTGCTATCTTTTTAACCACTTCAAAGTTAACAAAAGTGTGAGTGCACAAGTAGATTAGCCCATTTAGTTTTTCTATTTTTAACTAGGTTGGATTAATCAGTGTCTTTCATGCTTGTCAAATGACAACAAGCTTATGCTCTCCCCTTTACTGGGTGACCAGAGTGCCAGACTTGTTATTCCATCTGTTTAACCTTTAGAGGGGCCTGCCCTTGGATGCACGCTTGTCCAAGTGGGAATGACCCTGAGTGGAAACAGGCTAAAGCCAAGCCCTACCAATCCACTTAAAATAAATGTGCTTGAGGTGAAAACCTCCTGCAACGAGTGCTGCTGTGTTACACCGATGACCAACCTCCCCCAAAACCCTCTAAGGCGCAACCCTTTGAGGCTGGGAGACTCCATAACGAAGAGTAGTGCCGCAGCATGTGTAACCACTCGAACGGTTGCCTTGACTACGAACTAATTGTTTAGTAAGCCAAAAACCCCTATTTGTTGATGCAAAGGGCGGAGCCCTTGAAGCGGCCTCTATTCATGTGATTTTTAGTAGAGGTAGCAGGGACAATCCTATGGTTCGGTAGGGGTACGAGCCTAAGGAAACCTGGATCTGGTATGCATGAGAAGTGAGTGCCGTGGAGGGGAGCTGGTGCTACCAGATCCTGAAGCTACACGCTTTGAATTTGCATAGCTAGAGGATTCAACAGATATTGTCCTATCCAGCTTAGGGTGCACTTTTCTTTTAGTCCAAAAAGAGGCAGAAAAATCACTAAAAAAAAAAGTTAAAAAAACATAAAAATTCTTTGTGTTTGCTATGTTTTCTTGCCATTAATTTAGAAAATCAAATCAAGAAGACCTTTTTTACAACCAAAGTACCAAAAACATCGAAAAAATTCCCAAAATTGCAAAAACACTGAGGAAAGCTAGAGCAGCGCATCCGTCCTCTGTTCCTACGCATCTGTGCCGACTTGCTGCGCATTTGTTTAGACTTCCTGTGCTTTTGTTGTCTATTGCTGTGCATACACCTTTTACCAGTACGACGCATACATCCCGACTTGCTGCGCATCTGTTTCAGCACATACACGACAGTGAGCACTTGCACAATTTTTGAGGAAAAAATTTTACTAGTTCTGAGTACCCACTTCAGCTTAGCTCCAAGATCAGAGATCAGGTTCTACCTTGCAGTCAGTTTTCATCCATTTCAGAAAAAAAGTCTCTCTTTCGTCAATCGTCCCACCCACCTTCTATCAGGTCTTTCTAGTCCCAAAGTCAGAATATCCCATATCAGATCAGCGTAGGTCCTTTCTTTCATGTCATTGAGAATTCAAGTAAACCTCGTAGGTCACAAAACTTTTCTAGTGGCTTGTTACATGACTAGTCCCTACACAGTAAGACTGGTATCGAGTACCCTTACTAGTGGCTACCGTCTTGTATCAGCCGTCTTATTTGAAATCATTGAGTAAGAAAGTGTTTTATCCAAATCTTGTCCTAGGTATCCTATCCACAACAGTCTCCGTCGGCACCTTGCCAAAATTTCTAGTCCCAGTCCACTTCATCCCACGTCACCTTGCATGGTTCTTACTAGATCTCAATACAAAAAGCAACTTGAAATGGCCAGCTCATCCGACCGCATCGTCACACCTCATGATAGTGACAAAGAAATCTCTTACGAAGATTATCAAGAAGACATCCAAAATAAAAAATTTCAACGCCTAATAGAGAAGGTGCTCCATGAAGACCCTCATAAGTATTTCTATCATCTTGCTAGTCTTGGAATTAAACTCCCTGCAAATTTTGATATAAGCTCAATCCTGGAAAACATGGAAAATGATCACGAAAAGGGAAAGAATGCCATAGACCCAAACGCAAATGACAAGGAAAGAGAACCATGGACCAAAATACTCCTATGGAAGACATGAGGAAACAACTCGAGAGTCTAACGCAACAAATGTCGGACCTCAAGACGGGTACAAACACTAAAAACTACTACTTGGAAGATATTGTACTGTACCCCTTTGATAAAAGTTTGATCATGAAACCATTTCCCTGTCGATTCGAAGTTCCTAAGTTTGACAAATACAAAGGGAAAGGGGACCCTAGAGACCATATTAGGGAATTCAATGCAGCATGTTTGGAAGTAGCACACAATGAGACTTACTTAATGAGACTATTCCCTAGGTCTCTAGGTGGCCAAGCTATGGAGTGGTTCTCACAGCTTCCACCAGGCATCAAAACTTTTGATGAACTAGTCAACAAATTTATCACGCAATTCTCTTACAATATCGAACATGAAGTATCTATGCTAGATCTATGCAACACCAAACAAAAGAGTGGTGAGTCATTCGCCACCTTCCTACAATGATGGAGACAACTAGCAAGTAAGTGTTCTTACGATATACCTGAGAAGCAGCTATTGGAGATGTTTGTCCATAACCCCAATACCGATCTTAGCTATCAAATACAAATACAATGCCCTACATCATTCTCAAAAGTCATTGAAATGGGATTGTTCATTGAAAAAGCTATGATTGCCAAGGGGGCAATCAAGTTATACAAGGACACACCTACCTCCAACTACACGACAGACAAATCAAAGTTTTGGACCAAGAATAAGAATGTTGTTAACGATGGGGTAGTAGATGCCAAGGTGGCAGCTCCCAAACAACAACCCATATTCACTCACAAACCATTCTCTTGGGAGCTAAGACCGTGGTTCAGCACAAATCCAAGGTGAAAGTTCACACCGCTGGGTGAGTCCCAAGAATCCGCATTAAGAAAGTTATTGGCTAACAATGAAATTTCTCTACCACCAACAAGTGATTATGAGCCTATAGTCAAACCTCCCTATTGGAAGGACATTGACTATTGTGAATATCATAGAGGACAGAGGCATACAACCAACAATTGTATTCATCTCAAGCATGTTATCCAAGATGTGCTTGATCAAAATCAAGGAGGAACACAACAACATACCTCTAATGAGACACATGTGGCTTACAGAGATTCACTTCTCAATCATGACAGGCCATACTACAACAATAACAACAAAGGCAACAATAACAACAATGGCAACAATAACAACGGCAACAACAACAACAACAACAATCGCAACAGGCCAAATCAAAATAGTGGGAATAGTAATGCCAACTATGCAAGTGTGCCATTCGACTATACCATAAATTGCATTTCTGAGCATGTCCCGCAAATCAATGTCATCACACCCAACCAACAATCAGGACCTAACAGAACTGGTTGTAGTATCATTACCTGCAGTGGTAAAGTCACGCTCAATACCGCCCCTCCAAGGTAGTCACCTTCTCAATCCAACTTCCGCCAGTATAATGTCATAGACCAATTACAGAAAACTCCGGCCCACATTTCTATCTCGGAGTTGTTGCGTCTATCTCCTTCCCATAAAGAGATCCTCAAAAAAGCCTTAGTGGAAACTACTGTCTCCACTAACTTGGCCCAAGAAAAGTTTCAGGCCATGGTAGGTAATCTGACCTCCTCAAGTTCCATTTCATTTACCAAGCAAGATGACCTCTCTATGTCTCAACCTCATAACACCCCTCTACATATTGTCGCCTTCATCCACAAGCACCGCATCAAGAGGGTTCTCATTGATGGGAGGTGGTTTAAATATTTGCACATTAAAGCTAGTCCTTGCATTGGGGTTCTCCGAACAGACAGTTGATCCAAGGAAGAAGATTACTATCAAAGCATATGATGAAGAAGAGCGAACTACAAAGCGAACAGTAGTCCTACCCATACAAGTGGGACCAGTAATAAAAGATGTTGTGTGCCAAGTCATTGATAGGGAGCTCACTTATAATATTCTTCTAGGGAGACCATGGATTCACACCATGAAAGCAGTACCCTTGACCTATCACCAATGCATAAAATTCCCACACAATGGCAAGCAAGTCACCATCCAAGGCAACCCTGACCCCTATCAGCATTGCAACTCCTTCCTTGCCAGACCTGATTACATCATACCAAACAACAGAGCATCTATATCCCCTATCCCACAGCATGATCATACCGCCGAAGCATCCTCATCAAGGCCCAAAGAGCAGAAAATTACCATCAAAGAAAGTGGAGTGGGAGAATACTCCATAGAACATAGCCTCAATTTAGCCAAAGCCATCTGCTCCTCCTATAGCTCCCGCAACTCCCTTTGTAAAATGGGGGACCTTATCTGATGAAACAGAGGAAAGAGATATCCTAAAATGGCTCTATACTGAAGAAGAGAGCACATCACAAGCACCACCTAGGCTCCCAACATAACTCTATGGGCGAGGTGAAACTATCCTACACAGAATGGGTTACGAAGGACAAGGCCCCATCGGCCTCAAAAAAGAAGGAATCATAGAACCTATTCAACCTGTTGATAACTGAGAGGGGGGGGTGAATCAGTTATCCTAATTATTTCCCTTATTGAACTTTCCTTTTAATTGATGCAGCATAGAATCAAACACAAAAACATTAATCATGAAATAAGAAACACATGACACAGTATTTTTGACGTGGAAACCCTGTTAAGGGAGAAAACCACGGGGTGATTAACCCAAAATTATTCTCTGTTAGAAGAATAGGAAATTACAAAAAATGGCACTTGCCAATTAGGGCTCACTGCCCGAGCACACTGCTCACAAGAGGCCCACTGCCTACAAGAAGACACACTGTCTACAAAGTGATAAGAATCACAGTCTTGAACTGATTGGAAGCATCTGCATATGCTGGAGTTCAGTTCCGGTTAGGCTCAGTACACTGATCTGCTGCACTTCATCTTTCCTCTGTTCTTTATTCTGCTATCTTTCACATACCGGATCCTTTTTGCTACCTCTGCTCTTTTCTGGACTTATTCGCATATATCTTCGCACCATCACCCCCTTCACAACTAAATCCATCCTCTATATATATCCGCACAAGTAATTTCATCACCTTTCTAGTCGGCATCCGGAACAGTCTAGTTTCTTGCAAACTCTTGTTCTGTCGGCTGAATCCTTCCTCACCAAGCAATGTGGATCAAGCATATACTTGTAGATATCATTAATAATGTCGGCCAAACATGATTCATGCCTTCACAACCTCTATCATCAACAGTAACACATCCGGAAAGTAGTCTGATACTCTGTCAGTCAGTTCTTCCTCTGTTTTCACTGTCTCTCAGGAATCCGGTACTCAACTATTCATATCTTTTTCCTTGTCCATCACCGGAGGCTAAATCCTTGGAATATACCACTCAAGGTAGTCCTCTTGACTTCCCCAAATCCGCACTGCACCAAGACACTTCCTCTGAGAGGTCCGGACCAATCTGTCGGACCTTGCCACATGCTCTGTTCTTGTTCACCGGACCACAACATTCTTTATTCTAACTTCCGGTAGAGACACATTATGACTTGCGGATATGTGGGATGACCTTTGTTGCCATCAATGACAACAACCATGAATCCATATAGTGTCTCTTGCCAACAATCTCCCCCTTTGGCATTGATGGCAACACTTAGTGAAAAATGATTAAGTGTTTTCACTATGCTCCCCCTTTGCTGATGCTCTGTCTTTATATACAATTTCCGGAACTCCCCCTTAGTTGGATTCCTCATTTTTCACTGCTCCTCACTCCCCCTTTGACATCAATGGCAAAGGGTAGGGTCCGCATATCAAAATTTTCAAAAATTTTCTATACATAGCCGCATATTTACATACTCACATATGCTGAAGAATGTCTGCAAAGGATGTCTGCAATTGGATCATTTCTGTAGCCCAACTTTGCTTCATTCTGTCCAAAATTGAAATGTGACCACTCAACAAAAATGCAAAAGCTTCTGCCCGCTTGAGATCTGTCGGATCTTTTGTTTGGGCGGTGGTCTGAGCATCACTGATGGCCTCATGCATAGTTTCCAACTTAGGGATTATAATCCTTCTAAGTTCTCCCATCCGGTTTGTGATGTTCTTCCTTTCCTTCTCAAGATTCTTTATTTCATTCAAGACTGCAATAGTCTGACATTCTTGATTTATTATGGAGGAAGAGAGAGGATCAAAACTTTGAGATAAGCTTTGTAGCTTGTCCTGTTCCTCTTTTATTTTCTTATCAATTGCTGCTGTTGCCTTTGACCAGGATATACAAAATTTGTAGATGTCACCGCCATCCTTAAGAGCATTCTCTAAGCTCTTTATTCCAATGCTTACAATCTTCCTATCTTTAGAGATTAATTCTAATATTTCTGAAAATCTCTTATCCAAAAATTCCTTCCGGACCTTTTCTTCAGCTGATTTTTCTAGAGAATCAAAATGTGTATCAACACTGCTGACTAAGGTTTTTAGATTACCGGAAGTGGAGGCTGTCGGATCTATTTGGATTGATGGCATAATCTTTACAAGTACTCTGGAAGCAGCCTCTATCAACTCACAGTCTTCCATATGAGACTTCAGGAGCTTTTCATTTGCCTTGGCATTTGCAAATGAAGCTATCTTCATTGTTTGTACCGGAGAGAGAGAGTCAAAGTCGAATGGGCCTTTTAGAAGCTCCGGTTCATCAATCTCTAAAGTTTCTTTGCTCAAAAATTGTTGAACAGTTTGTGCAGTGTCTCTTGCCGGAGACAGATGTTTCTTTTCTTCTGCAGTCTTGGAACTGTCAACCTCTTTGTCTTTCACCACTGCTTCCTTCTCCTGTAATTGCTCTTCTTCTTTGGATCCGGAGACTGTAGGGGAAACCGGAGGAGAGATGCTAGCTTGTTCATGGGCCACTTCTTCTGGAGCAGAGGGTCCCAAGTCCTCAGCTGTTTCTGTACCTAAGTCCTCTACAACAGGAAGATTGAACCTTTTGAAGGCCTTCCGGAGGATCTCTTCTGTTTCTTGGGCCACTTTGTCAGTCTCACCAAGCATGAGTTGATTCATCCTGGCTTTGCTTCTGAACTCATCTTTGCAGTCCTTGAAGATAATGTTCATTGTCTTGGGATCAATTTGAGGATATAGCTGAATAGCTATCTGCTCCCGGATCTCAAGATCTTTAGCATGAGCATTATTCTTTCTTACTTCCAATTCCTTTTCTAGGCTTTTAGGAATAAGAGATATGATCTCAATGAAAGCCTTATTATATATGTTAAGATATTTGACTGTGGCTTCCTGCAGAGTCTTTTGGTCAGCCTCACTGAAGTCATCATAAGATTCAGTCATTGGTTGAAGGTTTCCATCCACCGTGACCGACTTGATTACATTCTCTAGAGACAGAGTGGGCTTTTCAACAGATACCTCCGCCATTTCATCCTTGTCTTGGCCTGTGGAGGGTTTACCGGATCCTTTCTTCTTCTGTTTCTTTATTTCTCTTACTCCCTCATCTGACTCTGTTTCCTCTTCATCCTTTTGGCTCCCATAAGCCCTTGTGGCTTTTGTCTTGGATCTCTTACCGGATGCCTGGACTTCCGGTTTAGAACTTTTGGTTGTGGGAGGTGCAGATCTCTTTGATGATCTGGTCCGGGTGGGAGCTTCAACCGGAGCACTTTCTTTACTTTTCTCTTCTTCCTCAGCCTTCCTCCTTTTTTCCCGGCTGGCATCAAGTGCCTCTTTTGAGATGCCTAGGCCTTGAGCAATGTGCTCTACTTCTTTTCTCACCTTTCTTTCAATCTCAGGTTCCCTGAGTTCTACATGTATTTTTACACTCAGCTCCTCAAAGGTTCCAAACCTTTCTGCCTTAGGATCTTTGGGCTGACTTAGCATGTGTTGAACATGCAGCTCCACTATCTGTTCATCTACTTCATACCCCATGGGCATGATCCAGACAGTCCTTGGCTCCACTGCCTCCATTAGGCACTGATCAGTGTCAACCATAAAGCACACTGAGTCTTTGTATTTTTCAACAAGAGACTGGGGAATTCTCTCTCTTGCTTGCATCATGCTCTGAAAGTTTTTGAAGTATCCCCATAGAGCTGTATTTCTCGCTTTTGCATCCCCAAGTCCATGCAAATAGTCTCTTATCTGAACTGCAACAGGTTTGTCATTCTGCCATACCCATCCACTTGATCCGGGTAGCTCATTCATGAAGTAGAAGAATAGACATACAATAAGAGTACCATACTTAAAGGAATTCTTCTTATCCTTCTTGATTTTCTGTATATTTTCCATTAATTGGCTTAGCAGTAGTTCGCAGAGATCATATTCTGCATTCTTTCTTAGCATTTCATAGGCAGTGTATACTGCAGTTCCGGATACAGAATTCTCCCTGCTGGAGTGATAGATCTTGTATCCTATTATCATTGATGCATATTTGATATCCGGATCAGAAATATCTTCAATGGTCATTGCCCTCTTATCAAATTTTGATCCGGTGGCCTCAGTTACAATGTTGTTCTTGACAGATTTGAGGATAGGTATCCCTCCGGAAGAGTATAGACCAGTTACTGCTCTAATTGCCTCTTTTGTGATCTTGCAGGGTCTATCCAGCCATAGAAAGTTGTCATGCATCCTGCTCAGTACATACCGGACCCATTCATCTTCTTCAAAGCAGGGGAAATGAATAAATTGCTCAAATTGTTTCTTCTGGATATCCTTATACTCTGGTTTAAGCTCAAAAGCATTGTCTATCAGTTGCTTGTGATAGAGGTCTCTTAATTTGAATTCCCCAAATTCCTCAATGCTTGCATGTATGTAAACCCTAATGTCTTCAGTATGTAAAACTCCGTGAGGAACACTAGAGAAGGCTCCTAGTGGATCTACCTCCAATGATTTGTAGGGATGTTTCTTGAATGAGGGGCGAGGTCTATCAGAGATCTTAACTATGTTTGGAGTAGCCATTCTTCAAAGATTTGCAGTGAGGTAATGAAAAATGGAGAATACCTTATGCGCCTTCGACTTGCACGGAGTGATTGGATTGATTTCTTTATGCAATGACTTTGGCAGGAGATCCTTGGTGTGCTTGATGAATCTTGTTGCAGAGCTCCACTATTCACTTCTTCTTGAGTGCAGAATGAGCAAATGACTTTTGAGAAATCCCTTATATTGCTCCGCGAACCCTAATATCTATCTGCAATAAATGCTTCACCTACATTATTCTGGTTCGCCTTGTCTGAATAGCTTGGAGTATCCCGGATTAGTCCTGATCTGTGAATATCATCCGGATCTTTCAATCATGAATAAATAGAGGTAACATATTACAAGAACATCCCAAACACTCTGTCCAATCCGCAGAACAAGATAGTGCACTTCCGGATCTCTCCGGACCTTTTTGTAATCCTTTATCATACCGGAGCATCTCCCTGAACAGGTCTTATTTGATCGATCACAGCTTCTCCATAACTCCATGCGGACCTCTGAAAACTTGACTGAAGCATCTCAAGACTCATATCTGCAAACCCTTTAATCCGCATCTTGTGCCACATCCGGCATCACTTGTTTGGCTGGGGGAACAGGATTTTCTTTGAGTCTCCCCCTAAGCCTGAGCTCACTTTTTAATTTCCGGAAGAAATATCAGCACCAGAGTCTGGTGCAGATCCAACCTCTACATTCTCTGAACTTTTCTTCACCCAAATCTTGCTCATCTGATTCCTAACTTCATCCGCATTCATCTTTTGTTTACCCTTGTCTTGATTCTGATTATACACCGGACCTCTTTTGTCCTGATACTTGTTTCTGCAGACTTTAGCATTATGACCGGACCTATTGCAGATTTGGCAAATAACATTTCTTTGCATATTTGACTGATATCCTCTTGATCTGCATTGATTAGCCATATGACCTACTCTATTGCATGTGAAGCATCTACCTTTGAATGATTTGTTTACTTGCATAATTCTGCATTCATGGGATTTGTGTCCATACCTTTTGCAGTTGAAGCACTGTCCGGAGAAGGATGAATTAATCTGATTCATTCTCATTCTGCACTGATTAGCTTTGTGACCAAAGTGGTTGCAGCTGTGGCAGTATCCATTGAAGGATGGATATCTTTGAGCATTTGGCTGTCTTACCGGAGGTCTTCTAGGCCTGCTCCTTGGATTTTCTGATCCAAGATTCTTCTGACCGGATCCGGAGCTTTCTCCTTTCTCATATCCTAAACCATACTTGTCATCTGTCCTCTTTTGACTTCCAAGAAGAACTTCAAGTTGAGCAGAACTTATCTTGAATTTCTCTTTATATTCATTTGCTGTTTGAAGGTCTCTTTTGAGAGAGGCAATTTGATCCTCAAGTTTTTCTTCATTATCTTTGGCATCTTCAAGATCAGATTCAAGATGTCTGATAATCCTGTCCATCTGGTGGCATTCTTCTGATTTTTCTTTAAGAGATTGTCTTAGATTGTCTTCAGCCTTTCTTTTTTCTTCAATCTCTTGAGTAAACTTTATAGTTCCTGATTCCATTTCATGTCTTAACATAATGACTTCTTTTGATAACTTTTCACATAACTTGGTTTGCTCAGTCAATTCTTCATTTGTATTGCTTTCTTCACTTTGTCTTGCCAATTGTTGGAGTAGCTCCTTTCTCTTTTTCATAGAGAGACTTAATTTGTCTTTTAGTTCTCTCATGAATTCATCAGCCTGTTTGAGTCTTTCCTTTAATTCACTGACTTCAGAATTTGACTGTTCAAGATCCTCAAGAGCAGTCTTGAGTTGCTCCCTTAAACCATATGCATCCATTTGAAATCCCAGATCTTCCTCAAGCTGTTAGGCTCTATTAGGAGGAACTTAGCTCTGATACCAATTGTTGATAACTGAGAGGGGGGGTGAATCAGTTATCCTAATTATTTCCCTTATTGAACTTTCCTTTTAATTGATGCAGCATAGAATCAAACACAAAAACATTAATCATGAAATAAGAAACACATGACACAGTATTTTTGACGTGGAAACCCTGTTAAGGGAGAAAACCACGGGGTGATTAACCCAAAATTATTCTCTGTTAGAAGAATAGGAAATTACAAAAAATGGCACTTGCCAATTAGGGCTCACTGCCCGAGCACACTGCTCACAAGAGGCCCACTGCCTACAAGAAGACACACTGTCTACAAAGTGATAAGAATCACAGTCTTGAACTGATTGGAAGCATCTGCATATGCTGGAGTTCAGTTCCAGTTAGGCTCAGTACACTGATCTGCTGCACTTCATCTTTCCTCTGTTCTTTATTCTGCTATCTTTCACATACCGGATCCTTTTTGCTACCTCTGCTCTTTTCTGGACTTATTCGCATATATCTTCGCACCATCACCCCCTTCACAACTAAATCCATCCTCTATATATATCCGCACAAGTAATTTCATCACCTTTCTAGTCGGCATCCGGAACAGTCTAGTTTCTTGCAAACTCTTGTTCTGTCGGCTGAATCCTTCCTCACCAAGCAATGCGGATCAAGCATATACTTGTAGATATCATTAATAATGTCGGCCAAACATTATTCATGCCTTCACAACCTCTATCATCAACAGTAACACATCCGGAAAGTAGTCTGATACTCTGTCAGTCAGTTCTTCCTCTGTTTTCACTGTCTCTCAGGAATCCGGTACTCAACTATTCATATCTTTTTCCTTGTCCATCACCGGAGGCTAAATCCTTGGAATATACCACTCAAGGTAGTCCTCTTGACTTCCCCAAATCCGCACTGCACCAAGACACTTCCTCTGAGAGGTCCGGACCAATCTGTCGGACCTTGCCACATGCTCTGTTCTTGTTCACCGGACCACAACATTCTTTATTCTGACTTCCGGTAGAGACACATTATGACTTGCGGATATGTGGGATGACCTTTGTTGCCATCAATGACAACAACCATGAATCCATATAGTGTCTCTTGCCAACACAACCTTCTTCATCCTTGCTGGCTAGAAATACAAATGGTCTAGGATACAAAGGCAAGGGCAAAGCCAAAGAAAATGCTTGTCTTGTGGAAATAACCCATACACTTCAAGAGGACAACGACACAAATTCTAATGAATATGAGTGGGATGAGCTAACAGAGCATTCCTATGACGACAAAGAGGTCGATACCATCTAAATCTTTAGCCCCCACCATGAGGGACAAACGCTACTGCATAGACCAATAGAGTTTGATTTGCCTATCTCTGAGAATACAACTTTCGAGGAAGGTTTGGGTTCCATTGCAATAAACAACTTGGAGGAAAGTACCATCCTGAACACCACCCCTACCTATACTCCTAGCATATCCATTCAAACTATCAATGAATTGGGTCCATCCTCTGACTCCCTCCCCCTTGTGCGTCCTAAGCTTATTGACTGGGATCTGCGAGGAACTCCCCAACTAGATATGTTCCAAAACGATGATGCTTATATTGATTATATGGAACTTAGGGACCACCTACCCAAAGGAGATCATAAAGTTGGTTTTGCTATTGAACTTAATACCATGGCTTACTTCAGAGAGGGTGCCAAGCCATCTAGTCGCAAAAATATCAAGATAAAAACTGGATCTGACGGTGAAAACCATTTTGCGGCAGTGTCAGATCCCAAAACAGTAAAAAGAAAGGACGCATCCGAAGGTGAAAACCTAACTGTGGCACCTGACGATGGAAGGCTTGACACTCTCCCCATAAACATGCCCCAGGAGAAGTCCCAAATTGTTGTGGAACCGACAGAGCTTGTTAATATTGGTACAGAGGAACAGCCTAAGATCATTCACTTTGCTAAATCCCTTACTCCACAGGAAAAGACCAGGTTTGTACCATTCTTCAAGAAAAAGAGGGGCAACTTTTCTTGGTCATACACAGACATGCTAGGTCTAGACCCGAACTTGATTCTACACCATCTTCCATTAGAGCCAGGAGTAAAACCAGTGAAGCAGAAGCTTAGAAAGATGCATCCACACATAGCGCTATTGGTCAAAGAAGAACTCAAGAAATTATTGGATGTAGGGTTCATCAAAGCTATAGACTACCCGGAATGGATATCCAACATTGTACCAGTGTCCAAACCTGATGGCCAAGTCAAACTATGCAATGATTTTAGAGATCTAAACAAAGCTTGCCGCAAGGATGATTTTCCGTTGCCAAATATCAATATCATAGTCGACTTAATAGTAGGGCACACCATGTCATCTCTCATGGATGGTTTCTCAGGATATAATTAGATCTGAATAGCACCAGAAGACCAAAACAAGACAACTTTTACTTGTCCATGGGGCACTTTCTGCTGAAATGTCATGCCATTCGGGCTAAAAAACATAGGAGCCACATATTAACATGCTATGACGACTATATTCCATGATATGATGCATGTAACAATGGAGGACTATGTCGATGATATCCTAGAAAAGTTGCTCACAAGAGAATCATACCTGGATGTGTTAGAGAAACTCGTTCAGAGATTAGACCAATTCAAAGTCAAGTTGAACCCAAAGAAATGTGTGTTTGGAGTCACTGCAGGCAAGCTACTAGGCTTCATCGTGTCGGCAAATGGAATAGAGGTGGACCCTCCAAGGTCAAGGCTATTATGGACATGCCACCACCTAAGACTCTTACTCAATTAAGATCACTATAGGGCAAGCTAGAAGCAATCTAAAGATTCATATCCAAGCTGGCATACAAGTGCCAACCATTTAGTCATCTCCTACATAAGAACATTCCATTCAGATGGGATGAAAGGTGTGAAGAGGCATTCAACAAACTGAAAGAATATCTTATGACTCCACCCATTCTCACACCTCCTATCCAAGGGAAACCACTGATACTCTACATATCTACTACACCTACAGCTCTTGGGGCTCTTCTGGCACAACAAGATTATGAGAATAAAGAAAAAGCCGTCTACTACATCAGCCAAACATTAGTGGGCTATGAATTGCAATACTCATAGATAGAAAGATCATGTCTTGCGGTAGTTTTTGCTTCACAAAAACTCTGACATTATATGCTTGCACATCCAGTTAAACTCATTACAAAAATAGATCCAATGAAGTACCTACTAAGCAAAGCAGCTCTCACAGGTCGCCTAGCTAAATGGGTAATGCTCTTAAGCGAATACGACATTGAGTATGTAGACAGAAAAGCTATCAAGGGACAGATCATTGCTGATCAACTAGTGGATGTACCATTACAGGACACCACACCGATGCAATTTGAGTTTCCAAATGAATCCCTATTCAACATATCAACATATTCCTAGAAACTCTACTTCGATGGGTCCTACACAAATCATGGGTCAGGGGCAGGAATCTTGTTCGTGACTCCCCATGGCGACATAATTCCAAAGTCTTACCATTTGTTATTCCCATGCACCAATAACATAGTAGAGTATGAAGCCTTAGTAATTGGTCTCAAGATGGCAACTGAGTGGAAAATCCAAGAGCTACATGTCTACGGTGATTCTCAACTTATAATCAATCAAGTCAACGATGATTATCAAACCAAAGATGAAAAGCTTGTCCCATACAAGTGGATGGTTGATGACTTCAAAGAACACTTTGTAATCATCTCTTTCGAACAGATACCTAGGATCGAGAACAAAGCAGCAGATGCCATGGCCACCATTGCCTCTCTCCTCGAGATACCTGAAAATGAGTCACGGTACGAGTCCTTAGTGGAAACTATCCGACAACCAGCTTATGATCTACTTGAGACCCATTCCATATGCCTTCTAGTTGGATCCGATTCACCTTGGTATGGTAAGATTTACACTTACCTCAAGGACAACATCCTCCCGCCTAACCTATCTTCTAACCAATGATAAACTTTTATACGCCAAACCTCGCGCTATACCATCATTGCCTATACCCTATACCGACGTGGTCTAGATGGTACCTTACTCCGTTGTTTAGAAGGAGAAGAATCCTTAACCTCTTTGCAAGACATACATGAAGGGATTTGTGGAACACACTATAGCGGTCCTTCCTTAGCCAAGAAACTCATGCGTTTGGGTTATTACTGGCCGAACATGGAAATGGATTCATATCAGTTTGTTAAGAAGTGCAAGCAGTGTCAAATACATGGGAACCTGATGCATGCACCAGCTCAAGAGTTGAGACCTTTAACAACACCTTGGCGCTTCTGCCAATGGGGACTTGGCCTTGTGGGAAAGATCCATCCACCCTCATCCAACAACCACTGAGTATTTTACAAAGTGGATTGAAGTCGTTCCCCTCACCACCGTCACAGGTAAGAAAATCTCCTCATTCATCCTAAATTACCTCATCTACAGATATGGAATTCCTTCATCTATTATCACGGGTAACGGAAGACCATTCAAAAACTAGGATGTCCAAGAACTCTGTGAATGATTCAAGATCCAACATCATTCTCCACTCCATACTACCCCCAAGGTAACGGTCAAGCTGAAGCATCCAACAAGACCATCTTGAAACTCCTCAAGAAGACAGTCAATGATGCTGGCCGTGATTGGCATATCCAACTCAATCCCGCTATGTGGGCCTACAGAACCAGTATACGCACTCCCACAGGTACTACACCCTATGCCCTTGTTTATGGCTCAGAAGCTATCCTCCCCATTGAAGTCAAATTACCATCTCTCAGGGTGTCGCTAAAAGGCCTCATATTAGATGAAGAATACATAGTCTCCAGGTTACAAGAACTAGAGTTTCTGGAAGAGAGGCGACCAGAAAGCCTTTGATCATCTCAAAGCATATCAACAAATGATGTTAAGAAGCTATAACCACAGAGTTCACCCAAGAATCTTCAAAGTTGGAGATCTCGTTCTTAAGGAGAATCCTCGCAACCAACAAGACAAAGAAAAGAAAGGCAAGTTCGAACACAACTGGCTTGGGCCTTATCTAATTGTAGCAGCATATGGATCAGGGGTATATCAGTTAGCAACATCAGAGGGTGAGCTGTTGGATGACCCAATCAACAACATGCATCTTCGCTGATTCTATACCTAGGAGAACCCCAATGTAAGGGGGCGTAAAATACAAAAAAATCAAAAACATCAGAAAAATACAAAAAAAATCAAAAAATTAGAAAAGTACAAAAAATTCTCCTTTGGTGAAAACCTGGCAATCAGGCACCTTGGATAGGTATCATGATGAAAACCTCGCAAATAGGCATCATGTATACTTTCTAGCTTTCGTGCAAATAAAAGCAAGTGGTGAAAACCTGGTAAACAGGCGTTACTTGTAATAAACCGCCTTCTCCATCTTTGGGAAACCAATCACCTTAAGTCCATTCTTCCTTGTGTCCCATTCAACCCATATCTGTCCCATAATAAACTCCTAACAGTTACCTATCATAGCTTGATACTCTATCTCTTTGTTGGCCTTGTCAACCAAGGTTTTATCCCATACCGTATCCATCGCATAAGCCTAGCATAGTGTCTCTCATCAATTCACCCATGGTCCAAATCCATGAACTACGTTGCCTCTGCATCGTCACATAGGCAAGGCCATATTTCTATGTGCCCCCGAGACTCCCACGGTCCCATCCATCCCATATCTAGTCCTTCTATCCATCTGAGTCCGTCTCCACTTTCTCTCGCCTAGGTCTTAGGTCCGTTAGGGTTTACCCCGAACTACATTGCCTCTGCGTCGTCACGTAGTCAAGGCCATTTAGCAATGGGCCCCCGAGGCACTAGGTCAATCCCTTAGGGTCGATCTCACCAATAAGGATTGTAAAATCTTCTCACCAAACAAGCAAGTGCAAGCATAACCCACGCTTCAAGTAGAACTTTCAACACAAGGTATTTTAACCTATCCAAAGCAAAGCAAATACCCAAGGCCCTCTAAATGATTTTACTCAAATTATGGCAAGAAACAAACACATCTAAATGCAAAAATGTTTTGTGGATTGGAAACACGGTTAAAGTACAGAGTCTTGATTTTTGCTATCATGCCTTCCTATGCTACTCGAAGATGCAAAAAGCTAGAGATGCTATGATGGGGGCATGAATCTTTTCTTTGTTTGTTATTTGTGGATTAATCTTTAGTAATGTGAAGCCTTGTCTAAGGACATGGTCGGCAAAAGATCATCGAGGACATCAAAGGTCTAACATGAACGGGGGCAATCCTTGTTTGTTGATACGCAAGAAGTACTCAGGTCATCTAGATTCAATTTTGACTAGATGCTTGTATTAACTTGCTAAATCAAAATCCATGTAAGAAATGCTCAGGTCATCTCAGTTTAGTTATACCTAAATGCTTGTGTTAACTTACAACATTTCAGCAAAAAGTACCAAAAAAATCGCCCAATGATGAAATAAAGCACTCCAAAATACTTGCACTGTCAAGATGTCAAAAATCAAAGCATCCATCAAATCCCTCCATTATACATCCATATCCCATGCAATAAAAGATCCAAACAATGCAGAGTGACAATACAAAATGAAGCTTGAGAACCTCGCTATCAAGTCATTCTTCTATCCTATCAATCTTCTATATATCATCCTGTCATTTCTGTGTCGATAGAGTACATTTGGACAACACAAAAACATAACATCTAGTTGCATATCATCACATATGAAATAGTCATTTACATGATTAAATCAGTTGCATACAAAATAGAGTGCATTAGGTCATCCATATCCCATCATCATATAGTGTCAAAAATAAAAAAACATAGCTAAGAGCATCACATAAAGTTACATAGTCATATAGATATCATTTTGCATTCATGTACATCACAAACACATCAGATGAATCATTTTACACTGCATTAGTTCATATAAACATCACATAGCATCATATCACATGTTGCATCTAGATAACATCTCATATAGCATCAGATAAAACATCTAAGTTTGCATATGCATCACATCGTATAATCGAAAAGAATCATAAACTCATAACATGTAAAGCAAGTTGCATAGCTGCATCATCATATACACATCATAAAATGAGTCCAAATGTACAATATCATAGTATCTATCTCTGAATCAAAGTCATATACAAAAATACATCCCAATGGATGATGATACATGTCTCAAAAAAATACAAGTGTGATACAAGTCTAACCCTGCTACTGTGAACCACCACTACTAACAGTGTCTCCCTGTCTGCCAACCCCTGACTGTTGTGGGCCCATCACAGAAGCTCCTGACCTCGATGGACCTGCTCTCTGGGAGGCTACAGACTGGCTCCTTTAGCTAGATGCCCTTTGGCTCGCCGGCACGACACCATGATATAACCCCCAATAATACTGAGCCTGAGCTTGCGCTCTACCAAGCTCACCCTGCACCTGTGCTAGTTGTGTCTGTGACTGGCCTAACTGTGCCTGTGCCTGCTGCACCTACCCAACCAAGAAACTGGTCGATGCGTCTATCCCCAGGGCTGCCAATGCGGTATCTCGCTCTACACGGATGACTTGTATCCGTGCGTCTTCCATATCTCTCTCTCTGGCCAGTCCCACAATCACTTCTGCGTCTATCTCTCGCTGACTGTCAGCTCTCCTAAGCTGTGCCCTCAGCTGTCTAATCTCTCCCCTCAGGGTGGCTATCGCCCTCTCCTACACATCTGATTGTGCTAGACCCTGAGCTGCCTCTACCTATCTCTGCCCCTGTAGCTGAGGTCCCTGCTACTGTGCCACCTGCTGGGGTGGCGGCATCTGCGCCTGCTATGGTACCTGTTGTGCAACCTGTGATGGCACTGCCTGCTCAACTCTCCTCCTCTATCTAGGTTGGCCTCTGTCATCTCTATCATCTCCTCCATCTCGGCCACCCCCTCGTCCTCCTCTCCTCCCCCTCCTCCTCCTCCAACCAACCTGGCCATCCTCATCTAAGTCAGCCTCGTCTATCCGCGGCACCAACATCCCAGGCCCTGAATATCTCAGAAAGGGGTGTGCAGTAATCTAGTCCTCGTAATCCTGCATCATACCTGCATCTGCTATCTCTGTCCTCATATCCCAGGTGACATAAGGTGTCTGCCAAAACTCTGCTAGGGCTTCGTCATAGGATGCCATCGGCCCCCATCTGACCCTCTCCGCATGTGTCCGTGCAAAGTAAGCCTACCCCTGTGGCATGCCCTACCTCCTGCCGAACTGTCTCAATACTCTGCTAACAATCTACCTCTCTAGTATGTGGTGGGTCCATCCTATCAGCCATCTCGTCTGAAAGCAGTAAGGTAACTCATCTGCTTCATCATCCCACGGCTCGCAGTCTAGATATGGTCACCAAACAACCACATCTACCCCATCCAAGGCATGTCTCCAATACTCCAGCTTCCCCAGCCTATGCTGGGAAATCACCCCTGTGTAGCCATAGCTATATGGCTCCCCTCTCTGTCTAGCAAAAACACAAATCGGTCTCGTGATCGCTATGTGCTCCCATAGCCAAAACTGTAATAGTGACACACCGGCTGAGAGGCTCATGCTCCGGTGGTATACTACCTGGTGCATGTCATGATACAAGTGAGCCAATACACAGACACCCCATGCATATTGGGTGCCCTCTATCACCATCCTCTCCATGATCCTACCCCATCCAATGGGGAATCCATGCGATCTCTTGTCGGGGCACACAATGCCTCTGATCAATCCTGCCACAATCCTAGGGAAGTAGTCGTAACAGTCATAGATATCATGCGACGGGATGACCTGTCCTACCAACTCTGGGTCATCAAATACTTGCCTGCACTCAGCGAGTCCCGCACCTCTCTGCGGGTCATACTCCACAAGCTCGCCATCAATAGGCAAGTGTAGAATCTAGTAGACATCCTCCAAGGTGATGGTCATCTCGCCAGTAGGGAGGTGGAAAGTCCCATCCTCACTATGGAATCTCTCCACTGCAGCAGTCAACAATCCATGGTTCGCCCGAACCTCGGGCATGAAGCATACACAATCTAGTCCCATAGCACCAAGCGCCTCTCTATCTATCTCGATCAGCATATATCTCTGCAACAAGGGCATAGGGAACTGCTCCCTAGACTGTAGCGTATCCTGTATCTCCTTCTGTAAGCACGCAAAGCAAGGCATCAACCTCAAGCTGTAAAGTCCCATACTCAACATATCTATAGAACTATATCAACTAACTTAGCATTTCCAATTGATCAAAACAACAAACTACATCTCTTGACTAGATTCCCGCAATCTCAGAGCACCAATCGGGTCAATTTCGCTAAGTAGTCTGCCTATCTATGGCATATGCACCACAACAGGTGGTAAATGCACCACTTTTTCACAAAAGCGTCGTTTCTTGTCCTATGCGCCACTTCTGGTAGAGGCGCTGCAAAAATCAATGTATGCGCCATCCTATTCTATGTATGCGCAGCTTTCACGCAGGCACCGCAACATGCTGTATATGCACCGCAAAATAACGCATGCGCCACCTAAAACTATGCATGCGCAGCTATAGCAAATGCGTCGTTTCATTTCACATATGCGCTGCAAAATGACATATGCGCCGTTTCGCGCAGCATATGTGTTGTTCTGCATTTCAGTGCATCTATTTACCTATACTTTCCCCTAGCATTTATTGCTACCTAAATTAACCCTAGGGGAAGTTTTTCGGGATACATACCGGGGGCCCTGCCTCTACTGGCCGACCGAATTGACGAACGCACTTGAATCGATGCTCCTCGCATGGAATGTCCACCTCTCTAGCTGCCATGCTGCTCCAAAGTTGCTCTAAGCTCTCCAAGATGAATCTAGATAAGACAAGTGTGCAAATGAATTGTCTTGTGGACCCAGCTCCTATTTATAGCTTGCAAAACCCTAATATGGCTAGGTGGTGACTGTGACTACTTCCCACACCCATTTTTTCTTCCAGTTTTCTTCTCTTTTCTCTGAAACGTGTCTTGTTTTCTTCCAACCTAACCTAAACCCTTCGTCTTCATGAGATTGTCCGTCTCACGCCTTGTGCCTTTTTCCTATCCAATCTCCCAAGGGGGCATCCTATTGTTATAACTTGTACCAGGGGCAAACTGGGGCATGTATCACCATCAGACTTTTTATTCTTTGAAGCAACGCAATAAACTGCATTGCATCAAAGAGGGGCAAAATGTATACGCCTAAAAATGACACGATGCAATCTAAATAAATATTCTTAATATTTATTCCCTCCCAATTCTTCTATCAATAAATAAATAAACAAATTTATTTATTTGATTCACATTCCTCTTAATTAATTAAATATCAAAATATTTAATTATTTCTTCTAAAGTCTAAAATTAAATAAAATCAATTTATTTAATTAAATTCCCTAAATTCTTCGAATGTCTCACATAATTAAATAATCCTACATTATTTAATTAATCCAAATTCTTCTATCCTAAGTCCTAATTTCACAAATCCACCTCATCAAATCCACCTCATCTTTCCACCTCACCATGTTGCACATGTAATTAAATATTTCAAATATTTAATTACCTAATATTCCCTCACCCACGTGTCCTATTTCTCCTCTAATCAAAATTAGTTAACTCCTCAATCAAAACTGTTAACTAATCAATCAATTATGTCAGCTCCTCAATCTATTTGGGTAACTAATCAATCAATTATGTCAATTCCTCAATCCATTCTATTAACTCTTCAATCAATTTTGTTAACTCTCCTGTTACATGATGGAAGTAAGACACTTGTCCTCTTCCTATTCGTTGCACATTCCTCAACCATTCTCAACCATTGATCTGCTCATTTCGTCTCAACCGTTGATCTTCATTCTCCCAAGTCTATAAAAGAAACCTCATTCTTCCATTCTATTCATCCAGGCTATTTGTATTGTTACTCTGCAGGAATTTACCAGCGCGCCTTTAGCACCCCTTTACCATTCATTAGCTTGAGATCACACATTTGCTTTGGAGCTCATCTTCTTTGCATGTTTATCACTACAGCCATTTACTATTGACATCCTTGAACACAACAAAGGAGTGCACTCTCTGAGGGCCCTACTTCATACAAGCAAGGACGGTTTTAATAGGCAAACAATAGAAGCTTCGATCTAAGGAAGGTTTGCATTGTGTTATTCATTGCTTCATTTCATCCAATCTTTTTAGTTTCATTATTCTATTGAGTTATGGGTATTTGATGTTGTTTATTGTGTATTCATTGTTTAACCAAATTTCCCTTAACAACTGCCATTTGTACCGAATTTCTTCTTAAACACCCATTTGCATCCAACAGGTTTCTATCTTTCAAGCAAAAGGCACCAAGTCCCATGTTTTATTCTTTTCCAAAGAAGCCATCTCATCTTCCATGGCCTCCTTCCAGGAACCTGCATCTTTCATGCCCGTAGCCTCTTTCATAGTTCTAGGCTTATCAGTGTTAGTAAGCAAAGCAAAAGCACAACTAGAATCAAGCAATGAATAACCAAACCTATTAGGTTGCTTCCTTGTTTGTGTAGACCTCCTTAAAGGCTGAGGTTGAGGTTTTGCTTCTTCTTCTGAGCTTTCAGAGCTGCTAGAGCTCTCCTCATCATTAGGTCTCACAAGGTCTATTGGTTCAGTCTTCTCAGGGGTAGAAGGAAACTGAACCACATCTTCTTTCTTTTCTGTCTGTTCTGACTATAGAACAATGGAAGAAGGTGTTAGCTCTCTGAAGATAACACTTCTGCTATACAACACTTTTTCAACCACAAGATCCCAAAGCTTGTATCCTTTCACACTGACACCATAGCCAAATAAAATACACTTAATAGCCTTGTTCTCCAATTTAGACCATTTCTCCCTAGGTACATGTGCATATGCCTCACAACCAAAAACACGAAGATGTCTAACTGAAGGCTTCTTACCAGACCACACCTCCATAGGTGTCTTACCAACAAGAGCTAATGTAGGAGACCTGTTTACCAAGTAGCAAGCAGTGGCTACAACTTCAGCCCAAAACTTTTGTTTGAGGCTTGCTCCACTAAGCATACTCCTATCCCTCTCCATCAGTGTCCTGTTCATCCTCTCTGCAACTCTATTTTGCTGCAGGGTGTATGGAGTTGTCTTATGTCTTTCAATCCCTTGTTCTTTACAGAACTTATCAAACTCTACTGAACAAAACTCACCACTATTATCAGTTCTCAAACACTTGATCTTTTTACTAGTCTGATTCTCAACAAAAGCTTTAAACTCTTTGAACTAACTAAAGACTTCAATCTTGCTTTTAAGAAAATAAATCCATGTCCTTCTATTGTAATCATCTATGAAAGATACAAAATATATAGATTTAGAGATCGAGAGAACACTAACAAGACCAAACACATCAGAATGAATAAGATCCAATACACCAGAAGACTTGTGAGAACTAAAGTAAAACTGAACACAGTTTTGCTTTCCATATACACAATGTTCGCAAAAGTCAAACTCGAGATTACAATAATTTAACCCCTCAATGAGGTTTTTATTTTTCAGGGTTCTAAGACCCTTCTCACCAATGTGGCCATATTTGAAATGCCATAACATAGTCTTTTCAGTAGGAAGCTTAACTTCCAAAGCATGAGCACCCTTGGGTATACAAGATGCACTACCATCAAAATTTGTTACAACAAATTTCTTCACTACTTTTTCAGATGGTGGGGATGAAGTGACTGCAACTCTTTTCTTCAAGTCAAAATAACTATTACACTATGAAGTGCATGCCTCCAACTAAAACAAAGTACCTCTCCTAGTACCCTTCGCAAGCACCATAGATCCTCTAGTCATCTTGCATCCATCCTTCGAAAAGACAACTTGCACACCTACATCATTCAACATATTTATAGAAAGCAGGTTCTGTACCAAGCCTGGGATGTGCATAACCCCAGTGATCCCCTTCACTCATCCATCAGGGAATCGAATTGAGACTCTTCCATGACCAACAATCTTTAGATGAGAATCGTCACCCAGGTACACTCTTCCACCATCAAACTCTTCATACTTCGTGAACCAACTTCAATGTGAGGTCATGTGGAATGATGCACCAGAATCAATCAACCACACATCATCAGATGCATGGGTGGCCAGGGCTGTGATGAAGGCATCACCATCATCTTGTGACTTGTCAGAATATGAATCTAGGGCATTCTTCTTCTTCTTTTTCTTTTCCTCTTTCCATTCCTTTCAGAAATGCCCAGATTTGCCACAGTTCCAATAGAGAGCCTTGGACTTTCCAAGAGATTTGGATCTCCCACAGGATTTGGATCTGCCCTTCTCAGCTTTCTTGTCCTTCTTTTTCCCTTTCTCCTTGGGTCTTCCACAAACTGCAAGAGCCTCTTTAGCTGCCTCAGAAGACTTTCTTCACATCTCTTCAGATAACAACGAAGATACCACTTCATCCATTGTGAAAGTGGATGTGGTACTCCCAATAGCCATAACAAGATGATCCCACGAGTCTGGCAAAGAATAAAGCAAGGTCATACAACGATCCTCCTCCTCCATCTTCACACTAACGGATGTCAATTGTGTAATTAACATGTTGAAGGCATTCAGGTGATCTGCAACAGATCCTCCATCCTCAGAGAATACAACTTCTTTCTTAGAAAAAATTGTTCACCAGGGATTTGGCCTGATAAACATCTCCCAACTTCTTCCAAAGATCTTTTGTGGTCTTCTCCTCATGGACATTTAACAAGACATAATCAGCTAGACTGAGTCTCATGACACCCTTAGCCTTCCGATCTTTGAGATCCCAATCAGCTTGTGCCATTACAGTTGGTTTTACATGGAATAAGGTTTCGCATAGGTCACGATCAACAAGCATGTCTTCCATCTTAAGTTTCCATAACTCAAAATTAGTGCCATTGAATTTATCCACCTCTAATCTTCCGGATGTGCCTGGCATCTCTTTCCTGCAACAAGATTATAGAATACTCTGCACAAAGCTCCCACTCAACCTAATATTAGCTCAAAAAACCCTACCCAACAACTAGGACCAAAGGTGATCAAGCTCTAATACCAACTGAAAAGAAGCTAGGTGTGCGGAAATCGCTTCCTACACTAATCTAATGAGGAGAGATGAGTGCAAATTCTTTCCAACCTTTACAATTACAATGTTATTAACCTAATAATAGAGATATTGTAGAAAACACATACACAAGAATGTAAGACAGAAGAAGAGAGAGACAAGATATAACGTGGGGAAAACCCTTACAGGTGAAAAACCCCACACTTCAAAACACAGCTCAAATGTATTCCAATAAACAATAAGGTTTACAATACAGTTACAGAGCCAATACTCTTGTAGGAGTCTTCGACACTCGTATCTGGAGATAATCTAGCAACATAATAGTACCTGTCAATCACATAATACATCTCCTCTCCAAAGCACCTATTTATATAGAAAATACAGGGCAAAAATGTCTCTATCTTGGGATGGGCATCCAACATGGCCTCATGGACCAAAATTCACACCTGGGGACACTTGTCCAACATTGTAGAATGTTCATGACACTTGTCATGTCACCCCATCCCAAATATGTCGCCTATTCCCAAGTTGGGTTGTGACAGATACTCTTACGACTGTCATAGAATCCGTCATAGTTGTCATATCTTACAACTGTAAGAGAATATGTCATACACAAGCTAAAAATAGCATATTCTCTTACAACATGTCATAACCCTCCTTGGGGTGCCCAAATATACCTTCTTCCAAGATGTCTCGTGACACATGTCTTCACCTGTCATAGAATCTTCTATTTACGACTCTTACGCATCATAGATTTGTCATAGGAATTTGTCATGACCGTTTCGGTCAATATTCCCTTACACACTATCCAAGATGCTAACACATGGAAAAATATTCCTACCACTAAGTGGGACACCTATCTCCTCATGTGATGACAAATTTACATGTTGTCACCTTCCATGTAGGATGACACATCACTGTGCCAACTCCAACAAGATGACAAAATAGGATTTGCATCCTAATTACATAATAGGCAATAAATAAATAAATACAATGAAATGATACAAGGAATTACCAAGGTTGAGACACCTTAATTCCCAACAGGTTCCACGACTAGCATTCCTTTCAACCCTGACCCCTGGTCACATGAGTGACTAGGGACCTTGTGCACTGACCGTTAACTGCTAAGTGCTTAATGTCTTCAAACTACTTGTATGTGATTAGAGTATGTAATTGTCCCTAAACCACCATCTATTAACCACCCTTTCTAACCGCTACACCTTAACCATTAGTTAAACTTTGGCTTTTACATGTGAACAGGGCAAGGGGTAACCGGTATCAGTTGCATAGACTGCAACATTTAATATAACTGCCAGCACCTACCTTAACCGCCATGTGTTTGTATTGTGCATGTGAACATGTTTCTTAAGCCATCAGACTTAACATTTTTTGTAACCACAACATTAAACTTGGAGTTAACCGTGCTTGTGACCACTTTGGCACTAACTATCAATGGTATGTCTTCACTGCCAGATAGACCTCCCCATCTTCCAAAGCTTCCAAATATAGGCCTTTTTTCAATTTTGCACAACTTGGGCAAATCGTATCAAAATTTTACAAAAATATAGTCATTGGAAAGTTGATTCGACAAACGTCACAATGGTATAGGCCTCATTTCTATATCTGACCCATATTTGTAGGTATAATCATTTGAAGTTGATGTTTGCTTGCAAACTTTAATCACTCATATCTTTTGCAGATCATATCAAAATTTGATTATTTTTTCTAAATTGCATAGAATTTTGTAAGCAATCTGATCATATCATCTAATCTTTTGTATCTCTTCATCTAATCTCTGATTTTGTAGATTTACTCATCTTGACCTAAAACACTTGTTTTGTAGCATTTCGCTTGTCAAAGGCTAAATTTCTCAAACTACTAACAAGTTTGTTGCAGGATTCACTAATCAAAGACATATCATTTCAAACCCTTGTGTTTTCTTTGTTTGGTGAGCTTGATTGTGACTTGAGGAGTGTGTATGCTCTTCACTTGTGCTTAGTGCAATCTTGGGAATCAAAAGCACCCTTTAGTCACTTTCATTTTCACAACACACATCTTTTTTTCTAAGGGTAATCAATCTTGTTTGTGTAGATCAAGTGTATGTGTGTATGCTCTCTCCTTGCACCTAATGTGATCTTGGGGATCAAAAACAAATCTTGATACACTTTTATCACCCAAGGTGTGTTAGTGTGTGTATGCTCTCTCCTTGCACTTTGTGTGAGCTTGGAGATAAAAAACACCTAACATTAACATTTCCAATTAAGAGGGCCACTTGGGGATTTCATCACCCCAAGGGATGACCTCAATAACATGTTCTGACATGGTATATAAAATGGGGAGAATGAAATTTGTACCCCAATCTAGTCATCATCGTGTCTAGCACAGCCTTGGGGCCCCTGATGATTCAGGACACAAGGTGAAGAGATTGTCTGAGCCTTGGCTTTGATCTCATACTTTTAGATGGAATAGTGTTCACATATTGGACCCCACGTACCTTGCCTATATCGAGGGCACCATTAAAGAGCTTGTTCATCCTAGCTTAAGACCTTTTGACCATCATATCTTGTGGTGCATCACTTATAGGGAGGAGAAGTGCTCACATGTACCTCCATGTGTTGAGATATAGCTAACTTTGGGTAAAGCTTTTCGCCTCCAAGGTAAGGGATGTATAGGTGGTACATCAATTTGCATTCCAATCATATGTAGATGGTATTAATGGGATGGATGTCAATTGTAAGTCCACAAGATTTGACACACCTACTTGAATAATCTAGGGTGTTTTTTTTTTTCATGTGTGTTCATTTGCATTTGCCCAATCCAAATCCAAACCTTTTGCAAACTTGTACATGTGTGAAACCTATTGTTTTGCAAAGTTGCCCAAGGTCAAGCTTTAATCCATCCCTAATCAATTTCTAATCATTCATTTTCATCCAAATCTAATCCAATCCAATCTCATCCTAATCGTCCTAATCCAATCCACATCACCTCTTATTTATCCAAATGATCACCTCATCCCAAATCATCCAAATCATCCCTCTTATCCACTCTATCTTCATTTTAATCCTCCTAATACAATCTATATCACCTCCTATTTATCCAAATCACCTCATCCCAAATCATCCTAATCATCCCTCTTATCCACTTTATCTTCATCCTAATCCTCCTAATCTGATCCACATCACCTCCTAATTATCCTAATCCCCTAATCATCCATTTAGGCACCTTATCCACTCTCATCCTAATCACCCATCCTAATCATTCCTAATCATCTCTGTTATGTCAAAAAAAGTGACCTTGGGGGCTTTTTCCTATTAAGGTTTAGCTCCCAGGTCCTGTTAGTGCATTTAGAGCATCTTGCATGTTCTTTATGACTCCCGATGAGAAAACCCTTGGGTCTTGTGACAAATAGGACCTAGGGGGATACACTTTAATGAAATCTGAGCAAAAATGGTAGGGTGAACTTGGGCACTAGCACCCTAGTCCAACCCTATTTTAGGTTTGCCCTAATTTCAAATGTCAGTTTTATGACCATTAATTAGGTCCTATGCCAACATCCAAAGTTTGCATTACGAAATTCTTAGCAGAAATCTTTGTAGTTGCATATATAAGCATGATTAGGTTTCATTTGCAAACTAGATGGACATTTAGATTGACAAGCTTTTGTGAAAGTGATTCAAGGCATTCATTGTGTTGCAGAGTAGTACTTTGTTGTTATTGTGTTTGTATTTGCAGATTTGACATCCATCTCCTCATGGCATGAAGAGCATCTTCCTTCCATGAGATCTTCACTACAAGGTGATATCTATCATGTTTTGAATCATTTAGCATTTGGATTTTTGCCTCTATCCCACCAGGATACGCACTATCATTCTATAACAGTGTTCAAAAGACTTGAATGTCTCTCGAGGGCTTGACCAAAGCAAGCCTCTAAACACCACAACCCCCTCCCACACTCCTTGTGATTGCAAGTTACAGGTGTGGAGTCCCGTAGAGTGGAGTTGTAGGAAGGAGTAGTAGACACAGAGGATTCAGGATTTGGAAAGAAGTAGGACACTGGTGCTTTTCTTGGACTAGGGCACTAGTCCCTGTGTCCTTTGTAGTGGAATCTCTAGAAATTAAAGTTGCAGTGTAGATCAGTGTCAGAAGGAGATTAGGATCCCGCAAAGAAATAGGTACCTTGGACTTGGGCACTAGTCCCCGTGTCACCGATTTTTTTTGCCTTCTGAACTTCAAAAAATAATAAGTTAAATATCTTTGTCCTTTGCCTCAATCTGAAAGGATTTGCCGTAATTTGATAATTTGCTTATTGATTTGCATAATTAGGGTTTCTAAGCATAATTAAACATTAGATAGAGACATTGTTTGATATATACAAGAGTCCACAACTTCCCATGTGGCTGCCCAACATGATAGCTGATTGCTCTCGCTTAGTGGAGATTCAACTTGGTTGATAAGCCTTTGGAATGTTTGTTGGGAAAGGAGGGTTACACATAAACCATTAAAACCCCATTTCCCCCTTTTCTCCACTAACCATTTTGGTGAACACATGTTTTTAAACTTTTTGGAACCTTTCTAAGTGTTGTTTGATAGATTTGCATTCATTCATCTTATTGCATTCAAAAAATTACAAAAAAAAAATAAAAAAATAAAAAAATTTGAAAAAATTGGCATTTTAGGCTTGCATTTTGGCATAATTTAAATTATTTGGCATTCAATTTAATTAAATTTCTGTAATTTTCATTATATATATTTTAAATTACAGAAATTCATCCTTTAGAATACATATGCATTGTATTTTTGTGCTTAATTTGACAAAAATTGCTTGAAATTGTGCATTTTTCATAAAAACCTAGTTTTGCATTAACTAGGGTTTGTAGTCAAAATATTGTTTTAGATTTTACTACCATTTTCAAACAATCATTAGGATTTATTTCTAACTATAGTGTTGCATCCTAGTGGTTTGCTTGCAAAATTTCATGTCTAGGGTTTGAAAACCTTGCATTTTCACTAGATTTGGTCTTATCGTCTCTCTAGATTTGCATCACAAGCATGTTGTAAGGGATTTTTCTGTATTAATTCACTGTTATTAGGGTTATTATCTTCTTCCCCTCCTCATATTCCTTACAAAACCCTTTCTACTAGGCCTTTGCATTAAAAATTTGTGAAAATTTGCATATTTTGACTATATTTTCACTAGGGTTTGACCTTGAGTGGCACTACAAGCATGTTGTGATGGATTTTTTGGCATTAGGTGGCTGCTATTACTGTTATAATTTTCTTTCCATAAAAATTTTCCTCACAACACCCTTGGCCATACTCTTTTGCATTGAGATTTGGTGAAAATTTGCATATTTAGGGCCTATTTTCACTAGGTTTTGACTTGTCATTACTCTAGATTTGCATTAAAAGCATGTTGTCAAAGATCTTGATGCATAATTATACTTTCATTAGGCATATTATTTAATATCCCTCTTGAAATTTTTCACAACCCCTGTTCACCTAGTGATTTGCATTGGAAAAAGTTGAAAAATCAAGCATTTTAGGTCATTTTCATACATACTTTTGCATTTGCTCTTGCATAAGTTTTGAAAACCTTTTGAAATATGATTTGGAATTCATTTTAAAACATACACATGGAACCTTCATTTCATTTTTTGATGGTATATTTGCATGCATTTATCAAAGATCTTGATTTTGACAAAATTTTAACCCTCATGAGTGAACATCCTACGGTATTAGAAGGCTTAACTGAGTTCATATCAATGAGTAGAAATGAAAAAGATAATTGTGATAGCACTTCTCCTATGCATTCAATATCTACTACATGTGATGATGACATAAACTTGTCCTCTGGTCATTCTTTTAAAAATGATTCTTCCCATGAGGATATACTAGTACAAGATAATGAAATCACTGATACCTTCCCAACAACAAGAGAAGCACAACTTTTGCAAGATATCAAGCCTCCTACAACTATAATATAAGAACCAATATTTCATGATGTTGAGGATCCTATTGATGTGATAGAAAATGTACTTGAGGAGCAAATTAACAAACTTGACAAAGATCTAGCCGATTTCCAAGCATTTGTTGAAACTGAAAGGATAGCAACAGAAGCTATACCTGTGATTCACAACATAAGAAAATTGATAAAATAATGACAAGATGGTATTATTGTTGTTCAAGTCTTTGTACATATTGTACAACATAATGTTATGCCACTATATTCTCTAGATAATTACACATCTCTCATGAACACATACCCTTGACTACTAGAAGACTTAACATACCACAGTGAGAATGATGAGTATGAAAAGTCTCTTAATGGATAGGAATCAATAGATAAAACTCATGATGATTATGATGATAATCCTACAACATCTACACTTCTTAACAACACTTTACCTTTCTTTCATCCCAATGCTCTACCTGGGCAAGATGAAGAATTGATGAATGTTGAAAGATATCTCACAGAACAACAAGCTTATTATGACTACCATCAAGATACTTATCTAGACTTCAATGATATAATTGCTACTATAGAGGTGGATAAGGAAAATACTGAAGTACTATCTCATCCACGGAAGGATGGTATTTATGTTGAGGTCTCTCCTTCGTTATCCCTTCAAGGATTGGGAGATAATCAAAATACATTAGAAAGACAAATAGAACAACTAGAAAACAAGAACAAAAGTTGGGCTATGGTACCTCACACACCTCTTTCCTCTAGCATCTAAGATTTGGAAGAGGATGATTTGCTCGATGAAAACCCTTAGTTTGGGTATCCCTAGAAGTAAGTGTTTCTAACCCTTTACATCTGTGATGTGTTATGTGTTGTTTAGGCCTCCTAGGATGACCCTTGATACTCTCGTAAGGTCAAGGATACTAGGAGACAGCCTCTGTTGTGACCCTTCTTCTATTTATATCATCATTCTTCTATATTGTTTCTCCTCTATTTTCATTGTTGTGTGTTGTGTCTTACGGACATAGCGTTGCGGTTGGTGACTTGGGGGCATCCTCCTACGTGACTGTCCCTAAGACACTTGTTTCTCCTCTCTTGATTTATTGTTTCCCTTCCTCTAGTGGTTATATCCAGCAGGCAGATGATGAAAAACATTTTATATTGATGTGGACCTAGTGTTCCTTTAGCAATAAATCAAAAAATGGATCTAGTCCATACATGACGATGGGGTTGTTATACATTATCTGACATTTGGCTAGTAGAATCACTCCATGTGATCTTGATGCTGTCTTATCGCACTTACAAAACATAACAATATTGCTGCTCCATGCACTTTGTCTATCTTGAATCTTGCATTCCTCAGTTCTTTATGTGATTGATCATATGCATTGTTGTTTATCATGATTATATGGACACTAACACTTTTCTTGTAGGAATGTGTTTGTGGGAACATTTGGTGATCGTAAAGTACATGTCACCTCCTGGGGGCATGGGCTTTGCGAGAGCTCGTGTTCCCTTGTGTGTTTTCTTCTTACCTTAACGTGCTTGATATCGGTACATGACATCAACCACCTTAAGGTGGGGGCATCTATAAGGTAAGTTGTCTGTTGTAGATGTTAGCAATGTGTGTTTTTGAATATTGAATCTATTGCAATCACTTAAGCCCTCTGCGGAGGTAGGATATCATGCATATCCTTTTTATCTTAAGCCCTCTATGGAGACGGGATATCATGCATAGCCTTTTTATCTTAAGACCTCCGTGTGAGGCGGGGATGGTGTATTTCTCGAGAAGAGTGCACAATCCTGTCACTTTCAAACGTCATCTACAGAGGTGGGAGTAGTTTTGTGACTAACTCAACCCTTAAGCGTGTCTTTGGTGATTGTTGTGGTAAAGCCCAATCATCGGTGTGTGCCTATAATGTGCCTGAGATGATGATAAACCTAGCAATAAGTACACTCCATCGCTTGTTTGTTGTGTTTTCTATGTGTCTTCTATGTGTGTGTATTGCGTGCTTGTTCCCAACCATAGTCTAAAGACTGGTGGCGATGAGTCCCTCCTATGCTTTGGGATTTGTTTGCCGTGCTTGATTTGTATGGCATGTTTGTTCTCAAGTGCAGTCTAAAGATTGGCAGTGATGAGTCCCTCCTACACTCTGAGATTTGTTTGGCGTGTTTATTGCCCCATGTGCAGTCTAAAGACTAGTGGTGATGAGTCCCTCCTACATTATGGGTGGTGTGTTTACTTTCCTTGTACTTGCATCTGCATTTCATATATGAGAAAATGAAAAAGAAAAGAAAATCATCATTGTCTTCACTACATTCACTGTGTTTTGCATGTCTTCAATGATGTCTTCTCCATGTTTTGTGTGACTGTAACTATCTTCTCCGTGTTTTGTGTGCCTATTACTGTCTTCAATGTGTTTGACGTGTCTTCTCTGTGCTTGGCGTGTTTGCTATGTTTGTTGACCATACTTTAATGCATGTATTGGCCTTGCATTTATACATATATTAAGGTGGGGGCTAAATGTTATGCCGAAAAAATTAACCTTGGGGGCTTTTTCCTATTAAGGTTTAGCTCTTGGGTCCTGTTAGTGCATTTAGAGCATCTTGCATGTTATTTATGACTCCCGATGAGAAAACCCTTGGGTCTCATGACAAATAGGACCTAGGGGACTGCACTTTAATGAAATCTAAGGAAAAATGGCAGGGTAGACTTGGTCGCTAGTGTCCTAGTCCAACCCTATTTTGGGTTGTCCCTAATTTCAAATGTTGGTTTTATGACTGTTAATTAGGTCCTATGCCGACATCCAAAGTTTGAATTATAAAATTCTTAGTGGGAATCTTTGTAGTTGCATATATAAGCATGATTAGGTTTCATTTGCAAACTAGATGGACATTTTGATTGACAAGCTTTTGTGAAAGTGATTTAAGGAATTCATTGTGTTACAGAGTAGTACTTTGTTTTTATTGTGTTTATATTTGTAGATTTGACATCCATCTCCTCATGGCATGAAGAGCATCTTCCTTCCATGAGATCTTCACTACAAGGTGATATCTATCATGTTTTCAATCATTTATCATTTAGATTTTTGCCTCTATCCCACCGAGATACGCACTCTCATCTAACAATAGTGTTTGAAAGACTTGAATGTCTCTCTGGGGCTTGATCGAGGCAAGCCTCTAAACACCACAACCCTCTCCCACACTCCTTGTAATTGCAGGTTACACATGTCAAGTCCCATGGAGTGGAGTTGCAGGAAGGAGTAGCAAACACAGAGGATTCAGGATCTGGAAAGAAGCAGGACACTGGTGCTTTTTCTGGACTAGGGTGCTAGTTCCCATGTCCTCTGCAGTGGAATCTCTAGAAACTAAAGTTGCAGTGTAGATCAGTTTCGGAAGGAGATCAGGATCCTGTAAAGAAACAGGTACCTTGGACTTGGGTGCTAGTCCCTGTGTCCCTAACTTTTCTTCCTTCTGAACTTTGAAAAATAGTAAGTTAAATATCTCTATCCTTTGCCTCAATCTAAAAGGATTTGTCATAATTTGATAATTTGCTTACTAATTTGCATAATTAGGGTTTCTAAGCATAATTAAACATTAGATAGAGACATTATTTGATACATCCAAGAGTCCATAGCTTCTCAAGTGACTGCCTAACATGATAGGTGATTGCTCTCACTTAGTGGAGATTCAACTTGGTTGATAAGCCCTTGTAATGTTTGTTGGGAAAGGAGGATTACGCATAAACCCTTAAAACCAACCAACCTATTTTTACCACTAAACAATCCCAATTCACCTCATCTCATAACTATCTTAGTCATCCATAATCATCCTAATCATCCCTCTCATCCTAATCATTCCTCTTATCCATCTCATATCCTAATCTTCCCTCATTATCCTAACCACATCATCCCAATCAACCTAATCATTTTATCCCATCTATCCTCTCATCCTAATCATCCTATCCATGCATCATCCCAATCTATCCCCAATCCATCCCTAATCTATCATCTAGGACCCTCATCCTAATCACTTTGCCTAATCCAATCAAGGTCCTAATCCTAGTCCATTCTATCCACCTAATCCACTTCCTAATCCCAATCTTCATCCTAATCATAATCTCATCATTGAGCTTAATCAAACCTATCACCATTCTAATCACCTCCTAATCCAATCTTTAGTCTATTATCATCTATAATCCACAACATAATCCTTTATCCTAATCTAAACTAATCATTCATCCTTATCCTAATCCAACCCCATCCCTTATCCATCCTAATCCAATTTCATCAATCATCCTTATCCTAATCATCCTCCATCCATTATCATCCTTAATCCACATCATAATCCAATTTTCAAGCCTAAGTCAATCCTTCATCATCATCTTAATCTAATCCCTTTATCTAACTAATCCCATCCTAATCTAATCCATTTATCCCTCATCCATTATCCATATATCCATTTCAATCAAGTATCCAATCCCCAATCCTTGATCTAAAATCATCCTTTGAAAATCAAAATTTGGTTAAGGACTTAACCTCCTTCATACCCCATCAAATTTCATCCAAACCCTGATCATAACCCATCCAAATCAATCATCAAAATCCTTCATCCAAAGGTGCTAGCCCTAATCCCCATCATCCATTTCAAATCCAACCTTCAAATCAAAAAATCAAGACCTTGAGTTGATCCATCATCCTTAATTGAAACTTGCTTAAGAACGTAAGTCTATCTTAAGTATAGTTATCAAATCCAATCAATTCCTACTTAAGAACGTAAGTCTATCTTGAGTAGAAATCAATCTAATCAACCCTCTTGCTTAAGAATGTAAGGCTATATTAAGTCTAGAGAATCATCCCGTATCAAATCAAGTCATTTTAAGGTATTGATATTTGACCCCCAATCATCCATTATCCTATATCTTCCAAAACCCCATCCACATCCAATTCAAATCCCATCTAAGCCTAATCCTAATCCAACATCTACAAGCATCATGAGTTGGTTTGACAAAATGGTTATGGAAGTTAAAGCATATATGCCAAACCCCATTCCTCAAACCATACCTCCAATCTAATCAACATCTCTATCATACCAACCTTCATCCCCTTGTGTGACTATGCCATCACATTGACCCAACCTATCCATACCTCAAAGCTATCCAACCTCCACCTATATATACCTGACCAATCCCTCCACCACAATATCCTTCCAACCCTATCAATCTTCATCCATTAGTCCACATACCTTATAATCTTAATCCATTAGTTCATCATTTATTAGCTCCCCCATCAAACCTTCCAGGCCCTAATCTATTAAGCCATTCCCTAACCCACTAAAATCCTAAACAATCAAATCATCCAGCTAATGCCCATCCTAATTCATTTACCATTAAGGACATGAATAATATTCTCCAAGGACTACTAGCTAAGGACATTGAGAAAAATTATAAAAACAAACTCATGGAGTCATCTCACCCCACTTCCCCTACACCATCCAAATGTGTCACTAACAATGTTGTCACCCACCTAACAACCATAAAAACCACAATATCTACCCCATCCTTTATTTTATCCAAAAACCTATCCCAAACATCTCCCATTTCTCCATCTACCTCATTAGAGGAGTCTATCCAAACATCAATAGAAACTTCCCCTCTTATTCAAACACAAGATCTATGTCATGAACTTGTCCAAAATCATGATCAACCTTGTCCCCAATGAAATCAAGATCAAAGACTTCCAATTCATCCTATCCATAACCAATATGAAACTCTCCACATTAATCCTCTTTATAATCAAGATATTATCTATGATCAAGATCCTATCTATTGGTAATTTTCCTAGACTAGATGCTTATTCCTAGTTATCCCTACAAAGTAGCCATCATTGATCAACAGGACTCCCAGGCCAAGGGCCAACAGTATAGGAGATAGACTCTATAAATATCTCATCTTCTTCTTTAGGCTCTGCAGAACCAAGGGGGGTATTCCCTACTCAACATCCATGAGATGTATCTATGTACTAGCTGGGATGTTGACACAAAGCAGATAAATCATCTCTTATGCAGACCAAAACTGCAAGATAAGTGCAAAGGGGCTAGCTTCGAGCCTATATTTAGTTGTAGACAGAGGATTTTGGATCCCAAAACTACTTCTAAAATCCTAAAAGGTTTGTATATGAAGTTTGAGTTGATTTTATATTTGGTTGCAAAACTAGGACTCTAGGTTGCAACAGAGATACAAGACCATATCGGTGCCCATCCAGGGCTCGGAGTCAATAGACATATATATGTGAATGTTTATCATAGACTCAACACTAATCAGATTCCAAGGGGTTTGCAATGTCTGCCTTACAGACAATACCCAAGACAAAGTATTCAGTTATTTCTGCTTATAAATATCCTTACTGCAATGTATTTTTCCCAACACTTAACCCTAAACATTCAATCTACTCTTTAAGCAGAAGTAAAAGATTAAGCATTCAATATAGGAGACCCATATCCTAGAATCTCTAACACCCCTGAGATGCTCAGATTTAGAAGAATAACACATTCAACTTGGAGACAAATAACAGAACACATGCTACAAAGCATTACTCATTTAAATTAACATGAAACTGATGAATTCTATGCATAATACATACAACATACAACTCATAAACTCACAAAGACACCTGAAATAGAGTCATCAGAAAGTTGTATTCCTATTGCAGCACCAAAATTTGTCCTGTTTTCAACAACCACAATGAGTAACATAGTTTTGCTTTTATACCAAGACTGTGTACTCAACAAAATTAATTACATGACAAGGTCAAAAAATCTTGCTAGATACACTGCACTAGAAATGGCGCTCAAAATCATAAATGCAACAGGAGACAGAACGGGAAGAAGCAAGAGAAGGGCAAGGAGTAGTTGAGCTCAAGCCCTATGCCACCGCTGGAAGACTCTCCATCATAAACCAGGTACTTGGTCATTCGACCATCAGCCCATGCTTGTCTGTAATCCCACCATTAATGGCTCAACCACCCACAGCTTCTCTTGGAAATCGTAGTAGCACACCCATGAACATTTCCCGCTCAAAAAATGACTCCAGACACAAGGAAAAAACCATCGCTGAAGGTTCAAAACCCATCCATTGATCAAAAACCCATTGCCAAAATCAACGGTCCCAAAACATGCATGAAGAGCTGCCAGCCAATGATATCGTGCCACATAGGCACCTTGACCCTCTATCGCTAACCTTTTCTCCTTTTATTTCGCCTTTATCGCTTTTGTATATGCAAACCCAAATGCATATATAACATACAAGGCGGACGTCAAATGTTATAAAACAAACTCGAATTCAGTTCAGGTCCGGCTTGTATCTCCATTCTGCATCCATCACTTTGCATATTTCACACATACAAGCACAAAACACAAGGTGGATTCCACTGCATCTATCCACCGGACTTGAAAAACTTTCAGGTCCAGGCTTTGTATCCTCATGAGTTTGCATATCGGCACATGTACAAATGCAATGTACAAGTGGTGGGCTCGACCCATTTTCTCTTTCCTTTGCACATTTCCTTGCACATCGCATATACAAATGCAATGTACAAGCCATGGACACCACACTGCTTTAGAACAAAATGAAAACGACTTCGGGTCCACCTTGCATCCTTGGAATGCACTTTCATTGTATGTTTAAACATACAATCACTTTATACAAGTGGCGGGCCCCATCAAATGCACCCTCTGCTTTTGTATGTTTGCGGAACATACAAGGTCCCTTGTATATTTTGCTAGTATCTTCAATTGTATATCACCGAATATACATCTGCCCTTTGCATGCAAACAGGGAATCTTTAGAGAATATGTGATAAATGCATCTAACCATTGTATATGCGCCCAAACAGCATACACATTCCACATTTGTATATCCACAACACTGTTCACTTTGCATGTCGTGGGCCCTTGTATATTTTTCAATGTACATTCCATTGCACATACAAGCAAGGAATCTTCTCCAGAATATTCCTGCAATGTATCTTTTCCTTTGTATGTTCTGCTTGCATATTCTACATACAAGCCCGATATACAAGCAGGGCCAATATACAAATGGCGAATATTCCTGGAATCTTACAGAAGATTCCCCCAATGCATATGCAACCTGATATACATTTAGAAATGCATATAACTCAAATTTTTCACCATTTCTGGAAGCCGATTGGGATTTCACAAGCTTGTTAACAGATTTGATCAATTGCACATACAAAAACATGACAATATTCCTACATGCGACAGGAGAAGGCAGATTCCACATTGCATTCGGTCGGTTAACCTATGAACACTAAGGCATGGAGATGAAACTTAGTAGCAGGGAACCCATTACAAGAAGCCAACATCAAAATAGACAAAGCAATGCAACGGACCAAGGAAGACAAAAACCTCAGGGTTTGAAAGAGAAAACCTACAAACATTCAAGCTTAAAACCCTAAACATAAATGAATACTAACACTATCCATGATCGCAAAACCCACATCACTCCTATCAAATATCCAATTAACCCTATCCATTATCCAACAACATCCACTTCCTATGATGAGAAACTTGGTCCCCAAGAAAACATATACAATCGAACAAATATTTTGGATCATATTACACCACATCCTAAAGAGCATAATTTTAATAAAGATTCAAGCATCAAAACTCATCCCTTTTTCGATCCCACAACATCTCCTATTGATCCCATCCCAAATCAATCTCCCATCATCCCTTTACCATCACCTATCAACCCTATCCCAAATCCATCATCCTATCCTCTTGGTCCTGCTACCTTCATCCATGGTGGTTCTCTCATAAGAGACGAACAAACTCTATCCACCACCTATCCTCCCCCATATAATAGTGGACTCGAGTCTTGTTTCCACAACAACAAACATCCCATCACATCGCATGCTCCAAAACATGAAATATCAAGGCAAAGGCTTAGGCCTTCATGAACAAGGTATCTTGGAGCCCATCCATGTCAAAATCCATCCATGATTGCATGGACTTGGCTATATATCCCAGGAAAATAATCCAAACTTGTTGGTATCAACTGCACACCTCATAAGGCATTTTCCAATCCCAAGCTAGGTGCCCCTCATCACACCTCCAAGTCATATGCTGCCACCCCTCCTGCATCGTCATACAAATATTGAAAGCATGTGACCATACATCTCCCTAAATCCACTCTTCCTCCACTCCTCCCAACTCATAATGCTCCCATCTTTAAACCCCCTCATCTCTTCATCCACAAGTCCACTAATCCCTCCATCCACACATCCCACTCCCTTACATCCCCTAAAATTCCTAATCATGGTCAACGAATGCACACATCGCCTAAACATGAAGCTATCACAAAACCCATGGGATTCAAAGATAAAAGTTTGGATGCCTCCTTACATAAAGTAAAAAATCCCCAAGATCCTAAGAGTTCTCATGCCGTAGGGCATCGATACACAAAATCTAAGCTAAATCAGAAATTCCAAAGGCTACACAAGCCCACACCTCCAAAAGAAAAATCCAAAACAAAAATGGTGTGGGTCCTATAATCAATTCAAATGGAGCATCCAAATCCCAATCTATCAAAAATCCCAAATCCCAACAATCTTGTACCCAATCAAAAGATCCTAAGAACCCTAAGTCCATTTGGGTCCCTAAATCCCCAAATCGCCAATCCCATAATCAAAAATCCCCATTACTCCCCACTCTCCATCATGTATATAAGCTTCAAAATCCATTACGATGTGTGCAACCATTGGTATTGGTTCCCCTCCACCCCATGGCATTCCCTCATGCACCCGCACCCCCATCATATCTCCACTATCCCACATATCTCCCCTATCACACCCATATGATTCATCTTTTCATGTAAGTCCACCCATTCTCCATCATTACCATCCATAATCCACATCATAATCCACTATCCCCCATCCATCAATAATCCACATCATAATCCACTATCCCCTCCATCCATCCATAATCCACACCATAATCCACTATCCTCTCCATCCATCCATAATCCACATAATAATCCACTATCCCTCATCCGTCCATAATCCACTATCACCTATCCATCCACAATCCACATCATAATCCACTATCCCCCATCCATCTCATCCAATCATCTACCAAAATCCATGTGCATGTCAATCACACTCGACATGGTTTATGTGTGACAACTATCCAAAATGGGACACTATCACCTTGTTATGGAAACATATGCTCGAGTCCCCATCTTCCTCCAATCCTTTCCTACATCCTTCCTCCCATCCCATCCAAAAATTAAAAAAAAATGAGAAGAAAAAAAAAAGTAAAGAGAAATCATTCATCCAATGGTGAAAACCACCTCGGTGGCACCTTGGATAAGTACCATGATGAAAACCCATTTATGGGTGTCATGTGTAGATTGATTATCTATGTATCTTGAAAGCAAGCTAGGTGTGCAGAAATCGCTGCCTACACTAATCTAAAGATGAGAGAAGAGTGCAAATTCATTTTATCCTTTTCAATTACAAAATGTTAACAACAACAATGGAGATATTTCAGCAATACACATACACACAGAAATGAGACAGAAGAGAGAGACACAAGATATACGTGGGGAAAACTCTTATCAGGTGAAAAACCCCACACTCCAAAACCTACACAATGTATTATCAAAACTGAAATGGTTTACAATACACTTGCAATGCAAGCTCTTAGGAGTCTTTGACAATCATATCTGGAGACAAACTGACAGCATAACAATACCCATCAATCACATAATACATCTCCTCTCCAAAGCACTTGTTTATATAGAAAATACAAGGCAAAAATGACTATATCTTGAGATGGGCATCCAACATGGCCTCATGGCCCAAAACCCATGCCTATGGACACTTGTCCAACACTGTAGGATGTTCCTGACACTTGTCAAGTCACCCCATCCCAAAGAGGTCGCCTATTCCCAAGTTGGGCAATGACAGATGCTCTTACAACTCTTACAATCGTCATAGAATCCGTCATATTGACATATCTTACAGCTGTAAGAGAATCTGTCATAAATAGGCTATAAATAGCATATTCTCTTACAACATGTCATAACTCTCCTTGGGGCACCCAAAGATGCCTTCTTCCAAGATGCCTTGTGACACATGTCTTCACTTGTCATAGAACCTTCTATTTCTGACTCTTACATGTCATAGATTCTATCATAGGAATCTGTCATAACTGTTTCGGTCAAGATTCACTTACACACTAGGCAAGATGCCGACACATGACAAAAAACCTCTACCACACAAAAGGGACGCCTATCTCCACATGGAGTGTGTTGGCCATCCTAGTCATCTTACAAATGGAGTGACAACTCATTGTGCCACTTCACACTAGATGACAAAACAGGATGTGCAACAAAATTACAACATAGGCTAAGTAAATAAATTACATTACAATAATAAATGCAAGGAATTACCAAGGTTGAGACACCTTATTCCCAACATATCTTACACTTGGGGGCAAGTTGTCTCATCTATCTCATCCTATCATTTCCATCCTATCCTACCATATTTATACATTCTATCTGCATACCTATCCTATTGAACCAACCTATCCTACCATATTTATACATTCTATCCGCAAAATGTTAAAAAATATTTTGAACATCTCTTGATATACTCTATCTTTTCCAACCAATCCTATCATGCTATCATCCCAAGCATTGTCATGCAAAGTCCTAAGCATAATACCTAGAGTGGGGTATGTTATTCCTATACGACATAGTCCTTCAAGATTACATTCTAAACCCCTCCATCAATCCACCATGTATCTCCAATCCTTTAATCCATCCATCGAATCCTCCTTCCGTCCTTGTCCCTAGACTTGGTGTTCTCTTGTCATTGGGATCCAGCAAAGAGGCTATCCAAAATGCAATCCAATGCAACCTCCCATAAATCAAAAAATCTAGGCAATAAATCTTTATCATTGGTATCTAGAGAAAAGGCCATCATAATGCAATCCAATGCAACCTGTTAGGAATTTGTAGGCCTAATTAAACCAATTCCATATAACCCAATAGGAGAAACAAGATGCATAAACAACCATAATGCAAAAGATCAATGAACAAGCAACAAGGGAACACAAGATATACCCTGGGAAAACCTTTTTCAGGGAAAAACCTAGCCTCCAAAAGCATCCATGCTCACATGTATTATTCAGCAATGAAACATTACAATACATTCCATTAGCCTCCATGAACACCCCTGAACCATCAAGCACCTCCAATGCAGCCTCCATGTGTACAAGCATGAATCCGCACATCACCTACTATGCTTCACAATCTGCACTTACAGGAGAGAGCTCAATACAATGACAACCTCTCACAAAACCTCCATTCACCTATAATGAAATATCCAGCCAACCTCAAATAATAACTTTGTGCTTGCTTTTATAATATAAGCTCACACATTACATTGAGAAAACCATGTGCCCCAAAACCATGGGTTACACAAAACCATTTGACCCCACCTTTGACTATTGGTACTAACTTTCCTAATTAATCAAATAATAAAAATAATATCCCAATGCTACAATACAACATAAAGTGGACCCAAATAATTACATAGTGTGATTAACCATACCACCTAGGTGCATCACAACTAAATAATTATTTAATTACAATATTATAAAATAAATCAAATTATGCAATGGTGTACAACACCATATCCCAATATTCTCCCACTTGTTGTATACATTGCACAAGGGTCAATCAATGAAATACATCATCATAGGCTAACATGAAATCACATGAATCTCCAAAATACTCTCGTGCTCCATCAAGATACCTGCAACAAAGCAAAGTGACCACCATCTCAAGCAAGAACTCCTATCATCCTCCAATGTGCCACCTATGGAAGAAAAGGAACATGCCAAGGTGAAGATGCACCACTCCAAAGAACACAAGCATCAAATCCAAGTGAAACCAAATAGGCTCCAAGCTGTTGTCAAAGGTAAAAACCCACATGACTGGAAATAGCACCCACAACATATGCTAATACATCCAACCATCCATACCTCATAGGTATCAACAACATCAATAAACTCATGCCAACAACATATCCAACCCATATATTGCAATAACAAGCTCCATGAATAAAACCTATCAATGAAGAACAAATACATCCAGGAACTCCCACTACATGGGTAATGTGAAATCTAAAAATAGATCCAAGGCATATCAAGTCTATCAATCAACACTCAAACCAAGGTGTGGCTAATCAACAAGCCAATGTAGTATCAAGAACAATCACAATTATCCACACATGCATGATAAATCGCTGCATACTCTCTCACATGTCACCACAACTATTTGAAGTCCAACCATATCAATATGATTCTCCAGGAAGTAGCCATAAGACAAAGAGAAAATCTGTAAATCATATTGTCCTTCTACAAACACCTCAAAGTGCTAAGCTGTGTCAAGTATTATCTCCTCTACAACCCCAAATGAAAAGCCTCAACAACACCCAACCATTCAATCTCATAAGATCAAATGAACATATATAACATGTAGCCAACATGCATGTAAGTCTCTCTAATCATGGTAGATCAAACTCATAACCATTCCATAACCAGGAATAAGCCCAATCACATCTCCTAAACTCCTCATAATAAACATCATAAATCAAACCATATGAACATGGAGATAACCATGCTAACATCCCTCAAATGAACCCTCTAGAACCAATAACTATAGCTCAAGATCCATATCTATGAGAAGATGAAACATAAAGTAAAACACATCTAAAAGGATGGGCAATACCTCATAGATGATAAACCACCGAGTAGACCAAGAGTGGGGAATGAGGATGCTCCTCCAGGATACACCAAGCCATAATGACTCTCTCCAAGAACAATCTCCTCTAAGTTTATAATGAACTCATGTCCATATCCAAGTGTAAGGATCCTTGGTCTAACTGCTAAAACCTCCAAAGAGTAACTGTCTCAACAAGTGTCTCTAATAAAAAAGAACTCCAGCCTCACCTAAGTCTCCAAGTATCCATGAGCACCTGTAACAGACCAATACATGCCAAACTCCAAATGCAACATAGCACCATCATGAAGTAATCAAGCAAATGATCAAAGTACTCAATACTAAGAGAATAAACAAGACCAGTGTCAATGCTCCTATTACACATCTGCATAATCAAGAAGCCCATCATGACATCATGATCTAACCATCTCCTCCAAGGAGATCACATGCAACAAAGCGTACAATGATGCATACATCCTATCTCAAGAGAACCTGTATCATGCCAAACTCTAAACTGGTATCAAGAATCAAGACACAATATCAACATCTCTAAATCAAGGATAAACATGTCATACCGACAAATCATAAACTGACACCTCAACCAAAAACTCAAATAAGTCCTCCATGGTAAACCAAGATGTCAACATCTCCAATCATATGAAGATAACCATCTCCTGACAACTGAACTGAAAATGTCAAAGAACTCTCAAAACCAAGAGCTCCTCCATGACGCCAACATCCACTATAGAAGATCATCCATCACGTATGATGAATCTAACATGTTGCCAAAGCTCCCACTAAACCGTGATACCAAGCTATCCATGACAACAAAATAACCATCTCTTAAATGAAGAATATCCATGGCTCCAAACTAATCAAGGAATCCCACTATAACATCAATAGCTCCCAAAAGGTCTAGTGAACCAAAAAACTCCAATCAAGAAGATAAAATCATCACTATCAAAAGCTAACATAGAACCATGTATCCAAGCTCTCCATGACATCGTGATAAACATGCTACAAGTCCCAACAACTAACTATCCAGGCACTCTAATCATCCATCCTCTTATCCCAAAGCAATCATGCTAATGCACAAATGACCACAGACAAGGCCAACTAACAAAGTCTACATAAACACTGAATCAATCTGGTGGATAAAGACAGTCCACATCTGAGTCATCCCACTGTAGCTAAATAGGTGATCAGCCTACAAAACTACATAACTCGTAGATCCAAACAAATGTCACATGCAAACTCATCATCAAACTAGTAAATTGCAAACTGAGATATTAAAGAAGATAACCCGTAGACTCCAAGACTCAACACCAAATCAACTCTAGATTCGATTTGCCAACAAGTCCACAAACGAGTAACCATAGTCAAGGAACTAATCAAGCATCCAGGAGATAAGAACAATCCCCTAAAACAACACCACAACACCACCTATAATCATGAATCAAACATTATAGCCCATACCTATCAATCGCATACATGATCATGTCGTGCCAATGCAAAAGTATAGCTGCATATCCATGACACCATAATCATCATCATCGATGTACCTGTACTCAACTCACACTAAAATGAGACTCCAAGTCTCACACGAGTATCAACCATGTCCTCAAACTAGAAGACAACCTGTACCTATCTCCATCAAAGTCATAACTCTAAAAACACCTGTAAACCTGTATCAGGAAGCACCAAATCCAAAAACCTGCTATACCATGTTGATGCTGTCATAACAAGTACTCCCACAAGTCTGTGCCAAAAAATCCATCTGAATGCACTCTAAATCTCAGGCTCCTACAAGTGATCAAACAAGCACAACACTCTCTCTGCATACCAAACTAAAAATCTACACTATCCAGACTGTAGTACACTGCACTAGCTCTCTAACTCCTGTCTGATATCAAAAATCTGACTCCGTATGCAAAGATTATGAGCCTAAAACTGTACCAAAGCAAAGCGGCCTTCAGGCACCAAATTCTGACATAAATAGAAAAATATGGTCATAAAACCTATACTATTGCATAGTTCTCAGAGAGAGCTTTCCAACACCTATAAGAAGTCAAAAAACTGATACCGTATGTGAAAGTTATGCCCTTCAGAAGAAAAGGCACTCTTAGGGCTAAAAGTGGACCCCTAGTGGGCCCTTGGTACCATGATGAAGTGGCATGACATCATTGCTGGTGTCATCATGCTAACTGGGCAAAAAACACAGGTGGCGCTGACGTGGCATTTGACTGGGTTGACTGCACTATTTGTCTTTGATAACGGATTTCAAAAGTTTTCCAATTTTGTCTTCCACTCCACAGACCTTGGGCAATAGTTTGAAAGAAGGTTTAAATTTTTTATTAAATCCAAATTAAAAAACTTTAAATCAAAAGTTTTTTGCTGTCATTTAAAACATTTCCACCATCCACTTTAAAAAAAAAAGATTTTAATATATAAAAAAAAACTTATTTTAAGCCCATATGAGCTAAACTCCCTCCCCCACCTTTTTAAAGGTTTTTTTAAAGTTTTAAATGCCCGTTAAAGGGCTGGCCCAAAGGCCGATGGAGGGAGGACAGGGATGGGACCAGCGGGGTACCTCTCTACAATGGTAGATAGGGGACAAGGGGGTATGGCGGTCAGCGTACCGTCCGCGCCCCCCTCCCCCCCACAATTTTTTTTTTAAGCTTTCAATCTTTAAAAAAAAAAAAATTAATATCTTGTTTTTTTGTTTTTTTTTCATTCTATAGTTTTTAAAAAAAAAATCAAAACTATAGAACAAAATTACTTGTGCAGGAATTTTTTCTTTTCTTTAGTGTACCTCTACAATCGTACGACCGTACCATCGTACCAGTAAACCAGAGGGGGGGCTAATTTTTTTTGCATTTTGCTCCTGTGGCCAAACATGGACAAATTTTATATGAATCTTCATCTCTCTGGCCTCTTGGACTCAATGGTGAGGTCTATTTTGTCCCAGGAGGTCATCTATGAAATTTTCTTCTCAAAACCCTCATGAAACCAAACTAAAAAACCCTCTTCAACCATGATATTTCAATCACCAGATCTGCAACATGCACAATAAATCTCCAATACCCAGAACCCCCAATCTACAATACAACTTGCACAAAACCTTACAATACCTTCAATCCTTTCATGCATTTCCATGGCTTCCATTTTGCACCTGATCTACACAGACAAGGGTTATACACATCTAGGGAGCTCACACCTCCCTCAACCATGAACATGGCTCTGATACCAACTGTTAAGAATTTACAGGTCTAATTAAATCAATTCCACATAACCTAATAGGAGAAACAAGATGCATAAACAACTATAATGCAAAAGAACAATGAACAAGCAACAAGGGAACACAAGATATACCCTGGGAAAACCCTTTCCAGGGAAAAACCTAGCCTCCAAAAGCATCCATGCTCACATGTATTATTCAACAATGAAACATTACAATACATTCCATTAGCCTCCATGAACACCCCTGAACCATCAAGCACCTCCAATGCAGCCTCCATGTGTACAAGCATAAATCCACACATCACCTGCCATGCTTCACAATCTGCACTTACAGGAGAGAGCTCAATATAATGTAGCCTCTCACAAAACCTTCGTTCATCTACAATGAAATATCCAGCCAACCTCAAATAATAACCTTGTGCTTGCTTTTATAATATAAGCTCACACATTACATTGAGAAAACCATGTGCCCCAAAACCATGGGTTGCACAAAACCACTTGACCCCACATTTGACTATTGGTACTAACTTTTCCCAATTAATCAAATAATACAAATAATATCCCAATGTTACAATACAACATAAAGTGGACCCAAATAATTACATAGTGTGATTAACCACACCACCTAGGTGCATCACAACTAAATAATTATTTAATTACAACATTATAAAATAAATCAAATTATGCAATGGTGTACAACACCATATCCCAACACAACCCTCCCAAATAAATCAAAAAAATCAAAGCAATAAATCCAAGTGCAAGTTATTCCTAATTCATGCCAATCGAGCCAAGAAATCTAGCCAATCATCCAAAAGTATCCAATGGTTTGTTCCCAGCCTTGTTGCAAACCTAATAAACTCAAATCCAATCAACTCTTGCTTAAGAACATAAATCTATCTTAAGTATAGAAATTAATGTATCAATCTTGGTATTGATTCACATGGCTAATAACACTATCCATTAATCATCAGTTTTCAGCTTAATAGAGGCAACAATTTTGTTTATTTTGAAATCATTTATGCATGCTTGCTTGCTTTCTTATGTGTGTGTTATCATTTTACTTGCATTTGTATTAGTCCTTGTAGCATACTCTCACCATGACATCATGGTCTTCTATATCATGGTGCCCAATGACATACGTTTGCTTGTGACCTTTTTGTTTTTGATTTAGTCCTTTATGCATGAGACACATCATCACCCTGGTCTTTATACCTTGGTGCATAATGTCTAGTGTTATATCAAACTATATGGTTGCTCACCCAATGCAACATAATGCATCATTCATCCATTTCATCCATCCCTTATCTTTCCTCCATGTCCTTAACTAATTTGTTTCATCCATTTCAAGAGCATACTCGTGTTATTCCAACCCACCTATCCTCTCGAGGGGGAATACCATACTACATCATCCCTCCTTGTCACTTCTTCAAGTGGTTGGGGCATCCCTTTCCATATCCTATCTTCTTTGAAATGATGTTACTTCTCTTAGTCGCAACATCATCTCAAAGAGGGGCAAAATGTAGACACTAAAAATTTGACCATGCCTTCACCATCATTTTCAACATTGTCCTAACACCACCTCCACCATAACATGTCCCATTTTATCATGTCATTTCATATTATTTAAATTAATTAAATAAATTATATTTATTTAATTAATTTATCTAATTTTTATTTTTTTATCACCTAAGTTAAATTTTATTTATTTAATTTCCCCTCCATCATCTAAATTAATTAAATACATTTCATTTATTTAATTAATTAACCCTTTGTCTCCATTACCCAAAATTAATTAAATAAATTACATGTATTTTATTAATTTATCCATTATTTCCCATGGCCATGATTAATTAAATAAATCTTATATATTTAATTAATTTTATCCTCACATGACCTCCTCTCCAAAAATTAATTAAATAATCCTATTATTTAATTAATTTCCTATTTTGTCCTCATCTCTCATCCCAAAAGTCAAACTAACTTCTAATCTCAACCATCCATTGCATCTCTTAATCCTAGCCATCCATCCTATCATTCAAAGTATCTATAAATCAAACATCAACCAAGTCATTATATCCACATTTGAAAGTAACATCATGCTGTCAAAATCAATGATATCCATAATTTGAATGAAAAGTTATGCTACTAGTTTAGTGATCTATCAACATATCTATCACCATCAAGAGCATAGCCATTGAAGCTTGGGTACACTCCATTCTGCTCTATCCAATGAGAAAAAAGGGTTTAAGGTGAAGGTATTTGTGTGTATTGCATTATCTTCTTTATTATTTACCTTTGATCTTTTCTTGTCTTCACAACTAAATGCACTTTATTAGACACTTGCAATCCATACATGAATCACCATGATTTATTTGTTTATCACACAGGAAAATAGTCCTATTTGCACCTTATCTTGCATCAACAACCCTAGAAGAATCTTGCAAGCATTGTATAAACCATAAAGTGAATACTTGTCACACATTGTAGACAAGATCTCAATTTATTATTCATGCAAGCATTAAAAAGGTAATATTAGTACATGAACTCTATGCTACCCGTATTCTTCATAGTCATAAAAATTGAGACCATGTAATGCCTTGGGTTTTAGAGGCCATGATAATAAAGGAAATAAAGAAGAATACAAGTGTTGCACATAACAACACAAGATTGGAAAGTCATGTTCAAAGGTCTTGTTGCCCCCACAAGACTGTGCAGTTTGTCTACAACTTAACCTACACTAAGAGGCCACAACACAACCCTTGAAAACCTAAGTGGCAAATCCCAGCAAATTTTAATTTCAAAGTGAATATGGCCCCAAAAGAAAGCATGAATTTAATAGTAATAGTGATATGGCCCCAAAATAAGCAGGAGTGTAATATTAATGGTGAATATGATTTAGATTTATAATGTGTATTATAAACTTTAGGCAATTAGGCTCCAACCATGCATCATTTACTATGGTGTTCAATAGTTTTATTTAAAAGTTTAATAAATAAGAATTCTCAAGCAATTTAACTAACTTTGAAATAAATTTTCATAAAAATGTGGGGATTTAGTTCTACTTATAGCTTGTCCTATTCGCTAAAAATGGAGTCTCTGATTTGAACCATTCACCACCAAAAAATTTATGAGATTAACATGTGGATGCTAATGTTCCATGTGTCACACACATATGGTCCAATTCAAAGTTGCAAAGACAAAGCATGTGTGTAGCATGTGTTGATAGCACACAATGTAGAGGCACATGTGATGGTAACACATAATGTGGGGAGAAATGGAGCATATACAAAGCAAGATGCTTGAAGGAATTAAAGATGCTTTGAGGAAGTTGTAGAGGCTTATGCTTAATGGATCCCTAAGTATTGGATGTAGAACTTGCAAGGTTGATGCTTGTGCATTGATTTTTAAGCAATACTACTAGGTTTGTATCTATTTGTAAGGCAATTGTGCACTAAGCTAGTGCCTAGATGACTGTTCAAGAGCTAAAAAGAGCAATATTGTTAATGGTATTATGCACATGCTTATACTCAGATCACAAGAGCCTTAGAATGAAGAATTTTGATTTGCTACTCTTTTAGTGCACCAAACCTAAATGTTTGACTATTGATTCCTTTTTAATGCACTAGGATGAGAGGATTTCTAATGATGATTGATGTTCAAATGAATGCAATTAAATGTATTTCAATATTAGCACATACTCATTAGATTTCACAAAACATGTACTTAGTTGGCTCAAGGTAGGGAAGCAAAGGGGGCTAATTTTCCAATTTTTGAATTTGAATTTTAGAAAGGCAAGGGTCAAGTATGCAATCATTGGGTCGACCCTATAACCACAAAAATGATGGGTTTAACGGACAAATGGTCATATCCATGTGTCTAAAAATTATATGGTGGTAGGTGCATAGATAAATGTCATAAATGTGCAAATAAGGCAAATGTATAGGAGTATGTGTGAGTAAGGATAAGGTAGGGGCTAAGTGAATAGGTATATTTAGTTATATGGATGGATAAAGGCTATAGGAATGAGCCCAAGTTTACACAATATTATGACATTTATCAATATGTACATGTACCAAGATATTTCCTTAAAATAGGCATAAAATTGTGTGTACATATGTGTGTTCTAACATTTAAAAGGTGATTTTGTAAAATATTTCTTGACAAGTAGGGTTAAGCATCAAATTTAGGTCGTATGTAGAAATGAAAATAAATAACCTTCTTTAATTATCCAAGGTAAATTAATTAGATCACAATAAATAACAATATGACCTAGGATAAAGAGTTGGGATTGATAATGCTACTCAAATAAATGTTTGAAATTAAACATGAATAAAATAATGATACTTGGCTCTAGGTTCGATGCTAATTTGACTATGATAGACTTTGCCAATTGATTCACCATTATGCCAAAAAATTAGGAATTGTCTATTGACCACCTTGGGACTAAGAAAAATATTGTTTGATATTTTCATTCACTTTCATGCCTATAGAATTGAATCCTACACACAAATTTGAACGTTGCTTGCAAATTTGAACTACACGAAAACCAATGCTAGGAAAATGTTCACCTTGGTGTCTACAACCTATATATAAAAAGGTGTGGTGTCAGTAGACACTATTTAGGAGTTTGCTAGGTTATGATTGTTTTTCTTTGGTCAAATCCTTGTTACCAATTCAACAGTTTGGTACAATGATCAAATACATTAGGTAGTGTCGTAATATACCTAGAGTGTTGATGCAATGTTGAAGTCATACTCTTGTGATAATACAATGGTAATGAAGCTATCATGTTAGATTCTTTTTCTTTCTTATTAGATAATGCTAGATGATTTAGTAATTAGTTAGGGTTTGCCCTTTTATACAACATCCTCTAGCATTCAATTTGAAATATTTATCGCTTTAATATACTCATAATGGCTAGTTGGAAAGTGGGAACATGAGCCCAATTTTAAAATTTGAATTTGACTTGAGGGTCAAATCCATGACCACATATCTAATTTAGGTCAGTTCCAAATCTGTGTATTTGACCAAGGATAATGAATGGGTGAAATAAGAATCAAGAACAATAATTGGGGATACATAATGATGAAATAATATTAGGATTAAGTTTTTTCCAACTTCCATGCAAAAAATACATCATTTTACACTAGTCATTACATTAGAACAACTTTGTCAAAATGGGCACAAAATAAAAGGGAAAAGCATAGGATATACACTTTTCACCATTACATTTTGCTCCCATTTTGACTTGTCTATGAACTACTATGAAGATGCATGTTAAAATAAAACTAGTCAATATGAAAGTAAATATTCAGACACTCATATTTAAAGGATATAGATAAGGACATTGATTTTGTGTACTTTCCTCATAATGAGCACTCCATCTAGAAACCTATGAGCACAAAAGTACAAGTTTCAATGAGTAGTATATGTCAACTATTTAAAACTAGGCATAAACATAACTACAAAATGTTAGGACCCTTGTGTCATAACCTTGTACTAGTTTAAGCATTGTTAGTCATAGAATAGTTATTTAGTTAATATTACATTGTGTGGATTTATCCCGAATTGGTTGTATTTCATAAGTCACTCTTTGTGAGGAATTTATATTAATGTTATAATAAATCAAATACCATCTTAGAATCATTTAGAATCCATTCTAATTGTGTTCCTCATCTTGATGATGGATCACAGAGTGTGTTCCAAAACATTGATATAAAAATTAACACAAATAAATCCCATAAGCTCTCTAAATCATCTTTATGGACTATGGAAAGATCATGTCTACCACTAAGCTTTTCTCTTAAGGAGGTTTCCCCCTCAAATAGGCTTGTGATTCTTGTTATCAATAAAATCATATCTATAGCTATTTTTTGTGCATTATTTCCTTTTCACATGTTATTGTTCTATTTGATAATATTTTATAGGTAAAGATCATAACAAGTGGTATCAAAGCTCTTTCCAAGGTCATCTTCTACAACAATAATTTAGTGGCTTACTACAACTACCAACCATATTCTCTCACCTCATCCTTACAGGATCTTGGTGATCAAAAAGTGGTGAACATAATGGGGTACTAACCATTTTTCTCCAAAAATATCTCTACAATAGTTTCTCTAGGTTATAAATCTTATGCCAAATTTTTTTAAATATTGTAGAGTTGTCATTTTTGGCTTTAAGCTGGATCCCCTATAAAGGGTCTAGTGACGTGAGGAGTACTTCAATTCTAATACTCATGCATTATATAATATTTGTAGATGGACTAGAGATTCCATGTACCTTTAAGTATATCAAAAGACTCTCTAGGATTAAGAGAAGCCTTGCCATAGGAAGCCATTAGTCATTTAAAATCTATAGTGCATTGGTTAGAATTTAGCACCAGGAAGTTACTTGCTTTGTACCTCAAATATGGGATGGTGTAGTTATGAGAAGGTAGAATCCTATATAGTTAGAGCTCTAAAATATTCGGTTGTTTCACTATCTATGAATAAGATGAGTATATTAGAGAGCCTATAGATGATCATGGGCCAAACAGTGGCAATAGGAAGAAAAAACATGTTTTACATTACCAAAATCATGAAATGAAAAAGTTTGAGTTTTATGGGTTGGAGAGGATAATTGTTTTGGTTTGGAATACCAAACCAAACTGGTGGGTTGGAGAGGATATTCGTTTTGGTTTGGAATACCAAACCAAAATGGATATCTATTTGGAATGATATCCATTTGGTGAAACTTAAAATGAATATCTGTTTTGGAGAAGATAAAAACAAAAAAGGGCCTGCATTTTGCAAAACCTGTGGCTTGCAAAATGCAAAGCTCTAGAAACAGATATCAGATAGCAACAAGATGGATATTCAATTCAAGGAGGAGGCAAATTTGAAGAGGTACACTCTCATTCTTCTCATTTTTTTTTTTTTTTTGTAAATAAAATGAATTGTTTTTTGTTTTACATCCTAAATTGGTATGTTTTAAGTTTTAAATAGGTAAAATTGATGAAGAACATCAAAACCCAAACCCTCCCCCACCAAACCCTCCAACAATCCAAGAGAAAATTGAAAGAAATATTGATGAAATAAGTAAGATTATAGAAATTCATCACCACCACCCTTGATTGTCTTCAATGACATCAAACATAGAGGGGATTATTACTCATGTTTGAACCCTCACAAGCCAACATGAATCGTTTAGGCAATGGTGAGAAACCAAAAAGGCAGAATATGCTAATGGTTTATCATACGACCAAGTGAAAGAGTTAGACATTACCAAAGCTATGTTAGCCTAATATTTTGTTAATCCTAAAACTAGATTGCATGTTGATGTTTGTAAGCCTAAGTATTCAATCAAATGGTGTACACATTAGGGTATTACTCAGAATTTTTGGGATCGTTGGTGGATGGTTTTTGATAAACCACCCAACAACAATTTTGATGTACCTTTATATTTCCTTCGTATACTATATGCAGAGTTTGTAACAGGTCACCATGTGAATTATTTTAATTTTAGAGAGTTCCAGGGAGTAGGTAAAGGAATGCCTCAAGATAGACCCGGGGCAATGAGACAAGTGCAAGGTCCTTTTATTCCCCCTTTGCTATCCCTTCTCCACCTCCAATTCAGCACATGGACGTTGTTGCAAATGCAACACAGCAGGGCCTCATTGCCATACACTCTTTGACTAAGCACTTGATTACACAGACCTCTCAGCTTGCATGGCCACATGATATTGGTGGTCATATTAGATCACCTGATATTACTAGACCCTCCTCGTCCACACATATTGTGTGCCTCATCATTGCATTTTTGCAATCAGTTGGGCTTAGGTCCTCTCGGGGAGAGTAGTGAGCCACCCCTTAACACTTCAGAGTATCATGTGTTGCATATTGATAAGATTAGTTGTCATTAATGTCAAATGTATGTGTTGAAGATTGTATATGCTCCAAAGATAGTTAATATGCAGTAATATTAGTTGGTGCTAGTCAGCATTGCAGTATGAGGAAGAATGGTAATCATTTTGATGTCTAAGTGTGATGCGGAGGTGGGTACACTTGTTCCAATATGTTTCCAGTATGCCTACATTGATATCTTACTAGTTTGGTGTACTGTACTTAGAGATAAGTTGCAGAAGTTTTGCTAAGACATTCACAGTGCATACTCTAAGATAGAATCATGGTGTTCTAGTCCACATCCTTTAGTAAAGCAAGATTCAGTCTTGTAGTTCAAAAGATAAGTTGGTCAAGATGTGAAGGTGTTATATCCAAGATTTCAAGTCATTACACCTTCTGCAGTGAAAGTTATAAATGACAGTGTTTCAGTCTATGCTTTGGCAGAATAAAGTGATGATAAAGGCTGGTTGGAATGCTCTGCATTCCTCTAGAAATGAAGATTTGTCCATGTGGTTTTGTGGACATGTTCAGGGATGTTCAATACATGCTACTTTGTAGTATCAAGTTCAATTTTCAAATGACAATGTGCTACAGATAGTTCTAAATGCCTAATTGTTCTATAGAACATATGTTTGAATGTGCATATCAGTTATATGAGTTTATGTGGACATTCTACATGTATTAGTATATCTCAGGTTTGAAGCACACGTAGATCTTTCTTGTTTCCAATACCACACAAAGTTTTCAAGTCAGTTTGTGAAGAGTTATTGTTGTTGAGGATGACTTGGGAATGTTGGTGATGTGTACCACAAGATTATGATTGAGTAGGGTTTAAGAGTTGTTTGTAGATGTTGTATGAGTCATGCTAACTCACCTTGAAGCATTGTAATTAATATCTTATCATTTTTGTGTACCACCAATAAAGATGTAGGTCGACATGTCACAAATTTGATATTCCTAGTTTGTGGTTGACTAAATTTGTAAATGCAAAGTGTGTGGATGATATTTATAGAAGATGAAGGTTGTGAAGATATGTATGGAGGTGTGAGAAAAAGAATCTGTAGCAAGTTGAGTATGAAGTGTGCGAAGTTAGTATGATAGAGTAATTGTGTAAAATGGGACTGCAACATCAACATATGTTAGATGCCTCCTTTATAGCAGTTCATGTTCATGTTGCCATTATAATTTTCATGTATCCTGCTATCAGATAGTGAGTCTCTTCAGTAGGTCTTTGTGTCTTGCCCTAAGGTTGTGCGCCTTAGCCTACAAGTCCATCAGGGAGCAGTGAGCTTCCTTAGGCAATGAGCCTTAAAACAAAATTGTAATTTTTATAAGCAGTGAGCTTCATATATTGTGAGTTAACTCTTACCACGATTTTTCCCTCATTGGGTTTTCCATGTAAAAATCTTAGTGTCCTTGTGTGGTGCATGATTTCCTTTCTATTCTTCTTTTAGTTAATATGATTTGATGTTTAAGCTACAAAAGGAATTGATTTAAAGAAAAGACTGATTCACCCCCCCTCTCAGTCTTCGAGTGTGTTCAACATGATGTCCCTCATACATTTCCTTCATGAGTTGAGGCAGTGGGGTCCAGAACTCAAGCTGAGGGTTCGAGGACAAGAGCACAAGAACAAGCATCAGGGGGTAGAGAAGGAGATAAGCAAGGCCAATCTTTCTTAGAGGTAAAATTTGAAGTTAAATTTCATGGTGTATTCCATTTGAATATAATATAAACAAATATTAGTACTAATGTATCTAAGGGGGATAACAATTGATGACAGAGGAGTTGACAAAAGTTCATCATGGTGTTGGTTTTTACTTCTGAATCAGCAGAGGGTTTGCCAGTTCCAATGCACAGGTAGATTCGGCCAACGAATACAGGAGGTTGCGTGAGCTGCCTCCCCTTAACTTCTGGTTCTGCCGCACCAAGGGGGGTATCCCTATAGCTAAAGATGTAACATTTGACTCACCCAATGATAGAAGGATTTAACTTTGCAATGACAGGCAGAATACTCTCATGTATGGACCAAGATTTGAGTGATAAATCACAAGTTTGGAAACACTCTTGGACATATTTGTCTGGTAAGGTATGAGAGTATGCAGGGGGTTCCTAATCCTAATCTTACAACTAACAGGTTGGAAATATGAATGGATTTGAATTTATGCTTTGGATGCAAGACAGGGGTTTTGGATCATAACTACTTCACAAGAACAGACTGATGCCTATCCCAGGGCAAGGAGTCAACTAGACGTATACATAAGAATGGCTTGCAACTGTCATTCGAGTTTCAAGGGGTTAGGACTGGTGTTTGCCTTACAAATACCACCCAAGGATAAGTATTCAACTGTCTCTACTTACAAATATCCCAGTTGACATACAATCTTCTCCATACTTAACCTAAAATGATTTAATCCACTCCTTGAATGGAAGTTAGAGATTAAGCATGTGATACAGAGATCTATACCCAAGAATCTAGCAACCAGATTCAAAAGAAGAAATTGCATGCAACAAATGGAGAGAAACAGATAAATGCATGCAATAATGCATTTTTCATATACAATGACAAGAAACTAAACATATGTGCAAGATACACTCAGATGCAACTCATAAACTCCAACAAAGATAAAATAGACAGGAAATGCTCTGTATTTTGTTATTTTTGCCCCAAAATTGCCCAAGTCTTCAACCACCACAAAAAGGAGTAACACAGTCTGCTTATACAGCAAGAAAGTGTACTTAGCAATTAATTACAGGGCAAAATTCAAAAATCTGCTAGATACAATGCATCTCCAGAATGGCGCTCAAACTCATTGAATGCAGCTGGAGACAAAGAAGAAGAAGCAGGTGAACTCAGGACGTGTGCAGCCATTTGAAGATTTTCCTTACAAATCTGGTAGGTTGCTGTCAATCACCGACCCATACCTCTGTGATTTCACCATTAATGCTTAGCTACCCACAGCCCCTCTTGAAATGCAGCACCTACATGCCTCTAAAGTTTTCCCGCCCGAAAATAGCTGCAAAAACAAAGAAATCACCCCTGCTGAACATTTGAAACATGGTCGTAGATTTCCCCTATCGCCAAAATCAATGGCACCAAAACACGCTGAAAAAGTCACCAACCAATCGAAACGTGCCACGTAGGCACCCAGGGCTTCCATCGCTGACTTTTCTCCCTTCTATTTTGCCTTTGAAATTCTTGTATATGCAATTGAAAATGAGATTGTATATGCATACAATCACTCGCATACAAGGCGGACCCCAGAACATTATGAAACAAAGTTGAAACTGCATTTGGGTCCGGGCCTTGTATGTTTCTCCCTTTGCACATCGGCATATACAACACACTTTATACAACCTACGGACCTCAAATTTCATTCGCTGCATTTGATTACTCCTCTGCATCCGGGTTGTATGTCTTTCCTTTGTATATCAGCTTGTATGTTGCACATACAAATGCAATATACATGCAATCCGCAGATTCCAAACCTCCATGATGCATATTAGAACAACTTTGAAATCTAGCCTTTTGTATCTGAACCTTTGCACTTTTCATTGTATATCCGTGATATACAATGCATACATACATGCAAGCTACGGAGTTCAACACCTTATGAGCTATATTACATTCCCCTTTCATATCCGGGCCTTGTATATGTGCACCTGTACATCACAAACATACAACGTGGATATACAAAACAAAATATAAAATCCGGACCAGTATCTTTTGTTAACCAGAATGCAATATCCATCGGGTCCAAGCCTTGCATATTTAGTTGTATGCGCTAACATACAATCGGCTTTGAATGTAACTAGTGGGTCCCACCCCTTGGTTCCTACTTTGTATGTAACCTTTTCTTTGTATGTGCCTCTTGCATATTTATGATTTACAATCGGCTTTGTATCTTATAACATACAATTGCCCTTGTATGTATCCTTTGCATTGGCTCCCTCATACATTACCTGATGTACATTCTGCCTTGCATATCCGCGGGCTCCACCAATTGTATCTTTTCTTTGCATGTTTTCAATGTATGTGCCCAATGTACATTTTTCATTTGTATGTTGCGCATGTATGTGCGAACATACAACACAATATACAAGCAAACCCTTGATACATCTATAGAATATTCCAGGAATCTTCAATGCATATTCCACCCTTGTATATTTTTCATTGGACATTTCTAATGCATATAGCCGATGTATGTTCAGACATACAAGCCCGATATACAAGCAGCGAATATCCCCAGGTATCTGCGAAAGATTCCCTCCTGCATATGCATTTTTTTAAGCCTGATATGCATTCAAAAATGCATATAACTCATTTTTTCACTATTTTTCAAAGGTCAATTGAGATTTTGCAAGCCCGCCCATACACATCAGCACTTGTATATACAAACCTATTTGTATATACAAAGATACATGCATTTTAACTCTATTTTTTGCATTTTTTACAACTGCAAAGGCCGAAAGAGTTAGATTTTTTGGACTTTTTGGGAGGGTACCTACATATTTAAATGCCTGAAACCTGAATACTCATGCAGGCACCAACACAGGCTCTGTCTGGGGATGCATGCCTCTTGTAGGCATGGCGAGAACTTCAAAGTCTCTGGTTTTGTAGATTGGGCCTTATGCATTGGGCAATAGAGTCGAACACTGCATCAACCTGCACACAAATCATATTTTCAAACATTATTTTGGCAGCCCTGGGTAGCCAAAAATGAAGAACCACAACCTCTTCCTGTCAAATGCCTGATTCCACTCTAAATAACCCCAACCAGAACTGAAAATATTGACAAAAAATTCCCACAAGCTGATCTTGTCAATTACATGCTTCACCATTTCTGAAAGCTTGCCACTTGTAGTATTGCCTCTATCACTCTGGATTTCAAAATTAGACATATAATCATACATATTATAAAATGTTTCAGCATTAGGCAACATCTGTAGATTATAATCCTCAAACAGTACATCCTCATATTGCATTTGGCAATACTCATTATCTACCTGGCTGTTGCACACTACCAAACACTCATCCAGCTGATCCAAAAGCTGAAAATACTCAGAATATATGAGCCCCCCAATATCATTTATATCACTTATCATCATTGAAAACAAATCCTGATCCACATACACATTACAGCACATGTCTAGCACATTCAAAGCTGAACATTCATTATCCACAGCTTGCAAACCAGTATCATCATTTTCAAATAGAGGGTTAATTCTGCACCACTGAAAGTCATGACTCACAATGTCAAATGCATCCACAGGCTCATCATAAAAGGGATTCATACTCATTGCAAAGGTTTCTATTTCTTCTTCATGACAATCCATTTCTTTTTCATCATTGACAAATCCATAGTCATAAGAAGAAAAACCTGATCCATGAACTGATCGTGGATATCATCTTTATCATCTTCAACCTCTGATTGCCCCACATAAATAATTTTTGCTACTTCAATGTACTCTAAAGTTGAACTATCTACATCATTTTCCAGCCCTCTAATGCTTCCTGATGAAATTGATACTAACTCTTGATCCATATGATCACAACTTTGCATAACTGGATCATTTAAACATGAATGCTCTTTGTTTAGGACTGGCATGCAAATATTACTTGAAAAATCATTACAATCAACTTCATTTGCTGGGAAAATTAGGACATCCTCCTCTATAACAGAAACATCATCAACTTGAAATGATGCAAAAACTGGGACAGCAGGGGTGTGAGTATTTTGACATTCATCTCCAACATTTAAACTATATCCCTCATCAACATTGGTGGCCTTAGGGCAGCAAATTTTTTTAGAGAAATAACCTTTTTGAATCCCATACCTCCAATTATTTTCAATGTCTATTGCAAACTGTTGTGCCTGATACAATGTGGTGGGCTCCTTATCTCTCAATCTATAGCTCATTTTCTTATCAAATGCTCCCAAATAGACAATTAGGCACAATGCATCATTAGGTCTCATGCATTCTAGTATTCTTCTCAAGGCCTTCATAAATCTGAGGTTAAAGGCTGGGATCAACTCATCTTCTTCAATATGGATATACATAAAATCACTAATGACTGCATAATCAGAAATTCTTTCACCATATTGTTCTAGAAATGCAGATTTAAATTCTTGCCAAGAGCTAACAGAGTATACTGGAAGATAGGAGAACCAGTCCCTTGCATCTTCATCTAGAGATTGAACAAATAATCTCATAACTACATCTTCATGGTCAATCTCAAAGTCATCTATAACATTCATAAACTGATGCAAGTGTCTCTTAGCTGATTCATCCTTTGTACCATTGAATTTGGGCAAATACTTTATGATTTTAAATGGAAAAGCATTTGGATAGCCACAAATGCCATTAAAATTTATGGGCTTATATCTGTCAATACTGAAACTTTTCCTATGACATGGTTGGGACTAATTATTATACTTTATTGCATTTGACACCTCACAAGGGTGCATGGGCTGATAATACATCATTATGTGTTTCTGCAACCCTCTTTTCAACTCAGATTTTCTTTTACAACAATGACCTTAGGCTTTTAAGATACAACTGTTATTTCAGCTTGCCTAAAGTCCTCTATATGAGTCTTTTCAACAATATTGCATGCTCCTTTTGAAATACAAATTAGGTCCTCACAAAAGCATGTGACCTTTTACTAACATTTCCCTTTTAACCAATGCTTTTCACCAAATAGGGAACCTTTTAAAATTTATGGAAATACTTGGACATGTTGCAGCAACTGCAAATTCAACACCTCTGGTGTCCTCCTATCAGGTCTTTATATGTAGAGTCGCCACCTCCTTGGCAGAGGAATAAGCTTTAAGCAAGCTGAAGCTGAAAACTAATTTCTTGTCTTTCTAGGTTCTCCCACAGCAGAGCCACACATATAACTTTTCAAATTTGCTGCAACAAATACTTCCAGGTCTGATTTTTCAATTTTTTAGACTCAAACTTTCATGGATATGACATTATCTCCCCAGTAGAGTCGCCATCTGTTGGTTTTTACTTCTGACTCAGCAAAGGGTTTGCCAGTTCCAATGCACAGGCAGATTCGGCTAATGAATACAGGAGGTTGCGTGAGCTGCCTCCCCTTCACTTCTGGTTCTGCCGCACCAAGGGGGTATCCCTATAGCTAAAGGTGTAACATTTGACTCACCCAATGACAAAAGGATTTAACTTTGCAATGACAGGCAAAATACTCTCATGTATGGACCAAGATTTGAGTGATAAATCACAAGTTTGGCAACACTCTTGGACATATTTTTCTGGTCAGGTATGAGAGTATGCAGGGGGTTCCTAATCCTAATCCTACAACTAACAGGTTGGAAATATGAATGGATTTGAATTTATGCTTTGGATGCAAGACAAGGGTTTTGGATCATAACTACTTCACAAGAACAAACCGGTGCCTATCCCAAGGCAAGAAGTCAACTAGATGTATACATAAGAATGGCTTGCAACTGTCATTCGAGTTTCAAGGGGTTAGGACTAGTGTTTGCCTTACAAATACCACCCAAGGGTAAGTATTCAACTATCTCTACTTACAAATATCCCAATTGACATACAATCTTCTCCATACTTAACCTAAAATGATTTAATCCACTCCTTGAATGGAAGTTAGAGATTAGGCATGTGATACAGAAATATATACCCAAGAATCTGAGAAACCCTTAGCAACTAGATTCAAAAGAAGAAATTGCATGCAACAAATGGAGACAAACAGATAAATACATGCAACATTGTATTTTTTATATACAATGACAAGAAACTAAACATATGTGCAAGATACACTCAGATGCAACTCATAAACTCCAACAAAGATAAAACAGACAGGAAATGCTCTGTATTTTGTTATTTTTCCCCCAAAATTGCTCAAGTCTTCAACCACCACAAAAAGGAGTAACATAGTCTGCTTATACAGCAAGAAAGTGTACTCAACAATTAATTACAGGGCAAAATTCAAAAATCTGTTAGATACAATGCATCTCCAGAATGGCGCTCAAACTCATTGAATGCAGCTGGAGACAAAGAAGAAGAAGCAGGTGAACTCAGGACGTGTGCAACCGTTTGAAGATTTTCCTTACAAATCTGGTAGGTTACTGTCAATCACCGACCCATACCTCTATGATTTCACCATTAATGCTCAGCTACCCACAGCCCCTCTTGAAATGCAGCACCTACGTGCCTCTGAAGTTTTCCCACCTGAAAATGGCTATAGAAACAAAGAAATCGCCCCTGCTGAACATTTGAAACATGGTCGTAGATTTCCCCTATCGCCAAAATCAATGGCGCCAAAACACGCTGAAAAAGTTGCCAACCAATTGGAACGTGCCACGTAGGCACCCAGGGCTTCCATCGCTGACTTTTCTCCCTTCTATTTTGCCTTTGAAATTCTTGTATATGCAGTTGAAAATGAGATTGTATATGCATACAATCACTCACATACAAGGCGGACCCCAGAACATTATGAAACAAAGTTGAACCTGCATTCGGGTCCGGGCCTTGTATGTATCTCCCTTTGCACATCGGCATATATAACACACTTTATACAACCTACGGACCTCAAATTTCATTCGTTGTATTTGATTGCTCCTTCGCGTTCGGGTTGTATGTCTTTACTTTGTATATCGGCTTGTATGTTGCACATACAAACGCAATATACATGCAATCTGTAGATTCCAAACCTCCCTGAAGCATATTAGAACAACTTTGAAATCTAGCCTTTTGTATCTAAACCTTTGCACTGTTCATTGTATATCCACGATATACAATGCATACATACATGCAAGCTACAGAGTTCAACACCTTATGAGCTATATTACATTCCCCCTTTATGTTCGGGCCTTGTATATGTGCGCCTGTACATCACAAACATACAACGTGGATATACAAAACAAAATATACAATCCAGACCTGTATCTTTTGTTAACTAGAATGCAATATCCATCTGGTTCGAGCCTTGCATATTTAGTTGTATGTGCTAACATACAATCACCTTTGAATGCAACTAGTGGGACCCACCCCTTGGTTCCTACTTTGTATGTAACCTTTTCTTTGTATGTGCCTCTTGCATATTTCCGATGTACAATCAGCTTTGTATCTTATAACATACAATTGCCCTTGTATGTATCCTTTGCATCAGCTCCCTCATACATTACCCGATGTACATTCTGCCTTGCATATCCACGGGCCCCACCAATTGTATCTTTTCTTTGCATGTTTTCAATGTATGCGCCCAATGTACTTTTTTCATTTGTATGTTGCGCAGGTATGTGTGAACATACAACACAATATACAAGCAAACCCTTGATACATCTGTAGAATATTCTAGGGATCTTCAATGCATATTCCACCCTTGTATATTTTTCATTGCACATTTCTAATGCATATAGCCGATGTATGTTCAGACATACAAGCCTGATATACAAGCAGAGCCAATATACAAGCAGTGAATATCCCCAGGAATCTGCGAAAGATTCCCTCCTGCATATGCACTTTTTTAAGCCCGATATGCATTCAAAAATGCATATAACTCATTTTTTCACCATTTTTCAAAGGCCGATTGAGATTTTGCAAGCCCGCCCATGCACATCAGCACTTGTATATACAAACTTGTTTGTATATACAAAGATACATGCATTTTAACTCTATTTTTTGCATTTTTTACAACTGCAATGGCTGAAAGAGTTAGATTTTTTAGACTTTTTGGGAGAGTGCCTGCATATTTTAATGCCTGAAACCTGAATACTCATGCAGGCACCAACACATGGAACTCTTTCTACCATCTAATTTGGCCTAGACTTGCCGGTATAAATTTTTCTACACATCTAACTTTTTTATTGTATGCGTTTAATTTTTTGTGAGTAATTATATATTAATTTATATTTTGATGTTACTTTACTTTTATATTCTATCCAAAATGTGAATGATGTGGCATCTTTGCCAATATTCTTTAGTCAAACTCTTGATCATCCTAAGGGACCATCATTCGCCGAAAGGCTCTCAGAACACCAACAAAGGGAGGAGGTAATTCAATTGAACTGTACTTTAATTGATAATTTAGAAAACTTAAATATTTCATTATAGTCATTTAGATAAATAATAAAATAGAGAATCATGGTGTTTGTTACATGTTTGATCATATAAAATAATAGTTAAAAGAATGAAAATGATAATGAAAGAAAGAAACATGTAATATCCATTATTCATAATATAGATTTGAGATTTACTAACACATCAATTATTCATTTAAATATTCATATAGATTTTGCAATTGATTCAACTAATGATTATGTGATCCATTTTACTGCATTGATTGATTCATCTTGTGAGGATTCCATTATGACATACAATGTTCATTGATCGCCAAGATAATTGTGTGTATTGATAAATTGATGCTATATCATTTACATACACACATCAACATATAAAAAACACATAAACATACAAGGAAACTAAAATTCCATAAAAAATACAGATCATATAGATGCCCATGCCATAAACTGATAAATATGAAGACCAACCATACATATAAAAGTGTCCAATACCAAACGTCATCTTGACATAACAAAAATCATAAGATGATCAGGTACATATAATAGTGGGGACACATCTTCTAATCCTCCTACTTTTGATCCTCTTGAACCCACTCCTCTACCTACATCTAATGGATATAATAGTGGGGACACATCTTCTACCAATAATCTCTATGCATTTGTGACCCTGCATCATCCTCAACTACAACTTTAATTGGCTTATCTCCATCATCATCATTAGTCAATTCTTGAGTGGAAAATGGTGGTCTATCTATCTCCCAAGGCCTAAGTGGTGAATTTTGGTGCCTCCTATATATTTGAGGTTTTAGGGGAGCATCCTACTAGATAACAAACTATTTGAGGATCCACTTATAATGAAAACACTCCAAATATGTAGACAAATACTATTATTATGTGTAGAACTACTGAGGTGGCAATATACATGCATTGGAATACTTCATATTATATGTTTATCCTATGACAAATATAAAAGGTGAGTACAATCAATACCTTGTATTTTCTCATGAAATGTGAGAGGTTGTAAAAAAATTTCATGATAGCTCGTTTTCGTTGAATCTTTAAAAATTCATTTTAAGGACACTTCTCACTAGATGTGCTGATGTGGAGATTTGAATGATGAGTCACACCTCTAAACCTTAGTTGTAGGTAGATAAGAGTCCATATCACATTTCTATAAAAATAGAGGTCCTACAATATTCCATGTAACTTCTAAATGGTCGTAAAGTTATCCCTAATGACTAATAGCTCCTCTCCCCTAATGCTAGTGAGCATTTTTTGTTTTGTTTAAATTGATCTATTAATTTAAAAGTTATTATTATTATTTGTATACATAGAGTCTTACATTCTTGTCATTTTCATACAGGAAATATTAGTTGGTTCATCCATGATAAGTCCTTCTCAATCAGTGCAGGAGGCCTCGTTGGTGGTATGTGCTTGTTTTCTAGTAGATAAGTTTTTGTTTAGTGTAGTCTAGATTGTTTATGTGTAACACACCTAACTTTTTTAATGTATGCATTTCCTTTTTTGTTATTAATTATATATTAATTTATTTCAATGTTATTTTACTATTACAGTTTATTGCAAAAGTGAGTGATGTGGCACCTTTGCCATCATGCTTTAGTAGGACACCTAATCGTCTTAAGAGACAATCATTTGCAGAATGACTCTCTGAATGACAATAAAGAGTTGAGGTAATTGAGTTGAATTTTTCTAAATAATTGATAGTTTAGAGAGGTCTTATAGTTGATTGTAGTGATTTAGATGTATGTTAATAAATGAAAGTTCTAAATTGTAGTAGATAAGATTATATTTACTAACTCTAACTTATTTATATTTACCATTAAAGTAATTAATCAAATTTGTGGTTTGACTTGTTAATGCAGTCAACTTTGCATCCATCAACTGCTAGACATAATGGCACGAAGAGGACACTTTTTGAGGATCCATCACAGGTTGAGGATTCACCAGAGACATAGGGTCAAGAGGACCTTTAGTATTTGATGTAGCTATTGGGCATGTAAATTGTATATAGATTTGAGATGGCATGTGCCACATTTTGTAAAAAATGTTTTGAGTTGACATATTTGCCAAATTTTTGTATATGTCTACCATTATGGACTAAATTTTAATATATTTACAACTTGATATACACTATAATTTAAATTCCTTACGTGCATGTATTTCTACTTTGAAACTTAAAAGTTTAATGTATAATTAGTTTACATTGGTTGAGTTATGATCAATAACATGTTATAGATTGATTTCTTGCTATATATGATTATTTTTCTTGGTAGAAAGATGATATATGTAGTTTTATACCTCAATACATAACTTGATCTTAATTTCCACGTGATTGTAGTTTTAGTTAGATATAGGATTTTCTTAGAACATTTGACATGTGAGCTTTTTTCCTTCAAATGATAATGCATTGTCCAAACACCATTAAGAAGACCTTCTTGTTGTTTTCATAATGATGACTATCTTATTACTAGCATAAAACCAAAGATTTATACATAAGTAGATGTTACATGAGTTACTATATATTTCTATATATGAATACCGTAATTAGTAATAATTAATTAAAAAAAAGCATAATTGCAATCATATGAAATCTATATTTAACATTTCATTTTAATTTATGCTAAATTAGTACATACTTTTTCAAATTTTGTTTATGCTAAATTATTACATGGACGCTTAGTGTTAGTTAACATATTTGTTGTACTGGAACTCTTTTTGTATACATCTCATAATAATCATGTTATTGAAACTACTAGATTTGATATAGCAACTACTAGATTTGATATGATAATCATTTATAATTTCTCATCTTACATGTTAAACATGCAAGATACATGTTAAAAATGACAAAACTTATGATGTTTTTCATTAAATCCAAGATAGTTATTTTTGTATTAATGAGCAAAGACATTGTTGGTTCTCAAATTTGCAATATGCAAAACCCTAAAAGGATGCCAAGCTTTATGATTAGGTTATGCAACTAATTTGGCCAACTGACAGAATCAACCAAGATGGTTGGGATTCCCTGCACTTTAGGCTCTGCTTTGCCTAGGTGGGTGTTACCTTATGTTCACCAATGAACAATTACTCCTCAAGATGGTTGGTGACTTGTAAGCATATTATGGATTTTGTATTTTTAATTTTATCAATTAAATCATCCAATGTAACCTAATTCAGATTGGCATGTGATTTGAATAGGTTATTTTTTCCTATTTCTACACACTACTCCTACTCCTACAAACAGAAAATTAAAATTGGATTTTGAATATAATACAAGGAAATGATCTTGGAAAAGAATTGATCGATGCCTTTTTCTCAACTGGGTAATGAAGTCTAATCTCAGATAGATTTATGCTTACTTTCTAGTCACAACTCGAATTACTTGGCATAGTATTGTCTATGACTGGCATAAACATGCAAGATTGTTTCTATTTGGCTCTACTTAGTTATCCAAATTGGATCCTCCAAATTACAGTGATCTATCCAATGGAATTTAATTTCTACTTGAGGAAACCCTATCAGATAAACACCCAAAACATTAAGTATGCTTTAAAAAATTAGACATATACTTGATATGCTAATTCAAATAACAAGGAGAAAGCAAATATGGAGACAACCAGATAAAATATAACAATAACATTCAACAAGCAATTAAGAACTAGATTTCAGGCACCAGAGAAATGTAGTTAGCTTTTATTGATATGCTTCAGAGAATAGGCCTTACAATGTCTCTTTCCAAAATCAATTTCCCAAAGTTTTTCCCAAGGTCTTGGTTTCCTTCTTATAAGGACGAAGGAAGCAACAAGCTTCAGACCTTTCCAATTCCAAAAATGACTTTTCATATGCCCACCCCTTGATATGACATATTACAATATTTACTTTTTGACAAGTCTTAATAAGACCACCAAATATATTTTGAATACATTTTGAAAAACATAAAACAAGAAAGAGACAAAACAAGAAGACATCCAAAATTTTCTGATGAAGGCTTAGTGCATGTTGACGCCGGCTTGATGCTCACCCTGTTTCACTACATACTTTGCCTGTTCAATCCTCACTAAAAAGATACTGATACTCCCATTGATACACAGTGTAATCACTAGGCCATTTGTTTCTTGGATCTGGAGCAGATTGGCCTAGTGATCCTTCCACCTCTTATCCAACAACACTTTGACTTTAATGATGAATTTTGCATACCCAACATCTAGTGCAATCACTCTATCCAGAATCAGATTGGAACTAAGAATGTTTATGTCTTCATCCTTCTTCAAATCATCAATCACCTGAAGAACTATTTGATCAAACTCTTTTTTCCATTCATCAAAGCCCTTGATTTGTTTATCTTCTGTCAAAATTGAAGGAATGAATTGATGCTTGAAAGTGGCAAAAGAATCTATCTTTGTTTGCATCTTTTGGCTATCTCCATTCACATATTGAAACTCATCCAAAATCATCTTTACCATTTTCTCTGTTGGTTTGAGAGCAATAGGAGCACTTGGATTTCTTTGCAGAACTTCGTACAGGGTAATTAATGTATGATGTGCTGGTTGCCATCTCTTGTATATTGGATCCAAAATAGAAAGACTAACCTTCAACTGTTCAATTGCCTGGGACAAAGCATTGTAGAATTCATGCACATCTCCTAGTTTGTCTACAACCAATTTTACTCTATACTCCAGAATTTTCTCAAATGTACATCAAGAATTTTCAATCTTGCTTCTCCTTTTGTTATCTCATTATGCTTCTTTAAGTCCTCAATTTCCTTTTCAAATCTCAGCTTCAAAGCATTAAACTGATCAACTGGCACTATGTCACCAACTTCTTGAGCTTGTGGGGGATGATAGGGAACAATTTCTTTATTTTGAGACTCGCCAACTCCTTTGAGTTGCTTCTTCAATCTGACATTTTCCAAATATAGTCTATTGACTTCTTCATTCATTTCAATTGGAGTCTTTTCATACTCAAGTAACTTTTCCTCCATGTTTTTAACAGTAGCTCTGGTGAACATGGCTGAGTGCATGGTGAGGTTGGTCGCTTCCAATGCTGATGTATCTTTCAATGTTTTGACCATGGCTGCCCCTCTCATTTCTTGGACCACATCTAGCAATTTTGGTTTCTGTGTGCTTTTTTGCATACTCCCTATGGCCAGAGTTTCAATTTTGAGATTATATCCCACACCACTCATCTCATTTTCAAAATCAAATTCATAAACTAACATTGGATCATCTTGATTTCTTACTTGATCAAGCAAGAACATGGTTTTCAAATCCATCCCAGGAATGATCAACATATTACTTTTAAAAACAATTTGTCTAGCCTCCAAAGGGATGACATTTATTTCATCAATTTTCATATCCTTGAATGTTTGAGAAACAATTTGCTCATGTTGGGATTCATCACTTCCCATTTTATTGATTCACACCTTTTTCTCAAACTCTTTCATTTTCATTTTCAACCTGAAATCTTTGAACTCATGAGTATGAATAAACTCATCATCATCCATAAATCTTAAAAAATCAACAACTCTTTCATCCTCATGCATTTACTTTTCTCCCTGTTCATGGCTTCCTATCCTTGCTTCAGGCATGTGAGCTTCTGCATCTGGTTTGGGAGGCTGATCAACTTTTGCATGTTCATTCATATGTTGCAATATATTAGCAACTTCCTTTGTATCTCCCATCCCCTCAGTAATTTCATATGGCACTAATGGAACAACATCATCAACATTTTGCTTTTTAGAAGGTGGTTGATCAAGGAGTGAGGGATATTGCATTGACATGGAATTAGGAGTAGGTTCTTGAATTACAACTCCAGCTGACCTCTTCACTGGGAGCTTAGCATCCTTTGTAGGCTGGCCCTCTATTGTTTTTCCATATATCCTCTCAAAATTGTCAATGATTAGATTTATTCTTTTCACAGGATCAACTTCCTCTACAAAAACCCCAAGAAATTCTGGATCCTTCCTCTTCTTCTCTTTTTCCAATTTCATCAATATTTCCCACTTTCTTCTCCTATCATATACCTGATCTGGTGTGAGGCAATTTCTAATAACATCTTCTTCATAATCTACCTTGTGATAGATCCCAAATTTTGTGAGAATAACCTGCCTGACAAAATTCATATGACCCCCTAGGTCAAAAACTCTTTCTGTTGAGAATTTCAAAGAATACATATTTTTCAAAAAATCTTGAAGTTCTTCAAGGCTGTTAGCACCAATAGATAATCCCTCAAACACAGTTAAGTCAGACAAGAATGTACCCTTTTTCTATTTCTTCATAACATCCCTTTCCATCCACAACATTTGCCACATGAACTCCATGAATGCCAACCTTGAGGGACAAAATTTTGGCAAAATGTGTGGTGTCTGAGTACATCCATAAATTCTTATGATTATGTAATTGGGCAAAAAGAAAAATCACCAAAATTGTGCACATGGCCCTGCTCTGGCTTTATTGCATGTGGCCTCAGAAATTGCCTAACCTCCAAGGATAATCTTGGTACAACATTACCAAGAGTAGCCATTATCCTGACAATCCAATCATCATGAAAGTTCACATAATCATTCTTTTCACAATTTTTATCCCAAATATAACACCAGCACTGCATAGGCAACCTATAACCTCCTTTGTCAGTCATCCTCAAATCCATTCTTGAACTCCATTTTCTTCTATTTTGAAACAAAATGAGATGACACAACAGAGAATAATGTCTAAACTTGACAGGTGCCTTGTTTTCCAATGTTTGAAGAAATCCTTCATGTAATTGCTTTTCTATATATGAAGTAAAATCATATTCAATATTCAGCTCATGATTCTGTATTCTCATTGCCATCATCATTATTCCTGTTGGCATCTTTTCTTGTGCATCTTCCCCAAGAATCTGGCACAAAGCATAGTAGGTTTTCTTGAAGTATATTGTGAAACTATCCACAGGGAATGGCTCTACAGAAGTGGTAAGAATAGGCATTCTTCTATTGTTGGCCCCCTTTTTCATATACATGGGAAGTTCATCAGTTTTGTAACTTTTTCTCAACATGTTAGAATCCCTTTCACTCTTTTGAGTGTCCACTTTTGTCAAGGCTTGTTTGTTCAACATAAAACAAGCTATTATTGTATCCCTTGTAATTGTGACAAGTGGTGAGCCATCAGGTAACCTTATTGTCTTAGTAGCACCATGGTAACATTGTGCCAAAACCTAGATGAATTTAGCATCTACAAAAACATTAGGTACCACTAATTTAGCCATATCAAGAATCCAAGGTTTGCACACAAGAGCTAGGACATCTTTTTTGTTATAGAAGTACCAGAATAAACTCCATCCTGGAACAAGAATGATAGCATCTCTATAGCCCTAGAACTCATCTTTGAAAACCTTCTTATACCCCTTGTCTACTAACTGTGGTAACACATCTAGAATTGACTGTTGTAACAGTCTCTTCTTGTCTTTTGGGGCAAAGGATTCAACTTTCTTACTAGACTCGGTCTTTTTTGGGGTCATGTTGATTTTTAGACTGACCTAGGGTTTTGAATGTTGTTTGTATACTTCACAAAACTTATTTGGTAATAATAAGAATTCACTTGATTTTGCAGAGATGGATTTGAACAACTTACCCGTGAACTTGTCGCACAATGCACACCAAGACTATAGCTTTATCACCTTTCAGATGCTCCAAGATGCACTCTGAATTGCTTTGGATTGTTGTGAATGACAAAAATGATATGACAAACTAAATTTTATCAGGCTCCCATACCAAACTGCTCCGCCATTAATTTTACTTCGTGTTGAGTGACATGCTTTGGTCACTATGATCCAATTTTGAATATCAACCCTTGATGAGAGATGATCCAACGGCAATGACGCCTCATATTAATTGTGACCACAATTGTATCGCAATCCCACTCAGGTAATCAAGAAACTCCGTGGGGTAGCGGGTTGAAAACCCTACCTTTTCTCCCCTTTACCGCATTACCGCAGGTAATGTTGGACTTTATCGCAAGACCACGGGATCAGATAAGAGTTAAATTTTATGTTTACCGCTATCCTGCAAACCTTATAGGTTGCTGTTGTAGGACCGTGAGATCAATTCTGATCATTTAAACCCTTATTGCTCTACCGTGGGTCCATGAATTCAATGTTGCGAGACCGCGGGATTAGTTGGCATTATCTCTACCATTTACTGCATCACCACAAGCCTTTGACTTGACCGCTGTGGGATCGCGGTACCATTTCTATTATTGTTCCAACCTTCATCTCATTCCCACAAGCCAATGCTTTATCTGTCACGCGGCCGCGATAGACACTTCATGTTATTTGAGTACTCTACCACTAGCCCACAGGTTTGTCTTGGAATGGTCACGGTACTGTGGTGTATACTATGTGTTACTTGAAATCCCTTATTGTGATACCGCAAATGGATTCTTCAACCACTGCGGAGCCGCGGTGAACATTATCACTACCAACTTTGACGTAATACCGCAAATCGTCATCATCACCGCCGCGAGACTGTGGTACATAACGCATTATGCTTGGAACCTTTACTACCGGCTCGCAAGACTCACTTGGAACTACCTCGGGACTACGAGGTACTTGATCCTACCTTTGCTTTCACCATGATGCCACAAGTACCATTTTCTCATGTTGTGGGGATGCAGTAAACAAACAATTGACTCACTTGGCCTCCGCTCACCCTCAAGGACTATTGGCGCATGCTATGAGATTGCGGTACTATTCAAAAACACAAATTTGGAGCAAAATACAAAGACTGAACCTATGCACATGATGGGATGGACCTATGGGAAGTGATCAGCAGACTATTTTCATTAATTGGATAAGGACTTAGACCTTGTAGGATAAAAATGTGGGAATGAAACAAGATGGGACCAAATGGATTTTGGACAGTCCTAACAGACATGTTTGTGCGTTTACCCATTTCATTATCTAGTTTATACAAAGAAATGTCATCCACAACCCAAATTCAACAGTCATTGCATTTGGAAATGTAAATAGGTGTACATCTTAAATGGAAGTATGTTTCAATATCATATATACTCTATGTTTCAATATCATATATACTCCATGTTTCAATATCATATCCTCATTTCATGGTCTGTAGGTCTAGCATACCCTCATTTCACCTTCTATATGGGTTATTGAAAGGAAGCTAAGGTAGCAGAACAACTTCCTACACTAATCTTGAGGGGAGAGATATGCAGAACTTTTCAGATCTTTACTAAACATGTGAGCACAAAGAAGTTTATGTGGTGTAGGGAGGCCATGGGCCTTGTTCCTAGTGTTTAATTATTTTATGTTTTCCTATGGATATATTTACAATGCATGATGTCAAGTGGGAGAATGTTAGGATTAAGGTGTCATCAACTGTGTAAATCCTATGTAATTAATTACTCCTAATGTTGTTTGTAAATTTATATAAGGGAAGATGTATTCACTAAGCAACGGTCTTATTTCAGCCGCATTTGGATCCCAGTACATGACGGGGTTGCCCCCGAAGGAATTTTTTTAGAAAATTGCCTTGTAAAATATTGTAATTTCATAGTCAATCTGGACCATTCATCATTAGGTCACAAATTTAACAGTAGAAGTTATGTTAGGGTTTTTTGCCCTAGATGGAAACACTCTTTGAATGAGGGCATCATATTACAGTTGGGGCGTGGTAGAGAGTTGAGACTGAAAAAATAGGTGTTGTTGCATTGATGACTGAATAGGAGGTTGTTAGTGATGTATTGTAAACTCTATTGAAGTTAATAAAAACTAGTGCATCTCTTCTTGTGTGGATTTTTTCCCCAAAAGGGTTTCTCCATGTAAACACTATGTTATGTGTTCAATTTTTCTGATTTGATTTCTTATAATCTCCATTTGGTTTTGCACTGAATTTATAACAATTTAAATTAGATCTCCATTCTATAATTGTTCACCTTCATTTCTAACAGTAAATTGATTAATCCAAAATGAAGTGTGAAGGTTAATTTTAATGCCAATTGCCAATGTGAAAAAACAAGAAAGAAGATAAAGCATACAAAAATAGAAATGGTCTATAATCAAGTCTTGTTCAAAACATCCTGCAAAACCACAAAATTAGTAGTTTTGATACGAAAGTCTTTGACACACAAAAAAATTGTTGCAGTCATAAAAAGATTAGGAACATAAAAACCCCACAAAGATGGAAGATAAAAAATTGAAATAAAATTAGCTTCACAAATTCTTACAAAAAAGTTAGGCTACAACTTCAGATCTTGCTTTAAATCGATTGATTAATATAACTAGCAATTGCACCTTGGTGTGCAATGGGTACGTCGAATAGTTGTGAAAGTTCAATTGGTATGTATTTAAGTGAATGATGATTGTCTTGTATCTCCTATGGCCCATGCCACTTTTTGTTTTCTTGAGTGTCATTAATTAATTTGAATAATCTTAATGGACTTCAAGATCCATGTGTTTTTCTTAGTAGCTACTTTAAATGTGTGAGCTTTCATGTTTGGTCTCTGGTCTCTATTTGCATGCATCTCCTTTCTAGATTCTTCTTCATGCAGTGCACCTAGGTTCACCTGCATTCCATTGGTCATCACCTATGCATATTATTTGAAGCATGTATTTTTGTTTATCACAAGCCTCATATTTCACATCTTGGCACCTAGATTTAATAGGCATTCTCTTGCAAATATAAGCATGGACACCACCTACATCATGTTTAGTTGTCATCTTTCCTACCATCATGCATCCTTTCATGGGACATCACACGATAGAAAGATTGATGTGGAAACTTGATTTTCCCAGAGCATATTTAGTGTTAAGTTAGGTTGCACTATAAATTTGAGCTTGATATTGAGATGATTTTGTGATCGTAGAAATGAGCTCTTTTTTGTAATAAACTGAAGTGTTCATATTTTTTAGTATGCTAAATTCTAGTCCATTCGTGTCTTCACATATATGTATTGGAAAAAACGTCATCTAAATTTAGAATAAGGTGTGGACGTCCATCAAAACATTTGAATAGAGGAATTTATTTGAATGGTATTAAAAGAGAATGGAAACAGAGCATGTGGACTATTTGACAAAATGTTGCCTTGTATAATTTTTAAACCAAACATTCTCACCAATAAATTAATTACCACTTAATTATCTTAATTTCCATCTTTGATTTTTTATTTTTTTATAATTGTTTATTTTATCTTTCCTTGCTAGGAGACATGAGAAGGGAGTTTATAATTATTGCAAATGTCACATTTTTTTAACTTTTTTTTTCATTATTAAAATTCATGCATCACATATTACACATCTCTCTCTCCCACCGACTTCTGCTCTCTCTCTTACTCTATCTTCCTCTTTCTCTTTTTCTCTTTCTCTTTTTATCTTTCTCTTTTCCTCTTTCACTCTTTCTCTTCCTCTCTGTATCTCTATTGCTCTCTCCCCTCTCTCTCTTTGCCACTTATTTTATTTCCACATCATCATTATTCCTTTTCAAATATTCCCAAATTTATGATTCTAAAAACCCTAATGCCGAAGAGTTGTGGAAGTTCAATTTCCATGTCTTTAAGTGAATGATGATTGTCTTGTATCCATATGGCCCATGTCATTATCTAGCATTGAAAGAGCTTTGTGGTATTTAATAAATTCCATGAACAAAACTCATGACTACCCACAATCACCACTTGAATATTCTTTGTTGCGCAATCATATTTGTTGGTCGATGGATCCACAACCTTCACCTTCACCACGGGTATCGCCACTCGCATACAACACAAGAGATTGGTCCCCCTCATCTAGTAGAAATTATGGGCTTTTGTTACTCAATCCTAGCATTTCATTGAATACATGTAAGCAATGAATAATTTTAAACATGTAGGTGTTATTCATCCATAGGCACCAATAGTTGGAAAATATCGATACAAAATTTCTCCTTGCTTTCCATGTGTATAGACAAAGGTAAAGGGTAGAATGAATGAGCATGATTATTTGAATCATCTTACATCACTCTAGTAAACTATAATTCATTAATCTCTCAAAACATGTCATGTGATCTTTGGATCGTTGGCATGAAATGAGCGATTGAAAGTCACTCTATCATTTCTTGATCATTGGATCATTGGCATGAAAAGTACCATTTCATGAGGCTCCAATGGAGCTAGCCATACCAAGCTCCATGATATTTAATGTAGTACTAACCTCCAATTTGGAATGCTAATTATACGCACATCATCTTTTGTTTATTAGCATGAAATGCTCTCTCTCTCTCTCTCTCTCTCTCTCTCTCTCTCTCTCTCTCTCTCTCTCTCTCTCTCTCTCTCTCTCTATATATATATATATATATATATATATATATATATATATATATATATATATATATATATATATATACCCCTTTTCTCTTTCTCTCTTTCTTTCTTTGTCTCCTTTCTTTGTCACTCTATCTTTCTCTATCTCTGTCTCTATATCTCTTTTTGTGTCCCTCTCTATCTAACTATCTATTTCCTCACTTTCTTTCTATCTTTATATATGTCTATCTCTCTCTCCCCTTCTTTCTTCCTCTATCTTTGCTCTCTCTTGATCTCTTTATCCCTCTGTCCCTATCTCCCCTTATTTTGTCCTCTATCTCTCCTCTCTCTCACACTCTCTCGATCTCTCTATTTATCTTTATCTCTCTTTCTCTATCTTTATAAATGTCTCTCTATCTCCTCTTCTCTCTTTCTCTCTTCCCTTTCTATCTCATCTCTACCTCTCTCTATGTCCCTCTATCTCCTCTCTATTTTTTCTATCTTTATATATGTCTCCCTATCTCCTCTATCTATCTATCTATCTATCTTTATATATGTCTCTCTATCTCCCCTTCTCTCTCTCACCATCTCTTTTTCTTTCTCTCTCCCTCTTTATCTCTCTTTCACTTCATCTTTATCTTTCTATATCTATCTATCTCTTTGTCTCCCTTTCTATCTGTCCATTTCTCTTTATCTCTTTAGGTAATATCCTAAATGGAATATTATCTGATAACTAATCAAATTTAATTCACTTCAGCAAATTTCAATATTTAACTCCTACAAGAATTTATGTGTGCATAAGTTATGGATATGAAAGCTACTGTAATGTATAAAAAATATGCCATGTCTTAGCCCTACGAGAGCACAATATACATTTGATCTTGATACAAATATGATTTTGTGATGGTAGAAATGAGACCTTTTATACTAAGATGAAATGTTCACAGTTTTTAGCAGGATTAATTCTAGTTTTTAGCAGGCTTAATTCTAGTTTAGCAGGAAGTATTATTTGTTTTGGATATACATGATCTGCATAGATTACAAATTGTTAATATAAAATAAATCGCAAGCAAGCAATGGCCATGAAAGTAGATTCAACTAGTTATTTTGAAGAGAAGGTGCATCTTTATTGCATATGTCACATTTTATTATTCTTTGTTCTATTATTTGTAAAATTCCTGCATCATATATTACATGTATAAGAACAAAATAGTTATATATGGGTGCCACATTTAAGAGACCCTATCTACAAAATGGAAAGAAGAGCCAACATATTTGTTGTTGAAATTCAATATATGCAATGGGCTAGCCAAAGAGGTCTTAAAGGTCAATTGTCAGATCCTTAATCAAATAACATGTTGTATTCAATGTAGCTCCCCATGAACAATCTCAACTTTTTCAATTGTTTATACATATCAGTAGTATCAATTACAACACAATGACAATCCTTCATTTGCATTAAAGAGGTGGAGTATTTTGCGAAGAGAAGGGTAGGTACCCTCAGAAGCTTAAGTGTGAAGTGACTATAAAAGGCCCTAATAGAGTTTCAAGAAAATGCAATTGGTATGAATAAAGCCAAATTCCATAACCTTTGCTAGCATCCTCCCTACCTGTGCTAAAATGGGAGCATCGAAAAAGGGTATGGACATCCATAAAAATATAAAGGATAGAGAAATTTTGTCAAATGTTATAGTTAAAGCTACCCTTGTAGATGTGTAAGAAAAATGTGGAAGCATAGATAGGGTACGCAAATTGTTTGACAGAATGCCTCAAAGACATGTGGTCTCATGACCTACATGTACAAAATGGATTTGTTGAAAAGTTTTTAGGAGCTTTCAAGCAAATGCAATTGGCAGGTATAAAGTCAAATTTGACAACATTTGCTTGCTTTCTTGCTTCATGTGCCAAATTAGGAGCTTTAGAACAAGTCATGGGCATCTATCAAATAAACTACCTTGGTAGACATGTATGCAAAATGTGGAACCATATACAAGTTACTTTAACTATTTATTAGATGTTATAGATGCAACTACCTTAGTAGACATGTATACAAAACATGGAAGCATAGACAAGTTACTTTAACTATTTGACATAATGCCTCAAAGAGATGTCATCCCATGGAATGCAATGATTGTAGGATATGTACAAAATAGGATAATCAACAAACAAAAGCCAAAAGAAATAAAAATCTAGAACAAGTACATATTTTATCTGAGATGATCTCAAACCTCAAGAAACCCTAATAACAACAAAATTTGCCAATCTAGTTCATTTTCAAAACCAAAAATGTGGGTTATGGGAAGTGCAAACTCACATGTAAAACATGAGCTTCTCACTTTAAGTGCATTTGTTGTTGTTGCATGTTTCTTCTTAATAGTTCATGATCGCTTTGATGGAAGGAGACCATGAGGAAGCTCTGCACTGGTGAACTCATATCTAGATTTAAATATGTTTTACTTCTATGTCACTAGGGATGAGAGCACAAATAGTGATGGCATGTTCAATGCGATGGAGTCCCTATAATCACAATTGTGTCTCTTCTATGTGCCAGTGTCCAAATAGAACATTGGTGTCCACTATGTTTACAACAATGGTCTCTACAACTCTTGACGACTAATCTTGCACTTATACTTGTGTTGGAAATGGCTATTCAAAGAAAAATGGGTACTTGTGGCACATTTAAGGATCTACCTCAATAAAATCCCTAGGTTGATTTAATAATAGAATTTGAAAAATGCTTGAATGTGAGAAGCCCTAGGTGTAAGGTGTGTTGCAACAATAATGGTGGTCTAGCAATGGGGGCCTTCTTGCATGAAGTTAATGCTAGCCTATGTGAGTGAGTTCTCCTTAAGTGTCCTAGATGTTCAAGTGTGTGCCCTAAGTGTCCATCCTATCTATAGTAATATAGATAAAATTAATAATAAAATTTTTTTAGAGATCATTTGCCAAATGCAACTATTGTTCTTCTATTTTAGATAGGATTATTAATTCTTTTATTTAGGGTGGAATTATTATTTCTTTTGTTTTAGATGCAAAGAAACTATGATTAGTTTCTTTTGTTAAGGTATCAAGATTTAATGGCTATACATATATATATATATATATATATATATATATATATATATATATATATATATATATATATATAATTCTTGAGATTTATTAAATTATATTTAATAATTTGATTTTATTTAAAAAAAATTATATAGTTTATTTCTAGTTTTAGTTTTTTTGTTTTGTTATATAAATTATTTTAAATTCTCAATGACCAATGGTAGGTGTTTTGTGTTTGATGCTTCCATCTTGCTCCTCAAAATCCTAGGAGCTATTAGATCCAAATTCAATGACAATTGTTCCTCAAACAAAAGGAAAAAGCTTTTCCTAGTTTGGTAGGTGTCGGAATCAACTTCATATGCCCTCAAATCCTTTTGTGCTACTTTTAGTTTTAAATATCGTGTGACACTTAAGCTTCCATGTTGTCATTATTGTATGGAACTTTTAAGTTAGAATTTTAGTTTCATTGCTATGCACTGTAGTTAGTGGCTTCATTATACTAACTAACAGTGCTACAAAAAAAATGGCCTAACAACTAACTTATTAAGCCATGCAATTAAAATGAGCTTTTTATGCTACAATTCAAATTAGTCGATGCAGTTTGGGTATGGAGAGTGATCTATGATTGAAAAGGCATTTTAGAATTAGAATTAGAGTGTACGGTGAGTGATCTACAGTTGAAATAGGGAAATGAAGAGGTAGAATTGTTTGGAATTCAATACCATATAGCATTTTGTATAAAAGAAACTTGAAAGTAATAGATAAAGTTGTGATAAGAGTTTGAAATGGATAATTTTAGTAATAAATTTGGTTGAAAAACTAATAATAATATGCATTTGGGACTTGGATATAAAAAAAAATCAATAGAGAACCTATGGCAAGTGTTTGACCTCATAGAATTTGAACTCCCCTCTATTATCCAACCTACTTTTCTGTGTTCCTTGTATTATGAGAGGATATTTTGGGAAAAAAACTAAAAGGTCTGTAGGGAGACTATCAACATAACATTACGACAATGATCATTTAGACAATAATATACACATAAGAAAAAACCAACAATACACAATTGAGTTTTTTGTAATCTTTTTATTGAAATAAAAAACATTTTTTTTTTTACCTACTATTCAATGTAGAGCAACTGAATAGCGTGTATTTCGTATTGAAATCTTAAATATAAGCCATATGATCTTGAAGTAAAAATCTAGAATGTTTGCTTAGTTTGTCAGGGTATTTCTTCCATCAAGTTAACCTGCTCCATTGTGAAAGCCCTAATGCTTTTATTGCCTTGAGCATAGATCCCTAGTAATAATTTTATATAAAATCCTAGCTAAGTAGCTTGAGCCCTATAACAATGGCATATAAGGTACAAAAATAGCATAAAAATTTTAATGCAACTTGCTCAATCCTATAGATCCTAATAGGTTTACTTGAAATTTATACCTGCTAGCATAGCATTTCTAGCTGCTAGTATAAATTGATTAACAAATCCAAGAATTTCTATAGTCGAGCCATAGCTATAGGCATTGAGTAATCTCCCCATGTGGCATTTGACATCAAGATGGACCATCCATCTGTTATTTCTTTGTCTATCAAAGATATTGGGGCTTTACCTTCTGGTTGGTAAACTATAAAATATAGAGACATAATGCAAAAGACAAATAAATCCACACTTTCATATTTTGTAGCTAATTAACCATGTATTATTTTGTAAAGGATAAGGCACAATATCCTCAACAAGAATCTAAAGCACTGAGTAGAAAGAGAAGAGAAAAAGGTCTTCATTTCCAATTTGCAAAAAATAAACAAGGCCATTTTTAGTGTCCTTCTTTCTCACCTGTATGTTATGCCTTGCCAAGGTGCCATAGCTGACAAAAGATGATCCCACCCTTTTCATGAATAGTGTCCACCATTTTCTTCCAACCTTCCACCCGCATTACTAAAAATATGCCTGGGGAGTTTGGAAACCTATACACAAATTAACATACATATATATATTATTTCCCATAAATCAGTTAATTCTTGAACCTAAGACCTTGAACAATTAAATTTAATTGAGATTGTTTAGTAGCGGGCTTCCAAGAAAAGATTTCTCTTCTCATTGACTAACACTAAATTTTTAAAGGGTTAAAATATTGAATTACCCAATGCCATCTTTGGCTATGGTTATAGCTTTAAAGATAAGTAATCCATTGTTAGTGGTTCTCTAAGAGAAAACTTAATGAGGGTTGGTTGGGGAACATGATCCTATGCTCTATATCTTGTCATCAGTGTTAAAACAACCCTATATTTTTCATAAATCAAATACAATTAAAAATTGATGACCTTAGAAAGTGGGTACTTGTGGAAAAGCTCAAATTGGCAAATTTCAAGGGAAACAAAATATGCCCATTGCTCAAAACTAACTATCTCATTAGAGTTCAATTCCTCAGTGGGTTTCTCTATGTGTGGAAGCTTTTGAGCTCTCTACCTCTTTCTTTATTTCTATTTCTTCCAAAATTATCTTCCAACTTTATCAAGATCATTGATTTAGTCAAGAAGATTTTAAAAAGGCGAGAGGTGGGTAGTTAGGCTCCTCCAGCACCGAGCAAATCAAGTTCTAATAATGCTTGTCAAAACCACCAAGTCTTTCATTATAATTTATAGGTACATGCAAAACATGCTTGTACGTAAAAAATCTAAAGATAATAGGGCCAAAATCTATAGAAAAAAAAATAGAACCACATCATCTAGGTTGAAACTACATAAATGGGGATCAAGATTATAGATGTAGGATTTAACCTAGATTCTTGTACGTTTTTTAAAACTAACAAAACACAATCATCTTAATTTGTTTATTACGCCGAGAGGCATTCTACACTCACAACAAGGGCTGAAAGATCCAGATTCCTGTAAACAATTAAGATTCAGATTCTCAAGTAAACAAAATTTATAAAATGTGTAAATAAATAAATTCGTGGAAGCCAAATGGATAGAAAAATAGAAAAACTCGGGCAGTTATGGAGTGAAATCTTTATCACGTTAAACAAAAAATAAATAAATTCGTGGAAGCTAAATAGATAGAAAAATAGAAAAACTTGGGCAGTTATGAAGTAAAATCTTTATTACGTTTGAAGAATATGAAAAGTCTCGCAGCATAGTCTCTTTAAATTAACTCGTGAGCATATAAAATATTCTAACTGCAAGTAATTTATAAATGCCAACAAATTGGAAGATATCTCTCTACGATATATTTTTTTTAAATATAAATATACTAATTATAGATTCAAATTAAAATATAAATAATAATCATATAGATCACAATCTTAACTACTTCCAAAATATCATTTATTATTTTTTAATTTAAATGTGATGAAATACACATTTCTATCTCAACTCTATCTAAAAATATTTAGATATTATTAATTTTATCACTTTCCTTATAATTTGATTTACTCAAGATAATATAGGAATCATATACTAAACATAAAATATATATAGTTAATTGTGATAAGTATAAATAAATAATTTTAAATCATTGCATTTCTAAAGTATTTTTTTTATTATCTAATTTTTATTTTATTTTCAAAAAATATATATCTTCTCTCATATTAATATTAATATTTAAATAATAATAATTATAAATTTTAATTAAAATTACCTACTAAAAATTACATGATAGAATCAAAAACTTATAACTAATGTTTCTTTAACTACACATACATATTACATTATTGTTTAAAATACTCATCACCCCCTCTTTTATAAGACTAACTATAAAAATACAAATTTATTCTATAAATAATAACTAAATAAGACTAACTATAAAAATACAAATTTATTCTATAAATGATAACTAAATAAATTTTATTTCTTTTGTGTTAGCGTGGATAAAGTGTTGTGTCACTCTAAAAAAAAAAGTGCATTCGTACCCTCACTGGTAGAAAAATAAAAACTGCAAACGAAAAAAATAGTCCACGAAAAATAGTTTTTGCAGATGCTAGTGGGAATAAGGAAAAAATCTCGTCGACGGCAGGCATCAACAGGAAAAAACACGGCGAAAAAAAAAGACGGCGAAATGAAACGGACGCCCAGGATCATTTTCATCGTCTTTTTTTTCTTGAGAAGTCTCAGTCGTTGATTTTACACGCAGGCCGGGAATGCCTTCGGCGTAAAGATGATAGTCCCGCCAAAGAGACAAAGACGTGTGCACAGTCTCGATAGTAGTGCAACCTGTAGAGTCTCAATGTAATAAACTAGCAATTGCACCTTAGTGAGCAATGGGTACGCTGAGATAGTATGTCGATAAAAAGTAATAAGTAATTTTTTGAGAAGAGAGAATACAATTTTGTTGGTGGTGAATGGTTTGTGTCCATCTATTAGTTAATTGAAAGAATGTAATGATATGTGTTGTTGAGACATTTTTGAAAATACAAAACCATATCGTTGGCCATCATGGGATTACAAAACTAAGCTTAACTATAGAAACATAGTGGGAAAAAGTTACATTGTGTTATAGACTTGGGGCTACGGTCAATAATTCTAATGGAAAACGCTACATTAAAGATTACGCTACAACACTTTTACAAAAATAGAGAGAGAGAGATAGAGGGAAAGAGAGATAAAGAAAAGTGAGAGCAACTTTCCCTTTATATTTTTTACATCTCTCTCTCTCTCTCTCTCTCTCTCTCTCCTCTCTCTCTCTCTCTCTCTCTCTATATATATATATATATATATATATATTTCTTATCTCTATCTCTCTCCTATTCTATCTCTCTTTCTCTATTCATCCTTCTATGTCAATCTCCCTCTCTAAATCTCTTTGCCTCTCTCCGTCTCTATTGTTCTATCTCTCTACTCACTCTAGATATTTTTGTCTTCCTGTCTATCTTTCTATCTCTCTATTTCTTTGTATCTTTATTTTTCTATTTCACTTTTTACTAATCTAGACTTCAATAGATTATAAATTCCTTATTTTTCATAGCCAAGTTCCCACCCAAATTGAAGAGGCTACCAAAAAAAAGTATTGAAAATTATGGACATTATTATTTATTTGGATTATGTGTAGTAAATTTGTTTGCACAATTAGCATGGGATTAATTGCAAGTATGGATTTTTCCAATTGTCTAGACTCGTATGGACATAATTTTGATTATATGGCTCAGCAAATTTATTTGCACAATCAACATGGGAATAATTGCAGGCTTGGATGTTGCGAATTACAATCCTAAGTTTATTAGTTTGATTAGTCATGCTAACCATGGTTTCCCTTTGCAAGGATTAAATGAAAGCCTAGAGGATTGCAAAATATCAAATTTCATAAAAGAAAGCACTTAGATCTAAAAAGGATTACTGTGAAACCCATCTCAAGAAACCATTTTAGAAGATAAAGATTAAAGAAAGTATGTATAATTTTTTTTACCACATGTTAAAGGATTGATTAGATTTGGAGTTCTAGATCACCACGTGGGTCAGTACTAGAAGCTTAAATATTTTGAGCAAGGGCCACCATACTTTTACTTTGAATATGTGTATAGTATGCCAAAGGGCAACCAAAATTTATGGATTCAAAGTACTTTTTAGTTTCCAATAGAAAACATGGCTACATACATAACCTTCGCATGAATAATTATTTTTAAATTTACTATTAGGTTGTGAGATAAGATTATTTCATTATATCAATTTAAGTGTCTTGTAAATATAAGTTATTTTTGAAAATACATTTGTATTATTTAAAGATGCATGAAGGAGACAAAACAAATCTTAACTACATAAACATTGTGGAAAAAAGTGTTTCATTGTTTGATAGACTTGGTGTTAAGTGTTCTTTCCATTTGTTGGACTTTTGAGTTAGTTGTTGCAAAGGTCTATTTTTGAGCCACTTCAATAAGCGACATTATTTCCAATTGTATTGGAAATTCCATGTATGAATGAATGAAGCTTGGAGATGAGATGTTTCTATTGTTAGAGATATCCACACTTCGGTGTGAAATGGGTACACTAAAGAGGTCTTAAAGCTAAATTATTAAGTCCTTAAGCAAATAACATGTTTCACTAATATATTAAGGTTTTCTTTTGGTGGTGGGTCTCTTACTTAGAAGGGTTCTACCAAGAAGATATGTCATCTTATCTTCTCTATCTCCTTCACTTATTCTTAATTAAGGTTACATGTGTTTTATATAAACAAATTTTATTACTTTCTATTGCTCCTAATTGAGGAATAAGCATTGTAAAACCAACATTTGGTATCAAAGTTTTGTTTGGATTGATCCCGTGAAGGAAGGGATACATTTATTATGTTGCTTTCTATTTTGTTGTGGGATAATTCATGTGGATTTGAAATAACATTTGAAAATTAGAATTCATGGCCAACATCTTGACAATTGAGATTGAGAAGTCTAGTATGTAAAACTTTGAGTTATGGAAATTGAAGGTTGAAGCTTTTAGTGGAGACATATTAGTTGATCATAATAGTTGTTACACTTGATTTCTACCATAAAAAATGGCTCAAGATAAATGGGACAAGTTGGATAGAAGAGATAGATCTACTATTAGGTTATGTCTTTCTAATTCAGTCTTGATGAATATTTTAGTTCAAAACATTTCTAAGATTTTATGAGATAAAATTATTGCATTATATAAAACTATATGTCTTATAAATAAGTTATTTTTGAAAAAAAATTGTATTCTTTAAAGATGCATAAAGGATACTTTGTAACCAAACATTCAAATTATTTTCATCTATTAGTGATTTGGTTGATTTCCATAGATGTATCACTTTCATTTGGTAATTATAGGAAACCATCTTTCTATTTGGAAGCCTATCTATCTAAAGGGGATCAATATCCTTTATTTTTTCTCTAGAATTGGGGGTGAGAAGAGGAAAACATGTATCACTTTGATTTGTTCATTATAGGATACCATCTTTCTATTTTGAAGCCTATCTATCTAAAGGGGGTCAATATCCTTTCTTTGTTCTCTAGAATTGGGGGTGAAGAAGTTGTTTTGCATCATTTGGATATCCCCTTTTATGTATTCCTAAAATTTAATTGTAGTCTAAACATTAAAAAGTCTAGACAATTTTGACCATGTTCTAACACCACTCTAGATGAAAAAAAAAGTGTGTATCTTGTCATGAACCTTCCCAAATGATTAAAATAAAGGTTATGTTGGCGTGATGTTGAATGAGAGGTTTATTAAGTTTGACAATTCTATAGGAACTCCATACACAAGTGGGATAAGATGCATTGACAACAACTAGGTTGGAATACAAAGGGTTTAGTATTTAGGAAAAGGAAAGTTAAGTGCAACATCCATGAGGGTTCATGGATCAAAAAGGAACCATTCATTTGAACTACAACTCCTAGATGTTGAGGCAAAGCCGACTCATAGACCATTGGGTAAGAGTATATATGAGAAATGACAACTGTAAGCAAAAGCAATGAACAAAAACAAGAGAAAACATGATGAGAAACACTTGTATCTATATCTAATGTAAAATTTGACAAAAGAAAGACTTGATGAAATGATTAATTCAATTGGAGGTTTTGATCTAATAATAGGTGGAAGCCCCTATAATAATCTAACAATAAACAACAATATCTCTCTCTATATGTCTCTCTCTCTCTCATGTTTCTCTCTTCCTATGTTTTCAAAATGACACTCTAAAAAGATTATTGGTGCATCAAAGAGATTCCCAAGAATAAGTCAATAATTTTGCATGGAGTTATGATGTCCGTATGGTTGCAAGTAAAAGAAACCATTAATTATATAGTTCTATTAATAACATATATAAATAATAACAAATACCAACACTTAGTATCAATAAATTTCACATATAAAAATAATATATAATAATAAAAAATATAGTATATTTTAAATTTTATATATAAAGTAAATATAATTCAATAATAAATATAGATAAATATAAATATATATAATAGATTTAATGTAAATATACATCTTTTACAATTTCAACTCTTTGACAAATTAAAAAAATTAAAAAGATTCTGGTTAGGTATGTAGGCAAGCAAGATATTGCTCTTCCTAGACAATTTTTTTGTTGACATGCATACCCATGCTCAATTTCCTGAACACTTGACTACTCTTTTACATAAGACATTAGTGGGTGCTTCATTCAGAACAAATCTTCTTCATAGTATTGGCACCTTGTTGTCTTTTTCAAATGATGTATCCTATCATCCTTCATCCTCTTATGAGCCCTCTCCTTCCATAGTCTTTGTATATTTTCTATTTCTTTTGAAGTTCTCATATTCTAACTGCATCTAATTATTTTAACTATTTGTGAGGTTTGTGCACAATGTGTTGCAATTCATATTAACCATAGTGGGGTGATGTTAGACCGTAACTAATTTCATGAAATGTTTGTTTGGTTCCACTCACCACAACAATTTGTGATCGGTGGGTATTTTCGTTGTATTTGATAGTTGGAAATGCTCTAGTAGACACATATGCAAAAAGGAGAACTATCAACAAGGCATGTGAATTGTTTGATAAAATGCCTCAATGAGATGTGTCTTGGTGGAATGCAATGATTTTAGTATATGCACAAAATGGATTTGTTGAAAAGGCTTTACAAACTTTCAAGAAAATGTAATTGACAGGTGAAATAAACAAATTGATATTTGATAATTCTTCTTATGCCTTGCAAGACCATAAATTAGATCATGATTAGACATGTATAAAATTTCCCCATGTGTTGATGGCGTTAGTCAATACAAGAGATTCAACCCTAACTTATTGCAAGCCAAACACGGTGTAGAAATATGAAACATGTCATCTAAAATTGGAATCTACATACCATCCAAATATCCCCCCTTCCAACACTAAATGTCTTCTATAAATAGTTTCTATTGGGTAAAATACTATATTGATTAAATATTTTATAGATTTAATATGTACATATTTATTGTATACACTCAAAAAATATAAAAAAGTAAACATATAATATGTGTAATAGATATACTCGTAATATATATGAAATTAAATAACAATTATATAATAATTTCAGTTATATATAGTTGTATTAAATATTTTATAGATTTAATATTTACATATTTAATGTATACACTTAAAAAGATAAATAGTAAATAGAGGGGAAGCATTCCACTCTTCTATATGAATTTTCATAGATTGCAAATTATTTAAGGCATGCAATGCATTCAAGTGTAACTTGTTGCATATGGGTTGTCATTGATGTCAACAGTGGTATGGAGTGTTGTAGTATGGAAGAGTGTAAGTTGTGGCAATATGGTGAAGCAGAAAGAAAAGGGATGAATATATGCTTTGTAGCCAAAGAAGATGGATCAGTATCATATATACACAATCATACCATATCTTCTGAAGTTCATGTGTAAGTTCACAAGCCTTGATATATTTATGTTTAAAGTTTGTGTTGAAGCAGTGTTGGGGTCTTGATAAACAATGATGATATAAACTCATGATACTTACCGCATTGCAAAGTAAGTTGTAGAAGATTGAAGGAAATTGTCTAAGTGTAGTACAAGTTAGGGAAGGTGTTGTTGGATACATAAGACAACTGAGAGGGGGGTTGAATCCATTGTATCAAAAACTTTAAACCTTCACAAACATAATCACATTCACTTCAATTCACTTAAGCCCTAGAATTATGTTATGAAGATTAAACATGAAAAATAGAAGGTACTGCATTCTACCACAGTTGAAGGTAAGGACTTGTGGACTAGACTAATGGCATGATATTGCACTCAGATACTTATGTTTCAGGTTTAAGGTCATGAAGCTTACCACAAGATATTTTGGAGACAGAAGTATGAAGACAGTCTTGAAACAAGGTAAGTGCAATCATAGGGAGATAGGAGAATGCTCTGCACTTCTTCGTAAATGAAGATATGATGTTGCGTCTTGGAGGAAATGTCGATATGAGTCAAAGGTATGTGTGCTTCAAGTTTAAGGTGATAGTTTGTACCACAATTTCCTTTCCAGAGTCATCTGTGTGAAGACATGCCTTAGTGCTAACTGAAGTAAGCAAAGGAAGATAGTTGAGGCCACCATAGTTCATCGCAAGTTGGTAATTGATATTGTTTATTGAATGATAAGTTCAAATGGCTGGTTGCTATGTGATGTTCAAGTTTCAATTAATTATGTTCACTGCATGTATGTTGTTCATAGTTTTATCTTAAGACTGTGCAAGCAAAGGTTGTTAAGGACTTCAACATCAAAGGTCAAGTGTTTGCACCAACATGAAATATATTGAAATGATAAAAGAAGTATACATGAGTGTTTTGCAAGTCATATAATACTCAATATACAGTCTGCATGATGCAATTTAATCTTCTACTATACCGCTTTAGGTCTAGAGCCAAATACAAGGAAGGATAAGAGTTTATGGAGTGGACTTGGTGTATAATGAAGCTTTTACCATGCATGATGAGTGTGCACCAGCTTGGAAGAGTGTGCTAAGGTAAAATAGGACCTATTATGCTTTGTTCTTGAATTGCACTTGATTTCTACTTACCGCATTGTTGTGGAGCCGACTGTTATGGCCACTACATGTTTCATGTTATTTGTTTCATCTTGGCCGACCAAGGAGAAAGACCTTGATGCTTGCAGAGGATATAAATGTAAGATCAAATGTGTCAAGCATGGTATGATGAGTGTGGAGTGATAGTGTTAATATTGTGTGAATAAACTTACTGCAGAAGCAAATCTTATAATGCAATGTGGAAAGGACCAGTATGATATTGTTGCAAAGGTAATTATTGGAGATATTATGATGGAGTAGAATTTCTGAAGTTGTTTTGTTATAGCAGAGGTTGATATTGTAGTTATGCAGAGATAAGATAGTGGTGCAGAGGCTGAAGTGATCCATAGATAGTTTTTGTGAGAGGAACAATTGATTTAGATAAGTTTTGTATTACAGAGATTGAAGAATTATTGTGTAAATATTGTAAGTGTTCAGGGAGTTGCAGCTTCCTTTGGGTTGTAGCCCATAAATAACATTGTAACCTTGTTTTATTTGTGAGGCTGGATTTGGACAGTAGATTCAAGCAGCTTTCTCACCGTGTTTTTCCCTTCTAGGGTTTTCCATGTGAATATGGTGTTATGGATGTGTGCGTCTGTGTTCTTTTTTTTTTATGTTTTAAATGCATATGTTAGTTTGAATGTTGTTGAAAGAAAAGAATTTGAACAAGTATTGATTCATCCCCTCTCAGTACTTTCGTGTGTTCAACAATTGATAGAATAATGAAATCTTCATTTTGTACTAATTTGGAACTCAATAGATTATAAATTCATTATTTTTCATAGCCAAGTTTTTGCGCAAATTGAAGAGGCTACTAAAAACAAGTATTTAAAGTTATGGATATTATTATTATTTTGATTCTATGTAGAAATTTTGTTTGCACAATCAGCATGGGACTAATTGCAAGTATGGATGTTGCTAATTTTAGACTTGTATGGACATTATTTTGATTATATGAGTTAATAAATAAGCTTATATATCTCCCAGTATCTCGACATAATCATTGCTTCAAAGAGAGATAGAGCAAAAGAGAGAGGTAGAGAGAAACATAGGGAGAGAGAGAGGTAAAACTTTGAGTTGTGGAAATCGAAGGTTGAAGATCTTCAGGTGGAGCGAGATTAATGGGTCATAATAATTGTTACACTCAAGTTTGTACCATTAGCAATGGATCAAGATGAATGGAACAAGTTGGATAGAAGAGATAGATTTACTATTAGGTTGTGTCTTTCTAATTTAGTCTTGATGAATGTTTTAGTTTAAAACATTGCTAAGAGTTTATGAGATAAAATTATTGCATTATATCAAATTAAGTGTCTTATAAATAAATAATTTTTGAAAAAAAATTGTATTCTTTAAAGATGCATGAGAGAGAGATAGGTGAATAGAGAGAGAATTAGATAGAGAGGGACATAGAGAGAGAGAGAGATTAATTTAAAATATAGCCGTGTACCTATACCAAAGCTTAATGAACCTCCAACAAATATGCAATGGTCTTACAGTAGTGCTATAATGTAATGATAAATAGGGAGATAGATAGAGAGAGAGGAAAACAATAAAAGAGATAGAGCAAGAGAGAGATAGAGATAAGAGATATGAAGGGAGAGAGAGATAAAGAGATAGTAACTTTTGATAAACCGTCTAATGTTAATAATCCAAAGTTAGAGAGAGAGAGAGGAAAAAATAAGTGGAGAGAAAAACGGGGGGGAGAGAGAGATAAATAGGGAGGGAGAGAGAGAAATATCAGAAATCACTAATGTACATATCATGCTTTTTAGTTAATCAATGAACCATTGAGTTCAACCAATAATAGAGCATGCCCTTTGGATTGACCCAATTAACACATCAGGTTCGAATCCAACAACATGACAAATAAGGACTCATTCATTTCTCTCTTGTAAGTTGTCAAATCAACACACTTACATATTGGAAATACCTAAGACGATATCCTATAAAAGTATCACTAATCTAGGTGAAATGAATACCAACAAACTATTTATCACTTGTAGAGTACCCCTATCCTTATAGATAGAAACCTACCCTTGTGGGAAGACCCCTATCATATGGTAGAACCTGGGATTACATTCTAGAAAACCTTGGTTATAGGACTTCATTAATCAAAGATCTCCTAGGAGATAGTTGTAGATGTATGTAGTTATGAAAGATTCATGCCTATGCCCTCTATACTCTACTACACTATGTCTCAAGTGATGTAGTGTGTATATAGTGAGATATATTGTCTCTAGCTATGTATCCTAGGAAACATGACATCATATGTTCACAATTTAACCTTGCATGCATGTGATGTAGTTATGAGAGATTAATTGTATGTATGTATTCTAGGGAACATGGCATCTTAGGTTCAAAATTAACCCTTAAGTGTGGTTGTAGCACTAGGATTATCATGCTTATACAAATTCTCTCACATCCCCAAGACACAAAATAGTCAATTTTATGGAAAGTTAGATAAACATCTCAACTTCAAACCCATTTTTTTGGAAGATTCCACTAAGGGAAGTATTCATTGTTTTATGAAAAATGTAACAATAAAAGTTAGAATTTTGTCACTCACGACCTCAAAAAATGCATTTTTAGACAATTTTGCAAATATTGTGGTCCTAACCTATTCAATATGGTCTTGACCTATTAAGTGTGTTCCTAAACTTTTTCCACAAGAAAGACTTGCAAATTATGGTTTTGACCCACAAAGTGTATTAGTGGCCTTGACTTGAAGGTAACTATTGAGACCTGCACACTACATTGGCATCTTTGTACATTATTTTTGCAATTTGACTTCCCACATTCCTTTATTAGGGTCTCCAATTTTTTTTGGTCAATTCAAAATTTGAACTTAACCTCAAACACATTAAGAATAAGCAAGAAGATTTTTAAAAGTGACTCAAACACTAGACAAAAATTGACTAGATATAGATGCTTCAATTGACCCAATAAACACTTAGAAATTATGTCACAAGAATCATGTTTGAGTTTGGTGAAGGAAAAATTCAAGACATGTTTGCCAATCAATAATTTTTTTTTTTAAATCATAATTAAAGCCCTGCAGTCTATTTTTATTTAAATATATTATATTTTGTTTAAATGACAAAATTAAATCTATGTAAAATTTGAAATTTAAATTTAACCTAAATATATGAAATATTAAAAAGAATTTATAATGTTATAAATATTAATAAAAGATTGAAAACCTAAACCATAAATATTTATAAAGTTATAAATATTAATAGAAAAAGTAAAAAAAAAAGATTATAAAGCTTTTAATAAACATTTACATAAAAGTTCATAAAATTATAACTATAATACATAAATCATAAATGAATATAGTTGTAAATTGTACCTGTGCTAGATAAATATAATGGCGATATGAAATGAATTTTAACTTTTAAGAGTTTTTTAATGTTCATCAGTTTTCAAATTATTATGGTTAAATCCACGATCCACATTGTAAATAATAAAGAATGGTTAAATCCAGCAATCCACGTTGTAACAAACAAAGAATTATTAAATCATTTCTATTGTCTTGGATCATTACAAGATGATGCCAACCATTGATGTCCAAAGTTAGCCATAATTTGAAATGTCCCCTATCTTCCTCTCTCTCCCCATGGACATGTGTCATTTGTGGATTGTTGGCATGGAATGGTTGACCAAAAGACTCTCTTTGTCCTCTCTCTATCCTTCTCGTTATAATATAATATTTAATTTTATATTATAATATTATACTAAACATAAATAAGTGTAATATGTAATATATGTATGTATTTTAATATAATATTATATTATAAAATTATATATTTAAATTAAATATATTATATATTTAATAATTTTAGATATTTATTATTTAGTTATATATGAAATAATAATATAATAATTATATATTACTATATAATATATTTGATATAATGATAATTATTAAATTGTATATTTACATTAATTATAATATTATACATAAAATATTTAATTAACTATAATATTAAATATATAACTATGATAAATAAATATTATATTAAATTGTAATATATATAAATATTACATATAAAATATTTAATTAACTATAATATTAAATTTATAATATTCTATATTAAAATATATAAACATTAAATATTAAATATATATAAATATTAATAATAAATATTATATATAATATATAATAATAAATATTGGATGTTTAAAAAACAATGGGAGGCATTGGAGGCCATTAAATTGGCAACACATTTGAGGGAAAAGAACATTAGCCAAAGATAAATTTACTCGCATTAAAATTGTTGTACTTAAAACACAGTTGGATGAAATGAGTATAGCGGACTTCGAAAAAGATTAAAAAAAATAAAGTATTCAAAAATCCAATCCACACCTTCCACATTCTCGATGACGGAAAACATCAATGTTCTGGTAGGCTATGGCGGTTTGCGTGCAACGTACAAAGTCTGCAAAAAATTTCTGTGACTTTTTTGCAAAAGGGAAGAAGGGAAAAATGGTGAAGGAAAACACGGCGACCGTGAAATCGAATGGACGACGAGATTTCAATCATCTTGCATGCATCTGGACACCCTATCAGCCGTCAATCTGTCAAGCCAGGGCTTTGTTTGTCAAAGGGAACGCCTTCGGCGTAATAAACCTGCAACCGTTAAAGAAAGGTGTAGGCTTCAGCCTTTAAACAATAAACACACCTACAAGGTTTGAAACAATAGAAGATTCAAACCATGACTGTAGGTGGTTTGGGACCATAAACATCAACCAAAAATACAACAGTGACCTTTGATGTTGGGCGGTTTGGAAGATAAACCGTGACTTGTAGGCCAGAAAATAATGTTTTGTGTTTTATAGAGGCCACATTTTTGGTGGCTTGGTGAGAACCACAACCAGAAAACATATATGAGGAAGGTGTCGACCAGTGGCAAGGTGTCAAACAACAACCATTACCCAGATCTGAGAGAAGTTGACCCTTGTCTGAAGACCTTTGATGAAAAATGGTAGCCCTTGAAAACATTGAATCGACGACCTAAGTATAATGTTGGTTGTGAATAGAGACAACCTACAGATTCTTCAAATGGCTATCTCAGAGGCAAACACAAACATGAGTTGAGAGATCTTCGTCCTGGAAGCCCCAAAAAAATACTACTGTTGGATCAAAACACTCAACAGTAGTAGATTCAATAGTTGCAAGACCATAAAACATGATCGTGACCATTGATTAAACCATAATCATGATGGATGGGCTTAAACAACACACACTAAGCTTTGACTTGCTTGGGTGGCTGGTGGGCCCCTTTCTCTTATTGACACATTAACAAAAAGAGTAAGAGAAAGGGCCCACCAGCCACCTAAGCAAGTCAAAGCTTAGTGTGTGTTGTTTAAGCCCAACCAATCATGATTAATAATTATGACCAAGGATTGATACCCAGCAAAACATCTCCAAATTTGACCAATTTACAAACCAAGAACAATTGTTGAAGATTAGGTCCAAAATTTGGAACTCACAAAGGCTGACAAACTTGAATGGAAGGGTGGCCAAGCTACCCAAAACTCATGTGAAATTTATTAATTTGAAAGAGAGAGAAGTTCTGACAGTGAGATTAGTTCCCAACTACAAAGAACTAAGTGTTAAAGACAGACAATTAAAATGTTTTCGACCCTACCAATGACTATGAACTAGAAACTCAAAAAAATATTATCAGTTTTTATTAGCAAAAAGAAGTAAACAAGAGCAATAGTACAAACAAAACCAGAGAATCCAATTTTGACTTCTCCCCAATAGAGTCACCAGATATTATAAGTCCATAAAAATGAAATTTATTATTTTTATTTTTTTATGAGATTGAGTAGGGGTCCCATCATGGTCGCAAGAATGTGATCATGCAAAACTCAGAAAATCATTAGTAAACAAATAATCAATGAAATCATAAACTAATTCTGAAAATCTGAATGAAACCTCCAGATAGAGCAACAAAAATGAAGATTAACCAGCAAATGAATAACAAATTTCATTACCATAAACTTCATCTTGTCAAGGTAGATTTGCTCCAAAATGATGAAGGGATGTGGATGTTCTTTGCATGAATAGTCACTATTTTGACAACATATAATTAGCATAAATGTGGATGAAAATATGACATCGTATGGATAGCATGAAGGTGGATGGATTTGTGAGAGCATCAGGCTCTTATTTATAAGTTTTTAGGGAAAAAGATCAATGGTGTAAGATATATGAGAAGATCAACAGTGGAGGACTCATGAGAGGATTTTCCTAGAATTGAGAAGAGTTTGTTATAGTCATGCAACATGTTTCCCCTTTGATTTAGAAAAAGGTGGAGATGAAGTGGAGAGAAAATAGCCATGTGTCATTACTATGTAACATGTGTCTTTTAGTTTAGAAAAAGGTGGAAACATGTTGGAGAGAAAATAGCCATGTGTTATGTGTGGTGGCCATGTGAGGTGGAAAAGGTGGATAAATAAATAATATAATTATTTAACTATGTGTGAGAAGGAAATTAGTTAATTAAATAATAAGTCTATTATTTAATTAGTAAGCGAGATACATTAGGTGGGGTAAATTAACTAATTTGGTCATTTATTTAATTTAGAATAAGGTTGTACTTAGGATAAATTCAGGTGTCTACAATCAACACATATATGAAAGTAATGGAATCATATGTTATCATAAGATGATGTAAGGCATCACAAGTAGATAGAAGTTAATATATGGTTGTATGGGCTACCACAGGCAAGAAGAGTAGGTAGTAGTGGCTATATTGAAAATATACCTGTACTAATAGTGTAAAGGATGTAACTATTATTTCATAATGTGTGATAGTGGCAAAGTATACAAGTTGATTATCCATAAGGAGGCATCGTATTTGGTGGAAAGTGTAGTATACTGATGTTACATATGTATGGAGTATGGTTAGATGACCCTTGGTATTCTATAAGTTAGTTATGTGGTTGGGTGGTTCGTATTCCTTAAATCTACCTATATATAAGTTTGTATGAATGTGCCAAGGTTATCTAATGTGAAGAATTCATGGTATAGACATTGAAGACAGTGTGCATGTTGTTGGTGTGTAAACATTAGAGTGACTATAGAAGTTGAGTATGTTATAAATTTAGACTCCTTGTCCAAAAGACCTTATTGTATTGAATCTATCTTGATTATGAATAATATAATTGTGAACGTCTATTTTGGTGGTGGGTTTTCTCCCATAAGGGTTTCCCATGTAAATCTTTGTGTCTTGTGTAATCTTGTGACAACATACAATTCCATTACTTTCATATATGTGTTGATATTTAGATTTGATACATGTTGACTATTAACAGAACACACAATCTTAAAACACATTATTTTAGTCTGTCAGTCCTACTACAAAAGGGTGAAAATCCCTAACATTTGGTATCAGAGTGAGGTTGGTTGTTTGGGTGGTATCTACTTCATTAGAGTGCAAACCCTAGTATGTGCAGTAGTGAGATCGTATAATAGGCTATTCAACTCTTGTGCGTTTGTGTGTTTTACATAGGCTATTCAACTCTTGTGCATTTGTGTGTTTTACATAAACTATTCAACTCTTGTGTTCAACCCTGTTTTATGTGCTGCCACGTGTCCCCTATGTTTGTGTTATGTTTTTCTTCCATTATGTGAAGATTTTGAGCACGTTTTACTTGAATGCTAGCATAGCATGTAAACATCTTCATTCATGCACTAACATTCCTCGATCATACATTCATACAACATCCATTTGTAGTCTAAATATTGACCTTTTAGCTTCCAAACATTCCTTTGTAATGGTTGTACGCCCAATAATTAGAAGTCCAACAGTCACCTTTGCTTTTTGAATGATTATTAAATTTCCCTCTCATTCTTCCAAGATTGCTCTCTGATGTAACTCTATAATTCCTCATGCTAGCTTGAACTCTTTGGAGCTCTCTATAGCACTTTGAAGCTCTCTACAACACATTGCAGTATTCTAGTGTTTTATTGCAAGCCCTTGACCTTGTGAGCATCCTCCATTACCATTGTAAAGACTGGTCTTTTGTTCTTTATTCCTTCTTTATTTATTTACTATTTAACACTATTGGAGCTATCACCTCCTACATCCATTGATACACACCAGGGAATTGATCCATGTAGACCTATGATTTAATACTTATAAATTTACTTTGCTTTTTTATTCTTAGTCCTAGACAAACATAGGCTAAGCACACACACACTCCAATTTTATCTTCTCATTTTGACTGCCCAAGGAGGTTGAAAGACCAAACTAGGGGCTTGGCCATTGTTGGCAAGCTCCCATGTAGTCCCAAACATTTTTCTTGTCTTAGCTATAGGTACAAAAAACATTCAAATGCATGAAGGTTTGCTATCATCTCTTCCTCTTCTTTTTCATTTCAATATTTCATTTAAATTAGTTAGCCTAGATTAGTTTTGAGCATTTTGGTACCTTTATGTTAGTCTCCATAATATTCTAATGTATGCCTTTGCCTCCTTGTGTATAGACTAAATAGGTTATAGATTAAAAAAAATTGAGTTTTCTAACTTTTCTAGATGACAATGCGTGCCTCGGATGACACTACAAGAAAAGGAGGATAGCATGACATGCTAGCATCTGGACTACTGAGCTCCTAAGTTTACTTTCTAGGTTCTTTGTTATTTCATGTTTTCTATTCCGTAACTCATTTTTGTAATTTATTTATTTGTTTATAGCATTGCTTATTTCCATAACCCAACTCAATCAATGTAATGTAGAAGTTAACATAATTTAATTTTTATTTTACATTTTTGTGAACTTGACACCTCAAAGCAACAACTTCTTTTCCATTCAATTTTCTTCCAAAAAATAAGTAAATAAATTTATTTCTTCAAAAAATTTAGGGCACTAACCTACTGTTTTGAACCCCATCCCATAGTCCTAAAGGAGAAAAATGATGTCCTTTAGCTAGATTTGTCTACACCTTTGTTAATCTTCTCCTTTATTAGAAGAAGTATGATCTGCTTTAGGATTAGAAGATCACAAATGAAACTAAAAGTCAAAAAATGAACATAATCACAAGAACACCCCCTCAAATTACTCAATCAAAGAACCCCCCAACTAATATGTTTGTGACACTTTATTAAGTGCATTTATAGTTTCCACTTATTGAAAATACAAAGTAGACTTAATTTCAATGCTTTTACAAATGCCAAAAATAGGCTACAATGTTGATAGTACAATTCTAGATCAAAATGATTATAATCTAATAGCACCATTATGAAGTACACAAAATACATGTACTTTTTTTAAAAAGTACCTAAAAAGGAGCCTGTATGAGCTCAACTAGAGCCTTAAAAGGTACCAAAATGAGAAGCATGCAACAACACTTGTGACAAATTATACATTCTAGAAAAACTATGTGTAAAAATTATAAACCATCTACACCATCATAGAGTTCATCAAAAAATAGCCCTTGAATTAAAAAATTACACTAAAAAATGCATATATATGAGTGAGAAAAAGCCTTTCAAATTTTTCTAATCAAACTAAAAAATGCAATGGGAGGGGACAAGTAGGCTTGGTGTTGTATTTGGTAGAGGTGGTGCTTAGGATAAGTGTGGGAAGAGTGCATGTAGAGTAGGGGTGGTGGGTTACTTGGTAGCTTGAAGATAGTATAGTGGTAGTGGAGTGACAACACAACTAGCCAAAGGCCATAATGGGTGAAGAGCGATAAGAAGATTGTTGGTGGTCTAAAAACCATAGGTAGTAACTATGAAATGCCATAGATAGTCACTAAAAACTACTACCCAAAACTGCTAATGTACACTTGTGACATTAGGAGTGAGTAGACATTTCATAGAACAAGTCAAAATTATGATTGTTTAAAATTAAAAAATGTATACTTGTCGTACAATTGCTTGTGTCAGTGCTTATGTAGTGATGGCACTAGAAATTTTTAATGGTACCATATGGATGACTAAGGAGGGTAGATTTTTGTAAGGTCCTAGGGTAAAGTGCTTCGATTTCTATGATTCAATAAATAATCTATGGGTTTTTGGGCCTTTTGGACAAACTGATAGGGTCAAATTTGATCCAAATGCTCTAAAATGATGGGTACCTGCTGGATTTGGTAAGCACCTCCCAAATGAACACCTTCACAAATTTGACCTCTAATGTCCAACTAAGATGCAACAAAAGATGAAATATACTATCTTAGACACTCTAGATGTAATGGTGAGCTTAGATTTGCTCCACCAATCTCGAAAATGCACCTGCAACAGAGCCACAAAAAAGAACCCCTAAATCTGGTATTTTTATCACACTTTTCTAATTCTCAAGATCATCTAAGGATGCAAGAGAAGAAGATACTCAATCTTTCAAGAAAATTCTTGATATTTGCAATCTAAGATCTCCTCAGAGACTATCCAAAGGCTCCCAACCATTCTAATACCATGTAAGATTTATCTATGGAAATAACCACCTAAGATCAAGAAAACCTAAAGGAAAGAACAAAGAACTTAGAGGATCAACATGATAGAATAAATTGTAGTCTAATTAAAGGATGCAATACATTGAGAATGGATTATCTCGTACGAGAGAGCCTAAAGGAAAGCACAAGGAACTTAGAAGATCAAAATGATAGAATAAATTGTATTCTAATCAAAGGATGTAATACAATGAGAATGGATTAGCTCATATGAGAGTAAGAGGTGGGTATATATAGCTTACACCAACAAGAGATGTGAATGTACAACCAATGTGGGATAAAGGAGATGTAGACACATTTATGGATAATATTTCCACAAAATAAGGAAATTACAAACCATATGATGCATGTACAACTGTTGATGATGATGATGAGTCATAACAATATGCATAAAAATTTGTACATCAAACCTTTATTATCTTGTAAAGTATGATCAGCTTAAGATAAGTTGATGACTCCAAGTCTCCATTGATCAGGTCATGATCGTCTGACGTTACTCAGATGTTGATGTGACATGTTGTTTTCCATTTCAAGGGGTCTTACATTTGTCTTGATGATCAATATTGTTCTATTTCCTGTAAATTTACTCCACAGAGAGGTTATTTCTACTCTATTTCCAAAGATAATGATGTATTTGCAATTTTGATCAATTCTTCTGATTATAGATCATCATGAACCTGTTATTTCTTCTACACGGTATATTTATTCAAATGATGTGTCTGTAAGTGGATATTTGCATGTATCTCTTGGATATTTGTATGAATTTGCATGATATTTGTCAATTTAACATGCTTTTACTCTAAATATGCTATGTATTTCCAATTATCTATAGGATATCGGCATATTTCATGTTATTTGCTTCTAATTCTCTGTTATTTGCAATTATGGTGATGAATTGTTATCAAATTGAAAGAAATTTAAAAGAATGCTTCTAATTTTGGTGAATCTTTAGCCATTGAACCACATACATACAAGATACATTCATGAGGAGAAGAAATCAAACCAAATCTTTATCTTCTTCTTCTTCATCATGATCATAATCTTCATCACTTTCTGTATTGTTGTCACCCTGATGAACATCATCCTGTATATGGACCTTCATTGTCGTCCTGATATTCTCATAGGCTTCTACTATTTTATCTACCTCCCCCCCATCTTGGGTTTTGGCTTTGGTCACAGCATGCTTATGAGACTAGAATTTAGCTTTGATCGCGTCCAGCTTACCCTTTCTGATGTTCAATGTCTCATTGTAAGTTTCTACCCTGACCTTTATCCTCATGATCTTGTTCATCACCTCTTCTGTCAGGTGGGTGAGGGGGTCATCAGCTACTGGCTGGAAATTATCATGCAGTGCCTTGATGGCAAAGTCTACATCTTGGTTTTCAATCTTCCCCTCTACTTTCCCTTCCAAAGCTTCCAGGATCTCTGCTTCATATGCCATCATGATGTGCAGCTTTATACTAATATCCCTGAGCTTGCCACTACATCTCTTCAGGATATCACATTCGAACCTAATATCCTCATACCATATGTCTATCAACAGGGCAGTGTTATTATTTAGCACCTGATTGTTTATTAGGATTTGAGGATCAATCCTCTTCATCTCACTCAAAGCAATTAGGTCCTTTTCTAATTGGAATGACCATCTTCCTATTTCGTTTTGCATTTTATCTACTTTTCTCTTCAAACTGCTTAAAGAATTCCACCTCTGTAAGGAGGTTCTCAAAACTTCCTCAGTTCCTATGAGGGCTGACAGCATCCACTTTTCCATGATCGTAGCCTCGTGCTTCATGAAGTCCAATTTGTTGAACTCCTCCTAGGATATGACAGTCAATGGGACTACCGAATCAACCGGTGTACTATCAGGGTTAATCAACCCCTTTATATATGAATGCAGCTGAGCAATGTGCTCTTTATGCTGTTTATTTTTCTCTTTCTCCTTCTTTACCCTTTGGGTCAAAGAATCAATGATATCCTTCCCTTCCTGACCCTCCTGGTCTTCATTGGCAAAACCTAAATCAACAGTTGTGATTTAGAACTCCTCAAGGGTGATCTTGCCCTTCTCTTTCTCTACAATGGGAAGTGCTACTTGGGCAGTCCTTCTGCCTATAGCAGGATCTCTTTTGATAGCCGATGTCAATCTAGCTTTCCTCTTGGGCTTCATTATTGTTTCTGTAAACAAGGTGGAAACATCAAATTCTTGAATTTTAGGACCTTGTTCCATACCTATTTCTCTTTCCATCCACTGAGGCACTTCATCTCCGGATCCCTGATGTCTTTTGTCATCATCCTGTCTGCCATGATCTCCAGTATCTGCCTCTATTCTCGGTGGAGAAGGCAACTTCCTAATTTCTTCCTCATGGAGTTCCTCATGAGGGGGATCCTATTGCATCTCCTCCTGCTGAGGGGCTTCCTTTTGTGGGGGAGGATCCTGTGGAATGTCCACACGATGATCCTGTGCTTGATCCTGCACTCCCTCTTTCGGAGTCTCATCCACCTTAGTATTTTCCTCATCTTGAGGCATATTAACATCTGTCTCTGATGTCTGGGTGTTTGGCCTTGGTGCATCACCCTGATCTTGGGTCACATTTTGTTCCGTACCCGATGCACCGATGTCGTGTGTCTTAAGGTCCTCATGAACTAATTTATCTTTTTCTCCTATATCTCATTGAGTCTAGGCGGCATCATCACCTGATGTATATTTATCACCCTCGCCCTTTTGTTGGACTTCCACTATCTTTGGCTCAGCAGGTATCTCATGCTGTTGCTGGCCCATATCCGGAACACTGCTCTCTTCTCCTGCCTGCTTGGCTACTTCAACTTTCTTCATCCCATAAGGTGCACCTGCCTTGTCTTTGGGGCTTACATTCTCCCTATATGTCAAATCTATAACCGCAGGGCTAGTCACCTGATTGACCAACTTGTCAAGCCCAATTTGTTGGGCTGCCCTCTCTAGGCTACTTTCCTTTTCTTCCTGAGCTGTTCGCTTCACTTCCTCCAGTACTGCCATCTATGCTAATGGGGTCTAATGTGGAGTCATGCGAGTACTGGAGGAGAGAGTTTCCATCCTCTGAGAAGCTACATTTTGCACTACTTCATCATCTGATAGGTCGATGGTGTCTTCCAAGGAGAAAGGACCACCCTGACCTGCCTCAGAAGCCTCTTTTGCTTGTTCTTCTACTCTCTCAGTCTTAAATTTGATTATGGTGGGAAGTGGCACATCATGCTGCAGCTCCTTCCTAAATACTTCACCACCAGCTCCTCTCAATACAATGGGATCAGCACTCATATCACCCTGTATAGATGTTCTCTGTTTCTTGGGGGTGATGTCAGCAGTACCGCCTTCCTCTTCCTGCTGACCATCATCAGGTCATCACCTACAAGCTCTTTATCTACTAGCTCTTCTTCAAATGGGATATCCTCTTCTACATCCTGTTGTGAGGTTTGGCCTTCCTCCTGTACCTCCGCAGTTTCCACAGCTGGCCTCAGGATCCTCTTTGTCTTTGGTTTATCCATTAGAGGCGGTGCAGATGATGAGGATGCTTGTCTTGATGTTGATGCATCTGCAGCTGGTATGGCAACCCTTTCAATTATCACCCCTTTAGGCTCATCATCAGTTTTCTTTCCTCTAGGGGGGCCTTTCCTCTATTTCTGGGTAGGCAACCTCTCTCCATTGGACTTCCTTTTCTCATTGAGGAAGTCATCAGATTCCTCATCAGTTAGTTCCTGCATTTTCTTCTTGGCATCTATAGTAAGGGCTACACCCCTTTTCTTCAATCTATTTATCTGTTCATCTACCCAAGTTTGGGTTAACTGGAGCACCCCACCTATAAACTGATCCAAGGAAATATCCTCTGGCTGTGTTAGATCAGGGGCTGAGATGGTGTCATTGTAGACCTTCTTGTCTTCATATTCATTTGACATTATTTTTCCATCATCTTTCTTCAGTTGTGTTGGTACTGGGATGCAGTCATATGTCCTTATCTAGTTCAAGGTGAGCCTCTGGTATTTTCTTCTTCTCATTTCAGCTTCATCCTCACAATTTGTCTAGAAATCCTCTAGATGTTTCTGATGAATAGCCTTTCCTACTATTTTCTGCATCCTTCCATAAGGGTCATAAGATCTAGCTAATGGAAATGGCTGCAGATATATCAGTTTCAGACCACCCATGGCATGCTCTATACTCTGTGAATCTGAGCACATATACTAGCCCATAGACACTGGAAATAGTACTGGAGGTATCTTCTTTTGTGCTTTATATGCCTCCACTATGGTAGACACTTGTCTAAGAAACTGCATCAAGACCACCCCATCAGTAGGGTATCTTGGTAGCATAAGGGGTTGTTCTTCAAATCCTTCTATTCTTGTATATGAGAAGGTGGCATACTGGATGAACTAGGCCCCATGCCTATAAACAACTTCTTGAGCCTCCATGCTCAGTCTCTTGGTTCTGTCTTCCTCCATTATTCTGACTAGATGCATAGAGAATGCATCATTCACCAATTTGTAATCTAGGAGGTAGCTCTTTCTCTGTAGCTAAGGATAGTGATCCCATATGTGGGCATCATCTACATCACCACCAGCTTTGCCCACTGTAGTCAATGCATCAAAGGTTCCCTTATAGGCACATGAGTACACAACATATGAGGTCATGTGGAATGAGCATTCTTGACCTCCCAGGTTCCTCATCTCTTCATCCAATGCATCACTGATGACCTTGGCACATAATGGCTTGTTATCTGTATAAAGGACCATCTGGATGATTTCAAACATCCAATTCTTAAAATTTCTAGCATGAGGCATACCTGTCATCCTGCTGAGCAGGGCAATCATGTACTGTTACTCATCATCAAAATCAAACTTATACAAGTGTACGGACAGTTTAGCTGAGGCAGTGTAGGTGCTGCTCTTTGACCTTCACTAGTACATCCTCTTCCTTGCATTCTTTTTATTGTTATTATACTCTATCTCCAGTTTATGTAGATCCACACTAACCACCTTCTTTCCAACTGGCAGGTTAAACATAGAGGTGATGCCCTTAATTGAAAAGTTGGCATATACCCTTCCATGCTTCTCCACCTGCCTGGTCTGAGGGTTATAGTTCCTAGCGCATTCCACTACCAGCTCTGGGGTGTCCATGGCATATGGGAATCTGGCTGCATGCCACATTCCTGAGACATATATTACATCTAGAAGTGTATTGTCTTTATCATGATCTATTCTGGTGGACCATACCTGATCTATTCTGGTGGACCATACCGCCAAGTCTGTATCTCCTTGGTGAGTGTCACCAATGACACCATACTTGAATTGTACCCCCTCGGGCTGAACAAACATGGGCTTAAGAAACTCTACATCAGACCTATTCTGCCTAAGATCTGCCATGGAATCCTACAATAAACATGCCTTGTCTCACCATACGATATCCATATGCATTCATACAACATTATATATCTCTACGGCATCATGCATACTCTATTCATACTTTACTTCATCATGATGTGCACACTTATAGATTCAAACCACAAGAAAGAACATACTACCTGAACACGCAGATAACAACAACAGGAGGGTTTTCAATTACTTACCTGATAGCACTTTCCTCCTGGGTTAGATGGGTGATTACAGAAAAGGGTTGCAGATGCTAAGGATCACCCATTCTGTTACGTTGAAAGATCTAGTCCATTTACAGGTAGCTCGTATGAGGGTTTGACTTCTCTACTCTGTAATTTCTCATTTTTTCACAAGGTAAATGAAAATTACCTTTAAGCTCATCCGTAGGGTGAATTAGGGTAAAACTGTGTTAAATCGATTGAATCCGTTGATCTTCTGCAGAGAATCCATGGATGATGCCAAGTGTTTGAATTGTATTCGCAATCGGCAGGAATCCATCTATCGCATTTATGTGCATTTAATGTCAGGAAATGGGAGGAGGGGTGATCTTTGAAAGATCAGGTGATATTTAAAATATGACCCCCTCTGGATAAAATGACCCCCGCCTTTGAGCGGCAAAACTGATGCAAAGGAATCGGGTGATGTGGTCAACATTGACCGCATGTATATCGGGTCATGAACTTAAGATCAGGGGATGTTTAAAATATGACCCCGCAAATAAAATGGCCCCCTTGAAAAAGAACGGGGTGACGTCAGCATGTCGATGACTTTTTTTGAGCATTGTATTTTAATGACGTCACCGTCATGTTATTGAATATGGTGGGCATCGGATATATACCTCCGCAGGGTAAAATAGAATGATGATGTCATCATCATGGTGATTTCCTTCATTTGTTGGGTTTAGATGATGTCATCATCATATTGGCATAGGGTGATATTTTACGAAGGGGGTGATATTCGTAAGATGATGGATATTAAAAAATATGACCCCCGTAGAATATATGAAGTCGTTTGACGGGCAGATAACAGCTACTATGTAAAATTGACGTCCGGATTCCGCGGACCAAGATATTATCAGGTGATAAACTTATATCGGGGTGATCTTATATAATGTGACTAATGTTTGAAATATGACCCCCCTCCTCAGAATATCAAGTTTGACTAAAACTTTGACTTAACATAACTTTCTTCCCTTAGAGAATTTCAGGGTGATCGAAAAGGCAAACCTGCTTGGAATTTCGTATACTTTCCAACCATGAGGTTAATAATATGAAATATTGACTTTAAGAAATGATCTCATCATGGTGACCTATCTACCCCCCATTTGAGGGTTACTTTCATGACCTAATTTTACCAGACTGCCCAAAGCAGAAAAAAAAAAAAAGCCAAAGCAGCAAAAAGAGCTAGGTCCCTGTTTTGTCAAGTCAAAATGGGGCATGTTGTGTAACCACACAACAACTTGCCACCAAAGAACATAACTAAATTCCAATGATTCAAGTGATGTGATCACATTCTAACATAGTATTTTAACTCCTTCTGAGTATAAGTATTATAATCCTTTTGAATGATAAGGTTTTCATCATGGTAACAATGCTAGCAAAGGATCAGGTGTGTGCATATGATTAATTATCCTCATCTTGAAAGTAAGTTGAAAACATGCATAACTGATGTTAAGCTACATAGTTTGGGAGCATCCCTCATAGCCAACCTGGATAGAGCCTTACTGCCAGCAGGCGTCCATAGCCCCGGTAAGGTTATCTATACAATCACCCTAAGTAGAGCCCCACTGCCAATAGGCGTCTATAGTCCCGGTAGAGTTACTTAGATGGCCTAATTTTATTTCTTTTTGGATTTTCAATATTTATTCCTCTTATTCATATGATATCATCATGTAAGCTTAATGTGCAAGGCATGGTCACTTGCTGATTTAGGTTGGAGATTACATTGGTAGCAAGGGGGTCCCTTTAGATTTTTCACTTAACACCTATACTTATGTGTTCCACAAACCCAAGGATGTTAGGTGAGTCATTGTGAAAGAGTCACTTTGGTCAAGAAAAGGCACCCTGATGAAAAGATATCACATACCTGATTACCAACACTTCTCAAAATGAGTCATAATCTATATATGAATTTGTCCTCATCACTTGAATCTTAACAATTTGGTTATTTTCTAGGATGATGAGCTGCATCATCTTGACTAACCAAATCAAAACTCAAAAAGCAAACAAACAAAACAAAACTATACAAACACTATACAGATATGCACACTATGATACACATGACCTACATGACACTGTTTCAGGCTTGGAAATAATGCTTGAGAAATTGCCCATTAACTGGTAATGGGACATCCTCACTGGTCAAGGTCTTTAGCCTGTAGGTGTTGTCTCCTAAAATTTTTCAAAATTGAAAGGGACCTATCCAAAGTTTATCAAATTTACCATGATCTCCTTTCCTTTCATGTGCTTTGTCCCACATAAGGACTAAATCTAAGATTCTAAAAGCCTTAACCCTAGCTCTTTTGTCAAACCAACACTTAACAACAACCTGATGTTTAGCAAATTGATCGATTGCTTAATTCTTTTTTTCTTCTAGGTGCATCAACTGAAGCAATCTAACTTCTTGTTTGTTATCTATGCCTAGATATTCTTGTGTAAACTGCAGTGTGGGAATCTTTAGGTTAACAAGGAGGATAGGATCCACCCCATATACTAGGTGAAAAGGAGAATTCCCTAATGCAGCCTTCATCCTAGTTCTATCTACCCACAAGGCATACTTCAAAAAGGTGTTCCACTCCCTTGGGTTCTTTTCTATCAATTTCTTTATGATGTTCAATAAATTCTTATTTGTGGATTCTGCTAATCCATTCCCTTGAGGATAGTAATTTGAGGAAAATTTCAAGATGATTCCATGGTCAAAAGCCCAACTTGATAACATTATTGAAGCAAAGGCAGACCCATTATCACATACTAAAGCATAGGGAACTTCATACCTGGTCACAATGTTGCTTTCCAAAAAATTGATTACATCCTCAGCATTGCATGTCTTACTGCTGACAGCCTTAGTCCACCTGGTACAATAGTCAGTGACAGTCAACACATACCTGTGGCCTGAAGATGATGGAGGGTTGTTAGGTCCTATGAAGTCCATTCCCCATTGAGCAAATGGGCACATCTCCATCACTCGATGCAAAGGCTGAGCAGCATATCTTTCTCTATTTGCAGCAACCTGACACATATGACAACATTTGATATGTTCAGCAGTATCTTTAAAAATAGTAGGCCAGTAATACCCTGCCCTAAGGATAGCATGAGTGGTAGCTAAGGATGATCCATGTGCAGTTCCAAACTTGTCATGTAATTCTGCTAGCACCTTATCTGCTTCTTGCCTTTCTAGGCATCTTAGGTATATTCCCTCATAGTTCTTCTTGAAAAGGACTCCTCCTTTTATCATGTACTTCTATGATCTTATTTTTAAGGCTCTCCTCTGTGAGGCCTGCAATCTTGAAGGACATCTTCCAGTAATCAAGATATGCCTAATGTCTGAATACCATTCTCCATCTTCCTTTGTATTTATGACATATTGTTGGCTCGTGATGTTAGGATCAATCTCTGATATCATCTAACTCAATGCTTGTCCTCTTACTAATTTCATGGGTGTTATGTCCATATCATACTCTTGGAGGATAGTTATCCATTTGGCTCTCTTCTCACCTGGTTCACTTTGCATTAAAAGCATCTTCACTGCTGCATCTGGTACTACAGCAATCACCTTACTTCTTAAGACATAATGTCTAAACTTCTTGACTGCTCGAACCAGATCAAGTGCTTGTCTTTCAACATCCATGTATCTGAGTTCTACATCTCTGAAAGGACAACTCATGAAGGCTATGGGTTTTTCTTCTTTAGCCTCATTTCTCTGTGTTAATACCACTGCAGATGTATGCTCTGAAGCAAATGAGTAAATATAAAAATCCTTGGTATAATCTGGAGTGATTAGGACTAGAGCATTAGATATGGCTTTCTTGATATCCTCAAAAGTTGCTCTAGCTTCAGGTGTCCACTCAATTTTGGCATCCTTCTTGAGCATGGCATTCAAAGGTTTGACAATTTCTGCAAAACCAGTAATAAACTTTCTACAAAAATTAATCTTACCAAAGTAAGATTTGAGCTCCTTCTTACTTCTAGGAAGTTGTATCTTCATAATTGATTCTACCCTCTCAGCGTCAATGATGATCTCATTCTCTGTTATCAGGTGACCTAATAACTTCCCTGTTATTAGGTGACCTAATAACTTCCCTGTGGTTACCCCAAATATGCATTTCTTAGGGTTTAGGGATATTCCATAATGTTCACATTTCTTTAGTACCTTCCTTAGGTCTTCCACATGATTCCCACTCTCTTTAGAGAAAACTATCAAGTCATCCATGTATATGACTGCATTTACCAATTAGGCCTCTAAAGGCTATATCCATCGCTCGCTGGAACATGGCTCCAGCATTTATCAATCCAAAAGGCATGCACCTGTAGGTGAATATTCCCCACTTTGTGGTGAATGCAGTCTTCAACCTATCTATCTTGTCTACCATCACCTGGTTGTAACCTAAAAAACCATCTAAAAATGACATCATCTTTGCACCATTCACAATCTGCAAGACCTCATCTAGAGAAGGCAAAGGATAGTTATCCTTTTCAGAAGCTCTATTCAAATTCCTGAAGTCTACACACAATCTGATGTCACCATTCTTCTTTCTTACTGGGACCAAATTAGCCACCGATGTGGAATGTCTCACAGGAAATATGATCCTGGCATTAAGCAATTTCTTAACTTCTTCAAAAATGATGGGCTCCAGTAATGCATTGACAGGTCTTTGTTTCTGTCTAAAAGGCTTGACATCTGGCTTCAAAGGTATAGTATGAGTGATGATTGATGTATCATAAGTTTTCAACTCATCATATGTCTAGGCAATGACATGGATATAATCTTTAAGTGCTTGGGTTATCCCTTCCAGTTCTTCTTCTGTGCACACTTTTCCAATCAGGACATTCCTTTTTTCATCATTATGTCCAATGTTGACTTGTGAATACTCTCCTCCATCTGCATTGGGGAGATCTTTTTGTTTCAGCATGTTGTCTAGATCAAATGCTCTTTCTAACTCTATCATTCCTTTAGGAATCTTGTTACTAGGTAACTCTAGGATTTATTCTTCTTCCCAGTTATGATCTGCCACATTTCTTTCATCTATGATCTGTGCATCAAAGACATCCCTATTGGAGATGAAGTCTAAAATATGTTGATCATCGTCAAACACTTGAAGGTTAACTACATTAAATGGAACAGATGGTACTGACACTAATTCCACTAAAAACCTTCTCAAACCAGATATAGACAATGGTTCCAAAGTACTTGTGGCTTGGGCCAAGGCATCTGCCCTGTGATTTTGTTCTCTGGGTACATGGGTGATGTTGACTGCATCAAAATCTTCTATCAGGTCCCATACCCTATGTCTGTAATTAGACAGCTTCTTGTAATTACAAGAATATATGCCTCGTACTTATCTTACAACCAATTCTGAGTCTCCAAAGACATGCAGAATCTTCACTTTCTTTCTGAGTGCAAACAATATCCCATAAATCAAGGCTTCATACTCTGTCACATTATTTGTGCATGGGAATTATAATTTGTATGCTGCTAAGTAGGATTTACCAGATGGATCGATGAGATCTATTCCTACTCCAGCCCCTTGTTTTGATTTGGATCCATCAAACCTGAGGATCCATGGCTTATCTTCAGTTAAAGGCTTATCTAGGCCTTCTCTTTTCTTTTTAGCTCTAGCAGCTATACCATTTGATATCCATTTCAATTTTGGTGTTTCAATCTTCTCAAACTTCACCTTATATGGCTGATGTGAAGCTGATATCTCTTTTTTTTCTTTACCATCAGAAGAAGGATCCTCTGGACTAGACAACATTTGCCTCTTTAGAATATGCAAACATAGTGAACAAGCAGTTTCTGAATGTGGTGCTTCATGTAACCTACACCATCCCTCAATTAGGGCATCCTAAATAGGTCTTTGCTGTTGTATCATCTCTTGAATTTGCTTTGACAAAAAATCTTCAAACTTGGACAAATTACTACCCCTATCTTCATCAAATAGTTCATAATCTGACTCTATCAAACAATCACTTCCTAGGGTGATTTTCCTATTGCTTTTAGCATTACTCTTGCTACATACCAGAATTTCTTCCGTCATTAGAATAAGACTTTCATCATGATATGTGTATTCCTCTGTTCCTGCAGATGACAAACAAAAATCAACATCACTATCACTATCTGTAGAACTTACCCCGAATGATGATGATGACGCCGCATTGCATGCTTGTTCTAGTTCCATCATGTCTAAGCAAGCATCACAGGTCCTTTCATAATGTGCCTCATCATGTAACCTGCACCATCCTTCAATTAGAACATCATGAAAAGGCACTTTTAACAATTGACAATGTTGCACTTCTTTAGACAAATGCATCTCAAAATTCTTGAAGTGATCTACCTCTGTCTCATTTTCAGGGTTACAATCAGACTCTAAAGTTATTTTATCCTCCTGAAGGTCATCATCATGAACATGAACATCATACATGAGAATCTCCTCTATCCTGACAGTTTGAGGCCTGATGGAATAAACTCTGGGTTCTACATCCACATACAGTGATCATATGTTTCATGCGAGGCTCAACATCTATCCTTATTTGATTAGGTATTCCTTTCCAAGGCAACCACATGTGACTAAACTTAGTGGACATGTATCCATTGAGGATTTTAGACCAATCCTTGCTGAGTAGCATCCCATAGGTATTAGGTATATCAACTACCTGAATATCAATGTAATACTGGATTCTTGGATCTGATACTAGCTGCATATGAATGTGAGTTAGTTCTCCTACTACACTCACCTCTATTTTATCTAACTGTGTTACTTTCTTCAGTGACTTAGCAGGATGCAACCCTAAGGCGTTGCATATGGACATGGTGTTAGATTTAGGGCAAACAACTAAGAGGGGGGGTGAATCAGTTATACAAAACTTTCTTCCAATTAAACACTTAACTCCACTTTGTAATTTAGCAGCATAATAATAAATCAATCATGAAAACACAATGTAATAAATCAAGAGCAGAAACACATTAACACATGAGACACCAAGATTTTGACGTGGAAAACTCGATTAAGGGAAAAACCATGGGGTGATTAACCCAAGATTGTATTCTCTGTTAGAAGAATAGAAAGAACAAAATGGCACATGCCAATTAGGGCTCACTGCCCAAGCACATTGCTCACAAGAGGCTCACTACCTACAAGAGACACACTGTCTACAAAATATTAAGTATCACCTACTTGAACTGGAAAATAGCATCTTCACCATGCTTGAATCAGTTCCATTTAAGCCCAATACTTCTGCTCTGCCTTTTGCTCTTCTCCTCGCTACCACACTCTCATCTCCACAAGACACACTATGAAATGACTTTACAATCCCTTATTTATACACGACATCAACTTAGGAATGATCATCTAAGTCGGCAAACATCTACAAGAACATCCGTAGGATGTGTAACTCATTCGATCGGCCAGTCTCAGGAAGAACACCATCATCCAAGAGTTATTCTTTAATTGCGAGCTCCAACTCCAATGCGGACCACCAACATAAATTGGACACGATCTAAAGACCTCCTCAAGCTTGCCTGAATTACCAATAACATCCACACTTCATCTGCTTACTGAAATCCTTCTCTCCTTCATCTGGAACCTCAAGAACACAGTCTGTCATCACTGTCATAAAGGAATAGATGCTTGCAGACCTTCACACCACGAACCAATCAAGTTAACACTTCAAAAAGACTTCCTCAACACTCCCTCAAATCCACAGAACAGGACAATGCATTTCTAGATCTCACCGGACTTGTCTGTATCAGTTTGTCACCTCTGAACACCTACCGGAACTGATTTTACTTGAGTGGCCACAACGTATTCAGATCTTCATGCAAACCTCTGAAATCTCTATTGGACCACCTTAAGACACATATCTACAAACCCTTTAAACCGCATCCTCTGATCCTCATCCTATCTTGGACTTTTACCTTACTATTATCATTGTTCTTCATTGTTCCTGATTGAGACTAATTTTCTCAATATCCTCAACACACAGCTCATCCAATCCTTATCATTAATGCCACAGGAGTATGTTGACATCAATGACAACACCATTTAGGCCGATACTTGCAACAATCTCCCCCTTTGTCATTGATGGCAACATATGATGTGAAAAACTGTTTTGACCATCAAGACAAGAACTTCTCCTTACTATCACAACTCCCCCTATCAGAAACAACCATTCTCATGTCTTCTCTTCCTTTCCTGCTCCCCCTTTGATCAAAAACCACTTGCTTTTCACATGTCTTCTCTCCCCCTTTGACATCAATGGCAAAGGGCACATAGTTGCAATTCCACCACTTCAGACTCATACCAGCTGCTCCCCCTTAGTAGCAGCTCTCCATCATCAATCCGGACCACAAGATATGACTATGATATCTACCAGACTGATGTACATCAGTGCACCTTAGTTCATCACCGAAGGGGCAATAACCCCTAACTTCTCCCTGAGAGACTCAAAAGAGTCCTTAGGTAGAGGTTTAGTAAAGATGTCTGCAATCTAATCCTTGGAAGGCACAAACTCCAATTTGACTTCATTCTTGTTCACTTGCTCTCTCAAAAAGTGAAACTTGATAGATATGTGTTTAGTCTTTGAATGCAACACCAGATTCTTAGATATGTTTATTACACTTGAATTATCACATAAGATTGTGATAGGCTCCTCATACTCCACTCTTATGTCTCTTAACATTTGCTTCATCCACAAAACTTGAGTGCAACTACCTGCTGCTGCAATATATTATGTTTTTGCAGTGGACAGAGATATTGCCTCTTGTTTCTTGCTCAACCAAGAAACCAATCTCTTCCCCAAAAAGAATGCTCCACCACTAGTACTCTTTCGGTCATCCACATCTCCTGCCCAATCCACATCTGTATATGCATGAAGAGAGAAATCATGATCTATGGGATACCACAAACCATACTCAGCTATCCCTTTTAGATATCTAAAAATCCTCTCAATTGCCATGACATGAGATTCTCTAGGATCAGCTTGGAATCTAGCAACAAGACCAACAGCATTCATAATGTCAGGTCTAGTGTGAGTGAGATACAACAATCCTCCAATCATTGACTTGTACTTTTTCTGATCAGCCTTACGAGAGTCATCATCTTTGCTCAATTTACATCTGGTTGCCATGGGAGTATTCATTGGTTTTGAGTCTTCCATCCCAAATTTCTTCAACAATTCTTTCACATATTTGGTCTGAGAAATGAAGATTCCTTTCTTTGTTTGAGTGATTTGTAGACCCAAGAAGAAATTCATTTCCCCAAGCATGGACATCTCAAATTCACTTTTCATTTGATTTGCAAAAGTTTTACACATACTATCTCTTCCTCCAAAAATGATATCATCAACAAATACTTCAACAATCAAGATGTTTTCATGATCAATTTTGAAGTACAAATTACTATCAGCAGTACCTTTGTTGAAACCAATCTTCAAAAGATGCTTATCTAACCTCTCATACCATGCTCTTGGGGCTTGCTTCAGTCCATACAGTGCTTTCTTCAACTTGCAGACCATATCACCATGATCAGACAATTGAAATCCATCTGGTTGCTCAATGTAGACTTCTTCTTCCAAATCACCATTCAGGAAGGCAGACTTCACATCCATCTGATATACTTTGAAATCCTTGAAGGCAGCAAAAGCAAGAAATAATCTGACTGCTTCAATTCTTGCCACCGGAGCAAAAGTTTCTTCAAAATCAACTCCTTCTATTTGAGAGTAACCCTTGCAGACCAATCTGGCTTTATTTCTGATTACCTCACCAACTTCATTCAGTTTGTTCTAGAAGACCCATTTGGTTCCAATCACATTCTTGTTTCTAGGTCTCGGAACAAGATCCCAAGTGTGATTTTTCTCAATTTGCATCAGCTCTTCCTCAATTGCTTTAGTCTAATTTTCATCATTGCAAGCTTTATTCACTGTCTTAGGTTCAATCTTTGAAATCAAACAATACTCATCTGAATCTTGAGCAATCCTCCTTCTTGTTTGTACACCTTTGCTTTTATCACCTATGATCTGATCTTCAGAGTGGTTCAGTATTACATACCTGGGAACTTTGGGAATTTCTTACACATCTGATTCTTAATCAGGCTCATTAAAACTTATCTCTTCTTCTTGATTTACCAGATCAGTTTGAATCTGACTTTCAGAAGAAGCTCAGGCTCCTTGAATCAGAACACCATTCTGATCATCTTCATCATATTCATAAAACCTTGAGGGTTTTTCAATTCCTTCATCAACCTTCACATTTGTACTTTCTATCATCTTTCTTAGTCTCTTGTTATAACACCAGTATGCTTTACTTTGAGTAGAGTAACCCAAGAATATTCCTTCATCACTTCTAGCATCAAACTTTCCTAGATCTTCATCTCTTTTAATGTAACATTTGCTACCAAAAACTCTGAAATATCTCACAGTAGGAGTGATGCCAAACCAAACTTCATAAGGAGTCTTACCGGTATTGCTTCTGATTTGAACTCAATTAAGAGTATAGATTGCAGTGCTGACAACTTCTCTCCAATAGATCTGAGGAACATTTGCTTCCATCATCATGGTCCTAGATGCTTCCTGGATGGTCTGGTTCTTTCTTTCCACTACTCCATTCTGCTGTGGAGTCCTAGGAGTAGACAACTATCTCTTTATTCCATGCTTCTCACAGAATTCTATGAACTCACCAGATGTGAATTCTCCACCTCTATCAAACCTCAGACATTTCAATTTTAATCTAGTTTCATTCTCTACCATAGCCTTGAATATTTTGAATTTCTCAAGAGCTTCTGATTTCTCTTTCAGAAAAGTTACCCACATCATCTGGGAATAGTCATCAATTAGTAACATGAAGTATCTATCACCTTGTACACTTCTGATTCTTGTTGGACCACATAAATCAGTATGAACTATGTCCAATAATCCGGTAGAGAACAGTTCCTTACTCTTGAATGTTACTCTGCTTAGCTTACCTAACTGACATTCTTTGCACAAGCTATTAGTAGGTTTCACCAGTTTTGGAAGATCTCTTACAACCTGAGTGTTGCTTATCTTGATGATATTATCAAAATTCACATGACACATTCTCCTATGCCACAACCAACTTTGATCAATTTGAACAAATAAGCAACTTTTACCAGTACCAACCAAGTGGAAGATATTACCTTTAGTTTGAGTACCAAATGCAATCTCTATTTCGAAACTTTCAAAGATCTTGCATTTTCCATTCTTGAATCGGAGATTATAGCCTTTGTCCACCAACTGTCCAACACTGAGAAGATTGTGCTTCAATCCTTCAACATACAGTACATTACCGGTTTTGTTCCTTCCATCAAAAGAAATAGTTCTTCTTCCTCTGATTCTACCAGCAGAATTATCACCAAACTTTACCACTCCTCCTTCATACCTTTCCAAATCTATGAACTTATTTTTGTCACCTGTCATATGGTGAGAGAATCCACCATCAATGACCCAATCATCTTTTTCTTCAACTTGGGCAACCAGAGCTCTTTCTACAACTTTATGATTGACAAATTTAGAGGGCATTGGATCTTCTTCCTTGATGGCAGTAAACACCCAATCACTTCCAGATTTGTTTCCTGTCTCTGATTCATCATCTGTTACTCCTTCATTATCATCTTCTTCATGAACATAGTAACAATTCTTTTGGAACCTTGATCTGTTAGGATTTGGCCTTGAAAATCTTTCCGGACACTTTGAGGCAAAATGATCAATCTTATTGCAGTTAAAACACTTAAAAGGCAATTTTCCTTCATACTTATCAGATCTTCTTGGCAATCTTTTTGCAATAAGGGCTTCAAGTTGGGCAGTTTTAGCTTCTTCTTCTTCCAGGTCTTTTCTTGCCTTTTCATACCATGATAGTTTCCTTGAAGAGTTCTCTCCCAGATCAAACCCTTGTTTACCTTTTACAGAGGCACTGGCTTTGAATGTTGATTCAGTCTTGGGGGAGCATCTCTAAATTCGGCCATTTCAAATGCAGCCAATTTGCCAGCCAATTGATCTCTTGTGACAGTTGTATGGGCTCTGAATTCTTCAATGGAAGCAACCTTGATTTTATAAGAAGTAGGAAGGGATCTGAGAATTTTGCCAACAATCTCATTTTCATCCAAGACTCCACCAGCATTTCTAATTCCACAAACAAGCTCATTTACGCTTGGCATAAAAGTAGTGATATTTTCATCTTCTCTCATCTTCAGATTTTCAAATTTTCCTTTCAGACTTTGTAACCTTGCACATTTAACATACTTGTCTCCTTCATGCAGAAGTTCCAATTTTTCCCAAATCTCAAAAGCAGTTGGTAGGTCAACAACATTTGAGAGCTCTAAATCAAATAATGTGCTTAGAAGAGCTTCTATAGTCCGCAGATTGTTTTCAACATCTGTGATTTCATTTGGGGCATTCGGGCCACCCTGTGGAGGAGTATACTTTGTTAAAGCCATGGTTGAGTACTCCATTCCCATACATTGCAAGTGACATTTCATGTGACTTTTCCAAAGATTAAAATTGGTTCCATCAAAATTCAAACTATCCTTCTTGTAGGACGACATCCTGGATCTCCTCAAGCGGTTAAGCTCTTTTTAGAGGAACTTAGCTCTGATACCAATTGTTAGATTTAGGGCAGACAACTGAGAGAGGGGGTGAATCAGTTGTACAAAACTTTCTTCCAATTAAACACTTAACTCCACTTTGTAATTCAACGGCATAATAATAAATCAATCATGGAAACACAATGCAATAAATCAAGAGCAGAAACACATTAACACATGAGACACCAAGATTTTGATGTGGAAAACCTGGTTAAGGGAAAAACCACGGGGTGATTAACCCAAGATTGTATTCTCTGTTAGAAGAATAGAAAGAACAAAATGGTACATGCCAATTAGGGCTCATTGCTCGAGCACACTACTCACAAGAGGATCACTGCCTACAAGAGACACACTGTCTACAAAATAATAAGTATCACCTACTTGAACTGGAAAATAGCATCTTCACCATGCTTGAATTAGTTCCATTTAAGCCCAATACTTCTGCTCTACCTTTTGCTCTTCTCCTCACTACCACACTCTCATCTCCACAAGACACACTATGAAATGACTTTACAATCCCTTTTTATACATGACATTGACTTAGGAATGATCATCTAAGTCGGCAAACATCTACAAGAACATCCGCAGGATGTGTAAGTCATCCGGTCGGCCAGTCTCAGGAAAAACACCATCATCCGGAAGTTATTCTTTAATTGCGAGCTCCAACTCCAATGCGGACCACCAACACGAACTAGACATGATCTAAAGACCTCCACAAGCTTGCCTGAATTACCAATAACATCCACACTTCATCTACTTACTGAAATCCTTCTCTCCATCCGGAACCTCAAGAACACAGTCTGTCATCACTGTCATAAAGGAATAGATTCTTGCGAACCTTCAAACCATGAACCAATCGAGTTGACACTTCAAAAAGACTTCCTCAACACTCCCTCAAATCTGCAGAACAGAACAATGCATTTCTGGATCTCACCGGACTTGTCTGTATCACTCTGTCACCTTTGAACACCTACAGGAACCGGTTTTACTTGAGCGGCCATAACTTATTTAGATCTTCATACGGACCTCTGAAATCTCCACTGGACCACCTTAAGAAACATATCTACAAACCCTTTAAACTGCATCCTCTGATCCTCATCCTATCTTGGACTTTTACCTTACTGTTATCACTGTTGTTCACTATTCCTGATTGAGACTAATTTTCTCAATATCCTCAGCACACAGCTCATCCAATCCTTATCATTAATGCCATAGGAGTGTGTTGACATCAATGACAACACCAGTTAGGCCCATACTTGCAACACATGGGCATTACATTGGTAGATGCTCCTGAATCTACTAAGCAATTATGCAATTTTTTACTAAACATCCTTACAGTAAGGAGAAAAGGAGGTGACTCAGTTTTATCTCTGTAAAGAGTCATGTGTGAAGTCTCTGCAATTTGAACAGTGGTCAGATCTTTGTGTTTAACATTAACATCCCTAGCAGCATGCTCTTTATTCCCAATCTGACCTGAAGTATGATTATCCTCTGTTAGAGCAGGATCATCTAAGGATTTCATGAAAGCTTTTTTGATAGCTGGGTTTTGAGTAATTCTGATAATAACAGGATTTGGATAGGACAGGAGCAATATTAGGTGTTGGAGCAAGGATCAACTGCTGACTGACTTTGACAGCTTCTTCAAAAGCTCCTGTCAAGGTTGTGACACCAGGATGTGCTCTCCTAATAAACATAGAAGTCAAGGGATCTAAAGCTGAGTAGTATATGCTCCTAGCAGCTTCATCTAGTACAGTATAGGGAGCAATTAGCTTAGAGAGCATCTTTTGGAATCTTGCATTGAAATTAGCAATAGGCTCTCCTTCAAATCTCTTGATTGTGGCTAACAGATGATAATTCATTGAAGGATCTATAGGTATTTTGAATCTATCCTTGAAGGCTTTCTCCAAGGTAGCCCATGAACCGACTGATCCTTGACCAAGACTGATATACCAGTTATATGTCTCTTCCCCTAAGGAAAATGGAAATAACCTGCACACCACATCTTGATGTTCAAATCTAGCCCTACAACAAGCTTCCTTGAATGTTCTAATGTGATCATCAGCATCCTGATATGGATGATATTTAGGACAAATCTTATCAGGATTTTTAGGTAAAGGATGATATGCAGTAAAAGTCAGAGGTGACTCTGCAGTAAAGAATGACATTGTGACTGGTAGAGGTTGGACCTGAGGTGTGACAGGTGGTCCTGTAGGTGTTTGCAACCTAATAGGAGTTACAGGAGCACGTTCTGGTGAAGCTCCTGACGCACTACAACCAGGAGAATGATGAATATCTATTGTTCTAAGCCTAAATCTCTGAATAGACAGTTCTTCAAAGAGTCCACTGGATCTGGACCTGGTATTTAGCCTGAGAGCTAGGATTTCTTAAATTTTAAGGAAATTTGGCTTGTTTACTATAAAGATCAGCTAAAATACTCCAACAAAGGCTTTATTTATGATCAGGATCTGAAACACACTAGATATTTACGGAATATTTGCAGAAATGATGCAAATACGAGATGATAAAAGACTTAGGGACACAAGCAATTGGATATCAGATCTCTAAAGCAGACTACCTCAAAGCTTTAGCAAAAAGACTTGAAATAGAGCTTATTTTTGAAATATCATGATGATCAACCACAAAGCTTGAAACATTTATGATCAATTTTGAAAACTTTGCAAAGTACAAGCATGCATGGACTTAAGACCTCAAATCTTTGCATATAACTTGAAATACAGAGCTGCATGAGTATTACCTTTCTATTTGCGTCATTAAATCAGACAAATCTACTGATGAAGAGGCCCTCCTTCTAGTGCCAATTTATGTTGATGATGATGATGAGTCATAACAACATGCATAAAAATTTGTACATCAAACCTTTATTATCTCTTAAAGTACAATCATCTTAAGATAAGTTGATGACTCCAAGTCTCCGTTGATTAGGTCATGATTGTCTGACATTACTCAAAGGTTGATGTGACATGCTATTTTCCATTTCAAGGGGTCTTATATTTGTCTTGATGATCAGTATTGTTCTATTTCCTGTAAATTTACTCCACAGAGGTTATTTCTACTCTATTTCCAAAGATAATGATGTATTTGCAAGTTTGATCAATTCTTCTAATTATTGATCATCATGAACCTGTTCTTTCTTCTACACAGTATATTTATTCAAATGATGTGTCTATAAGTGGATATTTGCATGTATCTCTTGGATATTTGTATGAATTTGCATGATATTTGTCAATTTAACATGCTTTTACTCTAAATATGCCATGTATTTCCAATTATCTACGGGATATCGGCATATTTCATGTTATTTGCTTCTAATTCTCTGTTATTTGCAATTATGGTGATGAATTGTTATGAAATTGAAAGAAATTTAAAAGAATGCTTCTAATTTTGGTGAATCTTTAGCCATTGAACCTCATACATACATGATACATTCATGAGGAGAAGAAATCAAACCATATGTCACCAGGATGTTCCATAGCTAGATATGGATGATGCTAACTTCAAAGGATAAGGAATGAAAACAACACATGCAGAATGACAAGCACTCCAAGGGACGCATCTAATCAATGCATGTATCAAGATTTCAAACACAGATTACTCAAAATTTATGATGATTTGTAATCAAATTTATCTTCTCTTTCATTCAGTATGCATAACATGTACATTTACAACAACTTTGAAATGAGTCCTGATATTTCAGCAATCAAATTTCAATTAAATTTTGAATACTCAAAATATGAGACTCATGCATCTTTTATAGAATAAGGTGAGGAGGCCGTTACAAATGACCTACGGTCAGGATTTATCAATTAAGATCAATGGTATATAATCACTCTCTGACTTAGTCAACCCTTTCCTTGTGGTACAGGTTACCAGCTGGCAACCATCTGGATGACTCATTACCTTATGAGTACATGATGCATATGTCTTCTTTGTGATGCATCTTCAATCATTCTTCAGGTTCTTCTTCTTTATCTTCTTCTTCTTCATCATGATCATCATCTTCATCACTTTCTGTATCGCTGTCACCCTGATGAACATCATCATGTATATGGACCTTCATTGTCATCCTGATATTCTCATAGGCTTGTACTATTTTATCTACCTCCCCCCCATCTTGGGTTTTGGCTTTGGTCACAGCATGCTTATGAGACTGGAATTTAGCTTTGATCGTGTCCAGCTTACCCTTTCTGTTGTTCAAAGTCTCATTGTAAGTTTCTACCCTAACCTTTATCCTCATGATCTTGTTCATCACCTCTTCTATCAGGTGGGTGAGGGGGTCATCAGCTACCGGCTAGAAATTATCATGCAGTGCCTTGATGGTAAAGTCTGCGGCTTGGTTTTCAATCTTCCCCTCTACTTTCCCTTCCAAAGCTTCCAGGATCTCTGCTTCATATGCCATCATGATGTGTAGCTTTATACTAATATCCCTGAGCTTGCCACTGCATCTCTTCAGGCTATCACATTCAAACCTAATATCCTCATACCATATGTCTATCAATAGGGTAGTGTTATTATTTAACACCTAATTATTTATTAGGATTTGAGGATCAATCCTCTTCATCTCACTCAAAGTAGTTAGGTCCTTTTCCAATTGGAATGACCGTCTTCTTATTTCGTTTTGCATTTTATCTACTTTTCTCTTCAAACTGCTTAAAGAATTCCACCTCTGTAAGGAGGTTCTCAAAACTTCCTCAACTCCTGTGAGGGTTGACATCATCCACTTTTCCATGATCATGGCCTCCTCCTCCTGGGATATGACAGTCAATGGGACAGCCAAATCAACCGGTGTACTATCAAGGTTAATCAACCCCTTTATATATGAATGCCAATTTGTTGACCTCCTCCTGGGATATGACAGTCAATGGGACAGCCAAATCAACCGGTGTACTATCAAGGTTAATCAACCCCTTTATATATGAATGTAGGTGAGCAATGTGCTCTTTATGCTGTTTATTTTTCTTTCTCCTTCTTTACCCTTTGGGTCAAAGAATCAATGATATCCTTCCCTTCCTGACCCTCTTGGTCTTCATTGGCAAAACCCAAATCAACAGTTGTGATTTGGAACTCCTCAAGGGTGATCTTGCCCTTCTCTTTCTCTATAGTGGGAAGTACTACTTGGGCAGTCCTTCTGCCTGTAGCAGGATCTCTTTTAATAGCTGATCTCAATCTGGGTTTCCTCTTGGGCTTCATTATTGTTTTTGCAAACGAGGTGGAAACATCAAATTCTTGAATTTCAGGACCTTGTTCCATACCTATTTCTCTTTCCAGCCACTGAGGCACTTCATCTCTAGATCCCTGACGTCTTTTGTCATCATCCTATCTACCATCATCTCTAGTATCTATCTATATTCTCGGTGGAGAAGGCGACTTCTTAATTTCTTCCTCATGGAGTTCCTCATGAGGGGGATCCTGTTGCATCTCCTCCTGTTGAAAGGCTTCCTTTTGTGGGGAGGATCCTGTGGAATGTCCACATGATGATCCGGTGCTTGATCCTGCACTCCCTCTTTCGGAGTCTCATCCAGCTTAGTGTTTTCCTCATCTTGAGGCATATTAACATTTGTGTCTGATGTCTGAGTGTTTGGCCTTGATACATCACCTTGATCTTGGGTCACATTTTGTTCCGTACCCGATGCACCGATGTCGTGTGTCTTAATGTCCTCATGACCTGGTTTATCTTTTTCTCCTATATCTCCTTGAGTCTGGGTGGCATCATCACCTGATGTATCTTTATCACCCCTGCCCTTTTGTTGGACTTCCACTATCTTTGGCTCAGCAGGTATCTCATGTTGTTGCTAGCCCATATCCGAAGCACTGCTCTCTTCTCCTGCCTGCTTGGCTACTTCAACTTTCTCTATCCCATCAGGTGCACCTACCTTGTCTTTAGGGGTTACATCCTCCTTGTATGTCAAATCTATAACCGCAGGGCTAGTCACCTGATCGACCAACTTGTCAAGCCCGATTTGTTGGGCTACCCTCTCTGGGCTACTTTCCTTTTCTTCCTGAGCTGTTCACTTCACTTCCTCCAATACCGCCATCTATGCTAATGGTGTCCCATGTGGAGTCATGTGGGTACTGGAGGCGAGAGTTTCCATCCTCTAAGAAGCTACATTCTGTACTACTTCATCATCTGATAGGTCCACGGTGTCTTTCAAGGAGAAAGGACCACCCTGACCTGCCTTGGAAGCCTCTTTTGCTTGTTCTTCTGCTCTCTCAGTCTTAAATTTGATTATCGTGGGAAGTGGCACATCATGTTGCAACTCCTTCCTAAATACTTCACCACCAGCTCCTCTCAATACAATGGTATCAGCCCTCATATCACCCCACATAGATGTTCTTTGTTTCTTGGGGGGTGATGTCAGCGGTACCACCTTCCTCTTTCTGGTAACCATCTATTGTCATATTTTGCCCAGCCCCAAAATATTCCTATCCCCCTCTTTCTATCAAAGAAATCCAATCAGAGAAAGCCTAAATAGAAAGAGGAAAGTTTTAAATCCTACATTTCCCCATGCTGTGCCTTGCAAAATTTCCCAAAATCTCACCTTGAGAATCCTTGCAGAAAACCCAGAAAAACCCATAAACCCTTTGTCTTCAAGTGCCTTCCATTGTAGATAATTCTCAGTTTTATACTTAATCCTTTGTATGTATCGTTGTATGTATATGCGATTGTATCTTTTTGCATACAATATGCATATACAAGGCGATATACAAAAGGTGGGATACAAAAGTGAATGTACATTTGCAGATACAAAGGGCAGATACAAAGGAAAGATACAAGGTCATATACAAGGTCACATGCAAAGGTCAGATGCAATGTTTATAGATACAAGCGATTGTATGTAGTTTTGTTTGTATATTCGCATTGTATATGCGATATACAAAGGGTGATGTAGAAGGGAATACATACAATTTGGATGCGAATGAAGAATCAAATGTGGCATATTTCAAGTTAGGGTCCACCTATTGTATGTATATGCGATTGTATCATCCCATATACAATCCTATATACAATTGCATATACAAAAGTTAGATACAACAGGGATATACAATGTGGACCCGACTGGGAAATTAAATTTGGTGGACTTCAGTTGGGGTCCGCAATTGTATGTTGAAGTGCATGTATATGCCAATATGCAAAAAAACAAGGATACAAGGCCGGACCTATTTCAATGATCCAATATGGTTAATAATCCTTTGAGTTCCCCAGTTGTATGTACATGCGATTGTGTCTCCTATATACAATTGCGATGTACAAAGTCACATACAAAGGATTTTCAGCGAGACATGCCTTATCGGCAGCTCATTTTGAGGTCTCTCTGATGGCCGATAAAGATGCAAATGTTCAGCAATGGGTCCCAGGTTCAACTCAACAGCCGATTAGATAGTGCCACATGTCAGGTAGATCCAAAGGCTGATTCAAAAGCATATACAAAGGGATATTCAAAGACATGCAAAGTAATTTGATATACAAAATGCAAAAAGTGAAGAAATCGCATAAGTGCAAAATCGAAGGATTTGAAGGACCTGATAACATGATGATGTCATCAGGCCTGTTCTTTGCCCAAGTTCTATATGATGCTGACATCATCATGGTTTTTACAGTGCATCCAATTTTTTGTATGTCTGTATGCATACAATGACGGTTCTCCTTGCAGTGAAGACAAAATTGACGAGCGGTATGCATTCAGTCAGGAATGGTCACCGACTCTGAGGATGAATGTGCAGTTTTGATGACAAGACATCTTAGTGGCCAAATTAAGTTTTACAGAGATCCCTTAAACATAGAATCGATGAGGATGCAAAAATTCAAAGGGTCAGAGATTTAAAGTGTTGTAAAAGCTTTGTCAAGGGGCGATATGTCCCATCCGCCATCAATACAAATCTGATCTCTCAACTGCCATGCTTTAGATATTTTATGTATTCATTGTTGAAGATAGATGATTGAGCTGCTCACATTCAAGGCCCAAAATATCTTCCACCTGCCCTATTCCAGATATTTTATTCCATAACTTCTTGCAAGTGGACGTCCCTTCTGGCGATGATATTTTCTAACAGAGCCCATGGGGAGAATTCATTGTAACCGACTTAGGTCAAATGCAAAATGCTATATATGCATAAACATGAGATGTAAAAAAAAAAAAAGAGGATGGTTTTATTTTGGGCTGTTATGCTGCCATTTTTCTATGGTCAGACCTCTTAGTGTAATTGCAGGGTATGGGAATGTGACTCACTGTGCCTGAATCTGGCCTCTGTTGTCTTCCTTTTATCCACCAATGAATGTGATTAGCTATATTGTGTCTACTTCTGCTACTAAATATTATATAATGTAATGGTTTCTAGCCTTCATGATTAATATATGCATGACTTCTTGCCTCTCTTGTGTCCTGATTTCTGTGTTTTAATTAGAGTTATAGTCTGTTTTGTGAGTAAAACGGCTCCTCTATAGGTTTGAATTTCATACCGAAGCCTCAATCAGTCTCATAAGTCTGTGCGAATTCCCTTCATCATTGAAATCATTGTTGTGTCTACACCAAGATCACCATTGCTTAATGAATCTGGTGCATCACCCCTATTTCTATTTATGTTTCCTTCTACCCCTTTTCACTTGCAGCATTAGCACTAGGTTTAGATATATTCCTCTAAGCATTAGACTTAGAATGAGGAACCATCCTTCTCTGGAGGTCTAATCTTAGTTCGCAAGGTCCCACACTTTGAGATCATTCCCATTATGTCATTAGAATGCTTGGACTCTCTCCAAGTAGGGTGCAATTCTATGTGACAACACCATCATCGGTTCATCACCTACAGGCTCTTTATTTACTAGCTCTTCTTCAAATGGGATATCCTCTTGTACATCCTATTGTGAGGTTTGGCCTTCCTCCTGTACCTCTGCAGTTTCCACAGCTGGCCTTAGGATCCTCTTTGTCTTTGGTTTATCCATCAGAGGTGGTGCAGATGATGCGGACGCTTGTCCTGATGTTGATGCACCTGTAGTTGGTATGGCAACCCTTTCAATTATCACCCCTTTAGGCTCATCATCAGTTTTCTTTCCTCTAGGGGGGCCTTTCCTTTTTTTCTGGGTAGGCAACCTCTCTCCATTGGACTTCCTTTTCTCATTGAGGAAGTCATCATATTCCTCATCAGTTAGTTCCTGCCTTTTCTTCTTGGCATCTACAGTAAGGGCTACACCCCTTTTCTTCAATCTATTTATCTGTTCATCTACCCAAGTTTGGGTTAACTGGAGCACCCCACCTGTAAACTGATCCAAGGAAATATCCTCTAGTTGTGTTAGATCAAGGGCTGAGATGGTGTCATTGTAGACTTTCTTGTCTTCATATTCATTTGACATCATTTTTCCATCATCTTTCTTTAGTTGTGCTGGCACTGGGATGCAGTCATATGTCCTTATCTAGTTCAAGGTGAGGCTCTAGTATTTTCTTCTTCTCACTTTAGCTTCATCCTCACAATTTGTCCAGAAATCCTCTAGATGTTTCCGAAAAATAGGCTTTCCTACTATTTTCTGCATCCTGCCATAAGGGTCATAAGATCTAGCCAATGGAAATGGCTGCAGATACATCAGTTTTAGACCACCCATGGCATGCTCTATGCTCTATGAATCTGAGCACATATACCAGCCCATAGACACTAGAAATAGTACTGGAGGTATCTTCTTTTGTGCTTTATATGCCTCCACTATGGTAGACACTTGTCTAAGAAACTCCATCAAGACTGCTCCATCAGTAGGGTACCTTGGTAGCATAAGGGGATGTTCTTCAAATCCTTCTATTCTTATATATGAGAAGGTGGCATATTGGATGAACCACGCCCCATGCCTGTAAACAACTTCCTAAGCCTCCATGCTCAGTCTCTTGGTTTTGTCTTCCTCCATTGTTCTGACTAGATGCATAGAGAATGCATCATTCACCAATTTGTAATCTAGGAGGTAGCTCTTTCTCTGTAGCTAAGGATAGTGATCCCATATGTGGGCATCATCTACATCACCACCAGCTTTGCCCACTGTAGTCAATGCATCAAAGGTTCTTTTAGTGTTTTTTCCAATTGGATGCTTCCCAATTATCCCTACAAAATAGCCATCATTGATCAACAGGATTTCTGGGCCAGGGGCCAACAGTGCAGGAGAAAGACTCTATAGATATCTCCTCTTCTTCTTTAGGCTCTGCACAACCAAGTGGGGTATTCCCTACTGAACATCCATGAAATGCATCTATGAACTTGCTGGGATGTTAACACAAAGCAGATAAATCCTCTCTTATGTAGACCAAAACTGTAAAATAAGTGCAAAGAGGCTAATTTTGGGCCTATGTTCAGTTGTGAGGCAGAGGATTTTGGTCCTAAAACTACATCTAAGGTCCTAAAAGGTTTGTATTTGAATTTTTGAGTTGATTTTTGTATTTGGATGCAAGACTAGGACCTTGGGTTGTAACCTCAATACATAACCAGATCGGTGCCTATCCAGGGCTCGGAGTCAATAGACATATGTATGTGAATGTTTACCATAGACTTAAACCAGTAATCAGATTTCAAGGGGGTTTTGTAGTGTCTACCTTACAGATACTACCCAAGATTAAGTATTCAGTTATCTCTGCTTACAAACATCCTTACTGCAATATATTATTCCCAACACTTAACCCTAAACATTTAATCTACTCCTTAAGCAGAAGTAAAAGATCAAGCATTCAACATAGCAAGCCCATATCCTAGAATCTTAAACACCCCTTAGCTGTTTAGATTTAGAAAAAGAACACATTCAACTTGGAGACAAATAACAGAATACATGCAATGAAGCATTACTCATTTAAATCAACATGAAACTGATGAATTCTATGCATAAAACATTCAACATACAACTCATAAACTCACAAGGCACCCAAAAATAGAGCCACCAGCTAGATTGTATCTTATTACAGAACCAAAAATTTTCCAGTTTTCAACAACCCTAAATGAGTAACATAGTTTGCATTTTATAGCAAGACTGTGCACTCAGCATTCAGTACATTGTCACATGGCATTTTCAAAATTCCTGCCAAATACATCGCACCACAGAATGGCGCTCAAAATATTTAATGTTGCTGGCAGAAGGAAACTAGGAGTGGTTGAACTCGAGACCCACGCTGCCGCCTGGGGATTTTCCTCTTCAATCGGGTAGTTGGTTCGTCCATGTCTTCGACCATACTTCTGTAACATCTACCATTAATGGCATACCAACTCGCGGCCTTGGAAACGCAGTAGACTGCGTGCCTTGCAATTTTCCTGCCTGGAAATAGCTACACATACAAAGAAAACCCTTCGTTTGAACAGAACTGTCGATTCATTTCTACCCACCAAGATCTGCAACCCAAACTGCGCTAAAAAGTTGCCCACCAATTAGAACGTGCCATGTAGACACACTGTACTTCCATCGCTGACTTTTCCCACCGCAAACATGCATTTTTCCCTTTCCACCATATTTTGCCTTTTTGCGCCTTCAATATGCAAAAGAACATGCATATACATACAATTGTCTGCATACAAGGCGCGGACCCCAAATTTTATAGAACAAATTGAAACCGCATTCGGGTCCTACCTTGTACATTTTCTTTTGCATATCTCCCTGTATATTGCATATATATAATATGCAATATACATACAATGCGGATCTCAAATCATTATGAAACAAATTGCATTAACTTTGAAATCCGGCTTGTATCTTAACCTTTGCATCTTCACTTTGTATATTGCATATACAAACATAATATACATTATGCGGATTTCAAATTTTATAAAATAGATTGGAACAAGTTTCATTTCTCGGCCTTGTATCTCATTCTTTTGTATATCGGCATATACAATGCGCACATACATACAAGCTGTGGACGTCAACCTATTTATGAGGCAGATTGGAGAATCCTTTGAAATCCGTGTTGTATCATTTTCCTTGCATCATTGATTTGTATATCGCAAACATACAACACAGATATACAAAACAAAATATACAATCTGGATCTCAAACCTGTATCAACCAGAATGTATAATTTCTCAGGTCCGGGCCTTGCATATTCGGTTGCATGTGCCAACATGCAATCACCTTTGTATGCAACTAGTGGGCCCGACACTTTGTTTTTCTTCTTTGCACATTGACAATGCATATCTCCTTTGTATGTTGTGAATGTATATCACCATTGTATGTCGGAGATAGATACAACCTGATATACAAAGGAAAACCTTTGACTTTTCAACTCGTACCATTGTATCACCGCTCGCCAGATTTGATAACTTTTGGAATCCGGTCTTTGTATGTTTCTTCATGCATGTGCATCGGCCGTCGGAGAGACTGCTGCATTTGTCGCCGATATGCTTGTCTGGCTGATGAACCCTTTCACTGTAGCGAATGCATGTCCGCCTCCTTATACATTTTCCATTGTATAAACACGATGTACATTCTGCCTTGCACAACTTCCTTGTATGCCGCCAGTGTACCTTTTACTTGCATGTTTCCCTTTGTATCTAGTTGTTGCATGTCTAAACATACAACACAAATATACATGCAAACCTTCACATACAAGTAGGGAATATTCTTGGAATCTGCGACAGATTCCTCATTGCATATACAAACCTGATATGCATTCAAAATGCATACAATCAATTTTTTCACTTTTTTGAAGGTCGATTGAACATTTTTGGCCCACCAATGTACAATTGGACTTGTACATACAAAGACACATACATTTAACAGATTTCACCACTACATAGAATGATTTTAAACTTAGCATTTTTTCTTAAACGCGACGGGATAAAGCGGTAAAGCAATGCATATGGGCCAGTCAACAAATGAGTGCAAAAGCATGAAAATGTAACTTAAGCAACCAAGAACCTGCTACAGGAGGTCAACAACAAAACAAAAGATACAATGCAGAAGGCTGAAGGAAAATAAAATCTAAGGCATCAAGGGTTTGAAAGAATGAAAATATAAGCTTTGTAAACTCAATTCAGAAGCCCAACCCTAGGTGAGCACCACCATTGGCTCTGACTGGGGACGTGCAGGCGCAAGGCTTCAGCGAGAACCAAACCACTCCGAGACAGACCAGACAAAATGCAAAATGCAAAACACCACCGACTATACAAGGCATGTACAGACTATTCACACCTAATTTACAATGTGCACATAGGATATTCATTTATGAAAAGTAAGGTTTTAGGAACTGACCGTGCACAGGCAATTCTAGTAGTTCACCATTTAGGGCTTGAAGAAAGTAGGAATCTTCTCCATGAGTATTGCTGATTTGATATGGGCCCATCCATAAAGGCTCAAATTTACCATGCTTGCCCTTATCCTGGCTCTTTGCATTCCAAACAAGGACCAGATCACTTATTTGAAACTTCCTTTCTGTAGTCCTTTTATCAAACAAATACTTCACCTTTTGTTGTTTCTTGATATTTGTTTTCTGTGCCTCTCTTCTGATTTCATCCAGTGCAACTAGTTGATTTATCCTCTCATTCATTGATTCCTCAATCTCTTCCTCATTTTCCTGTATGAATCTATAAACTGGCAAGAGATTATTCACATGTAACTTGGCTGTTGTACCATATACTAGCTCAAAAGGTGACCTTCCAATTGCTTTCTTCACTGTTATCCGGTCAGCCCATAGTGCCATCTTCAACTTTGAATCCCAAGCCCTTTTGTTCTTATCTGCCATCCTTTTAATGATTTTCATGAGGCTTTTGTTACTTGACTCTGCTTGACCATTTCCCTGTGGATGATATGGTGATGCATATGACAAATTAATCCCATAGTTATTGTAAAAATTAACAAATTCACCAGATCTGAAACACATGGCATTGTCTGTGACCACTTTGACTGGCACTCCAAATCTGATAACAATATGTTCCAAAATAAAATCCATCACCACCCTGCTCGTAGCTTTCTTAGTTGGAATGGCTTCAGTCCATTTGGTAAAATAGTCAGTAGCAACCAAAATCCAACTATGTCCTCCACTTGGTTTTTCTAAAATTTTCCCTATGAAATCAATTCCCCATTGCTGAAATGGAGCCTCCACAGTTACAGTTCTAAGGGGTAATGCACCTTCATACTTCAATTTTCCTAAGAACCTTCGACAGGGATCACATTTTCTTACCATCTTTTGTGCATCTGAGAAAAGGGTAGGCCACCAATAGCCTGCTCTAATAATTTTGTGAGCTGTGGTTTTGGCAGTGTAGTGTCCACCACACACTCCTTTGTGCATGTCATTTAAAATATCCTCAGCTTGATTTTTATCCACACACCTAAGTAATACACCATCAGGATTTTTCCAATATAATTCTCCTTACATAATGACATATTTGATAGCATGCAACTTTAAAGTCCTTTTCTGATTATCACTGAGATGGGAAGGACAATTCAAATTCTCCAAATAGTACACAATATCCTTGTACCATTCAGATTCTGACACATTAACAACTTCATTATGAATCGCATTCACTTGGCATGCTTCCAAATTTGATTGTGTCATCATCTTAGTCAAACCTTGTCCCCTTACCAATTTTGTGATTTGTATCTCAATATTGAACTCTTGTAACTTGTTAATACACCTACATCTTCTTCCTGTCACTTCCTGCTGAGTGAAAATGTCTTTAACTGCTGCATGGGGCACATATGCAACTATTTGAGAGCCTACTAAGTATGGCCTGAAGCTCTTGACTACTCTAACCAATGCATATGCCTACTTTTCCATGATATCATATTTCAACTCAACTGCCTGCAATGACATGCTAAAGAAAGCAATAGGTTGCTCAAAACCTACTTCATTTTTCTGTAATAAACATGCAGCAACAATATGAAAAGAAGCAAATGAGAACAACTGGAGTGGCTTAGAAAAATTAGGAGATTTCAATACAGGAGCCATCTTTATAGCCTCTTTGATGTTTAGAAATGATCTAGTTGCTTCACTTTCCCACTTGATAGTTGCACCTTTCTTTAACATTTTAGAAATATCCTTTGTAATTTCTGCAAAGTTGGGGATGAATCTTCTAACAAAGTTGATCTGCCCAAAGAAAGACTGAATACCTTTAACTATTTTGGGAATTTGAATTTTGTCAATGGCAGCAACCCTTTCAGGATCAATTCTGACTCCATCCTTGGAAACAATGCGTCCCAATAGTTTTCCTTCCACTACCCCAAAAGTACATTTCTTTGGGTTAAGTGAAATGCCATATTCCAATGCTTTAATAAAAATTTGTTCTAGATGCATGCAATGTTTCTCTTCCTTTTTTGAATAGGCAATTAAATCATCCTGATATACAGCCAGGATTGAGTCAATCAATCTTGCAAAAGCAACATCCATAGCCCTTTGAAATGTAGCACCTACATTTGTTAGTCCAAATGGCATTCTCACATATACATAGGTTCCCCATGGAGTGGTGAACGCAGTTTTGTATTGTTCCGATTCTTTTACCTTCATCTGATTGTACCCTGAAAATCCATCCATCATGGATAAAAGCTCACAACCAGTTACCTTCTGCAGCATAGCCTCCATGTTAGGCAGTGGATAATTATCCTTTAAAGAAGACACATTCAAATTTCTAAAGTCCACACAAAGTCTTATATCACCATTCTTTTTTCTAACTGGGACAAGATTGGACACCCAAGTCGAGTGTCTGATAAGCACAATTATTCCAACCTCCCTAAGCTTCAGAAGTTCTTCTTGCATTTTTGGAGCCAGAGTTGGGTTAATAGGTCTTTGTTTCTGTCTAAATGGCTTAGCTCTAGGCTTCAAAGGGATCTCATGTTGGAATAAGTCTTCTCTATAAGCTTTCAGCTCCTCATATGACCAGACAAAGACATGCTTATATTTTTTTCAGTAATGCAATCAGCATATTTCTGATGTGTGGCTTGAGCTGTTTGCCAATATATACCCTTTTGGGGGCATGATGTGTCCCCAAATTTATCTCCTCCAAGTCATCCTTGTTTGTCAGAGATGCCTTCTTAACAAACTGATCTCTATTATCAAATGTTCTTTCCAAGGCAACCAGCCCTCTGGGGATCTTATTTGTTTTAAGTTGAATTATTTCTTTCCCCAAAAGAGTTTCTTTTCCATCCACAACTTCTACAAAGTTCTGAAAATCAATCTCCTGGTTCTCATATTCATCTATGCAGTGTGGGAACCTCAACAAGTCTCTATCATCATCAAATACCTGTTAACTGCATACATTATCTGGTATTGCAGGTCTAAGTTTAATTTCAACATTTGTAACATCAAACAGAGTAACATCATCCAGCCTTATGGCCACATTAGCCAAAAAATCTGCCATGACATTCTTTGATCTTTCTATCTAATTTATTGAAAAAGCATCAAATAATTCAATTGTATCCCATATAGCATGCTTATACTATTTTAATCTTTTATTCTTTGAAGCATATTTATCTCTCACCTGGGAAACAATTAACTCTGAATTTCCAAACACTTTTAGCATCTTAATCCCATGCTTCAAGGCAACATTCAATCCTAATAGCAGAGCCTCATATTCTGCAATATTATTAGTGTAGGCAAACTTTAACAGGAAAGAAAATTTTAGAAGCTTACCTTCTGGAGACAAAAACACAATCCCAGCACCAGAACCTTCCTTTGAACAAGCTCCATCAAATTACTTAGTCTAGAGACCCTTTTGGTCAAGCTCTTGGATGCAAATGTCTCTCCTTTCACCTCCTTGATTATTTGAGACAATTTTGAAATTCTTGTTGCAAGTATGAGGTGAGCCAGTGTTGTCATTGATGTCAACATACTCATTTTGCATTGACAAGAAGGATTTGATGAGCTGTATGCTGAGGATATTGAGAAAATTAGCCTCAGTCAGGAACAGTGAAGAACAGTGATGAGAAGAAGGTAAATGTACTGTATAGGATGAGAACCGGAGGATGCGGATTAAAGGGTTAGTAGATATGAGTCTTGAGATGCTACAGTTAAGATTTAAGAGGTCCGCATGAAGATCTGAAGGAGTTGTGGCTGCCGGTATAGAACCGGGTCCGGCAAGTATCCAGAGGTGACAGAGGATCACAAAAAGGTCCGGTGAGGTCCGGAATTGTATCATCCTAATCTGCGGATTGGACGGAGTGTTTGGAATGTCCTTGTGATGTGTCATCCTGATTTGTGTATGATTTGGAGGTCCGGAAGTACCTCTTGCATTATGACAGTGGCGACAGACTGTGTTCTTGAAGTTCCGGATGAGGAAGACAAGAGATCCCAGTAAGTAGAGGAAGTGCGGATGTATCCGGACATTCAGACAGGCTTGTGAAGGTTCTTGGATCATGTTTAGGTTGTGTTGTTGGTCCGCATTGATGGTAGAGCCCGGAATTGAAGTTATTCTTCCGGATGAAGTTCTTACTCTGTTTAGCTGACCGGATGAGTTGTTCATCCTGCGAATGTTCTTGTGATGGCCGACCGGATGTGTTATTCATCTTGCGGATACTCCTATGGTTGTTTTCCGACTTAGATGTTTGTTCCTAAGTCGATGTCTTGTATAAATAATGGTTTGTGAGTTCATTTCAAAGTGTGGTGTGTGGATGAGTGTGGCATAGCGAAGAAACGTGCGAAAGGCAGAGCAGAGATTGTTGGGCTTAATTGGAACTAATCCGGACATGATAGAGATGTCATTCTCCAGTTCAAGACTGTGATTTTTATCACTTTGTAGACAGTGTGTCTCCTTGTAGGCAGTGGGCCTCTTTGTGAGCAGTGTGCTCGGGCAGTGAGCCCTTATTGGCATGTGCCATTCATTTTTCTTTATTCTTCTAACAGAGAATAATTCTTGGGTTAATCACCCCGTGGTTTTTCCCTTAACCGGGTTTTCCACGTCAAAATCTTGGTGTTCAATGTGTTGATGCTTATCTGCTCTTGTGTTTATGTATTATGCTTCCATGGTTGATTATTTGATATGCTGCTAACTAACAACAGAGAATTAAGTGTTTGAAAGAAGAAGAAGTTTTATACAACTGATTCACCCCCCCCTCTCAGTTGTATGCCCTAGATCCAACAATTGGTATCAGAGCCAGGTTCCTCTGATAGGAGCTTAACCGCTTGAGGAGATCCAGGATGTCGTCATACAAGAAGGATAGTCCGAAGTTCGATGGAACCAACTTCACTCTCTGGAAAGGTCGCATGAAGTGTCACTTGGAATGTATGGGAAAAGCATACTTGGCTATGATTTCAAAACCATATATACCTCCACAAGGTGGTCCGACAACTCTGAATGAAATCACAGAAGCTGAAAACAATCTGCGGACCAAGGAAGCTCTTCTAAGCGCATTGAATGACTCAGATCTCTCGAATGTCATTGACCTACCAACTGCATATGAGATCCTAACTAAACTGGAACTTCTGTATGAAGGAGATGAGTTTGTCAAAAGTGCAAGGTTGCAAAGTCTGAAAGGGAAATTTGAAAGATTGAAAATGAGAGATGATGAAAACATCACTACCTTTATGCCAAGAGTAAATGAGTTGGTATGTGGAATCAGGAATGCTGGTGGAACTTTAGATGAAAATGAGATTGTCTGCAAAATCCTAAGATCCCTTCCTGCTGCCTACAAAATCAAAGTTGCTGCCATTGATGAATTCAGAGCCCACACAACTGTCACAAGAGAACAACTGGCTGGCAAACTAGCTGCATTTGAAATGACCGAGTTTGGAGATGATCCTCCCAAGACTGAATCTGCCTTCAAAGCCAGTGCCTATGTGAAAGGCAAACAGAGATTTGATCCGGGTGAAAACTCATCAAGGAAAATGTCATGGTATGATCAAGCAAGAAGAGACATGGAAGAAGAAGAAGCAGAAACAGCTCAACTTGAAGCCCTCATTGCAAAGAGACTGCCAAGAGGATCCGGTAAGTATGAAGGAAAACTACCCTTTAAGTGTTTCAACTGCAATAAGATTGGTCATTTTGCCTCAAGATGTCCGGAGAGATCTGCAAGATCTAATACTCATAGACAAAGGTTTCAAAAGAATTGCTATTATGTTCATGAAGAAGATGACAATGAAGGAGTAACAGATGATGAATCAGAACTAGGAAGCAAATCCAGAAATGAGTGGGTGTTTATAGCCATCAAGGAAGAAGATTCAATACTCTCTGAATCTATCAATCACAAAGTTGTTGAAAAAGCCTTGGCTGCTCAAGTGGAAGAAAAGGATGATTGGGTTATTGACAGTGGATGTTCTCACCATATGACTGGTGACAAGAATAAGTTCTTAGATTTGGAAAGATATGAAGAAGGAATGGTAAAGTTTGGTGACAATTCTGCTGGCAGAATCAGAGGTAGGGGAACTATTTCCTTTGATGGTAAGAGCAAAACAGGAAATGTACTGTATGTTGAAGGACTGAAGCACAATCTTCTCAGTGTTGGTCAGTTAGTGGACAAAGGCTATGATCTCCGGTTCAAGAATGGAAAATGCAGAATCTTTACAAGCTCCGGAACTAAAATTGCATCCGGTACTCAGACAAGAGGTAACATCTTTCATCTGGTTGGTTCAAATAAAAGTTGTTTGTTTGTTCAAATTGATCAGAGTTGGTTATGGCATAGAAGAATGTGTCATGTAAATTTTGATAACATCATCAAGATAAGCAATACTCAGGCTGTGAGAGATCTTCCAAAGTTGATGAAACCTACAAATAGTGTGTGTAAAGAATGTCAGTTAGGTAAACAAAGCAGAGTCTCTTTCAAAAGCAAAGATCAGTCTTCTACCGGATTGTTGGAATTAGTACATACTGATCTATGTGGTCCGACAAGAATCAAGAGTCTGCAGGGTGATAGATATTTCATGTTGTTAATTGATGATCATTCCCGGATGATGTGGGTTACCTTTCTAAAAGAAAAATCAGAAGCTTTTGAGAAGTTCAAAATCTTCAAAGCTATGGTGGAGAATCAAACCGGATTGAAACTAAAGTGTCTAAGGTCTGATAGAGGTGGTGAATTTACATCTGGTGAATTCATTGACTTTTGTGAGAAACAGGGTATAAGGAGACAGTTGTCTGCTCCTAAGACTCCACAGCAGAATGGAGTAGTTGAGAGAAAGAACCGGACCATCCAGGAAGCTGCTAGGACAATGATGTTGGAAGCAAATGTTCCTCAAATGTTTTGGAAAGAAGCTATCAGCACTGCAGTCTACACTCTCAATCGAGTTCAAATCAGAAACAACACCGGTAAGACCCCCTATGAACTCTGGTTTGGCATCACTCCTACTGTGAAATATTTCAGAGTATTTGGTAGCAAGTGTTATATTAAAAGAGATGAAGATCTAGGAAAGTTTGATGCTAGAAGTGATGAAGGAATTTTCTTGGGCTACTCCACTCAAAGCAAAGCATACCGGTGTTACAATAAGAGATTGAGGAAGATGATAGAAAGCACCAATGTAAAGGTTGATGAAGGAATTGAGAAGCCTTCAAGATTTTATGAGTTTGATGAAGATGACCAAGACAGTGTTCAAGGACCTCAATCCTCTCCGGTGAGACAGAGTCAGCCTGATCCGGTAAATCAGGAAGAAGAGATAGGTTGGAATGAGCCTGATCAAGAAACAGCAGTGCTGGATACTCCCAAAATTCCAAGGTATGTAAGACTGAATCACTCTGAAGATCAGATCATAGGTGACAGAAGCAAAGGTGTACAAACTAGAAGAAATATTGCTCAAAATCAGAATGAATGTTGTCTGATTTCAAAGATTGAACCTAAAACAATAAATGAAGCCTGCAATGATGAAAACTGGACCAAAGCAATGGAAGATGAATTGATGCAAATTGAGAAAAATCATACTTGGGATCTTGTTCCCAAACCTAGAGACAGGAATGTAATTGGAACCAAGTGGGTCTTCCGGAACAAACTAAATGAAGCTGGTGAAGTAATCAGAAACAAAGCTAGATTGGTCTGCAAAGGCTACTCTCAAATAGAAGGAATTGACTTTGAAGAGACTTTTGCTCCGGTGGAAAGAATTGAAGCAGTCAGATTACTTCTTGCATTTGCTGCTTTCAAAGACTTCAAGGTATATCAGATGGATGTCAAGTCTGCCTTCCTAAATGGTGATCTGGAAGAAGAAGTCTACATTGAACAACCGGATGGATTTCAATTGTCTGATAATAATGATATGGTCTGCAAGTTGAAGAAAGCTTTGTATGGATTGAAGCAAGCCCCAAGAGCATGGTATGAAAGGTTGGATAAGCATCTTGTGCAGATTGGATTCAACAAAGGTACTGCTGACAGTAACTTATATTTCAAAATTGATCATGAAAACATTCTGATTGTTGAAGTGTTTGTGGATGATATCATTTTTGGAGGAAGAGATAGTATGTGCAAAACTTTTGCAAATCAGATGAAAAGTGAGTTTGAAATGTCTATGCTTGGTGAAATGAATTTCTTCTTGGGTCTACAAATTACTCAAACAAAAGAAGGGATCTTCATTTCTCAGACCAAATATGTGAAAGAATTGTTAAGGAAATTTGGTATGGAAGACTCAAAGCCAATGAACACTCCTATGGCAACCGGATGTAAGCTAAGCAAGGATGATGATTCTCCAAAAGCAGATCAGACAAAGTATAGATCAATGATTGGTGGATTGTTGTATCTCACTCAAACTAGACCAGACATAATGCAGGCTGTTGGTCTTGTGGCAAGATTCCAGGCTGATCCTAGAGAATCTCATGTTATGGCAATCAAAAGAATTTTTAGGTACTTGAAAGGAACAGCTGAGTATGGTCTATGGTACCCTAGAGATCCAGATTTCTCTCTTCATGCTTACACAGATGCAGATTGGGCAGGAGATGTGGATGATAGGAAAAGCACTAGTGGTGGAGCATTCTTTTTGGGGAAGAGACTGGTTTCTTGGCTAAGCAAGAAACAAGATGCAATATCTCTATCTACAACTGAAGCAGAATACATTGCAGCAGCAGGTAGTTGCACTCAAATCTTATGGATGAAGCAGATGTTAAGAGACATCAAAGTTGAATATGAGGAGCCTATCACAATTTTCTGTGATAATTCAAGTGCAATTAATATTTCCAAGAATCCGGTATTGCATTCTAAGACTAAGCACATATCTATCAAATTTCACTTTTTGAGAGAACAAGTAAACAAGGAAGAAGTCAGATTGGAGTATGTTCCCTCCAAGGATCAGATTGCAGATATCTTTACAAAACCTCTTCCCAAGGACTCTTTTGAATATCTCTGGGAGAAGTTAGGGGTCATGGCCCCTCCGGTGATGAACTAAGATGCACTGATGTGCATCAGTCCGGTGGCTATCACAGTCATATCTTGTGATCCAGACTAATGGGGAGCTGCAACTAAGGGGGAGCAGCCGGTATGATTCTGATGTATGAGAATTGCAAGTATGAGCCCTTTGCCATTGATGTCAAAGGTGGAGAGAAGACATGTGAAAAACAAGTGGTTGATGATCAAAGGGGGAGCAGTAAAGGAAGAGAAGATATATGAAAAGATTGAAGTTCTTGTCTTAATGGTTTTTCACATCATATGTTGCCATCAATGACAAAGGGGGAGATTGTTGCAAGTATGAGGTGAGCCAGTGTTGTCATTGATGTCAACATACTCATTTTGCATTGACAAGAAGGATTTGATGAGCTGTATGCTGAGGATATTGAGAAAATTAGCCTCAGTCAGGAACAGTGAAGAACAGTGATGAGAAGAAGGTAAATGTACTGTATAGGATGAGAACCGGAGGATGCGGATTAAAGGGTTAGTAGATATGAGTCTTGAGATGCTACAGTTAAGATTTAAGAGGTCCGCATGAAGATCTGAAGGAGTTGTGGCTGCCGGTATAGAACCGGGTCCGGCAAGTATCCAGAGGTGACAGAGGATCACAAAAAGGTCCGGTGAGGTCCGGAATTGTATCATCCTAATTTACGGATTGGACGGAGTGTTTGGAATGTCCTTGTGATGTGTCATCCTGATTTGTGTATGATTTGGAGGTCCGGAAGTACCTCTTGCATTATGACAGTGGCGACAGACTGTGTTCTTGAAGTTCCGGATGAGGAAGACAAGAGATCCCAGTAAGTAGAGGAAGTGCGGATGTATCCGGACATTCAGACAGGCTTGTGAAGGTTCTTGGATCATGTTTAGGTTGTGTTGTTGGTCCGCATTGATGGTAGAGCCCGGAATTGAAGTTATTCTTCCGGATGAAGTTCTTACTCTGTTTAGCTGACCGGATGAGTTGTTCATCCTGCGAATGTTCTTGTGATGGCCGACCGGATGTGTTATTCATCTTGCGGATACTCCTATGGTTGTTTTCCGACTTAGATGTTTGTTCCTAAGTCGATGTCTTGTATAAATAATGGTTTGTGAGTTCATTTCAAAGTGTGGTGTGTGGATGAGTGTGGCATAGCGAAGAAACGTGCGAAAGGCAGAGCAGAGATTGTTGGGCTTAATTGGAACTGATCCGGACATGATAGAGATGTCATTCTCCAGTTCAAGACTGTGATTTTTATCACTTTGTAGACAGTGTGTCTCCTTGTAGGCAGTGGGCCTCTTTGTGAGCAGTGTGCTCGGGCAGTGAGCCCTTATTGGCATGTGCCATTCATTTTTCTTTATTCTTCTAACAGAGAATAATTCTTGGGTTAATCACCCCGTGGTTTTTCCCTTAACCGGGTTTTCCACGTCAAAATCTTGGTGTTCAATGTGTTGATGCTTATCTGCTCTTGTGTTTATGTATTATGCTTCCATGGTTGATTATTTGATATGCTGCTAACTAACAACAGAGAATTAAGTGTTTGAAAGAAGAAGTTTTATACAACTGATTCACCCCCCCCTCTCAGTTGTATGCCCTAGATCCAACAATTCTCACAGTCAGTATCCACAAAACAGATATGCTCTTCTAAATCTTGATCTTCAACCGTTTCAGGTGACCTCTCTTCTCTGACTAGTTTGACATCTCTACCGTTCATTGTGATCATGGCATATGATAAATCTAACTGAATACTTCCTCTAATCAGTGCTGCCCATCTTCTTGACAACAACATACCATATTGTAGCTTTATGTCAACCACTGTTATGTTCATTCTGTAGGTTTTCTCAGGATATGCAGCTAACATAAAATCCACATCCTTCATGATTCCTATGACTGGCACCTCCCTAGCGTCCATTGCTTAGTATTTTCCACATGCTTTATCTATTTTTAATCCAGCTTGCTGCATGATAGCTAGAGGCATAATATTTGTTGATTCTCCTAAGTCAAGCATACAATTCTTGATTACTTTTCCATTGATAACAAGGGAGACATAAAATGGTTCAACCTGTAAAGGGCATTTTGTCATTATCACTCCCAAGTAGACTTCAAGAACTTCATCCTCATCAATACACAAGGCTTGTTTCTTACCCCGGGTTTCAACATTCTGCTTAGCCTGACAAGGTACTCCTAAAATTAGGGACAATGCCTTATTCCTGAATTCTTCAACTTTCATTAGCTCCATCAATGGAACAGAGACTTTCATCTGGGAAAAAACCTGAGTTATGTCAAAGGGAGCATAATTTTGTATAACAGTTGTAGCTTGAGCCGTGGTCTTATTCTTATCCTGAGCTGATCCAGCCTTGATTTTAATGGTCTTCTGACTGTCATCCATGACCTGAGAATTCTTATTTTGATCCTCATTTTGGGGAACTTTATTTTTTGGTCTTTGAGAATCATGACTTGTCTTTTGCTTAACATTTTTCTTATCATTGTTCCATTGCTTCTTATGTGGTTCGGTCCCTTTATGATTATGCTTTGGTTGGCTCACAAAAGTATAACTTGATTGACATGGATCACTTACCTGAGCCTTACCTCTAAGGTTGTAGTTGCTTTTGACCTGAGCTACTGCTGCGGCTATGAGAGCTCTAATCTCCTCATTAGAAGGCCTTCTCAAGTTATTCAGAAAGATATGTGAGTCCTGAGCATATGCATAATTATCTTCATCATCTTCATCACATGAAATCTAATGGTAGATATGAGTCCCATAACTCGTGCTTTCACCATATTCACAAGAAAAATGCTCTCCATTTGTGGATAGCATATTGACATTATCATCCTACATGTAATGTGGCTCATTACATTCATCACAAGCAACATCATTATTATATAAAGATTGAGCAATCATACATTGTGATTGTGAGTGAGGCATTTGACATATTATGCACCAAGGTGTATCATCAACAATGTTAACAGCTTTCTTCAAAGGATCAGGTGTCTCCTTGACATTTTGAGTTCTTTGATTAGTGTTGCTATTTGGGAGAACTGGTTTACCATTATGCCAATTAGTGTTATATGGCATATCATGCAATGATGGTCTCTTTTCTTGTCTTTGGTAGACCTGCCTTTCAGAACCTATCTGTTTTTCATTCTTAGCAAGTCTGTAACTTAGGTCCTTTACAACATTTGTCAACTTTTCTAACTTTTCTTCAGAAGTAGATGCATTACCTTGAGCATTCTGACACTTATTTGGATTTTGCAGAATCTTTACATCATCCCTTCTATTTGTTTTACCAGATGCTTTCCTATTATTTTCAATGTTAGTTGCAATTCTAAAAGCATCCCTGAGGCTAGCAGGACCCTTATCTCTTAACCCATAAGTTGTTTTAGCATCAAAAGCATTTATATATAGTACAACACACATTGGTTCATTAGGCCTCATATGAAGTGGTAATTTGTTCAACACTTTAGTGAACCTAGCATTAAAATCTGCAACCTGCTCATTTGACCCCTTAATAATACTAGTGAACTCGTTTACAAAAAAGCTTGGATAAGTTTTGTCACCATATTGTTCTTTAAAAATCCTTCTGAAGTCATCCCATGATGAGACATTCTGATCAGGCAAACTTTTATACCACTCTCTAGCTTCATCAACTAAGGACTGCATAAACAATTTCATAAAAACATCTTCATGTTCAACCTCAAAGTTGTCCATAACATTCTGAAAGGCTTTCAAATGATCTTCCCCTGACACAGTATTGTTTCCTGAAAACTTTGGTACCTGAGGTCTTACATGTTTATCAATGGGGTTAGGGTAACCAGGAATACCATCAAAAATAAGCTGCCTTAATCTATCCAACTACATAGGCTGCCTACCAAACTGATTAACATTTGCATTCCTATTAGCATTCTGATTTCTTACATTGTTCATTGGTACCCTAACATTATTTGCATTTTGTCTTTGATCATTCTGTTGACATTGGACTTCATTTCTTTGTTGGTTTCTCAGCACATTTGCATTATCAAGAGTAGGAACTGAATCATGTTGAGCAGTTCTCAGAGCTTGCACCTTTTGTCTCATGTCATCTCTAATCCTCAAAGCTGGTAAATATTCTAATTCAGCTCTTAGGCTTTTGATTTCTTCAGCTAATTCTTCATCTTTGGGCATCGAAGAGGATGGTCCCTTTCAATATTGGTCATCATCATCATCCCTTGGGGACTCAGTCTCTTCAAATCTGTCAGAGGGATCTAAGAAAGGGCATTCCTGAAACACCTCTAATCTCATTCTGAAATTAACACCTTGTTGTCTTTCATATACACTCTGTATTTCAGCTTCTGTGTTTGAAAAATAAGGTGTTGTCCTCTCTGAAGATCCTGGATTATCTTGGGTACTACCATTGTTTCTAGGGCTAAGAGATCCCTCTTGACTGGCTTGAACAGTCCCTTTTTTCCTATACATCATTTTTCTGGGTAATTCTTCAAACAAAGGATTACGCAGGGTTCTTCTCCCTTGCATACAAATTTCACTTCACTGGTTGGGAGATTTTGTTCGGAGTCACCACCTACAACTAGGAATTAGTTTTCACCAGGGTTCTTACACAAAGCATTCCCCAGCGGAGTCGCCAAATCTGTTAGTGTTTTTTCCAATTGGATGCTTCCTAGTTATCCCTACAAAGTAGCCATCATTGATCAACAGGATTTTTGGGCCAGGGGCCAATAGTGCAGGAGATAGACTCTATAGATATCTCCTCTTCTTCTTTAGGCTCTGCAGAACCAAGGGGGGTATTCCCTACTCAACATCCATGAAATGCATCTATTAACTTACTAGGATGTTGACACAAAGCAGATAAATCCTCTCTTATGCAGACCAAAACTGTAAAATAAGTGCAAAGGGGCTAATTTTGGGCCTATGTTCAGTTGTGAGGTAGAGGATTTTGGTCCTAAAACTACATCTAAGGTCCTAAAAGGTTTGTATTTCAATTTTTGAGTTGGTTTTTGTATTTGGATGTAAGACTAGGACCTTGGGTTGTAACCTCAATACATAACCAGATCGGTGCCTATCCAAGGCTCGAAGTCAATAGACATATGTATGTGAATGTTTACCATAGACTTAAAATAGTAATCAGATTTCAAGGGGGTTTTGTAGTGTCTGCCTTACAGATACTACCCAAGATTAAGTATTTAGTTATCTCCGCTTACAAACATCCTTACTGCAATATATTATTCCCAACACTTAACCCTAAACATTTAATCTATTCCTTAAGAAGAAGTAAAAGATCAAGCATTCAACATAGCAAGCCCATATCCTAGAATCTTAAACACCCCTTAGCTGTTTAGATTCAGAAGAAGAACACATTCAACTTGGAGACAAATAACAGAAAACATGCAATGAAGCATTACTCGTTTAAATCAACATGAAACTGATGAATTCTATGCATATAACATTCAACATACAACTCATAAACTCACAAAGCACCCAAAAATAGAGCCACCAGCTAGATTGTATCTTATTACAGCACCAAAATGTTTCTAGTTTTCAACAACCCTAAATGAGTAACACAGTTTGCATTTTATAGCAAGATTGTGCACTCAGCATTCAGTACATTATCACATGGCATTTTCAAAATTCTTGCCAAATACATCGCACCACAAAATGGCACTCAAAATATTTAATGCTACCGCAGAAGGAAAGGCTGGGAGTGGTTGAACTCGAAACCCATGCCACCGCTTGGGGATTTTCCTCTTCAATCGGGTAGTTGGTCCATCCATGTCTTCGACCATACTTCTGTAACATCTGCCATTAATGGCATACCAACTCACGGCCTTGGAAATGCAGCAAACTATGTGCCTTGCAATTTTCCTACCTAGAAACAACGACACATACAAAGAAAACCCTCCGTTTGAACATAACCGTCAATTCATTTCTACCCACCAAGATCTGCGGCCCAAACTACGCTGAAAAGTCGCCCACCAATTAGAACGTGCCACGTAGACACGTTGTGCTTCCATCGCTGATTTTTCCCTTCGCAAACATGCATTTTTCCCTTTCCACCATATTTTGCCTTTTTGCACCTTGTATATGCAAAAGAACATGCATATACATACAACTGCCTACATATAAGACACGGACCCCAAATTTTATATAACAAATTGAAACCGCATTCGAGTCCCGCCTTGTACATTTTCTTTTGCATATCTCCTTGTATATTGCATATATACAATATGCAATATACATACAATGCGGATCTCAAATCATTATGAAACAAATTGCATTCGCTTTGAAATTCGGCTTGTATCTTAACCTTTGCATCTTCTCTTTGTATATTGCATATACAAATGCAATATACATTCTGCCGATTTCAAATTTTATAAAATAGATTGGAACAAGTTTCAAATCCAGGCCTTGTATCTCATTCTTTTGTATATCGGCATATACAATGCGTACATACATACAAGCTGCGGATGTCAACCTCTTTATGAGGCAAATTGGAGAATCCTTTGAAATCTGTGTTGTATCCTTTTCCTTGCATCATTGCTTTGTATATCGCAAACATACAACGTAGATATACAAAACAAAATATACAATCCTTATCTCAAACCTATATCAACCAGAATGTATAATTTCTCAGGTCTGGGCCTTGCATATTCGGTTGCATGTGCCAACATACAATTGCCTTTGTATGCAAATGGTGGGCTTGACCCTTTGTTTTTCTTCTTTGCACATTGACAATGCATATCTCCTTTGTATGTTGTGAATGTATATCATCATTATATGTCAGAGATACATACAACCCGATATACAAAGGAAAACCTTTGACTTTTCAACTCTTACCATTGTATCACTGCTCACCAGATTTGATAACTTTTGCAATCCGGTCTTTGTACGTTTCTTCATGGATGTGCATCGACCGTCAGAGAGATTGTTGCATTTGTCGCCAATATGCTTGTCTGGCTGATGAACCCTTTCACTGTAGCGAATGCATGTCTGCCTCCTTATACATTTTCCATTGTATAAGCTCGATGTACATTCTGCCTTGCACAACTTCCTTGTATGCCACTAATGTACCTTTTGCTTGCATGTTTCCCTTTGTATCTAGTCGTTGCATGTCTAAATATACAACACAAATATACATGCAAACCTTCACATACAAGCAGGGAATATTCCCAGAATCTGCGACAGATTCCTCATTGCATATACAAACCTGATATGCATTCAAAATGCATACAATAAATTTTTTCACTTTTTTGAAGGCCGATTGAACATTTTTGGCCTGCCAATGTACAATTGGACTTGTACATACAAAGACACATACATTCGACAGATTTCACCACTGCATAGAATGATTTTAAACTTAGCATTTTTTCTTAAACGTGATGGGATAAAGCGATAAAGCAATGCATAGGGGCCGGTCAACAAATGAGTGCAAAGGCATGAAAATGTAACTTAAGCAACCAGGAACCTGCTACAGGAGGTCAACAACAAAACAGAAGATACAACGCAGAAGGCCGAGGGAAAATAAAATCTAAGGCATCAAGGGTTTGAAAGAATGAAAATATAAGCTTTGCAAACTTGATTCAGAAGCCTAACCCTAGGTGAGCACCACCAGGTTCCCTTATAGGCACATGAGTACACAACATATGAGGTCATGTGGAATGAGCATTCTTGACCTCCCAAGTTCCTCATCTCTTCATCCAATGCATCACTGATGACCTTGGCCTATAATGGCTTGTTATCTGTATAAAGGACCATCTGGATGATTCCAAACATCCAATTCTTAAAATTTCCAACATGAGGCATACCTGTCATCCTACTGAGCAGGGCAATCATGTACTGGTACTCATCATCAAAATCAAACTTATACAAGTGTACGGGCAATTTAGCTGAGGCAGTGTAGGTGCTGTTCTTTGACCTCCACTGCTAAATCCTCTTTCTTGCATTCTTTTTATTGTTATTATACTATGTCTCTAGTTTATGTAGATCCACACTAACCACCTTCTTTCCAACTGGCAGGTTAAACGTAGAGGTGATGCCCTTAATTGAAAAGTCGGCATATACCCTTCCATGCTTCTCCACCCGCCTGGTCTGAGGATTATAGTTCCTGGCGCATTCCACTACCAGCTCTAGGGTGTCCATCGCATATGGGAATCCGGCTGCATGCCACATTCCTGAGACATATATTACATCTAGAAGGGTATTGTCTTTATCATGATCTATTCTGGTGGACCATACCGCCAGGTCTGTATCTCCTTGGTGAGTGCCACCAATGACGCCATACTTGAGTTGTACCCCCTCGGGCTGAACAAACATGGGCTTAAGAAACTCTGCATCAGACCTGTTTTGCCTAAGATCCACCATGGAATCCTGCAATAAACATGCCTTGTCTCACCATATGATATCCATATGCATTCATACAACATTATATATCTCTACAGCATGATGCATACTCTATTCATTACTCTTTACTTCATCATGATGTGCACACTTACAGATTCAAACCACAAGAAAGAACATACTACCTGAACACGTGGATAACGACAACAATTCTACCTGAACATGTAGATAATGACAACAGGAGGGTTTTCAATTACTTACCTGATAGCGCTTTCCTCCTGGGTTAGATGGGTGATTACGGAAAAGGGTTGCAGATGCTAAGGATCACCCGTTCCGTTACATTGAAAGATCTAGTCCGTTCACAAGTAGCTCGTATGAGGGTTTGACTTCTCTCCTCTTTAATTTCTTATTTTTTCACAAGGTAAATGAAAATTACCTTGGAAAATTACCTTTAAACTCATCCGTAGGGTGAATTAGGGTAAAACAGCGTTAAATCAATTAAATCCGTTGATCTTCTACAAAGAATCCATGGATGATGCTCAGTGTTTGAATTGTATTCACAATCAGTGGGAATCCATCTACCGCATTTATGTGCATTTAATGTCAGGAAACGGGAGGAGGGGGTGATCTTTGAAAGATCAGGTGATATTTAAAATATGACCCCCTCTGGATAAAATGACCCCCCTCCATTAAGCGGCAAAACTAATGTAAAGGAATCGGGTGATGTGGTCAATGTTGACCGCATGTATATCGGGTCATGAACTTAAGATCAGGGGATGTTTAAATATGACCCTGCAAATAAAATGACCCCCTTGAATAATATCGGGGTGACATCAGCATGTCGATGACTTTGTTTAAGCATTGTATTATAATGATGTCACTGTCATGTTATTGAATATGGTGGGCATCGGATATATACCTCTGCGGGGTAAAATAGAATGATGACATCATCATCATGGTGATTTCCTTCATTCATTAGGTTTAGATGATATCATCATATTGGCATAGGGTGATATTTTACAAAGGGGTTGATATTCGTAAGATGACGGATATTAAAAAATATGACCCCCGCAGAATATATGAAGTCGTTTGATGGGCAGATAACAGCTATTACGTAAAATTGACGTCCAGATTTTGCGGACCAAGAGATTATCGGGTGAAAAATTATATCAGAGTGATCTTATATAATGTGATTGATGTTTGAAATATGACCCCCCTCCTCGGAATATCAGGTTTGACCAAAACTTTGACTTAACATAACTTTCTTCCCTTAGAGAATTTTAGGGTAATCCAAAAAGCAAACCTACTTGGAATTTCGTATACTTTCCAACCATGAGGTTAATAATATGAAATACTGACTTTGACAAATGACCTCATCATGGTGACCTATGTACCCCCCATTTGAGGGTTACCTGCATGACCTAATTTTACCAGACCGCCCAAAGCAGGAAAAAAAAAAGCTAAAGCAACAAAAAGAGCTGGGTCCCTATTTTGTCAAGTCAAAATGGGGCGTGTTGTGTAACCACACAACAACAACCTACTTGTAAAATACAATTTAAGATAATGTTAAAATTACATTACTTTAATAGAGGTGGGAAATGGAAACAAGGAAAACTAGAAATACAGAAGTAGAATCTAAAAACTAGTTACAAAATAGTAAAGAGGAGACGATGGGGAACTTGGAAATCATTCCTGGAAGCTCAATAGCCTAGATGCCAATGTGTCATGCTATCGTCCTAGGCACAAACTCTCATCTAGAGCAATCAGAAAATATAAGTTTTTGGGTAGATTCTTAAATGCCCTATATATAGAAGAGCAAAGACATCAAGAACTGGGCCCAAAATATATCCAAAAATGTATAGAATGAAAGAACAATACTTTATAAGCTAATTTAAACAAAATATCAAATGCATAATGAAAGAGAAGAAAGAGAATAAAGCCTTCATGCAACTGTAGTCCTCAAAACACCTATAGCTCTAGGACAACAAAAATATTGGTGACTACTTGGGAGCTTGCCTTCAGGTCAAGTCCCTATTTTGGTCTTTCAACCTCCATAGGCAATCAATGAAATGAGGGGAAATCAAATTTGTGTGTGCACTTAAGCTTATTGCATCTAAAATTAAGAACAACAAAGTAATAAGAATATATGTGCTAATCTTCGGTCTAAAAATAACAACACCCTAGTGTGTATGGAAGGAAATAGGAGGTGATAAGTCCATAATGCCAAAGGAAACAATAAAATGTAAAATAATAAAGAAGAGAGGAAGATAAAATACAATAATACCAATCTTCAGAATGACAATTTGGAGGATTCTCACAAGGCCAAGGAGGTGTAACAGAGTGATAGAATGCTACAACATGCTATTAAGAGATAAAGAGAGAACTATAAACCATCTTAGAGAGCTTAAACTTGCATGAGGTATCACCAAGTTGCATGAAGGAATGAGAGTCAATCTTGGAAGAATGAGAGGGAAGCCCAATAGTCATTCAAAATGTAGTTGTAAATATTGGACTTCCAAGCACCCGGCATATGAAAGTTACAAAGGAATATTTGGAAGTTGAAAGGTTAATTATAGGTCAGAAAATAGTTGTTGTATGACTATACAATTAGAGGATAGCAACACACCACATAGATGTCTATGCACGTCACTAACATCCAAGTACAATGTGCTTGAAGACTTCACAAAATAGGAACAAAACATAACACAAACACATGGAAACACACAAAACAATGTTGAGCACACAAAACCACAACATAATGCTAGCACTAGTAGCAGGTAAAAGGCCAATGTTGGGATAAAATGATCCTAAAACATGGTATATGAGTGGACTATAATGCCCATAGGTATTTGTTCCTTTTCGCTTCGTCACCTTTGGCGAATCAATATTTTGTTGTGATATTTTGTATTGTAATTGGTGATCGCTAGTCGATACCAATGTTCAATCTGGATTCTTGACATGTGTATTTGGACCTATGAGACTCTTGTGTGTGTGTGTGTGTGTGTGTTTATATTATTGGAGTTTTAGCTCCACTATTTTCATTTAAACATTATACTAGGTAGGTAGATATGATTTCCTTCAGTATTTTTTTTAATGATTAAATGCATCTTGATCGTAATGTTAGAATATGTGATTTAATTTAAATATGCATAGTGGATTGTTAATATTTAATTGTGTAATTTTTATTATTCATTTCAGCTATTTTTATATATTGGGCAGATGCACATAACGTTTGCAATGAGTGTGCAGGGTATTATAGGATATTGACCAATGTCTGGTATGTGGAGAAGTTTGACATGGATATTACTTAGACACCTTACCCTAGTTGTTTCCTTGATGTCGAAACTAGTGAAACCTCATCCGAATCAATTTACAATTCTGGATCCCCTTGTGTTAGACTAGTAAAACATCTTTCGGGGTGTATTTAATGTTATCGCTTGTGCCTGATATGTGCGGAATGAATTGCGATGTTTGAGAAATCATTATTTGATGCTATGTATTTAGTGTAGAGAAAAGTATTTTATATGATTTAATTTGTTGTGAAATTATTTAACATGAAAAGGCATTTTATTTTTATGCTTGTTGATTGAAATAAATTTAATTCTATTTGGAAAAAGAAATATTTAAATTCTATATTATATGTTAGTGAAAATTAGCTTAAGGGAAATAAATGGGTTAGTTAAGCCTAATCCTAATTAGTGGTTATATAAGGAAAAGGGGGTTTTATTTAATTTCATTTATGCAATATTGATTTTTTGGAGAGCAAATTGGAGCAAAACCACATTTCTAAAACCCTCTTTGAAGAATTCTTATTTCTAATTACTTGGGAGTGCTTGGATTGGATTGTTGTTGGAAGGAGAAGTGTGCAGTTTGTGATTCTACATCCTTTGAGGTAATCCTTTGTTGGTTTAAGTTAGAAATTGAATCTTTATTTGAAATTTTTAGTTGTAGGAATGCATGTTTTTGTAAAACTAAATTTTCAAGAAAGGTCATGGAAAATTTTTGAGAATGTTGTTTTTATTTGAAAAGTGTCTTGTTGGGTAGATTAGACACAAAAGGGTATGCTTGCATTTTTTAAATTTGCATTTCTCGAAAATCATGAAAATTACCTGGTTCTCCCTGTTTTACCCTACTTGATTTGACCAAAAATTTTATGTGATGTTAAAAGTGTATTTTCAGGAATTTTTAGAACAAGAGAATATTCTCAAAATTTTAAATATCATTATGTTTAGAAAAAGTGAAAAATTGGGTGTAGGGTTTTGGGAAGGATGCTTCAAGATCCATCAATGGTGGATCTTGGACATTTGAAAATTATTTTATTTTATTTTTATTGAAATTGAATTTTTTGGATGTTACATGTAATGTGGAATGGTTGATTTCCCCATGGTTTTTATTTTGGAGGTGCATTGGGAAGTGTGTTTTATGGGAAAACCACTCTTTCTCTTATTTTGGGGGCTTCTTGAGAAGTTGACCTAGATGGTATAGGATAGGGGATATCCATAGGAGGCTTGGGGTGGATGAGATGAGTTTTGGGTAAGTGTGTGTGTCTTTCATATGATCCACTTACATGAGGTAAGTGTGCGTGTCTTGCATATGATCCCTTTACTCGAGGTAAGCGTTGATGTGTCTTGCATACGATCCCCTTACGTGTAGTAAGTGTGTGGGTCTTGCATATGATTTTGTTACCTATGGTAAGTGTATGTGTCTTGCATATGATCCCCGTTACCTCTGAAAAACATTCACCGGGTGAGTGTTTACTTGAGGGTGTGTGGCATGTTCTACTTCTAGCTTGGTTTTGGAGGACCAAGGAGAAGTCCACCCTAGTGTCTTAGCTACCCTCCCATAGTACTTGTTTGGTGTTTGAGGGTATGTGACCTTGTGTTGGGAATAACCATGCTTTCTATAATATTCACACAAACAAAGGATGCTACCCCAAATCTGAGTTTGTTTTCCTATTCTAGTATTGTGTCATTTTGTATAATTCATGTGTATGTGAGTTGGTGTTTTGGGACTTTGGTACTTGTGTGAGTGTGACTTGATAATAGTGTATCCATGATTGTCTTCTCTGTAGCTCAGGGGTTGCCTAGAGTGGCATAGGAATATATTGTGCTCGATGATGGTAATATGGGAGGGAGGTGGGTAACATTCCCTCATTGGTCCTCGAGCTGATATTTCTAGAGCTGGATGGTTCTTTGTTCATTTTAGGGCACTTTGGCTTTATTGTGTTATGAGCTTGTTGGGCCACTTTGGAGGTGGTGTATTATGATGTATATTCATGCTTGTATATATTATTCATTGGAGTGTGATCCTTTCAACATGTTTGGGAAGTAGTCTCCGTCATGTTGTATTTTTATGATGTCATTTGGTTGGAAAATGAATCATTATTTGGATGGAAATTGTCATTTTGTATCATTATCTCCTGTGTTGGAAATGGTTAAATGTTGATGTTGTCCAGTCCTTCATTTTATATGTTGTTCTTTATATTATGCTATGTTTATAGATTGGGTTGTATTGTGCCCACACTATGATTGAGATTTCCATTATTGGTTTTGGCCCGATTCAACATTGGTGTTGAACGAGCGTGGCATTCCGTTTGGAATTTCTCTTATTGGGCATGTAAGTTAGCATTTTGGAAAAATGTTATATTTCTATATTTTAGTTATTTCATGCTTTTGATATTGGTTAGCATGTTGTTTTTAAGTGTTGGAGTGGATGCAATGTGGTTTTGATCTTTGTGGATGTATCATTTTGGTGAGGTGTCATGGTTGACCCTTCGTTTGGCTTGTAGTTCTAATGTCGATATTGCTTGGTGTGTTAGCTTCATGTTGATGTTTGTTTGTCTTGTTGGATGTTTTTTTCATGTTGAGAGAGGTTTGTCTTTTGTGTTCACCCTCTCCCTGGTGCCTTGGTGTTTGAGTCATTTTACGTGTCGATCTCCATCCTTGTTGGAGAGCGCTTTCGACATGTGTGTTCCCTATCGAACTTGATTGGCCTTGGGGCTATTATTTTGTCTCTGAAGTGTTTGTGAGGCGTTCTTGAGTGTTTATAGGGTTGGTAGTGGCCTTGGGGAGGCATGAGAGTTGTTCCAAAACTTGTGTCTTTTGCAAAACTTTTGTTTGGGCAATGTTCAGTGACACTAGCACCCCAGGTGGACTCTAGCACCTCGGAAGGACACTAGTACCCAAGGTGGACTCTAGCACCTAGGAAGGACACTAGCACCCAGGTGGGACACTAGAGCTATGCGCTAGAGTCCCAAAAAAGTACTAGAGCCCCTGGGACACTTTAGCTAAGTGTTGTTGTCCTGTTTCATGTTGTAGTCCTTGAGCCATCGGACAACGAGCGTTTCTTGACATTTCTTGAGGAAACTTTGTATATGAAAGTTGTTCCCCCATGGTCCCCTGAGTCCTATCATATTTTTATCTTGACTAAACATTATTAATTTTGGGAGATATGACCATTTTTGTCTTGGGAAGCGTGCGTCTCACTATGTTAACTAGTTGTCATTGTTTTCAGTGAGGGTTGTGATCTTCCTAATGGATCCCCTTCTTTCTTGGATGTATTGTGTGTTTGGTAAGTTTTTTGCTGGTGTTGTTGGTGTGTTTGGACCCCAAATGGTCATTGTGGTTGTTTTTGCATCATGTCCTAGAGTGTCGTCATGGGATGCTATGACGATTATAGTGCATGATTGTGTAATTGGGACATGCACATGTCACAATTACATTGTAAAAAATTGCCATCCTATTTTTTACCATTAATATCCTGGTGTAATAGCTAGGTATTACATGGACACTAAAGTGAGGATAATTTGTAGTGTCAAAATTGTAGGGTATGTAATTTTTTACCTTACATTTTGCCCCCACTTTAGCAAGATGATGTCACTAAGTGGTATGACTATGATAAAGTACTAAAAAGAAAATATTAGAAATAATAAATGTTGTAAGGATAAGAAAAAATATACAAAGTAGTTCTTCAAGAAAGAAGGCTCATGCTCCCAGCCAAGAATCTACAAAACAACACATTAGACAAACAAAACTTGAAACATAAATAGTGTTAGAAACATGACTTGCAAAAAAGATATGTTAATACATCACAAACATGTATATGGAAAAGACAAACAACATACATAATGAAACAACTAGAGAAGAAATCTTATATAGTGAGAAGAATGTAACAAGTATAATATTTGATTTTGAAAGAATAAACTAATATGTGCAAAGAAAAAGGAAGATAATTGATACCAAGAGAAGATGTAGGATTCGAGGTCTAGCTTGCTATTTTGCTAAGAATCATGAGAATTAACAAATCACATGTACTAGCGTGCTTTGTTGTTAGGTGATTTAGACGTTTGACAAAATGCAGGATCACTTGGACTAGCGTGCTTTGTTGCTAGGTGATTCAGATGTTTGACAAAATGCAGGATCACTTAGACTAGCATGCTCTGTTGATAGGTGATCTAAAATATATAGTGGCAAATCGAACACTCCTTGTTAATTAGTCACCATGCCCACACTTTAATTTGGAAAGAATGTTGACAATGTGCATTTGCATGTGTGAATGTAGATATGTGCATTTGCACATTAGAATATTGTGCCTCCCCTTAAAATATTAGCATGTACCATATGCAAATATCTTAAGGTAGTGTGAAGGGGAGAAAAAGAGGAAAAGAATCCTCAAGAAGGATCTATAGGTGCCCCAAGGATAAGTTATTTGTACCCCCCAAAATGTAGGCAAGGACAACAAAGATGGTTGTGTTGTTACCAAATGAAGTTAGACAATGGTTGCACCTGAAATTGTGCCCCCATAATATGACAACACACATGAGTGTCACATAGTGGGTAACAACACAATAGATGAAGAGAGGACCAAAGGGCACATGAGAAGTGCAACGGAGCAGAAGGAGAGTGAGATAGAGGTAGTCTCAATATCATGTGTGTAATGATCAAAATGATGCAGGTAGCCTCAATGTGATGACAAAGGTAAGATCAATGTCATGACAAAGAGGTCTTGATATTATGATAGAGGTGATCTCGATGTCATAACATAGGTGGTATAGAAAGGAAGAAGAATAGCTATAATGTAGAATGAACTAGATAGAGGTAAACCTCAATGTCTTGTATCAATGTGAAGAACATAAATGTGGATCATTAGAAGGAGCAAGGATGGCACATATATCAATAAGGTTTTAGATTTTATCTCACAATGCTTTACATTGGTTGGTTGAATGACCACATACCCTACGATATGCATAAGAGGGAAGTGTTGACTACTTGTGTATAGGTTCCATGGGGACCTTAATTCCTTGCCCCATGCACCCAAGACCATCTCCATTATATCCATGTTTAGAAAGGATTTCGAATTCAGGTCTATAATGCTTGTCCAATTTAGAAAGAGGAGGATCCACATCACCATCCTTATCAAAATGAGTTATATATTCACATGTAGGAGAAGCATTGACAAAATAAGAATGTGGATCCATGTTTCATGGAGGGATGTCAAAGTGAGTGGGGGCAACTGACAAGGGTCGTTGTACCTTGGCATTTAATCATGTTTTTCATGTGTCAAATCCAGGGCTGTGTCCTAGGTTGTTTGCAATAAGGAACCTCATAATCAACAGTCCTCCAACTAATCCTATTGATTTTACTGTTTAAGGAATTAATGCTACTAATTCATCTGCTATGAAATTAAATCCTGAAAACACCAAAATAATGCTAAAGCAGTAGATTGCTAGAAAATGACCTATTCTAATATAAAGCTGGAAACATGCATTTACTAGAAACAATAGAAATAAATCTCTCATGAAAGCAAGAAAACTGTACTCCTAATAAAATCTATAAATAAACTGAAGCAATAGATACTAGCCTCCTGTCTTGATGGCGAGAGTCGGCCCTTACTCCACACCTTCAGGACTGAAGACTAAAGCAAGAACTCAGTACAGAAATGCAATAACGTAATCTTTCCTTTAATCTAATCTCATCAAGGTACTCTTGTATTCCAAAAGTATATCTATCTGAAAATGGAAATTACAATAATCTATTAGCCAAAATCTGCATGTGTTTCTGCTGCTCCTATCTAAACATATATTAGTCCAAGCGATGAGATATCTTTTGGAACTAACTATTCTATCCATTAGTTTATTTATGAGATACAACCAATCTCTTATTCTAACTAAAACATACTACTATTTAACTAAAGAGTATGATCATGCAAACTAAAAAAGGCTTTAGTGGAACAGAAGTCCCACTAAATCTGAAGTCTTAACTTAAATAACAATGGGCAGCGAGGCCCTGAAATATAGGTCTTAATAAGTCTTTTAGAACTCATGCAAAATCAAATAAAAAGGGAATCAGATCCCTGGTTGTCAACCGGAGTCTTCACCAGATCATTTTGGTGTTGGCTGAGTAGACTCTGAAGCACTGCAATTGCCTCAGGAGATGTAGATTGACAGTGGCGTCAAAGACTCTGCACTGTCTCTAATAGCTTTGGAGATGCATTCATGATTCCTATATGGCTCCGGAGATCATCCACCCCTTGCTTCCTTGCTCCTCCTTCTTCAAAACAGCTCCAACACTTTGGGAAAACATTGGAGTCTAGTGTAGTATCCTCCATATCAGCTCCAAAGATTATTAGGACCATCTCCAGAGATCTTCAAAATTGCCTATGCCGTACAACTGCACCTGTGGATGCAAAAAGAGAGACTTTTCTACACATTTTCATTAGTTTGTTGCAACATTATTCCTTTCATAAAAAATAATGATCTTCAGTAATTCATTTCTCATTAGTGTAATTCATCTCTCATTAGTGTAATTAAAACAAGTCTTTTGAGTTCCTATGGTACAATTACCAGGACAATAGAATGAAAGGATGGGAAAAAGGGAAGTAAAAAGGTGTGTTAATCTAGGTGCTACCTGACACTCATCATTCCCCCTGAACTTAAAGGTTGGCAGGTCCTCCTACACTTCACAGCTTGGACTTGTTGAGGTGGTATATTTTATTAGTAAGATTGTATTTCTTCTCATGAGTTGACCAAGTAGTGAAGTTTGTATTGCCATTTCCTTTGAATTATTCAACCTGTTTTAGCCATTCTTGAAATTTGGCATCCTCCATCTACTCAGCCCATATGGGTAGTGGCTTAATAATGAGGGGTGGCCTGAAGTGGCCACCTATCCAATCATGTTTATACTTTTCCATCAGTCTGGACATTACTCTTGCTTTCCTCATAAATAACCAGAGGTTGGTTGGGGACACTACTTCATCTTTTGCTCCGGAGTTAGAGTGTTCCACCTTTTCTTCCCAATTGTGATCATCTGACTAGATGAGTTTTGCATGAAGAGACCAAACTCAATAACACACTCTTGAAGGTGTTTCTAGTACAGGGGTAAGATTTTTTTTTTACCTTCTAGGGAATAAAATTTTTACTCTAAAATGAATCTCAAATCCCATAGGATTTGGCCACTCTCTTCTAAGGAATAGGCCTGTCTCTTCATCCTTTTTAGTGTAAGCCTCCATCCGTTCATTCCAGATCTGATGATTTCTCATTAGTGACATAAATGCTCTGATCTGGCATTCACCCACAAAGTAGTTGATGAAGAAGGTGTGGTCTTTAATGAAGAAATCATGTAAATATAGTTCACACAAAAAATTCTTGTCTTCATCAGAACTCTTCATGTATACCTCCATGAAATCTTTCTCATTTTATATATTTTTAGTTAAATCAGAGAGAACTAGTGATATTTTCCTTTGGAGGATCCACTTTTGTAAAAATAGAGCATGATGACCTTCTCCTCTAGGGCCTGTACTTTTTCTGACATGGTGGTTACTGCCCTTTGCAATTGCAGCATTGCCTTGGATCCCTCTAACTCTTGACATCTCCTTTCCCAATGGAATAGGGCCTTAGGAATGTCTATTGGGAGCACCCCCAAATATGGATCTATTTGAGTCCTATGTTCAACAATAGTAGTTGGATTGGTCAACTCATGAAGCAGCTCTTCCTGATCATCTATCTTATTGTTGGCCCATGTCAGCTGCTTAGCCTGATTCTGCATTTTCTCTATCAGTGCTGAAATCAATGTGATGTAATTGTCTCTGGCTCTGATAATACCAGAGGTATTCTTTGTTGCTTCTTCATCCTTTTCCCTAATTTTAGCCTCTTTCCTTTGAATGATCCCTTGTTTTTCTTTGAGCTTGTTTCTCAGCTCCTCTATTTCATGCTTTTGCTATGTGTCTTTTTCTTTCAGGACCTTTCTGAGGTCAGTGATAATCAGGTTCTTTCCCCATAGCAACCTCTTTAGATTATCAATCTCTTCCATTAATTGTTGTTCTCTTGGAACCTCTACATCTTCTTAATCAGAAGGGTGTGAGTGACTCCTTGTTTCTCCTCCTTCTGTCCTTTCTTCATCAAGGGTTTTTGTTTCTCCCTGTCCCACATTGTCAACTTGCTCCCCTTGTTCATCTGCCTTCACTTTCTGATCCTCATCTTCCTCCTGGGTCTCTTTTTCCTGAACTTCTTCCTCTTGAGCCTCTTCCTGCCTCACTTCTACAAATGTTGGGGTTGATGAGGGTCCAACCTCCTCCATGGAAGTTCTGAATCCCATGAGGACCTCAACCAAGAGTGCAATGTCCTGTTCTGCCTGAGTAGGTTGTCTCTTTCATTTACTTCTCCAGAGCACTGGTGGGGACTATGCCTTGGAGCTGGATCATTTCCTTCAGAATCTGAAGAGATGGTCAAGGTTTCTCCCTCTGCTATCTCCAGAGCTTGAGTACATTGTGGTTATGGAGTCTGAATCCTTGGAGGGGCAGTATGTTCTGAAGTACTCCCCTCAACTACTCTTCTTTTTATTTTTATTCTAACCAAGGGAATTTCATCTGAATCATCAGACTCTTCTTCTACCCTATTATACTTGCTGGGCTTAGGTGTTTTTGGAGGCCTTTTTATTTTCTCCCTTTCCCTATTTCTTTTCTATGCTTTTTGGGGCTAGAAGTTTGGGCAAATTCTGGTGTATCTCCTCTTCTATAATCATAGTTCCCCTCATCTGCTCAGTTGAGGTAGACTCCTCAGCTAAGGTTAACTTACATTTTGCTGAGCGAGTTAAATGGAAGGATTGCTTTGTAATTGTTTCTGCCAGCTACTCAGCTACAGCTGAGGCTTCTCCCATATCTTCTTTTCCTTTCTTTTTCTTCTCAATAGTGGTGGCAGGCGTTGGGCTTCCTGGTGATGTTTGTGGGGCAGAAATTTGTGTTTCCTCCACTATTCTCTTCTTGCCCTTGCTCTTCCCAGTGGCTGGGGAGGAAGAAGAAGGTGTTGCTTCCTCATCCTGCTGAGTGGAGGGAGTCTCTTTTGCACCATGTGTCTTGCCTGGTGTTTTGGCCTATGATGTGTCATCTAAAAATGACTACGACAAAGCCTCTCTGTCAGCTTGAGATAGGAAATGATGTTTTACAATTAAGAAAATGGGGTCGTGATGTTTCATGGGACCCTTCCCCTATTGGTACTTATCCGTCGAAGCCACAATAGTAGAATACATAAAATTTGAGAGATTGATGCTATATTTCGAATGGGCATGCCCATGTCTTAAGAAAATTAGCATTTTCATTATGGGTCCTAAAACTAGGGAGAATTGCCCATCACATGTAAAATATTTCATAAGTCACATGGCTAAAGATTTCCATGGTTGGGGGAGTGAGGTTCTGACAATTTCTTTGACTTCATTTTTACTTAAATGTAACTGGACCTCAGGATCACCTTCTATTGAATTTTTTTTCATCAAATCAGAGTATAGGGTTTTGAGATGATAAAACCTCTCACCTTGTTCTAGTAGCATTGAAATGTGGCTGATGATGGTGGCTGAGGCATTGACTGGGACTCCTTGCACTTTGGTTTGGTTATTCTTCAGATGGTGCAAGAAATTATCTACTATGTCTTCCTGAAACCCTTCAAATTTCTCCAGAAATTCTAACCAACCAGCATTTCTTAATATATCTGCTGCAACATGATCTTGGAGCAGTCTTGTTACAGTTTCAGGCTCTGACTTCGTTTTCACTCCCATACTACCTGTATTCCTCTTCCTCTTCTGTGTATGAATGAACCTTACCTTATTAACTCTTCCCTTGGTTCTCCTCTATAGTTCTCTTTCCCTGTGATGATAGACCTCTTTCTTTGTTCCCTCATGAGACTTTATTGTAATGGCTTGAAGATTATCTCTAGGATTTGGAGATCTCTGCAATTTTTGAAGTTTGGGACTTGATATCCTTTAGTGGAAATTGCTTTCATTATGGGAGGGTTAATTCACTTCAATTAATTTGAATTGATGGTTCAGTCATAATCACAAGGGATGATATGACACTCCGGAGTGAAGTCGTTAGTGTGGCAATTGAGGCGGCATGCATAGGTCGAAAAAGGAAATGATGGCAGGGGTACATGTCTAAGTAGTTTGAACCAAAAATAGAAATGACAAGACAGGGAATAATTCATTGGAAACAAGGTGGATAACTGAGAAGAGAGGTGAATCAGTTATCTTAATTATTTAACTTTCTTTTCTTCTTTAACAATTAGTGCAGTATCAAAACATATAAGCATACATGAGTATGAGAGCAGAAAAGAAATCAACACACATAACACAAGGATTTTTACATGGAAAACCCTGTTAAGGGAAAAAACCACGAGGTGACTAACCTAAGATTATATTCTCTGTTAAAAGAATAGAAGTACAAAATAGCACTTGCCAATTAGGGCTCACTGCCCGAGCACACTGCTCACAAGAGGCTCACTACCTACAAGAGACTCACTATCTACAAGGTATATAGAAAGTAACCAGGTGTTTGAACTGATCAGAGGCATCCACATATGCTAATGTTTAGTTCTAGTTAGGCCCAATAAACTGATCTACTGCACTTCATTCTTCCTCTACTTTAGAGTTGTTGTTCTGTCACATACCGAACCTATATTGCTGTTTCCACACTTATCTCTACCTTTTCTCGCACACTATTCCACCATACACACTCTTCACATCGAAATCCATTTGGTATATATATCTGCACCAAGGATTTCAACATCATTCTAGTCGGCATCTGGAATACTCAAGATTTTCCCAAACTCTGGTCTGTCGGCTGAATCCATGCTTACTAAGTGATGCGTATCAAAGAGATAGTTATAGAAGTCATCAATCATGTTACACAACCATGAATGATCCCTTAAGTAGCTTGATCAACATCAATTTCTCATCCGGGTTAAGGTCTGATGCTCTGCCAGTCAGTTCTTCCTCAGTCTACTCTGCCTGTCAGGAACCCAACACTTAGGTGCTCATATTTTTTCACTCTTTCATTACCGGAGGCTTAATCTCTAGAATATAGTAGACATGATACTCCTATTAACTTTCCCAATTCCACAGTTTGCTGAGTTACACCATCTGAGAGATCCGGACCTGATTGTTAGACCTTGCTGCATGCTCTATTCTTACTCATAGGACCAAAACACTCAATCTGACTTCCAGTAAAGACCTATTATGTGTTGCGGATGTGTGGGATAAACTTTGTTGCCATTAATGACAACAATCATGAAGCCACACAGTGTCTCTTGCCAACAATCTCCCCCTTTGGCATTGACGGCAACACTTAGTGAAAAATGACTAAGTTCGCAACAAGCTCCCCCTTGGCTGATGCTCTGTCTTATGTACACTATTACCGGAGCTCCCCTTTAGCTAGATTCCATATTTTTTACTACTCCTCACTCCCCCTTTGACATCAATGGCAAAGGGTGAAATCTGCACACCAAAACTTTCAAAAATCAATCTATATATTGCCGCATAAGTATATATATACATGTTGTACTTACATATACTTTAGTATATCCGCAAAGGTGGTCTTCAACTGGACAAATTCTGTTGCCCAACTCTGCTTCATCCTGTCCAAAATTGAGATGTGACCACTTATCAAAAATGCAAAAGCTTCTACCCTTTTTAAGTCTGCCGGATCACTGGTCCAGGCTATGGTCTGAGCATCAGTTAGGGCCTCATGCATTGCCTCTAACTTAGGGATAATTATCCCTCTTAGTTCACTTAGCCTGCTTATTCTATTCTTCTTCTCCTTTTCAAGCCTCTTTATTTCATTAATGGTGGCAATAGTCTGACACTCTTGATTTATTATGGATGAGGTGAGAGGATCAAAATTTTGAGACAAACTTGACAGTTTACTCTCTTGTTCTTCCACCTTCTTAGTAATATATGTTGTCACTGTGGACCAAGATAGACAAAATTTGTATAAATCTCCACCATCTTTAAGAGCATTTTCTATGATCTTTATCCCAATATCTAGATTTCTCCTATCATTTGCTATAAGTCCCTGTACTTCAGAGAATCTTTTTCCCAAAAACTCTCTCATAAGACAGAGCATCAGCCGAGGGGGAGTTTGTTGTGACACTTGTCATTTTTCACTAAGTGTTGCCATCAATGCCAAAGGGGGAGATTGTTGGCAAGAGACACTGTGTGGCTTCATGATTGTTGTCATTGATGGCAACAAAGTTTATCCCACACATTCGCAACACATAATAGGTCCTTACCGGAAGTCAAATTGAGTGTTTTGGTCCGGTGAGCAAGAACAAAGCATGCAGCAAGGTCTGACAATCAGGTCCGGATCTCTCAGAGGATGTAACTCAGCAAAGTGTGGACTTGGGAAAGTTAATAGGAGTATCATGTCTACTATATTCCAGAGGTTAAGCCTCCGGTAATGAAAGAGTGAAAAGATATGAGCACCTAAGTGTTAGGTTCCTGATAGGCAGAGTAGACTTAGGAAGAACTAACTGGCAGAGCATCAGACCTTAACCCGGATGAGAAATTGATGGTGATCAAGCTACTTAAGGGATCATTCATGGTTGGCTGACATGATTGATGACTTCTATAACTATCTCTTTGATACACATCACTTAGTAAGCATGGATTCAGCTGACAGACCAGAGTTTGGGAAAATCTTGAGTATTCCGGATGCCGACTAGAATGATGTTGAAATCCTTGGTGCAGATATATATACCAAATGGATTTCGATGTGAAGAGTGTGTATGGTGGAATAGTGTGCGAGAAAAGGTAGAGATAAGTGTGGAAGCAGCAATACAGGTCTGGTATGTGACAAAACAACAGCACTAAATCAGAGGAAGAATGAAGTGCAGTAGATCAGTTTATTGGGCCTAACTAGAACTAAACATCAGCATATGTGGATGCCTCTTCAGTTCAAACACCTAGTTATTTTCTATATACCTTATAGACAGTGAGTCTCTTGTAGGCAGTGAGCCTCTTGTGAACAGTGTGCTCGGGCAGTGAGCCCTAATTGGCAAGTGCCATTTTGTACTTCTATTCTTTTAACAGAGAATACAATCTTGGGTTAGTCACCCCGTGGTTTTTTCCCTTAATAGGGTTTTCCACGTAAAAATCCTTGTGTTATGTGTGTTGATTTCTTTTCTGCTCTCATACTCATGTATGCTTATATGTTTTGATACTGCACTAATTGTTAAAGAAGAAAAGAAAGTTAAATAGTTAAGATAACTGATTCACCCCCCCTCTCAGTTATCCACCTTGTTTCCAACAGTTGGTATCAGAGCCAAGTTCTTCCAAACAGAGCCTAACAGCTTGAGAAAGATCTGGGAATCTCAATGGATATGTATGGTATGAGGGAACAACTTCAGTCTGCCCTAGATGATCTTGAGCAATCTCACTCTGAAATCAATAACTTGAGGGAAAGACTCAAATAAGCTGATGATTTCATAAATGAACTAAAAGAGAAACTGAGTATCTCTATGAGAAAAAGAAAGGAACTACTTCAACAATTAGCAAGTCAAAGTGAAGTCAATGATACTAATGAAGATCTGAATGAGAAGAACAAGTTATGTGATAAGCTATCAAAAGAGGTCATCATGGTAAGACATGAAATGGAATCAGGAGTTATGAAATTCACCCAAGAAATTGAAGAGAAGAGAAAAATTGAAGATAATCTAAAACAATCTCTCAAGGAGAAGTCAGAAGATTGCCACAAAATTGATAGAATAATCAAGCATCTGGAATCAGATCTTGAAGAAGCTAGAGATAATGAAGAACAACTTAAGAATCAGATAGACACTCTTAAAAGGGATCTTCAAACAGCAAATGAATACAAAGAGAAATTCAAGATAAGCTCTGCTCAACTTGAAGTTCTTCTTGAAAGCCAAAAGAGGGTGGATGACAAGAAAGGCTTGGGGTATGAGAAAGATGAAAGCTCTGGATCTGGTCAGAAGAACTCTGGACTAGGAAATCCAAGGAACAAGCCTAGAAGACCTTCGATAAGGCAACCGAATGCTCAAAGATATCCATCCTTCAATGGATACTGCTACAGCTGCAATAACTTCAGTCATAAAGTAAATCAGTGCAGAAGAAGAATGAATCAGACTAATTCATCCTTCTTCAGACAGTGTTTTAACTACAAAATGTATGGTCACAATTCCCATGAATGTAGAAATATGCAAATAAATAATTCATTCAATGGTAGATGCTTTGCATGCAATAGAATGGGACATATGGCTAATCAATGCGGATCAAGAGGATATCAGTCAAATTTACAAAGAAATGTTGTTTGCTACAATTGCAATAGATCCAGTCATATTGCCAAATTCTGCAGAAGTAAGAATCAAAACAAAAAGGGTCCGGTGCATCATAATCAAAATCAAGACAAAGGAAAAGGAAAAGTGAATGCGGATGAAGTTCAAAGGGAGATGAACAAGATTTGGGTGAAGAGAAATACAAAAAATATTGGGGATAGATCCGCACCAGAATTTGGTGCTGATATTCCTTCCAGAAACTAAATTAGATGAGCTCTGGCTCAGGGGGAGTCACAAAGGAAAATAAATTCCCTCAACCAGTCAATCGGTGCCTGAAATTGGCACATGGAAAGTTGCGGATTAAAGGGTTCTCAGAGAAATATCTAAATAACCCTTGGTGAAAATATGAAAGATCCGCAAGGAGTTTGAAGAGGTTAATGGTCCAATATTAATCCGGTTTGATAGTCATCCGGCAAAAGTAGGATTCTCACAATTAGATCCGGTATGATTCGAAATTAAAATATTTGGATCTGCAGATAAATGGAATGATTGGAGAAAGGGAGATACATTGTCAATTATCACCAAGAATAATTCTAAGTGCATCTCAGTGATTAGGAAGGATCTCTCTCAGAACAAAGGAACCGGAATGACTCAAGGTGTGCATTTATTGCAATAAGAAATTAGGGTTTGCACATAGATATAAGGATTCTTTTATTCATCATTTGCACATTTGCACTCGAGAAGAAGAAAGAAAAGGCTCTGCAAACAAGATTGCTTCAACCCTCTCAAAGATCAACTGCAGAATCCGATTCAACCAACGATCTTTTCTAGCTCATATCGTGAACCCTAGAAGCATAAAAAGGTATTTCCATTCTTGAATATCTCTCTCTAAATCTTTTGCAAGATGGCTACTCTAAATGTTGTTAAGATCACTGATAGGCCGTACCCTAAGTTCAAGAAACATCCTTACAAATCCCTAGAAGTTGATCTCTTAGGTGCTTTCTCTAGCATTCCGCACGGGGTTCTGCATGTAGAAGATGTTAGGGTATACATACACGCCAACATTGAGGAATTTGGGGAATCCAAATTGATGGATATCTATCACAAGCAACTAATAGATGAAACATTTGAACTTAAACCTCAATACAAGGTCATCCGGGATAAGCATTTTGGACATTGCATCCACTTGCCCTGTTTTACAGAAGATGAATGGGTCCGGTATGTTCTTAGCAGAATACATGATAACTTCATATGGTTGTTGAAGCCCTTAAAGATAACCAAGGATGCAATCAGGGTAGTAACTAGTTTGCACTCATCCGGTGGGTTGCTTGCTCTCAAATCAGACAAGAACCAAACTGTAAGTGAGGCTACCAGATCAAAATTTGACAAAAGAGCAATGACAATAGAGGATATCATAGATCCAGATATCAAATTTGCTTCTATGATAATTGGTTACAAAATATATCACTCTAGCAGGGAGAATTCTGTGTCCGGAACAACAATTTACACTGCGTATCAGATGCTAAGAGAAAATGCTGATTATGATCTTTGTGAGCTTCTCCTAAACCAACTGTTGGAAAATTTGTAGAAAATAAAGAAGGATAAGAAGAACTCATTTAAGTATGGTGGCTTGATACTATGTCTCTTCTTTTACTATATGAATGAGCTACTCGGATCCAATGGTTGGGTATGACAAAATGACAGACCGGTTGCCATACAAATCAGAGATTATATGTATGGGATTGGTGATGCCAAGGCTCAAAGTACAACACTCTGGGGTTACTTCAAAAACTTCTAAAGTATGAAGCAAGCCAGAGAAAGAATTCCACAAACAAGAGTTAAAAAATACAAAGATACAATGTGCTTCATGGTAGACATTGATCAATGCCTAATGGAGGCAGTAGAACCCAGAACAATCTGGATTATGCCAATGGGCTATGACGTAGATGAGAAAATCCAACACCTGCTGATTCAGCCTAAGGACCCTGAGGCAGAAAGGTTTGGAACCTTTCAAGAACTGAGTGTAAAAATTCATGTTGAGCTAAGGTAACCGAAGATAAAAAGAATAGTGAGAAGAGAAGTAGAGGAAGTTACTAAAAGGTATGGCATTTCGAAAGAGGTAGTTGATGCAAATAGAGAGAAAGTAGAAAGAGCAGAGAAAGAGAGACTAAAAAACAAAAAAAGAAAGTCATTCGGTGCAAGCCCCCTCCCGGATTAGATCCTCCAAGAGCTCTGCACCTACTACTTCTAAAAGCTCAAAACTGGAAGCCAAGTCATCCAGTAAGGGAGAGAAGAGAACAAAGATAGGGCACAAGGTCGTACATAAGTCAAAAGGATGATGAAGAGATAGAGACTGATGAGGAGGTCAAGAAAATGAAGAAGAAAAAGAAAACATCCATGGAATCCTCTGCCGGTAAACATATAGAAGAAAAGACAGAAGAATTTATTGAAAGGCCTACTCTTTCTATTGATGATGTCTTCAAGGCAGTCACTGTAGATGGGAATCTGCGGCCCATGACAAAATTTTATGATGAGAATAATGACACTGACAAAATAATTTTGGAAGAAGCCACAGTCAAGTATTTGAATATCTATAATAAAGCATTCATTGAAATCATCTCACTAATTACCAAAATTCTAGAGCAAGTACTTGAAATGAGAAAAGAAAATGCTAAGGCAAAAGACCTTGAGATTCGGGAATAGGTAGCTATTCAGCTCTATCCTTCCATTACTCCAAAACAAATGAATATGATCTTCAAGGACTGCAAGGATGAGTTCCAGAGCAAAGCTAGAATAAACAAACTTATGCTTGGAGAGACAGATCAGATAGCAAAAGAGACAGAAGACATCCTCCGGAATGCATATAAAAGATTCAATCTTCCTATTATAGAGGACATAAGTGATGAACCTTCTGCCATGGATGTCGAAGGATTAAGTGTACCAAAGGAAGATTCTACTGAGAAAATTGTAGAAGAGTCAAAGGAGATAGGTGAGGAGAAGACTAAGAACTTAGATTCCTCTATTCTGGAAGAAGAAGTCCATGAAGAAGTAAACATCTCTCTTCCGGATCCCCCAGCAAACTCCAGAACTGAAGGAGAAGCAAGAAAAGAGGAGAAAGCAAGTCAAGAAGAGGAGGAAAAGGGAAGAGAAGAAGAACAAATAGAGAAGATCTCTGATGACAGCTATGAGGCTACAAAAGGAAAGAAGTCTCCAGCAAGAGACACTGCAGAAGCAGTGAATAATTTCTTGACCAAGGAATTAATGGAGATAGATGAACCAGAATTGTTTCATGGACCACTCAATTTTGACTCCCTCTCACTAGTCAAGACAATGAAGGTAGCATCTTTTGCTCAAGCCAAAGCAAAAGAAAAGCTTTTGAAGTCTCACATGGAAGACTGTGAGCTGATAGAGATTGCATCCGGCGTGTTGGAGAAGATCATGCCATCCTTTCAGAAGGATCCTTTGGCCTCTTCATCCGGTAACTTGAAATCTCTTGTTAATTCTATTAGCACACATTTTGATTCTTTGGAGAAATCAGCAGAAGAGAAAGTCCAGAGAGAGTTTTTGGGAAAAAGATTCTCTGAAGTATAGGGACTTATAGCAAATGATAGGCGAAATCTGGATATTGGGATAAAGAGCCTAGAAAATGCTCTTAAAGATGGCAGAGATTTATACAAATTTTGTCTATCTTGGTCCACAGTGACAGTAGATACTGCCAAGAAGGTGGAAGAACAAGAGAGTAAACTGTCAAGTTTATCTCAAAATTTTGATCCTCTCACCTCATCCATAATAAATCAAGAGTGTCAAACTATTGCTACCATTAATGAAATAAAGAGGCTTGAAAAGGAGAAGAAGAATAGAATAAGCAGGCTAAGTGAACTAAGAGGGATAATTATCCCTAAGTTAGAGGCAATGCATGAGGCCCTAACTGATGCTCAGACCACAGCCCGGACCAGTGATCCAGTAGACTTAAAAAGGGTAGAAGATTTTGCATTTTTGATAAGTGGTCACATCTCAATTTTGGACAGGATGAAGCAGAGTTGGGCAACATAATTTGTCCAGTTGAAGAAGACCTTTGTGGATATATTGAAATATATGTAAGTACAACATGTATATATATACTTATGTGGCAATATATAGATTGATTTTTGAAAGTTTTGGTGTGCAGATTTCACCCTTTTTCATTGATGTCAAAGGGGGAGTGAGGAGTAGTAAAAATATGGAATCCAGCTAAGGGGGAGCTCCGATAATAGTGTACATAAGACAGAGCATCAGCCAAGGGAGAGCTTGTTGCGACACTTAGTCATTTTTCACTAAGTGTTGCCATCAATGCCAAAGGGGAGATTGTTGGAAAGAGACACTGTGTGGCTTCATGATTGTTGTCATTGATGGCAACAAAGTTTATCCCACACATCCGCAGCACATAATAGGTCTTTACCGGAAGTCAAATTGAGTGTTTTGGTCCGGTGAGCAAGAATAGAGCATGCAACAAGGTTCGACAATCAGGTCTAGATCTCTCAGAGGGTGTCACTCAGCAAAGTGCGGACTTGGGAAAGTTAATAGGAGTATCATGTCTACTATATTCTAGAGGTTAAGCCTCCGGTATTAAAAGAGTGAAAAGATATGAGCACCTAAGTGTTAGGATCCTGACAGGTAGAGTAGACTGAGGAAGAATTGACCGGCAGAGCATCAGACCTTAACCCAGATGAGAAATTGTTAGTGATCAAGCTATTTAAGGGATAATTCATGGTTGGCTGACATGATTGATGACTTTTATAACTATCTCTTTGATATGCATCACTTAGTAAGCATGGATTCAGCCAACAAACCAGAGTTTGGAAAAATCTTGAGTATTCTGGATGCCGACTAGAATGATGTTGAAATCCTTGGTGCAGATATATATACTAGATGGATTTTGATGTGAAGAGTGTGTATGGTGGAATAGTGTGTGAGAAAAGGCAGAGATAAGTGTGGAAGCAGCAATACAGGTCCGGTATGTGACAAAACAACAGATGAAGAATGAAGTGCAGTAGATCAGTTTATTGGGCCTAACTAGAACTGAACATCAGCATATGTGGATGCCTCTGATCAGTTTAAACACCTGGTTACTTTCTATATACCTTGTAGACAGTGAGTCTCTTGTAGGCAGTGAGCCTCTTGTGAGCAGTGTGCTCGGGCAATGAGCCCTAATTGGCAAGTGCTATTTTGTACTTCTATTCTTTTAACAGAGAATACAATATTGGGTTAGTCACCCCGTGGTTTTTTCCCTTAACAGGGTTTTCCACGTAAAAATCCTTGTGTTCTGTGTGTTGATTTCTTTTCTGCTCTCATACTCATGTATGCTTATATGTTTTGATACTGCACTAATTGTTAAAGAAGAAAAGAAAGTTAAATAATTAAGATAATTGATTCACCCCCCTCTCAGTTATCCACCTTGTTTCCAACAATTGGTATCAAAGCCAATTTCCTCCAAACAGAGCCTAACAGCTTGAGGAAGATCTGGGAATCTCAATGGATATGTATGGTATGAGGGAACAACTTCAGTATGCCCTAGATGATCTTGAGCAATCTCACTCTGAAGTTAATAACTTGAGGGAAAGACTCAAACAAGCTGATGATTTCATAAATGAACTAAAAGAGAAACTGAGTATCTCTATGAGAAAGATAAAGGAACTACTTCAACAATTAGCAAGTCAAAGTGAAGCCAATGATACTAATGAAGATCTGAATGAGAAGAACAAGTTATGTGAGAATCCATCAAAAGAGGTCATCATGGTAAGACATGAAATGAAATCAGGGGTTATGAAATTCACCTAAGCAATTGAAGAGAAGAGAAAAATTGAAGATAATCTAAAATAATCTCTCAAGGAGAAGTTAGAAGACTGCCACAAAATAGATACAATAATTAGGCATCTGGAATTGGATCTTGAAGAAGCTAGAGATAATGAAGAACAACTTGAGAATCAGATAGACACTCTTAAAATGGATCTTCAAACAACAAATGAATACAAAGAGAAATTCAAGATAAGCTCTGCTCAACTTGAAGTTCTTCTTGAAAGCCAAAAGAGGGTAGATGACAAGCAAGGCTTGGGGTATGAGAAAGGTGAAAGCTCCAGATCTGGTCAGAAGAACTCTGGACCGGGAAATCCAAGGAATAGGCCTAGAAGACCTTTGGTAAGGCAACCAAATGCTCAAAGATATCCATCCTTCAATGGATACTGCTACAACTGCAATAACTTCGGTCATAAAGCAAATCAGTGTAGAAGAAGAATGAATCAAACTAATTCATCCTTCTTCGGACAGTGTTTTAACTGCAAAAGGTATGGTCACAATTCTCATGAATGTAGAAATATGCAAATAAATAATTCACTCAATGGTAGATGCTTTGCATGCAATAGAATGGGACATATGGCTAATCAATGCAGATCAAGAGGATATCAGTCAAATTTGCAAAGAAATGTTGTTTGCTACAATTGTAATAGATCCGGTCATATTGCCAAATTTTGCAGAAGTAAGAATCAGAACAAAAAGGGTCCAGTGCATCATAATCAAAATCAAGACAAAGGAAAAGGAAAAGTGAATGCAGATGAAATTCAAAGGGAGATGAACAAGATTTGGGTGAAGAGAAATATAGAAAATATTAGGGATGGATCCGCACCAGAATCTGGTGCTGATATTCCTTCCAGAAACTAAATTAGATGAGCTCTGGCTCAGGGGGAGTCACAAAGGAAAATAGATTCCCCCAGCCAGTCAATCGGTACCTGTAATTGGCACATGGAAAGTTGTGGATTAAAGGGTTCTCAGAGAAACATCTAAATAACCCTTTGTAAAAATATGAAAGATCCGCAAGGAGTTTGAAGAGGTTAATTGTCCAAGATTAATCCGGTTTGACAGTCATCCGGCAAAAGTAGGATTCTCACAGTTAGATCCGGTATGATTCAAAATTGAAATATTTGGATCTACGGATAAATGGAATGATTGGAGAAAGGGAGATACATTGTCAATTATCACCAAGAATAACTCTAAGTGCATCTCAGTGATTAGGAAGGATCTCTCTCAGAATAAAGGAACCAGAATGACTCAAGGTGTGCATTTATTGCAATAAGAAATTAGGGTTTGCGCAAATATATAAGGATTCTTTTAATCATCATTTGCACATTTGCACTCAAGAAGAAGAAAGAAAAGGCTCTGCAAACAAGATTGCTTCAACCCTCTCAAAGATCAACTGCACAATCTGATTTAACCAACAATCTTTTCTGCCTCATATCGTGAACCCTAGAAGCGTAAAAAGGTATTTTCATTCTTGAATATCTCTCTCTGAATCTTTTGCAAGATGGCTACCTAGAATTGTTGCAAGGTGTGGCCCTTGGTCTCCTTGTTCAGTGCTACGTTGTGGTGGTTTATGACAAGGGCTTAACTGCCTCCCGTGCTTGTTAAGTCAAGTGGTTGTATCGGGCATTCACAGGTTGATCTTTTGGTGCAACGACAGCTAACAATTGGTATCAGAGCCAAGGTCATGGGTTCAAACCCTGTGCTTGCGCTAGGAGGGGGATTGTTACAAGGTGTGGCCTTTGGTCTCCTTGTTCAGCGCTGCGCTACGGTGGTTTGCGACAAGGGCTTAACCGCCTCCCGTGCTTGTTAAGTCAAGTGGTTGTATTAGGCATTAAAAGGTCGATCTTTTGGTGCAATGACAGCTAACATAATTAACTAACTTGAGTGAATTACCTAGATCACTTTTCATGATGATTGTCTGATGTACTTGGCTGCTGCACCATCGCTTTGATGAGGTGTGATGGTGACTTTATATGTGTATAGCCTCCTCATTGCTTGTAGTTATGTCAGCATCGTCAGCATCGCATGGTCTAAAGTCTTTCCCATGAATAGATTTGAAAGTGACGCGTTGGCATATGATGTCATGAGGTTGATCCTGGATGATGTGCGTTGGTAGCTACAACATAATTGTCTCGCATGGGTTTCCTTTTTGATGGTGAAAGATGAGTCATGTTGATCTCATCACTTTTTCTATCCCCACTTGACGCTTGGAGAGGTGGGCCCCTGTGCCTTAAAATGCTTTAGATTGATGAAGTGCCAGAGGTGCTCCTAGTTCACTCCAAAGGTGTGTCTTGATGGCTATTGAGGAGTGCCTGGTTAGCTTTGGAGTGAAAGGAAGCTAGGTGTGCAGAAAATGCTTCCTACACTAATCTAATGAGGGGAGAGCAATACAAATTCAATTTAATTCTTATCACTAGAGCAACATACAACATCTAACAGAGTTATTATAGTAATACACAAGAACCAGAAAGAAGACAGAAGAAAAGAGACAAAGATATACGGTGGGGAAAACCCTTATCTGGTGAAAAACCCCACACTCAGAAACCTACACAATGTATTAACAAATCTGAAAGTTGTTTACAATACACTTGCAATGCAAGCTTCAATGGTCTTCGACACTCGTGTCTGGAGTCAATCTGGTAGCATAACAGTACCTCTAAACCTGTGATACAAACTCCATCTCCAAGCACCTGTTTATATAGGAAATACAAGGCAATATTGGACCTATCTTGGGATGGGCATCCAACTTGGCTTCATGGACCAAAACCCATGCCTAAGGACACTTGGTCAACATTGTAGAATGTGCCTAACACTTGTCAACAGGGCCCATCCCTAAGAGGTCACCTATTTCCAAAATGGGCTATGACAGATGCTCTTACGACACTTACGACCGTCATAGAATCTGTCATAGTGATTACAACTTACAGTTGTAAGAGAATCTGTCATACACATGCTATAAATAGCATATTCTCTTACAACATGTCATATTCCACCTTGGGGAGCCCATATATGCCTTATTCAAAGATGCTTCATGACACATGTCCTTACCTATCTTACATGCTTCTATTTCTGACTCTTACATGTCATAAATCCATCATAGGAATCTATCATAACTGTTTCAGTCAAACATTCCCTTACACAACATGGAAGATGCCAACACATGGCAAAATGCTCCTACCACAAAGTGGGATGCCTATCTCCTCATGTGAGGACAAAATTACAAGTTGTCATATTCCATGTAGGATCGACACATCATCGTGCCACATCCCACAATATGACAATATGGAATTTACAAATATTTACAACATAGGCAATTAATTAATAAATACAAACATTAATAATGTAAGGAAATACCAAGGTTGAGACACCTTAATTCCCAACACGGAGAGCTTCTATTCAAATCGTGCATGAAGAAGGGAACCGCCATTTACTGGTTTTTAGTCCCCTTGGTGAGAAAGATAGCCATTTACTGGTTTTCAAATTTTCCCTTTTTTTTAAGAAGGGCCACCATTTGTTGGTTTCAATCCCTCTTTTTTGTTTTGAGAAAGCCGGCCATTTGCTAGTTTTCAACCTTTTTTTTTACATTGTCCTTTGAATTTATTCAACCTATGGCAGAGGCTATGACCGTTGTCACAAAGCATAAGTCCTTGGTAAACTCCTCCTTAGTAGTTGGTCTTGTATAAAGCCAAATTCTATGGCCATTTACTAAGAATGTGTCTTCACCTCCATCAATGGGTGCCAGAAAAAAACTGTTCCATTCTCATAGACTTCCCTAATTTGGTAAGGACCCATCCAATGAGTTTGTGATTTCCCCTTGAACTCCTTAAACTTAGAATCATATAGAACCTAATCCCCTTGTTGAAATGTCCTCTTTTTGATGTGTTGATCATGCCATTGTTTCCTCTAGTACTGAATAAGTTATGTCTGTTGTATAGCCTCTGTCCTTATTTCATCCAACTCATTGAGTTCGAGAATCCTATCTTGTTGTGCTATAGATAATGGTAGCCCAATGTCCAATGAGGTTTTTAGTGTCTATAGTTTGAATTCTATGGACAGTATGGGTTTCTTTCCATAAACCAGTTCATAGGGTGAAAACTTGGTTGTTGATTTCCATGTGGTATTGTAAGCCCAAACTGCTTCAGGCAACCTGCTGGCCCAATCTTTCTTATTCATGGCCATTGTTCTCATCAGTATATTTTCCAACTCTCTATTTATCACCTCAACCTACCCATTAGCTTGGGGGTGGTAAGGTGAAGACTTCTTGTGCTTAATTTGGTATAGATCTGTGAAAGTTTAAATTATTTGAGAAGTGAATTGCGGTCCCATGTCTGAAACTATGGATCTCAGAGCTCCAAACCTCAAGAAGATTCTATTATAAAGAAAATCAACAATTTTTTCTTCCCTTTCAAACTCCAATGCCTGAACTTCTACCCATTTGGTTACATAGTACATGCAGACCAAAATACATTCTTTTCCTGAAGAAGGTGGAGAAATTGGCCCCACAAAATCTAGACCCCATTGCTCAAATGATTCCAACACTACTTGAGGGTGTAGTGACATTTCCTAGGTAAAGGTTGGCTGACCCATCCTTTGGCACTGATCACACTGCTACACATACCTCTTGGTGTCCTTATGGATAGAGGGCTAGTAGTAACCATCTCCAAGAATTTTGTGGATCGTTCTTTGTGAGGAATAATGTCCACTAGAGGGTTCATCATGACATGCCCTTAAGACATCAAAAATTTCATCAGCTCTCAAACACCTGCGTAAGATAAAGTCAAGACCACATTTAAACAACAAACCATTTAACCATTTGTAAGATACACTTTATTTTACCAATCACTTCTTTTGTTTTGAGGTGAAATGAGATGGAAACAAGCCTGTAGCTAAGAAATTAGCTATGTCAGCAAACCAGGGTGTAGTAGAAGAAACAACAAAGAGATGTTCATATAAAAATTTATCTTCCACTAGTTGGTTTTTTCCAACTATATGCAACCTTGACAGAAAGTCAGCAACCAAATTGAATTTTCCTGGGTTGTCTATATTGGTAATGTCAAATTCCTGCAATAGTAATAGCCATCTAATTATCCTTGCACCCACTACAAGTTTGTTCATTAAGTACTTAATGGCTGCATGATTAGTGTGCACAAATATTTTGTATCTTGTGATATAATGCTTGAATTTGTTAATAGCATATATGACTGCCAAGAATTCCTTTTCAGTTGTTGTATAGTTTTTTTCTGTTGGGGTAAGGTTCTTACTAATGTAGTAGATGGCATGCAAACCTTACCCTTCCTCTTTCTATCCTAAGACTACCCCAATTGACTCATTTGAAGCATCAGTTTGTATGTGAAAGGGTAACGTCTAATTGGGTCCCCTCAAAAAAGGTGTGACAGTAAGTTTCTCTTTAATAGTTTCAAATGTTGATTGGCAATCCTCTGTCCATAAGAAGTCAGCATCCTTGGTGAGCAAAGAAAACATAGGGGTAGCTATTCTGTTGAAATTTTCTATAAATCTCCTATAGTATCCTGCATGACCTAGAAAGCTTCTAACATCTGTTTGGTTCTTAGGTGAGGGCAATTGTTTTATCACTTCTATTTTGTTCTGGTCTACTTTGATTCCTTTGGTTGATATGTGGTGTCCAAGTACAATTCCCTCTACCATCATAAAGCATTTTTCATGGCTTAAGGATAGCTGATTTTTTTCGCAACATTATAGCACCTTATCTAGGTTTGTGAGAGATTCTTCAGAGGTGTCTCCATACACAGTAAAGTCATCCATATAGACTTCCATACACTCATTAGCCAATTCAGCAAAAATGGCTAAAACAGCCCTCTAAAAGGTAGCTGGAGCGTTACATAGTCCAAATGGAAGAACTCTATATGCAAAAGTTCCCCATGAGCAAGTAAAGGTGGTCTTGTCTTGGTCCTCTGGTGCCACTTGAATTTGGTTATACCCACTAAATCCATCTAAGAATGAGAAGTACTTTTTCCCTGTTAGTTTGTCTAACACTTGGTCAATGAATGGTAAGGGAAAATAATCCTTCTTTGTGGCTTTATTTAGCTCTCTGTAGTCAATACATACTCTCCACTTGCCATTATTCTTAGGTACTATGACTAAGGGTGAAACCCACTGACTATCTGAGATAGGATATATGAACCCTGCTTGTAGCAATTTCTCTATTCCAGTCTTAACAATATCTTTTAGGGTAGGGTTTAATCTCCTCTGGAGCTGTCTGACAGGTTTGACATCTTCAGTGTATATATGATGAGTACAGATCTCAGGAGGAATGCCCTTCATATCCTGGTATTCCCAAGCAAAAGCTACTGAATGGGAGACCAGGAGATTAAGTAGTGCTTCTTTCTATTTTTCTGCTAGCCGGGTGTTGATGTTCAATGTTTTCCTAGGTAGAATCATGACCTATTTTGTAATTTGATCCATAGATGTCCCTAACCCATATCCTAGAGTCATGGTGTTAAGAGGACAAGAATGTGTGAGCAGCATATGGAATGTGGCCAAGTCTCTATAAAAGGTTTCTCCCAAAGGAATAATATTTGCAAGGGTACAATGGGTAGCAATGAGGAATTCTCTTTTTGAGTCTTGGTCTAATTCCATTATATCCTTGTCAATAAGAATGTGAGTTATGTCTTCAATTGTGTCATAGTTTATTTCTTCTTCCAACTCACCCAAATGTTCTTTGATGGTAACCATAGCTACTGAGGCACTATTTCCCATGTTTAGGCTTATCTACCCACACTTTTCCTAAGTAATGTAGTGATGGTTTAGCTGGAGGATATAAATAGATTCTCTTCAAATCTATCCCATTAGAAATGACCATGTCTCATGTTCTGCAATCAATAGATGTTGTTGTTGTAGCCAACCATGGTCTTCCTAGGATTAAGGGGTAAGCATTTCTTTGGTTTCTAGGTTCTAATATCAGAAAGTCTACTAGAAATTCCCATGACTCCACCACGACTAGGACATCAGTTAACACCCCTTTTGGAATAGCCACTGACTGGTCAGCCAGTTGGAGAATTGTGGATGTGGCCTGCACACGAATCAGAGCTAATTTGTCTAGGGTGTGCACTGTCATTACATTTATTGTTGCCCCCAAATCAACCAAAACATTAGATATTTCTACCCCTGAAATGTAGACAGTTATGACAGGGTTCCCAGGGTCTCCATATTTGGGGAGGAGCATCTCTCCCACAAGAAGGTCTAATACTTTCCCTTCTACTTGAATGGTGGCAGGGAAGTTTTTCTTCTTACTCGAGGTTTTAACACAATATTGTTTGATGAATTGGTTTAGTTCAGGCACATCCTTGATTGCTTGTAGAAGTGGAATTTTAATATTTAACTATCTAATTTCTTGTAGAAATTATGATTCTATGGTAGGTTGGACTTGTTTTTGTAGGATGGTTTTCTGAGGGACATGATGTTTGAGCCGTTCTAGGTAAGGTGCTAGTTTTTCTATCTCCGGAGTAGCTCTAAAGTTCTTCATAGAAGTGGCTCCAGAGGTTTCTCCAAAGATGTTCCTTTAGAAGGAACTCCAGAGTTACCTAGGGGCTGTTCTTTTAGCAAAAATTTGATAGTAATCTCCTCCTAAGGTTGAGTGGATGGATTTTCAAGTTCCATATCATTAGTTACTTCAACTATGAGCGAGGGAGATGGTCTTGGTAGTGCTTTCCCATAACGTAGCTGGAGGTTGTGTAGATAAATAGAGTTTACACCAGCCATGTTTTCTTACTCTATCATGTAAATAGCTGCTCCCTATTTATTTCATGGATTTGCTATAGGTTGAGTTGGTAAGGGTGGCTGACTAACTGGCTCATTTTGTGATTGTCCCTATGTGTTGGGGGGTCCAGTTAGTAATGCTTGTTGTTGAGGTTGGAAACATCTAGGTTGTCCTTAGTATTGTTGACTATAACTGTGCCAAGGACCCCACTGAGGCTACATGCTTTGTGATCCAAATTGTTGTAGGAACTATTGTGGCCATTGTTGATTTCCCCAGGGCTGGTTTTGTCAATGATGGTTCTGCCATTGCTGGTATGACTAATCTTGTGGTACCCAAGGAGGAATGTTTTGAGGCCCCTGCCAAGTTGGATTCCATTGATTGCTTCCTCGATTCGAAGGACCCCTATAGGAAGCCTAATTTGGGTACTGATTGTATGGGAAATTACCAGTTTGTTTTTGTCCCACATAATTCAACTCCTCTTCTATTATGGAACTCTTTTCAGTCATCCTTTTTAAGGCCAGGAACTGATCACAATGACCAATAGGGTGCTCCCTGTCATAGATCTGACATATTTCTGACTTGTCCAATGGACATTCTCTCAAAAGGTGTTTGTTTCTACACCTAGGACAATATATGGAGAGAGGTTCAGTTGTTCTGCTTTGTTCAGTTGTTCTAGTCTTTGCCTGAATTCCATCTAATGTGGTATTCAGTTGGACCAAAATATTTGTCTTAAGGTTTGCAATCTCCTCCATTAATTGTCTTATTTCATTCTTTCCTTTAAAAGACCTAGATGTTCTCACTCCATCTTGGGTTCTAGAGTAGTTCCCGCAGAGTTCTTATATAGTAGGCATATCCATTTTGTTAATGTTTCCTCTCCCCATTAGATCTAATGCATATTTTGATTCCCTGTCCAATCCTTTTACAAATAGAGTTCTGGCCAAGAGATGAGCCACAAGATTGCCATATCTCCTCAAGGCAAAGTTGAACCTATCCATATAGTCTTCTAAACTTTCATCCTCTCTTTGTTTAATTTTGAATAGCTCCTCCTTTTTATCACTGACCCTACAATAATCATGGTACTTGTCCAGGAATTCAACTTCCATTTGATCCCATGAATCAATGGAGTCTGGGGCTAAACCCATGAACCACCTCATAGCAGAATCTTTCATGGTTGATGGGAAAAGTTTGAGTTTTTGATTATCTGATCCATAGTCAGAGGTCTGGCATACAACTTTAAACTCAAACAGATACTGATTTGGATCCTTGAAAGTAAGACCCCTAAAGTTTGGTAGGTTTGAAGGTGAAATGTTCTTCATAGCGGCATTATCTCCACGAGCAAGGACAATAGGGTATGAGAAGGTCCTGGCATTTTGATTATCTTCCTCATCATGATTATCATCCATGTTTGATGCTTCCTCTCTTTGAGATTCGGTGTGGGGTTCTGAGGAAGTGGATTCTTGTAACAGATTTGCCTAGTATCTTTCTTACAATTCTTGGATATACTCAGAGAGTGAAGGATTTTGAGGATTTGAGGGAATGTCAAGTTGGGTGTAGTTTCCAAGGTAGGTTCTAAGTGTTCCTCTCCAACAAGATCCTGTGCCACCCTACTACTTTATCCTGAAGTTTGTTGTTGGGGTGTTTGTTTTATGTATCTACCTTTTGAATCCCTAGGTCTAACCATGCAAGTTCAATTTAACCTAAAAAGGACTGCTAACTAAGTTTTTCTTATTAACACATACATCCCCAGCGACGGTGCCAAAAATGACAAGGATCATTATACCTTGGCATTTAATCATGTTTTTCATGTGTCGAATCCAGGGCTATGTCCTAGGCTATTTGCAATAAGGAACCTCATAATCAACGGTCCTCCAACTAATCATACTGATTATACTATTTGAGCAATTAATGCTACTGATTTATCTATTGTGAAATGAAATCCTGAAAACACCAAAATAATGCTAAAGTAGTATATTGCTGGAAAATGACCTATTCTAATATAAAGATGGAAACATGCATTTACTAGAAACAACATAAATAAATCTATCTCGTGAAAGCAAGAAAGTTGTACTCCTAATAAAATCTGTAAATAAACCGAAGCAATAGATACTAGCCTCTTGTCTTGATGGCGGGAGTGGGCCCTTGCTCCATGCCTTCAGGACTAAAGACTAAAGCAAGAACTCAGTACAGAAATGCAATAACACAATCTTTCCTTCAATCTAATCTCATCAAGGTACGCTTGTATTCCAAAAGTATATTTGTCTAAAAATGGAAATTACAATAATCTAATAGCCAAAATCTGTATGTGTTTTTGTTGTTCCTATCTAAACATATATTAGTCCAAGCGATAAGATATCTTTTGGAACTAATTGTTTTATCCATTAGTTTATCTATGAGATACAACCAATCTCTTATTCTAACTAAAACATATAATTGTTTAACTAAAGAGTATGATCAAGCAAATTGAAAAAGCTTTAGTGGAACAGAAGTCCCACTAGATCTGGAGTCTTAACTTAAATAAAAATGGGCAGCAAGGCCTTGAAATATAAGTATTAATAAGTCTTTTAGAACTCATGCAAAATTAAATAAAAAGGGAATCAGATCCCTAGCAGTCAACTGGAGTCTTCACCGGATCATTTTGGTGTTGGCTGAGTAGACTCCGGAGCACTGCAGTTACCTCAGGAGATGTAGATTAACAACAGTATTGGAGACTCTGCACTGTTGCTAGCAGCTCCAGAGACGCATCCATGATTCCTATATGCCTCCGGAGATGATCCACTCCTTGCTTCCCTGCTCCTCCTTCTTTAGAACACCTCCAACACTTTGGGAAAATGTTGGAGTCTGGTGTAGTATCCTCCATATCGGCTCCGGAGATTATTTGGACCATCTCCAGAGATCTTCAAAATTGCCTTCACCCGTACAACTGCACCTGTGGATGCAAAAAGAGAGACTTTTCTGCACATTTTCATTAGTTTGTTGTAACATTAGTCCTTTCATAAAAAATAATGGTCTTCAATAATTCATCTCTCATTAGTGTAATTAAAACAAGTCTTTTCAGTTTCTATGGTGCAATTAACAGGACAACAGAATGAAAGGATGGGAAAAAGGGAAATAAAAAGGTGTGTTAATCTGGGTGCTACCTGGCACTCATCAACAACCTTATATTCACCAGTGTAAGGAGTGAAATCTAAGGAGCCCTAGTCATCACTAGGACATTAGTTAGAAGAATAATGATCATCAACAAATATAAATTTAGTAGCAAGAGGTAATCGTGACGATGTTTCTACTATGAGTGAAGTAGATGGTACCACTATAGTGGATGGAATAGAAAGAGCAGTGTCAACAATCTAACAATACTAAATGGGTCAATATCATCTTTGATCATAAAAGCCTTGACTCAAAAAATGGACTTTATGGAGTAATGAAGAGTAGAGGGAACTGTCCCCATTGTGTGAATCCACAATCTACTAAGAAGGTTGTAAGAGAGATTCCTTGGCATGACATGAACTAAAGTAGGGAGGGTGATAGGTCCTAATGATATAGGTAAAGTGATGGTACCTAAAGGATCCCGACCAATGTTATCGAAACCCTTAATGGAAACATCATAAGGAGCAAGATTAGAGGTGTCAACATGTATTCGTTTGAGAAAATCGAGACTACAAGCATTAAGACTAGAACCATTGGCAATCAATGTCCTCTTAATGCCCATATAGTTAATATTGACCACAATGAAAAGAGGAAGGTTTTGCTATTGAATCTCTTAGGAAGGAGGCTTAGATGGAAGAAATGTGATATCCATTGAATTAGAATAAATGTAGTTGGTTAGAGCAACTACTTTAGGTGGCTTGCTAGAAGAGGAAATGGGAATATTTTGAAAGAACCTCTAAAGCATACCATGATAAGAAGGTGAAGTTTGAATCAACTCCCAAAGAGAGATCTTAGTTTGAGTGGCTTGAAGCTGCTCAATAATATCACACTCAATATTTTTAGAGGGGAGATGATGAGGCGATGGAAGAATAGGAGTAGAAGGTGGAAGGGAAATAGGAATGAGAGTAGTTTTCTTATTTTGATGAGTATTATAAGTGTGGCTCACTCCATGAAATTTAGTAAGAGAAGGATCCATAGGTGTAACTCCATGAGAAGATAAGGATAGAACAAGAGGAGTTAGCATGAAAGATTTACTAGACTCATTAAGAAAACCTTAGATGGTTAGAATCCAGTGAGAAGGTGGGAGTGGATGAGGCAGCCCATGCATAATAATTTTAGGAATGATAGGAGAAGCTACAACTATAATATCGATGGATTTATTAAGTTTCACCATAGCAAGTGCAATAAGTCTATTCACGAAACATGCATTAACTAGGAGAGTTTTTGTATTAGGAACATAAAGTGTAGGGGAAGGAGTTAAAAGAGTATGTTACAGGTCTTGTAGCACATCATTTGACATGGGACTGGAGTCAACATTGATAATGACTCATTAGATAGGGAGAGCATCAACATAAAGATCAGGCAAGGTGGTGCTAAGAAAATGATCATTGATGTTGTCATGCTGTGAAATATCTCACTCAGGGAAGTAATTTGTTGTTTCTTTGCAGTTAAATGCATCATGGTGCCCATTGCCCAATTCCTTCCAAATGTTGTGAATAAAAACACATCATTATTTTTTAAATACACTAGTGATGAATTTGACATAGTCTTTGTCATAATTTCTCATGTGTATGAAATAAAACTCCATAGTACTACATTGGCGAGAAGCAAGCCGAATGGAGAACCAACTCAAAATCATTATGGTTATTCAAGGCATGATTGAGGGAAGGAGGATGGTAGATCTAGCACTATCTACTACCACATGAAGGGGAGTTGTCAACGATACATGCAATATCCTCGTTGATAGCCACATTCACTTATTAATTTGCCTCCTTGTTGGCTTCCTTGAATACGTGGTCGATGGTGAAGGTTGTCAAACCATTAAGGATGGGCCAACAAAGTTTGAGGATGTTGTTAATTTTCTAGTTTAGCAAGGACCTTTTTTGAAGTGCATTGATGATTATTAGAGACTCACCTTTAATCTAAATTCTATTGATGCCATAGTGTTTGCATGCTTGCACAACCTAAGTAGAATTGCTTGGGCTTCTTCCTTGTTGTTGGTGCCCATCAAGAGTTTTTTAGCTGTTACTTCCACCAACATTCCATTGTGATCTTTAATGATACATCTAGCTCCAAAGTGCCTAGATTTCCCCTGGAGGCACCATCAAAATTTAGCTTATGCCATCCTGTTGGTAGAGGGGTCCATTTTGCCTTCACTCTCAAATCTAAAGATAGATTATCTCGAGCAACACCATGAATGGGGGACGGTACAAACATTGTTAACATAATAGGTAAGATGTATATTTTGATGTATCTATAGTAGTAGTGATGTAGAGATAATGATCTCAATACTTTAGGGGTCAAATTATCTAGGGTAGTGGAAATCACAAACTTTATGAGAGTGATGATGAGTATAGTTGGAGTGGCAACGAAGAAGTGAAGAGAAGTACAAGAGGACACATTGGGTAGATAATAAGGAAGTAAGATAGACTATGAAGAAGTGACAATAATAAGAGACATAATAAATTAGTTAGAAGTACTAGAGTTAAATTTTTTATTGTGAAAGGAGTAGATTTGAGGATACAATATTGTAGAAAATAAGATGAAAAATGACGTCTTTGAGAAATATAAATACTATACAAGAGTGTGAAGAAGAGGGCAACTTCAAAGGGACATATAAAAAATTTATATAGTTAAAGGGGCGATAGGTAGAAATGCACCATGAAGAACTTTAATGGAGAAGCATTATAAATACTATACAAGAGTGTGAAGAAGAGGGCAATTTTAAAGGGACATGTAACAAATTAATATAGTTAAAGGGTTGATACCTAGAAATGCACCATGAAGAACTTTAATGGAGAAACATATGAGATCAAAGGTAAATGGTTAAATTTTGTAGGGAAGGAACTTAAAATTAAAGAAGTTTTATAAGATTTGATTAGTGGCAAATGAGACAAGCTAAAATGTTCAAATATATTAGAAAGAATTAAAAATTGTTTAACAATGAAAATATGTTGACGTAGAGGTCAAATAAGTGAGTACTTAGTATAAAAGAATTATAGGAAAGATAAATAATAAACCTAATGAAGGAACAGGAGAAAATTTGCTCTACTAGGGTTTCCCCTTGCGTATGCCATACCACAACTATTATGCAAAATTTATTATCCTTCACTCACATTTATTGCAGCGCATTGTAGTGTCCTTAGCTTGAGGGCATTTTCTTGCCCCTGGCCTCAACCTTTCATTCCTCCACAACTGCTACTGCTAGAGTTGAAGGTGTGACGACAGACATCAATGGCTTCCCTTCCCAAATAACCTCAAAAATTCATTCCCAAGGTATTCCACGAGGTAAGTCTCTTGACCCACCTCTAGATGTTGTTCTTCCCATTCCAAAGTTTGATAATGCATGCCAATGGTTGGAGAATTTCACTCTCATTGGGTATTTTGTGGGTAGAGTCCCCCTAAAATCATGCTCATGACTAGATTGGTAGGGCCTAAACCCTACATGGGATTCGCCTTATTGTGGTCCAAAACCTTACTAAGGGTTTTTTCTTTTTTTTATTTTGCTGAGACCAACCATGTTGAGGTTGTTCTCAGTCGGGGCCCTGGCTTGTCAGTTCTTCTCTCTTCGTGTTGAATCTGTGGACCCGTGACTTTTTTGTCACTAACAAAAAATCCATTTGAGTCCTCATTTGGGTTGAATTCCTTGGTCTTCCTTTTCCTATTAGAATTTTCTCAACTAGATAACCTCTTCTCTCAGTTCTGTTGTTTGCTTAGAAGCCCAAAAGTTTTATGCTACTCATCCCCAACACAAGGTCTGTATTGAGGTCGACCTTTCGAAAGACCTCAAGGAATTTATAGAAATCCAAGTCGGCCAAAATCATTATTCTCAATGTGTGGAGTACATTAATCTACCTAACACATGCTATATGTGTTAGTCCACTGACCATAAAATTTGGGACTGCCAACGACCAAAACCTACAGCTCAATCATTGCCACCTACAAAGGAAGAGGGAGGATGATCTACAAAGGTCTCTCACAAGACCAAAAACTTTGGCACTTCTAAACCCTCCTCTCAGCCTTCAGGCTAAGGGGGTTCTGCATAGAATGTTTCAAAGCCAGCCTTCGCAAGTGCGTCAAGCATAATGACAGCTTCCAAAGCTCCTACAGTTGTTCCTTCATAGCTAGTGGTTTCCACTACCCGACATTCTTCCCCTCCTCTTATTGGGCATAGGAAATCTCAAAGCCCATCTAAGCATTTGGAGGATGGCGAGTTCGTGCCTCGTCACAAGTAGCTTTTGCAGCTTAACTTCCAAATTGGAAGTTATGAAGCACTTGGCTCTTTATTTCAGAACAATTATTCAGCTCTCGAGGGGCTAGATAACGAGGAGATGGCCCTCAATGATGTTTAAATGAACTGTATTTCCTAGAATGTGAGGGGTCTCACAAACCTCCCCTAGAAATATTTTGTTCGTGATGCTCGTTCTTAGTTTCTGTGTCTTGTCATTATTTGTCTTCAAGAGGTTAAAGTGTCAGGTTTTTTTGCTTTCTGTTGCATGCATAGTTATTTGGCCTTCGAGTTTTTTTCTCTATAGTAACCATGAAGCTGGTTGCAGTGGTGTTGTCACCTTTCTTTCACCTACATGGCATCAACTTTTGGTTGACCACGGATGTGACCCCACAAATCATATCATATGGGCTCTTTTCAATGTTAATAATAATTCCTTTGGGATTATTAATGTTTATGCTCCCAATGATGTCATTGGGAGATCCTCTCTTTGGCGATGGATTGCAAATTCAATGTCTATCGCTACTTGGATTTTCTACATGGATTTTAATATGATTGAAATGGACTATGATAAATGTGGGGCTTTGCCAATGTGTTGGACAACTAATGAAAGGGAGACTTGGTTTTTTATGCGTAATAAATTGGGTCTTTTTGACCCTAATATTGGTTGCCGTCATGATAATATGACATGATACACTTGGAGTAATCTACAGGCTGACATTGATAGGTTCTTAAAGAGGTTGGATCGAGCTATGATTTTTGGTCAATCTTTTTTTACTATTGCTAGTTGTTATTCTCTGTTGGTTGAACCATTATCTGACATTGTCTTGTCGTATCATTTCGTGATACAATTCCATGTTGAGTGGTGTATTACTAAGCCCAAAGCCATTAAAAGTTAGTTTTTTTCTCAACACATCACTTCTCAATCACAAGGCAACATTAGCACACATCTAATATGTCTAGAATTTGGAACCATGTCCTTTGCATGGCATCAGGTGGATCACCTGGTGGAATGATGCCATCACTCGTACTTCATGGTTTCTCTGCATTTATGGAAGGCAACTTGCCATTTTTCGTCATCACTCATACAAGTCCACCACTTGCGAGCTCTGCCTTCCCAGTGCCACCGCTTTGGAAGCTCAGTCATTTGACTTCACCGCTCAACTTTGACTGGCTCAGCTTCTCTAACAGAAGAAAATCATAGATCTTCACTTTGATAGAGGAGTGTAGATCAAAGCCCAACTTCATTGGCTTAAGATTGGGGAAAAAGTTTCTAAATAATTCTTTCAAGCCCTTCGGGCTCACCATCCTTCTTAATTGGTGAAATAAATTCAATAAGAAAACTAGCTCCTTCATGAGCTCCTTGACATTTTGCAAGCCTTTCTTCGGCACTATGAGCAAGTTTTTTCAGCCCAAGAATCTACCCATGCCAAGCAATTTGCCCTTCAGTAGTGTCTTGCGACAGTTCCTTGTCGACAGTCTAAGGTTCATAGAGTTCTCTATGACCAACTTCTCTCTCAAGATGATCTTAAGGAAGCGGTCTTCTCTATGGCTAATGACTAAGCCCCTAGTTTAGATGGCTTCCCTTATGAATTTTATAAAGCTTTTTGGGATACTATGGGCAGAGATCTTCATAAGGTTTATCTTGAAGCCATGCACACAGGTTCTTTAGAAAATATTATCAACAAGGAGAACATTAAGTTCATACCTAAAGCTGGTGACTGAGAGGATATCAATAATTAGCAACCTATCACTTTGTTGAATGTCTCCTATAAAATCATTGCCAAAGCGCTTGCTCTCCAAATTTGCTCCTTGTTGCCTCTTATTATTCGATTGGAGTAGATTGGTTTTATCAAATCCTATTTTATCTTGGATAATATTATTACTATTTGGGAAGGTATGGAATGGGCATGACACTCTCAACAGGCTGCTATGTTCATTAAAATTAATTTTGTCAAAGCATATGACCACATTAAGTGCCCTTTTATTTTAGCCATGTTGCAGGCCTTGGGCTTCAACCTGTTGATGATGATGTTAGTCATTCACAAACATAGAATAAAAGTTACACAACAACCTTTACTCATCTTGAAAGATACGATGAATTCAGAGAATTCATGATCCCAAGTCTCCGTTGATTAGGTCTTAATCTACTGACGTTACTCAGTGGTTGATGTGTGTTGCTGTTTTCCATTCAGGGGCCTTACGTATTTCTACAAAGTTCATCATCATTCCTCCAAATATCCTGCTCTGTATGTCTGCTCTGCATAAATCTCCAATAATTCTACCTCTGCACTGTGAATTTAGTCAAATAATGTGCCTACAGGCTGATATTTGCATGATTTCTACCATTATTTGCAATTCTTTGCATGATATTTTCAATACTACATGCATTTAACTCAAATATGCTAATGATTTTCAGTTACCTACGGGATTTCAGCATATTTCTCTGTTCTGCTTGTTATTTATCATGATTTGCAGTTATGATGATGAATTTATGAAATTAAAAAAAAGGAAAAGGGTTAAAGAATGAGATTCCCAAAACTACTTGACTTAGATCACTGATCCACATACAAGCTCCCATACATGCAATGAAAAGAAGGAAACTAAAATCATACTTCACCAGGACATTCCACAAATCTGCATGATCTAGTGCAAATCTTCAAAGGAAAAGTTGACAACAACATGTAATGAAATGAAAGCGCTTCCAGTTGAACACAGCATTCACCAGTACATATCCAGAAATCAACAGGAAGATTACGTAAAATTTACAATCAGGATGTAATCTGAAACTTCATATCCATTCAGTATGCTCAAGAATAGGTACATTTACAGTGATCTGAAGAAAGAACCTTGACATTTCAACAATTCTATCCTCATTAGTCTCAGTAATCCGATCTCCTAATTGACTCTACAGTAATCAGCCTTAATGTGCCAGATGTATCTATCTATCTCCCTAAGTAGAGCCCCACTGCCAGCAGGCATCTATAGCCCCGGTAGAGTTACTTAGATGGCCTAAGTTTATTGTTTATATATTTTTTTTATTTATATATCTGATATCATCATGTCAGCTCATTTGTACAAGGTATGGTCACTTGCAGCTTTAGGTTGGAGATTGTATTGGTAGCAAGGGCGTCCCTTTAGATTTTTCACTTAACACCTATACTCATATCTTCAACAAGCCCAAGGCTGTTAGGTGTTTCATTGTGTTTGATTCACTTTGGACAAGAAAAGGCACCTGATGAAAAGATATTATAAAACCTGATCATGAATATTTATCAGAATGAATTACAATCTATATCTAAATCTGATCTCATCACTTGAATCCTAACAATTTAGTTATTTTCTTAGGTGATGAAGTGCATCATCTTGACTTACCAAAACAAAAACTCAACCAAAACAACACAAAATAGAAGAAACACTATACAAACAACTAACCTACAAAAAGGAAACAACAGAAACAGAACAAGAAAGCAAAACAAGCAGACTGTACAAACAACTAACCTACAAAATTAAATACAAACTACTACTAGGCAAACAAGAACCAGAAAACGACCTAAGTACACCTGTATTTGCATACTTCTTTCGATTGTGCAGGAGTCTTAGGGTATCAGTTATGGTTCTCAACCTAGCAAATTTATCTTTATATTCTGAAAAATATTCTGGTATTCTGAATTCACTGTTTTCAACAGAACAACTCTTGATGATCAGCAACTGAGGAAGCTCATCATGTTCATGATTAATCCATATGCATGTCTTTTCTCCTGAATTTCCATAATCAAAATAATAATCAACATCATTTACTGTGGAAAGGAGAAATACAACTTGGTGTATTTCTGATTTTGTTGGACATGCTTCTTCATTGGCAGTTGATCTTCCATTTGTCATTATATTTTCACTGCTTGGCTCAGTGTCTGGTCTCTCTTCAAATTGAAGGATGTATGACTCTTGATGTATTAATTCTCCATCTTTATCTAGCCTTATCCCTTCATTATGGATGTTCAGTTTATCTTCCAGTTCAGGAAACTTCTCGATATTTTCTTCAATTTCCTGCACATCAGCATCTAAATAAGTATCTTTATTATCACAACCTGATATACAGAAATTTATCCCTTCTAAATCATGTGACTGTAAAAGAGAAACAACTTTCACTTGATAAGGACACTCCCCTGTTTCATTCTCAAAATATTTCTGGAGTAACATCTGATCATGCACAATAACTCCAAAGTCTTCTACATCTTCATCTTTCAGGAATTGTTCATTAAATAATTCACATCTTCTATCTATTAGAGGATCTGGTTCCATTAACCTGCAACATTCTTGCATTTGATCATTTAATTCAAAGAAGTCAGGTAATAAATTAGCATTTATTTTCTTCTCTATGACTCCCTGAGTTACTATCATAGGAACTTCATCATCAGCAGTGAATTTAAATTGCTCTACTATCTGTTTACACTTCTCTTTACCATAGAATGACTCCAGGAAAGATGTTTCATCTTCTTTATCAAAAGTATTAGGATCAGAATCAAAAATATTATCCTGATGAGTGGTTTCTTCTCTAAAATTTTCACAAGATTCATACCTGCATACTGACTGATCCTTACTTGTATTAGGAAGTAGAGAACTCCTATCAATCCCACCATAAAATGAATCAAGGAAAGATGTTTCCTCTTCATTACCTTCTGGAACTGATTCAGCTATTGTATTTTCTAGAGTCTTTTTCAACATGATCAAGCAGGCGTAACAATCTCTCTCTGAATGCTCTTCATCATGTAATCTGCACCAGCTTTCAATCAGAACATCATCAGTGGATAAACCTAATAATTGACTACACTGTATATTTCTAGACAAATATAATTCAAAATCTTCAGAGCGATTCTCTTCAGTGTCTGGACAATTAATAACTTCTGGTGCTGCATCTGCTTGTTGCTCCAGAATTTCCTCATTTTCCTGGCAGACTTCTTCATTTTCCTGGCAAATTTCGGCCCTGAACACATCTGGAAAGAATATTAGTCCTTTCAAGTATAAATCCAACCTTGTAAGGAAAGTTAAACAATTTATTTCGCTGTGTTCTACAGTCTGGTGTATCCTGCAACAGGTAGATAAACCAAAGTTAGACAAACTGTGAGGGTAAAGCTGCCTACTCAAAGTTTCCTGAAATAAAGGAATGTTAATTTGACAATTGCCTTCATATACATCCATCAAAATGAGACTCTATTTTTCAATTTTTAAGGAGATCCATCATATCTCAGAATAAAACTTGAAAGTCCAGAAAATCAAACTAATCTTTGATGTTTCAAGCTAGATCTTGGCAAAGGTGCAACCAAAACATCTCAGATAAGAGATATTTGCAGACATTTAACTCAAATGCCGAAATATTTATGCAATATTTGCAGAAATCCAGAAATTCTTAGCTCAGGCCCTCCTTCTGAACGCCAATTTATGTTGCGTTAGAAGCGAGGGGCCTGCATAAAATGAATGATGACTGAAGCAATGGCGTCTTTTCCAGTTCTGCCCTCCTTCTAGCGCCAATTTATGTTGATGATGATGTTAGTCATTCACAAACATAGAATAAAAGTTACACAACAACCTTTACTCATCTTGAAAGATACGATGAATTCAGAGAATTCATGATCCCAAGTCTCCGTTGATTAGGTCTTAATCTACTGACGTTACTCAGTGGTTGATGTGTGTTGCTGTTTTCCATTCAGGGGCCTTACGTATTTCATAAATTCATCATCATAACTGCAAATCATGATAAATAACAAGCAGAACAGAGAAATATGCTGAAATCCCGTAGGTAACTGAAAATCATTAGCATATTTGAGTTAAATGCATGTAGTATTGAAAATATCATGCAAAGAATTGCAAATAATGGTAGAAATCATGCAAATATCAGCCTGTAGGCACATTATTTGACTAAATTCACAGTGCAGAGGTAGAATTATTGGAGATTTATGCAGAGCAGACATACAGAGCAGGATATTTGGAGGAATGATGATGAACTTTGCAGAAATACGTAAGGCCCCTGAATGGAAAATAGCAACACACATCAACCACTGAATAACGTCAGTAGATTAAGACCTAATCAACGGAGACTTGGGATCATGAATTCTCTGAATTCATCGTATCTTTCAAGATGAGTAAAGGTTGTTGTGTAACTTTTATTCTATGTTTGTGAATGACTAACATCATCATCAACATAAATTAGCGCTAGAAGGAGGGCAGAACTGGAAAAGACGCCATTGCTTCAGTCATCATTCATTTTATGCAGGCCCCTCGCTTCTAACGCAACATAAATTAGCGTTCAGAAGGAGGGCCTGAGCTAAGAATTTCTGGATTTCTGCAAATATTGCATAAATATTTCGGCATTTGAGTTAAATGTCTGGAAATATCTCTTATCTGAGATGTTTTGGTTGCACCTTTGCCAAGATCTAGCTTGAAACATCAAAGATTAGTTTGATTTTCTGGACTTTCAAGTTTTATTCTGAGATATGATGGATCTCCTTAAAAATTGAAAAATAGAGTCTCATTTTGATGGATGTATATGAAGGCAATTGTCAAATTAACATTCCTTTATTTCAGGAAACTTTGAGTAGGCAGCTTTACCCTCACAGTAAATCATGCAGTCCCAATATCCGGACGTCAATCTTAGGTGATAGTGTGTTTTACCCGTCAAATGACCTTGTGCGCATCGTGAGCATCATGTTTCGAGTGTAACCCGATATTTCATAACAACGAGCATCATGATATTTTTAACATCACCTGATATTATAATATCATGCTGATCTTACAATATCACCCTGCTTAGAAAATCCACCCTCTGCATATTTGCATGCGCATGTCAAAGTCCTATCGGAGGATCATCATCCTGATCTTTCAAGGGAGGGTCATATTTGCTGATATTCGCTAATATGATGATGACGTCATCATATCCTCCTGATTTCCTTTTGCATGATCACGATGATCACCCTATCTTTTAAGGGGGTGATACTCTCAGCAGCAGGATCATATTTTAAATATCACCCTAGCGCTAACCTGATGATGACCTCAACTCATCCTCATGCTCCGAAGGCAGAATATGATGGTTATGTCATCATGATATTCGATGAGGAGGATCATCATATTTTGCCTTCGGAGCATGAGGATGAGTTGAGGTCATCATCAGGTTAGCGCTAGGGTGATATTTAAAATATGATCCTGCTGCTGAGAGTATCACCCCCTTAAAAGATAGGGTGATCATCGTGATCATGCAAAAGGAAATCAGGAGGATATGATGACGTCATCATCATATTAGCGAATATCAGCAAATATGACCCTCCCTTGAAAGATCAGGATGATGATCCTCCGATAGGACTTTGACATGCGCATGCAAATATGCAGAGGGTGGATTTTCTAAGCAGGGTGATATTGTAAGATCAGCATGATATTATAATATCAGGTGATGTTAAAAATATCATGATGCTCGTTGTTATGAAATATCGGGTTACACTCGAAACATGGTGCTCACGATGCGCACAAGGTCATTTGACGGGTAAAACACACTATCACCTAAGATTGACGTCCGGATATTGGGACTGCATGATTTTTATCGGGTGATAGATCAAGATCATGATGACCTTGACAACATGACTGAGGATATAAATATGATGATCCTCTTGCGAATATCAGGTTTGACCAAAACTTTGACTGCTCATAACTCCCTCATATGGACGAATTTTCAGGTGATGTAAAAGGGAAACCTACATGGAATTTCAAGCTCTTTCTAAATATGAGGTCATAGAACAAAAATATGAACTTTGACAAACTGACCTCATGATGATGACCTACCTCATCGAATATCATGATGATGATGCACCTGACTCATTTTTACCAAACCGCCAGAAAACAGACAACACAAGCCAAGACAAAAGTTGGGTCCCTATTTTGCCAAGTTAAAATGGGGCGTGTTGTGTAACCACACAACACAACCCTCATTTTTTGTAGATAATCCAAATGATTTTGCTGATGCCTCTACTTGCATTACCATTTATAGTCACCAATCCACCTCCTTTGGGATTTTTCATTCCATTCGTCAAGGTTGCCCGCTGGCCCCAGCTCTCTATGTGATAACTGCTGAAGGTTTTGGCTACCTTCTAGCTCAAGCAGTTTCTCAATCCTATGTTAAAGGGATTTCACTCCCCAACACTTCCCAATAGCTTGTCAATGGCCACTTTGCAGATGATTCCTTCCTCACTCTTCTTAAGGATGAAGATAACATCAACGAGGTACTTTAGTGTCTTGACATTTTTTGCCAAGCTTCTAGCTCTAGCATTCAGTGGCAGAAAACACCATGTTATCGCTAGACTTTTTTTTCCCAAACCTAGTTGGCTCAACTCATTTGGTTGGAAATGGATAGAGCATGGAGAGATATTTCACTTCCTCATAATTCCTTTTTCTTTCCAGGCCACCCCCTCTGATCTGTGGCAAGCGGTTATCACAAAGATTGAGAAAAAGCTCCAGTACTAGATTACCAAGCCTCTCTCTTTGGCTGGTAAATTTCATATTTGTTCCAAGATTTTAACAGCTACACATGTTTATTACTCTTATTGATGTGTGTCTTGATGAGCACATGCTTATACTAAGAGGGGGGTGAATCAATATAAGACAATCTTTTACATTTTCAACACTTAACAACCATAACAATATCAATAACACAAGATCTAACAATTATGCAACACAAGAACACAAGATTTAAGTGGAAACCCTTACGAGAGAAAACCATGACAAAATATTGCTTATATATATATATATATATATATATATATATATATATATATATATATATATATATATATATATATATATATATTTCTTACAATATTTGTAGGCACCAACCCACTAGAGACACTAATCCCCGCAACTAAGCACTAACTCAGCAAGAGACACCAATCTCTTCTTTTGGGAGACACCAACCTCTTCTACAAAATATCACCTTCAGGATGTTTCTCACTCTAGGATTACCCTCTTCTCATTAACCATAACATAAATATACTTGCATGATCACATATGCTTACCTATTCTCTCCACTCACTCATATATGCTCCATTATTGATTCACTCCATGATATTTATTCACTCCATAATATATATTCAATAACACTCTTCCTCTTTTAATGATCTTCATATATATATCTTATTTCTTCATTGATTCATACAATTGCTTCACCTTCTCAAATTGACATATTTTCCCCTTCATAAATCTGATTATAACCTCTTCAAATCTGCTCCATAAAATTTGATTTCAACTCCTTCAAATCTACTCCATAAATCTAATTGCAACTCCTTCAAATCTATTCCATAAATCTGATTGCAACTCCTTTAGATTTGCTCCTTAAATCTGATTGCAATTCCTTCAAATCTACTCCATAAATCTGATTGCAACTCCTTCAGATCTGCTCCATAAATTTGATCGCAACTCCTTCATATCTTCTTTATAAATCTAATTGCAATCCTTCAAATCTGCTCCATAAATTTGCTGATAAAAATATTTCTTTCTACTCCAAAAAATGCCTGTATATAGAAAGGCTATTACATTTTTTTTCTTACATGTTTACTCCCATCATCATCTTGCATTTATACCACCTTCATGCCTCTTCAAAGGGAGGTGATTCTTCCTTAAGGAAGTCGGCCACATGAAAAATAAAACGTTTATTTAAAATTCACTAAAGGAAGGTGACTTTCCATGTGAGGTTGGTCCATATAGAGGATGGATGATTTACCCAATATGAGCACCATAAATTGGGTGCCAAAATAAGGCAATATGGATCAGCCCATTAAGGTTAAATTTATGACTTTGAATACAATAAATATTTCCCATTATTTTTTAATTCTGCTTAGCACATAACGTCTATAATGATCCTTCTTTGACAACAACAATATGATGGCACTATTGTTGAATGGATCAAGTCAACTTGCATGGCAATCTCGGACACTTTGATTTGTCTTCTTATTTTGTTATTTTCAAGGTACAATCCTTCCATATCGTTTGGCACTTTATCATCATTCTGAACCTACACAATGTTTGCCTGCAACTAGAATGCATCTTCAAGGTATAAAATCGTGTATGTTCAACAAGTGTGCATACATTAACTTGTTAACCCACATCAACTTGTTAACCCACTCATTGCACATCTAATATGTTCATTGATCACCATGATCCTTTGACATCAATGAAATTTTAGATTTAGTAGTTCTTTTTTCTCATCCCTCTTTTGTTTCTTTACCTTAGATTAAATACTAGTACTTCGTGCCCACCCCACTCTCTCTTTTTAAGGAAATGTCTCTGCAATTTTAACTCACTCATTCTCTTCTTTTCTTCCTGATGATGGATCATGGAGTGTGATTCGAAACGTCGATCCAAAAAAGCAACACATAGTTTTGCCAGAAGTTCTATTCTTATATCATGTGCTGTGGAAATATCATGTCTATAATCAATGTAAGCATTTGACTTCAATCATGATGGCAGTCTTCCTTTGACATCAATGACAACAATATTTCCAACATGCCTTTAAAGGCTTCATATTTGAAAGTTAAGGAGCTTCTAAGAGACTTCTTGTGGGCCTCTATTGATGGTCATCCAGGCTTTCATCGTGTAGCCTGGGAATTTTTTTGCCTACCTCGGGAGGCTAGGGAGCTTGGTTTGATTTCCATTTGTCACCAAGGTATTGCCTTGTGTGCTAAATGGACCATCTGAGCTCTATGGTAATAAAGCATGGAATATTCTTGTGCAGTATTGCATTAGCAAAGGCACTCCTCTTGGGCGGTCGGCTTGGAAATGCTTGGATATAGGAACCCTTCTTAACATGAGGGAACTTGTTTCCATTCAAGGCACCTTCGTCATTAAGAGCATTTGGAAAGCCTAGGAAGCCATTAAACCTTGGCTTTTTTGCGTCAGGAATGGATTTCATAATGGTTTGTCCATTAACCAATATTCCATTTGGTGGTTCTCCCTTTTTAGCATTCAAGACTGGCCTTTAGCTCATATGTCTTGCCTTTGTGCTCTAAAATTTTTTAGGCGCAATGTTCATGTTTTATCAAACCTTATTCATAGAGCTACCGAGAATTTTTTATCGTGGCCTAAATTTAAACTCAAATACAAACTTGCAAATCAAAAACAAAAGACTTACCAATCAGTCATTGATGTGATTCCTCCTTTGATGCTTCACAAAATTGGAGTGACATCTCTCAAACCATGGTGGAAAGATTGGAAATGGTATCTTGACATTCCCTTCAGAAACTACAAGCCCAATAAAGGATATGCTTGGTTGTCACCGCACTTGCAAATGGTGGATCAACTCAATCATAGATGGCAATTACAATAATCTCCTCGAACTTGGAAGAATCAATTTCAATGTGTTTGGTCAGCAGTTTTAGAACCCAAGCTTGGTCATTTTTCTTGGTGTATTCTTTACCAGGGCCTTCCTTTGGGTCATTGTTTGGTTCAGATGGGCGTTACTCCCCCGCATTTCCCTTTCTATGGGCAGATGGAGTCTCAAGCATCTTTTTCTGGTTTTGCTCAAGAGCGCAAGAAGCATGGTCTCAGATCCACGACTTCTTCAAGCCTTTTAGGCCTTCACCCTTTTCTTGGCATATGGTTTTGATTGGGGACTAACCTTGTCTCCCATCCAAGTATACTCATATTTGGCATGCTTTTAGGGTGGAAATACTATTCAATATATGGAAAGATAGGAATGCTACTATTTTTTCTCATTGTTCTATAGATAGGTCACATTTTTCTCTGTATTCTAAAGCTATTATTTGCTCTAATGTTCTTATGCAGATTCAGGTGTAAGCTTCCAAAGTTGCACTTGAAGTTTCTCATTTGTAGGAGCTGCTTGACCACTGGGGCAATGTTCCCTGCACTATTTCTCGGGTCCCACGATCTTGCCTCCTCTTCTCAGGGGCATCGTCGCGAGCATAACAACTTTGTCTGGCACGATTGTGGTGATTGGGGGTCTCAATCCTGTGGTCCTCAACATTCTAGAGGCTCTACTACTCGAGGAGGATAGTCTCAGTCATCTCGTTTGGGCTCTCTTAGGCAGGGTATTGGCTGGATTGACTCAAGCAAATTCCCCCTTCTGTAACTTGCTATCTCTCCTGTTTGGGCTCTGCAGCCCTCTGAAGAAAAAGAAGATGACATTGCTGCTCCAACTGGGTGGGAGCCAATTGATGACATAACCCCTAATGATGTATGGGGTAATTCTAATGACAAGGATCCACCTCCTCCCATTGGAGTTGCATTAACTACTTAGGTGTCTTTTTTTGGGCTAGACCCTTTGATCTTAGACTTTGTTAATTTGTCTTAAGTCTTAGACTTGTGGGTGTGCCTTTATGCCACCCTCCTTTTTTGTGAATATTGTACTTATTATATTTTATTAATATAAAGTTAAATAGGTCTTATTCATTGAGAAATAAATAAAAATAATAAACCTTGGGTTAGGAGGTCCATTTGCATGTAAAAATAAAAATTGAGTGTCTACAAGGATGAATATTATTCAAGTGAGCATAAATATCAAACTATAAAATAACATGGTTTTCCCCTTTAACTCTTGTTCCTCGTAATCATAAATAAGGATCATGGAATGAAGCTTACATGTCTCCCATGCAACCTACCATTCACATAAAAATTATGGAGAAACCTTACCAATGGATGGGCTCCTCCACAGACATCAAGCTAGCTTACCCAACAATATTTGCACATGCTTATGTGTAGTGTTTAGAATACTTACTGTTTAGGGTTAAAAATAAAGAGGATTGATTTTAATGGTTTGTGTTGATCTTGCTTTCACCACTAAACATTCAAGGACATTCAACTAAGTAGAGAACTCTACTACAGATCTCCTGTCACTTGGAACATAGGGGAAGATTGGAATTGTGTGATTTTGTTGTTCAATTAAGCCCAATTATGCTTAAAACCCTAATTTCATGAAATTGTAAACAAACTGACAAATCACAGAAAATGATCGCACACAGAGATATCAAATGACAGTCAAATACATACCAGATTTTGAAGTTCGGTGTGTGGAAAAGTCAGGGACTAATGAGTGGGTGCCCTAGTCTAGTGCCATAGTTTTTTGTTAGGATCTGGGAATGTTATCTGCAACCTATTCCTGTTGTTTCAAAAATTTGCTCTCCTATTTTCTTCTTTGATCTACAATTTCAATAGTCTGCACTGCTCTCCTGCAACTTCACTTGTTTCACTTTCGTAACCTGTAACCTGCAATCACATAAAAGTGGGTTGGGGGTTGTGGTGTTTAGAGGTTTGCCTCAGTCAAGTTCTAGAGAGACATTCAAGTCTTTTGAACACCATTGTCAAATAAAGAGTGTGTATCCCTGCGGGACAGAGGCAAAATCCAAATGATAAACGATAGAAAACATAATTGATATCACCTTGTAGTGAAGATCTCATGGAAGGAAGATGCACTTCATGTCATGAGGAGATGGATGCCAAATCTGCAAATACAAACACAATAACAACACAAAATTATGCTCTGTAACATCATGAATGCCTTGAATCCCTTTCACATAAAGCCACAAATTCACAATATCCATCTAGTTTATAAATGAATCACTAATCATGCTTATATATGCAACTACAAACATTCCCGCTAAGAATTTCATAATTCAAACTTACCGTGTCGACATAGGACCTAAATAACGGTCATAAACTGACACTTTGAAATAGGTCCTGACCTAAAATAGGGTAGGACTAGGGTGCGGGCACCCAAGTCCTCCCTCCTATGTCAAGCAAGATTTATGTTAAGTGCATCCCCTGAGTCCCAATTACCATGAAACTTTAGGGTTTTCTCATCGGGAGTCATCAAAATCATGCAAGATGCTCTAAATGCATTTTAAAGGACCTGGAAACTAAACCTTAAGAGGAAAAACCCCCAAGGATACTTTTTTCTGACATAACATTTAGCCCCCACTTTAATGTATGTATAAACACAAGGCCAATACATGCATTAAAGTACGGTCAACAAGCATAGCAAACACACCAAGCGCAGTGAAGACAGTAACAGGCACACAAAATATGGAGAAGACAGTTATAGTCATGCAAAACATGGAGAAGACAGTATTGAAGACACGCAAAACATAGTGAATATAGTGAATGCAGTGATGATTTTCTTTTTCTTTTGCTCATATATATGAAATGCAGATGCAAGTACAAGGAAAGAAAACACGCAACCCAAAATGTAGGAGGGACTCATCACCACTGGTCTTTAAATTGCATATGGGGCAATAGACACACAAAACAAATATCAGAGTGTAGGAGGGACTCATCGCCGCCAGTCTTTAAGACTTCACTTGAGAACAAACACGCCATACAAATCAAGCATGTCATACAAATCCCAAAGCATAGGAGGGACTCATCACCATCAGTCTTTAAGACTATGCTTGGGAACAAACACGCCATACACACTCACATAGAAGACATGGAGAAAACTCGGAAGACAAGCGATGGAGTGTACCTATTTCTAGGTTCATCACCATCTCAGGCACATTATAGGCACACACCAACGATTGGGCTTCGCCATAACAATCACCGGAGACATGCTTAAGGGTTAGGATAGTCATAGATCCGCTCCCCGCCTTCGCAAAGGACATTTTGAAAATGACATGATGTGCACTCTCCTCGAGAAATACACCATCCTTACCTCCGTAGAGGGCTTAAGATAAAAAGGATATACGTGATATCTCGCCTCTGTAGAGGGCTTAAGCGATTGTAGCAGATTTTAAGATTCACAAACAAATCTCAAAGTGTAGGAGGGACTCATCACCACCAGTCTTTAAATTGCACTTGAGAACAAACACACTTTACTAGCATCTAAATCAGACAACTTACCTTATATATGCCCCCACCTTAAGGTGGTTGATATCATGTAACAATATCAAGCACATTAAGATAGGAAGAAAACACACCAGGGAACACGAGCTCTCGCAAAGCCCATACCCCCCAGAGGTGACATGTATGTTACGATCGCCAAATGTTCCCACAAACACACAATTTCCTGCAAGAAAAGGTGTTAGCATCCATATAATCATGATAAACAACAATGAATATGATCATTCACATAGAGAGCCAAGGTTATACTACAAATTCAGAGACCGAGTATAATCATGGGGCTATACCATAGAAATCTCAAAACCGAGTGTAACCAAGGTGAGATTCAAAAAAAAACAAAGTGCATGGAGCAACAGTATTGTTATGGTTTGTAAGTGTGATAAGACAACATCAAGAGTATCACATGGAGTGATTCTACAAGCTAAGCATCGGATAATATATCAACCCCATCGTTATATATGGACTTGGTTCATTTTTTAATTTCTCGTTGAAGGGACATTAGGTTCATATCAGTATAATATGTTTTTCGTCATGCACCCGCTAGATAGAACCACTAGAGGAAGAGAAACAATAAATCAAGAGAGGAGAAACAAGTGCCTTAGGGACAGTCATGTAGGAGGGTGCCCCCAAGTCACCAACCACAACGCTATGTCCTTAAGACACAATACACAACAATGAAAATAGAGGAGAAGCAATATAGAAGAATGATGATACAAATAGAAGAAGGTCATGACAAAGGTAGTCTCCCAGTATCCTTAACCTTACAAGAGAATCAGGGGTCATCCCAGGAGGTCTGAACAACACATAACACATCACGAGGGAAACACAACATGAGAGAGGAGGTCAATATACGTTCCGATCATGCTAACCGCATAAGTGACCACCAGGGTTAGAGATACTTACCTATAGAGACAAGTCAGTCTAGAATTTGGAACTTGCGAGCATCTTGGAGAGGTGCTCTATCAAGTTTTGTGCGAAGCTTGAGTGGTTCTTATGAGAGTCTTGTTTGTTTTTAGAAAGTCTATGCAATGCTTATTTCTCAAATCCTTGTGTATATGAGATTTTTTGTTGCTTGTGAGGAGGAGAACCACTATTATTTGCAACTGATGATAATCGTCTTACTCTTTTCCAATTTTTAGCTAGCTTTCTTTGTTGAGTTCGTCTACCATAGTGACAAGGATTATCTTGTACTATCTCAATCTTTTCATTTGTTATAGTCTCTTGTTTCAATTGTTCCATTTGTTTTTCTGATGCATTTTGGTTATCTCCTAATCCTTGTAAAGATAATGGAGGAGGAACCTCAGCATAAATACCTTTTCCCCGTGGGCGAGGTGGGTTATCAAACTTTTCCTTATCCACTACTATCATTCCCACGATTTTATCATAATCCAAATAATCATCTTCTACTTCCACTATATTCTATTCCAACATGTCGTTAGCAGTATGCTTAGGGAAAGTATTAGTAAAGATTTGCAAATTCTAATTCCCCGGAGCAACCGACTTATTTCAATTATCATTCACACCCGATACCTATATAACATTCGAGTCAATGAGGTATTTTATTTCATGTTTAAGATGCATACATCGCTTGGTATCATGTCCTTATTGTCGATGAAAATGACAAAAAACATTAGCATCGAAATAAGGTCCTCGCATTTTATTAGGATCCAAAGGTTTAATCGGGGGAAGCTTCATAAGATTATTACTCACAGTTTGATTCATGATAGAATGATAGGACTTAGATATCAGAGTAAACTTTTTGTGTTGATATAGTGCCTTCTTCGGATTAGTGATAGCAAAAACTTGGGAAAAGTTATTCGAATTCAGTCCATTAACCTTGATGAAACTCTTATTATTCCTCTTAAAGTTGTTTTGTGATGGTCCACCCATTGATTGACCACCTTGAGCCGATGAGGTTTGGTTTCATACTAACTAGATGAAAGTTGATAATCATGAAGGGTGGTACATAAATGTTGAAAGGAGTTATACTTCATCAAGATAATCTTATCACAGATGTTAGGTTGTAGATTTGTAATAAATACCTTTTGAACATCCTCGTCTTTCATTTGATATTGAATTTGTGCATAGAGAGTTTGATACCGACTAATAAACTCAGTTAACTTCTCTTTCAGACCTTGCTTGCAGTGAACTAAATCGATCAAAGAAACTTGAGGTCCAATGTTTGCTTTAAAATGTTGTAAAAATTGATCAACTAATTGCAAAAAAGGGTGTATTGAATTCAGAGGTAAAGAGCAAAACCATTCTAAAGTTTTATCTTTGAGAGATCATGGAAAATGTTTTGCTAACAAATCCTCTTCAAAGTAGAAATCACTACACATAGCCATGAATGTTGCCACGAGTATTAGGATCACCTTTTCCACCATATTTTTCAGAGCGAGGGGTCTCAAACCTCTCGGGCATAGGGGTTCTCAAGATGGCATAAGATACGGGATTATGGGCATGATAAGTTGGTATATTAGGTTGTGAAGAATTTGTCAAATTTGTCACCTTTTGATGTAAAGAAGTCATGCCTTGCAAAAGTTGGTTTAAGATGGCATCATTGGAGATGTGGTTTGTTGCAAGAAATTAGAACCAAAGTGAGGAGGTGATGGAGCTTGAGAAGTGATGAGCAAAGGCTATGAATAATTCAGTGGTGGTTGAACATAGTGATAGATGGAAGGTGGTTGCGAATAGTTGTATGTAAGAGGTGGCTGAGAATAAGTGGGATGGAGAGGTGGTTGAGAGTGATTATTCATAGAAGAGGTCCCCTTAGAAACTAAGTTCTGATAGTTAAATCCCACAACTTTGTAATTTCGTGAACTAGTTCCATTAGATACTCCAATACTAGTGGTAGCATTACTACAATCATTTGCATTAGTTGTTAAAATTTTTGATGCAAATGTAGACATTCCAGTAGTTGGTATAGGTGTCGATACTTGTGTGTGAGACGGTGACGATATGTTGTTGAGAAATTTTGCACATTCAGTCACCGTCATGACATTATTATGTACAATATGCATTAAACCTTGAATAACATTAATACCATCTTGTCCTTCTTTTATCAATTCTCTTATGTGGTGGATCACATGGATAGCTTCTTCCACTATTCTTTCATTTCTAACAAATTCTTGAAAATCGGCTAAGTCTTTATCAAGTTTGTTTATTTGCTCATTAGGTACATGTGTGACCACCTCAATAGTGTCCTCAACATCATGAAATACTTGATCTTCCATTGTGGTTGTATGAGGTATAGTATCTTTTAAAATTTGTGTCTCTCCTTTTGTAAATAAGGTATTTAATGGATTTTCAGAGGTAGGAATATCGAATTCTTCAAGAGCACTAGATCCCATGAGTCTTATACTTCTTCTTAAAGGGATATTTCTATTAGGGCAGAAAGTTGTAATACTCATACAAAAGCATGCAACTCTTAAGGCACAGACTAATAGAACAAACCTTAAGAGAAAGATATGTTTAAGATCCAAAATGCTTGATTTTTCAACTTTTTCAATGCAAAAAAGTGAAAGAAAGGTGTTGTAAGGAAATTGATGAAGCGCAACAAGTAATATGTCTGATATTAGTTGGATAAAGCAATAATATCCTTCACGACACACCTTTGATGCAAATCTAGAGTGATGACAAGTCAAAACCTAGTGAAAATACACTAAAATATGCCATTTTTCACAAATTTTCAAGGCAAAGACCCAATAAAAAGGGTGTTGTAAAGAATTTTAGGAGGGGAAATAGAGTATAATAGTAATATTAGTCACCTAAACCCATAAAATCCATCACAACATGCTTATAGTGCCAATCTAAGTCAAACCCTAGTGAAAATATAGCCAAAATATGTAATTTTTCACAAATTTTCAATGCAAGGGTCCAATAAAAAGAGTGTTGTAAATAATTTGAGGAGAGGAAGTAGATAATAACCTTGATAATAGCTAATTAGTGTAAAAATATTCTTTACAACACGCCTATGATGCAAATCTAGAGAGACGATAAGGCCAAATCTAGTGAAGAAGCAAGGTTTTCAAACCCTAGACATGAAATTTTGCAAGAAAACCACTATGATGCAACACTGCAATTAAAAATAAGTCCTAATGAGTGTTTTAAAAAGGGTAGTAAAATTTGAAACAAGATTTTGACTACAAACCCTAGCTAATGCAAAACTAGGTTATATGAAAAAATGCACAATTTCAAGCAATTTTCAACAATTTAAGCATGAAAATGCAATGTAAATGAATGATGAATGAAAAATTTCTATATTTTAAATCATATGTGATGATAATAATAGAAATTTATTGAAATTAAATGCCAACTAATTCAAATTATTTGAAAATGCAAGCTAAAAATGCCAATTTTTTTCAAAATTTTTATTTTTTTTGTAATTTTTCAAATGTAATAAGATGAACAATGAAATGAATGAGTAAAATGAATGTAAATCTAAAGTACAACACTCAACAAGGTGTAAATTTCAAAAGAACACGGGTTCACCAAAATCTTTAGGGTTAACAATGAAGAGGATTGATTTTAATGGTTTGTGTTGATCCTCCTTTCACCACTAAACATTCAAGGACATTCAACCGAGTAGAGAACTCTACTATAGATCTCCTGTCACTTGGAACATAGGGGAAGATTGGAATTGTGTGATTTTGTTGTTTAATTAAGCCCAATTATGCTTAAAACCCTAATTTCATGAAATCGTAAACAAACAGACAAATCACAGAAAATGATCGCACATAGAGATATCAAATGACAGTCAAATACATACTAGATTCAAAGTTTAGTGTGTGGAAAAGTCAGGGACTAATGAACGGGCACCTTAGTCCAATGCCACAGTTTTTGTCAGGATTTGGGAATGTTATCTACAACCTGTTCTTGTTGTTTCGAAGATTTTACTGTTGTAGGATTCAAAGGACTAATGAGTAGGCGCCCGAGTCCAGGTCCCTATTTTCTTCTTTGATCTACAATTTTAACAATCTGCACTACTCTCCTGCAACTCCACTTCTTTCACTTTCGCAACTTGTAACTTGCAATCACAGAAAAGTGGGTTGGGGGTTGTGGTGTTTAGAGGCTTGCCTTAGTCAAGCCCCAGAGAGACATTCAAGTCTTCCGAACACCGTTGCCAGATAAAGAGTGCATATCCCTACGGGATAGAGGCAAAATCCAAATGATAAACGATAGAAAACATAATTGGTATCACCTTGTAGTGAAGATCTCGTGGAAGGAAGATGCTCTTAATGCTATGAGGAGATGGATGCCAAATCTGTAAATACAAACACAATAACAACACAAAATTTTGCTCTACAACACCATGAATGCCTTGAATCACTTTCACATAAAGCCACAAGTTCACAATATCCATCTAGTTTACAAATGAATCACTAATCATGCTTATATATGCAACTACAAACATTCCCGCTAAGAATTTTGTAATTCAAACTTACTGTGTCGACATAGGACCTAAATAAAGGTCATAAACTGACACTTTGAAATAGGTCCTGACCTAAAATAGGGTAGGACTAGGGCACGAGTGCCCAAGTCCCCCCCCCCCTATTTCAGGCAGGATTTATGTTAACTACATCCCTTGAGTCCCAATTGCCATGAAATTTTAGGGTTTTCTCATCGAGAGTCATCAAAATCATGCAAGATGCTCTAAATGCATTCTAAAGGACCCAAGAGCTAAAACTTAAGAGGAAAATGCCCCCAAGGATACTTTTTCTAACATAACACTTACTTCTCACTAATCACTAACATTTAAATTTTATTAAAACTCTTAATCATGCCTTGACTCAATGTCCTTAATCTCTTATAGATCATAAAATTTAAATTAAATTTCTTCAAGTGATATTGTATGTTTTTTTATTGTGTCATATGGGCACATAAATGTTCTCTCGATTGAATTTTAAGACATTAATATGCTTTACTTTTAAGTTGAGAAGAAGGATCAACCTTCTAAATTAAGTACACATGATCGACTTTAAGCACTTAAAGGTCGTTTAAGTTGGAAAGAATACCTACTTTTTACAAAAAATGTTTAATCAACTTAAACCTTTTCTTCAAGAACCTGTCAAATACACAAAGTTTATTTATGTGCTTCATGATATTATGTTAGCGTAGTTATTATTACGCCTAGCAGGAAAGAGCTGAATCCTGTAAACAAATAAACATGTAAATAAAATTCAAAAAAATCCCTAGAAATTAAATAAAAAAAAAGAAAAAAAAACTTTTAAAAAATTATGTTAAGGGGGGCAAGGCACATGCCACCACTGAGCCTCTAATTTTGTTTTTGCATTTTAACATTTAATGTGGAAATCGAGCCTTAATGATGGTGCCACGTGTTCTTAAGCTCCCTAGATTCGGTGAAATAATTATTTAAAAAAACAACTAAATTAAAATGCTCCATGTTTGAATCAAAAATTATGGAGGGTAATGCATGTCCACTGTACCCACGATTCAATGCCCATTTCCTTTCAAATCGCCTCTCAGAATCTTCTTAAAAAATCAACAATTAACTGCTAACCACCTGTTTGTAGAAAATAAAATCTAAAACTGCCAAGACAGGCATTTGAATTAAATTTTGAAAGAAAAGAATAGGTTGCCCTACTATGAAGAACATCTTATGAGAAGGTTAAAACAAAAGATGAGGCATTAAAATATGAAGAGATAGACATAGAAAGAGCATTTTTTAGTGCAGTATGAGCTATCAAATAGGCCTTAAAGATGGGAGTAAAACCTTTTTTTTTTCCCTAAAGAGACATTAAAAATGGGGGAAATCACGTTTATGTAGAAAGAGATTTAAAAAGAAGAGACGTGAATGCTTACCAAGAAGGAAAGAGCAGATTTTAAGAATAAATAAAAATTCATGCTTTTAGAAAATTGGAATTATTTTAGAGAATTTATAATATTGATTTTTATATAAATTAAAATAAAATAAAATAAATTGTGATACATATAATATAATATTAAAATATAATGAGTTTATATTTTATATAAAATAAAATAAATAATAAAATAAAAAATAATATTCTATTCTTAAATTTAAAAAAAAAAACACTGCACATCTCTTTTAGCATAAGATATAAAATATTAGCCCCACTGGATTGTGCACATGCATAGAAAATCATTCTATTCATAATTAAAAAAAAAAGTTGGATTAAAAAAAAACTAGAATAGGATTAATTTATTGTGTAGTTAGGGAAAATCATATTTTAATGTCAAAAACAACAAACTAACTAGACCCTAACTAGCACCATGAAGGACAAATTAGCATGAAAAATAAATAATGAAACGTAATGCAAACTGAATCCACACTAGGCTTGATTGATCTCCATGGCTCTTCTTGATCTTGCATGAGAATGCATGATGTTGAAGGGTTATTGATTGCTCACCGTTGCAGCATAACAGAGCTAAGCATTGCACGATTGTATGAAACTGAGTGAGGGTTTGAAATTGAAATAAGAGTTTCAATTTATAGATGGAGAGGGAATAAAAAGGATGGCTAAGATTAAAATCCCATTTTGTGATGTGGATGGCCAAAATTAAAATGAAAGGAAGCTAGGTGTGTGGAAATCGCTTCCTACACTAATCTAAAAAGGAGAGAAGAGTGCAAATTTGTTTTATCCTTTACAATTACAGAATGTTAACAACAACAATGGAGATATTGCAGCAATACACATACACACAGAAATGAGACAGAAGAGAGAGACACAAGATATACGTGGGGAAAACCCTTATCGGGTGAAAAACCCCACACTCCAAAACCTGCACAATGTATTATCAAAACTGAAATGGTTTACAATACACTTGTAATGCAAGCTCTCAGGAGTCTTCGACACTCGTATATGGAGACAAACCAACAGCATAATAGTACTTGTCAATCACATAATACATCTCCTCTCCAAAGCACATGTTTATATAGAAAATACAAGGCAAAAATGGCTCTATCTTGAGATGGTTATCCAACCTGGCCTCATGGCCCAAAATCCACGCCTATGGACACTTGTCCAACACTGTAGGATGTTCTTGACACTTGTCAAGTCACCCCATCCCAAAGAGGTTGCCTATTCCCAAGTTGGGCAATGACAAATGCTCTTACGACTCTTACAATCGTCATAGAATCTGTCATACTGACATATCTTACCGCTGTAAGAGAATCTATCATAAACAAGCTATAAATAGCATATTCTCTTACAACATGTCATAACCCTCCTTGGGGTTCCCAAAGATGCCTTCTTCCAAGATGCCTTGTGACACATGTCTTCACCTGTCATAGAACCTTTTATTTCTGACTCTTACATGTCATAGATTCTGTCATAGGAATCTGTCATAACCGTTTCAGTCAAGATTAACTTACACACTAGTCAAGATGCTGACACATGGCAGAAAACCTCTACCACACAAAAGGGACGCCTATCTCCACATGGAGTGAGTTGACCATCCTAGTCATCTTACAAGTGGAGTGACAACTCATCGTGCCACTTCACACTAGATGACAAAATAGGATGTGCAACAAAATTACAACATAGGCTAAGTAAATAAATTACATTACAATAATAAATGCAAGGAATTACCAAGGTTGAGACACCTTAATTCCCAACATTCTCCCACTTGTCGAACACCTTGTAAGAGCCAATAGAAGTAACATGATTTAATTGCTATAGGCCGAGAGGCCCATAGACTTCGAATACCTTCTGAACTTCTTTATACCCATTGGTTTCGTCAATGCATTTGCAACATTCTTCAAGGTATCTACCTTCTCCAAATTCACCTTCCCATCCTCTACCATGTCTTGCATGAAGTGAAACTGTACATCAATATGCTTTGTTCTGGCATGGAAAGTTGGATTATTTGCAAGGTAAATCGCACTCTGACTATCACAACAAATCGTAATCTGTCCTGCATCAACACCAATATATGAACACAATCTCTTAAGTCAAATGGCTTCCTTGCAAGTATGAGTTGCTGCCATATACTCAGCTTCTGTCGTGGACAAAGCAACCACAACTTGTCGCTTACTCATCCAACTAATTGCACCACCGAACATAGTGAACACATAGGCATTGGTGGATCTCCTGCTATCAATGTCATCTGCCCAATCAGAATCCATGAATCCATGAATACAAACTAAATGCGGATGTCTTGTAGCATTACCATGATAGCATATGGAATACTCGGAAGTACCCCTCAAATATCTGAACACTCACTTAACTGCATCCCAATGTACCTGTCCAGGATTAACCATAAATCGACTAAGGACTCCCACTTCTCGGGCAATGTTTGGTCTTGTGCAGACCATAACATACATCAAACTGCCAACAACACTATTATAAGGTACTCTGCTCATGTCCTCCACCTCACTAGGAGATTTTGGACAATCACTAACAGACAACTTTGTCCCAATGAAATAGGAAAACACACAATGGTCTACAATCTGCCATGCTGAACCTATCCAACACGGTCTTCACGTACTTACTCTGGCTTAACCAAAGTTTTCCGTTAGCTTTGTCTCTTCTGATTTCCATTCCCAGAATGTACCTGGCTGCCCCAAGATTTTTCATCTCAAACTATACTGACAACTGAGACTTCAAATCAGAAATCATATTCTTACCATTCCCAATCAATAGCATATCGTCAACATATAATGCAATAATGAGAATGCGATCATTGTCAAACTTGTAATACACACAATGATCTGATTTTCATCTCAGAAATCCAATCAACAACATAAAGGCATCAAATTTCATATACCACATCCTAGGAGACTGCTTCAAACCATACAAAGACTTCTTTAGCTTGCAAACCAAATTTTCTTTATCTTTCTCTATGTAATGCTCTGGCTGTGACATGCAAATCTATTTCTCCAAATCACCATGAAGGAAAGTTGTCTTCACATCTATCTGTTCTACCTCTAAGTCATAAGCAATTGCAAGAGATAACAAAAACTGAATGGATGTTAACTTTGCAACATGAGAGAAAATTTCACCATAATCAATTCCCTCCACTTGTGAGTACCCCTTTGCAACCAATCTAGCCTTGTACTTTCAACACTGCCATCTGCACTGAATTTCTTCTTGAACACCCATTTGCATCCAACAGGTTTTCATCCTTCAGGCAAAGGCACCAAGTCCCATGTTTTATTCTTTTCCAAAGAAGCCATCTCATCTTCCGTGGCCTCCTTCTAGGAACCTGCATCTTTCATTCCCATAGTCTCTGTCATAGTTCTAGGCTCATCAGTGTTAGTAAGTAAGGCAAAAGCACAACTAGAATCAAGCAATGAATAACCAAACCTATCAGGTTGCTTTCTTGTTCATGTAGACATCCTCAATGGCTGAGGTTGAGGTTCTGCTTCTTCTTCTGAGCTTTCAAAGCTGCTAGAGCTCTCCTCATCATCAGGTCTCACAGGGTCTATCAATTCAGTCTTCTTAGGGGTAGAAGGAAACTGAACCACATCTTCTTTCTTTTCTATTTGTTCTGGCTGTAGAACAACGGAAGAAGGTGTTAGCTCTCTGAAGATAACACTTCTGATATACAACACTTTTTCAACCACAGGATCCCAAAGCATGTATTCTTTCACACTGACACCATAGCCAATGAAAATACACTTAACAGCCTTGTTCTCCAATTTAGACCATTTCTCCCTAGGCACATGTGCATATGCCTCACAACCAAAAACATGAAGATATCTAACTGAAGGCTTCTTACCAGACCACACCTCCATAGGTGTCTTACCAACAAGAGCTGATGTAGGAGACCTATTTACCAGGTAGTAAGCATTGGCTACAGCTTCAGCCCAAAACTTTTGTTCGAGGCTTGCTCCATTAAGCATACTCATAGCCTTCTCCATCAGTGTCCTGTTCATCCTCTCTACAACTCCATTTTGTTGCGGGGTGTATGGAGTTGTCTTATGTCTTTCAATCCCTTGCTCTTTACAGAACTTATTGAACTCTGCCGAACAAAACTCACCATGGTTATCAGTTCTCAAACACTTAATCTTTTTACTAGTCTGATTTTCAGCAAAAGCTTTAAAATCTTTAAACCGACTAAAGACTTCAATCTTGTTTCTGATAAAATAAACCCATGTCCTTCTACTGTAATCATCTATGAAAGATACAAAATATACAGATTTGGAAATCGAAGGAACATTAACAAGACCAAACACATCAAAATGAATAAGATCCAATACACCAGAAGACTTGTGAGAACTAGAGTAGACACAATGTTCGCAAAAGTCAAACTCGAGATGACAATCATTTAACCCCTCAACGAGGTTTTTATTTTTTAGGGTTCTAAGACCCTTCTCACTAGTGTGGCCATATCTCAAATGCCATAACACAGTCTTTTCAGTAGGAAGTTTAACTTCCAAAGCACGAGCACTACCATCAGAATGTGTTACAATAGATTTCTTCACTGCTCATTCAGATGGTGGGGATGAAGTGACTGCAGCTCTTTTCTTCGAGTTAGAAGAACTATTGCACTATGTAGTGCATGCCTCCAGTTGAAACAGAGTACCCCTCCGAGTACCCTTTGCAAGCACCATAGATCCTCTAGTCATCTTGCAGCCATCCTTTGAAAAGACAACCTACACACCTGCATCATTCAACATACTTACAGAAAGCAGGTTTCATGCGAAGCCTGGGATGTGCATAACCCTAGTGATCCCCTTCACTCGTCCATCAGGGAATCAGATTAAGACTCTTCCACGACTAATAATCTTTAGATGAGAATCATCACCCAGGTACACTCTTCCACCATTGAACTCTTCATATTTCATGAACCAGCTTCGATGCGAGGTCATGTGGAATGATGCACCAGAATCTATCTGTTGGTCTCTTACAATGATTTAACAACTAAGCTCTTAAAACTGTAACTCAGAGATTGGACATCTAACCTGAGTAGCTGTCTTAATCACTATGGAGATGCATTTCACTTGTCAACCCAGGGACGTGAACTTGAAATATGTCAGCACAATATGTGCACTAAGAACTTCCAAAGTAGCCATTTTCATTCTATAGCTAAGAAAAACATAATGTTGAAGATAAACTGCTAGAAAGGAAATAACAGGAATGATGAACATTAACCAACAGTTATTCTGGAATCAAGTACATGACATAAAGTAAAAGTCTGGGCAAACAAACAGGAAACCACTCTATCTGCTTTGGCTGCAAGAACAGACATATAGTAGAATTCTAGTGGCTGCAGGAACATTCAATGCCAGATTTAACTAAATACTTAACAGAAAATGCAACTAAACTAGAGGGTGGAATTCTCACCAAGTGGCCCCCCTTGGATGAGTATTCCCTAAGACAAATGTAAACTCAGAAATGCGGAATTACAACTTCATTTTATTCATTCGAAAAGATGAGTACAACTGAACATTATAACTGTATTACCAAAAACTGGATAATGCAAGTACAATATCTGAATAATCAATAACCCCTCAGAAGGACTATCCGAATCTTATTTATAGAAGAAAGACTACAAAACTAACTAACTAGCAGGGCGGACAACTCCAACAGAATAGGAGGACGCCACATTATGATAGAAAGTGGAAAGGAGGTTACGCATGCAGGGGAATCTGGTCAAGCGAGTTACTTTAACGCAGATTTAGCATAACAATAACTCCTAAATTCGCTCAACAGGTATTTAAGATTAGTTACAAAGCAATTGCCTTCCCTCCATTTGACATTTGAACGATCACCATGTTTGACTTTTATGGTAAGCGACCAACCAGCAGAATCTTCCTCACTTTATGGATGTCGAGTATGTCTGCATAACAATTTTAGTACACACAATAATTGCACATCTGTAACTACATAGGAGTAACATTCATTAACCATATGTAAAATTAACATAGATAGTTCAAATAGCATGTCATTGCCATAAAAGGATATAAGAAATGACCTATGCTCAACAAGTTATAGCTTTGGGGTAATGACATAAAAAGATCAGGATTAAAGTACCAAAGTCCAAGATAACTACAACAAATGGACAATAAAGTTTAGCAAAATTGAGTCATAAACTAGACTCATCATGATTCGTTATGTTGCAATGAAGGTGAGCAACCATGATGTTTGATATAGCACTAGACATTATGCACCAAGGTACAAGGACCGAGGTGACAATGTGTCTCGTGCCCCAGCGTAATACAACCTTGTCTAGATACAAGATATGAATATTAGCTGGGAATGATTCAAATTTAATACAAATGAAATATATAAATGATAACACACACAAGCAAACATGCGCAAATTATTCAAAAACAAATAAGGTATTTTCCCTGTCAAGCTGTAAACCAATGATTAAGTGATTGATTGATTGATTTGATTGATGATGATAATGATAATGTTCAGTTTCAGGAAATGATACATGCCATATAAGACACCTGGTCTGGTTTTGACAATGCAACATCCTGGATAAGATAATAGATTGATTGATTTGATTGATTGATTTAGTGTTGTCATTGTGGGGAATGATATATCCCTAGATCAACACAAGGATACAGAAACGATATATCCCATTAATTATGATGATTGATTGATTAATTTGGTTGACAGCAAGATTGGAACAAAACCAAGGATGTGATTGGATGATGTGTGTCGATTGGTTTGACTAGATTAGTATGGATTAGGGATTGACTTGCATTTAGATCATGCCTTGGATTGGTTTGATTGATTTTGATTGGATTGAATAATGATGATGAATTGAATTGATTAGAAGAAGTGATTTGATAAAGATTGTTTTGATTGATTGAATTGATTGGAAGAATTGATTTGATTGATTGAATTAAAAGGAAGAATTGATTTGAAGAATTTTGATTGATTTGGAAGGATTTTATTGATGATAGGATTGGATGATGAATTGGATTGATTGATTGGAATAATGTGAGTTGATTGGATGAATTGATTTTATTGCTTGGATTTCTGTTGGATATTTGATTTTTTTGGATTTTTGGAATATTTGATTTTTTTTGAATTTTTGGAATGTTTTGATTTTTTTGGATACTGCAATGTTTTTTTTTGGGATTTTGAAATGTTTTGATTTTTTTGGATTTTGAAAATGTTTTGATTTTTTTGGATTTTGAAATGTTTTGATTTTTTTGGATTTTGAAAATGTTTTGATTTTTTTGGATTTTGAAAATGTTTTGATTTTTTTGGATTTTGAAATGTTTTGATTTTTTTAGATTTTGAAAATGTTTTGATTTTTTTGGATTTTGAAACGTTTTAATTTTTTTGGATTTTGAAAATGTTTTGTTTTTTTGGATTTTGAACTGTATTGATTTTTTTGGAGTTTTGGAATGTTTTAATTTTTTTGGAGTTTTGGAATGTTTTGATTTTTTTTTGGATTTTTGGAATGTTTTGGGATGTCCATGGATGACAATTTGGGTAGCCTTTGTGCTAGATACCAATGACAAGGGAAAACCAAGTCTAGGTGCAAGGATAATGCAGGATTGGATGAATGGATAAAAGGGTGGGCAAAAGCTCATGATAAGTGTTTGAAATGGATGTATGCATAAGAGGACAAGGATTTGATCTCCAAAGCTATGTCGCATAGGAATAGCATGCCCCATTCTAGGTGCAATACTTAGGGATTTTCATGACAAAGCTTATGACAATAGGATAATGATAGGCTTATTTGGAAGGATGAGGTATATCAAAAGATATCCAAAGCACGTTTCAACATTTTGCCCCTATCTTTATCCAGATCAAAAGGAGGAAGAGAGGATAAGGGGACTTAATATGATAAGTATATGGGTATGATGGCCAAGAATGGTAAGATGGTAAGGCAAGATAGGATATGGTATAGAAATGGTATGATAGGACATAAATGATAGTTTGGATGAGACAATGTGCCCTCAAGTGTAAGTGACATAGAAGATCAACCTACACATGACGCCTGTTTTGCTAGGTTTTCATCATGGTACTTATCCAAGGCACCACCAAGGGTGGTTTTCACTGTTGGACGAAAGGATTTATCTTTTCTTTTTTTATTTTTATTTTTTACTTTTTTGATTTTTTTGAATTTTTAACTTTGTGAATGAGAGAGGTGGAATATGGATAGGAGGGACTCAAGTGTCTAGTTCCATGAAAGGTGATAGTCCCACTAGAAATGGATGTCATCGCGTGGACCATGTCAAGCATCATTATGCTCATAGATGTTGATAAGGGATTGCATGGAAGTGGAAGATAGAGTAGGTAGATAGTGGATTTTGAAGGGAACAATAGTGGATTATGATATGGACTATGTAGGGAAGAATAGTGGATAATGATGTGGAACATGTAGGGCTTATGCAAAAGGATGGATGAAAGGCTTATCCAAAAGCATGGACCATAGAAAGATGATGGTGAAAATATGTGGGATAGTAGGTAGAAGATGGGGCGATGGAGGTATGTGGGAATGTTGCAGAATGGAAGAGAACCATGACCAATGGTTGCACACACCGTGATAGACATTGAAGCTTTTGATTTGGAGGTGGTGTAGGAAGCAATGGAGATGTTTGCTTAGGAGATGGTTGGCCAAATGCTTTAGGTACACATATAGACTTAGTATTTTTATGATTTGTGTTTTGCTTGTGGGATTTAGGAATTTGAAAATTTTGAATGGAGTGGAATTTTTGGATGGAAGAGGATGGTTGGGATTTTTGTGATGTGGATGCTTCATTTGCCTTGATGTCTTTTTGCTTAGGTACCCAAACCATTTTGCTTTTGGACTTTTGTTTTGGAGGTATGGGCTTGGGTAACCTTTTGGATGAATTTTTCTTTGACTTTTTGCATTTGTACCTTAAGGCATTAGGATCCTTAGGATTTTTATTTTTGAATCCCATGGACATGGTGGAAGCTTTTATGTTTAGACGATGTGTGCATTTGTTGGTCATGATTAGGAATTTGAGGGAATGTGTAAATGGATGGATTTGGCGTTGAGAGAAGTGGTGGTAAAGTAGATGGAGGGATATTAGGAGTTGGAATAAGTGGCGGTAGATTGGATGGTGGAAGGTGTATAGTCACATGCTTTTGAAATTTTTAGGATGATGGAGGTGGAATGGCAACATATGTTTTGGTGGTATGATAAGATTTGTGATGGAAAGTGGTGGACTTAGGAGGAATGGAGGAATTACCAACATTTTTAGATTGTTTACCTCGGGGTGTATATCCAAGGCCATATGAGCATGGAGGGACATTAACATGTATAGGCTCCAAAATACCTTGTTCATGAAGGCCTAAGCCTTTATCGTGGTAGTTCATGTTTTGGAGTATGCGATGGACTATGGGACTAGGTGTAGATTGGACACTAGACTTGAGTTCTTTATTGGATGGAGAAGGTGAAGTGGTGGATAAAGATTGTTGCGTTCCTAGGGAGGAACATTCATGAATGAAGGTGGACTTGAAATGGGGTTGATAGTGGATGTGGAAGGATCATTAGGATCTTGATTACTATTATGCTCATTAAGATCCAAGTTATTGGTTTGATCTTCTATGTATGCTTGGGAGGCATGTGTCTCATCATGACAAGTGGATGTTTGCTCATCATGGGTATGGATAGATGGAGGATGTGTAGGAGTACTAATAGGATCTTGACCATGGAATGCATAAAGTTGGCTAAGGAGATCATCATGGCCTTCTTGATCATAGGTAGGATCTAGATCATAGATGGGAGCTTGATGATGAATAGGACCAAGTGTGTTATGATTGGGATCATTAGAAGGGCTTAGATCTTGATTAGAATGAGGGGTTAATGTTTCCTCGTGCTTAGGATAATGTTCTTGACATAGCTCTTGGCTTGGTTGAATGGAAGTGGATGACTCTTGGATAGGTTCTTGGTCAACAACATGAGAGGGCAATGAATGTTGACATGGACTCATGGGAGGAAAATCTTTAATAGGCTCAAGGGCTTGTGGACCACATGATGGGGTTGAAGAAGTTGACATAGCATTCAAAGGTTCTTTGGTAGGCTCATCAATGGGTGCTTGACATGGGGATGGTCTATTCTGTGCTAGTAGTCTTTGGAGAAAATCGTCAAAGGATTCTTTGGTTGATGGATTTGAGCTTGAGAAGTTTGATGGTGGTGTTAGTGTAGGACTAGTATGCTTTGGGATAGGCATTCTATTGGATGGTGATGGAGGACTAGTAGATGGAGTGGTGTATGATTCCAAACTTGAGATGGTATTTCCCTTGTCAAGAGTAGCATTAAGATGGCTTAAGGATTTGCAATCTTGGTGTGAGGAGTGACTAGTACTAGCATGCTTATGTTGTGGAAGATTTGGAGATGGATATTGCATGAGTTGTTGGATTTTGACTAGGAGTTATTGTATTTGTGGTGATTAGTTTTGTTGAAGTGGTTGGATGATGGTTTGTAATCGTTGTATGATTTGTTGGTTTAGGGGTTGTTCTAGTTGGTGGAAGGTTTGGGCGATGCCTTGTAGTTCTTGTGCTATGATCTTTTGCTCTAGTGTTGGGATGGAGTTACACATAGATTGAAGTCTTTAGGTTTCAATTTGTTCCTCCAAGTATGCCTCAAAATCTACAAGATCCTCATCATCATAGGAGCAAATTTTGGGTCACCTTGGAGCATATATGGTTTTGGATTTGGCCTAGATTTATTGATGATCATGACCATTTTGACAAATCAAGATTGGACTAGGTTTGAGGATGAGAATATGAGGAATATGAGTAATATGAGTAAGGTTGGAATGTTATAGATTCGAGGTGTGGTGTTTGGTTGAGATTGACAATGTTTGTTTTTGAACACACACGCAAAACATGGCAGACATAATATTTTGGATGACTCTGATATAAAATCAGAGTAGAAGTCTTAATGGGGGCCTAGATTAGTCCCAAATTTTCACTGTTCTTGAAAAATTTGAAAACACTCGTAAGCATGCACAACCTAGGCTATAACAAGGATACTACTTGCTGAGTCCCTACTTGGATTACTCCATATACTAAGACAAGGTGGACAGCTAGAGATATTGGTGACACTGGCTCCCCCACCACGGCACGGGCACACCAAATCTCTTACACTGAAGATTCAGAGATCTTATGAACCAAGGGATTTTCTGTCTCTACCCTGAATAGTACGTATAGGGCAGCTTCAGAGGTCCGACCTCCTGTACCAGCAAGTAAAAAAGGTTTTTGGCCTCTACAACAAGTGGTTTCTAGTCACAGTTTCAGGATAATCTGGTGTCTATACATGCAACGATTCGCTCATTTAAGAGGCCTCCTAGCCCTCAGAAAGAGTTTTCACGCATCACATAGATACTAAGGGAGACTTCCGTCTATATAGAATAGTGACACCAGGTGATTGATGACTTTCATCACAACCATGATTATTTATATATCATATCAAAATGAAAGTACCGCTTGGGTCGTTCCCTCTCACAAATCAGGAGGCAGGCCCTCTAAGGGATTAAAAACATAAAAGAGATGGGTCTAGCTTCTGATCACTGAGTTTGCACAAGGTGAGAGCATACACCTACCACCTTCCAAGCATAACAAATAGTGATTAATTAACCCCCTAGTTAAGCTATGTGTAAACAGGCATTGAAAAAGATATCTAATGAAAGCCCTGCAAAACCACTGTTAGTAGTTTCAGTTTCTAATCTTTTCCTAGCAAACGCCACAATGCTGCAAATTAGATATCAGTAGCATAAAATCTCTATGAAAGCATGAAAAATAATAATCATCAAGTAAATAACCCCTTTTGCAAGCCATCGAGACGAAAAGGCTAAGAAAGTAAATCTAGAGAATATCTGAAAAATCTGATCAGTTATAGTAAAACTAATAGCACCATCATAAACTAGATGAAATTCTAAGCACTTTCAAAAAAAGTTTCGCAAAAAATGAATTAAATTTGCAAAAGTTGTAAGCGTTTGAAGTTTGCATGCAAGTTTGACTTTGACTTTGAAAAATACCTAATGAAACAGCCCTGTTACCTAACGAAACTTGTACCATTGCAAAGTTCATTAAACCAACTTTTCGATGAGTCTTTGTTTCTGAAAATCCAATATTGTATGCTCTAGTTATAGCAAAAAGAAAAAAATATGCCCTATTAGGCCATGAGAAGTCAAAGGTCAAGTCTGGTTGTTAAGGGTTTAACCGCTAGCGGTCAGAGCTTGAGCGGTCACATGTGCGGTTATGTGGTTGGCAGTCAAGTTTGGGTGGTTAGGTTAACCGCGCCCCTAGTCATCCATATGACCATGGGTCCAGCGATTGCAAAAATAAATTAGGGCCCAGGGTTGCTAGCCCCCAACCCTCGGTCACTAATGTGACTACACCAAACACTAAACAACTAAATAGAAATTTACCCTCATCGGCCTAGGTCTTATTTGGCGGTTGAGTTTAACGGGTAAGGTTTATGGTTTAGTTGCAGGCCACCATTTGAGAAGATGACCAGGGGGAATTTAGGTGGAAGTTTAAGGCGCAAAGAGAGAGTAATAGGTAGCAATGGTGGGAATATGAGGTGCAGAGAGCGGAAACTGTCACCGCTAATGGTGGCGACAATGGAATGTCAGGCAGCAAAGGTAGACTTTTTAGGGTTTCAACCATGTATCCTAGTGTCGCAAGCGGCGGGAAATTTGTGTGAAGAGTTAGAGTATAATGTAGCAGGAGTTGACGGTGGTGCCCGAGCTTCAAACGCAGGTAGTAGAGAGTCAAGCGGGCAGTGTTAGGGCTTAGGCAGGTGACTGGTTTATAAGTGATGACAGAGGTAAGAAATGTCGGTGGTGGAGGAGAGAATGAGAGACGGTTGGGAGGCTAAACGAGAGTTAGGGTTTTGCATAAGGTGGAGCAAGGAGTATAAGGGTTTTACCATTTTTTTAATCCTGCAAACATTAAACAGAGATAACCAAACTTGCTACACGCAAGATCTTAGCCCATAATTTTAAAACCTGTAATTGAAATCCAAGAAACCACAGAGAGTCGAAGCTGAAGACTGCCAAAGGAAATGCAGAGGCTGGTATGGACGCGTACGGTAGTACAACGACATACGAACTGTAAGGTAGTCTATACATTTGTACGGAAAATTTCACAGAGCTAAAACATGAACCCCAAAAAAACTCAAAAATATCTCGTCTGTGATCTTTGTGAATGAACAAGCGATTCTAGGGTTTTTGGCCCTTTTGGACGCAATGGCGGGGTCATATTTGAGCTAGAAGGCCTACTGCAAAAGTCAGTCACCAAAAATCAAGCAAAAACGTTAGATTTTCGCATTTTCACATCGGGTTCACCATTTTGTAGTTAGGGAAAATCATATTTTAATGTCAAAAACAACAAACTAACTAGACCCTTATTAGCACCATGAAGGACAAACTAGCATGAAAAATAAACAATGAAACTCAAATGCAAACTGAATCCACACTAGACTTGATTGATCTCCATGACTTTTCTTGATCTTGCATGAGAATGCATGATGTCGAAGGGTTATTGATTGCTCACCATTGCAACATAATAGAGCTAAGCATTGCATGATTGTATGAAAATGAGTGAGGGTTTGAAATTGAAATAAGAGTTTTAATTTATAGATGGATAGGGAATAAAATGGATGGCTAACATTAAAAGCCCATTATATGATATGGATGGCTAGGATTAAAAGGCAATTTTAGTGCTTATGACACACCATAAAGGGTTATGACAAGTAGCCAAAATTAGGAGAATAGTGGGAATAAATAGGATTTTAGTCATGTGACACTTGTTTGCATGCGGTAAAAGATGAGGGAATAGGGATTTATTTCAAATATTTTATTTGAATTGTTTTGAAACAAATGAGGGGGAATTAATTAAATAAAATGTGATTTATTTAATTAATTGGTTAGGTGATTAAGTTGGATTACAAGTGGGATTATGCAAGGACCTAGGACAAAATGTGTTGTTGCAAGGCATGGACAATTATAAGTGTCTATACATTGCATTTAACAGAAATAGAACAATCTATTTTATTTAGATTTTGATTTTATCCTCTGGATCTACATGAATGAAAACTCTTCAACACAGTTTTAAATCAAATCCTTTTTGTTGCATGAGAGCCTAGATCTGGGTTAAACCAGATCCTATACAATCATTTGAAGTGGAAACCCCCACATGCATGTTGGATTCTTGGGATTTTCTGAATTAGATAAGTTAAATTTTGGGCAAGATTTCTTCATTTAAGCTTTCAAAACTCTTCATCCTTCCAACAACTCACATCCTAGAAAAAGTGTCAATAGGATTAGCCAAATAAAAATGAAAATAGAAAAAAAATGAAATGAAGAAGTAGTGTAAAGAAATTCTAAATTATTGTTTAGATTTGCTTTTATTAAAAGAATCTAGTGTGTTGTTTAAAAATTAGAAAAATGCTTTTTAATTGTTTTTTAATTTTATTGATGCTTTTAATAAATGTATTGATAGTAATATTTCACTTAGTTTTAGAAATATTTCACTTAGTTTTAGAAATAAACAATTATTTAAGCTTATTTTTCATATTTGGATTATTTTTGCCATGTTTAAAATTTTTATTAAATTTTAAATATAGATGAGAATTTAATTTTATTTAGTTTATATTTGAAAATCTTGATAATATATATTATATTATGATTGATAATATTATATTATATTTTAATGAATCATTTCCTCTTCCTAAATTTTTATCTTTTTCCATTTTTAGTTTGCTTTAAAGTTACTAATTTTATTTCTTTCTCTTTTAAAATAAAAAAGCTTCTTCAAAGTAGAAAAGAAACAACTTATTCTTTTATCTATATAAATTATATTATTTGAATAACAACATATCATATTTGACAAATATAACAAATATTTGATAGTATAAGAAAAACTAACATATGCATATTTTTTTACAGAATATGCATAGATAAATGAAATGGTTAAAGAATATATATTTTAAAATATAAATATGCATATACTTAAGGAATATAGTTAAACAATTATAAAGTTTTAAGAAAAAAGCAAGCTCTTATTTAAAAAATTAGAATGCCAAAAAACAAGATATGGGATTACAAAATTTATGGTTAGAACCAAGGTTAGATTAGAATTAGAGTTTTGTTTACGAATATAGTTAAGGTCAAGGTTATAACCCTAATTCTAATCATAATTTTAATTAGTCTTCGCCTAAACATTAGGGTTAGGGTTATATTTATAGTTAGTATCAGTGTCAGAATTAGGGTAAGGGTTAGGCTTATATTTTTAGAAGTAGGGTTACAATTAAAATAGGGTTAAAATTATGTTTATTGTTAGAATTAGGTTTAGGGTTATAATTAGGATTAGAATTGGAGTTAGGGTTAGGGTTAGGGTTAGGGTTGGGATTATGGTTGGAATTAAGAATAGAATTAGGGTTAAGTAGATCTAGGGGTAGAATTAGGGTTAGGGTTCTAAGAATTATTGTCAGGATTAACGTTAGGGTTAGGGCTATAGTTAGGGTTATGCTAAGTGTAATCATTTGATTATGGTTAGAATTAGAATTAGGGTTAGGGTTAGGGTTAGAGTTGAAATTAGAAGTTAGGCCTACAATTAGGGTTAGGGTTATTGTTAGGGTTAGAATTAGAGTTGAAATTAGAATTGTGATTATGGATAGAACTTGTCTTAGGGTTAGGGTTCAATTAGAATTAGGGTTTCAATTAGAATTAGATGTAGAGATATCTAATTACAATTAAAATTAGGGTTATGGTTAGAATTATGTTTATGGTTAGGTTTACAGTTACAAATAGAGTTATAATTAGGGTTACAATTAGAATTAGCATTAGGGTTAGGGTTGGGATTACATTGTAGTTAGGATTAGGACTAGAATTAAAGTTACAATTATGGCTAGGGTTACAATTATGGTTATGGTTGCAAATAGGGTTATAGTTATAGGTAGAACTAAGGTTAGGGCTAAGGTTAGTATTAGGGTCAGGATTTGATGCAGTCACGGTTAGGAGGGTCCACAAAATGAACTATTCAGGCTATGCAGGTAGAGTAAACACAATGGAAACAACTCAAAGATATAAAATAAATGTAGATTCAGTCATTTATTATATCATATAATTCAAATACAAATTGGCCAGCAACATGTGGGCTTACAATTAGGGCTCACAAGCCTGATTTCACAGTTACAGGGTATGCACAAGATATAGCTTTGAAGCTCCTTTGTGAGAAATTCAACCTATCAACTTTGAACTAATGATCAACTACTTTCCTAGGCATCTATTACATCAATTTATATCATCTCTAGAACATAAGATTCCTTTGCGTTGGCCAAGGAAGGCCACAAACTCCAATGAAGAGCTGTAACGTGTGTACACAGATAGGTCAGACCTAATCATGTAGAACTCCTCTGCAAATGAATGGAATGGTGTGCGGATCTTAGGGAAGGTCAGCCACAACAAACAACATTGAATGATGTGTCATTTAGCTCCACAAGTCATGAAATGCTTCGCAAGTCTTCTCCTTCAGCTGATTGTCTAGGAGACTGTTAGGATGCTCTGTTATGAGAAAACAATTGATCTTCTGATAGCGACATCTTACCGGTACCTGATCCAAATGATCTGAGATTTGGATATGATGTGCATGAATGTGTCTAGATGCTAAATCCAGCTCTATAAGGTTTGAAATGCAACTACGGTAGAATGCAGACCAAAATACAGAAACTGTTATTGACTGAACTGAACTAGAAAATGAAAAGAAACAAACTGAAATGCAAATGTTTTTGGTTGATGCAAGATTGCTCTTGAACCAAGGATGCTCCTGCATCAGGATTACAATTAGGGAAAGAGTTATGGTAAGTATTAGACTTAGAATTATAGTTAGAATTAGGGTTAGGGTTAGAAACAAGGTTAGGTTTAGGATTAGAATTTGGGTTAGAATTAGGGTTAAGGTTTGAATCAAAATTAGGGCTAGAGTTAGTATTAGAAGTAGGGTTAAGGTTATAATTAGAATTACCTACAATAAGAATTATGGTTAGAGTTAGAATTAGGGTTACAACTATGGTTAGAATTAGGGTTGGGGTTAGGGTTACAATTAAGGAGGGAATTAGGGTTATGGTTAGAATTAGGGTTAGGGTTAGGGTCTAGGTTAGAATTAGAGTTAGGGTTAGAATTAGAGCTAAGGTTAGCATTATTGTCAGGATTAAGGTTAGGGTTATCATTACAATTTGGGTTCGAATTACAAGTTAGGGCTACAATAGGGTTAGGGTTTAGGTTAGAATTAGAGTTCAATGTATGATTAGAATTAGGGTTATAGTTTGTTTAAAATTAGGGTTAGGTTTAGGATTACAATTAAAATAGGGTTAGAATTATGTTTATGGTTAGAATTAGGTTTAGTGTTAGAAATATGATTAGGGTTAGAATTATGGTTAGAATTAGTGTTACAATTAGGGTTACAATTATAATTAGTGTTAGAATTAAGGTTAGGCTTAGGGTTTAGGTTAGAATTAGGGTTACGGTTGGGGTTAGAATTAGGGTTAGTATTGGCTTGAATGTTAGGGTTAAGTTTAGGGTTGAGTTAGAATTATGTTTTTGTTAGAATCAAGATAATAATTATACGTAGAATTATGGTTAGTATTAGGGATACAATTAACGTTAGGGTTATAGTTACATTTAGGGATAGCGTTAGATTTATCAAATTAAGGATAAAATTAAGATTATCAATACAATTATAGTTAGAGATAGAATTAGGGTTAAGTAGATCTAGGGGTAGAAATAGGGTTAGGGGTAGAATTAGGGTTAGGGTTAGAATTATGATTATTGTTAGGGTTAGAATTATGATTATAATTAGGGTTATAACCTTGACCTTACCTATATTCGTAAACAAAACCCTAATTCTAATCTAACATTGGTTCTAAACCTAACCCAAACCCTAATTATAATCATAACCTTCAATCTAACCCTAATTCTAATTCTAACCGTAATCAAATGGTTACACTTAGCATTGATTTATAAGCCTAACCCTATATCTAACCCTATTTATAAGCCCAATCCTAAACCAATCCCTAAATAAAACCATAAATCTAAATCTAACATTCATTCAAACCTTAAAAAATAATATATAATTATTATAATATATTATAATAATATATCTAACCTATATAATTATATAATATAATATAATCATGGTTAAGTCCTTTAGGCATAGTTTAGTATAAAATATGTGGAGAGATATATTATAATATATTATAATTATTATATAATGTATTATAATAATATATCTAACCTATGTTATAATATTATATTATATAAGAATAATAATTCTTAATAAGATATATAATATAGTTAGAATTATGCGTGTCGGATGCTACTAGTATACCTATATTTAAAAAATATATCTAAAGTACGCCCAGAGATATCCTTTTAGAGGTGCTCTCGGCGTACTTTAGATATATTTTTTAAATATAAATATACTAGTTAATAATAGTAGTTGATATTTATAGACAAACATGCCAACTAATTTCCTCTACCTAACAATAGATCAAATATGCGAAAGCACAACCAAAAGGGGTCTTGTGAGGGATCCACTTAAATTTAAAAAAAAAAAAATGGTTAAAATGAAGATGTTGATAACCATGATAGGAGCAACAAGCGATTCTTCTAGAAATAAGAATTGCAAACACCAAAGAAAACAAGGAAGGTATAGATTCAGAGTTATTTTAAAAATAAAATAAAATAATAAACAAACCAGTTAAATAAAAATCAACACAATTACAAAATTCTCAAAAAGAATAGCAAGATGGCGACTATATAAACCCTATTTCTTCCTACTTTCATCTCACATTTTTCTCCTTTGCAACAATTTTAGTTTGTTATTATTCGTAAAGCAATGGCAATGGGAAGCAACAGAATGGCTCTGAGAATGCTCTCAGAGAGGTTGGCCGCCAGGCATTTGGCGCGCAGGGCCTCTTCTGGTAAAGTCTTGAGCGAAGAAGAAAAAGCTGCTGAAAATATTTACATCAAGGTACTTCAGATTCCCCTCATACTTATACATTTCCTTGAAATCAAATTTCAGCCTCAAGTTTTTATTTAAAAAATGGTAACAAAGTGACCTAATTTAGGTTTGGAATTCAGTTTTCAGTATGGATTTCAATGGTCAACGACCCTAATTAGTGCTCTGTAATTTTTCTAGTGGGAAGAGCCGTGTGTTTTGATTTAACAGTTCTTTTAGTACGTGTTTTGTAAGTACAGAATGGTTTTTTTTAACAAGTTTTAACCTGGCCGAGAGATTCTGAGGCCAGGACAAATTAGTTTTGGTATCCTGGAATTTATGCTTATATCTTTAGGGTTAATTTTTTGGTATTTGAAGTGGGATTAGGCTTATAATTCTCAGGGTTGGTGTTCAGGGTTTTTGGACTGGAACTTAGGCTAAAAGTTATAGTCTAAGATTTGGTGTAGTAATGGTTTTGAACTTGCCCATTGTCATGGGAAATGCTCCACCTAATCATTAGACAATGGCACAGTTGGCTAGACTTAGGCTTATAATTCTTAGGGTTGATCTTCAGGGCTTTTGGACTGGAACTTAGGCTAATAGTTATAGTGTAAGGTTTGGTGTAGTAATGGTTTTGAACTTGCCCATTGTCATGGTAAATGCTACACCTAATCGTTAGACAATGGCACAGTTGACTAGACGAAATTTTGGGTTATAATTACGGTATCAAGGATAGATGCAGCAGGGCTTGAACGGTCACCATTATTATAGCCTTCGCGTACCTCATCATTAGACCATGGCTCACTGGACCGGAACTTACTGTCATAGTTATGCCATCAAGGCTTGGTGCTGCGGGGCTTGAACCTGCGTTATTATCATGACAATTACTCTGCCTTACCACTAGATTGTGAGTCACTCGATTGGAACTTGGGCTTATAGTTGTTGTACTAATTTTGTCAGAGCGAGGTTTGAAAACAGGCCATTATCTTGGCAATGGCTTTGCCTTACCAATAGAATTGAACCTGGGTCATTATCATGACAATTACTATGCCTTACCACTAGATTGTGAATCACTCGATTGGAACTTGGGCTTATAGTTGTAGTACTAAATTTTGTCAGAGCAGGGTTTGAACACAGGTCATTATCTTGGCAATAGCTTCGCCTTACTTACCAATGGACTTAAGCTCAGGCCTATTGTTATAGTACCAAGGCTTGGCTTAGAAGGTTTTGAACCCTGATCGTTAGACACTACCATGGGCCACTGGACTTTACTGTTGCTTGGCACAGTGAGGTTTGAACCCTGGTTATTATCATGGCAATTGTTGTCTGTGCCCACTTGACCATAGCCCCACTAGAATGGAGCTTAGGCTTAATAATTATAGTACTGAAGTTTGGTGCGGTGTGGTTTGAATCCTGGTTGTTCCAATCCTCTGCCTTACCTCTTGATCCAAACAAATGAGAAAAAAGGTATACACAAAGTGACAAATCCTTCAAAGAGGGCTCCATGCCTTTGTGTAGCATTCTGCTTAGCTAAATCATTAACAGCAGGACTTAGGATGAAATGCTAAACTTACAACCTGCTGGAAAAGTATTGAACCATAATCCTAGAAGCAAATTAACACCATAACGTCTGGTGAACCTGTGCAAAAAAAAGTTGAGTAATGCTTGGCAAAGCCACTTCACCAATGCTATGCATACAGAGTTAGCGGCTTAAAAAACCCACATTCACAGTCAGGGAATAATAGATATGTAGAGGAATTCATTAAGCTGGAAATTATTTCAAAATGCAGCAGGCAAGTCAAGATTCAGTGGGCTAGAAGAGGGAGAAGACATGTTGGGCAGATCTTGGGAGAAAATTGCGGTCAAGCCTGCATTTTGAAGTCATTTCCAACTTAATGAATTCGTATATATATCTATTATTCCCTGACTGTGAATATGGGTTTTCAAGTCTCTAACTCTTTGCATAGCATTGGTGAAGTGGCTTTAAAAAGTTCCACTCTTCTTTCTGGTGCAGGTTTACCAGATGTTATGGTTTTCTTGTGAAGGTTCATCAGATGTTATGGTATTAATTTGCTTCCAGGGTTGTGGTTCAATAGTTTTCCAGCAGGTTGTAAGTTTTGCATCTTGTCCTAAGTCCATTTGTTAATGATTTAGCTGAGCAGAATGCTACACAAAGGCAGCAAGCCCTGTTTGCAGGTTTTGTTTATGCCTTTCCCACCTTGTTTGCATCACCTCTAGAGCATGGATCATTCTAATGGAATAGATTCATAAAGGCTTTTATTGTTATGTTAACCAGATCCAGCTGAGAGGGTTTCATCTGCACATTGTTTTGGCAGCCATTCTACCTTACTGCTAAACTATGGTCCACTGAACTGTATCTTAGGTTTATACTTGCAAATAACTTATAAGTAGATTTATCCAGAATTTGTAGTCCCATTCTTGACTTAGATGCCAAGGCACAATTCTCTCTATTCAACACACACACACACATATACGTGTTGTAGGGAATTTGCACCAAATAGAAAATACTAGATAGAGAAGATATATCTTGTTGTGTTTTGGAATTCAAATATGTCTTCTTGGCATTGTCAATTATTACAATGCCAGCTTTAAGTTGGGTCATTATGTGTGTTTCTAGAAACCTGACCAGACAAATTTGTGTATGTTTTGTGTTTTCCATCAAAGATAGAGCAACAGCCTAGGGATTCAGGTAATCAGATGATAGGAGACTTTTTGCAGTCAAATTTTATCGCTCAAGACAACTTTGTATATGTTGCCTCTTTCTCATGAAAGAGGGGACAACAGCCCAGGGATACAGGTAACTTCAGATGATAGGAGGGTTTTTGAAGTCAACTCCTATCACTTTTTTGTTATAAATGATGGTTTTTATGTTTACAGTATTAATTTGTATATCTTTTTTTTAATATTTTGAATTTGACATTAAGACATTATTTTGTAAAATGTAGCATGATGTGCTATTGATTGTACACTGCCATTTATATGTTAAGTGCAATTTTGGACATTTACAGTACTCAGTGATTTATAAGTGTAATCATCTGAAGTTGATTTCAACACCGGATAGTTAAATTTCAACTCTGTTAGCCATAAATATTGGAAAAAATGAAAGTCTTGTTACCCTTCATATTTTTTTATATGTTTATACTTTATACAAATATACCCTAAAAATATCTCGCAAGAAAATTTTTCACATCTATTTCCTTCCATTTCTTTGCAGTTTCTCATTTCAGGTAACATACACAATGATAATTGTGACAATGCAAGTTTCAAGTTGGCCTTACTCAAGAGAGAGATAGCATAGTTATGAAGAATAGATGGGATCAAAGTTATAATTAGAATGCTTGTTTGAAAGTGACCTGCGACAGAGAGAGATGGTATAGTTATGAAGAATAAATGAGAGGTCTTGGTTAATTAGGAAGATTTGTTTCAATGAATGACACTGTTGTACTTTTTGTTGCGACAATACCTCTAATGTCTACTTTGGTTTTATTAGACACGCGGCATGACAATTGGAAGTGTGTTGATTGGTTTATTTCCTCATTTCTGTTGGTTCGTACATGTTTGGGAGATTCTGCTTAGTTGGGTTTATATTTTTTTAAGGGTAACAAGGAACTCACCAGGAACAGACTGTTTCTAGGGATGAACAGGCCCTCTTCCTGGACATGTTATTACACATGCATGTCAACTGAGTTGTGGGGTCAGCCCATAGTGATATGAGGATTTGAACTCAAGTCACTCTTTTACAAATGCACTACTTTACCAAGGTTGGATATATAGTGGTCCCGAGAAAAATAATGAATTATTGGATATGTACCAATTCTTTTTTTGATGTAATACTGCTAAAGGGCCCTATAATACAAGGAGTTGATTTGATTTGCAAGTGGCTAGTCATGAACTGCTTAACTTTAGTGTATATGACAAATATATGTTGGTTGTCACTTGTCAGTCATGAGAGATAAATAAAAAGTCAAATGGATTGCACATTGCTAGTTTAAAAACTTGTTTTATACTAGCAATCAATAGAAGTGGTCATCTTTTGTTTTGCAGACCTAAGCGTCTTTTAGTTAAATTTTGCTCTTGCATCCCTTGTATATGTGGTTTGTTTAACCTTCTCATGCCTAATAGAATAGCACAGACTTGCTGGTACATGTTCCAAGTTATTCTTACAAACTGCAGATTACATGGCACTTCTTTTGACTGCAGTGTGCTTCATTAGGATGGAACACATGAAAAATCAATGGCCCACTTGTGTATTTGAAAGGTTAATGTGACATTGCTCTTCATTTCTGTATGTCAGTTGTAACAAGAGTATGAGCTAAAGCCTAAAACATAAAGAATCCAAATATGGTATCTATTCATATGTGACAGACAGTAATTGGGCTAGAGTTTTATCATGTTCAAGACTAACTTCTAGCTAAATGTGTATATGGACTGTAATCTGCAACATGGTTTTCTGAAGTGTGAAATAGAATTTTATAGTGACCCAAGTAGCATACTGAACTTACAAGAACCTTCCTTGTCAGTCAAGGTCATGTATACAAAACATGTTTTGAGAATTTGAAAGACAACAAGATTTTAATATTTGACATTGTTGTGATTTTCCTTTTAACTCTTCTTTTGGAGAGGGAAACTGATTTGCTTATGCTTTGTTTGTGGTAGATGAAGTAAAACATTACAAATAATTTATAAGCATCATTAATCGAAGATGGAAGCATGATATTCCTAACACGGATTTAATTTTTTATTCTCTAAATAGCATCTTGCAGTAGGGTCTTTGGGCTTGCCAAATACTTAGATGTTTTTTTTAACCATTTTGAGCATAGCATGCAATCTTTGAAAATGTTCACAAATGTATAGAACTTTCATTGATTTTGGTTTTGCTCTTTTTTTTTGTATACACTTGTGATTTCTTGATAGTTGTGGAGGCATGGTTGGTTGTAACTGTAAGTGTGTGCATTGGATATAGTAATTTTATGGCTTCTAGCCAAAAACTTTTGTGGATGCATTCTGTCAGATGTTTTATTGACTATGAGTTAGTATGTTCTTGCAGAAGATGGAGCAGGAAAAGATGGAGAAACTTGCACGTCAGGTATGGGACTATAAATTTTTGGAATATGACAGTTCACATTATTGGATGGTATACCAAAGAAGAAATAGATGAGTTTTTTTAATAACATTTCTCAGTCAAGTGAAGTATATTTTTCATCAGTAGTTTGAGAATTTTCCTCAAGCACCGAATCTTCAATTAAGTAACCCTTTAATTACTCAATGTACATGCACATATGAGACCACCCTGTACACCCTTTGAGCCTAATATGCATAGGCTGTTAGAATATTAAGGATTTACATTTATAATAAAGTCACTTTGTGACTTATAGGTTAGTTGTTAGTTTAATAATAAAATAAGATAGTTTATAGTTTAAATAAATATTTGGGAGTTGTCTTCCTGTTGAGGTAGTTGAAGAAGTTACTTGTACGGGAATATTAAGGCTTTTTAAAGCCATTGTGATGTAATGTCAAAGAATCCCGAAGAAATCAATATATCATTTTATGTTTTGATATTGCTGTGTAAATATGGATTGATCTTTTCAGTAATTTATATGCTCACCATATTTCAATATGGTATCAGAGCAATATAGAGCCTCCGCCTCTGTGTTGAAATCTGCAGAATACAAGGCATTGCAATCTGTTTGAAGTTTTATACTAGTATATTTATATTTAAAAAAATATATCTATAGTATGCCGAGATATCTTCTAGAGGTTTTGTTAGTGTTTTTTTGTGTTTTCCATAGCTTTTGTGATTTTCTCCACCTTTTTTCCGTCAACCATCTCCAATTTCTTTTTTGGTTTTTATTTTTATTTTCCCTTTTTTTTTTGTGTTTGTATGGTTTTTTGTGATTTTTTGACTTTTTTCCTTAAACCTTTTTTTGTGTTCAACTGCTCCAATTTCTTTTTTGGTTTTTATTTTTGATTTTTTTTTGCTATATGTTTACACGGAAAATGAGTGCTCTCATCTCCACCCTGCTGTGACTGTAGAATGCCTCTCGGCATAACAAGGTGTCTACATGGTTTTGAGTTTTGGCATTGAAGGGTTATTAAATCTGTTCCTGAAATGGTTGCAAAGGTTGTTCATGAGTTTTATACGCTGAGGCCGCACTTGATGGTGGCATGAGTTATCATGAAATGATTTAAGAGCTGGTCTTTGTCTTCCAAATAGGGGTTGAAGGCATAATTAGAAGTATTTGTGGAGTGCATATCAACAATTTGTGTAGCGGCCAATAGATTTTTTGTAACCAATATGATGTAGAAAACAATTGATATCTGTTGCAACTACTTGAGTTCAACTCCAGCGATAGGAAGAAGATGATAGAAGCATTTGTTACGATGTATGAGAGGAGGTAAGCGCTGTGCCTAAGGAAGATATTAAGAAGGCCATCAATGGTTTGTTTGAAGATATTATATGCCGAGAAGCCATTGTAAGATATATTTCTAAATAATTGGATCGTTGCACACTAGAAGGGAAGAACCAGATTTAAAATTATTGTGTGAAGGTGGCATCCCTGCGCACTTATTTGAAGCATCAAATCTACTATTAATGGTATGAGAAATGTGATTTTTGGTGTAGCTAAGTAGAGAATAGGGTTTATTTTATTTTTTCACCATTTCTCAAAGAGGTTTAAAACAAAGTTTGTTATTCTTATGAGTAAAGTAAATCTCTGGGTAAGTTGGTAAGTGCTTCAAGTGGGGATTAAGAGACAAGAGGTTTGAGTCTCACATGTTCTTGAAATTTTTATTACATAAGGGTGGATTTTGGAGATATAAGGATTTTTCTTTTTTTAGAAATAAGGTTTAATATTATTTTGGAGAAATAGGTAGAACATTTTGTTAAAGTTAAATTTGTATACATTGGACAAGGGTGTGTTTTATTGATTGGTGTATGGGTCCTTCATTGGTCAAAATCGACATCATTATTTTTAACATTTGAACATGGCTACACATATATCAAACATTGCTTGTGCTTTGGAAGACATTTTTGTTACACCTAATGGGGCCTTGAAAGGCTCACGTGTAACATCAAGTGGTTAAAGAGTAACAAGGTCAAATTGGAGGCAGGAGGCACTGGAGGTAGTAGGATTTTTTGTCATCCCAAGCTAGCTTTTTGTTGAGGGGTGATTCATTGCATGAGAAGCACCAGTATTCAGTTTGTGCCCCTTCATGGAGCAAGGGGGGCTTGGCAGTTCTTGATAGTGCATGACAGTACTTGGTTGTGGATTTTGGAGTTGGTCTCGATCCACAAATGAAGGTGTGTTACTGTGGATTTTGGAGCTAGTCTTGATTCACAGTTGGTTGGAGTTTGTACTGTGAATAGTTGAGTAAGTCTTGATTCATAGTCGAGGTTGGTGATTTGCTTGTGAATAGTTGAGTGTGTCTCGATTCACAAGTATTCTGGAGGTTTGACAGTAAGGAGATCCGTTGGTGAGTTCAGTTTGGTGTTTCCTAGGTGAGCGAGGAGAATTGGTGGATAATTGAGTAAGTCTCAATCCATCAAAGTTTCCAGAAGGGTTGTGTTGTGACCAAATCACACATCGCCCCATTAGGCATAGGGACCCCCTCTTTTGAGCTCAGATGCTTTGCATAGGAGTTGTTATGTGTCATTTTGGTCAAGGGCCTGAGCATGGCCTGAGCATTGACGATGTTTAGGGAGGGATTGATTGTCTGGATAATATTGAGTACTTTATCCCTCCTGTTTACAAGCCTGAGGGTCAAAAGGAGGTACACCCTTGATCAAACTGGGCGCTCATTTTCCACTCCTCCCACCTAGTTTGGGCACCTCAGAGCAGAATCTAGCACCTTAATGATGAGCGCCTTTGAGGAAGAGTTTCCAGTTGGCGCCTAGGAGGTGTTGGCGCCTTAGCTGATTGTGAATAGGTTTGAGCTCCTGGATGGAGGGTTGTAGTGCCTTCACACAGAGGATGGCGCCTTGAGTAGTATTGAATGACATAAGATGATCCTTGATTGCATATCCTTAATACTGCGCCTAGAGAAGCACTCCTAGACCATCATGAAAAATGCGCCTTGATGGTGAGGTAAATTAAGTTAGAAGGTATTCCAGAGAAAGAAGGTTTGAACGCCTTAACTTCAAGAGGTAAAGTCAGTTGACTTGATGATGTTATTTCCTTAGTTGCAAGAGACCTCAAAGTGCGCCTTGATGGTAAGACAAGATGATGCGCCTAGTAGAGGAAGATGTATATGAGCGTCTTGAATGGTTAATTGCTTACTTGAGCGCCTTGAATGGAAGCTCATACCTTGAACTGCGCCCTAATAACATGAAGCTTGTAAAGGAATTGAAGTCTTGAGGAGGATTTTGCGCCTTTAATGGAGTGAAAATGCAAAGGGGTCTACTTGAAGTGTTTTAAGCACCTCAGAGCAGAAAGAGCGCCTTAATGATGAGCGCCTAAGGAAGGTTGCCTTAGGTGATTGGATTGAAGCGCCCTAGTGTAAGTGAGTCCAATTAAGCGCCTAGCAAGTCCAGAGAGATTGTAATAATGACTGAATGTGCGCCTTGAGCACCTTGATCAACTTGGAAGGTCTTAGACTAGGACTTCTGCGCCTTGATGACCTAATGAGCGCCTTTGGTAGTGTTCAGAGGTTGGAGCACCCCTTGAGACAATGAATTTCTAGCACCCTGAAATCAAATTGCGCCTAGGTATGGAAGGAAGGACTCAAGTAGTGAAGGCGCTCTTTGCATGATGAAGATTGCTCAGTAGTTGGAGTCTTCATTCTGGTGCCTCAGTAGTTTGAGCACCTGGATGAAAGTTTGAGCGCCATGACACGGAGTATGAACATGTAAGTTTTGAGTGCCTTGATTGAATAAGTGGTATCTTGCGCCCTAGGAGGTGTTGAAGTTGTCAGTTTATACTAGCACCTTGAAGTTGATTTTTGTGCCTTGCATATGGGAGTAGTATAAGCGCCTAGTAGTGCAAGTGAATCCAAACTAAGATATGCGCCTTGAACATGTTGACTAGGAGTTTAAAACACCTTTATAAGTGCCTAAACCAAGTTCAAACTAAGATATGCGCCTTGGAGAGTTGCAAAGACCTAAAGGAGCGCCTAGGTATAGACAACCTCAGGAAGTGAAACTGTTGTGAGTTTTGGCGCCTAGAAGAAAGTTCTATCCAACTCCAAATTGTGCCTAAGTGAAGGCTAGAAGCGCCCAAAGTCAGAAGACTTAAAACCTTGAAAGTTTGCCTTAGAGATAATGAGCGCCTTGGATAGAATGTATTCCAGAGCAAAGTATATTTGAGCGCCTTGAGCTTTAAGAGCTAAATATGCGCCTTTGATGAAGTGTAAAGCAAGACCCTCAGATGAAAATCACCTAGATGCCATGTTTAGCGCCTAGAAGGTTTTAGTGCCTTAAAGGAGGTTTGTTGCACCTAAGCCTAAGCTAATGAGTTCTTTGTGCATTGAGTAAGTATGAATCATCTCAAAAGAGAAAGAGCGCCTTAGGTTGGTCTTTGCCTCCTACCTCATCAATGAAAGCGCCTTAACATGGAGTGGACATTGGTCAACAAGGATTTGCGCTTTGAATGGAATTGAACTAGCGCCTAAAGTAGAATCCTTAAGATGAAAAGCGCCTTAGGTGATGTTTATGATAATGATCTTGAGGAGCAAATGAGTCTAGGCGCCCATCTGTGTTCAAACTTCTACTTTGGGCGCCCTCCATGTAGATGATAATCCTTTTGGCGCCCAAATGATGTTGTTTAAATTTTGAAAATTGCAAACATTTAATGCCAAATTAGGCCGACCTAGCCAGCCGCCCACACTTAATAAAGTGCAAATTGCCTATTTAAAGTGGGCGCCCCCTTCATTTACCTCATTCATTTTGCAAATTGCAAGCAAGGAGCAGCGAATTTCCTTTTGGAGGCAGCAATTTTTGTCAAAGGGGCAGCGAAATTCTTAAAAAGGCAGCAAGTTTCTTCACCAAAAAATAGTGAATTTTTGAAGAAAAGGCAGAATTATTCAGGGAAGACTTGCATTTAGGGGAATAATTTCAATATTTTTCCAGAATTCTGCTCTTCTAGGACAAAATACTTGACACAAGGTATGCATTAATCACTTCTACTTCGTAGAAAAATTGCCTCTTATTGGTTTAAATTGCAGATTTATATTCAGAAATCAGGATGTAGATATGATGCTTTGATGTAAAATGAACTAAAATATGTGTTGATCTTCATTCATGAGACTTGTACTTTAAAAATTGAGTGAAACTTGAAAATGAATAAGTGAAGTGTCCTTTAGAAGTGGATAAAGTAATCTAACATGATGTTATTAATGTAAAAGACTTGTAGAATCTATTATTTCAATCTACTTATTCGAGTCTAGTCTCGCAGGTAAATGGGAATGACAGCCAAAGAGAGACAAGTCCTTATCAAGATGGATGCTAAGTCCAACATACCGGAGTCCAAGCTAGAAACGCAGTGGAAGGATGTCGGCGACACCAACATGGGACATGTCAACCTAGAGGAGGTGAAGGACTTCTTGCTCGCCATCACAAGGAACGAAGATATCAAAGCCATCGCAAAGAGCGGGATTGTTCAAGCAGCTTGCTTTCCACCTGCCTTGCCAAGCGCCGAGCTAGTGTTGGAGTGTGTTCAACACTATGACAAAGAGAAAAGATAGATTATAGCAAAGGATGGAACTGTTCTCGCCTACCTGCAAAGGGAAGCCATTCAGGAGATCTTCAACATCCCGAAAGCAAAAGGAGTCTTCATATGCCCTACAACTGCTCAGATGACTTTCGTAGGCAACTCCAAGGTTTACATGCAGGAAATCAGGAAGAGGTGGATGAATGATTCATTGATGAAGATATACAATTCTGAAGACCCCAAGTATCACAAGGCTGACTTCAAGCAAGAGATAAGTTACTTGATAATGTTCCTGAATCGAGTAACAGGTAGGCCACAATCATCTACTTTCGAAGGATGGATGTATACTTATTTTGATCATATGTTTACAAAGAAAAAGATGATTGACTGGGCTGGTCTTATAAGTCACTGCCTTGATGATCAATTTGAGAACTTTGATGAAACAAAGTCTTTCTTCATGACTTCATACCTTGTTTACATCTTGGCAAGAAATGTAGTCTATAAAGGACTAACAGCTAAGGGGCAAGTAGGTACAAAGTCAGGACAGATTCTCTCACATCAGTGTTACCCTCAACTCCATTTGAAGAATATAAATCACTATAAGAGATTCAATGATGCTTTTGCCATGTTCATAGTGAGGAAGTTGAGGGGTGAACTACATAGAAGATTAACAGGTGCTGCTAGCAATTTCATCAAGCTGTATGGAAGGTATTATATTCAGTATGACAAGTTCACCTATATCAGGATTCAAGGATTTACATCTTTCCCATATAGACTGCCTAGATATCCTTCAAACAGTATGGTGTTGCTAGAGGTTTCCAGACAGCTATTAGAGTTTCATAAGATGCTGAAAGCAAGGAAGAAAGCAGGGGTTCAATTTCCTCTTCAGCTGGGTAGATATTATTCTTGTCCATCATTACAGGCAGCTGAGCATTTAGAAGTTGAGCTTCAGGCTTATCATCTGCATCCACATGATTCGAGGAGAGAAAACTTCGACCCACATGGAGCCATCAAGCAATCTTATTCTTCTTACAAGCATAAAGAACAACTGGAGGATCACTGGGCTGATGCTATAGATGATGATGATATCAGGATGCAAAAATGTTCAAGATTGAAATGGGACCTGATAAGAGCTACAAAGGTACTAAGAATTCCTGATCAGTTAGAAGGTGAAAGAGCTCTTCTTGGTGATGAATACGATAAGATCCGCAATTTGCCTTATGAAGTCAACTGGGCAGATAGAGAAAAGGTTGACGATGAAGGATTGATAAGGCCTATCATTGCTATCACTGAAGAGTAGATAAATAAACAAGTACAAGCCTTGCTTGATGAAGGAAAAAGACTCACCTATACTAAAATGGGAGAAGTGGATCAGCAAGAACAACATAATGCACCTAGCAAAGATTCACGAAGCAGAGGAAGTGAAAGAGATTCAAGACAAGGAAAGAAAAGAAAACAGCTTGAGATTGTTCAAGTAGAATCCAGTAAAAAGAAGAAAAGGGTAAGTATTGAAACCGCTTCTTCTAGACAGCCAGGTGATATTCCACTTAACCAAGACTTAGTGATACCTGCTGAGAATGTAGTTCCAGAATCTCCAATGGAAGAAGTGCCTTCTAGCCCACATGATACTGAAATCATCGATGAAGCAAATACCAAAGATAAGGATGAGGCTGAAGAAGAATCATTGCCTGCTCAAGGAAGACAATTACAACAGCAGCAAGATCTTTCATCATTGCCGGAGTGGCTACAGGAAAGAATCAGAGAGAATTATGAAGTGGAGAAGTGTCCTTCCCTTCCAGTTGATGAGTTACTCTTGGACATGTCAAAAGAGAAACCAAAGAAGAAGGCAAATATCCTTTCCAAGATCACTAAAGATGAAACAGGAGCAAGGAAAGTGCATGTAGCAGTTTCCAGGCTTGAAAAGAATATAGAGGATGTAACACCTGATGATTATGACATCAATACAATCAATCTGGGTCCTTTAACTGGAATGCAAGTTGAAGAGGAGCTTCAGGATTCAATTGATAATGCTCGAGCTATAATAAGACAAGAGACAGAAGGCAGAATCAAAGCTGAGCAAAGATGTCGAGCCTTAGAGCAGTATATCCAGCATTTAGTCCATCCTATTCATCAGCAAGAAAGAGTTGTTACACTTCCATCTCTCCTTCCTCTAGAAACAGTTGAACACCTAGAAGAATTGAAGTCTTCATCTCACAGAATGAAGGATTGGATGAAAAGGTCGAAGGAGGCTACATTTAGACATCTGGGAGATATTATGCAAGTAAGTGATAAGATTACTAGTCTTAAGGAGAGGGTACTTGCATTGATGACAACTTGTGTTGAATTCAAAGACCTCAAGGATCAATACTTGCCGCACTTGAAGAGCTTGATGGAAACATCAGTTGATGAGTTGCTACATGCTGAAGTGATTGAAGAAGGTAAAACATATAACTTTTCTTCCTGGTATTATGGCTTTCGCATCAAAGGACAGTTGCTGGATAAGATAGAAACAGACATGTCGAGAGTCAGAAGTGTACTTCAAAGGATTCAGGATGGAATACATGCCTCTTTGATGAAGATCTGTAATCCTTTTGGGGAGATGACTCTGGATAACATGAAAGAACAAGTTTAGGCTTTCTATTTTCAAGAAGATGATGTTACAGATGAAAGACTTGATAGTAGATTTTCACTTGCTGTCCACCTTGGCGACAACAAAGCAAGGATAACTGATTGGGAAAAGACACTTGGCCTCTATTTAGATGATGTACTTGAAGCCGAAGGAACCATTCAGAATGCGCCAAGTGTACCTTTGGAGGAAATCAAGCAAATAGTGTCCAAGTTCATTGAATGCCAAGCTTCTAGTGATGGATATTCACATGGGGATTCTTCATAAGATAATGATATATCATTCTTATCTTTTTGCGAGGCGTGCCTTTGTTCCTTTCTTCATAGCCTCTTTCATTTAATAAAGATAACTTCTTTCATTTAATATGGATAACCCCCTTCATTTAATAAAGTCAGTCTCTTTCATTAATAAAGAAGAGTTTGTTACAACTACTTGTGATGTGGCTTGATCTGGTCCGCTGGCTTGGCCGATCGATCTTGACCCTTCATTCATTTTGAGGTCTATAAAAGGGCTCTTGTTGCTCTCATTTGTACGGTTGAAAATTTTGGAATTGTTGCAAGAGCTCTCTGAGATAATAAAAGATTCATTGTTTTGGTGATTCTATTTGTGTTTTTGATTGTTGCATGGTTTAGATTTTCAAGCGAATTTAAGTTATATTAAGTTTTCTTTAAGTTTATGTTAGCTAATGGAAGGTTTCTTTATTGCTTTGAGGTGAAATCTATAAGTTCATACCATTTGTAGTTTGTGGCTTGCAAATTGCAAAGCATGGTTAGTTTGAACAACACTGAACATCAATTTGATCTTTATGTTTGTTGAATCCTTCATGGGCATAAGTGATTTAAACATCTTGTATACCTTAGAAGATTGCATCAATCTTGTGTAGTTGTCTATCTTGGCGAAGCAGGATCTGGTTTGATTTCACCTTAAGCGATAAATATCCTTGCATTTAGGATTAGATTAGTGTTTCTAAACCTTACATCTTTTGTCCTTTTTTATCTATTTAAGTTAGAATTAGAACCAAGAACATCAATTGCCAAATCATACGCCATCAGTTGTAGTACTTAGACTCTCCAGTATTCGCTTTCGTAATCATTGAAACATCAGCTTATTTGAACAATTGCGTAAGTCCCTTTGTGTTTAAACAGCAAAATCATACTTAGTCACTGAGCTATCTCTTACAAACTCATAAGAAAGGAACCTTGGAGTCATCTTGTTTGATCACTTTGTTCAGCATTCGAGAGACTTTGCTCAAGAGGGAGTCAGATACTTAGTATTTCACTCTAATTGTTGACTTGTCCAAAAACAAACATCAACAGGTTACTGTGATCAACTCTTGCAATGTTCTGCCTTTTGTTCAGATTGATGTAATAAGGGGGGAATGTTGGATGTAAACCCTTAAGGGGGGGGGTGTTAGAATATTAAGGATTTACATTTATAATAAGTCACTTTGTGACATAGGTTAGTTGTTAGTTTAATAATAAAATAAGATAGTTTATAGTTTAAATAAATATTTGGGAGTTGTCTTCCCATTGAGGTAGTTGAAGAAGTTACTTGTACGGGAATATGTAAAGCCATTGTGATGTAATGTCAAAAAATCCCGAAGAAGCCAATATATCATTTTATGTTTTGATATTGCTGTGTAAATATGGATTGATCTTTTCAGTAATTTATATGCTCACCATATTTCAATATAGGCAGGAGGCACGAAATCGTGCTAACCTATACATGCCGTATTCAAACACATGCTTCTTATATTGAGTACACAAGCCTTCATTATTGGGCCTGCTCATGCTGTACATGCCCTAGTTTAATTACAACTGGGTAGGATTTGCATTCTCAAGCAAGTTCCTTGTGATATCTGCAAGGTATTTTTAAATTCCCACTGTGTAGCTTGTGAATTATGCAATGCTTGTAAGCAACACTGTCTAAAACACATCTTGGATTCCACATGCACAACAAGACAATATTGGGGCATCGACATAAAATGTTATTTGTATATGGTCGTTGAACACTTCAACTTCCAATTCGTGAAATGGCTTTGACAATTTGAAATGAACAACATATCAAGGGTTATTTGAACTGAACCACAGTGTAATTGAATCTATAATTCTCATCCTCTTGGTTCCTATTGGGAGATGGCTGGACGTGTACATACTCCATTATTTTATAACAAATTCTCAATTCCACACAATCCATCTCTTGATCGGCTCACAAGAACAACACAATTTTGGTGTCTATGCTTAACATTGTATGCACAGGTATAAAATCCTGGTCACAATGAATGCAAGAGCTATATTTGTTATACCTAGTTCTCTTGAGATATGTAATGGTGCTTACTTTGTTTTTTTAATAATTCTATTGCATGTTCACTATAACTAGCAAGTTAGATAAAATCAACTTGCCAAATAGTTTATGACTTGTTCTATATTGATAATTTGTGGGCTTGACATGGATCATTTATATCAAAGGTCTCATATCTTACTTGTCAGTGGTGTAAAATCCTATTTGGTCCTATTTGTGCATAATTACTCACTTGTAATAGTGCAAAGGAAAAAAACATGTTTGATGATGTGAAGAAACCTGCTTCAACATAAGTCCATAACCTCATCTAGGAAGCTTTTGAAGAATAGAGGAAGTGAGTTTTCTCCCAATTTTGAGATTAATGCTTCAGCTAGGTCTCACAATGTCCAATGCCATTGCTAGTTCCTCATCCCAACACTAGAGTTAATTAAAAGTGGAAGTTAATCTTGACCTCACGGTGTTCCAAGGCAATATTGATGTCAAGGTGCTGGATGAATGGCTTTGACAATTGGAGGTATACCACACCATCAACAAGTTCACAAATAATAAAAAGTTTCATCTTCAAAACACATAAGATATCTACACAAACACTTCGTTGGTGGAAATCTTATAGTGCATAGAAAGAAAGCATATTCAAAACTATTGATACATGTTCCAAAATAACTGAACCTATGTGTGAAGAATACTATCCTCTCTAGTACTACAATAATGCGTACAAGATACTCTAGTTGTTGAGACAAAGAGGGATCACTTAGTGCCAAACCGTACGAATGAGTTTCATGAACACTACATGCATTTGAAGTTCTCTAAAACAGAGTTGTACATTGTTCTGAAGTATGCTAGTGGTCTTCATCACTATGTGCAAGCCGCCATGGAGTTCTTGCCTTGCGAAGAATTGGGGCAAGCCTATTGCCATGTTGTCATGATCAAGGAGTTATCCAAAATGAAGTGGAAAGGCCTGCCCCATTTCAATCTCACACAAGATGGAAATTTCAGCCAACATGCAAGTCTACATTGTGCAAGACCAACCTTACAACGGGCAACCTTCACCTATGCCACAAGCAACTATGCCACCAAAAAAGCTTTTGCCTTAAAGCACGATAAGGGGAAGGGAAATAAGGTGCAATCATCACAAGGACACCCACAAATATTGGGAATGCTATTGCACAAATTAGATTGCTTACTTAGACTTTGCAACAGGCAGTAGAGGAAGAGCAAAACTCAAATGTTGATGTTTGAACTTGCCTAAACATCAATGCCCAATGAACATCCATTCATTAAGAACAAGTGCCTTAATTTAAAACCAACTATTGGGCAACTAATTTGCCGGTTTGGTTTTGGTTTTGGTTCACAAGTTTGGTTTGCGGATTCGGCAATTTTTTTTAAGGTTGGGTTTGCTTATACAAAAACATATAAAAATCATACATATATTATATATATCACCTTTATTCAATACAAATTTCCATTTCCCATTATATCCTCTAAGTGTCGATATTTAAATAGTAAACCATAAAAGGTTTTTCCCTAATAAATAAATAAATCCTTACCATCAATTTAATAATAGTTATAGAATAAACCCTTTATTAAATTCCTATCAATTTAAATTTTAAACCTTCACAAATTTTTATTATTAATTGTTATATTTTGTTCAAACGAATGTTGAGAGATATTCCATTGACACAAATATTGAAATAAAAAATGCGGATGATGATGAAAAACTTAGACGACATAGCGGAAAAAATGCAAATGACAACTTTTAGGGTTAGTTATCTTCTTTTTGTTAATCATAGTCAAAATCAAATTTAAAAAATGATTAAGAAAAGCAAAAACTTAAAGAATAAAAAAGTTGGCCAAAATTGGGTGGGTTCATTTCTAGTTTATCGCGATTTTGCCAGGTTCATTATGGTTTCACTCGAGTTTGTTTGGGACGAACCCATAGTCAAATTTCTGCCCCCCATGCAATTCTAGGGCCAAGTTGATCCAGATCTTGAACCGGGTTTGAACTAGGCTCGTATCCAAGGCTTCTATTGGACGGACCGGCTTCATAGTTGTGAAAGGGACAATTACTCCTCACTATTGAGGTTGTTAGCTAGAAGAACAACATTGCACAAAACACAACAAAATGTCTAGGTTTTGTATGGTAGCAGTCCCATAACATTACTCACTTGGATGGTTTCATTAGGGACAAGATATCAAAGTATCATGATGATGCATATTTGAGCATGATATGAGATCAAAGTAACATGACGATGCATATTCGAGCATATCTGGACCATGGGCTTAATTGCATTGTAGCATTGCTCGAATTCTGCAAGATTTTTCTTGTCAAGCTTTACTTGTATGGCTGAGGTGATATTATAGAGTTAAGCCAAAATTCTGGTTGGTCAAGGCCTATAATATCATTAATCACATTACGAAATTGCCTCCAAACACCAACATTTTGTTGCTAATTATACTGTTAAAACTTCGAGAGATATCAACCTTGGAGGTGCAAAGACACTCATATTTAAGGTTTATCAATATTATAAAAAATATTTAAAACTTATAATAGTTATATATTAATCATAGTTACCATGTTATTCGTTTGGAAGGTAAATATTTTTCTATAGGAATTGAAAAGTTCAGACTGAATCTGACAAAACCTGCTGATCAAAGAAAATGTGATATGGCTGAATTTGGTTCAAAATATCCGAATTTGGTAATTAGGATATTAACAGTACCCCATATGATGTTCCTTTTGTATAGCCTCACTTGAAGATCCTATTTGAATCGGCCATGGGAACATTACATTTTATATTATTAAACGAGACACTTTACATCAAGATATTATTTCAAATATGAAAGAAATTTATCTTCTTAAGATTCCAAACCTACTTTTTAAATCAAATCCACACACCATATAGTCATGGTATATTCCACTTTTCTTTTTCTAATAATACAGTTCCTCTAAGGGGCCTTAAAAAAAATTCATGTGCCACTATGCAAAAGTCACTTTTTATAAACTGAAGTTTTATTGTGAGCTTCTTCATGTTTGATAAATGTTTATCCATAGTACAAAAACTTGTAACTTGTCAAAACTCAACAGACTCAAATTTGACTTGGACTCAACAACTTGGCAAAACTCGACAAATTAAAAAAAATACTCAAATTCCTTTTAAAAACATAAATTTCATGCAAAATACAATTACACAACATTTCAAAGGAACATGTAGAACATTGGGGAAGTGTTTTCTATTAGAATTGAATAAAAAATAGTACAACATTGCATCAACATGTGAATACAACAGCCGATAATTTGATATATATTATCATGATTGGGGTCCATGCACAACAATTTTCAATTTTCATTTCCTTGCGTATGAATTAGTGATGGTTGTGGTCCTCATAGTCGGATGCAGATCTACCCTTGCACTTGGAGTAATGACTCCTCAGGGTCAACATCATCAACCATGATGTCAACCAATCCAATGCCTCTTGCTTCTGCTTTTGCTGCACTCACCTCTGCTTGCCTTTCAAAATCAACAATCTCGTCTTTTGTAAACATGGGGTTGTTATTTTGGGCAATCTAGTCACTATGTGGATCAATGTCATCCATGTCAATTGCCTCATGACTATTTGAGCTCTCCATCTTTATTGAGTGAAGGTGAAGATTGTATTACACGAAGATGAAGTTATTGAGGCACTTTGTGTCAATATCTTGTGCTTCTTTATGTGAATGGTATAAAAAAAGCTCTAATTGTGCTTACATCTAGAAGCGCTACAAGGTTGGGACAAAATTTAGAGGGCTAGCTTTTGAAGATTTAGGGGTTTTCCACCCCAATCTTCCGACCAAGTACTGTAATGTTCCCTCTTCAAAGCTAAACCAAGATAAACCCAAGTGCCCATCATACAATTAAGAGGGTCATAATGTCACAAAAGGGGCCACTTAAGGTATATTATGAAATTATAATAAAGTAAAGTTAAAATATTAAATAAAGGTCTCTTATAATTAAAGTTTATTTCAAATAATAATTTCTCTCAAATATCAATCAAGGGTCATGAAGGAAATATGAAGAGTCATGACTTTTGGATGGAAATTCTATTTAAGAGAGGCCAAGCAAGGAGGAGGAGGCATACATTGATGAACAATTCTATTTTCTGATTTGTACTCCTTGTTGGAGCATTGGACTTTGGTTCAATTAACTTGAGGGCGAAAACCCTCTAGGTCTGGATTTAGAGGACGAAACCCATTGATTTCCATTATTGGATTAGTGGACGAAAACCTCTGATTTAGACTTGGGGCAATCTTATCTAGAGATTGCATATGAGCTTCAAAGTGACACGCAAATTAATATCATGGTGAAATATTTCTTGTCTTTGTATTGAAGATTATCTTGTATAGAACAATCTACAAATTGAATCATATTTGATCATATTAGTTTGTATAATGCTGATTTGTGGGTTCTACAATTATATCTGAGTTTCAACAATTATATCTGCGCTTCATCTGTGTTTAATGTCAGACTGCTAAGAGCAGATTATTGGCAGCGGCTTAAATCCCACCTGTTTCTTCTGGTACGGCAGAAACTTGCAGTTCATATTTATGCATCTTGTTCATGAAGGTTCACATCAGAATTGGGTGAAAATGATCCTTCAGAGGGCAGCGATTTTCCATTTGTAGCAGATAATAATCAATAATAGCTGAAATTAGCATTGTTCGCAGGGCAAATTGTAATCATTTAGCTACCTAAATCTTGTAGCTGACAATTATAAACTATTCTGCCAAAGTATTCATAGCTGATTCCGTAAAGTGGCGATTAAGATTGCCTTTGCAATCACAAGCTTCAAAGGGTGGCGATTAAGGATTCGTAAGGTGGCTGAGTTGAACCAATTGATAAGGCTTAATTGATGATATTCCAAAGCGCTACCCAATTGTAGCGAATATTTTTGTAGACTAGCCGCCCTCTCAAGGGCTTGAACTTGATTTGTTTGTATCTAGTTGCTTAATAAATGAAGGAATTCAATTGTTTTGGCTGCTCCTACAAAGATTGTTGGAGGGAATTAAAATTTGATATCATATAATATTTGATCAGAAATTAGATAATATTTCATTTGGGATATTACAAGTAGTTGCAAGGAAAACATTCACAATTGTGTAAGCAATAATTGTGCACATCAAATATCTGAATTTTGAAGTGAACTGAATTGAACAATGATATTTTTTGTTACTTGGTGCTTGGATTGTTGGCTATCAAATAGCTAGTGGTGAAGCAAAGGGTCTTCCCTCGACATGCTTGTATTTTTGCAACTCATCAATAATCATGTCCTTGACATCAACATCAGGTGACATCCTCTCAATGCATGTTGAGAGGCCCTCTATAACCTTGCCATCAACATCTCTGAAGTCATTTGTGAAGAAATATTTGGGGTTGAGGTAGTATGCCACTGCATGAATGGTTTGGTGGAGTTGATTGTCCGAATGTTGATCAATTATGTTCCAAATGGGTTCAAATTTTCTTCTATCTGCCTTGTAATTATTTTGGATGGCTTGCTCGACCTTGTCCATGGCCTCTTTAATGTACCCCATTGGGTTTTGCTCCCCATCCACCAAGAACGAAACCTTGAATAAAGGCTCTGACACCTACAATCAAATTAAAGTTGTAATAAAAAAACTAAAAAAATTGAACAATATCTAGTAATTAGAATTAAAAAAAGTGAACTAAAATGGTACAATTTAAAAGCTAAGTAAAAATTTAAAGTTACCTAGATCTCATTAGTGGTATTAGCAAAATCATTATAAAAAATTGTCTTTGCAACCCTCTCCATTTGGCTTCTTTGAAATGAAGAATTCAACCTTTGTTGGCTCACAAACATTTGTGTCAAAGGTGTTAGCAAACTATAAATGCCCTTTAAGGTGTGGAAGTAAGTCGCAAACTAGTGGCACTCGCTTGCACAAGCTCTTTCCCCTTGGTGTGATCTCTCATCAATCTAAGTACCCAAGGGTGATAGTAGATGTATTTGATGATGTTTCTGGCATTTGCCACTATGAATTTCATCCAACCAAGTTTGCCTACGTCCTCCAATGGTAGATCAAGACAATGGGCAATGGAAGAGTCCAAAAAAGTGTCAAGCATCCCTCCTCAAGTAATCTCTTTTCCACCACATGTGCTATTGCGTTATTCGTTGCAACTTGGACCACATTTTCTATGCCAACATCACACAACCTCCTCCAACAGTAGACAATTTGCATTCTCGACTTTGTTTGAGGTGTTGATGGAACTCAAGAACACCATCTCACCGTTGGAAGCCACTAAAAGTTGACGAGTTTGTGATACCTTCTAGTTGTTCAACCATCTGATAATATGATGCATATATACTTGCACCAATATTTCTTTTGCTCTTCAACAACTGTCTCTATATTTGCCACTACTTTCTGGAGCAATGATCGACTTAAGTCATGTGTAGTAAGCGCTTTGTACCCTTTCCTTGCAACGGTGACCAAATTCTCCTAAAATGGACTTCTCACCACATTGAAATAAAGGTTGTCGTAGTACCAAAAATTTGCACATTGTCATGCTTGCCTTTGTTTCTACTTGTACCTTCAAGTGAGGGCTGCAATCCTGGCATGTATGGTGGAACAAAAAAATGTTGTTGTTGGATTTTGCTAGAGCTTAATGAAGTGGATGTGCTAGGAATTTGTGGACCACAAGTGGAGCCCGCAATCTTTGTTATATCTACCTTTGCTTCTATAATTGTATATACGAAAACCCTAGATTAATTGAAATGCTTATGAAACTTGAATAAACATGTAAAGGTAAAATCTAGAGATGTAAAAGAAATTGGGAAGTGCTTGGAAAGAAAAAGAACATATTTGAAATTTTGAATATTTGAAAAAAATGGCACTTCCACAATTGCCTTAAATCGCTCAAAGGAGATATGAAATGTAGGTCGAGTAGGGTTTTTAAAGGCAAAAAATATGTGTTTTTCAATGTCTATGCATGTGTTTTTTCTTGCAGGTTGGGATTGTAACACATCACAAGTCCAAGTCACAAACTATCCAAGTACTTGTGACTAGTGTGATTCAAACTTGCAAGGACTTGGCTGCGAATTTGTAGGTGGTAACTTGAACTTTGAAAGGACTCGCGAGTTCTTGTGATTTCAGTGGGTATTTGGTGAGTTTTGATGCTGAGTGTTTATCCACCTTGTAGGAAGACATCATTACAACCTTCACACCCTTTGGCTCCCATTGTAGAACATCTCTCGACGTAATTATGGAATTCCCTCCAACCAACATTTCATTGCTAATTGTGAAGCAATGAAGAAAGCTTGTTTCTTGTGCATAGAAGTATGTACTGCTTATGGTAGGTCTAGAGTTAGTATAAAATGTTGTGTAGAAGCACACCCTTGCAACTTAATCCATTGAGGTGACCCAACAATTTGACGACTTGCTACAACAATATCTAGATGTGTTTGAAGAGCACAAATGTCATTGTTTTGTTAAGCATGGAATTCATCTAATTTCAATATCTCTAATTCCCAATAGTTCTCAGTATTGCATATTAGTTTGGAAGAAAGATGAGGTTTGTAAACAAATTTGGAAGCACATTGACAAAGGGAAGATTTGGCCAAGTTCTTCACCTTATGGTATTTTGATTGTTCTCACAGTAGAGGGTTGTTAGTGGTGTCTTTGCATTGACTATTGTACCTTTCTGCGGGAAAAGTTTATTCTTTGCCTCGCTTTGATTATTGCATTGGGCAGCTTCAAGTGCATAATATCTCTAAGGTTGATCTTAGTTTTGGTCTTCACCAAGTTCCATTAATGGGGAAGACTATGTTCAAGATGAAGGAAGGCCTATACGAGGGGTTAACGATGCCTTTTGGTTTGACTAATGCAACTACAACCTTCATGTGATCCTTCACCAACATCTTTAACATTTTTTTTTTTTTGATGACATTCTTATCTACCACAAAACTTTGGGAAGAGCATATTGCTCATTTTGAGAATTCCGTGACACACTTTGCAACCAAAAGTTGCAAGCCAAATTAAGCATATGTACCTTTAGTGTTACTTAGGTTTAATTTTTGGACTACATCGACTATGAAGGAACTTATGTGGATTCAACATAGGTCAAGATCATTTAAGATTGGACAACTCATTGCAACCATATGCAACGTTTTTCTATAGACACAATTTTCTCTTGTTAATTTGTGTTGGGATTTCTGTCATACTTCTAGCCTATGTATCAAATAATGTGAGCTCTTTTCAGTGAACCTACACAATATCAAGCATGTGAAAAACTCAAAGCCAAGCCTTGTTTTGCACTTGTCTTTGCAATGCTTGCATCAACCAAACCTTCGAAATCAAGAATAGTGTATAAGATTTTGCACTTGGTGGTGTACTCACTTAGTATGGATGCCTTGTTGCTTAGTTGCTTACCAGCCCCTAATTTTTATGCAGAAGGGGGAAAGGAAGGGAATGTTTTGTCCTTATGACACTTGGGATGATCCCTAGACTCCTGCGATGCATCCCTCAGTCTATAAGTTACTAGGTTCTTCTCATATGCCTATCGTGCCCGTATGGGTCCAATTTGGGTACGAGATGTCAGGGGGTTCACTCAGGGTTCTGCCCGGGCACCCGGGGTTCCTTGTGGGTTCTTAAGAATCCACAAAGAACCCAGGTTGCCTAGGCAGAGCCCTGGAAGAACCTGGGCAAAGCCTTGGAGAACCCAGGGGAGGGATACCCAAAATGGTGTCAAAATCAACTTTTTAAAACATTTTTTAAACCTTATTTTAACTTCAAAAAAACCTAAATGAGTCTATTTTGCCCTAAAAGTGAAATTTACCCAAGTATGACTAAAAGTGAAATAAAGTTTTTAAATGAACATTTTAATGCTTTGGCATTCCAAAATAATGAAAAAAAGTTTTTTTGATAAGAAGTATGAAGTTGGAATGTAAAAGAGATATCATCTATTTTTTTTGGATAATCTTGGTCTTATAGTTTATTAAAGCAATTGGGAGGTATAAATCCAATATCCATAACATTTTGTAGCATCCCCCAAGCCCGTGAAAAAATGGGAGCTTTAGAATGGGGTGTGGAAATCTATCAAATCAGAATGGAGAGAGGATTTTTGTCTGACATAGTAGCTGCAAATGCTTTGGTACATATGTATGCAAAATTTGGAACAGTGGAAGCATAGATAAGGCAAGTGAACTATTTGACAAAATACATCAAAAGAACATGGTTTCATGGACTGCAATGCTTATAGGATATACACAAAATTGGTTTGTGCCATTAATTGCTATTAATGACTATATTCTTTTTATCAAGTGTTTTATTGTTAGGACATATACTTTGTATAGTGTAACATTGGTTTTTGGTTTGAATTAATTAGATATAGCTTTAATGGTTGGTCATATGGTCATACCGTCATAGTCTTAACAATATTATATAGTCCACCATTAGATGGAGCTTTTTTAATCAACAATACATATACTACACCCGGACCAAAAAAAAATTGCTGTATCCGCATACCCGAACCCGTACCAAAATTGACAACTTAGCTTAGTCTCTGTATAAGATTGGTACCTACCTACACAACCTTTCTCAAGGACAAGAAGTTGGAGATTTCTAGCTGCAAGAAAAGCATCTCCAAAAGCTTGGCCACATGTTTTACTTTGGGCGCACCTCACAACATGCTCTATTCCAAATCATATGGTCATTTTGGAGGCACTTCAACGTTACTTGTACTGGCCATGCATGTGCAAAAACATTAAGGCTCACATCAAGTCTTGGGTTGCATGCAGCATTGCAAAGCTAGCTAATTGCAAATTGGGGATGTGTACATCTCTTCTAGTGCTGTCCAAGCCATGGAAATCCATTAGCATGGACATTTTAATGGTTTGCTGATTACCAAACATTTGCAAGACTTTATGTTCTTTTTATTTAATTGGTTTTCAAAGATGGTGATCATGGTTGCATTCAAGAAAACTATCTAAGCACTTGAAACAAGCAAACTCTTCTCTCGGTACATATAGACGTATTTTGGGGTTCCTCTCTTCATTGTATCTGATCGAGATGCCAAGCTTGTAAGTCATTTATGGCAAGCTTTGCAGGAAATGCTAGATACCCATCTAGAAAGATGCCGATCATGGTTGCATTTAAGAAGTCTGCCAATGTTCCTGTGTGATGTCCCGATATTAAGGCATTGTTTAAATTAAAGATTTAAACATCATGATGAAACAATGAGTCAAATTGAATAATCGTATATTTAAGAAATAATATTAAACAATATTATTACATAATTGAAACATAATATATATTTTAAAATACATTATATTTATAACAAATATAAATGTAATTATATATATATATATATAAACATTGACAATTTAATATTATTATATAAATATAAATAACAAATTATAAGTAATGACAATTTAAATATATATATATTATTATCATATATTATAATATATAATAATAAATATAATTACTACTATGAATATAAATATTAAATTAACTATTATTATAATATTGGCAGATCAAAGCATTAGGCATCGGCTATGATTTAAAAGAGGGAAACACTAATGTATGCAACGATTAAATAAATCCTAAAGGCAGCAAAGGCTGCGATCAGCATAAACCACAAGGCAGCGAATATAGTAAATAGAAGGCTGCGATTAATAATTGGGGAGGCAGCGACCAATATGAGGAGGCATCACCCTTCAAAGGGATGCCTCCCTTCATAGGGAATGCAATATATATAACATCGGTGAGGAGAAATAAAAAGGGGGACAGTCAGAATAAGGAATGTATCTGAATAGATATATATAGGAAGATTAGAATTTAAGAAGAATATAAGATGCAGAAATGTGAAGGAATAAGAGGAGGGATAAGAAGAAGATCTGATATAGAATGGAAAAGATAGATAATATACTCCAGCAGATACGTGAATATGAGATGGATAGATATGGATATAGAGGAATAAAAATAATGTAAAATAAAAAGGAAACAAATATATATGTATGCAGATTATAAGGAATAAGAAAATCAGCCAATTAGAAACAAATATAATATTCAGGAGAAGGAAAATATATACAGTTCTGAGTCCTAATTGGCAGCATGAATCACAAGGAATATATAAGGAGTTTTAAGAAGAAATATAATACACCATGAAGGAAGGATATTTAATAGCACAAGAAATGCCTCAGCAGTTCTGAGTTCATATGATTGTGGTAGTGTTGTGACGTCTTCACACATCGCCCCATTGCAAATGGGGACCCCCTCTTTTTTCCCGCTTTCTGTCTTTGTTTTGCTTTAGGTTTAGTTTTTCTCTGAGCTTGTAGGGTTTGGTAGTGTTGTTTTGCCCAAGTCTCGATATATTCTGGCTAAGGAGTCCGTATTTTCTCATCCTGATGCATGTCCTGAAGCCCTGAAATTGACTAAGTCTGATGCCCTGAAGTTTGATGTTCTGAGCCCATCCTGGAAGTATATTTCAAAATATTCAAAGTATATGCTCAGGATATACTTAAATATATTTTTAAATATACTTCCACCCAGGATACTTCAAAATCGGGCGAAAAAAAAAATGAAGTCTTGGACCTGAGCGGAAATTTCTCATACACGAAAATATGCGTCTAGGGAAAATGGGAAATTTCTTGTACACAGTCAGAATGCGCCCAAGGAAAAAGTGATGAAACTTTGTTGAATTCGCAAAATGGAGGAATCAAAGTTGAGAAAATGACTAAGTATTGGAAAATGAGGAAATTTCTCATGCATGAGAAATATGCGCCTAGAGGAGGAAACTTCTCATAGACAAGAAATATGCGCCCAAGATCTCGGATATATTTTCAACCTTTTTGAGAAAATAAGTTAGAAACACAATGCATTTAAGTCGAAATTTCGCCTAGGATGAAAGAGGAATTGAAAAAACCTAAGTGTCAAAGTTGTAAATTGAGGAAATTTCTCGTGCACGAGAAATTCGCGACCTAGGATGAAAGAGGATTGACAAAAGAAAATCAAATTCACTTTGAAGACTTGCAAACTTGAAACTTGATCCTAGCAAGATATTTGAAAACCTAGTGAAGATCGTTTGAAAAGACTTAGAAAAATTTGTAAAGATTTGCAAGTCCTAAGGTTGCAACTGAGGAATTTTCTCATACACGAGAAATTTGTGCCCTAAGGAGTGGAAATCCCATTTGCTTAAGAAGTGGAAATTGCATTGCAAATTGCAGGAACAATCTTTCGGAAATTCACTTCAAACCTATAAAAATTGCATTGAAAACTCATCAAAATACTTAGAAAGTTTGTCAAGTTTGGGAGTTTGAAACGAAAAAGTCTAAGTAAAATTGAGGAAATTTCTCATATACGAGAAATTTGTGCCCTAGGAAGAAGGTAATTTGATTCATGAAAAGTGCAACAAATCATCAATTTGATGAGAAATTCGCCAAAAGGAAAGTAATTAGGAAAGAGTTTGAAGAAGAAAACCTAGAAAAAGTTCTAAGTAACAATGTGGAAATTTCTCATTAACAAGCAGGATGCGCCCTTGCTTGAGCGCAAATTTCTTGTGAACAATAAAAAATCCGCCCTACACACTTTCCCTCCAAACAGTGAAAACCTTGCCAGAAATCATTGCAAGGTGTTCGAGATAGATAATAAGAGTAAATTCGTAATGAAATGTTGTTAATGATCATCATCTTTGTAATTGATATTTGTTTCTCTTTTGTAGGTGATGGAGGATTCAAGGAGGCGAATGGTGAGAGATTATACATGAGAAGTTTAGAGTTTGGAGGAAAGCTGCTCGAGGTCATCATCATCACCACACGAAGGAGTTCCTACATCAAGTTCATTTTACTTTGAAGACTTCATATATCCGAAAGAGGAGCATCACTTCACCACGCATGAGAGGAAGTCGTCATCTAGAGATTCATTTCACGTCCAACCTTTCCAAAGTTATCATGCGCCAGAAAGAAGAAAGACAATCATCAGGAATTCAAGCCCAAGATATCTTCTACTTCATGCACCTTCTAGAGTTAGAATCTTGCAAGAATACAACATCACATGAGAAGAGAAATGAGCATGAACATCATAAATCCATAAATTACACTAAGGCATGGAAGACATCAAGAAATTTGACAGATTCCCAAGTTTCAAGTTCAAGAGGCAAAGTTCCAGAGTTGAAAATCCAAGTTCAAAGACTGCTCCAAAAATCCATAATTTGAGAAAATATTACAAGCAGTGTGAACACATTGAAGATCAAACCAGTTAGCTCAACATTGATGTGGCATGTACACATCATCAGACCAACCACATTTCGTCATGTCACTTGTCTACATTCAATGTATCTATAACAAACAAGAAGCTAAAATGGGCGCCCACCTTGAGATGATCCAAAGATTCGTTATCATCTTGGAAAGCGTGCCTTTATTGCCTCTCTTGTTGTCTAAAAATAGTAATTCTTGTAACAAACTGTCTTGTTGTCTCAATCTGGGCCGTTGATTCATAAATCAATCTTGGCCATTCATGTAATTTGTGGAGTCTATAAAAGGCTCATTTCTCTCATTTGTAAAATATAGATGGAAGAGTAGGAGTAGATGCTGTCAAAAATAGGAGTAGATTAGAGGAGACTTCTTAAAGTCATTGAAGAGACATTGTGAAATTGTTGTAATTATACACTTCCAAGATCAATACAAGTTCATTTTTGTTCTCATGGTGATTTGTGTGATTGTGGAATGCTAGCATGGTTTCTAATTCTCGAATATGATGGAGATGTGTTTCCAAGTAGCTTAGTTGATAGATTAGAAGTTCATTGGTGTAATGTTAATATGTTAAGATATTTGATGAATTCCTTCTTGGTTCATACTGTTCGTGGATTGTCGAAGGCAACTCACCTTGTAAAGTTAGCCTGAACCTTAATGTGCTTTAGTTTGATTGTGAAGATTGTCAAGTTGTGCCAGCTGTGGGTGCTTGGATGGAGATTTACAATATGAAAATCATTGGGTTACCTTAGAAGATTGCACCTATTTCGTGTAATTGTTGGTTCTCATGGTGAAGCAGAGTTAGGTTGTGTGAGGAATTTGTCTATCTTAGCATGTTTCATTATTTCATTGTCCTTAGAATAGCTTTCTAAACCCTTTCTCTTTTGCCTTTTCTTTTCATAGCTGGTTAGAGTAAGTTCCACTTCACAAGAAGAGTAACTTATTTGAGTGGAGTAAGGAGTCAATTCAGCGTAAGTCCCTTTGTGAGTTTTAGCAAATCACATCAACTGCTGAGTCTATCCATTGCAAGTCAAGCCCTGACATATCATGAACCTTGGAGTTGTCTCATTGGATCGCATTGTTTAGCCTTTGAGAGACTTTATTCAAGAGACGTTAGAATACTTGGTATTTTATTTTGAGTTTGCATGTGCATAAAAAACACATCAACAGGTAGAATGTTCATATAGGATGTTGTCTATATCTGATTAATAGGTTATGCATATCATCATCAATAATTCATGCATGTTACGATTTATATGTCACTTTCATAATGCATTGTTGATATGATTGTTTGCAACTATGAGTGTGATTAGTTTATTATGCATTAATGTGGATTCTTGTATGAATGTTATGATGAGGGAATTAAGGGCCTATGAGGAGTGGAAATGGTGTTGGGATCATCTTCTAAGTACACCACCCCATGGTGGATGGCTGTGCCCTGCCACATGTGGGTCGAGGGGGCATAAGAGGCCGCTCTTGGGCTTGGAAAGAGTGATTTCTGAGACACCCTGTTGTAGTTGCACTCCTAACTTCACATCATGGTGATTAATTGAGTCATAAGAAGAAGCAGAATGGTTCTGATAAGGGGAACGGTGATAGGACTCCTCACTAGGCACACCACCCCATATGGATGGCAAGAGGCCACATGGGGCCAAGAGGGGTGAGGCACCTGCTCTTGGGCCTAGGGTAGAGGGTTTCTTGGGCACCCTATCAAACCATTTTGTCCCAGGAAGAATGAATTAGAAACCTAAGAGATTTCAATATACTCATGACATGATATTTATTTCTTGTTATAAATGTTCACTAATCTATTTGTAGGCTTTAAATAGGTATCCAATTAAGTCATAAACTTTCCCAAAACTAAGTTGATTAATTAAAATTGATATATTAGGGCAAATTTAGGGATCTCCCAAATTTGGGGACATTACATCCTATAACAACTAAACTCTTCTTCTATCATGTTTGGATAAATTTTGGGGTTCTTCTCTCCATTGTATATGACTGGGATCCCAAGTTTGTTAGTCATTTATGGCAAGCATTGTGGGAAATGCTAGATACTTAGTTGGGTAGATCAACAAAATTTCATTCTTAGATTGATGGACAAATAGAAGCGGTAAGCTACACTCTAGTTCAATTACTTAAAATGTTCAATAGTTTTCATCCCTCCGGTTGGGCATTTGACGGGAAATTACTTCTAAAATAATTAATTTTAAGTTGTCCTTGGTTATAACTTTATATTTTAAAGATGACAACTTAATTATTTTAAAAGTGTACTTTTCTAGCTAGGTGGGTGCTTGGAGGAGAAATTATAATATTTTTATAAAGTGGCGTTCCATTTAGTGGGAAATAAATATCCCATGAAGCCCATAAAGTATATCATATTATATATTATCCCTCTTGGGTGTTTCACGGGAAGCATATAATGGAGTTTTGAATGCTCATTCAGGTTTATGCATTCTATGATTGAAATTTCTGTTGAGAGCTTCCAAGCTTGGCCCTGAGAAGTTGCATCCCTCATTTTTGTGGTTTTGGTTGTGGAAGACCAATCCTAGCTGGAAAATCTGGGGTTTTTGCTCCTGAAAATACAAATCAGCTTCAATGGAGCTTGCATGCTATGGAATCGAAATAAGTATTTTTTTGATGTGTTTTAATGGTGGTTTGGGAATGCAGATTCCCAATAATACTTTCTGAATGTTTATGCTAAATTTTGGTTGAATCTGCTTTGAGTTGAGCAGGCCATACTTTTCCAGTTTGAGTCTGTACCCAACATGGGCGTCGTACTTCCTTTTGCAAAGTGAGTGGAATTTGATTTAATTATTGTTGAGGTGGAGTGTTTTGTTTTTAGTGGGCAGAAGAGACAAAGGCAGGCTGTCCGTACATTTGAGAGTGCTAAGTGATGAAGGTGTCGGTGCCACATCTGCCATACAACTTCAAAAGGGATGTGAGCATGTAAGAAATAAAGCGCTGCCTTTTTAGGGGTTCTCTCACCTCTAATATGGCGCCTAGGGTAAAGATAGACATTGCAAGTGTTTTCCTGAGGAACTTTGGTGAATTTAGTGTGTTGTGAGCATTTTGGTGATATCTAGTGCTGCTGTACCTGTTGTACAAGCAGGGTACAGATCTTATAATTAATTCTGAGTAGTAGTTTAATGTTTTCAGTAGGATAGGAGTAGTTTGGTATGAGTTTGAACATGTTTATTTCAGTGATATGATCAGTTGTGATAGTTTGGGGTGTGTTGACAGCAGTTTTCAGTGTTTTTGGGGGTGTTTGCAGTGATTTAATGTGCATAATCAGACTGCTGTTTGTTTATCAGACCTGAGTGTTGACTGTGACAGATTTCAGCAGGGTAATAGTGTGTGTAGCTTCAATTCAGGCCATTGCCAACAGTCTGGGCAGCCTCTACAGTGTTCATAACATCAAACAACAGCTGCAGAGCATTGGTATATGATATCCCTTATGCAATTTGATGTTTTCTGAGTATATATAGTTCTGATTTGGTTGCAGCAACGGTTTGACATTACATATCAGAATTATATGATCAGCTAGAATGATGGTTTAAAGTAATATTGTCCATGTTTGTAAACCCCAGAAGGTAGTACTGTCAGTGGTGTTCCTTGCTTGCATTTCTTTTTGTCAACTGGATGGTTTTACTACCAGTATTTATAGCAAGTTGCATTAACACCCGTTTTGGCATTGAACGAGTTTATCGACCATTTTGGTCTCGAACAAGCTTAGACATTTTGCCAGGGTTTATAAGTGGTGTTCCTTGCTTGCATTTCTTTTTGTCAACTGGATGGTTTTACCGCCAGTATTTATAGCAAGTTGCATTAACACCCGTTTTGGCATTGAACGAGTTTATCGACCATTTTGGTCTCGAACAAGCTTAGACATTTTGCCAGGGTTTATACACATTGGTCCAACTGAATAAGTGGTAGATAGGTCGGCTATGTCGCCTTGCGTGTGTTCTGGTCGGCTTGCCACCTTGCATACATTCAGATAGTTGTGTGATTCGGACATTGCATGCTCTCACTTTGTCCTCCACGGGATCTGGGTGATTAGAAAGTGTTTCGAAGATTACTTGTGCTTTAGATTTCAGCTAACATATTTAAAAAAAAAAAACTAGGGTGGCTATTACAAGAAGAGGAGAATGAAGACTCTTAATTTCTAAATGTCAAATGGATGATGAAAGATAGTCTCTCTTTACCACAACTATTTAAATTAGAGACTTTTAGGGTGGGGGCATCACAAGGAATTGTAGAAGGATTAAATGATATTTTAAATGAAATTATAATTAAAGTTTATTTTACTCAAGGGGCATTTGAAGAGGTGCGACTATTGAAGGGATACGATATATAAGAGAAACCAAACAAGAAGCGAGGATCATATTATATCAATTGAAAAAGATAATTTTATATATGAATCTACTTTTTAAGGAGCATGACCCCTGATCTATAAATCTGAGGATGAAACCCTCATGATTATGCAATTAAGGACAAAAAACCCTTAATTACTATTGCTGAGTTAATGGACGGAAACCCATGATTCAGGGAGACCCGAAGACATTTCAAAGGCAATTTACTAAAGAAAAATCATTGCAGTTTGGAGAAGATAAACAACAGATATAAGGATAAGTTTCATTCTACTAAAAGAATTACATTCAAAATCTTAATTCTGAATTACATTAAACTATTGCAACTACTATTTTCAGATCGATTTCATGTTTACGATTTATTTTGCAATTATTATTGTAAGCTAGGGTTATTATATTTTAAGAAACAAGGAAATTCTACAATGGGACATTACAATTGGTATCAAAGCATTGATCCTACCGACCTGCAGGGTAAAGTTAATATTATGGATGTCTTCTAGTCAAAGAGACTTGAAGGTCTACGAAAGGCAAAGGACATGGATCTTATTCAAGAATTACTGTACAAACTTGAGGCCCTGAAATGAGGTACCCTTGATCACTTTATTATTTGATGTTAACAATATTGTTTTTGCAATTTCAAAACAACATTGAATAGAAACAATAATTATTGATTCATACCTGTTGTGACCAAATCACACATCACCCCATTAGGAATAGGGACCCCCCTTTTTTTGAAGCTCTGTGCTTTCCATGAGGTTTTTTTTTATAATGTCTTGGATTGTCTTCCTCAGTCGATCTAATAATGATTTCCTCTTCTAGAGGATCTTTGCTTCATGACTAGAAGGCCTTATCTAGAAGATGAACTTGCAATGATGAAGAATCATGATCAAATCCTATCCAGTTCTTGAGTATTGAGATGAATCCCGATGTATGTTTGAGATCCTGAAAAGACTAAGTCTGGTACCCTGAAATCCTGAAAATCCTGAAAAATTGACTAAGTCTGAAATCTGGTGAATCCTCCAAATTCTATATTCTGCATGTTAAATCCGGTGGATTCAAGACCTATCTCAAACATCCTGAAAGGTATATTGAAAAATATTTAAAGTATAAGAAATTCAATATACCTTTACCCTCAAGGACCTTGAAAAACGGCTAAGTATTCTAGATGATCTCAAAAGTGTGATCCAGTGCGCAAATTTCCAGAGGATTTCGAAACCTCTATCCGATGCGGCAAAAGGAGAAAAGAAGATGAGGATCTTCGACCCTTGATCCAATGCGCCAAAGGTAGCATAGACGATGATTCCGACTTCCCCATCTAATCCGCCAACTTGAAGAGGATTTTAAAAGTGCTATCCATTGCGCCACATTCTAGGGGATTTGAAATTTCTATCTAATGCTAAAATTTCAGAGGAAATCAGTACCTTGAACCAATGCGCCAACATCAAGGATGATTTCGAAGCTCTCATCCAAAGCGCCAAAGAAGGGAGAAGGTAGGGGGATTTAAAAATGGGTCAAGTATGCCAAATGCTAGAAGATTTTAAAAACCTTAATCCATTCTGCAAGCTCTAGAAGATTTCAAAAGTGCTATCTCTTGCGCCAAAAGGAGATGATTGGAAGGAGATGTCAAAGGTCTCATCCATTGCGACAAAAACAAGAGGATCTTTGATCCTTGATCTAATGCGCCAATACCAAAAGGATGTGAAGACTTGTCAAGAGGAAACCAAAACGTCTAACCAATGCGCCACCCTCTTGCAGATGAAAAAAGAGTTGTATCAAAGCAAGTTTCAAGAGGACTTTGAAATGCCTATCCAATGCGAAAGCTAGAGGAATTCACATCTTTGATCTAATGCGCCACACAAGGGAGATTCAGAAGGTATCATCCAATGCGCCAATCTTAGAAAATCCTAACACCTCAATCCACTGTGACCTCTTCAAGAAGAATCCAAAGTCAAGTCTCAGAGCGAATTTCTAGACGAAATCAAAGTCTTGTTCTCTTGCGCCACCTTGTAGATGAGAGTAAAGTTGAGTTTTGAAAGGAAAAGTCTAGAGGAAATCACATTGTTGATCCAATGCGCCCCTTTAAGGGGATTTATTATCAACATCCAATGTGATTGGGGAGGAGTTCATCACAAATTTAGGTAGAAAATCAAGAGGAGAACATCCAATGCGCTAAGGGGGTAGGATAAATTGTAAGTGTTGGAAGTGTAACTTTCTCATGTTTTAGAGGATCTTTGATCCTTGATCTATTGCGCCATCCTCTAGAGGACTTCACATCCCTTATCTAGTGCGCCAGACAAGAAGAAAATCAAGAGGATTTCGGAATCCTCATCCAACGCGACTTATCTAGTGCATCAATGCTAGGAGAAACCAAAACCTTTGTCTAAAGCGCCACCTTATAAAGGCAAATGTTGAGGGCAAACTTTAGAGGCTTATCAAGGAGAAAGTCCAGAAGAATTCACTTACCTTAACCAGTGTGCCAACAGCCCTAGAGATTCCAAGCACTTGATCCAAAGCACCCAAGGAAAAATAGCTAAGTTTCAAGGAGATTTCAAACACCCATCCAATGCGCCATTTCTAAGGTAAGGTAAAGTAAATTGCAAAAGACATTGAAAGATGTTAAGTTCCTAGAGGATCCTCTATACCTCATCCAATGCGCTAGGATGGAAGGGTTAATTCCAAAATGTAAATTTTGAGGAAAATCTAGAGGATTTCGACTGCCCCATCTAGTGCGCCACTTGTAGAAAAGGAAAAGTTTTTGAAGAAATTGCTATATCAAGGGCTCTAGCTAGAAGATTTCAAAAGGTTAACCCATCCGCCAAGGCAACATAGAAGGAGATTTCAATATTCAAGGTGCTGATTGGAGGATTCATCATACTTAAACCACTGCGCAAAACAACAAGATTCCAAATATGTCAACTAAAGCGCCCAAGGTGAAAGTGTTAATTTCCAAGGAGATTTAGAGATCCTCATCTGATGCGCTTGATGGAAAGAAGAAGAAAATGCAAGAGGAAGTCAATCTCTTCATCCAATGCGCCACTAAGTCGGGGTGGTTTAGGCAAAATCCAGAGGCTTTCAAGGCAAATTTAAAATATCTAATCATTCCGCCACCTTATGAAGGGAAGTAAAGTTAAGTGTTGGAGGCGTGTAAGGAAGATCTCAATGTATCAATCCAAGTGCTCCGCTTTGAGGACAAGGCAAAGTTTAGAGGTTCGTTAAGGCGGAATCAAGGGGAATTTACTTGCCTCAACCACTAATCGTACAACAAGAGGATCTCTAAACACCCATCCAAGGCGCCCATCCTAGAGGATCCTTGACTACACAATTAAATGCGCTCAAAGGGGAGAAATCTAAGACATTTAATTATTCGCCCTATAATTTCCTAGAAAAAGCAAGTTTTGCATCGAAATTTGGGCCACATTGAATAAGATAAAACAAAATTAAATGATTTTCACTGCATTAATGGGAGTCGGCCTAGGTTGTTGGGTAGTTTTAAAGCAAATCTTGTATTTAAAGTTTCTCAATGTTTTCATTTTCATCATTATTAAGGAGCAGATTTATTATATTGGAGCAGAAATAAGGTAATTCTATAAAAGTGCAGATCTGATTTTATCAATTCAAGCAAGAATTTGATCAAATTTCAAGGTATCAATCTAAAGCAGCCTATTAAGTAAGTCTGATCTGAACACTTCTCATCTGATTTTCTTCTTTAATTTCATTAGATACATTGAAAGTTGTCCAAGTATTGGTAAAATTAAGAAGATAAGTAGATTCCTTGAGTCTAGATGATAATATTTTTGCAAAACTTCACATTATAAAAATAGAATCAGAATTTCATAGCATTAAGGAAGCTGAAGTAGAGTCTAGATCGTTTATTTTTGAGATTGCTTATTCGTGTCTAGTTTGCAGGATTATGGCCATGACTTTGAAGGAGAGACAAGCAAGGATTAGGATGGATGCTAAGGGTAAAGTTCCAGAATCAAAGCTCGTTTCAAGATGGATGAACGTTGGAGACACGAATATGGGCAACAGCAACTTAGAGGATATCAAGTCAGTTCTTGAGGAACCTATTGGAGGTAGTCTCGCTAGAGCTATCATGAGGAGTGGGGCTATTGAAGCTGCTTGTTTTCCGCCAGCCCTACCTTGTTCAGAGATGATCATTGAATGTGTTAAAAAGTATGACTTGGATACAAGACAAATTGTAGCCAAAGATGAAACAATATTAGCTTATTTGCAAAAAGAGGCAATTGGAGAGACCTTCAATATTCCAACTAGGGATAGGATGATCAGCATTTCTATACAACAAGGCCAGCGGGAATACAATGTTGATTCAAAGACAAAATTGCAGGAAATAAAGAGAGAATGGATGGCCAATCCATCTATCAAGTTCAATATGAATAATCCTCCACAATTTCACAAGTCAGATTTTCATCCTGAAATTGGATACATAATCATGTTTCTCAATAGAATGACAGGAATGCTACAATCTGCTACCTTTCAGCCTTGGATGTACTCTTTCATCAAGTCGGTTCTCAAAGGGAAGATGATTGATTGGGCTGGGCTCATCAGTCAGAGTATACATGAGTAGCTTATCAATTTTTCTAAGACCAAGTCATTTTATATGAGTTCTTATGTGGTGTACCTTCTCGCAAGGAATGAAGTTTATTCAGGTTTGACCAAGAGAGAAGTTGGAATTGGGCCTAATAAGTACTTATCGCATCAGTGTTACCCTCAGTTACACTTCAAAAATATCAATCATTATACAAGGTTCAATGATGCATTTGCTATGTTCATACTAAAGAAACTAAGAGGAGAATTGCATAAAAGGTTGTCAAATGCAGCGAGAGAGTTCATTGCGGCATATGGACATTGGTATACGCAGCATGAAAGATACACTTACATAAGGATCCAAGGTTTTACATCTTATCCATACAGGTTACCAAGATATCCAACCAACAGGATGGTGATGTTAGAAGTTACAAGGCAACTCCTGGAACTCGTCAGGCTCCAGAAGTTAAAAAAGAAAGCCGGGATTCAGTTTCCACTTCTTCTTGGACAAAATCTGGAGTGTCCATCATTAGTGGCAGCTGAGTATTCTGAGATAGAACTTCAGGCGTATCATTTGCAAACTCATGGCACCAAGAGGCTTAATTTTGATCCTTTTCAAGTTTGCTGGAAATATCACAGAGAATATAAGCATGTCAAGCAGTTGGAAGACCATTGGGCCAATGTGAAAGATGAAGATGATCTTCGAACACTCCAGAGTTCAAGACTCACATGGGATTTAGTTAGAACTTCCAAAGTATTCAGGATTCCAGATCAGTTTAGAGAGGATGATACTATGTTGATAGATGAATTTGATAAGATAAAGGATTTGCCTTATACAGTTGATTGGTCAAGGAGAGATGTATCTGAAGAAGAATTGATGGAGCCAGTCCTAGCCATGACACAAGCATGTATAGCTCAACTGCTACAAGAGATGAATGATGAAGGGCGAGCGCTTACTTACAGCAAGATGGATGATGAAGAATCAGGACAACACAAAGCACATAGTGGACCCCAACACAGTGGAAATGATCAGGATGATAATCCAGCCAGAAAAAGGAAAAGACCTAGTCAAGATCAAGGAGAATCAAGCCAGAGACCTAGAAAGAAGAATAATCCATCTACTTTATATGATCTACAGGAAGGTGTTTCAAATATTCAGAATCCAATACAAGAGATTGAAGTTGTGGAAGAAGTTGCCTTGATGCCATCTGAAGAAATTCATTCAAGTCCAACTGTTGTGATTGAGGAAAATGATGTTCTTGATCAAGATGAAGAAGGTCAAGTGGAATCTGATGAAGAAGTAGCACGAGTACAACACAGTCAAGTTCAAAGACAACAAGATCTTTCTGCTTTTCCACCTTGGTTGAGGCAAAGGATTGAGGAAAGTAAAATTGTAGAAACATATCAGCCTGCTCTAGTCGAGGAATTGCTTGTAAATGCACAAAAGAATAATTAGAAGAAGGCAACTGTCTTTTCGAAAATCACTCAAGATCCTTCTGGAAATAGAGAGGTACATGTAGTTGTCCCTAGAGTTGAAAAGGATCTAGAAGACATGGCACCCGAGGATTATAATGTGACTACTATTGGCATGGGTCCAATAACCGGGGAACAGATAGAGAAAGAACTTCAAGAGTCGGTGAATAGTGTAAGAATCATGTTAAAGCAAGAAAGAGAAGCTAAGCTGAATATTGAACAGGATTTTAATACACTAAAGAATTATATTCAACAGGTCATGCAGCCTATCCAGCAGAAGGAAGCTACTCCAATACCTCCGTCCATTCTTCCGCAAGAAACAGTGTCTCAAGAACTTCATCTCAGATAATGAAGGGATGGATAGGAAAGACAGAAGAAAAGGCATATACTTACCTTGAAGAAATTGTGCAAGTTTATGACAGAGTCATTAATCTCAAGGATAGAGTTCAAGCTTTATTAAAAATATTTGCTGAGTTCATACCTATCAAGGAGCAATACATGCCACAGCTCAAGAATTTAATGGAAACTCCGTTAGAAGATCTAGTTCGAGATAAGGTGGTTGATCGGAATACTCCACATGACTTCAGCACTTGGTATTTTTCCTTTCACAACAAGGGGCAACTGGTTGATAAAATTGAAGTAGATATGGCTAGAATTAGAAGTGTTCTTCTATGGACAGAAAATCATATATACATTGCATTAACAACAATATGTAATCCTTATGGGGATGATACTATTGAAAACATGAAGCAACAAGTTAAGGCATTCTACTTTCAGGATGAGGGAATTGATGAAGGACAGCTAGATAGCATATTCACACTTGCATTTCATCTTGGAGCAAATAAATCTTGGATAAATGACTGGGAGAGGACACTTGGCGTCTATGAATCAGATGTGGCAGTAGCAGAAGGATCCATTAATGCAGCGACAAGTGTACCAATTGAAGATGTAGCTCAAGTTGTGTCTAGGTTCATTGCATCTCATAGTACTACCATGTAAAGGGGATGTGATGTGGCATCCTTATCTTCTTGGAAAGCGTGCCTTTGTTCCCTCCATGACCTCCTTCATTTAATAAAGTTAGCCTCTTTCATTTAATAAAATAGGAGTTTGTTACAACTACTTGTGATGTGGCTTGATCTGGTCCATTGGCTTGGCCGACTGATCTTGACCCTTCATTCATTTGAGGTCTATAAAAGGGCTCTTGTTGCTCTCATTTGTAAGGTTGAAAACTCTGGAATTGTTGCAAAAGGCTCTCTGAAATAATATAAGATTCATTGCTTTGGTGACTCTATAAATGTTTCGAAGTGTTGCATGGTTTGGATTTTCAATCGAATATTAAGTTAGATTAAGTTTTTTCTTTAAATTTATGTTAGTTGGTGGAAGGTTTCTTTATTGTTTCGTGGTGAAATCTCTATAAGTTCACACCATTTGTAGTTTGTGGCATGCAAATTGCAGTGTATGGCTGGTCTGAACAAAATTGATCTTCAATTTGATCTTTATGTTTGTTGAATCTTTCATGAGCATAAGTGATTTAAACATCTTGTACACCTTAGAAGATTGCATCAATCTTGTGTAGTTGTCTGTCTTGGCGAAGCAAGATCTGGTTTGATTTCACCTTAGCAGTAATTATCCTTACATCTAGGATTAGATTAATGTTTCTAAACCTTTCGTCTTTTGTTCTTTTTATCCATTAAGTTAGAATTAGGATCGAGAACATCATTGCTAAATCGTACGCCATACGCTATAATACTTAGATACTCCAGTGTTTGCCTTCATAATCATTGAATCAATAGATTGTTCGAACAATAGTGTAAGTCCCTTTGTGTTTACCAGCAAAATCATACTTAGTCACTGAGCTATCTCTTACAAAATCATCAGAAAGGAACCCTGGAGTTATCTTGTTTGATCACTTCGTTCAGCATTCGAGAGGCTTTGCTCAAGAGGGAGTCAGATACTTTGTATTTCACTCTAATTGTTGACTTGTCCAAAAACAAACATCAACAATACCCATAAGAAGATATTGTCGACTTGCACTAGTTTCAGTTTGCATTTCCTTGTGCTGTATGGCATCCATGGAAGGTAGTAATTTCAAGTTTCTCTACAATCTTCTATCCAACTCTCCCACAATGACTTTTGACCTCAGGCGACTCCAGAGCCAACCAAAGTGAGGGTCGAAATTGAAGAATCAAGTCTAAGATCTCAGACGCCCAACTGATGCAATGTGTGGCCTGTTGGGATGTATGGATGGCTGCAACCTGTGGTTTCAGCATTAAAACTCCTAAAAATTGCTCAAAACATGACGTCACACGGCTGCTCATATATTTCCAACCTTCAAAGTAGCTTTCCCATTGTTTCCACTCAGTTAGAAAATCCAAGTCTCCATTTGCTGTGCGACAGGATGAGTACACCTTTTTAGGAAGAACAAGAAGTATCCAAAACTCCAAACAAGGAATTTCACCACAAACACACTCCAAAATCACTTTCAAGTTCAAACCCTTGAAACACAGTGTTACACTACAAACAATCATCTACATCAAACTCCATTTTTTCTGCCCAGTATGATTTCTGAGTGAAACCATCCACTTCCCAGTTAGGGTTGTTATTTCACAACTGAAACTGGATATTGTTTTGAGGCTGAATAGACCTCACAAACCTCTGCTGATCAGAAAAGCGCACCAGAAGGTAGTGTGATTTTTCAAACAAGCATGAAGAAGACCTCCAAAATGAGCGAATGATCTAAATAACTCCCTTTCCCCACAACCCATGCCCAAGTAAGTATAAAAAAATCAATTAATATCCATATTTGAGCACTCCACTCCACAATCTCCAAAATTGGTGTCCACCAAAGGAGGGGGCTCACCAAGTCCAGCGCACATAACAGGTGGGTTTAATAAAACAAAAAAAGATATAAGTTTTTCCAAATGAATGGTTTGAGTAAAAAATATTGGATAACTTATTTAATCTTTTTAAGTTTGTCATTTCCCTTACCCTCAAGTTAGCCTTCGAGAAATAAATAATAAGGCTAATGTATTTTTTCAATATTTACTGAGGGAAAGGGGACATTACAGTCCTCCCTCCCTGAAGTTGCTTGTCCTCAAGCAACTGCAACTCTGGGTGTTGTAAAATCTGATCACTCTCCCATGTAGCATCCTCAAGCGGTAGGTTCTTCCACTTGATCAGGTATTCACTAATAGTCCTCTTCCTCATTGTTCGTTCTCTAAACTCCAAAACTCTTTCTGGAATCAATACTAGATTGCCTTCCTCATCCAACAGGGGTAATTCAGAAGAAGCTACCACATTGTGTTCAAGAGCCTTCTTGAAGCGAGACACATGGAAAACATTGTGAACCTTGCTGTTCACTGACAGTTCCAGCTCATAAGCTACTGCACCCACTCTCCTCTTAACCTTGAAGGTCCACAAAAGTGAGGCTTCAACTTCTCTGCTCCACTCTTCTTGAGAGCGCATTGTCAATAAGGCTGCAATCTCAAATAAACCATGTCCCCCACCTCAAAGGTGCGTTCAACACAGTGTTGATCTGCATAAAATTTCTGCTGGTTTTGAGCATGGAAAAGATTGTCTTTCAGAGCCCTCATGATATCTTGGCTTTGCTGTAGCAAGTCGTTGGCTTGGGGCACTATGCACTCATCAAATATTAGATCAACAAAGCTTGGTGCATTATAACCATAAAGAGCCATGAAAGGAGACATCTTGGTAGACATGTGATAAGAAGAGTTATAGCAATACTCTCCTAGATGAAGCCATCGAACCCAAGCCAACTACTGCCTTGAAACATAGTTTCTCAGATAACCTTCCAGCCACTTATTCACAATCTTAGTTTACCCGTCAGTTTGTGGGTGGCAACTAGTGCTTGGAGTGAGGTCAGTTCCACTCAAACGGAACAACTCTTGCCAGAATAAACTTAGAAACTTGCTGTCTCTATCACTGACTATGTTCTGAGGCAACCCATGCAATCTAAACACTTCCCTGAAAAATAGTTCAGCCACTTGGGCTGCTCTGAAATCTGAAATGATTGCAAAAAAGTGAGCAAATTTTGTCAATCTGTCTACTACAACATAAATAGAGTCTCTACCTTGAACCTTAGGCAGCCCGGTGATGAAGTCTATCGAAATGCTTTCCCATTTCTGAGTGGGAATAGACAAAGGTTGCAGTAGACCAACAAGGTAAGTATGCTCATTTTTATTTTGTTGACACACCAAACATTCTCTAAGATAATTCATGATATCATTTTTAACCCTTTCCATGAAAATCTCTCACAAATTTGTTTGTAAGTCTTATAGAATCCTTGGTGACCAGCCAAGGGTTTATCATGAAATGACCTCATAATCTTTTTCTTCACCTTAGAATTTGCCACTAAATAGATATGTTCTTTATAAAAAATCAGACCATTAATTACTTTGTACTTATCTTCAGATGTATCTCCATCAATGATGCTAGCAGCCAAAGGATCCTTTGCATATTCAGCGAAAATCTTATCTTTCCAATCAGCGGTTGTACCCACAATGGAAGTGAGATGAGGTCGCCTCGAGAGTGGTGCATCAGCCACAACATTTTTCTTCACTTTCATGTAGACTATGTCAAAGTCAAAAGCTTGAAGTTTGCTTACCCAACGTTGCTGCCTTTCACTCAAATCCTTCTGATTTAGAAAGTATTTAAGACTATTATGAGCAGTCTTAACTATGAACTTACCTCCCACTGGGTATTGTTGGAACTTGTTTAGTGCATTCATAATAGCAAGCATTTCTTTATCATAAATTGAATAACTCTTTTCTGCACCTCACAACTTCCTACTTTCAAAAGCAATTGGATGTTTTTGTTGCATTAGGACAGCCCCTATACCTTCACCTGAAGCATCACATTCAAGTTCAAAAGGCTTGGAAATATCCGATAGTGCGAACACGGGACAATTGCTCATGATCTTCTTGAAGGCTTCAAAAGATTTCTATGTTGATTCAGACCAAGAGAAGGCTACCTTCTTAGTAAGCCGTAAGAGGTGCTGCCACTTGAGAAAAACCCCTCACAAAACGCCTGTAGAAGCTGCATAGACCAAAAAAACCCTTCAAATGAGTAAGAGTTTTGGGTGGTGGCCACTCAATGATAGCACGAATCTTTTCTTGGTCAACTCTAACCCCATCCGCACTGATTACATGACCAAGATATAAGATTTCAGTCATGCCAAATTCACACTTTGATTCCTTGGCATACAATGAAGTAGCCTCAAGTATTCCCAACACCTCATCTAGATGACGCAAGTGCTCTTCCCAAGTTTTACTGTAGATAAGGATGTCATTAAAAAAAACCAATAAGAACTTACGGAGCTGCTCGCTGAAAATCTGATTCATGCATTATTGGAACGTTGCAGGCGCATTGGTTAGGCCAAACGACATAACCAGAAACTCAAAATGCCCTAAGTGGCATCTAAATGTAGTCTTCTCCATATTAGTTTCACGCATGCGAATTTGATGATAACCTGATCTCAAGTCTATTTTTGAAAAATAGATTGCTCCATGTAACTCGTCGATGAGCTCATCTATTCTTGGTATTGGATACTTGTTTTTGATGGTTTGTTTGTTGAGCTCGCAGTAGTCTATGCACAAACACATAGTCCCATCCTCCTTCTTTACTAGAACCATTGAAGATGCAAAAGGGCTCTTACTTGGGCAGATGAATCCCATGTTAAGTAACTCCTTGATGGCCTTCTCAATCTCATCTTTAAATTGTTTGGGATGTCTGTAAGGAGTGGTCATGACAGGTTTGGCTCCGTTCTCTTAATTCGATCACATGCTCAATCCCCCTCTCAGGTGGCCTTCCAGGAGGCAACCCATTGAAAACTTTGGTATGCTTGGTCAAAATTCTCTGCACATCAGGATGGTGTTCTCTCTTCCTCTCATGAACAGGAGCTGGTAGGGCAACACATTCAACAACCCACTTAGCTTGGCCTTGCCACAAGATTCGCTCAATCCTCTTAGCAGTGACCACTCTAGGACCCCCATTTGACATTCCACGAAGAACAACCCTCTTTCCTTCTGATTCAAATCTCAACTCCATGGTTTGAAAATTCAAGTTGATCTCTCCAAGTGATTTCAACCACTAGATTCCCATAACTACATCTGTGTCACCAATGCCTACAACATTCATCTTTAACCTCATGGTTTCCCAACTGAATGCAAAGTTGGGGAATCTTCTTGGTGCAAGTAAGAGTAAAACCATTAGCAACCATGACTTTGAAGCCCTCAAATTCTTCTGTCTTCAAACCACGCTTGGCTACCGAGCCCCTCATCTATGAAGTTGTGCGTGGCACCTATGTCAATAAGAGCCACCATTCACTGCCCTCCTAGAACTCCTCGAACACGGAATGGATTGTTCTATTGCGTACTAGACAGCTGACCAAGAATCCCACTATCCTCCTTCACCTCTTCTACCTCCTCAAGGTCTTTTACCTCTTCACAATCCACAAATTCCCCTTGCTGTTCTGATTTTTCTGATCTTGTTTCAGCATCAACATAGGCCTCCAAATGTCTTGCTTGGCCTTTTTCATAACATTTATGTCTTGGAGCCCAAGGTTCCTTGCATGTAAAACATAATTTTTTCTTTTTTAGCTCATTTTTAACTTCATCACTCATTCTTGGTAAAGGTGGCTGCTGCTGATTGGGAAATTTAGTGAAGATCTTTTTGTCCTTGTTGAATGAAAATGGTTTTGCTATCAACTTTGGTTTAGGAGCTGAAAATTCCATACTTTTTGTCTTTTCAATAGCCTTTTGCAAGGTTTGTGAATCCAAGGATTTAACCCATCCTCTAATTGCTTCAGCTAAACCTTCAACGAACAAGAAAAGAAGCCTTTTTTCAGAGATATCCGGAACCATTACACTAAGTCTTTGTGTCACGGGGCTGGGTCGGCCGCCCCGCCTGGCATTGGATATGAGCTAATTCAGTCCCCCTTGCGGACAAAACTTTTTCACTCAACCCAGACTACACCTCACCACATTGTCCTACTCAGCTCAATGCAACTAAGTTACACTACCTCATGAACCAGCAACAAACTAAGCAATGTTCCAAATCAATACAATGCAATGTATCATTTCAACATCAAACACAATGCAACAATCCATATAGGGGTAAGACAACTTCTTCATTGATTCATTCAAGATGCAATTACATCATGACTTGTCCTCAATTACAAATCCATCCCTTAGCCCTTGTGCACCTAGGTCGGGCTCCACCAATAATGCCTGACACACATTACACAGAACATCACCCCCATGGCATCCCAACAGTTCTCTGCAATGCAGTCCTTATTCTTGACTCGGACAACAACCATCTCACTGTTTTAGCACCGCATAGACCCAGTCCATATGATGTTCTAACTTCTAAATCAACTTGGCCTCAATCCATCATTCGGCCTCCTCCACTGTCACCCTCCTGCAGACAATGCAACATAGGCACCAACTCACCCAGTAAGTCCACCCTTGCAATGCAGGTTTCCCATCTCTCACTGTGCAGATCATTCAGTCCATCGCAGACCTCCCAGCTCAGTCAGTCCAATTCCATGTCCATGCCACTGTCTCACTCGCTGCTCCATTTCTGAGTGCCTAGCACACCCACGTTTGTCCATCTTGCTGATCCAGCGTAGCCCAGATCTCACAAACGAACTCAACTTAGTCTCATGCAAACCCAATGCAATCTTGCATTCGACCTTGCCTCACTGTTCCAACTTTGCATGCCTAGGACAACATGCCCAACAACTTGTCCCAAGTCCAATGCAACTCAGAACTGAACCTTGCACGCCTAGATTAGCTCGCCTTGACATTCCAATGCCTCAGCTCCATGACGTCCTCCCAGGTTGAACCCTGTCCCAGTTGGACTAGTTCCAACACTCATGCCCAGTACAATACGATGGAACCATTCTTGCAGCCCTACTTGGATCACCTTCAAGACTCTACCTCCTTGGTTCGCATTTGACATCCATCTCTCAGATCACCAACTCGGACTCAGCCTGTAGCAGACTCAGACTCACCTCTGTTGCAGCCAAGTACTTGAACTCCAAGTCCAGTAGTCGAGCTCCTCTAGCACTTGTCCATTTTCTGGACTCACCTCAGGAACCCAGTGCAGTCCCTTGGACTGGCTACTCAGCCAATGCATTAGATCGCCCAGCTCGACCTGCGCTGCCCTCCTCGGCTCATGCAGGATACCGAGTCCTCAATGCAACCCTCAGCGATGCCTCGCAACTGATGTTGGACTCACCAAGTCCAACTCGACCTCCTCAAGTCGCCTCAAGTCGCTCCACTGTTCCAGTCAAGTTTGTCCAACAAGCACACTGCGTTTGCAATGAACTCACCTCACCCTTTTATAGGCTTGATAGTATGTTTCTCCAATGTCGGCTTCCTTATGTCGGCCAACTTAATCTCCTATGCAAATCCAATGGCCTAGGCAACGTTGTTCCAATCCAACAGTCCATCTGGATAGCCCGTCCCATGCGGATAGCGTTCTGGACAGCTCGTCCCATAAGGACGGCCTCTAGACTTCAATGCAACACGCCTTTATTAAATGCTTTGCATGTCTCATAGGCCGCTTGGGCCCATTTTAGGACCAGCCCAACTCGGCCCCATCATAAGGCTTATCCAACTTAGCCGTCATCATTAAATGTATAGCTCATCGTGAGTCCTCCATCCAATGTAGGGCCTAGCTCGCCCAATGCAACTTAACTCAGATCTATTTCAATGCCCAAGGCATATGGCCCCTTTGCAACACGAACAACTCGCCCTCGAACCCATGCTACGCATCAAGTCGGCCTAGCTTGGACCTATTTCGGGCCCAACTGTTCCAACGCCGAACTCGGTTTTTAAATGCAAGCTTCTTTTTAAGTGCTGGTCGCCCAGGTTTGACCTGTTCCAGCTCAGGTGTTCGCTGCCCAGACTTCATCATTGAATGCAATCCCAACGAACTCCCCATTTAGCCCCACTTCTATAAATACCAAGCTCAAATCCTTTATGATGTTTGCATTCTTGAATCCAGCTTTGCAACCCTGTTCCACGTCCAATGCAGCTCGCCCAGCTAGTGCAGTCCTAGATCCGGACTCAAAAATTCGTTCATCTTTGGCCTGTACCAATACTGGACAGGTTTTGGGATACTTCTAGGTTGCCTCGACTTCATCCATGCAATGCAGGTTTTCCAGGTCTAACCCATATCCAGACCTCAACTCGGGACAGGTTCCAGTCTTCGGAACCACGACAGCATTCGTGGACAGGTTCTAGGACGCAAATTTGAGCAGCAACTCGGACTGTATCTTGGCTCAAGCTCAACAGTTTGCAGCCCCTTACACTTTGAAACTCAGTGATGTATTCATCAATGCTACCAGTTTGCTTCAGCTGTGCTAGGTCCTTGAAGCTTTGCTTTGGATCTTGCTTGTCAAACCTCTTGATGAGTCTATTGGTGAACTCATCATAGGTTGTGATCAGATTGTGACCCTGTGTGACTAGACCATGATACCACCATTTGTAAGTGTTGATGTTTTTGTGACAACAACAACAATAGAATAAAACACCAAGTGCTCTATCCTCTCTTGAACAAAGCCTCTTGAATGCTGAACTATGTGATCAAACAAGAGTGCTCCAAGGTTCCTTGTGCGTGATTTGCAACGGATAGACTCAGTGATTTGATGTGATCTTGCTAGTAATCACAAAGGGACTTACACAATTGTTCAAAACACAATTCTTGTTTCACTTTCTAAGGGAAGGCTTCTTAGAATTTCTAAGTACTACAACTTAAGGCATATGATATTGCTATGAAGCTTTTGATCCTAATTCCTAACAATGATTGATAAAAAAGTGCAAAAGGATATAGGTTTTAGAGAAGCTATTCTAATCCTATATGCAAGAAACTATTGTTGACAAGGTGAAATCAACCGACTTTGCTTCGCCAAATCAAACAACTACACAAAGACGATGCAATCTTCTAAGGTAATGTATGATGTTCAAATCACTTGCGTTCATGAAGGATCAACAAACACAAGTAATCGAAGTTAAGCTTATTTGAGTTTAGTCTAACCATGCATTGCAACTTGTAAGCGACAAATCACAAATGGTATGAATTTAGAGATTTCACCATGAAATAACAATAATAACTTCCATTTTGTAAGCCACAAATCACAAATGGTATGAATTTAGAGATTTCACCATAAAATAACAATAATAACTTCCATTAACTAACACAATGCTTGAAATTAAAACTTATTCTAAACTTATTCTATGCTTGAGGAATTGGAAACCATGCAACACTTGAAACAAAACAATATCACCAAACCAATGAGTCTTGTATTATCTCAAAGAACTCTTGCAACAATTCTCCAAAGTCTCCTTACAAATGACAGAGAAGTGAGGCTTTTTATAGTCCTCAAAATACAATGAATGGCCAAGATCGATTTGAGCAACCGATGGCCGGGATCTTGCCACATCAGCAATTAGTTACAACAACTTGCTATTTTTAGCAAAAGTAAAAGTTGACACAACTTGTGTACATAAAAAGTCATAGATAATGAAGGCACGTTTTCCAAGATGATAAGTATGTTATGTTGGAATCTATGAGGATTATCCATGTGGCGTGCCCTATTGGTGTTTATCTCTTCTTGTGAATGCAATGAACTTGGACACAATTTTTGCAATATCATCAATTGGTGCACTTGGCGCATTCCGAATGGTGCCTTCCACAATTGCCAAATCTTCTATGTGTGCGACAAGTGTCTTTTCCCATTCTGCCATCCAAACTTGATTTGCACCAATGATGTAGAAAGTGTGGAAATGTTATCCAACTGCTCTCCAGAGATGGTATAAATGTTGTCAAAGTAAAGTGTATGTATGTGATTCTTCAAATCATCAATATCAACTTCTCCCAAAGGATCACATATCTTCTTAACTGAACTGCTTAGCTTGTCTTGAATTCTTTGAAGTCATTCGAACACTTTCACTTTGTACCTTCTCAAGAATTTGATCCCTTATGAGTAAACTAAAATACCAAGAAGAAAAATCATATGACGATCCTTGTTTAATCACCTTTCCATCTATCAAGGCTATTTCTGGAGCATTCATCAAATCTTTCAAATGTGGCATAAGATCTTCCTTGATGGCTCCAGACTCGGAACATACAACCAAAATGGCTTGGATCCTCTCCAAGAGCATGGAAACTCTTCCATATTACTGTATAATTTCCTCTATGAATCCATTAGCCGTGTCTTTGACTCTCTCCATCCATTCTTTCATTACTTGGGACGATGATCTCATTCCCTCCAAATGTCAATAGATTCCCGTGAAAGCATGGCAGGTGGAGTTGATGTTCCTTCATGTTGACGAATTGAATTCATCAATTGCTGAATGTAATGTTTGAATCCCAAATTCTCTTTCTCTAACAGATTTCTCTTTTCTTTTTCTTGCCTCAGTCTTTCCTTGATAGCTGTGACAGTATCTTCCAACTCTTCTACTTCTTGCTCTTCTGTTGTTGGACCCAAGTCAAAAGTAGTCACATCATAATCTACTAGAAGTCTAGAACAATATCATCCATCATCTTGTCAACCCTTGGTACTGCAATATGTACTTTTCTGAAACCAGAACTATCCCTTGTGATTTTGGAGAGCTTAGTTGTCTTTTTCTTTCCTTTGTCTTTTCCTGCTTTGTCTAGCAACTCCTCTAAACTAATTTCTGGTTCTCTTTCCACAATGTATGTTTCCTTCACTCTTTCTCTTAACCATTCCGGCAACATAGATAGGTCCTCATTGGTTTCTTCTTGTATTGTTGGCAATACTTCCTCATCAAACTCATCCTGTGGTGCTTCCATCTCCTGGTCTTCTTCATCATCTTCAATCATTGCTGCCTCATGACTTTCTTGTGGACTCAAATGATCTTCCTCAACTTGATTCTCACGCAAGGTTGACTCCAAAGATTCATGAATATTTCTTTGATCTTGCACATTCGGAGCTACTGGAACTTCTTCTCTTTCTTGATCTTCCATTGTAGATGTCACATTTGCATTTCTAGAAGGATCTTCTCCTGGCCTAGAAGAAATGCCAGCCTCATGTTTTGAATCTGATTTCTTCCTTTTGCTACATTCACCTTGCGAGCTATTCGGTCTTTTCCTCTTTTTTGATTGAACTCCTTCCTTTGAACTATCACTATATCCACCGGCTTCACTGTTGACCTCATTATCATGTTCAATGCTAGATTCACTATCACTTGCTTCTTTGGATGGTTGTGAATCTACATCTTCCATCAAGTTGTATGTGAATTGATAACCTTTATGTAGCATTTTGTGGATTTGACGATCCACATACTTTCTGGTGCAAGCTATGATTGACTGCATCCAATCATCATCATGTGTAACTTCCCTTTCGGACCAATTGATGATGGATGGCTTATTCCTTTCTTCATCATATGTACTTTGGGAAATGAACCTATCGTCTTCTTCAAGCTGATCAGGAATATTGAGCACTTTGTTCGCTCTTACTAAATCCCAAAATAACCTTGAACATTTTCTCTTTTTTATTTCCTCTTCATCTACTGCATCGGCCCAATGATCTTCAAGGTGTGCTTTATGCTTATATCTCCTTCCAAATGCCCTCCGGACGGAGTTGAATGGATCAAAATTGTCTCATCTGGGGTCATGAAGTACCATATTTTAAGCTTGTAGCTCATATTCTGAATTTTGTGCTGCAGTGATGAACAAGTTTCTAATTTTCCAATTCCAATTGGGAAATTGACTCCGGCTTTCTTCTTATTCTTCTGAATCTTGTCATATGCTGTCAATTGTGTTGTGACCTAATCACAACTCGCCCCATTGCAAATGGGGACCCCCAAATTTTTGCTTTTGGTTTTTAGTACTTTAGAGTGTTTTAACCCTGAGTCTTGTCCAATCTCCACACAAGTGAAAATCATTTATCAGACAGGGTATAATGGCACACTTCAAGGTCAATCTTAGAGATGGAAGTGAAGAAACCTTGTCAACATCAGAAAACAGAGAAAATGAAAAGTTTGAAATGTTGAAAATGACTAAGTGTCAAGGATGAGCGTAAATTCTATGGACTCATGGAATTTCAGCCCAGGGAAGTGGAAATTCCTTCTACAGAGGGAGAATGCGCCCTAGGAGTAGAGTCATCTAAGCATGAACATTGCATAATAATGAAATTTGATCTTTGAAAATCATTGGAAACTCCCTTCCAGAGGTCATCACAACACTTAGAAAATTCATGATTAAGGGAACACAAAATCCTTGCCCACGAGGAAAATGCGCCCTAATAAAGGTACCATTTTGGAGTTAAAACAATGAAATGTTATTCTCCTTAGTCGAATTCATGAAAATCCACGTGAAAACCTTGAGAAATTGCCTAAGAAAGTTAAAGTTGAAAGTAAAGAGAAAAGATCCAGGCTAAGGAGAAAGGCGGAAATTCCTCACATAAGAGGAGGATGCGCTCCAAGATGAGGGAAAATCCTCCGGCATAGGGAGAATGTGCCCTGAGAGAAGATACCTCTGGAAATGAAGATTGCAATACAATGAAAGTTTTGATCATTGAAAATCATTGGAAACTCCCTTGTAAAGGTCCTCCTAACACTTAGAAAATTCACGATTAGACAAGTCGCAAATTCCTCACTCATAAGGAATATGCGCTCAAAAGAAGGAAAATCCTTGCACATGAGGATTGCGCCCACACTAAAGGAAAGATCCCTCCACATGAAGAAAGTGTGCCAAATCTAGGTTCAGGGTTTTGTTCAAAATGAAAACTCTAAAATCACTTGAAATTTGCAAAACTCATTGGAAGCACTCGCCAAGGACATAAGAAACTTTGAATTGAGAAATCCACACTAAGGCAAGGGCGCAAAATCCATGCTCTTGAAGACAATGCGCTAAAAAAAGGAGGAAATTTCATGCTCATGTGGAGAATGCGCCTAGACTTTATCATGAAACTTCAAATCAAATCCTCTAGATAATCATTTCAATTGAAAATCACTTGCAATTCAGGGAAATTCGTGAAGAAGTTTTGAAAGTGAAAGAGTACCTTATGGCAAGTTCACAAATTCCAAGCACTCATGGAAAATGTGCTCACTTGAGATGAAGGCTCCAAGATCAAACTTTCTAAAAATTACTTGAAATTCATTAAAATTCATTGAATCCATTGAAATCACTTAAAATTCATATCAAGAGAGTAAGAAAAGATTTGAATGAAAATGCCTAAGGTGGAGTGCAAATTCCAGCTGCATGAGGAGAATATGCCTAGTGTAAAGTTCTCATGCATGAAGTTAATCCGCTCAGTTAACAACATTTGAAGTGATTTCAATTCCATGGAGGTCCAAAAGAAAAATTATGCAAAAAACTTGAGACTCACCAAAGAGAAATATAAGTTTGGAAGTTAGAATGAAAATGTCAAAGACAAAAAAGTGGAAATTCCTTCAACAAGAGGAGAATGCACCTAAAGTCAAGGAGACTCCCTCTGTATGAGGAGAATGCGCTCTAGAATGGCGCATATTCCAGCTGTACAAGGAGAATGCGCCCTTCATACACTTCTTACCTCTTGCAAACAAACAATTCGTCAATCATAAAGGAAGTCGGCCTAGAAGGGAAGAAATTGAGTTTTAGAAGAAAAATCACTAACCAATTTGCAGGCCGACCTGCACTAGAAGGTGAAGTTGAAATACTATATAAGGAGGTTTTTAATCCTCATTTTTCACATTCAACTTCAAAACAAATAAGCAAATATAAGAGCAGAATTTCAATAAAAGGAGCAGATTTTATCCAAGAGGAAGGGCGAATTTACTAAAAGCTAGGAGGAAGAGCGGGAGTGCTACAAAAGGAGGACTCAAGTTTCACTTCACATCAAATTTAAACTGAAAAAATCAGACCTGCGGAGCAGAACAACAGACTTAGAGCAAAGATTTTCAATAAGGAAAGTGAATTTAGTGAAGGAAAGGAAAGAAAAACTAAGGTTTTATAATATTATGCTCTTCCTTGCAACAAGTTTGATTAGATATTATTAAGTAGTTTTGGATAAATATGTGTGAAAGATTGTTTTATAATCATGATTTATTTATCCCACATTCACAAGGTGGTAGAGATTTATCATTTTTTCCCCTTTATATCAAGTGTCAATCAATGTACTAAAGAAATTTTCCATTTGTAGGTAGATGATGAATGCAAAGGAACACCAAGCCTTGATCAAAACGACATGAAAGGAGTCATGCCCGAGACCAAAATCACATCAAGATGGAGGAACTTGAGCGACACCAACTTGGGACACATCAACATGATCGAGATCAAGAAGGAATTGAACAAGCCTAGCAGCTCCAAAGTCATCAAGGAGATGTTCAAGAACGGAATAGTGCAAGCCGCATGCTTTCCGCCCGCATTGCCAAGTGCTGAATTGATGTTAGAGTGCGCTCGCCATTATGATCGCCAAGGAAGATGCATTGTGACTAAGGATGGCAAAGTGTTAGCTCACTTGAGGAAGGAGGCTATTGCGGATACATTTGACATCCCAAGATACAAGTCTACCACATATTGCACCAAGGAGAAGGCTCAACAAATATATGATTCCGGAGCAAAGGACTGTTTGAATGAGGTCAACACCAAGTGGATAGCACAACCGAGACACCATCATAGCAAGATGCCATAGAAGCTCCATAAATTAGATTTCCTTGCGGAATATGGATACATGGTGATATTCTTGAGTAGAATCATGGGCTGTCCGCAATCGTCTACATTTGCGCCGTGGATGTTCTTCTACATGTAGGAAATTGTGGAAGGCAAAAGAATGATTGATTGGGCGGAGATGATAAGCAACAATATTTATGAGCAATTGACAAAGCTAGAAGAAACAAGGTCATTATACATTAGCTCATATGTCATATACATGTTAGTAAGATGTGAAAGATATGCAGGATTGACTTGTAGAGGCAATGTTGGACATGGCCACAGACAGTTCAAGGTGTATGATTGTTATCCACAATTGCAATTAGCAGCTATTGGCCACTACTGGAGATTCAACGATGCATTCTCCATGTATATTGTGAGGAAATTGCAAGAAGATATTCATAAAAGGTTATCAAAAGAGGCCATGAATTTGGTGAAGATGTATGGACGATGGTACATTTAATTTCCAAAATTCACCTACATAAGAGTTCAAGGATTCTCATCTTTTCCTTACTGCTTGCCAAGGTATCCCACTGACAAGATGGTACTGCTGGAGGTGACAGGGCAATTGACAACATATGACAAGATTCAGAAGAATAAGAAGAAAGTCGGAGTCAATTTTCCAATTGGAATTGGAAAATTAGAAACTTGTTCATCACTGCAAGCTGCACAGAATTTGGAGTATGAGCTACAAGCTTACAATATGGAACTTCATGACTCCAGAAGAGACAATTTTGATCCGTTCAATTCCGTTCGGAAGGCATTTGGAAGGAGATATAAGCATAAAGCACACCTTGAAGATCATTGGGCCGATGCAGTAGACAAAGAGGAAATAAAAAATAGAAAATATTCAAGGTTATCTTGGGATTTGGTAAGAGCAAACAGAGTATTCAATATTCTTGATCAGCTTGAAGAAGACGATAGGTTCATTTTCCAAAGTACATATGATGAAGAGAGGAAGAAACCATCCATCATCAATTGGTCCGAAAGGGAAGTTACACATGATGATGATTGGATGAAGTCAATCATAGCTTGCTCTAGAAAGTATGCGGATCGTCAAATACATAAAATGCTTGATAAGGGTATCAATTCACATACAACTTGATGGAAGATGTAGATTCACAGCCATCCAAAGAAGTATGTGATAGTGAATCTAGCAGTGAACATGATAATGAGGTCAACAGTGAATCCAATGGATATAGTGATAGTTCAGAGGAAAGAGCTCAATCAAAAAAGAGGAAAAGACCGGATAGCTCGCAAGGTGAATGTGGCAGAAGGAAGAAATTAGATTCAAAACATGAGGCTAGCACTTCTTCTAGGCCAGGAGAAGATCCTTCTGGAAATGCCAATGTGACATCTACAGTGGAAGATCAAGAAAGAGAAGAAGTTCCAGTCGCTTTGAATGTGCAAGATCAAGGAAATATTCATGAATCTTTGGAGTCAACTTGGCATGAGAATCAAGTTGAGGAAGATCATTGAGTCCACAAGAAAATCATGAGGCAGCTATGATTGAAGATGATGAAGACGACCAAGAGATGGAGGCACCACATGATGAGTTTGATGAGGAAGCATTGCCAATAATACAAGAAGAAACCAATGAGGACTTATCTATGTTGCCAGAATGGTTAAGGGAGAGAGTGAAGGAAACATGCGTTGTGGAAAGAGAACCAAAAATCAGTTTAGAGGAGTTGCTAGACAAAGCAGGAAAAGACAAAGGAAAGAAGAAGGCGACTAAGCTCTCTAAAATCACAAGGGATAGTTCTAGTTCTAGGAAAGTACATATTGCAGTACCAAGAGTTGACAAGATGATGGATGATATTGTTCCAGAAGATTATGATGTGACTACTTTTGACTTGGGTCCAACAATAGAAGAGCAGGAAGTAGAAGAGTTGGAAGATACTGTCACAGCTATCAAGGAAAGACTGAGGCGAGAAAAAGAAAAGAGAAATCAGTTAGATAAGGAGAACTTGGGATTCAAACATTACATTCAGCAATTGATGAATCCAATTCGTCAACATGAAGGAACATCAACTCCACCTGCCATGCTTTCACAAGAATCTATTGCACACTTGGAGGGAATGAGATCATCATCCCAAGTAATGAAAGAATGGACGGAAAGAGTCAAAGACACGGCTAATGGATTCATAGAGGAAATTATACAGCAATATGGGAGAGTTTCCACGCTCTTGGAGAGGATCCAAGCCATTTTGGTTGTATGTTCCGAGTTTGAAACCATCAAGGAAGAACTTATGCCGCATTTGAAAGATTTGATGAGAACTCCAGAAGTAGCCTTTATAGATGGAAAGGTGATTGAACAAGGATCGTCATATGATTTTTCTTCTTGGTATTTTAGTTTACTTATAAGAGAGCAAGTTCTTGAGAAGGTACAAAGTGAAAGTGTTAGAATGAAAAGTGTACTCCAAAGAATTCAAGACAAGATAAGTAATTCAATTAAGAAGATATTTGATCCTTTGAGAGAAGTTGATGTTGATGATTTGAAGAATCACATACATACACTTTACTTTGACAACATTCATACCATCTCTGGAGAACAGTTAGATAACATTTCCACACCACACTCATTGGTGCAAATCAAGTTTGGATGGCAGAATGGGAAAAGACACATGTCGCACACAAAAGATTTGACAATTGTGGAAGGCAACATTCAGAATGTGCCAAGTGCACCAATTGATGATATTGCAGAAATTGTGTCCAAGTTCATTGCATTCACAAGAAGAGATAAACACCAATAGGGCACGCCACATGGATAATCCTCATAGATTCCAACATAACAAACTTATCATCTTGGAAAACGTGCCTTCATTGTCTATGGGTTTTTATGTACACAAGTTGTGTCAACTTTTACTTATGCTAAAAATAGCAAGTTGTTGTAACTAATTGTTGATGTGGCAAGATCTCGGCCATCGGTTGCTCAAATCGATCTTGGCCATCCATTGTATTTTGAGGGCTATAAAAGGCCTCACTACTCTCTCATTTGGAAGATTGAGACTTTGGAGAATTGTTGCAAGAGCTCTTTGAGATAATACAAGACTCATTGGTTTGGTGATATTGTTTTGTTTCAAGTGTTGCATGGTTTCCAATTCCTCAAGCGTAGAATAAGTTTAGAATAAGTTTTATTTCCAAGTATTATGTTAGTTGATGAAAGTGATTATTGTTGTTTCATGGTGAAATATCTAAGTTCATACCATTTGTGATTTGTGGCTTACAAGTTGCAGTGCATGGTTAGACTAAACCCCAATGAGCTTAACTTCAATTATTTGTGTTTGTTGATACTTCATGAACGTGAGTGATTTGAACATCATACATTACCTTAGAAGATTGCATCATCTTTGTGTAGTTGTTTGATTTGGCGAAGCAAAGTCGATTGATTTCACTTGGTCAATGATAGTTTCTTGCATATAGGATTAGAATAGCTTTTTTAAAAGCTATATCCTTTTGCACTTTTTTATCAATCATTGTTAGAAATTAGGATCAAGAACTTTATTGCAATATCATACTCCTCAAGTTGTAGTACTTAGAAATTCTAAGAAGTCTTCCTTTGAAAGTGAAACAAGAATTGTGCTTGAACAATTGTGTAAGTCCCTTTGTGTAAACAACATATCACATCCCACTATTGAGTTTATCCGTTGCTAATCAAGTGTAAGGAACCTTGGAGTGCTCTTGTTTGATCACATAATTCAACGTTCGAGAGGCTTTGTTCAAGAGAGGATTGAACACTTAGTGTTTTATTCTAATGTTGTCACAAAAACATCATCAACAAATTGCCTTGTCACCTCTAGTAGCACCATCTTGTCAGTGGAATACCTTGGCAAGCGGTAGGGAAAAGATGAGAATCCTTGAACTCTTATGTAGGTGAATTTTGGAAATTGGATGTACCATTGTCCATACTTCTTTACCAAATTCATGGTCTCTTTCGATAACCTTTTATGAATATCTCCTTGCAATTTCCTCACAATATACATGGAGAAAGCATCGTTGAACCTCCGGTAGTGGCCAATAGTTGCTAATTGCAATTGTGGATAGCAATCATATACCTTGAATTGTCTGGGGCCATGTCCTAAATTGCCTCTATAGGTCAACTCTGTATATCTTTGACGTCTTGCTAACATGTAGATGACATATGAGCTCATGTAGAATGGCCTTGTTTCTTCCAGCTTTGTCAATTGTTCATGGATATTGTTGCTTATCATCTTCGCCCAATCAATCATCTTTTTGCCTTTTACAACTTGCATGTAGAAGAACATCCAGGTCTCAAATGTAGATGATTGCGGACAACCCATGATTCTACTCAAGAATATCACTATGTATTCATACTCCAGAAAGAAATCCGATTTATGGAGCTTCTTTGGCATCTTGCTATGATGGTGTCTGGGTTGTGCTATCCACTTGGTGTTGATCTCATTCAAACAATCCTTTGCTCCAGAATCATATATTTGTCGTGCCTTCTCCTTGGTGCAATATGCGGTAGACTTGTACCTTGGGATGTCAAATGTCTCCGCAATAGCCTCCTTCCTTAGGTGAGCCAACACTTTGCCATCCTTAGTCATAATGCATCTTCTTTGGCGGTCATAATGGCGAGCACACTCTAGCATCAATTCGGCACTTGGCAATGCGGGCAGAAAACATGCGGTTTGCACTATTCTGTTCTTGAACATCTTTTTGATGACTTTGGAGTTATTAGGCTTGTTCAATTCCTTCTTGATCTCGTCCATGTTGGCTTGTCCCAAGTTGGTGTCTGTCAAGTTCCTCCATCTTGATGTGATCTTGGTTTCGGGGATGGTTCCTTTCATATCGCTCTTGAAAAAGGCTTGGTGTTCCCTCGCATTCATCATCTACCTACAAGTGAAAAATTTCTTAAGTTAGTACATTGATACGACACTTGATATAAAAGGGGAAATAATGAAAAATCTCTACCGCTTTGTGAATGTGGGATAAATAAATCATGATTTTATAACAATTTTCACACCTATTTATCCAAAACTACTTAATAATAGCCAATAAAACTTGCTGCAAGGAAGAGTATAATAAAATAAAACCTTAGTTTTTTTTCTCTCCTTCACTAAATTCACTTTTCTTATGGAAGATTTCTGCTCCAAGTCTGCTATTCTGCTCTGCAGCTCTGATTTTTCAGTTTGGATTTGGGTGTGAAATGAAGAATTAAGTCTCTCCTCTAAAGTGTTTCCAGTTCTCCTTCTAGCGCCTAAGAAATTCGCCCTTCCTTTTGGGTAAAATTTGCCTTTGTAAGTGAAATTCTGCTCTTCATTCTGCTTATTTGTTTTGGAGTTGAATGTGAAAAAATGAGGATTAAAAACCTCCTTATATAGTGTTTTAACTTCACCTTATTGTGGGTCGGCCTAGTGTAGGTTGGCCTGCTATTTGTTAGTGATTTTTTTCTTATTTAAAACTCAGTTTTTTCCTTTCTAGGCCGACTTCCTTTTGACTTGGGCAAATTTTGGTTTACAAGGGGTAACTCCAAGAGGGGTGCATTCTCCTCATGGCGTTGGATTTTGTGCCTAGTTTAGGTGCATTCTCCCTGTGTAGAAGGATTTTCCACCCTTTTGACTTTGGCATTTTTCATTTCATTTCTCAAACTTCCACTCCTCCGCAAATTTTCAAGATTTTACATAATTTTTTCATTGAATCTTTGTGAAATTGAAGTCATTTTCAAAAGTTGTTGCTTGAGCGGATTTTCTTCAAAATGGAAGGAGACTAGGAGATGGTGCATTTTCCTTGTGTACAAGGAATTTCCTCCTTGTTTGGGCACATTCTCCTTGTTGACAAGAAATTTGCGACCTTCATAATCTTGTGCAACTTTGAGATTTCTTCCATAGTGGCATTTTCTTAGTCTTTCACAAAAACTTCAAGGTTTCCTTAATGATTTGAATGCAATTTCCATTTACCCTTTGAAATTATGATTCGCTTTTATTGATTTGGCGAAATGACTCAATTTCCTTGTCTCTGAGGATTCTCCTCTCTCTTGGAGTGCATATTCCTCATGCATGAGGAATTTCCACCTTTTAGAGCGTATTTTCCTCATGTATGAGAACTTTCCTCTTTTCACTTTCGACTCTTACTTCCTTAGGCAAATTTCTCAAAGTTTTCAAATGGATTTTCATGAATTTCAACTAAGGAGATAAAAATTTCATTGTTTTGATCCAAAAATCACCAACCCTAAATGGGCGCATATTGCATGATCAGAGGGAATTTCACTAGGGTGCATTCTCCTCATGGACAAGGAATTTGTGCTCTTCCTAATCATGAATTTTCTAAGTATTTTGATGACCTTTGTAGTGATTTTTTAACGATTTCCAATGATCAAATTTTCATCATATTGCAATTTTCATGTCAAGATGGATCTTCTCCCAGGGCGCATATTCCTCTTGTGGAGGGAATTTCCACTTTCCTGGGCAGAAATTCCATAGGTGCATGGAAAATGCGATTTTCACACTTAAGTCATTTTCAACAATTCAAACTTCTCATTCCTCTGTTTTCCAAATTGGACAATGTTTCATCATCTTAATCTCAAGGATTGATCTCAGTATGCTCAGATATACCTTGTTTGATAGATGACTTTTATTTGCATGGAGATTGGACAAGATTTGGGATCAAGACTCTCTAGACTACTAAAAACCAAAAGCGTAAATTTGGGGGCTCCCATTTGCAATGGGGCGAGTTGTGATTAGGTCACAACAGTAAGCAGCCCCATCCGGGTGTAAAGTGGCAAAATTTAAGGTTGTCTCCTTGGGCATTGGCTTCAAAGTAATGTATGTGTCGAGCTTTTGAACCCAAGCTTTTGCAGAACTTTTTCCACTACCATCAAAATGGTCCAAAGACACTTTACTCAGAGCATGCTTGTAATCTTTGTTATCCCTGTTGTCCTGTCTTCCACCCTTCTTTTTTTGATTCATATATTGATCAAAAGTTAAATTTCTGCGGACATGGTCAGGAAGTGTCATATATTCATCATGACATAACATAATATCATCTGTGAATGCAGTTCTATCCTCCTGCACAGGAGGTGTTTCTTCCCTTCTGTTGGCAAATGGTTGAAGGGGTCTCGCAGCTGATCCCACTGAAGTCCTGGTGGGTGTTCTAACATAGTCATTTCTTGCACCATTGTTTTGGGAGCTGCTGGCTTCAACATTATTTCTTGGGCCTTGAAACAAGTTCTGATCCATTTTATTCATTAATCTGTCCATCATATCAAACAGCTGGTCAAATTTTCTCTCTATCTGTTCATCCGGACTATTAGGTGGACAATTTTCTTTGTCTCCATCTGCCATGACTGAGTTCTCTTCAACAGTATTCTTTGAATCACAGGCTCTTTTCAACTTTCTTTCTTCCCTCTGCTGGTACCTTCTCTCTCTGGCACTGTTTTGCTGCATACAAAGTTAGGGTAATTTACACAGGCTGGCAGGAGACCAGCTTTGATACCACTGAAATGAGCTACCCCTGATCACTTTATTATTTGATATTAACAATATTGTTTTTGCATTTCAAAACAACAACATGGAATAGAAACAATAATTACTGATTCATGCCCATAAGAAGATATTGTCAACTTGCACTACCATCCATGGAAGGTAGTAATTTCAAGTTTCTCTACAATCTTCTATCCAACTCTCCCACAATGACTTCTGACCTCAGGCGACTCCAGAGCCAACCAAACTGAGGGTCGAAACTGAAGAATCAAGTCTGAGATCTCAGATGCCCAGCTGATGCAATGCACGACCTGCTGCGATGTACAGATGGCTGCAGACCTGTGGTTTCAGCATTAAAACTCCTAAAAATTGCTTAGAACATGACATCTCACAGCTGCTCATATATTTTCAACCTTCAAAGTAGCTTTCCCATTGTTTCCACCCAGAAAATTCAAGTCTCCATTTGCTGTAGACAGGATAAGTACGGCTTTTCTAGGAAGAACAAGAAGTATCCAAAACTCCAAACAAGGAATTTCACCACAAACACACTCCAAAATTACTTTCAAGTTCAAACCCTTGAAACACAGTGTTGCACTACAAACAATCATCTACATCAAACTCCATTTTTTCTGCCCAGTATGATTTCTGAGTGAAACCATCCACTTCCCAGCTAGGGTTGTTATTTCACAACCGAAACCGGATATTGTTTTGAGGCTGAACAGACCTCACAAACCTCTGCTGATCAGCAAAGCGCACCAGAAGAAAGTGTGATTTTTCAAACAAGCATGAAGAAGACCTCCAAAATGAGCGAACGGTCTAAATAATTCCAGCATGAAGAAGACCTCCAAAATGAGCGAATGGTCTAAATAATTCCTTTTCCCCACAACCCACGCCCAAGCAAGTATAGAAAAATCAATTAATATCCATATCTGAGTGCTCCACTCCACAATCTCCAAAATTTGCGTCCACCAAAGGAGGGGGCCCACCAAGTCCAGCGCACATCAGAGGAGTGGGTTTAATAAAACAAAAAAAGATATAAGTTTTTCCAAATGAATGGTTTGAGTAAAAAATATTGGATAACTTATTTAATCTTTTTAAGTTTGTCATTTCCCTTACCCTCAAGTTAGCCTTTGGGAAATAAATAATAAGGCTAACGTACTTTTTCAATACTTACTGAGGGAAAGGGGACATTACAGGCCCCCAAAATTTATTGACAAGTATCAAAGGTTGTCAGATGATATCAAATCTTGCATTCCTTTTGATGAGTACTTGGAGGCACTCGAGTACTAGTATCTCGATAAAAGAGGACTATATGACTAGATAAGGAAGTCGAGAAAGGAAGAAGAAGAATTGTAAGGGGATGGTAAAATAGTCGATAGTGAAAGTGGTGTTGCTTCTGTTTGTTCAAATAAATTAAACGACTCAATTGGTAAGGTGCTTGAAAAGATCATACAAAATACTCATTGATGGACATAATTGAAGGAGACAATGCTAAATCCGAGAACTTAAAAGCTGGGGAACAAACTAAAGTAAAAGATTTGGATCCACAATTTTTGTTTGCACAAAGCTCCCCCTGAGTCGCACAACAAGTTAAGTAGCATGGATGAGAATTCTAATGGGAGCGAATTGGTAAAGAGTTCTTGTCAGGAGACTATCATAAATTTTGATTGTGGTAAGTCAATTGAGGGTCTTTAGGAACAAGAAAGTACTGTTTGCACTAATGCCTTTTCTCAATTGGGACTTACTCTCTTTGACAATAAGAGAGAACCAATTAACAACTCAGAGGATGTTAGTTCAAGTCTAGAAGGTAGTGAACCTATATATGAAGGGGAAGAGTGCATTTTAGCTGATATTGTGCCTTTGATAAATGAAAATAGGGAGCCTCTCTATGAGGGTGAAGTAGCTTTAGCAGAACAAATGGACAGACGAGCAATTTTGCAAGATGCAGTTGATGCCAAAAAGGAAATTGATCTTCAGATTGATGCTATGCTATTAGTTCAAGTCTAGAAGGTATTGAACCTATATATGAAGGGGAAGAGTGCATTTTAGCTGATATTGTGCCTCCAATATATGAAAATAGGGAGCCTCTCTATGAGGGTGAAGTAGCTTTAGCAGAACAAGCGGACAAATGAGCAGTTTTGCAAGATGCAGTTGATGCCAAAAAGGAAATTGATCTTCAGATTGATGCTATGCTATTGCAAGATGTCTTTTTGTTTCCTCTCTGAGGTGAGAGAAAACTTACCTTAAATTACGGACCTTGCTAGTTTCCAACTCTTGGTTTTGTTGTTGAGAGTTATTGGGAAATACAGTACATGGGCCCAAAGAATACTGGACAAAAAATTGTCCTCATACTTTAGAGGATGGTATCAACCTTTTGACATTAAAGGATTGTATTAGCAATTTGGTTGAGGCAAGTATAATAACAACTATTCTCTAGGTATATCATTGTAGTATAGAGTCATATATAACCAAGACAATGAGAGAAGCGCCACTTGGTGTAGAGTTTTCAATTCCTAATTATGTTAAATTGTCGCAGCAGAAGCTAATTACATCACAAGGAGGATCAATGTCTAGGAATTACAAATCTACAAAGTTGATTTGGGATCCTGGTAACTCCGGGAGCATCCTAGCTCGTGATTGCTTGAGGACAAGCAATCTTGGGCAGGCGGACTGTAATGTCCGGTTTTCAAAATAAAGCCGCTCACATTATATGAAGCCCCTGAACAAAGGCATCAAGTAAATTCTACATTTCCATGCATTAGCTAAAACTATAATTTCAAAGGAGTAATTCTAGAGTTTGAACCGTAGACCACTTCTGAAGAAATGCATGCAATTGAGCATTTGCTACAGGTCTTGGGAATTCAAGGAAGATATTACAGGACTTGGGAATTTGAGGAAGATATAAATATCCGTGTACAAAGATGGAAGGGGATTGATTTTCTTAAAAAACTATAAAATTAATTCAAGATCAGAATCAATGGCTAGGGGACCGTCACTACGAGTGATCGTTGAGCACTGCATAAATAAAGATAACTAGATTATAGAGAGCAATAAGGGTGTAAAGATAGCTGTGACTTCCAACGGAATAGATACGGCTAAACATTGAAAGGGTTCTGAAAATAAAGAGCCACCAACAGAATTGGATGCCCTCAAGAAAGAAATACAAGAATTGGTGAATTCCCAACAGGTTGGCAAGAGTGAAAAAAGGGCCGAGGAAAAGAAATTGAACTCACGAAGTTGGCGGAAATTGAAATCTACATTGCGCAAATATGATGTCCCAATGGATGGTATACAAGCTTTTCAGAGGTTTAGATTCTACTGTGACGCTGGGCATCTCCCATGGCCATTGCCTCAGGTGGAAGAGGATAATGAAGACTCTTAATTTCCAAATGTCAAATGGATGATGAAAGATAGTCTCTCTTTACCACAACTATTTAAATTAGAGATTTTTAGGATGGGGGCATTGCAAGGAATTGTAGAAGGATTAAATTATATTTTAAATAAAATTATAATTGAAGTTATAAAATTAGAGATTTTTAGGTGCGACTATTGAAGGGATAATATATATAAGAGAAACCAAACAAGGAGAAGTGAGGATCATATTATATCAATTGAAAAAGATAATTTTATATATGAATCTACTCTTTAAGGAGCATGGAACCTGATCTATAAATCTGAGGACGAAATCCCTCATGATTATGCAATTAAGGACAAAAAACCCTTAATTACTATTGCTGAGTTAATGGACGGAAATCCATGATTCAGGCAGACCCAAAGACATTTCAAAGGCAATTTACTAAAGAAAAATCATTGCAGTTTGGAGAAGATAAACAGCAGATATAAGGATAAGTTTCATTCTACTAAAAGAAATACATTCAAAATCTTAATTATGAATTACATTAAAGTTTTAAACTATTGCAACTACTATTTTCAGACTGATTTCATGTTTATGATTTATTTTGCAATTATTATTGTAAGCTAGGGTTATTATATTTTAAGAAATAAGGAAATTCTACAACGGGACATTACATCTTTTGTCAAAATTTGTTTGTAAACAAATGTTGAGAATGGTCTATATCCTTATAAACTATGAGAAAATATTCGTTATCTCTTGAAAATTACATGACCCTTCTGGGTCGTCCATGAAAGTTCAATTGTGTAAGAAAAACCTGAAACAATTATTATTGCTCATACATTACAAATTTACAAGTTGCGCAAGATGCTGTTGCAATTCCAACACATCAACTCTTGCAAATTGTCTACATAGTATAAAGCCTTTCATGTACAAACATAAAACAACATACAGCTTCTGCCTACAAAGTCCTTTAAAGAAAGCATTTTCTCATGATTTGGATAAATCCAATCCATAAATCCATCTAGAAGTAGAACCATATTCAAGCCCATTCTTTGGATTAATCTATCTGCTTTCAGGGGCATATGTAACATTGCTTCTGTAGAAATTCGGGATGACAGGAGTTTTAGTCCTTAAAAGAAAGCAGTTTCTCAAGATTTGGATTAAATCCAATCCATAAATCCACCTAGAAGTAGAACCATATTGAGCCCCCTATTCTTTAGATTAATCTGTCTGCTTTCGGGGGCATTTCTATGATGGAACATAACTACTGCAGGAATTTGGGATGACATGAGTTTTATGTATTGATGTTTAGGTACATGTGTGAGAGAAGATTAGTCCATAGAAGTTATCGGGCAGAAAGATGTGCCAATTGCAGACAAAGTGCTATTAAAATTCTTGAGTGCACATCATATATTATGGAAGAGGTGTCACTTGGCATCGTGAGTTGAAGGAAAATATTGACTTATTAAGTATAATGTTTTACAGAAATGGATGCTAATTTAGCTGTTAACAGTCTACCTAGATTCCAAAACTACAGATAGGGTACTACAGCTCAATTAATACCTTATTACCTGCTACTATGTAGGTGCATGCATGAATTGAATACCCCTTATAACCTTATTATATGTATTGCTTTATTTTTGTATCTTCTTGGTTTTCAATGTGATGACAAAGCTTGTGTGTAATTGGGCCTTGCCATTCACTACACTTTTTGGAATATCCAGGATATATGAAAATAGTCAAGGAGACAAGGCCCTTGACCTTATACAGGAGTTTCTTGTCAACTATGCTAGATACACATTCGAACTCCATTATCTGATATGCCAAAGTATTGATAGTGAACAGTGCGTAGGAGCATATTGTGAATGATTTAAAAAACAAGTGTTTAGGTTAATATAGCAAAAAAGTTCACTAGCTTTAAGTAGGTGCCTGTCAAGCTACTTCTACAGATCAAACTGCATGAAATACCAATTTTGTTGCTTGGATAAGGACAACCGATTCCAGAGGTCTAACAAATGTGGATTTAAGGAAATGCTTTTGATTCTTTGAAGATTTGGATTGTCCTTGTATGGCAAGTGATATGGATCATTCAGAGGTATTCATACATGAGTGGCATTTATCTTGTTTTACTTCTATGTAATTTGAATGTGGCCTGACAAAATAAATAACGATTAATTTCCAGGGTCACAAAGCAGATGGACAGAAACAATCCGTCTCAGATGGCACACCTGGAAGCCAGTCCTCTGAAAGTGTATCAAGGGACAAGACGAAAAACTATGCAATTGTTGCAGGTGTTGTTGCTGTTGCGGCTAGCGTCTGGTGGTTTACCTCATCAAAGCCTAAAGAAAAAGAACAAGCCTAAATTTTATCTAGTGTCAACAGTCTTACATAGTTGATTAGAAGTGGCTTTGGCTTCACCTGCTTGTGAATAAAATAGGGCATGGGATATTGAAGTGTGCTAAGCAGAACATGCTTTTTCCATAGCGTTCTTTAACTCATGACATTGTAAATAACAAATGCGGAGATACTTGTTTACTTAAAAATTGTGATATTTTGACTGTAGCTTGATCATGCATGTTGAAATTCCCGTTACTAAATTAGAGAAATGCTGATTGAAGTTCATGTTTTTACCATAAACAGAAAATTAATTAATTACAATTCATAGTCTTGTTATTGAAAATAGTTAGTTTGTACCTCCAGAGATCTAAAACAGGATGCCAGTACAAGATTGAATGCATAATAACATATTTGCACTCTCGTTAGTCACCCATATGGGTAAAATATTATTTTTTGTTTTAGAACAATGAGAATGAAATTTATTTAATGAAATGCATATTAACATTTATAATTATTAATTTTGAGTCATTTTGTTGGGTTTCTTCACGTTAGTTCAGGGTGAGACCAGTTCTTTTTTCTTTTTGTTGGTAGGATACACATTTCGTTTTTTTAAGTCCATTGATTTCGGTTTTTTTTTATGTCCATTGTTTTTAGGCGCTACTTTATCCCTTTAGAGCATCAGAACTTTGCATTAAACAAGACTTATCCCCTTTTCAATACCATTAACTTATCCCGGCTTCACTCGTGAAGCTGAACCACCTTTTCTTGTTAAATGTAATGCCTTTCGATTGTCTTGCTTTGGAGGCTTTGAAGTAGGTATTTGAGTTCACTTTGCGTAAGGCAAAGGATCAGGGTTCAATGTTGGGTAGATTAGAGATGTTGGTAGCCAACTCCATGTTAGCATGTACCAACAATTGAACAGTCTGAAGTACAAGGTGCTACTATTTTGGATGTATAATAATATATACCCTTGTCTTTAACTTAAAATAATAAAATGAGAAGATAAGTTGAAACACACCCTTTGTTGGTAGTGTGAAATGCGGGGTGGGTTTGAGACTGGTAGTCGCTCTTCTCTTAGGTGTGCTGCTAAAATACTTTAAAGATCTTTATTTTAAACTTTATCTTAGCCTTGGATACTCCTCTTCCTACGGTGTTCTTATGGCTTGAACGCTTCATCTTCTTGTTTCGTCCATTTTCTTATTGTCTTCTGTTTTAATAACTTGAAAATTTTCTCCACCTCTTCTTTTGCAGGGCAGCTACCACTTAATTCTTTCTTCTTCTTTTTCATCCCTTGTTTTTGTTCTTCATCCCGTCTTACTAATTAACCACAACCCCCTTGTCATTGACTTAAAAACGGTAGTTTCTGTATAAACTTGAACTTATTGTTGTGAGATGCTTGCATGACTGGTGTCCAATAGTATCTAATAAATGACACCTTCATTTTTACCTCATATTTGATATAATGGATAATGCCTATTGAAGTAAAAAATAAATTCTAAGAGTTTTTATTTTAAATAATTATTAAATTCTGAGGGAATGCACTTCAGGTTTAATTTTTTTTTTTTTCAAAATAATCCGGAAAATAATATTATGTTTCGGGATTTTAAGATTTTATGGCCCATTTTTAGCCATCTATTAAACTTTTGGGGATCCATGTTTTTATTTTAAGTATTTTAAAATGGCAGCCACATAATGATTATTTATGGATGTTATCCTGAATTGATTTTAGATGCAAATCGGATAAATCTGAGTGATCTAAAAGATCTACTAATATAATATTTAATGTTTTTAATATATATCTTACGAAGTCCAGAGGTATTTGTCATTCTAATTTAAAGTTTCAAATTCTTTTAAAAGAGCTTATGAAAAGTTGAGATAAATTTAGTTCACCTTTAAATTATAAAATGAAAACTAACAGTTATTAAAATATTAATTAATATATATTTTTAGATTAAATAGTGGGAGATTTATATGGGCTCATATTCTTGATTAAAGTTTTTATAAAATAACATCAATCATGATTGACCAAGAAAGCTTTTACAAAGTAACACTTGCATTATCCACACCAAAAAAAAAAAAAAAAAAAAAAAACAAACTAACATATACCAAGGCTGAGCAGATTGTGGGTCCTAATAAACATCCAACCCCCCATACCAGTACCAAGATTATCACCCGACCCTCCTATATCTTGAATCACAACTATTGTCGAACCACCATCTATAGTTGAAGACACCAAACTCAGAGACACAGCATCTCACCTTGTGTAAGATCTCTTTGTTTTTTTTAGAATAAACCAACTTCCCAGAGTCCAAAGATGGTATAGTGAAGGTGTTTGATACCAACAGTAGTCCTTAATTATGTATTACCATAAAAAAATCAACCTGCTTTTAAAATAAACCAAAAAATACCAAAAAATGATCAATCACCATCCCAAAATCAAATCAGAGCAGAAGGCGTTTAATTTGTTCTGCTCCCTATCACTCTATTCAAATCACTCTTCAACAATCAAACAATCAAACAGTCTAGTAATTTTACATCTCATTCTTACTAAAAAGGTGGTAAATAGTCTTATTTTTATTGGCCAAAATTTATTACCTTCGACCACTAAACTAAGTGTAGTTTAAGAATAACTAGCACTTGCACCCATAGGAGGTTACGGCGTGAGACAATTAGGCTAACTATTTATAGAATAACTGCTCCCTATAAACAGTTATCTTTTTCTGGGCCAAACTAAGTTCCTCCTAGGTCACAAATGCCTTAGGCCCCTCGTCATCTTTAAACTGCCAGGACCTTCTCTCAAACATTCATCACTCTTAAACTAAGAAGGAAGCCGGAGACGTAGAAGCGAAATTTTGTGTTTTGCAACTGGAACAGACCCTGCTTATTTGTTCACAAAGTGTCTCTTATAGTTGCTTTACAGGGTGGAGGGCTTATAACCTCCACCCCAAATTCACCTAACACTGCCTTTATGAAGCCCAGATCAGCCATATCCATGCAATTGAAGATAGAATGAGGGCGACTGTCCAGAACTTGCCCATAAAGGAATGGGTCCCTTGGTTTCAAAGCTTTTGGCCTGCGGGCCATGGATTTGAAAGTCAAGCAGAAAAAGGCTACTAGCAATTGCGCACACCCACACGTGCCAAAAGTGCAACCAAACACCTAGCACCACCAGGTAGCGAGAAATGATCACAATCTCATACCAGTCTGCCATCAGAGTTACACGTGCCAACAGTAAAGGTTGGCAACGTGCGAATTAAGTGCAAAATTGTCCACAATTACAAAGGCTATTAATTACAACTAAACAATCTCCTTCTAAAACTAGATGCTATGCTACCTTACAAAGTTCAATTCCAGCTACCATTATCTCCATTTTGTTTTATTATTAATGTGGTGCCCTAAGATGAGAGAGACACCATGAACTGCATAACGAAAAATGACCCTAGCCCCTACTTGTTCTTAGTTTTTCTTGGATGCATCATCGAAATTCATCTTAACCAATACTTTTAGGGGTCTAAGCTATACCACACTATTCTGTTCCTTTTTTTCTTCTTCTTTTATTCCTTCCAATTGGGGCCGGAAGGGGAAATAATTACTTATTATTATGTCTCATGTAATTAAATTTTTTTCATTAGAAGTCCTATAAAATTTTAATTATCAAATTAAGAGTAATTAAGAGATGATGTGGTTAGTTATCTAATTTTTTTTTAAGAAGTGTTGTTCAACAAGTTTGAAAATTAGTTTACTTGTTTAAGTTATGTATTATTAGTTTGATTATGTTATATTTTTTAAGTATCAAAATATCATATTGCAAACAAAAGCTATATATAATGCACTTAATGTTCTTTTCAAGGAAAATTTTAAAAAGAAAATAGATACATCTTTGTGGGATGTGTTTAGTATTGCATGGTCCTATTCTATTAGACTATTCTTAATTTGTAATAGTGACAATAATCTAATTGAATATATTTATGTATTTATTAACAAATACATTACTTTTAATGTTCTTTTCAAGGAAAATTTAAAAAGAAAATAGATACATCTTTGTGGGATGTGTTTAGTATTGCATGGTCTTATTCTATTGACTGTTCTTAATTTGTAATAGTGGCTTGGTTGTCTTGTAGTGTTGTGATAATAGTATGTGTTTTGTAGTTGAAATTAGTTTCTTAGATTAAATATTTGTTTAATATTGATGAGGAAATGATTATTAGTAAATAGTCTTCATAAATTGATTAGTTGATTTTAAGTTTGATTTATTTGTTTCTTTAGCATAGACTACAATGGAGTGAATAGTGAGTGGTTATGGAGGAGGGAGAGTAAGGGAGGGATTGCTCTTAAATTAAATATTTGTTTAATGTTGATGAGGAAATGATTTATTAGGAAATAGTCTTCTTAAATTGATTAGTTGATTTTGATTTTGATTTATTTGTTTGGTTAGCATAGACTACAATGGAGTGAATAGTGAGTGTCTATGGAGGAGGGAGAGTAAGGGAGGGGTTTCTCTTAAGGATATATGATTGTTGTTTTTTGAAGCATTTATAGAGATAGAAGAGAGTTTAACGAGACTTGTATTGTTGTCTTGTGGGCATATGAACAAATAAATTAATGGTGAAGTTACCAAGCTTAGGAGGGGTTGGTAGTCATGATGAATAATGATTACAATCTCATTATCATATACAAATTTGACACATTGTTGGATATTTGAGGGGATTTCTTGGGTTTGTGTGAGCCAAGGGTATCCTAGATGAACTCCAAAGTGGTTAGAGGTGGGAGCGATATGACATAAAGTGAGTAGTTCCAACAACCTAATTTGAATGGGGAGAAAAATGCAACCTATTTTGTAAATAAAAGTGACATTAAAATATTTAAGTACAACACCTAAACGTAACATAATAATTCTATTAGAGATAGTGGTTGAAGATTAATTCTTCAATGCAAATATTGAATAAGAAGTTGAGTTCATAAGACTTTAGCTTGAGATGTTGAATCTCATCATTATGAAGTTGATAATGCATTTTGGTGAGAAGGGACTAAAAATGTTAAGCAAAATCATTGACCCATTCAACCTACCCTTGCTTGCATTGGACAAGGTTAGAAAATGTGAATTTTAATCTAATATTACCAAGTTTTTCATTTATTAACTGCTTTCTATTATTGCTCTCGACATAGAATTGCTATGACACCCATTACTAGTTTATGTCCCCAAGGTTTGACAAATTGCATTCCAATTAGCTAAATTAATTAGTTGAATATAAGATCTTGCAAAGACTAATTACAATGACAATGAACAATGCATTGTATAATGTATGTACTAAGAAGGGATTCAAAAAATGAAACATGATAGTTGCTTGTATGGGCAAGTTGTAGCATGTATAGATTGACATATATAAGTGTTAATTTAATTGAATATAAAGTTAAATAATATGGCTAATTATTTGAAATAAATAGTAAAGAAAATTTTAATTTAAATTCTATTCATAGTGTAAATTAAAATAAATTGTTTTATAGAGTGATAAATGAATAAGTGATTAAAATAATAATAAATATTTTTTTTTTAAAAAGGGGGTAAAAACTTTATTGAAATTTAGAAAAGAGCATTACAAAACATCAAAAGGCCAAGGCCCCGGGAACCCATAAGAAGCAACCATACAGAGCATGAAACAACATCATCCTTCACCAATACCATTCCCATCCTCGACAAGAATCCTCTCCAAGTCATGTCGGAGCTCATGGGGAACCTGCTCCCACTCATCAATCTTCCAGCCATCTAAATGCTTAGAAGCCCACTTGGTTAAACAATCTGCTGCCCTATTCCACTCCCTCGAAATATGGACAAAAGAGTTGCAGAATTTGTTGCACCATCATAGCCAACTGCCAACTAACATCAGATACCTTCTATTCATTTAGCAAATTAATCAAAACCTGTGAATTAGACTCACAGATAACCTTGCGCCATCCCAAAGCATAAGCCCTCTCCAAAGCATAGAGGATCGCCAAACCTTCCATAAGGTTGATAGTCTGCAATCCTTCATGAACAGAAAAGAAAAAAAACCACCGATCCCGAAAAATCCTTGCCAGCCCCACCAATCCCAGCAGGCCCAGGATTGCCCCTTGAAGAACCATCGATATTGAGTTTCAAAATGCCAACCGGAGGGGGTAGCCAACACCCCACCCTTTGAACTTTTTTTCACTTGCCTTCCTCTCCTGACACAAGCAGAAGCTGAAGACAGCCCCTGGATACCCAATCTATCCACCAGCTCAGCATCCCCTTTCTCCAAAGGGAACACCACATCACTCTCAGCTTCCACCATCTCCTGAATCATACCCATAATTTTGTGCCAAACTTGTTGAATTAGCAACTTCTCACCTCGAAATATTCTTCGATTCCGTTCCAACCAAATCTGCCATAGTATGAAGGAAGGTCCAACATACCACACATCCTGCAAGAAAGAGGCCATAGAAGGAGGTCTACCCAGACTACTCCAAAAATCCACCAGGGAGGAAGCATGAACACAGGGGCGTTTCCAAACTCCCCACGAAAAATGCCAAAGTTGCAAAGCCAAGGGACAACGAAAAAATAAGTGAGAAGAGTCCTCTCCACATCCACACAAAACACACATAGAAGGACCTTGAAAACCCTGCTTCTGAATATTATCCCATGTCAAGCACCTATTTCAAGCCAAAGTCCAAATAAAGTAGTTACACTTTGGCCAAGAAAACTTATTCCACACTTTCTTCCACCAGTGAACCTCCACCCCATCCAGCCCGTGAGATAATAACACCTGATATCCAGAAGCAACATTATAGACACCCTTAGGATTAGGAGACCAAGAAAGAACATCCCCTTCCTGGAGGGTGCTACAACGTCTACGAGAAAGGATACTGTGAATCTCAACACACTCCTCCACCATACCAACATCAGGCCACTCATCAGGATTCTTCCATCTCGCCACCACCAACTGCCCATGAGAAGATAAAGACTTGAAATCACTCACCCTTGATCATCCTGCCTCACAGAACCTCTGGCATAGAGTCACCAAATTAGGAAACTGAGAAACAATGGGAGGAAAACCATCCCAAGCATTAGACCAAAAATGAGCTTCCGTCCCTCTTTTACAAATCCAAAATAAGCCATCCTTGACAAGCGCAACCCCTTTCTTGAGCGTACTCCAAATCACCGAGCCTTTCCCCACCAGGGGATAACGAGGAATATCAATCTGAGGGATCCCCAGGAAGTATTTTTGTGTTAATATCCTGGCCCAAATCCGATCCTGCTCCACACACCACCGCCAATACAATTTAGCAGTCAGTGCCATCCCAGACAATGATGATTGCCTTAACCCAAGACCACCAAACTGCTTCAGGCTACAATCAATGTCCCATTTGACAAGGCTCCATTTAGAGGACAAGCTACCAGCCCATAAAAATTGTCTTGCTAAGGAATCCAATTCCCTAACAAAACCCAATGGGGTCACCTGATTCATACATCTGTAAATGGGGAGGGCCTGCACCACAGACTTGAGCAACTAAACATGACCCGCAAAGGACAACCAACGATGGGTCCAATGATTAACTTTCACATGAAATTTATCCAGAATATTCTACCAAGAATCCCTAGGTAGTCTTCCAACAGAGATGGGAATACCAAGATAGGTCAAAGGGAGAACCCCAGTCTGAAATCTCAAGATGTGAGCAATTCGCCTCTGAATGGAACTCAGAGTATTGAAGAAAAAGATGGAAGCTTATCTTCATTAATCAATTGGCCCGAAGCAACAAGATAAACATCCAACACCTTGCGCAAATTCGAAGCTTCTCTAATTGTAGCCATACCCATCAAAGCAGTGTCGTCCACAAACTGCAAGTGAGACTTTGGAGGTAAACCACCTCCCCACCCCCAGCCCTGAATGAAACCTGACTCCACATTCTTTCTTATTAGACGTCCTAGACCTTCAACAAGAAGAAGAAACAAGTAAGGAGAGAGAGGGTCGCCTTGCCGCAAACCCCGAGAGGCACCAAAAAGTTCAGAGTGCTCACCATTTATTAACACAGAGAAGGAGACCGAAGTAACACAACTCATAACCCAATAAATCCACTCATCCCCAAAACCAAAAGCACCCAGAACCTTCCGAAGGAAGGACCACCGAACTCTGTCATAAGCCTTAGCCATATCAAGCTTGATGAACATCACCTTATCTTTGGAACTGGCCATAGAGTGAATGGTTTCAGTTGCGATAACAACTCCATCCAAAATCTGTTGTTCCACCACAATACCACTTTGTTCCTCAGATATCAGCATTTTAAGCCACTTTTTCAACCTATCAGCAATCAATTTAGAGATAATTTTATAAATCACATTGCAAAGAGAGATAGGACGAAATTGACTTAACCTATCTGCTCCATCACACTTTGGGATGAGAGCAAGGAAGGTAGAATTCAAAGCTCGTAACATCTGTTTATTCTTCTGAGACTCCTGAACAACCGCCAACAAGTCCAACTTGATAATCTCCTAGAATTCTTGAAAGAACTCAATCGGGAAACCATCAGGGCCAAGAGCTTTCCCCCTCTTCATCTGAAACACAGTCCCCTCCAGCTCCTCAATTGAAATATCACTCATAAGATGGTCATTCATCTCCCTAGATACCAAAGAAGGGATACAAGAAAGGACCTGAGCTTCCTCATCAGAATCCCCTTGCGAGTCCTTCCTGAATAAGGAAGCAAAATACTGCATAGCTTCACGCGTGATTTCATGAAAAGAAGAAAGAGTCTCACCCTTGTCATTCACCAGAGCAGAAATAGAATTGCCATGTCTCCTGGCTTTCACCGAGTTGAAGAAAAAAATAGTATTTTTATCCCCTTCTTGAAGCCACTCAATCCGGGCCTTTTGTTTCCAAAAAACTTCCTCTCGCAACTCACACTCTTCCAGTGCTTTCAAAGCCCTAGTCTCTTCTCGCAGTAGGTCTTCAGTCATTCCATCCTCCCTGATCAACCTCGTAATACCATCCAATTCAGCTTGGGCAACAGTCTTAGCATGAAAAATGTTTCCAAATCAATGCCGATTCCAACGTTTAAGTTGATACTTGACAAATTGAAGTAACTTAGCAAAAGTATACATTGATGTACCATAAGTAGGTCTACCATACCTCCACCACTCAGCAACATAGTCATGGAGAGAGGAGTCACGCATCCACATAAGCTGGAACTTGAAAGGAGACCGAGGCACACGAGCTGAAGAAATAGCTAGCTTGATAGGCCAATGATCTGAGCCCCTCCAATCCAAAATTTTAGAGCTAGAAGACCACAACCCACCAACCCAGTAGCAAGAAACTAGAAAGCGGTCAAGTCATTCCGCAATGCAATTATTCTTGACCCTCCGATTGTTCCAAGTAAACTGGCCATTAATGGGTTTGATATCAACAAAATTTAAAGCTGAGATGTTATCCTGAAGTAGCAATGTAGAAGGCTCTAGCCTCGCATTACCACCCCACTTAGCCAACTCATAAATAGCATTGAAGTCTCCAGCCATAATCCACAGATAGAAAGGAACCATGCTTCAGACAAACTGGATATGGGACCACAAAAGTTGCTTACCCTGAAGCTCAGTAGGTGCATAGATATTCGAGAAGAGAACAAACTCCCCTGTCTCAAAACAAGACGCAATCATAGAGATAGAAGATTGAAAGGACAACCACCAAAGAGGGTGGATCTTTGGAGGATTCCATAAACAAGCCACTCCCCCAACAGACCCTTGAGCACCAATGCACTGGCACTCGCCACTCCCCCACAACTTAGGCACTAAACCAAACATACACTGCACTAATAACTTAGTCTCCTGCAGGAAAAGAACATCAGGAGATTGACTTCTAACCAAATCACGAACAAATTTTTGTCGAGGGCCACTGTTCAAGCCCCTTACATTCCAGGATAGAACAATCATTTCAAGGGGCTCACAAAATGAGAATCTAGAGTCTTAACAGACCCTGACTCTACCAAAGTTTCCCCTGTTAATTTAATCTTTTCTAGATCCTTTTTTCTACCAACCTTGAAGACGTCTCCCCAGCCCCTTTTTTGGATCCTTTTGATGAAGACCCAATGAGAAGAAGAAGACTTATTATTCTTCACTCCCTCAACACCTGCATTCAAAACAAGAGGAGATCCATCCCCACCACCCTTCTTCCCTTCTACAATAGGAACCGATTCCACCTGGACTTCCATTTGAACATCCGTGTCCATTTGCAAAGCACTATTATCCTGCAAAACTTGAGTAGCCTCAGAAAGAGGGCCCTCCTGTCCTGTACCCAAAGCACCTTGATCCAGATTCACCAAGCCCAGATTCACTTCCTGCTAGTTGAGATCATCTAAAATTTCAAATCTGTTGAAAGAATCTTCATCCTGCCTTTCCTTTAAAGTCCTCTTTTGACCCCGATTCCTGTTACGAGCCTTAACTAGAACGAAACCATCAGCCCCATCCACATCACCAGGAATGGGTTCCTTCCCCTTTTCAACCTTAGGGGGATTGTAGGGAGGTTGAGAAGGCTGGGAATCCACAAGCCTAGCCTTTGGGCATCTTCGCTGCAAATGTCCATATTCATGATAGAGACGACATCAAAAAGGAAGAGCGTCATAGTCCAACTGTTGCACCCAAGAGTAAGGACCCACACACATATCCACCGAATCTGGCAAAGGTTTACTTAAATCAATCTCAACACAGATACGAGCAAAAGTCATCACCTTTTTAACCTGAGTCTGCTGTGAAGCACCAACCGGTTTTCCTAGCATCGAAGCCAGCAAGTGCAAAACATCATCCCGCCAACATTCCACAAGAAACCTCGGAAGCCAAACCCACATTGGAACTCGGTTCAGAATCTCTTCAACAGGATTGAAGCCCGCATGACAAGGTTTAATAAATAACCCAATCTGATTATGAAAATAGGGGCCTCCTTCAAAGGCCTTGTTGCGATCTGCCAAGCAATTGAATGAAACCATGAAATAGTTATTTGCGAAAAGCATAACCTCCATTTCTCCCTCTGGCATCCAAGTCTGTTGGGCCCACAATTCAAGAAATTGTAATGAAACATGCATCCCCATAAACTTGCACAGTAATGCATCATTCGAATAATAGTCAATATCTTCCGCAATCATCTCCAGCGTGTTGGGTGAATATTTTGTCTTCAAGTAACTGAAAGCAAAATGGTTATATCAACCACAGTGTAATGAGATAAATCTCTCCTCTCAGCAAGGGGAGGTTCCCTATTAACTATCACAAACTTATTTACACTAAATACTAACTTCAGGGTGAGACCACATCATCCATTTCTCTTTTTTCAGAAATGATGTTTACAATATAAAAGAGCACTTTCACAATACAAATTTGAATAACTAAGAAACCCACGAGAGCACAAAGTCTATCATTGCTCCTTTTACTGATTTACAATTTAGAACTAAGTAGGACAAGGTGCAGCTCAAAGTCTTCACCGAATGCTACGATAAAATATATGATCACAAAAGATAATAGCAGCTCAAAGTCTTTACTTTCACCCAATATGATATAACTAACTTGAACACAATAGTTTACAGCACAAAGTCTCTAAACAATTCCTTTCTCACAAATAAACACAAACTCCCGCAATGAGAAAAATAACACAAAGTCTATTCAACCAAAACAAGAACACTCCTCTCAAATTTCAATAAACTCCACGATTCCAACAATGAGTCAATATAATATAACACCAATGACATAAGAATATTGACATCATAAAACAATATGATTCAACTCAAAGTTTGATACTCAAATTGCCCGCTTATATTGATATTCACTTGAAAAATATGATAAACATAAAAAGCTCAAAGTCTTGAAATGTTTTCCAATTTGGCAGAGTTTCTTTGCAATAGAAAAAAGATAATATTTACAATGAGGGTCCTCTTTATTTATAAGAGAAACCAAGAGCAAAAATAGGAAAGTCCTAACTACTTTGACTTATTCAAACAAAAGAATCCTATTTGACTTAGGACTTCCTTTGCCTCACATGCAATTTCATTTTAGAAAATTACACATGAATATGTCCACAACAAAATTCAAATTACATATACAAAAATAAAGTAAACTAAGGTATCAAAAAGAACTTCAGCTTCCTCCATCATTCTTCTTTAGAAAGTTCTGGTACATGGCTTGTATAGTTGCCATTTCACATGCATCTGATTTAACTGTATTTTCTGAGCTAGTGCGGGCCTGAAGAACTGCATCTTTTACTGCCTTTATTGCCTTCTCATGCTTGTCGAGGTTATCTTTCAGGTTCTCAAAAGTCGAATGCTGATCATAGAGGCTGTCCATGGAAAGTACTGAGGGTACTTCATCTTTGAATTTTGTTGAACCATCTTCTCAAATGAGCTTATCATTTCATCTGCTGAAAGGAACTTATGATCTTCACCTGTGAGGATGCATGGGAGTTCTTCCAGCCTGTGCAGAGGCATGACATCACTGTCTTCACTATTTTCATGAGCTTGACATAAGTCATCAAGTAAACCTTTTACTATATGGATGCGATGAACCAGAGACTCCTTAGTCTTAAGATATGATTCCCGATTGGTGATGATCCCAATGGTAACCAGATTCTTTATCTTAATCTTTTTCATCTCTATCCATTCCTCCAAGCTCTCTTCCTGATCCTGTAGCTCTCTGGAAAGTAAGTCAACCATGTTATCAAGCTCGGCTTTGGCTTTATCCATCTTTTCTTTTCTTTCTACAATGGTCTTCAGTAGGATTCACCCTTGAGCTAGCAAACGTTCCACAATATCTCCTACCACCCTTCCTCTGGCCTGAGCTTTTTCAACCTTCTGAATTAGAGGATCTTCTATAGTCACTGCCATGGGTTCCACAATTTTAGATGACTTCACTATTTTTTGAAGAATAGCAACAAGTTGTTCTGCTTTAGCTTTATACTGTTCTTTTTCCTTTTTGACTTCATCATATTTTTTGAGCAAGGTGCTAGCAGTAGTTTGAAAATCTGCTTTTATGCCTTCATGAGTTAACTTGCCTAACTCAACCCTTGAGACGACATAATCATTCATGTCAAAATTGTCAACAGTAGCATCCTCTGGTGGCTTAGCAATCTCTGCATATTTGATCCCTTTTTCATTGATAAGCCTAGAAACAGTCTTGGGCTTTTTCTTCAGTCTTTGATTTCACAGGTAATAGCTTCTCTATATCGATTTCATCTGGCAAAATAGCTTGCTTCTTTCTCTTGGGAGTATATGCATACAACCATGGAGGGAGCACAAAAGCACTAATAGTTGGAGATGAATCCACTACTTGTTTCGCCGGATCCATATTTACACCTGTTATGGTAACAATAGGACTGGTGTTGGTAAAAACTACACTTGTGTCAACAACTTTTTCTAGAACCATCCAGAAGATTTTCCAAAATAGATTGTTCACCAATATCAAAAGACAGAGAAGATAAACTTGGGATAGAACCAAAGGAATCAAACACGGTCCCAAAACTGGTTCTTACAGAAGTAGGGGTATTATCGGAAGAAACAATGAAAATAGGTGAAAGAGGAACATTTGAAACTACTGGAAAACTACCAGAAACAGGAGCATGAGGAAGAGGTGTAGAAACTTGTGATTCAGTAGGAAGATCTTTCTTAGGGGACTGATGTGGATCACCAAGTTGTTCCTGTTCTACATTCTCATCCTTTCCTTGTTCAGTTTCATCTTCTTCATTAGACACTTCTGTGTGTTGGGCATCCTTAGATTTCTAAATATTTTGCTTTTCAGTCGCAACATCTTCAACCTCCATTTACTCAACATTTGTATCTTCAGCTCCTGATTCAGTGACATTAGAGGTTTCCACAACCTCTTTCTTCTTCCCTCCCTTGGATACAAACTTAATTTTTGGCTTTCATATTTTGGAGGAAGAAGGGGTGTCACTCTTATTCTTGGTCCTATTTTCTACTTTCTTGCCTGTTTGCTCCTGTGCTTTAGTCTCCGATCCTGTGAGAAATTCCTTCAATTTGATCCCTTTGCTTTCCAACCATATATTTGTGTTAGCCAAGATCGGTTGAAATCTTTTCCTTATGGAAGTTTCCTCTTTAACTGACCATTTCACCTCTGGAAGAGGTGAGACTTCAACATTCACAGTGTTATATTTGGGATCTAGAACATCCCCATCATCTTCCATTCCATTTGGAATATTAGCGAGGCCCAGCTCTTCTATCTGACTCAAATGAAGTCTACAGTAGTCTAACTTCCTGATCTCATTTTGTGTCCTGAGATCAGCCCAAATATCTTCCACCATATGCACATGGAAAGTTGACTTTTTGATTTTATCTTGTACTCTCTTGAAGTCAAAATGGTCCCTTTTCTTGAAAGTTTTCATGGTGACCAACTGCAATTCAGAATCAACTATTTTTACTTTGTTAGCTGATTGAACTGAGTACCTTCCAATTTCTACGGGAAACTTTATCCTTGACTTCTTCAGTTCCATTTGTTTATTATGTACTACAATCAACTGCCTACATAATTCCATGAGAACAATTCGGTCATTGGGATATCGTGGAAGAATATAAGGGTAGCCGAGATAATATCCTACTCTGAGATATGTGAAAGTAGGGAATTGTAAGAACAAGCAACCAAAAGAATTCACAACTTCCCAGACTTCATCTGAAACCCTCTTTTGAACAAGTTCATTGTCCCATAAGCACATGAATACTGAAAAGAAAGCATCATTCCCCCTTTAGAAATGATGGATAGATCCCTTCAGAGTAATTTGAGGATAATACTCATACACAAGAACCAATCTCCTATCACCAACCTGAGTCAGACCGGGAAAGCTCCTCATGCTACCAGCAGCATAGACCAGATATGAGGTCATATAGAATTTGAATGTTGTGTTGACCCTCACCAATTCTTCATGCAATGCATTACTGATCTGCTCTCCCCAAAATATTTTCTGTGTGCCCCAAAGAATCACCTTGATGTATGTGTACATCCATTCTTGAAACTTGGAAGAAGAAGGGAGTCTGCGAGAAATCAAAATTCGTGATTTTTTGTGAGAGGAGAGATCTCAAGGAGGTATCGCCAACTTGTTTAAGGTTTCAACAATGGAAATTAAACTAACCAAAATTACTAAAAATGTTTAAAAAGGTCAAAACATGAAACCATAAATGCCAACACGAGTGGCATTAATTTCACCATAGTTCAAAGATTTCATCAGGATATGCTCGGTCGGCGAAAACTATAGATCATACACATGAAGGTTCAACGTGTATGAGTAGTAATAACAACTACTTTTACATATTAAACTTCGACATAGGACATGCATGAGCGGCGGTTAGGACCGCTCTCGCATGTTAAAAGAAAATTTTGGTAAAATATGTAAAAGCGGCAAAAAGAGCCAATTTTACACATAAAACAACAAAACACATGTAATAGCGGTTATTTGGACCGCTATTGCATGTAAATACAAAAACTTTTCTAACACCCCAAAATATTCAATAATTGATATTTTGGCAAGCTTACGACCAAAACAAGCTTCATGATTTTCGAGGAATCGTCATAAAGAAATGTTGCAAACTCTTCTAAGATGTCAGATGACTTCGTACGAGACCAAGAGTACTTGTCTTGATTTGCAAACTTAGAGTGTAGGCTACGAAACAGACAAGTTTCGTAGGGGTTGTCTACAAAAATGAGAGTAGCTGATTTTGAGAACAACATAGCGGGATAACCAATTTCGGCCTCTCCTCATAACATTCAAGACATCCATTGATCATCGTAATCCGTGTACCGCCAGATAAACTTGAGCCAACCAACCCTGGATCCGGTGATAACAAGTTATTAATAAAAAACTTTGAAGCATGCGAAAGAGAATTTAGACCAACTATTGCTGAGCGAAAATCCATCTTGGGACTAGCCCTCGAAGACTCCCCAATCGGCATTGAAACTAAACAAGACCCAAGGTGGGCACACAGGCCCCCGAGATAAAATAAAGAATCACCACTAGGGGTTAACCGACCCACCACCCAGCACCACCTTCGAACTGTAGACCCAAACCAACCAGGCACAAAACCCCCACCCGTGGCCTCCAACTATGCACAAAACCCCTGCTCGCTCAGGGAGAAAGAGAAACCGATGCAAATGAAAAAACTTCGCATTGAAAAAATCACAACCCCAGACCTCCCCAAATCGCATGCACTCCCTACACTTTGCACGACCAGGAAAAAATAGAGGATCGGGCTAGGGCATGAACGCCCTAGCTCGACATATAGAGCAAAAAATCATCATCCCCTCCTTCCGCATTCTCACTATTCACCCAAATAATAATAAATAATTTAATAATAAGGAAATTTTAAATTAAATTCTATGGTAAAGAAATTAAAATAAACTAATTATATAGTTTGAAAATAAGATTTTTTTTTAATAAATAGATAATTAAATAATAATGATAGTAATAATAGTAAAATAATGATATTACCAATAATAAAATAAGAAATAAATAAATATATGCTAGTAATAATGAAATTAATAGTTAGTTGTTTAAATATTATTTAATTCAATTACTATATTAATTTTAATACTATTTTATTTTATGAAAAATGGTAAAGGAACACTAAACTTTAATTCTATTGTTTAGTAACATTTAATAAATGCGGGTAGGGGACCTGGCTCGATTGGCGAGAGCTTCCTGTGGTAGGCATGAGGTCATGAGATCCAGTCTCCCCCCTGCCCACCTGATATTGTACCCGGTTCATAGCTCCGGTCAAAAGCGTTTACCCCTGTTGAATAAAAAAACTTTAATAAATGCATTATAAAATTATTTGATACGTGAACAAATTATATATTTATAAATAGTGGAGTTAGATTCATTAATTAGTATTTATTCCCATAAAATAGGGAATGATAGAGAGAATAGAGGGGAGTGGATATTTTTATTTTTCTTTAGTTTTTCCTGCCCCTAAATTTGGGCATTCCATCCTGAAGAGCTCAAAGTATGAGCCAATCACAACATTGATAATTGATTTTTTGAATAATTTTTGTTAAAATTTTTGCATAGACTTGGGAAAAATTAAAATTTGTTCAACATTCAAAATAATACTCTCTTGTGATTGGTTTAGTTTACATAGATTAATCACTAGATAAGAAAAACTCATTACAATAGTATTGTCGATACTAATAAGGGATGTTAGACCTTGACCTATTTTTGAGCATTCTAATCATGTATATTCAAGATAAAAAATAGGACGAAAGAAATCGCTGAGATCATTTCTTGTATTAGATGGATTTTCTTTTTACAAGCTTGTAATAGAGAGTTGGCAATGGATCTTCGCAAGTAGTGAGTGGTTACTTCCACATTTCTTTAATGTTAAAATTTGCCAACTCATACCCCATTTTGATGAGAGATAAAGCAAGAGTGGGGATAACTAGGCATTAGTAGGTCATTATGCTTCTTATTCACTATAAATGTCCATGAGATTATTTTTTGGGGTTAAGTGGGAAAATGTTCGGTATTAAATCAAAGGAAATTTGATTTTAAGGGTATTTGGACAATTTATTTTTAATAGATTGAGGTGTGATTGGATTAGGTTCAACTCTTGGGTGGTTTTGATGGACTAGATCTCTCTATTCATAACGATTTAGTCAAGTTTAGAGGTATGGTCCCTCATAATATTGTAATCTACTCTATAAAGGTAGAGATGATATCTATATAATCCAATTATTTCAAAAACAAATATCTAATTATGAATGGAAAGCTCCAAACTACCACTTTTTAGGTTATATGTTAACTATCAAAATTAAAAGACTAATGAAAATCAATTTATGAAAAATGTAATTTATTTATTTTTTAAAATTTTGCTCATGTTTTATTTCAATAGTTTGTACATAATTTATATAATAATATATAATTTTTTTTCAAAAAAATTTGAATCTATAAAAACTTTTCTTTAACATTAATCAAAATAACAATGTTTTATGAATACAATAATAAGCCACTTAAATCCAAATACCTTGAATTATTATAAAAATGCTACTAATAAAATCATCATCCTATTGGCTATCTGAAAAATAGCCATAAAGGTAAAAGCTACTTGTTGTCACATGAAATTGCACCCTGTTTAAATTTGGTTCAAACATTCCAATGACACAATGGAAATGATCTCAAGGTGTGGGACCTTGTAGATGAGATTAGACCTCCAGAAAAGGTTGGTTCCTCTTTCTAAGCTTAAGGCTTAGAGAATTAATGCGACTAAATCTAATCTACCGAGAAAAAATGAGGAAGACAAGAAATGTAAAGGGTGATACACTAGATTTAGCTGGTTGGACTTGACTCATAACACAACAATGATATCAAAGGCTAAAATAACTCACATAGACTCATAGAGACTATAACAGAGGTTAGGGTAGAAAGTTGAAGCTACAAAAGGGTCCGCTTTATCCATAATATAAGCATACAATCTTCAAAGAAACACAGTGTAAAGTCTTGGAGAGAAATAAAAAATTAGTTGCTTGTATTAATCATGAAGGCTAAACAACCATTACAAAGGAGAGAACAAATCAATACAGATCATAATAAAGCACAAAATGACAACTTTCCCCTCATTGTTGAATTGAAACGAAGACAGGAGAGGTTGAAGACATAATCCATCAATTTGTTCAACTTTGGGAAATAACATAAGGCCTAGATCTAATACTGAATTCTTCCGCCTAGATCTAATACTGAATTCTTCCACCTAAATGATGGCTCCAAGATCAACAATCTCTAACATCTTGAAAAGCATGTAGATATAGCATTACGAATCACACTGTAGCAACTTGAACATGGAAAAGACTGGTCAACACGTTTGCAGGTCTCCCATGTCCACTGTATCACGCTCACATGGGTTGTGTCAGGAAATCCTACAGAAATAGAGTGTTTACACATACCTTGGTACAAAAATTCATTAAATGAAAGTACTAAAATAGACAAGTGTGTAAGGAGGGCCAAACCATCAGGGTTCAACAATTGAGCCATTGCTAAACCACTATCATTTGAGCGAACGAACAAACACCATCCTGAACTCTGAAGTCCGCAAGCAAAGCGAATACTTATCGAGCTTCAGAAGTCAGATTGTCGCTATACATCATTATCATAGAATGGGTGAAGGAGGAAACCTCGATCCTCGAAGTCCAAAAATACAAGGGAACATCTATCGGGCTTTGGTGATCGGGCCTACGCTAAACATCATGCAACCAATCATGTAAAAACCATATCATTTGATTACGCAATCCTGAAACACTTAGACAAATATGAAACATCAAGGATCAAGAATTGAGAATACCATTGAACACCTAGCATTCTACAAGAGAACAAGAACCCTCTCAAACTTTGAAGTTAGAAAGACATAGATAAGGTAAACGTGTTGGACTTCGGCAATTGGGCCTTCGTCAGATTGCCCTCCACTAGGCATGAGATAAGGGACCCCCAGATATCGTGATCCTAAAAGGCTTGGAAGAATTTGAAGTGTCGGGGATCAACAATTGGGGGTATCGTTCAAATCTTGCACTAGAATAATAAGTTGAATGCCTCCCCGAAACTTGAAGTCCTCCAGACTTACATAATAACATTTTGGGTTTCGGTAGTTAGGCCAACACTTGAAATTATCTACCAAAGGAAGAGAAATAAGAGCCTTGTCGACCCCATAATCTTGAAGCACTTGGAAGAACTACTTATTGGGGATCAGGCATGCATACAAACACATGCTGAGATACAATGGGGAAATGAGGACGACTAACGACCTAACCTTGAAACACCTAGACAAATTTGCAAACACATCAAGGCAAAGTTCAGAGCTGATAAGGACAACATGTTGGTAAGGGAAACCCCAAAACTCTGAAAGGTCGAAAGGACAAAAAACCTAAGGAAAAAGCCATAAACTCTCAGACTTAGGTTTTGTGGATTTGAGTCAACATTTCAGTGACCTTTAGGGGATGTTTGCTTGCTAAACATTAGGATCCAGTGGCCTTAACATCCATGAGCATAGAGTCAAAAGGAACCTTGAAACAACCAACCAACCAATGCAATTGAAACCACTGCACAACAAAACACAAGGTAAAACAAAAACAACAAAGCATACATTATCCTAATGAGAATGCAGCTTGTGTAAGAGCACTTGGAGGAAAGAAAACCTACAGTCCTAAACTAACCAACAAGGAATTGACTCAAACAAAGCCATTTAATGGTTTTTCAAAATAACTGCCCTTTCTAATCAATTTACAATGCTTTCCATGTTTGTGGGCAGTTAACAAGAGGTGGGGAAGGGATGGGCATACAACAAATTGGTGAAACACTTCCCCAAGGATGAAAACAAACTCACTTACCCACTTGAGTTGATTGTGGATGTTGGTGTCTTGAAGTGGATCAGTGGGCTGATCCCGCTCATCTTGATGCTCAACTTCATGCTCAAGAGTAAGCATGACAAGTGGTGACTTCTTCTCATATGTCCCCAGCTGGGCCAGATTCATGATGGGACATCCTCTTGAAATAGCATGCAAACCAACAGGGCCAATCTCATGCCTATGCTCCGATTCTTTATCCTCTTGCTGGTCTGAATGCTCTTGTTCCTGTGGCTCATTTGGAAATATGTCCACCTCCACTTTATTCTCATGTTGTTCATGATTTTCCTCCTTAAGGGATGCTAGCTTGATGTCACAATTTGAGCAGAAGTCCTCTAACTCATCCCAAAAGAAATCCTCCTCAAGATCTTCTTTACTTTTTTGCATGAGAGAACTCATTTTAGCTTCATGACAACTCTCTTGAAGGTACGAGGAAACATTAAGATCCTCTTCCTAAAGTGAAGGTTTTTGTCTCATATCTTGTTCAGCTTGAAGAACAAGCCTATGCACATTAACCTCTTCATTCCCTGGAAGAGGATTGTCCTCAATGAAAAGTGGAAGCTCACCGAATAGGTCAATGCAAAAGTTCTTTGCAGCCCCAGGGACAACTTCTTCCACAACCTCTTCCTCATGTGAGTGCACCTCCACTGGGCTTTGCACAAGCTGGCTCTGTGATGGAAGATTCTCCCCATGCAATCTTTGTATTTCATTCTCATTTGCTTCATAAAAAGCATGGGAAAAACTTACAAATGAATCAGAATTTAGAGCACTCAACCCTGACCATGAATTAGCATCACCCTCAGGCTTAAAGCACTATTGTTCCAACTGATTGGACTCATTTGTTTCTTGCAGCATGTCTAATTTTTCAATTTTTATGGCATATGAGGGCTCACAAATAGCAGGCTGCTCTCCCTCTCCTTCCTCTTCCTTCCCTTGCACATCAAACCAACTAGCCTGCCAAACAATAGGTCCACCTTTGAAGAGTGAAATAGTGCTAGGACAAGAGAACTGATATGGAATGGGGTCTTGAAGGGGTTATTGAACTTCTTGAAAGAGAATAAGGTTTTGAAATGACTGTTCCTAAGGAGTGAGAGGCTGAATTTGTGTAGGAACAAACTCTTCTAAGGGATTAGGGGCTCCAAAACTTGGAAACTTGAAGCATTGAGGTTGATTTAGGGGTTCAAAAGGCTTCCCCTGCTTAAAGCTTGGGATGTTGAACCTGGAAGCCTTCTCTATTGTAGGTTGATTCATAATGGTGGGAGGGGCTTGCATGGAACTAGGAATGGAGGGGGTTGATTGGGCTTTCAACCTTTGTATTTTGGTAAGCACCTACCTCATCAGCTTCTCCTTGGTTGCAATTTGTATGGAAAACTACTCTTCATGAGATCCTTCTTGTACCTCCATTTGTTGTTAGGAAAGATAGGCTTGATAAGAAAGCTCATCCTACTATTGGTTATACTCTTGCTCCCTTTTGAGTTTATCTATCTTCCTTTGCAAGCCTAGGATCATACTCTCGATAGTATATCCATGTTGCCAACATTTTGGGGCTGACTAGGAGGATAATCGTACGGATTAGGAGCAAAGGAATCTTCTCAAGGTTGATAATAAGAATGATTAGGTTGCCAAGAAGACTGTGCAGGGGAGGGAGGTAAGCATCATGAGGATGCTAATAGCCTACTGTAGCAGGGTTATTTGGCATAAAACCATAGGCATTTTGGGTCTGATATGGTTGATAAGGAGGCATAAAAGTTGCATTTTGACAAGGTGGAGGGGAATAGCTCCATAACTTCCACACTAGTTTGACATATTAGAGCATTAGAACTCATTTAGATATTCTTATAAAGTAAGAGAAAACATGTCTACCCCTTGAGAACTAGGTACATACTAGAAAAAGAGTCGCCAAGTGCTTGTAGAATGTCCTCAAATTTGTAACAGGCTAAGAACAACACCAACCTTCTTAGCTTAAACTTATATCAGAGTTGAGTGTCCCACCGGGCATGCTAGAAACTGTTGTCACATGAAATTGTACCCTGTTTGAACCTAGTTCAAACATTCCAACGACACAATGGGAATGATCTCAAGGTGTGGGACCTTGCAGATGAGATCAGACCTCTAGAGAAGGTTGGCTCCTATTTCTAAGCTTAAGGCTCAAATAAATATTGTGATTAAACCTAATCTAGCACCACCAAGGAAAAGGGAGGAGGAAGACAAGAAATGTAAAGGATGATACACCATATTTAGTTGGTTAGACCCAACTCATAACAAAACAATGATCTCAAATGCTGAAATAACTCCTTTCATTGGGAGGAGCAAGGTATGCTAAGCCTTTTCCCCTTGCTACCATTTAGGTCTAGAAGGAAGGTTTTTTTTGCATGCACTTGAATCTATGAATTTTTATTTGAAATCATCTAATCAAGGTTGGGTCATCAAAAAATTAGATTTTTCTTGGTTAAGCTTCGTCATGGTAGGAGGAGGAGGAGAAGAAATGACAATGAAGAAGGAAAAGATGGAGAAGAAGTCAAGAAATAACATCTTTCCATGCATTATCACTACTTGGAGTAATTCAAAAAACATTATTTCCTAAAGGAGATCCTAATTAGGTGATTCAATTAATGCTAGGGTACCATCTACCATCCTTCACCTCTTCCTTGAAGGCACAACGAAAGTTTAGAGAAATGGAAGAACACATTCATCACGATCAAGAGCTAGATATAGAGGGAAGGCACATCTTGGAGCTTGAGTTAATTTTCTAGACATACACAAAGGAGATGAGGACTAGGACAGTCACATAATGAAATAATTTGCCAATCAAAGATGCCATAGGGGAAGATAAATATTTTATGCAAAAGAATCCATGATTGATCAACATTGAGGACAATGCTTTTGCAAAGGTGGGGGGCATGCTGTGCCCCTAATCCTATAGTTTGTATGTGGTTATGTGTAGTCAGCTTGTGGCTATCTTAACTCTTATTTAAGTTTTACAATTATTAATATAGTCTTATATAGGTAGTTAGGTTATCTTGGGTGGCATCCATGGTATAAGTATGGTATATATAGGAGGTAGAGGTTAGTTATTATCATCATATTGAGTATTGTGTTCTTATTGATGACTATTGGAGATATCCCCCTCAAAGTGGATTAGGAGGCTGCCCCCTCTAAGTGGCATATTATTATCAAATATTTGTAGCATATTTCCTATTATATTCTTCTATTATGCAATTTATTTCATTACAAATCGATGATTTTAGGTAGAGGTTTTGATTATTGTCTATTACTTGATTAATAGATCTCCATGTTCAATTCTTGTCAAAAAGGCTCCTTATGAGGTGTGGATAGGTAATAAATCTTTTGTTTCACATTTAAAGGTATTTGGATGTGAGGCTTATGTTCATGTGCTAAAGGAAAAGTGATCTAAGTTAGATCCACAATCATAGAAATGTGTCTTCGTTGATTACAATAATAATGTAAAAGGTTATAAGCCTTGGTGTGTATGCAAAAATATGGAATGAAAATAAAGAACAATACAAGCACCTTTCCATACACAAGACACTCAAGATGTATAGGACTAAAGAAATGAAATAGATACAAATAAACACTATTACCACAATAGCCTTCTTGTTGCACCTTGTTGCTCCAATGATATTTTGATAGAAATATATATATATATATATATGTTGGTTGCTCAATTCCGCAACATAACTTTATCATATGGAGACTTCATATGATAATGGCTTGGTTGATGTTTGATTTATAGATGCTTGGATAATAGGATGAATGGCTAGGATTAAGAGGTTTAATGGATGACTAGGATTAAGAGGTGGAAATAGATATCTAAGATTAAGATGTGCAATATGAAAAGGATGGCTAAGATTTGATGAGAGGATTATAAGATAAGGACAAATATTTTTAGGGCATCCTTATGTGAATAACTAAGTTTTGGAGATGTAGTATGAGATGAATGGTGGAGATGAAAAACTCATTTATTGTTTGTGGCAAGTCATGTGACTCAATATTTAAATTAAATAATAAAATTATTTAATTAATTATTGGAGAGGGGATGATGAGAGGATAAATTAATTAAATAAATAAGATTTATTCAATTAATTTTGGCTAAAAGGGATAAATGGATTAATTAAATAAATATAATTTATTTAATTAATTTGGGAAAGGGATTAAGGGACAATGTGTTGCAAGATGAATGTCTAGGGGATGTCGAAGGGTTATGAGGACATGGTCAATTTTAGGTGTCTACACTTGGAATCCACTAACATTGAAAATGATTTATTCCATAGATGTGAATTTTAGGGAGCTTAAAGTATTTTCAAATCCTATGTAGCTAAAGGAAAAAGAAGGAAAATAGTGTGCATTTTAAGTCTAAGGTTTAGAAGTAGGAAGATACACATGTTGATGAAAAAAATGATGATTAGAGGATGGAGAGGAAGAGAAGGATTCACGTAAGAGTTCTGAGTAGGATCAAAATGCATATGAATAGGAAAAATCCCTTCCTCCACCCTTGAAATGATTAATGAGACAATAGAATCCAATTGACAAGTATATCCCACTAGATTTCTATTGTGTATTTGCTTTGTTGTGTACCAACGATGAACCACAATCTTTCAAGGAGACTCTCTCTTGAAAAGATAGTAAGTCTTGGATGTAATGTACATAGGAGGAGATAATGGACTTGGACATATGTGACACCTAGGATCTTATAAGGTTGCCCAAGGGAAGGGAGCCCATTGGTTGCAAATGGGTGTACAAAAAGAAAATTAGAGAAGATGGTTAGTTAGAGAGGTACAAGGCTAGATTGGTGGCCATGGGCTACTCCCTGAGAGGAAATTATTTTGGAAAAATTTTCTCTCCTATTGTTAAATTATATTCCATTATATTCCTATTATGTATTATTGTAGCTTATGATTTTGAGATTGAGCAATTGGATTTTAAAACTACTTTCTTACATGGGGATCTTGAAGAAGAAATTTATATGTGGTAGCCTAACATTTTTATGGTAAAAGGGATGGGAATTTGGCTTGTAGGTTAATGCAGTATCTCTATGGTTTAAAATAGTCACCTTGCATTTGATGCTTTGCATTGAATTTGAGTTTTGTTAGGAGTGAAGAAGATCATAGTGTTTATATTAAGATTATTGATGATTAGATTCTAATAATTGTCTTGTATGTGAATGATATGTTTATTGGTAACAAGGGGATGATTAGGGAGCTCAAAACTCAACCTTTTGGTACATTTGACATGAAGGATTTAGGGGAAACAAAGTTTATTCTGGGAATTGAAATTAATAGGGACCAAGTTCACATAGGCTTAGTTAGATAAAGCATGTTGACACTATTTTTTAGCAGTGCTATGAACAATTGTAAACTAGTGAATATTCCTTTACTTGTTGGTACCTAGATTTCATTAGATATGCATCCTAAGTTAGATGATGACATAGAGGATATGCATAATGTGCCTTACGCTAGTGCTATTGGTAATCTGATGTATGCAATGGTTTGCACTAGAATGGATATTGCTCAAGTAATGGGAATTTTTAGCAGGTTATGTCTAACCCTGGTAAAGAGCATTACTATTGTTAAAATGGTGCTTAGATATTTGCAAGGAACTTTTGATTCTTGCTTATGTTATCATAGTACTAATGATGTGGGCAAGAAATTGGACATACATGGCTTTGTTGACATAAATTGGGCATGTGACTTGAATAGTTGAAGGTCCACGACTATGTGTTTTCTCTATTTGTTGGTGCTATTACTTGGATGAGTAAGAGGCAAATCATGGTTGCTTTATCCACTATTGAAGTAGAGTATATGGCTACTACACATGGCTATAAAGAGGCAGTTTGGTTAGAGAGATTATGCTCTAGAGTTGGTTTGATTACAAAGTGGTTTAGATTAGATATGATAGCCAGAGTGTTATTTATTTGGCCAAGAATCACATTTACCATGTTCATACCAAGCACATTGATGTATAGTATCACTTTTTTCATGACATGGTGGAATATGGTAAGGTCATGCTATAGTAGGTTGACACCCTTGTGAATGTTCTAGATTCTCTTACAAAATTAGTGGGCATATAGAAGTTCTCTTGGTGTAGGGAGGCCATGGACCTTGTATCCTGTATTTGATTTATTTCATGTTTCTTGATTATGTCATTGCAATGTAAATTTCAAGTGGGAGAATTTTAGGAGAATAGTTTCCATTGACCTTACAATCCTCAAGTCTTGTTTTAATTGTAGATGATAAATAATGTGTGTTCACTAAGAATCACAAAGATGGTGAAAGTGGATGCCACTATGTGTGTGTGGACAACTATTTATTGTTATTTTATTCTCCAACATGTAATTGTAATGGCATTTATCATGGGAGTGATGAGCACACAATTATACTTAGAGGGGGGATGGTGAATCAGTATAGTACAAAATTTTACTTTTCCAAAGTCAATCAATTACATCAACTACACATATGCAAGATCTAGTAATTAAGTACACAATGAGAACACATGATTTATGTGGAAACCCTTGTGGGAGAAAACCATAGATAAATATTGCTTATATATATTGATCTCTTCTTCTGTGAGCACCAACTCACTCTTACAATTCTTCTTCTGTGAGCCCCAACTCACAAGATGCACTCATCTCCACTTGAAAAAATTATAGGCACCAACCTATTGGAGGCTCCAACCCCCACATAAACTGAGCTCCAACCCAGCAAGAGGCTGCAACCTCTATTTGATAGGCTCCAACCCCCACACAAACTAAGCTCCAACCCATCAAGAGGCTCCAACCTCTATTTGATAGGCTCCAACCTATTAATCCTTCAATGGTTGATATAGTATGCTTCTTCACATGACCTTCCTCTCACAAATATGATTGCAACTCACACAATATCCTTCTTCCAAATATGATCACAATCCACACAATAAACTTCTCTCACAAATCTGATCACTATTTCTAATTCTGTATGATGTAAGTCTTTCCCTTTCAAATCAGGTTCACACACACGAATACTTTCTTCTCTCACAAATCTGATCACACACTTTCTTTCCTCACAAAACTGATCTAACTCATGCACAACTTAAATATGATCATATGGCAATATATTCTTCTCTCATAGTCACACACATTCCTTTTCAAAATAAATTAGAATTAGATTTCATTTTTTTGCCTCTTCTCTTTTTATATCTGCTCTAATATTCACATGATATTCACTACATTTCTTTCTCACTTCACAAATGACACTTTATACATACTTGAACAACAACAATCCTATGAAAGAATACAACCCAGTGGTTGAAGTTACATCTCTTCACTACAATATGAATCGTACCTTTTGGCATGAGACATCTCTTTTAAAACAACAACCATATCAACTTTGATCGCACCTCCTTTTGTATAACTTTTGTCTTATTCTAAAACTCTAATCGCACCTTTTAACAGGTTTGTCTTTATATGTTGATCTCTAATTTTGTCTTTGATTGCTCCTCCTTGATCGTATTGCATAATTTCTCCAATCGCACCTTTATGTATATTCTTATTATGTAAGCGCTACATTGTGTGGTCGGCCCCATATATATAAAACTTTAAACTCCTATCGATTTCTTATAATGGCCGACCTTCTTTGATCTCTTAAAAGTATACAATTTAATTAAACTTGATCGAACGACATGCTTGAGTCAGCCAACATATATGAGTCAGCCTCTTTATTATAGAATTTAAAAACTTAACTTTGGCTCCATCAACCTTGTTAAAAATAGTTGTTTAAATCTTTAATTTAAACATGCAATCTCTCCAATGGTGACGTGTAATGGCTACACTCTTGTTTTATTTTCTCTCCAATAGACAATTTTTATTATATCGGGCCAGTCTTATTTGCCTTGACATCAATGATCCCATTTATGACTCTGTGCCTTTGACATCACTCGTCTATACATCTTAATCCAACAATCTCCACAACAATCTCTTAGACATCAATCTCACCAACAATCTCAGGCTTTGACATTAGGGATAACAATCTTGTTCATGCACCTTCTTGACATCAATGACCACATGTGTATGCACCTTTGAAATCAATGACAACATTTCCAACAATCTCCCCCTTTGTCATTGATGGCAACACAAACATAATTCTCTTCTTTTGCATTGCCCCCCCTTACTCTATCTCTCCCCCTCTGACATCAATGGCAAAGGGACACTTAGTATACTTCTTTCCTTCATGATATGATTCTTCCTCTTTTCTATGATGCTCCCCCTATCTGTAAGGCTCCCCTTTTCTCGGGCTTCCCCTTGCTCTAATTCTCCCCCTTTGTCTCTTTGTTGCTTGGGTGATATGCTTCCTCTATAGTTGTCCAAATAAATAATTTGGATGATCTTCTCAAGTTTTAACAAATTAGGAACTTGCTTCGCTATCCATCATTCACTATACATTTTACAAGATGGAAAATGCCTTTAATTCTTCACAAAGAATCTCTCCCTTTCTGTAATACTCCTTGACATTAATGACATCATTTTTCTTATGCTTATAACTCTTCCTTGTTGTAGCTTTCCACCTTTCTATAATTGTCCCCCTTTTTCATTAATGGTAACGTGATATTCATTATACCTCTATCCACTGTCTTCTATGGCATCATTACATCAATAGGAACTCAAACATAAGTACCAACACAACCATCCAACTTACCACTATCCATTTCTTTTGCTTTTGTCAACACATGCTTGTGTGTTCTATCATATTCTTCATCCTCTTGTCAGGTTTTTGGAATTTTTTTTATTAAGTGTAGTCTTACAAAACATCTTTTATCACCTCTTCCTTCTCTCATTGTCTCGAGTCTTGTATTCAATAATATTTTCCATCTTTTTAACTATAAATTCTACCACTTTTCACACTGTCATCAAATACTTTGTCACATTCTATCATTCATGTATGATATTTCTTATTTGATTGTCATTCTTGCATATTGCCATGTTATAACATTCCTCTTCAATATTCTATGAAAATCATTGTAGGTTGCTATCTCTGATTTGAATACTATCACCATTCTTAATGTGTCATACTTCTTATGCCTTTGATGACTATATTGTCACCATTCCCACTGTACCTTGTTTTAAAAAAAAATGCTGCCATGCATCATTTGTCAACCGTTCTGTCATACATGCTTTGAACTATACTTTGTTGGAGTGTTTATGGTTTTTACTTCTCATGTCTTTAACCTCCATCTTCCCAAGAACATAACTCAATAGTCTTCTTGTATGCCTAGCCATTCTTTAGTCTCTTTTTATTTTCTCCAATCAAATCTTCTCTTTCTCTAATAATTCTTGCCCTTTGATCAATGACAATGGAATGCTCATATGGAATATGCTTTAGCTGAGCTATCTTGAATTGTCTTCTTCATGGAGCTAAAGGATAATGCAATAGTTAGCTCCCCCTGAACTTGTACTTCTCCTTAAGAACTTAGTGACATATCTTGTGCATGAAGCACAAGCATAGATTCTTCCTTCTTATCATTATCTTGGTCTTGTTTCCTTCTCCATACCTTTGTAGATCCTTCATTTGTTTATTCATAGTTTCCACTTTCTTGTTCTGCTTAGGGTATTCCACAAAATTACTTTTACACAATCATGCCATATGCCCATAATTGTTGCATTTGTAGCATATAACATTGTAATCCACCAAATGACCAAAAGAATTATAGCTTCTTCTTGAAAACTCATAAGCATATTTGATCCATCCATAATTTCTTCCCTATGTTTTACAACTTCTTGCCTTATGACCAAGATGATTGCATTTATAACATATGATATCGTCCTTTCTATTTGGCAACCCATAGGAACCTCTATTCTTGATCCAACTACTATTTCTTACGTGTGTCCAATGATCTACCGCTTTATGACCAAATTTATTACATGAATAACAATAACCATAAAATGAATGTTGAGACTTGTTCATTTGCGCTTGCCTTGGAGGAAATGATCTTGTGAATTTTTCCTTGTTGTCTTTATGAGGAACATTAGTTTTCTATGGGTCATTGTTTTCCTTCCTCTTATTATTCTCATTATTGATTAAGCCTTTTAGAACATCTGCATAGTCTTTTGGTTTTTCCTCATTTCCTTTCTTTTGTTTCTGATTTGAAGGTTGATCTTCCTTTACTTCATGACCAAGAATTGTCTTTATGCATGATGACCTTTTCCCATCTATAATATCATCAATGATTTTAGTACTTTTATTAACCTTGAGGCTCCTATCTGGCTTGTTAGTTGTTTTCTCTAATTCTATCCTCAAGTAACTAATTTTGGACTCATACTTCTCACAATCTTCTTCTTTTATCTTCCATTGACTTCTTACTTCTTCCTCGATCCTCTTTGCTTCTTGAATTTTGACTTTTAGATCTTCGATCATCCTTTCCACTTCTCTAAGGGCTTGTGATACCTTTGCCTTGGATTCACTTTCTTCTTGAACTTTTGACTTTAGACACACATTTCTTCTTTTAAGTGAATGAATATCATCATACACAAGGTGAAGTTCTTCCTCAAGATCAAGTTCTTCATCATCCTCGTTCTTCTTGTCTTTATCACCTTTTGCTTCCATCACCATGAAAAGTATTTATTCTCTTGAATCTTTCTCTTCCTTTCTTTTGTCTTCACCTTTGACCTGCACATTCAAAAACACAATAATTAGTTTTATCACAACTAAAATTTTTATACTTACCTTTGTATATGTCATATTCTTCTTTGGGCTTTTTATCAACATGGGATTCCTTTGATTCATCGTTGGAGCTATCGCTTGATTCATGCTTTGAATTCTTCATCTCCTTTGATGCTTTGAATGTTGCCTCTAGATGAATTCTCTAACTCCATTTCTTCTTTTAAAAACATTTCAGCATTCTCTTTTCCTTTTAACTTTTCTTTTCTTTCATTCACAAGGTCGTCTTTTCTTTCAAAGTTGCCATCTTTCTTTTCTGTTGCCATCTGTGTTTCATGTGCCACCTCATCATTTTTCACCTTATCACCCTTTCTTACTCTTGTTTGTGCTTGTTGATCAACATTTTGCTTAGTATTTCCTTTTCCCTTATTTCCTTTTCCTTTTCCCATATGTGCTCTTAAGATCTACCTTCTAGTGGTTAGGCTATCTTCGAAGGAACCCGCTTTGATACCAATTAATGAGCACACAGTTATACTTAGAGGGGGGATGGTGAATCAATATAATACAAACTTTTACTTTTCCAAACTCAATCAATTACATCAACTACGCATATGCAAGATCTAGCAATTAAGTACACAATGAGAACACACGATTTACATGGAAACCCTTGCGAGAGAAAACCATGACAAAATATTGCTTATATATATTGATCTCTTCTTCTGTGAGCACCAACTCACTCCTCTTACAATTTTTCTTCTGTGATCCCCAACTCACAAGATACATTAATCTCCACTTGACAGAATTTTAGGCACCAACCTATTGGAGGCTCCAACCCCCACACAAATTGAGCTCCAACCCAACAAGAGGCTCCAACCTCTATTTGATAGGTTCCAACCTATTGAAGGCTCCAACCCCCACACAAACTGAGCTCCAACCCAACAAGAAGCTCCAACCTATTAATCCTTCAATGGATGATATAATATGCTTCTTCAAAGGATCTTCCTTTCACAAATATGATTACAACTCACACAATATCCTTTTTCCAAATCTGATCACAATCCACACAATAACCTTCTCTCACTGTAAATCTGATCACTATTTCTAATTTTATATGATGTAAGTCTTTCCCTTTCAAATCAGGGTCACACACATGAATACTTTCTTCTCTCACAAATCAGATCGCACACTTTCTTTCCTCACAAAACTGATCTAACTCATGCACAAATTAAAACTGATAATAACATGGCAATATATTCTTCTCTCATAGTCACACATTCCTTTTCAAAATAAATCAGAATCAGACTTCATTTTTTTGCCTCTTCTCTTTTTATATCTGCTCTTAACATTCACATGATATTCACTACATTTCTTTCTCACGTCACAAATGACACTTTATACATACTTGAATAACAACAATCCTATGAAAGAATACAACCCTTGGTTGAAGTTACATCTCTTCACTACAATAGGAATCATACCTTTTGGCATGAGACATCTATTTTAAAATAGCAACCACATCAACTTTGATCGCACCTCCTTTTGTATAACTTTTGTCTTATTCTAAAACTCTAATCACACCTTTTAATAGGTTTGTCTTTATATGCTGATCTCTATTTTTGTCTTTGATCGCTCCTCCTTGATCGTATTGCATAATTTCTCCAATCACACCTTTATGTATATTCTTATTATGTAAGCGCTACATTGTGTGGTCGGCCCCATATATATAAAACTTTAAACTCATCGATTTCTTATAATGGTTGGCCTTCTTTGATCTCTTAAAAGTATACAATTTAATTAAACTTGATCGGCCAACATACTTGAGTTAGCAAGCATAGATGAGTCTGCCTCTTTATTATAGAATTTAAAAACCTAACTTTGGCTCCATCAACCTTGTTAAAATAGTTGTTTAAATCTTTAATTTAAACATGCAATCTTTCCAATGGTGACGTGTAACAACTACACTCTGGTTTGCTTTTCTCTCCAACAAACAATTCTTATTATATCGGGCCACTCTTATTTGCCTTGACATCAATGATCCCATTTATGACTCCATGCCTTTGACATGACTCGTCTATACATCTTAATCCAACAATCTCCACAACGATCTCTTAGACATCAATCTCACCCTTTGAAATTAGGGATAACAATCTTGTTCATGCACCTTCTTGACATCAATGACCACATGTGTATGCACCTTTGACATCAATGACAACATTTCCAATAGGGAGGTTAGAAAAGAAGTCAAACAAGAGTTATGGAACATCTTTCTCATTATAAGCTTTGACAAGGCATTAAGTTTCCCTCATGGAGCACCTAGAATTGGGAAAGTGAGCTTAATGAGGGAATTTGACCATTATGATGACATCTATGACGTGTACGTGGTGTAAGATGAGTTACATTCTATTTGGAGAGGTTGACCAAGTGGATATGGGTGTTGGTTTTTTGCAAGTGGGTTAGTGGGTGTTTAGTTTTGGGTGCATGGTTTCCACCCCTTGTTTTGTAAATCATTTATGGTTTCTTATTTTAGTTTGTTCTATATATTGGAGTCTTAGAATAGAGGTATGATGTATGTTCTTATAGGTGCATAGGTGTTGCTGAAATGCTATTAGATTGAAGGGAGAAGTTTGTTGATTAGGTACTCTTGGTTTAAAGGTTAATACATACTTGTGCTCTCTTTGATGGTGGATTTTTATTTTGAAAGGGTTTCTCAACAAAGATCTAGTGTTATATGTTACATTGTTATGGTTTTTCTAATTTTATATGTTGTCTCCATTTCCATTACATCCGCTAATAAATGAATGTATTAAAATATATACATTTAATTGATGTTACTTCTGTAATAGTTTACTCTATATTTCAATAGCTTATTTTTTATTCTTTATGGCTTTTTGGCCATTGCCCACACCTTGTGATTTTCCATTACTACTAAAACACTTCTACTAGTCTACCATATCCATTGTTGCTACACTAATTTCTTCTCATCACCAATACTTGGCATATTATTTTGTCATCCTTTATCTAGACATCACTTGGTGAATCCATTCTCTAAAATCTCCTTATTACACAAGTGCACACTATAATAGTGTTGGACATCCCATATGGTTTTATTGGTAGTTGAAATACCTTGAAAACACCACAAACACCCACACTTAGGAATCACACGCTCTGATATTTCCTTATTGCTATGATGAGGTTAAAAAAGACCATATAAGGATCTAATTGAGGCAGGCTCTCAAGAAGCCAAACTATTTTTCTTGTCCTATCCAACTTTTGCAAGTACCATGGTGATCAACAAGGCATGGTGAAAATTCTATGAAAGTTTTAGATCTCTACACTCAAGGATCAATACCATACTATAGAAATCATCACTACAAATGTATAGTCTCCACATAATCATATAGTCACCACCATGGATCCCTATTTCAAAGTTTAGAGGTCACATTTCTTATTTTGTACACTTTGTTTTTAAAATGTTTGCACTAGATCATACCATGTACTAGTCACAATCACACTATGATAGTCTCTATTGTGACATACTAGATTTTTATCTAAGGTTAGATCCAACACTTATACATCGACTCATTTTAGTCCACTACTTCTAGCAACCCATTGTACTTCAAAGGATACCCTTTCTACCCTCCTTGTCATTTTAATAGTTTAGCAAATTTCTTTATATAAAACCCAACTCTATTATTATATTTAGTTTGCATAATATGTGATTTACTGTATTGCTTATATATGTGATTTATTGTATTGCTTATTTTCTTATGGTTGAATGAAATAAATGAAGATGTTAGTTAAACAATACACTAGGTTAGTTTAAATTCTTATCGACACTTATATCATATACAAATCTAAGACATGAAACACATATATGGTTTCTTCTCATAAACTATCTATAATAAAAACTTCTCTTCCCTCATAATTTCCTCTCTTGAAAAACTTCTTGAGAGTTCATGCTAGCCACAATAGATCAATGATTAATCCATAACATTAATCCTTAAAATTGGTAAAATAAAACATAATCATCTAATCATGGTTAACATTGCAACTTTTCTTGAACTACCTACTAGTTTGTAATGTTATGTTTATATTCTTTTCTTCTGTAATTAAGATTTTCTTCAATGAAAAAGGGTTAGCATCACATCAATACATTCATATTTTTGAAGAAATCAAACCATCATTAAAATATTAAAATAATTACCATACCATAATATGATTGAATGCATAAATAATTAAAAATAATTATTAATAATCAAGAACTAATCCATTAGTAGTGTTAAAAAGTAAATTGAATAAAACATAAGTTTTTATGGGATACAATAGCACCTCCAACCAAAAGGTACACAACACCTTGTAGGTGAGATTTAGACGGTTGTTAAAACTCTCTTTATCCTTGACCAAATTGATGTTCATGTTACCATCAAACAATTTGAATATGTTTCATATAGTGGAATTATGAAAATGCCAGATGATGGTGCCATCGTGACCTTCAATGGTCATGGAATTTACATCTAGATGAGAAAATAACCATTGCCTATCTATGAAAATGACTATAATTCTATAATCATTTATATGCATTGAGAATTCTTCTACTCTAGAATTTCCTCTTATAGAGACAAGAGACAATTTATGTCCAACTCTTGTCTTTGGCTAGTTTGTGTTTTGAGTAGAGATAAAGAATTTGAATTTGAACTAAGTTTTATCAAGTAGGACAGTGGAGTTGGAATGTGGAGTTCAGAACTTAAGCTACAAATTAAAGCCATGGCAACATGTTTTTTTGATCCAGAGTGTGCTTAATCACATTGCATTCAATTCCTCCCCGTATGATTTGATAGTTAAAATGACATTTGAAGTGGAGGTTAGAGGTATTGGTTTACATAAATAGTACACTATTATAGTAATTCTGTGTCATTAGTCGTAGACAACTTGAAATATTGGTAGTCATTTTTGTATAAAAGTGATGAAGTGAGATTATATCATAGAACACTGTTATAATATATGTGAGTCATTAATTGTAGATTAGTTGAATGATTGCTAGTCATTTCTTCACAAAAGTGATGAAGCGAGATTAGATAGTTTATATAACTTCACCAAGTGTGAATCAATTTTTGTAAGACAAGATCATGCCAATATTGTATCCAAGGAACAAGACTACACTAGCAAATATAGGTTGATAAACTTGTAATAAATAGTTAAAAATTGAATGAGAGGATAAGGGGCTTAGCTCTAAAACCAATGATAGGCAATGACTATTGATGATGCTATGAATTGATTTGCTACCTCCAAAAAATTAATAGCTTTAGTATGCTAATTGTCTCAAAATCAAAATAGGCATAGAAAACCTTGGAGTTCAATCCTAAGTACTATAGATTCAATTTCGACTACCATTGATTTTAAATTTGAGGTATGAATATGAACTAGTAAAATGCAAACTAACCCTATTTGATTTAGAGCATTAAGGAGAGAGAAGAATCTATGAAGCACATCTAGAGTTTAATTACAAAAGGATAAACAATGTTATATCAACATTGCATCATCATCTAAGAAGCATATTGCATACTTTCTTGTTGTCCTTAATCTTTGTTCATCATCGTTGAATTGGTCTGCCTAGAGTTTTGATTAAGGTGAATATGACCCTTGCGATTCAGCATATTCCTCGAAGGTACTTCTGAACACCTCCTATCCTTATTGCAATTTAGACACTAGAAAATCAAGGCGAACATGTCCCAACAATCAATTTATGTTAGTTCATTCTTGGTTTAGGTTCGTATGCCACTTCACTTTTGTAGGTGTAAAGATTAGGTTCGTACATGTAGCTCTGAATTGGAGTGAAACACAATTAATTTGTAGATCTTGAGACACTCATTTAAACAAAACCCTAATTTTCAATACATTGACAAATAAGTTCCTTACAACATCAATATCATTTTTTATCATCAAACTCAAACTTATATTACATTTAAATTCATTTAATTTCTACAATTAAATTAATATTTAATTATTTTTTAAACCCTATAGATATTGATTGTTTATTTAAATATTTTTATATATAGATTGTTTATTTAAATACTTTATTTAATTTGTTTATGTGAGTGATTTATCCTCTTTACAATAATTGATGACCGCGATTTTTATTTGCCCCAAAGCCATAGATAAGCTTCCCAATGGACGTGGTTGGTTTGGGAAGCACAATTTTCCTAACTCCATGGCCCACTTTTATTTATTATCATGTTGCAGACGTGGAGTCTGACGAATAGGTAGAAAGATAAGTATTTTTATTAATAGCAGAGCTGTTAAGTTGACAACATGTCCTTCCTTGGATTTAGACATGAGTTCTCGCTGCCATTATTATTTTTATATTAGATTAAGAATAAGATTACAATCACACATTGACAAGCAGCTCAAATAGAAACAGTCAAAAAAAGGGTTATAAATTCATGTTGGCAATGATGGAAACAGACTTCAACAGGGATAAAGACAATAAGGCTGAAACAATAGCCCATGAGAGGATAGCAGCTAATTACATTCTCTAAGCGGACATATATGGACCAGAACAGCCACAGACTGTAACACCAACCAGACAAAAAAAACAGTAGACACAAAGCATGTTGTTTCTCCCTGCCATTATTGTGAATCATTTAAAGCTATATTAGCCATAGGATCTAATGTGAACTTGTGTAGAATGAGGCTGCCAAGAAAAACTTTCTTCCATAAGAATTCTGAATAGAAATTATTCAGTTCTAGGTTTTAAAGAATACAATTATTCACTGAACTTATAAAAATAAAAATAAGTAAATAATTAAATTTTAATAAAAAGAAATAAATAAATAAATATATATATATATATATATATATATATATATATTAGTATATTTATTTTAGATAAATCTATGTAAAAGACGGTTGAGTGATACCTTACCTATTTTATTTATATTAGAAAGAGTTGAGTGATATCATTGCCTATTTTATTTATATTATAAATTTAGTAAAAAATGTGTGCTTTGAGATTGCTATCTCTTGGCGTCTTTTACATAGATTTATCTAAGATAGGTGCGTTAGTAGCATCATCTATAGGTATTGAGTTTTTCTTTTAACATATAGTATGAAGTATTTGTAAAGTATTCAAATGTGTATATACATAAAATAAAATGAAAAATAAAGAATGATTTAATATTCATCAAAATGTGCCATAGACATCACATAAAATGTGAAACTAGCATATCTATCTTAAATAAATCTATGTAAAATATGCTGAGAGATATCATTCTCGAGGGTGCTTATTTCACTTATATTTCACTTATAATATAATATCTGTGGGTATTGCATTTTTCTTTAACATTTAATATGAAGCAATTGTAAATTATCAAAACATGTAATATACATAAGATAAAATAAAAAATAAAGAATCATTTAATATAGATTCAAATGTGCCATATACATCACATAAAATGTGAAATAATGAATCATTTCATATTCATGAAAGAAATTTGTAATAGGTACAAGATATTATTTATCTGGTAAGAAATTTAGTCTCTCTTCCTCAACTTTCAATTTTGCTTCCATTGCTTCCATTTTTTTGTCTATATTAAACAAACATTTTCCTTTGTCAACAATCAAAGTATATTTGATTTATCCAAATACATAATTTACATGACATTAGTTGAGCATATAAGGGCTCCACTTGTGTGATGTTAATCATATCAAGAGTGTGGACTAAAGGATTGCAGTTTAATTATGGGGTGCTAGGACGAGACTACACTATGATGGCATTTGGTAGGTTCTCTTTGTTAGTTAGGCTCCTCTAGACTATTGTCTACTTATTTGCATGAATAGTGTAGGAATGACATCAAAGACAAGGGGAGATCAAGGAAAGGCAAGAAAATGATTATTGTACATGATGCTGGAGGCCCAAAAGATGACACTATGGTGGTGAATGCAATTGTAGTTTTAAGAAATTTGTTCATACATACCCAAGGAGATTACAAACCCTTTAATGAGAATATGGATGCTACAATTGTGGTCACTTATGAAGTAAATGGACACAAAATCTTCAATGAATATTAGGGCTACCATGGAGGACCTCATGGTAGACCTAAAGTAGTCTCTTGGATGTCATAATGTATTTGATGTGAAAAACTATTGTGGGAAGACTTTAAACCAGTCTTCTTATGAACCATCATCCATTTGAATGATACATTGCCATTGAGATCATGTAAAGGTTATCCACTATTGGATGGATGGTAGATAGGGTCCTCCATCCTATAAATGTAGAAAGGCTAGTTGACTCTTGGTGGAGAAGATTGAGAGACTTTGTTAGGTATCAAGTTTACATCTTGGGAGGAATATATTTTTCTTCAGGACTTGTCATTAAATTCATATTAGATTACATGCGAACAATTGGGGTTTAAATTTTGACTCTTTAAATCTACTACTAGAAGGCAATGACTTCACTCCTTTCATTGAGATGAGCAAGGTATGTTGAGCCTTTGGCCCTTGCCACCATGTAGGTCTAGAAGGAAGTTTTTTTGTTGCAAGCACTTGAATCTATGAATTTTTTTTGGTATGAGCCAAGGGAAGAATGATTCACCAATCTTCTGGTAGATACAATAACCTTGGTCACAAGGTTAACAAACCCTAGAGAGTCATGAGCAAAGTAGATCCATGGTTTAAAGGAGTGATGGACAGGCTTGAGGAAGGTTGAGAAGCAAGGTGTTGCTTATAATATATTTGAGGGCATATGTAATGCAGTTGCATGTGGGACGAGAATGAGATTTCTTCATGAGGGAGGTCATGGCTCAATTAACCTCACCATAATCATGCAAAGAGGGGCCTAAATCCCTACCTAAAGTGCAAATTCATACAATGAGTGGAGTGATAGAGTTATTGCAAATAGATCAAATGTGCTATTCAAGGCTATTTTATTTACTACATATGCTCATCGACATATAAATTTTAACTTTTATTTAAGATTTATTTTATTTTATCTATATTTTTAACTTAATTTTTATTTTCAAAGAGTTATTTAGGCTAGCAATTGGATGAAACTAATGTTGAAATGCACAAGACAACTGAGAGCGGGGGGGTGAATTAGTTGTAACCAAAACTTAACTTCTTTCTAAGTATCAACACATTAATCACTTAATCACTATTATTATGATTTAACCATGAAAGCATGAAATCATAAAATTAAACACATCCACACATGAGACACATGAGACACTAGATTTTTTACGTGGAAAGCCCAATGAGGGAAAAACTAGGGTGAGGATTAACTCACAATATAAATGATATATCAAAATTACAACAAGGCTCATTGCCCAAAATTCTCACTACAAAAAGAAGGGGCTCATTGCCAAAGGAAGAGGCTCATTGCCAAAGGGGCTCACTGCTTGAAGTAGAAGAAGATAGTTACAATGAGAACGGATCTCACAGCAACCAGGGATCCACCACAAATTTAACTGAATCTTTTGCACCCTCTCTGTATCAAAAATATATTCTTTATTGCTCATTATCATACCATTCGGATCACACTTGTAACAAATGATGCTTCTCATGCAGTCATTTCGTCTATCTCAATTACTTTGCTAAATTTCTCGATCATCTAACTCATATTTATACATTCGTAATCTTGGAAATAATCTTCAAGGTCGGCACAAACAACAAGCTTAACCAATATTCAAATTAGGTCTGGACCTATACATTCCTGTGGTGGAAAGGAATGAATGTGGACCACACCACACCTTAGCAGGGACTCAAATGCAATCTTCCACGCAATAACACGCTTTCACAAACTCCAAAGTATAATCCTAAGTAGTGAAAACAACCAAGTTGGCCAAAACTGGTGTTAACACTAAGATCTTTAGGAACACGCTTCAACCACGATCTGAATTACACTTTGTGGACCAATCAAAAAGTAGGAACATGATCTAGAAACATCCACAAGCATGTTACAATCACCAAGAGCTTCCACACAACCCCCAAACACTCTATCGAGAAGATTCTTCAAATCGAACCACTTAAACGTTACTGTCAACTACTGTTACAAAGAAAAGATCGCTTACAGAGCACCAAATCACGAACCACTTCAACTGAAGACACATAACATCATCCCAAACATAATTCTAGAACCACAAACTATAAAACTTAAATGCAGAGAGATGCAGAGCATAATACATTCTCCTTGTCACCATTGAATACTTAGAAAAATAGTTTTTACATTGGTGAACAGAACTCATTCAAATCTTCACACCGGAGGCTCAAACTTGAGACATAGCAACTACATACATCCCTTAACATAACTTTCAAACCGCAGACAAAGATATTCAATCTATAGGAAATGCAGAGCAAAACATTGCACTGTTTTGGGAGATAGAACAGTTCTGCAATTGCACTAACTTCTCAAGCACTTGCTCAAACTCATCCAAATAACTTCCTTAGATGCCAACCTTAGGTGTTGACATCAATGACAACACTTACTGCTCATACTTGCAACAACTAATTTGGCCTAAGATAGAGCATTCCTCTATCTCCCTTTTCCCAAACGATTTCTTTTTCATCAATTTTCTTTCTGCTTTAGATCATGATTTTGATCATAATAATGGGCCCTAGTTTCATAGTAGATCTAGATTATTCTTAAGTCCTTAAAAACCATTTTGTGATCACTAATGTCCTCTCTTGAATTTAGTTTCATAACCTTTCGTTCATATATTGATTATACACAATGGTTAAGTTGTTGGCTAAGAAAGTGGGAATTTTTGTATATTTGGATTTAATATTTGGGTTTCAACAAGTTTGTAAATGCTTGTATGTATGTGGACCTTGAACTTGCTATCTTCCATAAAATTTTAGTTACAATACATCAATATATAAACTTTATATACAATATATTTTCACTGCAATCAAATTAATCAATTTTTTAATTAGTTGTTTTATAATAAATTAATATTTAATATAAAATAATTTCATAATAAAATATTAAATCCATTCTTCAATAAATATCTTTTAAGGGAAATTGGAGAATAAATAAAAAATTAAGAAATGACCAAATCTACATCCTCTTTTTATAGCCATGGAGAGCAATAAAGTAGTATATTTTCCCATTTTGGGTGACATTCAATGCTTTGATTTCTAAGCTTTCTCACACATGGAAAAAAAAATCAGCTCGTTACCTCTTTTAAAAACTCATCTAATTAATTTATGAACAACTCCTTGTGTAAACCTCACGCTTCATTTCATTATCAAAATAATCACAATTCAACAACCAATTTACTCGACATTAGATTTTAATAATTTAGGGTGAGATGATATTATCATGGAGTTTGTGACATCACAAAATGGAAAGGTTGTGACATGATAATCTAAGATCTTATCTTCAGTGTAGATATGATAACGATAGAATAAGTGGCTCAAAAATATTAAAATTAATTTTAAAAATAAAAAATATAGGTAGTCAATCGAGGTAAAATTGTATAATATGTATAGGGTTATAATGATAAAAATAAAAGTATTAATATAATAAAAGTATATATTACTGTAATTATATAGGTTAATTTTTATTCTGATAAAAAAAAGTTATTAATATAAAAAGTATATGTAAGTTGTTTTACTAATTTGTTGGTATAGAAGTATATGTTTAAGAGTGAGGGGTATCTGTTCTGCTAAATTTACCCAGGAATGATTATGGTTTCATCCCTTATTTATTACACCTTCAGTGCTAAACTAATTGAGCTAATCCTTTGGTAGCTTTATATATTTTAATATTCAACCTTGACATATAATATTATGTATAATTATGATTTCATCCCTTATTTATTACACCTTCAATGCTAAACTAGTTGAGCCAACCCTTTGGTAGCTTTATATATTTTAATATTCAACCTTTGACATATAATATTATGTAAACTTTCCACTTCGATATGAAAAATAACATAATTGGGGTAGAGATTCCTTAATTAAAAAAAAAAAGAGTTTCAAGTTCAAGCTTTTTATAACATTTCATGTAGAGATTTACAAAAAAAAAAAAATTGTTTAGAAAAAAATATCCAATAAATTTTAGATTTCAAAATTTGTTAAAGTTTTTTGAAAAGTTTTATTTATTTATTTTATGAGTAAAAACTTAAAATCTCTAATAGAAATAATTATGGCTCATTCATGTTTATGAGAAATAGGTTCGTGTGAACTGCTATTCATGAAATGTAATCAATAAATTTGACTAAAAAATTGCATAATTGAATCTAAATAAAATACCATGGATAAGTGCACCAAATTGGGGGACAAAAAAGTGGTCAAATCACTAATTTTGGCTAGAATGTAATCATGATATGTTGAAATAGATAGAAAGCATAGCAAACAAAAATAGTGAAAGCACTTGTTCACCCTCGTTGTCAATAGGGAAACCCCAGCACGTGTTGAGAGGTAAAACCTGAGTGCATTTTTGACTATTAAACCCCATCCCAAGTTTTTCAATGCCATGTCAAAAGAGAGGTAAGTAGTCAAGATTTTCATGTTTTTTAATCAAATTGTGTTTACATTTTCATAAATTTGAATATTTTGAAATACATTTCTTATTTGTTATTTTTTATACTAGCTCATGTAAACCCTAACCTAAAACCTAATTTAGATGAAGAAATTCCTAAAGAGAACCCCACATCACCCAAATATCCTCCAACACTTCTAACAAACCCTAGACAAAGCCAAGAGGATTTACTAGGGCATTTAGAACAAAATGACATTAAAATTGCATAATTACTTTCAAAATTGAAGGCATCCATAGAAAACCACCACCATGCATCACTTGCTTTACCATTAGAAGCAATGATGAAACAAGTTGACTCAAGGATGAATCAAATTGATCAATAGAAAACTCAAATTTTATCCAACAAAGTTATCCTATGATGAAATGAAACATAAAGAGATGACAAAAATGCCAAACTTGTTCTCTTTCTATTGATCCCAAAACTAATGCACCCATATTGTTATGACTTTGAAGAGATTCCCTATCCATTGGTGCAATCATTATGATATAAAAAATAATTATTGGGATAGGTGGTGGATGTTCTTTGACCAACCTCCTTGTAACAACCATGAGGTGCCACTATATTTTTGAGAGAACTTTACTATGATTTTGTCCTTCATGAAATTCTCAATTATTTTGATATGAGGAAGTTTCAGGGTAGAGCTGGAGGCTTTACCCAAGATAGACTAGGATATTTTAGAGTATAAAATCATAATGAAGATTGTTATCATAAAATCTATGCATCATGTGATGGTGCGATAAGTCATCAAGGAGACTATGGAGGTGTAAACTCTCCATGTAATTTCTATCCTCATAGACACCCTTATACAATGTGGCATGTAGATGTCCTTGTCTTGTGATTCAATAGATGATTAGACAACAAGACCATCCATTTCTAGTGCTCCTACCCCCACTTATGCTATAGCTACTATCATTTATGCTTTGGAAGAGACTATGATCCACAAGGTGTAGAGGGTGTCACCTCCCAGGAGTGCACTCATTGTAATTGTACATGTATTAGGAGCATAAAAGGGTGATTGAGCAGTGCATGGTGGTGAATTAGATAATATGGTGATCAATGATGAGCTATTACATGATTTGTTTGGTGATCACATAGAGGTATTTTAATATGAATTTATGACATATATATTTTACATTTTATACATAAAATTTTAACATGTAAATTGATTTTTAATTATAGAGTTAAATTAAAATTGTGCATTTATTATATATTTCATGGTCTAACATCACAAGGTGGTCTGACATCAACCATCGCATGAGCGATTTTTATGGTCCCATCTATGTTAGAGGTGAATCTCTAATATATCACAAAAAATTAGTAGTTAGTTTATATTTATAATAATGTTGAATATTTGAAAATGTATTTTTTGACTGAATAGGTGGGAAATACACTATCATCCAACATGCCTATTCGTAGTGCCAAATTTGGATTTAATGAGGTATGTTGTAGAACATTTTAATTTTTTTTATTTTGCAAAATCTAATGTTATTGTTTATATGTACTTGAGTTTCTTAGTTAAGTCTATTTTTGTTTATTTAGTTGACGAGTTCAACTGTCACACCTCTTTGTGTATGAGAAAACTTGGATGTCGGTGTTGCTGCTACAATTTCATCCTCAATATCTCTAACATAGGTATGAGTATGAATGCATACATTTAATTATGATTATTTTGTCTCAATTGACATCATTAGGCATTTACAAATAATCAATATATACTGCTTTTGTTATGCTATAGATTGATGCAAACACTCTAGTCTGAGGATAAACCTCTCTTACCTCTCTTGATGATGTTGAGCATCACATGTAAGAACAAATATAATACCATTATTCTATAAGCGTGTTTATTATTTTTATGTCATTTTAAAATAATACTTTTTAATTATAGAGTTTGGCATAGTATCTAATTTTATAATTTGTATATACAAGCTAAGCTACAATATAGTGAGGGGCACAGGGGATCAAAGTGATGCAAGACAACAACTGATTCATGAGATTGAGGTTCACTTTCTACTTGGCTAAAAAGAAGAAAAATGTTACATTAATAGTTTTTTTTCTAAAAAATGAAGATATTTTGTATGCCCATATGACACATTCATAACATTTTGTATGGCTATTTATTGATGACATTTTATACTATGAGAAATAATGTTGGCCTCATGGCATTGTATGAAATTTTGATGTCATTATGTACACCTTCATGGCCTTCAAGATCAATATACATACATACATACATACATACATACATATATAACTTAAATACATTTAATGGTTTGATTAATACTCATTGTTAAGGGTGATCATGAATGCTTTAAATTTTTATTAAATATTTACGTACATTGACAATGAAAGCAATGAAATTTTGTTAATTTATCTATCAAATCTTATGTTAAATATTAGTTTATATCTAATGCAATGTATCTTCCCCTCTATCTATCTCTCTATCTCCCCCCCTCTCTCTCTCTATTTGTATCCTCCCCACCTCTCATACTCTCCCTCTTCCTCTCTATGTCTCTCTACTATATCTATCTCCCTCCCTTATCTCTATCTCCATCTCTCATTTACTCTTGTGAGAGATGGCATAGGACAATAGCTTATTCAAAGATCGCTTCTTTTAGCTCAATTTAAACATTTATCTAGAGTTTGAAATATAATATAAGATCCAAGAAGTAAAGTAGAGAAAATCCCATTCAAAAATCACAAATTTCCTCTAACATATGTACCTAGACTCAATACCATTATCAACTTTGGTAAATATAGTACTTAAACAAATTTTAGCTAATTGTGTTCCATGAAAATTGTCGCACCTAACCAATGGATTAAATTTAGTTTTACTCTTGATTTAAGGATAGAAATTAACTATTGTCTATCTAGGTGTAAAGGGATGGAGACACTTGCACATATCTTGCACAACCTTGGGGCACACATGGTGGAATTTTACACATGCTCCTAGATGTATTTCAATGGTGATCTAAGGGCCTAGTGGGGTTTGGTAAACAATGTGGAATACTCTCTAGATAGCACTTGGCTTCTCAAAAGAGATCAAGCTAGTTAATTCACATACTTGTAGACTTGATATTAACTTAATCAAATGAAGTCTTAGGAGCCAATCTACTCTCCATATCAAAGAATTTGAATTTTAGAACAAGGTGTTAGTGGATTTATGTATACTTGGACATGATATTTAGTTTATTCTAGTTTATCCATGGTTGACATGTCTGGTTCCAAGGTAAATGATAACACCTTCGACTTGACTAGAGCGTATGGTTGACATGTGTCATCATCTTGTACTGTTGGGGAGGACATATGGTGCGGCCTCACACTATTAGCTAACTCAATCCATTTGACTAAGGGGAGGAGCTCTTGGCTTAAAAATAATTCTTTCTAACTATTGAATATTTGACTAACTCCATTCCAACACCCGTCTCAAACCTCACATCTCTCTAAGAATGTGTGGATGAATCTCACCACACTTTACTATCACAACCTGGAACCAACATTCAAACAAGGTAGATCTAAAAGATAAGATAAGGCATGGAGGCTTATGCAACTAGACTTGACTGCCATTGAACTAGATTTGATTCCACATTAAGTCTATCCATATATTAGAGAAATTGAGTCAAACTTTGGGTTCAAGGAGATCTAAAGTAAAGCTTAGGTGTGATATACCTTACAACTTGGTTGAACCCTTAGATCACATGCATCACTATGTAGTTATCCCTTTGACTAAATAATACAATGAAGGATGAAAACACAAGACACTTGTAATCCATTAGCACATTGAGGAGATCAAATAGAAGTTAGTTAAGACTTGGGTGAATACCTCTGAGTCACTAATATATTATTTGAGAGACACATTCCTTGATATTATATTAGGATTTTGGTCACATGACACAATATCACACTCACTAGGTTTCACTTGATGATGCTCCAACGGAAGTCAACAAGATCCACTATACAACATTGACTAATTATGGAATAACACTTGGCACCTTAAGAATGCTTCCATTGAAATGTAAGGTTTTAGAATTCAGATTTGACATCTAATTAAAGTAAGGTGAATCCCAATATCTAAGTTGTCCTTCAAATTAGATCTCATGGGTGTTAAAATAAAGGAAAGAGGGTCTAATATCTAAGTTTAATACAACTTGTGCATAGTTATACAGAATTGAAGTCTAAGGATTTTGATTATGCAAGGTGTAAATGATATACACATGAACTCATCTTGCATATTTAGCTTTCATCCATTGAATCATGTAGCCTAGAAGGATTGAGATACTTGGGGAATGCAACAAGGCCTCCTCTAGTATTCACCAACCCACCTAGATATTTTAGCATAGTTGGTTCAATCCCATGAGGTGAATAATGAAAAATGTGACTCTTGGCACTATTACACTAATTGCAAATGAGACAATTTGCAAGAATGCATTTATTGTTGGTATGGTCAAATGTTTTGTAGTTGATAGAAACTAAGACAGGTTATTGTAGATAGACCCAACATCCACCTATAGGTGAAAAAAATAACATTAATAGGTGCCATAGACTTTTAGAATCATACCATCAAATTCTGGCCACTTTTTTCTCTTAGGGATCTTAAGAGACTTTGTTAGAACACATGGGAACAAAACAAAACCTCCACTAGCATTCATTATTAAAGATTATTTTGTTGAAGAACAAATATAGAAAAAGGAGAAGTAAATGAGTCATGACTTACTTATAGTACAAGAACTTAATGTGAGGAAGTATATGGTTCATGCACTTGAGGCTATAATCATTAGTTTTTTATATTCTTCTTGTAGGGGCTCTTCATAAATGACAATATTATTTAGATAATGACTCTAAGACTATACAAGAAGATACTCAATAGTTGTGGATATATAATGTTACTATGAAATGTTGAATGAATGCCACACCCTAACTACAAAATGATGAAAACTAAACTTGGACAAAGCACCTAGAACTATAAACCTTGAAACACAAACCTTAGATTAACCTTGAATGGTAAACATAGAATATTGAACAATTCAAATTGAAAGTTGAACCTCAATAGTCATGGATAGAAAATATTATTACTTACACAAGAAACTATTGTGGAGACTTATAAGACATTCATCCATAAAGCATTAAGGATTGCCTCATTAAGGATTGCCTCCAATCACAAGTGGTCTCTTGGTGCCATGATGCCTACTACTTGATGGATGCAAATTTGGATGCAACAACGAGTCAAACCACAAGTTTCATTAATTATTTCAATGGAAAATAAATAATTTAGACTAATAAATAGAAAATTTTGAACTAATAAACAAACACATACCACTGGTGAGGCCTCTACCATCAACTAAGAAGAAGATATTGTAGATTGACGAATAATGAGTTCCTATATGAAAATTGACAAGAATGTAAGACTATATGTACATAATCACAATAACTTCAATTAACACCTAAATCACTAATAAATGATGAATGAATTCCATACCCTAACTATGAAATGATGAATTCTAAGCCTTGGATGAAGCACCTAGAATGGTAAAACTTGAATGGTAAACATTGAATATTGAACAATTCAAATTGAAAGTTAAACCTCAATAGTCATTGATAGAAAAGGTTACTACTTATATAAGAAACTATTATGAATACTTATAAGACACTAATCTGTGAAGCATTAAGGACTGCCTCTAATCAGAAGTGGTCTCTTAGTGCCATGATGTTTGCTACTTGATGAATGAAAATTTGGCTAAAATAGGTCAAACCATAAATTTCATTAATTATTTCAATGGAAAAAATAATTTAGAATACTAAATAGAAACTTTTGACTGAAACAAACATATACCACTAATGAGGCATTTACCATCGACTAAGAAGAAGATATTGTAGATTGATGAATAAAGAGTTCTTGAATGAAAATTGACAAGAACATATTACTATATGTACATAATAATAATAACTTTAATTAACACCTAAATCACTACAAAATGATGAATGGATGCCACACCTTGACTACAAAATAATGAGTATTGAGCAATTCAAATTGAAATTTGAACCTCAAATCAAAGAAATAAATAATGCTACCAAAACATAAACTTAAGAAGTCAACAATTTAGTTGCAATTTGTAAAACATACTTGTTATTGTACCAATTCAATCTAATGAACCATGTGGGTTAGATCTACTCTTTATAGTGTCAAGTATTGCTTCATGGTTAGACTCATGAACTTTACACAAATTATTATTGTGTGGTTGATCCCAATGTTTGATCAATTGCACATTTGATGAAACAAGGTTAGAGTAATGAAGAATCTTCCTATGTGTGTCAACGTCCTAAAAAAAACACATATCCGACTTCTTTATTAGGTACCTTCTAAGCCATGTTCCAATAAGAACAAACCCTATAGGATACTTAATATTTTCTCCATCAGTGATTGTGGTAGTCAATTTATTTTTTGGCTCTACATAATGACACAAGTAATAGTTTGTTGCTTCTTCACTATTATCATCAATAATAACTATATGAGAATGACCTGCATTTAATTGTAATAATAAATTAATTCCACTAAATGATCTAAAATACAATATAATGAGCTAAAATTTTGATTTCAACTCAACAATAAATCTATAATCCCTAGTTGCACTAAATTTGATACATGGTCAAAGTCAACTAATACTTCCATCTAGTTCAACTATAGTGCTTATGGAAGTTGATATGTGTCAACTAGAACTAAATGTCTATAATACCATTCGTCAATCCACTCTTTTGACTTTGACACTCTTCCCAAACAAAATCCATATATGAAGAGCTAAAAAATGCAATCTCTCTTATAAATAGTCCATGAAATTGTGTTTGAACTTCTAAATGAGTGGAACTCATTTGATCCTATTATTGTACAATAATATTCATAGTTTGCAATATTAAATTGTTCTACCAACTAAAAAATCTACAAACTATAGAATCACTATCATTGCCTAGACCCATTGTGGAGGTACACCATTTCACAATTGTTGCTTCATCTATCAACTTAGCAACACCTTGGTACTTCAACTCTTCTCATAATAATGCTCTTTTTCCACATGCTTCCACACCATCATGCTCCCCCTTTCCATGTTAGGCCTTGGTAAAATTCTAAATATGTTGAACACCACTCATCATATGCATCATGCTCAACCAATATAACATTTATGAATTCTTGAATTGTGATGTGCAATTATCTAACCATATGATGTGTTGACTAAATGTGATATTTTTGTCACTTACATTATCATAGAACATTTGAAAGAAACCTTAGAAAAACTTAGTGGAATGAGTATGATTGTCATAAATGTAGAATTGATATTCCCTCAATATCTTTCTATTTTACTTTGTGCTATTAGATGCATGAATGAATGCTACATATGTACAAAAATTGTAACCTAAATAGAGTTGTAGGACAAAGATTGCACTTCATCTACAATTATAATGTATAATTATTGATAAAATCTACAATAGAGATAATGGTACCAAGAGGAAATGTGTCCTTACATAATTTACTTTGCTCATCCAACCATTGAGCTTTGTATGTATGCATTGCATACTCGTACACTATTTTCTCCTGAAATATTCTCATAAATTTAGTTACGAGTATATGTTTTTACTCACTAACCCACATCTCTTTAACTCTTTGCCATCTTTTACTCCATATTACTAACATTTATTTTCCAAAACTAATTAGTTTTTTCCAATTACATATGTGCTTTTTGTATGTATAAATTTTTGCAAATGTTGTAAACCACCACAACTAACACATGATCCTTTCAAACATGATTTCTTATAAAAAATTATCCATTTGATCTTTCAAATACAACACTTGAAATAAATTTTCCATTTGATCATTTTAGTTTCACATGCACCTCTAGTGGAGGCAAATTGTAAAGGTGAAATTTACATATTTGTGAGCTAATTCCCATTTAGTTTTGGGCCCATTTTGATGGAACAACTTAATAAATTACATATTAACAAGTGACACACTCTTGTGCTAAGTTTGGCTCATGACCTAATGCTTATCCCTATCCTTTTCATATTCATTTACACCTATTTTTATGTATTCACACTTATCTCATCCCTATTTTACACGCATTCCCATATATTTACCATTATTAGTCATTTATTACACTTACATTTACACCTATCTCCACACATTCGATCCCTACCTCGAAACCAACTTTTATCTATCCTATGTCAATCCCAAGTGCCTAGGGATCAATCCCAAGTGGCTTAGGATTGACCCCAAATTTTAAATTTTAAATTGAAATTCTAACTTTCCCACCCCTTTTCACTAGTCAATGTGAGCCAACTTGGTACACATTTATGCAACTAATTGTTATGTTTTTTATTTAAAAACATTTAATGTGCAATTAATTCAAATGGGACAACTAGAAGAAATCATTAGTGCACACTTCAATTTTTAAGGAACAAAAGAAACAAAATCTACATCAGAATCACATAATTCATTTGCAATTTTAAGAATGTTGTCTTCAATCATTTGCTACGAGTTGTGAAGATGGTCTGGTAGGGGATTGACCTAAGCGAACTTAACCTAGCAATCCAACAACTTCCCCAAAGGCATTTTTTAATGTTGTCATCCCTACAAGCATTTAGATAATAGAGATTGGGGTGAAGTAGTTTTCAAGAGTCTAAACTTTTCTAGGTGTATGTTGCGAGTTACACATCATTTTGCACCTAAGATCAATTTTGCATGCTCAGGGTCAAACCTGAGGGGCTTAGATCAATCCATATAAAATTCTAGGTATGTTTTGACACAATTGCATTCATTAGACAAATAGCATTAAATTCCTATACCTTGGATTCTACATGACATCAATATTAAATCTTCATTGTTGTTCCCAAAGCTAAGTGCATCTATCCATCCCATTTAATCACCAATTATCACATTCATTTTAATTCAATTATCAAATCCCAACTAGTTATAACTACATCTAGGTTAATTGCATGCTTAGTGTTTGCATTGTTTTTAAAACTAGGGTAGATTTATGTAAAAAGAATTTTATTTCCCTATGAAATTCTAATATTTGATGGAGGTCCAATTTAATAATAATTTAAGAGAAAAAGTTTTAAAAGGCAATATTGAATAATAAGAGAAATAACTCTTTGTCAAGACTTTTCTATGAAACATGCAAAATAATATTCAATATTAAATAATAATATTGAATATTGAATATTGACTAATAAGGGAAATAACTCTTTGTCAAGACTTTTCTATGAACCATACAGATAACATCAAATGGAATTAAAAACCAAAAAAAACAGAAAAAACAAATATATATATATATAAAACAAGTCTAATATTAAGGAAAGGACTTTCTGGCCTAACCGTTTCCTACCGAACCCTGAAGGAAAAAAACACACTAGATGAGTTTGACTGTAATATATTGTAAGTATCAAAATACATTACTCTAGCTGACCACCCGAAACGAAGTCCCATGGGAGCTCACTCTCACCTTCCACTTCTTTTCTTGCACACATCAACTTTGAATATGTCTAAACCTTCATTTGCCAAATCTATAAACAATAGATTTCAACCAGAACTCTGAACTGAATAAAGATAGCTTGATTCAGAAGCATATGTCTCTGCATTCGATGCAGGAAATCATGTGTCTCTAGCACTAATTCAATAATGTCTTTTTCCTTGAATAATAGTGAATCTTGAAGGACCCAGTTCAGCTAAATAATATAAAGATGACACCCTCTGCTACTTCAACAACAGCGGGGCAGAATGCCCAATTCCTCAACAGTGTCCTATCCCAAACAGGCCCCTCTGCATTGCCCTATGAAGAGGACCTTCAATGTCACATCAGGCAGCACTTGCTCTCTCTCATGAAGGCTTTCCCAAGCCTGACAGTACAGTCTAAAATGTTCACTCACAACGATGGAGCAACAGTTCGTCTCTTGCAGGCAGAAGGCACTATACCAATTCTCTACCAACAGGTAACATACCACATCCCTGTCACAATTTGGCTTTTGGAGTACTATTCTAAACACCCACCTCTTGTATATGTGACACCCACAAGGAACATGAAAATAGAAAGGGGGCATGCCCTTGTAGATCCTTCAGGCTTAGTGTCAAGTCCTTATTTGAAAGATTGGGGTTTTCCCAGCTCTAATTTAGTAGAGATGGTGAATAATCTAAGCTTCCTGTTTGGGATAAGTCCACCTCTGTATACCATGCAGAGTCCTGCACAAAATCAGAACAACCATGGTGGTGGTCATGGAACTCTTGTGTCACATAGTAACCAGAAGCTCTTAGCTCCTGTCCCAAGGGGTAAACGATCTTCACATAGGGCTCGTGATGATCAACTCCAGAAAATTGCAATGATGAATATGCTGGTAGAGTCTTTCCACAATGACATGGCTGAATTAAGCAAAACCATGGAGGTGGAGATGGAAGGACTTTTTAGTATACAGGAGGTATTGAAACAGAGAGGAGAGCAGGTGGAAAAGGGTGTAGGAGAGCTGCAGCAGGAGAAGGAGGATCTTGAGCAGCAGGTGCAATACATACTCGCATGTAGTGACGTTCTTGAAACATGGCTACATGAGAAAGAGAGCAAAGAATCCAATTTTAACATTGATCGTGTTTGCCAGCCTTGTGATGTTTTGTCCAAGCAAATGCTCGAGAGCACAGCAGCTGATTTGGCTATGGAGGATATCTTGTATTCTTTGGATAAGGCTGTACAGGATGGAGCAATTCCTGTTGAGGCTTATCTGAAGAATGTGAGGACATTGTCCAGAGAGCAATTCTTCCACCGTGCAATGTCTATTAAAGTGAGTGCAGCACAATTGCAGGTGCAGGTTGCTAACATGGCAGATAGAGCTGATACTAATGTTACCTGATTGGAACTCTTATGCACCTTCACCCATAATATATTGTTGTTATATGTACTCTTAGAAAAATATAATGTATTGGGGAAATATTGAAGGTGATGGAGGGGCGGACGTATATGAAATAGATTAAAATCATGAGATGTGTGGAGCATCAGTCAGTACTAAATAGTCTGTCAGGGATCTGTGTACTGTTTAGATACCATGTGTTGTTCATTGTATATCCATTCATTGATTACTCATGCAACATGGGTAGTGAGAAAGAGTGGTGTTGGTTATGGATTGGATGATAAATTATTATCATCAAAAGCTCCAGTGAAAATCAAAGTCACATTGCTTGTAGTTGGGAACTATTCGGCAAGCCAAAGAGTAAGAGTTAGATGACCAGTGACGGCCAGTCTTTGTGTATATACTATATAATCCACAGAAATTCTAGTATGTAATGCAGGGTTCTCCTAATGGGTTTGTTTCAGTTCTGTTACTCCTTTGTCATGTCACATATGTATTGATTTTGTATGTAACTGTAAATAAAATTTTCCTGTTTTGGGTTGCAGTTTGATGTATTTGGGCTTGTGGGAGTTCAAGTGTTTTTGTAAAAAATCTGTAAATGTGAGAACTTAATAATACTTTAATAATGGACGATTTGTTTCTGTTCAGTTGCATTTCTAACAAACTAGCAAGGTTTACAATTCTTTTGCTTTCACTCTGGATCTCGTTTGGCATCGTATAGATATTATGGATCTTGCAAGATTACAATTTTATTCTTTTCCTGTGCATCTTTTCACACAGTAGGGTTACAGAGAGTTGGCAAGGATGGCCTCTGTTTACATGACTATAGAGGGTTTAGCACTAACAAATTTGCTTATGCGTTGTATTTTTTACTTTTGTGTCATGAGAAATGATCCCCTTATGTGGTGCAATTTGAAACAGTTCGATTAATCTGTTATATATCATTTTCCACAGGCATCTGGAGAACCTATTCATTTATTCACAGTTGTATGGTCCTCAAGAAACAATCTTAATTGGGAAGGGAGCTGATTAGAAGAGACTGAGTTAGAAATTAAAATCACATCTTATCAGGGTTTTGTTAATGCAATATAAGGCCTTGGATTTTAGATATAACAACTGGGTTAAGAATTTGAAGAAGGAACATCTGGTAAGTATATATCTTTTTAAAGTAAATTTTATGTTTGTAGAATTCTTAAAAATTGTGTCCTTTTTGTATCCTCAGATACTTAATGATATTAGTAATTTCAAAGAAGCTTACAAGTATGATTCTTGAAGCTAGTTGCATATAAACCATACCCTTTAATGATATATGATGTTACCAGTCATTTAATGAGTTGTGTCTCACTTCTTGTCAGTTTTAGGCACTTAGGCATTTAGGTATTTTAAGAAAATATTTGTTTTATCTGCCATTTATAGAATTTATAACCACTGTAGTGGTTTAGTGGGGGTTTGCCCATTTTGGTGTGGGATTTTTGTTTATTAGGGGGTGTGTGTTCCTGTTGAGGGAGTGGTCTTGCTATTGGTATTAAAAACTCAGTTAACAAAAGATTGTAAGGGCCTAGTAATCTGCCTTGTTTTTACTGCATTAGTTTTTGTATCCATGGGAGTGTAATAAGTTTATTGAGTAGAGAATCAATGAAATTTTTGCTTGAATCATTATGCTGTGTAGTGTTGCAGTTCTGTTTTGATTCATGATGCTGTGTTCTTTGCTGTTCTATTTGATTCATTATCATCAGGCAGCTTCAGAGGTTCTCTGCAGAGATTGTATGCTATATTTTTATTCTAAGAAAGTAAGACTGAGTAATAATCCTTTGTTCTAAGAAAGTAGGACTCGAAATATGAGTTGTACGATCAAAGGATCCAAGTCTGTTAAAACTATAGGAACAAAGGTTCGTTAATCATTTGCATCAGTCTTGGTATTAGAGCAACCAAAGATGCTAAGAGTAGAGAGTTTGTGGCACTGCCTTAGCTGTTATTGAGGAGAATACTGAATAGCTCCGAGGAGAGCTGTAGCTTTGGCTATAGATATAGAGGTGGTGTTGTTTTATGATGTGAAAAAGAGGATAACTAAGTCAGAAGAAAAAATAAGACGAAGGGGTAAAAGCTAACAGAAGACAAGCAAAGGAATTTGCAAAAAATGTTGTCCGAGTTGGAGGAATTATGGTAGATGGTGGAGCAGTATGAGGCAAGTAATAATGGGAAAGAAAGAAAAAGAAAGCTGAAACAAAGGCATTCAAGGGTGGTGAGAAGGTGAAAAAGATTGGTGGGAATAAATACTCGCCTTGTGAGAAAGAGTTGTTTTCAGAGAGGAAAGCCAGAGAATCTAAAACTGGCCAAGGGACAAGATTGCTAGAATAGGGAAAGATTAAATCCCTTGAGGAGTTGGCAGAATTACTAGTGGATGGAAAGCTCTTAAATGTGCGCTACGAAGAGTTTGAGAGAGAGGAGACAGATGAATGGGATGAAAATCTTGAGTTGCATTACCCTGAACAAGGGAAAAGTATTACCCTAGAAGAGGACAAAATTTAGAAGACTACAATGAAGAAGAGTACAACCTATCACTAGAATTGGCCCAAGGTATTGCAGCTGTGGAAATAGTCCAAATCAGAGATGAAATTGCAGCAGAGTTAGTGATCTTTGGGGCCCCTATATTTGATGAATTCATATTGGTTTTAGAGAACAAAGCAAAGGAGGAGCAGTGCGAGGAATGTCTTGAAAATGCCATAATTGATGAAAGAGAGAAAAAGACCATCTCCTTCATGGAGAAGAAATGAAAATGATTGAGGGAAGGAGTTGAGGCAAATCCTTTTGTTGTGCACCAAAGGAGGATGCTGCAAAACTTTATAGACATCAAGTATAGCTAGGAACCAAAGAGCAACAGTGGAGCAGCAAAAGTTTTCCTATTAAAAGGAAAAACAAGTGATGAGAAAATTCAAAATGACTTTTAGTGGAGGACTAGTAGAGGTGGAGCAGCAAAAGTTTTCCTATTAAAAGGAAAAACAAGTGATGAGAAAATTCAAAATGACTTTTAGTGGAGGACTAGTAGAGGTGGGTCTAAACCTGCAAGTAGCTGGGAATATAGAAATAGAACAATTTGGTTGAGGAGCATCTCCTATGGCCCAACAATTAGTTGGAAGTTGAGGAAGAAAAATGTGGAAATTTGCAAAGGGATCTAACTCTATGGAAGGATAGGCCATGGCAGTCGGGTTCTTGAATTCTTTGAACTAGAAGGTTCAAAATTTTGAAAGATGGGAAGGATGATGTGAAATTCTAACTTTCCCACCCCTTTTCACTAGTTAGTGTGAGCCAACTTGGTACACGTTTATGCAACTAATTGCTATGTTTTTCTATTTAAAGACATTTAATGTGCAATTAACTCAAAAGGGACAACTAGAAAAAATCATTAGTGCACACTTCAATTTTTAAGGAAAAAAAGAAACAGAATCTACATAGAATCATATAATTCATTTGCAATCTTGAGAATGTTGTCTTCAATCATTCACTCAGAGTTGTAAAGATGGTCCGGTAGGGGATTCACCTAGGAGAACTTGACTCTAGCAATTTGACAACTTCCCCAAAGGCATTATTTTAATACCATCATCCCTACAAGCATTTAGATACTAGAGATTGGGGTGAAGTAGTTTTCAAGAGTCTAAACTTTTCTAGGTGAATTTTGCAAGGTAAAAATTATTTTGCACCTAAGATTAATTTCGCATGCTTAGGGTCAAACTCGAGGGGCTTAGGATCAATCCATAGAAAATTCTAGGTATGTTTTGACATAGTTGCATTCATTAGACATGTAACATTAAATTCCTATACCTAGACGATTGGATTCTAAATGACATCAACATTAATTCTTTGTTATGTTCCCAAAGCTAAGTGCATCTATCCATCCCATTTAATCACCAATTATCACATTTATTTTAATTCAATTATCAAATCCCGACTAGTTATAATTACATCTAGGTTAATTTCATGCTTAGTGTTTGCATTGTTTTTTAAGCTAGGGTAGATTTATGTAAAAAGGATTTTATTTCCCTATGAAATTCTAATATTTGATAGAGGTTCAATTTAATAATAATTTAAGAGAAAAAGTTTTAAAAGGCAATATTGAATAATAAGGGAAATAACTTTTTGTGAGACTTTTCTATGAAACATGCAAAATAATATTCAATATTGAATAATAAGGAAAATAACTCTTTGTCAAGACTTTTCTATGAACCATGCAAAATAAAATAGACAGATAACGTCAAATGGAATTAAAAACCAAAAAAACAGAAAAAACAAATATATATATATAAAACAAGTCTAATATTAAGAAAAGGACTTTCTGGCCTAACCGTTTCCTACCGAACCCTGAAGGAAAAAAACACACTAGATGAGTTTGGCTGTAATATATTGTAGGTAAGTATCAAAATACATTACTCTAGCTGACCACCCGAAACGAAGTCCCATGGGGGCTTACCTTCCACTTATTTTCTTGCACACATCAACTTTGAATATGTCTAAACCTTCATTTGCCAAATCTATAAACAATAGATTTCAACCCCAACTCTGAACTGAATTAAGATAGCTTGATTCAGAAGCATATGTCTGTGCATTCGATGCAGGAAATTATGTGTCTCTAGCACTAATTCAATAACGTCTTTTTCCTTGAATAATATTGAATCTTGAATGTCCCAGTTCAGCTAAATAATATAAAGATGACACCCTCTGCTACTTCAACAACAGCGGGGCAGAATGCCCAATTCCTCAACAGTGTCCTATCCCAAACAGGTCCCTCTGCATTGCCCTGTGAAGAGCACCTTCAATGTCACATCAGGCAGCACTTGCTCTCTCTCATGGAGGCTTTCCCAAACCTGATAGTACAGCCTGAAATGTTCACTCACAATGATGGAACAACAGTTCGTCTCTTGCAGGCAGAAGGCACTATACCAATGGTCCACCAACAGGTAACATACCACATCCCTGTCACAATTTGGCTTTTGGAGCACTATTCTAAACACCCACCTCTTGTATATGTGACACCCACAAGGGACATGAAAATACAAAGGGGGCACGCCCTTGTAGACCCTTCAGGCTTAGTATCAAGTCCTTATTTGAACGCTTGGGTTTTTCCCAGCTCTAATTTAGTAGAGATGGTGAATAATCTAAGCTTCCTGTTTGGGATAAGCCCACCTGTGTATACCATGCAGAGTGTTGCACAAAATCAGAACAACCATGGTGGTGGTCATGGAACTCTTGTGTCACATAGTAACCAGAAGCTCTTAGCTCCTGACCCAAGGGGTAAACGATCTTCACATAAGGTTCGTGATGATCAACTCCAGAAAAATGCAATGATGAATAAGCTGGTAGAGTATTTCCACAATGACATGGCTGGATTAAGCAAAACCATGGAGGTGGAGATAGAAGGGCTTGCTAGTATACAGGGGGTATTGAGACAGAGAGGAGAGCAGGCGGAAAAGGTTGTAGGAGAGCTGCAGCAGGAGAAGGAAGATCTTGAGCAGCAGATGCAATGCATACTCACATGTAGTGATGTTCTTGAAACATGGCTACAGAAGAAAGAGAGCAAAGAATCCACTTTTAACATTGATCATGTTTGCCAACCTTGTGATGTTTTGTCCAAGCAAATGCTAGAGAGCACAGCAGCTGATTTGGCTATTGAGGATATCTTGTATTCTTTGGATAAGGTTGTACAGGATGGAGCAATTCCTGTTGAGGCTTATCTGAAGAATGTGAGGACATTGTCCAGAGAGCAATTCTTCCACCGTGCATTGTCTATTAAAGTGAGTGCAGCACAATTGCAGGTGCAGATTGCTAACATGGCAGATAGAGCTGATACTAATGTTACCTGATTGGAACTCTTATGCACCTTCACCCACAATATATTGTCGTTATATGTACTCTTAGAAAAATATAATGTATTGGGGAAAAATTGATGGTGACAGAGGGGCGGACATACATGAAATAGATTAAAATCATGAGATGTGTGGAGCATCTGTCAGTACTAAATAGTCTGTCAGGGATCTGTGTACTGTTAAGATACTATGAGTTGTTCATTGTATATGCATTCATTGATTACTCATGCAACATGGGTAGTGAGAAAGAGTGGTGTTGGTTATGGATTGGATGATAAATTATTATCATCAAAAGCTCCAGTGAAATCAAAGTAACACTGCTTGTAGTTGGGAACTATTCGGCAAGCCAAAGAGTAAGAGTTAGATGACCAGTGACGGCCAGTCTTTGTGTATATACTATATAATCCACAGAAATTCTAGTATGTAATGCAGGGTTCTTCTAATGGGTTTGTTTCAGTTCTGTTACTCCTTTGTCATGTCACATATGTATTGATTTTGTATGTAACTGTAAATAAAATTTTCCTTTTTGGGTTGCAGTTTGAGGTATTTGGGCTTGTGGGAGTTCAAGTGTTTTTGTAAAATATCTGTAAATGTGAGAACTTAATAATACTTTAATAATGGACGATTTGTTTCTGTTCAGTTGCATTTCTAACAAAATAGCAAGGTTTACAATTCTTTTGCTTTCACTCTGGATCTCGTTTGGCATTGTATAGATATTATGGATCTTGCAAGATTACAATTTTATTCTTTTCCTGTGCATCTTTTCAGACAGTAGGGTTACAGAGAGTTAGAAAGGATGGCCTCTGTTTACATGACTATAGAGGGTTTAGCACTAACAAATTTGCTTATGCGTTGTATTTTTTAGTTTTGTGTCATGAGAAATGATCCCCTTATGTGGTGCAATTTGAAACAGTTCGATTAATCTGTTATATATCATTTTCCACAGGCATCTGGAGAATCTATTCATAAATTTACAGTTGTATGGTCCTCAAGAAACAATCTTAATTGGGAGGGGAACTGATTAGAAGAGACTGAATTAGAAATTAAAATCACATCTTATCAGGATTTTGTTTTTGATAATGGTAAGTAGGGATTTTGAAAGCGCCTTGACCCTTGTACAAAAGAGAGATATATCAATGAAGCCCACAAAACAACAAAGAACAAACACAGGACACTAACAGCACGTCAGCTGCACAACTAGAGCAAGACAAACAAGAGGTGGAAACCCCCCCAAAAAAAACAGCCAACCTAGATTTAGGGAGGTTTGAAGCCAAAATGCTCCGAAGATTTTCGAGTGAAATCACCCAGCTTGTTGAAGTTCTGCTCAAATCTTCCTTTCTTGTAAGCCCCCTTTTCGCTTGGCACCTCCATCAAAGGAGTATTAGACATTTCTTTTGGGTCCTCAGCATCCTTCTCCTTACTTCTCTCAGAATCCTCCTCCTTACTTCTCTCATCCTCATTAGAGGTCTTGCAAGTAATATCAGATGCTTGCACCTTTTTCCTCCACACAAGATGATTTGTGTTTAGGCTCGGACAAACAGCAGCAGCATGGCCCACTTTGAGGCAGCTATCGCATATAATTGGGGAATTCTCGTAAACAATCTGCTGCACCCATTTTCCCAGCTTGGAAGATAGAGAAATCCGAGAAGGGAGCTCTCTATCAACCTCCACAAAAACACAAAATCTAGCAGCAATCAAACATCTCTTGAATTTCGTGACAGCATTAGCCACACTATACTGTCCGAATATATTAGCAATGCTCATAAAAATCTCCTCATCCTAATATTCTAAAGGCAACCCTGGCAACCTAACCCAGATTGGAAACATGTTGATGCAATATTGCTTAGGGTTAAAGCCTGGACACCAATTTTTTAGGAAAAGACCATTCTGCCCAATGAACTAGGGACCTCCCAAGAGGATCCTAGAACAATCTTCAGAGTTAGAAAATGAAAATAGGAAGAAATTGCTAGGTAAAGCTATTACCTCAACTTGTCCCCGAATCTTCCATTTTCGCAGCACCCATCTTCTGATCGCATCAATATTAGGGCGATTACCACTGAATCTCCCAACAAGAGAGCTCCAAAGCCAATTAGTAGATCTATCAATAATAGAGTCTGGAATGCAAATGCGAGACTCCCCAGCAGAAACCCCAGAAACATGGGTCTCAGGAAGACCGTTGCAGTTCGAGGCCCCAGGCATATGGCCCAACATAGGAGACAGGACAGCCTGACCCACATTGCTTGAATGAGTGGCGCCAAAAACCATATCCACCTCATTAACAAGAGGGGGAACAGAGACATTCCCAAGCGAGTCCTCCGTCTACTGGGAAAAGGAAAGCCCCTGGGCCTGTGGAGAAACAGGCCCAACAAAAGGACCACCAGAAGCCCCAGAGGAATTGTTCCCAGCAGGCACACACTTCTCCAAACCCACATCAGGCGGAGGCAAAGAATGCACACCAGAAACTCCCACAACTTGGCCAAGGGCAGGCCCTCCCATAGGGGAATCCGCCAAACACACTTTCTTTAGGATTGTTGGGGATTTCTCCTCCAAACAAACCCTAGACTGCATCAAAATGCTAGGGACAGAGCCCGCGGCAAGGGAAGTCGAAATCTTCCCGACTGAAGAAGCCCCAAAGCCAGCCTTGGGGGAGAGAAAACCCCACTTAAGGGCCTAGCAAAACATGTCATCACTAGCAGCGGGAAAAGATTTTGGCGGGATTGCAGCAGTCGACCGTGTTCGAGAAATTGAGCGCTGGGCTTCCAGCCAAAGATCCATAATCTGCACATCCTCATCATCATTGGGTAAATCCCAGTCTTCAAGAAAAAACCTTTCATCCTCGTCGTCCTCATCATCACCACCGTCGTCTGCATCGCTCCTGCCCAGAGCAGTGTTTGAAACCCCCTTCTTTCTCTGGTTCCCGCCCCCGCTCCCGCTCCCGCTCATCATTTTCAAAAATCTTATCAGGATTTTGTTAATGCAACATAAGGTCTTGGATTTTAGATATAACAACTGGGTTAGGAATTTGAAGATGGAGCATCTAGTAAGTATATATCTTTTTAAAGTAAATTTTATCTTTGGAGAATTCTTAGAAATTGTGTCCTTGTATGCTTAGATACTTAATGATATTAGTAATTTCAAAGAAGCTTACAAGTAGGATTCTTGAAGCTAGTTGCATATAAACTAGACCCTTTAATGATATATGATGTTGCCAACCATTTAATGCCCGCTCCCGCTCCCGCTCCCGCTCATCATTTTCAAAAATCTTATCAGGATTTTGTTAATGCAACTTAAGGTCTTGGATTTTAGATATAACAATTGGGTTAGGAATTTGAAGATGGAGCATCTGGTAAGTATATATCTTTTTAAAGTAAATTTTATCTTTGGAGAATTCTTAGAAATTGTGTCCTTCTTGTATGCTTAGATACTTAATGATATTAGTAATTTCAAAGAAGCTTACAAGTAGGATTCTTGAAGCTAGTTGCATATAAACTAGACCCTTTAATGATATATGATGTTACCAACCATTTAATGAGTTGCGTCTCACTTCTTGTCAGTTTTAGGCATTTAGGTATTTTAAGAAAATATTTGTTGTATCTGCAATTTATAGAATTTATAACCACTGTGGTGGTTTGCCCATTTTGGTGTGGGATTTTTGTTTATTATGGGGTGTGTTGCTGTTGAGCGAGTGGTGTTTGTACTGCATTAGTTTTTGCATCCATGTGAGTGTAATAAGTTTATTGAGTAAAGAGTCAATGAAGTTTTTTCTTGATTCATTATGTTGTGTAGTGTTGCGGTTCTGTTTTGATTCATGATGCTGTATTCTTTGCTGTTCTATTTGATTCATTATCATCAGGCAGCTTCAGAGGTTGTCTGCAGAGATTGTCTGTTATGTTTTTATTCTGAGAAAATAAGACTATGAGTAATAATTCTTTGTTCTGTTTTATTTGCCCTAGTTTCCAATTTGTAATATAAGTTGTACGATCAAAGGATCCAAGTCTCTGTGTTAAAACTATAGGAACAAAGGTTCGTTTGCATCAGTTTTGGTATTAGAACATCCAAAGATGCTAAGAGTAGAGAGTTTGTGGCACTGTCTTAGATGTTATTGAGGAGAATACTGAATAGCTCAGAGGAGAGCTGTAGCTATGGCTATAGATATAGAGGTGGTGTTGTTTTATGATGTGAAAAAGAGGATAACTAAGTCAGAAGAAAAACTAAGATGAAGGAAGAGGTAAAAGCTAACAAAAGACAAGCAAAGAGATTTGCAAAAATTGGAGCTTGAGTTGGAGGAATTATGGTGGATGTTGGAGCAGTAAGAGGCAAGTGATAATGGGAAAGGAAAGAAAAAGAAAGCTGAAACCAAGGCATTCAAGGGTGGTGAGAAGGTGAAAAAGATTGGTTGGAATAAATACTTGCCTTGTGAGCAAGAGTTGTTTTCAGAGAGGAAAGCCATATAATCTAAAATTGGCCAAGGGATAGGATTGCTAGAGTAGGGAAAGATTCAATCCCTTGAGGAGTTGGCAGAATTACGCTCTTAAATGTGCTCTACAAAGAGTTTGAGAGAGAGGAGACAAATGAATGGGATGGAAATCTTGAGTCGTGTTACCCTGAACAAGGGAAAAGTATTAATGATCACCCTAGAAGAGGAGAAGATATAGAAGACTGCAATGAAGAGGAGTACAACCTATCACTAGAATTGGCCCAAGATATTGCAACTATGGAAGTAGTCCACGTTAGAGATGAAATTGCAGCAGAGTTAGCGATCTTTGGGGCCCTCATATTTGATGAACTCATATTGGTTTTAGAGAACAAAGCAAAGAACGAGCAGTGGGAAGGATGTCCTGAAAATCCCATAATTGATGAAAGAGAGAAAAAGACCATCTCTTTCATGGAGAAGAAATGAGAATGGTTGAGGGAAGGAGTCAAGGCAAATCCTTTTGTTGTGCACCAAAGGACGCTGCAAAGGTTTATAGACATCAAGTAGAGCTAGGAACCAAAAAGCAACAGTCGAGCAGCAAACGTTTTCCTATTAAAAGGCAAAACAACTGATGAGAAAATGAAAAATGACTTTTAGTGAAGGAGGACTAGTAGAGGGGGTTCTAAACCTGAAAGTAGCTGGTAATATAGAAATAGAACAATTTGGTGGAGGAGCATGTCCTATGGTCCAACAAGTAGTTGGAAGCTGAGGAAGAAAAATGTGAAATTTTGCTAAGGGATCTAACTATGGAAGGATAGGCCATGGCAGTTGGGTTCTTGAGTTCTTTGAACTAGAAGGTTCAAGATTTTGAAAGATGGGGAGGATGATGTGACTAACCATTTAATGACTTGAGTCCCACTTCCCGTCAGTTTTAGGCATTTAGGTATATCAGAATAAAATATTTGTTATATCTACCATTTATAGAATTTGTAACTACTATAGTGGTTTATGGGGGTTTGCCCATTTTGATGTGAGATTTTTGTTTATTAGGCGTTGTGCTTTGCTATTTAGGGAGTGGTCTTGCTATTGGTGTTAAAAACTCAGTAAATAAAGGATCGTAAGGGTCTAACAGTTTGCCCTATTTTTATTGCACTAGTTTTTGTATCCATGGAAGTGAAATAATAAGTTTATTGAGCAAAGAATCAATCGAGTTTTTGGTTGAGTCATTATGTTGTATAGTGTTGCAGTTCTGTTTTGATTCATCATGCTATGTTCTTTGTTATTCTGTTTGATTCATTATCAAGTAGATGAACAGAGGTTTGTTTGCATCATTTTTGGTATCAAAGCATCCAAAGGTGTTAAGATTAGAGAGTTTGTGGGATAGTCTTAGTTGTTATTGATTAGAATACTGAAAAGCTCAGAGAAGAGTTGCAGCTATGGCTATAGATGCAAAGGTGGTGTTATTTTAGATGTGAAAAAGAAGATAATAAAGTTGGAAGAAGAAATGAGACAAAGGAAGAGGCATAAGCTAACAAAAGGTGAGTAAAGGAAGTTGGCAAAATTGGAGTTTGAGTTGAAGGAATTATGGTGGAAAGCAAAGAAAAATAAAGCTAAAACAAAGGCATTCAAGGGTGGTGAGAAGGTGAAAAATATTGGTTGGAATAAATACTTGCCTTGTGAGCAAGAGTTGTTTTCAGAGAGGAAAGCCATATAATCTTAAATGTGCTCTACAAAGAGTTTGAGAGAGAGGAGATAAATGAATGGGATGAAAATCTTGAGTTGTGTTACCCTAAACAAGGGAAAAGTATTGATGATCACCCTAGAAGAGGAGAAAATTTAGAAGATTGCACTGAAGAGGAATGCATCCTATCACTAGAATTGGCCCAAGATGTTGCAGCTATGGAAGTAGTCCACATTAGAGATGAAATTGCAGCACAGATGGAGATTTTTGGAAGCCCCATATTTGATGAAGTCATAGTAGTTTTAGAGAACAAAGCAAAGGAGTTGCTAGAGGGATGTCTAGAAAATTTCATAATTGATGAAAAGAGAGAAAAAGACTCTCTTTCTTGGAGAAGAAATGAGAATGATTGAAGGAAGAAGTGGAGGCATATACATTTGTTGTAAAGCAAAGAACAACAATGCAAAGAAGTAGTTGTCTTGTGAGCAATCAAAGCTTTATAGACATCAAGCAAAGCTAGGAACTGAAGACCTCCTCATAAAAGAGGATAAAGCTGAAGAAAATCTCCTCATAAAGAGGATAAATCTGAAGAAAATGAATTGCAGCAACAAGGGAGCAACAAAAGTTTTCCTTTTAAAAAGCAAAACAAGTGATGAGAAAATCCAGAATGACTTTTAGTGGAGGAGGACAAGTAGAGATGGGTCTAAGACTGCAAGAAGCTGGGAAAATAGGAATAGAACAATTTGGTGGAGGAGGATGCCGTATGGTCCAACAAGTAGTTGGAAGCAGAGGAAGGAAGAATGTGAAAATTTGCGGAGGTATCTAACTTGGTGGAAGCGAAGGCCATGGTAGTCAGGTTCTTGAGTTCTTTGAACTAGGAGGTTTAAAATTTTGAAAGATGGGGAAGACGATGTAAGCAACCATTTAAGGACCTGCTCCACTTCCCGTAAGTGTTAGGCATTTAGGTATTTTAGAAAAAATATTTGTTGTATCTGCCATTTATAGAATTTGTAACTGCTGTAGTGGTTTAATGGGGGTTTGCCCATTTTGGTGTGGGATTTTTGTTTATTAGGGGATGTCCATTGCTGTTGAGGGATTGATCTCGCTATTGGTATTAAAAACTCAGTAAATAAAGGTTTGTAAGGGCCCAACAGTCTGCCCTGTTTTTGCTGTGTTAGTTTTTGTATCAATGGGAGTGTAATAGGTTTATTCAGCAAAGAATCAATGGAGTTTTTGCTTGAGTCATTATGCTGTGTAGTGTTGAATTTCTGTTTTGATTCTGATGCTGTGTACTTTGCTGTTCGGTTTGGTTTGATTCATTATCAGCTGGATTAGAGCATGCATAGGCAGCTTCAGAGGTTGTCTGCAGAGACTGTATGTTATGTTTTTTATTCTGAGAAAATAAAACTATGAGTAGTAATCCTTTGTTCCATTCTATTTGTCCTAGTTTTCAATTTGAAATATGAGTTGTGGGATCAGAAGATCCAAATCTGTGTGTTAAAACTGCAGGAACAGAGGTTCGTCTGCATCGATATAGAATATAATATAGTGTATTTGAAAAAGGTTGGGCTCACTACCAGGGCAACTAGAGCATTTTTCTAGCAATAGTTTTGTTGAAACTTGAAATTCGAGGCATGCCAATTTTACAAGCCTGGTACATATTCAATAAAAAGTATAATGTTTATAATGATGAATATAATCCTTCAACGACAGAGATGAGGATTACAGCAAATACAACTGTACTTGTCATTGAGTTGTGAAATCTATCATAAATGACTTATTAACGACACTTTGTTCAAATTCAAATTCTTCATTAAGAAACTGTATATGCTTCTAGAAAATTGAATATTCTAATTTAAAATTTGAAGCATATCTGGTGATTATCAATAAGACTTTTCCATGACAATCAGAAGAATCGTACAAGGTTTTCCACACAGTTTAATGTTTTTTGACACAATTTTTTTAATCAAGTGGAAACATTGGCATTCAGAAGATGCACCACTATCTAATAAGTAGTTATCTCTAAGATTAGTGTTTCTGGGAAGCTTGTAAACTTAAATTTAAAATATTTATGTTAAGGTTGATTTTTATGATCTTTAGGTTGTAGCCACGAACACAATTGTCTGTCCAAGAATTTTGCTCAAATACTTAAATTAGAAGCTTTTTGAAGGATCCTTCCATCATTGCAATCTCACTTTCTCAGTTTTCAGAAATATGGGAAGAATTTTCCATGATTTTGTGTGATTTCAACTACAAGAATTGCTGGTAGGAAGAAATATAGTGTATCATTCAACGTTGACCGATGCATATGATGGTTGAAGGAAAGGTGAATTTAATTGTTTCTTGAGAAGTTAGAACCTTCTAAAAGAGTTTTGGATTTCATCAATTAGTTGGTAGGGATGTTTTGTATATGGCAATCTAGTGAAAAGTTTTTTGAATCAAATTGGATCTTGTTTCCAAACAAGCATATCAACCTTCTAGTTACAGGTTCATTAAATGCCCTTGACATGAAAGCCCAGAAGAGTATACCTGCAATGTTCCAACTGATCCGTCCGGTCCTAACTTCCAAGTTTTAGTAGGTGATGCATTCGATGTTTCTTGTTTTTACTGATATTTGTCCTAATGACAAAACATTGTAATTTATTAATTGCTTTCCTCTTTCTTATCGTCCTATTTGGCTATGTTAGTGACCAAATATTGTAATTTGCATATTGCTTACTTCTTTGTTGTAGGCTTGTACTCTTATTTGTCCATAATAATTGTCTTTTTTGGGTACATGGGGAATTATGTAATTTTAGTAATTGAAGTAGTTTATCAGTTTTTGATAACAAAAGAACTTTTGAACAAATTATTGCCTTCACTAGTATTGAAGTCAATATTATAGCTGACTGTGAAATTCACAACTTTGGCCTTTTATTCAGAGGTAGAATATTCGTTAGTAACATTTAAATTTCTTTTAAAAAAAATAAATATTGCTTTTCACAATTGCTTGATGATTTTAAAAGTTTTTGGACAGTTGAAAATTTGGACTGTGATGGTGGTTGCATGGCCCCTTAGAATCCAAGACACAAGAGGCTTAATTGTTTCTTTTCTGAGCTTGGTGATGGTTGACATTCAAGATCATGATGTATTATATGTCTGAAGTGCTCCGAACTAGTGCAAAGTCAGCATCTCCTTTGATTAACTACATGTGTGTTGTAGCCATGCTTGTTGCTAGGTGTTATTTTGAAAGTGTGTTGTTTGCCTGAATATAACATTTAAATAAGTTCCGCATCAGGGGTTATAGAAAATTAAAAGATTTGAATTCTTCTAATTGTGTTTTAACCTTCCTCACAAAAAATGTTTTCCATCATTTTATTTGGTTTCGTCTGTTGGTGCCTAGTTTAACAAATGCAAAAAATTTGATGACTTGTGCCCTCTTTGTTGTCTTGGAAGTATTTACCCATCATTGATAACTGATGTGAGAGATCTTCAATAGGTTATACCTTGGTCAAACTTTGTGTTGAAATGGTCATTTGCTTCTCCGGTGTCTTCATTATGCGTTGCCATGTCCAAAAAATTCAAAATTTTCAAAGTGTGGGGGTTTTGGTTCAATTTCTAAGTCTGGGTAAAATTTTGGAATTCCGAGTTTCTCATCCTGTCATCGCGGCATGCCCTTTCCTTGAACTCCTACAAATTACACTAAAATGTTGGAGGTTCGGACTTTTCTTTGCCGGCATACCTTTTCGGAGTTTTTCCTTCATGGCATGCATTTTCTTCCATTACCTCATCTCCTATTTCCATCTTAGTCCATTTTCACTCTTCCTTCAAATTTTGGAATTTTGGAGTTTCTTATCCCATCATCCCGGCATGCCTTTTCCCTCAACTCTTTCAAATTACACTAAAATGTTGGAGGTTCGGACTTTTTCTTGCTGACATACATTTTTCAAGTTTTTCCTTCATGGCACATCTTTCCTTCCATTTTCCCATCTCCCATTTCCATCTTAGTCCATTTTCCCCTTCCTTTAAATTTTGGAATTTCGGAGTTTCTCATCCCATCAACCCGACATGCCTTTCTCTAAACTCCTACAAATTACACTAAAATATCAGAGGTTCGAACTTTTCCTTGCTGACATGCCTTTTTTGGAGTTTTTCCTTCATGGCATGCATTTCTTTCCATTTTCCCATCTCCCATTTCCATCTTAGTCCATTTTCCCCTTCCTTCAAATTTAAGAGTTTCTCATCCCGTCATCCCAGCATGTCTTTTCTCTAAACTCCTACAAATTACACTAAACTATCAGAGGTTCGAACTTTTCCTTTCCGACATACCTTTTTTGGAGTTTTTCCTTCATGGCATGCCTTTCTTTCCATTTCCCCATCTCCTATTTTCATCTTAGTCAATTTGCCCCCTTCCTTCAAATTTCAAAATTTCAGAGTTTCTCACCCTGTTATCCTAGCATGCATTTTCCCCAAACTACAAATTACATTAAAATGTCGGAGGTTCATACTTTTCCTTGTTAGCCTACCTTGTGGAGTTTCAGAGCATTTTTTACCTTCTTCCCTCTTTAGCATGCAAAATCTCGAAGCTCTGTTGTTTGAACAAAAAACTCTGCCTACCTCCCTGTATGAGCCAAGATCCCATTAATAGCCTCGAATGGGTGTGACCAAGTAGATGAAGACTCCCAACTCCTCCAATTACTAATAGACCACCTCAAGGATGCAATGACATTGGCAAATGACCCAAATGAACATGATTTCAAGTGTGAGCCATGTGAAAATGATGTGAGTAGGCCTGGACAACCATTTTCACTTATAGATGACCAAGACTCTTCTTCCATGATGGATTGTTGAGGCAGGACAGAGTATATAATGCATTTCCTTGTTCATGACAAGGGATGGATTTTTGGTTGCAAAGCAAAATGAAAGAAAGAAGAACAAGTGAAAACCTCTAGGGTTTTCTTCCAATGACTATTTTTGAGCTTTTTCACTATAAAATTTCTAGGTTTTCTCCCAAAGGCTATGATAGGGCATTCTAATCATGAAAAATGAATTAAATATGCAAATCTAGTATTTTATTGAGTCTCTCCATGAACATTGCATGAGTTTTTGGTCATTTGGCAAATCCCCTTAATCATATTTGCTGATTTGAGTATTGTTCTTGATTAGTTAGTCAACTAGAAGGCTATAAAATCTTCTATAAAATTTTTACAAGGTATCTTTTCAAGATAATACATGAGATTCATGGGTTTGTTTTTGTTATGTCGAAAAATGTCTCCCTAGGACTTTTTCCCTCCTATGTTTAGCTGTCGGGTCCTTTAGAAAATATTTTTATCATCTTGCATATTCATGTTGACTCCCGATGAGAAAACCCCTAAGTTTTATGGCAAATAGGACCTAGGAGGTGCTTTGGAGACAAGTCCTGACTGAAATAGGGAGGGAGAACTTGGGAGTCCGTGCCCTAATCCTGCCCTATTTTAGGAAGGGCCTAAATTCAAGTGTCGGTTATGTGACTATTAATTAGGTCCCATGCCAACACCGTAAGTTTGAATTACGAAATTCTTAGTGGGAATGTGTTTAGTAGCATATATAAGCATGTTTAGGAATTCATTTGTAAACTAGAAGATGATTATGAACTTTTGGCGCACTTGTGATTTTAAGAGCATTCAAAGTATTCATTGTTGCAGAGCAGACTTGTCTTGTTATTGTGTTTGTTATGCAGATTTGGCTTCATCTTCTCATGATGTGAAGGATTATCATTTATATGCGAGCTACACCTCTGAGGTGACATTTATTTGTGTTTTCAATCATTTATCATTTGGATTTTGCCTCTATCCCATAGGGATACACACTCTTTATCTGACAACAGTGTTCGAAAGACTTGAATGTCTCTCTGGGGCTTGACCGAGGCAAGCCTTTAAACACCACAACCCCCAACCCCCTTTTCTGTGATTGTAGGTTATAGGTTGCGGAAGTGGAAGAAGTGGAGTTGCAGGGAAGCAAAACAAAGTGTCAAAAGTGCAGAGAAAAGCAGAAAAATAGGACCTGGACTAGGGCGCTCGCTCATTAGTGCTTCGGATCCTGAAACAGTGAAATCCCTGGAATAGCATAAACAAGTTACAGACAATCTTTAGAGATCCCGACAGAAACTGGTACCTTGGACTAAATCGCCCGCTCATTAGTCCCTGACTTTTCTGGATACTGAATCTCAAAATCTGGTATGTATTTAATTGTCATTTGATATCTCTATGTGCGAGCATTTGTTGAGTTTCGTTTGTTTATTTATGATTTTACGAAATTAGGGTTTTGAGCATAATTGGACTTTAATTAATCAATTAGTTAGCAAATTCCAAGTTTCCTCCTCATTCTAAGGGACACTAAATCTGTAGCAGAGCCCTTTTGCAAGAGGTTGTGGCTTTCTCGGTTTATGTCCTTGAATGTTTGATGTGAAAGGAGGATTTACCCTTGAAACTAAAACCCCTTTTTTGTACAAAACATTTTGGTGAACCCGTATTTATTTAAAATTTGCACCTTGTCGAGTGTTGTACTCTAGATTTGCATTAATTTCATTCATTTAATCATCATCTTATTGCATTTAAAAATTTAAACAAAAAAAATTGAAAAATTTGAAAAAAATGGCATTTTAGGCTTGCATTTTCAAATAATTTGAATTAATTTACATTTAATTTCATTTAATTTTTGTTATTTTTATTAGATCTTATTTAAATTACAAAAATTCATCATTCATTGTTCATTTGCATTGCATTTCCATTCTTAATTTGTTAAAAAATGCTTGAAATTGTGCATTTTCATAAAACCTAGTTTTTGCATTAGCTAGGGTTTGTAGTTCAAATCTTGTTTTAGATTTTACTACTATTTTAAACACTAATTTAGTACTGATTTCTAACTGTAGTGTTTCATCATAGTGTCTTGCAAAAGTTTATGTCTAGGGTTTGAAAACCTTGCATTTTCACTAGTTTTTGCCTTGTCATCTCTCTAGAATTGCATTATAGGCGTGTTGTGAAGGATATTATTACATTATTGGATTGATATATAGCTTATTATTTGCTGCCCCTCATAAAATTCTTCACAACACCTCTTCTTTTTAGTCATTTGCATTGAAAATTGTGAAAACAGTTGAAAAATCAAGCACTTTAGGTCATAAACTTACACAATTTTGCACTTTCTCCTTGCATAAGTTTTGAAAACCTTTTGAAATCTAATTTTACATTGATTTGAAAACATATGCACATGGCTTCTAATCGCAACAATAACACTAGGTTCCCTCCTAGGCCTTCTATGAAAAGAAAGGTCCCTAAACCCGAAATTGTGTTTACACCTCATGATAGAACAATTGGAGAAACTGAAGGACCTCTTTATATCATTGTGAAGATAAAGGAAAATCTGGTGGATGAAACACTTATAGATCCTAATTGCATGACTAATGTGGCAACAAAAGAATTCCTTTATTCTCATGGTTTGGTACAAGATTTCTATGATCCTTCTGACATGATGATTAAGACACATAAAGGAACCTTTATAAACACTTCTGGGAAGATATCTTTATTAGTCACGGTATTTGATAAGTCTGTAGAACAACTATTTGATGTTGTCCCTCTATCTGACCCTTTTCGCATAAAATTAGTACAACCATGGTTGAAGGCTATGAAAGTTGTCCCTTCCATGATTCATAACTGTGTAAAATTTCCTTTGAATGGACAAGTGCGTACTATTCCTCGCAATAGATAACCTTTGGTTACAAGACAATACTTCAACCTTGATTACTTTTGGCAATGATTTGATGAGGAACCGGAGCCACGTACAGATTTTAACTTCTTGGGATATAGAAAATATAAAGCAAAACTATTACATTGAGTGGTCGGTCCTTTATTCAAGAAACAGTAAGAGACGAACAACCTGCATTAGAAGAAATTCCTAGAGAAAAAGGAAAAGGACCCTATGCTGAGGTTCCTCCCCCACCATCCTTACAAGGATTGGGAGTGAGTCGTTGAGAACAAAACATTTCATCAAGACAAATGAGATTTGAACATGGTGCTTCCTCTTCTAACATGTAAAAACCTATGGAAAAACATGACAAAACTTTTGAAGATATAAGCAACAAGACAAGAAGAAATAGATAAGCAAGAGAAAGAAGGAGAAGAAGACAAGCCTTTGCCCAATGAAATGCAAATCAACAAGAAAATATCCCACCTAACATTGAATCAAACCAAGATGAGCTTAAGAATGAACAACTTGAAGACAAGAACAAAAGTTGGGCTATGGTACCTTATGTCCCACTTTCTACTAACATTCAAGAGTGAGAAGCTGATGATTTGCTTATCGACAACCATTAGCTCAGTTGTCCCTGCAGGTAAGTATTTTTAACTCTTTACTTTTGTGTTGTGTTTCCCCCGTGATGTGTTATGTGTTGTTTAGGCCTCCTAGGATGACCCTTGATACTCTTGTAAGGTCAAGGATATCGGGAGATTGCCTCTATTATGACCCTTCTTCTATTTGTATCATCATTCTTCTATAAATTGCCTCTCCTCTATTTTCATTGTTGTGTGTTGTGTCCTAGGGGCATAGCGTTGTGGTTGGTGACCTGGGGGCACCTTCCTATGTGATGACCCTAGGGCACTTGTTCTCCTCTCTTGATTTATTGTTTATCTTCTTCTAGTGGTTCTATCTAGCTGGCATATGACTAAAAACAAATAATACTGATAAGGACCAAGTCATGTCCCTTTAGCGAGTAAGCAAAAATGGACCTAGTCCATACATGACGATGGGGTTGATATATATTATCTGACGCTTGGCTAGTAGAATCACTCCGTGTGATATTTTGATGATGCCTTATTGTACTAATAGACCATAACAATACATATGCTTTGTGCACTTTGTTTATCTTTGAATCTTGCCTTAGTTACACTTGGTTTTGAGATTTTTGCAGTATAGTCCCACGGTTATACTCGGATCTTGGACCCATAGTATAGCCTTGGCTCTTTATGTGAATGATGTTTATGCATTGCTTTTGATCATGTGATGTGGTTATTATCTTATAGAAAGATTTTTAACCTCTTTTCTTGCAGAAAATTATGTGTTTGTGGGAACATTTGGCGATCGTAAAATACATGTCACCTTTGGGGGGCATGGGATTTGTGAGAGCTCATGTTCCCTTGTGTGTTTTCTCTCTACCTTAACGTGCTTGATATTGGTACATGATATCAACCACCTTAAGGTGGGGGCATATATAAGGTAAGCTGTTTGATGATTTTGATATTGATAAAGCATGTTTGTAAGCCCTCTGCGGAGACGAGATGTTGTATCTCCGTGTGACTGCACATATTTATTCTATATTGCAATCATTAAGCCCTCTGCGGAGGTAGGATATCATGCATATCCTTTTATTTTAAGCCCTCCACGGAGGCGGGGATGGTGTATCTCTTGAGCTAGTGCACATCCTTTTTATTCCAAAAGTTCTCTGAGCAGGCGAAGTTGGTGTATCCTCCCTTAAGCGTGTCTTTGATGGTTGTTGTGGCAAAGCTCAACCGTTAGGTATGCCTATAATGTGCCTGAGATGGTGGTGAACCTAGCAATAGGCTCCTTCCATCGCTTGTTTGTCGTGTTTTAGACGTATAGTATGTCTTTGACATACTATACAGTGCTCATATTTTTTGTGTGTCTTCCGTGTGTTTTCTCTTGTATGGCTTGTTTATTCCCAAGTATAGTCCAAAGAGTGCGGCGAAATGCCCCTCTTATGCTTTGGGATTTGTATGGTGTTAAGTGTAGTCTAAAGAGCACGATGAAATTCCCCTCATGCACTTTGAGATTTGTATTGTGTGTTTGTTGCCCCATATGTAGTCCAAAGAGTGTGGTGAAATGCTCCTCCTACATTTTGGGTGGCATGTTGCATTTTTACTTTCCATGTACTTGCATTTGCATTCATATATGAGAAAATGAAAAAGAAATAATCACTGAATTCATTGTATTCACTGTGTTTTGCATGTCTTCAATGTTGTCTTCTCTGTGTTTTGCATGCCTGTTATTGTCTTCTCTATGTTTTGCGTGCCTATTACCGTCTTCATTATGTTTGGCATGTCTACGACGTGTCTTCTCTAATGTCTACATGAGACTGGGGGCTAGAAATGGCTCTCAATCTTCGCGTATGCATTAGCTCTAAGTGCCTGGCGTGTTTGCTAACTGTACTTTAATGTATGTATGGGCCTCGCGTTCATGCATACATTAAAGAGGGGGCTAAATGTTACGTCGAAAAATGTCTCCCTAGGACTTTTTCCCTCCTATGTTTAGTTCCCAAATCCTTTAGAAAGCATTTTTATCATCTTGCATATTCATGTTGACTCTCGATGAGAAAACCACTAAGTTTTATGGCAAATAGGACCTAGGAGGTGCTATGGAGACAAGTCCTAACTAAAATAGGAAGGGATGACTTGGGCACCCACGCACTAGTCCTAACCTATTTTAGGCAAGACCTAAATTCAAGTGTCAGTTATGTGATTGTTAATTAGGTCCCATACCGACACCTTAAATTTAAATTGCAAAATTCTTAGCAGGAATGTGTTTAGTTGCATATATAATCATGTTTAGGGATTGATTTGTAAACTAGAAGATGATTATGAACTTTTGGCACATTTTGTGATTTTAAGAGCATTCAAAGTATTCATTGTTGTAGAGCAGACTTGTCTCGTTATTGTGTTTGTTATGTAGATTTGGCTTCATCTTCTCATGATGTGATGGATTATCATCTATATGCGAGATACACCTCAGAGGTGACATTTATTTGTGTTTTTAATCATTTATCATTTGGATTTTGCCTCTATCCTGTAGGGGTACACACTCTTTATTTGACAACGGTGTTTGGAAGACTTGAATGTCTCTCCAGGGCTTGACCGAGGCATGCCTCTAAACACCACAACCCCCAACCCCCTTTTTTGTGATTGCAGGTTACAGGTTGCAGAAGTGAAAGAAGTGGAGTTGCAGGGAAGCAGAATAGAGTGTCAGAAGTGCAAAGGAAAGCAGAAAAGTAGGACCTAGACTAGGGCACCTGCTCATTAGTCCTCTAGATCCCAAAATAGTGAAATCCCCAGAACAACAGAAACAAGTTACATACAATCTTCAGAGATCTTGATAGAAATTGGTACCTTGGACTAAATCGCCTGCTCACGAGTCCCCAACTTTTTTGGATACTGAATCTCAAAATTTGGTATGTATTTAATTGTCATTTGTAATCTCTGTGTGCGAGCATTTGTCAAGTTTCATCCATTTGTATACAATTTTACGAAATTAGGGTTTTGATCATAATTGGAGTTTAATCAATTAGTTAGCAAATTCCAAGTTTCCTCTTTGTTCCAAGGGACACTAAATCTGTAGCAGAGCCCTCTTCTAAGAGATTGTGGCTTCACTTGATTTATGTCCTTGAATGTTTGATGTGAAAGGAGGATTTACCCTTGAAACTAAAACCCCCTTTTTTTCTACAAAATAGTTTCTAGATTATTAAGGTATGCCTAATAATATGTTTTTGCAATTTCATGTGTTTGTTTGTTGTTATGCATAGAGCCTAGCTTATGTTTAAAACCTTTAGGTATGGTGTTTGTTGATATCTTGATTAAGGTATCATTATGTGGATTGCATTGATGTCCCCTTTGGTGGTGATTTAGACTCTGTTTCCCTCACTAGATAAAGGCACCAATCTACCACAACCTCTCATCCCACCAACACACCAAAACAAAACAAAACCTTAATCTTTATCTATATTTGTGTTATTTGTTTCACCCACATCCATGTCTAGATGTATGTATTTGCATTAGGGGTTATCAAAGCATCATTTTAGACTCTCTGCATGGTTGTGTATCTTCTTTATGAAGGTGTAGCATCCTTGTGTTTTTTCAAACCATCATACATGTACTTAGTTATAGTTCATTTGAGTTTCATATGTATTAGGTATGGTTTGTTGCAAGGTTTAATCTCATGTCATAACCTTTTAGTCCTTATACACTTTATAGAACACCCCCCTTGGTCTAGTAGAGCCTAAAGAAGAAAAAGGTTTTACCCACCTTATCAAATTGATCCATTATTGCCTCATCTCGATCATAAGTTTGATGTCTTTGTTTTGAGTTTGAGACCCTTGACACTCAAGAGCTGCGCGACTTTAGTGATTTGAGGACCCTCAACTTTGAGCACCAACAAAATGTCATCATTGTCGGGGATTAAATCATGAGAAATCTTATTTTTAAGACTTACAATTTGGTGAAATTTACCAAGGAGATTAGGTTTTGGTTCTTAATTTGAAGGTCTTTGCTACTAAAGAAAGTTTGTCTTTGCCCAAGTGAAAAATGGTGACTTTGTTCAACTGAACCCATCAAAAAATTAAAAGCAAGAATCAAAGATGGAAAGAGTGAGGCATTCAAAGAATTCACAAGAGCCTGACAATATGGAAGCACACTCAAAAAGACAACATACTACCTAGAAAGATACAAAGAAAGGTATGTCTACCCGATACACTTTTCAAATAAATGATGTTGGTCCTTCGATTAGAGATAGTGTGTATGTTGATTTAAGGGATCAATATCCTTATGCTTTAGATTATTCTAGTGATAAAATGATTAGATCTGGTATAAGAAATCCCAGACATTAATTTGGCATGCCAAGAAATTTAGTGAGCGTAACTAGAAGGGATAAAAACATATCCCAAGAGGCACAATATGAAGATTTGAATGCATCAAATCTCACAAACATAAGAACTATAGGAGTTGGATCACATCATAATCTCCTCTATCCACACATAGGACTAAACCTGAACAAGACATTGCATTCCATGATGCTAATGCAGCTACACAGTTAAAGATTGACTGTAGAGAAATGGAAATTGATCACACAATAGATTTGCTTAACCATCTTAGACAAAGGCAAATGGAACTACAAGCTTAAATTGATTTGTAGTGAGCCTAGCTAGCCTAATATTCTTAATAGCAAAATTAGCCCCAACATCATAATATTCTTAATCAACATGCAATAAATCAACAACCTAATCAGCAACTTATCATTAAATTTGGATAATTAGGAATGCCATAGAATTCCAACTACCTATATCTCTCCAAAAAAATATAAGAGCCCATAAAAGGAGGCATGCTCAAATATTCCCACCACCAAGACATTCATTAGGGATGGAGAGATATAGGTAGTTGGAATTCTATGGCATCCCTAATTATCCAAATCTAATACCTAATGAGATTAGGGGGAGGATACCTAAGTTCCAAGTTAACAATGTTGTACTAGTGAAGGACACCTGAGACACTTCATCAATGTAACAAATGAATATGAAATTGAAGATGAGGATGTTATGATGAAGTTGTTTATGCAGTCCTTGGAAGAAAGTGCTAAAGAGTGGTTTAGAACTCTTCCAGATAGTAGCATGGAATTGTAGAAAGAATTCATGAGGGTGTTCATACTGCAATATGGAGATAGGATTGATCCAAAGTTTACAATCCATGAGTTGACAGCAATGAAAAAAGGTGTGAATGAGACTACTGTGAAATTCAATAGTAGATTTGTCATGACGATGAGAAAAGTGCCTCCCAATCTGAGACCAAATGAATCCATGTGATTGGTTCTATATTACGGAGCATTTGATGCAAAATTAGGGTATTGTCTCCATGACAAGAATCTTCAGACTTTAAGAGAGGCTTATACTATGGTAATCAACATAGAAAGCAACATAAGGGAATCTGGAAAACATGTCAAAAGAGTTGATGTAAAGATTTTAAAACTAAATGCAACAACTTCAAGAAAACCTGATCTTACTGCTAAAGACAAGCCAAACAAGTTTATGGGGGCAATGAAATATTTGACATACTGGGTCACACAAAATGAGAAGGGTTTTCCTTCTAACAATGCAACTACTCACTTTAATGAGGGACAAAGATTACATAACATGCCTTACAATACTAATTGGTCTAAGAGACTAGGACAGAATGATAAACAGGTTGTTCCAAGGTAAGGAAATTCAAGGCACAAAGACAAGGATACACTTGATCCTTTGAGGAAAGATCATATGAAAGTGTATGATGATTCATTATGGTGTGAAGCATGCTTCTTACTTCATGATATAGTAAACTGTGTTGTTACAGTTGGGTTACTAAAGGAGGAAGAGTTCCCCAATGAGGAGGGAATCCTTGAATATTATGAAGATGTTGATGTAGATCAATTTGATGAATATGAAGAAGATGAATTCTTCCTATATGATTATAATGACCATCAAGTTCAGTAGGAACTACCAACCCATGACTTCCAACATCTCAAAGAACTCATGCAGAAGGGATACAAAAGAGTAAGGCATTTAAATGAATATATTAAGGCACTTATTGATGTGGTTGTCATGCAAGTTCAAAGTGAATACCAACTTAGAGGCAAGAAAGTAAATGCCCAAAGTGATAGTCAAAATGCAACAACACCAAACATGTCAAATACATTTGTTGATAAAGGAAAACAAAAAGTGGACATTGATGCTAGAAGAGATGACACTGTAAATAAGAGTGTGAGCAAGAGTGCAGAAAGGTTAGCACAAAATAAAAGATCATTTGTATCTGATGTCCCTATCAGAAGAAATATGTTCAAAAGAATAAAAATATAAGTGTACCTACAGACAAGGTTGAAAATCTAAAGGTGATAGAAGCTGGAAACAAGCCGAATCAAGCAAATAAAAGTTCTCAAGATGGACAATCTACAACCAAGGCAATTAGAAATAACAAGTGTCGTCAGGTAATGCTTTTTATTCATGACACACATGCAACAACTATGCCCTTATCCCCCCTCTACTTGATTATGTCCCTATTGACATGGCTCTCACTTTGAGCCAAATGAAAGTCCTAGTCTCGATTCAAGAGATGCTTAGAATCCTTGAACATAAATATAGGGTCCTGCAATATATCGATGCTCCAACCATCTTTGAAGACCAAACACATCCTCTAGATGATTCTATAGAAGATACAATTGCTAAAACAAATTCTTAGAAAATACCTGAGGTCTACCTTGGTACAGTGTTTGTACATAATCAAACCATGGTTGATCCCTTTTATACTTCATTGATGATAAAGGGATGCTTGGTGCATAACTGCATGCTAGATTTTGGTGCGTCAAGTAATGTAATGCCATTGGAAATTATGAACTTGCTAGGCTTGAAATTTTCTAGGTCTTATGGCAAGTTTTATGTAATAGATTCTAGGGAGGTAAATGTTATTGGAGTTATCAATGGTGTAAAGGTGCAACTTGCTTCATATCCTAGTCAATGCTTTATGATAGACATAATCATTGTTGATTGTCTAGCCAAATGGGATATTCTATTGTCAAAAAATGGGCAGCTTCAATAGGTGGTAGCATACAAATGGACCTATCATATGCCACCATACCAATCAATGGAAAAGAGGTCCATCTGCATAGGGAAAAGAAAATATTGCATACTGTGGAAGACCCAGAGAAAGAAAAAGATGAGATGCACTATGCAGAAGGTGATCCTGACAAGATAATAGGGTATTTTGATGATGATATTGATAGTCATGATGACCTTGCTTCATACCCAAAACCTTTTTTCTTGAAGGCAACGATATATGGAAAATGTATTTTGATGGTGCATGTTCAAAAGAAGGAAATGGTGTGGGTATATTTTGATATCCCTAGATGACACACCTTGTGGGTTCAACTTCAGATTAAAATTTGAATGCACTAATAATGTAGCAGAATATAAGGCTTTACTACTTGGTTTGAATGTTGTTTCCAAATATGAAATTAAATGTTTGAGTGTGCATGATTATTTTGAGTTGGTAGTATCTCATGTTAGCTCATATACAACCAAAGAAAAAATATTGAAAATGTACATAGGAATGCTATATGGTATGCTATTGAAATGTTTGATGCTTTTGATATAAAGTGGTTGGATATAAATGAAAATGTTGCATTTAATGCCCTTATTGTCATGGCCTCAAAATTTTATGCCTTTTTTTCATCACCTCATTGCACTTACAGTGTCAAAGCCCTTACTAGGCCTAACATTCCCAATAACATATACAGTTGGCAAGTATTCAATGATGACAAGAAGATCTATGATTTCTTGAATAGCATAAATGAATTTAAAAACCAACAGATTGATTGACAGTCAATGATTGAGGTAGAGGATGGGAAGGAGACATTGTTTGGAAATGAGGTCATTTATCTCAAGACCAATACCATTCTAAAAGGTATTGTATCTCTTGAAAAAATATTTGGTAGCAATGATTGCTACAAGATAAGGAGCAAACCAATCAACCCAGATGATGTTGGAGTGAATCTAGGAACTAAATCAGCTCCAAAGATGATCTACATTGGGAAGAAGTTGAAGCTAGCAGAGAAGCAATTACTGAATAGTCTATTGAGGAAGTTCAAGAAGTGTTTTGCATGGTCATATGATGAGTTGAAAGCATATAGGGAGGATTTGTTCCAACATATGATTCCTTTAGAACATGATACAAAACCATTTAGGAAAAAGCAAAGGCCTATTAATCCTACACTAGATCCTTAGATGCAAAAGGAATTAATGAAGTTGAAGGAGGGTGGTATAATTAAAGTAATCACGCATTCAGAATGGGTGTCTAACCTTGTCTCGATGAGAAAGAAGAAAGGGGACATAAGGCTTTGTATAGACTTTAGGAATTTGAACATCAAGTGCCTCAAGGACAACTACACATTAAAGTGACAAGGTCTGAATTACTGTTAATAACCCAGATGGCTTCTCAAGATATAATCAGATAATGGTCAAAGAGTCTGAACAGAACAAGACAATCTTCACCACCCCTTGGGGAACATTTGTTTATGTGAGGATGTCTTTTGGACTCAAGAATGCAAGAGCCACCTTTTAAAGGGCAATTGATATTACCTTTGCAGGATTGATAAATGAGATCATGGTAGTATATTAAGATGATTTGATTACTTATTTTAAAGATAGAAATGACCATTGCAAACACTTAGAGTTGATTTTCCAATGATGCTTGGAATATGGGATTTCCTTAAATCCTAAGAAGTGCACATTTGGTGTTGAAGAATATAAGCTTCTTGGGCATATTATGTCCAAGGAAGGTGTGAGGATTGATTTGGAGAGAGTCAAAGCAATAGACCTCATTCCTCAACCCAAAATAGTTAAAGTAGTGCAATCCTTCTTTGGACAAATTAACCTTGTTAGGAGGTTTGTTTCTAACTTTGTTGAAAAAACAAAAGTTATTTCCAAGGTACTCAAGAGAGGGCAATCGATCATTTGGGATAAGGAGTCAACTGATTCCTTCATGGATATCAAAGATGCACTTAAGAAGGCACTAATATTAGCTATTCCTAATTATTCCAAGCCTTTTCAATTGTTTTCTTTTGCTTCTTTCTACACCATTACTACAATGTTGTTTTAGAAAAATGTTGATGGATATGAGCAACCTATTGCCTTTTTCAGAAAATCATTACAAAATGTTTAGTTGAACTATTCCATCATGGAAAAGCATGCTTACACTCTTATAAAGGCTATCAAGAACTTTAGGCCTTATCTTATAGGAGCCAAAATCATTGCTTATGTGCCTCATATAGCTATGAGAGACATCTTTGGTCAACAAGAAGTTTCAAGAAAGAGGTATAGATGGATCAATAAGATCCAGGAATATGATATGAAGGTGCAAACTACAAAGCTAGTTAGAGGTCAAGGCCTTGCCAAGTTAATGGAAGATACAAACTTGGATGTAGCTAAAGTACATCAGGGAACTTCTAGTCTAGCACTTCCTCCTTTCTCTAAAAAGGACGATCCTTGGTATAAAGATATAGTTTTCTATTTGGAAAACTTGAGTTGCCCTCCAAGATTGAATGATCATCAAAGGAGAACCTTGAAGTTGGTAGCCCAGAAGTATGTGTTGCTACATGGACAACTTATGTGGAGAAACTTTGATGGATTACTTCTCAAATGTTTAGATCATGAGGAATCTATTAAGGTCATGAATGAATGTTATCAAGGACTTTGTGGGGGATATTTCATGTCAAAGACTATTTCCCACAAAAATAAGAGCAAAATATTGGTGGCCTACAATGTTTAAGGATGTGGCCAAAATTGTTAGAAAGTGTGATCCTTGCTAGAGGTTTGTAGGTAAGATGAAGTTTGCAGATGCACTCCCCCTCACATCTATATTAGCTGAGGCTCCATTTCAATAGCAGGGTCTTTATTTATTTGGGGAGATTGCTGAAAAGTCTAGCAATGGATACAAATGAATCCTCGTAGCCACTGACTACTTCACCAAATGGGTGAAAACAATACCTACTAGAAACACAACATTTAAAATAATGATTGACTTCCTAATGAACAACATCATCATGAGGTTTGGTGTGCCTAAAAAGAACTTTGTTGATAATTCAATGTGTTTTAGATCCCATGATCTTCTTGACACATGTTCTAAGTATGGGATAGATTTAACACATTCTTCCCCCTATCATCCAAAGGGAAATGGTAAGGTTGAATCTAGTAATAAGAGCATCATGAGTATCATCAAAAAGACACTAGATTTGAATAAGAAGAGGTGGGATGATAAGTTTAAGATGGTTGTTTGGGAAAATATGGTAACTTTTAAGAAGGGTATTGGTAGGAGCCCATTTGAGTTGGTTTATGGCTCATAGAGGGTAAGTGCACAAAGATGAGGGACCAAAAGGGGGTCTTAAGATGCCACATTTTTTCTAAAATTAGAAAAGACTAATGTTGGATGAGAAATTGAAGATAGTTACACTCAAAATTTGAAGATACAACAAAAACAAGAGTAATAGTGCTTCGAATCTAGTTTCTAAACTACTATTTTTTTTTTCAAAAATGGTTGAGATTAAGGGGTTCAAAAAGGGGGAGCACAAAAATTGGTCTTGTTTTTATCAAAAAAACATAACATAGCGTCTGGCGTGCTCCCCCTAAAATGTTAACTTATTTTTAGTATTTCAAAAATCACTTCAGTGAGAAATTAGCTAACACCATGTAGTTTATCCCTGATTTTTTTGATAAAATTTTCTTGAATAATTGATTTTTTACTAATTTTTGAAGTGGACACATCCTGAAAAATAGAAAATTGAGTGTGCTCCCCCCCTAATTTTTTTGAAAAGTAATTGAAAATCAATTTTTTTTTTGAATATGTGTAGAATGGAGTCTAGTTTCTAAAAATGTAACTTATTTAAAATTTCGATGAATGGTTAAAAAAAGTCAAAAATACCAGGCACTAGTTTTTGACAAAAAATGAATACACTAACAAAAGAAATTAAAGATGAAACTCTTAACATACTCAAAACGTGAAAATAATTATATGGTTGGATAGCTAACATAGAGCTTAAGATTATGGTGGTATTTTTTTCAACTTTTCATTGAAAAAGTGCAATCTTAATGGGGAGCATGCTCTAGATTATGTGAATTTTGTTACAATCTACTTCCCTCCTCTCTCTCTCACTCTACTTCCCTCCCCTCCCTACATCCTACCCTCTCTCTCACTCTCTACGTCCCTCCACTCTCTACCTCTTACCCTCTCTCTCACTCTCTACTTCCCTCCCCTCTCTACCTCCTACCCTCTCTCCGAGTCTCTGCTTCCCTCCCCTCTACCTCCTACCTTCTCTCTCACTCTCTTCTTCCCTCCCCTCTCTACCTCCTACCCTCTCTCTCACTCTCTGCTTCCCTCCCCTCTCTACCTCCTAATCTCTCTCACTCTCTACTTCCCTCCCCTCTCTACCTCCTACCCTCTCTCTCTCTCTCTACTTCCCTCCCTTCTCTACATCTTATCATTCTTCCCATCCAAAGAAATTTTGTAAATTATCTTTTTTCCATTTCATCCTTCCAATTTATATCCTCATCCCTCTTTGCATGTCCTAGTTTTCTTGTTTCCATGTTCTTTGTCGATAAGGGAGAGGGAGAGGGAGGAAGAGGGAGAGAGGGTGGAGATGGAGGGGAGAGATAGGGTGATAGGGAGAGAGAGAGATAGAGAGTCGATCAGGTTTATGAGTTTAGGGTTTAGGGGTTTAGGGTTGCTTGAGTTTATGGTTTATGGTTAGGATCTAGGGGCATTATTTAGGGTTTAGGGGTTTTGGAAGAGAGAGAGAGAGAGAGAGAGAGAGAGAGAGAGAGAGAGAGAGAGAGAGAGAGAGAGAGAGATGCTCAGGTTTAGGGGCATTATTTAGGTTTTATGAGTTTAGGGTTGCTTAGACCTTTAGGGGCATTATTTATGGTTTATGAGTTTAGGGTTGCTCAAATTTAGGGTTTAGGGGTCAGGGGCATTATTTGAAGTTTATGAGTTTAGGGTTGCTCAAGTTTAGGGATTAGGGTTTAGCAGAATTATTTAGGGTTTAGGGGTTTAGGATTGCTTGGGTTTAGGGGTTTAGGGTTGCTCAGGTTTAGGGTTTAGGGGTTAGACAGAGATAGAGAGGGGACTGATAGAGATTGGGAGATAGAGGTTTAGGGTTGCTTCCAAGGTTTATGGTTTAGGGGTTTGGGGTTTAGGGGTTTAGGGTTGCTCAGTTTTAGGGTTTAGAGGTTAGGGGTTAGGATTTAGGGGCATTATTTAGGGTTTTAGGGTTTATGGTTTAGGGGTTAGGGGTTAATGTTTAGAGGTTTAGGTTCAGGTTTAGAGAGAGGACCAATAGGGAGATATAGAGGAGACCAAGGGGAGAGATAGGGAGATAGAGGGTGAGGGACATGGCCAGAGACATAGGTAGAGAGATTGAGAGGTAGAGGGATGATAGAGACAAGGAGATAGGGGTTTAGGTGTTGAAAATTAAGGTAGAACTGTTGCTATAAACTTTTAAATTTTGTATATGCAAAGCTGAAATTAAGATTAATCTGTAACAATTAATGAACAAGTGCTTATGCACTTTCAATCCAATGTAGAAGAGAAGAGAATAGAAGAGAAGAAGCTTGCATAGTATTTACATGGAGAAACCCTTTTGGGAAAAAAACTCCACACTCAAAGATGTTTCCTGCTTGTATTAAATCTCTTTGGAAAAGATTACATTCAATACTAAAATTCCTCTAAGTCCTTGATGCACTTCACAAAAAACTTCTTCAATCTTCAAAACTGTAAAAACTTCACAATCTTATTCAATAAAAAAGCCACTTCAATAAAAAAAACTTCTTTCTTTTTTCTTCTAAGTCAAAAAGCTTCTTTCTTTTTTCTTCTAAGTCTTTTACAAAAACTTTGCTTTTTTTTTCGAAGTCTTTTTTCCTCAAATCAACTCTCTAGAAAATGTATGGGATTTACAATTAAATCGAAAACCCTCTTTTAATTCAAAAGCTTGAAACTCAAATTATAATAAATTACAATTGATAACATAGCTTCCAAAGCTCATGCAAAAATTAAGCTCACTTAAATTGAGAAGATTAAACTCAAACAAAGTCCAAACTTTGAGTTAACTGCCCCTTCATGATGTGTACACACAAGTATGCCAAAATTAGCTTTGCCAACATCAAACATATTTCCAAATAAAAGCAACAACTAAAAGTCCCAAGATTGGGTGCTCAAGTTAGCCCAATCTATTTCAGTTAACTGAAGTGATCAACACACACCAATTCTCATGCAACAACTTGCACAATTGATGTCCCCAATGTTATTCTAAATTACTTTGTTCTGTACATGCAAGTGACATGCAAACATCAGATTCAACATGCAACTGATACCCATTACCTAAAACACTAAGATGTACCATCCTGCAACTTTCTGGAGTTGGAGTGTTTTGCAAGTAATATCTTAAAACTGACATGCAAGCATTTACAACAACATGCAACTAATACCCATTACTTGAAACATTGAGATGTACCATCTTGCAACTTTCGGGAGTTGGAGTGTCCTGTAAGTAATATCTTAAAACTGACATGCAAGCATTCTCAACAACATGCAACTGATACCCATTTCTTGAATCACTGAGATGTACCATCTTGAAGTTTCTGGAGTTGGAGTGTTCTGTAAGTAATCTCACAAAACTGACATGCAACTACATGCAAGGTCATATAGCTGACATGCAAGAACATGCAAGGTCATAGAAGTCCATAGGAATGACATGCAACAACATGCAAGCACATGCAACAACATGCAAGTACATGCAAGTAACATGCAACATGCAAGTACATGCAAGCTACATACAAAAAACATGCAAGTCTATGCAAGCTATTCTAACCACATGCAAGCAATATCCAAATCATGCATCTCTAACACTGTAGTTAACTCCAACATTATATCCATGCAAGGTGTCTCAACATTATCCACTCATGTACATAAAAAAACACAACTCCAAGTCTAAATATAAGTCCCCATCAAAAGGGGATGCCCAAGTTTAACTCCCACTTACTAGGAGTTATCAAACTCTCAAAATAGACTTAGGAGAAGTCAACAAAGTCTTCATGGCCCCCACTCTAAAAATGGATGCCCAAGTTTGAACTTATCAATTAGGAATTGATTACAAAAGTCAAAGTGATATAATTAATAAATAATTAATCTCTCAAAGTCTTAATGTGTTGGGGAACACATTCCAACAACTTTGGAGACACATGAAGTGGTTAGGATTGCAAGTTAATGGCAACTTATCCCAACATTAGGGTTGATCAGGTTTAGGGTTTAGTGGTTAGGAGTTTAGAGAGGGAGAGATAGGGAGATAAAGGTTCAGGGGCATTATTTAGGGTTTAAGGGTTTAGAGAGAGAGAGAGGGAGGTAGAGAGATAGATATATACTTATACATAAAGGTTTGCATAAATATATACTTACAAATATATACAATTTATAGATATATACTGATAAATATATACTTATACATAGAGAGAAAACACTAGAATACTTGTTTGCATGCATGAAAGCATAAAGATTTCATGCTTCCCAAAACGCGCTTGCGTTATAACGAGAGCATGTTTTCAGAAGCAAAGAAAAAAGGAAAAAAAACATGTGGGATCTGTGATTCAGACCCCACATGTCTGTTATTCCCTTCTTTTCATGTGTTCTATTGGACAAGAAAATTATTTTTTGATGGTGTTTGACATTTTAAGAATCATTGTTTGATCAATCCACCGCCTTTTTTGTTTTTTCAACATAGAAGAACTAGTTTTGCATGTTTTTGGACAAAATATGATTATTTAAACTGAAAGTTTCATGTTTCATATTGTTTCAAATCTAATTACCATTGATATAGATTGAATTTGATGATATATGTTTGTTTTTTCATAAATTTCACTAATCCTATTCTACAGTTATATAGAATTCATAATCAAACTTGCCAAAAAGATCAATTTGAGGATTTTGAAGCCAAATTTTGGAGGAATGGTCAACTCGAATAACAAATTCTAAGGAATGTTATTTATGTCCATTTTAATTTACTTTATGTTGTTTAGAACACTCACAATCACTAATTCACTTTATGTTGTTCTTTATGTCCAATTTAATTCACTCTATGTTGCTCTTTACTGCCAATTGACTGATTTGTATTGATTGATTGTGATAATTCAACACTTTCTGTGCTTACAAGGGTACATCATACTTAGCTTGTTTCTCATACTTGTCTTCATACTTAGTAAAAATTTGTTGACCACAAAACATGAACCGTGTACATGTCTTCCTACACTACCACCAAAATCAAACTATGGCTTGCGATAACAAAGAGAAAATCTCAATTGCTTCTTATAACTTCTGATACCTTAGAACATTCTCTAGAGCATATATACATGTTCTCAATTGTCACTACATGCACTCCAACACAGCCACATGTGCCCTTGCACTACCATACATGCTCTAGCAACTCACTTAGCTCATAGCACAATGTCCAACTCTCAATGCCTAGTTACCACATAGGCTTCTATCACTATCTTATCAATTTATGATCTTCAACAAGATCTTGAACAATCCACAAATCTTAGTATGTAACAAGTTCAACTCCTTATTTAGGTCAACTGACCATATTGACCATGACATAACCAATTTTTATCCTTAAGAGTTACTTTTAGAGCATTTATTTTTAATAAACACATTTGCAATAGAAACATTCTATTTGTTGTCATGAGAACTTCTGCTACAACTTTTTCCACCATGTTTTTAATTAAAACATTTACAAGTACCATAATGAAACAAAAATCTATAATTATTTTCAATAAGCTAACCTACACTCAACAAATTATGCTTAAGGCCATCAACTGATAAGTATCTTGATTTGTTTACCTCACCTTGGTTGGTGTGAACAACCAAGGTGTCTTTTTCAACAATTTACACTACTTTATTGTCTCCAAATTTTAATCAACTCTTTACAACTTTATCAAATGGCATAAATAAGTCTTCATTGACTACCATATGATTCGAACAACCAAAATCAAGAAACCAAGTTCATTATCTTAAGATTTCTCTTCTGCATGACAAAAGAAAAAAATATTGGAATTGAGATGCTCTCCTTCATTTCAGGTGAAAATTGCTTTCTTATTTCACATGTGAATTGTTAAGAGTTGTTGCTTCCTTCTCCAATTTTGCCTTTTGTTGCAAAAGTGCCCTCAAAGTTCTATGTAGTCCCACCTACTTACTTGAGATAACAATGATCGCATCTAATCATATACACGATTTCATACTTGTCTTCATGAGCTACTCTAACTAATTCACAACGTACAATGTAAGAATTTGGGTTGTCCTTTAACATGCTGGTAGGCCTAGTTTTACCTTGTGAGTCTCCATTTGGAAAGGTTGGTCCATCACAATGTGCTTGTCATAACTCTCCTCAGTTCTAGTGACTTCTTCTATCTTGTCTTGAGTAGGTGTATTCATGAGAGGTTAAGAAAGCATGTGTGAGAAGATATGTTAAGAAAATGTGAAACTAACCTAGAGATTGTGCCTACCCCCATTTATAAATTAACATCAACAATCAACATGTGCTCATCTATGTCATCAAGAACATCTACCCTAGACTGTCATTACACATTTCACTTCTAGAATCTAATCATGTCAAAATCAACAAGTTTGGAGTCATCATATATGCTGATTATTCATATGTTGATTTCTATATGTTGATTATTCATTAGTCATCATATGCTGATTTGTATATGCTGATTGTTCATTATGCTTCTAACACATCATTGTTTTATTCATGATGCATATAGAAATCATCATCATACTGAGGAAACAAGCAAAGACTCTAACACCAGAAGAGCATGAAGACGAGAATGAGATGAAAAGAGAAAGAATGAGGTGAATTCGCGAAAGTAGGAAATTTTAAACCATATAAGAAGATATTCCACCATTGCCAAATGAAGAGGGGTATGACACATCTAATGAAGCTAAGAGAGAGATGGAATTTATGGTACAAAGGGAACAAATGCAAAACCTCCATTCAATGAGGAAACTGAATCTCCAAGTTAGAGGCACTTCATCATCCACAGGTCAAGTTGAAGGAACAACATCATTATCTTGTCAAATTAGAGGCACTCCATCTTTCATAGGTGAAGTTGAAGGTACAACTTCATTCTATTCTCAAGTTGGTGGCACTCCATCATTCACATGTCAAGTAGAAGGTACACCATCTTCTCCATCTCAACTTCAAGCCTTTTCATCTTTTTCATCTCCGATTGAAGGTACGTCATCTATCCCATCTAAAGTAAATATTGAAGAAATTCCTAATGTTGAGTCAACTTTACCAATGACAATGCCTCCTATAATTTTTCATAGGAAGCCTAAGTTTCTAATTGATATCGATGAGAATATTTTGAAGTCTATGTAGGATAAGATTCCCAAGCACACTTGCCAAAGATATGCGAATAAGATATGGAAATCATTCTTTGAGAATTTAAATGAAACCGAAAGATGTCAACTATTTGTTGAATTGATGAGAAATCTAAAATTTAGGCCCATTATGGAGATTCTTGGCCTAAGAACATCAGATGCCTCAAGTGAAAAATCAATTGTAAAGAATCTAATTAGTGCTTATGAGAGTGTGGGTTCCACCTCATGCACCAAGGATAGTAATATCACACGACGTCATTACATCGACAATAGTAAGCCAACAAACAAAGAAAGCTCGCCTCATTAGAAAGACAAGTCAAGCATTGAAAATAAGTAGAAAAACTCTAATGCGAGCCATTGGAAGACGTGAAAGAGTTGAGGACCCAAACACCAATAAATTGTGCGCATTCTCTGGAAGACTCCCACGGAAAGACAAAGTTGTTGTTGAAGCCTTGAGATCCCTCATCGAAGAATTTTGGAAAAATAACACAAGGGTATCTCCTAATGCAAGAGATGTTGTGAGGAGAATTGGTTGTCGAAACCGTGAGCCACTTCCGAAGCATTTTTTGGATGTGACTCAAACACAAATTTTCAAGAAATTTCAAGAGATGTATCCTCAAGTGAAAATTAGTCAAAGGTATTTTGAAATGGTAAAGCCTTTTTATGTCAAAATAAATCATACATGCACAACTTGTTGTTATTGTGTTTTCTAATCATTATGATGTTTATAGATATATGTGTAGATTTGCATACTAATGATGTTTTGCAAGAGTGTAATTTAAAGTGTCCACCTAGATCTTCAAGAGAATTCATATCAAGCATCTTATGCTAGAGAGGGGATGGTCAATTATTCTACAATAGCTTATGCTTGGATGGCACGTGTGATCATTGTGGTGGGTTGCAACATTTGCTGATTTGTCAACATATAGACAACACACATGTAATTGGAAATGAGCTAGTAAGTTTTGGTAAATACAAGACAACGACATATAGCCTGAAAGATGGCAAATAAGCAATAAGGTGTGAATTGGTCATTCAAAAGATTCCAATGTATCAGTTTATCTCTATTTTTTGAGATAATATAGTTTATGAGTATGCTTGAGGCATGCCCATAGAGCTCGATGGTTGGACTTACAATTCAAGTTATGCAAGGACACGATTCCACTTGGTACCATCATTTCAGTTGTTGAATTTGCATAGAACTACACACTATAGCCACATAATGAGGTGCAATCACGGTATTACAATTTTATGCAGGTATATTTGTGCAAATAATACTCATTCATGTAGAAGATAGTACACAGGGTGACAAGAAGATCTTGAGGGAATATCATTTTTATATTAGTGATGATTGCACACATTCTATGAAGTTCGTGCAAGGTTACTTTCAGATGTTCTACCTTGATTTGGCTAGTAGGAGCATATCATTTTGTCAGCATATCATATGGTTAGATAATTGTGCATCACAATTCAAGAACTCGCGGATGTTCTATTGGTTGAGTAGGATGCATATGATGAATGGCGTTCAACATATGTGGAATTTTTGTGAGGCCATGCATGGAAAGGGGGAGCATGATGGTGTAGGACCATGTATCAAAAGAGCATTGGCACGAGAAGAGTTGAAGTACAAAGACAATGCAAAGTTGATAGATGAGAGATCTATTGTCGAATGGTCTAACACTACAATGGGTCTAGGTAATGAACAAAAGTGTACAGTTCATAGATATTTTTAGTTAGTTGATGATACTAACATTGCAAAATATGAGGATTATTGTACATTGATAGGATTGAGTGAGCTACACTCTTTTAGAAGCTCTAATGCAAGTTCATGGAGTATTCATACGTGGCAGATGGTATGCTTTTGGTCTTCATGTACATATGAAGCTTGGTATGATTGTGAGTCAAAGGAGTGGGTCGATGATTGGTGTACAAGAGGCCTAAGCCTGATTGACATGTATCAACTACTGACAACATTACAAATCATAGAGATTGAATCATCGATTGATTTTGAACATGTTTCAGATCTAGTTCAACTAGGTATTATCAGCATTCAAATTTAATAAAATTCAATATGCCATCTTATTTTGTAGTGTTTCTTGTATTGTTGACTATATTCATCGAACTGAATGCATGTATCAATGTAGGGCATGTTTATGCAATTATTGCAACTGAAGAAAATGAAGAAGGAATGGATTATTATTTGTGTCGTTGTGTTGAGGCAAAAAATAAATTAGATTCCCCTGTTATAGATGGAGAAAACATCAAGTACCCTACAAGATCAGTGGTTGTTACTGGAACATGGCTTAAAAGGTACCCAGTGAAGAAGTCTGATGTGTGGTTGTTTGAGGACTTTGACACACATAGGAAGACTCTTCATTATTCTAACCTTGTTGTGGCATCAAACATTCATTTGATCAAATATTGGGGTAGACCATTGAACATGCCCTTGTGGAAGGTTCGTGAGTCTGATCATGAGGTAATACTCAACACAATAAAGAGTAGAGCAGACCCATATGGTTCATTGGATTGAATTAGTGGAATGACAGAAAGGTATGTTATTTTTCTTTGCTATCCTCATTTCACCTTTTATATTTTAGCATTTTAGCTAAATAGTGCAATTGCATTTGCATGCAAGATTTTAGTATGATGGAGGTAGGCATAATCCTTATGAAGTTTCCTTTCGAAGGAAAGTAAGGTAGGTTTTCATGATTATTTCGTGATGATATGTCCTTTACTTTCTATTTCATAATGAGTTTTAATGAATTTTAATGATGTTACTATGAATTTTAATTCGTTTTAATGATGTTACTATTTCATAATGAGTCTTAATGAGTTTTAATGACATATAATTGATAGCAGCTGTAAGGGCAGCCTCAATTGATGCCCTACAAGACATTGGATCAAGTGAGAACACCTTTATACCACTGAATTTTCATCTATCAAAAAGGTATTATGACTGAATTTTTACATTCGACATCTCTTGGGGATAAACGGATGGCACTAATGCATCCGAGTGGGTGGGTAAATGCTAGGGGGGATGTCTTTTCGGTGGAAAAGCCTCACGGTCATTCTTGGCTATATCAAACATAGACAATCTCTCAAGAGCCCTAAGAAAACAAAGGTGACAAAATTTGGACCGACTGTTCTATCAAACTGTGACACCTAGGAACATATTATTTGCATGTATAGGTGGATGTCGGGTCCACCTACAAACACGTACCTCAATTTTTGCTAAATCAATTTCGTTTGCCTATGGTGGCAAGGAACACATTGTTCCAAAATGCTTCAGTTTCATGTAGTGGAAAGGTGCTAGGAGTAACATTTTGCATTCCATAGCTCATGGGGCCGAATGGACTGTACCAATGCGTCGGGGTGGGTAGGTAAATGCCAGGGGAGGTCTCGTTTCATGTGTCAATCGCCCAGTCGCTCAGGGTAGCGGGCTATGGACAAAGTCCCTTAAGATCCCTATGACCAAAAAACTGCCAAACTATGATGGAGCAGTTCTCAGAATTTATGGCAGATAGGAACATTCTGGTTGGATCTACAGGTGCATGTGGGGTCCATCCACAATAACTTCTCTCAATTTTGGTCAACTCTAGTTCATTTGATCGTGCTGAAATCAAATGCATTCTTACAAAATGCTTCAGTTTCATGCAGTGGAAAGGTGCTAGGAGTGACATTTTTTATTCCATAGCTCGTGGGGCCAAACATACTGCACCAACATGTCGAGGTGGGAAGGTAAATGCCAGGGGAGGTCATGTTTCATGGACCAAGCATCCCAATCGTTCTAGGCAGTAGGCTACCGGCAAAGTCCCTTAGGATCCCTAAGACCAAAAAACTACCAAACTATGACGGAACAGTTCTCAAAATTTGTGGTAGCTATGAATGTTCTATTTGGACCTATAGGTACATGTGGAGTCCATCCAAAATAACTTCTCTTAGTTTTTGTCAACTCTAGTCCGTATGACCATGCTGAAATCAAATGCATTCTTGCAAAATGCTTCAGTTTCATGTAGTGGAAAGGTGCTAGGAGTGACATTTTGTATTCTATAGCTCGTGGGGCCAAACAGAATATGCCAACGCGTCAAGGTGGGTGGGTAAATGCTAGGGGATGTCTTGTTTCATGTGCCAAGCATCCCAATCGTTCAAGATAGCAGACTACCGACAAAGTCACTTAAGATCCTAAGAGCAAAACTACCAAACTTTGATGGAATAGTTCTTGGAATTTGTGGTAGCTGGGAACGTTCCATTTGGACCTATAGGTGTACGTGGGGTCCATCCACAATAAACTCTCTCAGTTTTGGTCAACTCAAGTCTATTTGACTATGCCGAAATCAAATGCATTCTTGCAAAATGCTTCAGTTTCATGCAGCACAACCTTTCCAGGGGCCATATTTTTTGATCTGCTCATCGAGGGGCTGAACTGATTGTGCCAATGCATCAGGATATGTGGGTAAATGTTAGGGGAAGTCTCATTTCATGTGCCAAGCATCCTAGTCATTCTAAGTTGCAAGCTATAGATAAAGTGACTTTGCCAGTAGCTTACAACTTGGAACAACTGGGACCCTTGGCACATGAAACAAGACCTTCCCTGGCATTTACTCACCCACCCAGACATGTTGGCACAGTTGGTTCTGTTGAGAAATAATGTCTCAAATTTACTGGCATGTAAGGCTTCAAGTTACAATGTATCGGGATGACAAAGGAATTTTGTTGGGACCAAGTTTCTTGTCTCCTTGATGTATCGATCAACTATTGTTTTGGCATTTAGTTTCTTGTCAGGATGACAGTCTCATATCAGTGGGAGGTGGTCATGTTTTCAAGACTTTGGATGAGTCTCCTCGACACCCGACGTAGGGAATGTTAATAACTATAGACGTTTTTCATATAATCGGTAGGACTGTGCTATGTCGGAGGGAGTCTCTAAGAAGTCTCACCAATGTTTCGATTCGAAGTGCCAATAAGACAAAATCGGTGACATGGAAGTTGACGGTGATGTGGATGCCACCTAGGCTGTGAAGATTGGTCAAATCTTGGCGAGTGATAACCATATCGAGGTGACTAGTGGAATTCAACAAGAGACTGGAGATAGTCTCTTCGAAGATTAGATACATAGTTGAAAGCTTCAACAGTTACGTTCTATCCATTCAGTTCACTTTTTTGTTGGGAGTTGGAAGGTTTAACTTCCTGGAACATTTGAAAAATGAATGTTGTATTGGAACATTGTAACTGAGATTTGAGGAAAATGTGTAGAGGTGTATGCGAATGCCATAGTGCATTGAACACATTGCAATATGAACATGATTGATAGAATGATCTAGATTGATTGAAGAGGCTGATTAGAATACGGTTATGCTATCGGACTATCTCCAGATTGAACAAGATGTAAATCTCTATGTAGAGGCTTAGAGCCTGCATTGTATTGTAACTATTTACGTTGTTGTTGAATAATACAATGAATCTATGTTTTTGGAGTGGGGTTTTTTACCCGAAAGGGTTTTCCCCACATGAATCTTTGTGTTCATGCCTTCTATTACATCTTTCATGTTTAATGGTTTTGTTGTTGAATCTATTTTCTGCATGTTGTCAAAATTGTGTTGAACTTGCATGAACTTTTCTTAGTAGGATTAATGGTGGGAAATGAACTATGTCTAATTCCACTTTGTGGCATAGTTGTATGTGTTTTTGAGGCAATCTAAAGAAATTTAAAGCTATGAAAGACACTACTTTTCTTAGATGTTCATTCTGAGATGAACTCATTTCCTTACAAGTGGTATCAGAGCCTTCTTCTAGGATTTGATTGTTCCTGGTGTTTCGGATTCTAGGTATTCCTTCTGTGAAGATTTCTTAGTTTGGCATGCTTGAGGAAATTTAAAGGAATTGGCCGATGATTGATCCTATGATGAGTCGAAGGTGATTGCTCTTTTGTTTTAATTTCATGAGATAACATGCAACTTAAAGGATGGTGAAGATGGAGAAACTAGAGTTGGTCATATTGAAATGATGTGGTCTGAGGCTCCTAGTTGACAGTAGAATAATCCTGATGCATGGGGTGGGATTTTTTGCTTTGTGGTTGTGTTGCAAAAAAACTTTCATAGTGGGTGTCTGTGTGAGAGGCTCCCTGATGATATGGTGAATCTTGTGTTGTTGTTCAGTCATGGAGTAATCTGCTTATGCTAGGTATTTATTCTTGGTATTGGAAGGCATTGTTTTTATTACCCTGATTGCATATAGGCTATGGAGTTGATCATTGGATGATCTGGAAGCTTCTGTAATAGCCTGTCTCCCTTAGATGCTAGTGCATGTTGGTGGTTGTGGATTTGGCCTACAAGTGGGCCTGAAGTTCCTAAACTGCTATTTCCTTTTAAGGATGCTTTGTACTTGCATGTCTCAGATTCATGTTTCTTGGATTTGAGGGGTTTTATAGTTTTCCCTAAAATCTATGGTTATGCATATTCATGATATTCCATTGTTCTAGTTTAACTATTATGGTTGTATGCAAACTTTAGAGTCGTCTAGGTGTGAAGTGGATATGGATGTGCATGGGTGTTTTTCAGACACAATGGTTTTGTAGGTTTTACATGGTCAAGAAAAACTTGTGGTTTTGTTGAGCTGCTGGTAAGCTATTTTCTAGACCTTGGTTTTTTGGGGTGTTCCTGGAAAGATAGTTGCAGTTTACATGTATGCTTTATGCATGGTGTTGAGAAGGTGAGATTCTTTCTTTGGATGGGAGTGTTGGTATGTGATAGGTCACTCAACATTTCTATGGAAATGCTTCTGGGTTCCTAGACTATGGTACTTGGGTTGTGGATATGTTTGGAAAATTGGATTTGTATATGATTTGGTGTTTGAGTCATGACTGTCTACAGGATGTTATTCTCTTATTAATCTTAGATTTGCAGTTTCTAGTACAATGATGGGTTTGCATGTGTCAGTGTAATTGGATCTACGAGTTAAGTAGTTTGTGGATTAGCTACCCATTAGCTGTAGTGGAATGACTCGAAAGTGGGTTGTCTATATACATGAGGTTGATTCAGTGCTTATGCAGACTTGTTAGTTGGCCTTGTCTGTAGTCACTTGTGCATTGGTGTGGTTTCTTTGAGATGAGAGGATGGATGATGTTGAGTAACTGGATAGTCAGTGGTGGGGACTTGTAGCTTGTGTATCACGATGTCATGAATAGCTTGGATACACAGCTTTGTGTAATTTTTTGACAGTGATAGTATATTTTCTACTTGGTTTGAAGATCTTGGTGTCACTTGGTATGATTTTTAGATGGACATGTTGATGTGTGGACTTGGAAGATTTTCAGATTAGCAGATGATTTGGTCATGGTGCTTGGAAAGCTTGGTTGTCACATTTTAGTGGGAGCTTTACCATTGATTGTGAGTTCATCACTTAGTGGTGAATGATCTTCTTTAGTGTGGCATATGTTACTAGGAGGAGCTCTTAGATCCTATTTCTACAGAAGGGTTCTTTGACATTTGCATGGACACTATTTGGAGATGGGTCATCTTCATGATATTGAAGATGTGTAACATCTTGAAAACCATGAAACTCATGGAGTCTTTGGTTGAGGTGTTGGTGGTGCTTGATAGGTGATGTTGGTTTATAGTTTATTTATTTTATGTCATGGTATACTCTTGTTTATGCATTAGATTTTTGACATGATCCATTTCTCTTGAGACCATGGTGTGTTCACTTGGAGCCTGGGATCCCCAAAGGGGAATGGTAACGTCATGATGCCAAGTGTGATTCAGTACCATAGTTTAGTAGAAGTTGTTGGTAGTGATGTGTGTTCATCTTTTGATGGTGGATGATCTTCTGCAGTGTTTAATGGTGTCATGGATGGACTCTTGGTTTTTTATTTCTATGCAGTGAAGGTTCATTGGCATTGTTGGTTTCATTGACAGAGGATGTTTATTTTCATGTGGTTATTGTTGGTGCCTGCATGAATAGTTAGGTTTCAAGCATCTAAATCTGCAGGCACCCTCCCAAAAAATCTAAAAAATTCTAAGCCTTTGTGCCCCCTCAGCATGTTTCAACATCACCCTGATATTCTTGGGGGGGGGGTCATCATATTTCCAGATATTGGCCTGATATTTCCGCGGGGTCATCATGTTTCTAACATCAGTCATCTTAGTTACGATTACCCCGATGCTGCTGCAAAGTTTCAATATGACCCGATATTCCGTGGGGGGGGTCATGTTTCAAATATCAGGTGATCTTAGTCAAGATCGCCCCGATGTTGCGGACGTCAGTTTTATATGGGGGGTGATATCTTCTTATCCGTCACCCTGATATCTTTGCGGGGGGGTGATATTTTAAATATCAGGTGATCTTACGAATATCACCCCGATATTGCAATATGATGATGACATGAATATGATCAGGATGGTTCATCGATGAGGTATATGGTTCGAATATGAGGAAGATCTTCTCTCGATGCATCATTAGGTTGGTCATTAGGATGATATTGAATATCATGATGTTTCTTCACATAAGGGTGATATTTCCCGGGGGGTGATATTTTATATCAGGTGATGCGGTTTGGTGATATTTCTTATCGAGGTGATTTTCTCGATAAGGGTGATATTTCACATCGGGGTGATGTGAAATATTGGGTGATGTTTCTTATTGGGTGGTGCGGTCATCAGGGTGATGTGAAATATTAGGGTGATATTTCATATCAGGATATCATGATGAGGTATATGCTGGCATCGTCAGGAGCAAAATCACCGACATCATATATGCTCACGGCCTAGCTTATAAAGTGTCGAGGAGGTCGCTGCAGGGTGAATGTGGGATAATTTGTTCTCACATAATTTGAATAATCAGGGTCATATTTCTTGGTGGGAAAAGTTGCAAAACGCACAGTCCACTGCATTCCCAAGGCCACAGGTTGTTATGCCATTAATGGTGGATGTTACAAGGTATGGGCGAAGGCATGGATAGATCAAGTACCTGATTGAAGATGTGAATCCCTAGGTGGCGGCACAGGGCTCGAGTTCAACCACCTTGTCTCCTCTTCTACCTGCTGCATTCAATGTGTTGAGCGCCATTTCTCGTGATGGACTGTATCTGGCAAATTTTGAATCGCCCAGTGATTAATGCTGAGTGCACCTTCCTTGCTGTATATAGTAGGCTGTGTGACTCATTTTCAAGGTTGTTGAAGACCTAGGCATTTTTGTGTGAATAGAAAAAAATAGGGCATTTCCTTGATGTTTTATCTCATTTTTGGAGTTTATGAGTTGCATTATGAATGTACATTGTAGTTATCTTCAGTTTCATTGTTGTTTTATATGAAAAATGCTCTTATGCATGTGTTTAGCTACTTGTCTCCATGTGTTGCATGCTTTTCCTTCTTTTGAATCTAGCTACTAAGGGTTTCTTAGGTTCTAGGGTATGAATTCCTATATCACATGCTTCATCTCTAACTTCCATTCAAGGAGTGGATTAAATTGTTTTAGGTGAAGTATGGAGAAGGTTGTATGTCAGCTGGGATATATGTAAGTAGAGGCAACTAAATACCTATTCTTGGGTGATGTTTGTAAGGCAAGCATCTGTCAAACCCCTTGAAACTTGAATGCCAAATGCAATCCATTCTCTTGTTTATGTCTAGTTGACTCCTTACCCTGAGATAGGCACCGGTCTGCTCCTAGGTTAGTAGTTATGATCCAAAACCCCTTGTCTTGCATTCAAAACACAAAATCCACCTTTTCATAACCTCCATCCTATTAGTTTGTAGGAGTAGGATTAGGACCCCTGCATGCTCTCATCCACAACCAGACAAATATGTCCAAGAATGTTGCCAAACTTGTGATGTATCATGTACATCTTGGTCCACACATGAGAGTATTCTGCCTGTTGTTGTCAAGCTAAATCTTTCCATCATTGGGTGAGTCAAAAGTGTCAAATCTTTAGCTAATAGGGATACCCCCCTTGGTGCGGCAGAACTAGAAGTGAAGGGGAGGCAGCTCACACAACCTCCTGTATTAGTTGGCCGAATCTGCCTATGCATTGGAATTGGCAAACCCACTACCGATTCAGAAGAAAAACCAACAAGATGGCGACTCCACTGGGGAAGTGATTTGAAAGTATTATCCTGCAGTCTCTGGTGAAGTTTTGCCCATCCGAGTCACCAACAAGATGCCAACTCTGCTGGGGCGAAGAGTCAAATAATGTGAAATCATTGCTGCATATCTGGTTCTTTCATGTGAATGATGGTGCTCTGCTGGTGGAATGAACTCAGAAAAATATTTGATGAGCTTTCAGTTGTTTGAAAATTTTATCCTCTTTGGAGAGATGGCGACTTTGCTGAAAAGTTTTAGTGCACATGAAAGGCTGATGTATGTTATGTGATAAAAGAATGTTCTGTTCATGGTTTTAGCATTTGGATGAGAAAAGTTACCTAGCTCCTTCCCATTTATATTTGTTGTTTTATTGCATAAGCTAGATGCCCAGGGGAAGCCTTAGGTCTTAGGCAGACATAGGATGTCTAAGAGTGAAATTTATATGAATCCAAGTATGTATTCACCCATACTCGGTCAAGAGGGGGATGAAATGTTGTGTAAAAGAATGGAAGAGATAAAAAATAGGTTGATATCCTTAGAGGCTTGGCAAGCTCAGTTAAATAGTAATAACCCTATTGTGTCTGCCAGTCAGAATGCTAAACCTCTTGTCAGCCCTTTTGATCCTTTGTATGACCAACTAGATTTGTCATGGGTTGATCATGAAGTTGAAAGTATGCCTACTCAGATCTATAATCAGATGCCTAGATTTAGAGGACACAGTGTGTGTGATGGGGGTACACATATCCAAAATTTTCATAGCTTCATGGAGAAACATTCATTTAGAGATGAGGATATGTGGATGAGATTTTTTTTTAGATCCTTTGGTGCTAGAGCTAGAGATTGGCATTTGAGCTTTCCAAAGAGATCCTTTGCCTATTTGGATGAACTTGTTGACTGTTTTAGAGAAGAATTTGCAAAAGAACCTGTTGATCTTGTTGCAAGATTAATGGAAATCATAAAACAAGATGAAGAGCCCTGTATTGATTTTAGTCATAGATTTGTAGTAGCCCTTTCACAAATCCTTGAAGACTTCAGACCTAATACTTTAGCCTGCATTGGCATCTATTTTGAAGGTTTTGAGGAGGGCTCTAGTGCATTGTTGAAGGAATTCAAGATAACAAGTATGTAGATGGCATACAATTTTTTAGAAAATATAGAAAAAATGAGAAATGAGCACATGTTGAGTTCCTTGTCCACAGGCTTTGGTGTGAATAACAGTTGTGTAGCTGTAAATGACCAAATGATCATGGCATTATGTGAAGATAAAGATGAAAATGAAAATTCACCAATGAAGGATGCCAGTAGAAGGATCAATGATGACTCCCATTGCAAGGTTGAGGTATCTAGTTCTGAAAGCAATGATGTGGTTATGGATAGCAATGAATATTTGTTTGAGTGGATTTGTGGAGATAATTGTGTGTATTGTTCTCAGGATAGAGAAGAAATAAGCAAATAGAGGAGTAGTCCTGTGTTTGAATCACTGCCTTATATTCAGACACATGGAGATGATGAAGGGCAATCAGGGATTGAAACAAGTGCTAGTGCTGAGCATGATTGTTCTTTGTTTGATTTTGGTTTTGCTTATGGTACATAGGCTGATACTCCTCCACAAAGAGAATCCATTGGTAATGAAAATGCATGTTCTGCTGCCCATGAACCAATGGCATACCATAATGAAGCTGAAACACTTGGATCAATCCTTTTTGACACATATAGTGATGAGGATCTGTCTGAGTATGGTGAGGGTCATAGTACTGTTGTTGATATGGATTCTATTTCTCATCCTGATGAAAGTGAAACCAACATACATCATGAGGGTTATTGTAGAGAGGTGCCAGAGCCTGATCCTTTCTAGCTTGGTGCAGCTGATTGTTGTGTGCATGATGTGCACAATTGTGAATTTGAAAGCTTTTTCTTTGATATGCCAGCTTATGATACAATGAGGCCTGATGCTCCTAGCTACATGGTGGACTTTGAGTACTTTCAGTTTTCAGTCCAGTTAGGAGATCATTTAACAATGCATGTTGCTGATATAGATGATGATAAGTGCTATATGTCATATGAATATGCATTGTTTGATAAATATAACATTCACATGTTGCTTGATGCTGAGGGTTATTTGCATGGCATTGATAGTGACAAGCTAAATAAGATGGTTGAATATGCAAATGACAGGGGTTGTTTGTGGATGAATCATGGCAGCATCTTCAGGTTTGATCCAGTGATATCAGATGAAAATAAGGTATTTGACAAAGGGAGGTACAAGTTTTTCCTTTCTTGGTGGCCTTAGGCCGCCAAGTGTGATTGGTGATGCAGATAAGTATTTGACTCTGTGCCCAATGGATAAGGCTTGGTCTGCATCCCAGAGATCTATGGTTCTTGCCATGCCTGCAAGAGGTATGCATCCCCAGACAGAGCCACTGTTGGTGCCTGCATGAACAGTCAGGTTTCAAGCATCTAAATCTGTAGGCACCCTCCCAAAAAATCCAAAAAATTCTAAGTCTTTGGGCCCCCTCAGCATGTTTCAACATCACCCTGATACTCTTGGGGGGGTCATCATATTTCTAGATATCAGCCTGATATTTCTGTGGGGTCATCATGTTTCTAACATCAGTCATCTTAGTTACGATTACCCCGATGCTGCAACAAAGTTTCAATATGACCTGATATTCTGCGGGGGGGTCATGTTTCAAATATCGGGTGATCTTAGTCAAGATCACCCCAACACTGTTTTATCACCCCGATGTTGTGGACGTCAGTTTTATAAGGGGGGTGATATTTCAAATATCAGGTGATCTTACGAATATCACCCCGATATTGCAATATGATGATGACATGAATATGATTAGGATGGTTCATCGGTGAGGTATATGGTTCGAATATGAGGAGGATCTTCTCCCGATGCATCATCAGGTTGGTCATCAGGATGATATTGAATATCAGGATGTTTCTTCACATCAGGGTGATATTTCTTGGGGGGTGATATTTTATATCAGGTGATGCAGTTCGGTGATATTTCTTATCGGGGTGATTTTCCTGATAAGGGTGATATTTCACATCAGGGTGATGTGAAATATCGGGTGACATTTCTTATTGGGTGATGTGATCATCAGGGCGATGTGAAATATTGGGGTGATATTTCATATCAGGATATCATGTAGGAGGATCATGGTGAGGTATATGCTGGTGTCATCGGGAGCAAAATCACCAACATTATATATGCTCATGGCCTAGCTTATAAAGTGTCAAGGAGGTCGCTGCGGGGTGAATATGGGATAATTTGTTCTCACATAATTTGAATAATCAGGGTCATATTTCTTGGCGTGAAAAGTTGCAAAATGCACAGTCCACTGCATTTCCAAGGCCACGGGTTGGTATGCCATTAATGGCGGATGTTACAGGGTATGGGCAAAGGCATGGATGGATCAAGTACCTGATTGAAGATGTGAATCCCCAGGTGGTGGCGCAGGGCTTGAGTTCAACCACCTTGTCTCCTCTTCTACCTGCTACATTCAATGTGTTGAGTGCCATTTCTCGTGATGCACTGTATCTGGCAAATTTTGAATTGCCCAGTGATTAATGCCGAGTGCACCTTCCTTGCTGTATATAGCAGGCTATGTCACTCATCTTCAAGGTTGTTGAAGACCAAGGCATTTTTATGTGAATAGCAAAAAATAGGGCATTTCCTTGCTGTTTTATCTCATTTTTGGAGTTTATGAGTTGCATTATGAATGTACATTGCAGTTATCTTCAGTTTCATTGTTGTTTTATATGAAAAATGCTCTTATGCACGTGTTTAGCTGCTTGTCTCCATGTGTTGCATGCTTTTCCTTCTTTTGAATCTGGCTGCTAAGGGTTTCTTAGGTTCTAGGGTATGAATTCCTGTATCACATGCTTCATCTCTAACTTCCATTCAAGGAGTGGATTAAATTGTTTTAGGTGAAGTATGGAGAAGGTTGTATGTCAGCTGGGATATATGTAAGTAGAGGCAGCTAAATACCTATTCTTGGGTGATGTTTGTAAGGCAAGCATCAGTCAAACCCCTTGAAGCTTGAATGCCAAATGCAATCCATTCTCTTGTATACGTCTAGTTGATTCCTTGCCCTGAGATAGGCACCGGTTTGCTCCTGGGTTAGTAGTTATGATCCAAAACCCCTTGTCTTGCATCCAAAACACAAAATCCACCTTTTCATAACCTCCATCCTGTTAGTTTGTAGGAGTAGGATTAGGACCCTTGCATGCTCTCTTCCACAACCAGACAAATATGTCCAAGAATGTTGCCAAACTTGTGATGTATCATGTACATCTTGGTCCACACATGAGAGTATTCTGCCTGTTGTTGTCAAGCTAAATCTTTCCATCATTGGGTGAGTCAAAAGTGTCAAATCTTTAGCTAATAGGGATACCCCCCTTGGTGCAGCAGAACTAGAAGTGAAGGGGAGGCAGCTCATGCAACCTCCTGTATTAGTTGGCTGAATCTACCTATGCATTGGAACTGGCAAACCCACTACTGATTCGGAAGAAAAACCAACAGTTTGAATATGTTGACATATTTATCTTCCATGCAGGACTTTTTTAGTCTTTGGTTAAGGTGTCATGTTATGTTGTCTGAGATCATGATGTCATGGTTATGGTCCTTATTTGCAATTGGATTATGATTATTGATCTTGGGTGGTTCTCTTGGTATTGGGTACATTGATCATTTGCTTGATTACTTCATGATAGTGTAGTGATGCATTTGGAGTTTAGCATGAGATGATTGTTTGCAGGTGCTCATGGATACATGGAGAATGAGGTGAGGCTGAATTTCTCTTAAGATGAGAGAAGTGTTGTTGAGATAGTCACTTGTGATGAGATTTCAATAGAAAGTCCGAGGAGCCTTCACCTTAGTTGGACATGAGTTCAATAGAGACCTGTGAGGAGATTGCTCTTGGAGGAGTCATGATGGCTTGCATATCATGGAGGAGCATTCTCATTCCCCACTCTTGGTCTGTTCGGCAGTTTATTATTTGAGAGGTATTTGCCCATTATGTCTTTCAAATGAGTTATGTTTCGTGCTTTGATTCTCATGGGATTGATTTGATTCATGGTCATTCATTATGGAGATTCATTTGAGGATGCTTTAGCATGAGTCTATATGCTTTATCTTTCATAGATATGGATCTTGAGCTATGTAGTTAGTTTTGGAGGATTCATTTGAGGGATGTTTGGTATGTTTATCTTCTTGTGCATTTGAGTTTGAGATATCATTCATTAATGAGGACTGTTAGGAGATGGTTTATGGGCTGATTTCCTGAGATGGGAAATGGGTTAGTTTGATCTTCTTTGAGAAGCTTACATCCATGTAGTTTACATGTGTTGTGTTTGTGATCTCTTGAGATTGAATGATTTTGGGTATTGTTGTGTTGTTCTCTTTGGGGTTTTATGGAGGAGATCATACTTGACACCATTGGCACTTAGACGTGTATGTAGAAGGATTTTCTATAGGTATATGATGTGCAGTGATTCTCCCTTTTGTCTTGATTGTCTTCTTGGATGGTTTGTTTCACATTACATTGGTTTGAGGTTTGATTAGAGCTATTGTGATCACTAGGTTGTGGTCATGTGTTTTCACTTATGTTCTTGGGTGATGACATGGAGGTTCTATTATCTCTTTCCTTGGTTGGGTGTGCAGAGATTGGGAGAGTTCTGGACTGGTGGTAAGAATTGTTCTTGCAGGTTATTTGTTTACAGGTTTTGCATATCATTGTGGATGATTCCTTGGTACTACCTGTTGTTGTTTACACTTTCTATATGATGCTATTGGTAGAATTGGTATGCCCTAATCCTTTTTCATATTTGCATTACTTATGCAGTAGGAGCTCTTGGATGTGTATGTCATTCTTTGGCAAGTTTGAACATGGATTTTATGGCCACAGTTAATGGGTGTATATGTTTATGGCATGAGTTTACTATGTTCTTTGATACCTTTGAGGTATGGATATATTGGATGGATTAGTGCTTGTTGTGTGTACTATTTTCAATTGTGTGGGTTGATCAGTTGGATGGGAGTAGTCAGGTGTCTGGTTGTTGTTCTAATTGATGTTTCTATCTTGTTTTTTGGAGGATGACTTCACGATTGTGTTCAAGTTGGGGGCTTTGAAGTTGATATCGTTGATGCTTTTGTATAGCTTGTGAGCATAGTGAATTGGTAGCAGTATGTTGTAGCCTTTGATATCAGGTGTCTTAGCTGATACACTGACTTCGAGCATTGATTGGAACCCAGTAAATTCTTCGTCAAGTGGGAGAATGTTGAGAAATAGTGTGTCAAATTTACTAGCATGTAAGGCTTCAGGTTACAGTGTATCAGGCTGACAGAGGAATTTTGTTGGGACCAAGTTGCTTGTCTCCTTGATGTATCAATGAGCTACTATTTTGGTGTTTAGTTTCTCATCGGGCTGATAGTCTCATATCGGTAGGAGGTGGTTATGTCGTTGGGACTTTGGATGATGTCTCCTTGACACCTGATGTAGGGAATGTTAATAACTATAGACATTTGTCATATAATCGGCAGGACTGTGCTACGTCAGAGGGAGTCTCTAAGAAGTCTCACTGATGTTCCAATTCGAAGTGCCGATAAGGCAAACTCAGTGACATGGAAGTTGACGGTGATGTGGATGCCACCTAGGCTATGAAGATTGGTCAAATCTTGGAGGTGATAACCATATCGAGGTGACTAGTGGAATTCGGTGAGAGACTGGAGATAGTCTCTTCGAAGATCTGATACATAGTTTAAAGCTTCGATAGTTACATTCTATCCATTTAGTTCACTTTTTTATTGGGAGTTGGAAGGTTTAACTTCCTAGAATGTTTGAAAAATGAATGTTGTATTAGAATATTGTAACTGAGATCCGAGGAAAACCTGTAGAGGTGTATGTGAATGCCATAGTGCATTGAACGCATTGCAACAGGAACATGATCGATAGAATGATCTGGATTGATTGAAGAGGTTGATCAGAGTAGGGTTATACTATTAGACTATCTCCAAATTGAACAAGATGTAAATCTCCATGTAGAGGCTTAGAGCCTACATTGTATTGTAACTGTTTATGTTGTTGCTGAATAATACAATGAATCTACATTTTTGGAGTGGGATTTTTTACCCAAAAGGGTTTTCCGCACATAAATCTTTGTGTTCATGTCTTCTGTTCCATCTTTCATGTTTAATGGTTCTGTTGTTGAATCTATTTTTTGCATGTTGTCGAAACTGTGTTGAACTTGCATGAACTTTTCTCAAAAGGATTAATGGTGGGAAATGAACTATGTCTGATTCTGCTTTGTGGCATAGTCGTATGTGTTTTTTGAGGCAATCTAAAGAAATTTAAAGCTAAGTAAGACACTACTATTCTCAGATGTTCGTTCTAAGATGAACTCATTTCCTTACAGGTTCGGCCCCAGGAGTTGTGGAATGCAAAATCTCACTCCTAGCACCTTTCGACTTTGCTGGTAGCTTGTAGACTGGAATGACTGAGACACTTGGCACATGAAATGAGAGCTCCCCTAGTATTTACCCACCCACCTAGATGTGTTGGCGTAGTTGGTTCGACCCCACGACTTGTAGAATGCAAAATTTCAGTCCTAGCAACTTTTGACTTTGTTGGTAGCTTACAACCTGGAACGACTGGGATGCTTAGCACATGAAACAAGACCTCCCTAACATTTAACCATCCACCCCCACATGTTGGCATAGTCAGTTCAGCCCCACGATGAGTAGAACAAAAAATATGGCACCTGGCAAGGTTGTGCTGCATGAAACTGAAGCATTTTGCAAGAATGCATTTGATTTCGACACGGTCAAACAAATTTGAGTTGACCAAAACTAAGAGAGGTTATTGTGGATGGACCCCATGTGCACTTATAGTCCAAACAAAATGTTCCCAGCTGCTGTGAATTTTAATAAATGTTCCGTCAAAGTTTGGTAGTTTTAGCTCTTAGGATCTTAAGTGACTTTGCTAATAGCCTACTGCCTTGAATGATTGGGATGCTTGGCACATGAAACAAGCCCTCCCCTAGAATTTAACCACCCACCTCGATGCGTTGGCATAGTCTGTTCGGCCCCACGAGCTATGGAATGCAAAATGTCACTCCTAGCACCTTTCCACTTCATGAAATTGAAGCATTTTGCAAGAATGCATTTGATTTCGGCATGGTCAAATGGACTGGAGTTGACCAAAACTAAGAGAGGTTATTGTGGATGGACCCCATGTGCACCTGTAGGTCCAAACAAAATGTTCCCAGCTACCACAAATTCTGAGAACTGCTCCGTCATAGTTTAGCAATTTTTTGGTCTTAGGGATCTTAAGGGACTTTGCTGGTAGCCTACTGCCTGAAACGATTGGGATGCTTAGCCCACAAAATGAGTCCTCTCATGGAATTTAACCACCCACCCTGATGCATTAGTGCAGTCCGTTCGACCACACGATGAGAAAAACAAAAAATCTGGCACCTGACAATGTTGTGCTACATGAAACTGAAGCATTTTGCAAGAATGCATTTGATTTTGGCACAGTCAAACGGATCTGAGTTGACAAAAACCAAGAGAGATTATTGTGGATGGATGCCATGTGCACTTGTAGGTCCAAGCAAAATGTTCCCAACTACCACAAATTCTAAGAACTGTTTCGTCAAAATTTGGTAGTTTTTGCTCTTAGGATCTTAAGTGACTTTGCTGGTAGCCTGTTGCCTTGAACGATTGGGACCCTTGGCACACGGAATGAGACCTCCCCTAGCATTTACCCACCCACCCCAACGTGTTGGCATAGTCCATTCAACCCCATGAGCTATGGAATGCAAAATGTTACTCCTAACACCTTTCCACTGCATGAAACTGAAGCATTTTGCAAGAATGCATTTGATTTCGACACGGTCAAACAGACTGGAGTTCACCAAAACTGAGAGAGGTTATTGTGGATGGACCCCATGTGCACTTATAGGTCTAAACAAGACATTCCTTCCCAGCTGCCACAAAATCTAAGAACTGCTCCGTCATAGTTTGGCAATTTTTTGGTCTTAGGGATCTTAAGGGACTTTGTAGGTAGCCTACTGCCCTGAACGACTGGGATGCTTGGCACATGAAACAAGACCTCCCCTAGCATTTACCCACCCACTTCAATGCATTGGTGTAGTATGTTTGGACCCATGATCTATGGAATGCAAAATGTCACTCCTAGCACCTTTCCACTGCATGAAACTGAAGCATTTTAGAACAATGTGTTCCTTGCCACCATAGGCAAACGAAATTGATTTAAAAAAAATGAGATCTACATCAAAAAAGTAGTCACACTCCTGCTTCTAGTTTAGATTTTTTGTAAGCTACACCTTAGAGCAGTCATCATAGGTATGAAAGGAAAATGCATAAACACAAGGAGAATACAAAAAAAATGAAGAGACTCAAGAAGACATGATGACAGTCAGGTCCTTGAGAGGCATATATAATGCTTGGAGGCCTGATAAGAAGACTACCGGCCATGTTTAATAGTGATATAGGGAGCCTTGGATGTCTTGTCAAGGAGTAGGGATAAATAGGAGCTCCAACATGAAATGGAGACGTTGGTGAGAATGACAAAGGATAGCAGATAGAGGTCCATAGTCAGCAACTCTTAAGAGATAGTCATAAGGTCAAAAGAGCAGTGGTAGTAGCAGAGATGTCTACGAATGTCAAACACAAGCATCATAGGGAGACCTAAGACTACATGCAAGGTTGTAATAAAATGAGACAAAGGTACTTTTAATTCCATGAAAGTAGTTAAAAATTAAGCAATGGATAGATGCCCATATAATCTGCATGCAAGACAAACTAAAGTTTCAAGCAGAGATTTTAGATTAAAGGTTTCATTTTTGAGAAGTCATGGTCAAGTTAAAGCAGATTTAACAGTAAAAATAGGTCATATGGGTATGTTTCTTTCACTATGGGACATCATATATTTCAGTGGCATTTCTCCAAAGGAAACCATTCCCACTTTTGCTATGATAACAATCATATGGACTGTTTTAGAAGTAAAAATCAGTCATATTGAATAATTGTTATGACTATTACAGTCACATGAATGATTGTTACAGTCATATATATGACTTACAGTAAAAAAAAGTGTAAAAAATAATCATATATATGACTGTTACAGTCAAAATAAGTGTAAAAATAGTCATATATATGAATGTTACAGTAAAAAAAAGTGTAAAAAATAGTCATATATATGACTGTTACAGTCTAAAAAGTGTAAAAACCTTACCCAGTATCCTCCTTTCCCATGCCAAAATGGGATCTTTGGAACACGGTATGGACATCCATCAAAGCATAAAATATATGGAAATTTTGTTAGATGTTGTAGTTACAATTGCCCTCAGAGACATGTATGTAGATTGTGAAAGCATAGACAACAAACTTGAATTGTTTGGAATAATGCCTCAAAGAAATGTTGTCACATGGAATACAATGATTGCAAGATATGAAAAAAATGGATTTTTTGATAAGGCTTTAGAAACTTTCAAGCAAATGCAATTGGCGGTGTAAAGACAAATTCCACAACCTTGGCCAACAACCTCCCTTCATATGGCAAAATGTTATCTTTGGAACATGGTATGGACATCCATCAAAGTATAAAGGATATGGGAATTTTGTCAGATCTTGTAGTTGCAACTATCCTAGTAGACATTATGCAAATTGTGGAAGCATAGACAAGATATGTGAACTCTTTGACATGATGCCTAAATGAAATGCCATCTCATGGAATGCAATGATTGCAAGATATGCAAAAAATGGATTTTTTGATAACTCTTTATAAACTTTCAAGAAAATCCAATTGGCGGGTGTAAAGCCAAATTCCATAACCTTAGCCAGTATCCTCCTTGCCTATGCCAAAATGGACATCCTGTTAGGGTTAGCCGTGTTGATGTACAAAATTGCATAGGTTCCAACACCAACATGGGAAGTTTCAGGAATGTGGGACTTGCTACCTGAAACAACCTGCAGATTTTAAAGAAGTTGGCTCTTCTCTATCTTAAAAGTGTTTTAGGGAAAAAGGGTAAGAAGTAAATAGGATTACAGATACAATTAAAAGCAAATCTATCTATGGCGGTGCACTTGAGTAAAAATGTTTCTCTCAACTAAGCACAGTGAAGATATCCTCAAGATTCAGTTACATTAAAGAGCAGATACTGCATGATTAACATAAACAGATAAAATGAAGAAAATCAAAGGCTCACAACCAGACAATTTGCAATGACATAGGAAATATTAACCAAGGCACAGAACTCAGTCTTTCTCATTAATTTTCCAGCAACATAAGAGGCACAGATAGATGCACAGTTACATTCACTTTCTAAATCAAGAATAACAAAATAAAGGCAAATGATATTAACTGGTCACAACAAAAGTCTCAAACTTCTCTCTTAAATCTCTAACAGAAAATTCTAGATCTCTACAAACTGTATGAACTTCTCTATCAGAAAACTAGAATTCTAACTTGAAAAACTTGTCGATTCATTACAAATGTTACATATTTATACCTCAAGATCAACTCTAGATTGTCTGTAACAATCGAATCCCAACGGCCCAACCGAACTGGAGATAATTGGAAGTCTCTGACAGTTAAAGATCTTTAGAATCCACGACAGTTACTCCTTCGTACAAGCCCATTGGCTATGACAAAACATATGTGACATACCTCCTTCCATAAGGAAAAGACACTTGGCTGATCTCGCAGCTCATGAACAATAAACTCGGTGATAGATGGCAGCGTTCGCACGCATAACTTGAAACTCCTTCGTCTCTCGGAAGAAATAGGAAACTGACACTTGGCAGATTTCGCAACAACTAGAGACATATATGTGCCTTGCTCCACAACACTTTATTTAATTGTGTCTTTTATGCTTGGGAGAACTCTGCAGGTGACAACTGTCGCAATCTGCAGCTTTGAAACTTTAAGACACATTAGAAATGGGACCCACTACTTCCTGCTCTCTAACTTCAAAACGAGGAAAACAGGGACAGGTGGCGAAGTCTGCGTGCACAACAGCTGATACGTGGTGCCTTCCGCAACACTTGAAACATTATAAGATACTCCTTGAAACTTAAGCAGAGGTTGACATATGTCGAGCTCCGCATCCTTTAAGAAACATTTAATACACCAAAGAAAGGGACAAAAGCTTTTATCTTTGGCACCGCATCCACCACGTGGCATTCTCCACATCACTGATATTGCAAACTGTGGCCCACCACCATCCTTTACTTTGCAACAAAAGATATAGAAACCAACCTGCGGAAGCTGACACTTGGCAGATTCTATAGCTACCACAAAAGACACATGGCTTCTCACACACTCATACAAAAACTTAAAGGGAGTCCCTCCGCTGATGATACGTGCCACCTTCCGTAGGGTTGTAACTTAAAACAATATTGAAACATTTTCTGCTACATGGCACGCTCCGCTCCAAAGTTGTAACTTAGAAACAAAATGCGGCTTAAACTAAGGCTTGATACTTGGTGGCTGCCGCAACTCTGGGAATTAGAAACCCTCACAGCCACACTTAGAAACATTCACAGACATAAAACTGTAACCCGTGGATGCGCTGCTACTGAAACAAAATGTAGAGTCTTATACTCTACAGTTCTTGGCGACTCCTAGGACTTTTGAACCTGCTAAAAAAGAACCCAAAATTTAGTAAAAATATATATGTATTTAAATACAACATAGGGTCACAAATTCTACAAAGCTGTCTGGTAAACAGACCATTCTGAATCAGAGAGTCCCTGTTTACTTTGTAAATCTTGAAAGGCAAAATCAAGATTTATTATATCCTTGTGGGAGAATGTCTACAAAATTTGAACCATGGCCTTTAATTGAAACTCCAACTGGGCCATTGGTATGAAGATAGCTTCCACCTCTTGCATTGATGAAGAATCACTTAAACCTTGAAAAATAGTTTGATCATTTTGCCTTGTTAAAAGCAGGGCCTTGATATCATCAATCATTGGTACAGTATTATTATCTAGAAATGGTGAGGGAAGACCCAACTGCACCAAATCCTCTATGTGTTTCTTCATATGTTTGACTCCTTCCTTGATAGTATCTAGGAGCTCTTGGCAGTTTGTGGCCGCTGAGTTGCAACTTAGAACTTCATTTACCTTCTTTGCAGCTATCATTCTGTCACTGATCCCTGCTGTTGACAAAATTTCATCTATTGTGTCATATAGTTTCTTTAGCAATAGTTGAGAGTTAGAAACTCTCAAAGAAACAGTAGATGGAGTGGCCTGAACCGAAGCTTCCACTTTCTCGCACAACTGCTGTGCATTTAACAGAAAAGTTAATGATGGCCTTAGTTGGACAATCTCCTCAGAGATTCTTTTCCAAACTGAAACATATAGCTCTTTGACCAGATTCAGAACTCCAGCATTCTGTGGCCTGTTAGCTAACTCAAGTGTTAGTTGTTTTGTTGTTTGTTGTTCTGCCAGGAGTTGTGCCTGTATTGCAGCAGCAACGTTCTGCTTACTCAGCAACTTCTTCTGAAACTGTGTGGCTTGTTGCATCTTTTTCTTGATACTTCTTTTCCAACATGGCCTTCTCTTGCCTCAAAACATTTACTGCAACTTTCTCTTGAGCTAGCTCCATTTTTAGAGAAGCATTTTGGGCTTGAGTTGCTTGATGGATCTGACAGGAAACAATATTTTGCAACTGTTTATTCAGAGTCTCTATTTCATCCTTCTTAGATTGCAACTCTTCAACAAGGTTGCTTCTATTTGTCTTCTCCTGAGCTTAGTCATTTTCAACTTTCTGCAACTTCCTCAACACTTTCAAGTAGTCAGTTGCAACAACAGAAGTGGTTTCATTAAGTAGCTCGACCCTATCTTGTGGTCTAAAAAGAAAAATGTCCATGGCTACAACATTCATTGAAAAGTCCTGAGGCTACATCTATTCATTTGGCTTCACCACATTTGGGGACAAATGTGTGACTGTCAATTGCTATTGGATAGGGTCAAAAAGTGACCTCATGTGTGGCACAACCAGGCTTTTATTTTCTTTCTTTCTTTTCTTGTCCATTTTGGCTTCTCTAGCCCTTTTTGATGTATCTGCCCGAGCTTGGAAAGTGGGAGGAGAAGCAATGTATCCCCCAGCAAAGGGATGACCTTGAGGTAGGCCATAAGGTATAACCAATGATTGGCTAGGGGAAACTTGGGGAGGGGCTCTCTTGGGAACAGAGGGGGAAAAAAGTGGCAATGAGGTGTCCTGTGAAGACATAGCCTGAGGACTGGCAGTTGGGGCAAGTAGTGATGTAGGCATAGCAGAAGTGGCAGGGGATAAAAATGTTTGGCCAGTTGGGATTGCCACCTCTAAGGTAGAAGAAAGAGACAAAGGGGAAATAAGAGAAGAAACACTTACCTGAGGAGCAGCGGATGTGGCTGTTAGTTGTTGTAGCAATGGTTCTATCTTTTCTTCTGACTCTTCCTATAGGTGCAGTCTCCTATGCTTCCTTGGTCTTTCTCCTTCTTGCTTTGCTGATTCCTTCTCTTCAACATTTACCACTACTGCGAGTGGCAAGGGTACAAAACTGGAAGCCCCAGTAGCTAAAACTGATGGAGTCCCTTTGGTTGGTTATGACACCACACCCTTTTGTTTCTCTAAAGTACTAAGAGATTGGGGCCAAGAAGATATAGGGACAGCAGATGAGGCCTGTCCTATTTCTTGCATTGTATGGGTTGACTCAGTTTCCTCTTCTGACTCTTCACCCTTCTTGTGAATTATGCTTGTATCAGGGCTAGAGGCTGGGGATGGATGCCACTCATCCCAGATCGACTCCCATTTCTCATCTGTGTCAATTTTTCCAAAAGGCTGTGTCGACTCTGAAATTTCCTGCCTATATTTCCAATAGGCCTCAATTTTCTCTGGTTTCCATTCATGGGCCTTCAAAGCTTTCTTTAAACCAGTACCCATTCTGATCTTAGGGTCATGGGCCTTTTGTTTAACATAAAAGGTCTCCCATGGCCCGGGCCCCTCAAAGGGCAAGTCTGCTAGCTCCACATATAGGTTAGGGTTATCTTCCTTAGGGTTTCTCCTATCTTCCTAGAAAGGCCGACCCTCATGTGCTATTTTAGCCTGGACCTTGTTGTTTTTAACCCAAGAGGCCATAAAACTGTCTGGGCCATACCTCCACTTATCTTCAATGATGAAGAATCCCAAGACAGCTAGCTTTCGTAACAACAGGTGTTTAACATCTCTAACTTCTAGGGCCATGTTCCTTTTGACCCAGGGGATGTCATACATCTTTTTCTTCTTCTTCTTGGTGCCAAACTCATTGTCAACCATTGACACTTCCCGAGTCACTTCTAGAAATGCTACCCTAGGGGTCAAAATTTTAGGTAGTAGCATGGGTTCCCCATTGAAGCCATGGACCCTAATGATAGTATTTTGCGCCCCAAAGAAATAATCACATGGGATTGGGCAATTGGTCATGAAACCCCTAATGCTCTGTGTCAACCTATGTTCTACAGGCTTAGGGCTCAAATGGCAAAAGGCAGGGGCAACAAAGAGTTCCCAGAACTCATAAGGGTCTGATGCCTTAGATAGCACATGTGTCCATGCAGACATAGGAATGGTTTTATTATGACCAAAATCTGGGTCATACATGTTCAATTGCATATTTTATGGAAAAAGACTGTGGTTCTGATATAACATTAAATGGAACAGATAAGCAGAATACCTGAAAACTCCCTTGGTTTTGAAATTGGTGAGCTGATCCACCATGGAGTAAGCAATTTGTTTTGAGAAATCGAACTGGTATTCCTGTGACTTATCTACAGTCTTCAATCTGAAAATGATAGCAATTTGCCAGTCGTAGACTGTATTGTCTTCCTTCATCCCAAAAATGAAAGATATCATTGACAGTGCCTCTTAACTAGCTTGGCTAAATTGTGCCCTTCCTGTAAGTAGTATGGGCATCTGGGTATTCTCATCCCCCAACTGCATTTCTAAGTTGAGGAACCTAATCTGATTGTTGACACTTGCCCATGTCTTTTGCATTTTAGCAATAGTGGGAAATGTGGCCATTCGATTATGTTGCAGGGCTAGCATGTCTCTTATGGCTTTGGGTGTGATATACACCATAAAGGGACCCTGTTGTATGGTATTTGAGGGCGCATGAAATAGCTCCACACATATATCAATTAGGTCGGGACATAGGTGCACACTCAGAACTATGAACTGTGCCAACTGTGAGGTCCAAATCCTCATTCCAAAAGTTTCAGACTGTCCACTCTTTGCCTTTTAAATGCATCTCTGGTGTGCCCCTTCACGAAGAGTCCTGGTAGATTTTTGAAGGGCTGGGTCAAAGATGCCATCTGCAAAATCCTTTACCTTCACTGGGTCGACAGATACCCTACATCAGGGACCCTCATTCTTAGATAGGTTCTATTGGGTTGCGCAGGCACTGAGGCATACGATTTGGTACTCAAAAGCCTGTCAATTGACTCATAGATCCTGAGTTCCTCTTGAGAAGACTGTCCTTCAGCCATAACTGTATCTGTGGGGAGAATGTGGGAAGCTTTGACATAGGAGAGGATGAAATTGCTTCACAGAAATGACACACAGCTGAAAGTGCTTGTTAGGGATGGAAAATTAGAGGCAACAATGATTTTCAACAGAGATATGGAAGCAAATGAAAGCCACACTTAGGATTTAACTCTAATTAATGGGCTTTAATGACACATCTCATCTTATAAATGGCATTAACGCTAAGAAACTGTCAGTGCATCTTTCCAAATCCACGTGGAAAGGAGTGTCAGAAATTCTACGGGAGTGGCTGCAAAAGTGTGTACTTTTAGGGATTTTGGGGACTGGAGACAACCTTAATAAAAGTGAGATTTTCAAAAAGAGAAGGGGCTTGCGCTGATGACATGTGTTCATAGAACACTTATTGAAAAGGAAAGCAGGAAAACAGGGAAGCAAGAAAAGGAAACTAACTAACTATGATACACAAGAGCCTCTACTTAATTGAAATGTTTCAATAGATCCCATTAACAGGAATCTCTTCAGGCTCACCATCCATAGTCTCCAGTTCAAAGGAATTTTGTTGCTTACAGGAACGAATCTTATAAGGGTCAGTCCACAGTGATTCAAATTTGCTGTGTCGACCTGGCTTAGCAGCTCTCTCATCCCATTTCAACACTATTGAGCCAACTTCAAAAAAAGGATTTGAAGTCTTCCTATCAAAATAGTCCTTGACTATTTTCTAGTGTTTCATCAGTGACTCATGTGCTTTTTCTCTTTTTTCCTGTACTTTCAGTAGTTCAGCAAGTATAACTTGCATGGGGCCATTTTCTTCAATCTCTATTTGTTTCAGTAATTGTAAAGCAGGGATCTCTAAGCTCAGTGGCATTACTGCTGGTTTACCATAAACTAATTCATATGGAGACATTTTGGCACTTGCTTAGGTGTGATCTTGTCAGCCCACAGTGTTGTATTAAGTATTTGTACCACTCTCTGTGATGATTTGTCCCTATCCTTTTAATGAGTCTGATTAGGTTCTAGTTAGTAGACTCTACCAGACCATTACCCTGAGGGTAAAAGTTTGAAGAAGTCTTCAAGTAAATCCCATTCCTTAATGCAAACTCAAATATTTTTGTTCCCAAAAATGCCTTAGCATTATCTGATATGATGGTACGGGGGGGACCAAAACAAGCAGTAATACCTTCTAGAAAGTCTAATACTACCTTTTATGTTGCTTCCTTGAGTGGTACTGCTTCACTCCATCTGGTAAAGTAATCTATGGCTGTGAGGATCCATTTGTGTCCCATACTTGACACTGGATTGGTCATACCAATAAAATCAAGATCCCATTAGGCAAAGGGTTCATCTACAATTATGGGGCTTAGAGGCATTACTGCATTTTTTCTTTTTCCTGTATAAAACTGACATGCCTGGCATTCTTTAACTAGCTGATAGCAATCTATGAATAGAGTGGGCCAGAAGTATCCTGCTTGAGTCACTTTGATTGCTGTGGTCCTTGCTAAAAAGTGTCCACCTAAGGCTCCATGGTGTAACTCATGTAGTATTCTTTGAGCTTCATCTTTCTCTATACATCTCAGAAGTATGCCATCAACATTTCTTCTGAATAGAATATGGTCAATTAGTACAAAGTGGGCCCCTTACTGCCTATAATACCTTCTCTTATCATGGGAGAGCTGATTTGGGAAAACCCCATGTTTCATAAATTGTATTCTGTTTGTGACCCAAGAGTCTTGATCAACCTCTTGTATTTTCAATACATTTTCTCTTTTTGTTTCTTCAGTCATCATTCTCTCCATGTCTTGAGCCATATATTAGCACAATCCTTTGCCCCTTACTAACTTAGTGGGTCTGACCTCCACATCATATTCAAGGATCTTTGTTATCCAATTGGCTCTTTTCTCAGTGATCTCACCCTCCATAATATATTCTCTTACACTAGGATGAGCCACTAATATCAGAATCTTATTCCCTGTTACCATGTGTCTAAATTTTTTAAGGGCTTTTACCATGGCATATGCTTGCTTCTTGACAAAATTGTATCTAGCCTCATATTCCCTAAGAGTCCTAGAGAAAAAGGCTATTGGGTGTTCTCCGTCTTGTTGCTCATCTTTCTGAGTTAAAACAACAGCAACACTGAATTCTCTTCCATACACATACATTATGAAAGACTTAGAAAAGTCTGGGTTTCTGAGTACTAGGGCTGTCGAAATGGCTCTTTTGATCTCTTCAAAATCCTGTCTCCCCTCTGCAGTCCATTTCAAAACCAGGTCCTTCTTTAGCAACAATGTCATGGGTCTAATTAGACCTGCAAAGTCAGCTATGAACCGGTTGACAAAGTTGATCTTCCCCAGGAAAGACTGAACTGCTTTCTTATTGACTGGCAGAGATAGATTCATTATGGCAGTGACTCTTTCTGGATCAATAGAGAATCCTTCCTTTGACACTATATGCCCTAACAGTTTACCCCGAGGTACTGCAAAGATACACTTCTTGGGATTCAGGGATGTTCCAAACTCTTGGCATTTCTTAAAAACAACCTCTAAATGGTCAAAATGATCTACAGGATTTTTAGAGAAAATAGTGAGGTCATCTAGATAAATCAAGATGATTTTGTTTATAAGTTCCCCAAATACTACATCCATGGCTCTCTGAAAAGTAGCTCCCGCATTTGAAAGACCAAAAGGCATTTTAGCATATGCAAATGTTCCCCATTTTTTAGTAAATGCAGTCTTATGCTGATCTTCATCAGCCAACCAAATCTGATTGTATCCAGAGAAACCATCTAGCAAGGAAAATCTCTCTGATCCAGCTACAGTCTGTAAAATTTGTTCCATAGAGGGCAGGGGATAATGATCTTTCAAAGATGCTCTATTCAGATCCTTGAACTCTACACAGAGTCTTATGTCACCATTCTTTTTTCTTACTGGCACTAGGTTTGATACCCAGGTTGAATGCTTAATTAGAAAAATAATCTTTGACTCTAAGAGCTTTTGCAATTCATCCACCATTAGAGGTTCAATTCTAGGATTCACTAGCCTTTGCTTCTGTCTAACTAGTTTAGATCCTTCAGTAAGCTCTATGGTGTGTTGGATGATATCTCTATTATAGCCATGGAGGTCTTCATAGGTCCAGGCAATCACCCTATCATATCTTTCACACAAATCAATCAATCTTTCCTTTTCTTGCTGGGTTGTAGAATTGCCAATCTTTAATTTTCTTCCTTCACTAACCTGAATTTTAGAATAATCTTCTTTATTTGCTTGAAACCTCTTCTTCTCCAGGCTTACATCTTCTGGGTCAAATAAGTTTTCTAAGGTAATCAGTCCTTTAGGGAGCTTATTTGACTTCAGTTGAATAATTTGGTCACCATATGCTTCTTCAATTTGAGGGTGCAACTGATCAGCAAATTCTCCTGACTGTTGCAAAAAAGAGAGGACTTGGAAATCATTTTCAAAAACTTGCCAATTTTGGTCATTGTCTAGGATAGTTGGCCTCACTATAACTTTGACTGACTCATTGTTGACTAGTAGATCAGTTGCTGGATCAAACTATGAACCAATATGTGCCATTCTATCTACCTCAAAATTTTGGACTCTAGGAACTACTTCAATATTGAAAGCTTTAAAACCATCTATTAGGTCCCAAATTCTATGCTTATAGGATCTCATTCTTACATTTTTGGCTACTGCCTTTTCTCTGATTTGTTTCACCACTAGTTCTGAATCTCCTCTTACTATCAGATTCTTTACTCCTTTTTTCTTTGCCAACATGAGTCCTGCACCAAGGATTCGTACTCAGCATCATTATTGGTATAGACAAACTGAAAGTGAATGGCTCTTAAAATTTTCTCACCATTTGGGGCAGTAAGGCAAACTCCAGCTCCAGCTCCATTCCTACTTCTAGCCCCATCAAAATTTAGAGTCCAGATTTCTGAATCTTTTTCGGATTCTTGAGTCTGTGATGTTTCTTTCCTTAAAACATTAGGGATCTCTTGGTCTTCTTCAAATATGACATAAGTGCCTAGACCTGTAGAGTCATAATTTCCATAGGGATCACTTTGCATCATAGTCAACAACTGATTATTCTCTTCTTCCTGTTGGTCATGTTCAGTCCAGTCACCTAACTCTTCAACAAAGATTCTCTCCTCTTTATTCAGCATAGCATGGGCTGCTTCTAATTTTGGGGTTGGTTCATTTGTGATATGGTCTTTTGATAATGGCTCAGACAGTATTTTCATCTTTGTCCCATATTTGGTTCTTAGGATGAGGTGTGACCAATCTAGTGACATGTAACCTCCTATCTTGGCTGTGAAATCTCTAGATAAACATAGACCAAATACATGGGGAATATCTATGACTACCACATCTTGATTTACAATTATATTGGGGCAAGTATATAATTGCAATGGGAGTTGTTTAATTTTCCCTATTGTTTGCACAAATTTCCCATCCAATTGCATGACCCCTCTTGTAAGTGGCTCATATTTTATCTTCAAAGCATCTGCTATTTTCTTTGGCATTACTGTAGTACTAGCCCCATAATCTATCATTGCATTATGCAACAGTTTCTTCCCAACTATTAGAGTCAAATAAAAGGGATCTGGTTTAGATTTACCTACCTCAGATGCATTATTCAACAGGGTTGTTGTTTGCAGAGGTACAATATCTTTGAGTTGTGCCTTTTCTTTATCAGCTGATCCTCCTTTAGCACCAATATGTTTAGGGACTTCTTGGCCTTGCAGAGCTTCCTGTAACAGTGTCTTCTGCTCAGGAATAGCTAACATGTCCCAGATTGATACATGTGCTGGGTTCTTTTTAGTTGATCCACCACGTTCACAGGTCCTAATGCTTGGGCCTTTGAGTAATAAGGATACCTTGACTTTTCTAGCACTTACCCTGAGGCTACTTGATTCTGCACCGGCTAGGGTATTTCTTGTCTAGAGACTGTGTTCTGATGATTCTGAAATGAAGGAGCTCCCATGATCTCATTATTAGTGACTTCAGGCTACTCCATCATTCTCCTCTTTGCTCTGGTATAGTAATCTGATTGAACCAATGGCTTCTTGGAAGTAGATGCTTCATTCAAGAACACTGAATCTTCATCTTCAATCCATGAAAATAAAGCATGCTCAGGGGCTATTTCCTCTTCCTGTTGTAAGGACATTCCTTGCATCTGGGCCACCATGACTACATTTTGTACACTAGGAGACTTATATTGTGGAGTGTTAGAAGTTTTAAATTGTCCTTCTAATCCTCTCTATTCTGCTACCTTTTGTTGTAAATTTCCTCTGGCGCAGTCTCTAGGCATATGGGCATTATTACAAGGAAAACACCAAGCATTTGTGCCATCTGCAAAATTATTTTTCCCTAGAACAATTTCCCTATTGGGATTAGGAGGAACAGTTTGTAAGGGTGTAGGGACTGTAACCAACTGGTTTGATGGTTGAGGATTAGCTTGCCTTTAAGGGCCTTGATATTGATTTGGCTAAAAGGGAGGTCTATTTCCTTGGTAACCTTGATAAGGGGGCTTTGGATAAAGGTTTTGTTGTCTCTTAAGGTTAATTATCTCATTTGAGAAGGTCCTTAAAATGTTCTTTACATCATCCATTTTAGATGATTGAACAGGGGTGGTTGTCTTAGCAGGTTGTTAAGGGAATGCATACATAGACACAGGTGGGGTTGTAGGATTAGGAACCTCTTGAGGCAAAGGTAAGGTAATTTCTAGGAACATGGGCATAGGAGGTCTTGGGGGCAACTTTCCAGCATCTATTAAGTTATTTTCAGCCTTAACTACCAACTCATATGCTTCTGGTAGTGTTTGACCTCCAAGGGACTGAATCATCACTAATATATCTAAGTTTAAAGCTTTAAGGTAAAACACAATAGCCATACCTGGTAATGGTCTTACTGTAGCAGGAATCCTTTCCCAAGTCTTTTGAAATCTTGAGTTGAAATCAGTCATGGCTTCTTGTGGTGCCCTCTTGATAGTGATCAGTTGTTGCAGCAAAGAAGATTTATCATCCTTTTCTTTAAATCTTTCAAAGAAAGCATCACCAAGCTGATCCTGTTGGCAAGAGACACTATATGGATTCATGGTTGTTGTCATTGATGGCAACAAAGGTCATCCCACATATCCGCAAGTCATAATGTGTCTCTACCGGAAGTCAGAATAAAGAATGTTGTGGTCCGGTGAAGAAGAACAGAGCATGTGGCAAGGTCCGACAGATTGGTCCGGATCTCTCAGAGGAAGTGTCTTGGTGCAGTGCGGATTTGGGGAAGTCAAGAGGACTACCTTGAGTGGTATATTCCAAGGATTTAGCCTCCGGTGATGGACAAGGAAAAAGATATGAATGGTTGAGTACCGGATTCCTGAGAGACAGTGAAAATAGAGGAAGAACTGACTGGCAGAGTATCAGACTGCTTTCCGGATGGGTTACTGTTGATGACAGAGGTTGTGAAGGCATGAATCATGTTTGGCCGACATGATTAATGATATCTACAAGTACATGCTTGATCCGCATTGCTTGGTGAGGAAGGATTCAGCCGACAGAATGAGAGCTTGTAAGAAACTAGACTGTTCCGGATGCCGACTAGAAAGGTGATGAAATTACTTGTGCGGATATATATAGAGGATGGATTTAGTTGTGAAGGTGGTGGAGGTGTAGAGATATATGCGAATAAGTCCAGATAAGAGCAGAAGTAGCAAAAAGGATCCGGTATGTGAAAGATAGCAGAATAAAGAACAGAGGAAAGATGAAGTGCAGCAGATCAGTGTACTGAGCCTAACCGGAACTGAACTCCGGCATATACAGATGCTTCCAATCAGTTCAAGACTGTGATTCTCATCACTTTGTAGACAGTGTGTCTTCTTGTAGGCAGTGGGCCTCTTGTGAGCAGTGTGCTCGGGCAGTGAGCCCTAATTGGCAAGTGCCATTTTTGTAATTTCCTATTCTTCTAACAGAGAATAATTTTGGGTTAATCACCCCGTGGTTTTCTCCCTTAACAGGGTTTCCACGTCAAAAATACTGTGTCATGTGTTTCTTGTTTTATGGTTAATGTTTTATGTTTGATTTTATGCTGCATCAATTAAAAGGAAAGTTCAATAAGGGAAATAATTAGGATAACTGATTCACCCCCCCCCCCCCCCCCCTCTCAGTTATCAACAATTGGTATCAGAGCTAAGTTCCTCCTAATAGAGCCTAACAGCTTGAGGAAGATCTGGGATTTCAAATGGATGCATATGGTTTAAGAGAGCAACTCAAGACTGCTCTTGAGGATCTTGAACAGTCAAATTCTGAAGTCAGTGAATTAAAGGAAAGACTCAAACAGGCTGATGAATTCATGAGAGAATTAAAAGACAAATTAAGTCTCTCTATGAAAAAGAGAAAGGAGCTGCTTCAACAGTTGGCAAGACAAAGTGAAGAAAGCAATACAAATGAAGAATTGACTGAGCAAACCAAGTTATGTGAAAAGTTATCAAAAGAAGTCATTATGTTAAGACATGAAATGGAATCAGGAACTATAAAGTTTACTCAAGAGATTGAAGAAAAAAGAAAGGCTGAAGACAATCTAAGACAATCTCTTAAAGAAAAATCAGAAGAATGCCACCAGATGGACAGGATTATCAGACATCTTGAATCTGATCTTGAAGATGCCAAAGATAATGAAGGAAAACTTGAGGATCAAATTGCCTCTCTCAAAAGAGACCTTCAAACAGCAAATGAATATAAAGAGAAATTCAAGATAAGTTCTGCTCAACTTGAAGTTCTTCTTGGAAGTCAAAAGAGGACAGATGACAAGTATAGTTTGGGATATGAGAAAGGAGAAAGCTCCGGATCCGGTTAGAAGAATCTTGGATCAGAAAATCCAAGGAACAGGCCTAGAAGACCTCCGGTAAGACAGCCAAATGCTCAAAGATATCCATCCTTCAATGGATACTGCCACAGTTGCAACCACTTTGGTCACAAAGCTGATCAGTGCAGAATGAGAATGAATCAGATTAATTCATCCTTCTCCGGACAGTGCTTCAACTGCAAAAGGTATGGACACAAATCCCATGAATGCAGAATTATGCAAGTAAACAAATCATTCAAAGGTAGATGCTTCACATGCAATAGAATAGGTCATAGGGATAATCAATGCAGATCAAGAGGATATCAGTCAAATATGCAAAGAAATGTTATTTGCCAAATCTGCAATAGGTCCGGTCATAATGCTAAAGTCTGCAGAAACAAGAATCAGGACATAAGAGGTCCGGTGTATAATCAGAATCAAGACAAGGGTAAACAAAAGATGAATGCGGATGAGGTTAGGAATCAGATGAGCAAGATTTAGGTGAAGAAAAGTTCAGAGAATGTAGAGGTCGGATCCGCACCAGACCCTGGTGCTGATATTTCTTCCGGAAATTAAAAGGTGAGCTCAGGCTCAGGGGGAGACTCAAAGAAAATCTTGTTCCCCCAGCCAAATAAGTGGTGCTGGATGTGGCACAAGATGCGGATCAAAGGGTTTGTAGATATGAGTCTTGAGATACTTCAGTCAAGTTTTCAGAGGTCCGCATGGAGTTATGAAGAAGCTGTGATCGATCAAATAAGACCTGTTCAGGGAGATGCTCCGGTATGATAAAGGATTACAAAAAGGTCCGGAAAGATCCGGAAATGCACTATCTTGTTCTACGGATTGGACAGAGTGTTTGGGATGATCTTGTAATATGTTACCTCGATTTATTCATGATTAAAAGATCCGGATGATATCCACAGATCAGGACTAATCCGGGATACTCCAAGCTATCCAGACAAGGCAAACCGGAATGATGTAGGTGAAGCATTTATTGCAGACAAATATTAGGGTTTGCGGAGCAATTTAAGGGATTTCTCAAAGGTCATTTGCTCATTCTGCACTCGAGAAGAAGCGAAAAGTGGAGCTCTGCAACAAGGTTCATCAAGCACACCAAGGATCTCCTGCCAAAGCTATTGCATAAAGAAATCAATCCAACCACTCCGTGCAAACCGAAGGCGCATAAGGTATTCTCCGTTTTTCATTACCTCACTGCAAATCTTTGAAGAATGGCTACTCCAAACATAGTTAAGATCTCTGATAGACCTCGCCCCTCATTCAAGAAACATCCTTACAAATCATTGGAGGTAGATCCACTAGGAGCCTTCTCTAGTGTTCCTCACGGAGTTTTACATATCGAAGACATTAGGGTTTACATACATGCAAACATTGAGGAATTTGGGGAATTCAAATTAAGAGACCTCTATCACAAGCAGCTGATAGACAATGCTTTTGAGCTTAAACCAGAGTATAAGGATATCCAGAAGAAACAATTTGAGCAATTTATTCATTTCCCCTGCTTTGAAGAAGATGAATGGGTCCGGTATGTACTAAGCAGGATGCATGACAACTTTCTATGGCTAGATAGACCCTGCAAGATCACAAAAGAGGCAATTAGAGCAGTAATTGGTCTATACTCTTCCGGAGGGGTACCTATCCTCAAATCTGTCAAGAACAACATTGTAACTGAGGCCACCGGATCAAAATTTGATAAGAGGGCAATGACCATTGAAGACATCTTGGATCCGGATATCAAATATGCATCAATGATAATAGGATACAAGATCTATCACTCCAGCAGGGAGAATTCTGTATCCGGAACTGCAGTATACACTGCCTATGAGATGCTAAGAAAGAATGCAGAGTATGATCTCTGTGAACTACTGCTAAGCCAATTAATGGAAAATATACAGAAAATCAAGAAGGATAAGAAGAATTCCTTTAAGTATGGTACTCTTATTGTATGTCTATTCTTCTACTTCATGAATGAGCTACCCGGAACAAGTGGATGGGTATGGCAGAATGACAAACCTGTTGCAGTTCAGATAAGAGACTATCTGCATGGACTTGGGGATGCAAAAGCGAGAAATACAGCTCTATGGGGATACTTCAAAAACTTTCAGAGCATGATGCAAGCAAGAGAGAGAATTCCCCAGTCTCTTGTTGAAAAATACAAAGACTCAGTGTGCTTTATGGTTGACACTGATCAGTGCCTAATGGAGGCAGTAGAGCCAAGGACTGTCTGGATCATGCCCATGGGGTATGAAGTAGATGAACAGATAGTGGAGCTGCATGTTCAACACATGCTAAGTCAGCCCAAAGATCCTAAGGCAGAAAGGTTTGGAACCTTTGAGGAGCTGAGTGTAAAAATACATGTAGAACTCAGGGAACCTGAGATTAAAAGAAAGGTGAGAAAAGAAGTAGAGCACATTGCTCAAGGCCTAGGTATCTCAAAGGAGGCACTTGATGCCAGCCGGGAAAAGAGGAGGAAGGCCGAGGAAGAAGAGAAAAGCAAAGAAAGTGCTCCGGTTGAAGCTCCCACCCGGACCAGATCATCAAAGAGACCTGCACCTCCCACAACCAAAAGTTCAAAACTGGAAGTTCAGGCATCCGGTAAGAGATCCAAGACAAAAGCCACAAGGGCTTATGGAAGCCAAAAGGATGAAGAGGAAACAGAATCAGATGAGGGAGTAAGAGAAGTAAAGAAATAGAAGAAGAAAGGATCCGGTAAGCCCTCCACAGGCCAAGACAAGGATGAAATGGCAGAGGTAACTGTTGAAAAGCCCACCCTGTCACTAGAGAGCATAATCAAGTCGGTCACGGTGGATGGAAACCTTCAACCAATGACTGAATCATATGATGACTTCAGTGAGGCCGACCAAAAGACTCTGCAGGAGGCCACAGTAAAATATCTTAACATATATAATAAGGCTTTCATTGAAATAATATCTCTTATTCCTAAAAGCCTAGAAAAGGAAATGGAAGTAAGAAAGAATAATGCTCATGCTAAAGATCTTGAGATCCGGGAGCAGATAGCTATTCAGCTATATCCTCAAATTGATCCCAAGACAATGAACATTATCTTCAAAGACTGCAAAGATGAGTTCAGAAGCAAAGCCAAGATGAATCAACTCATGCTTGGCGAGACTGACAAAGTGGCCCAAGAAACAGAAGAGATCCTCCGGAAGGCCTTCAAAAGGTTCAATCTTCCGGTTGTAGAGGATTTAGGTATAGAAACAGCTGAGGACTTGGGACCCTCTGCTCCAGAAGAAGTGGCCCATGAACAAACTAGCATCTCTCCTCCGGTTTCCCCTACAGTCTCCGGATCCAAAGAAGAAGAGCAATTACAGGAGAAGGAAGCAGTGGTGAAAGACAAAGAGGTTGACAGTTCTAAGACTACAGAAGAAAAGAAACATCTGTCTCCGGAAAGAGACACTGCACAAACTGTTCAACAATTTTTGAGCAAAGAAACTCTAGAGATTGATGAACCGGAGCTTCTAAAAGGTCCATTTGATTTTGACTCTCTCTCTCCGGTACAAACAATGAAGATAGCTTCATTTGCAAATGCCAAGGCAAATGAAAAGCTCCTGAAGTCTCATATGGAAGACTGTGAGTTGATAAAGGCTGCTTCCGGAGTACTTGTAAAAATCATGCCATCAATCCAGATAGATCCGACAGCCTCCACTTCCGGTAATCTAAAAACCTTAGTCAGCAGTATTGATACACATTTTGATTCTCTAGAAAAATCAGCTGAAGAAAAGGTCCGGAAGGAATTTTTGGATAAGAGATTTTCAGAAATATTAGAATTAATCTCTAAAGATAGGAAGATTGTAAGCATTGGAATAAAGAGCTTAGAGAATGCTCTTAAGGATGGCGGTGACATCTATAAATTTTGTATATCCTGGTCAAAGGCAACAGCAGCATTTGACAAGAAAATAAAAGAGGAACAGGATAAGCTACAAAGCCTATCTCAAAGTTTTGATCCTCTCTCTTCCTCTATAATAAATCAAGAATGTCAGACCATTGCAGTCTTGAATGAAATAAAAAATCTTGAGAAGGAAAGGAAGAACATCACTAACCGGATGGGAGAACTTAGAAGGATTATAATCCCTAAGTTGGAAACTATGCATGAGGCCATCAGTGATGCTCAGACCACTGCCCAAACAAAAGATCCGACAGATCTCAAGCGGGCAGAAGCGTTTGCATTTTTGTTAAGTGGTCACATTTCAATTTTGGACAGAATGAAGCAAAGTTGGGCTACAGAAATGATTCAATTGCAGACATCCTTTGTAGACATTCTTCAGTATATGTGAGTATGTAAATATGCGGCTATGTATAGAAAATTTTTGAAAATTTTGGTGTGCGGACCCTACCCTTTGCCATTGATGTCAAAGGGGGAGTGAGGAGCAGTGAAAAATGAGGGATCCAACTAAGGGGGAGTTCCGGAAATTGTATATAAGGACAGAGCATCAGCAAAGGGGGAGCATAGTGAAAACACTTAGTCATTTTTCACTAAGTGTTGCCATCAATGCCAAAGGGGGAGATTGTTGGCAAGAGACACTATATGGATTCATGGTTGTTGTCATTGATGGCAACAAAGGTCATCCCACATATCCGCAAGTCATAATGTGTCTCTACCGGAAGTCAGAATAAAGAATGTTGTGGTCCGGTGAAGAAGAACAGAGCATGTGGCAAGGTCCGACAGATTGGTCCGGATCTCTCAGAGGAAGTGTCTTGGTGCAGTGCAGATTTGGGGAAGTCAAGAGGACTACCTTGAGTGGTATATTCCAAGGATTTAGCCTCCGGTGATGGACAAGGAAAAAGATATGAATGGTTGAGTACCGGATTCCTGAGAGACAGTGAAAACAGAGGAAGAACTGACTGGCAGAGTATCAGACTGCTTTCCGGATGGGTTACTGTTGATGACAGAGGTTGTGAAGGCATGAATCATGTTTGGCCGACATGATTAATGATATCTACAAGTACATGCTTGATCCACATTGCTTGGTGAGGAAGGATTCAGCCGACAGAATGAGAGCTTGTAAGAAACTAGACTGTTCCGGATGCCGACTAGAAAGGTGATGAAATTACTTGTGCAGATATATATAGAGGATGGATTTAGTTGTGAAGGTGGTGGAGGTGTAGAGATATATGCGAATAAGTCCAGATAAGAGCAGAAGTAGCAAAAAGGATCCGGTATGTGAAAGATAGCAGAATAAAGAACAGAGGAAAGATGAAGTGCAGCAGATCAGTGTACTGAGCCTAACCGGAACTAAACTCCAGCATATACAGATGCTTCCAATCAGTTCAAGACTGTGATTCTCATCACTTTGTAGACAGTGTGTCTTCTTGTAGGCAGTGGGCCTCTTGTGAGCAGTGTGCTCGGGCAGTGAGCCCTAATTGGCAAGTGCCATTTTTGTAATTTCCTATTCTTCTAACAGAGAATAATTTTGGGTTAATCACCCCGTGGTTTTCTCCCTTAACAGGGTTTCCACGTCAAAAATACTGTGTCATGTGTTTCTTGTTTTATGGTTAATGTTTTATGTTTGATTTTATGCTGCATCAATTAAAAGGAAAGTTCAATAAGGGAAATAATTAGGATAACTGATTCACCCCCCCCCCCCCCTCTCAGTTATCAACAGATCCCATGTAGATATTGTGTTTGGGGTTAAAGATCTATACCAGTCCAGAGCCTTCCCTTTGAAAGAAGCTGCTAACAGTCTTATAGCCACATTTTGTTGAGTGATAACATGTACTGCACATACATCAGATACATCTTACAAATGCTCCTCAGGTGTCTTGAAATCTTCCCCACTGAACTTAGGTAGAGCCTTTAGAGCATTGGCTGGAATAGCATCCCAAGTGGCTGGTGGTATTGGGAGAATCAGAGGACTGCCAGTGTTCCAATTTGCATAATTTCTTAGGGCTATAGGTGCTCCCATATTTACTCTTGGTGCTGCTGCAAACTGATTCACTCTTCTCCTTGGATTAGCTATCAGTGGTGGCAAAAGAATGCCTTGTTTAGTAGTAGATTGAGCTCTTGTTACAGGTCTATAGCTCTGACTCCCTGTGGCTTTCTGGCTCATACAATTTTGACAGAAGCTTCAAGAATGGTCCCACCCGATGTACAAAATTGTGCAGGTTCCAACACTAACATGGGAAGTTTCAGGAATGTGGGACTTGCTACTTGAAACAACCTCTAGATTTTAAAGAACTTGGCTCTTTTCTATCTTAAAAGTGTTTTGGGGAAAAAGGGTAAGAAGTAAATAGGATTACAGATACAATTAAAAGAAAATCTATCTATGGCGATGTGCTTGCGTAAAAATGTTTCTCTCAACTAAGCACAGTGAAGATATCCTCAAGATTCAGTTACATTAAAGAGCAGATACTGCATGATTAACATAAACAGATAAAATGAATAAAATCAAAGGCTCACAACTAGACAATTTGCAATGACACAAGAAATATCAACCAAGGCACAAAACTCAGTCTTTCTCATTAATTTTCCAGCAACATAAGAGGCACAGATAGATGCATAGTTACATTCACTTTCTAAATCAAGAATAACAAAATAAAGGCAAATGATATTCACTGGTCACAGCAAAAGTCTCAAACTTCTCTCTTAAATCTCTAACAGAAAATTCTGGATCTCTACAAACTGTATGAACTTCTCTATCAGAAAACTAGAATTCTAACTTGAAAAACTTATCGATTCATTACAAATGTTACATATTTATAGCCCAAGATCGACTCTAGATTGTCTGTCACAATTGAATCCCAACGGCCCAACCGAACTAGAGATAACTGGAAGTCTCTAACAGTTAAAGATCTTTAGAATCTGCGATAGTTACTCCTTCGTGCAAGCCCATTGGCTGTGACAAAATATATGTGACATACCTCCTTCCATAAGGAAAAGACACTTGGCTGATCCCGCAGCTCATGAACAATAAACTCTATGACAGATGGCAGCATCCACGCGTATAACCTGAAACTCCTTCGTCCCTCGGGAAGAAACAGAAAACTGACACTTGGCAGATTCTGCAGCAACTAGAGACATATACATGCCTTGCTCCGCAACACTTTATTTAACTGTGTCTTTTATGCTAACTCTGTAGGTACAATTGTCACAATCCGCAGCTTTGAAACTTGAAGACACATTAGAAATGGGACCCACTACTTCCCGCTCTCTAACTTCAAAATGAGGAAAATAGGGACAGGTGGTGAAGTCTGCCCACACAACAGCTGATACGTGGCGCCTTTCGCAACACTTGAAACATTATAAGATACTCCTTGAAACTTAAGCAGAGGTTGACACATGTCAGGCTCCGCATCCTTTAAGAAACATTTAATACACTGGAGAAAGGGACAAAAGTTTTTATCTTTGGCACCGCATCCACCACGTGGCATTCTTTGCATCACTGATACTGCAAACTGTGGCCCACCACCATCCTTTACTTTGCAACAAAAGATATAGAAACCAACCTACAGAAGATGACACTTGGTGGATTCTGCAGTTACCACAAAAGACACATGGCTTCTCCCGCACTCATATAGAAACTTAAAGGGAGTCCCTCCACTGATGACATGTGGTGCCTTCTGCAGGGTTGTAACTTAAAACAATATTGAAACATTTTCTGCTACATGGCACGCTCTGCTCCAAAGTTGTAATTTAGAAACAAAATGTAGCTTGAACTGAGGCTCGACACTTGGCGGCTCCCGCAACTCTGGCAATTAGAAACCCTCGCAGCCACACTTAGAAACATTCACAGACATAAAACTATAACCTAGGGATGCACTGCTACTGAAACAAAATGTAGAGTCTTATACTCTACAAGCTGACAGAAGATATCAATTAAATGCAAATAAAGATTAAATAGAGGAATGTAAATACATAGAATTAATAATAGCGAGAGACAAGTTTTAATGTGGTTCACCCAAACTTGGGCTACATCCACCAAACAGAGAGTCCAATATTATTATCCAGTAAATCAAACTGATTACAACCAGCAATCCCTGCAACTCAATACCGCTACAAATGCTACAATACAATAGCTGCCCCCAAACCCCCACAAGGGGCACTGCCCCTTGACCCCGTAGGAATTTGGGGGGAAACTGCGCCAATAAAAGTGTGGAAAATTTAACCTCCGAGTCTGATTAGGCTCCATATAACAACACATCCATCAAAGCATAAAAGATATAGAAATTTGGTTAGATATTGTAGTTACAACTGCCCTCAGAGACATGTATGCAAAGTGTGGAAGCATAGACAATGCACGTGAACTGTTTGGCATGATGCCTAAAAGAAATGTCATCACATGGAATGCAATTATTGCAAGATATGAAAAAAATGGATTTTTTGATAAGGCTTTAGAAACTTTCAAGCAAATGCAATTGGCGGGTATAAAGACAAATTGCACAACCCTAGCCTACATCCTCCCTTCATATGACAAAATGCGATCTTTGGAACATGGTATGGACATCCATCAAAGTGTAAAGGATATGGGAATTTTGTCAGATCTTGTAGTTGCAACTGTCCTAGTAGACATCTATGCAAATTGTGGAATTATAGACAAGATACGTGAACTCTTTGACATGATGCCTCAATGAAAGGCCATCCCATGGAATGCAATGATTGCAAGATATGCAAAAAATGGATTTTTTTGATAATGCTTTATAAACTTTCAAGAAAATACAATTGGCGGGTGTAAAGCCAAATTCCACAACCTTAGCCAATATCCTCCTTGCCTATGACAAAATGGACATCCATCAAAGCATAAAAGATATGGAAATTTTGTTAGATGTTATAATTGCAACTACCCTCAAAGACATGTATACAAAGTGTGGAAGCATAGACAACACACATGAACTGTTTGGCATGATGCCTCAAAGAAATGTCATCACATAGAATGCAATGATTGCAAGATATGAAAAAAATGGATTTTTTGATAAGGCTTTAGAAACTTTCAAGCAAATGCAATTGGCAGGTGTAAAGACAAACTCCACAACCTTAGCCAACATCCTCCCTTCATATGACAAAATGTGATCTTTGGAACATGGTATGAACATCCATCAAAGTATAAAGGATATGGGAATTTTGTCAGATCTTCTAGTTGCAACTACCCTAGTAGACAAGGTACATGAATTGTTTGACATGATGCCTTGAAATGAAATGCCATTTCATGGAATGCAATGATTGCAAGATATGAAAAAATGGATATTTTTGATAAGGCTTTATAAACTTTTAAGAAAATAAATTGGCAGGTGTAAAGCCAAATTTCACAACCTTAGACAATATCCTCCTTGCCTATGCCAAAATAGACATCCATCAAAGGATAAAAGATATGGGAATTTTGTTAGATGTTGTAGTTACAACTACCCTCAGAGACATGTATGCAAAGTATGGAAGCATAGACAAGGCACGTGAATTGTTTGGCATGATGCCTCAAAGAAATGTCACCTCATGGAATGCAATGATTGCAAGATATGAACAAAATGGATTTTTTGATAAGGCTTTAGAAACTTTCAAGAAAATACAATTGGCAGGTGTAAATCCAAATTCTAAAACCTTAGAAATGGTATCTTTGGAACATGGTATAGACATCCATCAAAGCATAAAGGCTATAGGAATTTTGTCAAATGTTATAGTTGCAACTACCATGCGAGACATGTATGCAAAGTGTGGAAGCATAGACAAGGTACATGAACTATTTGACCTGATGCCTCAATGAAATGCCATTTCATGGAATGCAATGATTGCAAATATGCAAAAAAGGATTTTTTGATAAGGCTTTATAAAATTTCAAGAAAATACAATTGGAAGGTGTAAATCCAAATTCCACAACCTTAGCCAATATCCTCCTTGTCTATGCCAAAATGGACATCCATCAAAGGATAAAAGATATGGGAATTTTGTTAGATGTTGTAGTTGCAACTGTCCTCGGAGACATGTATGCAAAGTGTGGAAGCATAGACAAGCACGTGAACGGTTTGGTATGATGCCTCAAAGAAACGTTGCCTCATGGAATGCAATGATTGCAAGATATGAACAAAATTAATTTTTTGATAAGGCTTTAGAAACTTTCAAGCAAATGCAATTGGTGGGTGTAAAGCCAAATTCCAAAACCTTAGAAATGGTATCTTTGGAACACGGTATAGACATCCATCAAAGCATGAAGGATATAGGAATTTTGTCAAATGTTGTAGTTGCAACTACCCTGCGAGACATGTATGCAAAGTGTGGAAGCATATACAAGGAACGTGAACTATTTGACACGATGCCTCAAAGAAATGTTGTCTCATGGAATGCAATGATTGCAAGATATGCACGAAAAGGATTTTTCATAAGGCTTTAAAAACTTTCAAGCAAATGCACAAAAGAAAATTTCAACCAAATGCAATTGGCACGTCTAAAACCAAATTGCACAACCTTATCCAATATCCTCCTTGCCTATGCTAAATGGGATATGGGGAACATGGTGTGGACAACCAGCAAAGCATAAATGATATAGGAATTTTGTCACATATTATATTTCCAGTTGCCCTTGTAGAGATGTATGGAAAGTGTGGAAACATAGACAAGGTGCGTGAACTATTTGACATGATGCCTCAAAGAAATGCACAATCTCATGGAATGCAATGATTGCAAGATATGCACAAAATGGATTATTTGAAAATGATTTATAAACTTTCAAGCAAATGCAATTGGCATGTGTAAAACCCAATTCCTGTAATGATAATTGATCATCATATTAAATATTTAATATAAACTGACATATACATAATGTCATGAACATGACAACTAGTCTATATACAAAGCCATACAGGCATATACAAAAATATACATCGGTAATATACAAAAGTATGTATAAAAAGCCATCTAGGCATACAAAAAATATCCCAAAAACTAGTTTCCTATGGGCTTTGATAAAATAATCATTGGCCCTTGCTTGGCTATGAAGATGGAGAGCCAATCAGTGACTCATCCTCTCTCTCTCGTCGAGTAGACCTCCTTGACAGAGATTTGTGCAGCTCTAGTTGTTAATACAATCACACAATATGCACATTAATCAAGAAAACATGAAATATATAACATCACATATGTAATCAATGACTTACTGCTATCCGATGATCACTCTTGATCATCTTTTCTCTCTCTTCGTCCACAGTTGGACGGGTTGGAGTTGTGACTGTTGCAAGTATGTGCCTAATCAGTGTTGTCATTGATGTCAACATATCCTTGTTGTCATTAGTGTCAACTGTATCTTATTCTATTACTTGTTTAGAAGACTTGTATGTTGAGGATATTGAGAAAATTAGCCTCTCCGGAAGAAACAAGTGAGTTGGAGAGAAGTGCAATACAGACAGTGAGTTGTATACTGAAGAACAGTCTGGTAAACTGCTCTGCATTTATTCCTTCTTGAAGATCATGGTCTTCAGATTGCAAGTAAGTTAAAGGTATGTCTGAGGATGCTACATTTTAGGTCTGAGCCATCTGCATGAAGATTTGAGTGAGTTGTGTTCACCAGAGTGAAACCTGCTTTTTATGTAAGTTCAGTTGAGACAGGAAGACAATATTTGGCTCTGCATTCCTCTACAATAAAGTATTTTGCTCTGTGGTTCTAGAGGGAAGTCTGAGATGATGATAAGTGCCTACAATTGCAATGGTTCGTGGTTTGGTGGTCTGCAAGCTATCTTTCTTTTATGACAGTTGAAGACAGAGAAGCTCATGTGTTCTGTTGAGTAGATTCCTATGGATAAAGTGGTTAAGGTTCGTGTGGTTACTCCTGATGATCATAACATGCTTGTGGATGTCTCTTAATCATGTTCCTATCTAGACTTTGGTCCACGTTAAGAAATTGAGATGGTGTGTGAAGATTGTTCCCAGATAACGAAGAGTGTGTTGGTTTTTCTTCTGAATCAGCATTAGGGTTTGCCAGTTCTAATGCACAGGCAGATTCAGCCAACTGAATACAGGAGGTTGCATGAGCTCCTCCCCTTCACTTCTGCTTCTGCCGCACCCAGGGGAGTTTCCCTACTTGATAAAAGTATAACCTTGACTAGCTCAATGACAGAAGGATTTAACTTGACATCAACAGGCAGAATACTCTCATGTATGGACCAAGATTTGTGTAACAAATCACAAGGTTGGCAACATTCTTGGACATGAAGTTTGGTTGGGTATGAGAGCATGCAAGGATCCTAATCCTAATCCTACAACTAACAGATGGAAGGATGAGATGGTTTGAAATGGTGTTTGGAGTTATGGGACTTTCCTAGACCCATTGAACAGACAGATTCCCAAACCAGTGCCTTATCTGGGCAGCAGAGTCATATCTAAGACTGTAAATGTCTCCCCATGACAACATAAATTCATATCCAGAGGACCTAAGAATAATGCTACTGCCTAACAGCAACATGTCCAAGAAAGAGTATCATTAATGATCATACTTAACAGATCCTATGATGCAATCTATTTCCCTTTGTATCTGATCAAAAGCCTATTTAACCACTCCTTGAGCAGACGCAATAAATCAGACACACAATATGCACATACTGAAAAACTTGGAAGCCCTTGACAACCTTGTTTGAAAGGAAAACAAATGACATACAGGAGACAATCAGAAACAATACACACACAGGTGTTTTTCATTTAAAATCAATCTGCATAGAAGGCCATCACAAAGAAAATCATCATTTACAAGCCAAGATAGATTAGTACACCAAACTAAGGACCGAGTCTGTAGCAAAAAATGCCTTTCAAAATGTGAACACCTTATGTTCAGAGCCAGAGCAGAAAGCCCAAAAACGTCCAACCTCCAAAAAGTAACACAGCCAAAACCCTTTATACAGAACCGTGTACATTCAGCAATTAATTACATGGCCAGAAGTCAAAAATTTGCCAGATACATTCCTTCCATTTGAAAATGGCCTTCACAGATTAAATGCGATAGACAGGGGGGATCTTGAGCTTTGTGCCACCACTTGAAAGTCTTCATCCACGATCAGGCAGCTTAATTGCTTGTACCGTCACCCATACCCCTGCACTATCGCCATTGATGGCTCAACAACCCGCAACCACCCAGAAGACTATCGCAGCGATCAAAATGGAGCTTCCCGCCAAAAGGTGCTTCCTGAGGTTTCAAATGTGTAGGGAAATTAATCCCACATGCATAGTGCGGAAACCCCTCTATCACTTTAAGAACATCGTCACACGCATACTAAGTGTCGAGCGTTTTGCCATGCTCGACACACGACCCTTCACCCACAGCCCATCGCCATGACATACAATATCGGCCTACCCCACAAATCTCCTGCCGATCACAGCGGTCTCGCCGATGCCAACACCTCCACAAGTCACCAACATCCCCATCGGCCAGAGGAGAACCATCGGCCAGCTCCACAAAACTTACCCCGACCTCACAAGTCTCTCCGATCACACACTACATTGCCCCCCTGTCGGTGTGACTTACGCCGATAACATCACATCGGCCAAACACTCTCCATCGTCGGACCTTCCAACGGCTAGCCCGATAGCCCCTGTCACGCCGAAACTGAACTCTATTACCACCATCGGCTAGACACTACCCCATACTCGCCGATGGCAACTCCATCGGCCAGACCTGCGCCATCGGCCAACAATCTGCCCGTTCACCCGATAATCCTCCATTACACCGATGGCGCCAACAAACTATACTCTGTTGGCGAGACCTCAGGCGTCGGCGAACCCGAAAACTCTCTCACCGATAGCACTACTCCTGCCGACGACCACCTTGAACATCCCTCATCGGCCAGACAACCAACGTCGGTCCAACACTTGCCCGCTCACTCCGATAGCCAAAAGTCTTGGCGATAGCACTCCAAAACCCTCGTCAGCGAGACCAAGTCCGTCGGTAAGCCACAAAACACCTACGCCGATAGGTAAAGTCTTAGCGATAGAAGACAACACGCCATTGGTACCAATCATGATCGCCAAGACACATTCCAAACTCATGCCAATGGACAAAACATGAAGACCCCCCCTTCAAGAAAGATGATGTGGATGTTACAAAACACTGAAGGGGTGCCAAAATTGGAAAATTTTTTGGATTTTTTGGGATTGTGCCTGCATAAAAATTGCTCAAGAACTGACAGTCAATTCAGGCACCAACAGAGTGTAACCAGTCTTGGCCGACCTGGTTGATCCTAGTGATTGCAAAGATCTTTGGAAGATTGTGGAAGTGTGTTGTGGCGTGGAAGATCATGTTTGAGTCCCAGCTAAGGCATGATGTGATCCACATTTCATTCCCTTTGCATGATGTTGCAATAGGTTAGGACCTATTTTGTAAATGTTTGTATTATTGACCTTGGATATTGTTCCAATGGTTGATGCCGACCTTGATGATCATTCCAAGGTTGATGTAGTGTATAAATACTTGTAGCTGAGTCATGGAAAAGTTGTCCTTGAGAAAAAATGAGAATATATTAAGGAAGGTCCAAAGGTAGAGCAGAGAAGAGGCAGAGGAAAGAAGAGGAAGAGCAAAGCAGAGGAGGAGTAGAGCTGAGGAATTGTTTATTCACAATACAGAAAGGTGTTGATCATGGAAGTGAGTCTGGCAGTAAGCCACCAGTAGGGTTTAACAGCCCTTATTGTAATCTTGCTAGGTTTAGGGTTGAGGCAGTGAGTCTTCTAGCCTAGTTGTTCTTCATGGCAGTAAGCTAGTATGTTTAGTCCCATGGGGTGATGAAGCCTGAACATCACTATTTCAATATTGCAATATATATTGAGAGTTAATCCTCTTCATGGTTTTTCCCCACCTTGGGGTTTTCCATGTAAATCTGGTGTCTTTTGTGTTTGATGTTGCTTCTGTGGTTGAAGTTTTTGATTTCATGCTCTCATTGTTAAATCATAATAGTTGTGGATAAGTGATGAATGTTTAAATTGCAAAAAGTGTTTAAGTTTTGTGACAAATGATTCACCCCCCCTCTCAGTTGTCTAGTGCATATCAACAATGACCTCCTGTGAGAAGCATCAAGAAGCAAAATTGACTAAACATAAATATCATTTATGTACATAAAATGACATGAGATAAAACAAGAAATACAAAATGACATTTTCATGTTATTGGCTCATACCTCGATCAAAGGATTTGAAGACATCATGGCTGCAACGATGCCTACCTATGTTGATTCACAAAGATGAGGAGTCTCCATATTCAACATTTGAAAATAGAGTTAAAAGATTATTTGACCAAAATAAATACATAACATTATTTAAATGCATAATGATTAGAAATGGTTAAATTTACCTTCGTATAAGTGGTTTTGCGTCCAGGGGACCAAGGAAAACATGGAGTTGCTGGTGGAGCTCTCCTTGTTGAAATCATCAAATTGTTACAAAATAATATTACCATTGGTCTTGCTGAGCCCCCTCTCTATCTTGGGTAGAGCCACCACCTCTACCCTGGAACTCTTGAATGTCAAAATAATTAGGAATCTTCTTGAGGACAAACTCATAATGGAGTTTCCTCAAGAAATATTTTGGCAACCCATTGTTGTTGCATGGGCACTCATCGAAGACCATGTACCATCTATCCCAAAAGTTTTGGGATATATCTTGATTCCTACACCAATGAATAGAGAATCATTTGCAAGTTTCTTCTAATCTTTGGCCAGTTCGAGGAGTAATAAAGTGTGCACATAATGTAGATTTTGTAATTTTTTCATTCTTCACTTGTTCATAAGATAATTTATCGACATGGTATTGTTGACACCTCTCCCTATAGTCATGAAATTTAGTGATTTATTTTGTCACTGATTTGGTGTGGGAAACAATCATCTCTAATGACTTCACAAGTGTTCTCCTACGATTGGTGCTTGCACTTGGATTGTTTCACATTTCAATAAGGGTTTGAAGATATCTTTTGTTTTCTTCTATTTGCCCTAAGTAGTTTTCTTGAGTATCTCTTACATTGTGAGGACATGAAGGTGGGTTTTGTGGGTTTTGAGGGTTTTGGGGGTTGTTTTGGCCCTCCTCAGATAGATTTGTGTTTTCTTGACTGCCTCATTAAATGTAAATGCAATATAAAAACCTAATCAAACATTGTAAAAGTCAAAAATTCTTTTCAAAATCACAAAAATTAATCAAATTCTACCTTCTTCGGCTTCTAGACCCTCGACATTTGCTTCACGACATCTTCAAGAGTGGGTTTGGTGAGGTGGCATCATGAAAACGTTGTTTTCTCTCTTGCACTTGCTTGGTTTCACCTTCCTTGAACACACTCATGCTATAATATCTATTTTTTCTCCAAACTCAATCTTTTGGCCACAGGTAATGAAGAAATCAAAGTTTTTTGCACTTTTAAGCAAAAAATAACTTGAGCACATTATAACACACTCACATTTTAGGCTCACGAAGCACGTTATAATGCTCACATTTTGCTTTGCATGGGACCAAAGAGTCATGTGGTAACTTTTTGGTCCCATAACTCCATGCACTTACCCTAGAAGCTAAGATGTCAGTTAGTCTTGAACTACATATATACAAACTGCTATAATAGATTAAAGGAAATGAGGACAATGCCATTTCCTTAAGAATTTACATGAGTTGACTAAACTTGATGAAGCTAGGAGGATTGCACATAAAAGAAACTTATTACAACAACATAATGTAAAGCATTTGTTTGACAAGAGGAAAGTTTATAAGAGATTCCAAGTTGGTGACCTAGTCCCCATATGGATTCTAGGTTTGAAGATAAGGGAAAACATGAAAAATTTGAAGCCTTATGGATAGGGCCCTATCAAATTTCAAGAAAGTGTGGTCAAGGTACTTTCTACCTCAAGAGTATGGATGGAGAATTCATGGACCTACTAGTCCATGGTTAGCACCTCAAGCAATATTTTTCTTGATAGTTGGAGCCTCTCTTGGGGCCTATGTATATATATATTTTTGTCTTAGTTTGTTAGTGTAACCTCATAAAATGTCCCCTTGGCGGCTTTTCCCTCACAAGGTTTAGCTCCCAGGTCTTTAGATGCATTTAGGATATTTTAGTTCATATTTTAGCATCCCGATGGAATGAGACCTAGGTTCCATGACAAATAGGACCTAGGTGGACCCCTTCAGCTGTACCTTGCCCAAAATAGGGGGGAGGACTTGGGTGCCAGTGCCCTAGTCCTACCCTATTTTGGGGTAGCCCCAATTTTTGGGTGTCGGTTTATGACCATTAGAAGGTTATTTTCCCAACACGGTAAAGTTTGATTTTTAATATCTTGGTGGGAATGCTTGTAGGTGCATATATGAGCATGTGTAGGCAATCATTTGTAAACTAGATTTCAATTAGATGATCATTGTGAACTCTGGGCATTCTTAAGGTGATTCAAGGCTGTCTATTGTGTTGCAAGAATAGACTTGTATGTTTTGTGTGTTGATATTTGCAAATTTGAGCTTCAATCTCCTCATGGCATGAAGAGTATCTTCCTCCATGAGAGCTTCACCTCAAGGTGACATATCATTGTGTTTTTATCATTGATTCCTTTGGTTTTTGGCCTCTGTATCACAAGGGCACACCCTCTTTATTTGACAACAGTGTTTGGAGACTTAAGTGTCCTCTGGGGTTTGACTGAGGCAAACCTCTAAACACCACAACCACTAAACCAAGTCTTGTGATTGTAGGTTACAGGTGTCACATCTGGAAAAAGTGTAGTTGTAGGAAGGCTAGCAGACATCAAGGATTCAAGATCTGAAGAAAAGTCAGACAAAGGAGCACTTCCGGGCTAGGGTGTCTGCAACAGTGTCCTCCATAGATAGATCTCGGGAAGCAAAAGTTACAAGGCTGATTAGTGTCGGAAGGAGGTCCAGATTCTCTGAAAAAGAAGGTACCTTGGACTTGGGCACCCATACCTTAGTCCTTAACTATTTCGTCTCAGAATCTCGAAAGCAAGTATTCTGTGATTTGTTATTTTACTCCCATCTGCAAGAGCTTTTTCCGTTATTCGTCAATTTGCCGTCGTATTTACATAATTAGGGTTTTAATGGTTAATTGGACATAAGAGAAGGAGAAATTGATAATTAATTCCCTAATCCAAGTTTCCTTTCATTTTCAAGTGACATAGGGTATGATAGTGCTCGCCACTCGACCCTAGATCCTTCAATGTTTAGTGGAAAGGAGGGTTTTAACATCTAAAGAACAAAAGATTAGCAAAATCCAATTTTACCCTAAACATTTTGGTGAACCCGTGTTTTTGGACTTAAATTGCAGCTTTTTTGAGTATTTCTCTTCAGATTTGGTGTGGTTTCACTTATTCATTTGGTCATTTATTTTATTGCATTGAGAAAAATTCAAAAAAATTGAAAAATTAGAAAAATACAAAAAAATTGCATTGTTTGGCTTACTAAATTGCATCAATTCTTTCTAAATTTTTCTAATTCATGATTTTTTCCATCAGATATGATATAAACTACAGAAAAATATAAAAAATAAAAAATTTACCTTACATTTTCATCATTTAATTGCTAGGGTTTCATGGAAATTTTGACAATTTTATATAACCTAGTAATTCCAAAATCTAGGGTTAGTAGGCAAAATCTTTTATCAAATTTTTCTACTAATTTTAGAGGCTCATTTAAATTTGCATTTGGCTGCAGTCTTGCATTTTAGTGTGAATTTGCATTTAAATTTAAAATATTTGCATTTTTACTTAGAAAATTTCAACAAAAACTAGCAATTTTGATGCATTTTCATTAAATTTGCATGGGCATTTTGCATGTTAAGGCTTGAAAATCATCTTAAGATCTGAGATTAAGTCAATTTCATCATAAATCAGACTTCAAATCATTCACATAGAATTATGTTCCAAGATCTCAAACCTAGGGCTTCAAAAACAACAATTTCCACTAAAATTGGCCTTATCGACTCTCCAAATTTGCACTATAGGTGTGTTGTGAAGGATATTTTTGCATTAATTTTCTATTATAAGGGTAATAATTTTCTTCCCCTCATAAAAATATTCATAACACCCTTTTAATGGGCTCTTGTAATGAAAATTCTGTGAAAAACTACACATTTTGGCTATTTTTGCCCTAGGGTTTGGCCTAGTTTGCACTCCAAGAATGTTGTGATCAATTTTATGGATTGAGGTGACTGATATTATTGATATTATCTCCTAAAATTCCTTGCAACACATCCTTTTCTAGGTCTTGGAGTTGAAAAACCGTGAAAAATTGCATATTTTGGTATATTTTCACTAGGGTCTTACCTTAAGTGGCACTACAATCGTGTTGTGTTCGGTATTTTTGCATCAAGTGGTTGTTATTTTTGATATTATTTTCTTTCCATCATAATTTTCCTCACAACACCCTTTGTTATGCTCTTTTGCATTGAATTTTGGTGAAAAAAGTGCTCATTTTGACATATTTTCACTATATTTTGACTTGGCATTTTCTTGGATTTGCATAAAGAGTGTGTTGAGAGTGATTAGATTGCTGTTTTGGACTGATATTAGAAATATAACTTTCTGCCCTTGACTAAAGTCCTTACAGCATCCTTTGTTTCATTCATTGGCATTGAAAAAGTATCGAAAAATCAAGCACTTTGGGCTATTTGTACTCTTAACTGTTGCACCAATTTTGAAAAGCTTTCAAACTCTGATTTTGCATTGGTTTGAGCATATAAGCATGGCCTCTAATCATAACAGAAATAATAGGTTCCCTCCTAGACCTTACATGAAAAGAAAGGCTCCCGAACTTGAAATTGTCTTCACTCCTCATGATAGAACAATCGGTGATTTCAAAGGACCTCTTTGCATCACCGTGCAGATAATGGGAAATAATGTGGAGGGAACTCTGATTGATCCTAATTGCATGACTAATGTTGCGACTGAAAAATTCCTCTTTTCAAATCAATTAATACAAGGTCCTTATAGCCCTTCGAGTTTGATGATTAAGACACATACGAGAGTTTTAAAGAAACCACTGGGTAAGATATCATTGATAGTAACTATATTTGAGAAACATGTTGAGAAATGGTTTTATATTACTCCCGATTCTGATACCTTTGACATAAAACTTGGAATCTCTTGGTTGAAAGTTATGAAAGCAGTCCCTTCAACTATTTATAAATGTGTTAAATTTCCTTTGAATGGACAAGTGCATGTCATTCATCTAAATACATACAAACCTTCAATTACACAACAACACTTCACATTGGATTACTTTTGCAACAAACATACTAGCGATAAATTAGAGCTACAAATAGACTTTACATTCTTGAGCTATAGAAATTACAAGGTGAAACTATTACATTCGGTACCTAGTCCTCCTACACAAGAAATTACAAAAGATGAACAACCCGCATGTGAAGAGAACTTTAGACCAAAAGGACAACATCCCTATGCTGAGTTTCCTCCCCTGAAATCTTTACAAGGATTGGGAGGTCATTGTAACGAACAAAGTGTTCCACCATGACAAGTGAGGTTTGATCCCGGTGCTTCATCTTCTAATTTGCAAAATCCTATGAAAGAGGATAGCCCTATCTTACAAAAGATAAGTGGTAAAACAAAATGAAATAGAAAAGCAAGAGAAAGAAGAAAAAAAAGACAAGAATATGCTATAAACCTTGCCTCTCAACAAGAAACATTGATCCTAACATTTAACCAAACAAAGATCATCCTAATGATGAACAACATGATGAACAAGATACAAACTTGGCTATGGTACCGTATGTCCCACTATCCTCCAACATTAGGGAGTGGGAAGATGATGAGGATGATTTGCTTATACACAACTTCTAGCCCGAAAGGGGCCCTACAGGTAAGTATCTATAAACTTTTATTTCTATCATAATGTGCTTCCCCCGTGATGTGTTACGTGTTGTTTAGGCATCCTGGAATGACCTCAGATTCTCTCATAAATTTTGGGATACTAGGAGACCACCTTTGTTGTGACCTTCTATTGGTATCATCATTCTTCTAAATTGCTCTCTGATTTCATTGTTGTGTGTTGTCTCTTATAGACATAGCATCGTGGTTGGTGACTTGGGGGCACCCTCCTATGTGACTGTCCCTAAGACACTTGTTTCTCCTCTCTTATTTATTGTTTCCCTTCCTCTAGTGTTTCCACCTAGCGGGCGGATGACGATAAAACTTTATACTGATGCGAACCTAGTGTCCCTTTCGAGAGCAATCAAAAAATGGACTTAGTTCCTACTATGACGATGGGGTTGTATATCTTATTCGACGCTTGGCTAGTGGAAGCACTCGTGCTTTCCACGTAGTGAATTTTATGATGTTTCTATCGCATTTACAAACCTTAACTTTACTACCGCTCTGTGTACCTTTGTTTGCCTTTGAATCTAGCCTTGGCGGTACTCAATTCGGAGAGCTTCGTGATATAGCCCCTAGTTATCCTCAAACTTTGAATTCATTGTATAACCTTGGCTCTTTGTGTGGTTAATCATATGCATTGATGTTGTTGTTTATCATGATGTTGTAGACACTAACATGTTTCTTGTAGGGATGTGTTTGTGGGAACATTTGGCGATCGTAAAGTACATGTCACCTTCGGGGGGCATGGGCTTTGCAAAAGTCAATGTTCCCTTGTGTGTTTTCTTCCTACCTTAATGTGCTTGATATCGATAATTGATATCAACCACCTTAAGGTGGGGGCATATATAAGGTAAGTTGTCTGTTATAGATGTTAGCAATGTGTTTGACCTCAGATGCAAAGACTTGCACCCCAGAGTAGTTCATCGTGCATCCTGAGCTTGTTTGTAATCAATCAATCAATCATGTAAGCCCTCTGCAGAGGCGGGATATCGAGCATATCCTTTTTCTTAAGCCCTCTGTGGAGGCGGGGATGGTGTATTTCTCAGAGTAGATTGCATCATCTTGTCATTTTCAAAAGTCCTCTGCGGAGGCAAGGAGCGGTTCTGTGACTAACTCAACCCTTAAGTGTGTCTTCAGTGATTGTTGTGGTGAAGTCCAATCATCAATGTGTGCCTGTAATGTGCTTGAGATGGTGTTGGACCTAGAAATAGGTACACTCCATTGCTTGTCTACCGTGTTTTCTCTGTGTCTTCAAGTGTGTGTGTTTTGGTGTGCTTGTTTTGTATGGCATGTTTGTTGCCCCATATGGAGAGACCAGTGCCTTTGAGTAGTGCTTCATGCATTTTGGGAGGTTTTGTGTGTATTGCGTGTGTGTTGCCCCATATATACTGAGACCTACGCCTTAAGGTAGTGCATCCGGTATTATGGGAGGTTTGTTTACTTTCCAGTACTTGCATTTGCATTTCATATATATGAGAAAAAAGAAAAGAAAAGATATAATTTATGTCTTCCATGCATTAATGTGTCTTCTATGCATTGACTATCTACTCCGTGTTCTGTGTGACTGTAACTATCTTCTCCGTGTTTTGCGTGCTTGTTACTGTTTTCTATGTGATTGGCATGTCTTCTCTGTGTTTGATGTGTTTGTGACCTTACTTTATTGCATGTATTGGCCTTGTGTTTATACATACATTAAAGTGGGGACTAAATGTAACGTTGAAAAATGTCCCCTTGGGGGCTTTTTCCTCATAAGGTTTAGCTCCCAGGTCTTTAGAGTGCATTTAGGACATTTTAGTTCATATTTTAGCATTCCAATGGAATGAGACCTAGGTTCCATGACAAATAGGACCTAGGTGGACCCCTTGAGCTATACCCTGCCCAAAATAGGGGGAGAGGACTTGGGCGCCCGTACCCTAGTCCTGCCCTATTTTGGGGCAGCCCCAATTTCTGGGTGTCAGTTTATGACCATTAGGAGGTTATTTTGCCGACACGGTAAAGTTTGATTTTTAATAACTTGGTAGGAATGCTTGTAGGTGCATATATAAGCATGTGTAGGCATTCATTTGTAAACTAGATTTCAACTAGATAATCATTGTGAACTCTAGGCATTCTCAAGGTGATTCAAGGCTTTCTATTGTGTTGCAAGAGCAGACTTGTATGTTTTGTGTGTTGATATTTGCAGGTTTGAGCTTCAATCTCCTCATGGCATGAAGAGCATCTTCCTCCATGAGAGCTTTACTACAAGGTGAAATATCATTGTGTTTTTATCATCGATTCCTTTGGTTTTTGGCCTCTACCTCATAAGGGCATGCCCTCTTTATCTGAAAATGGTGTTTAGAGACTTAAGTGTCCTCCAGGGTTTGACTAAGGCAAACCTCTAAACACCACAACCCCCAAACCAAGTCTTGTGATTGTAGGTTACAGGTGTCGTATCTGGAAAAAGTGGAGTTGCAAGAAGGCTGGGCAGACATCAAGGATTCAGGATCTAAAGAAAAGTCAGACAAAGGAGCACTTCTAGGACTAGGGCGCCCGCAACAGTGTCCTCTACAAATAGATCTCAGGAAACAGAAGTTACAGGGCTGATTAGTGTCGGAAGGAGGTCTAGATTCCCTGAAAAAGAAGGTACCTTGGACTTGGGTGCCTTCACCTTAGTCCCCGACTGTTCTGCCTCGGAATCCCAAAAACAGGTATTTTATGATTTGTTATTTTACTCCCGTTTACAAGAGATTTTTCTGTTATTCATTAATTTGCTGTCGTATTTGCATAATTAGGGGTTTAATGGTTAATTGAACATAAGAGAAGGAGAAATTGATAATTAATTCCCTAATCCAAGTTTCTCTTCATTTGCAAGTGACCTAGGGTATGATAGTGCTCGCCACTCGACCCTAGATCCTTCAATGTTTAGTGGAAAGGAGGGTTTTAACATCTAAAGAACAAAAGATTAGCAAAATCCAATTTTACCCTAAACAGTTGGTGTTTTTCCCTATTTTGTATTTGTTTTTTGTTGGCCCCTGACTTGCCCTTTTTTCTTAGCTTTTTGGTCTACTCCCAAAGATAATTGGATCTAATTGTGCTTGCAAGAGTCACACGTCCTCAGCTGGAGCCAATGTTGGTGCCCAATTTAACAAATGCAAAAAAAATCATCTCTTGTGCCCCCTTTAATGTCTTGGAAGTATTTACCCATCATTGATAACTGATCTGAGAGATCTTAAATGGGTTATACATTGGTCAAACTTTGTGTTGAAATATTCCTTTTCTTCTCACATATCTTCATTATGTGTTTCCATGTCCAAAATATTAAAAAATTTCTAAGTGTGGGGGTTTTGCTACAATTTCTAGGCCTAGGTAAAATTTTAGAATTTCATAGTTTCTCATCCATCATCCTGACATGCCTTTTCCCTGAACTCCTACAAATTACACTAAAATGTTGTAGGTTCAAACTTTTCCTTGCCGACATACCTTTTTGGAGTTTTCCCTTCATGGTATGCCTTTCTTTCCATTCCCCATATCCGATTTCCACTTCAAATTTCAAAATTTTAGAGTTTCTCATCCCTGACATGCCTTTTCCTTGAACTCTTACAAATTACACTAAAATGTCAAAGGTTCAAACATTTTCTTGTCAACATAATTTTTTTGAGTTTTTCCTTCATGGTATGCATTTCCTTCCATTTCCCATCTCTCATTTCCATCTTAGTCCATTTCACCCCTTCAAATTTTAGAATTTCAAAATTTCTCATATCATCTATTGTTCCCTACACACATGCCCCATTTTATCAAAATGGAGACCCCCTCTTATGTTTTGGCTTAATTCTTGGCCTTGCTTCCTTATGCTTTGGAGAAAATGAAAGTCATGCCTTGAGTGAAAATTTGCTTCATTATGATGTCATTTGTGATGATTTAACCTTCTTGAGATTGAGCTTTGTCTTCATAATAGGTTTCATAAGGCCTTAGGTTGGTTTTGGTGCAAGTTATGATAGAGAAAACCTGCATTTTCACCCCTTTGCATTGATTTTTGCCCCTACTAGATATTGCACTATAATCCTTGTCAACTAGATAATGTCCAGATGCAGTCCTTTTTCCTGCATTCCATGAAGAGTTAGAATGATAAGTGTTTCCCTTGAAAGTGGGTGATTTGCCCCTAACCAGATTGTGCACTGAATTTTGATCTCACTGGATATATACAGTACCTCTTTGAAGTTCCGCTTAGAGGTTAACTGTGTGTTTTTGAAAGGAAAGTGAGCTTTTTAGCTACTACTAGATATTTGTGGAGATTTCATGAGGTAGTGGATATTATCCACTAGGGCAATTTTTACCTGCATATCCAGTACCTGTCTAAACCCCCGCTTTATGCAGAGTGAGTGCCTTCTACCCTATCTGCGGTATGAGGGAATCTATAGTAGGTTGGTTGAGGGTATAAAGCCAAATTTTGGCCCTCTTTTCACCATTTGGACTTGAATGGCCTCAAATGGATGCGACAAAGAAGATGAAGAATCCCAACTCTTCTAGGTATTGTTGGACCCCCTCAAGCACATAATGGCATGGGAAAATAACCCAAAATGAACACAATTTCAATTGTGAGCCATGTGAAAATGACGTGAGTAGGCATGGGAAATCATTTTCACTTATAGATGACCAAGACTCTTCTTCCATGAAGGATTGTTGAGGCAGGACATAGTATATAATGTATTTCCTCATTTGTAACTGTTAGAAATGAAGGTGCAAACCATAGAACGAAAATCTGATTCAAACCTTGTTTATGTCCTCTAAATAATGTAGAATCAATGGATATTGCAATAGAAATAAAAAACCCACTACACAGAAATAACATTCATTAAGAACTGAACACATAACACAATATGTAACATGGAGAAAACCCTTTTGGGTAAAAAACTCCACCAAGAAAAGAGGCTCCAAGTTATATTATCGTCAAATATGCGATTACAATACATGCACTTCCTCTCCTTCTTCAGTCTTCAATTCAACGGTCCCTCTTACTCTCAACTTTAATAAAAACATATTTCAAATATCCTTATAAAACGGGGTTTCCTTCTAGGACAAGAGAACTGACAAAATATCAACCATCAAATTTGTGACCTAATGACCCCCTGTGACCCCCCATCGTAGACAAATTAGCATCGGGGACATAATATAAACATGCAGTTGAAACAAGATCACTGTTGGTGAAACCTTTCATCCCTTATGGGTGATTTACAAAAAATATTAGGAGTAATTAATTACATAGGATTTACAAGGTTGATGGCACCTTAATCCTAATAGTAACAAGGGATGTATTTTTGGTTGTAGAGCAGAAAGAAAGAAAGAAGAACAAGTGAAAAGTTCTAGGGTTTTCTTCCAGTGACAATTTTTGAGCATTTTCATTGTAAATCTTCTAGGTTTTCTCCCAAAGGCTATGATAGGGAATTATGGGCGGGTGCCCTAGCTTGATTGGTTAAAGATTCTTATTGCAGTAAAGAAGGTCACAAGGTCCAATCTCCCCTCATCCCAGTGCTATGTGATGCAGAGGAATATGGGATGCAAGGAAGAGGAATCGATTCAACAAGGCTCAACCACACCTATAGGTCCAAAACCAAGTCCTTCATGGAAAAGTGGGAACAACGGAAAGGAATCTTTGTTTTCCCATGGAAAGGTTGTATTGGGGGTACCAAATGACTCATCCCACCCATTGGTTAAGGCAGATCACTCCCAGAACATGCACTTACTTCACAAATCCTCTAAATGGCTTGTATCCCTAGAAAAAGAGAACAGTCCTCTTATCTTTTTGCACAGACCTTCAAATGTCAACCTAAGACATGTATTAGATACCCATTATGCCTCCCCACAACATGCTCCAAGATGGGTATAGGTTACTTTGGAAAATGTGCTCTAAAAATGGACTAGTAATTCTGCTACAAGGGTTCAAACTCAGAAATTTCACTATGAAATGCTACGAATAGTCATTCATAACTTCCACACGAAAGAAAATAAAGTCGATCTCTTTGGTCAGATTGTAGATAACATAGGTATAGACATTTTCCCCAAGTTACATAAAGATCTAATGGTGGAAACAAAAGTTATGGCGTTTGTCCCAAAACGGGTTACCCTAAATCAGGGTTTTAACAGTTTTTACTAAAAATGCAATAACTAACTTAAAACAAAGCCAATCTACATGAAACAAAAAGGAAATGGAGGGTGATTGTCTATACTATCACTTACATACACTTGCATGTGCCTATGAGTCCATACAGATCCATACAAGGGCTGAAAATAGCAAATTTCTGAAGAAGAATATAGAAAACAGTACCTTTTTACTATTCCATTTCATTCCTACAATCACCCACGAATTTCTAAAGGTAAACAAGGCCTTTTAAAGGCATTAAAATGTGTCTTTTAAGTTTCCAACTACTGATTTGGGATGAACCAAGAGCCAAATGACTCTTCACATTCCAAGTTTTTACATTGTTTTGAAAGATAACTTTCCTAATTTGCAAATGAAGACAAACCTAGAACATTTAACCTTCCTAATGACTCCATCCTCTGAAATATGACATAATTTATCTTATTAAAATATTGAACCATTCAAATTTTATCCAACTCCTATGGAAGTCTCAATTTGTCAAGGTGCTCCTGCACCATACAACCAACCAACAAAATTTCTAAGTCCCTTCGAAATGTAACAGCAACAAAAGTCTTTTTCCTCTGTCTTTATCTTCAATCTTCTCATCTTCAATCTTCAAATCTTCATATCAAAAGAAAGGTAACCAACCAACCAACAGAACAAACTACCAGCATCTTCAGGCTCCTTCTACTCCCTTCAGTGGAGTACTCTTCAGGCTGCAACATCAAGTGCTTCTCCAATCAGGAATCCATCTCTCTCACTGCTTCACAACAAACCAACTCACTAAACCATTCATCTCGCCCAACAACAAATTCTAGTGATGCACCTACCACTCTCTCCTCAGTGGTTTCTCTCTGCACCCTTATCCAGCCTAATCTCCATTAGAGAATGGTCATGACAGACCTCATCTTGTCTACCCACACACACAACCTCAGAAAATATCCTTCTGCAGCTAGATGGACAAAGCACCTGCAACCAAACAACTTAGCAAACAAAACCAATGGTCACCAACCAAACATATTCTTCATCTCAGAAATAACATCTCCTCCTAGAGCTTTTGCTAGCTCTAATACCAATTTGATGTAGAGGAATATGGGATGCAAGGAAGAGGAATCGATTCAACAAGGCTCAACCACACCTATAGGTCCAAAACTAAGTCCTTCATGGAAAAGTGGGAACAACGGAAAGGAATCTTTGTTTTCCCATGGAAAGGTTGTATTGGGGTACCAAATGACTCATCCCACCCATTGGTTAAGGTAGATCACTCCTAGAACATGCACTTACTTCACAAATCCTCTAAATGGCTTATATCCCTAGAAAAAGAGAACAGTTCTCTTATCTTTTTGTACAGACCTTCAAATGTCAACCTAAGACATGCATTAGATACCCATTATGCCTCCCCATAGCATACTCCAAGATGGGTATAGGTTACTTTGGAAAATGTGCTCTAAAAACAAACTGGTAATTCTGCTACAAGGGTTCAAACTCAGAAATTTCACTGTGAAATGCCACGAACAGTCATTCATAACTTCCACACAAACGAAAATGAAGTTGATCACTTCAGTCAAATTGTATATAACATAGGTACAGACATTTTCCCCACGTTACCTAAAGATCTAATGGTGGAAACAAAAGTTATGGCATTTTTCCCAAAATGGGTTACCCTAAATCAGGGTTTTGACAGTTTTTACTAAAAATGCAATAACTAACTTAAAACAAAGCCAATCTGCATGAAATGAAAAGGAAATGGAGGGTGATTGTCTATACTATGACTTAAATACACTTGTACGTGCCTATGAGTCTGTACAGATCCATACAAGGGCTGAAAATAGCAAATTTCTGAAGAAGAATACAGAAAATAGTGCCTTTTTACTATTCCATTTCATTCCTACAATCACCCATGAATTTCTAAAGGTAAAAAAAGCCTTTTAAAGGCATTACAATGTGTCTTTTCAGTTTCCAACTACTGATTTGGGACGAACCAAGAGCCAAATGACTCTTCGCATTCCAAGTTTTTACATTGTTTTGAAAGATAACTTTCCTAATTTGCAAATGAAGACAAACCTAGAACATTTAACCTTCCTAATGACTTCATCCTCTGAAATATGACATAATTTATCTTATTATAATATTGAACCATTCAAATTTTATCCAACTCCTATAGAAGTCTCAATTTGTCAAGGTGCTCCTACACCAGTACAGGAGGGCATGTCACACCAACCTCACTAGTCATGTGAAAAAGGTTTGCCAGGTGCACTGTAGTTTATAAGGGGGCTACCCGATTCCTGTAGTCTAAAAAAAATGATAGGGAATTGTAATTGTGAGGAATGCATTAAATGTGCATATCTAGTATTTTATTGAGTTTGTCCATGAAAATTGTATGAGTTTTTGGTGATTTGGAAAATCTCCTTAATCACATTTGTTGATTTGAGTATTGTTCTTGATTAGTTAGTTAACTAGAAGGTTGTAAAATTCTCTATAAAGATTTTGCAAGGTATCTTTTCAAGATAATACATGAGATTCATGGGTTGTTTTTGTATTATCAAGGTATGCCCAGTAATATGTTTTTTGCAATTCCATGTGTTTGTTTGTTGTTATGCATAGCGCCTAGCTTATGTGTAAAACCTTCATGTATGGTCTTTGTTGATATCTTGATTAAGGCATCATTGTGTGGATTGCATTGATGTTCCCTTTGTTGGTGACTTGGACTTTGTTTCCCTCACTGGATAAAGGGACCAACCTACTACAACCTCCCATCCCACCAACACACCAAAACAAACAAAACCTTAATCTTTATCTCTAACTTTGTATTTTTTATTTCACCCACATCCATGTCTAGATGTATACATTTTCTTTAGGGGTTACCAAAGCATCATTTTAGACTCTCTGCATGGTTGTGTATCTTCTTTATGAAGGTGTAACATTCATGTGTTTTTTCAAACCAACATACAGGCACTTAGTGACAATTGATTGGAGTTTCCTATGCATTCAGTATGGTTTGTTCCAAGGTTCAATCTCATTTCATAAGCACATCAATCTATTGTTCCTTCTTAATAGGTTAGAACTATGTGATGTTTAATTAGGATTCAATTGTGTATTTTTTAATCCAATTTCATTGACCCATATTTCTTGTGAACTACTACTCATGAAATATGGGCAATGAGTGTTAAGTGGACCATTCATGCTCATGAGATATGGGTTCTTGTGAACTATTTCTCATGAAATATGGATCAATGAGTTTGACTCAAAAACTAAACAGTTGAATCTTGATAAAACATCACATAATTTAGTTTAACATTGTCAAAAACACCACCTACTCAATAAGGTTACAACTATATTATCCCAAATATAGGATATGTGCATGGAAATGGGGGACCAAAAGGGCATCAAAAGTGGTATATTTTTTTTCTAAAACCAATAAAAAATGATCTTGGATGAGAAATTGAAGATAGCCACGCTCAAAATTAGAAGACGTGAAGAACAAGATTTGTAGTGCTTCGAATCTAGTTTCTAAACTACTATTTTTTTTTCTAAAAATGGTGGAGATTAAGAGGTTCAAATAGGGGGAGCACACAAAGTGCTCCTATTTTTGTCAGAAAAATATAACATAGTGTCTAGTGTGCTCTCCCTAAAATGTCAATTTTTTAAAAGTATTTGACAAATCACTTCAGTGGAAAATTAGCTAACATCATGTAGTTTATGGCTAATTTTTCTGTTAATTTTTATGAATTTTCAAAGTGGACACATCCTAAAAAATGAAAATTTGAGCATGCTCCCCCTTAATTATTTTGAAAACTAATCAATAATCAATTTTTTTTCAATGTGTATAAAATTAAGTCTAGAATCTAAAAATGTAATTTGTTTCAAATTTTGATAAATGCGTAAAAGATGACACCAGAAATACTAGACATAGGTTTTTTGGAAAAAAAGAACACATTAGCAAAATATATTCAAGATGGAAACCTTAATTTTTGGGAAAAAAAAATGGTTATAAAGCTAATAAAAAACTTGAAGTCGTCCTGGCATTTTTTCGTATTGACATTGAAAAATGTGTAAACCTAATGGAGAGCACACACAAGATTTGGTTGAATTTTCTAACTTTTGTTGAAAACATGTCAAAGAAATCCAAAATGTACCTCCAACCCTTTGGGTTGGATGCCCAAGGCAAATCTAACCCTTAGGATTGTGATTCCCCAAAGTAGTAAAAAATGTGCTCGCATTATAATGTGAACACGCTATAACGTGAGTACAATATAACATGCTCACATTTTATAGTAGTTAAAATGCGTTGTTTGATAAGTGTAGGAAATACTCCAAATTCATTCACTCTAGATTATATACATGAAATACACATTTAAGTGAAATTTACATATGGACATTTATTTTCTTATACTTTAAGTTATATTTCATGTATATAGTTTCAGGATGTTTGAGAATGGTTTCAAATCTCTAGGAGTTATAATATAGATTCTAGGTTTTGGAGGATCCTATAATTTTTTAGACTTAGTCAAATTTTAGTAATCGGTAGGCTCCTATCATCTTGTAGTTGTCTATGGGTAGTTGTAACTATTCAAAAGCATCATCAAGTCTCTCCTTAGAAATAGGAGGACCTATTCTTATGCAAGAGACTTGACAAGGAATCCAAGGAAAATACTAAGTCAAGTTCAAGAAAGTGGCAGTCCTCTAAGCATTTTTTTAGGGGATTTTCAAGCTTGAAGAACATCTCTCTCTCTCTCTATGTATTTATATTTCTCTCTCACTATCTTTATATGTCTCTCTCCCTCCCCCTTCGTCTCTTTCTATCTCTCTTTTTATCTCTTTATATATCTCCCACTACCTCTTTGTTTGTCTGTCTCTCTCCCCTCCCTTTCTCTCTTTCTCTCTCCCTTTCTCTCTCCCTCTCTCTCTCTCTATATATATATCTCTCTCTCTCTCTATTTGCCCCACTTTCTATATTTCTGTCTCTCTAACTCTATCTCTCCATTTGTCTCTCTGTTTGTTTCTATGCATCCACATTTTGAATACATGTCTACTAGGGCAATTGCAACTACAACATCTGAAAAAATTCCCATATCCTTTATGCTTTGATGGATGTTCATACCATGTTCCAAAGATCCCATTTTGGCACAGGCAGAGAGGATATAGGCAAAGGTTGTGGAGTTTGGCTTTACACACATCAATTTCATTTGCTTGAAAGTTTCTAAAGCCTTATCGACAAATTCATTTTGTCCATATCTTTCTATCATTACATTTCATGAGATAGAATCTCTTTGAGACATTTTGTCAGATAGTTCATGTGCCTTGTCTATGTTTCCACATTTTACATACATGTCTACCAGGGAGTTGCAACTACAACATCTACAAAATTTCCATAACCTTTATGCTTTGATGGATGTCCATACCCTATTCTAAATATCCCATTTTGGCATGGGCAGGTAGGATGTTGGAAAAGGTTTTAGAATTTAGCTTTACACCCACCAATTGTATTTGCTTGAAAGTTTCTAAATCCTTATCAACAAATCCATCTTGTGCATATCTTGCAATCATTACATTTCATGAGATGGCATTTCTTTGAGATGTTTTATCGAATAGTTCACGTGCCTTGTCTATGCTTCCACATTTTGCATACATGTCTACCAGGGTAGTTACAACTACAACATCTACGAAATTTCCATATCCTTTATCCTTTGATGGATGTCCATACTCTGTTCTAAAGATCCCATTTTGGCATAGGGCAGGGAGGATGCTAGCAAAGGTTATGAAATTTGGCTTTACACCCACTAATTGTATTTACTTGAAAGTTTCTAAAGCCTTATCAAAGATTCATTTTGTGCATATCTTGAAATGATTGCATTCCATGAGATGGCATCTCTTTGAGGTGCCTTGTCAAACAATTCACTTGCCTTTGTATCTCATGTTGAGTGTTGAATTAAAGAACAAGGCATAAATTGGGGAAGTAACTTGTACGTTTAGAGATAAATTTGCATTAGGTATTCAACCATGTCATATCTCATAGATCTTTTCACTTATCCACATTTACTATATCACACTTGTTTCTCATCTACATACCTTCATTGCTATATTATTGACAAAAAATGAGGAAGGGAAAGGGAGAGAGAGAAAGAGATAGAGACATAGGAGATAGAGATAGAGAGGGTGATATATATATATATATATATATATATATATATATATATATATATATATAGAGAGAGAGAGAGAGAGAGAGAGAGAGAGAGAGAGAGAGAGAGATGGAGGGGGAGGGAGAGAGACATATAGAGATAGTGAGAGAGAAATATAAAGAGATAGAGGAAGAGGGAGAGATAGAGAGATATAGAGAATAATGCTAGGATTAAGGTGCCATCAACCTTGTAAATCCTATGTGATTAATTACTCCTAAAATTGTTTGTGAATCACCCATAAGGGATGAAAGGTTTCACCAGTAGCGGTCTTGTTTTAGCTACATGTTATATCCAGTCCTTGACGCTCATTCATCCGCCACAAGGGGTCACGGGGGGTTTCCCCCCTGCGAAGGGTCCAGGGGGATCATCCCCCCGATGGGGGGTTCGGGGGGTAGCGCCCCTGAAACCACATTTTATGTATATTTTATCATTGTAAATATGGATCGTTCATCATTAGGTCATAGATTTGATGATTGATATTTTGTTGGTTATCTTGCCCTAGAAGGCAACCTCCTTTTATAAGGATATTTGTAATAAATTTTTATCAGATTGGAGAGTAACAGGCGTCATTGGGTTGAAGACTGAAGAAATAGAGGAAGTGCATGTATTGTATTGTAATCTCATATTTGAAGATAATACAACTTGGAGCCTCTTTTCTTGGTGGAGTTTTTACCTGAAAGGGTTTTCTCCATGTTACATACTATGTTATGTGTTCAGTTCTTAGTGCATGTTATTTATGTAGAATGGGTTTTAATTTCTGTTGCAATCTCCATTGATTCTACATTGTTTAGTGGGCATAAATAAGGTTTGAATTAGATTTTTGTTGTGTGGTTTGCATCTTCATTTCTAACAAATAAGAGAGATAGAGATAAAGATATAAAGAGGGGAGAGAGATAGAGAGGGAGGGAGGGAGGGAGGGTGGAGGGATATATATATATATAGAGAGAGAGAGAGAGAGTAAAAAATTGTTAGAAGAAACAATCCAAGAAGCATATTTTATACTAATAATATTAGAATTGGTTTCTATTGCTGCTTCTCTAACCTACAAATTTTGAACGAGCAATGTTTAAAAATACAAAAGTGCTCAAAATCTTAGAACATGGCACCATTTGGAATCCCAAATCTTGATACAGAGCTTTAAGATGCAACACCTGAATGTGCAAAAAAATGAGAATATCATGCTAGTTGTTGATTCTTTAATCTATTCATCCACATTTATCTTGATATACCCCACTAGTGGATGGTTTCTAGAAGGATTTACATGGACTACATATTTTCCTTGGGTAAAATTAATCTTATTTTTAAACTTATTATCATGCACAAAATTTTAAAAAATATGTGTCAATGTACAAAGGATATCAACATTTCATTATGTCTTTTGATCCGTGCATTACCTGAATTGTTCAAAGTGTCAATTATATGATGCCATAAGATAATGGATGGATTATTAAATTCCTCAAATAGTTGTTTTTTCTTTCTATCCATATGCTCAATGTGCTATTTACATGATTCCATAAGATTGTGGATTTCTAGAAGGATTTACGTGGTCTACATAATTCCCTTGGGTAAAAGTAATCTTATTTTGTATTTTATTATCATGGGCAAAAGTTGGAAAATATGTATCAATCTACAAAGGATATCAAAATTTCATTATGTCTTTTGATCCATGCAATACTTGAATTTTTTAAAGTGTTATTTACATGATGCCATAAGATCATGGATGAATTATTAAATTCCTTAAATAGTTGTTTGTTCTTTCTATCCATATGCTCAAAGTCTTATTTACATGATGCCATAAGATTGTGGATGGATTATTAAATTTCTCAAATAGTTGTTTGTTCTTTCTATCCATATGCTCAAAGTGTTATTTACATGATTCCATAAGATTGTGGATGGGTTATTCAATTCCTTAAATAGTTGTTTGTTCTTTCTATCCATATGCTCAAATTGTTATTTACATGATGCCATAAGATCGTGGATGGATTATTAAATTTCTCAAATAGTTGTTTGTTCTTTCTATCCATATGCTTGAGAGCTTATGGCCTTCCACATTAGCCAAAGATGATTTAATATTGATTCTTGATATGATGTGAAATGTCATTACTCTCATGTGTTGATAACTAGGGAGTAGTAAACTACCATGTCATGTAAGAAAATGTGTTGTATATTTTGCATAACAATATAATATTGTTATTTAGTTGTGATATATCATAGAATGTATACATCACATTAGTATAAACAATCTTAGGGACACAATTACAACCATAGAATATTTCTGAATGGATCCGCTCTTGTCCATTGATGGATTTCCCCTGCTTGTATCAACTGTTGTCCATTTGGTCTCTGTTGTGCATGGTGCGGGTGTTGCTAACGATACTAGAGGGCCAATTACTCCTTATTTGTACACACTTTTTCTAGGCATTGGTGGCATTGAGACTAATTCTAGTATCCCAAGGAATTATGTGTTAGCAATTGTGGTGTAGGGGATGGAGACTGCTAATTCTCCTAGATGTTGTAGTGCTAGTGGCATGAAGGGTAGCTCCCCTTAGTCCTACGCAACTGTTACAGGTTCAAGGGATCAAGGTCATCCCTCTCTAAGTGTGAAACCTTAGTCATTACCCTATGCTCTTTCATCCCCAGTTGTGGTGTGTGTCTAGGACATTATCGACAATGAAGAATTTTATCTTCACCATGGGGTGATATGCAGGTTCAATAATTTATGGCCTTTTCTTTCTGACCTACACAAATGGGTCCTAGAATCTTGGAAGCCTCTCATAGAGGGAAAGATTAAGCTCTTCCCCTATGTAAGAGACTTCTTCATTGTGACCTTTGCAACCTTTGAAGGGAGGGATTTAGTGTTGGATGGTAGGGTTTGGTTGTGGGGAGTGCACTCGCTCTCCATAAAACCATGGTCTATCTCCTTCAACCCACTCATCAACCCTCTCAACACCAGATCAATATGGGTGTGACTTTTGAATCCTCCTCTCCAATTTTGGGAAGACTCATGCTATAAGGCTATCAGTAATATAATTGGTCACTTCTTGAAGGTTGGATCCACATCTACATTCGTGTCACTCTACGTTCACTTGTATTCTTGTGGATATTGATATCTCCAAACCTATTCATAGAGATATAGTACTAATGGTAGGGGAATGGCATTGGATGCAACAACCTGATTATGAGGTCCTCCCTTTCAGATGTAGATGATGTTTTTCTATTGGTCACCTAGCCTTTGATTGTCCCCACTCTCAGCACAAGGGCATGGCTATGTGGTGGAAGAATGCTCTCAATGATCACTTGACTATCAACACTTCCAACTCTCCAATTTTTTCTTCCTAGGATGATGAACCTTATTAGGATATTGAGTCCTTTCCTATAGTTCCACTTGTGGCGAATGGTCCTGTGGGGGTTTCCCTTATAGTGGGTGTGTCTTCGACAAGCCCCTTGAATCCTCCAGAGTCCTCTTCTTCAGACCATGCCCTAATTGCCCCTTAGTTAGTTGTTTCTCCTTGTGGCAGGTGATATGGAGATCCTAGCTTCAAGTTTGTATTTGGTTCTCCCTACTTTCTATTTGGGTCCATCCCCCTCTTTGTATGAGTTGTCCTTAGTGGAGGTGTATGTCAAGTATTCCCTCCTTTCTCCTCATTCTAAGGATTTAGATTCAAAGTTATCTTGGACAATTGTTTAAAGAAGAAAGAAAGGCTTCCCAAAATCTATTTCCACTTCCCACCCTAGAGTTAAGGGTGTCAGATTTTCTAGATTGGGATTAGGCATTGTGTAGTTTTCTGATCCTTGGGTGTTGTGTTTTTTTAGTTTTGTATTGTAGCGGGGCTGCCATTTTGTGTTGTATTGTTTGTATAATATCTCATGGTACTTGTACCATCTGCCTTTTGGTTTCTTTGTTGTTAAAGGGTTCGAGCCCTTTCTAAAAACCACTTTTATCAATATCAAAAACAATCTTAGGGACACTTGTAAGTTGTAGCTGACAAATAAAATGTATTTAATGTGGAATGCATATTGGGGAAATTTATTTAATATTTGGGGTCATGGTTTAGTAAGGACATGACTTAATGGACTCACAGTTTTATATAATACTGGACTTAGAAGTTTTGTGCAAGTTTGGTTTATATAAGCAAGCACAGGGGTAGTGGTATGGATAAACTTAGTGTAAGTGAAGCTTGGTGTACAAACCTAGAAGTTGAGTGGTAAGTAGTTGTTTATTCAGAGATCCTATGAGGAGTATGAAGTGGGTTGTGTGAATAATATATGTTGTTGGATCAATCTCACGAGGAGTGCAATTCTTGTTCACTACTGCTAAAGAAGTTATGCATAGAGAGCTTTGTGAATGTATTGTAATCTTATTATTGAGATAGTACAGAGTTGTGTGATGCTTTGAAGACCGAGTTTTTTTTCCAAAACAATTTTCATGGGGTATACATGGTGCCATCTTGTATGTATGTTTTGTTAGCTTTTGCATTTTGAATTTTGTATCTTATTTAGTATAGTTTTTCTCATGAAGGTTATGCATAAAATTAATATTTGTTCATCAATGTTGCTAGAATTTTCTTTAGAGCCTAGTATGTGGTTTGAGAAAGGGGATGCTCTCCTTGTATGATTTTTTTTAGTGGAAGATATGCATAAGTGAATCTAGAGTTATGTAGAAAAAAGTTGCAAGCATATGCAAGATGGATATATCATATGTGTGTGCTTGTGTGTTGTGGGTTTTTATATTCTATTGATTTGGTTGTATATTTGGTAATTTCATATTTGTGGGTTTTCTCCATGGTTTCTTATTTGCATGTTCACATGGTTGAGTGTTGAGGTTATTTATGGTATTATTGTGTTTGAATAAACAAATAAAGCATGTGTTGTTAGTATGCTAATAGTCTTTTAGAGAACTACTCGTAAGAGTCTTAGTCAACCTTAGATAGTTGAGTGTTAGTGTCAGTTAGTATTAGATAGGTGAAAGTTTTAATTTGACAAGTAGATGTATTAATTAAAACAATATTGTCATTTCCCCTTTTGAGAACTAAAGAATTAATAATATTTTTAAGTGGGTCCAATCACTTTTAGCCACTTAAATATTATTTAGGTCCTATGTAATGTTTAATAAGTGTTTTTAACACTTTATTCAAAATGTAATTCAAAAGGGGCCTGTGATTGTAATTTAAAAATATTTTTAAATACTTGGAGGAAAAAAATAACTAAAAATAAAATAAAATAGAGAGCCCAAAGTAAAGTTACTATAAAAGAGAAGTCAAGGATCACATCAAAGCATCCATTAATCCATTATCATCATTTTCAAATTTGAATTTTTAAATTTGTATTCAAGGACAAAAACCCTTGGTTGGCAATTTATGGAGGATGGAAACCCTCTTGAAAATCTCTTCGGGGAAAAAAAACCCTCATCTCTAATTGGATGATTCTACATAAGGATTGTGATTGTGCTTCAAGTGGAGAACGATTTAGATTTGCAAGTAAATTCCATATCAGCAACATTATTGAGAGTTTGAATTTTATACTTGACATATTACATTCATATATTGTTGGTTTTAAATATTATTCCTGTTGTGAAAGATTGGTTATTACATCAATTATTTGTGTGAGATTTTAATATTATTTTTACTTGATATAATATTATTATTATCACTTAAATTGACTATTCAACCGTCTATTTTGTGTATATTATTACTATTGCTATTTGAATTATTATATCAACATAAATTTTGTCATACCATTGCTTTATTATTTGTTGCAAATACTATTGTTAATTTAATAATTACTATTTATCAGTAGAAAAGGTTGTCACACTTATGGGTGAAGATTTATTATTATTTTTTTCTAGTAAGCAATCATTATACAACTATTCAAAGTAGTCAACATATGTTATTTTATCGATGATTATTATTAGTGGGACAGATAAAATTATAGTTGGTCAAAGATCCTTGCTCACCCATGTTTTGGATAGTTGTGGTTCCCTCTTTAAGGGACCACAACAAAAAATTTTTTTTGATGAAAATGTGATATTATCTATTAATCATAAGATAAGTAAAACACTTCCACAAAAAATGGGTTTTGGGTGGTATAAAGGCACACCCCAAAATGACAGTCATATGGGCCTATAGGCCAGAAAGTTCTAGAATGTCTATGGGTACTCACCCGAAATTACATAATAGAAATTATAAAAACATAATAGAAATTAAAATCATGCAGCTAATGCAACTCCAACAGAAGGGGGATTCTTGTCATCTAGGTTACCCCATTTTGTTGTAGGGTCTGGGATGACATCAGGTGGAGCCCAACCATCATCATTTTGTTGATTTTTATTCTTTGCATTAGCTTCCTCACTTTGAGGTGAAATGGAGAGATTCAAGCGCGGAAAAGCTTCGCTGCTATCTGAACCAGTGTTGGTTGGATTGGAAGCACCAGCAGTAGGCCAACCTGTCTTGTCACCAGCGGGCTGACCTACATTGTCATCAGAGGGCCAACCTACATTGTCACCTGTACCACCTGTAGGACGACCAGAAGTCCATCCACGATTACGTGGAGATGACAATTGCCTGCGACGGTGAGATCCAGGGCGTGGAGGAGGCTGAGAACAGGGCCGAGAGTCCTTGGTAGACCTACTCCTTCACCGCTGGCCATGAGAAGGTGAGTGTGCTCTAACAGAGGAAGGAGAGGGAGGTACCCATGCCACTGTGCAAGGAGCATTACCCCAGTGATCCAAAAGTTCCAGTAAGTGAGAAACCTCAAGTGCCACTTTGTTTGCTTCAACTTGAATCTAGAATTTCCCAGCTAGTTAAAGTGGCTTAGTTATCCAGAAGGCAAGTTTTTATTCCACTCAAGAAAGAACTGTCTGCCAGAGATCTGCAGAGGTGGCCTAGAAGGCAATGGGATGCCTAGAAATTGGAAGATTTCACCAGGAGCAACCTAGCGCTAGCCATACTCTTGGATCCAATGTGGAATGGGAAGAATTAATTACCTATAACATAGGGTTTTGTGCCACTAGATGGAAGAACCTGAGGCTAAACAGAAAGTTTCAAGGCAGCCAAGAGCATTTTTCACTATAGTTTCCTCTTCCAACAAAGTTAGAAATGAGTTATTAGCAAAATCATCATTAACCAGTTAGTAGGAAGAATTAGGTAGAGAAATTCTATGAACAAGGCCTTGTGATACAGAATGAGCAAGAAGGTATCCAAAACCCTCTACAGCTAGTACATACAGAGCTAGAGCAAGAGGACAACCTTGATGTATAGAATGAAACAGGCCAAAGGTTGGAGATTGCTGGCCATTTATGGTGATACAGGCAGAAGCATATGTAAACAACATTTTGATAGATTGTATAAAAGATGGACCAAACCCTAATGTTGCAAGCATGGCTAGAATAAAACGCCATTCAATGCGATCATAGGCCTTAGCAAAATCAATTTTGAGGTGTTGGGTGAATATTTTGTTGTTAACTCACTAATGGAAAAATGGTTATATCGCCACAGCTATGATGAGACAGAGTCTCTCCTCTCAGCAAGGGGAGGTTACTTCTAATTGCTTTAACTATTACAAACAATAGTTTACAAATCTTATTTACACTAAATACTATTTTTGTGGTGATTCCATCTCATCCATTTCTCTTTTTTCATAAATGATGTTTACAATTCTTAATATGAAATTCAACACAAAAGGATAATTAAAACAATACCACGAAGAAACCCACGAAAACACAAAGTTTCTCGTTGCTCCTTATGCCAATTGAAAATAAAAGATTTCATAATAAAGTGTAGCTCAAAGTCTTCACTATATGTTGAGGTAAAATGACACGATCACGAACAATAATTTGCAGCACAAAGTCTTCAAATTACTTTTCATTCACAAATTTAAACTCTAAACTCAAATATGAAATAGCAGCACAAAGTCTACAAATTCCAATTTGAATCACCTCCCAAACACTTGATATTCACGCTCACAATTCAAACATTCATATAAGATCATGTGAGAGAAAGGACATAAGAACAATTCTATAACATTCACAAACTTGCTCCAAGACAAAGATTGGATGCCAACTTGCTTCTTAATATTGTGTGAAAGCTGATTTACAAAATAAGTTCAAAGTCTCAAATTGCTCTTCAAAATGGCAGCGCTTCGCTTCAATAGTCAAAAGATAATAATTACAATAGATGCCCTCTTTATTTATAGGGAGAGGCCTTGAGAAAATTTAGGGAAAACCTAACTACTTTGACTTATTCAAAAATAGGAGTCCTTATTGACTTGGAACTTCCTATATTTTTACATGTAATTACATATGAGAAAAGTACTTGTAAAAATGACCATAATTACAAACAAAAGACATATGAAAACATAAAATAAACTAAGTTGTAAAAAGTTGCATCAACTTGTATTGTCATCTTTCTTCAAATGAGCATCATACATAGTGAATGCTACTTGCAACCCACATCTATCAGGACCAACAATATTCCTGAAGATTAATAGAGCTCTGATGACTGCATCTTTCACTTTTGTAGTTGCCTTGTCGTGGTCCTTCATTTCTTTTTCCTGATCAAACTTTTGAATTAAAGAATCTAGTACAGATTGCATATCAGCTTTTGCACTTCCATGCATGATCTTTCCAAGTTCAATCCTAGAAATGGAGTAGTCATTCATACTAAAAGTTTCAATAGTTACATCCTGTGGTGGTTGAGCAATCTCCACATATTTGTGGCTTTTATCTTCCAGCAGCTGAGAAAATTTTTTGGGCTTCTTTTGAGTTTTAGCCTTCACTGGCATCAACTTACCAAAATCAAAGTCATCTGGAGAGATGCCTTGTTTCTTCCTCTTAGGTGTATACGCTGAAATCCATGGAGGAAGCACTGATGTACTAACATTTGGATCAGAACCCATTGTTGGTGTAGGAGGAACTGTAACAAAAACTCATGATCTTGCAGTTAGGGGAAATATAGGCAATTTTGGGAAACTACATTTCATCGATCATGACCAGAGGAATGAGCTTGAAAGGGCTAAAGTGCAAGCGAGTCAAAAAAATGGATGAAAGCGGGCTCATGATATCTTTTTGGAAAATTCTCCAGAGTTAGAAAAATTCTGAAGAGTGATGCACGGGCGGCGATTTTTGCTGCCCTTGCATATTAGGGAAATTACAGGTGTCAGGGTGGCAAAAATTGCCGCTCATGCATGTTGGTTAAAAGATTTGCAGGGCAATCGTTAAGGGCGTGGTTCAGTGTTTAAGTTGCTCGGTTGTAGTGGGGGCCACTAGAGTTCAAACCTCCATTGGGCCAACAAGCTCATGAGCTTTACGCCTTCACTGGGCCAATGAGCTCACGGGTTTGAAGTGTTCCTTCTTGGGGATGAGGTCCCCGGTGTTGTGGCCTCACCGGTTCATCACTTCGGGCAAAAGTGTTAGTGTGGAGTTGGAGGGTGTGTCACACCAATGTCACCAGTCACTTTAAAAAGTTTACCAATCGCATTACCTTTAAAAAAAAAGATTTGCAGGGCAATGTATAAGTGGCAAAATTTACCGCTTTCACATGTAGAAGACAACTCTGGCAAGTGTACAAGCAGGAATTTTTTACCGCTTTTACAAGGGATGAAGAATATACAAGGTTATATGTTGGAGTGACAAATTTAATTACTTTTGCATAGGGAAAATAGTTAAGCTTCATGTAGGGGCTGCAAATTACGCTGCCCTTACATCAAGTGTTGTAAAGACAAAAAAGAAAAAGGCAAGAGCAGGGAAATTCGCCACCCCTACCCGTGAATTGATAAATACAAATACATAGGCATCATATTCTACCACCGAAGCATTTAGGATGACAAACTCTAAGTTACGAACATAAATAACAAACAATGAAAAATGCCATACTGATGAGTCAATCAACACAAAACATTAGGGTTTCTACAATGATCAATGGAAAACTGCCATCCTACCCCTTGTCAAATAAAACACAAAGAATAAACATATAAAAAATTAAAATAAAACCAAACGAAAACCTAAACGACATTCAAAACTAAATGAAAATGTAGATTTAGAAATGACTAACAATAACGATTTGGAAAGAAGAAATTAAAAGATGAACATATAGAGAAAAACTTACCTGGTGATATCGACCAATAGCTGACCTTTGTGCCAAGTCGTGGATCTGAGAATCACATACTCAGAAATGCAAAGGACGCATTAGGGTTTCAATCGGGCCAACGCAGGTAGGAGAGACAGGAAAAAGTAAAAATGAAAACTAAAAGGAAATTAAAAATATATAAACTCCTAATTAAAACTCACATGAAGTGCATTAATTGCACTTGACACGAACTTGAGTTGTGTGAGATATGTGCAAGTGGCGGTTTCTACCGCTCGGACATTACATCAACAATATGCATTGGCGGAAAAATTTGCCGCCCCTGCATATTAAAAAGTTCGTAAAAGAAAAATGCGACAGTGGCAAAAACTACCGGTTGCACACATATCAAAGGGAGAAATGATATGCATGGGCAGTGAAATTTGCCACCTCTGCATGTAAAACCATAGGCAACATATCTGGGTGGCAAAATTCTCTGCCCTTACATGACTCAAAACAAAAACATGCATTGGCAGCAAAAATTGCTGCCCCTGCATGAAAACAAAAATTTTCTAACTCCTCAAAATATCGACAATCAATTTAACAACTTACGCAAATTTTGAGAAATACAAATGAGAAGATACTTGAATAGATACTTAGGAGTGAGATGACTACGCACGAGGATGAGATGACTCACCTCAATTTGCGAGCTTAGAGTGTAGGCTATGAAACAGACAAGTTTCGTAGGGGTCATCCTACAAAATGAGCACAGCTAATTTTGAGGACATGAGGAAAATGGCTTTTTGATCAGATTTTCTTGCCCATTCCATGCCTTCCCAGACTGCAATGATATTATCTAAAATATACCTGGACTTAATAAATCTAGTTTGTTCAGGGCAGACAATCAGAGGTAAAAGATTGTGGAGCTTCAGCGAAAGGGCTTTGGCAATGATCTTATAGGAAACATTGAGGAGCGTAATGGGTCACCAGTTGCAAATGTCCTCAGGATCTCCAGCTTTAGGTATGAACTTTATATTGCCTTGATTGATAAGCTTGCCTAGAGAATTAGAATGAAAATCTTCAAGGTAAACATCATGCAAATCTTTTCCTAAGCAATCCCAAAGAGTTTTGTAAAATTCACAAGGAAAACCATCAATTCTTGGAGCTTTGTCATCAGCCATAGAACAGACTGCTTCCTTGAGGTCTTCAATGGTTAGTAATTGATCACAGAAACGTGTTTGGGCTGGAGAAAGTTTTTTTAGAACCACTGCAAGGCAATCTTGTAATGCAATCTGTCACTTAGAAGTGTATTTCTGACCTCTGAAAATTTTTTCGTAATGCCTTCAAATGCTTGGAGAATGTTAGGTAGTTCTGAAAGAACAATATTATCCTCCTTGATTTGCTTAATGTTGTGTGAGGAGTGTCTAGCTCAAAGAGCTTGAAAGAATTCCTTTGAGGCACGGTCACCAATTTTTAGCCAGTGCAACCGGGCTCTGAGTTGCGCTCCTCTGGCAACATGATTATTAGCTATTTGCTTATGATGTTGTAAGTTGGCAACACTGATTTACAGAGAAGGAGAAAATGGGTCAGTTGCCAATGTCGTAGTGGCTACTTTCAAAGCAGTAGTTGTAGTCTCATAAGACTGTCTTCTGAAAATGGCTAGCTGATAGACATAGATGCGAAGAAACCTCGCAGTTTGGGTGATAGCATCATTCCACCACTGCATCCAGCCAGTAGTATGTAGTGGGTAACATTCTAAATTCCACATAGTAGCAATATGTGTCAGCGTGGGTTGGTGAGACAATAAAGAGGTGTTAAGGAAAAACTGAGACTTACTGGCGTGTGGCTGAGTGTGTTGGAAATATGTTTGTCATTGATGTCAAAGGTGTTGAGTTCATGCTTGTTGTTAATGCAAAGTTTGTTTGAGTTGATGGTTATACTTTATGAGTTCATACTTCATGATATGGTGTGTTGTTTGATATGTGTTTGATGGATGGTGTCTACCATTGATGTTGCAAAGATATTGGTCATGATGTTTTGTTGAAGCTTGATGCAAATTGACACAAACTTGATCTCCTTCATGATGCTTCAGGACCACAAGATCATCAAAAGATCAAAGGCATCAAAGGTGTTATTCTTCATATGTTTTATATTGATGTTGCTTCATACCATGCTTCAATGTGCTCATCATCATGCCTCCGTTAGTCTTCAAGACCTCTTCATGCTAATAGTGTGTTCATGATCACAGATGTTGATGTTACTGTTGAAGAGAATGAAGAGATCTTAGATAAGTTCATATAGCTCATGATTCATGATGGTGTTGATGTTAAATGATGAGTTAGTTTGTCTTGAAGCACTTCATACAGGTTCTTGCAGAGATCATCATCAGGAGTAGTCTTCATAGTTCACATGGGGTTCTTTCTTGATTGATTTAGGAGTTGATTCAGATCAATATCATCTCTGTATCAATATGTGTTTATTCTTCATGTTCTTGAAGTTTCATACTTGAGTTCATATTTTGGTGGAGTTGGCTTAGTTGTTGGAGATGATCCTATTAATATTTCATGTCAACATGTTTCTGCTTTGTTTCAAAGTTCATCATGTGCTTCATTGGTTTTACAATGTTGACTAAATTGGTGTTATGGAGTATCTCATAGAATTGATTTGATATACATTCCAGTTAAGAGTTTAGTCATGGTGATTGAATGAAGTTTGGACTTTTATCATTATCAAGAGGTTTGTGTTTGTTCATCAGAATTAGGGTTTTCTCATTTCATTCTCATGATCAGGTGTAGTTGTTGATGTTCCTCAGATGTTGTTCACAAGAGAATATCACATCTTTCCTGGGTTCTTTAGAGTTTTATCTCTACTTCAAACTTAGTTTCTTGAGTTGCAAATGTCTAATTTGTAATCACTTTATAGCTGTAGGTTTGTAAGTCTTTTTTGGTGTTTCGGTTACATTGGAGTCACTGTCATAAAAAGGGCTTGATTTCTTCAAGTAAGATCCTTTTGTTGTCTAGTGTTATGAGCATCTTCAAGTTCTTTAAAACCCTAATTAATCCTAATATATACCATTAAATCTTAAAGCCCTCTTCTGCCCATCCTCTTGGTATGCACTTTTTCTTTTAATTGGCAGTTGACCTGTGATCTTAGGTCATCCCACTAAAGGTGACCCACTAGAGGGGTTCTTAGTCATATAGTTGACCGGTCCCATCAACCCTCTTTACCATGGTCATCGGTCTCTTTCAAAGTGCGTGGGCACCAAAATCACATCGACGGTGTAGTTTAAAAGAAGTAAAAGAAGATCAGTGGCCAGAATTCAAAACTTGATCTCCTCTCCAACGAGTATGCATATTGATGTGCATCTGAACGTCATCTCTATGTAACTGCAGTAAAGGTGTTTTTTAAAAGCTATTTTTAGCCTGTTTACAAGATAGTTTTGTTGTAGTTTTTAAATCATTTTTTTAGAAGATTTTCTTTCTATTTTTTATTCTTCTCAAGGAGTTGAAGGCATGTAATGAAGAATGTTTTGTTTTTTTCTAAAATAAGGAGAAGATTAAATGTTTTATGATTATGGAAGCTTAAGTGTTTTTGTGAATTCGTTTTAAGATGGGCTATTAGTGTGGGGATCCGAAGATGATAGAGAGATATTTTTTTTGCAGATTGATAAAATATTATTGAAGTTTTTTAATGCAGGGAAGATGAATGGTGATTGAAGAATATTGAAGATTTGTTTTTGAAAGGAGAAAGTGAATATACAAAGAGAAAGAAAAAATCAATATAGAGAAAGAAGAGGAATATGAAAAGTCTTTCTTATTGCAGGTGAATGAATTTTTTTTACAATGATTTATGTAGAGAAAATAAAAATGCAAGGAGGCTCTGAAGATGGAAAATTAAGGGCTTAATGTTCATTGAGAACTAATATATATGTAGGTTGTGAAAATGAGGGTATGTGGTTGTGGTTTTAAATGGCTCAAATTAAAATGAGACTTTCAGTGTATGAGAGGGGTTGAAATATACATTTGGCATAGGTTCAAGAGTAATTTCTCAGTGTAAATAGAGATGTAAAATATATTCTTTTATATGTAGAAAAAGAGGTTATAGGAAGGCAGATTGTTTGACAATATGATCCATGTCAAGGAGACAATCTAATTTTGATGACAAATATCTTACAGGTTCAGAGACTTCAACATAGAGGATAAAGAAGTCCTAATTTTGTATTTGAGAAGTTTGTATCTGAAGTATGTATTGGTTGTATCAAAAAGGAGATATAAGGTTGAATGTGTTGTAGAGAATCAGGGTAACCCCCTAAATTATTTCTTTTCTCTGTTATGTTCACATTGTAGCTAGTGAGGCTTTGTAATTGGTGATTCTCATGATTAAGTCAGTGAGGCAATTTAGAGTGGTTTTTCATCCCTATGAGGGTTTTCCACTCATGAAAAACTTGTGTTATGGTTCATGTTGTTTGCCTCTATGTGTGTGTATCCTAATGTTTTGCCCATAAGGTCTTGTTCACACTATTCATCATCATACTTGTGCATATGTGTTTGATAGATTATTGATGTCTCTTTTATTCTTTGTCTTGTAAATTAAAAGGTTCAAAAAGATTTTAAAGTTTATACAACACTTATTCACCCTCCCCTTCTCTCAATGTTGTCCTATACTCCAACAAGTGGTATCAGAGCATACGTTCCCTATAGAAGTCTAATCGGCTTGGGTAGGTCCTGATAGTGGAGTACTATGGGAAAGTGTAAAAGAAATAGAGAAATGAAAAATGTCAAGTCTCATATTGATCAAAAGGTATAGTCTATACCAAATTCAAATGTTCATATACAATTAGTTGATAGAAATGTTTCACAAGTTGAATCAGGTATTAAATTAGAGGAAGAGTTTTCAGGAGTTCCTTTCTTTGATGGTTTAGATTTCTCTATTTGGTGTATTAGGATGCAAGTCTATCTATCTTCTTTAGGGTATGGTGTGTGGATGTCAATTGAGAATGGGTATTTTATTTCCTCTCAATCACCTAATGCTACAAGTAACAAAGATGCTTATGAATGCAATCATACAACAAAGAAGGTCATTTTGTCTGGATTATCTAATGAAGTTTCCTGTTAAGTTATGCATTGTGAAATAGCTCAGGAGGTGTGGAAGGAATTGATAAGAATCTATCAAGGTGATACACTTAAAGGAGAGGACAACTTGGTGTCTGAGGAAAGTGACAATGATAGAAGACATTCACATGAAGGAGATGAGGTGCAATCTAATTCAGAAGAAGGTCACATTATGAGTGATTATGATTAGGAGTATGATGAACAAGAATGTGAGGTTGATGTTGAAAGAGAACTCATATGTGCTCTGGGTGAGATCAAGAAATACAAAAAGGAGAATAAGAGATTAGAGTTGTAGCTACAAAAAGAAAAAGAATCCAAGTACAAAGCACTTTCAGATCTTGAAAGAGTATCTTTTGATCTTGAAGAGGCAAGAAATCAGATTATAGACTTAAAGAGTCATGTTGATGAATATGACATTGATTATCGGTCTAAAGACTAAAATTGAGGAAGCCAAAAGAATAATAGATGTAACAAAATCTGACCTTGAGGTTAAAAGAATTGAATATCTAAAATTAGAGGTTGAAATTGTCAATCTAAGAAAAGATTATGAAGGTCTCAAGGTTCTATCTAAGAAATATCACGAGTTTGAAGAAAGAACAAACAAGTTGCATGAAATGTTGGGCAAACAAAAGTATCATAAGGACACTACTGGTCTAGGTTATGAAGAAGGAGAGTGTTTCAAAGTCAGAAAGACTCATAGAAGGAAAATTGATCTAAGTTATCATGTTGCTGCTCCTGAAGGCAAAAAGAAGATTGAAGCTGAAATGAAAACCAAAGATGACTTTGTAAAAATCCACAATCAAAGAAGAAATCTCAAAAGAACTGCTCCAGCGAGGCAAGCATATATGTACAGGTATAATTATTCATTTTTTGGTTATTGTTATACCTATAATCATTTTAGACACAAAGCAGTTGATTGTAGAAGAAGTCAATCTACTTCAATAAGGAATGCTAATCTTGTTTGTTTCAAGTGTAACTCTCTTGGTCACAAAGCATATAGTTGTAGAATGTATGGAAGAATAGCACACCTGGTTTCAAAATTTTGAAAAGGAAAGAGTGGTGCAGGTGTCATGTTTTGTTTATGTTTTCAATAAGGCTTTTTAAGCCACATCATGTTTGTAATAAGGTTTTTTTTTGTCAATTTGGTCACTAGACCTATGTAGACCATGTTTGGTCAAGTTTGATGTAATCACACAATGAAAACATGTAGTTTTCTTGTGAGAAAACCAACGGCTAACTGACTTTCAAAATTAGTTTGTACAGTTGAGAGGGATGTAAACAAAGGTCTCAAGCCTTTTATAGGCGAGGATGGATGTAACCACAAGGGGCATGAAGGAATGAATGAATGAAGATCTAGATTTTTGGGTGTGTTGAAACATTGTTCTTTCTGAGTATTTCTCTGTAACAGTCATTCTGTATAGCCTGTAAGGATAGGTGATTGCCTAAAACTGACTGGAAGTATTCATGTATTGAAGTAGCTTTCATTTGGAAGTGGTTTGGTGTCTTGAAGTGTCATAGTCAGTGGGAAACTATTCTTTTTGCAGAGACTGGTCTAAAAATCTAGAAACAAGGGTTTGGTGAATAAATGGACTATTATTCCTCTATCCACTGAAAGCAACATTCTCATTTTTAGTGTGATGGAGGAATACAGTGTATATTTTGTATTTTCTATAGTTCTGGGTCAAGCACTCAAGGATCCAAGGAGTTTGGCATGAGTTGACTAGGTATCTCTATGTAACTAGTCATCGAAATGATAGGAGAAGTGTTGTTGTGGAGTGGCCAAATTGACAGGTGATCAAGTGTTTACAGAGGATTATAGACCCCCTTCCGTGTTGTCAAGTCTTTGTTTCTATTTTTGGTTTAGTGTCTACGTAGTTGCAAAGTAGCAAAGGTTGCCATTGGCGTAACACAGCCCTCGGAGAAACATTTTGAAGTTACACCGATCAACGGTGTTAGGTTGATAGAAAGTATATCGGTGAAGAATGAAGGAAGTCTCACCAAAGAAACATATATCGGCGTAAGTTTTGCATCATTTCACCGAATGTATATTGCATATGCATATCACAAAAGCATGTTGAGAATGTATCTTTCGTCAGATACAAACAGTGACCGGTCGTAACGGTGAAATCAGGGTAAAGAAACTTTAGTCCACCGGTAATAGAAAGTCATGCCAAGCATATACTAAGTTGATACATCGGCGCATCAGAAGGAGAGTAAAAGATCCCACTGACAAAGTAAGTCTTGTTGACAAGTGTGGTTCAGAAGTGTCATCGGAGTGATCAGTGTATCGGCAAGATAGATTCTAACGAAGCTGATAGTGTTTTTCTTGCCGATAGGCAAGAAACGTAGATCACTCATCGGGAAGAGTTATGCTATCGAAGAGATAAGTTTCAAAGTGGCCGACGGGGTAAGTTTGGCTAATAGGAGTAGATCGCCAAGACATAGGCCACTCTCTCACCAATCAGTGTTTGTTGATAAGTGGTGCACTTCCATTGTGCACTCTGCATCATATTGGTATCAGAGCCAATATCTGAATTGGAGCAGTGTGTAATCAATGAAATCAAAACGAAGGTTATAATGTAAATCTAATGCAAATAACACGATTTTACCTTCGTTCTGACTCACGGATCCAGGAGGGAAGAAGTTTGCGCCTACGTAGCTCCTCAGATGTTACCCATGACTAGAACGAAGATGTGGATTGCTCAAGTGCCTTCAACACAATGTAGATGAATGATTAGGGATTAGATGATAGATTTGAGAGACTAGATGGAAATGAGAGATGATTTAGAGTGATTTGGACATTATGGTGGCATGATAAGGGGATTGTGAAATGATTTTGGCAGAGGTCTGATGCATGAAGAGGTCTCTCTCCAATGGCTTAGAGAGGGGTCCAATTTATAGAATTTTGGAGATGAGGATGGAGATTGAGGATTCAGTTGATGAGATCAAGGGCTAGGAATAAAAGTGAATCTTTTATTCCTAGTGGATGAATTAATAATTCACATTTTGGGAAGAGTGGAGGATAGTGGATGAATTAATAATTCATTTTTGGGAAGAGTGGAGGATAGTGGGGGACAACTGAATTTTAAATTCAGTGAGTGGATGATGAGGTAAGCAAGGTTAATTAAGTATTATCTTAATTAACTTAAGCCTAGGTTGATTAGATAAACATGATTTATCCTAATTAACAGGGATTAGGGAAATGGATAAATCAACTAAATAAATATTAGGAATATTCATTCAATTGATAGGATAGGGTTGTAATATTAAATGGATTAATTAGGTGAATTAATTGATCACCAGGGATATGCAGATGGGGAGAGTGAATTATTGTAGAGGTATGGGAAATTGGTTTGCAGAGCAATCCAATATTCGATATCTACATTTGCCCCTCTTTGAGATGGTGTTGTGGCTAAGTAACATCATTTCAAAGAAGTTAGAACATAGAGATGGATTGGATAGAAAAAAGATTTTGGTTTGGAAGAATAGGGTAAGGTTTGGGGATAATTGGTAAGGGTGATGCCCCCTCGAGAGAATAGGCGGGTTGCGACAACACGGTTGTGCTCTCGAAATGGATGGAACATATTGGTTGAACTAGTCAGAGGATAAATGGTGGGATGAAAGGATGATGATGTTCAGAGATGATTAGTGGATGATCATTGTGCTGAAACTGATTTAGAGCAATCCTAGGTTTGATATAGCAAAGTGGATATGTTCACCAAGGTATAGAAGACCAGGGTGATGATGTTTATCCAACATTTGCATGGACGAGACACGCAGACAAAGGGATGATCCCATGCATGCCCAAGGTAGTACAACCTTGTCTAGATGAGGGAAGGGGACTCATAGCATAAGCCCTTAGTACACAAAAGGTATGATGAACCTTAGATGCATAAGGAGATCAATATGCTAGAACCGACCCTATGATCAACAAGATATGAATACTAGCTTGGAGTAATGAGACCAACCCACAAGCACAGCATACAAAAGCAAGACTATGCCCCATTCTAGATGCTTTCGCCACATACCATGATATAGTAAAATCAAGGTAGCTGTCATGTGATCTTCGAATAGGACAAAAGATAAAAATCAAAAACCAAAAGACCAACGAACCAAACAAGTAACCATTGTATCTTTTGCCAAAATGGATGATGATGTGATAGATGCTACCTATCGTAGGAAAGATATATCCTAAGGCAGGGATTGATAGATGATTTGATGATGTTGTGATGATTAGATAGATTCTGCCTATCGTAGGAATGACATATCCTAAGGCAAGAATCGATTGATGATTGGATCATGTTTTGTTGATGTAAGATTGGCTCAAGATATGATGGTGACAAGTTATGGTTGATGCTGATTTGATAGTTGATGATTTTTGATAAGGGATGATGCTTTGATAGGTGATGCGATGCTTGGATCTAGTGTAAACTTATTGAGGATAGATGTGATAATGATGTGGGATGATGATAAATGTGACGATGATGAGAGTGTGATGGAATTTGATTTTTGTGATGGATAGATTATTTTTGGAAGTTTGTGTGTTTTCGATTGTTTTGGTATATTTTGATTTTTTGTGATGTTTTTGGATTTTTTTATTTTTTTGATGTTTTTGGATTTTTTGATTTTGTGATGTTTTTGAATTTTGTGATTTTTTGATGTTGTTGGATTTTTTGATTTTGTAGAAAGGGCATGATTTATTATGAGATGGTTGCATTAGATTTCATGTGGATAACCTTTATGCTAGATACCAATGACAAGGGAACACCAAGTCTAGAGGTGAAAGTGATGGGGTTGGATAGGGGGGTTGGCAATGAAAGGATGATGGATAACTGATTCATGGTAGATGAATGGACAAGCGATAGGGATGTATGTTAGATAGATGGAAGATAGGGATGCGGATTTTCTCCAAGGGCTAGGTTGCAAGGAATCATATGCCCTAATGCTTAGAATTTTGCATGATGGGTTCATGTTTGAATGGATGGACTTTGTAGTAGATGGATGGAGGATATATTTTAAAGGGAGTATGCCAAGAGGTTTCCAAAGCATGTTGTTGATATTTTGCCCCTTGTCTTTATCAAGATCTAAGGTGGGAGATGGTAAAAGAAATATCTAATGAATAGGATGGATGGGAAATGATAGGATAAATAGGGGGTAGTGGATAGGAATATGATAGGATAAGGATATATGGATAGGATATGCAAAAGGATGTTATGGACGTGGATGATTAGATGGTTTTGCCCCCAAGTGTAGGGATACAAAATGGATGGAGAAGGGATTACGCATGATGCCCACAAGGGGTTTTCATCAAGGTACTTTCCCAAGGCGCCACAAGGAGTGGTTTTCACCATTGGACGGATTTTTCTCTTTACTATTTTCTTAATTTTTTTGATTTTTTTTTGCTTTTTTGCTTTTTTGATGGAATGGGGACTCTAGCGTTTGTTTCCATAGCAAGGAGAAGATGGTCCCATGTTGGATAGCATTATGGATTATGATTGCATGGATTGTTGGAAGATAGGAGAAGAAGGAATGGATGGTGGATAATGGATTATGATGTGGATTATGCAAAAGCATGGATCATAGGAATGTGATGGGGAAGATATGTAGGATAGTGAATGAAAGATGGAGAGATGGGGGTATGTGGGAATGTTAAGTGATGGAGGGGAACCAAGACCAATGGTTGTACACACCGTGATGTATTTGGAATCTTGTACTTTGGATGTGGAGTTGGGAGTAATAGGGATCGGGATGGGGGATTGTTGGATGGTCGATTTGGGGTTTTAGGGACCCAAATAGACTTAGGAATTATGGGATTTTTAGATGGGGAGTGGGATGTTTGAGATTTTGCGGTAGATTGGGAGGTGGATGCCTCATTAGATTTGAGTGATCTTTGTTTAGGGACCCACACCAGTTTTGTTTTTGCTTTTTCTTGTGATGGTGTGGACTTTGATAGCCTTTGGGATTTTTCATTTTGATTGGAAGGGATAATATCCTTAGGCTTTTGTGCTTCATGAGTTGAGGCATTCAAATATTTGAATCCCATGGATTTGGTGGAAGCTTCATGTTTGAAATATGTGTGCTTTTGTTGGTCTTGATTGGGGATTTTATGGGGTTTATGGGTGGATGGGTAAAAAGTGGATTTTTGGATAGATGGATGAGGTGGTTTGATGATTGGGAGATTAGGAGTTGGGAGGATGGGAGGATAAGAGGATTTGTGGATAGGGATGTTTGGAGTTGGTAGGATAGGAGGTAAAGTGGATTTGATATGGATATTTGGAGTTGGAAGTAGTGGAGGTAAATTTGATGGAGGGAGATGGATGGTCACATGCTTTTGCAAATGGTAGGATGATGGAGGAGCGATGGTGACATATGTTTTGGGAGTGTGATGAGATGCACCATGTTTGGGATTGGATGAATGGATTTTGGGAGTTGGGTGGATGGTACCAACATGTTTAGGTTGTTTGCCTTGAGATGGATAGCCAAGGCCATGCGAGGATGGATGGAATGTGGTGTGAATGGGCTCCAAGGTGCCTTGTTCATGAAGGCCTAAGCCTTTGCCTTGATAGTTCATAAGTTGGAGCATGCAACATGCAATGGGATGTTTGTTGCTTTGGAAACAAAACGCGAGTCCATTATTTGTTGGAGAAGAATCTATGGTGGATGGAAGTTGTTCACCTCCTACAAGGGAGTCACCACGGATGAAAGTGCTTGTTCCAAGTGAATAGGAGGATGGATTTGGGACGGGATTGGTAGATGGAGGTAAAGGATTCATGGGGGATGGTAAAGGGGTGGTAGAGGTTGATGTGGGATGAATAAGGTGATCAATAGATGGTAGGGGATTGGTAATGGGATTAGATGGGATGATTAGATCTTGATTAGGAGAAGGGGTTGATGTTTCAACATGCTTTGGATTTGATTCGTGACATAGGTCATGTGTTTGAATGGAAGTGGGAGTGACTTGGATAGATGTGGTGGGTGCTTGGATGGATGTGATAGGTGTTTGACTTATGGGTTCTTGAACATGGCTACATGATGGTTCTTGACTTATGATAGGGGGTTGTTCAAGAGGTTTGGTGGGTGTTGGATTGCATGAGGGTGTTTGATTCCTTGCTAATAGCCAATGGATGGTATCCTTCATGAGTGTATGGGTTGAAGTACAATGTAATGGATGGATAATGATGGTGGTTGGTGTAGGGTTAGGATGGGGATTGGATAGGTGGGTGACAGGATTAGGTAATGATGGTTTGTAGATGGGTTCAAGGATAGGTGTTGGACTAGATGGTGGTGTTGGAGGGTTTGGGGATTAGGGGGATTCCTTTACTTTGCTTTCATTTTTAGGTGATGTTCTTTGGAAGAAATCCCACAAGGATTCTTTGGATGTGATAGTGTTGGGACTTGGAAGGTTTGATGGTGGATTAGATGGTGGATGGGTGATAGGGATTGGTGGATTGGAAGATACATAAGGTGATGGATTAAGGTTGATAAGGTTGGAGGGATATTGTGATGGGGGGATTGGAGGATGGGGATTAGGAGATGGGGGATTTGGTTGTTGATATGAGCTTTGGATTTTGGAGATAAGGTGTGCTAGATTGGTGTTCCCTTGATCAAAGTTAGTGTGACAAAGGTTGGGGGATGGATAATTTGGAGAGATTGGTTGATTGGATAAGTATGATGGCATGGATGTGTAAGGGGATGAAGATTGATATGAGGGTAAAGGTTGATATGATGAAGGTTGATATGATGGAAGTTGGTATGAGGTTGAAGGTTGATATGAGGATGATGGAGGTTGATATGAGGATGATGGAGGTTGATATGATGGAAGTTGATATGAAGTTGAAGGTTGATGGGAGGTTGATGGTGTGGATATGTACGAGGTAGGTTGGTATGAAGGTTGAAAGAATGACGATTGATATGATGTGGATGGGGATGATGTGTAGGGTGTTTGTTGATATGATGGAGGTTGGTATGAGGTCCATGGTGTGGATATGTAAGATGTTGAAGGATGATATGATGAGGGTTGATATGATGAAGATGGGGTAGGGGTTTGGGATTCTCCAATGATGAGGTGTGCTAAGGGTATATCTTTAATGTCATTTTTGAATTGTTCCTTAGCATTAGGATCCATGTTCTCATAGACTTTTCTAATTCTTTGTATTTGTTGTATTGATTTATAAAGATCCATTCTGTGGGAGATAGTATGGGATGATGGGGGATGATGGATGATTGTGATGTTGGGAATCAAAAATTCAAGGCCTTAAGATGATTTGGTTTGTTTTGATTGGATGGATGAGTGATGATCCTATTATGCTTAAGGTAGACTAATGACACTTAAGCAATAAGGTTGATTGGTTCTCTATGCTTTTGATAGACTAATGATCTTAAGCAAGAGGGTTGATTGAGTTGATTTGATTAGGTGATCAATTAAGGTCTTGATTTTTGATTGGGTTGATTTGGATTTAGAGTTTGATAATGATGTTGGGGGATTTGGATAATGATTGGGATTGATGTTGATTTTGGATTGGATTTGGAATATGGTTTGGAAGATTATGGATTGATGTTGGTTGGATTTTGGATTTGATTTGGATGAGATGGGATTAGAATGTTGTTGATGAATTGGATGAAGGGTGATGAGAGTGATTAGGATAAGATTAGATTGAATGATTTGGATGATGATGTGGATAAGGTAGGTGATTAGGATGATTAGGATAGATGAGTGATTGGGTTTGAATGTGTTGGAAGAATGAGGTGAATGACTTGTCTTATGTGTTTGATGTTTATCTTGATTTGGCAATGTTTAATCAAATGATCACACATATACAATCATGAATCACTCACACAAGACACAAGCAATTTTGAATTTTGAATTTGAAGAATATGAGAATGATTAAGCAATCACATGTGTAAGACAAATCCACATGCCCTAATGCCTAGTTTGATGGGGTATGGCCAGTTAGGTTTGGACAATGTTTAGACGAGGTTGACTAATGATTTGAAAGTGAAATCCTGTCACACAGTTGGGAGAAGGGGGTAACCCACCCTTCACCTTCACTTCCCAAAGGTAGAAAGTTCTTTGGGGCTTAGCCAAGAGTGATAGGATTCTGATTTCAAATGAGGGTGTCTTTCGATTCAGCCTCGGATGAGGTCATCCCTAGGGGTGATGAAACCCCTAGTAGGCCTCCTAGGATAGGGTAAACAAAAGTGAATCAAGTGAGGTGTTTTTGATCTCCAAGATCACCTTGTGGTGCAAGGAGAGAGCATACACACACCCACTTGATTCACACTCGCAGTTGATTAATTGACCCTTAGAAAAATAAAATGTGTGAAAGACACGTCAATCAATGGTTCATTTTAGCCCAATTTCAAGGTGTGATTGAAGACACTGGTTGATTTTATGCCCAATTTCAATGTGTGATGATCAAACAATGTTCGTTTTATGCCCAAACTGAAGTGTGTTTGCAAGCAATGATTGAGAGATAAAGGATGAAAATGGATGCACCTGATAAAATTGTTGTCCAAATTGATGTAGATGCTTCTCCTGATGTTGCTTCAACCTCGTATGACCACCTGCAAGTCACAAGAATGAAAACGGAGCGAGTAGACTAGCCAAGGATATTGTCATGCAAAAATTGATAATCTGATAAAATTTGATGAACAATGAACTGATACAAGAAAATAGATTACATGAACAAAAAATTCAAGAAATTCTATGTGATTTGAAAAAAAATTTCGCTGAAAAACAATCAAATTTGCACAAGTTATGATGGTTTGAAGTTTAAATGCAAGTTTGACTTTGATTGATAAAAAAGGTAGGAAAAAGGTACCATCACCTAGAAATGTCCTCACAATTGTGTAGTTGGATGAATCCTCTTTTCGACGACTATTTGTTTGCTCGATTTTGCCTCCGTATGCAAAAGTTGTGATAAAAAGAAAAAAAATAGCCCCTCTAGGGCATATAGAAGGCAAGATAGACTGTCGCAGGTTGACTTAACCACTAACTATTTATGAAGGTGTGATCACATGTGTATGTCTTTACCTCTGGCAGTTAAGGGTTGAGTTTAGCGGTTAGGGCATATAAATGGCCTAAGTTGAGCCCTCGGTCATTCATATGACCGAGGTTCACGAGGGAAAAAAAAATAAGAATAGAGGGGTAGCCTTCGCTACCCCCTCCCTTTGGATCCCCGTTACCAGTTAAAGTGTAAAGCCCGACGGTTAAGGGCTTGGCCTGTTATGAGGAGCGGACCCCCTACCAACGATCAAAACCCTAAATGTTTGGGATTTGATGATGGATGAGAGGAGATGGCGGGCGGCGGGAGTGAAAAGAGGTAGTGTTGAGGATCATTTGGGTGGTAGAGTTTTGGACGGGAGATAGCGGTTTCACAGGATTTTGTGGTCGAATCTGCGCAGTAGTGAGCGTGGTGGAGGATATGACCACCAGTGGCGGGAGTTAGTAGTTTGGGTGGTTTTCAGGTGGTGAGTGTAGGCTGCGGGGTTTTAACAGTCAGGCGGCAGGTTCATGTGCAGAGGAAGTGGAGCGGTGGCGACCGGGAGTGGGAGTAGGGTCGGGGTTTTGAAGGTGTTGACCAAGCGGAGGGGGCGGCGACTGGTGTTGGAAGGGGCAGTGACCAGGGGAGGTGGAAGCTGGTGTTGGGTAGCTGGATGGTGGTGACAGGGGTTTGACGGGCGTCGACTGGAGGTTGAAGCTAGTGGCAACTGGTGTTGGAAGGGGCGGTAGGGGATTTTGACTGGTCTTCGGTTACGGTAGGGTTTCAGGGGGATGGCAGTGGAAGAGCAGCGGCAACGGGGTTGGGAGTGGTGACCAGGTGAAGGGTGTGTGTTGTAGGAAGGCGACAGAGTCAACAGGGGGTGGCGACGGGGTGCGTAGGCGGTGACTGGGTGGCAGGAGGGGATATAAGGGGTGGCGATAGGCTTTGACTATGGTTGTTCATCCAGGCTACAAAGAAAACTAAACCTGCAAACAACACTGAAATTTACCCTACAACCAAAATCCCTGTGAATTCAAACACAACCCCCTGTACGGAGTAGTACGGTCAGTTCGTACGGTACGGGCTGTACCCCTAAAAAAATTCAAAATTTTTCAAATAATATAGCCAACTTTATAGTCAAAATTCATGGAATCGACGTCCTGATCGCGGCGGTGAGGTCAGTTTTCACCCAGGACACAACCTGCAACAGTTCACTTCCAAAACTTGACAAAAACTGTTAGAAAATGAAGATTTTGACAACAAAACCTGCACAAACTGACGATTAGATCCAGGATCGGGCGTGCTAATGTAATCAATGAAATCAAAATGAAGGTTATAATGTAAATCTAATGCAAATAACACGATTTTACCTTCCTTCTGAATCATGGATCCAGGAGGGAAGAAGTTTGCGCCTACGTAGCTCCTCAGATGTTACCCATGACTAGAACGAAGATGTGAATTGCTCAAGTGCCTTCAACACAATGTAGATGAATGATTAGGGATTAGATGATAGATTTGAGAGACTAGATGGAAATGAGAGATGATTTAGAGTGATTTGGACATTATGGTGGCATGATAAGGGGATTGTGAAATGATTTTGGCAGAGGTCTGATGCATGAAGAGGTCTCTCTCCAATGGCTTAGAGAGGGGTCCAATTTATAGAATTTTGGAGATGAGGATGGAGGGTGAGGATTTAGTTGATGAGATCAAGGGCTAGGAATAAAAGTGAATCTTTTATTCCTAGTGGATGAATTAATAATTCACATTTTGGGAAGAGTGGAGGATAGTGGATGAATTAATAATTCATTTTTGGGAAGAGTGGAGGATAGTGGGGGACAACTAAATTTTAAATTTAGTGAGTGGAGGATAGTGGGGGACAACTGAATTTTAAATTCAGTGAGTGGATGATGAGGTAATCAAGGTTAATTAAGTATTATCTTAATTAACTTAAGCCTAGGTTAATCAGATAAGCATGATTTATCCTAATTAACAGGGATTAGGGAAATGGATAAATCAACCAAATAAATATTAGGAATATTCATTCAATTGATAGGATAGGGTTGTAAGATTAAATGGATTAATTAGGTGAATTAATTGATCACCAGGGATATGCAGATGGGGAGAGTGAATTATTGTAGAGGTACGGGAAATTGGTTTGCAGAGCAATCCAATTTTCGGTGTCTACACAGTGTATGTCAGATGAGGAGATAGAAACTAAGGCTAGCACAATGCCTCCCAAGTCTATCAGCCAGGAAGCCATCAAGAAGATGGTAGAGGAGATGCTTGAAGCAAGGTTGAAGGAAGAGAGGTCCAAGGGTAAGAGTAAAGAGGATGGAAGTGCTTCTGATGTAGAAGAATAAGAAGAGGCAGAAGAGAGCCCTTAAGAACAAGATATGTCTGCAGACCAAAAGGCATTCTTGAATGCACTCAAAGGTGCTCATGGAGATAGTGGCGATCCAAAGATGGATGTTCCTACGTTCAATGGGAAACTAGATGGAGATGCCCTCATGGATTGGATTGAAGCCATGTGCAACTATTTTGACTTCAAAGAGTATAGTGACAGCAAGAAAGTCAAGTTTGCTAAGACAAGATTGAGAGGTTCTGTCCTAGTTTGGTGGAACTATATGCAAGGTGAAAGAGAGAAAGTTGGAAAGAACCCTATCACCAAATGGAGTAGAATGGTGGCCATGCTAAGAGACAAGTTCATGCCATCTGATTATGAGTTGTAGACCATTAGGAAGTTTAATCATCTCAGACAAAAGGTTATGGATGTGGCTACATATACTGAAGAATTTCATAGATTGAGCATGAGAGTCAATCACAAGGAGGAGGAGAAAGAGATGGTGGCTAGGTATCTCAATGGCTTGAGGTATAACATACAAGATGAATTTAGTATGGTGGTTCCTAAAATAGTGGATGAGTGTTTTCAATTAGCCTCTAGGGTAGAGGAGAAGTTGAAAAGAAAGACTGATCAAAACACTAGAGGAAGAGGTGGCAGAAATAATAGGGGAAGAGGCAGTTTTGGTAGAGGACAGTCAAGTAAAATGAAAACCCAAGTCAACAAGAGTCTCATTCTGATGTAGAACATAGAGGTGGTGGTTTTAGAGGTTGGAGAAGACCAAATGGCAGAGGTAGAGGTCGTGGTGTAGGCAAAGGACCTGAAGTTTTCATTGGTAGATGCTATGGCTGCAATCAAGTAGGCCAGACCATGAGCAAATGCCCTGAGAAGGAAACTAGTTCCCATGATGGTGGAAGAAGGAATGAGTTGTTGAAAGATGAGGATTTCCAAAGTGTGAATTCACCCATTGGTAGTGCTACACCAGTCCTTGAAGGAGAGAACATGATGATCAAGAGAACCTTGATGAAGATGCCATTGAAACAAGAGCCCCCACAAAGGAAAACTCTCTTCAGAACCCAAGGTATAGCATATGGTAAACTTTTTAAAATCATTGTTGACTCAGGTTCTACTGAGAATGTAGTGTCTACTGAAATGGTAGAGAAGTGTAAGTTGAAAAGGCTGCCCCATGTTAGTCCTCATAAGATCTCTTGGTTGAATAAGAATCAAAATTACATGGTAGAAGAACAAAGTTGGGTTGAGTTTGAGATAGGTGATTATAAGGACAAGGTACTATGTGAGATTATTCCTATGGATACTTTTCACCTTCTTCTTGGATGTCCATGGCAGTATGATGTGAAGGCACAACATGATGGTGAGAAGAACACATACCTCATCACCAAGAATGGAAGGAAGTTTAGGATGGATCCTATGCAAGAGTAGATTGGAGAGGAGTAATGACACCAATGTCATGGCGGTTAGTAGCAAAGAGTTCTTACACCTCATGAAGGAGAAGGATACCCAAGGGTATGCCTTGGTAATGAAGCCTAAAGATGAATCAGGGCAGCAAGACAAAAAGCAGAAAGAGATTCCACTAGAAGTGCAGCAATTGTTGGATAAGTACCAAGATCTTGTGGTAGAGGATACTCCTAACTCCTTACCACCCATGAGAGATATAAGTCATCAAATTGACTTGATTCCAGGGGCCACATTGCCCAATAAGGCTGCCTACAAATTGACACCACAGAAAAATGAAGAGGTGAGTAGACAAATTCAAGAACTCTTAGAGAAAGGACTGATTAGAAAGAGTCTTAGTCCATGTGCAGTCCCTAGTGTACTTGCTCCAAAAAAAGATGGGAAGTGGAGACTATGTACGGATTCAAGGGCCATAAATAAGATCACAATAAGGTATAGATTCCCTATGCCAATGATTGAGGATCTTTTGGACTATCTTGGAGGGTCATGTTATTATTCAAAGATTTATTTGAAATCTGGTTATCATCAAATCAGAATTAGGCAGGGAGATGAATGGAAGACTGCCTTCAAGACAAATGAAGGTCTCTATGAGTCGCTTGTCATGCCATTCAGCCTTAGTAATGCCCCAAGCACATTCATGCGTTTGATGAATGAGGTACTTGTTGAATTCATTGGCAAATTTGTAATTGTTTATCTTGATGACATACTTGTTTTCAGTAGGACAAAAGAAGAACATGTGAAGCATCTTGGACAAGTGATGAAGAAGCTGCATGAGAATAAGTTGATGATCAACTTGGATAAGTGTGAGTTCATGAAAACTGAACTTGTGTACCTAGGTTTTGTGATTTCTAATGGTTGTTTGAAGATGGACCCACAAAGGTTGAGGCCATTCTCAATTGGCCTACTCCTAGGACAGTAGGAGATGTTAGAAGCTTCCATGGCTTAGCAAATTTTTATAGGAAGTTCATTAGAGGATTCAGTCACATAAGTGCTCCTATTCTCAACACCATCAAGGGTGGAATAAAGTGCAAATTTCAATGGACAAAGCAAGCAGATGATAGCTTTGAATTGTTAAAGAGGAAAGTGGCTGAATTACCTACATTGGTACTCCCAGATTTTAACAAAGTTTTTGTAGTGGAATGTGATGCAAGTTAGCAAGCAATAGGTGTTGTTCTTAGTCAAGATGGACATCCAGTGGCCTTTTTTTCAGAGAAGTTGAATGAGGCTAAACAAAGGTATTCTACCTATGATCTAGAGCTTTATGCAATGGTACAAGCTCTCAAAAAGTGGAGACACTATTTGTTGCCCAAAGAATTCATTATTTCTACTAATAACCATGCTCTTAGCTTTCTAAATAGTGAAGAAAAGTTGAATCATAGGCATGTTAAGTGGATGGAACAATTACAGGCCTATACCTTCACTATTAAGCATAAAAAGGGTGTTGCCAACAAAGTGGCTAATGCTCTAAGTAGAAGGATGACTGTCATACATGAAGTACAAATGGAAAGCATGGGGATAGATTGTTTGAAGGAGTTATACAAGGAGGATATAGATTTCAAGGCTGCTTATGAAATTTGTGCTAATTTGGCTAACACTTTTCATGGTGAATATTCAGATTTTGTGTTGCAGGAAGGTCTCTTATTCAAGGGCAGTTTGCTATGTGTCTCTAAGTGTTCAATGAGGGATAACATCATCAAAGAGAAGCACAATGGAACCTTAGGAAGACACTTTGGGTTGGACAAGAATTTGGAACAAGTCACTAGATTCTACTATTGGCCAAAGGTACAATCGGATGTCAGGAGATATGTTGCAAGTTGTACCATATGTCAAAAGGCCAAATGTATGTCTTCTAATGCTAGTTTGTACCAACTACTTCCTATTCCCAATAGGCCTTGGGAGAGCATTAGTATGGATTTTGTACTTGGTCTTCCTAAGATAGCAAGGGGTGTGGATAGTGTTTTTGTCATTGTGGATAGATTTAGTAAGATGGCTAATTTTGTGCCATGCAAATGCACAAATGATGCATCTCACATTGCTGGTCTCTTTTTCAAAGAAGTGGTTAGAATCCATGGTTTGCCCCTTTCAATTGTCACTGATAGAGACTCCAAGTTTGTTGGTCATTTTTGGAGGACCTTATGGAGAAAATTGGGAACATAATTGTCTTTCTCATCAGCCTACCATCCCCAAACTGATGGTCAGACAGAGGTTGTTAATAGGTCCCTAGGAAACCTTCTAAGATGCCTTACCAAACAGCATGGGTTGGATGGGACTTGATTATCAGTCAAGCTAAGTATGCTTACAATGATTCAGTTAATAGAAGCACAGGGAAGAGTCCATTTGAAATTGTTTATGGTTTCCATCCAAGAGGACCACTTGAACTCAAAGACCTACAAGATTGGGATAAGAGGAGTGCTCTAGGAGAAGATTTTACTGCCACCATGAAGGCCGTTCATGATCAAGTCAAAGTTCAGTTGGAAAAAATAGTCTCCAAATACAAGGATAGAGCAGATCTCAAAAGGAGAGATGTACAGTTCAAGGTGGGAGATTTGGTGATGGCCTATCTAAGGAAGGAAAGGCTGCTTAAAGTACAGTCAACCAAGTTTTTGATGAAGAAAATAGGACCATGCAAGGTAGTGCATAAGTTTGGTTCAAATGCTTATGAAATAGAACTGTCATCCAGTCTTGGTATTTCTCCCATATTCATTGTTTCAGACCTATTTCCATTCAGACCTCCATTGAATGTTGAAAATGGATCAGATGTTGTGATTGAAGATGAAGATTGGGTCAAAGATCTACCTCCAAGTAAGCCTTTACAATTGGAATGCATCTTAGATTCCAAGGTTGTTAAAAAGACAAGGAAGGGTGTGTACAAGGAGTACTTGGTCAAGTGGCAGGATCTTCCCGATTCAGAGGCTACATGGATGAGTGAGGCAAACATTTTGAAGCATGGGAAGACACTCCAACAGTTGGCAACTCAAGGGACTTGAATTTTTCTTGCAGGGGGAGTATGGTGCAGGAGCACCTTCTCTATGGTGCAGGAGTCATGTTTTGTTTATGTTTTCAATAAGGATTTTTAAGCCACATCATGTTTGTAATAAGGTTTTTTTTGTCAATTTGGTCACTAGACCTATGTAGACCATGTTTGGTCAAGTTTGATGTAATCACACAATGAAAACATGTAGTTTTCTTGTGAGAAAACCAACGGATAACTGACTTTCAAAATCAGTTTGTATGGTTGGGAGGGATGTAAACAAAGGTCTCAAGCCTTTTATAGGCGAGGATGGATGTAACCAAAAGGGGCATGAAGGAATGAATGAATGAAGATCTAGATATTTGGGTGTGTTGAAACATTGTTCTTTCTGAGTATTTCTCTATAACAGTCATTCTGTACAGCCTGTACGGATAGGTGATTGCCTAAAACTGACTGGAAGTATTTATGTATTGAAGTAGCTTTCATTTGGAAGTGGTTTGGTGCCTTGAAGTGTCATAGTTAGTGGGAAATTGTTCTTTTTGCAGAAACTGGTCTGAAAACCTAGAAACAAGGGTTTGGTGAATAAATAGACTATTATTCCTCTGTCCACTGAAAGCAAGATTCTTATTTTCAGTGTGATGGAGGAATATAGTGTATATTTTATGTTTTCTATAGTTCTAGGTCAAGCACTCAAGGATCCAAGGAGTTTGGCATGGGTTGACTAGGCATCTCTATGTGACTAGTCATTGAAATGATATGAGAAGTGCTATTGTGGAGTGGCCAAATTGACGGGTGATCAAGTGTTTACAGAGGATTATAGACCCCCTTTTGTGCTGTCGAGTCTTTGTTTCTATTTTTGGTTTGGTGTCTGCGTAGTTGTAAAGTAGCAGAGGTTGCCATCGGTGTAACACAGCCCTCGGAGAAACTTTTTGAAGTTACATTGATCAACAGTGTTAGGTCGATAGAAAGTGTATCAGTGAAGAATGAAGGAAGTCTCACTGAAGAAACATATATTGGCGTAAGTTTCACATCATTTCACTGAATGTATATTGCGTATGCATATCACAAAAGCATGTTGAGAATGTATGTTGAGAATGTATCTTTCGTCGGATACAAACGGTGACCATTCGTAACGGTGAAATCCGGGTAAAGAAACTTTAGTCCACTGGTAATAGCAAGTCACGCCAAGCATATACTAAGTTGATACATCGGCACATCAGAAGGAGAGTAAAAGATCCCGATGACGAAGTAAGTCTTGTCAACGAGTGTGGTTCGGAAGTGTCATCAGAGTGATTGGTGTATCGGCGAGAGATTCTAACGAAGCTGATAGTGTTTTTCTTGCCGATAGGCAAGAAACGTAGATCACTCATCGGGAAGAGTTATGCTATCAGAGAGATAAGTTTCAAAGTGGCCGACGGGGTAAGTTTGGCCGATAGGAGTAGATCACCAAGACATAGGCCACTCTCTCACCGATCAGTGTTTGTTGATAAGTGGTGTGCTTCCACTGTGCGGTCTGCATCAAAGAGGCTAAAAAAGTTTGGAAGAAGAAAGAACCTATGAAAGTTTGGAGGCTAAAACAAATCCAAGAGAATATAGATCCTAAACTTGTGCATCTTGCACAAGTCACATCATCAGTTGCATAAGATAGAGCATGAGGATAGGGGGAGTTGATTAGTGGCTTATCTCTTACCCCCAAGGAAGTTGCAGGAAACAAGGTGCAAGTTGGTTCAGGAGAATATGAAGTTTGGTTCAGAAGAGTGATTGGTGTTGTGTTGTAAGAGATTGGTGAGACTGGTTGCTTCAAGGTTGATTGCTTTTTAGAGAGAACTCAGGTTGTGTATAGTGTTTGTCTTCCATAGTGTTGATCATCATGTGTTTTGAGATTTGTGTCATGCATGAGAGGTGGAGCTTTCATGAGGATTGGAAATAGTGTCAAAAGAAGATGGTGGACTGGAGATGTTAATTCATGATCATTTGGAAGAGTTCTTGGTATGATAGTTTGACATGTTTCTTTGATGGGTTTCTTCATTGATAGGCTTCAGGAAGGTATGTGCAAGTTGTGTGCTTCTAGTTATGAAGGTGGTATTAGGTATGTGCTTCAATCTATGGCAATCTAGAGATGCTTATGTCATTGATGGTGGTGCCTTGTATCTCATCAAGTTCTTTAGTTAATCAGTTCTCATGGCATTATGATCAGTTCATAGGGGAGTGCTAGTTTGTACTGAAGCTGATGATCAGTGACTTTCAAAAGACATTAGGAGTAAGAAGAGATAGATATATCCTTCAATAGCATTTGGTAAGTTGACATAAGGACAGTGAAGCTGCAGCACATTTCATTACTTCTTCCATTAAGTTCCTTGATAATCTTGCATGCAAATATGTAGTATAATGGATATTCACTTTTTCAAAGAAGATCATGCATGTTGCAGAAAATAGAGAAGCATTTCAATGTCATTAGATTCAAGAAATCAAAGATATTTGTGTTGCCAAGTAATTCAATGCTTCAAATACAGTGAGTATAGTGAAGTTTGTTTTATTTCTAACATTGTGTGATGCCTATCAGTTAGTGGTATGTGCTGTTTTGAAAGTGGCAGGCCTATTTGCTATATGGTGAAAAGACCTAGTTTGATAGCATGATAGTGATGACCTTCATTTCACAGCACAATGGTAATAATGTATTAAGTGCTTTCATTATTGACAGGGGGAGTTGTATGATTTATTGTTGCAGTCTTGAAGTTCATCATCAGTTATCTTGTGATTCTTATTTTGTTCTACCTATTACAATGTTGGGAAAATGATTTCAAGTTTATTCAGGACTAACAGACATTTGTTTTATGATTGATAAGGTTTTGATAGGGGGACAGCAGTGGTAATTATAAGAGATCTCAGATTTGACATAGAATCATCCTACATATTTTTGCATCTAAGTCAGGGGGAGCTTGCTTGAATATTGATCAGCATTTGAAGAGTTGTTCATAGTATGTTATGTACTGATATATGATAGCATATGATTGTTGTTGCACTTTATGAAGCTTAAAAATCATTTACAGGGAAGCTTATTTGTTGTACTTTGTCATTAGATGTCAAAGGGGGAGAAACAAAGACAGTGTTGAAGATTTTTCCATCAATGACAAAGGGGGAGTTTGTTTGAAATATGTTTGTCATTGATGTCAAAGGTGTTGAGTTCATGCTTGTTGATGCAAAGGTTATTTGAGTTGATGGTGATACTTTATGAGTTCATACTTCATGATATGGTGTGTTGTTTGATATGTGTTTGATGGATGGTGTTTGCCATTGATGTTACAAAGATATTGGTCATGATGTTTTGTTGAAGCTTGATGCAAATTGACACAAACTTGATCTCCTTCATGATGCTTCAAGACCACAGGATCATCAAAAGATCAAAGGCATCAAAGGTGTTATTCTTCATATGTTTCATATTGATGTTGCTTCATGCCATGCTTCAGTGTGCTCATCATCATGCCTCAGTTAGTCTTCAAGACCTCTTCATGTTGATAGTGTGTTCATTATCACAGATGTTGATGTTACTGTTGAAGAGAATGAAGAGATCTCAGATAAGTTCATATACCTCATGATTCATGATGGTGTTGATGTCAAATGATGAGTTAGTTTGTCTTGAAGCACTTCATACAGGTTCTTGCAGAGCTCATCATCAGGAGTAGTTGATGGGGAGCGCTCAGTGGAAGCACACAACTGATCAAAAATTGATCGATGAGAGTCTGACTCGTGTCTCATCGATTTGCCCTTCTCCTTTTGTTATCGGCATGACTTAGATCATCAGTGAACACTTATAAACCTTAGCTAATGTGCCGATACACCAACTTAGTATATGCTTGGTGTGACTTGCTAATACCGGTGGCAATACCCTGATTCACCATTACGACCGATCACCATTTGTATTTGACGAAAGATACATTCTCCACATACATTCCCAACATGCTTTTGTGATATGCATTCGCAATATACATTTGGTGAGACTCTTGTCTTCGGTGAATGCTTCCAACTCTTCTACCAATGTCGCACCTTTGCCCGATGGCATCTACCTTCAGCGTATCCTTCCCTATCGGTCAGACTTTCTTTACAACCGCAGATAATTTGATCACCCCGATGCCACTTCAGACCGCGATTTCCTTTCAATGGCTCGAACCTTCCTTTGACCAGACTATCCTTGTTGCTTTAAGCAAGGAATGTTTCGTCGATGGCCTCTGTCTCATCGACAACAACTCCAACTCCTCTAGTCCAAACTGTAGCACATGGAGATGCTAGGCGATCTACTGTACATCTCGCGCTGTCCAGATCCTCTGCGCTGCAAAACGATGAAATAAAATAGGAAACAAAAAACACATATTGTACAATGAAGCCATTCCACTGATTTCGATAGAAATCTCACCAGTGGAATGCTTCACATCGACATTTCTCAACAACAGAAATATAGAAGGGAAATCTATAGCTAAACGATTTGTAATTACAAAGAACAGGAAACAAATTGATGACATAGAAATGGTTCGATTTCTTCTTCACAATGCTCGATTACATTCGCACAATTGCATTCAATTACAATATCATATCATGCCTAATTCTGTTCATCTCCCTAGCTTAATAAACTCGCCAGAGGAACGCCAACCCTATTCCAAGCGGCTGGGAGAATGATTCCAAGTGGCTAGGAGAAAAACTAACCGTCTTACTACTAACAATTTGACAAACGTGACCTAAGTCCCTTGGGACTTACAAAATGAACCTAGATACAAACTAAAATTACATGCTAGACCTTATTACATCCCAAAACATGATTTTCTAAACAAAACATGATTCAAATGCCTCATGGAGGCCACCTTGTGTTAGGTGCTCCTACACCATACACCCCACGTAGAAAAGAACTCATGTCCCATGAGTTGAGTCTATGTCTTACTCCACCTATATCCTTTGCTGCATCATGCCTTCCCCATGATCTCTGGACTGCAACTTGCTTCCATGGAATCAAAAACTCATGCCTAGTAGTGTAGGCTCTACTCACACCTTGCCATGAGTGAGTGCTTGCAATCAAACTTGGATGTTGCAGGCCATAATTGCTTACTGTCATTACTGCCTGAACACCTGCATTCAAAATCTTGTTTGATGCTTCTTGTACTACTGCTATGGTAAATATGTTTGCCTTCCAACTCTTGTTGGTTCTAGAGGACAAACAATGGTCCCTACTATGATAGCATATTCTTCTTTCCAATCAACTTGTGGCTGCTTGCAGACCTGCTCTTTGACCTTCTGTTGATCCATCTTAGACGTTACCATCTAATCTCCATCATTCAAAACTGAAATCACCTTCAAACTTGGACCTTTGGCAAACCCACTCGTTGAGGTATCCTCAACTGCCCTTGTCTCTTCTTCATGCATCTTCACAAACTCTTTCTTACCCACCAAAATAATCTTGGTTGCCTTCTTTGCTTTAGTATCCTCCTGCAATGGTGTCATTACAAAAGTCTTTCCATCCTTCTTGATGGTGTATGTGTTAGCATATCCATCATACAATGCTTTCCTATCAAATTGCCATGGCCTACCTAAAAGTAGGTGACAACACTCCATGGGCAAAATGTCACATAAAATTCTCTCCTTATATTCTCCAATCTAAAAATCAACATATGCATGTTCATCCACCAAAAGTGATTGGCTATCACTTACCCAAGATGCTCTGTAAGGAGTTTGATGAGGAATCCTTTCTATGTTCAATTTATCCACCATTTCCCTAGATACCATATTATCTGTTGAACCAGAATCTATGACTACCTTACATATTTTACCTTTGCTTTTGCAATTGATTATGAAAAGAGCTCTCCTTTGTGATGGTTTAGTCTTCACTGGTGCTTTGAGCAACGTCCTCTTGATCATCAGATTTTCTCCCACTTCTGATGTCAAATTCACTTCAGGAGATGTCACACTCCCTGCATCCTCTTGAGTCAATGCGGTTCTTCTCTCATTACCATGAGAAGTTGAGGCCTTCTCTAGACACTTATAAGTCGGGTGTCCTATCTGATTACAATTATAGCATCTCTTGTTGGAGAACTTGGATTCTCTATCTGATCCATTTGTCCCACCTCTTTCATTTGGCCTTCTTCCTCGGTAGCCTCCTCTGCTACTTGAGTCTCCAACTTGCTCTTCTTGGCTAGACTCACCACTAGGCCTCTGGTTAGGACTTCTGCCTCCAAAACTACCTCTAAAATTTCTGTCACCTCTTCCTCTACTCTGCTGCTCACCTTTCCTCTTCAGCTTCTCTTCAGCTCTTAATGCTACTTGAAAGCATTTTTCCATAGTTTCAGGTGTAAATAAACTTATCTCATCTTGAATATTGATCCTCGGACCATTTAAATACCTTGCTACCTTGGCTTTTTCATCCTCCATATACCCACAATGAAGAGTGTATTTGTGAAACTCCTCGGTGTAAGTAGCCACATCCATATCTTTTTGTTTAAGATTCTGCATTTTCCTGTAAATCTGCACCTCGTAGTCAGATGGAAGGGACTGAGATTTGATCTTCTCCAGCATTCTTCTCCACGAAGAGACCATACTTTTCCCATTCTTTACCCTCTCTCCTTGGGTGTAATTCCACCATGTAAGGGCAGCACCTTTGAGTTTAGTTTTTGCATACTTAACTCTCTTACTTTCAAGAACTTCTTTGTATTCGAAGTAGTTGTTCAGAGCCTCAATCCACTCCATAACTTCATCAGCATTCATCTTTCCATTGAACATGGGAATATCTATCCGAGCCTCTGAAGAGTCCTTGCCAATTGCCTTGATGGCTTCCAGGAATTGTTTTTGTTCAACCAGTATCTTTGCCTCTTCTTATTCTTCTGCTTCTTCCTCTTTCTCCTCTTCTTCATCTGAATCTTCCTCTATCCTTTTGCCTATCTTCATTGCCTTCAATTCTGCTTGGAGTGCTTCCTTGACTCCAGTTTTGATCATCTCTTCCATCTCTTGAAATTTCTTGACCACTTCAGTGGTCATCCCCTTTGGAGGCATATCACTAGCCTCTCCTTCACTTTTTCTGTCTGACATAAACATTCACAGACAATGCCAACACTTCTGTAAATCCTCAATTCAACAACATAATGCTCAATCAGTTGTCCATCCTACACACTACTTCACAAACCCATTCCTCTCGTCCAACAGTAGATCCTAGAGATGCACTACCACTCTCTGTCACAGTGGCCTCACTCTGCACCCTCTTCCAACCAAACCTCTATTGGTGAATGGTCTTGACAAACCTCATCATCGTCTGCCCACACACTATGGGAATCCTGTTCCTCTGCACAACTAGATGGCACGAGTAACTTTTCATCTACCTTCTCAGTGACAGAAATCAAAATACACAACACCTCTACCCAGAGCGTTCGCTAGCTCTGATACCAATATGATGGGGAGCGCTCAGTGGAAGCACACAACTGATCAAAAATCAATCGGTGAGAGTCTGACTCGTGTCTCAGCGATTTGCCCTTCTCCTTTTGTTATCGGCATGAATTAGATAATCGGTGAACACTTATAAACCTTAGCTGATGTGCCGATACACCAACTTAGTATATGCTTGGCATGACTTGCTAATACCAGTGGCAATACCCTGATTCACCATTACGACTGGTCACCATTTGTATCTAACGAAAGATACATTCTCCACATACATTCCCAACATGCTTTTGCGATATGCATTTGCAATATACATTCGGTGAGACTCTTGTCTTCGGTGAATGCTTCCAACTCTTCTGTCGATGTCGCACCTCTGCCTGATGGCATCTACCTTCGGCGTATCCTTCCCTATCGGTCAGACTTTCTCCAGAACTGCCAATAATCCGATCACTCTAATGCCACTTCAGACTACGATTTCCTTTCAATGGCTCAAACCTTCCTTTGGCCAGACTATCCTCATCGCTCTGAGTGACGAATGTTTCGTCGATGGCCTTTGTCTCACCGACAACAACTCCAACTCCTCTAGTCCAAACCCTAGCACATGGAGATGCTAGGCGATCTACTGTGCATCTTGCGCTGTCCAGAAACAAACAGGAAACAAAAAACACATATTGTACAACGAAGGCATTCCACTGATTTCGATAGAAATCTCACCAGTGGAATGCTTCACATCGACATTTCTCAACAATGGAAATACAAAAGGGAAATCTACAGCTAAACAATTTGTAATTACAAAGAACAGGAAACAAATTGATGACACAAAAATGGTTCGATTTCTTCTTTGCAATGTTCAATTACATTCGCATAATTGCATTCAATTACAATATCATATCATGCCTGATTCTGTTCATCTCCCTGATTTTATAAACTCGCCAGAGGAATGCCAACCCTATTCCAAGTGGCTGGGAGAATGATTCCAAGTGGCTGGGAGAAAAACTAACCGTCTTACTACTAACAATTTGACAAATGTGACCTAAGTCCCTTGGGACTTACAAAATGAACCTAGATACAAACTAAAATTACATGCATTGGTCAAATAGACCTTATTACAACCCAAAACATGATTCAAATGCCTCATGGAGGCCACCTTGTGTTAGGTGCTCCTGCACCATTAGTCTTCATAGTTCACATGGGGTTCTTGATTGATTGATTCAGGAGTTGATTTGGATCAATATCATCTCTGTATCAATATGTGTTTATTCTTCATGTTCTTGAAGTTTCATACTTGAGTTCATATTTTGGTGGAGTTGGCTTAGTTGTTGGAGATGATCCTATTAATATTTCATGTCAATATGTTTATGCTTTGTTTCAAAGTTCATCATGTGTTTCATTGGTTTTACAATGTTGACTGAGTTGGTGTTATGGAGTATCTCACAGAATTGATTTGATATACATTCTAGTTAAGAGTTTAGTCATGGTGATTGAATGAAGTTTGGACTTTTATCATTATCAAGAGGTTTGATTTTGTTCATCAGAATTAGGGTTTGCTCATTTTATTCTCATGATCAGGTGCAGTTGTTGATGTGCCTCAGATGTTGTTCACAAGAGAATATCACATCTTTCCTGGGTTCTTTAGAGTTTTATCTCTACTTCAAACTTAGTTTCTTGAGTTGCAAATGTCTAAGTTGTAATCACTTTATAGCTCTAGGTTTGTAAGTCTTTTCTAGTGTTTTGGTTACAGTGGAGTCACTGTCATAAAAAGGGCTTGATTTCTTCAAGTAAGATCCTTTTGTTGTCTAGTGTTATGAGCATCTTCTAGTTCTTTAAAACCCTAATAAATCCTAATCTATACCATTAAGTCTTAAAGCCCTCTTCTACTCGTCCTCTTGGTATGCACTTTTTCTTTTAATTGCCAGTTGACCTGCGATCTTAGGTCATCCCACTAAAGGTGACCCGCTAGAGGGGTTCTTAGTCATATAGTTGACCGGTCCCATCAACCCTCTTTACTATGGTCATCGGTCTCTTTCAAAGTGCGTGGGTGCCAAAAGCACATCGACGGTGTAGTTTAAAAGAAGTAAAAGCCGGTTAGCGGCCAGAATTCAAACCTTGATCTCCTCTCCAATGAGTATGCATATTGACGTGCATCTGAACGTCATCTCTATGTAACTACAGTAAAGGCATTTTTTAAAGGCTATTTTTAGCTTTTTTACAAGGCAGTTTTGTTGGAGTTTTTAAAGCATTTTTTAGAAGATTTTCTTTCTATTTTTTATTCTTCTCGAGGAGTTGAAGGCATCTAATGAATAATGTTTTGTTTTTTTCTAAAATGGGGAGAAGATTAAATGTTTTATGATTATGGAAGCTTAAGTGTTTTTGTGAATTATTTTTAAGATGGGCTATTAGTGTGGCGATCCGAAGATGATAGAGAGATTTTTTTTGCAAATTGATAAAATATTATTGAAGTTTTTTAATGTGGGGAAGATGAATGGTGATTGAAGAATATTGAAGATTTGTTTTTGAAAGGAGAAAATGAATATATAGAGAGAAAGAAAAAATGAGTATAGAGAAAGAAGAGGAATATGAAAAGTCTTTCTTATTGCAGTTGAATGAATTTTTTTTACAATGATTTATGTAGAGAAAATGAAAATGCAAGGAGGCTCTGAAGATGGAAAATTAAGGGCTTAATGTTCATTGAGAACTAATAAATATGCAAGTTGTGAAAATGAGGGTATGTGGTTGTGGTTTTAAATGGTTCAAATTGAAATGAGACTTTCAGTGTATGAGAGGGGTTGAAATATACATTTGGCATAGGTTTCAAGAGTAAATTCTCAGTGTAAATAGAGATGTAAAATATATTCTTTTATATGCAGAAAAAGAGGTTATAGGAAGGCAGATTGTTTGACAATATGATCCATGTCAAGGAGACAAGAATTTTGATGACAAGTACCTTGCAGGTTCAGAGACTTCAACATAAAGGATAAATAAGTCTTGATTTTGTATTTGAGAAGGTTGTATTTGAAGTATGTATTGGTTATATACAAAAGGAGATATAAGGTTGAATGTGTTGTAGAGAATCAGGGTAACCCCTTGAATTATTTCTTTTCTCTCTTATGTTCACATCGTAAAAGGTGAAGCTTGCATGGTCAGTGAGACCTATTTGTTGCCAGTGAGGCTTTGTAATTGGTGATTCTCATGATTAAGCTAGTGAGGCAGTTTAGAGTGGTTTTTTATCCCTATAAGGGTTTTCCACTCATGAAAAACTTGTGTTATAGTTCATGTTGTTTCCCTCTATGTGTGTGTATCCTAATGTTTTTCTCATAAGGTCTTGTTCACACTATTCATCATCATACTTGTGCATATGTGTTTGATGGATTATTGATGTCTCTTTAATTCTTTGTCTTGTAAATTAAAAGGTGCAAAAAGATTTTAGAGTTTATACAACACTAATTCACCCACCCTCTCAGTGTTGTCCTGTACTCCAACATAGTGGTTTGTCATTCAATGCAAAACTGAATTGGAAAGTGGTCTAATAGCGTCACATCCACTAACGGTGTAACTGAGAGGGAGTCTGACATGGCAAAAGAAAAGAAAGATTAGGCCGAGATCATGGCATGATTAAGGCATTTAAAAATCCTGTCAGACCCAGCTTGAAAATTACACCATGTATGCCAAAAAGGATGGGAATAATGGCGGACAGTATTGGGATCAAAAAAACCCAATTTATTGCACATGTGAAACCACGCCTCTCGCTCACCAACTAGCCACCGAAAAGGTAGAATGCCATATTTATCATGCGTCGTCTCAACCATATTGAAATCCCCACAAATAAGTCAAGTGGCCATTGGCAAGGAGTCTGCAATCCACCGCCAGAGAAGAGATCTTTCCATCGCATCATTCGATGCATAAACATTAATAATCCCAAAGGAATGATTATCAATATTGAGTAGTGTCCAGACTAAACGGTTGGTGGGGTCCACTCCATGAGCCACCACCGAAGGGACAATTGTGTAGTGAGGGGACAATAGTGTAGGGGACAACTTATTTTGATCACATCCTTCAAGATTATTTGAGTGGGTGTACATGGTATTAATTTGATATACCGATTTACTTTTAGAACTATCTTTTGGCAATTATAAAGGGTTTCTTAATATTTATAATTGTTGGTTAAAATACTTATTTTAGAAGGGTTTCCTTTAGATGATGTTGAGTAAGTAATTATTGGTTATTTATTATCGAATAAACTTGGGTTTATATATAGGTTAAATTTAATATAGATAGTTTTGTTTGTGTATCTTTCTTATTTTTATACTATTGCAATCTCTCTTATTTATTTTTCAACATGGTATCAAAGCCAAATTGAGTATAACTTCCTCATGGGAGTGTCTAGGAAGATGAAAGCATCTTGAGAGCTAATCCTCATAGGCTAAGAGTAGAGTAGGATATATAGAGTTTGATGTAAATTAGGATAGAGAGTTGACTTTTGAAGAAGAATCTTCAAGGCCAAAGGGGGAATCTATGGAGGTATAGCTCAATATGGATTGTTTTCAAATAATTTGGGAGATCCAGATGATAGAAAATCCACAAGTAAATATGCATTCAATATACGATTAGGCATTGTGTCTTGGAGTAGCAAGAAGCAACCAACTATTTCTTTGTCCTCTAGTGAAGCCGAGTATAAAGCATTATGTAGTGCTATCTGTGAAGCTATTTGGTTGAGGCACATTCTTGAAGACATGGGAGAAAAGCAAGAAGGACCAACACCCATCAAGTGTGACAATCAAAGTTCAATGAAATTGGCAAATAACTCAATCTATCATGCTAGATCAAAAAACATTGAAACTCAACATCATTTTGTAAGAGAAAAAATTCAATCAAGAGATATTGATTTGATGTATTGTAGCACCAATGAGAACATGGTTGATGTATTTACTAAGCCTTTGGACAAGATAGAGTTTATAATATGTAGGGATATGCTAGGTGATAGGAAAATATTTCATCCTTAGGTTAGTGAGTAGAGCTTTGTTGTGTCTCTTGTTGTCAACTACTAGGAGAAAGCAATGACATAGTGCTTTGTTGTTAAATTTTTGATAATTTATTCATTCCTTTTGTGAATAGCCTTTTGCAACCAATCTTACTTAAATTTGTCTATACTACCATCAACATTGAACTTAGATTTGAACAACCATTGTGAGCTAATGAAATGTAATGTAAAATCAATATGAATGTAATCCCAATTGAATGAATAATATTTTTCTAGTATGTTGTATATGGAAGTTGCTCACCATTTTAATAAGGTTTTAATTGAGTTTTCTTTGGTTAAATTGTGGACATTACAATTGACAAGTTTGAATGACAAAGGACCTATCATGTTAGAGCATTCAACATAAAAGAAAAGAGTTTTGAGTCATTATGCAAAGAATCTTTACATGTTTGTAATCTCCCTATGAATAGATAGTATGTGATTGTAACTTATAATATGTGCAAGTGAATAAAATCCATGTTTATGTGTCTCCATATCAACCTATTTTATTTTTTGTTGTCTACTCTATGTGTCTATTAATTTGTTATTGGGATTACATCACCTAGTCCCAATGATAATATCACATTATTTCTTAACCATGTTTTCTAGTACTTTGTCTAGTTGTAGCCTAATGATAAATAGATGTTTACCATTAAGATGCCAAGGTTTAATGAAATTGTCATGACTACTTTAAGGATTGTGGAAATCCTCAAAAATCATCATAATGGGAACCTCTTTTTAAAGGAACCTCTTTAATATGCCCACTTTTTTTAAATTTATTTAGTTTATTCATATGTGTTCATTGTGTCCTTTTTATTATTTAGGTGGGTATACATATTAGAGGAAATGAACCTATAGTTGATTAAGTTTGTGTACTTGAAATGGGAGTTTGAAATTAGAGAGTAGCTTCTTATTCAAATAAAAGTTATTATTAATTATTAGTTTAAAAATAGTGTTTGAATAAAAAATAGTGATCATAAGAAATTATCTAAAAGTAATAATTTACGAAATAAAAGTTATTAGATATTGTTTTAAAATTAGTGTTTGAATAAAAAATAGTGATCATAATAAGTTATATAAAAAATAATAATTCAAATGATAATACATAAACATTCAAAAAGGCATACATAATTATTTATATTGTGCTATTATATTTAAAACCTTCTTAAAATATTTTTAAAATAACCTTTCATATATTTTAAATATTAAATATGTAAAATTTAAACACTTACACATATTATTTTTATTAAAATGCAACAAATCCATCAACATAAAATGCTCAACTATATATTTCAAAAATATTTTTTTAAGTCTTAAAAAAAAAAAAAAACTGGCATTTATTCTTTGATATTCTTTGGTCACTCTTTTTATAAATGAACTTTTAAACATCATAGTCCTATTATTTATTGAACATTTTTTTACAATTCTAACAATCTTTATCATCTTAATGATGACAAAGATCTAACCCATAAATACACATGGAAAGATATCTCCAATACAATTCTCACAAAAATCTTATTACTCAATTTATGAACAATAAAAATGTTAAAAAGTAATTGGTATGCTAATCTTCATAATATGCCAAAATCTGTTACACAAAGATACGGTCTCTTTTAAAGCTTTTTAACTATATCTTTTCGAGATTTGTCAATCTAGAAAGTATCAAAGCTCGAAATTGTGAAGGATGTCCCATGTGCTTGCGACAAAGATAGGTATGCAAGTGCAAACAAATACAGACAAAATACCTCGCTGGCAATTTTTTTTTCTTGCCCATTAAAACCATTTAACAATTGGTCAGATGGAGTTATGATTAATGAACATGGTGATGGGTTAGACTGACCTGGTAAAGACTGATCTCTTCGGGTATTTTTGGGTCTAAAATCAATGATTCATTTGACATGAATAAATGGTTTTGGGTATTGTTAGGATATGTCTAAATTTATGTTCCATGATGTTTTGGGGATGGAGATGGCAGGAAATGGTGGTATATGTGACCCTTTTCCTGAACAACAAGGAACAACAATCTTTTTTATATATAAAAGATCTCTTTAGGTATTATTGGGGCTAAATGATTCTTTTAACAAAGTACATGTTTTTCTTTCAGTTTATTTTTTTATGGCTAATTTTATTATTACCTTTTTAATTGGTTTTCCTATTGGTCTGTTTTTTTCCATAAAAGGAAATATTATTTTAGTACTCACCGCATGTACAATCTTCAAGAGAACAAGTGTTTATGTCCTGTCTTTAGAGTTTGGAGGGTTCCTCCTACTAATTGTCTATTTTCAGTCCATCTGAATTTTCTAGAATTGATATGCCAGGAACTTTTTAAAGACAAACAGACCCACTTTGTAATCAGTTATTTTAATATATTTTTTTACCTTTATATTAAAAAACAAATCTACTTTCAGTCCATCTGAATTTTCTTGATTTTCTAGAATTGATATGCCATGAGCCTTTTTAAGACAAACAGACCCACTTTGTAATCAGTTATTTTAATATATTTTTTTACCTTTATATTAAAAAACAAAACAAAAGTTTTTGGGTATTTTCAACACATATCTAAATTTATGTTCCATAACATTTCTAGGATGGGGAGTACTACATTGGCCCTACAAGGGACAACTATATATGTTCTTTCTAAAATATTATATTTCATTAAAAAAAACTAAAAGTTCAGGCTAAAAAAGAATGTGCACACTTAATAACTACAGCAGCCCTTGCCTTTCGCAAACAATGTAGAAGCATTGAATATATGATGCTCCCAATTATTGTGTACTTGTAGAATCAAACAACTGAAACATACTACTTAACAATTCAAATTGTTCTCTTGATGAACATAAGATCATCATATTCCAAATTTAGAAAATGAAAAAACCTGAAAGATGTAACACACTTTTTTATCTGTTCTTTAAAATATTTTTTTTTAATTAATTTTTTTTTTAAATTTAGATTATCTCCAATTTCCCTATAGAACAGGGAGCGGCCAGGGGAATCCCCTGCCATCTGTGTCCCCAAAACAGCAATCAGGCCTAGGGGTGAGGATGCATCCCTATGGAACAAGGTCTAAACCTGTTATTTTCTTGATGGACCGGGCATCCTCTTTCTTGGCAGCCTTACCAGACATTAATCTTTGAATTTCAGGTGCACTGCTTAAGACAAATAGAACCCAATGCTCGCTAAGCCTCTGAATCTAGACATATCTCTTAAAAAGCCTAACTTACAAATAAAACAAATATCTATCTTTAGAATTCCTTGGGCATGTAGACAAATACGATTCAAATATTTAACCCTATTCTCTTACAAACAGAAACAAGGACAAACCGTGCTTCACACAACAAACCTATTATTAGAACAGACGAAAGGACGGTGTTGTACTTTTCTTAAAAAGTATAATGCTTTTCGAAAACAAATATACTCCCAAGATTCCATGAATGTCTTCTTGTTTTTCCTTTTCGTGTTATGTTAAAAACCACATTTATCTGCAATAAATGCAGAAAGAGATGCATGATCAGACACAGAATTAGCATTTCTATGGAGAGATACCAGAATAACCAGAGTAAATTAAAATCTAACCCACAATCAAGTGACATAACAACCTATGCTCGGGCACTACATGATGAAAATAACAATGCTACTATCAAGTAGTTGGAAAATTGTTTCACTGAGTGTTCATTCTTTGTTGAATGGGCAGAAGTCAGGGTATTTTTATGCACCAGTTTTTGGCAATTGGCTAATTTTTCATATATTTTCAAGATATTATATTAACCAATTGGCAAAATTTTAAATTTTCATTAAATTTTCCTATAAGATATACATAAACTAGTATATTCACCAAAATATACATATATTAGTACTAAATTCCATGATTTTCCTGAAAATTCACCTTATATATTGCATCTTTTGAGATTTCCTGTTCTATATATATAAAAAATTACATTCCTTTCCCTGGTGGTGGTAATAGAGGAGCATGCCCATCGATGTCCTTCGATGATAGCAAGGGATCCATCGAAGATAAAAGGAAGATTTTGCCAGAAAGCAGCAAAGTTGAACCATCCTGTCTTGGGCAGCATATTAAATTTGCACAATAAGAAGTAAGCATATATGTTCTTCTAGGGATGCCAATAAACATCTATTTGTTGATGTGCATCAAAGTCGATGTTTCCAATTATCAGCTGCAAAAGCAGGGTTTTGAAGCCTATGCCCCATCCTGACCAAAAGACATAACAAGCTGATTTCAGACACTAACAATACTTTTTATACATGAATTGATGAAAATAACATGACTTTGCTGCCATCAAGTAGTTGGAGAACTGCTTCACTAAGTTTTCTTTCATTGTTGAAAAGAAGATGATGAATGAGGCGCATGCCCATCAGTATCCCTTCAATGATGGCAAAGCCTCCATCGGATTGAAGGGAGATTGAGTAAGCAAGTGCCCATGATGAACTGTGAAGGTGGCAAATGAGGAGCATGCCCATCAGTTTCCCTTCAATGATGGCAAGGGTTCCATTGGATTGGAGAATTGTGTAAGCAAGTGGCCATGATCAATCATGAAGGCAGTGAATGAGGAGCACACACATTAGTTTCCCTTCAATGACCGCCTGGGCTCCATTCGATTGAAAGAGGATCCTGTGAGTGGCCATGATCAATCATGAAGGCAGTGAATGAGGAGCACACACATTTGTTTCCCTTCGATGATAGCCTGGGCTCCATTCGATTGAAAGAGGATCCCGTAAGTGCGTGGCCATGATCAATCATGAAAGTCGAACCATCACTGTCTCAAACAGTATTAGCTTCTTCCTCACATGGAAAACATTCAGTTTGTACAGTAAGCAGGGCATATATATTTTGCTTCCAAGGATGCATTTCAACATCTATTAGTTGACGTGAATGATTGTTGATGTTTTACAATTGTCAGCTGCAAAAGCAGGCTTTGGAAGCCTAAGTTCCATTGTCAAAAACTAAAAAAGGATTATCAATAATGGCATTAGCAGAAAAAGGAATAAAACTCAAAGATGTGAAGTAAAATCCTAAAAAGAGGACTCAACAGATCATCAAAAAAGTTCCTGCCATCCAATTGATTTCTATGAAACTTTAATAAGATTTTTTATAATGACCTCTCAAAATTAGATATTATGCCTTCATTTTATTGTCTCGTCATGCTCATTTGCTCATGTTTCCGCTATATACCTTTTCAAGTTGCAAAAATATAGAGAGTCTTAAAGGCTATCAACTGGAGGCATTTCCTATCATTCCCAGCGTTCTTTACCAAACTTCAAAGTTACATCCCAAGAACAACTGAATGTCAAGTTGCATGAGAATCGAATTATCAGAAAGAACTTACCATTTTTGTTTGGGCATTTATTAGTCGCATCTCTCGTCAGGTCAAGTTGGGTCTACATATATGCCTTGAAAGGTTTGGCATAATATAGAGTCTATAGAGTCTATAGATGATAATATCTGCACATAATGTCCCAATGAAAACTTTTGTATTAGAATGTTATACAACTGACACCACTGAGTTGGAGGCACAATAAAGAGAAAGGTAGCTCTCTTCAATCTGCCTTGATGACAAAAGATGAACACTCCATGTCTGTAGATGATTAAACATAATATAGTCAACTAGGTTGGCATCTGCTGGAGATGAGAGTTTCATTCACATACTCAAGTTAACAACAGATCTTAATTTGAATTGATTTATTGAAGCAAGTCCTTACGCTCTGAAAACTGGATTTGTCTATACATTCACGATCCTAGTTGTGTTGCATACATCCAGTAGTTATATCATATATGATTGGCAGTTATTTGGACATGTGTGCTTTTATCAGTCAACAATTGTATTAAAATTGGTGCTTCTTTTTCCTTTCATTTTGTTGAAGAGTCCACATCATGTTAAATTTAAATCTCAAGAAATCTAGGTTTTCCTTTCAGTTAAACCAGTTTTTGTTTAAAGGAATTTGTCAAACTGGAAACCTAGACAAGCAGCTAATAAAGCTTCATGTTGGCAGGGCTGTTAAAGTTTCTGAAACTTGAAACCAGTTATGTGAAATGGAATACAACTTACAAAATTCTCCTGCTTCTAATATTATTGAATACAGAACAACTAAAGATAAATCAGAACTATCACCAGAGTTGTGTCTCCAATTATCTGACTGAATTGAACAGTATGAGGCAGTCCACATGTTAGGAACTGAATAGATGCCCATTTGGCATTTTATAAAGCATTTGTATTTCTTGCAAATAAGTTAAGCACCTACCTATTTTCATTATCTAACATTGACTGCCAACTGAATATTCAAACACATACTTCTGGTAAATCATGCAACACCTGACATAGTTTTGGCCTAAACTCTTGTCAAAAACAGAGAAACCATAAATAATTAGTCTTCCAGAGAAACGATTAGATGGAGTCCCTAAAAATGTCAAATGATGGTTACTTGATTCAGCACAGTAAAATTGGCTTACAATATGAATGATTAAATTGTCAAAAACACTGCATGGAAGATTTTTCCTTCACAATATTAAACGAGTTTGTTCTTGAAAATGAAAAAGATGCTTAAAAAGAACAACTAAAAACCTTCTTATTCAGTTCGCTTACAGCCCATATTCTATAACAAGATTGCATTCTAGCATGGAATTCAGTAAAATTGTAGAATGGCAATCACACAATTAGAAGAAAAAATTAAGTTCAAAACAGAATGTGCCCATAATGAACTCTTTGATGACGTCAATTCTACAGCTATAGATATCAGTAAAGCTGCAAAAGAATGATGTTCTAGAGAGAAGCGTACAGCAATGACTGAAGAATTGTCAGAAGAAACAATCCAAGCAGCATATTTTATACTGATAATATTAGAATTGGTTTCTGCTGCTGCTTCTCTAACCTACAAATTCTGAATGAGCAATGTTTAAAAATGCAAAAGTGCTCAAAAGCTCAGAACATGGCACCATTTGGAATCCCAAATCCTGATACAGAGCTTGAAGGTGCATCATCTGAATGTGCAAAAAAATGAGAATGCAAAGCTTGAACATGTAAGAAGTCTGGACACTTGGACCAAAGAAGAGTAAATGATGGTAACACTAAAAAATGCATGTGAGTCGAGAAGATATGTGCATACATGATGCTGATCTTGCTGTACTAAAGTATCAAACTCAGACAGTTGTCACTGGATACTGATCAATGCAGTCAGCCCAAGGGCTCTCAGTTGATGGTTTTACGGTACGGAGTGCTTGCCAAACAGCACTGTTGCACTTGAACCCACTTCCAAAAGCAATTTGCCAGACCCGATTGCCCTTACGCATCCGCCCTTTCGCTTCTATGTAACCGAGCTCATACCAAATTGAGCTTGAAGAAGTGTTGCCAAACCGATGCAAAGTCATCCTAGAAGCCTCTACATGTATCGGCAAGAGTTGCAAATTCTTTTCAAGCTCATCAATCACAGCTCTTCCTCCTGCATGAATACAAAAATGCTCAAATGCAAGCTTGAAATCTGGTATGTATGGCTTGATTTTCATATTGAAAAGCTTTCTTGCTACCAGGGTCGCAAAGAAGAGTAATTGTTCACTAATGGGCAGGACAAGGGGTCCTAGAGTTGTGATATTAGTCTTCAACGCTCCTCCTGCTATAGCCATAAGCTCCTTGGACAATGAAACACCAAGTTTCCCAGCTTCATCTTGCTCTTGATACACACAATAGAATGCCTTATCATCTGCTCCTTTATGAGTCCTCACCACATGGACAAGCTTGTATTTAGCACGTCGACGATCAGAGTTTTTATTTGAAAGCAGGACTGCAGATCCTCCAACACGAAACAAGCAATTGGGTATCAACATGGACTTCTTGTTACCAAAATACCAATTCTGTGTAATATTCTCTGTGCTTACAACAACTGCATAGGTGCCTCCATGAACTTGCAACATATCCTTGGCAAGATCAATGGCAATAACCCCAGCACTGCAACCCATCCCACCCAAATTGAAGGTCCTGATGTTACCCCTGAGCTTATACTTATTCACTATCATTGCCGAAAGAGAAGGCGTTGGATTGAAAAGACTGCAATTCACCACAAGGATTCCAATATCCTTAGGCTTCAATCCAGTCTTCTGAAACAGATTATCCAGGGCACCAAACATGACCTGCTCTGCCTCTTCCCTGGCCGCTGCCATAGATGGCCGAGGGGGTAAGTAATGCATTGCAGAAGGGACATAAGTGCTTTCTCCCAAACCAGATCTCTCCAATATCTTTCTCTGGAACTCAAGGGAAGACTCGGAGAAATTCCCTGCAAGTTGGGAATGTTCCATGAAGCGCTTGTAATTCACTTTGAGGGCTTCAGGGGGCTTATAACATGAATAGTCCACAAGATAGATTGGCCGGGGCCTTGACATCACATACACAGTGCATCCAAATACTAAAACGGCAGAACACACCAGGACACTGACCAGATTGAACTGTAAATGGATCCAGAGCTGCCAAATATCCTGTGGATTCATCCTACCTACTTCAACAAGGATCCCTACCATTAGAGGTATTAGCAAAAGGGTTAAGAGATGTGTTATGAGATAATGGTAGCCCAACTTAACATACTTAAGATTGACACTCTGAAGGAAATCGGGCAGCCTGCGGGATGGATTACCATTGATCTGAACAGACACTCCATTCGCAGGGGGTTCGGGTTCAGTCTGACCCATTTTGGGGGGTTTACAGGGCGTCAAATTCAGAAAACAAGAACAAAAGCACCGTCAAAAAACAGGGCAACAAAAAGAGGGTCTCAGCTCTTCTCAGATTACCTTCATACCATGAAAAATCTAATACCACGGGGATCTTAACGGATTTTTTTCAAAAAAAAAGGAGCTGTACCTGACCGTTGCAATGCAGGGTGTCTTGAATAAAGACGCTTTGACGCCCTGCTGGAATGGAGACGAGCAAAAATAACTAAATTTGACACCCTCACAAACCACTATAAACCGAATCAATTCAATGAAAAGATGATTTGGGTCCTGATATCTTGAAGCAGAAAACAGTACAGCACTTTGGTTTCGACTGATTAAAGCGCATAGATTTATGTACCTCAAAGCTGTAATGTAAACCGTCAAAACAGAGCCCAAGCAGCAAATTTTGACGCCCTGTGCACTGCTCTAAACCGATCGGATTCGAGGAAACCAAGATATGGGTATTGATGAGCTCCCAATGGGTGTTCTGCGACACTGATCCTTTCGCATCAAAACACAACCTAGGCGACCGATTTTAACTACTCCATCCCCGTCAACAGACAGCAATTGAGCAAGCTAGGAGTTGACAACTCTGGCAACGCGCAAGTCCACTCTTCTAGAGTCCTGGGGAATGGATGCTCCGGCCATTCAAACTTCTCAATTGGATTGCCTGTCCTTTTCAGAGACCGTGACAGCTCAATCCAATAAGAAGACGGAAACTATTTTTCTCCCGCACGTCTAATGACAGACATAATTCAGTACAAATACATAACAACTTGTTTTCTAATTGTTTCTAATTAGGAAATTGGAAAATTAAATTCGTTTCCCACATGAGCTTAAAACGCGCTATTGCCGGAATGTTTAACGCGTATTGTCCCGCCGGCGATTTTTGGCGTCGGCGAGGAGGTTAACCACCGCGCAAGTTTAGGGAATATTAGATTTTATTGGATCCGTGTTCAGAAACTTGCGCGCTTGTTAATCCTGGTAATTCGCCGGCTCGTGGATTTAATTATGATGTGCCAGCTCAGCAAAGGTTACACGTGGGAATTATTTGATAAGCCACCACGTGCATTAGGTAATGATGATGACGGATGTCAGGCTATCTTTGGTCTAACTGGTTGTCCCAACGGATTTATTTTTACCTTTGTGTTTGTCAACTAAAGTTTGGAAAGACCGAGTAGCACATGCATTAAGGGAACTTCTAGATGCCAAACATTTTTTCCCTCCTTTTGGCCTCTCGTTTAACTAAACACACCATGGCCCACCTTAAAGGAAGGGAGGGGCTATCTTGGTGTAACAGTAAGGTTCCATGTGCTTGTTGAATTAAGTTGATTAATTTTTATTAATATAGGTTGTTTCATGTAATTTTTTAATTAAATATAAGGGATAATTTGGAATCTTCTCTTAAAACAATGGAGTCCTTATAGTTTAGGGATCTAAGCTCTGCTTAAATGAAAATTGAGTGCAAATAAATAGAGAAAGAAATATATAAAAAAGGAGGGAAGGAAATATGTGTAGCCATGTAATGATTGCATAATTTCAACCCCCTTGTTTATCCATGGGTTAATTCCCATCCCTAAATTATAGTAGCTCCACCATTATAGGAGAAGAATCCAAATTCTCTTTTATGCTTAACTAAAAATTTACATAGGACCACCTATACTACTAAAAATTAAGTGCAAACAAACTTAGTTAAGTAGTCACATGAGACCACTCTGTAAGTGAATTTGAAGCCTAACAATGTAAGGCAGACACTAAGGGTCTATCCCTATTGTTCTACCATACTCAATCTATGTGGCATGGACTACGCTTCCCTAATTCTTTCATTTTGTGGAATAGGCTCATTCAAGTGGATGGCCTTCCGTTGTTATCTGCAAATAGTTCAAAGGCAAAGCTCTCTTCAAAATAGTTTTCAAACTTCCAAGGACTTGCAAGACCTACCCAATCTCATATAGAAACATTCAAGGCAACTCTGAGTTGACTTAAAGTCCACAACTATTGATTAATAAGTGATATCCTACATTGCCTCCCTAGTTCCTACTACTTTGCAGCTTAAATTGTCTACCTTTTATGCCTACAACTTCCTCAAGGATTAAGATCCTAACTCGAAGTAAATTCTCTATCTTCCCACTTGAATCTAAAATGATTTAGACATAAAAAATTAAGACGAGTAAATTCCAACAATCAGTATTTTGTCAATTTAGATCCATGAGTTATAGTTTAAGTATTGAAAGATAGAAAACTTAGTTTTATTTCTTTAAGTGTGATAAATTAGATCAAACAAATTACATTTAAATGTGTGTAAATAAGCCTAAATTTGATCTCATCTAATCAAATAGGAGCTGGGCTAGGCAAAATAATAGAAAAAATAGATTTCGAAACATAAACTAGGAAACATGAACAAGCAATTTCAGACTAAGATTAGGAATGGAAATCTAAAAAGTATAGGGTATAGATGAACCTAGGGATAGTCAGTATAGTTCAAAAAAATTCTTAGAATGCTAAGATAGAACTCCTATTAAAATTTTGGTCCAAAAGAAGGTATAACAAATGTGCCTATACTAGGGTGGGGGCACATCTACCCCAAGGTGAATGCGTTGGTGCTGGTGTAGGGGCATTGGTTCCATGTCTTGCCTCACAATCTACTCAAATATTTAGATTTGACATGTGTCATGTTAGAGATACAAGATCCATTGAGTCCAAGTGTCTAAAGGGGACATAAACAAGCAAATTATCAGTGATTTGTTGTGAACACCTAGTGTAAAAAGACAAAAGAAAATGCTTGCAAGTGGGAGAAAGGAAAACAAAAAATAAAACTCTAGATCTAGTAGAAACTAAAGGAAAAGTAGAAAATGAGCTTGTGTATGTGTCAAAAAACTCCTTGGTAAATCTGGAGGTTGCAAGATTGATATTTTAGGAGGAATAAATACACTACTACCATGGTAGGGGCATTGGTTTACTAACCAAGGGTACTTGTGTAGATACCATAGTAGATGCACATTTTCTCTCAATATCCCCTAAAAAAATTAGGGTTTGTTTTCCTCGAACTCTTGATCATTTCATATAACCATCACAACTATCCAATCTACCTCAAAAATTCCACAAATCACCTACAGGTTATTTTTTTGTAGTGGAAACCCTACAATGTGGTTAGATCAAATGGGAAGTTGCCTTGGTTAGCATCCTTATGGGTAGTTCAAAAATAAATTCACATGATAATGATAATTTGGCACAATATATTGAAATAAAATCTAAAACAAACCTACAAAATGAAATGAAAAACACAAACCCTAATGTGCTTACCAAGAGGAAATGAGAGGGGAAACTAGGGTTCAGTGGGAGAAGGAGATGGAAGGAAAGATTGAAACAAATGGAAAAAATGGTATTGATCTAAAGAGGGATAAAATGGGAAGGAGAAAACTAGGTATGAGAGAAAATAATGTGGATTGACAAAGAAATTGGGAAAAGGGAAGGAGAAATGCTATGAGAGAGAGAGAGAGAGTAGCTATAGCTATGCCAAAGCTTTAAAATGTTACAAAATGGCATCCTAAATATTTATGATGATGCTCCAACAATGTGTCAATTCTCTAAGCTTCAAGACTCCAAAATAATGCTTGAAATCTCCAATAAAATAGCAACCTGCAAGAGGTAACCTTGACTATAGATCATAAAATGAGAGGAAAAGACTATTTTTATAGATTTTTAGAGAAACTTTTTAGTGGGAACTTGAAATGGGGTTAGTTGGTCTGAGGCCACCTAAAGTTTAATATTTGGGGACAAAGGAGGGTAGGGAAAATGTGCACCTACTAGGGTAGGAGCCTATTTACCCCATAGTCTAAGGAAGATAAGAACAAATGAAGAGGGAGAGTGGATAAAAATAAGATGATTAGAGTTGGCTTTATAATGTGTGAGTTATAGAAGAAATGATGAAAGGATAAGCTTGTCATGAGAAGAGACAAGAGAGCATTTAACTTTTGGAGCAATCACCTTGGGAATGGAAACATGGATAGCTTGAGGATGAAGGAACACATAAGAGAGGAGAAAAACACAAGGAAGGGGGAAATAACACATGGAGAGGGGGGAAGGGACGACATAGGAATAAGAAATAAGACTTAGAAAGGGGTCAAGACAAATGGAAAGGATAAACCTAAGGAGAAGAGGGAAAATAGAGAAAAATAACGCTAGAAAGGGGTCAAAAAGGATAAACTGGGGAAAACACTCAAATGAGCACAAAACATGGTGAAAGGAACTGTAGGATGTGCAAGTTATGTTATTACATTTTGCCCCTACTTTAGCGGGCTTATAACACTCTAGGGGAAAGAAGCTCACTAAAGTAAGAGTAAATTAAAGAATATAGATAATCATGAAACATCAAGGATGCATTTACCAAAGGAGAGATACCAATCTTCAAATATGCATTTATTAGATTCATTCTTGTACTCATACCTAGTTCTACACAATCATCCATGGCAAATAGTCACTATACATTAATAAAAACAAACTAACAACATAGGAAATGGAAACACATTTAAGGAATGGAACACAACTCAAACACAAATCTACATTATCATACTATAGAAAATCTTCAATGTTATATCATGAACATTAGGAAGTGTTGAAAACCTTTGACCTAACCACCTTGGGAGATATATATGAATGTCCACTCTATAGAAGAATTGAAAGGATTGAGGAGAGAGGAAATAGAACAAAGAGGGTAGAAGTGGCCTATAGAGAAGTTATCTTGGCAAAGGTATAATTGAAACTAGGAATTGGATAATGGATAATAGATATTGGAAATTGGTCAATGGCCATGACAATAAGGGCTATAAGGTTTCCACATAAGAATAGGGCTAGGCCAAGCCAACGATAATAATGTTGATGATGATGATCAACAAAAGGAAAAAAGAAGGTAAAATGGTAGAGTGTTTAGCTATGGCATCATTGAAGCTTTTGGCTATATGTTTTTGTCACCCCAATGTGTTAAGTATTTGACAATTGCCACCCTAGCTATATATGATTTCCACCCCCAAAAAAGAAAAATGGTAAATTTTATTATGTTGTCAATGGTTGTAAGTTAACCACCCAATTAGATAAGAGGTTAGGCTAGGCTCAAAGCTGATAGGAAGGGTAAGTCATTAAAGTCAAGGATCAAGATCAAGAAAATAGGAGAGTGAGTGAGGAATATAGAATAATACTCCCCCTTAAATTGATTGGATATAGAAGAAGAGAAGATCTAGTCAATTTAAGGAAGAAGGTTAAAGGAAAATGCCAAGGATTTTGATGAGAGGAAAAGAGGGAAATGATGAGAGAGAAAAAGGATCATGAGAGAGGGACACTGAGATCATTCCCCCAAGCGAGCACAAATACTAGTGATAATGAGAGTGAAGAGGACCGCTAGAGAAGATGAGATGTAACATCCCGCTACGTAACCCCGAAGGGTAAGAGCCAAAAGGGGCAAGATAAATTTTTTTCTTTGACATAAGTAAACAACATACACAGATTTAGCTGTCAATTTGATAGATTGATACCATTCATTTTAAACACCAAAACAAATGTTCCTAATCTCATTTGATAAAAACATGAATCCATAAGCATAAAATATAGGTGGACTCGATACCCACACCAGAATCCATAAAGCAATAAAGGAACATCACATTTCTTCTCATTAAATACAATGATTACAACTTCTCTTCTACGAGAGTTCAATTACATAACTGCATATACAATTACAATGATATATTCCAAAATATGATACAAGTACATAACATAATCCCAAGAATGATACAAAGACTGAATAGGTACAATAACTGAATGAAGTGATGGAGAGAGATCATCTCAAACTGGTGCTCCAAAACTTGTTCGCCAGTCCCCAATGGTTTAGTTTTAGTTATCACTTGTTAATGTAACTCTACTACTAGTTCCCCTGGCAACCACTTACGGGCCCTGGGCCCATAGAGAGCCACTCCAGACGACCACTCTAATGCCTAGACCTTGTTCATCTCATTTGACTAAACGAGGCATTCAAAAGACTACAAGCACTGAGTTATAAATTTAAAATAGTAAAGGTGAAAAATATGATCTACAAAACCCAAACTCTCGTGGATAGTGTAATTTGTTGAAAATGGCCCTTTGCCAGTTACATTAGTTTTGTAATAACTTCCATGACGCCAATTTAATCACTCTTCACAAGGGAATGCATAGATAAAATAAAAATACGGAAAATAGCATTGCTAGCCTTCTCACAGCCTAAATTCTACATATTGTCTACCATATTTAACATAACACAATAAAGTGTTAAAAAGGCTTACAAAAAGGAAAACTAGATTTTCCTCCTACAGTAGTTCTCCTAGGTTCTTGTATTGCGTGGCAGATGTTCTTAATAGAAATTATGTGACTAAATTTCAATGCAAAAACCCAGATCACTACGGCTAAGGCATTTTAGTGCCATAACATTCTAACTCAAACGATGGTTCCCACTAGGCTAGAGATTTAGCAAAAATAGATTGTATTGATCAAAACAAAAGTCATCCAATTTTCTTTAAGGAGAGTCGAAATGAAAATATATCAGAGAAGTTTGTAAACAAAGAGGTTTCAGACTGAGATATGGGTGCCTTCATTAAATTCTCTATAAAAACAAACCCCCTGTTTATTTTTCCCTAAAATAGATCAAATCCTCTAATTTGCCTAACAACTACCAAATCAGAAGTCACCTGATCTTTTGAAGACCCCTTTGTCTAAAGAAATAATAAAAATAGTTCTGTAGTTTTAAAAATAAATTCAAGAATAGAGGCAATGTAAATATCTTGCATTGAAATAATTTTTGGCATGTAGTTCTTCAAATGATAGCATGGGGTTTCAATTTAGCTGCAAATGCACTTTAGTTTTTTTCACTTTTGTGCTAGAAAGACACAGAATTGACATATATACCTTCAAACAATTGCACTCCCCTTCATCGCACCTCAAAGCTTGCAAGTTGATCTATTTTCCTCAGTGGTCGCCAGCTTTGTATTTTCTCTCTGTGTTTTTGTTTGTAGAGCCTCCAAGAATGAGGCGTTGACTCTCTGCCCTCCCTTTGGTCATTGTGCATGCAGGAAAAGGGCCCCAAAATGAACAGTCCCTGTCCTTCTCATGAGCAATACAACAAGAAGGGAAGAGGAATATGTGAGGGTGTTGATGCAATCCATTAGTCTCACAACTGGAGGGTCTTCATAATGGGGTAAAATCACCAGATCAAGTTCAGCATCCTCCGCCATCTCAATGGCTTCATTTATTCTCACTATGCCAACCATTTTCTATTCCCCATCTATAAGTCTTACAGATGGTGACTCGAGGCTATCAAGATCAAGGGCGGGATCAACCAGGTTAGTAGGTTATGGGAATACATCAAGCTATCTCCTCAACCCTCAAAAAGCCTTGGCAAACACCACTAATTCACCCTTGCCACACCAGTCATGAGTTTGAGTCCCACTCTACCGACAATTCCTACCCACGCGCAGTCGCACTTCTGAGGGTTCCAATGATAATCAAGCTGAGGCTGCTATTTGTTTTACGGTTGCTCTTTGTGAGAGAAGTGTATGGAAAGGCCTTGCTGCGAGCCCATTCATGTCTTCTGATAAATTCTTACATTCTAATCTGCTAATTTGTTCATTTTTGTATGAGACAAAAACTAAAATTAGAGATCAGAAATTGAGTTTATTTTTGGTAAAGTGAGCTTTGGATCTTCTCCTCTCTCCAAACATCCATCATTCCACCCTTCCAAAGATAATTTATTCTTGCATTTTACATTCCACCCACCTCTCCCAACTGCGTTGACTCTACTCCTCTGATAAGATATTTTTTTCTTATCCTTATCCTCACTTTGTCGCTCACCGACTCAGAAGATATTTCTTCCTCGCATTAACTATCTCTTTAGATATTTTCTGCAGCTATAAACAGTTTTACCTACTCCTCCCAAGAGCCATCGTATATGGCATGGGGAAAGAAAAGATTAAAAAAAAGAGAACTAACTTTCTTTATGCCCCCACGTAGATTTTTCTTCTCACACGAATGAGTGACATAATGATATCAAATCATACCTACAGCTGGGCAGCCAGCTCCTATTTCTCCTTCCACCAGCTCACCACTAGACAATAGGGGGTGATGTTACATGAGACATGCTCCTAGGTAAACATAGAGAGTGAATGTTAATCAAGAATTAAAGAAAATTGTGAATGATGAGGAGCAAGGGAAACACTAAGGTCATGCCCCAAGAATAAGGATAATCATAGAAGAAGAAATGAGGACACCAAGGTCATGCCCCTAGGAGTAGAAGAACAATGACGTGGAAACACATTTAGGGAATGGAACACAACTCAAACACAAATCTACATGATCATACTACATAATACATTTAATGTTATATCATGAAAATTAGGAAGTGTTGAAAACCTTTGACCTAACCACCTTGGGTGATATATATGAATATCCACTCTATCGAAGAGTTGAGGAGATTGAGGAGAGAAGAAATAGAATAGAGAGGGTAGAAGTGGCCTATAGAGAAGTTGACTTGGCAAAGGTATAATAGAAACTAGGAATTGGATACTGGATAATAGATATTGGAAATTGGTCAATGGCCATGACAATAATGGCTATAATGTTTCCACTTGAGGATAGGGCTAGGCCAAGCCAATGATAACAATGTTGATGATGATGATCAAGAAAAGGAAAAATTAAGGTAAAATGGTAAAGTGTATAGCTATGACATCACCACTCTTTGGATATATGTTTTTCCACCCCAATGTGTTGGTTATTTGGAAATTGCCACCCTAGCTATATATGATTTCCACCCCCAAAAAAGAAAAATGGTAAATTTTATTATGTTGTTAATGGTTATAAGTTAACCATCTAATTAGATAAGAGGTAAGGCTAGGATCGAAGTTGATAGGAAGGGTAAGTAATTAAGGTCATGGATCAAGATCAATAAAATAGGAATGTTAGTGAGTGATATAGAATAATACCCCCCCCCCCCCCCCCCTTAAATTGATTGGATATAGAAGAAGAGAAGATCTAGCAAATTTAAGGAAGAAGGAGAAAGAAAAATGTCAAGGATTTTGATGAGAGGAAAGGAGGGAAATGATGAGAGAGAAAAGGGATCATGAGAGAGTGGGACATTGAGATCATTCCCCCAAGTGAGCACAAATACTAGTGATAATGAGAGGGAAGAGGACTGGTAGAGAAGATAAGACATGCCCCTAGGTAAACATAGAGAGTGGATGTTAATCAAGAAGGAAAGAAACTGTGAATGATGAGGAGCAAGGGGAACACAAAGGTCATGCCCTAAAAGAAGGATAATCATAGAAGAAGAAATGAGGAAAATGGGAGAAAAAGTGCATGATGGGAATGATCAAGAGGATGCTAAAAATGGGGGACACCAAGGTCATGCCCCTAGGAGTAGAAGAACAATGACATGACTAATAGGGTGTTCTATGACAAATAGATGAAATGTGTAAAAGAAGGGAAGTGGGCCAATGTGAGAGGCAAGGAAAATTTGAGAGTTGAGAAATAAAAGGAATACCATGGGTCATGAAGAAGAATGGAAAGTGAGGAAATAAGGATGTCATGATGAGAAATAGTAAAGAGACTATGGCATCAAAAGAAGAAAGCATAGTGGGGGAAATATAAGAAGGTGCACCCTAGTGCAGAGGTAAGGGTGGATCAAGAAATGAATTAGGGGAATTAGGAGATGAAGAGTAAAATGGAGGAGAAAAGATAAATGTTGGGAGATGGTGATAAGCGATGAATACCCCTAGGGAAATGCAAATGAGATGCCCCCAAGGGGTGATAAGATGAGACATAAGAAATATGTGATGAGTGAAATAGGTAGGCTAATGGACCTAGAATTAGAGAAGTGTAATGATAGATATGTTAGTGAGATAAAAGAAGGTTGCTAGAAGTGAGAGTATATTTGAAGGCCAAATAGCAAGAGATAACATGGTTAGAAGTGATAAGAGGAATGGGGACTTGGAGGGAACTAGGTCATAGGAGGAAAGTTTTATGAGCACAAGGAGTATAACATATCTCAATAGATCATGTTGTTTCATCTTAAAATTATGCTCCAAGATGGTAAGGAGAATTGTCTTGACTATTGAATAAATATATGCCTTGTATATGGAAAGTGGAAGTCTATAAGAGAAGTGTGTACTGTAAGTGTATAGAATGGGAAGATGTGGAATAAAAAGATAGGGAATAGTGCAAATGGTCAAGTGAGTAACATAAGGTTTACCATGGATCATTCAAAGAACTAGTTAATTTATAATCTTGGATTTTAAGAGAATGATAAATACAAATCCATGATAGGATGGCAGATGGAAGGGTGAAGTGGATACGCTATAGTAGAAAGACCATTTTGAAGTCCATGTAATAAGAAGGGGAAAGAAGGTATCATAACTCACAAGCTCAACCAAGAATGACTTATAAAGTGGATCAAAATTGAAAAGAAGATAGAGGAACTGTGGGCATCTCAAGCTAGTAGAGTGAATGAATGCTTTTATTTGCACGATTTGACTTTTCTTTGAAAATATTTCCTTTGAGTTGCTTTAATATAGCTTTTAATATTTCATCTCTTAGGGTTTCATGCTTTTACACTTTTTTTCTTTTTTCTTTTGATGCCACCCTCATAGCCTACCCTACGCAATTAGTAAGATGCAAGGTCCAAACAGTAAGGATAGACTACGCAATTATGGTCATTTATTTTATTGCATGTCACCTCTATAGTTTTGGCTAGAGCCTCCACCTAGGAGTACAAACATTTCCATGTGTAATGTCACTCAATTCTAGATGAGGAAAGAAAGGGAAGGTGATCCACCTATAAGCTTCTAGGAATTGCCAATGGGAATGGATATTGGGAATACAAGAGGAAAAGAACTATCATGGACTTATCATGTAAATCAAACACAACATGAGGTAGTGAATGTGTGTGTTGGTTACCAAATCTACAAAGGATTTGCCAGCTCCAATGCACAGGTTGATTTGGCCAATAGATACAGGAGGTTGCATGAGCTCCTCCCCTTCACTTCTGGTTCTACCGCACCAAGGGGGGTATCCCTATAACTAAATATGTAACCTTGACTGGCTCAATGACTGAAAGATTTAGCTTGACAACAACAGGTAGAATACTCTCATGTATGGACCAAGATCTACATGATAGATCACAAGGTTGGCAACATTCTTGGACATATTTGTTTGGTTGAGGATGAGAGTATGTAGGGGTTCTAATCCTACTCCTACACTAACAGGTGGAAGTTATGAAATGGGTGGAAGTGATGTTTGAATGCAAGACAAGGGGTTTTGGCTCATAACTACTGACCCAAGAGTAGACTGGTGCCTATTCATTGGGCAAGGAGTCAACTAGACGTATACAACAGATGGTTTGCAACTTTCACTCAAGTTTCAGTGGGTTGGACTGATGCTTGCCTTACAAACATCACCCAAGAATGGGCATCTAACTGCCTCTACTTACAAATATCCCTGCTGACATACAACCTTCTCCATGCATTGACCTAAAATAGTTTAATCCACTCCTTGAATGGAAGTTACAGATCAAGCATGCAGTATAGATATCTATACCCTAAAATCTATGAAACCCTTGGCAACCAGATTCAAAAGAAGGATGACATGCAGCAAATGGAGACAAGCAGATAAACACATGCAGTAAGTATTTTTCATATAAGATCAACACTGAAACTAAAAATATGTGCAAGATTCATTCATAATGCAACACATAAACTCCAAAGTGGGATAGAACAACCAAGGTCATGCCCTGTTCTTCATTATTTACACAAAAAAATGCCCAGGTCTTCAACAACAACAAATGAAAAACACATCCCTACTTATATAGCAAGGAGGTGTTTAGCCTTAATTACATGGCAGATCAAAATTTGCCAGATACAGTACATTGAGAAAATGGTGCTCAAACATTCAATGCAGGAGGTGAGAAACAGAGGACAAAGCAGGTGAAATCAGGATCTGGGCCGCTGCTTTCAGATTTTTCATTAAAATTGGGTGGTTCATTTGTCATTTCACCCATCGCGCCCCTGCAAGGCCACCATTAAAGTTTCAACTACCCGCAGCCCTCATTGAAGTGTAGCAATAGCGTGCCTCTGTTGTTTTCCCACTAAAAAATGATTGCAAATGCTCAGGAGAAAACCCTCACTGTAGGTTCAAAACATGGCCGTCGATCCACTCCAATCAATAAGATCAACGGCCCCAAAAATGCTGACCAAGCCGCCCGCCAACCAAATCGTGCCACGTAGGCACTTCATGTTTCAATCGCTAGCCCATCATTCCCTCTACTTTCCTTTCAAACAAGGACATGTGGCGGCCTCCGCAGTATCAACTATTGGGACAGGTGGCAGCTTCTGCGCCCTTCTTGAAACACAAAGTTCCTTCATGAAACTTCAGTGGAAGCTGACACTTGGTTGGTTCTGCAACATTTAGAAACATATGTGTCTTTATATTCAAGTGGCCTCCACAGGTGACACTTGTCACAACCCGTGGCACTTGAAACATGAGGCGCATTAATATTGGGACCCACAACCACCCGCGGAAGCTAACATAAGAGAAAAACATGGGTAGGCATGCGGAAGCTGCCACATGGCAAGCTCCGCAGCATCTTTAGAAACTTTTTGAAACTTATGCGGAAGCTGACACATGTCAGGTTCCGTGTTACAAAGAAACTTTTAATTGTGGCCCACCACCATCCACTACTTGCATTGCAGGAACATAAATAGATACGCGGAAGCCGACACATGGCGAACTCCGCGGCCATTATAAGATACACGTGGGGCTTTCTGCGGGATTAACTTAGAAACAAAATAGACACAACTTCTGCTACGTGGCACATTCTGCGTTAAAGTTATCATTTCAAAAGCAAAAGCGCGGCTTAAACCGGGGCTTGACACTTGGCAAATTCTGTGGCACTGGCAAGAATGAAACCCTCTCAGCCACTGTTAGAAGCATTCAAACACTGGAAACCGTAGCCCAATATGCACTCAGAAATGCATCTGACTCATTTTTTCATCATTTTTTGGAGGCCGATAGAGATTTTACAAGCCCGCCAATGCATATCTCTGGTTTTTTGCATTATTTTCAACTACATAGGCCAAGAGTGTTAGGGTCTTTCTAGATTATTTTTTTTTGGGAGGGTGCGCATCCTGTAACCCTAAACATAAATTTTTACTAACAGTGTGAAAGTGAATGTAGTGATGGTTAAGTGACATGTGGAAGGACCAAAATTCTAAGATTATTATGACCAAAGCATTAAAATATCACAACAAAGTATGATAGGTTATGACATAGTAGTAGTGGTTTGGGAAAGATGGATAGTAATGTGCTACATGGATATGTAGAGGTGGAGTTACAAATAAGGTGTATATCTAGGAGGATAACATTTGGAAAATCACCATACAATTCATAGTGCATAGCAAAGGATAGTAGTGTGTGAATCTACAGTGATCTAGTATACTTATAATAATAAGGGATCAAAGAGAAGAAAATATTATGGAGAGGATGAGACTAAAAGAAAGTGGATGAATCATTAAAAGGAGAATATCCAAGATTGGTTTTACAAAGGTATGGCTTAAGATAAATAGATTTAGTGACACTATCTTCATAAGGGGTAAGGCCTTTTAGTTTATATCTAGATTTTTCTAAGATCTTAAACCCTTTATTGTATAGTTTTTAAAGTTTAGGAGAAGAAAAGGGAAGATTTCAAGTTCTTGGGGTAGTTGAATTAATGTTATGACCAATAATACTTTTATCTTTGGAAGAATAAAGAGGATGGTTTGTGACAATATGGTTTTTTGAATGGACATCTTTATGTGAAAAGGAAGGATAAAATGAGGAGTTTTATTTGGAGTGGTTATTAGTATGTTGGCTAGTAGGTAAAATAGAAATATTTAAATTTGTAGTCTATATTATATTCACCAAAACTAATGGGATTGATCTTGAAAGAGGATAAGTAATTAGTTATTTTGAAGAAAGTGATTTAATAGTTGAAGTGTCAGCTATGGTATTTTGAATAAGGGGAGAGGTATGATAATGAGGAGGTGATGGAATCATGGATGGATTATCTAATGAAGGATTATCCAACCATGTAGCCAAATCAAACAACACACAACAAAAATCAATGAAATAATGAAACAACAATATAATCTTTATTCATTCACAATCACAATGGAATTGTAATATGTCACAATGGGATTACATCATGCTAGGCCACAACTGTTTGATTAACAATGGGCACACTATGTGTGGATTAGAAAATTCAAATGATATTGTAATACAATACCAATGCCAAGCTATGAGATGAACTATATATTATTGACTAACTTCTAAATGATCATGAGAATGATTACATACTAGCTTCCAACCTGTTAGGTCTCAAAACCGTGGGTTTCAAACCCTAAGAGCTTGCCAAGCTCTCTTAACACTTTTGGCTAACGAAACAAGGCTGATATGATTGAAATCTCCCTTCTCTTTAGGTTCTGCCAGACCTAGGCGGGTGTACCTCAATAGTTAATGCAAATTTGTATGACCTTATTAATCTACTCACAGTGGCATATGGATGTGAAATAGATATAAGGCTTAAATAACTACTCCTAATGTGTGAGATTTTGAATATGTGAATAAGATTTTGAAATGTTATTTTGTAATGACCAGTACCTAATTCTATTGGGTTAATAGAGTCAAGATTTGTAGGATTTGTAGATTTATCTACTTGGCTTAACTCTGACTACCTGGGACCTTTTGAATGTTTACACTTTGTGTAAATGTGCAGGATTGTTGGTTATTAGACTCTTCTTCAAGATCCAATTGATATTTCTTTAAGTTATTGTGGTTGTCTGAAAGGAATTTAATTCTACTTTGAAGGAAACCAACTAAGATGATTTATTTAGAGGATTTTAACTTAGGGCAGAGACTAGTAAATGTGAATTATTTAGATGGACTTAAATCAACTTCATATAGAAACCAATCAAGCATACCACACAAAGACATCGAATGTGCCTTGATAAATCTAATTGATTTAAATAACTGAAAAAATCAATGTGGAGACAGTCGAACAACTCATAAGATTGAATATCAATAGAATAGTAGAACAACATAGATATGTCCATAGATTTAAACTATCTTGCCCATTATATTATTAAAATATCATAAAAGTTATGTATCTTTCTTCTAAAAATATGACTGAAAGAGATATTGTAGTATATAATAATTGTTCTGTGAATGATGATTCCTCCTTGCTTCTTCAATTTTCATCTCTCATATATGTTTTGCAATTTTAGCATTATGACCCTTCATTCATTCCGGTGCAACCTTTCGTTATTTTGATTACCTTCAATAATAAAATATTTAATCTAACTTCTTTGCCTTCAAAATGCTCTAGTTCTTGCTTGTGGGATGCTCTATGCTCTCTAATTGCTTTGGTAATTTGAAAACATTTCAATTTTACCCTTTATTCGTTAAACATTCCTTAGCCTAGCCTTTCATGGAGTTAGGTATGCAATAAATGCTCAAAAACATACGAAACATTCCCTTTGCACTTTTGAATCCTTAAGATACATCCAAATTTCATATTAGAACGACCTTTTAAATTTCAGTGAATGCATTTGTATATGTATGTTTCGCCTTTTCAATAGATACAAATGTATAAGCCTTTTGATGATGTTATTAAATTGGAAATAAGCACGTGGGATTAATCCTTTTAAATATCGGGTTTAGCTTCCAACTAGTTTTGGGATTTGCATATGCACTTTTCATTGTTTTTCATCCTTATACAAATGCATATACAAAAGATCATAAGATACATTTGGTTCCTTTGTATGCACTAAGGAACAATTATGCATGAGATGAAATTTGCATCTTTTATACATTTGTACATTGGGGTGGGTTATTGTATGTTGAAAATTCCCTTTTGTATCGATTCTTTGCATTTGTATATTGTATATTTTATGCATTCAGAACATACATATAAAGAGGTTGATACATACATAATTTTCCCTTTGGATACATTTTGGGATTCCCACACACTATGTCTTTTGTTTGCACTAAGGGCCACTAGGGTTTTGCATTTGCATGTTTAATTCACTTGTATGTTTTATACAAATGCATTTGCATCTCTAATCATGGTGGGACCCTCTCATTTTCTTGTATATGCATCTTTGTGTTTACGCATATACACATATATTTCCATTCTCGTACCTTTATGCATTTGCACACTTGTATCTACGCACTTTGTGCCTTTGTAGATTTCGCTTTTGCATGTTTTATACATACACGAATAGACAAAGCTTTTCATGCACTCACTTTTGTATCTAAAGTCTTACATGTACTTTAACCAATATGCACTTTTGTCTCTAAGGATATGCATTCTGAATGTGACGGTTTAATGTTAACACATGGTCAACATTTGACTGTTATGTATCTTAGTGCAACTTGCATTTGTATCTGCCTATTGCATGTTTTATACATTCCGAAATATACATACAAACACGAATGCAACTCTTTCATTATAAAGCGGTTTTAATTTGTTTCGGATCTGATATATATATATATATATATATATATGAAGGCCTCAAGGCTTGCAATACACATGCGCTTGTATGCATTATGCAAATGCACTTTGACTCAGATACAATTTGACCAATGTACAGTTTGACTTTCATTGACTTGGCCATAACTTTTGAAAAACAAGGAATCTTTAGAAAATTCAAAAAGCAACCCTAACTCATTTTCAATGTTGATGCCAAAATTTTAAGGTTCCAACACAACCTTAGGGATAATCTTAGTCAGTTGTAAGGAGGTGCAAAGCTTGATGTCAAGTGTAACATGTAGTCAGCCAAATGTGTGAAAAGATCTTCTAGAATGTAAGTAGTGATGATGGATCAATGAATCTCGATGCAATTCATACCATAATCTATCTTGGGTCCAATGAGTGTGGAAATGTGTTCCTTTATTGTTGCATGCTCTAGAATGGTGTCACAAGCTTCAAACAATGGAACTATATGTCTTCCTATGTTGCTTGGTAATAAGTTTGGAGTTTACTATGCCTCTATGGTGATCAAAATCTCCTCAAAATAAAATGTGATGTTCAAGACTCAATGTAGAACACGTGTTTCCAACCACATGACGAATTGTGTAGTTATGGTGAACTATGGTAGGATCTACGATGCTTCAATAATGATTGGAATGCTATCGAGAACCTACAAACAAACAAACAAACAAACAAAGTAAAAGAAAATATTGGTGGGTGATACAAGATTTCTCTTACATGTTGGGATGCTCCTACATCAGAAGTAAACCATGAGTATGAGAGATCCATGTAAAGTGGAGTTTTTACCTTTGTCAATATAAGGGGGTCAAGAAGTCCAAAGAGCCCTAATTGTCCCCAAGCAAATGGGTAAAAGGTTGTGAAGATGAAGGTGTATATGTAAATTAAACAGATGCAATGCTAATATAAACATAAAAAGGTGGTATCTAAATTAAACAGGTTCACCAAATGAAAGAAAAAAAATAATTTTCTTTCTTTAAGTTTGTGATAAATTAGATCAAACAAATGCTATTTAAAAGTGTGCAAATAAGCCTAAATATGATCTAATCTAATCACACGAGAGATGAAACTATCAAAATGATACAAAACATAGATTTGGAAACACAAGTTGGGAAATAGGAACAAGCAATTTCAGACTAAGCTTAGGAATAATAAACTAAAAAGTAGAGGGTATAAATGGACTTGATTGGATAGCTAGTATAGTTCTAAGAAGTTCTTAGAACATTGAGAAATATCTCGTAATAAAATTCTAGACTAAAAGAAGGTAGAACAAATGCACCAATACAAGGGTAGGGGTACATCTACCCTAGCAAAAATACATTAGTGCTGATGTCGGGGCATTAGTTCCATGTCCTACCTTAGAATCTACTCAAATATTTAGATTTGATAGGTGTCATATCAAAGCTGCTAGATCCATTAAGTCTAGGTATCTACAGGGGATAGAAAAATGAATATTATTAGTGTTTTGTTATGAAAACCTAATGTAAAAAGACAAAGGAAAGAGCATGCAAGTGGGAGGAAGGAAATTAGGAAACTAAAACCCTATATTTGATAAAGAGTTAAATGAAAAATAGAAAATGAGCTCATTGATGTGTGAAAAAACTCCCTAGTAAATTTGGAGGTTGCATGACTAATATTTTAGCATGAACAAATGCATCGATACTAGGATAGGGTCACTGATTTACTAACCCAAAGTAGCTGTTGTAGTATTAATGTAGGGGCACATTTGTTTAGTCTCAAAATCCCTTATAAATATTAAGGTTTTTTCATCTTGAGGTCTTGATCATTTCATATAACCATTCCAACTATCTAATCTATCCCAAAACTTTTGCAAATCTCTTACAAGCCAAATTTTTGTAGTGAAAATTTTACAAAGTGGTTAGGTTAAAGGGGAAGTTGTCTTAGTCAACCTCCTTGTAGGTAATTCAAACATAAATCCACATGATAATGATAATGACATAACATATTGAAATCAAATCTATAATAAATCTAGAAATTGAAATGAAAAACATAAACCCTAATGTTCTTACCAAGAGGAAATGAGAAGAAGATAAACTAGGGCCAAGTGAGAGAAGGAAATAGGAGGTAATATACAAACAAAAGGCAACAAAAGGGTATGCATCCTTACAGGGATGGAATAGGAACTTGAAAACAAGGGATTAAGGAAAAAGAGTATGAATTAGTAAAGAAAATGGGAAAGGGGAAGGAGGAAGGCTATGAGAGAGAGAGAGAGCTCCAAAATAGCTATACTAAAGCTTCAAAGTACTACAAAATGACATTCAAAATCCCCATGACAATGGTCTAATAATGTGTCAATACTCTTGTTGGTTCTTTCTCTCCGGATTGGCAGAGGGTTTGTCAGCTCTAATGCACAGGCAGATCCGGCCAACAAATATAGGAGGTTGCGTGAGCTGCCTCCCCTTCACTTTTGGTTCTATCGCACCAAGCGAGGTATCCCTATAGCTAAACATTTAACCTTGACTCACCCAATGACATAAGATTTAGCTTTACAACAATAGGCAGGATACTCTCGTGTTTGGACCAAGATATGCATGATACATCACAAGTTTGGCAACATTCTTGAACATATCTAATTGGTTGAAGATGAGAGTATGCAGGTGTCCTATTCCTACTCCTACAACTAACAGGTTGGAATTATGAAATGATTGGTAATTAAGTTTTGGATGCAAGACAGGGGGTTTCGAATCATAACTACTACACAGGGAGCATACTGGTGCCTATCTCAGGGCAAGGAGTCAATTAGACGTATACAAGTGAATGATTTTCATTTAGCATTCAAGTTTCAAGGGGTTAGGACTGGTATTTGCCTTACAAACACCACCCAAGACTGAGTATTTAGCTGCCTCTACTTACAAACATCCCATCTGACATACATTCTTCTCCATACTTGACCTAAAACAATTTAATCCACTCCTTGAATGGAAGTTAGAGATCAAGAATGCAATACAACAAGTCTGTATCCTAGAATCTGAGGAACCCTTAGCAACCGGATTCAAAAGAAGCTATGCATACAACAAATGGAGACAGGCTACTAAAAACATGCAACAAGAATTTTTCATATAAAACAACAATGAAACTAAAAATATGTGCAACATGCATTCAAAATACAACTCATAAACTCCAAAATGAGACAGAACAGCCAAGAAAGGCTTTGTTCTTCATTATTTTCCAAAAATTTGCCCAAGTCTTCAACAACCTAAAAATGAGTAACACAGTTTGCTTATATAGCAAGAACCTATACTTAGCAATTAATTACATGGCATTTCAAAATTTGCTAGATACAAAGCACCATGAGAATGGTGCCCAAAACATTGAATGTCCAGGCATAACAGGAAGGAAAACAGGTGAGATCGGGGAATGTGTAGCTGTCTAAAGATTTTTTGATTAAGAATGGTGGTTGGCCTGTCAATCATCAAGCAATGCTTCTACAATTTCTACCATTAATGCCAACCTACTGACAGTTCATTGGAAGCGCAGCAGTTGCGTGCTTAGAAACTTTCCCGCCTGAAAACAACTGCAAATACAAAGAAATCACCCCTGTTGAACATTTGAATCGTGGCCGTCAATTTCCCTTCCTATCGCCAAGATCTACGGCCTCAAAACACTTTGAAAAGTCACCAACCAATGAAATTGTGCCATGTAGGCACCCCTTGCTTCTATCGCTAACTTTTCCCTTTCTTATTTTGCCTTTTTTGCCTTTTGCCATTTTTGCCCAATGTATATGCAAAAGCATATACATAGAATCACAAATATACAAGGCGGACCCCAAATCATTATGAATTAAATTGAAAATACATTCAGGTCTGGCTTGTATCTCCTCCATTTGCATATCGCTTTGCACACTACACATACATACGCAATATACAACTTGCAGATTTCAAATTATTATGAAACATATTAGAATTACCTTGAAATTCGGCTTGTATCTATTCTCATTGCACTTTTCATTGTATATCGGCATATACAATGCACAATATACATTCTGCGAACGCCGGCCACTGTATCAATCATATTGGAAGAAATTTGAAATTCGGGCCCTGTATCTCCATTCCCTTGTATATTGGCATATACAAAGCATACATACAAGCAAAACACATACATACAAACAACGGACTTCATCTTTTATCAACTGGAATGTATGTTCATTTCAGACCTGGCTTGTATATTAGGAATGTCTGATCGATTGTATGTGCAAACATACGATCGCAAATATATGCAATCGGCAGGCCCCACCCTTTGGTCCCTGCCTTGCATGTTTACTTTGTATGCCCACATTGTATGTCGAGTACATACAATCCCCTTTATATACCTGCGGGCCCCACCTCTTGTATATTTTCCCTTTGCGCATTTTCTTTGCATATGGCGAATGCATATCACATATACAAATGCTATTTATACACGAGATACAAACCCCTTTGCATGTTTTCCTTGTATATACATCGGCCGTTGGGAAAACTTTGGATTTGGTTGCTGATGCATCTTGTCACGCCGATGACCTTTTGTCACTGTAGCGAATGTATGTCAGCCTCTTTGTATGTTGACTTGTACATCACCCGTTGTATCTTTGCAATGTATATTTCCTTTGTATGTGTGCCGATGTATATTTTTTTTGCATGTTGCCATTGTATCTACACATTGCATGTCTAAACATACAACACAAATATATATGCAAACCCTTACATACAACCATTTTTGCACCTTTTGAAGCTGATTGAACATACAAACTGACTTGTATGCCCGAATGTACCTTTGGACCTGCATGTACATATAAACGGCCCTACACACACAACTATTTTTTTGCATTTTTCAACTGAGAGGGCCGAAAGAACTAGAATCTTTTTGATTTTTTATGAAAGGTGCTTGCGAATTTAAATGCTTGAAGCCTGAATGTTTATGCAGGAACCAACATTGGCCTTGTCTGGGGATGTATGCTTCTTGCAGGCATGGTGAGAACCAAAGATCTTTGGGATGTAGACCAACCCCTTATCCATAGGACACAGAGTCACACACTACACCAACCTGCATCACAAATCACACTTTTTTACTTGGTGGCCCAGGGCCACCAAAAAGGAAAAACCAGAATTTCCCTTTGTCAAATATCTGATTTTCTTTTGATTTCTTCAAATGAAGCCTAAAAACATTTTGTTGTCTACAACACCCAGCATTGCAATTGATTGTGTTGCTGCCCATTTCTCTTTAATTAACAAATCTACAACAAGATTCATAAGCATCTACCATTTTCAACAGTAGACTGTCATCGTCATATGAGTCATTGATGTTGCTTGGAAAAATAACAGACTCATGAAAAAAATGAATCCACATCAGAATTTTGCCCTTCTTAAAAAAATAAGAGTTCCTCTGTATTAAACATGCAATATTCAGGCACAAGCAACATCTCATAATCATATTCATTTTTATAAACATTCAGATATCCATCATCCTTGTGCTCAGTAATTTTGTCATTAAGGTCCACCTGGAATGTCTCAAGAGAAGGCATAAATAGCTCAGAGTGCAGCCCTTCATCAAAAGCTTTGTAGTCACCCCTGCAACCAACATTATCCCCAACTGTATGAGCACACACATCTGCAACTTGTCCATTCACATCTGAATAGTGGCTTTGATTTTCCTCTTCACCAATGTACTAATGATCAAAAACAAAATTTTCAGCCTCTGCATTGTAGAGGTGGTCATAATCTTCAAGGAAGCACTCATACTCAGCATCCATATAAATTTCATCATCTGAAAGGCTCACATATGCATCTAAATGCTGACAATCACTAACATATTCACTATTGTCCCTTGAATCAACATCTTCTATATTTAGAGTGAAGCTTTGCATATCCACCTCATATAAATAATCAGGAATAACTGGGATATGCCTATCAATGCAGGATGCAACTTCATGTATATCTTTCATTTCATCATTTGAAAAGCATTTTGCATCTGCAGGCTTTTCTTCTAGAGGCTGACAACAATCTTTGTCTTCACCATTATAAGATGTGCCCACATTTTCTACAACATCTTCTTCATGTTCATTCATCACATCATGATTGCACCCACTATTCTGAAATATATTTCCTTCTACAAAATCATCTCTCAATGAGCACACTAGAACAACAGAAATATATTCATTTTGAAAATTTGCAGCCATGAAATCTACTGGCATTCCATATTTCGGATTATTTTCAATATCCATAGCAAATTTGTAGGATTGGTGAAGTGTGATTGGTTCTTTATCTCTCAATAGATAACTCATTTCTTCATCAAACACAGCCAAATAAATTGTCAAGCACAATGCATCATTGGGTCTCATATATTCAGGAATCTACTTGAGCAACTTAACAAATCTAAGATTAAAGGCTGGAACCAGTTCCTCATCTTCCTTTTGGATATTCATGAAATGTATGATCAATGAGGCTAAATCAAATCTTTCACCAAACTGCTCTAGGAATGCAACTTCTAAATCTACCCACGAAGAAACTGAACACACAGGCAGGTCTGAAAACCAGACCCTAGCATCATCCTCTAATGACTGAACAAAGAGTCTCATTACTACATCCTCAGCCTCTACTTCAAAGTCATCTGTCAAATTACAAAATTTTTGCAGATGTTTGTTTGTAGACTCAAGATTTGATCCACTATATTTTGGCAAACATTTTCTAATCTTATTGGGAATAACATTTGGGTAACCATTTATTCCTTTTAAATTTATGGGCTTATATCTTTCAATAAAAAATGGTCTTCTCTGAGAGCACAACTAGGTTTGCTGCTCTAAACTCATCATTTTGAATGAAAATATGGAATACCTAGAAATATGTTGCAACTTTGGATAGGTTCAATCAACAGAGTCGCCACCTCTCACAGAGAGGACAAAATATCAACAAGGCACTTTTATTTTTTGGATTCATCACACTAGCAGAGCACCACATGGTTCTTCCATGGTATTGCTGCAACAACTTCATTGGAAACTAGATTTCCCAGTCTTCAAATCACTTGACTCTTCCCCAGTGGAGTTACCATCTGTTGGTGACTCGGATGGGCCAAAAAGATAACACCTTCAAAATAACTCCCTATTAGAGTCACCATCTATTGGTTCTTTCTCTCCGGATCGGCAGAGGGTTTGCCAGCTCCAATGCACAAGCAGATCCAGCCAACAAATATAGGAGGTTGTGTGAGCTACCTCCCCTTCACTTCTGGTTCTGCCGCACCAAGGGGTATCCCTATAGCTAAATATTTAACCTTGACTCATCCAATGACAGAAGATTTAGCTTTACAACAACAGGCAGAATACTCTCATGTTTGGACCAAAATATGAACGATACATCACAAGTTTGGCAACATTCTTGGATATATGTAACTGGTTGAGGATGAGAGTATGAAGGGGTCCTATTCCTACTCCTACAACTAACAAGTTGGAATTATGAAAGGATTGGTAATTAAGTTTTGGATGCAAGACAGGGGGTTTTGAATCATAACTACTACACATGGAGCATACTGGTGCCTATCTCAGGGCAAGGAGTCAACTAGACGTATACAAGTGAATGATTTGCATTTGGCATTCAATTTTCAAGGGGTTAGGACTGGTATTTGCCTTACAAACACCACCCAAGACTGAGTATTTAGCTGTCTCTACTTACAAACATCCCATCTGACATACATTCTTCTCCATACTTGACCTAAAATAGTTTAATCCACTCCTTGAATGGAAGTTAGAGATCAAGCATGCAATACAACAAGTCTGTATCCTAAAATCTGAGGAACCCTTAGCAACCAGATTCAAAAGAAGCTATGCATACAACAAATGGAGACATGCAACTAAAAACATGCAACAAGTATTTTTCATATAAAACAACAATGAAACTGAAAATATGTGCAACATGCATTCAAAATGCAACTCATAAACTCCAAAATGAGATAGAACAACCAAGAAAGGCTTTGTTCTTCGTTATTTTCCAAAAATTTGCCCAAGTCTTCAACAACCTAAAAATGAGTAACACAGTTTGCTTATAGAGCAAGAACCTGTACTCAGCAATTAATTACATGGCATTTCAAAATTTGCTAGATACAAAGCACCATGAGAATGGTGCCCAAAACATTGAATGTCCAGGCAGAATAGGAAGGAAAAACAGGTGAGATCAGGGAATGTGCAGCCGTCTGAAGATTTTCCCATTAAGAATGGTGGTTGTCCTGTCAATCATTGACCAATGCTTCTACAATTTCCACCATTAATCCCAACCTACGGACGGTTCATTAGAAGTGCAGCAGTTGCGTGCTTAGAAACTTTCCTGCCTGAAAACAACTGTAAATACAAAGAAATTGCCCCTGTTGAACATTTGAATCATGGCCGTCGATTTCCCTTCATATCACTAAGATCTGCGGCCTCAAAACACTTTAAAAAGTCACTAGCCAATGAAATTGTGCCATGTAGGCACCCCTTGCTTCTATCGCTGACGTTTCCCTTTCTTATTTTGCCTTTTTTGCCTTTTGCCATTTTTGCCCAATGTATATGCAAAAGCATATACATACAATCACAAATATACAAGACAGACCCCAAATCATTATGAATTAAATTGAAAATACATTCAGGTTTGGCTTGTATCTCCTCCATTTGTATATCGCTTTGCATACTACACATACATATGCAATATACAACTCGTAGATTTCAAATCATTATGAAACAGATTGGAATTGCCTTGAAATCTAGCTTGTATCTATTCTCATTGCACTTTTCATTGTATATCGGCATATATAATGCATAATATACATTCTGCAGACGCTGGCCACTGTATCAATTAGATTGGAAGGAATTTGAAATCCGGGCCCTGTATCTCCATTCCCTTGTATATTGGCATATACAAAGCATACATACAAGAAAAACACATACATACAAACAGTGAACTTCATCTTTTATCAACCAAAATGTATGTTCATTTCAGATCCGGCTTGTATATTAGGAATGTTTGTTCGATTGTATGTGCAAACATACAATCGCAAATATATGCAATCGACGGGCCCCACCCTTTGGTCTCTGCCTTGTATGTTTACTTTGTATGCCCACATTGTATGTTGAGTACATACAATCCCCTTTGTATACCTGCGGGCCCCACCTCTTGTATATTTGCCCTTTGCACATTTTCTTTTCATATGGCGAATGCATATCGCATATACAAATGCTATTTATACACGAGATACAAACCCCTTTGCATGTTTTCCTTGTATATGCATCGGCCGTCAGGGAAACTTTGGAGTTGGTTGCCAATGCATCTTGTCACGCCAATGACCTTCTGTCACTATAGTGAATGTATGTCGGCCTCTTTGTATGTTGACTTGTACATCACCTGTTGTATCTTTGCAATGTATATTTCCTTTGTATGTGCACCGATGTATATTTTCTTTGCATGTTGCCATTGTATCTACCCATTGCATGTCTAAACATACAACACAAATATACATGCAAACCCTCTCATACAACCAAGGAATATTCCTAGAATCTGCGATATACATACAACCATTTTTGCACCTTTTGAAGCCGATTGAACATACAAACTAACTTGTATGCCTGAATGTACCTTTAGACCTGCATGTACATACAAACGGCCCTGCACATACAACTATTTTTTTGCATTTTTCAACTGAGAAAGTTGAAAGACCTAGAAGTTTTTAGATTTTTTATGAAAGGTGCCTGCGAATTTAAATGGTTGAAGCCTAAATGTTTATGCAGGCACCAACAACTCTAATGCTCCAATTGTTGGAATTAGGGATGACAACTGAGAGGGGGGGGTGAATCAGTTGTCATGAAACTTTAATACTTTCTACAATTAATTCTTCTTAATATCAGGATTCCCCTTTTCTCTAGAAATGATCAACTTATTTGGTCTACTGACAAAAAAGGGTTTTTTTCAGTCAACTATGTTTACCATCTACTGATCGAGGAGGAATTTAAAGATGATGTATGGAGGAAGGTCTGGAATTGTAAACACCTTCAAAAGGTAAACTTTTTTCTGGTGGACTGTTGTTCATAATAAGATTTTGACTTAGGACAATCTTCAACGAAGGGGTATGCCATTGGTTAATAGATGTGTTATGTGCTTTAAAGAAGAAGAATATGTCTCTCATCTTATATTGCATTGTGAATTTGCAACTGAGATATGGAGTAAAGTCTTTTTGAATTTTGGTTTACAATGGGTCTACAATAAGGAAATAAAAGATCTCATTCTTAATTGGATCACTCCTCTATCCCATCCTTGGCTTGTAGAATTATGGACTCAAGTTCTTCCTTTTGCTACTTGGTTTCTTTGGAAAGAAAGAAATAATAGAATTTTTAGAGAAACTGCTCGAAATTCTTCACAGGTTTTCTATTCTTTTTCTAAAGCTCTCCTAGAGAATGTTGCTAATTCTAGCATCAAAATTGCTAACAAACCTCTTACTCAACACAAAGTCCTTGTGGCTTCCAACTAGGGGATTATGAATCAAATTCTAGCTTTTGATGATTCTAAACGCATTAAAAGATTAAACACTATTTGGATTCGCCCTGACCTAGGTTGGTTCAAATTGAATTTTGATGGAGCTGCTAAGTCAAATGGAAAGGCTAGTGGTGGAGGAATTATAAGGAATGACAGAGGAGCTCTAATTGCTTCTTATGCTGGAGGAATTGGTAACCAGACTAATAATTTTGTTGAAGCCTTTGCTCTTTTATGGGGCCTCAAGTTGGCTATATCACTTGGTATCCGCCAGCTTCATATTCAGGGTGATTCTAAAATTATTATTGAGGCTGTGTCTAAAGCCTCAGAGTGTGGTTGGCAAATTAAGGATATTGTGTTTGATATTTAAACTCTTTCACAGGCTATTCCTGTCATTTCTTTCTCTCATATTTATAGAGAGGGCAATACTATTGCTGACGGCCTGGCAAATTTTGGTCAACAATTTTAAAACTAGCGTTGTTGGTGCCAACTCCATAATATCCCGCATTAGATTAGGGATATCATTAAAAAAGAACAAGTTACTATATGATGATTACTCATCATTTCACTTGGCTTATCTACGTGGTCAGTTCTTTAATTAAGGGCATGCTGATTAGACACTCTATAAATGATGAGAGTGAGATTGGAACACTTTGCATGCGTGTGAACGATAGTCGTTTAATAAGGAAAGATTATGTTAGGACCTTGGGTTATTGTCATAATGATAGCCCTAATTCTGATTGTGTCCTCCTTGTCTTTTATACTCATTGCATTGTGATCAAAGTCTCAATTTTCCCATAGCATTGATAAAAGTTTTCTGGATAATAACTCTGCCTATCCCTTCTCCAGGCTCATTCAGTTTCATTGGTTTTTAATCATGGGTGGCGACATGATTAGAACTGAACCTAACAACTGTAGAGAATTCAAAGAGAATGCCTTGGTCTGGCATTACTGTAAAGAAGGAGGAGTCACCCCATTCCTTGAATGTTTGAATGGACATGACGAAAACCTATCTATTCAATTTGTTCAGTCATGGGATAATCGCAAGGTGCAAATTGGGAATGTCAGTTTCATGGTTTCAGAGAATGAAATTGCTATGGCTACGGGTCTTTCTTCAAAAGGTATGAAGATACAGAAAAAGTCTAGGGTTTCGGATGCTCAGAATTAGAAACTATTTCTTGGTGAAGGTGAGGAGCTGGTGCCTTACCAGGGTGGTTTTGAGAGAGCTCATCTTCCTGAACCGTGGGCTGACATGTGCTATATGGTGATGAAGTATTTCACCCTTGAGGGTCATTTTACCAGGTTTTATCACTAGCATCTCCCATTGTTGAATCATTTTAGAGGAATGCCCCTATTAGTTTTCCTTTTTATTTGATTTCTTCTCTTGAGCACTCTGTTTAACATGTTAAGAAGACTTTGCTGAAGAAGCCTAGTGAGAAGCCTATTCCCTTACATCAAGGGCTCATTCACAGACTATACCAGTTTCATTTAGCTCTATCTCCTCCTTCTCTTCAGACCTTTGGTCAGGATACCCCTACTGACTCGATGAAAACTGGTCTTGCTACTCCTAAACGGCTTCCTGAAGGTGATCCTTGTTCTGGGACTTCTAAGTCTTTTACTAAAAATGTTCAAAACCCTCCCTCCAGATTCAAATTGAAATCTAAGAGACGTCTTTCAGATGTTGACACAAAGTCTAACCTTTTGAAAGAAGATTTTGGGGTTTCAAGGACCCAGAGGGAGCATAATCAGGGTAGGGAGGGACCCTTATGGAATTTCAAAAAAGTTAAACTAGAAGGTAAATTTGTTGTTGTTAGGCGGTCTGGTCACATTGCTCACAAACGGGCTCCCAAACTGAAGTTGATTGACTATTTTGAAAGCAATTCTGAAACCTCTACCGATGGGGAGGAAGATCCTAAAGATTCTAGTGATGTTCAGAAGATTGCTATTGAAGATTCTGGTGGTGAAGAAGAAATTGATGGGCAGGACATTCCTGTGGAAACCTTTGATAAGGAAGATAATATTGGGGTTCATAATTCTGTCCCCACTGGTGACTGTGTGGATGTGGGAGATATTTCTACTCAGGTGGAGGTGACTGATACTGTTGATAACACTAGGAAGGATGCCCACTTTGTTCCCCTTTTGTTTATGTTGATCATGATCTATTTCAAGAGGAAGGTAATAATGCTCAAGATGGTAGGGAGGAAGACAATATTGAGGAATTAAATGGTGTTGATGATCTGTTTCAGCTGAAGGAGCAGGTGGAGTTCCTTGAAAAAAGAGTTTTGTCTCTTGGTAATTTCATTACTAGCATGTTATGCAAGACTGCTATGGCCAATCTCTCCCTGCTAAGGGAACATGAAGTTCTTATTCATGGTGTTGATAATGACAGGGTTAAAGAAGTTGACAAAATACTGGAGTTTCTTTCTAAGGGAGAGGAGGACATCCATTCCTAGTTTTTCTATGCTTTCTGTTAGCTAGCTTTTTGCTGTTAGTATCTTGTTACTATACTTTAGTTGTATGTAGGCTGTCGGTGGTGGTTCTGGCTCATTTTATTTTTTAAGCCTTTTTTCCCTTTGTGGGTTCTGTTTTGTAAGGGATCGGCCCTTTGTTTGTCACCTTATAATATCAAAAACACATGAGCAGAAACACAAATAACACAATTGACACCAGGATTTTTGATGTGGAAACCCAGTTAAGGGAAAAACCATGGTGGGGGTTAACCCACAAAGATTATACTCTGTTAAAAGTATTACAAAATGGGAGGGCACATGCCTTTGGGCTCACTGCCTAGAGCTCACTACTCAAAAGAGGCTCATTTCCTACAAGAATAATTACAAAAGGATTACAGATTGTTTGAACTGATGACTAGCATCTGCCAATGCAAGAATTCAATTCCGTTTAAGCACAGAATACTGATCTTACACATTTCATCTTTACTATGCCCTGTTTACTGCTCTGCCATAATCCAAACCTTAGATCTCTTCTCTTTTGCACTTCTATCTGCCCTTTTCAAACTTACTTCATATTCACATCACATCATCATTCAAATACACTTGAATCCATCGGCTATCTATATATCTGCCTCAAGAAATTTAATCACCTTTCTGTCAGCCTTATGAAAAACTTAACAAACAATACAAGTACTCTATTTTGTCAGATGAATCCATACACCAATATTGATGCTTACCAGAAATAACTCTTGTAGGTCACATACATGTTTTCCATTAACCTTATATCCCATACACAACTCACCAAAACATTTCTACTAGATCCGCATAAGGATCTAACACAAGTTGGCCTATTCTTCATTAAGTTGTTTTGTCATAGTAGGACCCGGTACTTAGATGCTCATAACATTTAATCCCTTTGTTATAGGAGGCTGAAATCTTGGATTTAGATTGTCCTGATATTCCTCTACACTCCCTCAGATTTGCAACACATAATGATTAACTAGAGAGATCCGCTGACCAAAATACTGAACTCTGCCATATACCTTGTTGTTTTCTATCCAGACTTGACAAATCTTGGAACTGACTTCCAGTATGATTTGATACTACACTGCGGATGTGTAGAATGGACTTAGTTGTCATCAATGACAACACATGGCATGCCTTGTAGTGTCTCTTGCCAACAATCTCCCCCTTTGGCATTGGTGGCAACACTTAGTGAAAAAAATGACTAAGTGTCATGACTGACTCCCCCTACTGAGTACAGTTATATATTCTTCCACTACTCCCCCTTTGATGGATTCTTCATTTTCTTTCATTTTTCACTATCTCTCACTCCCCCTTTGTCATTAATGGCAAAGGGTGGGACCCATAAAACAAGAAATTTGTATACAAGGCCGCATATGTACAAATAATCCATGTATTATATTTACATGAACTTGAGAATATTTGCAAAACTATTTTTCAACTGCACAAGTTCAGAGGCCCAACTTCTTTTCATGCCATCCAAAATTGAGATGTGTCCATCTAGTAGTAATGCCTATATTTTTGCTTTCTTCAGATCTGAAGGATCACCTGTCCGAACTACAACTTGAGCTTCTGATAAAGCAGTGAACATTGTTTCTAACTTGCGGGCAATCAATCCCAGAGCTCACACATTCTCTCCACAATATTGCTCTTTTTTTAAACAAGTTTCTTTAGTTCATCAGTCAAGTTGATTGCTTGATACCCCTGACTTACCGGAGAAACTGTTAGAGGATCAAAATTTTGAGAGATTTAACAATCTTTGTTCCCGCTCCTTTATCTTCTTCTCAATATCCTCAATAACTTTGGGCCAAGAAAGACAAAATGTATAGACATCACTTCCATCATTAAGAGCATTTTGAATACTCTTTATACTAATATCAAGTACCTTTCTATCATTCCCTATTAGGCCCTTTAGCTCACTAAATCTCTTATCCAAAAATTTATTCTAGACTTTAATCTCTGCAGACTTCTCAAGGGACTCAAAGTGTGTACTTACAGAATTTACAAGGCTCTTCAGATTTCCGGAGGGAGAATCAGATGGATTCTTCCAGAAAGTTGGCATTATCTTTACTCTACCCTATTTACTACTCTACCATAATCCAGACCTTAGATCTCACATAGATGATACTAATTTAGGGTTTATTTCCCTAGAGTGCATCATATTCTAAATTTTTTTAAAGTAACCCCAGATTGCAGTTTTTTGTGCCTTAGAATCTCCAATGCTATGTAAATGATCTCTTATTTGTATTGCAACTAGTCTGTCACTAGTCCATTGTACACTTTTTACTCTAGGTACTTCATTCATGAAGTACAAGAATAAACATATAACTAGAGAATCATATTTGAAGGTGTTTTTCTTGTCCTTCTTACTTTTGCTCAAATTCTCAATTAGTTGGTTCTATAACAGCTCACATAGGTCATAATCTATATTTTTCTTTCAACATTTGATATGCTACATATATGGCAGTTCCGGAGATAGAGTTCTCCCTACTGGAGTGATAAATCTTGTAACCAATCACCATAGAGGCAAACTTAACATCCAACTCAATAATGTCATTGATGGTCATTGCCCTTTTGTTGAACCTGGCACTGGTAGCATTGGTCACTGTCTAGTTCTTCACGACTTTCAGCATGGGTAATCTACCAGTTGAATTTAACCCAGTTACAATCTTGATAACATCCTTTGAAATCTTGAATGATTTCAATAGCCATATGAACTCATCATGCATTCGGCTCTAGCTATATCAAACCCACTCATTCTCATCAAATGTCAGAAATTCAATGACTTGCAGAAAATGTTTGTTTTCTAGGGCTGTGTATTCTGATTTCAATTCATAGCTATCATCCCTTAGGTGGTTGTCAAACAAAGCCAAAAGTTTCAAGTTTCCAAATTGATCTATGCTACAGTGGATATATGCCCTAATATCCTCAACATGCAGAACTCCATATGGGATACCAGAAAATGCTCCTAAAGGTTCAATTTCAACTGACTTGTATGGATGCTTCTTAAATTTTGGTCGGGGCCTTTCAGTAATATCAACAACAAGAGGAGTAGCCATTGCAAAAGATTACAAATTCAAAGCTTCATAGATAAATACCTTTTTCTTCCATGGAGTTAGGGTTAGCAGACAAATTTGCCGGTCGCACTTCAAATCCTTGAAATCTTAGCTCAGAAGCTCTTCTTCTTGCTATCTTCGAATGCAAAGTGATTCAAATGAGGAATAAATGACCTTTTTCTACTTCGCAAAACCTAATTTGCCTTTGTAATAAATGCTCTACCCTAACACATTTGGTTACACTATTTTTGGATATAGTCAATCTTCAGTTGCTCCACAAATCGTCAAATCTACTTCTTTTCTTCTAGAAATCCTTTCAAATACTCTATAGTAACCCAAATTATCTTTTCACATCGTGCCAGATTTAGGCACCTACTTACTGGTTGGGAGAATTTTATTTTCAATGCAGCTCCCCTTGAGCCAGAGCTCCTGACTCAATTCCCAGAGGAATTATCAGCACTAGATTCCAGTGCAGATCTATTGTCAATATTCATTTTACCTTTCTTCACCCATGTCTTGTTCATTTCATTCTGGACTTCATTCACATCAACTTTGCCTTTGTCTTTGTCTTGTCTTGGCTCATCCAGTTTTCTATTTATCGGATCTCTTCTTTCATTATTCCTGCTTCTATAGAATCTTGCAATATGACCAGATCGATCACAATTGAAGCACACAATATTTCTTTGCCCATTTGATTAAATTCCCCTTGATCTGTATTGATTAGCCATATGTCCAAATCTATTACATGCAAAGCATTTTCCATTGAAAGAATTCCCATTTCCTCTATTGTTAGAGTTATTTATTATCATACTTCTGCATTCATTGGATCTATGACCATACCTCTTACAATTGAAACATTGACCAGAGAAGGATGGACCACTTTGATTTACTCTGCTTCTGCATTGAGTAGCTTTATGACCAAATTTACTGCAATTGAAACAATTTCCATTAAAAGATGGATACCTTTGAGCATTAGGTTGTCTTACCAGAGGTCTTCTAGGTCTGTTTCTCCCATTCCTTGATTGAAAATTTCTTTTTCCAGATCTAGAGCTTTCACCTTTCTCATACCCAAGACCATGCTTATCATCGGCCTTCTTTTGACTCTCAAGCATTGCTTCAAGTTTAGTTGAGATTATCTTGAACTTCTCCTTGTATTCATTTGCAATTTCTAGGTCAGGTTTGAGAATGACAATTTGCCTTTCAAGTTCTCTCTCATTGTCTCTGTTTTCTTGTAGATCGGACTCTAGATGGTCAGCTATTCTATCCAATCTGTAACATTCTTTAGTTCTTTCTTTTATAGTTTGATTCAGGTCTTCTTCAGTTTTCTTCCTTTGCTCAATCTCTTTGCTTAGCCTCATTACCCCAAATTCCATCTCATGTTTTAGAATAGAAACTTCTTTTGTCAACTTCCCACATTCCTTTGTCTTCTCTTCCAAAACCTTATTCATGCCATTTTCTTCAGTAAGATTAACTAGATAATGAAGTAGTTCCTTCTTTTTTTCCATTGATTTCTTTAATTTATCTTTTAGCAAGTCAATGCAATCATCAACATCCTTAAGGTTCGCTTTCAGGTCATCTATTTCTGCTTTGGACCGGTCAAGATCTTCTAAAACTAATTGAAGTTGTCCTCTGAGTGAACCCATTGAACCTCTTTCCCAGATCTTCCTCAAGCTGTTAGACATCTTTCAAGGAACTTGACTCTAATACCAATTATTGGAATTAGGGATGACAACTGAGAGGGGGGGTGAATCAGTTGTCATGAAACTTTAATACTTGTTGCAGTTAATTCTTCTTTACCACTTCATAACAAATTAATGATATAAGCAAGAATCAATAACACATGAGTAGAAACACAAATAACACACTTGACACCAAGATTTTTGATGTGGAAACCCAGTTAAGGGAAAAACCACGGTGGGGGTTAACCCACAAAGATTATCCTCTGTTAAAAGTATTACAAAATGGGAAGGCACATGCCTTCGGGATCACTACCTAGAGCTCACTACTCAAAAGAGGCTGACTGCCTACAAGAATGATTACAAAAGGATTACAGATTGTTTGAACTGATGACTAGCATCTGCCAATGCAAGAATTTAGTTCTGGTTAAGCACAGAATATTGATCTTACACATTTCATCTTTACTCTACCCTATTTACTGCTCTGTCATAATCCAAACCTTAGATCTCTTCTCTTTCACACTTATATCTGCCCTTTTCACACTTACTTCATATTCACATCACATCATCATTTAAATACACTCAAATCCATCGGCTATATATATATATATATATATCCACCTTAAGAAATTTAATCACCTTTTTGTCGGCCTTATGAAAAACTTAACAAACAATACAAGTACTCTATTCTATCGGCTGAATCCATACACCAATATTGATGCTTACTAGAAATAACACTTGCAGGTCACATACATGTTGGCCACTAACCTTATATCCCATACACAACTCACCAAAACATTTTTACTAGATCCACACAAGGATCTAACACAAGTTGGCTTGTTCTTCTATGAGTTGTTCTGTCATATTAGGACTCGGTACTCAGATGCTCATAACTTTTAAGCCCTTTATCACCGGAGGCTGAAATCTTGAATTTAGATTGTCTTGACATTCCTCTACACTCCCTCAGATTCACAACACATAATGATTAACTGGAGAGATCCGATGATCAAAATACTAAACTCTGCCATATACCCTGTTGCTGTCTATCTGGACTTGACAAATCTTGGAACTGACTTCTGGTATGATTTGATACTACACTGTGGATGTGTGGAATGGACTTAGTTTCCATCAATGACAACACATGACATACCTTGTAGTGTCTCTTGCCAACACCAATAATCTTAAGGAAATGCTAAAAATCTCCAACAAAGTAGTAAAATGCAAGAGAAAACTTTGATCATGGATCAAAAAATTAGAGGAAAGGCTCCTTTTATAGATTTTTGGAGTGATTTTTAAGTAAGAACAACTTGAAATGCTTTTAATTATCCTAGTATACCTTTCATTTAATTTTATGGGCCTAAGGAGGGTAGGACAAATGTGCCCCTACTAGGGTTGGGGTGCATTTTATCCATATCCTAAGGATGATTAAATTGGATGAAGAGGAAGAGGAGATGAAAATAATATGATTGGAGGTGTTTCAACTAATTTTGAGTTCCGCTATATGAGTAATAGAAGAAATAGTGAAAGGATAATCTTTTCATGAGAGGGAATAAGAGAACATTTAATTTTTGGAGCAACCAACTTGGAAATTGAAACATGGATTAATTAAGAGTGAAGGAACCCATAAGAGAGGGAAATCCACATGGAAAGGGATTACATATGAATAAGAAATAAGACTTAGGAAAGGGTCAAGACACATGGGAAGGGGAAAGCTAAGGGGAAGAGGGAAAGGAGAGGGAAAAATAAGGCTAGAAATAGCTCAAAAAGGATAAACAAGGGAAAACACTAAAATGATTTCAAAACATACTAAAAGGAATTGTATGGTATGCAATTTCTATTATTATAGGTATGTGCATCAATTTAGAACCACTCTTGTGGAGATCAAATGTGCTCTCATATAGGTGAACCTAAGTGAAAGACAATTAGTTTACAAAATTAGATATCATTTGACAATTCTAGCACCTTGGTGAATCAATTTATGACATCTATTATAAATTATCTTCATCATTGGATTTTGAACTAAGTATCAAATTTAATTTATTTAATTTCTACATTTAATTTTAGTAATTTCAATTATTAGTCTCTACTCTTTTTCTAGGTTAATTGTTGATTAATTAATTTAATTATTGATTAATTAATTTAATTATTTGATTATCCTATATAATTTATGTAGTGTAGTTTTGTAACGTAGAAAATGACATACCCTTGCAAATGCTATGTTTTTTGCTCATTTTAGTGTCCACTCTCATAACATGTTATAGGTCCATGTTTAGCCCTGCCTTAGCCTTTTCCAACCCACAAAATGTTGTTTTTGTGTCAGGTTTCGACCCTTATGTGTGTTTTTTGTGAAATTTTGTTTAAACGTCATAATCCTTTGCTTTTCCTAAGGTGTTTTGAGAGTCTAGAATTTGATGTTACTCGGACACTACAAGTAGATGTATGTGCAACACACTAGCATTCTGAGCCTATCTACTACCTAGTGACTATTTCTGAGCATTTCTTACCACCTTTTGTGGCATGTAGGATCTTGTGTAATGCCTTTGCAAACCTCGAATTGTTTGATTTAACCTACCTTCCCTTTTCTCCCTCCAAGTGACTCTTTTGAATAGATTCTTTCTCATTGTGTAAAAAATAATTCTCTTTGCAACTCTATGGTTCACTCCAGCATACTCTTGCATTCTTGAGTGATTTTACCTTCATTCTTGGAAATCTTTTGTGTCTTTCTACAACATACAATGAAGTTGTATTATGTTATTATAATTCATGTAATCATCTTCCAAGCTTTGTGCATTCTTGTACGGTTTGTGGAACCACTACTTACTATTGGGCTCTTCCTTGGGCCTTGTTCTTGGCTGGGTAGCTCTTAATCTTCATTTTTTAGGTGATTGTGTTCCACTTTAACTTCTCCTTTTATTTGTTTCATTTGTGCAACCCACTTGTGTGTATGTAACATTTCATGGGTTCTTTCATTTCCCTTCACACTTTCCATAGAACACTAGTTTTCTCTAGCTTGAGCAGATTAGCTTTTGTGCATTCTTATTTCTATCATTATCACTACTATTATTTTTCTAGATACACTTAGAAAATAAGTGCACAATCTTATTTTCTAATATTTTCCATTATTGGCTCTCTGTGGAGGTTGAAAGACTGACATAGGGGCTTGACTTGAAGGCAAGCCCCCAAACAACCCCAACATTTCTTTGTTTTCTCTACAGGTTACAGATTTAAGGGAAGAGATTTCAATCACACACTAGTTTTGTAGATTTTCCCATTTTATTTCTATCATTTTATTTCCTTCCTTTTGAGCATATAAGTAATATCTTTTAAATTCTACTTGTTATTTGTCACCTGAAAACTCCTAGGTCTTTTTTGTCTTCTATTGTGTAGTTTAAGTGAAATAGCTGAAAATAGACTCGAGATTTTTAGTTTCCTATACTATTTGGACTATAGTGCAATGCACATACATCTGTGTGATGCATTGGTGTCTTGAACATTGGCTTCTTCCATCTGGCACTAGGTCCTCATCTTCTTTTTAGTTCTGTAATAAAAATCAGTAAATCATTTTCTAGTTTTCATTAATTAGTGTTTTATCAATTTCTCTTTCATATAGATCTTAGCGATATAAAACTATTTACTTCTGTTAGAAATTAGGATCTTAGGATACTAATCATTATAAACAAATAATAAAATAAATAGAATGAGCATTATAAAAGCATAGATTTAACACATTACACAAGATATACATGGGGAAAACCCTTTTGGGTAAAAAACCCGATAGAGCATAATTTTATTAAAACACTTACAAAATATAGTTTATTAAGAAATAGACTAAACATGGGGTTATACTATTCTACATACTTCCACAAGGCCGATAATACCTCATGTGCATAGTGATATAATTCACTATAAAACTCCAAATTCACATCCCTCTCAAATGAGAGAGAACCTCCTTAAATATAGGAGAAGGGGTATTAGTCACATCCATTCAAAACAACCATTTGTAAATAATTAATAATCTAATAGTTATTAGATTATTAATTATTAAATGGTATATGCTTTAGAACATAAGGTTTTATAACTTTATATTACAACAATATATAAATATTATAAGGGTATGACCCCTAATAACATTATGTTCTAATACTCCCCCTTAATTTTAATAAGGGGCATCACATGTCAATTTATATAAAAGAAAAAATGAAGTACCCCAGTAACGTAGGTCTTCTTTGACAGTGATAATTGGGACATGAATATATGCCAAAATGAAAAGCATGTATCCCATACTACATGAAAGTCATCTTATCACAACTTATAATCCTAGTGTTTTAAAAAAATGAAGCTTAAGCGAGGTCTTACAATGTTTTTGTTGGAGCTTGAAACTCCTCAAACAAGCCCCCCAGGTTCATTACAAAGTGTTTGTAGGTCTTATATAATACAATGATTTTACAAGTGGAAGTCTTACAGAGAAGAATTTTCAATATGCCCATAGACCTTACATATAATGCAAAGAGTTAGCCATATATAATTCCTAGAGGTCTTACTTTTTGCCTTTTAGGTCTTACATAGAGCTTCCATTGTTAGACACTTTCTTCCCCTCAATGGCAACTCATTACATCCCAAGGCGTTAAAATGCTTAAGGTCTTATTTTATGCCTTAGGTCTTACATCTAGAGGTTCTATTTGCATGCACACTTCCACTCGATGACCAAGTGTTGATTTGAATTTGGAGAATTTGGTATTGCACAAAGGTTTGATGCTATATTGCATATATAACTTTTTTATGATTACTAGGAGCCTGGCCTAGATCTTCTTGACATAGTATATCTACCATCTAATAATCAATCTTACAGAGCTGAAGATTAAAATTAGGATGGAAAGATTTCCTTTGAAGGAAGTGCCCATGAACTTCAAATGTGCTTTATTTCTGGAAATAGGAGTCTTGAGTAAGAATAAATAGCTTTATCATATAATAAAGTGGGACTTGTAATAGCACCTAGATGAAAAACACTTCCAATAATCTCCTAAGCACATTTGATTCTTTTGTAGTGACTTTTGTAGTCAACTTTTGATTAAAGAGCTATAGAAGATAGTTGTTTAAATATCACTCCATCCATGTGATAACAATTGCACCATATTTTGAAGACATAGATTGAGGTATATGTCCTATCAATAAGGTTACCAACATAGTAATATAATAATCAATAAATTTTATTTTTGATGTTGAAATAATAAAAGCCCATAACTAAATTAATAAGTCAACATATAATATGCTATGACAATACTTAAAAATGATCTAATGATCTTATTAAGGAGATCATATGGTATTTTCATAAGCATAAATATATATAATTTGTCATGTTTCTACAAGGAAAAAAATAGTCATCCTACTAAACATATAGTAATGATCCATAAAATAAAATAAAAATTAAAGCAATGGGTGAGCTATCCTTTCTAGGATTTCTCCCTAGACAATGTATAAGGGTGAAAACCACCCATTACAAGTAGGTGCTTTTATATACAAGAAATTTAGAGAAAATACTAACCTCCTTAGATAGTTGTGAAAAAAAAACTTTACGTACAATATTAAAATGTCATCTTCTTTGATGTCTTATCATTTGGACATACCTTTTTATCTTGTAGTATTGCCCCTTAATGGACCTCTCTTCTCTATGATATATAGGATAAAATTTCTTCTTGATCATAACAATATTCAAATTACTAATATCAAATTTTATCAATCCCTTAGCCATGCAAACTCATCCAAGGTTTTTTATCAAATTGTTTCACATAAAAGATAATTTATCTAAAATTGGAGCCTTTACATATGACACTATCTTATGTGCATGATAATGCAAATTATATAACATATTTTAATTTTAGAGGTGATGATTCTATTTAACATCAAAAACATCCTCTATGGTTATAACATAAATAATAATATGGTTATATTTTAGGTTTTTCTTGCATCTTGTAAAAAATCAACAATATCAAGGATTTACCAACTATTGTTGTCTATAGTAGTATATATCTCTAAAGCTAGTTTCAATCTATATAAATGTTCAAATATAGAGCATGATGGAGTCTGACTTATTTAGCTTTGGTAGTTTGAATAGGAGATGTTTAGTTTTTAGGTGATGATGAATTAGATTGAGGGGATCTTTATTTTCTTGGCCTTGGAGAATGTGAGGTTAATATTTTATAAAAAGTTAGTCAATAAGTTCTACCTTCAGTGGACAAGGGGATCCCATTAAGTTAGAACTCCAATTATTTCATTAAGTTGCCTCTTGAATATTATATTTGACCCATGGTCATAGAAATAATTGTATTGTATATTAAAGAGAGAAATATAGAAAACATGTTTTAGGTTTCTAGCCTCAATAGAAGGGACTACAATATGGTATACATATTCATGGTTTGATCTTAAAAATTATTCAAAAGTAAGTCAGTTGGAGGTGAATATATATATGATTTCAATTTTGAGCTATATAAGCGCGTGAAATGATTGTGGGGCATAATGAAGAGCACTCATAAGAGTGTTTTTTGGGTTTAACTCCCCTTTAATTCCATAGGCATGAATATGAAGTAAGAGTGATTAAAGAATATGTTGAAAAGACAACCTTAGGAATTTGAGAATGATGAAGCTAAACCTATGACATGAATTATCAACTAGAATATATATATAAAATAGAATATGATTGTTAAGCTTTCACAAATTATGTCATAGTATGAAAAATCCAGGTACGTTGGAGACTTAGTAGAGAGTAATATCTTGAGAGGATAAACTTTCATTGCCTTGTTAATTTTAGTTGACAAATTGTATGAAGACACATATCACTACTCACTCTCTTTCTCTCACCCTTATCCCAAGGATGGTCGATGCAATTTCATTTTGTAGTATAATAGATAGTTTACAACTTATACCATAACCCTCTGTATTGTAATTTGATTTTGAAGTTGAAGAGCATAGATAATTATTTTATGTTTATGACCTAGATATGTTGGCTCTTATTTACACTCATTAAAATAAAGCATTGTGGTAAAATGTTATACAAATACTCCAACACTAAATATTATTTTGTTGAGAAGTATTTGAACATGTCATTGAGCATCATGATAGGGAGAGAATTGGCTCTTTAGTTTTTGACATGTACCTTATGTTATAAAACCATATTGACTAGTCAGCTTCAGTCATCAATCAATTAAGTTTTAATGTGCATTGAAGAGTGAGTAGTTTTAACATGACTAATAAGGTATCGCCATAGACTAATGTTTCAACTTCAATAAGACATATAGTAATGATAATGATATTAGATACATTAGACCAATTAACACTATGTAGTGGATATGACAAAAAGTGATCCTTATGAATTGATTCTATGCATCCAATTCTCTCCATTGAACATGAGCCTATGTATCACTCTTCATATGATCCGCTAGCTCTAAAAAATGAATGATGAAAAACTAGAATACTCAATATTTTCATTAGTGGGATCTCCTTTAATAAATAATATGACTATCTATGAATGATATGACTTATATATAATGGATATAAGAATATGAATCTCCTTATAGGGGATGTGATTTAGAGATTTAAAAAAAATTAACCTTATGTTTTTAAAAGGTTAGAATCGACCTCCTTCTTTTATGAATGATCAAATCTCATTTTAAAAGGTTCAACTTCCCTCATATAATGACTTCCTCTTTAATTAACTATGTCTATGTATCCTTTTATAAAGGATATGACACCTTTAATGATGTAAGGGGGCAACTCTTCCTTAAATGGTGTGACTTTTATTAAGCAGGATGTGAATTATCCTTCGACCATATCAAAAAAAGAAATCGTTTCATAAAGAATATGATATAAAAAATGTTTCATATCAAAAATAAACTTTTATTAGGAGGATCATGACCAACTCTAAGAAGAAGTGGCATCCTTATTAATGTCTTCATAGGAATAAGACTTCGCAAGAATATAAGACCTAAAAATATTTAGATTAAAGGTCAATATTATATATAGTATAGTTCATCCTACAATCGACCCCTAATATGATATATTATCTCTATAAACAATTCAATTATCTCCATTAACCCCACCTATCAAAAATGTGTCTATATAAAAAATTAGGATCCACTAATTATAAAAAATAATGATAAAAAAACACTTAAACACTTTTATTAGTGTTAATTTTATTTCCTTTAGTAAAGGATGTAAATTTAAGAGACTCTTCTTTAAATGATATATATACAACCATAGAGACATTTGATTACAAATATCATTTACATGATTACAATCTTACCACGAATCACAAATATATCACTTTATAGATGAACTAGATGAACAAGAGATGAAACCCTAGATGAAACTTGACACTTTCAGGTGTTTGGAAACAAAGAATGACCAACCATTTGAATGAATAACTTCTGCACTTTTATAACATTTAAAACTTGTGCCCTAATGCACTCACATGAATCTATCACATGATTGGAGGTTGAAACTCAACCACCTAATTGAATGTAACTATTGTGATGTTCACAACATGCCCCATTTTACTCCTTAGCAAAATGAGGACCCCTGCTGTGGCTGTTGCTTTTGCTTTTGTGTCTGTTGTTTTGTTTGGTGGTAAAGGGAAAAGAGAGTGAAAATTGCAAACTTTGTTAAAAATAGAGAAACAAATGCATTTTCAGTACCAGTGCATAATATGGTTGGATTCCTTGTGAAAAATGAGCTAGGGTTGCTTTTTGAACCATCTTAAAATTTGCCATATTTTGCAAGATATGATCATTTTGGTAAAATGTACATTCAGGTTTGTATATCGCTTTGCATATACAGGGTCGTTTGTATATGCAAAGGGTTTTGTTTTTGTACTTAGTCGCGTGGGCTATCAGGTTGTATATGCATTATTTGTTTGCATGTTGGGTCGTTGTAATGTTACATACATTGTCCTTTATACATCACTTTCATATACAAGGGCAATTGTATATTTTTTTTCCTTGTATGCATTTTTGATAAAGGTTCTATGCACACATACAAGATGGACCCGAAGTGGTTTTAGGTTTAAATAAATTGATGTCTGAGTTCCATTGCATGTATCTCACATTGTATGTTTTGGCATGTCAAAATATACAAGGTAAAATATACATTGGCAATATACATCGCGCGGAATTCAATTCTTATGAAGCATGGTTAATTCGTTGTATATCTGCAGGCTTGTAAGTTAGAATTATATACAATGCGAATATGCAATGGTGGACTTGAGAGGGTTATTAAATAGAGTTAAATGGTTGTATATTTGGCACTTGTATGTTTTTACATACAAGTGAAACATGCAAGTTAAAAGATACAAGGCTCGTAATATACAAGCGCCGGACCCGAAAGGTCTATTAAAACAGCTTAAGTCCTTGTATGTTTTCGGCTTGTATATTGGTGAGATACAAGTGTTGTATACATCGGATGGACCCAAAGCATTTATAAATTTGAATTAAGTCTTTGTATGTTTCGAATTGTATGTATGTTTCGATATACATACATTCTGAAACATACAAAGCGGAGGTACATTGCTTAGAGCCAAAATTTCATGAAACAGAGTTAATTATATACAAGCCCAATATACATTGTGCTTATACATGGCAGAATCAAAGAAAAATCAAAACTAATTTAATGCTTGTATCAAACCCAAATGTATATCGGAAGATACAAGGGTTATGTACAAACCGCGGACTTGAAAGGAGGGTGAATTTGCATTAAATCTATGTATATTTGGGGTTTGTATGTTTGATGATTGCGAGGTATACAAAGTAAACATACATCGAAATGTACATTCCGCAGACTTAAAGGAGTTTTCAAACAATGTTAAATCATTGTACATTTCAAGCTTGTATATTTCAACATACAAGCAAATATACAAAGCGCTATATACAACGCGGACTTAATGGAGTTATGAAACAATGTTAATTCATTGTAAATTCCGGATTGTATATTTTTACATACATTGCTTTTGATATATACAAGCCGAAATCCAAATGAATTTGAAGTCAGATTTAAGTGCTTGTATCACATCCGAGTTGAATATCTAAAAGATACAAATGCACTTATACATTGCACGGACGCAAAGGAAGGTTAAGAAGAGTTATATCGATGTATGTGTCTGGCTTGTATATAATTTACATACATTGCGATATACAAAGATTTAAACAAAGAAATGGGTGGGAAAAGTAAGTGATTGGAATTTTGAGGTCGATTTTGAAGCCTGAATGCATGGTCCTGGTCAACAATAGTTGACCCGACTAGTTTTAGCATTGTATATGCATTTTTGACTCGTGATTTTCATGGATTCAGGGCCCGATTGATGCGTTCACGTGCGGTCATAACTAGATTTGGCAGTTGTTTTTCTTCCTGCAGGTTTATTAAATGATGATACTTATTGCTTATCCGGTTTTGTAGGTTTGTAGTTGAGGAAGGGGCTGAAACTTGATGACAATGACATCACGGAGGAGGAAATCTGATTTCAAGAGCAGAGGAAGATAAGGATGAAGGGCGAGGAAGTCAAGGGTCTTCAATGATGAAGACAAAATGCAGCTGAAGACATTATTGTAGCAGACCACAAAAGTTATTATTGAGCTGCTAGGGTTTCCAGAATGGCATATTTCGCCCAGATTGGATGTATGCTCAGAGATATTTTGGGAGACTTGTTCTCCAGCATTTATTGTTGAAACCAGAGGTTTGAACCATTGCTTAAACTAGGGTTTTGAGTTGTATTGAGGACAATCAAAGTCTATATATTGTGCCTCTCTACATTGTAATACTTTACACAGGGGCTACATAGAGATTTGTAGCAGTAGAGATTTGTAAAAGCATAACATTTAGAATAGAGGAACCTTTTAGTTTAGGAATAGAAGAAGGAGGTCACCTGTGTCTGCAATAAGGAATGTGTGGAACATCTAGCTTCCTTACTGTATCTGTAAAGCTTGTAAGTTTGCTATAATTTGATCATTGAAGCTAAGAGTCATTTAGACATTGTAAATCTTATATGACTGTCTGTTTCTAATGCAATTGAATCTGGAATTCTATACCTATCTTCTGAGTGTTTTCTGGCTCTTCATTGTGTTTGAAACATTTTTTCTCTTAGAGCTTGCAATCTTAAATGTATGTTTGTGAAAATGCTCAGAACTTACATTTAAGGTTTTTGTCTGTGGATTTGATCAAGTTACTATATGATTTATAAAGTGCATAACAGAACAATTAGATCCTTTGGTAGAATGAATGAAGTTTAGATTAGACCTTTCTAACTTTTCCCAACCCATCTGAAAATACTTAGCTGAAAACGTGGAAATTTAAAGGAAATTGTCTCATATTTGAAAGAAGCATGCATAGTTGAGTTGAAAGTAGACAGTTTTCATAATATTTAAGAGGAGAAGGCTGCAATAATTCAAGAAAACCATTTAAAGCTTTGTAGCACAACAACATTTTTATGCAAAAAAAAGAATGAGCAACATGCTAATTTTTTTATGATCTTTTGCATAGTTTGAGTCCAGTTAACCAACAGGAAACCCTAAATTACGTAAGGCCCCTTGAACATTACAGCTTCACATCGACCAACTAAATTTGCCCAACAGGTCAAGACCTGACCATATTAAACTTGGGATTAAGCGAATCTTAATCGATTCCTTCATATCTTAACCGATTCCTTCATATCTTTCAAGTTAGTTTTGGTTCATTTTATGTGAATTTTAACTAATTGTTATGACTGTCTCAAAACAATCATCAACAGTAACTAGAAATAAATCCCTTGAGATCCACCTTGAGTTACATGCAAATAGACTATAAGAATAAAAAATGAAATTCCTACTCAAAATGGGTATTTACAAAGGTCAAATCAACCATTAATGGAAACCCAAAAGTTTGTTGGCACATTTTGGAGCATTCTTGGGAAGTTAGAGAGTTTTGTGAGAATTCAAGGGGGGAACAGGATATAGGAACTAGATGTGAGTAGGCAAAGGATATTTTATAGGATGGTGGAATTCCATGAAGGGATAGTGTGGAACTTCACATTAGAAGTGGAAATAAGAATATGAGGAGATGAGTGACATCTAGTAGGATGTCAATTCCCACAAAGAAGAGAAATCAAGCAATTTAGATATATGGAAGAAATGTGAGAAAATGTTGCAGGACCAAACATGAGGCATGCATCTTGCAACATAATAGGTTTTTGCAAAGTGGAAATTGAGTGAATTGGGAGCATGGAAGGGAGAAAAAGGAACTAGATGTGTGTGGAATGAGGGTGCTATAAGAGCAAGATGAAATTCTACAAATAGAAGGAATGGAAGAAAATGGAAGGAATGGAGAAAAATGAAATTTATGGGAAAGGAAGAGTTGTAGAAGTATATTGAGATCTCGTAAAAATGGAAAAGGAAAAATATAAAGAAATGATGGAAAAAGGAGGTTGCAGGAAAATGAAAAAGGACTAGATGTAGAGAAGAAAGAGACTACATAATCTGATGGAAACTTTGTAAATGAAGGGAGTGGGTGCTAAGGAAAAATAAAGGCTTAAAATTCAATTTATAGAAAAATGGAGTGCAATTGAAACTAGATGCATGATGTGAAAAATATGTAGTAGCCAGTTGGAAATCCACATCTTGTAGTTAGGTGAAAACTTGCAAAATGGAGGAAATTCTAGAAAATGATAAGTAAACCCTCCAGATTTAGAAAATTTTGGGTTTTTACAACCTTCCTTAGATGAATAACACAAGAGGAAGCCAAAAACATAACATTTAGGAAAAAATTTAACAAAATGGGCAAGGAATTAGGTAACTTTATAATTCTCAAATTAGGTCCCATCATTAGCTCTAGTTGGGGATGTGTGTCTCTTGCAGGCACATCAAGAATCCAAAAGAATTCTCCAAGAGTAGACCATAAAAAGGGGCAACACAATAAGGGGGATCATAAAAACAACACTTCATCATGTGACAAACATGTGCCACAACTGCACAAAGATAAGAACATAAGGGAAAAATATGTACAAGACAAAAAACTTCATTACTTTAGGAAAAGTAATGCTTAAGATGCTAGCCATGAATTAGTAGCTCCATGAATTTTCTAGTCAGATTCTTGAGATGGTACACATTGTGACCATACTCTTCTGCAACTTCATATGGACCAAGCAATAAGGGATCAAACTTCCCATGTTTTCCTTTGTTTTCGGATCTAGCATTCCACATGAGGACCATATCACCAACTTGGAAGTTTCTTTGAAGTGCCCTCTTGTCAAATATATGTTTCATTTCTTGTTTTTGTGATAGAATTCTATTATGTGTAGCCCTTCTACTCTCATCTAGCTTTGTCAACTCCAATATTCTTTGAGAGACTACACCACCTTCTTCCTGAATATCATACAACAATTTATACACAAGAAACTCCAAACTAGATAAAATTTTAGCTTCCATTCCATACACAAGTTCAAATGGACTCTTACCAATAGCATGCTTGAAAGTTATTCTATTAGCCCATACTGCATTCTTCAATTTATCATCCCATTTCTTCTTGTTCATATCTAGAGTTCTTCTTATGATTTTCATGAGACTTTTCTTGCTAGATTTAGGTTGTCCATTGCTTTGGGGATGATAAGGGATAAGTGGATTAGGTTAATTCCATTTTTAGAACACATAATTGAAATATCATGGGATCTAAAACACAAGACATTATCAACAATAATCCTTATAGGCATGTCAAATCTAGTTATTATATTACTCATCGAGAACTCCACTACAATCTTGGATGTAGCATTGCAAGTTGGGATTGCCTTGACCCACTTAGTGAATTAGTTGATGGCTACAAGGATCCACTTGTATCTATTACTAGATCTTTCTTGAATTTCTCCTATGAAGTCAACAGAGCTTCAATTGTAACTAACATTAGGGGGAGAGCACCTGCAAACTTTAGTTTACCTAAATTGTTTGACAAACATCATATATTCTTACCAATTTAGCTACATCTTTAAATAATGTTGGCCACCAATATCTTGCTTTAAGGATCTTGTGCACAGTGGTCTTAGTCTTGAAGTGTCCTCCACAAACACCTTGATGACACGCATTCATACTTTACCAGTTTGTTCTTGACCTAGGCACTTGAGTAGAAACCCATCTTGATTTCTCCAAATTAAATCATTTTGTATAATTCCATGTCCTTGGGTCTACAATTTGAGTTCTCTACGAATTTTCATTCATTCCACAGGGACAACTCATGTTATCTACATAAAATACCACATTTTTATACCATGGGTTGTGTTTCAAATGATAAGAGTTTGATGTACAACTAGAATCTACCTCATTTACCTCTACTACATCCAAGCTTGTGTCTACCATTAGCTTGGCTAGGCCTTGTCCTTTAACAAAATTAGTAACCTATACCTCCATATCATATTCTTGGATCTTATTGATGCATCTACATATTTTACCTAAGGCTACTTGTTGAATAAATATATCTTTTACAATTGTATGTGACACATATACAATGATTTTTGCACCTACAAGATATGACCTAAAAAAAATTATGGCCTTAACAAGGGCATAAGCATGTTTTTCCATAGTCAAATATTTTAGTTTTACAACTTGTAAGGATTTACTAAAAAATGCAATAGGTTGCTCATATCCATCATTATTCTTTTGAAGTAGAACAACAATAGTGGTGTAAAAAGAAGGAAAGAGTTAAAAAGGATTAGAACAATCTGGTCTTACCAAGATTGGTGCTTCTTTGAGAGATTCCTTGATTTGTATGAATGCTTCATCTAGTTCTTTACTCCATGTGATTGATTGTCCCTTCTTCAACATCTTGGAAATGGCCTTGGTATTCTTAGTAAAATTGGGGACAAACCTCTTGACAAAGTTGATTTGTCCAAATAAGGATTGGACAACCTTGACTAACTTAGGTTGAGGACTGAGATCAATTTCCTTCACTATTTTTAGATCTATCATTACCCCATCCTTTGAATCAATGTGTCCCAACAATTTTCCTTCTTCTATACTAAGTATATATTTCTTAGGATTCAAAGAAATCCCATACTCTAAGCACCTTTGGAAAATCAACTCTAAATGCTTGAAATGATCTTTTATTTCCTTGGAAAATGTAGTTAGATTATCTTGGTATACTACCATAATTTCATCAATGAGGATAGCAAAGGCAACATCCATAGCCCTTTGGAACATAAAACCTGCATTCTTTTATCTAAATGGCATTCTCACATAAACATAGGTGCCCCTAGGAGTAGTAAATATTGTCTTGTATTGCTCTAACTCCTTGATCATTACTTGGTTCTATCTTGATAATCCATCCATCATAGACATCAATTCAGACCCTATTACTCTTTGTAGTAGATGATCCATGTTCAGAAGTAGATAGTTGTCCTTGAGAGACTTGATATTTAGGTTCTTGAATTCTATGCACAACCTTATCTCTCCATTTTTCTTTTTGATTGGAACAAGGTTAGACACCCATTTAGAGTGTCTAATAGGCTAGATAATACTTGGACCTATTTTAGCCTCATCAATTCCTTTTATATTTGAGGAGCAAGCATGAAATTGATTGGCCTCTATTTCTATCTAAAAGGTTTTGCATTAGGCTGGAGGGGAATGGTATGCTGAAACAAGTCCTCCATATAAGCCTTTAATTCATCATAAGGCCATGTAAAACACTTATTAAATCTTCTCAACAAGGCAATAAACATTTTCTTTTTGTTTGGTTTCAACCTCTTACATATGTAAATCATCCTAGATGATGCATTGGTTCCTAGGTTCACACCTTTAGTGTTGTCTTTCTCAATTTGTTTATTCCCATTTTTGTAGAAATTTGCATTATCAAACATTCTTTCTAATGCCACAAGCACCTTGAGAATGGTATTAGTCTTTAATTGAACTGTTTATTACCAAAAAAGGTTTCCTACCATCCTCTATTTTAACCATTGGTTTCCAATCAATTAGCTTGTTTTCAAACTCATCATTGCAATTCAAAAACTTGTATATTTGTTGATTATCATCAAACACTTGCCAAATGTATATATTATCAGGTGTAGTGGGTCTTGTAAGAACTTCCACACTATACTAACAATGAGAAGAAGCTAAATGCAAATCAAATCTTGATGTTGTAACTACTAAAGCACCAACTTCTACATTTTTTGACCTCTCCACCCACTCAATGCCAACTACCTCAAACAATTCCATGGTGTCCTAAAATACAATTCTATACGTTTTTAATCTTTTACCTTTTCTTACATAGACACTTTTTACTTGCTACACTACCAGCTCTGAATCTCCATGGATCTTCAAACATTTGATTTTGTACCTATGAGAAACATTCAATTTGAGCATGAGAGATTTGTACTTAGAAAGATTATTTATGCATTGAAAATCTAGCTTGAAAGGAAACTTGGAAAGGTCCCCACTAGGTGAAACTAAAACAACACCTACACCTGAACCATCCTTTTAACATGCAACATCAAAGAATAGGGTCCATAAATCATTGACATCATGAGAATGACTAGGGAAAAGGGAAGGAGAATAATTTTCATGATCTTGTTCATCACAATACCCAATGAAGTGATCAACACTAGTATCAAATTAATGAACCTCATCAATGGTCTTGTAGTGGTCCTCAATAGTGTCCAACATATTCTTTTCTCTATGCAAATTGACTTCTCCATGCAATGGAATGGTAACATATGATAAATCCATTTGGATACTAGCCCCCACAGATTCTTCCCAATTTCTAGATAACAACATACACCACTTGGAAGAACAATCCATAATGATTATGTCCATTAAAAATGACTTATCTAGGTTTGTAGCAAGTTGCACTTCAACATTGTTTACAATTGCAATTACATTTACTTCTCTAGAGTCAATGTTAAAACAATTTCCATAGAAATTGGACACTTATAAATCTGAATCATTCATAACTTAAAGTGGCATGACATTTCTAGAGGCTCCTGAAACTAACATGCAGTTATGGAGCAACCATCCATTAATCATTAGGGTGGTGTAAAAGGGATCCACACTTAGTTGGCTATTTACTAGGGAAGCACCTAGGTAAACCTCTATAATATTTTTTATTCTTTTCATTCTTTTCAATATCATTAGGAACAATAAAATATTAGTCTAGTTTATTAACAACAATGATGTAGGATAAAAACCCTATCTCTATGCTCAAGGAGTCTAAAAAGTTCACGTACTGGCACTAAAATTATAGTTTATCTCATGACTTGTGCAACATCAATAGGGATATAATTGGGAAAGGGTGTATTCTGTGGAATAGTAACATCACTAGCATTATGAATAAAAGGTAAGAGTGAGCCATAAGAAGTAACATCCTTACCTTTTGGTTTTTTCTTCTTTTCTTTATCTCCAAATTGTTCTTTCACCAATACAATTTTATTTTGCTTGGTTCTATCACTTTTTGGATGTGTAGCAACTAATGGTACAATATTATGTTGATTTTTAGGCACATATTTCTTTTTTACTTCTTTCTATTATATTGAAATCTTTTTCTTCTATATCATCTTCATTGGAACATTGTTGTTCCTTTTTTCAATGTCTATCTTTTGCTTTTCTTTTTCAATGTTTGCATCAACTCTATTATTTCTAGCAATAGAATCAAATTTTGCAAGTACTTGTCTATTTATTATCTAGTATCCACTTTGGACCTACATTATTGCTTCATTTATAAGGACCTATATGCCTTCATCTGATGGTTTGGACCTTTTGTATCTTTAATGCATGAGTTCCCTCAAGTGTTCAAAGTCATGGTTGGCCAATTCATATTGATGTGGACCTACATCATGTTCATACTAAAATATATGATCATCTCTAGCATAGTTGCTATAACCATCATTTTTAGTCATATTTTCATACTCTTCTATATCAAGCTAATCAATGTCTTCTTCATAGTATTCAGATGTATCCTCTTTATTATTAGGAAATTTCTCCTCCTTATTTACTAAGAGAGAAAACACATAATTTGATGCATTATGTGGGAGATAGAAAGCCTTACACCATGATGTAGCCTCTTGGAAATTCACATGGTCCTTCCTTAATGGATCTAGAGTTTCTTTCCTTTGCTACCTAAAATTTCCTTTCTTAGAGGCTATTTGTCCACTATTTTATTGTGGTGTTTTGGACCAATCGATATTGTAAGGCCTATTATGTGGTCTCTATCCTTCATTAAAATGTGTTTCTACATTCTAAGGTGGTAACCCTTTCTCATTTCTTGCTACCTTGTATGACAAGTCTTTTATAGCACCCACCAATCTATCTAGTTTTTCTTTAGTAGAAAGAGGCTTATCTGGAATTGCTCTATCTAGTTGGGAAAGAATTACCTATAATCTCTTGATATGTTACTTGATTCCCTCATATTTCTCTCAATATTTATTGCTATGGGATAGGCCTCTCTCAAAGTTTGTGGATTCTTATCCCTTAGACAATATCCAATCTTTGAATCAAATGCACCACAATAGAGAACTAGGGAAATTGATTCATTTGGTTTAAGGTTTGGTGGTACCTTTCTCATATTCATGATGAATCTACTATTGAAAGTGACCACCAATTCATTTACTCCTTTCTTGATGGTTGTAAGTTCATGCATAGCAAATTTGGGATCTATCCTATCCCCATACTACAATCTAAAAATTATCACAAACTCTTTCAAAGAATCAATACTATTGTTTATGAGACTTTTATACTATTCTTTGGAACTTTATACTAATGAATGCACAAATAATTTCATCATTACATCCTCGTGATCTATTTCATACTCATCAATGACATTGCTGAAGTGCCTCAAGTGTTCTTCTCCTGTTACTGTGTTATTACCTTGCAAATTTAGTATCTTCCTTCTTATCTCATTTGGAATTGCATTAGAGAAGTCTAAGATACCAAATAAATCTAATTGTTTGTATCTTTTTTCTCCTAGAGGTCGTGCTACTAGAGGGAACCTTTGATCCTATCTTTGGAATGTAGGTCTGGGATTTGGTATGTTACCAAATTGCTGATTGAATTATTGTTGTTGAGGCTGATTAGGAACATAGTGCATTTGGTTCAAATTCCTATTCTTCTAATATTGAATAATCTGATCATTTTTATTTCTATTTTGTTGTTGGGTTATTTGAGCCTAAGCTTGTGCCTATTGAGCAAGTTGAGCTTGCTGTAATTCAAATTTTTCTTGGAGTTCTTGTCTCCTCTATCTAATATGATCAAGCAGGTCTAATTATTGATTGAAGAACCTTTCTCTTTCTTTAACTTCTAAATGTGCTAGTTGATTAGTATCATGAAGGATAGAATCATGTTCATCTCTATGTGACCTAGTCGGTAAAGTAGGATGCTAACCAATAAGATATGTTTCCACATTTGATTTTGCATGCCAAATGTTTGCATGTGTGCATCTTGGGATCTATTCCCACTTCCTCTACCAATGATATTATAATTTATTTGAACTTCATATTCATTTCTACTCATCCTTCTATGTGTTTTGAGTATGTTACTAGCAGAATCTTTTGAAGTATGTGAGTACTAGTTTCTTAAATCAACAAATGTATAATGTCTACTAGAGGTACCTACTTGATCTTGAGCATTTGGTCTAGAAGACTCACTGGGATTTCTATCTCTCCATCTATTTTGTTGACTTCTTATACCCATTGAAGAGCCTCCATGACTTAACTAATCCTGATGCCATCTCCTTCTTTCCATTCTGCAACTTCTTTGAACTATGAACTAATTTCTAGGTTAATTGAAATAGAGTCACCACTCTCCACTTGGAAGAGATAAATTTGAAGATTATTTAAATTATCACTAATGCAACCATGCTAAACTTTATCAAATTATAAAGGTATGAAGGATATCACCAGGTTTAGAACTTCCCCAAGAATGGTGCCATTCTATTGGCATAAGTTGACAAGCTACCAACTTAAAACATCAACCAACTAACAATGTAACTCTCCTCTTTGACTGAATCACTAGGGTTTTCAAGAAGAGAATTGAATAAAACATATCCTTGGCAACAATTTTATTCTATTGGGTCTTGAAACCATAGGTCCACAACCTTAGAGCATTTCTTATCTTCAAGGCTAGGGGATTGTCATTAAAAAGGTAAGATAGGGGTTCATCAATAGATTAAGGATTGTTAAGGGCCAACTGATGAGAGTGGATAATCTATCCCATACTTTAAGCTCAACTAAATTCAAGAGGGTGTTCTTAGAGGTATTCCTTAATAGGATTTGAAAGAATGGAAGATTGAATAGGATGAATATTTATAGTTGTATCTAGTGTACGCTTGATCCCAAAGGTTGTCACTAGGTTAACGAAAAACCAACTGCACTAAAAACCTCTTGTTAAGTTGAGAAGGGCATCATTGTAGAAATGCAATATGTAGGAATACACAACATGATTCTCTAGGTTGGAAACCTTGTATGAATTGCTAAATATATTTCCCTAGTTAAAACACAGAATCATGAGATGAACACAAATTAATAACCTAATCCTAAACTACTGGTTAAATATATATTTTTTTAAGGAATATGATTTCTCAAATTCCATGACCAATGCCTATCTAGTAGGTAATAGAGTCATGATTTACTAGAAAGAAAAATAAGGTGAAAGTATAACAAGAGTCAATCTAAGCATATGCATACATTAAGATATTATATCAACTAATAGAACATACTTAATAATCCATCATCATTTGTAATGTCCCCTTTTTAATTATTTCCATCAGGGCATTAATTAGTCCTTTCCATTTGGACTAAGGTGAAAAGCATAGGAAATAATTGATTTAATAATTAATTAGGGTTTGAAAGAAAATTAAAGTAGACCAATTAAATATTAATTGTTAATATTTTATCTCCAATTAACACTTAAGGAAATTGTTGACTAAGTTTGGTCACCTAGATGAGGGTAAAATTAAATATCAATATAATTATTTTATTTCCTCAAATTGGGAAATGTATTTACATGAAGGATTTGAATAACTTCCACATTAAAATTAGAAAATTATCTTATTCACAAGAAAAAATAGGAAATAAGATGGCAATCTTGAGGGTAAGAAAAAAAGCAGATAAAAGCAAATTCAAAAGCACGATAATTAGCAAGTGTTGGATAAGGATAAAAATTAATTTTTTTAATGATTTTCATCCAAAAAGTAGCATTTGGATTTGGGCTCCAACTTGAGATCCCCATGTACTATTTATATGCAAATATTTCCTTTTGTTTGGGTCTTTTGCTAAACCAATTTCATGAAAACTTGATTATTGTTTAAACCAACATTTGAGGATGAAAACCCTTGAGTGATAGAGATCATTAGATGAAAAAATAGTGGTTTCAAGGATCATATGACAAGACCCCTTTGATTCTAGAGGGAAAATTCATTCTGAGTTTGGATTTGTGCTTTACAGAATTGTAGAAGTTTAGCAGCATGTTAGTTTTGTGCATTACAGGTTGTGGGTCTTCTTCACAATAGAGCAACGGTTTCAATATTGGTATATTTTTTATTGCTGCATATTATTTTGGTGATTTTAGTATATAATTTAATGATGTGTTTGAATATTCTATTATTAGTGATCGTGCTTCCATAAGTTATAGGTTTAGCTTGTGATCAATTGTGAGTTATTACAGGTTGCAGTTTGGAACAATTTGGAATAGTTTTGGGTAATTTTAGTGCTCAATATGTGTTTCAGGTGTTATGAACATGATAAATTAAATATTTTAACATGTATTTCAGTGCATTATAACATTTGCATAAAAGTTGTGAAGCTTCAGTTGAAGTTAGGTATTAAAAATGTGTAATTTGTGTATATTTTGTAGGGTTTTCCTTTATAATTTTACATCTAGTTTGTAATAGTTGTTGTAGCTATTTTTTTTCTTGGTAAACTACTGACATGGGGTTAGCTCCCTTTGTATTATATTTAAACCAAAATTAGAACAAAGTGTTTAAACATTACATATTAAAAACATCCATATCAGGGTTTGAAACAAAATACCATGTTCAAACTACTACCAACCCTACCATCCACATTTATAATAGTTGAAAATACATATATCTCCCCTGCCCCTAACACCTATTTAAATGCATTAACAACATAAACATTATTAATAGAGGGAAAGACTAGTAAACACTAGCTCACTGCATCAGGCATTAACATCCTCTACATAGTAGAGGTCAAGTAGCTCTTGCATCCAGTCATAGTCCACTTCAAAACCAACCAGCTTCTTCAGAAAGGCAATGCCCTTTGATGCCTTTTGACACCTCGCTGCAATTTTGTTGATCCCAAACTCTAATATGAATGGACACCATTGCACCATGTCCCTAGCATGATTGACTCTGTGGAAATCATCCAGAAGAGGGATACCAATCCCATAATGCGCCACCCCAACCACCTCCTACAACCCTCCTCTAAATTCTGGTTCAACAAAATCTTCCATAAGCTTTTTAATTGTGGCTTTATCTTCATTGAGATCGAGCAGGACCACTAGGAACATGGAAGAAAGGTCTGAACTAACCCTATAGCGGTTGCAATTTCTCATAAACTCCTCGCCTAGAACCCATTCTATGGCAAACAGGACAATCCCGCTCTTGGGCTTAAACACCACCCCAACCGTTTGTCTATGATTTGGCCAAGGAAAGATATCTACCATTTGTTGCAGATTAGCTGGATTGGGGTTTCCATATCTATTGAGCTCTTGTTCGCTCAAACTACCGATCAAAATGAATGCTATCTTCATTGCCCTGTGCCAATTTAGTGCACTCCACATGCTTTGCCAACCAAGGATTAGATAGTCTGATGAGAGATTGCGTTGGCTCAATCATGAGAGTTTATTTCCCATAGCAAATCTCTCTCTATGATAATTGCTTTGTTTGCCATCCCATCGGCTTCAAGGTTTCCTTCCCTTAGAACTGTTGAGAATGTGTGTCTCAAATTCATTGTTAAAACCCTAGCTTGATTGCCATCAAACTCAGGCTTCCAATGTTTTGCATTCAGGACTTTACTATAGCACCGCAGGGTGCAGCTAAGAGGGGTGCGGGCTAGTAGTGTTACTCGCCATCCCACGACAGTCTTCATCAACTTGTGTGATAGTACAAGAGGAGTTCTAACCCGCAACCCCACAGTGATCCATGGAAGGTGCCGACGGTAGAGTGGGAGTTACCCCGCCACCCCGCGACAGTGATTGGAGAGGCTGGGGGTGTGCGGGTCATACCTCCACCTAGCGATAGCCCGTGAGATGGATTGCAGTGGTGCGGTATAGATCCCGCCATCTCGTGAAGGTTAGTCTAAGATGATTACGGTGGAGCAGTATATGTATCGGGGTGGCAGTGTGGATTTAGAGAGACATGGTTTCTTGTCCCTTTGATATTCCAATATGACTTTGACCAAGGAAGAAGGTAGCAACGGTTGAGTCGGTTAGTAACCATTTGTCTGGTATGGAAGTTGAAACGACAACGCTTGTGAAGTCTATAATTTAATGCAGTAGTACATCGAGTCAAAGAATAATCGAGAGTGAATTGTATTGTAATGTTGTCAGATTTGTTTTATGAATCGACACCTGAAAGAGCATAGCTCTGTGACTTGTATGTAATTTACATTTTACTGTAATACAAGAGATCTTTGCTTTGGTGTGTGGGTTTTTTCCCAAGAGGGTTTTCCCACGTAAAATATGGTGTTCATTCTTTATTATCTATTTTGTTATTCTTGTTTGTGCATCTTAAATGAACTGTAATTACAAAGTTTTGTAAATTTCGGTATCTCTATCCTAAAGATTAGTATTAGGAAGGCATTTTTTGCACTCTGTTTTCCTTTCAGCTGGTATCAGAGCTTGGCCAGCTTTGTTGTCCTTGTGGGTAAGACAGGTTTTTGCTGATCTTGTTTAGTGGGAGTATTGCAGAGAAATCTAGTTTATAAACCTATTACATATTTAAGATGGTGAGTACATCCAGAAGAATAGAGATTGAGAAGTTCAATGGTAGAAATTTGAGTTGTGGAAACTCAAAATGGAAGATTTGCTTGTGGATCGAGAGTTATGGACTGTAGTGTCCTCTAATAAACCATCAACAACCTTGCAAGATGATTGGGATGCAATGGACTGGAAAGCCAAGGGTCTAATCAGACTATGCTTGGCCGATTCAGTTCTCTTGAACGTCCATGAAGAGAAGATAGTGAAACTTTTGTGGAAGAAGCTTGGTGACATTTATCAAGGGAAATCTCTGGTAAATACGTTATTTTTGAGGAAGAAGTATTCTTTGAAGATGGACGAAGGAGCATCCATTGTAGATCATTTGAATGTGTTTAACATGATCATTGCTCAGTTGGGGTCTGTTGGTGTGAAGATAGATGATGAGGATCATTGCATGCTCCTGTTGTGTTCATTGCCAGACACATGGGATCACCTGGTAATGGCTATTAGGAGTACAACAACCACTTTCAAGATGGAAGATGTGGTTGCTTCACTACTGTCAGAGGAAATGCGAAGGAAATCTTCTGAGATGGCCAAGGAGGCCCTTGTCGTTCGAGGTAGATCAAAGGAGAAAGGCAAGAAGTCTAAATCCAAGTTAGAGGGGAGATCAGATTCTCCTGGTAAGAAGTCCAAGGTGAAATGCTGGAATTGTGGGTAGACTGGACACATCTGGAAAGATTGTAAAGAAGAGAAGAAGAAGAATAAGAAGAACAATAATTCTTCTGATAATGGATCTTCTTAGACTGATATAGATGCCTTCATAGCAGCCTTGGCAACTCAGGCATCAGATGATGTTTGGTTGATTGACTCAGGTGCATCCTTTCACATGACCTCTCATAGAGATTGGTTCTCAAAGTATAAAAAGTATGCTGGTGGAAGGGTGTATCTTGGTGATGATTCTCACCTAGAAATTGTAGGCCGGGGAAGAGTTAGAATTTAGTTTCCTAATGGAAGAGTGAAGGGAATCGATGATGTGATTCATATACCAGGTCTAGCTCAAAATTTTCTTTCTATAAGTAAGCTTAATGAAGCTCATGTACAAGTCTCTTTCTCGAATGGTGTTTGTAGAATGACTACAGGCTCTATGATCCTGGGTAAGGGTTCATGAATTGGCACTCTGTATAAGTTGGATGCATGTGCAGTACAATGTAATAGTGCTTCTGCAAAGTCAAGTAAATCTGATCATGTAGAGAAAGGAAGTGTTATTCCTAAGGGCGCAAACGCTTTGGAGATGAAGCTTCTAGCAGAAAAAATAATGTTGTGGCATCAGAGGCTAGGCCACATTGGTGAAGATGCTTAAAAGTCTTGAAAAATAAAAGTCTAGTTGAAGGGCTCGATGATTGTAATCTTGAGTTCAATTTTTGTGAGCATTGCATATATGGAAAGCAACACTGTGTTTTATTTTATTCTAGTCCTCACAAATCTTCTGGAATTCTAGATTATAAATTCATACCGATGTATTTGGTCCAGTTAATGTTCCTTCATTATCAAAATATGTGTATTTTGTTTCATTCATAGATGAATATTTGAGGACATTTGTTTATTTTTTCAAAAGTAAAATTGAAGTTTTCAGTTGGTTTAAGGAATTTAAAACCTTGGTTGAAAATTGGACTGGCAGGAAAATTAAGTGTTTGAGGATAGATAATGGTGGTGAGTTATGTTCAGTAGATTTTGATAAGTTTTGCAAGGGTCACAAACTTAAAAGGCATAAAACAACTCCTTACACGCCACAACAAAATGGAGTTGCAAAAAGGATGAATAGAACGCTGATGGAAAGGGCGAGAAGTATGCTGAGTAGTGTTGGTCTGGAATAGAAGTTCTGGGCTGAGGCTGTAGCTACAATATGTTATCTAATTAACATATCTCCCACTTCTGTGCTTGTGGACAAGACACCTATGGAAGCATGGTTTGGGAAGAAGCACTTGTTGAGACACATTAGAGTCTTTGGCTGTGAGGCATATACATATGTGCCTAGTGAAAAAAGATCTAAACTGGAGAACAAGGATGTAAAATGTATCTTCATCATTTATAGAATTGGTGTGAAAGGGTACAAGCTTTGGAACCCAGTTACAAAGAAGGTGCTATATAGTAGAAGTGTGATCTTCCATGAGCTGAAATCTTCTACAATTGATCTGCAGCCAGAGGTGAAAGAAGTAGAAAAGAAGGAGGTAGTTGAAATTCCTCTTACTCTAGATAAGGATGAACTACATACTCCTGGTGGACCTATTAGTGAGGAGAGCTCAAGTAGCTCTGAAAGTTCTGAATAGGATGAAGAACCTTGGCCTCATCTTGTGAGGAGGTCTACGTGTGTGAAGCGGCAACCTGAAAGGTTTGGTTATTCTATGTTGGATTCCAGTTGTGCCTATGCTTTGATTGCTAACACTAATGATCCTAGGACTGTTAGAGAGGCTATGGGTATGCCTGATTTAGATTCTTGGTTGGAATCCATGAATGAGGAAATGACGTCATTGAAGAAGAATGAAACATGGGATCTGGTACCTTTTCCTTAAGGTCAAAAGCCTATTGGATGTAAATGGGTGTTTAAGAAAAAGATAGGTCTTGATGGCAGTGTTGAGAAGCATAAAGCAAGGTTGGTCACGAAAGGATATTCCCAGGTGGAGGGGATTGATTATGGAGAAATATTTTCTCCTGTAGCTAAGCTGATGTCTATCAAATTTTTGTTGTCACTTGTCATAGCATATGACTTAGAAATCGAGTAGATGGATGTGAAGACAACATTTCTTCATGGTGATTTGAAGGAAGAGATTTACATGTCCTAGCCAGAGCACTTTGTTGAAAAAGGTAAGGAAAATTTAGTTTTCAAATTAAAGAAATCTCTGTATGGTTTGAAGTAGTCACCTAGAATGTGGTCCCAGAAGTTTAATACCTATGTGTTGTCTTTGGGGTTTGTGAGATCAAAGTCTGATCATTGTGTTTACTTTAAATCTAAAAATGGTCGTCTTCTTATTATTTCCCTGTATGTGGATGATATGTTGTTCATTGGGAATAGTAAGGGTATGATTTCTAAATTGAAGTCTCAATTATTAGGATAGTTTGAAATGAAATATCTAGGTTCAGCTAGGTATATTATGGGGATGGAAATTAAAAGGGATAGGGGAAATAGAAAACTTTGGCTCAGCCAGAGCAAGTATATAAATTCTATACTAGAGAGGTTTAGTATGACAGATGTTTTGTCGAAAAATGTCCCCTTGGGGGCTTTTACCTCTTAAGGTTTAGCTCTTGGGTCCTTAAATTGCATTTAGAGCATCTTGTGTGTTAATTTTGACTCCCGATGAGAAAACCCTAAAGTCTTATGGAAAATAGGACCTAGGGGTGCTATTTTCATGATCCCTGAACAAAAACAAGGGGGTGGACTTGGGCACTAACACCCTAGTCCTACCCTATTTTGGGTCTGCCCTGAATTTAAATGTTAGTTTTATGACCGTTATTTAGGTCCTATGCTGACATCTCATGTTTGAATTATAAAATTCTTAGCAAGAATGTTTGTAGTTGCATGTATAAGCATGATTATGTTTCATTTGGAAATTAGATGGACTTTATGCATACTTGTGATTATAGAGCATTCAAAATATTCATTGTGTTGTAGAGCAGAGCATTGTTATTGTGTTTGTATTTGTAGATTTGGCTCCATCTACTCATGGCATGAAGAGCATCTTCCTTCCATGAGATCTACACTTCAAGGTGATATCTATTGTGTTTTCAATAATTTATCATTTGGATTTTTTCCTCTATCCCACCGGGATACACACTCTTATCTGACAATGGTGTTCGGAAGACTTGAATGTCTCTCTGGGGCTTGACCAAGGCAAGCCTCTAAACACCACAACCTCCTCCCACACTCCCTTGTGATTGCATGTTACAGGTACCGAGTTTTGCAGAGTGGAGATGCAGAGAGGGGAGTGGCAGACATCAGAGATTCAAGATCTAAGAAGCAGAGGACTCCGGTGAACATTCTTGGACTAGGGTGTTAGTCCCTATGTCCCCCATTTTTCCTAAGGTAGAAATAGAAGATACAGTGTAGATCAATGTCAGGAGAAGTTCCAGATTCTATGGCAAAAAGTGTACCTTGGACTAGGGAATTAGTTGCTGTGTCCCTAGCTTTTTCACTTTCTAAACTTCAAAAAATAGTGAATTAAATATCTCTGTCCTTCACCTTGGTCTAAAAGGATTTGCCGTAATTCAATAATTTGCTTACTGTTTTGCATATTTAGGGTTTTAAGTGATATTGAGCATTAAATTGAGATATTGTGTGATACATCTGAGCTTCCGCATCATTCCAAGTGGTAGCCTAACTTGATAGGTGAATGCTCCTACTAGTGGAGATTCAACTCAATTTATATGCCCTTGAATGTTTGTGGTGAAGGGAGGATTTGCCTTTGAAACTTAATGAAACATAAATCCCTCTTTTTACCCCTAAACAACATATTGCAAGTAGTTAGTTGTTCTAGTGTTGCAGGGAGAAAACTCTCTATTGAAGATTATCCAAAATCTCCTACTAAGATGGAGGACATGACCAGGGTGCCTTATGCAAGTGCAGTTGGCAATTTAATGTATGCAATGGTCTGTACTAGGCTAGACATTGCCCAAGCAGTGGGAGTGCTTAGTCAGTTTATGGAAAATCTAGGAAGGCCACATTGGGATGCTGTGAAGAGAGTTTTTAAGTATTTGAAGGGTACTTCTGAGTACACCTTATGTTATCATGGTTACTCTATTGGATCTCAAAGTTCAGTTAGCATTCATGGATATGTGGATTTTGATTGGACAGGGGACATTAACGGAAGAAGATCCACCAATGGATATGTATTCATGTTGTTTGGTGGTGTAGTTAGCTAGATGAGCAAGCGGTAGGCTGTAGTTGCTTTATCTACTACTGAGGCTGAGTATATGGCAGCAACTCATGCCTGTAAGGAAGCTATTTATCATAGAAGACCGTGTTCGGATGTTGGTTTTGATGCAGGGTAGATTGTTATTTTCTATGATAGTCAGAGTGCCATTTGTTTGGTGAAAAATCCAACTATCTATGCCAGGACAAAACATATTGACGTGTAGTACCACTTTGTTCATGACATGGTGGAGGATGGAAAGGTTAGTCTAGAAAAATTTGATACTCTAGCGAATGTTGTTGATGCATTGACGAAGCCTATGAGCGCGGATAAGTTCAAATGGTGTACCAATTCAATGGGCCTTGGGGCCTAGAATGTTCAGTGACTTCAAGCATTGGAAGGGGTTTAGTGAGTTCTTCATCAAGTGGGAGAATGTTGAGAATGTGTGTCTCAAACTCATTGTTAAAACCCTATCTTTGTTGCCATCAAATTCAGACTTCTAAGGTTTTGCATTCAGGACTTTATCATAGTAATGTAAGGTGCAGCTAAGAGGGGTGTGGGCTGGCGGTGTTACCCTCCATCTCACAGTGGTCTTCATTAGCTTGTGTCATAGTACGGGAGGAGTTCTAACCCACAACCCCATAGTGATCCATGGAAGGTGCCGGTGGTAGAGCAGGAGTTACCCCACCACCTCGCAATGGTGACTAGAGAGGCTGGCGGGTGTACGGGTCATATTGCTACCCCGTGATAGCCCTTGAGATGGCTTGCGGTGGTGTAGTATAGATCCTGCCATCCCGTGAAGGTTAGTCTAAGATGATTACGGTGGAGCAATATATGTATCGGGGTGGCAGTGTGGATTAAGAGAGACATGGTTTCTTGTCCCTTTGATATTCCAATATGACTTTGACTTAGGAAGAAGGTAGCGACGGTTGAGTTAGTTAGTAACCATTTGTCTAGTATGGAAGTTGAAATGACAATGCTTGTGAAGTATGTAATGTAATGCAGTAGTGCATTGAGTCGAAGAATAATTGAGAGTGAATTGTATTGTAATGCTGCTGGATTCGTTCTATGAATCAACACCTAAAAGGGCATAGCTCTATGACTTGTATGTAATTTACGTTTTACTATAATACAAGAGATCTTTGCTTTGGTGTGTGGGCTTTTTATCAAGAGGGTTTTCCCACATAAACTCTAGTGTTCATTCTTTATTGTCTATTTTGTTATTCTTGTTTGTGCATCTTAAATGAACTGTAATTGCAAAGTTTTGTAAATTTTTGTATCTCTCTCCTGAAGATTAGTATTAGGAAGGCATTTTCTGCACTCTGCTTTCCTGTCAAGAACATGGTTGGAAACTACATTATCAAAGTTCTCCATTAGGCCTAGTGCCTCATCTAGCATCAATTTTAACTTCCAATTTGGCAAATATTTGGTTCTCAAAGTATTTATGACCAATAAGGAGTCCCCTTCCACCTCCAAATTTTTGACTCCTAGACGATGACATAAATTGAGGTCAAGAATTAGAGCCTGAAGCTCCGCTTTGTTATTTGTCAGGCATTCACTAAATTCTTTTATGCCTTGCCCAAAACATTTCCATACTCATCTCTAACTATACATCTTGCTCCTGACCTACCTGGGTTTCCTTTTGAGGCCACATCAAAATTTAATTTTGCCCATCCCTCTACTGGAGGACTCCACCTTGTTTCCTTCTTGTTTGGATGTCAACATCACCACCCCCATTAACAGGGTAATAGATGTTGTAGCTATTATTATTGATGTTACTATAGAAATATATTTTGTAATTATCATATAAATTCTAGAAAATAAAAAACACAAGAAGTGTTGAGTTGTTTGGAGCAAAAATTGCCAATTGTGGTTGACTAGTTTTTGAATTTGATCTAGTCTTTACAAGCCATTTAATCTTAGTAATTTTGTCATAAATAATTTGTATGGGACATGACATGATCATTATGTATACATCCATATGAAACACATAAATGAACATCACATAGAATGTAATGAATTAAAATGTTGTCACATTCATCAAATGTGGGTTACAATCATACCAGCAGGTGTGGCAAGAGGAAACTCTAATAGAGTTTGGAGTCTACTTGAATATCTACGTACAAATATGGATGCATGTGATTGGAAATGTAATTTACATGATTACAATCTTTCCATGAATCACAAATACATCACTTTTTGGATGAACTGGATGAACAAGAGTTAAAACCCTAGAGGAAACTTAACACTTTTAAGCTTCTAGAAAAAAAGAATGACCAACCCTTTGAATGGATAACTTATACACTTTTATAAAATTTGAAAATTGTGCCTTAAGCTTCTCATGGGAATCCTTCACATGAATGGAGGTTCAAACTCAACCACCACATTGAATGTAACCAAAAATAAATCTTGTGAAACCCCACTTAAGTTGTGTACAAATGGACTAGAGGAAGAAAAAAGTAAATTATTGCTCAAAATGGGTAGTTTTAGAGGTCAAATTGACCATTAATGGTGACCTAGGAGGTTGTTGGCATATTTTGGAGTATTCTGGGGAAGTTAGAGAGTTTTATGAGAATTGAAGGGAGAATAAGATACAGGAACTAGATGTGAGTGGGATGAGGATATCCTTCAAGATGGAGGAATTTTATGGAGGTATTGTTCAAAAAGTTGCATTATAAGTGGATGTAAGAATATGAGGAGATTAGTGACATCCAATAGGATTTTGGGTTCCTACAAAGAGCAAAAATTGAGCAATTTGGATATATGGAAGAAATGTGGGAAAACGTTGTAGGACTAGACATGAGGCATGCAAGGTATATCTTGCAACATAACATGTTTCCACAAAGTAGAAACTGAGTGAATTGGGAGCATGGAAGGGAGGAAAAGGAATGTAGAGTTTGATACAAGAACTAGATGTATGGGGAATGGGGGTGTTGTAGGAGCAAGATGAAATTCCACAAATAGAAGGAATGGAAGAAAATGGAAGGAATTGGAGAAAAATGAAATCTGCAGGAAAAGGAAGAAATGTAGGATTATATTGAGATCTCACAAGAATGGAAAAAGACAAATAGTGGAAGAAATGATAGGAAAAGGAGGTTAGGAAAATTATAAAGGACCGGATGCAGAGAAGGAAGGGACTACAAGATCTGATCAAAATTATGAAAATGAAGGGAGTGGACAGCAAGGAAAAATAAAGGCTTAAAAGTTAATTTGCAAGAAAATGGAGTGGAAGTGGAACTAGATGTAGGGTGTGAAAAACATGTAGTAGCTAGTTGGAAACTCGCATCCTGTACCTAGGTGAAAACCTACAAAATGGAGGAAATGCTACCAGATTATTAGTAAACCCTCTAGATTTAGAAATTTTTGGGTTTTTGTAACCTTCATATGAATAACACAAAGGGAAGCCAAAAACACAACACTTAGGAAAATGTTTGGCAAAATAGGAAAGGATTTAGGAAAATTTTACAATTTTCAAATTTGGTCTAAACATTGGATCTAGTAGGGGACATGTGTCTACTGTAGGCACTATGAGAATCTAGAAGAATTATTTGGGAGAAGATCACAAAAGGGGCAAAACAACAAGGGGGACCAAGAAATAACACGTCATCATGGCAAATAGGTGTCACAACTACACAAAGACAAGAACATAAGGGATCAAATATGTGTAAGTCAAAACACCTCATTACTTTAGGAAAAGTAATGCTTAAGATGTTGACAATGAACTAGCATCTCGATGAATTCTCTAGTCAAACACTTGAGATGGTACACATTGTGACCATACTCTTCTACAACTTTAAATGGACCAAGCCATAAGGGATCAAAATTCACATGCTTTCCTTTGTCTTTTGATCTAGCATACCACATGAAGATCGTATCACCAACTTGGAAGTTTCTTTGAAGTGACCTCTTGTCAGATAGATGTTTCATTTCTTTTTTTAATGAAATAATTATAGCATGTGTAGCACTTCTACTCTTGTCTAGCTCTATCAAATCCAATATTCTTTGAGAGACTACACTACCTTCTTCTTCTTCAATATCATGTAATAATTTATACATAGGAACTCCAAAATGGGTGGTATTTTAGTTTCCATTTCACACACAAGTTCAAATGGACTATTACAAATAGCATGCTTGAAAATTATTCTTGTTGCATATAGGTTGTCATTGATGTCAACAGTGGTATGAAATGCTGCAACATGAAAGAGTGGTACATGAAATGACAAGGAGATTGCAATAGTATGATGATCAATGAAGATAGCTGAATAAGCATTATGAGTTAGACATGCAAAGACATGAATATGTGTGAAGGAACTCAAAGGATCAGACTAAGAATGATAATTGTAAAATAAAGAAAATTGATGAGCACCATCTATACACTGTCATACATTATCTGCTGAAGCACATATGTAAGTTGACATTCCTAATATTCTTATATTTGAAGACCATGATTGGATATAGTTGGGTGTTTGTTGCATGATGACAACATAAACACATGATGATTGACACTTGATGGATAAAGTTGCAAAAACTTGAGGAAGAATTGGTTAAGTACAGTGTATGTCAAGAAAGATGTTACAGGCTTAGAGAATGCACCACACTCTACCGCATCTGGAGATATGAGCCTGTGGATAGGACAGATGGATAGGTATTACTCTCATGTATAAGTGTTTTAATTTTGAGGTCATAAGGCTTACCACAAAGTATTTTGGAGAATGAAGAATGAAGACAATTAAGAAATAGGGTAAGTACAAACATAGTGTAATAGGAGAATGTTTTGCTCTCCTCCACAAATGAAGATATGAGATTACAGCTAGGAGGAAAGGTAGATATGAGTCTTAGGTATGCATGTTTCAAGATTCAAGCAATAATGGGTACCACAGTTGCCTCTCTGGAATCAGTTGTATGAAGACATGCCTTAATGCTAATTGAAGTAAGTAGAGGGAGATTGTTGTGGCCACCACAGATCACCGCATAATGGTATTTGGCCCTGTTGTTTGAAATATAAGCTCATATGGCTGGTTGGTATGTGCTATTCATGTCTCAGATGATTATGTTCACTGCAAGTGTGTTTTTCATTGTTTTTATCCTAAGACTGAGTAAGCAGAGTTAGTTATGGACACTGGCATCATAGTTCAAGTGTCTATGCTAGCATATAACTACTTAGCTTGGTAAGAGAGGTGTTCAGAAATGTTTTACAAGTCACATAATGATCAATATGTGGTCCTCATGATGTAATTTATCTCCTCTGGTACCGCTTTTGGTCTAGAGTTAAATGTAAGGAAGAGTATGGGCTAACTGTGTTGACCTAATGTTTGTTGATGGTTATGACATATGTTTTGAAGGATGCACTAGGGTGGAAGAGTATGTTGAGGTAAGATAGGTCCTGATTACGCTTTGTGCTTGAACCGCATTGGAATTTTGCTTACCACATATGTTTTAGAGCTGATTGATATGGCCATTGACCAAGGAGAGAGTCTTTGATACTTGCAGAGATTATATATAAAGAGTAAAAAGTGTTGAAAGTGTATAGTTATTTTGAACAATAAGTAGAGTTAATATTATGCAAATATACTTGCAACAGAAGTAGATATGATGATGAAAAGTACCAAGGATTAGTTCATGTAATATGATATAGATGTGGAATATATTGTGAGCTCTACAATGATAAAGAAGAACTCTTGAATGTGTTTTGAAGTTGCATAGATCAGTATTGTTGTTGTTAGGAAGACAAATAGTAGCGTAGAGGCTGAAGTGATCAACGTTTTATAATATGCTTTGTAAATGAGTAAACTGATCAAGGAGTTGCATCTTCCTTTGGGTTGTAGCCCATAAATAATATTGTAATCTTGTTTTATCCTTATTTGTGAGGCTAGATTTGGATAGTAGATCCAAGCAACTTGCTCACTATGGTTTTTCCCTTCTTGGGTTTTCCACGTAAATTTGGTGTTATGGTTGTGTGTTATTGTGTTCCTGCATCTCTCATGTTTTGAATAGTCACATAGTTTGAATGCTGCAACAAATAAGGTAATTTGATTAAGTACTGATTTAGCCCCCCTCTCAGTACTTTTGTGTGTTCAACAATTCTATCAACCTATACTGCATTCTTTAATTTATTATCCTATTTCTTTTTATTTATATCTAGAGTTCTTATGATTTTGATGAGACTTTTGTTGCTAGATTCAGCTTGTCCATTACTTTGGGGATGATAGGTGGATGAGTGGATTAGGTTAATCTCATATTTAGAGCTTCAATTATAACTAACATGAGGGGGAGAGCACCTGCAAACTTTAGTTTACTTGAAATGTTTTGGCAAGCATCACATTTTCTTACCTTTTCAACAACTTTGAATAATGTTGGCCACTAGTATCCTACTCTAATGATCTCATACACATTGTTCTTAGTCTTGAAGTGTCCTCCACAAATACCTTGATGACACTCATTCATCAATTTACCAAATTATTCTTTATCAGCCAATTGAGTAGCAACCCATCTTGATTTTTCTACATTAAATCATTTTATATCAACACATATCTTTTGGACTATAATTTGAGTGTTTTCTATTGATTTTTAATCATTCTAGGGGGATAAATCATTTTCTCTAGATAAAATACCATATTTTTTGTACCATGGGTTGCGTTTCAAATGACAATATATTTATGTACAATTAGAATCTACCTAATTTACTTCTACTACATCCAAGTTTGCATCTACCATTAGCTTGGATAAGCCTTGATATCTAACCAACTTAGTAACCTATACCTCCATATCATATTCTTGGATCTTATTGATCCATCTACATCTTTTACTTAAGGCTTCTTGATGAATAAATATGTCTTTTACTACTGTATGTGGTACATATGCAATCATTTTTGCACCTATAAGATATGTTCTAAAACTTTTGATGGCCTTAATAAGGGCATAAACATGCTTTTCCAAAGTTGAATATTATAGTTCTACAACTTGCAAGGATTTACTAAAAATGCAATAGGTTGCCCATATCCATCCTTGTTCTTTTAAAGTAGAACAACACCAATGGTGTAAAAAGAAGCAAATGAAAAGAGTTAGAAAGGATTAGAATAATCTAGGCTTACCAAGACCAATGCTTTTTTGAGAGATTCCTTGATTTGTATGAATACTCTAGCTGGTTCATTGCTCCATTGATTAATTGTTCCTTCTTCAATATCTTGGAAATGGCCTTGGTGTTCTCAGCAAAATTGGGGACAAACCTCCTAACAAAGTTGATCTTCCCAAAGAAGGATTGGACACCATTGACTAACTTAGGTTGGGGAATGTGATCAATTACCTTCACTCTTTTTGGATCTATACTTACCTCATATTTTTGATACAATGTGTCCTAGCAACTTGCCTTCTTCTATACCAAATATATGTTACTTGTGATTCAAAGAAATCCCATACTCCATGAACCTTTAGAAAATCAGCTCTAGATGATTACAATGATTTTTTTCTTTCCTTGGAAAATATAGTTAGATCATCTAGGTATACTACCATAATTTCATCAATGAGGATGACAAGGGCAACATCCATTGCCCTTTGAAATGTAGAACCCACATCCTTTAATTTGAATGATAATCTCACTTAAACATAGGTGCCCCAAGGAGTAATAAATGTTGTCTTGTTTTGCTTTGACTCCTTAACCATTACTTAGTTGTATTCAAGGAATCCATCCATCATAGACATCAATTTAGACCTTGTTACTCTTTACAACAAATGATCCATGCTTAGAAGTGGATAGTTGTCCTTGAGAGACTTGATGTTCAGGTTCCTGAAGTCTACACACAACCTTATCTCTCCTTTTTTTTCTAACTAGAAGAAGGTTATACACCCATTCATAGTGTTTGATAGGATTGATAATACCTCCCTATTTTATCCTCATCAATTCCTTTTGCATTTGAAGAGAAAGCATGGAATTCATTGGTCTCTACTTTTGTCTAAAAGGTTTTACATCAAAATGGAGGGGAATGGTATGCTAAAACAAGTCCTCCCTATAAGCCTTTAATTCATCATATGACCATGCAAAACACTTCTTAAATCTTCTCAACAAAGCAATAAGCATTTGTACTTTTCATTTGGTTTCAACCTCTTACCTATGTAAATCATCCTAGGTATTACTTCAATTCTTAGGTTCACACTTTCAATGTTGTCTTCTTTAATTTTCTTGTTTCTATTTTTGTAGCAATCTGCATTATCAAACATTGTTTCTAGTGCCACAAGCCCTTTGAGAATGGTATTAGTCTTTAACTGCACTATATCATTACCAAACAAGGTTTCCTTACCATCCTCTATTTCATTTCCAATCAATCAACTAGTTCTCAAACTCATCAATACAATTCAAAAACTTTTATATTTGTTGATTAGCATCAACTTCTACATTTTCTAACCTCTCCACCCACTCAATTCCAACTACATCAAACAACTCCATGGTGTCCCAAACTACATTTGTATATGTTTTCAATCTTTTGTCTTTTTCTTAAATATATATGTTTTTAATCTGAATCTCTATGGATCTTTAAACATTTGATTCCATGGCTATGAGCAATGTTCAACCCAAGTATGAGAGCTCCATACTCAACAATATTATTTGTGCATTGAAAATCTATCTTGAAAGGAAACTTTAAAAGTTCCCCACTAGGTGAAACTAAAAAAACACCCACACCTGAACTGTTCTTTGAAATGCACCATTAAAGAATAGGGTCCCTAAATCATTCACATCATGAACTTGAGTAGGGAAAAGAGAAGGATCATTTTCATGATCTTGTTCATCATAATACCCAATGAAGTGATCAACGCTAGTATCAAAGTAACGAACCTCATAAGTGGTCTTGTAGCGGTCCTCAACAATGTTCAACATCTTCTTTTCTCTATGAAACTTGACTTATTCTCCATGTAATGGAATGGTAACATGTGGTAAATCTATTTGGATACTACCCCCTATAGATGCTACCCACTTTTTGGTTAACAACATACCCCACTTGGTAGGGCAATTCACAATGATTATGTCTATTAATTTTTTTTTTGGATATGCAACAAGTTGAACTTCAACATTGTTTACAACTCCAATTACATTTACTTCTCTAGAGTCTATGGATAAACACTTTAAATAAGAATTGGATACTTGTAAACCTAAATCATTCATGACTTGTGGCATTACATTGCTAGAGGCTCCTAAATCTAACATGTAGTTATGGAGAAACCATCCATTGATAATCAAGGTGGTGTAAAATGGATTTACACTCAGTTGGCTATTTACTAGGGAAGCACCTAGGCAAACCTCTATAGTTTCTTCATTATTTTTATCCTTTTCAAATATCATTAGGAACAATAACATGTTGGTATGGTTTATTAATAGTAGCGATGTGGATAAAACCTTACCTCGATGCTTAAGGATTCTAAAAAGTTCCCCTACTAGCATTGAAATTCTAATTTGGCTCGACTTGTGCAACAACAATAGGGCCATAATTGGGAAAGGATGTATTCTATGGAATAGTTACATCACTAAAATGAAGAATAAAAGGTAAGAGTGGGCCATAGAAAGTAACATCCATACCTTTTGGTTCTTACTTCTTTTCTTTGTCTCTATCTTGTTCTTTCACCAATACAGCTTGATCTTTCTTGACTCTAGTTTGGGCCCACATTATTGTTGCATTTGTAAGGATCTGTATGTATTCATCTAATGGTTTGGACCTTTTGTATCTTTGATACATGAGTTCCCTCAAGTGTTCAAATTCATGGGCGAACAACTCAAACTAATGTGGACCTACGTCATGGTCATAATGAAAGAAATGATCATCTCCACTATAGCTTTTATAATCATCATCTTCATTCATATCTTCATACTCTTATGTATCAAACTGATTGAAATGTCTTCTTCATAGTATTCAACTACACCCCTTCGTTGTTAGGAAATTCCTCCTCCTTATTTACTAAGAGAGCAACTACACAATTTGATGGATTATGTGGGAGATAGCAAGCCTTACACCATGATGCAACCTCTTGTAAATTCACATGGTCCCAAATTAATGCATTTGGAGTTGATTTCTCCTACTGCCTAAAATTTCCTTGCTTAGGGGCCATCTGTCTATCATTTTGCTATGGTCTTTTGGACCAATCAGTATTGTAAGATCTGGTGTGCAACTTCTACCCTTCATTCAAATGTGTTGTTTCATTCTAAGGTGGCAACCCTTTCTCATTTTTTGCTAGCTTGTATAACAAGTCTTTCATAGCACCCATAAATATCTCTAGTTTTTCTTGTATTATAGATCTTTCATACCTCTACTACCACCATAGAATCTGCCTCTTTGAAATCCTCTTTGCTGATTTTGAAACCCATGTCTAGAATTTTTTTGTTTCTACCTTCATAGGATAATTATTCCCTTGTGGGATTAAACCCATGTCATCCCCTAGAAGTATATGATGACCCTATTTTCACCCTAGATGATCTCTAAAAATTCTATCTATTTTTCTTCTCTTCTACCTTCAAAGCTAGTTGATGGGCATCTTCCATACTATTTATCATATGCATGGTTAATTCATATTGAATATAAAAATTTAAACCATTTACATACCTTGCAACCATCTATTCTTGTATTTCATCATTCTCTACTCAAATGGATAACTTGTAAAATTTGTCTTTATAGTTTGGTATACTGTGCTCTTTTTTCCTTAGGTTCTAAAAATTTCTATAGAGGGTTTGTGCATAATCCATAGAAGAAAATTTTCTTTTAGCTTCTTTTCCATCTTACTCTAGGTATTTTTTTTCTTCTCCCCTTTGTTTGTTATCTTTTTGTAAGTGATCCCACCATATCATTGCATGAAATTTAAATTTTATGCATGTATTTTTTTACATTTTTTTTCTTTGTCATACTTTTCTATTCAAAATAATTCTCCATACTATTCATCCTATCTATCAACTCCTATAGTTTTAGAATACCTCATATTCTAAAACTTCAATCTTTATTCCATCATTCCTTCTTTGTAACACCTTTTTGGCAAGGGATGAACAACAACATGGCACACAACAGATCCTACTACAGCTCACCACAAGGGGAATGTGGAGGACAAGGCCGACATAGATTGTGTCATTTTATAAGGGAAACATCCCTAATGTAATATATAGATATGTAATATACAATATGTAAGATGTAAGAAAGAGATGTAAGAGTGAATGTAAGCAGAAAGATCTATACAGAGCATAGACTTAGACCTACCTAATTGTATATAAGATTTTGTTGAATATATAATGGAGATATAAGGATTGGACCTAATGTACAAGTGTGTATGAATGTGCTTGATATGTATGTATGATATATTCTTACCGCATTCTATAATTCATTACCGTTCTTTATGGTTCTCTCATTGTATCATCTGGGGTATAAACTAACTACAAAGACTTGACTGAGGCTCGGATCTTTAGACCGAGTCCTCTCCATTTTATTGCCAACATTTGGTTATGTTTCCAGGACCCTAGATAGAATAGTGAAGAAGAATAAGATGAAACAATAGAAGGAAAGTGCAAAACAAAAGAAGGAACAAAAGAATAGAAAGGAAGATAACATAATTTTTTTTATGATCTGTGGTGAATCCTCTTAGGACCTACCCTTGTGAGAGGGGGGCAAGCACCTAAGGGGATGGAAAATGGAAAGGGGAGGGTCTAAAAATATCCTTGAATATATGTAACCCTTCACGTTAAGATGACCATGGGATACATAAGATTAATGAAACACCATATCTAAAACACCCATGGAAAAAGGGGACGACAAGAAATTAAGAGAAGTTAAGCAAATTATACAAATTGAAATGGAAATTAGTAGGGAGGAAAGATAAAAGCAGACTCAAGAACAACAAGAAAGGTACTATAGAAGGATGGAGAATGTAGAGAAATTAGGAAGGGAAAGCACTAGGAAGGTTGCAGAGAAAAAGAATGAGTGTGCCATTGAGGGTGTTGTTGAGCATGCCAATGTGGGTGCTGCCGAAGAAAAGAACATAGGAGAAGAAGAAAGAATGGATGAGTGCACCATAGGGGCTGCCATAGATTTGATATAGAGGGACATTATCATTTAAATGCTTCCATTATAGCCAAATATGGCATAGGAGATTAGATTGCACATCTCTATTAGAATCTCAATTGAGGTTGAATAAGCTTTAGGAATGGAGGAGAAATGGGTAAGCCTAAAAAATATGTTGTTTAGATAAATTAGGGTTTCTCTTAGAACTATAGGCAACCAACCACATGTAAGTCTGTTATTTCTAGTAGGACTAATCTTGAACTTTTTTTAGGAGAATAACTTGATTCAAAATGTGGCAATCTTAATAGTCCAACCCTATATAATAGAAGACAAATATGATACCATTAAAAAGGGGCTAAAAGAGAGTCACATTCCTTAAATCCCCTATAATTAGATGTGAGTTCTTATGGTGCGGTTGGAGCCTTAAGGGAATGGATGAATTTGGTAACTCCTAAGAAATAAATTGGGTGTAATATAGAATTTGAATCACTTCAAATGCAACCTATGTGACTCATAGAGGAAAATTCCAATAGAATCAGATATAATAGTAGATAGTTGGATGTGCTATATTCTTGAGTTTATTTTCCCATAAAGAAGAAAATCTTTTTTTTTTGTTTTGAATGTTTCAAATACTTGTGCTATAGTAAACTTTTCTACATATGTAGTCTAGTCAACTTTGATTTTCAAATGTATTGGAGAAAATATTTATCATGGGTGAGGGCCCTAATAGACCCCTTTATATTTAATAAAAAAGGTGAAAACTCAAAGAAAACAAGAATTTTTTGTTACATCTTACCACAATATTCTCCCATTTAGTATTGGTATCCTTTGTGTATTGGTCCCACTAGATCATACACTATTATTTAGGGCATAATATTCAGTATTGATAACTTACTAATGTAGTCAGTCACTTTTGATCAAATTTAACTTAACTAAAAACATTGTCTATCATACTCAATGGTAATTAATATGTCAATGAAATTATCTCTTCCAAAAAATCAAATGATCCTCATATTTAGGAGTTAATATAAAAATTGATTTAGGAGGATCTAGGTCACTCAACATGCCTTAAATCTTGGGTGTTGCTTCAAAACCTTTGTATTTTCATCTATAGGTTCCTCATCATAGTTAGCACCCAAATTTCAAACCATGTGTCCTAACTTGAATTGAGTAGTACCACACTTGACCTAGCTAGTAGTTGATGGTTATGAACAAATGTGATGGTTGTGAATAGGATATGAAATTGTTTGATCTAAATTAACATTTCATCTCCATTCCTGTGTGTATAAAAATATACATTACTATTATTTGTAGTTAGACATTCCTAGGGGGTTGTATAGAGATATAGACATCATATAGAGGTATGACATCACACATCTATTCTCAAAAATATCATATAGAAATAGCATAATTTTGATATTATAGTTCTAAATTTATTGTCGATTCTCTTCTCTACTTTCTTGTTCAATTTCACTCTACATATTTAAAAACCTCTATCACTTTAGACCATTTATACACATAACCTCACTAAATCTATTTAATTGGGGTTGTTCAGTAGGTCTTCTTGTTAGCCTCCATATAAGTGGTATTAGAAAATACATAATTCATATAATCTCTAAGTAGTAGCATGGTGTATTTGAAATTTGTTTCTATTTGTGTTCCCACTCACACAAGGTCTAAATATAGTAAATTAGGGCCCAAAACTCATGACTCTTCATCTTACTTTCTACATGTACTCAAATGAGATATAAGAGATTGGTGACCTTGACTTATGAGCTATTCTAGAAAGTGATAGTGGATGCATTGGAATAATAATGGAAATAAATGGAAGAATGCCATGCATGTGAAAGAGTAGGTATTGTTGGTCATATATCACTACTTTTCAAGTAGGTTTAATATGCTTCCAATTCACATCAATAATTAGGAAGTTACACACCATATAAGGTATAATTCAATCTATCCATCCCTATGTTTGAAGGATGAATAAATGTAGATGACCTATATAATTGGCTTAACCTAATCTATTCATATTACATAGTTAATCATTTCTTTGTTAAATATTACATTCACTATTTTTAAAATTTCTTTATCCATAAAGAAATGGTGGAATAGCTAATTCACAACACACGAGGATGACATACGCTCACGTATGGACACATAATGCATTTGAGGAATCTTACAAGGAAACCTTCCACCCTATTGGAAACAATAATGAACAATACATCAAGTTCTCTTAGTTGCACCAAGTTTGAGATCAATTGGTACAAGAATATATAAATATTTTTTATATTTTGGTTTTTAAACTAGGTATCCAAAATTTAGAGAAAAACCTTGTTTTGAAGCATAGGTTAGGCTTGAGACCACATATCCAATTAGATATACATTTTCTGTATATGTATTCAAGTGGAGAAGCCTACAATTTTTCTTGCAAGTTTGAAGCAAAGGATAAAGTCAAGACCAAGACAAAAGATTTTAAGGCTTAGACGAAGTCATAGTCTAAATAATCAAAGTAGAATTTCAAACTAGGGAATGGATCTTAGTGCCATCTAGAGAAGAAGCAACAATCATCAAATATTCAAAATAATTATTCCAAGATTGGAAAGTGGTTTTTAGTTCACATCTCTAACACTCATTCCACAAAAGAATTTTGTGTTTAGAAGACTTTACTTGCACAACTTGAAGTAGTAGACACTAGTATTATAGAATTATCCAAGAGTAAGTGGATCATGGAATCTAAACCTAGTGCTATAGTCATTATAGAAAACATCTCTACTTCCCTTGCAAGTATGAATGAAGAAAAAAGATTGTTCCATTCTTAAATATATATCAATGTTTAACCAATACACTTACATATTTGATGATATAAGTCAAAAGAACCCAATTTCTCCTAAATTATTTCAAATATTAAACTTTTCACTAACACTTCACCCACAACCACACATCATTGAATGGTTCAATGCAAGATTTGAGAAACATGTTATTCATTAGCATCACTTGGTGTACAACATTTTCAAGATTTATTCTTTTGTGACATCACTCCATTACATCTATGTGATGTTTTACTTATGTAACCATATATTTATTATAAAAATATAGTCTATGAAGAACATCCAAGAAATATTGTTATAGATGTTGGTGATAAGAGATACCATATACAAGAAGTAGTTTCTAAGACATCACTCATTAGCACCAAATAGTTTAAGAAGATAGCAAGAGGTTTGTGCTTTTGATGGTAAGACTAGAACATAAGAATGCCTTAATAGCATCAAAACATATGATAGTTCCTCTAGAAGTAGCAACAACAACCTCATAGTTAAATTACAAGCTATAATAATACAAGTATATCTTTTAGTCATCAAATGAAGTGACTCCACACTATGTGGTAAGATATACTATTTATTTGATTCCTAGAATACCTCTATCAAATGCATCTTTATATCATAGATTATTTCTAGAGAATGAGGAAATTAATCAATAGATTTATGAACTCATGGAGGAAAGAATTATCACACCTAGCTCATCACCTTATTGTAGCCCAATTGTTCTCTCATAGAAGAAAGATAGATCATGGAGGTTATGCATCAATTATAGAGCTTTCAACAAGATCACAATGGAGAATCACTATCATCTTCCAAAGATAATGGAATTATTGAACCAACTCCATAGTGCAAAGTTCTTTACCAAAATTCATCTTAATTTTGGGTATTATCAAATTCTTGTTGAACCTACAAACATCTGGAAGACAACATTCAAGGAAAAAGAAGTTTTTTTAATGGCTAGTCATGCCCTTTGACTTAACCAATACTACATCCACATTCATGTAAATGAGGAATGACATTGTCATGACATTCACTACTTCATTTGTTGTAGTCTACCTTGATGGCATTATAATCTTTAGAAAATCATTGGATGAACATACGTGTCATATAGAGAAAGTGCTTAACACTTTATGGAAACACAAGTTGTATGAAAACATGGAGAAATGTTTATTTTCCATGTGAGATATAAAGTATATAGGATACATAGTTGATGCACAAGGAGTGCATGTGGACCTGACCAAGATTTAAGTCATCCAATAATAGCCACAATACTACACACCTTTTAGCTTGGTGATTGAGTTTTTCTATACTTGTAGTAGGAAAGTTTGATAGTACCTTACTACAAGCTTCGTCCACTTCGGTACAAGTCCCACACTATCACCAAGAAATTAGGAGATAACACTTTCAAAGTTAATGTTCCCTCTTACCTTGGGGTGTGTTAGGTCTTCAATAAAGTACTCTTGCATCACTACTTTCCAACATTTTTGTGGTTATATTTGTTATTGTAGAGACTCCTTGGAAAACAAAGATCAATCCAGAATGTAGTGTCCCCATAGAATTGGAATTCATTCCAAGGTCAAACAAATATGTCAACATGAGATTCTTCTCTTCTATATCATCAAAGTAGGTCAAGAGCCTTCCTAGGGAAATGGTTGACAATGACATAGGTTTCCATTTTGTTTCTACATCTTTTGTTGCAACTGCATGCAATGGGGACCATTTCTATTCAAGAAGGGGAAAATAAATTAGGAGGATTTAGGTCACTCAATCATGCATCAAATCTTAGGTGTTGCTTAATGGACTTTGAGGTTTTGTTAGCAAGTTACCCATCCTAGTTAAAACTCATGTTTCAAACCATAAATCTTGACTCAACTTCAATGGTACCATAAGTCCTATTTAGTATTTGATGGCTATGAGTAGTTGTGATTATTGTGAAGTAGGATATGAAATGGTTCAATCCCAACTAGTGATTCATCTCCCTTCCTATATAATAATGTACACTACTATTGTTTATATTTATACTTCCTAGGAGATTATATAGTGATATAGAGATTATACATCTATTCTCACAAATGTTTTATAGAACTAGCATAATACAAATTTGTTGTTGTAATTCTATATTTATTATTGATTATCTGAAGTATTTTCTTTCTTATTCAATTACAACCTGCATATTTCAACCTCTCTCAGTTGGAAATCATTTCTGCACATAACCTCACTAAATTTATTTGATTGGGGTTGTCCACTAGGCCCTAAATCACTAATCTTCCTAAAATATTTTTTTTATGTAGTTTCAACATTAAAAACATATAATCTTCACTTACAAATTATCTAAGTCATATTCCTAACTATATACATTTTTGTCTACATATTATGTCTTTCAATAATCCCCTTGTCATTGATTGATTAGCTCATATTTTAGCTTCCTGAAAGGTTTCTTTAGATAGACATTTAGATGAAAAAGTTTCTTTGGGAAGGAAATTTGGAGAAAAAGAAATGGCATTTAGTTAATTGGGATAAGATTTGTCAACCTAAATAGAGAGGTGGTTTATGTATGAGATCTTCCCTCCTTAATAATATATCTTTTGCTACCAAATTATATTGGAAATGGTGTGTGGAGGAATGAGATTTATGTGGGAAAATTTTTAAGCTCAAAGTACCAGAATCTGGAGAATCATTATTTCATCCTTAGGATGTTGACCCTTGGCAGGTGTTCTTAAATATGGAAAACAATGAAATTGGGTAGTACCCTGTTTAAAGCTATCTTTTTTAGGATTGTGGGGAAGGGTGACCTTTCTCTTTTCTAGGATGATGTGTGGGGCCTGGTGGTGATCACCTAAGTTTAGGGTTCTGTGATCTGTTTGCAGGTTACTGTGTGTTTATAAATTCATGCAAGAAAATGGGGAGGAGATTGAGGACTTGATGACTGAAAGAATAAATCGATTGGTTGCACTGGATGAAATGAGAAGAGAGGCATACAAAACAAACATCAAAAGATAGCTAAAGGTGAAATATCTATTTGATAAAAGGGCTACAGAAAGAAAGTTTCAGGTGAGTGATTTGGTCCTTGTATGGAATGCAAGGAACCAGGATAAGGGCAAGCACGGTAAATTTCAACCCTTATGGGTAGGCCCGTATCAAATCAATAACACTTATGGAGAAGATTCCTATTTTCTCTAGCCCCTAACTGGTGAACTACTGGAATTGCCTGTGCATGGACAGTTCCTAAAACCCTACTTCTCATAAATGGGTAACTTTTGTGCACACTGTATACTAAATGTGAATATTTTGTACATGCCTTGTATAGTCAGTCGTGTTTTGAGTTTTGGGTTTTGTCTGGTCTACCCCGGAGTAGTTTGGTTCTCGCTGCAGTCTTGCATCTGCATGTCCCCAGACGGAGCCACTGGTGGTGATCACCTATGTTTAGGGTTTTGTGATCTGTTTGCAGGTTCCTGTGTGTATTCCTTCAGAGCCTTAGTGCCTTGATTTAATTGTTCCCTGAGCTGTTGATAGTGTTTTACTGTTTATCCTTGTCGCACTTCATAGAAAGTGCTAGGTCCTATGCATGCAAGGTAAATTGTATATTGGCAGGCTTGAAAATTTCCATCAACTTTCAAAATACGGTGAAAATGTGTTGTATGCATTTTTAAATGCATATCAGGTTGCATATACAAAGGGGGAATCTTTCGCAGATTCTAGGAGTATGCTGCTGTTGTATATCAGATCTGCTTGTATGTGTTTTGTTGTACATCCTAATATACATCGGCTGCATGCATTTGAAAGATACAAAGAAAATATACAAGGGTTGGATATTCTTTGAAGATTCCTTATTTGTATGTGAGAAGGTTTGTATGTTTGACATACAAAGGTGCCAGTATACTTTTGCTATAGTGCAGTAGGGAGATACATTTGGTGGGCCTGCGGATATACAAAATGAATTGTATGTTAGAGAGATGCATCAGCGAAAATATGCAAAAGGATACATGTAAGGCAGGTTGTGAGGCAGGGACCCACCACTTGTATGTTTGCAGTTGTATATTTCGATATACAACCAAATACACATTCCTGAGATACAATTCAGGCCCGACGGAGAAATCAATTGCAGTGTATAAAATTTGAGGTTCGTTGTTTGTATATTTGGCTTTTATGTTCGCATTGTATATGCGACATACAAGAAAATATACAAGGGAGCAATGTACAAGCCGGATCCGATGCGAAGATCAAATTCAGCTAATTCAATGGTTGGCATCCGCGGCTTGTATGTTTGGATGCTTGTATACATGCCGGTATACAATGCGAGATGCAAGGAAATGAGATACAAGCTGGACTTCAAAAGGAGGTGCATTCTGATGCATAATGTTTTAGGTCCACCTTGTATGTTGAGCAATTGCGTGTATATGCATCCTGCATATACAAAGATTTAAAAAGGGCGATTGTATATGCATTTGTTCATGCATATACAAGGGGCGAAAAGGCAAAATGAGAACTGGAAAAGCCAGCGATAGAAACATGAGGTGCCTCCATGGCACGATCTGATTGGCCGACGACTTGGTCAATGTTTTTTGGCGCTGTTGATCCTGGCGATGGGGAGGTGATCGACAACAGTGTTTTAACATCTAGCAGCGAAGGTTTTTCCTGTGCAGTTGCAATCATTTTTTAGCAGGAAAATAGTAGATACGCCCACTGTTAGATTTCAAAGAGGTGCTATGTGTAGTTGAACCATTAATGGCAGGATGCAGGTAGGCATGGGCTGGTGGTCGAACGGACAAGTACCTGGTTTATGACGGAGAGTCTTTCAGTGGTGGTACAGGGCTCGAGCTCAACTACTCCTCGCCTTTCTCTTGCTCTTTCCCGTTTTGTCCTCTGCTGCATTTATGATTTTGAGCGCCATTTTCAGATGTACTGTATCTGGCAATTTTTTTTGAGTTGCCATGTAATTAATGTGTTGAGTACACTTCCTTGTTGTATAAGGGGGACTGTGTTACTCATTTTGTGGTTGTTGAAAATTGGACAAAATTTTGGTGCTGCAGTAGGAATACAATCTTCTGGTAACTCTATTTCAAGTGTCTTGCGAGTTTATGAATTGTATGCTGTATGTATTATGCACAGAATCATCAATTTCATGTTGATTTAAATGAGTAATGCTTCATTGCATATGTTTTGTTATTTGTCTCCAGACTGAATGTGTTTTTCTTCTGACTCTGAACATCTAAGGGGTGTTATAGATTCTAGAATATAGGTTTTCTATATTGAATACTTAGTCTCTTACCTCTGCTCAAGGACTAGATTGAATGTTTTGGATTAAGTGTTAAGAAGAATACATTGCAGTAAGGATGTTTGTAAGCAGAAATAACTAAATACTCTCTCTTGGGTATTGTCTGTAAAGCAGACATATTAGAAACCCCTTGAAATCTAATTGCCGTTTTAAGTCCGTGGTAAACATTCACATATATATGTCTATTGACTCCGAGCCCTGGACAGGCACCAATCTGGTCTGGTATCTTTGTTGTAACCCAAAGTCCTAGTTTTGCACCCACACATAAAATTCAACTCAATCTTTAAATACAAACCTTTAGGACTTTAGGATTAGTTTAGGATCTGAAATCCTCTGTCTATAACTAAATATAGGTCCAAAGCTAGCCCCATTGCACTTATCTGACAGTTTTGGTTTGCATAAGAGAGGATTTATCTGCTTCGTGTCAACATCCTAGCAAATACATAGATGCATTTTATAGATGTTGAGTAGGGAATACCCCCCTTGGTTCTGCAGAGCCTAAATAAGAAGAGGAGATATTTATAGAGTCTATCTCCTATACTGTTGGCCCCTGGCCCGGGAATCCTATTGATCACTGATGGCTACCTTGTAGGGATAACTGGGAATAAGCATCCAGTCTGGGAAAATAACCAACAGGGCCAACATAATGTAATATAGAATTAAGATAATCCATATGCTATTAAAATGTATGACAAGTACATGTGGTTGTTGTAGGTCTTGATTGAAATTGATTCCTAGACTAGAGGATGGAAAGGTATATAGTAATATTAGTGGAATTATATATTGACAAAGGCAATAATAATATAATGTTTCATTCTTAAATCTAATTTACTAGACTCTAACTTATTTTCATGGTTAATACTTAATAAAAATGATTATATTATTGTGATAAATAGATAATTAATTACTAAATACTTATTGGCCTATATATAAGAGTTCTCCAAAGTGATATTTAGGTTATATCAAAAAATGTGTCTAAATTGATTAAAGGAACTTAGCGATGCATCAATAGAAAATGTAATGTTTTTAGTAAAATATAATTAGAGATCATTAAACAGATTGCTTAGATTCATATTGTGGGTTAACATAACCAAATTAATCTATCAAGAATGTATAAGAAAAAATGTATCTTATTTGTAATTTAAAGGCATTATGATAGTGACTTACATTATTGAATTAATTTTCAAGACCTACACTTCAAATTTTAGAATAGTAATCCTATACTTATAGTTGAAAGATATTGGTTGAGTTCTAATCTTAAATAGGGTTGAATGGACCTAAGTATATTCAAATTTAATTGTTAAGAATAGTTAAATTACTACTTGGTTCTATACTTGTCATGATAATTAATTTGTCATTTAATCAAAATTTGAGCTCACTATTATTAGATCAACATGGTCAAGTATCATCCTTGTTCAAAAAAGTAGTAATTCATTTGATTAAATTGTCATAGATAATGCAAATAAATGGCTTGACCTTAAGTCATATAGGGAGTATATTAGTACATTGTGGTTATCATTGGCAATAATTCTCAAGGTTAATTTAAGTATAGTTAGAGTTATGAACACAAGTATTTCTCTTGGAACATAGTTGATTAAATGCATGTTCAAACCTTTGATCTAGAACCTTTCAAACTATATGTAAATATATGCATATAGTAGATTTTAGTATAATCTTCCTATACAACATGTATATATACAAATTTCAATCTAATATGCTTAGATATTGGTCTTCTACAATACCATCCAAGGTCTATCAAGTCTATTTCTCTCTCCAAGGGTGTGTAAGAGACATGTATGTGTGATTCTAGTAGAATCTCCAATTCAACTCTAGCATTAGCCTAAAAATTAATTTCAAATAAAATACTCCTTCATTTATTAGTAGGGAGATGTGCAAAAAGAGAGTTTTTCTTTCTATACACAACCTATCAAAATAATTGAGTACAAATAATTCACAACCTATCAAAATAATTGAGTACCTTGAGAAAATAAAAGTGGATGAAGAAATGCATGTCAAATGAAATCCAAAATATTCTTCCCATAATAAATAATGGAGGGCAACATTTGATGAAAAAAAAGTGTTTATGTTATTCTCTTCCTATGACATTAGGTGGTGTGACGACTTTTATCTTTTCCATATCTCTCTTAGTAGAGAGTCATGTAACTAGACTACAATCTATTTTATAGATAAATTTATTAAAGTAGTGTATATGACATGATCTTTATTCCATTTGGTTGTGCTCCATTAGTTGGGATATATATGAATGCTTTTTTTATTCAAAGATAGCCAAGTCATTACAATTTCCATGCAAATGGAGATGAAAATTATTAGCAAACTTTTCCTATTCTAAATATATAGTTCTAGAACCTTTTCTACGGTATATGAATGATTAGATCATCTATATGAGGAAAATTATTGTTTCAATTTATTTATTTTGGACATACCTACATGGTATAGATTTCAATAAACTATATGAAAGGCTCACTGTTGAATGAGTTGATGAAAGGATCCCGTTTCTATATGATGCATTGATTAATAATTTTAAATAAAGATATAATATATCTTGAACTCACTTCAATAATAATTTTTATTGAGTTTTGGAAGGATTCATCTTCTATATGTTTCATAAATTATTTTCAGTTTAATTAGACCAATAGCTTGGTATACAATGTTGTTACCTCTCATTATAATAACAATTTTGTAAATTTTATCTCTATAATATAAAAGGGAGTGGTCCCATGACCACATTTTATTGACCAAAAAAAATTCATATATAAAACTCTGTGATGATTTTTTCAAGATTTAACTATGTAGTTTCTATGTTAATATCGATTGACACATATTTTATAAATATTGATTCACAAGAACCTATTTGTCATGATCATAAATGGTCTACTTAACACTCATTATATCAAAATAATACTTATATTGTGTAAAATATAAATTGATAAATATTAATTCAAAAATATACCCTTTAAGTCTTCATAAATCGTCACATAAAAAAAAACATATCCTAAAAGATTTATGATCTCTCAAAACTTATCCCAAATCAAGTTTAAACCCTTTTTTTTTAACAATAGATTATAGAACTATTAACATCTATAAATTTTTAAATATAATAAATAAACATACATCAAAGACTAAGGATTATGTTTTATATACTCATAGGAGAAATATATTATTAAAAGTAGACTGATTAACTGTATTAAGGCAAAGTCACAAGAATAAAATTGATAAATAAATAGATAATTGTTTTTTTCCTCGAAATTCGGCAGACAAGACTTGTGAGACTAATGACGGACTCTCGTTTGTTGTTAACCAACGGCAATATTCCTCACAAATAACGGACTCTAGTTTGCCGTTAAACGACGGCAACAAAGAATCAAATCATTAAACCTATTCAATGCGCAGCTTTCGTATGCTTTGAATATCTCCTCGCACGTCAACGTTGACGAGAGTATAAATATTATGGAAGCTTTTATGTTAAGTAACAGACGAAAGTATGGAAATTCAGTCATTTATGACTGCAAATTCAATATGTGGGGCAGGATTTATATTATATATACTGAAAAATGTTCCATCAATACTTTTCAAAATCTAATGACAAAAACGTGGACGATCTGGGCGAGGAGTTTTGGTGAGTTTCCACCAATTAAAATGAAGTCTTATAGTATGTTCTTTTAATTAAATAATAATTTTCTTAATTTAAATGCTTATTACATTTCAAAAATAGTTTTTAAATCCAACTTCTATTTTTTTATGATTTCTTGCAGGCTCTTCTGGTTAAATGTAGTACACCCAAAAAAATTATCCATATAAGATAATATTTACAGTTTATGATGATTATGACTGTGTAGTAGTTTTAGTATTAATTTTTAGAATATACTACGCTATTCATTATTAGGTTGAGGAAAAGTATTTCGTAAAGTTTTTAGTATTGATGTTTCAGATCACAATCTGTGATCCATCATTAAGATGAGGAAAAGTACTTGGATCACACTCTATGATCCGTCATTAAGATTGGAAAAAGTATACTATATGATTTATCGATACTTTTCCTCTTCTTGATGATGGATCATAAAGTGTGATGAAACATTGATACTAAACCCAGTGTGTTTTTCTTCATTTATAATCCATAATCAAGATGAGGAAAAGTACTAATGCACTGAAACATTAATACTAAAATCAATAGTTTTCTTCATTTGTGACCCATAATCAAGATGAGGAAAAGTACTAATGACATCCATGTTTCAGATCATATAAAATGAGGAGAAGTACTTGGATACACTCCATGATCCATCATTAAGATTAAGGAAAGTACACTATATGATCCATCCATACTTTTCCTCATCCTGATGATGGATCACAAAACATTCAATGTGAAACATTAATACGAAAATAAACACTTTTCTTCATTTTAATGATGAATCATAAAACATGTGCCCAAACATTAATATTGAAATTATGATAAATCATGAAATATTTTCCCTCATCCTATTAATAAATCATAAAATATTATCCAAATCAATTCAGACTACTTCGATGAAACGAGATGCCTAATAAAATATGAGCTTTTCAAAGAAGAAAGTGATTTTTTATTTGTTTACGAAACGAAGAAGATTTAACTAATAACAATTTTTGTTTTATACGAAATTTGGCAGGCAAGACTTTAGACCAACTAATTCTTAGTTATTCCCTTCCATATAGGAAGTCTAGTTTGTTGTCAAAATGCAGCTTTCTATTCTTTAATACGACAGGGTTAATGAATGGTTGGAAAGTTAGATATTATTACAAGCTTTCCTTCTTATCTAGCAAATAAGAACATTGAAAGTTATATCCCGTTTATGTTTGTTATATGTGGGGCATAATGATATATGGAAAAGAACATCTCTATGACAAGAAGTTTATGATAGATTAGTGAAGTTGAATGATTTATAAAATATTTATTAGGGATTATAATTTGTTTGTTGCTAAAAGTTTATTATTAAGTTTATTCTTTCAATAATAAAAACATCTAATATGACATGTAGTTGGTTATACTTATCATACACTTTTACTCCTTTGACACTTTTGGTATGTCGTAGTACTTAATTTGTTTTCTTTGGCACTAGCCTTGAACCTACCACTCAAAAATAGCCTTAATCATTATCCTACTTAAGAATTGTTTGATCCCTTATGACTTTAGCCTTCCTAAACTAGGCCATGTATGTGGCCCTATCCATTGGACTTACCATGCCATGATGGATTGATATGATTTCAAATTCAAAACCTCTCACCTTGAGCTAATCCTTTCAAAATTTGATCATTGTTCATTGACCTATATGTCAAAAACACCTTGAGTTGAGCATCGAGGATTATGTATTTATAGACAATCATAGGTCATTAGTACTCATTGAAACCTCTCATCTAATAGACATAAGAGGTCATATTGGAAAGCATTAGAACATCCCATGACAAAGCATCTACACATACTTCATTATTGACATTGAAGGCATTGTATTGTTTGCTTGGCGTATCTTTGATATTGTATCATCAACAAAGGGGTTGGACTTATTATCAAGGAAATCATAATCCTTCCATTTGCATGCAACAAAACTCACTACACACTGTAGCACAACCTTTTGTTTTAGTTATAGGTGTCAAATGCAAGAGTGAAAGACCAAAGATCACACTAGGATAGGACCAAACTGTGTAGAGATAAAGTGCCCTTAGATAGAACCACAAGCACAACCTAGTCCTAAAGTAGTCCAAATTCATAGTACAGATTTGTCATATCTTAATAGTGTAGATCTAGTCCCAAATTCTTGACTCTAATCATTGATCACAACATACAACATAATATTTATCATTGACTACAACAAATTGATAAAAGAGCTAAGCCCTTCTAACCTAGCTTTCAATTTATCATTTATATTTATCTATCTCAACTCTTTAATTAGTTTATTTTTAATTGCATTTATTGCTTTACTCATCTAATTAGAATCCTAAATTATCATAGGGTGTGTTTATTTTCCCTACATTTTGATGAAACTTGACTTATCATACACTACATAGTGCATTGACCCTAGGGTTTTCCTCCTTTTAATTTTTTGAAATTTGGTATATTCTAATTTAATTATCTATTTTTAGATTTGATTATTTTTTCATTATTAATTCCTACTATATTATTTCTTATTAAATTTTAGAACTTTCATTATGTGATTCTCATTCTTAATCTTTTTCATATTTTCATTCAATCTTAAGCCCTAGGTCAAATTCTTTCTATCCTAATGGCTTCTCCCAATGATCTTGTATATGATTTTTATGCATGGATTTGATTAGAAATCTAGGTAGAATAGTATGCTTGACAAGTTAGAACTCTTTAAGAAGGATATTGTAGCTTCACAAAAACATCCACAATCTTCTATCTTATTTGAAGAGCTCTAATGACTACTCATGTTAAATCCACATGGATTGGAATTTCTTAGGAGCATTACTCAATTTGTTAATGATACTCTTCTAGAGCTCAGTAATACAAAGTAATTAATGGCATGTTGAATGGATAACTAGTGAATGGGCATGCAAAGCACATAAATAAAAGATAAACAAGAAAGACAATGTAGATTGAACTAAAAACACTTACTTTCAATTATATAAATGAAATAAATACAATTAAGCCATCTCTATGTGAAACTTGATGCACACTATGCTATTGAATCCCTTAGAGAAATATGTGCAAAGACTCTCTACAATACAATCAATTAATTCTCTATCTCTTGAAATCTCTACACAAAACCCAAATTCATGCTAAAGTTCAAATCCCTTCAAATGACTAAGCATTAACCATAAATAAATTTAGCCCCAAGAAATCCAATTCACACTAACTCCAAAGAATAAGGCATGTCATAATGCCATTAATGAGCACCTAGGAAGAAATCTGATATTTCAGATAAAGATGTGTAGTTTACAAATAGAACTTCTAGGCCATTCCTTAATAAATTTAAAAGTAACTCCTTCCTAATATTTTAGACTTGATAAACCATTATAAAATCTATTCATTGCCATTTTATAGAAGTTTCCCTAGCACTGACTACTTGTTCTAACATTTTGAAATATATTGACTTTTTTGAGGCATGCATGATTAAATTGTGTGAGTTGAGATCTTTGCATGTAGGGTTGCATGGGCTACATAGGGATGCATTAATACTCAGACAAGAATTCCATTTCACTTTGTCCAAGGAGAAGTTTTGTGTAGGTTTAAATGCACTCAAAAAGGCTTGTGTAAGGACAAATCATGTTGCGTCTTTAAGCAAGAGTTATGTGGGGCTTCTAAAAATTCTCAATAGACATAAAAAAATAGATCCACTTTCAAATGAAGTTTCAATGTAAGGAACTATGAAACAAAACAATGCATGCATGTATGTTAGACTTGTATGTAGAAGGATACCAAAGAAAAAATAATATTCATGGGTGATGTAAGATTATGCCAACCTTAGGATGCTCTTGCATCAAACACCCTAGGTAAAAAGATTATGATAAAGGTGTTCACAAGTAGAAACATGTAGATGATTGATTTGACTAGAAAAGTTAGCTTACATCAACTTTAGAAATTCATAAGTTGTCCCCTAGTCCCTAACCCTTCCGATGAGTTTAATACATTTATTGTACTCAATCTGCCAGTGTAACAACTGCTAAAATGCAACCTCAACATTTGTTATAATTTAACAAGATCAAATAACTCATGTACACAATAAAATGTATCAAAATCTATTCATAACAACTTCCATTAACTTCCATGATAATACATGCTCAATAATTGCATCTAAAGATCATTTCCTATAATACAACAAGACCACAAATACATGATCCAACAATACATAGAGTCACAACTACAAAAGATCATTTCCTATAATACAACAAAACCACAAATACATGATCCAACAATTCATAGTCACAACTGCAACCCATCAAATATCCACAATATACAAATATTGATATACAAAGGAAACATACCTCAACCACCACATAAACACTTGTGGTACAATATCAAAAGATATACAATATAGCAATATAAAATCCAAGATAAATGCTCACCAACCATGAACAACTTCCTCCAAGATCCTATTGCATATGGGGAAGGTTTCCAAACCCACACATCAAAGAAATCCCCTTCCCCCAACTATCAACTTGACTTGAAGTGATAAACTAATAACCCAAGAGTGTGAAATAATAAACAACACTAGTGATTATCTTATTTTAATTCAATTCTCTTAATCATATACTTAGACACATATTCAAAATCACAAATCCAAACACTTAACGAACACAAACCAAATTTACAACACTCATTCAAAAGCATCATTTACATGTCAAATAATGATATCAAATAAATCAACAATTTACAACACTTCACAACACACCATTTGTAACATTAGAAACACATATGAACCCAAATACATAAACCATGCCAAATATGACAATTAGTATATTCTAAAAGACCTTACAACCATACTAATCTTAACTAGTACTATAAATTCAAGACCATATGTAACATCCAAATAAAATAATACACATATCCCATACTACAAGATTATTCATCCTTCATTGTCATATGTCTTAATCAAGACTAGCTCAAGGTAGAATAACATACATCCTATACTATGTATTCCTAGAACCTTACCATAATGTCTTATCCTTCTTACATAAAACCAACTTACAATCAATATGAAATACAAGAACACACACAATAAGCAAATGAAATACATCTTACAAGAATACACACAACATATAATTAAGATGAACACAAACACAAGGTACACACATGTTTATAATATCAATCTCAATACAAACCAATTCACTCAAAACATTCCAAAACTTCACAATACATCATTCAAGCAATCAAAATACACATATAGTACAAGCATAACATATACAAAAAGATCACAACAAACAATGATACTCATACAAACAATATCACAAAATGACTCCACAATTATGACACACACTCAATGTCCCCATAACCCATTAAGAAACATCCCCCAACTATGTCTTTTACCAAAGTACCACTTCCTCACATAAGATAAGAAGTTTAATTATACCAACCACAAAGCACCCTACCACAAGGTAGAACAACATTCATGCTAATATAATAGGCCACATGACTTAATCAATAGAGATCTCCTAGCTCCTAGTGATGGAAGGTATCCAATAAATATATAATACCACATGTGGACCTTTTGTCAACAAGAGCACTAGATCTTAAATGTGATCTGGTGCCTATAGAAACAAGATCAAGCTTGAATTCTCAACCAACTTAGTTAAGGAGATGATGTCTTCAAATGTGTTTGTTAGGATTAAGGTTCCACAAATCCTATGTATAATTTTTTATGTGTTTCCAACATTCTTGGAAAGTGTCCTTGGGTGCATAAGATGTTATTGAAATAATTAATTTATAATTTTAGATTCCTAGATTCTTGGTGTTAGTTTCCATATGCATTCATGAAGGAAGTGGAGTACATGTAACTGCATGGTTGGTGATCAATCCATTTTTGACTAGTTGACTAATATTTCCTCATTGTTGATTTTAGAACAAGAATCTCACTAGACCTTTGGAACTTGGAAAATTATTCTACAAAACTTCAGTGCCATCTGTTAGAGTGAGTAATTTATCTATTCACTATAGCTTAAGTGTACTTAGGTTGATGAGGATAGATAACATCCTGTCTAACTCAATGTGCAACCTTTTAGAGGTTAGAGGTTACCTAGTTGTTTGGTAAACCTCATGTGCATACCTTTTGAGGTTGATAGACTTTCCATCTCACCTCAAAAGGCACTTTGTAGTCATCCAACACTTGTCATACAAGGTTGTTGGTTTGCACACTCCAAGTGATCCAAAGGTTGACACATATAGGACACTTGTCTAGCATGTGCCACATCATGGGGCACTTGTCAATCCACATGCAAGATGAATTGCCTCATCCATGCCTATAAAGTAAGGCATTCCTATGTAAATTATCAAGTGAGATTAATATATGTTTATGCTCAAATTAGGTTAATCAATATCATTGATTTCTTATCTCTATTTGTCGATTTCCATATTGCAAAATCCCAAACACCTATTGCTACATCTGAAACACAAGTTGATATCTCCATGTCTTCTAGTGATTCCTTGCACCAGGACATTGATCTCGTCTTTCCAGATCCGCCTCATTGGGATGCAAATTTGGGAGACATCATTAAGGACATTAGTCTTCTTTTCAATGACAACTTCGATGAAGTTGCATCAGCCTTGTCTTCTTCTGATATGATTGCTCCTACCTTGCCTACATCCTCTTCTATCATGATAGATTCTGCATATATTTGTGAGTCCACATATTTGATTCAGTCATCATGTATTTTGACATCCTCTACAGTAGTATCAGATTCTTCTGGGTTTAATTATCACCATACATCTATGGTCCTTGTTCCTGAATCTCAGTCTTCATCACATGACAACATTGGCTTGGAGATTATTGAGCATTCTTCAAAGACATTATAGGCATCATCCGAGTCTTTAATCATGTGCATATTTCAGAGACCTTCCTACTTCTTCCTCTATGTTCCTATCCGGAATGGAAAGATTCTTTACACACTACTGTGGTTCAATTTCTTCCTAAAGGAGGAAATGTAGTTCAACATTCATGGATTCTCTTCAGCATACTTCATCGAGCATCTACGCGCACTTCAGCATATCTTATTGGGGGATTCTAAGTCTCTCTTTGTACCTCCTATTTTGGAGAAATTTATTGTACACATGTGATAGAAGTTGTCTTAGGCCCAGGTAATGATATAAGCCCATCTTTCTTCTTCACTTGTTTTTTTTTTCATGCATTTTGTTTCTCTTTTTGGAGAGGAGTTTTGTTCCCACTGGATTTTCTCCTTTACTCCACCTTATGAGAAACTTTGTACATGGGTACCTAACATGGCCTAGTAGTCGAGACCCATATTTATGTATCTCTTGCACTTTTGTGATCTCCCCAAGTATCACTTAAGGGGGGTGTTAGAGTGAATAATTTATTTATTCACTATAGCTTAAGTGTACTTAGGTTGATGAGGTTAGACAACATCTTGTCTAATTGAATGTGCAACCTTTTAGAGGTCAGAGGTTACCTTGTTTGGTAAACCTCATGTGCATAACTTTTAAGGTTGGAAGACTTTCCATCTCACCTCAAAAGGCACTGTGTTGTCATCCAACACTTGTCACACAAGGTTGTTGGTTTGCACACTCCAAGTGATCCAAAGGTTGACACCTATAGGACACTTGTCTACAAGCATGTGCCACGCCATGGGGCACTTGTCAATCCACATACAAGGTGAATTGCCTCATCGATGCCTATATAATAAGGCATTCTTATGTAAATTATCAAGTGAGATTAATATATGTTTATGCTCAAATTAGATTCATCAATATCATTGATTTCTTATCTCTATTTGTCGATTTCCATATTGTAAAACCCCAAACAATTGTTGCTACATCTGATTCTCAAGTTGATCTCTCCATGGCTTCTAGTGATTCCTTGCACCAAGACATTGATCTTGTCTTTCCAGATCTACCTCATTGGGATGCAGATTTGGGAGACATCATTGAGGACATTAGTCTTCTTTTTTATGACAACTTCGATGAAGTTGCATCAGCCTTGTTTTCTTTTGATATGACTTATCTTACCTTGCCTACATCCACTTCTATCGTGACGGATTTTGCAAATATTTATGAGTCCACATTTGTAACATCCACATTCTAAAAACATAGTAAAAACCAAAAATTCACCATAAAGTAAATTTACAAGGTAGAAATGAGATAGAGAAAAATTTTCTTTTATTTAACATATAGTCGAGTAACTACAATTACAAGATATCTCATTACAAATACAATCAACCTTATTGTCTTTCTCAAGTACAATGTTTACAAAACTAAATCAATTATAAATACCTGAATCAGATAATGTTTTACTTAATCTCAATAAACACAAGTCTCAAAGATATACTGCATTCAGAAATCTGACATCTTTATCGCAAGCCTCGGCATGTCTTCTGCGAGAGAGAGAGAGAGTATCTTTCCAGTGATTTACCTCCAACCACAGACCGTCGGTCTCCCACACTCCTTCCTAACCGGAAGTGGCCCTTCCCTTCATGAGAAGTATAGACCAAGGTGACCAGTGGTAATTTGCCTTTCTGAGTACATAGTGTTGTATCTTACACAACTCTATCGATCATACAACCCTAGATACCCTCTAGTTAAGTATGATTCCCGATAGGATGTGTAATCCAGATACAGTGAACCGACAATGCATGCAGAGACATATGCATTACTATGGCCATAGTTTTCAATATAAATTGACGTTTGCAATGAACGATGTCGTATTGTTCACCCACTCCAACTTGACTTGGATACTATCATATTCCTACAGTTTGACTTGGTCAACTATCTCTATTTGTCGATTTCCATATTGTAAAACCCCAAACAATTGTTGCTACATCTGATTCTCGAGTTGATCTCTCCATGGCTTCTAGTGATTCCTTGCACCAAGACATTGATCTTGTCTTTCCAGATCTGCCTCATTGGGATGCAGATTTGGGAGACATCATTGAGGACATTAGTCTTCTTTTTTATGACAACTTCGATGAAGTTGCATCAGCCTTGTTTTCTTTTGATATGACTTATCTTACCTTGCCTACATCCACTTCTATCGTGACAGATTCTGCAAATATTTATGAGTCCACATTTGTAACATCCACGTTCTAAAAACATAGTAAAAACCAAAAATTCACCATAAAGTAAATTTACAAGGTAAAAATGAGACAGAGAAAATTTTTCTTTTATTTAACATATAGTCGAGTAACTACAATTACAAGATATCTCATTACAAATACAATCAACCTTATTGTCTTTCTCAAGTACAAAACTAAATCAATTATAAATACTTGAATCAGATAATGTTTTACTTAATCTCAATAAACACAAGTCTCAAAGATATACTGCATCTAGAAATCTGACATCTTTATCGCAAGCGTCGGCATGTCTTCTGTGTGTGAGAGAGAGAGTATCTTTCCAGTGATTTACCTCCAACCACAGACCGTCGGTCTCCCGCATTCCTTCCTAACCGGAAGTGGCCCTTCCCTTCACGAGAAGTATAGACCAAGGTGACCAGTGGTATTTCCGAGTACATAGTGTTGTATCTTACACAACTCTATCTATCTATCATACAACCCTAGATACCCTCTAGCTAAGTATGATTCCCGATAGGATGTGCAATCCAGATACAGTGAACCGACAATGCATGCACAGACATATACATTACTATGGCCATAGTTTTCAATATAAATTGACGTTCGCAATGAACGATGTCGTATTGTTCACCCACTCCAACTTGACTTGGATACTATCATATTCCTACAGTTCGACTTGGTCAACTATGTTTAACTTATGAAGTCATGATGATTTCAACAATCTAGTCTTCCTGACCCAATACATGTTTTCTTTCACAGTCTAAAATCCATAGACTTTTTCTTTCGTCTTTCTTCCTTTACAAGGACTCTCATTGCATCATTGCAATACTCGAGGTCCATGACTTATTGTCTCATAATAAATATAGATAGATTAATTACAACTAAGATGATAACCTTACCCAGGTTAAGCAATGTAGTCTAGGAATCTAATTCCCTTCTTGCAAGTAAGAGTACTTATACATAGTCAGGCACTTGACCCTTCAATCATGATCTAAATAATGATCTCAATGCCTTAATATAATAATTACCATATCTAGGATTTAGATTTAACTGATGAGTTTTGCCTAACTCAAACATAGTCTTTCTGACTTAGGTGAATTCACAAGACACTGTCGTTGCTCTATTAATCATTATGGATTGAATATCCATTCTTAGGTATCTCTCTTTGCATCTTTGCAACGTTTGAGATTTACCCCCTTGTCGACAAGTAATAGCTTAGAGAAGATGTGATAAAAAGGTATAATGAATTAATGTTTGACTTAACCATTTAATGGTACCTCTTGCATGTTTGCAAAATCTGAGGCTTATGGCTTGTATTTCAATTCGACTTGTAACTCAACAAGGAGTTTTCCCTACCTAAGGTTAATCTTTGTTGACTAGTAACAAATCTCATTCCAACAAGATAGATATGAGCATTTACTAAATTAGGGTTCACAACACATTAATGTCTACTCACGAAATGAGTTCACCCACTTATAAGCTCTATAAAACATCCTCGATAACCTCAAGGTGTTTGAATTTCCTCATGCATTAGCACATGGCGCAAAGGTTTACTCTATTCCCGAGTTTATGGATTCATGTCCTTTTTCACGATGTATAAAGGGTTTTCTATTTCATTGTTTATACGGATAGCATTTGTAATGCAATAATAATCCCATAACTGTCTAAAACATTGTTTAATAATATCCACTCCTAAGTGGTCTCTAACTTGGCTATACAGTTTCCATAAGTTTATACAACATACCCAAGTATAAAATACAATTACTCGTAAGCTCAAAATTTAAAGTTTTAGACTCATAAGGGTCTACAAGGTAATAGCAACACAAGAATCATTGCATGCAACTTAATTACCACACAAAATACGGGTTTCCCACCCTTATCTTTTCATTTCAAAAGCATGACGGTTTTCGACCAAGAATGAATACTTATACTTCAACTCTACACCTCCTTCCAAATCAAATGGTTTCACATGGTTCAATGAGGTAAGAGTAATAAAATAAGATATTATAAAGACTTAGAATCTATCTTAAGACACTAGAGATGATCAAACACATTTGTCGACCTCTAACTGAAGATCCAAAACTGAATGAGAAACTATCAAAATACATTTGTCGACATTCAATGTCTTGTTTTCGGGATTCTTATCTGTTTGGACAGAGAGACATTTTGCAACCTTAGCCTACTATGGGGTTTGTCTCCCGACACCATAGCCAGTTGAAATCACACCATCTGGCTGTCAACACAATCTAAAATCTATGTCGATACATGCATTAAATCTGATGTTTAGATTCCTTAACAATATGCACATGGTGCAATGTGGCTTCTCACTAAGAAACTAATGTTTTGAGTGTACACAAGACAGTTTAAAGCTGATAATATAGTCATATAGGAACCTCTCAAAACATGCATCATTGCCGACAGCTAGTAGAATACAGTTCACATTTTGCATCATGCATTGATCAACATTGGTGTGTATATATTTGAAAAACTATGTTCTATTATCATTATGGTTTCATTCATGATATGCAATGATATTGTTTCTGAGAAGACAACATTGTTTTCGTGTTCTAATGAAGACAATAATGATAACATTTCCTTGTAAACGAACTCCTCAAAACTTACAGTAAGATGACATTATTATCACACCCTATACATTGTAAGCTTCCTACACTATCATTACAGAAATAAGACACAAATATTGATCATAGACTGCGCAAAAAGAAAGAATAGAAACCTGTTGTTGTGCTAAGAGATCTGTTGTTGCTAGCTTGCCCTTGCTAAGCTCTCAGCGACCTTCTCAGGTTTCTTTCTCAGTCTCTCAACTCACTGCACTCTCCTATCCACGTCCTCTTCAGAAAAGAACATGCTTCCTTTCTGGTTTTTGATTTCTTAACAACAGAAACCTAATCCTTCAAGACTCTCTACGGCAAGGAAGAATGATCGCCTATATTTGTCTACCCTCCACGGCGAAGAAATTTAGAATGGCATTTACCTCCCGTTTCAGTTTCTTAACAACTGAATACTCCTCCCAGGCCGTGCACAGCGAAGAAGATATCATGGCATTCTCCCTACGGTTTCACTTTCTTCCTAACAGAATAACCTCCTCCCTGACTACCCACGACGTAGAAGAATAATGACATGCCACTTCTGTCATCCCATGCCTAAACACAAGGAGGTCGATATAACTACATGCTTCCCGACTTCCTTACTTACTGCGACCAGTAACAAGATGGAGGTTTCTTTTATGGTGATGTGGCACAACAACCTCGTCCACTTACTCCACAAGATAGCTTCTAAACCTTTGAAAAAGTAACTAACACCGCTTAGTGGAATAAAACTCTTACAAGGTGATGCATAATAAATGCATATTGAGTCTCCAAGGTCGAAAAGAGAGAAAGCATAAGGACCAACTTAATAAAGAAAGTATAGGTTTGACTTATGATAACTCAAGTCTTAAGCTCGAAGGGAAAAGACGTATTCGCAAAGGAAGACGTCCAAAATGACAGAACTTGGGCGTAAACCAACTTGACTTGATGAGAAAACTGACATCAAGCAAACTAACGAAAATACCTCCCGTTAACCAAGTTATGACTAAGGCAATTTTGGAATATCCTTCCAAATAACAACCAAAACAGTTATAGCTTATCTCGACTTCACATTCGACTTCTGTCCATTTTCAAAAAGGAATAAATTCACAACACATGATCAACGCGTTTTTATGGCAATCACGACAGATTGGGTGTAACGCAAAACGAGATTTTAGATTTCGTTTAGCTATCACATAGCTGTGAAAAACCTCTACCTGAAGTTGTTAAAAACTCCTCTATTTGTCCCATTTTGATCACTAAGGATTTCAGATGATGTGAATGGGTTGAGTTTACCTCCCCATCATAATCCGTCGAAAATATTCGCGTCATCTAACTTGATGAGAACGTCTTGACGTTAAGAAGCGACAGAAAAACCTCAAGTGACACAAGAAGAATAACACAACCGTTTTACGTCTATGACGTTGTTTACTTTACAATTACTATGTCGACTCATCATCGACTTGACTAGATGATAATCAAGATATCGACTACCTGTTGATTAGATTCAAAAGTAACTAGCAAGACAAGACTTACCTCATACGACTCATTGGTTCACATTATCGTTTAACACTAGACTCGTTTGGCAATTAGACCACTCATATTCCAAGGTCTATATCTCTCTTCTTGAAAGATACTCTCTCTCTCTCTCTCTCTTCTTTGAGAGTTGATAACTTGTAATCCTGTTTCACTTGTCATCAAACAATAAGAGATCAATGCATCATTATTCGATAAATTCAACTAGTAAATCAAATCTTATAATACAATTATTAAATCGACCATAACATAATCATTTCCATGATATCATAATTGATATTCAATATAATTCCATGTCATATCCTGCCATAAATCTATAACATCACAACAAATTTACTTATGCCCAAGTAAAAGTAAAAGTATAGCAAGTCAGAAAATAGGGATGTAACAACATTGTTAGGATTAAGGTGCCATCAACCTTGTAAATCCTATGTAATTAATTACTCCTAATATTGTTTATAAATCACCCATAAGGGATGAAAGGTTTCACTAGTAGCGGTCTTGTTTTAGCTACATGTTTATATCAGGTCCTCGACGCTCATTCATCTACGATGGGGGGTCGCAAGGGAGTTTCCCTCCTGTGAGGGGTCTTGGGGGATCATCCCCCCAACGGGGGGTTCAGGGGCCGTGCGCCCTAGTGGGGGTTCGGGGGCAGCGCCCTCAAAACCTCATTTTATTTATATTTTATTATTGTGAATCTAGACCGTTCGTCATTAGGTCACAGATCTGATGATTGATATTTTGTCAGTTATCTTGCCCTAGAAGGCAACCCCCTTTATAAGGATATTTGTACGATTTTTTTTATCAGATTGGAGAGTAACATGTGGTACTGGATTGACGACTGAAGAAACAAAGGAAGTGCATGTATTGTAATCTCATATTTGAAGATAATACAACTTGGAGCCTCTTTTCTTGGTGGAGTTTTTTACCTGAAAGGGTTTTGTCCACGTTACATATTGTGTTATGTGTTCAATTCTTAATGCATGTTATTTCTGTGCAATGGGTTTTAATTCCTATTGCAATCTCCATTTATTCTACATTGTTTAAAGCACATAAATAAGGTTTGAATCAAATTTTTGTTGTGTGATTTACACCTTCATTTCTAACATTTGGTATCAAAGCCTGGCCAGTTTTGATTCTTGGGTGGTAGTGTCAAGGTTTTTTAGTTGTAGTGGGAGATTTTGTTGTTGTTTGTTTGCAAATCTTGTGTAGATATCATGGCTTCATCCACTGTTGCTCCTACCTCTCGATTGGACACGAAAAGTTCAATGGCATGGGGTATGAATTATGGAAGCTAAAAATGGAGGATTTGCTAGAAGAAAGAAACCAGCGGCTGGTTGTTACGAAAGAGAAGAAACCCGATGATGTTGCTCCTGATAAGTGGGAAAGACTGGATAAAAAGGCACGAGGTACAATCTAGCTGTGTCTTGTAGATTCTGTTCTGCTGAATGTTGCAAGTGAGAAGTCTGCACATAGCTTGTGGAAGCATATGGGTGAGATCTACCAATCCAAGAGTATGGTAAATAAACTTTATTTAAAGCATAAGTTATTTTCTATGAAAATGAAAGAGGGTGAATCAATTGCAAAGCATTTAAATTCGTTTAATTTGTTATTGAGTTAACTAGCATCTATAGATGTGGAGGTGAATGAGGAAGATAAATGTATTTTGCTTCTCTATTCTTTGCCTGAGTCATGTGAGAATGTTGTTTTGGCTATCACTGCTAACCTCACAAATACGAAGTTGGATGCTCTTGTTTCAATTCTCCTGTCACATGAATTGAGGAAGAAAAGTTCAAATAGTTCAGGGGATGCTCGCAGTGTCAGGGGAAGGTCTATGGAAAGAGGACCAAAAGGAGATCATAAAGGGGCTAAGAACAAGTCCGAGGGCTGATCTAAGACTCTTGGGAAGAACAGAGTTAAGTGTTGGAACTGTGGTAAAAGGGGACATGTGAAGGAATGCAGAAACCTAAAGAAACAGTGGGAGAGTGCTTCAAATAAGTCCTCAAATGTAGGTGAAGATGTTTTACTTTTTTGCATGTAATGTTGTTTCTAATGATCACTGGTTGGTTGACTTAGGATGCTCATTTCATATGACCCCACATAAGGAATGGTTTTCCACATATAAAGAGTATGATGGAGGTGATATATACCTTGGGGACAACTATAATTATATGATAGTTGGGAAGGGCAAGGTATTGTTGTGTTTCAGTGATGGGAGGATTAAAACCCTCTCTGGTGTTTTCCATGCTTCTAGATTAGCTAGAAATCTGATTTCACTGTCAAAGTTGAATGATTTGGGAATGCATGTAACATTTGAAAAACATAGCTGCAGAATGGTGAGAGGGAACTTGGTGGTAGCAAAGGGGAAGAGATTGGGAAACTTGTTTAAGCTTGAAGCCACTACAGTTTGTAATGCCTCTTATGTATCTGAGGCTAGTACTGAAAATACATTTATGTTGTGGCACTGTAGATTGGGCCACACTAGTAATAATGTTTTGAAAACTATCAAGATTGAAAATTTGTTGGATGGTTTCTCCTGTTTTGATGAGCACTTTGATTTCTGTGAGCATTGTGTGTTTGATAAACAAAATAGAAAATCATTTCCTTTAGGAATCAATAGAGCAAAAGAGAAGTTATAAATTATTCATACAGATGTGTTTGGACCTATGGATAATCATTCTATTAGAAAATCTTGTTATTTTGTCACCTTCATTGATGATGTATCCAGATTTACATGGATTTATTTTATGAAACACAAATCTGAAGTTTTCACTAAGTTTAAGGATTTTAAAGTCTTAGTTGAAAACCAATCAAGATTGAAGATAAAAATATTAAGATCTGATCATGGAGGGGAATAATGCTCTATGGAATTTGATGAGTCTTGCAAGCATGCATGTATTATCAGACAAAAGACAACTCTATATACACCACAATAGAATGGTGTTGCAGAAAGGATGAACCGAACAATCATGGAAAGAGCCAGAAGTATGTTGAGTGATGCACAATTGGATAAATGGTTTTGGGTAGAGGTTGTGTGTACTGCTTGCTACTTGATTAACATATCTCCTTGTAAGGCTCTTGATTCAACACCTTATGAAGTGTGGACAAGTAAGAAACCTTTTGTTTCATATTTAAGGGTTTTTGGCTGTGAGGCTTTTGTTCATGTGCCTAAGGAAAAGTGATCCAAGTTGGATCCAAAAGCTAAAAAGTGTACATTAATTGGATATGGTGATAATGCCAAAGGTTATAATCTTTGAAATCCACTAACCCGTAAGACTATCTATTCTAGAGATGTTATTTTTGGGGAACTTAGAGATATTTCTAAACCTGAGCAACCAAAAGAAAAAGAAGAAAAGGTAAAGAGAGTGCACTTTGATTTAGAGTAGTAAGATGCACCTTAGGAAGAACACAATGATGGATTGGGGGGTAAAGAAGAGGAAGAAGATTCGAGTAGTTCTAATAAAGATGAATCTATTGTTACAAAAGAAGTTGGTGCATATGATCATGCAGAAGAACAAGTTGAGACTCTTATTCCACCCTTGAGGAGATCCACAAGACAATGAAATCTAGTTGATAGGTATAGCCCACCAGATTTCAATTGTATATTTGCTTTATTTAGTACTGACGATGAGCCTAGATCCTACAGGGAAGCTATTCTTGCAGATGATAGTGAGTCTTGGCAGTTAGCCATGTAGGAGGAGATGATGGCTTTAGACTCTTGTAACACCTGGGATCTTATTCGTTTAACCAAAGGAAGAAAGGCAATAGGTTGTAAGTGGGTATTCAAGAAGAAGTTTGGAGCAAATGGTTCATTAGAGAAGTACAAGGCTAGACTGGTAGCCAAGAGCTACTCCTGGAGAGAGGGAGTTGATTTTGGTGAAATTTTCTCTCCTACTAAATTAACTTCTATTAGATTTATTTTATCCATTGCTATAGATTATGATTGGGAGATTGAGCAAATGGATGTTAAGACTGCGTTCTTGCATGGAGATCTTGAGGAAGAAATTTATATGCAACAACCTACAAGTTTTGAGGTAAAAGTGAAAGAACATTGGGTTTGCAGATTGAAGAGGTCTCTTTATGGTCTGAAATAATCCCCTAGAATGTGGTACCATAAATTTGATTCATTTGTGTTGAAATTGGGTTTTGTTAGGAGAAGGAGGATCATTGTGTGTACATTCACTATATTGATGATTCTATACTGATCATTGCATCGTATGTTGATGACATGTTATTTTTGAGCAATACTAAGGGTATGATCAGTGAGCTTAAGGCCCAACTTTCAAGTGCATTTGATATGAAGGATCTTTGAGCTGCCAGGTATATTATGGGTATGGAGATAAGGAGGGACAGAGGTAACACAAAGCTTTGGTTGTCACAAAGTAAGTATGTGAATACCATTTTGCAGAGATTCAGTATACAGGACTGTAACCCAGTTAGAGTTCCTTTACCTTTTAATACTAATATTTCATTATATGTGTCCAAAGAATGAGGATGATTTGGAGGATATGTCTAATGTGCCATATGCTAGTGTTGTAGGGAGTTTGATGTATGCAATGGTTTGTACTAGGCTAGATATTGCCCAAGCAGTGGGAGTTTTGAGCATATTTATGTCTAACCGTGGTAGACAACATTGGAATTATGTGAAGAGGGTGCTTAAGGATCTTGCAGGTACTCCTAATTATTGTTTGGTTTATTTTGGTACTGATAGTGTTGATAAATCATTGGACATATAGGGTTTTCTTGATGCAGATTGGGCAGGTGACTTGGATAGTCGAAGGTCCACTAGTGGCTATGTGTTTACTCTATTTGGAGGAGTAGTAAGTTATATGAGTAAGAGGCATACCATAGTTGCTTTGTCCACCATAGAAGCAAAGTATATGGCTACTACTCATGTCTCTAAGGAGGTAGTTTGGTTGAGGAGACTGTGTACAAGTATTGGATTTGATTGCAGGATCATTTAGATTGGTTGTGATATCCAGAGTGCTATATGTTTGGCCAAGAATCCTATGTATCATGCTCGGACTAAGCATGTTGATGTACAATGTCATTTTTTTTAGAAATGGTTGCAAATGGATAGATTGAGCTGAACAAGGTAGACACTCAAGAGAATGTTGCAGATGCTTTGACCAAGCCTGTGAGCATAGAGAAATTTGTTTGGTGCAGAAAGGCCATGGGCCTTGCTTCTAGTGCCTAATTATTTTATGGTTTTCCTATGGGTATTTACAATGTATGATGTCAAGTGGGAGAATGTTAGGATTAAGGTGCCATCAACCTTGTAAATCCTATGTAATTAATTACTCATAATATTGTTTGTAAATCACCCATAAGGAATGAAAGGTTTCATCAGCAATGGTCTTGTTTCAGCTACATGTTTATATCCGGTCCTCGATGCTCATTCATCCGCAACAGGGGGTCACAGGAGGGTTTCCCCCTGCGAGGGGTCCAGGGGGATCATCCCCCTAGCGGGGAATCTGAGGGCTGCATGCCACGGCAGGGGTTCAGGGGCAGCGCCCCCGAAACCTCATTTTATTTATATTTTATCATTATGAATCTGGACCGTTTGTCATTAGGTCACAGGTCTGAAGGTCGATATTTTGTTAGTTATCTTGTGCTAGAAGGCAATCCCCATTTATAAGGATATTTGTACTACATTTTTTTAATCAAATTTGAGAGTAAGAGGTGGTGCTAAATTGAAGACTGAAGAAACAGAGGAAGTGCATGTATTGTAATCTCATATTTGAAGATAATACAACTTAGAGCCTCTTTTCTTGGTGGAGTTTTTTACCTGAAAGGGTTTTCTCCACGTTACATACTGTGTTATGTGTTTAGTTCTTAATGCATGTTATTTATGTGTAATGGGTTTTAATTTCTGTTGCAATCTCTATTGATTTTACATTGTTTAAAGCACATAAATAAGGTTTGAATTAGATTTCCTTTGTGTGGTTTACACCTTCATTTCTAACACACATATTCAACTTAGTCATCATGTATTTTGACATCCTCTGTAGTAGTATCAGATTCTTCTGGGTTCAGTTATCACCATACATCTATGGTCCATGTTCCCAAATCTCAGTCTTTGTCGCATGAAAACATTGGCTTGGAGATTATTGAGCATTCTTTAAAGACATTATGGACATCATCTAAGTCTTTGAATCATGCGCATATTTCAGAGACCTTCCTACTCTTCCTCTATGTTCCTATTTAGAATGGTAAGATTCTTTGCATAGTACTGTGGTTCAATTTCTTCCTAAAGGGATAAATGTAGTACAACATTCATGGATTCTCTTCAGCATTCTTCATCGAGCATCTACACGTACTAAAACATATCTTATTAGGGGGATTCTAAGTCTCTCTTTATATCTCCTATTTTGGAGAAATTTATTGTACACATGTGAAAGAAGTTGTCCTAGGGGATAATGATATAAGCCCATCCTTCTTCACTTGTTTTTTTTCATGCATTTTGTTTCTCTTTTTGGAGAGGAGTTTTGTTCCCACTAGGTTTTCTCCTTTACTCCACCTTATGAGAAAATTTGTACATGCGTAATTAACATGGTCTAGTAGCCAGGACCCATATTTATGTATCTCTTGCACTTTTGTGATCTCCCCAAGTATCACTTAAGGGGGGTGTTAGAGTGAATAATTTATCTATTCACTATAGCTTAAGTGTACAGGTTGATGAGGTTAGATAACATCTTGTCTAACTGAATGTGCAACCTTTTAGATGTTGGAGGTTACCTAGTTGTTTGGTAAACCTCATGTGTATACCTTTAGAGGTTAGAAGACTTTCCATCTCACCTCAAAAGACACTTTGTAGTCATCCAACACTTGTCACACAAGGTTGTTGGTTTGCACACTCCAAGTGATCCAGAGGTTGACACCTATAGGACACTTGTCTACATGCATGTGCCACATCATGGGGCACTTGTCAATCCACATGCAAGGTGGATTGCCTCATCCATGCCTATATAATAAGGCATTCCTATGTAAATTATCAAGTGAGATTAATATATGTTTATGCTCAAATTAGGTTCATCAATATCATTGAATTCTTATCTCTATTTGTCGATTTTTATATTGTGAGAGTGGATATCAAGTGTTGTAGAGAATCCTTGGCTATTCCAACACCATTTATCCGGAAACTGATTATTTCCTAAATTACTTCAGAGTTAGCCCTATATTTTCTTGAAGTCAAAATATTTTGGCACTGTGATCTTTGGAGATAGAAGTCTGGATAGTTATCTCATGTTTACAACATTGTAGGTACTTCAAGGGTGCACTCCATAGCTAGACTTGGTGATTCTTCAAAAAGGTGTAATCTCCAAAGCTAAACTAAGTGTCATTATTTATGTATCTAAAAATTCTCTTGTGACATGAAAATTTACATATTTTGGCCAAGCAAAGAGGTTAGATAAATCATCTTTTAAACATCAATGATTGCCAATATTAAAACCACATATACATTTCCTATTTTCTATTTTAAGTAAGCTATAAATTCTAAAATACTCATAAATGTACCTTAAAGATTAGGATAGAGGAAGAAAATGAGTTTTTAATGTAAAAAATGAGATATTCTATAGTCTCATCATATAACAATGAGAAATTAAAAATGAAGATAGTGTATTGAAGATGTCCCATACCTCTTTCAATTTGTTGTTTATTTTATAGTTGCGGGAATGCCTTTTGCAAGTGTAAAGGATAATCAACATTGATTTTCCTTTGATCCTTAGCTTACTTATATTACAAGATTTAAGTAGTGAGGGTCTTCAAAGGAGTGATTTGGCCTTCACTTCCTTGTTGGTGCTTGACTGAAGTTTCTTAGAGGTTTCTTTTAACAAATTTTCTTGAGAGTCTCTAATGAAATAACCAATCCTATATGGTCCTGGATTGCTTCTAGAGGCTCCATCAATGTTTAGTTTAAGTTCCCCCTCAAGAGGTGGAATCGATTTGATATTAGTTCTATTAATTGGGGAGTGGTTTGACCCTAGAATCACATGAATGTGAGTGAGATGTAGTTTACTTCATATCCTCAACATGTCACCATCCCATGCTATGATCAAACACTTCTTTTGTGCTTTAAAAGTGGCACAACTTATCACCTCTAAATAGAGAGAGATACTCCTAATTTGGAGAGAAAGGTATCCCATCTTAAGGCATCATCTTGAAAAATCTTATGATTCATCTCTATCCAAATGTGCTAGATTACTAGGGACAAACTAGACACCCATAAGCTAGAGAAGACAACTTTAGGTTTGGGGATGGGTTATGCCTTGAAGAAATGAAGCAAATACTTTGAGTGGGAAGGATTCCACTTCAATCTGTCACATAACCACTTCTAGCATCTAATGGTAAAAGTATAGTTAAGGACAATATACTAATTAGTTTCCTATACTTGTTTGTAGATGACACATTTAATGGGTCTCGAAATCCAACCTTGATCAACCTTTCACCAATAAGAAATTTTTTCTTAATGGATTCCTATGCAAAGGCTCCCCCTTTTGGTATACAATCTATGTGCTAGCATTTTATGGTAGGCCAATCTTGATCATTTTGTGGGGCCATGAGAGAGGTGTAACCCAATCTTATTGAGTAACTTTCACTCTTTGAACATGTCTAAAATATCTCATCTTCCATATCATTCATTATAATTTTTTGAGTTTGTAAAAAGGATCTCTATTTTATCAAAAGAGGCTTGGATTGAAAAAAAGTCTCTCCATCTATCCCTCCAACCAATAAATCTGTACATGATCCACCACCTTAGTCCCCCAATTATTTTCCAAAACTTGATGAATTTTAGAGAAATCCTCCCTTTCTTGTAGTGGCCAATGCTTCAATTCTTTGTTGTCTAGGAGAGATGACCTACAATGATGGACCTACACTTAACGATGAAGTTCCAAGTGTGAGAGCTAAGAGGAGGGTTCCATGTGGTTAAAATCTTGGAACTCTCCTTAGAGCCTAGATACTTCTTCCTTTATTAGCGTACTCCAAGATGAATTGGGAAATGCGAATATTTTCCAAGCAAGTTTCCCCCTAAGGCCAAGTTCTAAAGAGAAAGTTTTCTAATTCTTTCCTCACCACTTGCCTATGCAAGACGTACTTTTTCCCAAGCTATCAATGGATTATTTTTTCTTATCTTCCATTCCTACTAGATGAATCCTTCATGACCTTGTTGACCGAATCAATGATGCTTTGTGTCCATATTTTAGTATAAAAAAGAGATAGATCAAAAGAGTAGATAAAACTAATTTGATCATGGTTATCCTCACAACAAAGGTTAGCCACTTTCCTCTACATGATGCTAACCTAGATTTGAATGCTTCCAATAGAGAGCTCAATAATGATGATTTACATGTCCCTACAAACAAAGAGACTCCCAAATATTTACTTGGGAGATTTCCTATTCTAAAACTAAGAATTCCTATCACCTATTTTTTTAGATGAGAAGAGGAATTGATAAAAAAATCTTTGACTTTTTCTCATTAATTAGTTGCCTAGATACTAATGTGTAATAGGAGAGTTTGTTTTAAATTGTAGTGGCCTCTGTCAAATTAGCTTCCCCAAACAAGATCTTATCATTAGTGAACTATATGTGAGTAAAGGCATCAACTCTTTGTGCAACAAAAATTCATTTCCAGTGATTTACTTGGTAGGAGTGGGAGATGGATTTGCCTAATGCCTCTACCATAAGAATGAAAGGTAAGGGGAAATTGGGTCCCCTTATTGAATCCCTCTTATGGCCTTAAAGAAACCCTCCAAAACACCATTAATAAATATTGAATATTGATGGTAGGAGATACATTCAAATATTAGTTCCCTCCAATTCATATTGAAACTGAATTTCTTCAAAATCTTAAATAAGAATCTCTAATTCACTTTATCATAGGCTTTATTGATGTCTAGTTTGATAATCATGCTCTTTTGATTGGAGATGGAGTGAGTGATTTAGAGAGTAGTGATGATTCCTTCAATTATTTCCCTATAGGGGAACAAACCTACTCTACTCCTATTAAATTATGAGAGTGGGGAGCACCAATTTTAACCTATTGGCAAGTGATTTTGAGAGAATCTTATAGCAAGTGTTACACATGGAGATGCAGCAAAAAATTAGCAAATGATCTAGGAGAAGTATTTTGAGGATAAGAGCTATAAAAGTGAAATTCAAAGATTTTAGGAATTTTCTATATCACCTAGCCTTGTTGCAGGTTACTACCACCTCTTTGCCTATAAGTGTTAGCATCTTTGGAAAAAAGTTACAAGAAAACTATCTAGCCCAAGGGTCTTATTTAGATTCATTTGGTTGAGAGCTAACTTGATCTCTTTTTTAGTGAGTGTGGCCATGAGCATTTGGTTTTTTTTCTTATTCACTAGTCATGGAATAAACTAAGGGAAAGAAGACTACTCATGTAGGGATGTTGCCTCTATACTTCCTAGTAGATGATTAAAAAAAGTAACCACTTTAGCTCTAATAGTATCTAGTTTAGATATAGCTACACCCTCTTAGTAATTGATGGATTCAATCTTATTCCACCTCTTCCTAGCCTTGTTGGGATTATCAAACAATTTTATGCTTTTTTCTCCTTCCCTTAACCAAATTTCCTGGGACTTCTACCTCAAGAACACTTCCTCTTTGGCTTGGATGTCTACCAACTCTTCCAATGGGATTTTTTCTTTCAAATATCAAATCTAGTTCATTTTGTTAACTATAACCTCCTCATTAAGAATGTGGATCTCTCCCTTGATCTTCTCTTTTTCCTTGATTTTTTTAAAAGTGTGGTGATTTTGCTCTTTCAAAATGGGCTTTAATGCAACAAGTTTCTTTGTTAGAGAATACATCTTTGTGCACCTCACCTTTAGGAGATCCACCCATTAATCCTTCACCTGGTCCAAGAATGATTTGTCTTTAAACCACATATTCTCAAACTTGAATGGGGTTATGAGATTAGGAAGATTCTCCAAGATGTTAAGGGTTAGAGGAAAGTGATCTGAGGCCAACCAAGGATAATATCACACTCAGTTGAGGTGTCTACTTCAAGCCATTTAGGATAAATTAGAAACCTATCCAAACTCTTTGAGATATTATTGAATCCAAATGTCCTATAGGTCTAAGTGAAAGATTCTATTTTGGATGTAAATTAATGTGCGTTGATTTAAACAAAAGAGAAGTCAATCTATGATTGCGTGGCTCTTCCTACTCCCCTTAGTTTGTCATAAGGGATTAAAATGACATTGAATTCACCATATAGAATTAAGGGTTCATTCTTAATTGGCTCTATCACCAAGGATATCAAATTCTAGAGACGCCCTTTTTGAATGGGATTGATTAGACCATGTTAAAGAAAAAAGTAGATATTAGAAGCCATACTATGTACCTAACAAAGCTACCAATTACTCCCTTAATTTAGGATGCCAATTTTGGATGAGTTATCATACCACAAAATTCCAAGACCTCTTGAGGCTCCATCTAAATTGACAAAGGATCCCTTCCTCTTATGCCACTATGGAATTGCTCTATCTTCTTCTCCATTGCTTAATTTGGTTTCCTGAAATAGTATGATGTCAATTTTCCATAGGTTAGTATTCATGCCTCTAATATTCCATGATAGGACCCTCATTATGCCAATGGGAGGAACTTCCTCCCCCACTTTGTCCTTTAGTTTGTAAATTTCAATGTTGATTGTGAACTTGACTTAATTTTCTCTATAGTCAATTCTTCACCCATCTTCCTTCCTTTCCTTGTCTTGTACCCATAGCTCAGTTTTGACTTACTTATTTCCTATTGAGAGATGGTTTTGATTTATATGGATATTAGTTTGTTTGGCTTCTCCTCTAGCTTCATGTGATCTTCCTCATTTGAATTGATGTCACTTGATTCCCCATCCTCTAGGGTGCTCAAACTAAGGTTAGAAATTGTAATAGGATTTTCCTTGGGGAGAGATAACCCTGGATTATTCTCTCCAATAATATAATCATCTTGATAGGGATGGTTAGGAATACTAGACTTTGGACAAAAGTTGGCCATGTTGCCCATGTTGATCACCTTAAAAATCAACCCTCCATTCGGAGTTGAATTCTTCACCACTTCAGACTCTAGGGCCTCCTTTTGGGGAATGTTCCTAATCTTCTCTTTTTCCACCCATTTCTCCTCACTTCTTAGGGTCCTACATTTTTAATTCCTAGAATAATAGGAATTAGATTTAGAGAATATAAAAAATACAAGGTTTGTCTTGATCTCCACAGCTTGTTTCTATATTTAAAAAGATGAGTCAAGTAGAATAGACCATGGAAAGGGTTTGGAGAAGTATTAAAATGTGTAGAGCCATACATAATTCCACAATTGTCTCTTCAATATTAGCTCATCCATAGTTTAAAAATTCCCAAGTGAATTCCCAATTTGTTTGAGAATAGATAGGTCTAAAGACTCCTCGGGTAGGTTATAGAGCCTAATCCAAATAAGGGATTCAAGGATCTAAAAATTGATTGGATCAAAATTAGGGATCTATCTTTTGAGAAAAAGGCCAACTCCATCAATTATCCATAGATCATCCTTCAATATCGTTTCTCTAAATTTTTTGAATGGGCATTCTTACAAAAAGAAACCATTGGGAAGAAATTTTACCCACACTTCCTTACTCAAGCTTTCCTTTACCCAACCTTCTAGTTTCTCTCACACCAACCACATGCCACTAAATTTTTTAATCAAGGCACCAAGTGACCAATAATTTTTTTGTGCTCCCTAAAAATGTCTTGTTGAAGGGAGATTTTAATCGCCAAAGCCAAATCTTATGTTCTTTGTTTCTACCATCTCCTTCCTTTTGGGGAACCATGATGGGATCTTTTGGGAGCATTCAAACTTTTGAAAAGTAGGTTGTTGCCAATTTTTGAAATTCAAATTCTAGTTTCCATTCTAGTTAGAAAACAACCTATCCACTTGACCTTTTTTTACTATAATAATCTAGATATTTTTTTTTTTTATCAAAACTCCCCTAACCATATTTGCATAGATCTTCTAATCTCTACTAATACCCTGTGGAGGAGAACATTAACTGTGCGGCTCAATTTTTGTTTGTCTTGACTCCTCCCTCACCATTCAATTTTTACGTATTCATTAACCCCTCAAATCTATTACCTCCCTAGCCAAGAATTATTTTCCTAAAAAAGGGGGCCCCTTCCTTCTTTATCAAATTTTCCTCTATTCCACTATTCTTGCTCACTCCATGATTTTTGCTCTTGCTTGCTCCAATTTTTTCACTCTCGCTTGTGCCAATTTTACAGGTATGTTTTGCTTTCCATTCTTAATTGTTTAACTTTCTTTATATTTGTTTAATAAATAAATTAATTCTAATACTAAACTCTCCTCAAAACTAATTTTACAGAAATATTTTATTTAAATCATATATGTTAGAAATGAAGGTGCAAACCACACAATGAAAAATCTGAGTCAAACCTTATTTATGTCCTCTAAACAATGTAGAACCAATGGAGATTGCAAAAGAAATAAAACTCACTACACAGAAATAACATGCATTAATAATTGAACACATAATGCAATATGTAATGTGGAGAAAACCCTTAAGGGTAAAAAACTCCACCAATAAAAGAGGCTCCAAGTTGTATTATCTTCAAATATGAGATTACAATACATGCACTTCCTCTTCTTCTTTAGTCTTCAATCTAGCGATGCTTGTTACTCTCAACTCTGATAAAAATGTAGTACAAATATCCTTATAAAAGGGGGTTTCCTTCTAGGGCAAGATAAATGACATAATATTGACTGACAAATTTGTGACCTAATGACAAATGGTCTAGATTTACAATGATAGAATTTGGCTCCAGGGGCGAGCTGCCCCCACCGGGGTGCGTGGCCCCCGGACCCCCACCGGGGGGATGATTCCCTTGGATCCCTCACAGGGGGAAACCCACCTGCGACCCCCTGTTGTCGATGAATTAGCATCGGGAACTGGATATAGACATGCGGCTGAATCAAGATCACTGCTAGTGAAACCTTTCATCCTTTTTGAGTGATTTACAAACAATAATAGGGATAATAAATTACATAGGATTTACAAGGTTGATAGCATCTTAATCCTAACAAAATAGAGACTAATCTATGAATTAATAAATTAAGAAAGCATTATTTATTTAACTAACCTTGTTAATTATATTATCTTAATTAATTAATTCAAACACATATTACTTCACACTTTGGATTATGGGCTTATCATATTCATGTACCAAACATAGTTCTTCTTCCCCAGTACATATTCTTGCTAAGCAACACAACTCAACACATGTCTTAGTAGCACTACTAGAACAAATATTTTTATTAACATTTCAAATCATCATAAATATTTATTGAAATATTTCTATTCAAATGGATTGAGAATGAGGGTTGTTACATCCTTCCCCGCTTATTCTCAGTGTGGACATTACATAATATATCACAAGTAAAACATACTCAACCAATGCATTTGTTCAATAAAATCTAACTTCCATTCAATAAAATCTAGCTTCCTTAAGACTATTGAAATACTTTCATTATTTACCATAAGCACAATAAACTTATTATAGGAAAGAAATCAAGCACATACATGGAATTTTCACACAAGAATTTCAAATCCACAATAGACACATAGGAATTCATACTTCTACAAAATTTAAAAACTATTATATCACAAAAGATTGTATCACCTAATTGGTGCATGAAACAAGGTGCACAAAACTGATCTTGCAATCCCACTTGCATTGTCATAAATTTTCTAGCCACACATAAGATTATCATCCAAACCCAAGTGTACATGTTTTGTCAAGAAAACATTCACAATTCCTCAAGACTCAATAAAATCCAAACATAATAAGACTCAATAAACTGAATATCTATCAAGATAAACATACTAATGTATAAATTGCCAAAATGCAACTTCAAAATGTCTTATAATTTGACAAGATCAAATAACTCATGCACAAAGTAAAATGTAACAAGGTAAACTAATAACGACTTCCATGATAATACACGCTCAATAATTGCATCCAAACATCATTTCCTATAATACAACAAAACCATGAATACATGTTCCAACAATACATAAAGTCACAACTATAACCCATCAAATATCCATAATATACAAATATTGATATACAAAGGGAATAGACCCCAATCACCACATAAACACTAGTGGCACAATATCTAAAGATATACAATATAACAATGTAAACTCAAATATAAATACTCTCTAACCACAAGCAACTCCCTCCAAGCTCCTGTTGCATATGGGGAAGGTTCTTAAAGCCACACATCAAAAGAATCCCTTTCCTCCCCAACCATCTTTTTGGATTAAAGTGATAAATTGATAACCCAAGAGTGTGAAATTACAAAGAACACTAGTTATTATCTTGTGTTTAATTCAATTCTCTTAATCATATTACTTAAACACATATTTAAAATCACGAGTCCAAATACTTAACTAAGGCAAACCAAATTCACAACACTCATTCACAACATCATTTTACATGTCAAATAATCATACCAAATAAATTAATAGTTTACAACACTTGACAATGCACCATTTCTAACATTAGAAATACATATGAACCCAAATACATAATGCATGCCAAATATGACAATCATTAAATTCCAAAATATATTACAACCATACTAAGATAGACCTTAGTACTATACATTTACGACCATATGCAACATCCAAATGAACTACTACTTGTATCACATACTATGAGAGTACTCATCCTTAGTTGTCATATGTCTTAATCAAGACTAGCTCAAGGTAGAATAAATCGCATCCTATACTACATGTATTCCTAGAACCTTAGCACAATCTCTTATCCTTCTTACATAGAACCAACATATAATCAATATGAAATATAAGAACACATAACATACAATCAAGATGAACACAAATATAAGGCACACACATATGTTTACAATATCAATCTAAAAACATACCAATTCACTCAAAACATTATAACACTTCATAATACATCATTTAAGCACTCAAAATACATATAGAATACAAGCACATCATATAAGACAAGATAACAAAAAACAATTATACTCATACAAACAATATCACAAAATGACTCCACAATTATGACACACAATCAGTATCCCTAAAACCCACTGAGATGCATCTCTCAACTAGGTAGTGTACCCAAGTATCACTACCTCACATAAGGCCACAAAACACCATACCACAAGGTATAACATAAAGCATGCCAATATAACAATACACAAGACTTAATCAACAAAGATCTCCTAGCTACTAGTGATGGAAGGATGTCAAAAGATGTATAAGAAAATATGTGGACCTTCTTCCAACAAGATAACTAGAGGTTAAATGTGATTTGATGCCTATAGTGAGAAAATAAATCTCAAATTCTCAGCCAACTTAGTTAAGGGGACAATGTCTTCAAATGTATTGGGACTGAAGTAGATAAGATGATGCTAGGATGTATCTATTAAGGATGAGGACATCCAACCTCTCCTATTCCTACAATCCCATGACTTGGACCAATAGAAGTAAAAATATCAACTCATCCTAGCCCATAGGACAAATAGGCATCAAGAAGGTTGGGATAACACCCATCAACCACTTAATCACAAATCACCTCATAACCTATCAAGTTCAACTCATTAAAGAGAGTATAATACCAACCCAAGTTGGGATCACATGTAACCTTTAGGATAACCATCCTAACCCTTGATACAAGGAAATCTAACTTAGCATAATAACATGATCTCATTAAAGAGACGAGCTCCACCCAAACTAAGTTGGGGATTCAAATAAAACAACAATAGAAGTCAAAACATTCCAACCATGATATAAAATCCATCATGATCAAATCCACTAAGGGACTCTCAAATACAAGACCACTATACTTAGGTTTATGGGTAGCATAGGGAATAAGTTCCAACTCATACTCACACCCTTATAATGAGTTCCTACAAAATAGTTTAATAGACTAAGTACAAACTTCACAAAATACTTAGGTGTAGTAGAAGCAAAAAATTAAGTTCCCATTAGGCTCACTTACTAACCACCTAGTATACACAAAATTATTAAAAAATCATAAATGAAAGATAATATCAACAATATATTTTAAAGGATAGTTATATTACCATATAAACTTATAATCCATGCACTCACATGTCAAGTTCCACTAAGAAAAACATGCAGTCTTATGATAGATTATTAAAAAATTTATCAACTTGTTTTAATTACTAAAAACAAACTATACAAGATAAAATTCTATGAATTGGAGATAAATTTTATCCTCTAGTTTGAAACAACATATCCAAATGAATAGTACCCAAATTATTGTTTAAGAGATATGACCAAACTAATGTAGGTTGCTAATTTTTAGCATTAATTCTTAGTTCCATCATTCACAATTTCTCCAAATTATCAATTCAATCTAAATTGACATCAAATTGTAAACACACTATTCTAAATTAGAATTTTAACATTAATTGTAGTCATAAATTTATCATAGAAATATTCTCCAAGTCTTAATTTGATTAGACCCTGTCATAGGTTCATATTCCCTTCACTAGGTTTTTACCTACAAGTCTCATTATGTCATGAACACTAAAGTTTACATTTCCAAACTTAAAGTTTAGTCATGTATTAGAAAAATTATAATTCTCATGTATTTAAATTCATCAAAATCAAAAGGACACAAATCTAATTTCTTCCAAAAACATCCTACCATCTTTTCTTAGGTTTTCCAACCTTTCTTCATATACAAGAACCTATGTTTTTAACTCTAATTCTAAATTTAATATTTGATCATTTGACAATCAAATTTAATAAAAATCATTATTTAAGATTCTATTTTATTCATAAACATATTTACACATAAAACCCTAAAGAATTCGTCATTCCAAGACTAGTTCTTCTCTAGCAAGTAGTACATCGATTTCATACACAAAATTCATTAAGAACTCAACATGAATTCAGAATAAATATTAAATTAATTAATTATCCAAAATGAAATTTTCTATAAAGTCTTTTCATGCACAAAATCTAAACTCTTCAAAGCTAAACTTGTAAAATTAAAGAAGATGCTAAACTCTTGGTGTACAAAACTCTTGAATCCCAAAAGCACTTGAAATCTCCATAGCTCTCCAAACCATGTGAGGTGTGAATGTTAAAACAAAAGTAGTAGTGTGTGTACTCTCTTCTAAACTATCCTAGATTTTAATATAGAAACCCTTCCCAAAGTTTTTCATTAAACAAGAGTTCCTTAAATATCAAATAAAATCATTCTTCCAAAAATACAATTTAATATTCTAAATAAAATTATGCACATTCCTTAATTCCTTAACTCAAGAAATCTTATATTTAATAATATATTTCTAATTCATGCCTATCTCTCAACTTAAGAAATTGAGATATCCAATTCTAATTTCATAATTTTCCTCTCTAGCTAATTTTAGAGAAAAACTTTCTATTCTAAATCAATAAGGAATTAATTTTAGATAATCATCTAAAATTTTAAATTCCTTCCAAAACTAATTTTAGAACAAAACACTTATTTAACTTAAATAAAGAATTATATTTATTCTCTTTTTTTTTTTTTTTAATTCTAATTTCAAATTTTTCATTATGAATAATAAAAATTACAAATTAATTCTTATATTAAACTCTCCTCAAAAATACTTTTAGAGAAATATTTTATTGAAATCAAATAAAGATGATTCTATGAACCAATAAATTAAGCATTATTAATTTAATTAACCTTGTTAATTAAATTATCTTGATTAATTAATTCAAACACATTACTTCACAATTTGGATTATGGGTTTAGCATCTTCCCAAGTACATGTTCCTACCAAGAAATACAACTCAGCAGATACCTTAGTAGCACTATTAGACCACATATTTTTATTAACATTTCAAATCATTATAAATATTTATTAAAATCTTTCTATTTAAAAGGGTTGAGAATGGGGGAGGTTAAAACTAGGTCTTCTTGCTAATGCAATATCTAAGATCCACAAAATTCTTCTTGCTACTTTTTGGTATCTCTTTTCCCCAATTTGATTCTTCCTAGATAGTTTCATAATATTTGAATCCTCATGCACATGATAGCAACAAAAATCATATATGTTGAATATTGGTGAAATAAAAAATCCATACTAGACATATAATAGATTGCCAAGACTCCCATTAACAACCTCTATTTGTTGGGTAAGTGTAACAAGTCAGGTCCACATTGAGTGAAAAATGTGGGACAAAAATCATTAGATGAAATGGATATTTGTTTCATAAAATTAGATACATGCCTTTTCGAAATGGATACTCAGTTAGGTTTAGAGGTCTAAACCTAAGCAGGTATCTATTTCTAAAAATGAATATCTAATTTTTATGAAATGAATATCCAATTCTAGCCCACTCTTATGAGAAATAATTATTTAAATAGATATTTGATATAAACGTAACAAATATCTATTTTGTTTGGATATCCATTGCATTTAAATTAAAAAATCCCCCCCCCCCAATTTTTACATTTGTTCTACGCATGGAAATCTAACCTTGAGCTTTGGACTTGCAAGTACAATGTCATGGTACCTAGTACCTATTACTAAAATTGGCTTTGAAAGTTTGGCTATCAACTTTATTTTCAATATTTTTTGATGACATTAAAACACATTATAAATGAGAATGTCTAGTTTTCAAATACGTAATTTTTTAAAACTTTAAACCTATTTTTCTATTTATTTATTAATTTTTAAACACAAAGTCTTGTAAACTTGAAATGACATATATTTCTATTTTTAATAACTTTTGATTTTTAAATTTATTTCAAATTTTTTTGTGTCTAATCTAGACATCATTCTCTACATATTGCAAAATAAATTTATGTTACAATTATTTTAGGTCAAATTATGTGGGTCATACACGAGGGGTTTTAGATTTGTACTTTAATCCTACTAAATATTAACAAAAATAATATATTTGATAAAAATTATAAATTAATATGTAACCAAACTCCAACATCATATGCATCTCTCCACAAAAGGATTTTGAAAATATTTTCATTTACTACTTTTTAGCTGGGCTATACATGTGCATGTTTTGGCCTTCGACATTTTTTTAAGGTCACTTTTGTACATCCTTTTCTTAGCCAAATTTTATCATCTAATTATTAGAATAAACTACATAAAAGAAAACTAGAAAAAAATCTCACTTTTCATATTTTTACACCATGTTAATATTATATCTAGAAAAGCTTCAAATCTTTACCCCAAGTATAAAAAACTCTAATTTTCATGAAAAAAATTCCACTTTTGGCCATTTTCTATCCCCAGTACCTCACACTCACCCTATTCATCCTTCTGTGGATGATATGAAGAATTGTAATTAAGTTGTGTACATGATTTCCTCCATAGTGTGTGCCATAAAAGGATAAGAAATATCATATCTTGGTCAAATATAATGCTAGGTGGCAATCCATACAACCACATTATCTCCTTGAAGAACAAATCAACTATCCTAGGCATGCACTAATTAACTTCTAACAAGGAATGAAATATCTCATTTAGAAAATCTATCAACCTATATTAAGATGAAGTCATTACCTTTCTATGAGTGCAACAATCCAAGGAAAAAGTCCATGGACAAATCCTTCCAAGGTCAATTTGACATACACAATGGCTTATACTTGACCTAATGTGTTGTGTCATTCTCCTTCAAGCACTACTCGACATGTTTTGCAACATTGTATGAATATTATTGCATCTTTTCATAAAGTTGACTAGTATTATTTATCTTCTAACACATTTTTGTGTCTCATTTGTACCAAAGAGTCATTTGAGTCCACCACTATGCAACCCTTTGATGATATTCTCCTACATTGAAATATATGGGATGCACAACTATTACCTTCTAAACAAGTATACCACTTGCATGAATTACTCCTCAAATGAGCTTATTTTGCTAGCCAATGGACCCATGAATGCACAATATGTATATGAAAAATCTATATCTATGGTATACAAATCCTTCATCATCTTTATGCCTACTAGTTCCATTGTCATTGTTGACAAAAACACTTGCCTTCCATTCAAGGAATTTGTAACCTTGTTGTTTTTTTCTTGTGCATAGTGATTCAATAGAAAAGAGTAACTCTACAAGTACTCTACCCACCTCATGTGCCTTTGGTTGAGATTTTCTTGACTGTTGATGAAATTCAATGCCTAGTGGTCTATGTATAACATAAAATTTTGTGACAACAAGTAATGCCTCAACTTACACAAAGCCTACACCATGGCATCAAATTTTGGACATACATAGAGTAATTCTTCCTAGCTTCATTTAAATTCTCACTAAAATAAATATTTGATCTACCCTCTTGAATCGATAGTGCATTGATTGCCACTCCATTGGTATCATAGTTGACTTTGAACACCTTTTAAAAGTCCAGGAGTGCTATCATGGGACCCTTTGTCACCTTCTTCTTCAAGACAATGAAACTCTTGGTAGTAGTAGCCATCCACTCAGACCTACCCTTCCACATGTAGTGCATCAAGTGAGGGCACATTCCAGTGAAGTTATTGATGAAATTGTATAAGGTCACCAACCCATAAAAACTTTTGACTTCTATTGCAAGTGTCCTTGGTTCTATCCACTCAATAATCACTTAGAACTTAGATCTAGGTCCATATTTAGTCCATATTAGGATATTACGAACCCTAAGTATGTAATTTCTCTCCACGTAAGCATGAATTTCTTTAGACTAACACAAAATTGATCCTTTGTTATTTACATGACCACATATTGTAGATGCTTCTCCCTCATTATTTAAACACAAAAATATCATCGAGATATGTGAACACAAAATTTCCAAGAAATGACTTTATAACTTAGTACCAGCCTCATGAACCTATTTGGGATATTTGTGTTGGGCTTTTATACCCTTGTTATAGTGGACTAATAGACTAACATAATGAATTCTTAAGATTATGTGTTCACTTAATAGTCAACACTGTGTATCAAATCTAAAGAATTACCACATATAAAAGTAATGGACTAGTATGTAGTACAAGATTGCACAAGACAAAGATTTTTATGTGGGAAACCCTTATAGGAGAAAACCCACCACCAAAAGACGTTCACAAGTGTATTATTTAGAATCAACATTGATTCAATACAAAAAGATCTTAGGAAAACCTTTTACAAAGTTTCAATCTACAACATACCTTTCTTTTGCAATCTCTCAAGTGTTTACACACCAACAATGTACATGAATGTCTTTAGTGTCTATGCAGTGAATTCAAAACCTTGAGTAACCTTGGTGCATTCACACAAACTATTATATATAGATGTATTCATGGGAAACCAACCATCCAATTGTATAAATAACTTGTAGAATAACAAGAGTCATGTAAGAATATTCTATACATATGTGACATCAACATATCACACTTACCATCAACTATGATGTCTCCAAATGGACAAGCTCCTTGTAAACTTTGCCAATACTGCACACTATGAAATAGTAGAACTACATCCTTTACATTATCGATATTAGTATGTTTCAAGTATAACCACCACTACTAGCTTCTCACTTTCCATATGACATACAAACATAACTCCACTCTAGATTGATTGTGATATCTTGTGTCATCTTCTAGGATATTATCTATCCCTCAGATCATGCCATGTGTTCACTAGTTCTGCCATAAGTGCTCCCACATCACTAATCATGCTCTAACAAACACTAAACTTATATGCGGCTGTGAGTTCTTCATCCAGTTGAGTTGTAGTTGATATAATAGCACCACCACATGTGAACCAATATATATGATGCAACCCAAGACTTGCAACATAATTTTGCATATGAATTATCACTATGTCTATTATGCCACAATACCTGAAAAAATTATCATATTTCACTGCATTCTATTGCATTCCACCACAATGAAGACTGTAGATAAACACTTTCTACTAGGGCTCTCCTAAGTGAATATCACCTAGTTGTAACAATTTGTTGGCTCAAATTGCATAAATATCCACTTATAGAAGCCTTCCTTTATTTTGGATGTGGTCTTCCATTCATCTCCTTCTTTGATCCTGATCTAGTGATATCTACTCTTAGAAAATTAGTGCACACCACTTAAGCAATCCATTATATCATTCATGCACGGTAGTGGAAACTTGTACTTAATCCAATGATCTTATTTAGTGCATGGGAGTTGGTGCACATCCTCCACTGCCCATCCTTGTTTATCATAAGTATTATAGGCAATACACAAGGACTCATGCTTTCCCATATTATACTTCATTATAACAATTCTTCAACCTACTTTTTCAACTCCACACTCATGTCAATATTCTTTTTATAAATGGTTCCTTGTTTGGAAAACTAGAACCTAGAATTAGATATATATAGTGTGAAATGTTGTATAGTGGTGACAATCCATCCAACATTTCTAGACCAATCATATTTGTGAAATCCTCAAAATTGTGATGAATTATGGCTCTTTTGACCTCAGTGACTCTTTTTACTCCTTCTATATGGGCTTGATTACTAGTGTATGGTAGTCTTCCAAGTCTCTCACCTCCTTGAGAAACTCTTTTACTAATATCACTTTTCCTCTACGTTCATGGAAAGTAATTCAAACTTCTTAGCATCTCCATGATGGTGAAGGTATTCTTCCACCCATTACACATTGCATAACAAACATACTACCATGGCCTTTCTAGAAACATGTGTCATGCATCCATCATAATCACATTGCATTGTACCTTATCTAATTATTTTCTTATATGAAATACAAATAGACACTACTCAATCACCATGAGTTATTACCCCTTCTATATCTAAGAGAATTTCTATAGTGTGGGGTGGTCTTCAACCTCAACTTCTACTCCATCTCAATGGACACTGAGCTATTGATGTCACCTCCATTGATGATCAATTTGAAACACTTTCCTCTTGACTTGCACCTAGTATGGAGAGTCTTCCTCAACCATAAAAAGAATCTTGACATGACTATAACCTAACAAATTGTCACCAATATGGTAGTCTTGCTCTTTCTATAGGGGCTTGAATACTAGTGTATGGTAGTCTTACAAGTCTCCCACTTCCTTGAGAAACTTTTTCGCTAACATTACTTTTCTCTTCTGTGCACACTTTGCCTCTATCTTCATGCGAATTAATTCAAACTTCTTACCATCCTTTGTGATGGTAAAGATATTCTTGCACCCATAATGCATTGCATAACAATCATACTAACAATACCTTCCTAGACGCACATACCATGCATCCATCATAATCATAGTGCATCATACCTTATTTGAATATTCTCCAATGCAAAATGCAACTAGACTCTACTCCATCACTATGAGCTGTTGCCCCTTCTACAACTAAGAGACTTTGTATGGTGTGGGGTGGTCTTCAACCTCAACTTCTACTCCATCTCAATGGACACTAAGCTATTGATGTCACCTCTACTGATGATCAACTTGCAACACTTTCCTCCTAACTTGCACCTAGTATGGAGAATCTTCCTCAACCATAGCTCTTTTGCTTTGTGTACGTTTTAGTTGAACTTTGTGCATTATCAAGCTCTCAACAATCGCTAGGTTTGTGCTCTCTACTTCTCTTTCCACCTCCTTGTCTTTGTTCTACATAACATGTACACACTTCTTTGCACAACCTGATCTCACATGACATCTAGACACTCAAATACCCAGTGATCTTTTTGCTCAGATTTGAAACAAGTCCCACTAAAACCCCTATGATTGCCTCCTCTCCTTTTCTCTCCACCTTGGTTTGAGATATATTCTCTCTTTGAGATTTATGTGGCACCTTTTAACTCTACAAACATATATTTGCTTTCCACCACTTATTTTTCTCTTTCTATGCTTACTAGATTCCTTCGTCTCTTATGTTGTCTACAAGAAAATTCCTCCCCTTAAATCATTTGATACTATCCATAGTTCGTACAAAAGAAGCAATCAAATCAATAGGAAAAAAATGTCACTTGATTCTATCCTTAATTCATACACCCAGTTCCTAAAAGCTAAAAAACAAAAGATAAAAAATCCTATACCTTCTCAAGTTTCCCCAAAACAAGTTAGACAACCTCGATAAAACGAGACGCTTAATAAAATAATAAAATATGCACTTTTCAAAGAAGCCCATGAATTTTATTTTTTATTTATTATTCTCGAAGCCAAGACAATTTTTTATAGCCAATTGAATAATTGCATTGACTTAATAAACAATTTTATTTGACACGAAATTCGGCAGCCAACGAATTCTTAGCTATTCCCTTCCATATAGGAAGTCTAGTTTGTTTGTCAAAGTGCAGCTTTCATATTCTTTAATACGACAGCTTTAATGAATGGTTGGAAAGTTGGATGTTATAATAAGCTTTCCCTTATGAAGTAGATAAGAACATTGAAAAGTATGTCATTTATGATTGTCACATGTGGGGTATACATATAGAAAATAGTTTAATGTTTTAATGATGAAGGTCAATGGATTATAGAGATTTAGTCTTGCTTAGCTACCAAATGTTTATTATAAAGTTTATTCTTTCAATAATTAGAAAATCTAATGCAATAATGAGGTGGTATCTTAGTGTCAAAGGATAAAAATTTTTATCATGCATTTTTATTTTTTTGTTTTATATTCACTTTTGGTATGTTGTAAATGTATGGTCGTAGTGTTTAATTTGTTTTGTTTGGGACATAAATTGATGGTAAGTTTGAACGTCCCAATCAAAATAACCTTAACCATTATCATAGTTAATAATGGTTTGATCTCTTATGACTCCAACCTTCCTAGACTAGGCCACGTGTGGCGCTATCCCTTGGATTTGCAATGCTATGACATAGTTCAACCTAATTTCAAGTTCAAAACCTTTGCCTTAAGCTAATCCTTTTAGAATTTGATCGTTGTTGATTGACCTATATGCCAAAACAATTTGAGTTGAGCATCTAGGATTATGTATTTATAGACAATCCTAGGTCATTAGTACTCATCAAACCTCTCATCTAATAGAAACAATGATTGTATCTAAAACCCCTAGATCATCCCATGACAAAGCATCTACACATACATCAATATCAACATTGAAAGCATTGTATTGTTTTCTTGGCATGTCTTTGAGATTATATCATCAACAAAGAGGTTGGACTTATTATCAAGAAAATTGTGAACCTCCCCTCTACACACAACAAACCCCACTATGCATTTCAATAGACCTTTGCTTTAGTTACAAGTGTTGAATGTAAGAGTGACATGCTAAAGATCAAACTTGGAGAGGACTAGAATGTGTGAAGATAAAGTGTCTTTAGATAGAACCATGAGCATATCCTAGTCCCAGAACAACCCAAATCCATAGTGTAGATTTGTCATAGTCTTTATATTGCAGACTAATCTTAGTTTTTTAACTCTGATAGTTGATCACGACAAACAACATAGTCTTCACCATTGACTACATTAAATTGACAAAAGAGATAAGCCCTTTTAACCTAGCTTTCAATTTATCATTTACATTTTTCATTCTCAACACTTTAAACAATTTAGGTTTGATTGCATTTATTGATTTATTTGTCTATTTAGAATCCTAAATTAATTGTAGGGTGTGTTTATTTTCCCTCTATTTTGGTGAACCCCAACTTATTTTAGACCACATGGTGTCTTGACCCTAGGGTTTTCCTACTTCTCATTTTTAGATTTGAAAATTTTTATTTAGTCATATATTTTTTAGATTTGAGATATATTTTTTGTTTCTTGCTTCATGTTTCAATTCCTATTGCATTACTTCTTATTAAATTTTATGATTTTCATTGTTATTTTTTCATATTTCCAATCCATCTTAAATCCTAAGGCAAACTCTCTTAATCTCAACATTTGGCTTCTCCCAATGCTCCCATCTATAATTTTCATGCATGTTTGATTACACACCATAGGTAGAATGACATGATTGACAAGTTATAACTCTTCAAAAAGTATATTGCAACTTCAGAAAAACATCCATAATATTCCATCATCTTTAAGGAGCTCCAATGATTACTTATGTTAAATCCACATGGACTAGGCTTGCTTCAAAGAATTACTCAATTTGTTGATTATAATCTTCTAGAGCATAAGTGGAGTAGCAAATGATGGCATGTTGAATGAACAACTCATGAATGAGCATGCAAAGCACACAAACAAAAACTAAACAAGGAATACAATGGAGATTAAACAAAAAACACTTATATTCAAGAGCATAAGTGAAATAAATACAATTGGGCTACTTGCATGTGAAAACTGATGAAAGGAAGCAAGGTATGCATAAATGTTGGGAAAATCCGTCTCAACCTTGCAATTATATAAGGCTTATTGTTGATAGGATATATATATATATATATATATATATATATATATATATATATTTCCTAGTTACACTGATAGGTGTAATATACAATGGGAGAATGGGGTGGAGTGGGATGCGTGTTAACTTTTTTTTGTTAACAAAAATTATTATATGGATGACATACATTAAATTAATGATATATTATAAATATGGACCATTCATTTTTAGGTTTTAGATCTAATGGTAGATATTTTGTTGGCTTGTCTTGCCCTAGAAGGTAACCTTATTTTATGAGGGTGTTGTATTATGACTGTGATATCATGATGTATTCTAAGAGTCTGATAGCGGTCATGTTGTCTTTGGATCTTTGGTGGTGATACTCCTATGAGAAGCTTTCTCTACAAGTATATTGTAATCTTTGTGATTTCTGAATAATATATTGGGCAAATTTTGGAGTGTGAGGTTTTTTCTCCTGAAAGGGTTTTCCCCATGTAAATCACTATGTTGTGGTATGCATGATATTTATGTTTAAGTTTTTGTAATTAAAGATCTATAAAGTTTTGTATTTTCCTCCTCTCAAGATTAGTGTAGGAAGTTGTTCCGCTACCTTAGCTTCCTTACAAGTGGTATCAGAGCCTGATCACCTTTGGTTTCAGTTGTGGATTGTTGGGTTTTTTGAACAAATCTAGATTTGAGTGGGAGCTTATGCAGAAGACACTTTGTGATCTTGTTGTAGGAATTTTTAGATGGAAAGTTCATCAGGGAGAATAGAGGTGGATAAATTTTCTAGAAATAATTTTAAAATGTGGAAGCCGAAGATGGAGGATCTGTTGATAGATCAAGATCTGTGGGATGATGTTGAGGAGAAGGTTTCAAGGCCTACAGATCTTACTTTGGCTGGTCAATATGATGTTATGGACCATAAAGCCAAGGGTCTAATCAAATTGTGTTTGACAGACTGTTTTAATCAATGTCCATGAAGAGACCTCTGCATAGAAACTATGGAAGAAGCTTGGTGAGATGTATCAAGCCAAATATTTAGTGAACAAGATTTTCTTGAAGAAGAAATTGTATTTCTTAAGAATGGAAGAGGGTGGACGAATTATAGACCACCTAGAAGCATTCAATATGGTGGTGGCTCAACTGGCATCAGTTGGTGTCAAAATGGATGGGGAGGAGAAATGTTCGATATTGCTTTGTTCTTTGCCTAATTCATGGGATTCTCTTGTTATGGCTATTGGGAGTACTTCTATTATATTGAAGACTGAAGATGGGGTGGGTTTTTTTCTTTCTGAAGAGATGAGGAGGAAGGTATCCATCAGTGCCAAGGAGGTCCTAAATGTTTATGGAAGACCTAAGGAAAAAGGCAAGAAGAATGAGAAGCATGATAAATCCAAGTCCAAGGGGAGATCCAAATCTTGTGGAAAGTCCAAAGTTGTTTGCTGGAACTGCGGTAAGCCTAGACATATTCATAAGGAATGCAAAGAAGAAAAGAAGAAGAAAAAGAAGAGATTTGATTATGATTCTGAGTCTGAGAAGGAAGATGGTGATGCATTCATTGCAACTTTGGCAACTTATGCAAGTAATGATGCATGGTTAATTGACCCAGGTGCATCTTTCCATATAACCTTTAATAGAGATTGGTTTTATGAATATGAAGAATTTGATGGAGGTAAGGTGTACTTGGGTGATGATTCTTATTTAAATATTGTTGGCCATGGTAAAGTTATAATGAGGTTTCTTGATGGTAGAATAAAAGGATTAATGGTGTGTTGCATATCCCTGGATTATCATGAAATTTGTTATATGTGAGCAAACTAATAGGTGCAGGTGTGCAGGTAATATTTTCTGATGCAGGATGCAAGATGGTTAGAGGTGCTATGGTGATTGCTAGAGGTGTCAGATATGGCACATTATATAAGCTTGATGCATGCACTATTGAGTGCAATAGTACTTATGTGAAAAGCAAGTTTGTGGAAGAGGTGAGGGTTTCATCTTCAATAGATGGTCATGGATTTTGGGTATCCAAGGGTGCTCTTTCTTTTGAATCAAAGTTGCCTGCAGAGAAAACTATGTTATGGCACCAGAGACTTGGCCACATTGGAGAAAAGGGTCTAAGGACCTTGAAAAATAAAAACATTGTTGAAGGGTTGTCTGATTGTAATCTTGAGTTTGATTTCTGTGAGCATTTCATTTATGGAAAACCAAACCCCGTTTAGTTTTACTCGAGTTCTCATAAATCTTGTGGTGTATTGGATCTTATTCATTTTGATGTGTTTGGTCCTGTAGATGTTCCTTCAATTAGAAAATCCACATATTATGTTACATTTAATGATGACTATAGTAGAAGGACATGGGTATACTTTCTAAAGAGTAAATCTAAAGTTTTTAGTCGATTTAAAGAATTTAAAGCAATGGTTGAGTTGTAGACTGGAAAGAAAATAAAATGTTTGAGGACTAATAGTGGCGGTGAATTTTACTCTAATAATTTTGATATATTTTGTAAAGATTGTGGTATTCATAGACAAAAGATAACTCTGTATTCTCCACAATAGAATGGAGTTGTAGAAAGAATGAACATGACACTGATGGAGAAGGCTAGGAGTATGTTGAGTGGTGCTGGTTTAGAACAAAGGTTTTAGGCTAAAGTTGTTGCCATTTCTTGTTACTTGATTAACATGTCTCCTACATCAGCTCTTGTTGATAAAATGCCTATAGAGGCATGGTCGGGTCACAAGCCTTCATTAAGACATCTTAGAGTTTTTGGTTGCGAGGCATATGCACATGTGCTAAAGGAGAAGTGAACAAAGTTGGAGAACAAGGTTGTGAAACGTATCTTCATTGGATATAGTTATGGTGTGAAAGGATACAAGCTTTGGGATCATGTTGCACAAAAGGTAATATATAGCAGAAGTGTTATTTTTAGAGAAACTAAGCCATCTTCTGTTACATTGTAGCTAGAACAAAGTAAATAGGAAGATGTGATTCAATTTCCTTCTACACCTAAGAAAGTTGAATCGAGGTCCATGAATAGACAAGAAGTTGAGGAGAGCTCATCTAGCTTTGATTCTTCAGAAGAGGAGGAAGAACCTCCAACTCATCTTGTTTGTAGGTCTATAAGGCATAGACAACCACCAGAAAGGTATTCACTTGATGATTGGAGATGTAATTTGCTTTGAATACTAACATGGATGAACCCAGATCTATAGAACAGGCATTAGGTATGAATGATGCAGAATCCTAGGAGATTGCTATGGATGAAGAAATGACATATTTGAAAAAGAATGATACATGGGATCTTGTACCATTGCCTGAAGGACAAAAAATTGTTGGTTGCAAATAGGTGTTCAAGAAAAAGATTGGTTCAAATGGAGGTATTGAGAAGTACAAAGCAAGGTTGGTTGTGAAAGGTTACTCTCAAGTTGAGGGTGTTAATTATGGTGAGATATTTTCTCCTATTGTAAAAATGACATCCATTAGATTTTTGCTTTCTATTGTTGCTGCTTATGATTTAGAGGTTGAACAAATGGATGTGAAAACTGCTTTCCTTCATGGTGACTTAGAGGAGGATACTTATATGACACAGACATAGCACTACGTGGTGAAAGGTAAAGGTAATTTGGTTTGCAAATTGAAGAAATCTTTGTATGGCCTAAAACAAAGTCCTAGGATGTGGTACCAAAAATTTGATACATATGTGTTGAGTTTGGGATTTGAGTGTTCTAAATCATATCATTGTGTTTATTATAAAATCGATGGTGATCGTTTCCTGTTTATTGCATTATATGTTGATGATATATTATTTATTGGTAAAGGGAAAGGTATGATTTTAGAATTGAAATCTCAACTTGCTGCTAAATTTGAAATGAAAGACCTTGGTGCAACTAGACACATTCTTGGGATTGAAATTAGAAGAGATAGAGTGAACATAAAAATATGGTTTGGCCAAAGTAAGTATGTCAATTCAATTTTACAGAGGTTTAACATGTAAGACGGTAGACCATTGTGTGTTCCCTTTTTCAATTGGAACAAATTTATCTATTTCAAATTGTCCAACATCTCCATCAGAGATGGAAGAGATGAGCAGAGTGCCTTACTAGAGTGCAGTTGGAAGTTTGATGTATGCTATGGTTTGTACTAGACTAGACATTGCCCAAGAAGTGGGAGTTCTTTCCAGATATATGTCTAATCATAGTAGAGTTCATTGGGATATAGTTAAAAGAGTCTTCAGATATTTGCGTGGTACCTTAGAGTATTCCTTGTGTTATCATAGTAATTTGATTGAAGATGATATTTCCCTTGATATTCATGGTTATGTGGATTCAGATTGGGCAAGTGATATTGATAGTAGATGATCCACCAGTGCTTATGTGTTTACTTTATTTGGTGGTGCAATTAGTTGGATGAGTAAGCAATAGGTTGTGGTTGCTTTGTCCACTACTGAAGCTGAGTATATGGTAGCTGCTCATGCTTGCAAAGAAGCCATTTGGCTTAAGAGACTATGTTTAGATATTGGAATAAAACAAGGTGCGGTGACAATTTATTGCGACAGTCAGAGTGAGATCTATCTAGCTAAGAACCTGACATTTCATGCCAAGACCAAGCACATTGATGTACAATATCATTTTGTTAGAGATATGGTCGAAGATGACAAGGTGAAGCTGGTTAAGGTAGAGACTTTGATGAATGTTGTTTATTCTTTAACTAAGCCTATGAGCACAAAAAAGTTTAGATGGTGTTCAGAGATATGGTCCTTTTGGCCCCTAACAATTAAGAGACAATGTTTACTCCCTCTCATTGCTCTTGCAAGGTGTTTGACAAGTGGGAGATTTGTTGGAAATAATCCACACCTGGACTGACGATAGACTAGCCAAAAAGGCCTAGTAGCTCAATTGGTAGAGCACTCCAGCATGCAAATGGAAGGTCCTAGGTTCAATTCCTAGCTAGTCCATGAAAAGTTTAACTTGGTATTAGAGCCATGCTAGGAGCCCCAAGCACCTACAGTGTAGATTAAGGGGGGGTGTTGTAAGTAAGCCACACCCAGACCAACGATGGGTTGGCCATAGACGGGCCAATAGCTCAGCTGGTAGAGCACTCTAGCATCAAATGGAAGGTCCTAGGTTCGAGTCCTAGTTGGTTCATATGAGCAGCAACGTACTAATAAATTCTTCATACATTAAACTTTTGAGGAGAGCGTTGTGCAAATTTCAATCTTTTAACAATTAGAGAAAGTAAAAACACATATAAACATAAAATAAATAGTACACACCATAACACAAGTGCATGTGGGGAAAACCCTTTTGGGAGAAAAACCCCACAATCCAAAGTAGCCCAATGTATTATTTAGTAAATGACATAGTTAAAATACACTTGTAGAGCAAGCCTTTACATGAGTATCACCAACTAGAGATCTAGAATAATTCTGGTAGCATAACAATACCTACAAATTAGTTGTTATTCAAAAGAAAATTGGTGGTCAAATTTAGAGGTAGGGACAAGATGACACCAACATTCTTTGGGGCTGGGAAGCTATCCCGAAGATGGACATAATTGATAAAGATCTTTCTGATGTTAAAAATGAGCTTCTTATCAATCAGGGTGAAGTGAACAAATGGAACCAGGATCACAGTGAAAGAATTAATACCAATTTGGAGAAGGATCTCACAACCATAAAAGAAAATCTTAATAAGGTTGTTCAAGTTAGCAAATGTACCATTCAAAACAATGCTACTGGGATCAAAATCCTAACTGATAAGCTAAAATATCTTTAGGAGAGTAATGTGATACATGTGACGGATGACAAAATAACTCTAGAAGAGAAGAGTGGAAAGGAAGGGCCCAATACCAAAACAAGGGCTAGTAAGAAGAAAACCATTGAGGAAGAAAATGACCTACTGGAGTTTTTGAAGCTACATGATCTGACAACTTCTACCAGCAAGGGTTGGAAGCAACAGAGATCCTCAATCAAATGTAATGGGGTTTTGGGTGGTTGCTTGGTCTGTGCATGCTTTCCTTTTTTCTTTGGAAGGTCTTAGTGGTCTTTATGTTTGTTTTCTGTGTTGGAGTTCACTGAGGTAAATGTTTTGCTTGTTAGTGTAGGTTTTTATTTTCCTAGTTGAATTATTTATTTTCTTATATTCCTAAGTTTTTCCTATACATGTTATTAAACTTGCTTATAGGTAGTTCGCACATACAATACCTAAAAGAAAAAGTTAAAAAGAACATATTTAAAAAACCATGTTTCCAGACATTAAATAGCTTCTCAAGTTTCCCCAATTCAAGTTAGACAACTTGAATAAAACAAGACGCCTAAAAAAATAAAATAAAATATGCACTTTTCACAGAAGGCCCATGAATTTATTTTATTTATTTATTATTCTTGAATAAATGTATTGACTTAATAAACAATTTGTTTGACATGAAATTTAGGAGCCAAAGACACTTTACACCAACACATTCTTTAATACGATAGGATTACTGAATGGTTGGAAAGTTGGATATTATTACAAGCTCTCCTTCTTGGCTCTATCTATCCAACCCCCAAAAATGCATGGGGCTGGATGCGATGCTTGCCATACCATCCATTGTACTTACCTGCATCCGCCTTCCTCTGCCGTCTCTATAGTCCATGTAATTTGACTATATTTGGCTATCGTATAGAATGCAGTTATTTCTTTTCCAATTGTTTTTTAATTAAAATCAAAAACTTTATAAGTTTACTTTAATTTATTATTATTTTTTATTGAAATGTTGTCTCATGTTGTAAAAAAATCATCAGCCCAAAATTTTCTAAACTCTCACAAAAATCGTGTCTATTTTATATCATATTATTATAATTATATTATTATATTATAATATTATAATTATTTGATATTATAATATTATAATTATTTTGATATTATTTATATTATTATAATATTATATTTTAATTATATATTATAATATAATTATATAATATAATAATAATATTATAATAATTATAATTATAATTAAAATATAATATTATAATTAATTTATAACAATATTATAATTATAATTAAAAGAAATTATTTATTGTATTTATTACTATGTTTGTTACTATATTTATTATTATAAACATTCTTTATAGACACGTCTTGAGTATCAAAAAATAAAATAGGTAGATTACACACGAATTCTGGACGGAGGCTCTGCATGATGTTTGAGACTCTCCATGTGACATGATGTCATCATGATGGTTGGATGCATCAAGGGAGTACTCTTCCCCCTCGTAAGACCCTCTTTAGCCTTGGTTGAATGCATTCTATTTTATTATGCTATTACTTTGTGAAAAGGTTTCCATGTGTGCTTTGTCTTTCGTAACCCTAGACCGGTGTCGACCACATTGGCTTAGGTCTACACCCTCATCTGCAGAACAAAGGAATGATCAATCAAATGTTTCACCACCTTCTATGTCAGCAAATGTCAGGACTTGTGTAACACTAGTTGCCTTGGCAACATGACACAAGCCTTCCTTACGTACATGATGCACAACAATTGCCCCAACTTCTATAAACTACTTAAGAGCCATGTCATCTATTCCTTTCACGGATCCTATCAAGCTGCCTTAGATCAGTGACAAGACCTTGCACTCCCATCTACATTCTTGTCTTTTGAAGATTGAAATCCAAACGTGCAACTCTTGTTGGTGTCACTCTTGTAGGCATTCATTGATCTACCCGACCAGGATTAGAGCATAACCATTCGATAGATAACTATCTTTAGAACCCTATCCATGTGCCTTCAAAATATTGATGCCCTTGATCAGATATTTCATTTCACCCTTGTTGTTAGGAGTTTTTATAGCCTAAACAACTTCAACAACCATTTTTGAAAATAAGTCATTGTTTGTAGCTTTAATTTTTGAGGACATGCTAGTTTTAGAATACAACCACTACATGGTAAGATAGCTATGATAGTTATTGGGTGTAGGGATAAATATGTTAGTGGATATGGGATGTGATGAGTTACCTCTAGTAGATGGTGAATACAACCACTACACGATCATTCCATTTCATCCAACATATAATCATTAGCACCTCTTAGAATTATGGAAACTGTCCTTGAGCTCTTTGATCCCTTAATCAAAACATGGCATCATCATCAACAATGCACTCTTCTACAACTTTATCTGTAGAACCAAAGAATGATGAATCAAATATTTTGCCACTTTCCATGTCAGCAAATGTCAAGACTTGTGTAGCACTAGTTGCCTTGGCAACATGATGCAAGTCTTCCTTACATACAAGACGCACAACAATTTCCCCAACTTCTACAAAGTACTTAAGAGCCATGTGATCTATTCCTTTTGTTGTTAAAATTACATTTGCACTAGCTTTTAAAATCTTCTCAATACGCTCTTTAGTTATATTTGCTTCTCTTTCATAGATCCTATCAAGCAACCTTGGATCAGTGAGAAGACCTTGCACTCCCATTCGTATTCTTGTCTTCTGAAGATTGAAATCCAAATGTGCAATGTTAAAATTACATTTGCACCAACTTAGAGTAGACAATTATACTTTGAATTTCAAAACTAAATAAGGCTTAGGGTTTTAAACCCTAAACTAAAACCCTAAAACTTAAACCCCTAAAACCCTAAACACTAAAACCTTAAACACTAAACCCTAGGTTTTTAGGGTTTTAGTTTTAGGGTTTAGGATTTTAGGGTGTAGGGTTTAGGGATTAGGGTTTTAAACCCTAAACCTGAAACCCTAAACCCCTAAAACCCTAAATCCTAAACACTAAACCCTAAACCCTAAAACCCTAAACCTTAAACCCTAAAACCCTAAAACTTCAAATAGCAAATAACATGTGAATGTGATTGTTAGTCCAATTATAATGCAAATGTGTAGTGCAAGTAAAAAGGTCTTGTGTGTAACTGTCCAAAAGTTGTTAATGTGCAAAAGAGATGTTGAAAAAGAAGGAAATGAGATCCTTTTATAGGAGAAAAGGGTCAATCAAGGGTTGAGATCAAATTGGCTTAAGAAAGGTCAAGATGGCTTGAGGATTTGATGATCCTCAATCCATGTATGAAGTCTTGAAACCAATCCCATGTTGACAAGTGTCAACATGTGAGAGCTTGAGAGAGGATGAGGGGAGCATTAATGACTAACATGATGGGTTAGGGGTTAACATGGGGTTAAATGAATGTGAAAGGGTTTAGATGGGGTTAGGAGGGATAAAAGCCCTTGTGGGTGTGTAAGAGACATGAATGAAGCATTGAATGCTTGTAAGAAATTAACTAAAGAGAGTATTGAGAAGATTTTAAAAGCTGGTGCAAATGCAATTTTAACAACAAAAGGAATAGATGACATGGCTCTTAAGTACTTTATAGAAGCTGGGGCAATTATTGTGTGTCTTGTACATAAGGAAGGATTGCGTCATGTTGCCAAGGCAACTAGTGCTATACAGGTCCTGACATTTATTGTCATGGAAGGTGGTGAAACATTTGATTAATCATTCTTTGGTTCTACAGACGAGGGTGTAGACCTAAGCTGATGGGGTCAACACCAGTCTAGGGTTACGAAAGACAGAGCACACATGGAAACTTTTTCACAAAGTAATAGCATAATAAAATAGAATGCGTTCAACCAAGGCTAAAGAGAGTCTTACGAGGGGGAAGAGTACTCCCTTGATGGTATCCAACCATCATGATGACATCCTGCGGCATGGAGAGTCTCAAACTTCGTGCAGAGCCTTTGTCCAGAATTCGTGTGTAATCTACCTATTTTATTTTTTGATACTCAAGAGGTGTCTATCAAAAATGTTTATAATAATAAATACAATAATAAACATAGTAATAAATACAATAAATAAAATTATTTAATTATAATTATAATTATTATATTATTATAAATTTATTATAATTATTATAATATTATAACATTATAATTATAATATAATAATATTGAAATAATTATAATATTATAATATAGCAATATAATAATAATAATATGATATAAAATATACATGATTTTTGTGAGAGTTTAGAAAAATTTGGGTTGAATTTTTTTATGGCGTGAGACAACATTTCAATAAAAAAAAATAATACATTAAACTTATAAGTTTTTTATTTTAATTAAAAAACAATTGGAAAAGAAATAACTACATTCTATATGGCGGCCAAATATGGTCAAATTGCACGGACTGCAGAGATGACAAAGGAAGGTGGATGTAGGTAAGTACAATGGATAGTATGGCAAGCATCGCATCCAGCCCCATGCATTTTTGGGGGTTGGATAGCCAGACCCCTCCTTATCTACCAAATAAGAACATTGAAAAGTACATGCCATTTATGATTGTCATATGCGGGGTAGAATCATGTCATTTATGGGATATAGTTTATTATTTTCGGTGTATTCAAGAAGTTGAATGGTTTATAGAGATTTATTCTTGAATGGTTTATAGAGATTTATTCTTGTTTGGGTACCAAAAGTTATTACTAAAGTTTATTCTTTCAATAATTACAAAATCTAATGCAATAAAATACTTATCATACACTTTTATTTCTTCAATTTGGTATGTTGTAAATGTGTTGTTTGGCACATAAATTAGTCATAATCTTGAACCTCTCACTCCAAATAACCTTAACCATTATTATAGTTAGGAATAGTTTGATCCCTGATAACTCCAACCTTCCTAGACTAGCACTTGCACCTATAGGAGGTTCAAGGAATACATTGATAGGAACAATCGGAGAGTTTAGAAAATTTTCTGACGTGATTTTTTTTTAATGGCGTGAGACAATTCCGAGCACTATAATGCTCACATATAAAAGCCTATTGGCTAACTAGGCGACATATGTAGCCCTATCCCTTGGACTTGCAATGCTATAACATAGTTCAACCTAATTTCAAATTCAAAACCTCTTGTCTTCAACTAACCTTTTTATAATTTGATCATTGGCATCAACCTATATGCCAAAACACTTTGAGTTGAGCATCTAGGTTATGTAATTATAGACAATCCTAGGTCATTAGTACTCATTAAAACCTCCCACCTAATAAAAACAAAAAATCATATTAAAAAGCTTTAGAACATCCCATGACAAAGCATCTACACATAGATCAATATTGACATTGAAGGCACTATATTGTTTTATTGGTTTTTCTTTGATATTATATCATCAACAAAGAGGTTGGACTTATTAGATCAAGGACATTGTTAAAACATTCCCTCTGCACACAACAAACCCCACTATACATTTCAACAAACCTTTATTTTAGTTACAAGTATCAAATGCAAGAGTGACACGCTAAAGATCACATATGGAGAGGACCATATTGTGTATAGATAAAGTGTCCTTAGTTAGAACCACATGCGTAGCCTAGTCTAAGAACAACCCAAATTCATAATGTAGATTTGTCATAGTCTTTATAGTGTAGATCCAATCCTAATTTTTTAACTTTGATAGTTGATCGCAACAAACAACATAGTCTTCACCATTAACTACAATAAATTGAAAAAAGAGATAATCTTGTTTAACCTAGCTTTCAATTTATCATTTACGTTCGTCATTCTCAACAGTTTAAATAATTTAGGTTTCATTGTATTTATTGATTTATTTATCTATTTAGAATCTTAAATTAATTGCATGGTGTGTTTATTTTCCCTCCATTTTGGTGAACCCTAACTTATCTTAGACCATGTGGTGCCTTGACCCTAGGGGTTCCCTTCTTTTTATTTTTAGATTTGAAATTTTTTATTTAGTCATATATATTTTTAAATTTGAGATATATTTTTTGTTTATTGATTCAAGTTTTGATTCCTATTGCATTACTTCGTATTAAATTTTAAATATTTCATTATGTGATTCTCATTGTTAATTTTTTCATATTTCCAATCCATAGATTAAACCCTAGGTCAAATTCTATTTATTTCAATGGCTTCTCCCAATGCTCCCATCTAAGATTTTCATGCATGTTTTATTACACACCATAGGTATAATAACATGCTTGACAAGTTAATACTCTTCATTTAAAAGTATATTGCAACTTCAATAAAACATCCATAATATTCCATCATCTTTGATGTGCTCCAATCATTAACCATGTTAAACCTACATGGACTAGACTTGATTAGAAGCATTACTCAATTTCTCGATGATACTCTTCTAGAGCATAAGTGGTGCAACAACTAATGGCATGCCAAATGAACAACTCATGAACGAGCTTGTATAACACACAAACAAAAACTAAACAAGGAATAAAATGGAGATTGAATAAATAGGCACATATATATTCAATAACATAAGTGAAATAAATACAAAATTGGTCTACTGATAAGTAGAACTTAACACACACTATGCTATTGAAACCCTTATAGAAATATATGCACTCTTTGAAATACAATCATATAACTCTCTCTCTCTCTCTCTCTAACTCTACCCAAAACCCAAATTCATGCAAACTTTGAACCCATTCAAATGACTAAGCATTACATAGAAATGAATTTAGGCCCACAAATCCAATCTATATTGACTAAAGATTGAGGCATGCCTCAATGCCATTAATGAGTGCCTACCTAGAGGAAATCTAATTTGTAATATAAAGATGTGTAGTTTGCAAATATAACATCCAAGCAATTCCTTAATAAATATAAAACTAACTCCTCCCTAATGTTTCAAACTTGAAAAACCATTAAAGAAAATCTAATCATTGTCATTTGATAGAAGCTACTCTAACATTGATCACTTTTTCTAATATTTTAAAATATGTTGACTTTTCCAAGGCTTGCATGATTAAGTTGTACGAGTTGAGATCTTTGCATGCAGGGTTGCATGGGGTACATAGGGATCTTAGGAACTTGGCAAAGTATTACATTGTGCTTTGGGCAAGGAGAACTTGTGTGTAGGTTGAGATGCACTATGTAATATAAAATTTTAATCTACTTTATGGGAAAATTAAACTTTACCACCAATCTGAAGTGTGTTAACTAGACTAACATTAAACCAAATCAATTTATTAAAATAACATTCATTTTTAGAGAAAATCTAGTTAAAAAAGGAGCTAGGTTAATGCTTTAGGCTTTATTGGTATTTTGGAATTTTGGTAAACAATAGATGTGATATTGGTGGCATGAGTATTTATGAGTTATAAATAATGGCTCAATGAATGCAAATCACAATAATAATGTTACAGAGAGAGAGATAGAGAGAGAGTTGTTTAGGAGATTCTAGAAATTGTAATTGATGTTGTGTGGTGGCTTAGATGAAATTATGAATGGAGCATGCTAGCACGTATGTGAGCTATAGTCTAAAAGTTGGCATCTAGAGTATCAGAAAACCAAGATTGTTCACTAGAACCTACACGTGGGCAAAAGGGTCTGCAAATAAAATTGCCAGTACACCAATGTCATTAATGGAACAGTCATAAAATCATGTAGTAGATGTAAAACTAATATTAAATGACTTGAATGACAAGAGAGGAGAGAAAGGAATAGCAAATCATCCACAGTAAGGTTGGGTGCAAAATACAAAAGACAATATATGCAAATATAAATATAGATATAAGTATAAATACATATACAAAATTATGAGTACAAGGAAAATGAAATGATCTCGAAGAGAAATCAAAAGGATTTGTCAAGATTCTAGAAATGCCAAATATATGACATAAAGGATATCATGTCAAAGAATGAAGTAAAGGAACAAAGGGAAGAGATTCTAGATTAAAAAAATAGAGGATCAAATCACCTTGATTTGGGAGCTATAAGAAGAAATACTCTACTAAAGAGTGAACAAAAGATATCTCTACTCAATGATGAACTCCTCTAATAAGAATGCAACAAATAAGAATGGAAGATTTGTAGAAACTAGAAAGAGATGCAGAAATCTCATGGACATGAGAGATGTTATAGATTTTTCAATAGAGGCTCCAAAATTACAAGAAGATTGTTGAAAATTGCAAGAGGGGGAAGCTCTATATCAAAACTAGTCATGGAGATGTGAGAGCCAAAAGTCATTAAAACTTGCATGCCAAGATTTCCAAACCTTGGAAAAAAAGATTGAAGAAAGATGAATATTAGAGGCATATAAGAGTAGACTTGATGTCCATTACAAACAAGGGGCATCATAATTACCTCTACCTTGAGCACCAAATGGAGCCCACACAGTTGTATTGTTGAGAGACACTAACATGCCTACATAGACGTCTACTCTCTAGCATCAATGTGCCTAAGAAATAGGACACAAGAACACAAAATGGATACAAGATAGGATGCCATAAAAATTTTTACACTTGAACTACTAAAAAAATACAAAAATGGTCTATAACATGCCCTAAAATAGATGAAAAACATGCACTAAAATAGGTACAATTTGTAATGTCAAATTTGTAGGGTATGCAATTTTTGACCTTACATTTTGGCCCCACTTTAGTGGGTTGAGAAAATTAAATTAGGAAGCTATGCTAAAGTATAGGAATGGAAACAAAAGAAATAAAATGGGAAGGGTATATTGCAAAACACACAACAAGGGCTCCTAATCAAGAGCACATGCCCCCAAGCTAAGACCTGCAAAACAACACATGTTAGAAAACATGAACAACCTACAACACAAAAGTGTCATAAAATATGAAACCTATGGTATAAATATGTCATCAAATCACATATAATCCAACAAACAAATAATACATATTTAAAAGGAAACTAGAAAACACATATACAAAATAAAAGTGGACAACATACATACAAGAAGAAGCTAGATAACACATAGAAGAACATGGCAAGCCACATAGGTGGAGAGAGAATGAAATATTTTCTAGCATGCTTTGTTGCCAAAAATAAAAGAGCATAATTCTAACATTCTCTGTTGTAAAGAAAATGTGGGTATGGTTCAAGGTCTAGCATGTTGTTTTTCTAGGAACCATATGATACCTCTATGAACCACATGCGTTAGTGTACTCTATGGCTAAGTGATCCACAACAAGTATAAAAGGTAGTTGGGATGAGTCACATGTGCTAGCATACTTTGCTGTTAGGTGAATCATGACAAGGGTGGTCAAATCCAAGCATGTCTATGTACTTAGGACCTCAAACATATGATGCTTTGGCATCATGGCAAATGTGTGCGTTCTTGCACATATGAGTATGGACATATGCCCCTCTTAAAATAGTTGCATGAGTGATATGTAAATATTTTAATGTAGTGTGTAGGGGGAGAGAAGAAAGGGGTCCTTAGGAAGGATGTGTGCCCCTAGAATAAGTTGTCCATGCCCCCTAGAATGTGGGCAAGGACAACAAACATGGTTGTGTTGTTACTAAAGGAGATGGATTACGGTTGCACTTGTAATTGTGCCCCCACAATATGAAAACACACATGAGTGTCACATATTGGGTAACAACACAATATATGAAGAGAGACCTAAAGGAAAATAAGAAAGAATAAGGAAGAAAAGGGAGAAGAAGATAGAGGTAGTCTCAATATCATGCATTAGTAATTGAAATGATGGAGGTAGTCTTAATGCAACGACATAGGTAAGCTCAATGTTATAACATAGGCATCTCAATATTATGATAAAGGTGGTCTCAATGTCATGTGTCGATGTGAGGAAGGAAGAGGTGCCTCATAAGTAGAGAAAGTGAGAGCACCAATATAGATGAGGTTGTGTATGATGTCCTTTAGTGCATGACATTGGTTGGTAGAATGACCATGTGCCCTATGATATGCACAAGAGGGAAGGGTGAATGGGTTATGCATAGGATGTTTCTTACATGTGGGAGAATGAAGATTGATCAACTAAGATTTGAAGAGGATAGGTAGGATATGCTTAGGAAGAGTAGGAATTTGTGTAGGATCTTTCTCCATGTTTGGATGGAATGGAAAAAAAGGGGTGAGTTAGAAGTGGTGTAGAAGAAAACAATGGTGTTGTCTTAATTTAAAGAGAAATAGTATGGAGGGAGTAATTGGTAAAGAAGTTGGAGCAATGAAATAGAGTGGGTTGATGTCATGAGGAGCTAGTTTTGATATTGGTGAAAGATGAGTGGATGAGAATTTTGGAGTAGAAGTCATGGAAACATCAAGATACATATTAGAAAGAGGATTTTTTTGTAGATTAAGAGGTTAGTAACCTAATCCGATAGTGAAAGTATGTGGGGTAGGTTGTAACGCCCCGCCTTGAACACCTTAGAGAAATTCACATTTATGCTATTTGAAACAGGAATTTTTTTTTTTTAAAAAAATGATTAAGATAACAAGTAATGTTAACATAACTAATTCCACCATTAAACTTACGACATGTTCTCCAAGGTTTCAAGGCTGCATTACTTAACAATTCAACTAACATAATTTAACATACATCAGTAACTGATCTAAATCCAATGCATAATTAAATAACATATTCTTATTCATTGCATGACATCGAATAATCTACATGATCAAAAACATAATCTTACATATAAGTACATCATTGCGTTACTTACAATGCCATTTTCTGACTACATCAAAATTATATACATTATAAATGATCTATTACACAAGTCTGGTACAAGATTGTACACATACATCATCATCAACTGGTACAAGTACAATTGTCTGTAAACTGAGATAAATCTTTTCTGCACATGAACTTTGACAAGGAATAACCAATGGATGAGAAAGCTCTTCCACCCGACCATGTGGAACCCTAAGGTCCACCCCCCAAGCTAGGAGTTAACATGAGGTCCCAAACAACAATAGTCAGGTAGACAAAGACTAACATGAACAAAGGATGACCAAACTCCAATACAACACATGGCAATAACATTAACAACACAACACAACTTCCAGAGGCAACACTTAACATATGTGGAGAGACCAAACAAGGAATGCTAGGTTGTAGTAGGGAGAGTGTCATCGCATGGTCCTAGCATGGGTTATCCTGACAGCCTCTCACTAGGCGCCGGCCCCATAGGGTGACACATGCGGAATCGACCTTCCTTTCATGAGGACAAGGAAGTCAATCATGCCGACCAGGCCTTCTCTACCCATTCTTAGTCTAAACGAGCACTACAGGCCATGGGAGAGGAATCCATTAATCTTGTTTAATGTGAAATCTACCCTTAACCCCCTAGTTCATTTTAGGTTATCACTTGATTAATCTACTTTCAATGGGTTATCCTGACTGCCACTTTGGGCGCCGGCCCCACGTTGAAATCCACTCTCCTTCCTAACACCTAGTAAACCTTAACCATCATACAAGGCATTATAACAATACACCTACATGTTCACTGCAAGGCATAAACCCTCTTGCATTTCAAACAGAATCATAACACCAATTGTTATCCATTGCCTATAGCATTACAACACTTTACTCTTTACAGATTCCAAGTCTCTCCATATGACAATTTCGACAAAACAGATACAAGATAGTCACAAGTGGTTAAATATCCCATCCCGAGAATATTATGTCCACACAATACATTAACAACTTTCGACAATTCTACATTCGTAATAAATTGTACTTCATACTCAATTAGAATCACATGTTTAAGACACCACAACACTAGAACACCTATCCACATGTTGGTTGTACTCAAACACGACATACTATGCCTCTGGAATTTTGACCACTAGCAATCTATCATATTACGACAACAAGAATTCTTAATTCATACAGTTTAAATTTAATTTCCAGAGTTAAATCACTAAAAATCCTTCTTAGTACAATGTGAACGACTTTGTAATAAAATCAACATTAGATTACATCATCTCTTTTAATCAAACTAATTGATTTAAATTAATTGCAACAAACATATTAATACATTACAACTAATTTATCTAAATATACTACATTTTGTTTCAAAAGATAAATTACTAAATAATTTACAACATTTCATTCATAAAAGAATCACTTAATACCATTATACTATTTAATTCCTACTTATCATTACGACACTCTCATTATCAATACGATCTTTATCATCTATCTTTCAAACTTGCCCAATTAACTTAACTCTTCAAGTAATGAAATGAATAAGAACGCTAAATTAAGTATAACTAAATGACAATTACAACGAGGAAAAATCATCAACGACGAACATTATTGTTTTGTTTTCCTCAAGATTCTGCCTTCATACGGTCATTCCAGATATTCGATCAACCTCAACCAGATAAGATAGTTTAATATGCTTGCATGTCTTCGTTGTAACGATGTCTCAGAAAAGATTTTACTAAGAGTAATTAATTCTGCCAAAAAGATTGGAATGGTCATTTCACAAGCAATCATCACTTGATTGTTGTAGTTATTATTTTTTTTGTTTCCGTGGCATTCTGATTCCCATGCAGATGCTTCCACTACAATCGTTTCCGCTGTTGTTATCTATTGAACTGCAATCATATGTCGCAGTGGAGGTGTAAAATTGTTATTGGCTATTTGACCATTGAAGTGAATGATATTTAAGTAAACTGATGACTGAGTGACTCAGCCGTTCTCTAGTAAACACACATTGCTGTATGTTAATAAGTAATTTTGCAAATGCCCAATCTATTGTCTATTTCTGTTCTCCTTCTGGATACAAATTTTTGATGCCATAGAATCTAAATTAGAGGCTAGCAGTAAACGCAAGCCATCTAAAGTTATTTGTTTTGTGTTCTAGCTCCCTTTAGCCACCCTAATCCAGTGATTTGACATACATGCCTAATTTATTTTCTTTTGACCGATTTTATTAAAAATAAATGTCATCTCATGAAGTTTGATGGTTGCAGGATAAAATCAATATGAATTTGTTGAGAAGGCTTTGGAAATCTTAAATAGGTACAATCCCTCTATTTGCTGATCACATGCCCTACATCTCACCTTAATCTTGCGTTTTGATATGTTTGCCTGAGTTGTTTGCTTCTAGCTATTTCCTATGGAATGCAATGGGTGTAGGATATAAGCATATTGAATTTGTAGAAAAGGCTTTTAGAAACTTTCAGACCACATTGAAATGCAAAGGCAAGGTGATGTTATTGCGTTGTAGAGTTGGAGGTTGTTACTTACTATGCATATTTAGTGGGCTGAGGAAGAACAATAATTGCAGAAGAATACACTGTTCTACACGCGAAAGAGAAGATGGTTATAATAGGGATGTATTTCGACCCTATTGATGTACCCTAAACTTTATCATTGAGATACCTATTGAATCTGTGCAGGTTGTATGGACGCATTCCCTTAGAGATTGTAGATCACATATGAATACAGGCTCATGAGTATTTGCAGCATTGCTGCTCCCTGATTAGGATCCTAAGTACAATGCACTTTCTTTGTGCTACTCTTAGACATCTATACAAACAAGGATGGAAAACGGTTTAAGAGTTTGATAGAAGATAGAGAAAATATTGTAGTCTTTAGAAATTTCCCTACAGACTCAATAATCTGATAGATGGAACGTTTCCAAGGTGGATGCAAAACAAAATGACTAATATGACTGCGCTATCAAGTAATGGTTAATGAAACTGAATATATTAGAATGTGAACTACCATTCAATTAAAAATCAGAGACTGCAAGGAGACAACTAACGGCTTGTTTATTCAGATCTAAGTCGACTGCCCAGATCATGATGCAATTCGCACTATAGAGATTGGCATCTACTGTTTAATGATCATAGTCATTGACTTGCATTCAGTTCACAATCTAAATCCATTAAAGGTAAAGCAATCCTTGGCTTCCTTTCAAATCGTACTATTCCTTTGGGTATGCTGCTGCAGTCAATGTGTAATCTGCTTGAAAGATGGCATTCCAAGATTCTACGACATTGAATCACAAGTTATGTGCAGCAAAACCACAAGATTAACTCAGAAGACCACCAGATTTGCATAAGAACTAACTCCCACTGTATTGCCTAAAGCACAACAAATTCACATAGCAAATTCGATTGGTATAAGGTTGTAGTGCAGAGTAGGAGTCTATTGTTTGATGTAGACATGTTTCGTGGCTGGGAGAGGAAAATAATTACAGAAGAATACTCTATTGTATGTGCATATGGAAACCAGATAAATGGAGAACTCCATTCGATTGCTATGAAATAAGTTAGAAAGTTACAGTGTGGAGTTGGAGTCTGACAGAATAGTCTAATGGCTAAGAGAAGGATTGAAAATTGCAGAAGAATACCCTGTTGTATATGCGACAGGGAGATAACACAATGACGATCACATCTGAAGAAAACACTATTCATCTTAAGGGTTTGGAGGAAGGTGGGAGAAATACAATTCAACCAAAAGAATTCCGTTTGCAAATAAAGAAAACAATCAACTCCAACATGTACAGATTCAGGAAAAAGAATCAGAGATTAGGAATTCATTGGAACCTGGCTGCAGTGTCGACTCAACAATTCTGGTTCAACCGCTGCAGTCCAAGCTCCTTCCCAGTCTTCTTCTCCACTCTCCTCCTGCAATCTTTTCTCCTTGCAAATCCCCTTTTCTCTCTGCAAATTCCCTTTTTATCAAACAAACCCTTCCACCTTGTAAGGATGCGACACGCGATCCTATGCCTCTCCCTTCTCAAAAATATATTTTTTTATTATTTTAATGGTCTAATAGTTAATTATTATCAAAATTTATGATTTTTATTAATATAAATATATAATTCCAACTAAATTTATTCTTTTTATGACCATCCAACTATACTGTTATTAATAAAATTGTAACATTACATCAATCTATAATTTTACAACTATATTTTAATTTATTTTATCAATTAAATTGTAAATCACGAATTACAACATGACTTACAATTAATTAATTTATTTAAATTATATTCATTACAACTAATTACTACATTCAACAATACAAAATTTCTTATAATTTTTATTTAACAATTTTACTTCACATAAAACTATAATTTATTTACAACAATTATACTCAATTATCGACAATTACAATTATGCTCAATTATCAACATTATAATTCCCGTATAATGATTCTAATTAAAGCACAACACTACCTTACACACATGAACACCTTCTGACCTGGTTAAACTACAAGGTATAACATTACCTGTCTGCAAGTCATGATCAAACGACAAACAATGACCACAAGGGTAAACTGACAACCAGACAACACTGACAAGGGACCTCACGTTAACTCCAACAACTATTCCATTGGCGAAGGCATGCTCAGACCTGGTAAATCAGGTGGAGTCGGTGCCTAGTACCTGCATCCTGCAGCAAATGCACGGTTAAACATAACAAGATATATATCCACATGTAGTCATATAGTGAATGGAAATCGCAGTGGGGGTAGGGTACTCGAGAGCGAGTATTACGACATTGTTCCATTCATGTTTACGTATGAACAATTAACTATATTGAACAAGATTTTTGATTACTAGTCAACAACATAAAACAATCAAATATAGCAATTATCATCAAAACATCTGTAACATCTAGTTTATTTATCAACTTGTAAAGCATAAAATAATAGAATCCAACATCATCAACTGTTATCATAATGATTAGGTCCATAATGAATTAACAAAATAACCAGGAATCCATCATCAAATGATCTAAGATGCTGTCATAAAGTCTAATACTACTTAGCAAACATCAATCTAACAGACAACAAGTTGAGGGGCACTACATAGGTTCTAGAGGGACTTTTATTCCTTTGTTCATTCACCCAAAGACACTTTCACTATATCCATGTTTGGATGGCATCCAAAAGACTTTTTTCTTAGTGATTTTCAAGTTTAGAAAAATAAGGTGGAGTATCATCATTTACATTGTTAAAGTGTGAGGTATAGTCACATGTGGTAGAGGCAATAAAATAATTGAGAGAAGAATACACTATAGATCAACCATAAGAATGTGGGTTAATGTAGTATAGAGGATGTCAAATTTGCTGGTATCAACCTTATATTCACCAATATAGGAATGGGTGAAATCTAAAGTGTCCCAATCATCACTAGGGCATGTGTTAGGAGAGGAATGATCTATGAGTGGTGTAGAGTTGTTAGTAGAGGATACCGATGGTGTATCTAAAATGACTGAAGTAGATGGTACCACTATAGCAGATGGAATAGACAAAAGTAGAGTCAATAATATGACAATACTAAAATGGGAAAATATCATCTTTGATCATAAAAGCCTTGCCTATATAGATGAAATTTATGCATTGGTGAAGAGTAGAGGTAATTTGCCCCATTACATTCATCCATGGTCTTCCAAGAAGAATATTGTAAGAAATATTCTCTAGTATGACATGGACTAAGGTAGGGAAGGTGACAGGTCCTAGTGACATAGATAAAGTAATGGTACCCAAAGGATCTTTGCCATTTTTATTGAAACCCTTAATGGAAATGTCAGAGGGAGTGATATTAGAGGTATCAACTTGAAAATTCATTTTAGGAAGTCAAGGCTACATACATTAAGACTAAAGCTATTGTTAATAAATGTCCTTTTAATACCCATAGAGTTAATACCAAACACAATGAAAAGAAGAAGGTTTTGTTGCTAAATCTCATAAGAAGGAAGCTTAGATGGAAGAACTGTGATGTTCATTGTATCAGAATAAATGCAATCAATTAGAGTGGCTACTTAGGTGGCTTGGTAGAAGAGGAAATGAGAACCTTTAATAAGGCCTTCTAAGCATCTCACAATAAGAATGTGAAGTTTGAATTAGCTCCCAAAGAGAAATCTTAGCTTGAGTAGCTTGACAATTTTTAATAATATCATACTCTTTAGTGTTCTTAGGGGAAACATGAGGAGTTGATGGAAGAATAGGATTTGGTAGAGGAAGGGAAACATGCATAGGGTTGATTTTCTAGTTTCATCAAGTGTTGTAGGTGTGCCTAGTAACATGAAAGTTAGCAAGAGAAGGATTCATGGGATCATCAAGAAAAGCTAAAATAGTGATAATTGGATGAGAAGGTGGAGGTGAGTAAGGAACCCCATGCACAATGATCCTGTGAGAAGTAGAAATATTGTGAGAAGTCACAACCTACTAGTTAAAGTGATGATTAATTGTGACCATAGAAGGTGTGATGAGTTTATTTTTAAAATGGGCTTTGACAAGGAGAGTGTTCATGTTAGAGACATGGAGTGTAGGAGAAATAACTAGAAGAGTGTCTTCTAGATCATCTAAGACATCAATCAGGGTGGAGTTAAAGAACTCATCATCAAATAAAGGAAAAGTGTTTGCATGAAGATTAGGTAGGGTTATATGGAGAAAATGCCCAATGCTAGTATCATGCTCCAAATTATCATCAAGATGTAGTTTGTCCCCCAAAGAAAGTGAATGAGGGAAAGAAGTAGGGAAAGGTGCATTGAGAGAAGGGGGAGGAAAGAAGTGAGTCTCCTCATTAGCTAAATTAAAATCATCAATAGAAGAATAATTTTCATCTGATGAAGAAATATATCCATTCTTAAGAATAGGATCATCATAGTTAGAGAAGAAAGAATAAATGGATTCAATATGCCATTAGAGGCCCAAGGAGTTCGGAGATGTGATTTGTGGATGTCTAATATTTTTGATAAAAGAGAAGTCATCATCAAGGAGCAGGTTATCATAAATGACAAAATCACTCATGGGGATGTGAGACATGATTGGAAGCATTAAGATAAGACAAGAACATAATTGTAGAGAGTAGAAAATAGTCATATTCTAAACATAATCTTATACATAAAACTTATCTAACCTATGCAAGCAAGCAAGTAATGTTATCAAACATGACAATACTATGTTTTTTCTTCAAAATATAGAAAATAAAAACTAAACAAATTATAATTCCTGGTACAAAAATGAGTTTGTATGAAGGATTAAAAGAAGGTTGTAGAAGGGACAATAACATGTCTCACAAATGACAGTGTGCCCATGGTATACTCCAATTGTGCTAGTGTCTAGAATGGGAAAATGGTTGAGCTAGGAACAAAATAAATGAATGCCTGTGAAATAATAGAAAAATAGAAGATGACAATGACAAGAATCTTATGGGAAAATAATAGAATAGGAAGAAATGATAGAATAAAAAGTAAGAAGCGTAGGTTCACCAAAATGTAATATAAAAATTTAATCTTCTTTATGGGAATTAAACTTTATTACCAATCTAAAATGTGTTAACTAGACTAACATTAAACCAAATTAATTTACTAAAATAAAATTCATATTTAGAGCTAATATAGTTAACACAAGGAGATCTGTTAATGCTTTTATTTTTATTGGTATTTAAGAATTTTGGTAAATAGGAGATAACATGCTTTTTGATGGCATGAGTATTTACGAGTTACAAAGAATGGCTCAATGAATACAGATCACAATAATATTATTACATAGAGAGAATGTTGTTTAGAAGATTCTAGAAATTGTCATTGATGTTATCTAGTGGATTAGATGAAATCACAAATAGAGGACATTAGCACATTAACACTTTAGTTCAAAAGTCATGCTAGTGTCTACAGTATAAGAAAACCAAGATTACTCACTGGTGTCACCTCCCATTTGTTATCATTTGTTTTTGATATATTTTTAATCATTAATTAATTGTTTGAGGTGTGTGAAATCAATATTTTAAATGTTGCATTATGTGTTGCATGGTATTACGATAGTTGATATTTCATTGTCTTAGCAAAATATTTTTAATTTGATATGATAGTTGATTGAGCATAATATTTGTACCCATTGGTCATATGCAGTTTATATCTTATTTGATTCATGATCTTATGATCTTGATAACGACTAACTACTATCTGTGTTAACATCAGATGGAAGCAGGATAATATTTTACCCCAATCTACATGTTGAGGGAGAGTATCATTCAGGAGAGGATGGTAGATGGTAACAACATGGTAGTCAAACCAAGCTAATCGAGAACCCCACACACTTGCATAAGTTTGTAGTATGACTATGTGATGATGCATTTCTAGGCATATAGAGGTATATTTAAGTGTCATCGAAAGTTAGTGTATGAAATCCCTATTATCTTTGTGTGGTTGCATATTGTGACAAATAGTTTTAAGTTTACAGTTGGTTGCAATAATTTATTTTATATTTTAATTTAATATTTTTGAACTGATTATTATTCCTACAACATTCCCTAGTTTTGTATTTAATTCCCTACTAAACTAAGAGCTAAGAATATTTATATTTATATTTATACGTATACACTAACATCATTCTCACCAATTCAATCATTTTATAACTTATACCTAATTTAATTACTATCCTATTATTAGTATTAGAATATGCATAACCTTGTTTTGAAAATAGGAGTGGCATTGAGGGCATTTATGCCAATTAATACTCCTATTTTTAGTGAGGCGTGGAATGGGAGGAGGAAGGCTATCATTGTAGAATTAAAAGAAAGAGGGAAGGAATTTTTAAAAGATATATATTATCTTCTAGACCACAACATTATGGGAGTGGAGTGAATGCATGAAAAATAGCTATTGGTATTAGAGTTACTAATTTTTGGCAAGGTGTATAGCATCTTTGGCAAAAGAGAACAAAGAGGAAAAAGAGTCGTAGTGTACAAGTATAAGAAATTGTATTAAATGATATTTATCTGTGATAATGTTTGTTAAGTTGCTTATTTGGGTTTCATCAATGTTGAAATCTGTTTTATATATTATTATTCTTGATTGGCTGAATGAAGGCCTAAGGTCCATTCAAGTTCATTTGTGATGAACATTGTTGTTCACTATGGATACAACCTTTGTTTGTTAGGGATTAGGAAATCTCTAGGTAATTGCAAGTGTTTGAGTCATTATTTGTAACATAACTATACTCGGGTTTCTTAGATATGAAGGTGTGTCCTTTACATTATGCTTGAGACTGACTGTACGGATGGAATGAATGGCATGGTATTTGGTTTTAATATTTGCTCTTTCTTTGCTTCTATATGCTGCACCCATATATATCGTTGTGGCTTTCTGTCAAATGGTTCAAGTGATTTGTCGATGTTTCCACATTTTTCATGCATGTCTACTTGCACTTTTCCAATTATAATATTTGACAAAAATCCCCTCTACCATTATGCTTTGATGGATGTCTATTCTTGTTCAAAATCTCCCAAGTAGGCAAGGAGGATGTGGGCATAGGTTGTGGAGTTTAGCTTTATGCTTGCTAATTGCATTTTCTTGAAAGTTTCCAAAGTTTATTTAACAAATCCATTTTGTTCATATCCTGCAAACATTGCATTTTATACGTCAACATCTCTGAGCCTCGTCTCTTTTTCAAACTGTTTGGAAGGTGTGGCAGCGTGTATGTCATATACTTGAGTGGAGGGGTGAATCTCTTCAACATGGTTTCAGCTTTGCTACATCTGCTATATGGTGGAATAAACTCATTCAATACCATAGTCAGCCCTTGGCTGTTAGCTTTCCCAAGCCTGCTCTTTTTTTGTTCAAAAAAGGGATCCGTCAATTTTGTGATGTTTGGAACTTCAAGGAGCTAGATTGGTTACCTTGGCCTGTTATTAAAACTCGTTTTGGATTATCTAATAGATACAAACAGTTCCTCATTTTTGTCCAATCTTTGGTCCCTACGGAGCTGACTATGAAAATGTGTACTCCTGTTGTTTGCAATTTTCTTAAAGACTGGCGGTGGTTATCTACTTATCATTTCCTTGCTTTTCCATTGAAGAGGATCTACAAGCAGCTTCTTCCTTGTTTGACTCTTGCTCCTCGTCTAAATCTTAAATGGAAATGTAAATTCTGTGAGAAATTTTGGTTTATCTTGAGTTCTCAAATTTGGAAATCTAAGTTGGATGCAGATGCACAGGTTTTGTCTTGGAAAATCTTACATTGCAAGTTGCCTATTGATAACAAATTAAGTTACTTCAAGATCCCCGTGCCTAAATGCCCTTTTTGTCAGACCCAGGAAAGTATGAAACATATATTTTGGGATTGTCTTTTTGCTCAGCACCAATGGAAGGCTATTTTCAATGGTTTACCAGCTATTTTTGACCATCCTTTAAACTGGAAAGAGGCTCTGTTGGGCCTGGGTGTTCATAATGTGATTACAAACTCTATTAGACAAATTATTCTTATACACATTTGGAAAAGCAGGTGTACAGCAATTTTTTCTAGCTCTACATATCCTCTGGAAAGAGGCACTATAAGGATTTACTCAGAGGTTTTTCTGAGAATAAATTACTTGTCTATGCAGCTTGAAAAGATGGTGAAAAAAGATGTGTTTCTTGATCGACAACTACATCAGATTAAGCTTCAAATCTCTCATCTTCAACATGGCAAGGCTTAACATTGGCTATAGAGATGAAGACTATGGCTGGTTGCTGCCGTTTGCACAGTGGAGATTATTGTATGTACCTCTTGACAGCAGCAAACAGCTGTTCATTTCAGCTGGCCCATGGTTGGTTCATTGTTCTGTATATAACAGCTTGCTGTCCAGTTACTAGTTAGCTCTGGCAGAGTCTTTTCTTATGTCTTTGTTTTGGTTGGTGTATAGTTGTTTTCTACAGTCTCTTGTAGACTGTTATCTTTTGTAATCTTTGTATTTCTTCAATATTAAAAAAAAAAATAATTCACATGCCTTTTCTATGCTTCCACGTTTTGCACACGTCTACGAAAATATTTCTAGATTTGATTTCTGACATAGATTCGTCTACCATTATGTTTGATGGATGTCTATTGCTAGGTCATTCACTACATCTTTTGATTATTTAGAATGAGATAGGGGTGTGGGGTTTTGAATACCCACAACCTATGTTTGTAAAAGGTGTTCATTTTGAATATCTATATATTTTTATAATAGCAATAACAATATGCTTATTCTACTCCAATTTCTCTTTCATAGAGTTGAGTTGTGCATTGGTTTTAAATTTACCCTTAAATTTGTTTTAAATTGTTAGGTCTATATTATTCTTTATCAATATTTCATGTAGATCTTAAGCAATTTTAATGGCTATTACAATCGTCAAACTGATTTATAATTACATTACAACCAATAGTAAAAGATCTTATTTTTCTCTAACATTTTGTCATGCAAACTACAAGACATTCTTTGGCATTCGACTCATTGATTCCTTATTGTTATATTTCTACTATGAGTCACTTTTTCATGGAATATTTTTTCAATAGTCAAATTCTATACCTAGGCTAGCAATGAGGCATTATGCCAAACTGTATATACACTCTGTGCATGTATCTTTTAGTCTATGTTATCATAGCTTACATTTTGAGAGTACTTTTATATATATTTTAGAATAATATGTCATATTTTCCATCCAAAAAGAATATAATTATTTATACATATTGGACTTGTATCTATAAATAGAAAATAAAAGATATAAGATTTAGTTGTACTTGGAATATGGATTGCACAAAAGATGCATGGTACTATATGTTGTTATTCATTATTGAAATAAATATTTAATATTAGTTATTCATATGGATGATTATACACAAAACTATATATATACATTCTAGTACATTCTTGGAAGTTTAATTATTGCATGAAAATCACTTTTATAATATATGAATTTGAGCACAATATTAGATGGTGATCATAACACCAAAATTTATTATATCCAACTTAGGGGTAGGGCATGCTAGGGGTTGGGTGTTGTTATTATATTTCTAAACTTGTGTGTTAAGATCTACTCAGGGGTAGGGTATGTCAGGGGTTTGGTGTTATTATATTTCCAAACACTTATGTGTTAAGACCAACTCAGGGGTAGGGTATGCTAGGGGTTTGGTGATAATATATTTCTAAACTTGTGTGCTAATTTATACTTTATGTTTCCATTATATGGTCATTTATGGACGAGTCAAGCAAGAGAAAGTAGTGCTATGAATAGATCACCCACATCTATATGCGGTTTATATTTAAATGCTTTGGCCAAAGTGATGTTATAGCTATATGCATTGTTAGTTCACTGTACATTCATAGATTACATGTAGTTGGAAGTCATGTTAGCTATAGAGTATCTAGGGATTTCATGCATAACTTCCTATGATGGATGTGTACATATTGCTTGCACTCGATTCTCAGATGTGGTTATGGTTTTACTGTGGATGTCATTATCTCCCACCCTTGTTGAAGGGTCGGGCCACTTCCAATAGGAAGATGAGTGGGGGATCACCTAGTTTGTGGTTGGAGGTAAAGTGATTAGATGTTGATCTCCCTCTCACATCTTGACAACCATATTGCTTGCACTTAGTTGGGAAAACCATGAACATTGTACCACTATCTGTAATTAGTTGTGAAGTTAAAGATTATGTTTAACTAATGATTAGTCACATGTTGAAAGGATAGTAGTTCTAATTTGGTTTTGTATTATATTATTATTTGTAAACTTGAATCATGATGTTCTATGAACTAATGTAAGATTGACATCTTTAACATGAATTATGAAACTTATTTGTTTATTTAAAAAATTCAAATTTGTACAATCTTTGGGATAGTTTCAAGTATATTATTCGTTTAAATAGTATTATTTTGGGTGGCTTATTACAACTAGAACTAGGACAAGGGAAAAAGGGTCTACAAAAAAAGTTATCAATACACCAATGTTGTTAATGGAATAATCATAAAATCATGTAGTAGATGTAAAATTAATATTGAACAACTTGAATGAAAAGAGAGGACACAAAGGAATAGCAAATCGTCAACTATGACATTGGGTTCAAAAGGTAGAAGCTGATATATGTAAATATAAATATAGATATGAGTATAAATATGTTGGGTGAATATTGTGTCTTCAACTAACTGAAGGCAAAATGGTTATATCAACCATAGTATGATGAGATTAATCTCTCCCCTTAGAAAGGGGAGGCTCCCTTCTTATTGCTAACTACAATCATCGACTACTTACCTAGATTTATGTACACTATAGACTAACTTGTGGATGGTGCCATATCATCCATTTCTCTTTTTTCATAAATGATGTTTCAATTTAATCCTTACAATGTATGATAAACTCACAAACTACTTATTGGAACAATAATAACCAATATCAAGATTGAATGAACATAAGAATATTCAAAATGATACCAATGTGAAATAAACTAGAAATTCATAGAAGCACAAAGTCTTTTGTAATTTCTTTTGCTGACTTGAAATGAGAAATATATAGTGTAGAATATAGCCCAAAGTCTCCACTGTACGCTATCAAGAGATTTAAAGAACATAGAAAATAAATAGTAGGTCAAAGTCTTCTGATTATTTTCAACTCACAAACATAGAATATAAATTCCAAAGCAATGTTGTAGTGCAAAGACTCCAAAATCAGCTTAAGATCACCTCCCAGATTATATGAATTCACAATACTTATTCAATCAATTGCATAAGACGGTGGAAGAGAAAAGACATAAGAACATCTCTCATACACTACAAGTAGATTCCCAAAACAAAGTTTGAATGCTCACTTTCTTTCTTATTATTGATAAAATATTGATTTACAATCTTGAACACAAAGTCTCAAAATGCTTCTCAATTTTGGTAAAGTTTCGCTTCAATAACTAAAAGGTAAAAAATTACATAGAGGCCCTCTTTATTTATAGTGAGAGGCCATGAGCAAAAATAGGAAAAATACAACTAACTTGACTTTTTCAACAAGAAGAGTCCTTATTGATTTGGGACTTTCCTTATTTTTACATGTAATTGCATCTTGAAAAAGTAAATGTGAAAATGTCCAAAACTACAAAGTACATATGAAGATACAAAAATATACTAAGGCATGAAAACTTGAATTAACTTGCACTCCCATTCTTCTTCAGAAAATCCTCGTACATAGTGAACACTGTTTGCATTTCTAGGCTGTCAAGACCAGCAGTGTTTTTGAAAATCACTCAACCTCTGACTATTACATCTTTTACTGTAGTAGCTGCCTTTTCATGACTTGTCAACTTAGTTTTCAGATTATCCAAAGTCAGTTGATTATCCAAAATATTATCCAGAGAAGTGACTAAAAAAGCTTTGTCTTCAAATTCCCTATGAACCATACTCTTAAATTCTTGGATCATCTCATTAGCAGGAAGAAAATGATGATCATCAGTTGTCAACTTACATGGGAGTTCCTCCAATTTGTGCAGAAGATCAACATCATTGTCTTCACTCAATTCCCTAGCACTTTCTAAATCTTTGATCAATTCTTTCAAAACATTACTTCGGTGAATCAATGATTCTTTGGTCTCTACATAAGATTCTCAATTTGAGATAATGTCAATTGATACCAAAGTTTTCATCTTTAGCTTCTTCATATCAGTCCACTTCTCAAGACTAGTATCCAAGTACTCAATGTCTTGAGATATTACATCAACCAAATCATCCAGCTCAGATCTTATCCTTTCCATCTTGCTTTTCTTCTCAGCTGCACTTGTCAAAAGAGACACTCCTTGTGAATGCATTTTTTCAAGATATTCTTCAACCACTCTTCCCTTGGCATGAGGCTTTTCTACTTTTTGAATAACAGGGTCCTCTACAGTGATTGCCTCAAGTGTCATTGATTCAGATGACAAAGTGATCTTCCGCACCACCATAGCTAACTGCTTTGCTCTTGCTTTGTACTACTCCTTCATTTCCCTCTCATGATCAAATTTTAGAATCAAGGAATTGAGAGTTGACTAAACATTGGCCTTGGTAATTTCATGTGTGATTTTCCCTAGTTCAATCCTAGAGATAGAATAATCACTCATACTGAAATTATCGATGGTAGCATCTAGTGGTGGTTGAGCAATTTCCACATACTTGTGACCTTTGTCTTCTAACAACTGAGAAAGGGTCTTGGGCTTCTTCTGAGTCTTTGCCTTCACTGGTACTAGCTTTCCAAAATCAAAGTCATATGGGGAGATGGCTTGATTTTTCCTCTTCAGAGTGTAGGCTGAGAGCCATAGAGGAAGCGCTGATGAACTGGTATCCAGATTAGAACCCATTGCTTGTCCAGGAGGAGTTACACCAACACTAGTTTTAGTGATTATTGGAGAAGTGTTGGTAAAAATTACACTTGACACATTAACATTAGTTGCCTGCTCAGTACTAGAAACAAGTTGGTCTAAAATTGCTTGGTCTAAAATAAAATGTCATATAGAATTTGGATGTGGTTGAAACCTTGGTTAATTGCTCATGAAGAGTATTACTAATCTTCTCACCCAAAAAATATTATATTTGCCTTGAAGGATGATTTTGATGTAGAGATACATCCACTCATGGAAAGTGGAAGAAGAAGGTAGCCCTCTAACTCTGCTGAGAAGAGTTATCAAGTCACTAACCTCTTCTACAAAGTCACTTCTTGGAAAACTCCTTGGCCATCTAGAGAGATTAGACCTGGTAGTTTTCAGCCATTTGGTGTTTATAATCCTTTTGGCTTTCTCGGTATTCTTGTCATATTCCTTTTGAGCAATATTGAAATCAAGATCTGTAATTTCCTCTGCAGTAGGACACATGAACATTTTGTCTATGAACTCTGCATCCAGCCTCATTATCACATTGCCTTGTGCATCAACCACTGTCCTATTGTCTATATATTATAAAAATGAACTACTCGAAGGACAAATTCAGTGTTGTGGGCTGCTACGGGAAAAGACACAACCAAATGAATATTGCTATTTATAATCCTTTGGATGTAGTGACTTGGATTATCTTGCTTTGTCCTTTCTACAAATTCAGCCATATCAACATGGCCAATCTCCGTATCCCGTATCTCATCCACATTTGATGTGACTGAAGTGATGGGGAACACACCCTGGTACTTGTACTTCATAGCTTTGGTTTTCTTTGGAGAGGGGTTTGGTCATTTGAAAGATGAACTCCTTCAGTTGAGAACAAGAATTTGATAATCTTGCAAAAGCAACTGCAACAATAGAAGGCATGATTTTGCAGTGTTAGGAAAAAATTGGCATTTGGGAAACTGCATTTTTGAAAATCATGATCAAAAGCATGAGCTTGAAGGGGCTAGAGAGCAATTGAAGCAAAGAACTGAGCGAAAGCAGGTTAGGATAATAGATGCAAAAATTCTCCACAGTTAGAGAATTTTGGGACAGTGATGCATGGGCGGCAAAAATCGCCGCCCTTGCATGTGGAGGGAAATGCATTTTGTGATGTAAGAGTGGTGATTTTATCCACTTCTGCATGTAAGGGAAAATCAAAGGCTTAAGTGTCTAAGTGGGTAAAAATGTCTCTAATGCATTGGAACTCAAGCAGAGGAATGTTTCATATTACAAACTTTGTGTATGGGTGGTAAAATTTGCCACCCCTACATAAAGGATAAATCTCAATTTTCTATATGGGCGGCAAATTTTGCCGCTCCTACACATTAGGGAAAATACAAGGATTCAGGCATGGGCAGTGATTTTCACCGGTCATGCATTACTTAATAAAATGCAACTTATGCATTAACAATGATTATCACCACCCATGCCTAAGTGAAGAACATAAGGGTGTGTATGGGTGGCAAATTTCAAAGCCCTTACACATTCAAGATACAAGACTTCAAATGAGTAGAAATTTTCACTGCTCAAGCATTTGAGGGAAGACCCAAAGTTTCACAAAAATGACAAAAATCGCCACCATAAATCTATAGCAAAAAAAACTAAAATAAAGACAAGTCAATGAAATGCATAAATTTCATTGAAACCCTAAGCACAATATAATTTATCAAATGATGAAGAAAACACATTTTGCAACAAAAAAATGAAAAACTAACCTAAAACAACAACTAGGGTTTTTACAAAGAAACAATGAGGTTAAACAATCAAATAAAAGAAAATAATTACTTTAAACACATACATTTATCAAATACGCAAACCCTAAAAAGAAAAATAAGGAAACAAGAAAAACATACCTGGACAACAAAACAATGACAAACCCTAACTCGAATCCGTAAGAAATCCAATTCAAAGTGCGCACCAAGATTGTCCAAGGGTTTTTAGATACTTAGATGAATTACAGAGATGAAAGACAAATATAAAATGAAAAATAAAGGTGATTGAAACATATAAAAAGCCTCATTAAAACATTCACATGAAGTGCATTAAATGCACTTAGTGTGAACTATGAGATGCACATGGAGACACTTTTTGCCACCCCTGCACTTAGAGGATATCAAAAACTTAACATGCAATGGCGATGAGTTTTACCGCTCTTGCATGTAAAGAAAAACACCAAAAATGCAATGGCGGTAAAAATCACCCCCCTTGCATGTGAAACAAAAAAAATTCTAACACCTTAAAAATATCAAACTTACTAGTTTGACAAGCTTGCTACTTGTTTAATTTTCGCAAACTTGAAGAAACCAAGATGAGAAGACACTCAAATAGATTCTCTAGGGCTAGAGGACCATGCATGAGGGCAAGATGATTTGCCTCGATTTGCATTCTTAGAGTTGTAGGCTACGAAACAGACAAGTTTCAAAGGGGTCATCATACAAAAATGAGCATAGATGATTTTGGGGATAACAGTTGGCTCTAACTAGGGAGCTTCCTTCGATCATTCTTTGAAATGATCAAAGGGAGAAGAAATCCAGTCTCTAAGTGCCTTCATCCATTCCATTGGGCTATAGAGTTAGGCGACACAAAAGACACAAAAACTGTACAAAAATACACGAACTTATCTGTCACTTTATTGAGTGAAAAGGTTCAGATGTTGCCCGCTGTGTGGTAGCAAGAAAGGTGTCCCATCTTGATACTCCAGAATGAAACTATTTTCACCATAACATTGATGAATGATGAAAGGGCCTCTCCATAGGGAATCAAACTTCTTGTGCATTCCTTTTGGCTCTCTCCTCTTGTCCCATAACAAGACTTGATCCCCAACTTAAAAATCTCTAAATTTGGCCTTCTTGTCGAATAGCTTCTTCACTTGACTTTGGTGTTCCGCAATGCGATCCGCCACTTTGACACGTTGTTCCTTAAGCTCAGAAAGGAACATTATGTGCTTGTAAATAGAATTCTCAAAAGCTCCATCTTCAACTGTCTTTGCCAACTTCAAAGCTGGCAGCTCTAAAGTAATTGGTATTTCACCATTCAATCCATACAATAACTGAAGATGAGACATACCAATTGTTGTCTTTGGGGTAATATGATCTGCCCACAAAGCATCAAACAATGCCTTGTTCCAGGCTGTTAGATTTTCATCTACTAGCTTTCTAATGATAGTGACCAGATTCTTGTTACTGGATTTAGCTTGACCATTCCCTTGGGGGTAATAGTCAGAGGAATGAGAAAGAATAATGCCATATTCAAAATAGAAACTAGTAATTTCATGGGAAGAAAAGCATGTAGCATTATCTTCTACAATCTTGTTTGGAACCCCAAACCTGGATATGATGTTTTCTTTGAGAAACCTACAAACTACCTCAGAAGTAGCTTACTTCACAGGAATAGCCTCCACCCACTTTGTGAAGTAGTTAGTTGCTGTAAGAAAATAACTATGTTTTGCACTTGATGGTGGAATCACCGCACCAACGAAGTCAATACCCCATTGTTGAAAAGGCTCCTCAATAATGACTAGTTTGAGTAGTAGGGTAACCAAGTTGGGTTTCCCTACAAACTACTGACAAAGCTCACACTTATGCACCCAATCATATGCGTCTCAAAACAGTGTAGGCCAATAGTATCTAGCTCTCAAAATCTTGTGAGCTGTTACAAGTGCCGAAAAATGTCTGCCACATGCCAAATTATGGAAAGATTCCAATAGTTTGCTTTGTTGTGCCTTATCAACAGAACGGAGGAAGATTCCATCAATTCTTCTCTTATACAAACCATTGTCCCATAGGATGAAATTTGTAGCTTTGAGCTTGATAGTCATTTTCTCTTTGTAAGACAAATGATCGGGACATTCACCATAAGTGAGAAAGTAAGCTATATTTGAATACCATTCATCTGTTGTGCTAACAAAAAGAATGGTGGGAACATCTTCAACCTCTGCTTCTTCATCACCAGTTTCCTTGGGTACATTATCAACAATAAGCTGACATAATCCTTTCCCACACACAAGCTTGGTGGGTTTAATATCAAGATCATACTCCTGGATCTTTGCAATCCAGTTGCCTCTCTTGCTCCCAAACTCTTGTTGGGGTAGTATAGATTTGACTGTTGAATCTGGAACCAATGCAACAGTATGAGAATTTAGAATGTAGAACCTGAAATGCTTGACAACTTTTACCATGACATATGCATTTTCCATAGCTGAATATTTGAAGTCATGAGTCTTCAAAGGACAACTCACGAATGCAATAGGAGATTCAATACCCTCCTTATTCTGTTGAACCATGATAGCTGACAGTGTATGCTTTGAATCATAACTATACATAATGAAGTATTTGGTGTAATAAGGACAAACCAAAACTAGAGCATGGGCAATTGCTCTTTTAATATCCTCAAATGCTTCCTTACCTTTCACACTCCAACAGAAAGTGGACTTACCTTTCATCATATTTACAATATGACGAGTTTTCTCTACAAATTCAGGAACAACCCTTCGTAGAAAATTCACCTTTCCAAAGAAAGAATGAATGACTATCTTACTTGAAGGAAAAGTAAGAGCTTGAATGGATTTGACTCTTTTAGGGTCAATTTTTGTACCTTCCTTGGACACTATATGTCCAAGAAGCTTGCCTTCTGTTAACCCAAAAATAGACTTTTTAGGATTGAGCGAAATTCCATGTTGACGACACCTCTCTAGGACTTGCTGTAAGTGATATGTATGATCTTGATGCTTTTTAGAAAAGATAGTTAAGTCATCAAAATAGACAACAATAAACTTACCCATTTCATCTCTAAAATCCAAGTCCACTGCTCTCTGAAAAGTCGCACCAACATTGATTAATCCAAATGGCATTCTGTGGTAAGCAAAAGTACCCCAGGGAGTTGTGAAGGCAGTCTTATGCTGGTCCACTTTGCTAACCTCCACTTGGTTGTAGCCTGAGAAGCCATCCAACATAGATAACATTTCTGAACTAGTCACCATTTGAAGCACTTGGTCCATTACTAGAAGTGGGTAATTATCTTTTAGGGAAGACTGATTCAAATTTCAGAAATCCACACAAATGCAGATCTCACCATTCTTTTTCCTTATTGGCACTATATTTTCAATCCATGTAGAATGATGAATTGGGAAAATTATTGTTGCATTCAACATCTTCTAAATTTTAGCTTGAATAGTACCTGAAATCTTTGGGTTGTATTGCCTCTATTTTTGCTTATGAGGCGAAGATTCCATCTTAAGTGGAATCTTGTGTTGAACTTCTGTTGGTCGGAATGACTTAAAGTCATCATAGGAATATGCCAACACATCAATATAATGACGCAAAAGCGTCACAAACTTGAACCTTTCATCAGATGTACAACACTTCCCAATGTTGACCATTTTGGGATCAACTTCTATACCTAGATTCACCTGCTCAACTTCCGTCAATGAACCTGTTCCAATCTACTTCTGCTGCTTGATGTACCGATCATGCTTGTCAAATAGTTTCTTGAGAGAAACCAAGCCTTTGGGGATTTTATTACCTTTCAACTGCAGAAACTCTTCACCTATCTTATAATCAACTTCAGAAATAGATTCTCTAGGAGGAGAATCACTTCCCTCAAAGTAGAGTTCATTGAAGCTATATGCTTTTTTGAGGAATGTGATAATTTGATCATCACCATTGAAAACTTGACAATGATCAGAATTATCTAGGACGCTTGGTCATAAGACCAACTCAATAGTATATTTGTTACCCTTAAAATCCTTATGAGGAACCATAAGGGTAGCTGGAACGACCAATGAATTTGCCCGATCATTGAACTCTCTTGGTACTGCTGAAATATTGAAGGCATCAAAGTCCTCAATGCAATCTCATACATGATTGTGGTAGTGCCTCAACCTTTTGTTTTTGGTTTGGTACAAATTCCTCACTTGGTAGATGACAAGTTCTGCATCTCCCTGTGCATGAAGATTCCTGACACCTTTGATGCGAGCAGCTTCCATACCCAACAACAAAGATTCATATTCAGTAGTATTATTTGTATTATCAAATTTGTAGGTTATAGGAAAAAGGAAAAATATCTCCTTGAGGAGTTATGAGGACTACTCTAGCCCCAGATCCTATTGAAGTACAGCTACCATCAAACTCCAACATCCAAACATCATTTAAACTTTTTGGTTTGACATTCTCATGACTAGGAGACTCTTCGCTTGAAGAAGAATAATCTTCCATTATCATGTCTTCATTAGAATTATCATTTAATGTATCAGAAACATCCTCAGTAGTCAGAAAATAGTTCCCCATACCTGAAGATTCAAAAAGAATTTGTGCCTTTGGATCCTCAAATGTGGTTACAATATATTTTGCTTCCCTTTCAGGAAGCAACTTTTGCATGACACCCTTAACATGTATCCTTGCTTTGAATAAGTCCATGTTGATTTCCCCACTAACATCTTTATAGAAATTCTGCCACAATAAATTCCATATGAGGGAGGAACATTAGCCACTAAGACAATCATTTTAATCCTTTTATCTAGAAAGGTAGCGAATGCAAACTGTGCATCCTTAATTTGCCCTATAAGAGGCACTTGTTTGGTTTCAATTGAAAAGCATCTACCAAAGGTCTTTGTCAAAGTTAATCCCAGGGCTTCTGCCACCTTGGCAGGCATAACATTGTCTGAGGCACCAGAGTCTATGACACAGTTACTAAGTTTATGGCTATTTACCGACAAAGAAACATAGAATGGCTCAATTTTCCCAGTGGAAGGGGTAGAAACTAGATTGTTTTGAGAGGAAATTATCTTAGAAATGACATGAATATTGTGGGAAGAATCTTACCCTACAGGGGCAACCTTATTTTTTACAAATTTAGCTAACTGTTCAAATTGATCCAGATTAGCTTGCAAATACTTGACCTCAGACATTTGTATTTTAGTTTTCCTAGCATGATCTATTATATCAAAAGATTGATATGAAGTAGATATGGGAGAAGGAATACTTTCATTTTGAGGTCTAGGATTGGAAGTACTAGTCTGAGGAACAATAGTAGAAGAAGGAATTTTTTGTGTACTTACTTGTTTTTCATGAGTTGAATCACTAGGTTGAAAAGGTAGAGGTGTGCCTCTCTTAGCAATATTTTGTGTACTTACTTGTTTTCCTTTGTCAGTTGCTTGTTGAGTCAACTGATTTTGTGATTGCGTGAAAACAACATATGACTCACCATATGTATCTCCTCCTTGTTCCGCTTTATCTTGAAAATTTAGGAAACCAATGTTTGAGTTGCCAGCCAACTCTTCTTCTCCTTCCGTGAAGAGATTGGCAATATTATCCTAATCAAGATCAGGTTGGGAGGAATTTTCTTGTTCAACTTCATAGTACCCAACTGCTGCATTAACCGGTGGTGCTTCCAAAGCAAGTCTCCCTTGTGTAGGGGGAAGCCTATTTTTCCCTTGGTTTCTTGCAGCATTACCTTGATATGAAGCATTCAAGAAAGTTCTCCTTGGTATGTCCTTGTAGGAAGGAAATGATATATTTTGAGATACTTGTTTCTTCAAGACTAACAACTCATTAGCCAACTTTTGTACCATGGGATCCGTGGTGCTTGTGGAATCTAAAATGCTTGTAGAGGATTGCTCTCTAGCCCGGTTTGTATCCTTCCTTATCTTACTGGCGAGGATCAAGTCATCCTCAATTTTAGTAGCTAGGGTTTGAACTGCTGCCAAGTCAGCTGGACCAGCCCGCCGCAGAAGAAAGCTTACCTCTGGAAGTTGAGTGTTTATAAAGAAACACTTTAGATTCTCAGTTGTGGGCTAAGCAATTGTTGGAATTCTGTTGGTCAGCTTATTAAACTTCGCAATGAACTCACACATGGGTTCATGCGGTTCCTTCTTCATTTGAGTGAGCTAAGCCAAAAGAGTGTGTGCATCTTCGATGGGTTTGAACCTAGCCTCAAACTTGGTTCGTAGAACATTCCATCTAGTGATGGATTGAGATAGAAGATGATAAAACCAGTCTGCAACAACACCTTGAAGTGTCTCAACAAAAATTCTTATAGATACATCTTCATATTATACCCCCAGAACACCACATGCAATGTAAAAGCTGCAATATGTTCATTCGGGTGAACTTTTCCATCACCATAAAACTTTGGAAAATTCTTTTTCGAGCTGTGGGGCAGATCATGCAATGGTAGAGTAAGATTCAAAGGCTCGAAGGCATTTCCCCATGGACCCGGAGGAGGGAGAAGAGCCATTGTGCACCGACGGAAAGGTGGAATTATAAACCTTGAAACTTGTGGGATAGGTGTAGTTCTGGAAACATTTGATGCTTCACTTGGTATGGGAGATCTCGTGTTGGTAGGCATCAAGCTTAGAGTACGCTGAAGAGATCTCTTTGGCAGAAGATTGAAATTATTTTGTTGCATTAACTCAAAGATAGGATCTATAATTCCTTGTGCTCTTCTACTTTTTGTATACCTAGGTTAGGCCAGAATGCAAAATGACTAACACAGATTTAAAACACAACAACCTATTATAAGCAATATGAGACCGGTATACTTCAACCAAAAGCATGAGGCCCTTGGATGCGTATTCATTCCCTAGCGGAGTCACCAAAAACTGTTGGGTGAATATTTTGTCTTCAACTAACTGAAGCCAAAATGGTTATATCAACCATAGTATGATGAGATTAATCTCTCCTCTCAGAAAGGGGAGGCCCCCTTCTTATTTCTCACTACAATCAACAGGTACTTAACTAGATTTATGTACACTATAAATGAACTTGTGGATGGTGCCATATCATCCATTTCTCTTTTTTCAGAAATGATGTTTCAATTTAATCCTTACAATGTATGATAAACTCACAAACTACTTATTGGAACAATAATAACCAATATCAAGATTGAATGAACATAAGAATATTCAAAATGACACCAGTGTGAAATAAACTAGAAATTCACAGAAGCACAAAGTCTTTTGTAATTTCTTTTGCTGACTTGAAATGAGAAATATATAGTGTAGAATGTAGCCCAAAGTCTCCACTGTACGCTATCAAGAGATTTAAAGAACATAGAAAATAAATAGCAGCTCAAAGTCTTCTGATTATTTTCAACTCACAAACATTGAATATAAATTCCAAAGCAATGTTGCAGCAGAAAGACTCCAAAATCAGCTTAAGATCACCTCCCATATTATATGAATTCACAATACTTATTCAATCAATTGCATAAGACGATGCAAGAGAAAAGACATAAGAACATCTCTCATACACTACAAGTAGATTCCCAAAACAAAGTTTGAATTCTCCCTCACCTTCTTTCTTATTATTGATACAATCTTGATTTACAATCTTGAACACAAAGTCTAAAAAATGCTTCTCAATTTTGGCAGAGTTTCGCTTCAATAACTAAAAGGTAAAAAATTACATAGAGGCCCTCTTTATTTGTAGTGAGAGGCCATGAGAAAAAATAGGGAAAATACAACTAACTTGACTTTTTCAACAAGAAGAGTCCTTATTGATTTGGGACTTTCCTTGTTTTTACATGTAATTGCATCTTGAAAAAGTACATGTGAAAACATCCAAAACTACAAACAAAGTACAAATGAAAATACAAAAATATACTAAGGCATGAAAACTTGAATTAACTTGCACTCCCATTCTTCTTCAGAAAATCCTTGTACATAGTGAACACTATTTGCATTTCTAGGCTGTCAGGACCAACAGTGTTTTTGAAAATCACTCAACCTCTGACTATTGCATCTTTTACTGCAGTAGCCACCTTTTCTTGACTTGTCAACTTAGTTTTTAGATTATCCAAAGTCAGTTGATTATCCAGAGAAGTGACTAAAAAAGCTTTGTCTTCAAATTCCCTCTAAACCATACTCTTAAATTCTTGGATCATCTCATCAGTAGGAAGAAAATGATGATCATTAGTTGTCAACTTACATGGGAGTTCCTCCAATTTGTGCAGAAGATCAACATCGCTGTCTTCACTCAATTCCATGGCACTTTCTAAATCTTTGATCAATTCTTTCAAAACATTACTTTGGTGAATCAATGATTCTTTGGTCTCTACATAAGATTCTTTCGATTTGAGATAATACCAATTGATACCAAAGTTTTCATCTTCGGCTTCTTCATATCAGTCCACTTCTCAAGACTAGTATCCAAAGACTCAATGTCTTGAGATATTGCATCAACCAAATTATCCAACTCAGATCTTATCCTTTCCATCTTGCTTTTCTTCTCAACTGCACTTGTCAGAAGAGACACTCCTTGTGAATGCATTTTTTAAAGATATTCTTCAACTACTCTTCGCTTGGCATGAGTCTTTTCTACTTTTTGAGTAACATGGTCCTCTACAGTGATTACCTCAGGTGTCACTGATTCAAATGACAAAGTGATCTTCCGCCCCACTGCAGCTAACTGCTCTGCTCTTGCTTTGTACTACTCTGTCATTTCCCTCTCATGATCAAATTTTATAATCAAGGAATTAAGAGTTGACTGAACATCGGCCTTGGCACTTTTATGTGTGATTTTCCCTAGTTCAATCCTAGAGATAGAATAATCACTCATACTGAAATTATCGATGGTAGCATCTGGTGGTGGTTGATCAATTTCCACATACTTGTGACCTTTGTCTTCTAACAGCCGAGAAAGGGTCTTAGGCTTCTTTAGAGTCTTTTCCTTCACTAGTACTAGCTTTCAAAAATTGAAATCATCTGGGGAGATGGCTTGCTTTTTCATGTTCAGAGTGTAGGCTGAGAGCCATGGAGGAAGCATTGATGAACTGGCATCTAGATTAGAACCCATTGCTTGCCCAGGAGGAGTTACACTCACACTAGTTGTAGTGATTATTGGAGAAGTGTTGGTAAAAACTGCACCTGACACATTAACATTAGTTGCCTGCTCAGTACCAGAAATAAGTTGGTCTAAAATTGCTTGATCGCCCATGTCATATGAAGGAGAAGACAAACTTGGCAGAGATCCCAAAGAACCAAAAACAACATCAAAAGCAACTCTAGGACTATCAAAAAGTGTTCTAGAGGAAGATGGTGTAGTAGAGCCAGAAGAAAGTATAACAATAGGAGTAATAGGAGTACTAGAAACAATAGGTATAGAATCAGAAACAAGTTTAGTAGGAGAGGAAGAAGAAACTGTAGGTTCTGATATAATGTTTTCTCTAGGAGACATGGAAGGTCCCTCTAGTTGTTCCTGCTCAACTACCTTCTCTGATTCTCATTCATCCTCTTTTTCCCCTGAAGGTCTTTCTTCTGTGTCCATGTCTTCAGCAACATGCTTTTCAGTTGTCTGTTCATCTATTTCCATTTCTTCTACACTTGGGTCTTCTTCCGTTACTTTGGACTTGCCACCTTTTGATACATATTTTATCTTAGGATTAGGAGTCTTACATGAGCTTGGTGCATCACTTTTATTCTTGGTTCTTATTTCAACCTTCTTGCCTATTTTCTCTAAAACTTCCTCCTCTGAACCTGTGAGAATATCCTTCAACTGTATCCCCTTACCTTGCAACCACACATTAGTATTTGCCAAAATGAGTTCAAACCTTTTCCTTATAGAAGTCATTTCTTTCTTCGACCATAAGACTATAGGCAAAGGAGAACTAGCAACATTTTCACTCACATACCTGGGACTTACAATTTCCTCATCATTTACCATGCCTTCAAGAATATCTGCCAATTTTAGGTCCTCAATTTGACTAAGAGTCAATCTGCAATAATCCAATTTTTTGATTTCTTCCTCAGTCCTCAGATCAGCCCATACATCTTTTACCATTAAGACATGTGATGGAGTTTTCCTCTTGATATTGTCCTTTATCCCCCTAAAGTCAAAATGGTTTCTCCTCTTGAACTGTTTCATTGTCACCAATTGCATTTCAGTTTCAAGAGCTTTAGCTTTTCCAGCTGTAGCAACAGAGTATCTGCCAATCTCCACAGGAAACTTGAAACCAGGTTTCTTTAGTTCTATCTACTTATTATGCACGATAATCATTTGTCGGTATAGCTCCATCAAAACAATTTTGTCACTAGGGAACTTGGGTAGCATATATGGATACCCCTGAAAGTAACCAACCCTTAGATAGGTGAAAGTTGGGAATTGTAGATATCAACAAGCAAACCTGTTTACCACCTCCCAAGCTTCATCGAATACTCTCTTCTGTTCCAATTGGGGATCAAAAAGACATAGGAATACTGTAAAGAAATCATCATTCACCCTCTTGAAGTGATGAATGGATCCCTTCAAAGTCAATTGGGGGTAATACTGATATATAGGAATGACTCTTCGATCTCCCTCTGAGGTTAACCCTGGAAAGCTTCTCATAGATGCAGTTGCATATACCAAATAAGATGTCATATAGAATTTGGATGTGGTTGACACCTTGGTTAATTTCTCATGAAGAGCATTACTAATATGCTCACCCCAAAAATGTTTTGTTTGCCTTGAAGGATGATTTTGATGTAGGGATACATCCACTCATGGAAAGTGGAAGAAGAAGGTAGCCCTCTAACTCTATTGAGAAGAGTTATCAAGTCACTAACCTCTTCTACAAAGTCACTTCTTGGAAAACTCCTTGGCCATCTGGAGAGATTAGACCTGGCAGTTTTCAGCCATTTAGTGTTTATAATCCTTTTGGCTTTCTTAGTATTCTTGTCATATTCCTTTTGAGAAATATGGAAATCAAGCTCTACAATTTCCTCTGCAGCAGGACACATGAACATTTTGTCTATAAAATCTGCATCTAGCCTCATTATCACATTGCCTTATGCATCAACCACTGTCCAGTTGTCTCTATTATAAAAATGAGCTACTTGAAGGACAAATTCAATGTTGTGGGTTGCTACGGGAAAAGACGCAACCAAATGAATATTGTTGTTTATAATCCTTTGCATGTAGTGACTTGGATTATCTTGCTAAGTCCTTTCTACAAATTTGGCCATATCAACATGGCCAATCTTCATATCTCATATCTCATCCACATTTGATGTGACTGAAGTGACGTGGAACACACCCTGGTACTTGTACTTCTGGTGCAGTGCACCTAGGACATTTTTATGTCATTTATTTGAAAATTCTAGTTGTTAGAGACTAAATAAAGTCTTAGATAAATGTAATAAAACCATTTGAGGAATAAACATGTAGTGGAGGTTGAGAATAGTCAGTTTCCTTAGTGGAGTCTGCGGTTTACTAAAGCTGTGACAGTCTAATATTAGTAAATCAACCTTTTATGGAAAAATCAGTCAGTTTAGGCTATTTTGAGCCTTTTCCCACGATTGGGAAGTATTGTAAAAAGGAAATTCATGGAAAATATAAGAGAGATACCTCTCTCATGATAATGTATTATGATTTGATGAAGTTTTGAGGAGGAGAATGAGGAAAATTACTATTTGTTGTCCCTTATCTTTGTTTTTCTCTTTTTCTGCTGTTTCTCAGTCTAGTACAGACTGTACCATGAATGTGTATAACATAGTTATACCATGAAACATATTGGATGTGATAGAGGGGTGAGATAACTATCCAATTCCATTGGTTTGAGGTTATTTCATTCATTTTTGTGAAAGTTATCACGTTTTTGCTAAAAGTTGTCCAAACCCTATTTTTTTTACTGTAACAGTCCAGTTCCTGACCATTGCATGCCTCTGTATGGATAGATATAGGGGAAAGACATATATTTATGGAAAGAGGGTTGATATACCTTTTTAATGGTTCTGGTCTAAGGTCTTGATTCAATTTCTAGAAGGAGATATTGCCTTTTTTCTAAGACTGCCTGTGTCATTCCAGCAAACCCTTGATTTGGTGGTTTTAGAGAGGGTTTTTTGTTTTCCTACTTCATGAAGCTGTGTTAGAACCCCAAAATGGGTGGAATGAGTTTAGAATGATGTATTTTCTAATGGGTCTTGTATGCAGGAGCAGGGGATGAGCACAAGTTGAAGTTTGGAACCTTTGAGGCCTTATTGCACCTTGTTTTGGCTAACTAGCTTTGGTGGAGTGAAGATTTGACCTTGAAATGTCTTGGAGTAACCTTGGACCCCAAAAATTTGTGAAATCTACCTATTTACAACCTATTGAGTACCTTGAAATAGAAGTTGGAAGCTTGGAGTGAAGTTTGTGAGCCTTTTGTGTGTAAAACTAACCTAATTAGGCCTCTTTTGAAATCGGTACAGTCAATTTTAGAGTGTTGTGTTCCAAAACAATCTATAGTGCATGTTTAGTATGTTAAAGAAAAAGATAATGGGTATCCAAAAAGCCTATGATAGTCTGGTTAGGAGGTCTACATCTAAAGTTATTGCATGACAGTCCTTTTTTAAGGGCTACAAGGAAGTGATGATAGTTGTGAAGGAAGTGGTACAAGGAGGTACCCCTGAGCATTTTGGTGGTTTTGTGAGCTTGGGATAGTCAAACCTAGAAGGTCTAGGGTCCCTAGAAATTTTGGAAAGGTTTCCATGTATATGAACCTAAAAATGGGGTTGTTGTGTAGTGTTGAAGCCATGGACAGTGAGAGGACAGTCATGTCCTGTTTGATGTCAAGTGTTGTAGTTGGGTCCACTAGGACCTAAAAGGAGTTGTTTGACCTGCCATCCCCTATATTCTCTTCCTCCCGTGTAGTTGGTTGTGACCCCTTAGTGGCCTTTGTGTTGCCTCTACATCAAATTGGTATCAAAGCCCAGTTAGTAGATTGGTTGTGATTGAGAAGTGTTAAGAGGTAGTTTGACAAAATGCCTCCAATAGTGAGAATCATGGCTCAAGAAATGAATGAGTTGAAGGAGAAGCATGCTAGAGAGTTAAGGGAGCTGAAGGAAAGAATGGCTACCCTAGAACAAAATCAGAGAAGAGGAGGGGCTCTAGGTGAAGAGATTGAGTCTGAGGAAGAAGAAGAAGTTGAGTATGAAGATGTGGAAGAAGAGTTGGACCCTAAGGATCAAAGGATGGTAAAGTTACTGAGGGTAGTAAAAGAAGACAAGCACAAGATAGAGATAGATGTGCCAAAGCTTGGAGTAAGCCTGAATGATGAAGAATTTTTAGATTGGATAGCAACATTGGACAACCACTTTAAGTGTGAAGAAGCTCCTGAGGATCAGAAAGTGAAGATTACAAAGACCAAGCTGACAGGTCATGCTTTATTATGGTGGGATTATCAACAAACAGAGAGAAGAAAGCAAGGAAAGGAAAAAATTGTTTCATGGGACAAGAAGGTAGCAAAAATCAAAGGCAAATTCTTGCCTAAAGATTATGAAGTTCAAAAGTTTAAGAAGCTTCAAAGCTTAAGAAAAAAGGATATGGATGTTAAGACATACACTGAAGAGTTTTATAAGTTGAGTATAAGGTCTGGTCAAAATGAAAGTGAAGTGCAAAAAGTTGCTAGGTATATTGGTGGTTTGAGGTTTAACATGTAGGATGAACTAGTGCTGGCAAATCCAAGGAGTGTTGAAGACTATTATCAAATGCCAGTTAGAGTGGAAGAGAAGTTCAAAAGGAGACAAGACAAGACAACTAGAGGTAGAGGTAGCACCTCTAGAGGTAGAGGATCCTTTCAAAACACAAAACAAGTCAATGAGAGTCAAGAAGAGATGAACAAGGCACAAAGACAAAGTATAGATTTCAGGGCCAGAGGTTCTAGAGGCAGATTTGGTGGTGGAAGGAGTGCAAACACCTTTATGGCTAAGTGTTATAATTTCAAGAGTTTGGGCACCCAGCATATAAGTGTCTTGAGAAGTACAATTTTTCAAGTGATGGTGAAAGGAAGAGTGAGAGAAGGACTCAATTAGTCCAAGAAGAAGAATGTGGTTCTAGTTCCACAAAGTGTGATGCTGAGACAAGAGAAACATTGATGCTAAGAGAAAGAGCACTACTGAAGACGTCTAGGGAGAAGGAGTTGATTTAGAGGAGAGCACTGTTTAAGACAACTTGCAAAAGAAAGGACAAGGTAAGTAAAGTGATAGTGGATTCTGGTTGTACTGATAATATGGTGTCAAGTGAGATGGTAGACAAACTGAAATTGAAGAGAGTTCCTAGGGAAATACCCTACAAAGTTTCTTGGGTGAGTGATCATCAGTCCATTTTAGTGACTGAGCAAGCATTAGTTGAGTTTAAGATTGGAGCATATGAGGACAAGGTCCTATGTGATATCCTACCCATGGATTGTTGTCATGTGATACTGGGAAGACCCTGGCAATTTGATAGGTTTGTAGTTTATGATGGAAGAGCCAATACCTTCACTATCAAGAAGGATGAGAAGACTTTTGTACTACTTCCATTAAAGGATCAGTCAAGGACATTAAAGATGATTATGTTTGGCAAGAAGGAGCTAGTGATGTTTGAAGAGAGTGAAAACAAGGAGTGTGCAGCCTTTTCAAGGCATAAAGTTGTTAAAACAACAAAGAACAAGTGTGGAGCTGATTTGCAACTAGTTGTAAAGAGGAATGTCTTCATGTGGAAGAAGGAGGTGAGTGAAAATGTGGAGTGTAAGGGTGAAGAGCCTATGGAAAGGCAAGAAGTGAGTGAAGGGATCCTAGTAGGGATAGTCATGTGCCCTGTAGTGATGACTAGAGATAATAGACATCCAAGTGAAGCTGGTGTAACAATTTGCAAGGTTGATAGGACAGTAAACAAGTTGGGTAAAGGCCTGAAAGAGGTTACAAAAGGTAAGGTGACAGCGGATAGTGGAAAGCAAAGTATGAGACAGTGGTGTGAGAAAGGAGCTGAGAAGAAAGTGTTGACAGAGGTAAAGGAGAGTGAAGTTGACAGAGCACTCCATGACAGAGTGAAACAAACTACAAGAAAAGACAAGAGCAAAGATGACAAGAACAGTGAAGGATCAAGGCAAGAGGGACTTGCTAAAGACAAACATGGAGGACAGAGACAAACAATGAAGGACAATTTGCAAGATTCTTTCTAAGGGACTTGGAAAAGTTACAAGTTAGGGTGTATGGTGCAGTGCACCTAGGACATTTTTATGTCATTTATTTGAAAATTCTAGTTGTTAGAGACTAAATAAAGTCTTAGATAAATGTAATAAATCCATTTGAGGCATAAACATGTAGTGGAGGTTGAGAATAGTCAGTTTCCTTAGTGGAGTCTGCAGTTTACTAAAATTGTGATAGTCTAATATTAGTAAATCAACCTTTTATGGAAAAATTAGTCAGTTTAGGCTATTTTGAGCCCTTTCCCACGATTGGGAAGTATTGCAAAAAGGAAATTCATGGAAAATACAAGAGAGAGAGACCTCTCTCATGATAATGTATTATGATTTGATGAAGTTTTGAGGAGGAGAATGAGGAAAATTACTGTTTGTTGTCCCTTATCTCTGTTTTTCTCTTTTTTTATTGTTTCTCAGTTTGGTACAGACCGTACCAAAAACTTGTATGGCATAGTTATACTGTGAAACCTACTGGATGTGATAGAGGGGTGATCTAACTATCTAATGCCATTGGTTTGAGGTCATTTTATTCATTTTTGTGAAAGTTATCACGTTTTTGCTAAAAGCTGTCCAAACCTTATTTTTTTTTACTACAATAGTCATGTTCCTGACCATTGCATGCCTCTGTACGGAAAGATATAGGGGAAAGCCATATATTTATAGAAAGAGGGTTGAGATGCCTTTCTAATATATTGCCTTTTTTCTAAGACTGCCTATGTCATTCCAGCAAACCCTTGATTTGGGGGTTTTAGAGAGTTTTTTTTGTTTTCCTACTTCATGAAGCTGTGTTAGAACCCCAAAATGGGTGGAATGAGTTTAGAATGGTGTTTTTTATAATGGGTCTTGTATGTAGGAGTATGGGATGAGCACAAGTTGAAGTTTGGAACCTTTGAGGCCTTATTGCACCTTGTTTTGGCTAACTAGCTTTGGTGGAGTGAAGATTTGACCTTGAAATGTCTTGGAGTAACCTTAGACCCCAAAAATTTGTGAAATCTACCTATTTACAACCTATTGAGCACCTTGAAATAGAAGTTGGAAGCTTGGAGTGAAGTTTGTGAGCCTTTTGTGTGTAAAACTGACCTAATTAGGCCTCTTTTGAAATCGGTACAGTCAGTTTTAGAGTGTTGTGTTCCAAAAATATCTATAGTGTATGTTTAGTATGTTAAAGAACAAGATAATGGGTATCCAAAAAGCCTACGATAGTCTGGTTAGGAGGTCTACATCTAAAGTTATTGCATGACAGTCCTTTTCTAAGGGCTACAAGGAAGTTGGGATAGTTGTGAAGGAAGTGGTACAAGGAGGTACCCCTGAGCATTTTGGTGGTTTTATGAGCTTGGGATAGTCAAACCTAGAAGGTCTAGGGTCCCTAGAAAGTTTGGAAAGGTTCCCATGTATATGAACCTAAAAATGGGGTTGTTGTGTAGTGTTGAAGCCATGGACAGTGGGAGGATAGTCATGTCCTGTTTGATGTCAAGTGTTTTAGTTGGTTCCACTAGGACTTAAAAGGAGTTGTTTTCCCTACCATCCCCTGCATTCTCTTCCTCCTGTATAGTTGATTGTGACCCCTTAGTGGTCTTTGTGTTGCCTCTACATCAACTTTATAGCTTTGGTTTTCTTTGGAGAGGGATCGATCATTTGAAAGATGAACTCCTTCAGTTGAGAACAAGAACTTGACAATCTTGCTGAAGAAACTGCAACAATAGAAGGCATGATTTTGCAATGTTAGGGAAAAATTGGCATTTGAGAAACTACAATATTAAAAATGATGATCAAAAGCATGAGCTTGAAGGGGCTAGAGAGCAATCGAAGTGAAGAACTAAGCAAAAGCAGGCTAGGATAATAGATGCAAAAAATTCTCCAGAGTTAGAGAATTCTGGGATAGTGATGCACGGGTGGCAAAAATCGTCACCCTTGCTTGCGGACAAAAATGCATTTTGTGATGTAAGAGCGGTGATTTTATCTGCTTCTGCATGTAAGGGAAAATCAAAGGCTTAAGTGTCTAAGCGGGTAAAAATGCCACTAATGCATTGGGACTCAAGCAGAGGAATGTTTCATATTACAAACTTTGTGTATGGGTGGCAAAATTTTCCACCCCTACATAAAGGATGAATCTCAATTTTGTGTATGGGCAGAAAGTTTTGCCACCCCTACACATTGGGGAAAATACAAGGATTAAGGCATGGGTGGTGATTTTCACTGCTCATGCATTGCTTAATAAAATGCAACTTATGCATCGGCGGTGATTATCACTTCCCATGCCTAAGTGAAGAACATAAGGGTGTGTATGGACAACAAATTTCACCGCCCTTACACATTCAAGATACAAGATTTCGAATGAGCAGAAATTTTCACTGCTTGAGCATTTGAGGGAAGACCCAAAGTTTCACAAAAATGATGAAAATCACCACCATAAATATTTAGCAAACAAAACTAAAATAAAGACAAGTCGGCGAAACACATAAATTTAATTGAAACCCTAAGCACAATATAATTTATCAAACGATGAAGAAAACACATTTCGCAACATAGAAATGAAAAACTAACCTAAAACAACAACTAGGGTTTTTACAAAGAAACAATGAGGTTAAACGATCAAATAAAAGAAAATGATTACTTTAAATGCAAATACATTGATCAAATACGCAAACCCTAAAAAGAAAAATAAGGAAACAAGAAAAACATACCTAGACAACAAAACAATGACGAACCCTAACTCGAATCCGTAAGAAATCTGATTCAGAGTGCGTGTCAGGATTGTCCAAGGGTTTTCAGATAGTTAGATGAATTACAGAGATGAAAGACAAAGATAAAATGAAAAATAAAGGTGATTGAAACATATAAAAAGCCTCATTAAAACATTCACACGAAGTGTATTAAATGCACTTAGTGTGAACTATAAGATGCACGGACAACACTTTTTTCCGCCCCTACACTTAGGGGATATCAAAAACTTAACATGCAATGGTGGTGAATTTTACCACACTTGCATGTAAAGAAAAACACCAAAAATGCAATGGCGGTAAAAATCATCGCCATTGCATATGAAACAAAAAAATTCTAACACCTTAAAAATATCAAACTTACTAGTTTGACAAGCTTGCTACTTGTTTAATTTTTGCAAACTTCGAGAAACTGAGATGAGAATATACTCAAATAGATTCTCCAGGGCTAGAGGACCACGCATGAGGGCAAGATGATTCACCTCGATTTGCATGCTTAGAGTTGTAGGCGACGAAACAAACTAGTTTCATAGGGGTCATCCTACAAAAATGAGCATAGCTAATTTTGGGGATAACAAAATACATATACATAATTATGAGTATGAGGAGAATGAAATCATTATGAAGAGAAATCACAAAAATTTGCCATAATTCCAGAAAATATCAAATTTATGACATAAAGGATGCCATGACAAAGAATGAAGGAACAAAGGGAAGAGCTTATAGATTGAAAAACAAAGGATCAAATAACCTTGCTTTAGGAGTTGGAAGAAGAAATACCCTACCAAATAGTGAATAAAACATGTCTCTATTGATTGCTGACCTCCTCCAAGAAAGATGCAATGAATAATAATGGAAGATTTGTAGAAACTAGAAAGAGATGTAGAAAGTTCATGGACGTGAGAGATGTAGATTTTTTAATAGAGGTTGCAAAAATACAAGAAGATTGCTAGAAATTGTAAGAGGGGAAAGCTCTATATCAAAACCATTCATAGAGATGTGAGAGTCAAATTTCATTCAAACTTACATGCCAAGATTGTTAAAAATTAGGAAAAGAAATAAAAAAGATGACTATTGGAGGTGTATAGGAGTAGGTTCGATGTCAGTTATAAGCAATGGGTAGTAGAAACACTTCTATTCTAAGCACCTAATGGAGCCTGTATGACTATATGGTTGGGGGATGCTAGTGTGTCTGCATAAATGTTTACATTCCAACATTGACATCCCTAAGAAATAGGACATAAGAACATAAAAATGGATACAAGATAGGATGACCTAACAATTTTGGTATTTGACCTATATAAAACACTAAAAAAATGGTCTATAAAATGTCCTAAATTATATGACAAAAACATGCACTAAAACATGTACAATTTGTAATGTTGAAATTGCAGGGTATGCAATTTTTGACCTTACACACTAAAATAGGCTTTTTCCAAAGCAATAGGGCTTGTGCAAGGACAAATCATGTTTCCCTTTGAGAAAGAGTGTTGTGGTACCTCCAAAATTACCCAACAGATATGGAACAAAAAATTGACACACCCACAAGTTAAGATTACATGTAAGGAACTACCATATAGAACACCACATGAAAATAAGTTAGGCTTATGCACAAGGCTACCAAAGAAAAAATAATATTCATGGGTGATATAAGATTGTGCCAACCCTAGGTTGCTCCTGCATCAAAAACCCTAGATAGAAATAATGTGAGATAGGTGCTCACAAGTAGGACCATGTAGAGGACTAACTGGACCACCCAACTTAGCTTGCTTCAACTTTAGAATATAACAATTCATCTCTCAGTCCTTAACCCTTCTAGTCAATTGAAGACATTCATTATAATTTATTTGTTGAGTCTTCTTGTTGATGCACATGTAACTAAGATATGTGAAATTAATTCTTGATAATTTTTTGGTATATCCTTTCTCCAATTTGAATCTTCCTCTAGTTTCATAATGTTTAAGTCCTTAGGTGCATGGTAACAATATAAATTACATATGTTGAACATTAGTGAGATATGAAACCCTTTAGTTATCTCAATTTCATATACATTAGATTAGAAAATCTTTGTAAGACATGACATGGACCAATATTCTTGGGTGTTATATATCTTACTATACATTCCTTTTTGGAACCACTCTTTTATCAAATGCACCATGACCAATGCACCCTCTAAGTATTCTCCTTTTGATGCTTATCTACACAAAACTTATAGTTTGTGTCACTCTCCTCTAGTTGCTTCTTGACTTTCCCATGAACGTCTTATGATACATAAGTCTTCAACCACTTCTCTTACATGCCTACCATCTTCCAATCCCAAAAATCTATGACACCTTGTTGGAATGTCCCATACACCACTTGAAACGACATCTTTCTTGATGATCAATTCACTGAGTTGTATGCAAATTAAGATTGCACCAGCATAAAGTCCCACTATATAGACTTATCCCCTACTAGACACCTAATAGATTACCAAGACTCCTACTAACAATCTCTATTTGTTCATCTATTTTTAGATGACATGAAGAATTATAATTGAGCTATGTTCCAATTTCCTCCATAGGGTGTGCCATAAATTGCTAAGGAATGCCATATCTTTCTCAAATATAATATTTTTTAGTAATAGATGCAGCCACACTATCTCCTTGAAGAACAAATAAACTATCCTAGAAATGCCATTTAGCTTCTAATAAGGAATGAAAAGTCACATTCATAAAATCTATCAATCACTACAAATATGTAGGCATTACCTTTTTGTGAGTGATAAAGTCCAAGGACAAAGTCCATGGACAATTCCTTCTAAGGTCAATTTGACATGCACAATGGCTTATATAACTCAATGTACTATGATATTCCCCTTCTAGTGCTACTTGACATGTTCTACAACATTCCATGAATCATAGACCACATGTTTGTTTAAAATTGTCTAGTATTATTTCTCTTCTAGCATGCCTTATGTCTTATCTACACCAAGAATTGTTTGAGTCCACCACTATGCAACTCTCTGATGGGATTCTCCCTCATTGAACTTTATGGATACACAACTAAATATACCTCCTAAAAAATTATCCCTCTTGCATGAATTAATCCTCAAACAAGCCTCTTATACTATACCATGGATCCATTCATGTACACTATGCATCAACAAAATCAATATATGTGGTATACAAATCCTTCCTCACCTACATGCCTACTAGTTCCATTTTTATTATGGACAAAAATGCCCACCTTTTTCTCAAGGCATATACAAACCTAATTTTTATTTTTATCTAGTGATTCAACATAAAAAGAGTAACCATGTCAGCACTCTACCTACCTCATGTTCCTCTGTTGAGATTTTCTTAAATATTTATGAACTTCAATGCATGGTGGCATATGCACAACATAGACTATGTTAACAAAGGTAATGGCCACACTTGCACAAATCGTATATTATGGCATAGAGTATTTGGTCATACAAAAAATAATTCTATCTAGATTCATTGAAATTCTTTCTAAATTAAGTGATTAGTCTACCCTCTTGAATCAACACAACACTGATTTCCACATCACTAGCATCATAGTTGTTTTGGAACACCTTTCTAAATTTTAGGAGTGCTAGCACATGATCATTTGTCACCTTCTTTAAGTTCATGAGAATCTTCATATAAGCAACCATCCACTTAAAATACCCTTCCACATGTAGTGCATCAAGTGAGTGCATATTCCATTGAAGTTACTAATGAAATCTTATAATATTTCCAACCAAGTTCCAAGTAATCATTGATTTCTTTTTCACTCCTTGGTTCCATCCACTCAATGATTTCTTGGAACTTCTCTAGGCCCATCTTTAGTACATATTGGGATATTGTGAACCCAAGTATGTAAGTTCTCTCCACATAAACCTACTTTTATTTAGATTTACACACAATTGCTTATTTTTTAGTTACATGACCACATGTTGTAGATTCCCACAACATTTCCAAGAAACAACTTCAAAAATTAGTTTATCAACCTCATCAACATGATTGGGGAAATCATTAGCCTAAATTGGATAAACATCCACTCACATAAGCATTCCTTTATTTTGGATCTGGTCTTCGATTCATCTCCTTCTTTGATCTTGATTTGGTGATATCTACTCTTGATATTAATCTTATATAATTAGTGCATGCCACTTAAGCAATCCATTAAATCATGCATGCATGGTAGTGGATACTTGTACTTTATGGTGATCATATTTAGCATTTGGGAGTTGGTGTGCATCCTCCACTCCCCACCCTTATTTAGCATAAGTATTGTAAACATTATGCAAGGACACATGCTTTCCCATATTGGACCTTATTCTAACAATTCTTCAACATACCTTTTCAATTTCATACTAATGTCAGGATTATTTTTATATACTTTATTTTTTGTAAAACTAGAACCTAGAATTAGATCCATGTAGTGTGAGATGTTGCACATTGGTGGCAATTTGTCTAGCATTCCTACATCAATCATATTTGTGAACTCCTCAAACAACATGATGACTTATGGCTCTTTTGAACTACATCAATCATTTTGATCCTTCTACATGGGATTAACTACTAGCATATGGTAGTCCTCCAAGTCTCCCACCTCCTTGAGAAACTCTTTTGCTAACATTAGTTTTCTCTTTTATCTACACTCTTACTCTACCTTCATGGGAAGTAATTCAAAACTCTTACCATCCTTCATGGTGATGAAGGTATACTTGAACCCATCATGCATTACATAACAAGCATACTATGAAGGTCTTCCTAGAAATACATGCCATCTATCTATCATGATCACATCGCACCATACTTACCTTTATATTATCCTATGTAGAATGCAAGTAGACACTACTCCATCACTATGATTTGTTTGCCCTCTTGGAACTAGTGATTTTTTATGGTGTGGGGTGGTCTTCAACATTAATGTTTGCACCATCTCTATGGACACCAAGCTATTGATGTCACCTCCATTGATGACCAGCCTATACCACTTTCCTCTTAAATTGTACCTAGTGTACAGAGTCTTTCTTTTCTCATCTTTGCATGTAAGTTTCAGTTAAACTTTATACATCATCAAGTTCCCCCCAACTTCTATGTTTGTGCTCTCTACTTTTGTGTCCACCTCCTTGTCTTTATCCCATATAACATGTGCATGCTTATTTTTGTGACCTTGATCTCACATGACATATAGACACTCAAATGCCTAGTGACTTGCTTGACCACATTTGAAGAAAGTCTTGTTGATGTCTAGTATATGGACTCCTCTTCTCTCTACCTTAGTTGGATCAACTCTCTTTAGGATTTATGTGGTAATACTTAAATGTACATGCATATGATTGTTTTCCACTAGTTTAGTTTTATCTTTCTATCCTTTCCCTTGTTTCATGTGTTCTAATGTCTATGAGATAATTTCTCTTCCTTGAGTGCTAGATGACATGCTTCCTCTTTAGAATGAATTATTAGAAAAAACATATAATCTTGAATTGAGATATACAATTTATATATAGGCCTTAACAGTTTCTTAATGCCATCCTATACATTATCAATTGAGATTCATAGTTTATAGAACTCCTCATTGTACTCTTTCATTGTCATGTCCTTTTGCAATAGGTTTTAGAGATTTCTAAATAAATCTAGCATGTAATTGGTTGGAATAAAATTCTCCTTAAGTTTAGTGACTATACAATCCCATTGTGTGATCTTAAATGCTTGTTCCTTTGAATATGGGTCTATTGAATAGAGTCCCACCACAATGTACATGAACTTTTAAATTTTTGGTGGTGTATTTGTCTCTCTTCAGGTCCTTGATTACTTTGAACTAAAAATACTTCTCTAGGTTAGTGATCCAATCAACTAAATCTTCTAGTTTAATCTTCCTAAGTATCGTGGGTTATCAAACAACAAATTGCTTCATGTAAATGCAATCTTTATTTTTTAGTTATGTTCACCTCAAATCATTAAGATCCATGGAATAACCTTTCATGTCATGATTATGATTCCTTACATAGTCACCAATTGTGACCCTTCAATGGATTTAGGTTTTTATTAAATGGATCATATCATAAATTAGATAGATAGATAAAATGTGGTCTACTCAATTATTTCATGCACCTCCTCTTCCAACTCTATTGAAAATCTTGTTGCACATATGTTACCTAAGGTTTTCATTGATGAGGTTGTGTGGTTGTCATTTATGTCAACACTAATGAGCATTGCACATATGTTACCTAATTTTTTCACTGATGTGGTTGTGTGGTTGTCTTTGATGTCAACACTATGCTTGGATACTTATGATGATGATATATTATGTTGATGGTGTACTAGAAGTGGTTGCTGATGTTCATGGTTGGTTGTTGATGTTCGTGGTTGGATGTCATTCCTTGATTAATGCCAAGTAAAGTTGTATTGAGCATGTTTGTGGTCAGCAGAGATGATATCATGATGATATATTAAGATGGGAATTAGAAGCATTAAGATGGGAATTAGAAGCAATGTTGATATTGAGAATATGTTATTGATGGCCTGCAACATGTTGTATGCTCTTTTCTAATGTTCCTAAGGAAGTATGTGTTGATATAAGAAGGTTCTTGTCTTCAGAAGTTGGTGAAGGTTTCTGTTGTAGGAAGTTGCCTTGAAGACTGGTTGGTAAAATGCTCTGCATTCCTTCGCATTTGAAGATATGGTCATGTGGTTTAGAAATTAAGTTTAGTATGATGTAAAGGTGCTAAATCCAAAGTCTCATATCATTTTCTCCTCCGCAATGAATGTTATGAGTGACAAGGTTCTGGTTTGTGCTCTAGTAGAATGAGGTAATGATGAAGAATTGTTGGAAAGCTCTGCATTCCTCCGTAGTGATAGATATGGATGTGTAGTTTTGAGGATATGTTCAAAGTAGTACATAAGTGCATCCATATGAGTTTCAAATGTTTTGGTAGTCTGCAAGTTCAATTTTTAAATGACAGTGTACTACAAATGGTTCTGGATGCCTAATTGTTCTCAAGACACATGTTTGAGTATTTGTGCCAGTTGGGGATTGCATAGATTAGTTATATGGGTTTATGTGGACATTATACATGTCTCTGTGCTTCTCAGGTTTGATAAACATGCAAATATTTCAAGTTTCTAGTACCGCACAAAGTTTTCAAGTCAGTATGGGAAGCTGACTGAAGTATATTGGTGTTGTGCACCATAAAGTTCTTGCTATGTGGAGTTCAAGGAGAGTTTGGAGATGGTGTAAAGTTCTTGCCAACTCGTTTGGAAGAAGCACAAGCAATGTTTAATCTTTCATGAGTACCACCAAGTTGTTATGGCCGAAGTGATACATGTTTCATGTGTTCTTGCTTAAGGGTGACCTATTTTAAATGAGCATGACATGCAGATATTATTCTTTGAAGGATGATGCTATGAACGATGTTTAGGACTAGGTTAAGCATGTTTTGGGGTCTGCAAAGCATGTTTCTCTTCTTGGAGTTGTGTGTAGTTCATGTTAGGGCTTTCCCTCTACATGTTTCATGTTGTGTGATCTCTGGCCGACTTGTAAATTGTAATATTCTTGTTGTATTGGCTGACTTGTAATGTAATCAATGTAATACCATGTATATATTGTAAACCGAGTTGTTCTAGGTGAGGTATGATTGTGAATATGAGGATGTGAAGAGCATAATATGAATATGATATGCATTATGATGTGTGACTAAAGGAGAAAGAGAAGAAGCAATAAGGTCTATCCAGATTCATCTTGAAGACATTTTTGTGACAAAAAAGAAGTGAAGAGTGTGCCTAACTAAATCAATCATCAAAAGGAGAAAGACAGGTAGAACTACAATCATCAAAGGTGTGAGCTTCAATGTCAATTTTTAGACAGTAGGACTATCATGCTGCAATGTTTTCTGAGTTCATTCTCAGTTTAGGGAGTAGTTTCTTCCTTGGGTTGTAGCCCTAAAACAAAGTCAACAAGGAGTTATAGCTTCCTTGGGAGTGACCCTAAAACCTTTCTTCAGGGAGTAGTATCTTCCTTGGGCTGTAGCCCTAAAACAAAGTCAGCAGGGAGTAGTAGCTTCCTTAGTTTGTAGTCCTAAAACAAAGTTGTAATTTTTGAGATTCATATATTGTGAGTTAATCCTCACTGTGTTTTTTCCCCTATTGAGGTTTTCCACATATATCTCATGTTATGTGTTGATGAGCATTGTATTGATCTTTCATGTTTATGTTAATGTTGTAATGTTTAAGTTTTAATCTGCTCCAGAGGATTTGAAATTTGTTTGGATATTGATTCACCCCCCTCTCAGTATCTAGGTGTGTTCAACAATGTTCTTTGGTCCACCTACAATGTGAAAATACTTCACATAAATGCTTAGGATAGAAAAATCTTACGAGTTCACCTCTAGAACTTAGAATGATAGCTTTGATACTAACTGGTGCAACAAATAATGATAGGATAAATAAATGGCTATGTGGTTTTGAGGATATGTTCAAAGTAGTGCATGAGTGCATCCATATGAGTTTCAGATGTTTTGGTGGTTTGCAAGTTCAATTTTCAAATGACAATGTACTACAGATGGTTTCTGATGCCTAATTGTTCTCATGACACATGTTTTAGTACTTGTGCCATTTGGGGATTGCATAGATCAGTTATATGGGTTTATGTGGACATTCTACATGTCTCTATGCTTCTCAGGTTTGATGAACATGCAAATCTTTCAAGTTTCCAGTACCGCATAAAGTTTTCAAGTTAGTATGGGAAGAGTTATTATTACTGAAGCCAAATGAGGTATGTTGGTGTTGTGTGCCACAAAGTTCTTACTATGTGGAGTTCAAGTTGTGTTTGGAGATGGTGTATAGGTCTTGCCAACTCATCTGGAAGAATCACAAGCAAGGTTCAATCTTTCATGAGTATCGCCAAGTTGTTATGGCCGAATTGATACAAGTTTCATGTGTTCTTGCTTAAGGGTGACCTATTTCAAATGAGCATGAAGTGTAGATGTTATTCTTTAAAGGATGATGATGTGAATGATGTTTAGTACCAGGTTAAGCATGTGTTGGGGTTCACAAGGCATGTTTCTCTTCCTGGAGTGGTGTGTAGTTCATGTTAGGGCTTGCCCTGTACATGTTTCATGTTGTGTGATCTTTGGCCAACTTGCCAATTGTAATATTCTTGTTGCATTGGCTTACTTGTAATATATTGTAAACCTAGTTGTTCTAGGTGAGGTATGATTGTGAATATGAGGATGTGAAGAGCATAATATGAATATGATATGCATTATGTTGTGTGACTGAAGGAGAAAGAGAAGAAGTAATAAGGTCTGTCTGGATTCATCTTGAAGACATTTTTGTGACAGAAAGGAAGTGAAGATTGTGCCTAACTGAATCAATCATCAAAAGGAGAAAGATAGGTAGAATTACAATCATGAAAGGTGTGAGCTTCAATGTTAGTTTTCATATAGTAGAAGGATTGTCATGTTGAATCTTTTTTGAGTTCATTCTCAGTTCAGGGAGTAGTTGCTTCCTTTGGTTGTAGCCCTAAAAAAAGTTAGAATGAAGTTGTAGCTTCCTTAGGAGTGACCCTAAACCTTTCTTCAAGGAGTAGTAGCTTCATTGGGTTGTAGCCCTAAAACAAAGTCAGCAGGGAGTAGTAGCTTCCTTGGGTTGTAGCCCTAAAACAAAGTTGTAATTTTTGAGCTTCATATATTGTGAGTTAATCCTCACCGTGGTTTTCCCCTATTGGGGTTTTCCACATATATCTGGTGTTATGTTTTGTTGAGATTTGTATCGATCTTTCATGTTTATGTTAATGTTGTAATGTTTAAGTTTTAGTCTACTTCAGAGGATTTGAAGTTTGTTTGGATACTGATTCACCCCCCCTCTCAGTATCTGGGTGTGTTCAATAATTGGTATTAGAGCCAAGTTACTCGGAAGAAGCTTAACCACTTGAGGAAGGTCCGGGATGGCTCACAATGGATCTCACATGGCACCTATGTTTGATGGAACAAATTATTCCTTTTGGAAGCTATGGAAAACTATTTATCTTCTCCAGGGTATGGTATTTGGCAAAGAGTGCTATCATGAGTGGGCTAGTTGATTTAGAACTTGTGAAGGTAATGGGTTGCAAATCTACTCAGGATGTCTGGAATAAACTTAGCAGCATTTATGAAGGAGATAGTAAAGTGAAGCAGGCCAAGATGCAAATATTCAAGAGCAAATTTGAGACCCTGAGGATGTAAGAAGAAGAAGACATTTCCAGTTATATGCTCTAGGTAGATGAAATAGTTAATGGCATCAGAGGACTTGGTGGAGAAGTGAAATAAGATGAGATTGTGAAGAAGGTTCTATGATCTCTCCCTAAATCCTATAGTCATAAGGTTTCTGCTATTGAGAAAACACAGGATTTAGATAAATATATAGTAGATCAATTGTTTGGCTCTCTCATAGCCTTTGAAGTGAGATAATTTGATAAAGGTGCTCCAAAGAAGGAAGCAACATTCAAAGCAAGTAAGAAGACAGAAGATGAAGCAGTTGATCAAGATGATGACCTTGATGAGCTAGAGGTAAACTTTGTAAGAAGATTGAAAAAAGGCACAAACAAATATAAAGGTAAGTTACCTTTCAAATGTTTCAATTGTGGGAAAATTGGTCATTTTGCTTCTAAATGTCCTTTTAAAGAATCAAAATGTAGTAACAAAAGAGAGAAGCCCAAAAGAAGTCTATATTCCATGGAGAGCAGTTGTTCTTCAGAAGATGAGGATTGTGATGATTCAAATAATTAAACACTTTTCATGGCCTTGAATGTTGGTGACAAAAAGGATGATATTAGAAAATGTGAAAAGTCTGATACCTTGAAAGTTGACCCAAGATAATAAAAAATCAATGGTAGTATGTGTTGGTACCCATTTATGTTTAGGGTTCTAAAATTGAGTTTGCAGGTTTCTATTTTTATCCTTTCAAACCCTTAGTGCCTTAGGTTAGGTTGTTCCTCGACTCACATGCAATGTTTTACTGCTTGTTCCTGTCGCACGTGAGCAAAATGCTAGGTTTTTGTATGTGCAAGTGGTCATGTATGTTGGCGGGCTTGTGAAATCTCAGTTAGCTTTTGAAAAGTGGTAAAAAATTGAGTTATATGCATTTTTCTAATGCATATCAGGCTCAAAAGGATGCATGTACATTGGGGGAATCTGTTGCAGATTCTAGGAAGATTCCCCAAATGTATATTGGGTTCGCTGGCATATGTTTTGTTGTATGTCCATATATACAACGTAAGGATACATTGTGGATCTCAAAAGGGATAAAATTAGGGCTAAAGTGGTGGTCGGGTCTGCAGGTGTATGCAAGTAAGAATGAATGTATATCCAATATACATTGGGTTCGTGCAATGAAAATATACAAGGAGGAGCGAACATGTATTCGCTCTAGTATAATATACAAGGGGCCTTGTATATTCGACAACTTGCAAAGCAATAGGAAATACATTTGGTGGGACCTGCAAGGTTGTATATATGCATTCACTTGTAGGTTTGCACATACAAAGGGATTTGCATGTATGTTCAAGGGTATGTTCGCATAGACAAAAGTAGATGCAAAGCAGATGCAATGAGAAGGTTAATTGCATTGGCAAAATGGATGAAGTTCGTGGTTGTATGGTGGGCTTGTATGTTCCCAATACACATTTGAACATACAAGTGGGAATGGTCAAAAGGTCAACAATTTGAAATGCAAGGGGTGGGGTCCACCAGTTATATTCAAAAGCAATTGAATGTTGGTGCATACAAATCAAATATGCAAGGCCCGGACCTGATGGATATTGCATTCTGGTTAATAAAAGGTTCAAGTCCGGATTGTCTATTTCATTTTGTATATCTACGTTATATGTTTGTAATATACAAGCGCATATATACAAGGCCTGGATGTGAAGGGAGAATGTAATATGCTTCATGGAGGTTTGGAATCCGTGGATTGCATGTATGTTGGGTTTGTATATGTAATATACAACCTGATGTACAAAGAAAAGACATGCAATTCAAACTTGAAGGAAGAATCAAATTCAAAAAATTCATGGCAGGCATCCGCCTTGTATGTATATTGTGCTCGTATGTGCGTGACATACAAAGTGATAGGTGCAAAATGGAGATACAATCTGAACCCGATGGAGTTTTCAAGCTGCTTCATACAAATTTGGGGTCTACCTTGTATATAAGATGATTATATATGTGTTTGCATATACAAAAGCAGTAAAGGTAAAACAGAAGTGGGAAAAGTCAGCGATGACAAGGAAGCATCTGCGTGGCACATTCTCATTGGCCAGCGACTTGCTTGTTTGTTTTGAACCGTAGATTTGGGAGATACAAAGAAGGATTAATAGCTGTGTTCAAACGTTCGATGGCGAGGGTTTTCCCATGCATATGCAGTGGCATTCTTGGCAGAAAAATCATTTATACATCTGCTGCTGCATTTCCACGGTAGCTGCAAGTTGGTATGCCATTAATGGTAGGATTACAGATAGGTATGGGCCGAAGGGACATGTCAACTACCATTTTCAAGTAGAAAATCTTCTAGCAGCGGCACAGGGCTCGAGTTCAACTACTCCTCGCCCTTCTTCTACTTCTTCTCGTTTTGTCTTCTGCTGCATTGATTGATTTGTACGCCCATTTCTGGTGCATTGTAATTGGTAGAATTTTGATTTAACTTTTGTACGGTTCTGTTGAGGGCACACTTTGAGTATATCTGAGGTGTGTGCCTCATGTTTTGGTTGTTGAAAACTGCACAAGTTTTGGTGCTATAATGAAATACAACTTCGTTGGTGGCTCTATTCTGGGTATTTTGTGAGTTTATGAGTTGTATGTTGAATGTCTTATGCATAGAATTCATCAGTTTCATGTTGATTCAAATGAGTAATGCCTTATAGCATGTATTTTGTTATTTGTCTCCAAACTGAATGTGTTCTTCTTCTGAATCTAAAACAGCTAAGGGGTGTTTGGGATTCTAGAATATGGGTTTACTATATTGAATGCTTAATCGTCTACTTCTGCTCAAGGGGTAGATTAAATGTTTTGGGTTAAGTGTTGGGAAAAATATATTGCAGTAAGGATGTTTGTAAGTAGAAGTAACTGAATACTTTGTCTTGGGTATTGTCTGTAAGGTAGACATTGTAAAATCCCCCTGAAATTTGATTATTGTCTTAAGTCTGTGGTAAACATTCACATATATATTTCTACTGACTCTGAGCCTTGGATAGGCACCAATCTGGTCTTGTATTTAGGTTACAACCAAGGTCCTAGTTTTGCTTCCAAATACAAATCAAAGTCAAACTTCAAATACAAACCTTTAGGACATTAGGAGTAGTTTAGGACTGAAATCCTCTGTCTCACAACTGAACATAGGCTCAAAGCTAGCCCCTTTGCACTTATCTCATAGTTTTGGTCTGCATAAGAGAGGATTTATCTACTTTGTGTTAACATCCCAGCTAACTTGTAGATGCATTTCATAGATGTTGAATAGGGAATACCCCCCTTGGTTCTGCAGAGCCTAAAGAAGAAGAGGAGATATTTATAGAGTCTATCTCCTGTACTATTGGCCCCTGGCCTGAGAATCCTGTTGATCAACGATGGCTACTTTGTAGGGATAACTGGGAGAAAGCATCCAGTTTGGGAAATTAACCAATAGATTTGGCGACTCCGCTGGGGAACACTTTTTGAAAAAGCCCTGATTTTAAATGAAAACAATTCCTAGTTATAGGTGGTTTCTCCGAACCAATCTCCCAACCGGTAAAGTAAAAATTTGTATGCAAGGGAGGAGATCCCTACGTAATCCTCTATTTGAAGAGTTATTCATAAAAATGATGTACAGGAGAAAAGAGACTGTTCAAGCCAGTCGAGAGGGTTCTCCCAGAAGTAATGATAATATTCAAGACAATCCAGGATCTTCAGAGTGGACAATACCTTATTTCTCAAACACTGAGGTTGAAATCCAGAATGTATATGAAAGACAGCAGGGTAGTGGATTGAGAATGAGGTCAGAGGTGTTTCAAGAATGCCCTTTCCTTGATTCCCCTGATAGATTTGAAGAAGCCAAATCCCCAAGGGATGATAATGAGGATCAGAATGTAATGAAACCATCCTCTTCTATGCCTAGAGAGGAGGAATTAGCTAAAGAAATCAAGAGTCTAAGAGTAGAATTAGAATATTTGCAAGTAGTAAAAATTAGAGATGACATGAGACAGAAAGTGCAAGCTCTTAGAACTGCTCAAAATGATTCAGTTCCCACCCTTGAGAATATAAATGTGCTGAGGAACCAGCACAGAAATGAAGTGCAGAATCAACATAATGATCAAAGATAGAATGCAAACAATGCTAGAGTACCATTAAATAATATGAGAAATCAGAATGCAAATAGAAATGTAAATGTTAATCAGTTTGATAGACAACCTATGCAGCTGGACAGATTCAGACAACTGGTTTTTGATGGCATTCCTAGTTACCCCAATCCTATTGACAAACATGTGAGGTCGCAAGTGCCAAAGTTTTCAGGAAATAATACTGTGTCAGGAGAAGACCACTTAAAAGCTTTTCAGAATATCATGGACAACTTTGAGGTTGAGCATGAGGATGTTTTTATGAAATTATTTATGCAATCCTTAGTTGATGAGGCTAGAGAATGGTACAAGGGTCTGCCTGACAGGAGTATTTCATCATGGGAGGACTTCAGAAGAATTTTCAAAGAACAATATGGTGACAAAACTGATCCAAGTTTCTTCATTAATGAATTCACTGGCATTACCAAGGGATCAAATGAACATGTTGCTGATTTCAATGCTAGATTCACTAAGGTGTTGAATAAATTGCCACATCACCTGAGGCCTAATGAACCTATGTGCATAGTGTTATACATAAATGCTTTTGATGCCAAAATAGCTTATGGGTTAAGGGATAAAGGTCCTACTAGCCTCAGAGATGCTTTCAAAATTGCAACAAATATTGAAAATAATAGAAAAGTGTCTGGTAAGACAAACAAAAGAGATGATATAAAAATTTTGCAAAATCCAAATACTAAATCTCAAAGTGTTCAAGACAATGCATCCACCTCTAAAGATAAATTAGATAAATTGACAACTATTGTCAAGGACCTGAGCTATAGAATGGCTAAAAATGAAAAGGGGGTATGTCCTGACAGGCAGGTTTACCAAAGGCAATTAAGAAGACCATCATTACATGATATGCCATATAATACCAAGTGGCATAATGGTAAACCCATTCTCCCAAACAACAACCCAAATCCAAGGACTCAAAATGTTAAGGAAACACCTGACCCTTTAAATAAGGCTATTAATAGCGTTAATGACACCCCATGGTGCATAATATGTCAGATGCCTCACTCACAGTCACAATGTATGATTACCCAGTCTCTATATAGTAATGTTGTTGCTTGTGATGAATGTAATGAACCACATTACATGGAAGATGACAATGTCAATATGCTGTCTACAAACAGGGAGTATCCTTCTCATGATGATGATGCAAGAACAAATAATGAGATTCAAGTCTGCCAACAGTTTCCCTGTGATGAAGATGATGAGGATAATTATGCTTATGCTCAGGATTCACATATCCTCTTGAATAACATGAGGAGACCTTCTGATGAAGAGATTAGAGCCCTCACAGCTGTAGCAGTAGCTCAAGTCAAAAGCAATTACAATCTTAGGGGTAAAGCCCAGGTAAGTAACTCACACCAACCAGAGAGTACTTTTGTGAACCAACCAGTGCACAGTCATAAAGGGACGGAACCACAAAAGAAGCAATGGAGCAATAATAAACAAAATTTTAAGCAAAAAATAGGTCATGATTCTCAAGGACTAGAAGATAGAATTCCCCAGGTTGAGGATCAAAACAAAAATTTTCAGATCAAAGATGACAGTCAGAGAGCCACAAAAATTAAAGCTGGATCATACCAAAATAAAAATAAAACTGCAGATCAGGCTACGACTGTTATACAAAATTATGCTCCATTTGACATAACTCAAGTCTTGTCCCAGGTAAAGATCTCTATTCCATTGATGGAGTTGATGAAGGTTGAAGAATTCAGAAATAAAGCATTGCCCCTGATTTTAGGAGTACCTTGTCAAGCTAATCAGAATATTGAGACTCAGGGTAAGAAACAAGCCATGTGTATTGATGAGGATGAGACTCCTAAAGTATATCTATGGGTGACCATGACAAAATGCCCTTCACAGGTTGAACCATTTTATGTCTCCCTTGTCATCAATGGAAAAGTGATTAAGAATTGTATGCTTGACTCAAGAGCATCAACAAATATCATGCTTTTGGCTATTATGCAGCAAGTTGGGTTAAAGATAGATAAGGCATGTGGGAAATGCTATGCCATGGATGCTAGGGAAATACCTGTCATTGGAATTATCAAAGATGTGGATTTCAAATTGGCAGCATATCCTGAAAAGACCTACAAAATGAACATAAGAGTTGTTGATATCAAGCCACAATATGGTATGTTATTGTCAAGAAGATGGGCAACATTGATTGGTGGGAGTATGCAATTGGATCTGTCATATGCTATGATCCCAATGAATGGCAAGGACATCAAATTGATTAGAGAAGAAAGGTCATCAGAAACAGTTGAGGATCAAGAGTCTGAGGAGTACATATGTTTTGTGAATACTGACTGTGATAATTTTAGGGTTGTCTCAGATGATCAAGGGGGTAAAGGGAGAGATGTTTGCATTCAAGAGCTTGACCAATAGGGTCTCTGGACCATGTATTTTGATAGAGCTTGTTCAAAGGAAGGCTCTGGTGCTGGAATTGTATTTCTATCTCCAGCTGGTAAGCTTCTAAAATTCTCTTTCTTGCTGAAGTTTTCTTGTACAAATAATATTGTAGAGTATGAAGCTTTGTTATTGGGATTGAATGCTACTTTGAAGCATGGGATCAAGATGATCAAAGTATTTGGGGATTCAGAATTAATTGTTTCCCAGGTTAGAGATAAGTATGCATCAAAGAATAAGAGATTAAAACAATATAAGCATGCTGTCTGGGATACAATTGAATTGCTTGATGCATTTTCAATCAGCTGGGTAGAGAGATCAAAAATGTCATGGCAGATTTTCTAGCCAATGTAGCCATAAGGCCAGATGATATCACTCTATCAGATGTCACAAGTGTTGAAGTCAAACTTAGACCTGTAGTACCAGATAATGTATGCAGCTGGTAGGTGTTTGATGATGACAAAGATTTGCTGAGATTTCTACATTGCATTGATGAATATGAGAACCAGGAAGTGGATTTTCAGAACTTTGTAGAAGTTGTGGATGGGAAAGAAACTCTCTTAGGGAAGGAGGTAATTCAACTCAAGACAAATAAAATCCCTAGAGGGTTGGTTTCTTTAGAGAGAGCGTTTGACAATAGGGACCAATTTGTTACAAAGGCATCTCCAACAAACAAGAATGATTTAGAAGAGATAAACTTGGGGACATCTTAGGCCCCCAAGAGGGTGTACATTGGCAAACAACTCAAGCCACATGTCAGAGCTATGCTGATTGCATTACTAAGAAGGTATAAGCATGTCTTTGCCTAGTCATATGAGGACCTGAAAGCTTATAGAGAGGATTTATTCCAGCATGAAATCCCTTTGAAGCATGGAGCTAAACCTTTTAGACAGAAACAAAGACCTATCAACCCAACTTTAGCTCCTAAGATGCAAGAAGAGCTTATGCCCATCAGACACTCAACTTGGGTGTCCAACCTTGTCCCTGTTAGAAAGAAGAATGATGACATAAGACTTTGTGTGGACTTTAGAAATCTAAATGTATCTTCTTTGAAGGACAATTATCCATTGCCGAACATGGAAGCCATGTTGCAGAAGGTGACTGGCTGTGAACTTTTATCCATGATGGATGGATTTTCAGGGTACAATCAAGTGAAAGTAAAAGAATCAGAATAGTTCAAGACTGCTTTCACCACTCCATGGGGAACCTATGTATATGTGAAAATGCCATTTGGACTGACAAATGTAGGTACTACATTTCAGAGGACTATGGATGTTGCTTTCGCAGGATTGATTGACTCAATCCTGACTGTATATTAGGATGACTTGACAGCTTATTCAAAAAAGGAGGAGCAACATTGCATGCAATTAGAGCAGATCTTTATTAGAGCATTGGAATATGGCATCTCACTCAACCCAAAGAAATGTGCTTTTGGGGTAATGGAAGGAAAATTGCTTGGACACATTGTTTCCAAGGATGGAGTCAGGATTGATCCTGAAAGGGTGGTTGCAATTGACAAAATTCAGATCCCTAGAACAGTGAAAGGTATTCAGTCCTTCTTTGGACAAATTAATTTTGTTAGAAGATTTATTCCTAATTTTGTAGAGACCACAAAAGATATCTCTAAAATGTTGAAGAAAGGTGCAATTGTCAAATGGGAAGATGAAGTAACTAAGTCATTTCAAAACATTAAAGAAGCTATAAAGATGGCTCCTGTGCTAAAGTCTCCTAATTTTTCTAAGCTATTTCAGCTATTCTCATTTGCTTCTTTCCATACTATTGATGCATGCTTATTGCAGAAAAATGAAGAAGGTTTTGAACAACCTATAGCTTTCTTTAGCAGGTCATTGTAGGCTACTGAGTTGAAGTATGACATCATGGAGAAGCAGGCATATGCACTGGTTAGAGCAGTCAAAAGTTTCAGGCCATATTTGGTAGGCTCTCGGATAGTTGCATATGTGCCTCATGCAGCATTCAAATATATCTAGAGGCATGCCAAGTGAATGTAGTGCATAATGAAGTTATAAATATGTCAGAATCTAAATGGTATAAGGACATAGTACATTATTTGCAGAATTTGAACTATCCTTCCCATCTCAGTGATAATCAAAAGAGGACCTTAAAGCTACATGTTGTTAAATACATCATTGTTCAAGGAGAGTTCTATTGGAAAAATCCTGATGGTGTATTACTCAGGTGTGTGGATGAAAATCAGGCCAGGGATATTCTAAGTGACATGCACAATGGAGTGTGTGGTGGACATTATACTACTCAGACAACAGCCCACAAAATTCTCAGAGTAGGCTACTGGTGGCCAACTCTCTTCTCAGATGCACAAAGAATGGTAAGAAAATGTGATCCTTGCCAAAGATTCTCAGGAAGGCTAAAATATGAGGGTGCATTACCCCTTAGAACTATAACTGTAGAAGCTCCATTTCAACAATGGGGAATTGATTTTATAGGGGGAATCTCAGAAAAATCAAGTGGAGGACACAAGTGGATTTTGGTAGCTACTGATTACTTCACTAAATAGATTGAGGCTGTTCCAACTAAAAAAGCTACAAGCAAAGTGGTGATGGATTTCATTCTAGAAAATATTGTTATTAGATTTGGAGTACCAACCAAAGTGGTCACAGATAATGCTATGTGCTTTAGGTCTAGTGAATTTATTGATTTTTGCAATAATTATAGAATTGATTTGTCTCATACATCACCATACCATCCACAAGGAAATGGTCAAGCAGAATCAAGCAACAAAGGCCTCATGAAAATCATCAAAAGGCTGATAGATAAAAATAAAAGGGCTTGGGATTCAAAGCTGAAAATGGCATTGTGGACTGACAAAGTGATAGTGAAGAAAGAAATTGGAAGGTCGCCTTTTGAATTAGTGTATGGTGCAGCAACTAAATTGCCTGTGAACAACCTCCTACCAGTTTATAAATTCATACAAGAAAATGAGAAGGAGATTGGGGACTCAATGACTGAAAGAATAAATCAGCTGGTTGCACTAGATGAAATCAGAAGGGAAGCACAGAAAACAAACATCAAGAAACAACAAAAAGTGAAGTATCTGTTTGATAAAAGGGCTACAGAGAGAAGGTTTCAGATAGGTGACTTGGTCCTTATGTGGAATACAAGGGGCCAGGATAAGGGCAAGCATGGTAAATTTGAGCCCTTATGGATTGACCCATATCAAATCGATAATACCCATGAGGATGATTCCTACTTTCTCTAGGCCCTCAATGGTGAACTACTGGAATTCCCTGTGCACGGTAAATTCCTTAAATCTTTTTTCTCATAAGTGAATATCTTATGTGCACATTGTAAATTAGGTGTAAATATTTTGTACATGCCTTGTATAGTCGGTCGTGTTTTGAGTTTTGTGCTTTGTCTGGTCTGCCCCAGAGTAGTCTGGTCCTCACTGTAGTCTTGCACTTGCACGGCTCCAATCGGAGCTTGTGTTGGTACCCATTTATGTTTAGGGTTCTAAAATTGAGTTTGTAGGTTTCTATTTTTATCCTTTCAAACCCTTAGTGCCTTAGGTTAGGTTGTTCCTTGACTCACATGCAATGTTTTACTACTTGTTCCTGTCACACGTGAGCAAAATGCTGGGTTTTTGTATGTACAAGTGGTCATGTATGTTGGTGGGCTTGTGAAATCTCAGTCGGATTTTGAAAAGTGGTAAAAAATTGAGTTATATGCATTTTTCTAATGCATATCGGGCTCAAAAGGATGCATGTACATTGGGGGAATCTGTTGCAGATTCTAGGAAGATTCCCCAAATGTATATCGGGTTTGCTGGCATATGTTTTGTTGTATGTCCATATATACAATGCGAGGATACATTGTGGATCTCAAAAGGGATTAAATCAAGGCTAAAGTGGTGGTTGGGTGCACAGGTGTATGCAAGCAAGAATGAATGTATATCCAATATACATTGGGTTCGTGCAATGAAAATATACAAGGAGGAGTGAACATGTATTCACTACAGTATAATATACAAGGGGCCTTGTATATTTGGCAACTTACAAAGTAGTAGGAAATACATTTGGTGGGACCCGCAAGGTTGTATATATGCATTCACTTGTAGGTTTGCACATACAAAGGGATTTGCATGTATGTTGAAGGGTATGTTTGCATATACAAAAGTAGATGCAAAGCGGATACAACGAGAAGGTTAATTGCATTGGCGAAATGGATGAAGTCTGCGGTTGTATGGTGGGCTTGTATGTTCCCAATGCACATTCGAACATACAAGCAGGAATGGTCAAAAGGTCAACAGTTTGAAATGCAAGGGGTGGGGTCCGCTAGTTATATTCAAAAGCAATTGAATGTTGGTGCATACAAATTGAATGTTGGTGCATACAGATCGAATATGCAAGGCCCGGACCCGATGAATATTGCATTCTGGTTAATAAAAGGTTCAAGTCCAGATTTTATATTTCATTTTTTATATCTGCGTTGTATGTTTGTAATATACAAGCGCATATATACAAGGCCTGGATGTGAAGGGAGAATGTAATATGCTTCATGGAGGTTTGGAATCTGTGGATTGCATGTATGTTGGGTTTGTATATGTAATATACAACTCGATGTACAAAGAAAAGACATGCAATTCGAACCCGAAGGAAGAATCAAATTCAAAAAATTCATGGCAGGCGTCCGCCTTGTATGTATATTGTGCTCATATGTGCTTGACATACAAAGCGATAGGTGCAAAATGGAGATACAATCCGAACCCGATGGAGTTTTCAAGCTGCTTCATACAAATTTGGGGTTCGCCTTGTATATAAGATGATTGTATATGTGTTTGCATATACAAAAGCGGTAAAGGTAAAACAGAAGCGGGAAAAGTCAGCGATGACAAGGAAGCATCTGCGTGGCACATTCTCATTGGCCAGTGACTTGCCTATTTGTTTTGAACTGTAGATTTGGGAGATACAAAGAAGGATCGATGGCTATGTTCAAATGTTCAATGGTGAGGGTTTTCCCATGCATATGCAGTGGCATTCTTGGCAGGAAAATCATTTATACATCTGCTGTTGCGTTTCCACGGTAGCTGCGAGTTGGTATGCCATTAATGGCAGGATTGCAGACAGGTATGGGCTGAAGGGACATGTCAGCTACCATTTTCAAATAGAAAATCTTCTAGCGGCGGCATAGGGCTCGAGTTCAACTACTCCTTGCCCTTCTTCTGCTTCTTCCCGTTTTGTCTTCTGCTGCATTGATTGATTTGTACGCCTATTTCTGGTGCATTGTAATTGGCAGAATTTTGATTTGACTTTTGTATGGTTCTGTTGAGGGCACACTTTGAGTATATTTGAAGTGTGTGCCTCATGTTTTGGTTGTTGAAAACTGCACAAGTTTTGGTACTGTAATGAAATACAACTTCATTGGTGGCTCTATTCTGGGTATTTTATGAGTTTATGAGTTGTATGTTGAATGTCTTATGCATAGAATTCATCAGTTTCATGTTGATTCAAATGAGTAATGCCTTATAGCATGTATTTTGTTATTTCTCTCCAAACTGAATATGTTCTTCTTCTAAATCTAAAACAGCTAAGGGGTGTTTGGGATTCTAGAATATGGGTTTACTATATTGAATGCTTAATCTTCTACTTCTGCTCAAGGGGTAGATTAAATGTTTTGGGTTAAGTGTTGGGAAAAATATATTGCAGTAAGGATGTTTGTAAGCAGAAGTAACTGAATACTTTGTCTTGGGTATTGTCTGTAAGGCAGACATTGCAAAATCCCCCTGAAATCTGATTATTGTCTTAAGTCTGTGGTAAACATTCACATATATATATCTACTGACTCCGAGCCTTGGATAGGCACCAATCTAGTCTTGTATTTAGGTTACAACCAAGGTCCTAGTTTTGCTTCCAAATACAAATCAAAGTCAAACTTCAAATACAAACCTTTAGGACATTAGGAGTAGTTTAGGACCGAAATCCTCTATCTCACAACTGAACATAGGCCCAAAGCTAGCCCCTTTGCACTTATCTCATAGTTTTGGTCTGCATAAGAGAGGATTTATCTGCTTTGTGTCAACATCCTAGCTAACTTGTAGATGCATTTCATAGATGTTGAATAGGGAATACCCCCCTTGGTTCTGCAGAGCCTAAAGAAGAAGAGATGTTTATAGAGTCTATCGCTTGTACTATTAGCCCCTGACCCGGGAATCCTGTTGATCAACGATGGCTACTTTGTAGGGATAACTGGGAGAAAGCATCTAGTCTGGGAAATTAACCAACAATATGGACTTCCTTTCATGCAAAACAAGAAGCCAAGGATTGGGTAATTGATAGTAGTTTCTCTAACCACATGACTGGTGATAAGAAGTTTATCATCCTTAAAAAGTGGAATGGTGGAGCTATTAAGTTTGGTGGTGATGAGTCAGCACAAAAATCTGTAGAAAGGGTGCTATAACTATTGATGGGAAGAACATGACTGAGGATGTCCTCTACATGTCAAAGGGCTAAAGCACAATCTTCTTAGTGTTAGTCAAATGTGTAGTAAAGGATACAATCTTACCTTTCATGCCAAAGGTTGTGAAATCAGGAAGGCAATGTCTAGAAAATTAGTTGTAGAAGGTATCAAGACATATGGAGATATATATCATCTAAAGGAGGTAAATGGAAGAACCTGCTTATTGGATCAATCTAGTGAGTGTTGGTTGTGGCACAAACGAATGGGACACATCAACTTTGAAAACATGGTAAATATTAGCTCTAATCATGCGATGAGAGATATTCCCAAGATAGCCAAGCCTGTGAATACATTATGCAAGGAGTGTCAAATGGGAAAGCAGACAAAGAAAAATTTCAAGAGCAAGGAGTATTCTTCTACAATGCCTCTGGAGCTGATTCATACTGACCTATGTGGCCCTACAAGAACAAAGAGTCAACAAGGTGAAAGGTATTTCATGTTACTTATTAATGATTATTCTGGAATGACTTGGGTTACTTTCTTAAGAGAAAAATTAGAAGCCTTTGATAAGTTTAAGGTTTTCAAAGCAATAGTTGAGAATGAAATGGATACTAAGATCAAATGCTTAAGGTCTGATAGAGGAGATGAATTTACTTCAAATTAATTTGAAAAGTTTTGTGAAGATCATGGTATTAGGAGACATCTATCTGCTCTGCTCATATGACCCCTTAGTAGAATGGGGTAGTGGAAAGGAAGAATAGGATTGTGCAAGAGATGGCTAGAGTAATGTTGAAAGATGCAGATCTACCTGATATGTACTGGAAGGAAGCAGTTCACATTATTGTCTATTCGATTAACATAGTACAGCTAAGGGTCAAGAGCAATAAGATCCCTTATGAGATATGGTATGGAAGACCTCCCACTGTCAGATACTTTAGGATCTTTGGCAGAAAATGCTACATCGGGATAGATGAAGAAGAACTTGAAAAGTTTGATTTAAGAAGTGATGAATGGATCCTTCTTGGTTACTCAACTAGAAGCACGACCTATAGATGTTACAATAATAGATTGGGAAAAATGATTGAAAGCACAAATGTCAAGGTGGATGAAGACTTGTATCAGATCTCACAAGAACCAGAGGACTATGGATCTGATATACCTCTCTGCACTGAAGAAGAGGAAGAAGAGGAGAAAGAAGAGAAGGAACAAGAATTAGAGCATATCCCTAAGACTCTAACAAAGTGTGTTTAGAGGACCCATTCCCTATATCAGATAATTGGAGATAAGAATTAAAGTGTGTAGACTAGGAGAAGGTTTGCAAAGACAAGTGAGAAAGTGAAGTTGTGTTTACTTTCAAAGGTAAAGCCCAAAACCTTTGTTGATGCTAGAAAAGATGATGGATGGTTGAAGGCAATGGAAGAAGAATTGGATCAGATAGAGAAGAATCAGACATGGGAATTGGTTCCTAGACCAACCAATAGGTATGTTATTGGAACAAAGTGGGTATTCTGGAACAAACTAAATGAAGGTGGTGAAGTTGTAAGGAACAAAGCAAGATTGGTGTGTAAGTACTATTCTCAAGTTGAAGGCATTGATTTTGAGGAGACTATTGCTCTAGTAGCCAAGATGGAGGCAATCAAAATGTTTCTTGCCCTTGCTGCTCACAAGAACTTTAAGGTTTATTAGATGGATGTCAAGTCAACATTTTTTAATGGTGATCTAGAGGATGAAGTCTACATTGAGCAACCAGATGGTTTTTAGTTGTCAGAAGATTTGAACATGGTATGCAGACTCAAGAAATCCTTGTATGGACTCAAGCAAGCTCCTAGAGCTTGGTATGCTAGGTTGGATAAGTACTTACTTCAGAAAGGATTCAAGAAAGGTACCAAAAATAGTAATCTTTACATTATGAAAGAGGGAGACATGATTTTGATAGTTGCAATATATGTTGATGACATCCTCTTTGGTAGAGATGATAATATGTGTAAGAGGTTTATAGAAGAGATGCAAAAAGAGTTTGAGATGTCTGTGATTGGTGAGATGTCTTTCTTCCTTGGGCTTCAAATTGCTCAACTAGATTATGGTATCTTTGTTTCTCAGGCTAAGTATGTTAGAGAGATGTTGAAGAAATTTGGTATGAAGTATTCCAAACTAGTAGGTACTCCTATGGTTACTGGTAGTCACTTGAGCAAGGTAGATGAGTCACCAGAGGTTGATCAGACTCTTTATAGATCTATGCTTGGAGGATTATTGTACTTGACTGCTGCTAGACATGATATTATGCATGCAGTATGTGTGGTTACCAGATTTCAAGCTAATCCTAAGCAAGCTTATGAGAAGGCAGTGAAAAGAATATTCAGATATTTGAATGGAACTCTAGATTATGGCTTATGGTATCCAAGAAGTAATGACTTTGATTTGAGTGCTTACACTGATGCTGATTGGGTTGGTTGTGTTGATGATAGAAGAAGTACAAGTGGTGGTCCTTTCTTTTTAGGAAGCAGATTAGTTTCATGACATAGTAAGAAACAATATTCAATATCTTTATCAACTACAGAGGTAGAGTATATTACAGCAACATCTTGCTGCACACAAGTGTTGTGGATGAAGCAAACTTTGAAGGATATCAAGGTACTATATGATGAACCTATTCCTATCTTGTGTGACAATACTAGTGCTATTAATATTTCCAAGAATCTAGTAATGCATTCTAGAACCAAGCATATATCAATCAGATATCACTTTTTGAGAGAGAAGGTTGCTGAGAAAGAAGTGAAGTTGGAATATGTTCCAACAAAGCATCATATTGCAAAGGATACTTTTGATTATCTCCGGTAGAAATTATGGGTAATTGCTCCTCCTTCTTCTTTCTTGATGCATAGTTGGTGCATCTTTCCAAGGGAGTTCATGCTATATATTTTTCCTGGACTGAAGGTGGCTACCTCTCAAGGGGATCAGGTAGTAGTTGTTGCTGATAGGGGGAGAAGGTTGAAAAGGAAAATTTGTAACCTACGGAGGAGAAGAAGTTTCCCTTTGTCCTTGATGTCAAAGAGGGAGAATGAGTAGGTGTGTGTTGCCATCAATGCCAAAGGGGGAGATTGTTGCACACATGTTACCTAAGGTTGTCACTAATGTGGTTGTGTGGTTGTCATTGATGTCAACACTAATGAGCATTACACATATGTTACCTAAGTTTGTCACTGATGTGGTTGTGTGGTTGTCTTTGATGTCAACACTATGCTTGGATGCTTATAATGATAATATACTATGTTGATGATGTGCTAGAAGTGGTTGCTAATGTTCATGGTTGGTTTCTAATGTTCATGGTTGAATTTCATGCCTCGATTGATGTCAAGTAAAGTTGTATTGAGCATGTTTGTGGTCAGCAAAGATGATATCATGATGATATATTAAGATGGGAATTAGAAGTATTAAGATGAATGATGATGCATTAAGATGGGAATTACAAGTAATGTTGATATTGAGAAGATGTTGTTGATGGCCTACAACATGTTGTATTCTCCTTTATGATGTTCCTAAGGAAGTATGTGTTGATATAAGAAGGTTCTGGTCTCCGGAAGTTGGTGAAGGTTTCTATTGCAGGAAGTTACCTTGAAGACTAGTTGGTAAAATGCTTTGCATTTCTCTGCATTTGAAGATATGGTCATGCAGTTCAGAAGTTAAGTTTAGTATGTTGTAAAGGTTCTAAATCCAAAGTCTCATATCATTTGCTCCTCTGCAGCGAAAGTTATGAGTGACAGGGTTCCAGCTTGTGCTATGGCAAAATGAGGTAATGGTGAAGAATTGTTGGAATGCTCCGCATTCCTCCATAGTGATAGATATGGCTATGCAGTTTTGAAGATATGTTCAAAGTAGTACATGAGTGCATCCATATGAGAAATGTTTTGGTGGTCTTCAAGTTCAATTTTCAAATGACAGTGTACTACAAATGGTTCCTAATGCCTAATTGTTCTCAGGGCACATGTTTGAGTACTTGTACCATTTGGGGATTGCATAGATCGATTATATGGGTTTATGTGGATGTTACACATGTCCCTATGCTACTCAGGTTTGATGCACATGCAAATATTTCAAGTTTCTAGTACCACACAAAGTTTTCAAGTCAGTATGGGAAGCGTTATTGTTGCTAAAGTTTATTGAGGTATGTTGGTGTTGTGCGCCATCAAGTTCTTGCTTTGCAGAGTTCAAGGAGTGTTTGGAGATGGTGTATAGGTCCTTTCAACTCATCTGGAAGAAGCACAAGCAATGTTCAATCTTTCATGAGTACTGCCAAGTTGTTATGGCCGAAGTGATACAAGTTTAATGTGTTCTTGCTTAAGGGCAACATATTTCAAATGAGAGTTATGTGCGGATGTTATTCTTTGAAGGATAATGCTATGAAGGATGTTTAGGACCATGTTAAGCATGTTTTTGGGCCTGCAAGGCATGTTTCTCTTCCTGGAGTGGTGTGTAGTTCATGTTATGGCTTGCCCTCTACATGTTTCATGTTGTGTGATCTCTGGCCGACTTGTAAATTGTAATATTCTTGTTGTATCGGCTGACTTGTAATGTGATCAATGTAATATCATGTATATATTATAAACCTAGTTGTTCTAGGTGAGGTATGATTGTGAATATGAGGATGTGAAGAGCATAATATGAATATGATATGAATTATGATGTGTGACTAAAGGAGAAAGAGAAGAAGCAATAAGGTCTACTCAAATTCATCTTGAATACATTTGTGTGACAGAAAGGAAGTGAAGAGTGTTCCTAACTAAATCAATCATCAAAAGGAGAAAGACATGTAGAATTGCAATCATCAAAGGTATGAACTTCAATGTCAGTTTTCAGATAGTAGAAGGACTGTCATGTTGCATTGATCTTTTCTCAGTTCATTCTCAGTTCAAGGAGTAGTTTCTTCCTTGGGTTGTAGCCCTAAAACAAAGTCAACAGGGAGTTTTAGCTTCCTTGGAATTGACCCTAAAACCTTTCTTTAGGGAGTAGTAGCTTCCTTGGGTTGTAGACCTAAAACAAAGTCAACATGGAGTAGTAGTTTCCTTGGGTTATAGTCCTGAAACAAAGTTGTAATTTTTGAGCTTCATATATTGTGAGTTAATCCTCATCATGGTTTTCCCCCTATTGGGGTTTTCCATGTATATCCGATGTTATGTGTTCATGAGCATTGTGTTGATCTTTCATGTTTATGTTAATGCTGTAATGTTTAAGTTTTAATTTTCTCTGGAGGATTTGAAGTTTGTTTGGATATTGATTCACCCCCCTCTCAGTATCTAGGTGTGTTCAACAATCTTCTTTGGTCCACCTACAGTGTGAAAATACTTCACACAAATGCTTAGGATAGAAAAACCTTATGAGTTCACCTCTAGGAATTAGAATGATAGCTTTGATACTAATTAATGCAACAAATAATGATAGGTTGAATAAATAACTAATGAATATGCATGTAGGAAACACAAACAAAATCTATAGAAGGATAAATAATAGAGTTTAAACTATGATACACTATTTATGAAAGCTAACACAGATTATGATACTCAACCCCTCAAAGAGAAATGCAATCTACTAATACTCTATCTCTCAAACTCTATCCAAAATCCAAACTCATGCCAAATTTATAACCCCTTAAAAATACTATGTAGTACAAATAAATAGTGATAGGCCTAGGAAATCTAACTTGTGCTAACTCCAATGTATTATATATGTCATAATACCATGTATCCTTTGTCAAAAAACCATCCATCCAACCTAGGATTTTATTTTGGTACTTCTCTTTGGATCTATATAGTACTAGCTTCACATGCTTTTATTTTGATAGTAGTACATGACAATTTGAGATGTCTTTTCTTCATGTCTCAACATGATTTATTTTAGATTTCATTTAGCACAATCTTTAGCCTTTTAAGGTGGACTTGATTTAGTGCTCTTAATATTAGGACTAATTTTCTTGAAAACATTCCATTAAGATGGTTATATCACCTTCTAGGATTTGCATTTTAGGCTCTTGAAGCCTACTAGAAATCTTTAATTTATCAAGCACCCATTGTACCATTGGTACACCTCTTATTTGGGTTCAAAGGAATTGATTGTAGGTGAAGGGAATTTCATTTTTTCTCCTCCACATTAGTTTTCCCTTGTAGTTATCAAGAAAAAGGAAATACAAAATCACTTATAATTTCAAATATGCTTAAGTCTGAGAGGAGCCATGTTTTGAAACACGGCTTTGATACTAGATGTAATGACCTCAAAAATTAGCCCATCAATTTTTTGTTAAAGGTTTACCTTAACATGCATAACACTTGATCTATCTTCTATATTACTTCCACCATGTAGAAAGGCCAAGTTCAAGGATGAAATTTCATATCTCTTTACATATGTACTTTAGTTAACCAAGAACTTATTTACCATTGTCTCAAAATTGATAGTCCAACCAAACTAAGTTTAGTCCTTAATGCTAGAAAATTATCATGTGTTACTTGATTAATTTGGGGAGACAAGACAAATGTTCAATCTTTTATGTCTTAAATCCTAACTTAACTTAGGTTTATAGGTATCAACGCATTATCCCAATAGCGTTCACTACCCTTTCTCATACATTAGTAGATTTATGGATTACATCAGGCCCTCATTTCCTAAACACATTGAACCCTTGATTAGGGGTTTAAGGTTTATGTGTTCAACATGGGATTCATTTAAACCATATATTTGTTTCATCATAAAATGTGTACACTAGTATTTTACACTTAATTTAGCACCTGGGTGGACCTAAAATGTTTACACTTGTTAATTATGACCTATTTTAACACATTTTTGAACATTAAATGATTAATTCTCTATCTCGATGATAAAACCCAACAAAATAAATATGAGACCAACCTAAGAACACCCTAAGTGACTTTTGCTAGGATTTTTGGGCTAAAGGACAAGGGCGACCAAGTGCCCTGGTCCCCCTTTTAGCCTTGACCTATTTTATAGGAATGTCAGCTTAAGGCATCTTAAGTGGTTCCTCTTGTTAGCCTTATTTCTTTTTATTTGTTGTTTGTGAGTGGGAATGCATATAAAAGAAAGTTAGTTTATTCATCTGAACATCTCTATATTCTCTAAGCAATCTAGGCACTCTTGCACTCTTTCTTCTTCTGTCTCATGCTCTCTACTCTTCTCTAAAGCTCTCTATGGTGGATTATTGTTGTAACACTAACTTATTGTAGCTCTTGTGAAGATCTTTCTACTTCTTTGGGATACACCAAGTTCTTGAGTCAATTTGTGATGCTACATCAAGAATGCTAGGGTTTCCATGCTCATGGTGACTTCTTTCCTTCATGCTTTGTTCTAGCATTCCATTCAACTTCAGATTTGCCTCTACCCTCCTAGGGCACGCACTCTTTATCTATCATATTTGATATTGTGGAGGTGGAAACATCATTCATAGAGCTTGAATTAGGAAAGATCCTAAATATCACTCAACCTTCTCCTCTTTCTTTGTGTGTAGGTCAGAGAAACAAGTTTCTGAAGGTGATTTTTGAGAAGAAGACAGAGCTTGCAGGTACAGACCTAGTGAAAGTATCAGTTTCTGCAAACCCTAAAAAAGGCCTAGGGAAACCATGTGCCCTTGTCCTTGGTGTTTCTTCTAACAGATCTAGGTTCTAATCTAATCCCTAATCCTTTCTATCCATTTAGTTTCTAGGTTTCTGTATCCAACAGTCTGTTATGCTCTAATCTTACTCAATTAGGGTTTCTTGTTTTGCCCTAGTTTGATTCGTTGGATTTGGTTGATTCTCCTTTATACAAAAAAAGGGAAAAATCTCTTGTAGTTTGTATCTCCTTTTTGGGTAGAATCCAAACTTAGCTTGTGTTCTAATGTTGGATAGAAGAGGGTTTGACCTAGTTTGATCTCTTGGGCTAGTCTATCTTTTCTATCTAACATTTTGGTGAATCCGATGTGTCTTGCACTTTGGAATCCTTCTTGATTCAGATATGAACTATTTTCTACCCTAGATCTGATTATATTTCATTAATTCATCATTTGGCATACTTTCATAGCTTAATTTTGCATTGTTTCATTGTTAGGGCTTGTAAAAACCTTGCATTTCTAGGAAATCTAGCTAGTCTTCAACCTAGGGTTTGTAGATTAGTGCATTGTTTGAGATCTTGTTTCATTATTGGGCTGATTAAATGGATTTTATTTTATATACCTTATCATCCTTTCTATTTTAGAGCATTCTTGCATTTGTTTGCATTGAAAAGTGAAAAATCAAGCATTTTAGGTTTAGAAAAAGGTATATTTATTGCATTGTTTTCATTGCATATGTTTTAGATCATCATATAAAGATTAAATTTATGATTTTTGCATCAGATATGATTGGTATTAAAGTAATTAATAATTTCATGGTGTTGCATCTTGCATTTAGAACTCTTGTTTGCTAGGGTTTTTACAAAACAGTTGCATTTTTGGAAAACCTAGTCAAATTTAAAACCTAGGGTTTGTATTTAAAATCTTGTTTCAGATTTTTCTGCTATAATTTACATTTCAAATCTGATTTTACATTTCTGTAGCATGTAATAAATATCATTTGTGTTCAAAAAGTTTTCTTGCATCGAAAAATTGTGGTTTAGGAAGTAAGCATTTAAGATTTAGGGTTTTGATAATAAACCCTAGCTAGTCTTGCATTTATTGTATCTTCATTAAAGAAAAGTTCTATAAATGTTTTTTACATTTAAGTGGATAAATTATTTAGGCACTTCTGTTGTACATACTACACATCTTACATTTGCAAGACTTAGTTGTTGTGGTTACCAAGAATATCACATTTTTGGAAGACCCCGTTTCTCTTGCACTTGTAGGTCTTTGATTGCAATCTTATTTTGATATTGGTTGTACTTTATTAATGAATTGTGCATTGATGTTCCATCTCATGTTTGCATATAGTAGGAAAGGCATTTCATTATGGACTCTCCTAGTTGCTCCTCTTTGGTATCTTTGCATGCATATATCATAGATTTTGAAAATTTCTCTAAATTCATTAAGACACATCCATATGTTTTAGATCACATAGCATCCATGTATGATATTGATGTTTCTATATGTTTCATATATGATATCATTTGTTATATATCTGATTTTGATAGCTTCATAACTCGCATGGGTATGTATCCTTTGATATTAGAGGACTTTAATAATTTCATCTCCATGAATTGTCATGAGAAAGATGATGGTGATAGTTCTTCTTTTATTTCTACTACAAATCATGATAATGCCATGTATATTCCCATGGATCTACTCTCTAATACATGTGATGGTGACCTAGCTTTACCTATGTAACCCTATAGTTTGGATCCCTCTCCCAAAATTGTTCCCACTTGTGAGGATATTTTGGTGCAAGAGGATGAAATCATTGTTACATTTCTTAACATTACTCTACCCTCTCTTCATTCCAATTCTCTCCCTTCAAAAGATGAAGCATTAGTGGATGAGGAGCCTTCCCTCACAAAAGATCCTCCATGGGTAGATATTGGGCATTCATCTCATCATCTTAAATCCTCTATTTCTACCATAGTACATGACGTTTCTGTGGAACATCTTATGAATCTTCTGCCTTTGGTTGAATGTTCAAGTACCATGGATATCAATGAGGATGTGAAGAACATTGATCTTCCTCCTTTGATTGAATGTTCAAGTACCTTGGATATCACTAAGGATGCAAAGACCCTTGATATTTCTCCTTTAGTTGCAAGTTTAGACCCCTTAGACATCACTGAAGGTACAATCATCAACAATTTTCTTAAAAACACTTTACCCTCCCTTGATTCCAGTGCTCTCCCTTCAAAAGATGAAGCAGTAGTGGATGAAGAGTGGTCTCTCACATTAAATCCCTCGGGGATGGATGTTGAGCTTACTCAAAAGGAAAACAATGTCATTTCAATCATAATTAATAAACCTATTCTGCCCACTAAAGGGATAGTGAATAAGTGCATTACTGTTTAAAATATTCCTAAAATCATTGTGCATGATGCACCTAATTTGCCTTCTTTGCCTAAAACTATGATTATAGTTTGAGGTGTTCTAAAACCATCTTGACCTCCTGGTTACTTTCTCAATTTTACAAAGAAAATTACTCAAAGGAATCAAGGTGTTCAAAATGTGTCACAACAATCCCATTATGATGTAGATTCTCACACATACAACACCCATAATAACAAGCAAAGTAAGCAAGCACTGCGTGTGTCCATTTCTCTTCCACCTTCTCAACCTTTTCTTCCTCAAGCACCTCATCTTCCTACTCATAATGGTAGAGATTATGATCTTGTTGAGCATCTCCGAGCTACTCCAGCAAAGATCTCTCTATGGGAGTTGATACAAGCATCACCTACATACCACAGAATGCTCCAAGAATCTTTACAAAAGGTGATTGTTCCACCTGTTGTTCAGCCGAATGATGCAGTAGCTCTGTTATATTGTATGCATGTGACAAAATCAGATATTGTTTTTCAATAACATGAATTACCTCCTATTGGTTCCCAAAACTGTAGCTCCACTTCCTAGGATGAAATCACACTCACAAGGCCAAAGCTGTCATCATGCAAGCATAATTGGTCCATCAACAAAATGTGGAGGGTTGAAGTTCAACATAACGGCAGTGGGTTTCATTCCTTGCACTTCGAGCTTAGCTAGGCTCTGGAGGGATATTCCAAGGGGTATACCTTAACAGGTATTGAGTTCAAACCAGATGAACAACTAAAAACTAATGAACAACCAAACCCAACTCGTTATCTTGATACCAAAACTATCACTAAACCAAGAATAACTAGTTGTCACAAAACCCCTATATAACTGATACAAACTATGCAAGTATGCATGCACAAGAATGATAGTTCTTCCCCTAAACCAATGGTAAATATTTGTTTGATTTAAATAGTGTGAGATTGGTCTAATGGAGCCAAGACAGGTGCCAATCCAATTGGGCTACAGAGTCATTGGTGACAGAAAAGAAAATAAATGGAAGGGAAACAACAAAAAATTGTTCTAACCATACGTTGTATCAGATTGCGGTTTTGTGCTTCATACTTAGTAATCTAGGAAAGAACTACATGCATTCAAATGCAAAGAACAAATAAAAATTGCAAGGCTCATAATATATTTAAAATGTTGTCACATTTTCAAATGCCCAATACAAACTTATCAGCAAATGTGATAAGAGGAAAACCCTAAATACATACAAACTATCATGGAGACATTATCTACACAATCCCTACTACACATTATCTTTAATTTGTTTCACCATCCCATTACTTCTCTACAATTGGACATGGTATAATTTGGAGCCCTAGAAGCATTTTGGACCTACACAGGCTCCAGCCACCACCCAAGAACCAACCCTAAATACATCTCAAACATATGCATATATAGCATTTATGATCACTGTAGTAGTCATGGATGTGGGAAAGAGTGGTAAACAAGGAATACTAGTCACCTATGCTACATTAAATTCACTTATGTGTCCTTGAAATGTGTCCAAATGGATTTGCCCTTGAAATCCACTGAAGAAGATGGTATACCCATGCCTTGGGTACAAGAAATTCAATGCAAAGGAGCTACAGTGGCATGGGGGGTGAGAAATCCATTTATACAAGAAATCAAGCTTTGAAACAGTATTAATGGTGGCCAGGAAGGTCGCTGAGCAGTCCCATCGCATCTTGAATAGTAGAAAGAGCTGTGAAGGCGAAATAGGTCAGACCCCAACCAATCGGGCATCCTCCGATTGGGCTTTCACCAATCAGGCCTTTGAAAGGTGAAGAAGGAAACCCTAATCTCCAAAGTTCTAAAGAGGCATTAGAGAAACTGTCGGGCTTCAGAGATTGGGCCTTCACAATGCATCATACTTTTGAAAAGAAGAAACACTCTATCCCCAACTCTGAAACACTTAGAAGAAATTATGAATCTTTGTTAGGGTTTAGGCCTTGGGCCTTGGACCTTCCACCTACCAACAAAAGAGAGGGAGAAGAAAACTCCCACTCACCGAAGTCTGAAATACTTAAATGTTTTTAGAAGTTTGGTGGAGTTTAGCAATCAGGCCTTCCACCTATCTTTTGCCAAATGGAAAGACAAGACTGTAACCCTAGCCTCTGAGATCCACAATACTTGGAAACCTTTGAAACTGGCATACCTCAGTCATTAGGCCTTTTGCCTTTTGCATTCGAAAAAGGAGGAAGAGAGAACTCCTGCCTACTGCCACCCACAACACTTAGGAACATTGTAGCTCGTCAGGCTTCAGCAAGCGGACCTTCCATCTTCCGCTTACGAAAAGAAGCAGGAAGATAAAACTCACGACCCCCAGCACCTGAAACACTTAGATGAATTTGCAAGGAACCAAGGAAGAGATCAGAGAAGATAGAAATAGCACGATGGAAGACAAGAACCTAAAACTTTGACACTTTGAAAAAGGTAGAAAATGCAAGGAAAACACTTAGAATTTGGACTTAGTCATTTTTATGGGTTTCTTTCTTGCATTTCAAAAGAACAAGGTAGGGCTCATGATGGATTGGGCAAGATTAGCATGTTAGGGAAACTTAGCAAGATTTTACAAATACATGGCTTGAAAATAGGATTGCCAATAGTGGCTCTAGTTGGGGACGTGTGCCAAGCAGTGGCACAACGAGAATCTAGAATATCTCCAGGAAGACCAAAGGCAAAAATGAATATGGGAACAACACAAGATATTTTTACAAGGAAACATATAGTCAAAGGCACAAGGGCACAAAAGAAAGTTGGTTGTATCCAAGTTTTTGAAACATTGCAGGCCAACCCTGAAAAAAATGGTGAAACTACTTGCCTCTGTTGAAGACAAGCCCATTGAAGGAGCTGATCTCCCTCAATCCTTTGCTGCACTAGTCACCCGACATCAACAATAAAAATGCCTTACATGCATGCACATGCAAACTACATCTATTCATACCATCATGCTGAAAATGAAAATGACTATCACTAGGACATGACAACAATAGATAATAGAGCTCATCATCATGTTGACTCGCATAACAATGCTCACCTTTAAGATCTTTGTTAGCATGATGCATATCTTGGGCTGCATAAATATCAGCATGAAGAAAACTATCCTATTGAAATGCATCCAGTTCAAATGTGGCCTCATGTGAGGCCATGTCATATGATTGTTCAAGTTCTTGTGACCCAACTGGACCACAAACGCTAATGTATTCCTCCATGATTGGATCAAAGAATTGATTCAAATCCAATCCTTCATTATCAGCATACAAATCAAGAAATTGAGGCACTTCAAGTGAAGACTCACAATCTTCAAATTGCCTCTTTGTTTTGTACTCCTTGACACACTCTGTTGTGTAAAAATGTTGCTAAGAAAATCACTCATGATTTTCTCCTCCTCACTCTACAGATCAAAAACTTGACCCACATGAGAACACCCAACTTCAAAGTTATCAAGCCCAACCAATGAGATAAAAAATGTGCTCTCAACATGATCCTCATCAATAAGAGATAACTGCCCCAAACAAAGCTCTAAAAATGCATCTGTGACAGAGTCTTCATAATTAGAAATGTTGGAACTAGACAACTGAGAGGGGGGTGAATTATTTGTCCCACAAAAAGTTATAACCTTCTTTATTATCTTACTATCAGATTAGTGATGTGAACATTAAACCATTAATCAACAGCATAAGAGCATAAACATAATCAACACACTTGACACCAAGATTTTGATGTGGAAACCCAGTTAAGGGAAAAACCACGGTGTGGGTTAACCCACAAAAATGCATACCCTGTTAAAAGTACTTAGTAAAATAGAAGGCACATGCCTTCGCGCGCACTACCCAGAGCTCACTGCTTAAAAGAGAGGCTCACTGCCTACATAATTTATTTAGAAAGAATTAACTGAGAAATAACATCTACTTCATGCTTTATTCAGTTTCAATGAATGCTCAAGAACTTTTGCTTTGCCTCAAACTCTTATTCACATTCTACACTGCTCTCGCTTCTTTTCTTCTCTGCTCTGCTCCTGATCCTTTCTTCAGATTATATCTGTTTTGCACAAGGATGATTTCAATACCTCTTCAACAAGTATTTATATACTTCATCAACTTTGGAATGATCAACAAGGTCGGCTAAACTTAACGCGGATCATCACACTGTCAGCCAAACACAACTGAGACTTGAATATGCTTCTACAACCACTCCACGCTTCATAAAACTATTTTTAAGGCATCCGCAATAGGCTAGGAACATCTGGTCGGCCAAGACTGGGAAGAACATCAACCTCAAGAAGAAATCTTCAATCAACAAGCTTAACTCTCAATGCGGACCTCCAACATAGTATCCATCTGATCCAGAGACCTCCACAAGAACATTGAATTCACCAATAACATCCATTCTAAACCAAATAATAAGAAGCAATTGAATCTTCCTCCGGAACCTCAAGAACACTCTCTGCCATGACTGTCAAACTAAAATGGTAGTTTACAGACTTACAAACTGTAGACACCCTAAAATGACCAAGTCTTCCAATCACTTACATTTCGTCTAATCTATTGCATCACCTGCATTTCAACGTTAATTGAATAATCTAATTATTTAATTAATTTCACCAAAATCACTAAATTCTTCTAAATCACATAATTGCGACATTAATTAAATAAATCCCATTATTTAATTAATTCATCACAAATTTCCCTCTTATCCAAACAATTAAATAATTCCCAATTATTTAATTAAATCACATTCATTCTTCCAAATTTAAATAAATTAAATCAAATTTATTTAAATTCTCTCAATCTCCAAAAATAAGATAAATCAAATATTTTATTTATTCTTCCAAATCATGCACAACAATTAAATAAATCTATTTATTTAATTTGCTTTCTTATCTACAAATATCTTTCAAATCTTCTAAAAATAAGTCTTCTTCTCCATGCACACACAATTGAATAATTTATTATTTAATTTCCCTCAAATCATGCAAAGGCAAATCTAAAGTTGAGTTATCTATTCACTCAACCTTGTTTTTATCAATTTCTCTTAAATTAGAAAAAACTTTCTAATTTATGAAAAGCATGTCTTATCTTTAGAAAAGAAAGTGTTTAACTCAAATAAAACAGCTTTTGTGTGACACTTGTCTTCTTCTTATTCGTTGCACGTTCCTCAACTGTTCTCCTCCGTTGATTCTTCTGAATTATCTGGACCGTTGATCGATCTCCATTGAAACCTATATAAACCCCCCTCATCTCCTTCATTACCTCTCTCTTCGATCTTATTCTCAGGCATACTTAACAGCGCTTTGAGCATACATCGCATCGATTGAGCACCATTACGATCTCTTAACATTGATCTTTGAGCACACTACTTGCTTGTTGCAACCATGGTTTTGCAACAATATTGAGCAATCCACATTCAATCCAAAGGGAACAATACAAATCTCGGTAAAAGCTTTCATGTTTCATTGATTAAGAATAATGGCTTTTATTTAGATCGGTTCTCTTTATGTTATTGGGTTTTTGATTTGTTTGGTTTAATTTTAGTCAATTTTCCTCATACACATTCTGGCATGTCCGGTGGGACCCACTAATCCCTCTTTTTCTTTTAGAAATTAATTTTTTTTAAGTACAGTAGGGAATAACGCATCTTGACACAGAAAAGCACCTTTGGTAGATCAGTACAGCGCATTCAGGCCATCTCGCAGTGCCTTTGGTAGCACAGAACCGTGCTTTTGGTAATACAGTGAAGCGCACCTGAGAAAATTAACAAAGCGCTATTGGTATAATAGTAAAGCGCTATTGGTAATAGTAAAGTGCTATTGGTATAATAGTAAAGCACTTTTGGTGATAGTAAAGCACTATTGGTATGACAGTAAAGTGCTTTTGGTTGAGATAACAGGCTTGCAAACTTCAAAACCCCATAACTTTCTCAAAACTTAACGAAATTCGATGCTTTTTTTTTTAAAATTGCATAGAAAATCATAAGGAATCCATTGGTGATATTTAATCTCTTGTATCTCATCATATTTGTTACCAATTTTATGGATTTCACTTTGGTTTTCTAGGGTTTCTCACTTATTGTTGGGGTTTTGACTTGACTTTTGACATCTTGTTCTTTTCTTTGGAGCTAATATCACTTGGTGCAGTGTCTTATCACTTATCAACATCCTAGATCATCACTCAATCATTCAATCATCCTTTGATCTAGTGTTTCTGATAAAATATTATTTTTTGCAGGCCTATTATTACACCGTGCATTTGGTAGTATAGTGTCGCACGTTTGGTAGTACAGTAGCTCGCTTTTGGTAGCAAAGTAGCTCGCTTTTGGTCAAAGCAGCTTGCTTTTGGTAGCACAGAACCATGCTTCTGGTAGCACAGTGCATCACTTTTGGTAACACAGTAAGTCACTTCTGGTTTACAACACATCACTTCTGGTAGCACAGTGAAGCGCTTTTGGTTCACAGTAAGTCACTTTCGGTAAGACAGTAGCTTGCTTTTGGTCAAATTGATTTATTCTTTGCTAACTTGTGAGTTTGTGTGGAACTAATTAACTTGTTGCAGCTTCTTATTACTCACACAGAGCAAAAAGGTCTTTCTAATATGTTCATGCAGGATGAACGTTGAAGAAATCTTGATTTATCTCACTAAGTCTTAGAAACACATTGCCTTCTTAAAGGATAATTGAACAAATCATTTCGGCAATCTAAGTCTTAGGAACATACTGCTTTTCTTAAGGGACAATGGACATGTATGCAAAAACACTTCAATTTTCTAAGGGACAATGGACATGAATGACAAACACTTCAATTTCATAAGGGACAATTGACAACTACAAACGTGTGTGTGCCTAATTTTTCTTATAACAGGACAATTAAACCTTTGTTTGATGTGCTTGCTCTTACATTTCAGTACTTCCTTAAGAACGGCCTACTTTTGAATTGCGCTTAATCCAAAAGGGACGACCCTAAGCGGAGTTTTCCTTTGAACCGCTATATAAGAGGGATAAGGTGAAAGCCAAGTCCTAACCGACGTCAGCCTTACCTTGTGGTGCCAAACTGAAAAGAGGTGTACTAGCTCTTTGTGGAAATGATTTTCACATTGAGCGAAGTGTTTGATACTCTTAGTAGGATTGGTTAAAGCTTTTAGTAGCTTATCGCATTGCTCGTAAGGCATTGGTCCCTCAAAGTTACTAAGAACTATTTTAATAGTGACTACCCAACCTACCTCCAAACATTGCGGTAATCATCAGTGCAAGGGGAATCGATTTAAGCCCTTAAGACACTCACCATTGGCTCCCTTGAGAAAAGATAGTATTCCCTTGGCCATAAAGCTCTTGTGACCTACTTGAGCTTTCCAAGGGGAGGGTGAGATATCCCTACCTATCGTCTGTCACAAAGATACTAAATATCAGACACCTTTATGGAATGATATTTTTATCGACAGAGTATTAAGCTGTGAGCTGATCTAATGCAATGAAACCTTGTCTCTAGGGATAAAAAGTGCTTGATATTTGTTTACAATTGTCTCATACCTGTGGAAACATTGGGCTTTTTTGTGAGCCTCGAACATACACTATCTGTTGTGTCAGTCCTTCTTTACCGACTTTGTTTGCTATGTTTTCTCTTGCCAAAACAAATCCAATCAGAAAGAAACCAAATCTATCAAAATTTGCCTTTTAAAACATCAGACACTACTTCAGCGCCTTTGGTATTACAGCAGCTCGCCCTTGGTGGTACAGTAGCTCACTTTTGGTCACCGTGTTGGCAAGAGACACTATATGGATTCATGGTTGTTGTCATTGATGGCAACAAAGGTCATCCCACATATCTGCAAGTCATGGTGTGTCTCTACCAAAAGTCAGAATGAAGATTGTTGTGGTCCGGTGAACAAGAACAGAGCATGTGGCAAGGTCCGACAGATTGGTCCGAATCTCTCAGAGGAAGTGTCTTGGTGTAGTGCGGATTTGGGGAAGTCAAGAGGACTACCTTGAGTAGTATATTCCAAGGATTTAGCCTCCGGTGATGAACAAAGAAAAAGATATGAATAGTTGAGTACCGGATTCCTGAGAGACAGTGAGAACAGAGGAAGAACTGACTGACAGAGTATCAGACTATTTTCCGGATGTGTTACTGTTGATGGTAAAGGTTGTGAAGGTATGAATCATGTTTGGCTGACATGATTAATGATATCTACGAGTATATGCTTGATCCGCATTACTTGATATGCAAGGATTCAGCCGACAGAATAGAGTTTGTGAGAAGATAGATTATTCCGGGTGCCGACTAGAAAGATAATGAAATCACTAGTGCAGATATATATAGAGGATGGATTTAGTTGTGAAAGGTGTAATGGTGTGAAGATGTATGCGAATAAATACAGAGCAGAGCAGAAGCAGTAAGAAAGATCCGGTATGTGAAAAGATAGCAGAATAAAGAACAGAGGAAAGATGAAGTGCAGCAGATCAGTATACTGAGCCTAACCGGAACTGAACTCCAGCATATGTAGATGCTTCCAATCAGTTCAAGTATTGTATAACATTCTTTTGTAGACAGTGTGTCTCCTTGTAGGCAGTGTGCCTCTTTGTGAGCAGTGTGCTCGGGCAGTGAGCCCTAATTGGCAAGTGCCATTTTGTAATTCCTTATTCTTCTAACAGAGAATAATCTTTGGATTAATCACCCCGTGGTTTTCTCCCTTAACCAGGTTTCCACGTCAAAAATACTGTGTCATGTGTTTCTCATTTCATGGTAATGTTTGTTTGTTTGATTCAATGCTGCTTTGATTAATAAGAAAGTTCAAAAGAAGAAATAATTAGGATAACTGATTCACCCCCCCCCTCTCAGTTATCAACACACCGTAGCTTGCCTTTGGTATAGAAGTACCTCGCCTTTGGTAGCTCAGTCCATCGCCTTTGGTATTATAGTAGCACGCTTTTGGTTGCACAATCCAGCGCCTCTGGTCAAACAGTATAGCACATTTGGTCCAGTGATTTGTGCATCAAGAGTTTGTCCCTTTTTTCAAAACCACCAAGAGAAATCCAAGCATTACTTTTTGTCTTAGTGTATTCCATGGTAACCACTAGGCTCCAACAAACTATGAAGTCCAAGCAAGTTGTCCCTAGGAAGCGCAAATCACCTCCTCACACACCGCAATCGGGTCGTCTCAACATTACTCCCAAGGTCACTCCTAGAACACCCGCAGAAAGATCTACCAATTCTCCCAGCATATCGCACGTCGACCAACCAAGCAATTCCCAAAAAGGTAGGGTCCCTTTGGTAAGTACACCCCAATACACCATCGATATACCTCAGGATTTTGTCCCACAAGGTTATACTATTGGTCACGTACCATCTCAGGAGGAAAGGGTCCCTTTGATAAGCATTCCTCATTATACTACAGGCATGCCTCCAGATTTTGTGCCACAAGGTTATATTCCATATCTAGCCCCATCTCAAGAAGAGCGACACTTTGAAATAGGTCAATCCTCTCAAGAAGATGAGCAAGATGTTGAAGAATTCATGCAAGATCCTCGGGCCATAGCCGCAATTGACAAAATCCTTAGCGAGAACCAAGATCATTTCTTTCGCTTACTAGCAGAGTAAGGAGCTAAATTACCCAAAGATTTTGATCTATCCAATCTTAGCGAGCCTAGCAAAGACACCATACAGGCGGTCCAAATCATGTTGACTATGACCATGCCTTTGCCGGAACCAAACTCGTAGTATAAGAATCCCCTCTTTCAAAACCCAATAGGAAAGAGGACCATTTCACTGCTTCTGACTCCTATGGAGATCCACAAAAATCAACAAGAAACTATCCAATGACAAGCGGAGCTAGCTAAGCAAGCCACCTTAGCTCGATCAAACATGCAACCACCTCCTAAAGTGTCCACACCAATTGCAAGTGGAATCTTGGTTACCCCATCATGAATAGATTTCCCACCAAATTACAATCCACGGAACAACTATGTAGCCATGCAACAAGGGTCTCAACACATACCACCTCCCATATCATCAAACCTCCATGTCTCTCAACCAATTAGAGTCATGCAGCTCTGCCCACAAAATTCTTCTACTCTCATCATCAATCTGCCTCAACCATCGCAAATCACGTCTACCTATGTCCCTCCTCCTCTACGTTCATCAGCGCTAAATTTCTTCAACACATTGCCTATCCACCCACAACATTCCTAACATCAAGTTTCCCAAAGCTACGTGCCACCATCGCAACCTAATCAAACACACTTTAGCTTTCCTCCACCCAATTCTTTTCTCCAACTATCACAAAGCCAACATTCTTACCTAGCGCCACCCCCACCTCCTCCTCATCAAAGCATCCAATTCCAACCCAATCTCAACCCAACGTACAACACATACAACCCCAACCAATCTTACGACCATTATAACACCAATGTTCATGGCTTACACTACAATCTTCCATATGGGCATCAACAACCACTTCTTGGACAACAGGAGATGTTTCCAACCTGACCCATACCGATGGAGATAAAGATCGTGGAGGTTCAACAACAGCTATCTGATCTTATGTTTGGCCACACCAAGAAGACTTTCTCTTTGGAGGAAGTGTGTCCTTATCCTTTTGATCGGTCATTGCCAACAATCCCTTTTCCTCAAAATTTTACTATTCCTAAGTTTGATAAATACAAAGGAAAAGGTGACCCAAAAGACCATCTCAGGGAATTCTATCTTGCTTGCTTCGAGGTCTCACATAATGACACATACCTTATGCATCTCTTTCCTCGCAGTCTTGGAGGTCATGCTATAGAATGGTTCTCACACTTACCTACGGGCATCAAGTCTTTCAACGAGCTAGCCAAGAAATTTGCCACCCATTTTTCTTACAACGCAGAGCATGAGATTTCAATGACCGATCTATGCAACAATAAATAGAAAAATGGTGAAACTTTCATTTCTTTCCTTCAACGATGGAGACAAATGGCTAGCAAATTTCCTTTCAAGATTCTTGAGAAATAGCTTGTTAGCATATTTGTGCAAAACCTCAACCAAGAGTTAGGTTTCCATTTGCAAATTCTTAGTGCTACAACCTTCGATGAAATCACATACAAGGGTATCAACATTGAAAAGGCCCTCATTGCTAAGGGTGTGGTCAAAATCTTCAAAGAAATGAAAGATAGCGCTCCTCATCAACAATCAAATGATAAACCCAAGTTTTGGAACAAGAACAAAAACGTGGTCAATGATGGGGTGGTCGATTATAAACATATCCAAATGTTGCAAACACCACTACAGCTCTCCAAACCAAGTCAAGCTCCACCTCAACAACAACAACACCAGCAACAACCATATCAAAATCAACAACAATGACAACAGGAGTGACCTCAACAAAATTACCCGCCGCGACGTCAATTCACTCCCTTGGGATTGCCTATAGAGTCAGTCCTACAACATATCTTACAGAAAGGACTCATCACCTTACCAGATGCACCCCCATATGGTGAACCTGTTTACAAAACCACGCGGTATAGAGAAAATGAATACTGTGAATTCCATAGGAGCAAAGGGCATCGAACCGCATCATGCATGAAGCTCAAGCACCTAATCCAAAATCTCATCGAAGGCAATCAAATCACTTTTGAGAATGAATCACCAGCTCAACACACAAACAAAGATCTCGACATGTATAAGGAACCATTCCCTCGTCATGGTCCACCTCCTCCTCAGGATAGAGGTAAAGGTATCAATCATGCTTCGACTTCCTTTGATTCCATTGTAGGACGTTTTGAAGAGAGTTGAGTGTCTAAACTCACAATCAAAGACAAATCTATGGATTGCGCTGTTACAACTTGCCGTGGTCATGTCACCATTCATGGTCCTACACCCAGTCTTCCAGCTCAATCTGATTATAATCTTGTCAAACATTAGGGAAAACACCAACATAGATCTCTATTTTGGACCTTCTACGGTCATCACCTGCACATAGAGTAGTGCTAGAAAAAGCCCTCCAAGAGTCTTCGGTTCCCAACAACATAGCGGTCACAAATTTCCAAGCTATAGTAGGTAACATTGCTTCTCCCTACAATGTTGTCTTCTCTAAGAAAGACCTCCCTTCCCATGATCCGTGTCACAATGATGCCCTTCATATTGAGGTTCTCATCCATAAGCGCAAAATCAAACATATACTCATAGATGGTGGTGCTGGTCTCAACATCTGTTCTTTAAAATTACTTAAGCAATTGGGATACTCTGAGGATCATGTCAACAATGATCGAAGTATTACAATCAAGGGATATGATGATGCAGAACGCCGTTCAGAAGGTGTTATCCACTTGCCTATACAACTAGGCCCTGTCATGCTTGAAACCAGGTGTCAAGTCCTTGATATTGAACTACCTTACAACATTATCCTAGGCCGCCCATGGATCCATGCAATTAAAGTTGTTCCCTCCACGTACCATCAATCTCTAAAGTTCCCATACAATGGTACGGAGATCACTATCCTAGGAGACCCCAATCCTTTTGAATTCTGCCGTGTCTTGCAAGGCATTTATAATAATTGCAACCAGGTGCCTAAAAATGAAAAAGCCCTTGAATCCCCACTATATGTCGATCCTGAAACTCTGACCCAAGCCTCTACAAGTAACCCAAATCCTCTACCTGAGATCAAGGCTCACATCCGTGATATAGGCTTTGGATCTTATGATATCTCAAAATCTTGTTGTGTAAGGCTGATGCCTTTATCTCCAAAATCTTATGGCCAACCACCCATTGCGAAAGTAACCAAAAAAGTAGCTATTCCTCCCCCAACATTCCTAACCCAATTCCAACATGGATGGTTATTGGAAGAGGAAACTATTGAGGATATTTCTTCTTGGCTCTATAAGGAGAAAGAACCAGTCACAATACCAGTCAAGCAATATGGCAATGGCTTAAGAATAGTAAAAAACATGGGCTATATAGGCAAAGGTGGCCTTGGGAAATAGAATCAAGGAACTATGGAACCCATTGTTGTGACAAAAAAACTAGACAAGAAGGGATTAGGATTTGGTAAGAAGGTACCGCGCGCCTTGGACATCGAGTATATCCTCGATGAGGTAGCTAACACTTTTCCTGCCGATTTGACGTCTATAGAGGATATCATCGATGACTCTTCCCTCCACATGACCAACCTATTCGCAGAATCCTCCATTTTTACACTATCCTCCATATCCTTAACCTCCACCACCAGCACCCAGAACGTAACACTTGTCTACCCTGAACTTATAGATTGGGACCAACAAGGGTCCCCCGTAATAGATGTATTTTAGAATGACAATGCTCTAGTTGAGTTCATGGGACTTCGGGAAGGTATCCCTCTTGGCGATCATAAAGCAGGTTTTGTAATGGAACTAGAGCCAATGGCTTATTTTGGTGAGAATGCCAAATCCTCCAGTCACAAAAGTAAAAATAAAGAAGGATCTCTAGGTGAAAACCACACTGTGGCACCTTATGATCACAAAATAGTAAAAACAAAGGACGTATCCAAAGGTGAAAACCCAACTGTGGCACCTGAGGATGGAGGATTTGACCTTCCCCTACCATCTAAGTATCAAGAGAAGTCAGCTCTCCTAGTAGAAGATTCTACAGAGATAAACTTGGGCACAAAACAAAATCCAAAGACCACATTCCTAGCAGCATCATTATCAGAAATAGAGCACATGAATCTTAACACATTCTTCTTATAGAGAACCATCAATTTTGCATGGACCTATGCTGATATGCCAGGGTTAGACCCTAAGCTAGTTGTTCACTATCTCACTGATGATCCAAAAGTTAAACTAGTCAAGCAAAAGATGAGAAAGATGCACCCACAGATAGCTCTCTTGGTAAAAGTGGAAATACAGAAGCTGTTAGATGCAAAGTTCATACGACCAATTGACTAATCAGATTGGGTTTCAAACATTGTACCTGTGTCTAAACCCAATGGGCGCATCCGCATGTGTAATGATTTCAGAGATCTTACTAAAGCATGTCCCAAAGACGACTTTCCACTACCAAACATTGACATTATAGTTGACTTGACAGCAGGTCACGAGATGCTTTCTCTCATGGATGGATTCTCTGGCTACAATCAGATAAGGATAGTAGAGGAAGATCAGCATAAAACAACCTTTACTTGTCCGTGGGGCAACTATTGTTGGTGTGTCTTGCCGTTTGGTCTAAAGAATGCAGGGGCAACCTATCAGAGAGTAATGACAGTGATATTCCATGACCTCTTTCATCACATCATGGAGGACTATGTGGATGACATACTAGCAAAATCTTCTAGGGCAGATCACATACAAGTTCTCGGGCAGATCTTTGACAGGCTCGAGAAATATCAAGTAAGACTCAATACAAAGAAGTTTGTCTTCGGTGTAACATCAGGGAAGCTATTGGGATACATTGTATCTCGTCGAGGTATTGAGGTAGATCTTGCAAAAGTAAAAGCTATAGTGGAGATGCCTCCACCAAAGAACCTCAAAGCATTAAGGAGCCTTCAGGGAAGGTTACAGTCCATCAGGCATTTTATCTCACAGTTAGCAAATAAATGTCGACCATTTCAACACTTGCTGCGAAAGAATGTCTCATTTCAATGAAATTATAAGTGTCAAGCAACATTTGATTAGCTCAAAGAGTATCTAGCTACACCTCTTGTATTGGTTCCACCAGTTGCTGATAAACCTTTGATATTATACATCTCAACTACAACTTCGGCCCTAGGGGCCTTGCTAGCACAACATGATGAAATAGGAAAAGAGCATGTAATTTACTATATCAGTAGAACCTTGGTGGGATATGAACTCAATTATTCACCGATGGAAAGAGCTTGTTTAGCAGTAGTGTTCACCTCCCAAAAATTACGGCATTACATGTTGAACCAACACACAATTCTTATAGCTAAAATTGATCCCTTGAAGAGTCTACTAGCAAAAGCAGCTCTTACAGGCAGGCTAGCTAAATGGGTCATGATCCTTAGTGAGTTCGACATTGAATATGTGGATCGTAAAGCAATCAAAGGACAAGCTCTAGCAGATCAACTAGTAGAAGCACCCATGCAAGATACACACCCGATTGTAGCAGACTTTTAGGATGAAAATCTCTTCACTCTTTCCAACTCAATAATGTGGAAGTTGTACTTTGATGGTTCCTACACATAGCATGGATTAGGGGCCGGCATCTTGTTCATCACACCTCAGAATGACTACATTCGAAAGTCATATCGGCTTGCATTCCCTTGCACCAACAACATAGCTGAGTATGAAGCACTCCTCATAGGTCTCAATACAACAGTTCAATGGGACATCATAGAATTACAAGTATATGGAGACTCACAGTTAGTCATTCACCAAGTCACAGATGAGTACCAAACAAAAGATGAAAAGTTGGTCCCCTACAAGCAACTAGTGGATGCCTACAAACCACATTTTTCTAGCATCACATTTGAGCAAATTCCAAGAGAGTATAACAAAGCTGCAGATTCTATGGCTTCTGTAGGGTCACTGATTGACATGCCTGCAAATACATAGAAGTGCGAATTCTTGATCAAACAATTGTTGATACCAGCCGTCGATGTCCCTGTTACTGAAATCATCTGCAAACTTGTTGGTCCCAATTCCCCATGGTACGAAGATATCTATGAATACCTCAAGAACAAAAGCTTTCCCCCTGACCTATCATCCACCCAACGCAAAACCTTTATCCGTCAATCCTCTCGTTACATCATTCTGGGTGATACACTATATCACCGGAGTCTCGATGGTATCCTCTTACGATGTCTTAATGTGGAAGAAGCCGAAGCTACCTTACAAGACATACATGAAGGTGTCTGTGGCACACATTCTACCGGTCTTAATCTTGCTAAGAAGATACTCAGAACAGGTTATTACTGGCCTACAATAGAGCAAGATGCTGCACAGTTTGCTAACAAGTGTCTACAATGCCAGCAGCATGGAGATTTGATTCATGCACCAGCTCATGAATTACAACCTGTGACAACCCCATGGCCTTTTTCTCAATGGGGTCTCAACCTCGTAGGACAAATCCACCCTTCTTCCTCCAATGGCCACAAGTTTATCATTATCGCCACTGAGTATTTCACGAAGTGGGTGGAAGCCATTCTTATGACTTATATCACCAGTAAACAAATAGCCAAGTTTATCCTGAACTACCTCATATGCCGGTATGGTATTCCCCAAGCCATTGTCACTAATAATGGGAGACCATTCAAGAATCAAGATGTTCGTACCTTGTGCACACAATACAATATCCAACATTGCTTTTCAACTCCCTACTATCCACAGAGTAACGGCCAAGCTGAGGCTTCCAATAAAACCATTCTCAAAATCCTTAAGAAAACAGTCAATGAAGCTGGTCGTGATTGGCACTTGCAACTCAATCTCGCCCTATGGGCCTACCGCACTAGTATCAGAACACCAACTGGTGCCACACCCTATGCCTTGGTCTATGGCTCTAATGCCATCCTACCTATAGAGGTCAAGGTCCCATCCCTCAGAGTATCCATGCAAGACCTGATCGGTGGAGAGGAGTATCACACTTCCAGATTAGTTGAGCTTGAACTACTCAATGAAAGGTGCCATGCTGCACTTAACCATCTCCATGTCTATCAAAACTGCCTCAGGCGTAATTACAACAAAAAGATCAAAGAAAGACGGTTTCAAGTTGGTGATCTTGTACTCAAAGAGAATCAGAGAAATCAAGCAGATCGAGAAAAGAAAGGCAAGTTTGAGCCTAACTGGTTAGGCCCCTTTATTGTGACAGCAGCATATGGATCAAGAGCTTATACTTTAGCTACACCTGACGGCATTCCTCTAGATGAGCCACTTAACAGTGTCCATCTCAAGAAGTTCTATCCCTGATCCTTGAAGTATTTCAAAAAAAAAAAAAACTAAAAAATGTAAAAAAAAAAATCCAAAAAAAAATCCGTCCTCTGGTGAAAACCCAGCAAACGAGCACCTTGGATAAGTACCATAGTGAAAACCTGGCAAACAGGCGTTATGTGTAGAGTCAGCACCCATTGTCTATCGAGTCCTGTCCACTCCATGTCTAGTTTGCAGCGCACTTTCCATCCATCTATAATAAAACCATTGACCTTGTTTGCATTTCCATCTCCCTATCTAGTATAGCTTGGAAATTTGTCAATGTCCCTCGTTGTCATCCCACATCTTGATCTGTGTCTACAGTTAACACTGTCTTGCCCTAGGTCAAAGCTTTCTGTGTCTTCTTCGGCAGTCACCCATACAGTTTCCTCTACCAGAATGGGGGCAACTCTTTCCTTAACTTAGGTCTAGGATTGGTTCCTTGTTCATGGTTCGCAACGCATACTTCAATCTCTTTCTCATTGTTCATAGGTAACACCCTTTAACAGACACATTGCTCCTATGATAAGGCTGTTATCTTCTCAACACTTTTCCCACATCATCACACCAACCAGAACTACATATTATCTCTTCTCAGTCTTAAAGTACCTTGATCCCATGGATATGGGTATGTAGGTAGTCTGGAATACGAAGGAAGTTTCCAGTACTTAGGTACATAAGATCTCCCCCTTCCACCTTGACCCATCTCATCACTTTATCTAGAACTACATATTTATCAGTTTCATCTTTCATCATAATGTGCCTTGATCCCATGGATATAGGGTATGTAGGCAGTCTGGAATATGAAGGATGTATTCAGTACTCAGGCACACACGATCCATCATTCTCCACCTACCCCAATCCATTAGCACTATCACCTTTCTGGTCTTCCGTTTATAACAATCCATTTCGCCTCGACTTGACTAACTCAAGCAGCAAGTTAGCGCATCCTTTCAAAGCAGAAGTCCTTAACAAATTAGAAGCAAGGCAGCTTCCTTCCAGAGTCATCTACTGTCCTGCATACCGATTGCCAACATCAGCTAAGTACCGCTTAACTAAAGCACTAGATCCACAGGCTTGTCTTCTGCGCAGTGTTCCATTGTCGAGACCAACACATGCATCTCCTACGACATGTGGCATTTCCTACAACGAGACATTGTCTTTTAGGTAAATAGCCCCCTTTAACAGACACAACGTTCCTATGATAAGGCTATTATCTTTCCTCTCCAATCTATCCTGAGCACCCTCTTTGGCAAGAGAATATGTTGGCTGTATGTTCACTTTGTAAGTCAGTCAATTTACTTTTTGGTTTATCTTTTTGTTCCTTTTTCCATTTCCTATTCAAAGCTACCTTGATTTATCTATAATCTTGGTATGTTGCGATGCAGTACGGATTGGGGGCATAGTCATTACTTTTTGTGTGCTGTGTTTGAGGAATGATCTTTAGCATCTTTCTTAGCATTCTATTTATCTTGTGTGTGTTACGTCCTAGCATCTTACATATTTAATACTCTTCCTGCATTTGCATGTATTGAATTTTATTTTATGTTCAAGACTATGGCTTATTCACATGTTCCAACAAGGTTATATAATGTCTAAAGGGATCTAAGTTCAAACCGCTTGCTTGTAGAGTCAACGTCCACGCACTCAGATATTACTGCATCTTGGTCTTTTATACCTTGGTGGCAAATTATCCACATGCTATATCAAAATAAGGATTGCTCTTTATATACAAATGTGAAACCATTGCAACAAGCTCATTCATCCATTCCCACAACCTTTATATCATTTTCATTGCAGTGATTGATCAACAATCTCTATCTCCCATCTCCTCTTGTTCTTCTCTCTGGTGCATATCTACAAAACCCACATGTTAGATATCACTAGTCATCACATCTATGTCATCATACATCTCTATCATCATACATCTATAAGCTTCATATAAGCAACATATGTCATCACATGAATCCATAATCATACATACATATCATCACATCCATGACATCAAAGGAATGCATACACAAAAGCATGAACAATAGTGAGCTGAATAGATCATCATATATATCATGTAATGGTCATCATAATACAAAATGTGTATACATCCAAATATACATCAATATAGTACATCAAGGCTATCAAGAGCCCGCAAAATATACATTAGGATGCACGCAGGCATCTATCCAAAATGATATAAATGGTACAAGGTACAAGTGTCCATCATGATACAAGTATGGTACAAATATGATACAATATACAAATGTACGTGCTCTAGTGGGTAGAGCTCTCCTCCTGCTGTGGTCCCTGTCCTCCCCCTATGCTCGGTGGGGGTCCCCCTACTGGTCCTCCTCCTCCCCCTGGTGGTAAAAATGGTCCTCTCATTGAGGACATTGACTGCCCTGTCCTGCGGGATCTAGATGCCCCAGATCTGCTCTTATCTTTGTAAATCGGTGCCTGCTGAGCTACTGGCACTGCACCCACATACAGACCCCTGTAATACTCTGCCTCCCTGTCGGCTGATACTAGCTCTCCCTGCACTCGGACGAGCTCACTGTATAGGGTCCTCTAATCCACACCCAGTGCACGACGTGCCTCATCTCTCTCCCACCTCACTCTAAACAGTGTGGCCTCTACTGTCAACCGCAGCTGTACCTCTGCGTCTCTCTCCCTCGTCACTTGTGCTAGCTGCCCGTCATCTGCTACTAGTGTAGCTGGTGGCTGCACCTGTGCCTGTGCCTGTGCCTGGACATGTAGCTATGCCTGTGCATGTGCCAGGGCTGTCTGTGCTGTTGATACTACCTGTGTCTGCACCTGTGCTAGGGCCTCAGCCTGTCTTGCCTCAGCCCATGCTACATCCCTGTCCCTCCTCAATCGTACCATCCGGAGCTCTAATCGAGTCCTCCGGGCTATCTCCTCCTATAGTAAACACTTAGCTCTCTCCAAATCTGTCTCTACAGCTGGCTTCTCCTCCTCTGCCATCTCTACATCTATCTGCTGGCCCCTAGCCTCTCCCACTGCTTGTTGTCTGGGCGCTCTAGCCTGGCGTCTAATCCTGGCCTCTGCACCTGGAACCAATACCTCCCCCACTGCCCCTACTACACCTAGTGTCGTCAGTCTCACTAGTCTATGTGTCTGCCAGTACTGGTCGTATGCTGGCAGTGTACCTAGATCTGCCAGTCCGGTGTCCCAATCCCATCTCACAGGGACAAGTCCATGTACCTCTGCTAATGCTGTAGCCACGGGGATCTCTGCGTCCCAGTCTCCAACCTCCCTCTATGTCCTGGCATGCGTCGCCTCCCCCACTGGTAGTCCCTGTGGTAATCCAAACTGCTTGAGTACCCGCTTTGGCAAGTACCTCTCTATCGCGTCTGTCCGTCTCCCGAACAGATACCGAGCCTGTCTATAGTACATCAGCTGCTCGTGCTCATCCTCCCACTCCTCACAAAGTAACCATGGTCTCCACACAAACAGGTCCATCTCGTCGATCTACCGCCTCTAGTGGCTAACAGACCCCATCCTCCGGTGTGTAATCACTCCCTCATATAGGAATGCATAGGGCTCGCCTCTATCCCGATGGCATTGTGTCATGGGTCTGATCACAGGGATATGCTCCCACGCCCATACCTGTAACAGGGTCACCCCTGCTGAGAGGCTCCTACCTCTCCTATACACGCAGTGATGCATGTCGTGATACAACTGTCCCAACACACATGGGCCCCACGCATACTGTCAGCCATGTGTGAACATCCCTGATAGTACAGTACCCCAACCAACTGCTAATCCTTTGGATCTCCTGTCCGGGCACAAGAAGCTGCCAATCAGTGACGCCACTATCCATCTGATCCTGTCGCAGAGTCTCGAGACATCTACCCATCGAATCTCCCCGTCATCTATCCAAAGGTCATCTGTGTAGAAGACCTCCACCAAGCCTGCCTCGCCCTGCGCCAGGTCAAAGTCCACTATCTCTCCATCAATCTGAATCCTCAGGATGCGGTATACATCCTCCAGTGTCACTGTCGCCTCCCTCGTCAGAAAGTGAAATGATGAGGTCTCGCTGTGATATCTCTCTACCACTGCTATCACTAGGGTGAGATTCACCCTAATGTGTGTCAAATGCGCAACGTGCCATAGTCCCACGTGCTCTAGGAATGTGTCCTCCTCCCATGTCAACTGTACTACCTCGTGTGCTATCGCGTGGTGTCGCTCTCGCGATAGCAGCGGTGGCAAAATCCTCTGCATCCATAAGCAAACCACTTGTCAGTTCTTCTATACCATATCACCCAAATTCCTATCTACTTCTATTCTATCCAACCCATTTCTACACTAGGGTAGTCAACCCTTCAATCCCCCTTACCTAGGTCCCTTCTATTAGCTACCCAAAAGCACCTTATTTTCCACCACAATGCTACCCTATTCTACCAAAAGCACCTAACTGCTTATGCAGTAGCGCTGGGCTAGCTCCCCCAACCGCGACTTGTTTTTCAAATGTGCCTCACTTTGCTACCAACCGCGCCCCTCTGTGCATCCAAAAGTGACTCGATTTCTTCTTTCCCCTCCCTACAGCGCTGCGCTTACCTACCAAATGCGCTACACTGCTACCAACTGCGCTGCGACATCCTACCAAACGTGCTGCGGCATTCTACCAAACGCGCTGCGGCATCCTACCAAAAGCGCTGCAGTGCTATTCCCAAAGCCAACCATGCTGCGTGTTAGCCAACCGCGCTGCACTTACCTACCAACCGCGCTGCGGCGCGCCAAAGGCACCTAGATTGACTACCAAGTGCACTGAGCCACCCTAAAGCACTTTTGGCTGACCTAATCAACCTCCCTAGACCTAGCCCTAAACCGCCCTAAAATGACAAATGAAAGTTAGGTTTTCGAACACTAACCACTGCCGGAGCTCCCGCTAGCCTCTTGTATGTCCGCACTAGCTCCGCCTGATGCCTGTGCGCTGGAATCGGCATCTCTCCTTGCTGTCAGCTCCTTCTGCTCAACCTAAGTTTGGAGGCTCTACTCTCTAAATTTAGAAGCTCTTAGGGTGCAAATGAGGATTGTGGTCCCCATGGGCCCTATTTATAGCATCCCTCCCTCTTTTTCCTTTTCTTCCCACCCCATTCTGTTTTTCCTCTTACTTTGTCACACACTCTTCTAGTCGAGCGTCAACACCATTCCTCTGTCGCTTCCCTGTCTTCCCACTCGAGGGGGCATACGCTGCGGCAACTACTCACACTGGGGCATCAAAAATTGTATCACATCTTCAACAATTATTTTCTTTGACGCAACGCTACAAGGTGCATTGCATTAAAGAGGGGCAAAATGTAGACACCCTAAAATGACCAAGCCTTCCAATCACTCGCATTTCGTCTAATCTATCACATCACCTACATTTCAACATTAATTGAATAATCTAATTATTTATTAATTTCACCAAAATCACCAAATTCTTCTAAATCACATAATTGCGACATTAATTAAATAAATCCTCTTTATTTAATTAATTAAATCAAATTCCTCTATTATTCTTCCACAATTAAATAATTTATATTATTTAATTAAATCATTATCTTCTTTCCAAATCTCAAGTCTCCATTAATTAAATAAATCCCATTATTTAATTAATTCATCATAAATTTCCCTCTTATCCAAACAATTAAATAATTCCCAATTATTTAATTAAATCAAATTCATTCTTCCAAATTTAAATAAATCAAATCAAATTTATTTAAATTCTCTCAATCTCCAAAAATAAGATAAATCAAATATTTTATTTATTCTTCCAAATCATGCACAACAATTAAATAAATCTATTTATTTAATTTGCTTTCTTATCTACAAATATCTTTCAAATCTTCTAAAAATAAGTCTTCTTCTCCATGCACACACAATTAAATAATTTATTATTTAATTTCCCTCAAATCATGCAAAGGCAAATCTAAAGTTGAGTTATCTATTCACTCAATCTTGTTTTTATCAATTTCTCTTAAATTAGAAAAAAACTTTCTAATTTATGAAAAGCATGTCTTATCTTTAGAAAAGAAAGTGTTTAACTGAAATAAAATAACTTTTGTGTGATACTTGTCTTCTTCTTATTCGTTGCACGTTCCTCAACTATTCTCCTCCGTTGATTCTTCTGAATTATCTAGATCGTTGATCGATCTCCATTGAAACCTATATAAACCCCCCTCATCTCCTTCATTACCTCTCTCTTCGATCTTATTCTCAAGCATACTTAATAGCGCTTTGAGCATACATCGCATCGATTGAGCACCTTTACGATCTCTTAACATTGATCTTTGAGCACACTACTTGCTTGTTGCAACCATGGTTTCATAGCAATATTGAGCAATCCACATTCAATCCAAAGGGAACAATACAAATCTCGGTAAAAGCCTTCATGTTTCATTGATTAAGAATAATGGCTTTTATTTAGATCGGTTCTCTTTATGTTATTGGGTTTTTGATTTGTTTAGTTTAATTTTAATCAAATTTTCCTCATACACACAAACAATGAACCATTGGTGTTGATGATACACATTGACTTCCCAAACATGCCTTTAGATCTGTAGATCACAATTTTATATTACCGGAGCAATCCAGACCTCTTTTCTATCACTCTGTCTTTCCTGAGTATTACAGGAGCCGGTTCTACTTAGATGGCCATAACTCCTTCAAATCCTCATATGGACTTCTCAAATATTAACTGGAGCAATCTCTGACAATCCTATACATAGCCACATGATCTGCATGCATTGATTATCATTAATTTTCTCAATATCCTCAATAGTTTGGTCTTCTATGTAGACAACAAAACAAGATACAGTTGACACCAATGGCAACAGGGATATGTTGACATTAATGGCAATCCACTTAGGCATATATTTGCAACAATCTCCCCCTTTGTCATTGATGGAAACATATGATGTGAAAAACTGAATCTAACCATCAAGATAAGAACTTCTCCCCCTTTCTCTTCTCATTTCTGCAACTACTTTCTTTACTGCTCCCCCTTACATTAGCAACTATTTTTTTTCACATGACTTCTCTCCCCCTTTGACATCAATGGAAAAGGGCACATATTTGCTATCTTTTCTCCCTTTTTACTTCAGATTGATCCCAAAATTTGCATATTTACTATTCCCCCTTTGAGTAGTACCTCCTTAACATCAATCCGGATCACAAGATATGAATGTGAGTTCCACCAAACTGATGCATCTTAGTTCTGCTCAGGAGGGATAATAACTTCTAACTTCTCTCTGAGATACTCAAAAGTATCCTTGGGAAGAGGCTTAGTGAAGATGTCTGCAATCTGATCTTTGGAAGGCACAAACTCCAACTTGACTTCATTCTCATTTACTTTCTCTCTCAAGAAATGAAACTTGATAGATATATGCTTTTTCTTTGAATGCAATACCAGATTCTTTGAGATGCTTATTGCACTATAATTATCACAGAAAATTGTGACTGGCTCCTCAAACACAATTCTAATGTCCTTCAACATTTGCTTCATCCACAAAACCTGAGTGTAATTATTTGCTGCTGCTATGTACTCTGCCTCTGCAGTAGACAAGGATATTGCCTCTTGCTTTTTGCTTATCCAAGAGACCAATCTTCTTCCCAAGAAGAATGCACCACCACTAGTACTTTTTCTGTCATCCACATCTCCTGCCCAATCAGCATCTATATATGCATGAAGAGTGAAGTTATTGTCCTTTGGATACTACAGTCCATAATCAATTGACCCCTTGAGATATCTGAAAATTCTTTTTACTACCATAACATGGGATTCTTTTGGATCAGCTTGAAATTTGGCAACAAGTCCAACTGTATTCATGATGTCAAGTCTAGTCTGGGTTAAATAAAGCAATCCTCCAATTATTGATCTATATCTTTTCTGATTTGCCTTGGGAGAGTCATCATCTTTGCTTAGCTTGCATCTGGTTACCATAGGTGTACCTACTGCCTTTGAGTCTTCCATTCTAAATTTCTTTAGCAATTCTTTTACATACTTGGACTGAGATATGAAGATACCTTTATCTGATTGAACAATTTGCAGACCTAGGAAGAAATGCATCTCACCAAACATTGACATCTCAAACTCACTTTTCATCTAATCAACAAATGCTTTACACGTGTTCATTTCCACCAAAAATGATATCATCGACAAAAACTTTAACAATTAGAATGTCCTCATGATCAATTTTGAAGTAGAGATTACTATCAATAGTACCTTTGCTAAATCCTAGATTAAGCAAATGCTTATCCAATCTGGCATACCAGGCTCTTGGAGCTTGTTTGAGTCCATACAAGACTTTTCTTAATCTACAAACCATATCTCCCTGATCAGACAACTAAAATGCTTCTGGTTGCTCAATGTAGACTTCTTCCTCCAAGTCTCCATTCAGAAATACTAATTTTACATCCATTTGATATACTTTAAAATCTTTAAAAGAAGCAAATGCAAGAAATAATCTAATTGCCTCTATCCTTGCCACCGGAGCAAAAATTTCTTCAAAATCAATTCCTTCTACTTGAGAGTAGCCTTTACATACCAACCTTGCCTTATTCTTTACCACCTCGCCATCTTCATTCAGTTTATTTCGGAAGACCCATTTGGTTCCAATCACATTTTTGACCTCAGGTCTAGGAACTAAATCCCATGTGTGATTCTTTTCAATTTGCATCAATTCCTCTTCCATTGCTTTGACCCAGTTTTCATCATTGCAAGTTTCACTTATTGATTTAGGTTCAATCCTTGAAATCAAATAAATCTCTTCTTGATCTTCAGACATTTTTCTCCTAGTTCAAACACCTTTACTCTTGTCTCCTATGATCTGATCTTTAGGATGATTTAATCTTACATAACTGGGAGTTTTGGAGATTGTTTGAGTTTCTATTTCTTGAACTTGTTCCTCATCATCTGTGATAACCTCTGGAGTCACTAGTTCAAACTAAACCTAGGTCTGAACTTGAACTTGCCTTCCTTGATTTTGACTTTCATCTTGATCATCTGAATCATATCCAGAGTACCTGGAATGTCCTTCCTTGCTTCCATCAACTTTAACATTCGCACTTCAACAATCTTCTTCAATCTTTTATTGAAGCACCAGTAGGTCTTACTTTGAGTTGAGTATCCCAAAAATATTCCTTTATCACTTCTTGCCTCAAACTTACCTAAGTCTTCATCTCTTTTGATATAACATTTACTACCAAAGACTCTAAAGTATCTCATAGTAAGAGGATGACCAAACCAAAGCTCATAAGGAGTCTTACCAGAATTTCCTTTGATCTACACCCGGTTAAGAGTGTAGACAACAGTACTCATGACTTCTCTCCAATAAACTTGAGGAACATTTGTTTCCATCATCATGGTTCTGGAAGCTTCTTGAATGGTCTGGTTCTTCCTTTCCACAAATCCATTTTGTTGAGGAGTCCTAGGAGTAGATAACTGTCTTTTTATTCCATGCTTTTCATAGAAAGCATCAAACTCACCAGAGGTAAATTCTCCATCTCTTTCAGATCTCAGAAACTTTAGTTTCCCACCAATCTCATTTTCAACCATCATCTTGAACACCTTAAACTTGTTGAGGGCTTTTGATTTTTCTCTCAGAAAGGTTACCCATATCATCCGGGAGTAATCAATTAGCAGCATGAAATATCTGTCTCCTTGCACACTCCTTATTCTAGTAGGATCACAAAGATCAGTATGTACCAGTTCCAATCTCTCACTTGAACCTTGTTCCTTACTCTTGAATGAAATTTTGTTTTGTTTTCCCAATTGGTATTCTCTACATATGTTATTAGGTTTCACAAGTCTTGGAAGATCTCTTACAGCTTGAGTGGAACTTATTTTGACAATGTTGTTAAAATTCACATGACACATCCTCCTATGCCATAGCCAACTTTGATCTGTCTGAGAAATCAAAAAACTTTTCCCAGAACTACTTAAGTGAAATATGTTACCTCTGGTTTGAGTACCAGATGTAATTTCAGTTCTGGAACTTTCCAGGATTCTGCATTTTCCATCCTTGAACTGAAGATCATAACCCTTGTCAACCAACTGTCCAACACTGAGAAGATTATGTTTTAGTCCTTCCACATACAAAACATCATTGGTGTTGTTCTTGCCATCAAAAGAGATGGATCCTCTGTCATGGATTCTACCAGCTGAGTTGTCTCCAATTTTCACAAGTCCTCCATAGTTTTCAAAGTTCACAAACTTACTCTTGTCACCAGTCATGTGACGAGAACATCCTCTATTAATCACCCATTAATCCTTTTCAATAACTTGAGCAGCCAAGGCACTTTCCACATTTTCACAGCTAGCAGATTCAGTAGACACCAGATCTTCTTCTTTGATAGCAATAAACACCCAATCATTTTCAGAAGAGCCTCCATGATTAGATTTATCATTTGTTACCCCTTCTTCTCCATTTTCTTGGACATAGTAACATTTCTTTTGACCTTTATACCTATTGGGGTTTGGTTTTGAAAACCTTTCCAGACATCTTGAGGCAAAATGACCAATCTTATTACAGGCAAAGCATTTGACTGGTAATTTTCCTTCATACTTACTGGATCCTCTTGGCATTCTTCTGGCAATAAGAGCTTCAAGATCCACTATTTCTATTTCAACATCTTCAAGATCCTTTCTTGTCTTGACAAATCTATTTGATCTTGCAGAAGAGCTTTCACCCAGATCATATCTTTGTTTTCCATACACACTAGCCTTCAATGCAGATTCAGACTTGGGAAGAGAATCACCAAACTCACTTAATTTGAAATCTGAAATTTTGCTAACCAGATGATCTCTTGTAACCTCTAAGACTATCTTGATCTCTTCTATAGTTGCAACCTTATGTTTGTATGAATCTGGTAAAGATCTGAGTACTTTTGACACAATTTCTGATTCTTTCAAAGTTCCACCAGCACACCTAATGCCACATACAAGTTCATTTATCTTTCACATGTAAATTGTGATGTTTTCATCTTTGCTCATCCTCATAGTTTCAAATTTTCCTCTCAGACTTTGCAGCTTTGCACATTTGACATTGTTCTTAAAATTATCCATGCTCATTTTTGTAGACAACCCCTACGAAACTTGTCCATTTCGTAATCTATACTCTAAGTTCGCAAATCAAGATAAGATCCTCTTGGCCTCATGCAAAGTCATATAGCATCCTAAACTAGTTTGAGACATTCTCTCAAATTGATTCCTTGAAGTTTGTGCAAATCGATTAGGTTGTAAACTGACCAAAATATCAATTTTGATCATTTTGGGGTGTTAGTAAAATTTTGAAACATTATGTGCAAAGTCGGCAGAATTCTTTGCTATTGCATATCTTTTTATTTTGTTTGTGTTGTGTCAGCAAATTTGCCTGTTTTTACATAGTCTTTTGTTTGAACATGCCCGAGCGGCAGTTTTCGCCGCCATTACATGTCTTCATTGAAAGCAAGTGCATAGGCTGTACTTTCTGCCGCCGTTGCATTTTTGTTAACACATGTCGGGTCGGTGATTTTCACCACCCAAGCAAGATCTTCAAAATCCTAAACTTCAGTGGCATTTATGGCCACTCGTGTTGTTTGATTTTTCCCAAATTGGGTGCTTCTTCCCAGTTATCCCTACAAAGTAGCCATCATTGATCAATAAGATTCCCAGGCCAGGGGCCAACAGTACAAGAGATAGACTCTATAAATATCTCCTCTTCTTCTTTAGGCTCTACAGAACCAAGGGGGTATTCCCTATTCAACATCTGTGAAATGCATCTATGAATTAGCTGGGATGTTGACACAAAGTAGATAAATCCTCTCTTATGTAGACCAAAACTGTGAGATAAGTGCAAAGGGGCTAGCTTTGGGCCTATGTTCAGTTGTGAGATAGAGGATTTTGGTCCTAAAACTACTTCTAATGTCCTAAAGGTTTGTATTTAAAGTTTGAATTTATTTTTTGTATTTGGATGCAAGACTGGGACTTTGGGTTGCAACCTCAATACATGACCAGATTGGTGCCTATCCAGGGCTTGGAGTCCATAGACATACACATGTAAGTGATTATCATAATCTTGGATCAATAACTGGGCTTCAAGGGGAGGTTCTAGTGTCCGCCTTACAGATGCTTCCCAAAAATCAAGTACTTAGTCATTCATACTTGATAGTATCCTTGTTACAACATACTTTCTCAATGATTAACCTGAAACATTTAATTTGTTTCTTGAACAAAAGTAGGATATTAAACATTCAATACAGAAAACCCATATTCCTGAATCTTAAATAACCCTTAGCTATTCTGATTCAGAAGAAAATATGCCCACAACTTGGAGACAAATGATCAAACACATGCAACAGAGCATTTCTCATATAAAAACAACATGAAACTAGTTAACTTATGTATAAAACATACAACATGAGATTCATAAACTCACAAGACACCCAAAATAGAGCCACCAACAAAGTCATATCTTATTACAGCACCAAAATTTGTCCAGTTTTCAACAACCCAGAATGAGAAATACAGTTTGCATTTTATAGCAAGACTAAGTACTCAACAAATTAATTACATGGCCATTCAAAAAACTCTACCAGATATCATGCACCAAAATGGTGCCCAAAATATTGAATGTAGTAGGGGGAAAATAGAGGAAAGAGCAGGTGAGATCGAGATTTGCACTGCCACCTGGGGGTTTCTCATTAAAATCAGGTGGTTGGCTAGTCAACCATTGGCCCATGCCTCTGTATGTCACCATTAATGGTCCAGCTACCCGTAGCTCGTCTTGAAATCAGCAGCAGCGTGTCTCTAGAGTTTTCCTACTCAAAACAGCCACATATGCAAAGGAGACCGCCCTCGCTGAGCATTTGAATCATGGCCATCGATTTCTTCTTCATCGCTGAGATTAATAGTACCAAAATAGTTTGAAAAGTCGCCCACCAATGATGTCATGCCACGTAGGCACCCTGTGCATCCATCGCAAACTTTTCTGCTACTTACTTCGCCTTTTTCGCCTTGTACATGCATGTTCAAATGCATATACAACTGCCTGCTTTTGGCTTTCAAATCCTTTGTATATGCAAGAGCATATACATACAACTAGCTACATACAAGGTGCAGACCCCAAATTTTCATAAAACAAATTGAAAACTTATTTGGGTCCCGCCTTGTATCCTTCTCTTTGCATACCCTTTTTGTATATTGCAGATACAAACATAATATACAATCTGCGGATATCAAATTTTTATGAAGCGGATTGGAAATGCTTTGAACTCTGGCTTGTATCTCTCTCATTGTATCTTCTCGTTGTATATCACATATACAATGCATAACATGCACCTTGCAGACTTCATCCTGAAATCTGCCAAAACATATTCTTCTTCGCGTCCAGGCTGTATATTCTTTTCTTTGTATCATTGTTTTGTATATCGCAAACATACAACATAGATATACAAAACAAAATATACAATGCGGATCTCAAACCTGTATCAAACAGAATGTATAATTTCTCAGGTCCGGGCCTTGTGTATTTGATTGCATGTGCCAACATACAATCGCCCTTGTATGCAACTGGTGGGCGCAACCCTTTGTATATCAGCTCCTTGCAAATTTCCTTTCCACATGGCGAATGCATATTTGCCTTGTACATTATGCTTTGTATGCGAGATACAAACCCCCTTGTATGTGAGGTGAACCCCACCAAATGTTCTCTAGCACTGTAGCAAATGTATATGTGCCTCTTTGCTTGCTGCCCGATATACAAGACCCCTTGTATATTTCTAATGTACATTTCCTTTGTATGTCGAACATACAAACGCAAACATACAACCCCTTTTACATACAAGCAAGGAATCTTTCCTGGAATATGCAATATACATTCTCTCCTGTATGCCCGGAAATGCATATTTTCCTTTGTATGTCACACATGTATGTGTGAACATACAACACAATATACAATCAAACCTTTGATACATTTGTAGAATATTTTGGGAATCTTCAATGTATATGCATCGACCGTCGAGTGAACCTTGAAGCTAGCCGCCGATGCATCCTGTCTTGCCGATGACCCCCTGCCACTGTAGCAAATGCATGTTGGCACCTTTGTACATAACCGTTGTATGTTCAAACATACAACACACATATACATGTAAACCTGATATACATTTAGGGAATATTCCCAGAATCTTTGATAAATTCCCTAATGTATATGCACCTTTTTAAGCCCGATATGCATTCAGAAATGCATACAACTGATTTATTCCATTTTTTGAAGGCTGATTGATACTTTTTGACCCACCAATGCATATTTGACCTGCATGTATATACAAACAACCTTTTATGTACAAAGACATATGCATTCAACAGTGTTCACCACTGCATAGAGTGATATTGAAACTTAGCATTTTCTCTTTAAGTGCGACGGGAAAAGGTGGTAAAACATTGCATAGGGGTCGGTCAACCAATAAGCACTAAGGCATGAAGATGAAACTTAAACAACTAGGAACCCGCTACAGGAGGTCAACCACAGAATAGAAAGTATAATGCAAAAGGCCAAGGAAAAAATTAACCTAAGGCATCTAGGGTTTGAAAAATTAAAAATATAGGCTTGCAAACTTGATTCAGAACCCCAACCCTAGGTGAGCACCACCATTGGCTCCGAATGGGGACGTGCAGGTGCAAGGCTACAGCGAGAACCAGACCACTCCAGGGCAGACCGGACAAAATGCAAAACTCAAAACATGACCGACTATACAAGGCATGTACAAACTATTTACACCTAATTTACAATGTACACATAAGATATCCATTTATGAGAAGTAGGGTTTTATAAACTAACCGTGCACAGGCAATTCCAGTAGTTCACCATTTAGGGCCTAGAGAAAGTAGGAGTCTTCTCCATGAGTATTGCTAATTTGATATGGGCCCATCCACAAGGGCTTAAATTTACCATGTTTGCCCTTATCCTAGTTCTTTGCATTCCAAACAAGGACCAAATCATTTATCTGGAACTTCCTTTCTGTAGCCCTTTTATCAAACAGATATTTTACCTTTTGTTGTTTCTTGATGTTTGTCTTTTGTGATTCTCTTCTGATTTCATCCAATGCAACCAGTTGATTTATCCTTTCCCTCATTGAATGTTCAATCTCTTCATCATATTCTTGTATGAATTTATAGACTGGCAAGAGATTATTCACAGGTAACTTAGTTGTTGTACCATATACTAGCTCAAAAGGTGACTTTTCAATTGCTTTCTTTACTGTTACTCTATTAGCCCATAATGCCATCTTCAGCTTTGAATCCCAAGCCCTTTTGTTTTTATCTACCATCCTTTTGATGATTTTTATGAGGCTTTTGTTACTTGACTCTACTTGACCATTTCCCTGTGGATGATATGGTGATGCATATGACAAATCAATTCCATAATTGTTGCAAAAATCAACAAACTCACTAGATCTGAAGCACATAGCATTGTCTGTGACCACTTTGACTGGCACTCCAAATCTGATAATAATATTATCTAAAATGAAATCCATCACCACCTTGCTTGTATCTTTTTTAGTTGGAATGGCTTCAATCCATTCAGTAAAGTAGTCAGTAGCAACCAAATCTGATTATGTCCTCCACTTGATTTTTCTGAGATTTCCCCTATAAAATCAATTCCCCATTGCTAGAATGGAGCCTCCACAGTTACAGTCCTAATGGGTAATGCACCTTCATACTTTAGCTTTCCTAAGAACCTTTGACATGGATCACACTTTCTTACCATCTTTTGTGTGTCTGAGAAAAGAGTTGGCCACCAATAGCTTGCTCTAAGAATTTTGTGAGTTGTTGTCTGGGCAGTATAGTGTCCACCACATACTCCTTTGTGCATGTCGCTTAGAATATCCTTAGCCTGATTTTCATCTACACACTTGAGTAGTACACCATCAAGATTTTTTCAATACAACTCTCCTTGAACAATACTGTATTTAATAGCATGTAACTTCAAGGTCCTCTTCTGATTATCACTGAGATGGGAAGGATAGTTTAGATTCTGCAAATAGTGCACAATGTCCTTGTACCATTCAGATTTTGTCATGTTTACAACCTCATTCTACACTAAATTTACTTGGCATGCCTCTAAACTTGATTGAGTCATCATTTTAGCCAAACCTTGTCCTCTTACCAATTTTGTGATTTGTATTTCAATGTTGGACTCTTGCAATTTGTTTATCCATCTGCATCTTCTTCCAGTCACCTCCTACTGAGTGAAAATGTCTTTAACTGCTGCATGAGGCACATATGCAACTATCTGAGAGCCTACTAAGTATGGCCTGAAGCTTTTGACTGCCTTAACCAGTGCATATGCCTGCTTTTCCATGATATCATACTTCAACTCAGCTGCCTGCAATGACATGCTGAAAAAGGCAATAGGTTGCTCAAAACCTTCTTCATTTTTCTGCAATAAACATGCAACAATAGTGTGAAAAGAAGCAAATGAGAACAACTGAAGTGGCTTAGAAAAATCAGGAGATTTCAACATAGGAACCATCTTTATAGCTTCTTTGATGTTTTGAAATGACTTAGTTGCTTCCCCTTCCCATTTGACAGTTGCACCCTTCTTCAACATTTTAGAAATATCCTTTGTGGTTTTTGCAAAGTTAGGAACAAACCTTCTAACAAAGTTAATTTGTCCAAAGAAGGACTGAATGCCTTTCACAGTTTTAGGAATTTGAATTTTATCAATTGCAGTAACTCTTTCAGGATCAATCCTAACTCCATCCTTAGAGACAATGTGTCCCAATAATTTTCCTTCCACTACCCCAAAAGCACATTTATTTGGGTTAAGTGCAATGCCATACTCCAGTGCTCTAATAAAAATTTGTTCTAAGTGCATACAGTGCTGCTCCTCTTTTTTTGTATAGGCAATTAAATCATCTTGATATATAGCCAAGATTAAGTCAATCAATCCTGCAAAAGCAACATCCATAGCCCTCTGAAATGTAGCACCTGCATTTGTCAGTCCAAATGGCATTCTCACATATACATAGGTTCCCCATGGAGTGGTGAAGGAAGTCTTGAATTGTTTAGATTCTTTCACCTTCACCTGATTGTACCCTAAAAAGCCATCCATCATGGATAAAAGTTCACAAGCAGTTACTTTCTGCAACATAGGCAATGGATAATTATCCTTCAAAGAAGATACATTCAGATTTCTGAAGTCCACACAAAGTCTTATGTCACCATTTTTATTTCTAACTGGGACAAGATTGGACACCCAAGTTGAGTGTCTGATAGGTACAATTATTCCAGCCTCCCTAAGCTTCATATGCTCTCCCTGCATCTTTGGAGCCAAGGTTGGGTTAATAGGTCTTTGTTTTTGTCTAAATGGCTTAGCTCCAGGCTTCAAAGGAATTTCATGCTGGAATAGGTCTTCTCTATAAGCCTTTAGGTCCTCATATGACCATGCAAAGACATGCTTATACTTTTTTAATAATGCTATCAACATCCTCCTGATGTGTGGTTTGAGTTGTTTGCCAATGTATACCTTTTTAGGGGCATGAGATGTCCCCAAGTTTATCTCCTCCAAATCATTCTTATTTGTAGGAGATGCCTTTGTGACAAACTGGTCTCTATTGTCAAACACTCTCTCTAAAGCAACCAACCCTCTGGGGATTTTATTTGTTTTGAGTTGAATTACCTCTTTCCCCAAAAGAGTTTCTTTTCCATCTATAACCTCTACAAAATTCTGAAAATCCATCTCTTGGTTCTCATATTTATCTATGCAGTGTAAAAATCTCAACAAATCTTCATCATCATCAAACACCTGCCAGCTACATACATTATCTGGTACTATAGGTCTAAGTTTAACTTCAACATTTGTGACATCAGACAGAGTGACATCATCTGGCCTTATGGCTACATTAGCTAAAAAATTTGCCATGACATTTTTTGACCTCTCTATCTAGTTTATTGAAAAAGCATCTAACAATTCAATTGTATCCCAAACAACATGCTTATACTATTTTAACCTCTTATTCTTTGAAACATACTTATCTCTAACCTAGGAAACAATTAACTCTAAATCCCCAAACACTTTGAGCATCTTGATCCCATGCTTCAAAGCCACATTCAATCCTAGCAATAGGGATTCATATTCTGCAATATTATTTGTACAGGCAAACTTCAACAAGAAAGAGAATTTTAGAAGCTTACCAGCTAGAGAAAAAAACACAACTCCAACACTAGAGCCTTCCTTTGAATAGGCCCCATCAAAATACATAGTCCATAGACCCTGTCGGTCAAGCTCTTGAATGCAAATATCTCTCCCTTTACCTCCTTGATTATCAGAGACAACTCTAAAATTTTCACAGTCAGTATCAACAAAACATACATGCTCATCTGAATCTTGATCCTCAACTGTTTCTAATAACCTTTCTTCTCTGACCAGCTTAACATCCTTGCCATTCATTGGGATCATGGCATATGATAAATCTAGTTGCATACTTCCACCAATCAATGTTGCCCATCTTCTTGACAACAGCATACCATACTGTGGCTTTATGTCAACAACTGTTATGTTCATTTTGTAGGTCTTTTATGGATATGCTGCCATTCTAAAATCCACATCTTTCATGATTCCAATGACTAGTACCTCCCTAGCATCCATTGCATAGCACTTTCCACATGCCTTATCTATCTTTAACCCAACTTGCTGCATGATAGCCAGAGGCATGATATTTGTTGATGCTCCTGAGTCAAGCATACAATTCTTAACCACTTTTCCATTGATAACAAGGGAGACATAAAATGGCTCAACCTGTGAAGGGCATTTTGTCATGGTCACCCCTAAATACACTTCAGGAACCTCATCCTCATCAATACACATGCCCTGTTTATTACCCTAAGTGTCAGCATTCTGCTTGGCTTGACTAGGTCTCCTGAAATCAGGGATAGTGCCTTATTCTTAAGCTCTTCAACTTTCATCAACTCCATCAATGGAACAGAGATTTTTATTTGAGACAAAACCTGAGTTATGTCAAAAGGAGCATAATTTTGTATAACAGTTGTAGCCTGATCCATGGTTTTATTTTTATCCTGAGATGAACCAGCTTTAATTTTTATGGCCCCCTGACTGTCATTCATGATCTGAGAGTTCTTGCTTTGATCCTCATTTTGGGGAGCTTTATTTTCTATTTTTTGAGAATCATGACCCATTTTTTTCTTAAAACCTTGCTTATTATTGTTCCATTATTTCTTTTGTGGTTCAGCCTCTTTGTGACTATGCACTGGTTGGCTCACACAAGTGTTTTCTGGTTGGCGTGAGTTGCTTACTTGAGCCTTGCCCCTAAGGTTATAATTGCTTTTGACCTAAGCTACTGCTGCAGCTGTGAGGGCTCTAATTTCTTCATCAGAAGGCCTTCTCAAGTTGTTCAGAAAGATGTGTGAGTCTTGAGCGTAAGCATAATTATCTTCATCATCTTCATCATAGGAAACTTGTTGGCAGACCTGAATCTCATTATTTGTGCTTGCATCAGCATCATGAGAAGGATATTCCCTATTTGTGGATAGCATATTGACACTATCATCCTCCATACAATGTGGCTCATTGCACTCATTACATGCAACAACATTATTATATAAAGATTGAGCAATCATACATTGTGACTGTGAGTGAGGCATCTGACATATTATACACCATGGGGTGTCATCAACAATATTAATAGCTTTCTTCAAAGGATCAAGAGTTTCCTTAACATTTTGAGCCCTTTGATTTGTGTTGCTATTTGGGAGAATGGGTTTACCATTATGCCAATTAATGTTATATGGAATATCATGCAATGATGGTCTTTTTTCTTGCCTTTGGTAGACCTGCCTGTCAGGACCTATCCCTTTTTCATTTTTAGCCAGTCTATAACTCAGGTCCTTGACAATAGTTGTCAATTCATCTAAATTCTCCTTAGAAGTAGATGCATTACCTTGAGCACTCTGAGATTTATTATTTGGATTCTGTAGAATTTTTACATCATCTCTCCTGTTTGTCTTATTGGACACTTTTATGTTATTTTCAATATTTGTTACAATTTTAAAAGCATCCCTGAGGCTAGTAGGACCCTTGTCTCTTAACCCATATGTTGTTTTGGCATCAAAAGCATTTATATAAAACACTATGCACATTGGTTCATTAGGCCTCAGGTGATATGGCAATTTGTTCAACACCTTAGTGAATCTAGCATTAAAATCTGCAACCTGTTCATTTGATCCTTTAGTAATACCAGTGAACTCATTAATGAAAAAGCTTGGGTTAGTTTTATCACCATATTTCTCTTTGAAAATTCTTCTAAAGTCATCCCATGATGTGATACTTCTGTCAGGTAGACCTTTATACCATTCCCTGGCTTCATCAACTAAGGATTGCATAAATAATTTCATAAAAACATCCTCATGCTCAACCTCAAAGTTGTCCATGACATTCTGAAAGACCTTTAAATGATCCTCTCCTGACATAGTATTATTTCCTGAAAACTTTGGTACTTGCAGCCTCACATGTTTGTCAATGGGGTTAGGGTAACCAGGAATGCCATAAAAAACTAGCTGTCTAAATCTATCCAGCTGCATAGGCTGTCTACCAAACTGATTAACATTGGCATTTCTATTAGCATTTTGAGTTCTCACATTATTTAATGGTGCTCTAACATTGTTTGTATTCTCTCTTTGATCATTATACTGATCCTGAACTTCATTTCTTTGTTGATTTCTCAACACATTCGCATTGTCATGGGTAGGAACTGAATCATGCTGAGCAATTCTTAGCGCTTGCACCTTTTGTCTCATGTCATCTCTAATCTTCACTGCCTACAGATATTCTAATTCATCTCTCAGGCTCTTGATTTCTTTAACTAATTCTTCATCTCTTGGCATAGAAGTGGATGGTCTCATTCCATTCTGGTCATCATCATTATCCCTTGGGGATTCAGCTTCTTCAAATCTATCAGGGGGATCTAAGAAAGGGCATTCTTGAAACACCTCTGACCTCATTCTCAATCCACCTTATTGCCTTTCAAATAGATCTTGTATTTCAGCTTCTGTATTTAAAAAATATGGTGCATGCTGCTCTGAAGATCTAGGATTATCTTGGGTATCATTTTTTTGGGGGTTGGGGGAACTGTCTTGACTGGCTTGAATGGCCCCCCTTTTATTATACATCATTTTGCTGGGTAATTCTTCAAACAAAGGATTACATAGGGATCTCCTCCCCTGCATACAAAATTTTACTTTACCGGTTGGGAGATTGGTTCGGAGTCGCCACCTATAACTAGGAATTAATTTCTTTTGAAACTAGGGTTCCTTCACAATAAAACCCCCAGCGGAGTCACCAAATCTGTTGGATTTTTCCCAAATTGGATGCTTCTTCCTAGTTATCCCTACAAAGTAGCCATCATTGATCAACATGATTCCCGGGCCAGGGGCCAACAGTACAGGAGTATAAATATCTCCTCTTCTTCTTTAGGCTCTGCAAAACCAAGGGGGGTATTCCCTATTCAACATCTATGAAATGCATCTATGAATTAGCTGGGATGTTGACACAAAGTAGATAAATCCTCTCTTATGCAGACCAAAACTGTGAGATAAGTGCAAAGGGGCTAGCTTTGGGCCTATGTTCAGTTATGAGATAGAGGATTTCGGTCCTAAAACTACTTCTAATGTCCTAAAGGTTTGTATTTGAAGTTTGAATTTATTTTTTGTATTTGGATGCAATACTGGGACTTTAGGTTGCAACCTCAATACATGACCAGATTGGTGCCTATCCAGGGCTTGGAGTTAATAGACATACACATGTAAGTGATTATCATAATCTTGGATCAATAACTGGGCTTCAAGGGGAGGTTCTAGTGTCTGCCTTATAGATACTTCCCAAAAATCAAGTGCTTAGTCATTCATACTTGATAGTATCCTTGTTACAGCATACTTTCTCAATGATTAACCTAAAACATTTAATTTGTTCCTTGAAGAAAGGTAGGAGATTAAACATTCAATACAGAAAACCCATATTCCTGAATCTTAAATAACCCTTAGCTATTCTGATTCAGAAGAAAATATGCCCACAACTTAGAGACAAATGATCAAACACATGCAACAGAGCATTTCTCATATAAAAACAACATGAAACTAGTTAACTTGTGCATAAAACATACAACATGAGATTCATAAACTCACAAGACACCCAAAATAGAGCCACCAACGAAGTCGTATCTTATTACAACACTAAAATTTGTCCAGTTTTCAACAACCCAGAATGAGAAACACAGTTTGCATTTTATAGCAAGACTATATACTCAGCAAATTAATTACATGGTCATTCAAAAGACTCTGCCAGATACAATGCACCAAAATGGCACCCAAAATATTGAATGCAGCAGGGGAAAACAGACGAAAGGGCAGGTGAGATTGGGATCTGCACCGCCGCTTGGGGGTTTCTCATTAAAATCGGGTGGTTGGCCAGTCAACCATCAGCCGATGCCTCTGTATGTCACCATTAATGGTCCAGCTACTCGCAGTTCCTCTTGAAATTAGCAGCAACGTGTCATTGGAGTTTTTCCACTCAAAACAGCCACAGATGCAAAGGAGATCGCCCCCGCTGAGCATTCGAATCATGGCCGTCGATTTCTTCTTCATTGCTGAGATCAATAGTGCCAAAATAGTCTAAAAAGTCATCCACCAATGATGTTGCGCCACGTAGGCACCCTGTGCATCCATCACAGACTTTTCTGCCACTTACTTCACCTTTTTCACCTTGTACATGCATGTTCAAATGCATATACAACTGCCCACTTTTGCCTTTCAAATCCTTTGTATATGCAAGAGCATAGATACAACTAGCTACATACAAGGCGAAGATCCCAAATTTCCATAAACAAATTGAAAACTCATTTGGGTCCTGCCTTGTATCCTTCTCTTTGCATACCCTTCTTGTATATTGTAGATACAAACGCAATATACAATCTGCCGATTTCAAATTTTTTTGAAGTGGATTGGAAACGCTTTGAAATTTGGCTTGTATCTCTCTCATTGTATCTTTTCGTTGCATATCACATATACAATGCATAACATGCACCCTGCGGACTTCAACCTAAAATCTGCCAAAACATATTCTTCTTCGCATCTGGGCTGCATATTCTTTTCTTTGTATCATTGTTTTGTATATCGCAAACATACAACGCAGATATACAAAACAAAATATACAATGTGGATCTCAAACCTGTATCAACCAGAATGTATAATTTCTCGGGTCCGGGCCTTACGTATTTGATTGTATGTGCCAACATACAATCACCCTTGTATGCAACTGGTGGACCCGACCCTTTGTATATCAGCTCCTTGCAAATTTCCTTTCCACATGGTGAATGCATATTTGCCTTGTACATTCTGCTTTGTATGCGAGATACAAACCCCCTTGTATGTGAGGCAGACCCCACCAAATGTTTCTCCAGCACTGTAGCAAATGTATATACGCCTCTTTGCTTGCTGCCCGATATACAAGACCCCTTGTATATTTGCAATGTACATTTCCTTTGTATGTCAAACATACAAACGCGAACATACAACCCCTTTTACATACAAGCAAGGAATCTTTCCTAGAATATGAGATATATAGTCTCTCCTATATGCCCAGAAATGCATATTTTCCTTTGTATGTCTCGTATGTATGTGCGAACATACAACACAATATACAAGCGAACCTTTGATACATCTGTAGAATATTTCAGGAATCTTCAATGTATATGCATCGACCGTCGGGTGAACCTTGAAGCTAGATGCAGATGCATCCTATCTTGCAAATGACCCTCTGCCACTGTAGCGAATGCATGTTGGCACCTTTATACGTAACCTGATATACATGCAAACCTGATATACATTCAAGGAATATTCCCAAAATCTGCGACAGATTCCCTAATATATATGCACCTTTTTAAGCCCGATATGCATTCAGAAATGCATACAACTGATTTATTCCATTTTTTGAAGGCCGATTGATACTTTTTGACCCGCCAATGCATATTTGACCTGCATGTATATACAAACAGCCTTGTATGTACAAAGACATATGCATACAATAGTGTTCACCGCTGCATAGAGTGATTTTGAAACTTAGCATTTTTTCTTTAAGTGTGATGGGAAAAGGCAGTAAAACATTGCATAGGGGCTGGTCAACCAATGAGCACTAAGGCATGAAGATGAAACTTAAACAACCAAGAACCCGCTACAGGAGGTCAACCACAGAATAGAAAGTATAATGCAAAAGGCCAAGGAAAAAATTAACCTAAGCCATCTAGGGTTTGAAAAATGAAAAATATAGGCTTCCAAACTCTATTTAGAACCCTAACCCTAGGTGAGCAGCACCACGTGTTAAGCATTAAGAGCTTGCTTTTTGACCTTTTTTATTGGTAAACTCGTTTTATTTCATCATTTCTTTTTCGCCAAGCCTCTTAGTTGATTCTTGAACCCTCCCTCAAACTGCTTGATCGCGTTGATCTTGGATTCAAACAGATTTTTGAGTCACCATTGTCACACTTAGGGTTTCGGTCTTTTGATAGGTAAGTCGTTTAACTTCTCCTTCTAGGGTTTTTCTTTTTCTTGTTCGTTGAAGTAAATCATTCGTGTCTTTTTGAATTTTATTGTTAGTGTATTGTTAAAGGCAAATCATCCTTCGTTTCATTTTTTATTTTTTCGAGTTGTTTTTAAAACCCTGGTCTTTGTTTGATCCTTCTATGGTTGACGTTTTAAAGCGGTAATTTTTGCCGATATACAACAATTAACCATTTCATGTTTTAGTTAGCGAAATTTACCGCTTGAAACATGAACTTACATAACCATTGCTAGGTGTAGGGTTGGTAAAAATGGCCGCTCAAACATATTACATTATGTTTGGTCTTGTGTAGTAGCGGCAAAATTTACCGCCCGAGTTCCTTCCATACAAATTTTTGTATAAGTGTTGAGTCAGCAATAATCGCCACTTACACATTTGGAAGCCCTAACCCCAAAGTATATGGGCGGCAAATTTCACCGCCCTTACACAGAAAACTTTGAAATATCCAACCTACAATAGCGGTAAAAATTGGCCGCTCAAACACTTGCAAGGCATACCTCATGCGATGTCGGCAAAATTCGCTGCTCAAACATAAAACTTACTCCCTCATGCAAAAGTGCTAATTTTCGCCGCCGATACACTTGCATTTCAACCTACCTGCAGGGTCGGTAAAAATGGCCACCCTGACACTTCCGAACTATCCCATACATGCAAGAGCGGCAAATTTTGCCGCCCGTGCATCACCCTCTTCATTTTTTCTAACTTTGGGATATTTTCAATTTTGCTTTTCCAAACCCACTTCCCTCCATTTTTTGATCCGCTTCAACTCTAGCCCTTTCAAGCTTATCTCCATAGTCGTGATCATCGACATACAATTTTCCCAGATTACCAGCATTTCCCCTAATTGTAGGATCATGGCTTTTTGTTGCAGTTTCTTCTACGGATTCTCTCTCTTCACCAACATCCTTCTGGTGATAGCTTTTTTAGATGACTGAGTTGTCTCTGAAGAAGTCGAAAGCGATGAAGTATAAGTATCAAGGTGTTTTTTCAATCACCTCAATTACTTCCAATATCGATGACATTTAGGATACAGAGATTGGCCATGTGGACATGGCTGAATTTGTGGAAAGGACCAAATCCAATAATCCTAGTTCTGCAATGAAGAAGATTATTGACAGTAACATTCATTTGGTGTCATCTTTCCTGGTGGCATCCCATAATACAGAGTTTGTTCTTCAGTGTGCTCAGTTCTATAATAGAGATACTAGGGTAGTGATGGATGCAAATGGTAATGTGATAATTAGATTAGATCCTAAATTCATTGATAAAGTTTTCATGTGCCCTGCTGTTACAGAAGTTATAAAATTGGATTTTGTTGAAGCCCAAAAAGAGTATGAAAAAAATCCTAAGAAAGCTAAGAAGATAATCAATACTAAATGGCTCAAGACTTCAAGGTCAAACTTGTCTAGGTGGCCAAGGAGTTTTCCTAGAAGTGATTTTGTAGAAGAAGTTGGTGATCTTATAACTCTTCTTAGCAGGATAAGGGGGTTGGCCTCTTGATCACTTTTTCATGAGTGGATGTACCATTTCATCAAGGTAATACTCCAAGGTAAACAAGCCATCTTCTGGGGTGAGCAAATCAGTAATGCTCTGCACGAGCAATTGACTAAGGTATCCACTACCTTCAAATTCTACATGACTTCTTACCTGGTGTATATAGCAACCTCCATGAGAATCTTTCTAGGTCTCACATCAGAAGGAGATAGGAGAGTAATTCCTATATATCATTACTATTCTCAACTGACATTGAAGGGTTCTATTCACCATTTCAGGAGGGTAAATGATGCTTTCTTTGTAGTGTTTTTGTGTCTTTTTGACCCTCAGCTAGAGCAAAGAAGAGTTTCAGATGAAGCTTGGTCAGTGGTGAATGATTTTGGATGCATGTTCTTACAATTTCCTTCTTTCTCTTATTTAAGAGTTGGCTTTTTCCAAGGTCATCCTTATATGTTGCCAAGGTTTCCCTCAGACAAACTGGTTTTAATGGAATTATTTAGACAAATGATTGTTGTACATAATAAGCAAATGGAGCTCAAGAAACCAGGATTCAGGTTTCCAGTGGAAATTAGCAGGTTCTCAGTATTAACTACTGCAAAGGCTAGAGCCATGGAAACTGAAATACAACTAGTAACCATGAAATAATTCAAAAGAAGACCAAGGTTTGATTACAGAGGTGTGAAAGATAAGATCAAGAGGAAAACTCAATTCCATGAACCTATTATCAAGGATGTTTGGGTAGACTTGAGAACGGAAGAAGATGTCAGAAGGTTGGACTACAACATGTTATCTCTGGAGTAGATTGAATATCTAGGATTGACTGATATTCCTAAAGACCTAGTGGATGATGGAGAGTTGATCAATGACAGATATAACACTGAACAGGTTGCTTGTACTCCTCTTCCTCCTATCCAATGGTCTCAGAAAGAATTGACTTCTCTGAGGAAACGGTTTGAACCCATATTAGCTAACACCAATAACTAGCTAGCAAATAAGGGAATTGCTTTGAAAGAATTCCTTACAGGATCAGAGATTGAGCTTCAGGAACAAATAGGTAAAAAGGTGGAAAATTGGATGAAGAACAAGAGTGACATTCCCTCTTCTTCCAAGCCAAATAAGCCCAGAATCAAATTTGTGATGAAGAAGTCAAAGGCTGTGGAGAAAGAGTTTGAGATAGAAGATATGGAAATTGAGAAACAGAATACTAAAGAGCCAACCACCGAGGAAATGGAGGTTGGAGATAGACCTACAGATCAATAAAGAGAGGAATGTACAACAAGAAATAGGAGTCTCTTCTCCTTTACCCTACACACCTGTTTTAGTTCCTCTGTCTGTTTCACCCATTGACATCCCCTCTTCTATATCTCCATCATCATCCAAAACAATTTTTGACAATCCTCATAATACTTTTGAAGATGTTCTTCATTCCTCAGAGTCTATTCCTAGCTTGTCCTCCTCATCTTTTGATATTGGGGATACTTCTATATTTGATCATTTTGTAATGAATTCTGAACAGGTACCTAATGTGAATGTAATAGGTGCGGTTTACTAATACTCCACCCATTGTTTCTACTTCCAGTGTAAGTGCAGTTCCAGTAACACCAACAATGGGAACAAATCCTAATGTGAGTACTTCTGTGCTTCCACCATGGTTGTCAGCATATACACCAAAAAGGAAGAAACAAGCAATCTCTCCAGATGACTTTAATTTTAGTAAGCTGGTGCCTGTGAAAGCTAAGACCCCGAAGAAGCCAAAGATTCTTTTGAGAATGGTCGGAGACAAGGGACACAAATTTCTAGAGATTGCAAGACCTTCGCAGGATGCAACCATGGAAAATTTTAGTATGAATGATTATTCTATCTCTAGGGTTGAGTTAGGCAAAATAACTCATGAAAGTGCAAAGACTGACATGCAGTTAGCAATGGACATTTTGATTCATAAATTTGACAAAGAGAAAGAAATGAAGGATCATTACAAAGCAATGGTTGAACAATTAACTGCAATGGTGAGGAAAATTTCTTTGAATTCAGAATCAGTGACTCCTGAGGCAGTTTCTGTAGAACACCCTATCATTCAAAAAGCTGAAAAGACTCATCTTAAGTGAAGAGTACTTGAAGAATATCTGGAAAGGATGCACACACAAGGAATCTCTCTGCTTACAGAGCTTTCTGAGAAGACAAACAAAATGGAGAAAATAAGAGCAGAACTTGATGACTTGACTGATGTTATTTCTCAAGATATCGAGCGCCTAGAATAGAATCATGATAAGTGGGTGGAGATGAGAAAGCTAAAAATAATCACTATGATATCAACTGGCGTCATTCCAAATAGGGATTCATATACAGAAACCAAACAGGCATTGACATACCAGAGACATGTGCTAAAAGATTTGATCAATAACCTGGAAATTGCAAGGAAACTAAGTGATCAAAGGGATGTTAGTCTTTTGCATAAATTGGAGGAGCTGTCGTGCAATCTTGTGTCACAGGATAACCAATTTCTTTCTGCAGAAGAGATGATTCAGGAATTTGGAAATATGTTCCAGAAAGAGTTTGAGGACAAAACATTTACAGTGGCCTCCATGGATAACATTCTTGACAATCAGTTAACCTTGGATAATCTGAAAACCAAGTTAACTAGTCACGCAAAATCAGTCACCACGGTCAGAGATGCAATAGTTAGAGCTAGAATGATTTTCAAGAACACGGTTAGTCCGGATAGTCTTGGGATGCAAGCCGCATTCACCATGTATGATTGCCACATGAAGAAAGAAGGCAATGCAAGTTGAAGCAGCTTTTCCATTACTTAGTTTATTTTCCACTTTTTAGAGGTACTTTTGAAATAATTTTGGACATATTTATGTGTACTTTTCTCATATGTAATTACATGTAAAAACATAGGAAGTCCCAAATCAAAAAGGACTCCTTTGTTGAATAAGTCATAGTTAGTTTTTCTTTTCCTATTTTTTCTCTCGATTCCTCTTATAAATAAAGAGGGCCCTCATTCTAAATAATCATCTTTTAGTTATTTAAGTGAAACTCTGCCAAATTGAAGAGCATTTTGAGACTTTGTGTTCAAATTGTAAATCAAATTTTCTCAAGTGAATAAGAAAGCAAGTGATCATTCAATCTTTGTGTTGGAATAACTTGTGGCATATTGGAAATTGTTCTTATGTCCTTTTCCTAATACTATCTTATCTACTTGATCAAATTGTAGTGTGAGTGAATAATCTGGGAGATGTTCTAAAGTTGATTGTGGAGACTTTGTGCTACAACAATTATCTTTAGTTTGTGATTTTGTGGTTGAAGTAAAAGATATTGGAAAGACTTTGAGCTGCAATTATCTTTTGTGATCATATGTTTTATCGTAGCATTCGGTGAAGACATTGAGCTGCATCTTATTCTACTTAGTTCTAAATTATAAATTCGTAAAACAAGCAATGATAGACTTTGTGCTCTCGCGGATTTCTTGATTATTTCAATTTGTATCAAGAAACTACTATTTCATTTTGTAAACATCATTTCTGAAAAAAGAGAAATGGATGATATGGTCTCACTCCCAAGTTAGTATTTAGTTTAAATAAGTTAGTGATAGTTGATAGGGAACCTCCCCTTGCTAAGAGGAGAGATTTATCTCATTACACTGTGGTCGATATAACCATTTTGCCTTCAGTTAGTTGAAGACAAAATATTCACCCAACAATTTTTGGCGACTCTGCTAGGGAAGGAACGCGCAACTTGAAGCCTCACGCTCTGAGTTGAAGCATTACAGTTCTTTTCCATTGTTTCAAAAATTTTCAAATTTTTTTTTGAGTAAACTAGATTCTTGTAGATTCACGGTATACAAGAAGCAAGAGAGCTCGAGGCTTTATTAATCCTGTATTTGAGTTGATGCAGCAAAATAACTTTGGTTTCTTACCTCCACGACCTCGCCTTCAGCGAACTAGGAGTTTTCCTCCTACCAACACTAGGTCTCCAATACCAGGTGAAGCTTCTAGTTCTAGTGCTAGTAGAATTTTGTCTATTCATATTCCACAGAGGTTTGTTATCCCACCCTTTAATCAGCACACCATGGCAGCTCAAGGCCCTTGGGGTAACACTTTTGGTCCTTTGAATTTAACTCCACGATTGCATGAACTACCTCGTAGTTTGAGGAAGAATTTCCCTAAGTTCTATGGTGATGGGAAAGTTCATCCAGATGAACACATTGCAGCCTTCTGCATAGCTTGTGGTGTAATAGGTTTTGAGCATGAAGATGTAGCAGTAAGACTTTTTGTGGAAACACTGCAAGGTGCTGTTGTAGATTGGTTTTATCATCTTCAAGCCTAGACTATAACCAATTGGAACTCCCTCAAGACCAAGTTTGAGGCTAGATTCAAACCTGCAGAAGATGCACATGCCTTATTGGCTCAGTTCAAACAAATGAAGAAAGAGCCTCATGAACCCATGCGAGACTTCATCTCCAAGTTTAATAAGCTGAGAAATAGGATCCCTGCAACTACTCAACCAATGACGGAGAATCTCAAATACTTTTTCATTAACACTCAGCTTCCCGAGGTAAGTTTTCTGTTAAGACAAGCTAGTCTCACAAATCTTCCTACAGCACAAAATTTGGCTATTGAAGTTGAAGATGATCTTATCCTTGCGGGTAACATAAGAAGAGATTCTAACAGAAATAGAGGTTCTTCTTCTGCTGATAATTCTTCCACAACCACCACGGATCCTATTGTGCAAAAGTTAGCAAATGAATTGCTAGCTCTGAAGAGGTAAATGTCACAAGGTATGTGCGCCCCTCCTTCTTATCGAGATATACCAAGGAGAACATTTCCCAACAACTCATATCAAGGTAATGCTGCAAAAAATCAAGGGCAACACAATCATCTTCCACCTACACAAGGGAAGCTTGCCATTGAAGCAGTGCTGGTCAACTCAGCAGTTGGCTATTATGAAGCAGAATATGATCATTCTTTCCAACCCGAGTTGGACCAGGAGAATGATGCTAATTGTTTTATAGAAGGAGAAGAAGAATTAGCTGGCGACTCTACCATTGGTTTTCTGAATTACCAAGATGAAGCGGAAAGAGAAGGGGAAGTATATGATGGAGCATATGTTATTTTTACTAGGTCCCAAAATCAGCCAAATCAGCAAGTTGATAAGAGAAAGGCAAGAGAAGAAGCTCAGCCGGTGATCTCAATTGCTAAACGGGGAACTCCGCTGCCTTTTCAATCAAAGGACCCGGTGGGCAATAAGCAAGTAAGTACATCTAACAATCCTCTATCTTCTACTTCTGTCCCTCAGACTAGTACTATCCCTAACAAAACTCAAAATGATCAATTTCCTTCCTCTGTTTCTAGTTCATTTCAGCTATTTGATATAATAAATCATGCTAGGAAGACCAAAATCCAAATGTCTGAGGCTGAGTATTCACAAGCTAATCTTGAACAGTTTTATAGGTTAGCTAAATACGTAAAAAACAAGAATGTCCCTACAGGACAAGATTTTCCAAAAGTTACCCATGATTCCCCAAAGAACATGTTGGTGCCTGTTCAGAGTTAGGGTTTCAAGTATTCAGTCGCATGCACCTTCCTAAAAATCCAAAAAATTCTATGTCTCTCGGCCTTTGTAGTTGAAAAGTGCAAAAAATTGTTGTATGCATGTGTCTTTGTATATACATGCAGGTTCAAATGTGTATTCGGACATACAAGGCGGTTTGTATGTTCAATCAGCCTTCAAAAACAGTGAAAAATCAGTTATATGCATTCCTGTATACATATTAGGCTTAAAAAGGGGTGCATATACATTGAAAAATCTATCACAGATTTTGGGAATATTCCCTGCTTGTATATTGGGTTGCATGTATATTTTGTGTTGTATGTTCAGACATACAATGGCCACATGCAAAGGTGAATGTATGTCCAACATACATTGGGTTTATACAATGAAAAATATACAAAGAAACCTGACATGCATTTGCTATAGTGATAGAGGGTCATCGGCGAGACAAGATGCATCGGCAGTCAACTCCAAAGTTGGCCCGACGGTCGATGCATATACATTGAAAAGCATACAAGGGGTCTTGTATATTCGGTGACATACAAAGTAGAAGAGATACCTGTGGTGGGGTCCGCCTCACATACAAAGCGGAATGTATACGCAGTATACATTTGCTATATGCAAAGAAGAAATGTACAAGGGTCGACATGCAAAGTTGAATGTATGTCCGATATACAAGAGGAAATATACAAGTGAACAAGTGCAAGGTGGACGCGGCAAGATAGTTAATTGCATTTGTAAATCAGGTGGTGTCCGCGCATTGTATGTTGGGTTTGTATGTTCCCAAAATACAATTGAAACATGCAAAAGGAAAAGATACAAACAATGGGACCCACTAATCGCACATACAAGTGGAACATGCATTCTAAAGATGCAAGCCGGACCTGACTTAAAAGTCAAATGTGGCAAATTTAGCGCTGGCGTCCACGGCTTGCATGTATATTGTGCATTGTATATGTCGATATACAATTTGAAGTGCAATGAGTTAGATACAATCTGGACCTGATGGAGATTTCAAGTTGCTTCTTAAACATTTGGGGTCTGCAGCTTGTATATGTAGTGCTTGTATATGCTGATATACAATGGCGGATGCAATGAGGAGAATGCAAGCCATATTTCAAAGGTTTTCAAGTCCTATTGATAAATGCAGTGGAATCCACGGTGTATGTATATTGCATTTGTACCTGCAATATGCAAAGTGATATGCAAGAATAGAGATACAAGGCAGAACCCGATGGTGTTTTCAAAGTGTTTTATAATGTTTTGAGGTCCGCGCCTTGTATGTATATTGCACTTATATGTGCATTATACAATGCGATATGCAAAAGCAAAGGAGATACATTGGCATATCGTCGAGACCTTATACATCGGTGGATGCCTCTAGGGTTTCCCTGATGGCCGTTGGAGATGAAGATGTCACGATGATGGAGAATCAATCAGAGGCTGCCACGTGTCCAGATAGTTGCATGTATATGCATTCTACATATACAAAGATTTAAAAAGCAATTGAGGCAGAAAAGGCAAAATGAATGTTGCGATGGGAAAAGTCAAATGAGATAAAGTGCCTACGTGGCACAATTCTATTGATCAACAACTTTTCAAAGCATGATTGTGGCCGCAGATGTTAGCGATAGAAGGAATCAACGGTTACCCTTCAAACTTTCAGGTGCAGGAGGTTTTGTATGTCTGTGTTTGTGTTTCTCGGTGGGAAGGAGCTTCAGGGGCTCGCAAACCAGTAAATTGTGGGTAGTTGGCTATTAATGGTGGATTTGTGGTAGTTGGGTCGGTGATTGATAGGCCCCCCACCGTATTTCATGAGAAAATCTTTAGTCGGTGGCTCAGATCCCAAACCTACCTGCTCCTTCCTCTGTTTCTCGTTGCTGCATTGAATATTTTGGGTGCCATTTCTTGTTGCAGTGTATCTGGCAAATTTTTGAGTTGCCATGTAATTAATTTGCTGAGTACACAGTCTTGCTATAAAATGCAAACTGTGTCACTCATTTTAGGTTGTTGAAGACTTGAGCAATTTTGGGGGAAAAATAAGGAAAAATAGAGTATTTTCTGGGTTGTTTTATTTCTTTTGGAGTTTATGAGTTGCATCTGAGTGCACCTTGCACATATGTTCATTTTCATGTCATGTTATATGAAAAATGCTTGATTGCATGTGTTTAACTGTTTCTCTCCATTTGTTGTATACATTTTCTTCTTTTGAATCTAGTTGCTAAGGGTTTCTCAGATTCTAGGATATAGATTTTCTGTATCACATGCTTAATCTCTAACTTCCATTCAAGGAGAGGATTAAATTGTTTTAGGTTAAAGCATGGAGAAGATTGTATGTCAACTAGGATGTTTGTAAGTAGAAGCAGTTGAATACTCACCCTTGGGTGGTTTTTGTAAGGAAAATACCAATTTTGACCCCTTGAAACTTGAATGCTAATTGCAAGCCATTCTTTTGTATACGTCTAGTTGACTCCTAGCCCTAAGATAGGCACTGGTCTGCTTCTTGTGTAGTAGTTAGGATCCAAAACCCCCTGTCTTGCATCCAAAACATTAAAACAAATCCTTACATATTTCCAACCTGTTAGTTTGTAGGAGTAGGATTAGGACCCTTGCATACTCTCATACCTAACCAACCAGATATGTCTAAGAAAGTTACCAACCTTGTGATTTATCACACAAATCTTGGTCCAAACATGAGAGTATTCTGCTTGTTATTGTAAAGCTAAATCTTTCTATCATTGGGTGAGTCAAATGTTAAATCTTTAGCTATAGGGATACCCCCCTTGATGCAGAAGAACCAGAAGTGAAGGGGAGGTAGCTCACGCAACCTCCTGTATTAGTTGGCCGAATCTACCTGTGCATTGGAGCTGGCAAACCCTCTGCTGATTCGGAAGGAAACACCAACAAAATGGCGACTCCGCTAAGGAGACAATGTCATATCCATGAAGGTGTGAGTCTAAAAGATTGAAGAATCAGACCTGGAAAGTGCTTTGTTGCAGCAAACAAAAGAAAAAGTTGTATGTGTGACTCTGCTGTGGGAGAACGTAGAAAGACAAGAAATTAATTTTCGGCTTCAACTTGTTTGAAGCTCATTCCTCTGCAAGGGGGTGGTGACTCTGCACATAAAAGAACCTGATAAAAGACACAAGAGGCATTAAAATTTATACTCTCAGTCAGATAAAGGAATTTGCAGCTGCTGCAACGTATCCAGGTATTTTATAAGTTTTAAAAGACTCCCTATTTGGTGAAATAGCACTGGTTAAAAGGGAAATATTGATGATAAGATTGCATGCTTTTGTAAGAACCTAGTTTGCATTTCAAAAGAAGCATGCAATATTTTTCAGGAGACTCATTTAGAAGACTTTAGGAAAGCTAAAATAATAGTCTATTTTTTTAAGGCCTAAGGTCATTGTTGTGATTGAAAATCTGAGTTGAAAACAGGGTTGCAAAAACACATAATGATGTATTATCAGCCCATGCACCCTTGTGAGGTGTCAAATGCAATGTATAATAATCAGTCCCAACCATGTAATAGAAGAAGTTTCAGCATTGACAGATATACGCCCATCAATTTCAATGGTATTTGTGGTTATCCAAATGCTTTTCCATCTAAAATCAGAAAGTATTTGCCCAAATTCAATGGTACAAAGGATGAATCAGCTGAGAGACACTTGCAGCAGTTTATAAATGTGATAGAAGATTTTGAGATTGACCATGAAGATGTAGTTATGAGATTATTTGTCCAATCTCTAGATGAGGATGCAAGGGACTGGTTCTCCTACCTTCCTGCCTACTCTGTCAGCTCTTGGCAAGAATTCAAATCTGCATTTCTAGAACAATATGGTGAAAGAATGTCTGAATATGCAGTTATTAGTGATTTTATGTATATCCATATTCAAGAGGATGAGTTAATTCTAGCCTTTAACCTCAGATTTATGAAGGCATTCAAAAGAATTCCAGAATGCATGAGACCTAATGATGCATTGTGCCTAATGGTTTATTTGGGAGCATTTGATAAGAAAATGAGCTATAGATTGAGAGATAAGGAGCCCACTACATTGCATTAGGCACATTAGTTTGCAATGGACATTGAAAACAATTGGAGGTATGGAATTCAAAAGGGTTATTTTTCTAAAAATTTTTGCTGCCCTGCAGCCACCAATGTCAATGAAGGGCACTCACACCCCTGCTATCCCTATTTGTACATCATTCCAAGTTAATGATGACTCTACTATAGAGGAGGATGTCCTGATTTCCCAGCAAATGAAGTTGAAAATAATGATTTTTCAAATGATATTAACATGCCAGTCCTAAACAAGGAGCATTCATGTTTAAATGATCCATTCGTGAAAAGTTGTGATCATATGGATCAAGAATCAATATCAGTTTCATCAGGAAGCATTAGAGGGCTAGAAAATGATATAGATAGTTCAACTTCAGAGTGCATTGAAGTAGCATAAATCTTGTATGTGGGGCAATCAGATGATAAGAATGATATCCATGATCAGTTCATGGATCAGGTTGTTCTTCTTATGACTGGATTTGATAATGATGAAGAAAAGGTGGATTGTCATGAAGAATAAACAGAAGCCTTTGCAATGAGTATGAATCCCCTCTATGATGAGCCTCTAGATGCATTTGATGTTGTGAGTCACGACCTTCATTGGTGTAGAATTAACCCACTATTTGAAGATGATGATACTGATTTGCAAACTATGGATAGTGAATGTTCAGAATCAGTTGTCCCGAACATGTGCAACAATGTGTATGTGGATCAGGTTTTGTTTTCAATGTCAATAAGTGATATGAATGACAATGAGGGTCTCATGTATTCTGAGTGTTTTCAGTTTTTAGATTAGCTGGATGAGTGCTTGGTAATGTGCAACAGCCAGGCAGATGATGAAGAATGCCAAATGCATGGTGAGGATATACTATTTGAAAAATATAACATACATATGTTGGCCAATCCTGAGAGATATTCTATTATGTATGGTTATATGTCTAATTGTAAGATACAGAGTGACAGAGGCAATACTGACAGAGGCAAGTTTTCAAAAATGATGAAGCATGTAATTGACAAGATCAGCATGTGGGCAGAATATGTTAATATTTTTAGTTGTGGTTGGGGTTGTTTAGATCTGAATCAGGCATTTGACAGGAAAAGGTTATGGTTTTTTATTTTTGGATGCCCAAGGCCACCAAAATGATGTTTTAAAATATAATTTGTGATGTAGGTTGGTGTAATGTTCAACTTTGTAGCCTAATGGATAAGGCACTGGTCTGCATCCCAGAGATCTAAAGTTCTTGCCATGCCTGCAAGAGGCATGCATCCCCAGACAGAGCCAATGTTGGTGCCTTCTTAGAGTTAGGGCTTCAAGTATTCAGTCGCAGGCACCTTCCTAAAAATCCAAAAAATTCTATGTCTCTCAGCCTTTGCAGTTGAAAAGTGCAAAAAATTGTTGTATGCATGTGTCTTTGTATATACAAGGCTGTTTGTATATACATGTAGGTTCAAATGTGTATTTGGACATACAAGGCAATTTGTATGTTCAATTGGCCTTCAAAAATGGTGAAAAATCAGTTATACACATTCCTGTATGCATATCGGGCTTAAAAAGGGGTGCATATACATTGAGGAATCTATCACAGATTCTAGGAATATTCCTTGCTTGTATATCAGGTTGCATGTATATTTTGTGTTGTATGTTCAGACATACAGTGCCCAGATGCAAAGGTGAATGTATGTCCAACATACATTGGGTTTATACAATGAAAAATATACAAAGAAACCCGACATGTATTTGCTACAGTGATAGAGGGTCATCAGCGAGACAGTATGCATCGGCAGTCAACTCCAAAGTTTGCTCGATGGCTGATGCATATACATTGAAAAGCATACAAGGGGTCTTGTATATTCGGTGACATACAAAGTAGTAGAGATACATGTGGTGGGGTCCACCTCACATACAAAGCGGAATGTATATGCAGTATACATTCGCTATATGCAAAGAAGAAATGTACAAGGGTCGACATGCAAAGTCAAATGTATGTCCGCTATAAAAGAGGAAATATACAAGTGAACAAGTGCAAGGTGGACGCGGCAAGATAGTTAATTGCATTTGTAAAGCAGGTGGTGTCTGCACATTGTGTGTTGGGTTTGTATGTTCCCAACATACAATCGAAACATGCAAAGGGAAAAGATACAAACAGTGGGACCCACTGATCGCACATACAAGCGGAACATGCATTCTAAAGATGTAAGCCATACCTAACTTAAAAGTCAAATGTGGCAAATTCAATCCTGGCATCCACGGCTTGCATGTATATTGTGCATTGTATATGCCGATATACAATTTGAAGTGCAATGAGTTAGATACAATCCGGACCTAATGGAGATTTCAAGCTGCTTCATAAACATTTGGGGTACGCAGCTTGTATATGTAGTGCTTGTATATGCCGATATACAATGGCGGATGCAATGAGGAGAATGCAAGCCAGATTTCAAAGGTTTTCAAGTCCTATTGATAAATGCAGTGGAATCCGTGGTGTATGTATATTGCATTTGTATGTGCAATATGCAAAGTGATATGCAAGAATAGAGATACAAGGCGGAACCCGATGGTGTTTTCAAAGTGTTTTATAATGTTTTGAGGTTTGCGCCTTGTATGTCTATTGCACTTGTATGTGCATTATACAATGCGATATGCAAAAGCAAAGGAGATACATTGGCATATCGCCGAGACCTTATACATCGACAGATGCCTCCAGGGTTTCCCCGATGGCCGATGGAGATGAAGATGTCACGACGATGGAGAATCAATCAAGGGCTGCCATGTGTCTAGACAGTTGCATGTATATGCATTCTGCATATACAAAGATTTAAAAGGCAATTGAGGTGGAAAAGAAAAAATGAATGTTGTGATGGGAAAAGTCAAATGAGATAAAGCACCTAAGTGGGACAATTCTATTGATCAATGACTTTTCAAAGCATGATTGTGGCCACAGATGTTAGCAATAGAAGGAATTGACGGTTACCCTTCAAACTTTCAGGCACATGAGGTGTTGTATGTCTGCGTTTGTGTTTCTTGGTGGGAAGGAGCTTCAGGGGCTTGCGAACTAGTAAATTTCAGGTAGTTGGCTATTAATGGTGGATTTGCGGCAGTTGGGTCGGTGATTGACAGGCCCCCACCATATTTCATGAGAAAATCTTCAGTCGGTGGCTCAGATCCTGAACCTACCTGCTCCTTCCTCTATTTCTCATTGCTGCATTGAATATTTTGGGCGCCATTTCTTGATGCAGTGTATCTGGAAAATTTTTTAGTTGCCATGTAATTAATTTGCTGAGTACACAGTCTTGCTATAAAATGCAAACTGTGTCACTCATTTTAGGTTGTTGAAGACTTGGGCAATTTTGGGGGAAAAATAAGGAAAAACAGAGTATTTTCTAGGTTGTTTTATTTATTTTGGAGTTTATGAGTTGCATCTGAGTGCACCTTGCATAAATGTTCATTTTCATGTCATGTTATATGAAAAATGCTTGATTGCATGTGTTTAACTGTTTCTCTCCATTTGTTGTATACATTTTCTTCTTTTGAATCTGGTTGCTAAGGGTTTCTCAGATTCTAGGATATAGATTTTCTATATCACATGCTTAATCTCTAACTTCCATTCAAGGAGTGGATTAAATTGTTTTAGGTTAAAGCATGGAGAAGATTGTTTGTCAACTGGGATGTTTGTAAGTAGAAATAGTTGAATACTCACCCTTGGGTGGTGTTTTTAAGGCAAATACTAGTTTTGACCCCTTGAAACTTGAATGCCAATTGCAAACCATTCTCTTGTGTACATCTAGTTGACTCCTTGCCCTAAGATAGGCACCAGTCTGCTTCTTGTGTAGTAGTTATGATCCAAAACCCCCTGTCTTGCATCCAAAACATTAAAACAAATCCTTACATATTTCCAACCTGTTAGTTTGTAGGAGTAGGATTAGGACCCCTGCATACTCTCATACCTAACCAGCCAGATATGTCCAAGAAAGTTTCCATCCTTGTGATTTATCACACAAATCTTGGTCCAAACATGAGAGTATTCTGCTTGTTATTGTAAAGCTAAATCTTTCTATCATTGGGTGAGTCAAATGTGAAATGTTTAGCTATAGGGATACCCTCCTTAGTGCGGCAGAACCTGAAGTGAAGGGGATGCAGCTCACGCAACCTCCTGTATTAGTTGGCCAAAACTGCCTGTGCATTGGAGCTGGCAAACCCTCTGCTGATTAAGAAGGAAACACCAACAGAACAAATCCACCAAAAATTATCTTGTCATTACCCCCCTTGTTACCTCTAGAAAAATAGAACCTTTCTATGTTTCCCTATTGGTAAATGGTCATAAGTTGAGCAATTGCATAATAGATTCTGGGGCCTCTGATAATATTATCCCTGCCAAAGTAGCAGACGCCCTTGGCCTCACTTTAACTAAGACCTTTGGGAGATGTTTCTCCTTGGAAAATAAACAAGTACCATTGTTGGGTCAAATCAAAGATGCCCAATTTGCATTTGTAGCCTTTCCGGACAAGAGGATTAAGATGACCGTCCTAGTAGGTGATGTTCCAGCTTCTTTTGGCATCCTGCTCAGGTGTAATTTCTGTAAAGATGTGGGTGGGGAACTAAACATGGATCTATCTGAAGCAAGGATACCTATTAAAGGCATCATGCAAAAGTTGCTTCCAAAGAAAGAGGCAAAATACATTGTTACCCAAATGGCAAATTCCAAAGCTCAAATTTTGTTTGAATCTTTAGGGATGGGTAATTATTTCTTATCTACTAAAGATATTTCTAGTTCATCAGATGAGAGCTCAGATAATTCAGATGGAGAATCAGAAGAGTATTTAGATGAAAGTGCAAATGAAGGTATAGTAATTTCAGATTCTTCACTCACTGATGAAGAAGAATCTTCTGGTCAAAGAAATTCTAAAAAATCAAATTCTAATGAGATTTGGGTTTTAGAATTTGATGGCAGTTGTTCCTCTACCAGTTCTGAAGCTGGAGTTGTTTTGATATCTCCCCAAGGTGATATCTTCCCTTTCTCATACAAGCTATAATTCGACAATACCAATAACACCTCTGAATACGAGTCATTGTTGCTCAGATTGGAGGCTGCTCATGCTAAGGGTGTTAAAAATCTTTATGCTCAAGGAGATGCCGAATTAGTGGTTTGTCAAGTGAGAAATTTGTATCAGACCAAAAATGAAAGATTGAGACATTATCGCAATCGCGTGTGGGATTGCATTGAAGGTTTTGATGCTTACAATATTTCTGCGGTGCCTAGAGAATTTAATGATCGTGCAGATTCATTAGCCGTCTCTGCAACCCTTATGGTTCCCCATAAGGACTTCAAAGGAAACAAGTACACAATTGAGCTAGTCTTCCAACCAAGTGTACCTGATAATGCTGACCATTGGCAGGTGTTCAATGGAGATAATCAAATCATAGCTTTCTTGGAAAAGACGGATAGCTTTGATGAGCTCTATTTTGAAGGTACTAAATCCCCACCACGAGAATACATTTCTGAAATAGATTCACAAACTGGTGAAGAGTTTCTTCAACTAAAAGGGAATAAGATTCCAAAAGGTTTGGTTTCCCTTGAAAAGCTATTTGATAAGCATGACAGATATATTAAGCAGCAACAACAACTTGATTCAAGTTCCTCTATGGAATTTGAGCAAGTAAATTTGAGTTCTGAGGTAGATCTCAAAATGGTCAACATTGGGAAGTGTTGCACTGCTGATGAGAAGTTCAAATTCATTACACTCCTTCGCCATCACATTGATGTCCTGGTGTATTCATATGAGGATCTGAAGTCCTTCAGGCCTAAGGAAATTCAACATGAAATTGCCCTCAAAGCTGGATCATTGCCTCACAAGCAGAAACAAAGGCAATACAACACAAAATATCAGGTACTATTCTATTTGAGATTCAGAAAATGTTGAATGCGAGAATAATCTTTCTGATTCATCATTCCACCTAGATCGCGAGTATAGTTCCTGTAAGAAAGAAGAACGGAGAAATTCGTATCTGCATTGATTTCAGGAATCTCAACCAGTCTTCTCTAAAGGATAACTATCCCTTACCCATTATGGATCAAGTGTTGCAAATAGTAACTGGTTCAGAAATGCTATCTATGTTAGATGGTTTTTTGGGGTATAATCAAGTAGAGGTCAACGAAGCATATGAGTACAAGATTGCTTTCACAACACCTTGGGGTACGTTTGCATATCGCAGGATGCCTTTTGGTTTGATCAATGTTGGCGCCACATTCCAGAGAGCAATGGACCTTGCTTTCAGAGATGAGATGGGGAAGTTCATCGTGGTGTATCTTGATGACTTGACTATTTTCTCCAAGCAACATCATGATCATACGTATCATTTACGATAGGTACTGGAAAAATGTCGGCAAAATGGTATCTCTCTCAACCCTAAAAAATCATTTTTCGGGGTTACAGAAGGTAAACTTCTCAGTCACATTGTATCCCGAGAAGGTACTAAAATTGACTCAGAAAGAGTCAAGTCAATTCAAAGTCTTACTCTGCCTGCTAGTAAGACTGCAGTTCATTCTTTCCTCAGAAAGGTGAATTTTTTGCGGAGGTTCATTCTGGAATTCACAGAGAAAACCCGTCACATCGTCAACATGATGAAGGGTAAGGCTACTTTCTGTTTGAGTGTGGAAGGCAAAGTGACATTTGAGTATATCAAGAGGGCTATAGCTCATGCTCCAGTCTTTGTTTGTCCTGACTATACCAAAGATTTCATAGTATACAGCTATGCTTCTGAACATACACTTTTGGCCATTCTTGTTCAGTAGAATGAAGAAGGTGTAGAATCTCCCATTTCATTCATGAGTTGTCCTTTGAAGGCTCATGAATTGAAATATTCAAATATGGAGAAGCATGCTTATGCCATGGTCAAAGCGGTAAAGCATTTCCGGTTCTATATTTTGTATTCACATACTGTTGTTCTGGTGCATGATACAATAGTAAAGTCGATTCTGACTCAACAGGAGTTCGGAACCAAAAGAGGCAATTGGATTGCTAAGATCCAAGAGTTTGATCTTGATATCAAACCTACCAAGCTTGTACGTGGAAGAGGTCTATGTCAATTGATCACTGACAATGTACCAAAGGAGACAGGAGATGAAGAAGAAGTTGAAGACATGGCAACTGTTCTTTTTGTCACTACTACTGATGAGTGGTAATCAAATATTGCTCATTTTCTTACCTATGGTGAGTGTCCTTCTCAGCTGTCTTATAAGGAGAAAAGAACTATCAAATTGAAGGCTGCTAACTATGTCCTATGGGATAATGGTTTGTACAAAAAAAATCTTGATGGAGTGTTTCTCCGTTGCATGGATAAAGTACAACAAAGTAGACTTCTGGAGTCCTTCCACAATCTGGCCTATGGAGGACATTTTTCTGCACCTGTGATGGATGATAAGATTCTGCAGGCTAGATATTATTGGCCCACACTATTTCAGGATGCATACAATTGGGTACGTAGGTGTGAGTTGTGTCAATAGTTTGTTGCAAAACCTAAGTTGGCCGCACTACCTCTCAAGCCAGTGGTGATTGAAGAACCTTTTCAGCAATGGGGCATCGACTTCATTGGTGCTGTGAACCCACTGTCAAGTATGGGGTAAAACTTTATTCTCACCACGATAGATTATTTTACCAAGTGGGGAGAAGCCATCCCAGTGAAGCATGCTACTTCCGAAGTGGTATGTAATTTCCTTAAGGAAAACATTATTTCTCGTTTTGGAGTCCCAAACAAGGTTGTAGTAGATAATGCTACTTGTTTCTCTTCCCACAAGATTACTGGCTTTTGCTATGAACATGGGATCATTCTTTCCCACTCTTTAGACTATTATCCACAATGAAATGGTTAGGCGGAATCAGGTAACAAAAATCTAGTTACTATTATCAAAAAGCTGGTGGAAGATAATCAGAGAACTTGGCATAAAGTGTTGTTTGATGCTTTATGGGTAGACATGATTACCCCTAAAAGGGTGATAGGCATGTCACCTTTTTAGCTTCTATATGGTCTGAATGTCAAGATGCCGATTACCTTGGAGTTGCCGACACTAAAGTTGGCAAAGGCAGTAGAAGATAGAACTTTTGAAAGTTCTATTGACAAAAGGATCATGTATCTAACTGAACTTGAAGAGCAGTGAGCTATGGTAGTAGATTGTATCTCTGAACATCAAAGTCAGGTGAAGAAACTCTTTGACAAAAAAGTAAGGGCTCGTGAGTTTCAAATTGGAGATCAGGTCTTGTTATGGGACAAGCGGAGAGAACCAAAAGGAATGCATGGGAAGTTTGATTCCTTATGGAGAGGCCCGTTCACCATTCATCAGCTCTATGGTGAAAATAGATTCTTGTTGGAGTATCTGGATGGAACACCATTCTTGCTGCCTCATAGTGGACAACATCTGAAGCACTTCAATCCTTGAAGTATAAGATAAGTTCATTTGTACATTTGTATAGTCTTGTGTTTTTATTTTTCTATTTTTGTTTAGTCTTTTGTGTCTTTTTCTTTTTGGTAGCTTGACTCTATGGCCTAATGGCATGGATGAAGGCACTTAGAGACTGGATTCTTCTCCCTTCGATCGTTTCAAAGTTTGATTGATAGAAGTTCCCCAGTTAGAGCCAGCTATTGTTCTCAAAATTAGCCACACTCATTTTTGTAGACAACCCCTACAAAACTTATCTGTTTCTTGATCTACACTCTAAGTTCGTAAATCGAGACAAGATTCTCTTGGCCTCATATGAAGTCATATAGCATCCTAAACTAGTTTGCGACATTCTCTCAAATTGATTCCTCGAAGTTTGTGCAAATCGATTAGGTTGTAAACTGACCAAAATATGAATTTTGATCATTTTGGGGTGTTAGTAAAATTTTGAAACATTATGTGCAAAGTCGGCATAATTCGCCACTAGTGCATATCTTTTTATTTTGTTTGTGCCGTGTCGGTGAATTTTTCCACTTTTACATAGTCTTTTGTTTGAACATGCTCGAGCGGCGGTTTTCACCGCCATTACATGTCTTCGTTGAAAGCAAGTGCATAGGCGGTACTTTCTGCCGCCGTTGCATTTCTGTTAACACATGTCGGGTCTGTAATTTTCACCACCTGAGCAAGATCTTCAAAATCCTGAACTTTAGTGGCATTTATGGCCACTCGTGTTAAGCATTAAGAGCATGCTTTTTGACCTTTTTAATTGGTAAACTCATTTTATTTCATCATTTCTTTTTCACCAAGCCTCTTAGTTGATTCTTGAACCCTCCCTCAAACTGCTTGATCATGTTGATCTTGGATTCAAACGGATTTTCGAGTAGCCACCGTCGCACTTAGGGTTTTAGTCTTTTGACAGGTAAGTCGTTTAACTTCTCCTTCTAGGATTTTTCTTTTTCTTGTTCATTGAAGTAAATCGTTCGTGTCTTTTTGAATTTTATTGTTAGTGTATTGTTATAGGTAAATCATCCTTCATTTCATTTTTTATTTTTTTGAGTTGTTTTTAAAACCCTAGTCTTTGTTTGATCCTTCTATGGTTGACATTTTAAAGCAGTAATTTTTACCAATATACAAGAATTAACCATTTCGTGTTTTAGTTAGCAAAATTTACCACTTGAAACATGAACTTACATAACCATTGCTAGGTGTAGGGTCGATAAAAATGGCTGCTCAAACATATTACATTATGTTTGGTCTTGTGTAGTAGCAGCGAAATTTACCGCCTGAGTTCCTTCCATTCAAATTTCTATATAAGTGCTGAGTCGGCAATAATTGCCGCTTACGCATTTGGAAGCCCTACCCCCAAAGTGTATGGGCAGAAAATTTCTCTGCCCTTACACAAAAAACTTTGAAATATCCAACCTACAGTACTGGTAAAAATTGGCTGCTCAAACACTTGCAAGGTGTAGAGTGCAAAGACTCTACATTTTGTTTTGGTAACAGTGCATCCGCGGGTTTCCGTCTTGTTTTTGTAAGTGTTTCAAAGTCTTACTGCAAGGGTTAAGTTGCGAGTTGCGGAACTCGCCACATGTCGAGCCTCAGTTCAAGCCACGGTATAGTTTCAAGTTACAACTTTGGAGCGGAGAATGCCATGCAGTGGTTATGTTTGAAACAGTGTTAAAGCTTCAACCCTGCGGAGAGTGTCACATGTCATTGGCGGAGAGACTCCCTTAAGTTTCAATGTGTGTGCGAAGATGGCCGTGTGTCTTTTAATGTTGCTACGAAACCCGCCAAGTGTCAGCTTCTACTTGATTGTTTTGGTATATTTTCATGCTAAGTAAAGGATGTATGGTGGGCCAAAGTTTTAAGTTGCGAGCTACGGAAAGTGCCACGTGGAAGATGCCGTGTTAAAGATAAAAGGTTTTTGGCCCTCTCTCTGGTGATTATTAAATGTTTCTTAAGTAAATCGGAACCTGCCAATTGTAAGCCTCCGCTTAAGTTTTAAAGAGTTTCTAATAATGTTTCAAGTGCTGTAGAAAGTGCCACATATCAGTTAGTATGCGCGCGGAGGCTGCCACCTAGCCATGTTTCCTCCTTTTGAAACTATTGAGCATTTAAGCTATGGGTCCCATTTTTAATATGTATGTTTCTTAACTAATGCGGATTGCGACAGTTGTCACCTGCGGAGTTCTCCCGAGCATAAAGACAGTTTTGAGAAGTGTTGTAGAGAAAGACACGTGGATTGTTTTGTTGCTGTAGAAATCACCAAGTGTCAGTTTCCTATTTCTTTCCAGAGAGACGAAGGAGTTTCAAAGTGTAGCTGCGCACATTGCCATTTGTCACGGAGTTTTCAGTTTCAAGTATGCAGAAGCAGCCAAGTGTCTGTCCCTTATAGAAGGAGGAGCGCCACACATATTTTGTTACGGCCAATGGGCTTACAGGAAGGAGTAACTGTTGCAGATTTGAAAAATCTTAACTGTTAGAGACTTCCAGTTATCTTGAGTTCCATTGGGCCGTTGGAATTCGATTGTTGCAAACAATCTAGAGTCAATCTTAGGCTATAAATATGTAAAATTTGTAATGAATCGAGAGTTTTGGATATAGAAAAATTCATATAGTTTGTAGACATCCAGAGATATTTTTCTGTCAGAGATTTAAGAGAGAAGTTGGAGACTTTTGTTGGGACTAGTGGATATCATTTGCCTTTATTTTTTTATTCTTGATTTAGAAGGTTAATGTACCTGTGCATGTATCTATACCTTTTATGTTGTTGGAAAATTAATGAGAAAGACTAAGTTCTATGCCTTGGTTGATATTTCTTGTGTCATTGCAAACTGTCTGATTGTGAGCCTTTGATTTTATTCATTGCATCTGTTTATGTTAATCATGCAGTATCTGCTCTTTAATATAATTGAATCTTGAGGATAGTTCACTGTGCTTAATTTGAGAGAAATACTTATTACTCAGGCGCATCACCATAGATAGATTTTTCTTTAATTATATCTGTAATTCTGCTAGCCATCTTACCCTTTTCCTCAAAACCTATTTAAGATAGAGAAGAGCCAGCTTCTTTAAAATCTAGAGTTTGTTTCAAGTAGCAAGTCCCACATTCCTGAAATTTCCCATGTTGGTGTTGGAACCTGTGCAATTTTATACATCAACAGTTTTTGGCGCGCCCGGTGGGACCATTCTTGAAGTTTCTGTCAAGATTGTATGAGTCAGAAAGTCACAAGGAGCCAGAGCTATGGACCTGTAACAAGAGCTCAATCTGCTATTAATCCAGGCATTTCTTTTGCCACCGCTAATAGCTAATCCAAGGAGAAGAGTGAATAAATTTGCAGCACCACCAAGAGTAAATATGGGAGCACCTGTAGCCCTAATAAATTATGCAAATTGGAACACTGGTAGTCCTCTAATTCTCCCAGTACCACCAACAACTTGGGATGCTATTCTAGCCAATGCTCTGAAGGCTCTGCCTAAGTTCAGTGGGGAAGATTTTAAGACACCTGAAGAGCATCTGTAAGATTATCTGATGTCTGTGCAGTACATGTTATCACTCAACAGAATGTGGCCATAAGATTGTTAGCAGCTTCTTTCAAAGGGAAGGCTCTGGACTAGTATAGATCTTTAACCGCAAACACAATATCTACATGGGATCAGCTTGGTGACGCTTTCTTTGCAAGATTTAAAGAAAAAGGTGATAAATCTTCCTTGCTGCAACAATTGATCACTATCAAAAGGGCACCACAAGAAGCCATGACTGATTTCAACTCAAGATTTCAAAAGACTTGGGAGAGAATTCCTGCTACAGTAAGACTATTACTAGGTATGGCTATTATGTTTTACCTTAAAGCTTTAAACTCAGATATATCAGTGATGATTCAGTCTCTTGGAGGTCAGACACTACCAGAAGCTTATGAGTTGGCAGTCAAGGCTGAAAATAACTTAATAGATGTTGGAAAATTGCCCCCAAGGCCTCCTATACCCATGTTCCCAGAAATTACCTTATCTTTGCCTCAAGAAGCTCCTAATCCTACAACCCCACCTGTGTCTATGTATTCATTTCCTCAACAACCTGCTAAGGTAACCACCCCTGTTCAATCATCTAAAATGGATGATGTCAAGAACATTTTAAGGACCTTCTCAAATGAGATAATTAATCTAAAGAGACAACAAAATCCTTATCCAAAACCCCCTTATCAAGGTTACCAGGGAAATAGACCTCCCTTTCAGCCAAATCAATATCAAGGCCCTCAAAGGCAAGCTAATCCTCAGCCTTCAAACCAGTTGGTTACAGTCCCTACACCCTTACAAACTGTTCCTCCTAATCCCAACAGGGAAATTGTTCTAGGGCAAAATAATTTTGTAGATGTCACAAATGGTTGGTGCTTTCCCTGCAACAATGCCCATATGCCCAGAGACTGCCCTAGAGGAAACTTGCAGCAAAAAATAGCGGAACAGAGAGGGTTAGAAGGACAATTTGCAACTTCTAACACTCCACCATATCAGTCTCCTGGTGTACAAAATGCAATCCTGGTGGCCCAGATGCAAGGGATGTCCTTACAACAGGAAGAGGAAATAGCCCCTGAGCATGCTTTATTTTCACGGATTGAAGAGGAAGATTCAGTGTTCTTGAATGAAGCATCTACTTCTAAGAAGCCATTGGTGCAATCAGATTACTATACCAAAGCAAAGAGGAGAATGATGGAGCAGCCTGAAGTCACTAATAATGAGATCATGGGAGCTCCTCCATTTCAAAGTCATCAGAACACAGTCTCTAGACAAGAAATGCCTCAGCCTGTGCAGAATCAAGTAGCCTCAGGACAAGTTCGGGAAAAGATAAGGTACCCTTACTACTCAAAGTCCCAAGCATTAGGACCTATGAACATGGTGGATCAACTAAAAAGAACTCCAGCACATGTATCAATTTGGGACATGTTAGCTATTCCTGAGTAGAAGACGCTATTGCAGGAGGCTCTCCAAGGCCAAGAAGTCCCTAAACATACAAGTGCTAAAGGAGGAACTACTAACAAAGGCAAGCTTCAGCTTAAAGATATTGAACCTCTGTAGACAACAGCTCTATTGAACAATGCACCTGAGGTAGGTAAATCTAAACCAGATCCCTTTTATTTGACTCTAATGGTTGGGAAGAAATTACTGCATAATGCAATGATAGACTCTGGGGCTAGTACTACAGTAATGCCAAAGAAAATAGAAGATGCTTTGAAGATAAAATATGAACCACTTACAAGAGGGGTTATGCAGTTGGATGGGAAATCTGTGCAAGCAATAGGGAAAATTAATCAACTCCCATTGCAACTATATACTTGCCCCAATATAATTGTAAATCAAGATGTGGTAGTCATAGATATTCCCCCTATATTTGGTTTGTGCATATCCAGAGATTTAATAGCCAAGATAGGAGGTTACATGTCACTAGATTTGGTCACACCTCATTCTGAGAACCAAATATGGGACAAAGATGAAAATACTATCGGAACCATTATCCAAAGATCATATCACAAATGAACCAACCCTAAAATTAGAAGCAGACCATGCCATGTTAAATAAAGAAGACAGAATCTTTGTTGAAGAATTAGGTGACTGGACTGAACATGACCAATAGGAAGAAGAGAATAATTAGTTGTTGACTATGATGCAAAGTGATCCCTATGGAAATTATGATTCTACAGGCCTAGGCACTTATGTCATATTTGAAGAGGACCAAGAGATCCCTAATGTTTTGAGGAAAGAAGCATCACAGAGTCAAGAATCTGAAAAGGACTCAGAAATATAAACCCTAAATTTTGATGGGGCTAGAAGTAAAAATGGAGCTGGAGCAGGAGTTTGCCTTACTACCCCAAATGGTGAGAAAATTTTAAGAGCCATTCGCTTTCAGTTTGCCTGTACCAATAATGATGCTGAGTATGAATCCTTGGTGCAAGGACTCATGTTGGCAAAGAAAAAAGGAGTAAAGAATCTGATAGTAAGAGGAGATTCAGAACTAGTGGTGAAACAAATCAGAGAAAAGGCAGTAGCCAAAAATGTAACAATGATATCCTATAGGCACATAATTTGGGACCTAATAGATGGTTTTGAAGCTTTCAATATTAAAGTAGTTCCTAGAGCCCAAAATTCTGAGGCAGATAGAATGGCATAGATTGGTTCACAATTTGATCCAGCAATTGATCTACTAGTCAACAATGAGTCAGTCAAAGTTATAGTGAGACCAACTATTCCAGACAATGACCAAAATTGGCAAGTTTTTGAAAATGATTTCCAAGTACTCTCATTTTTGCAATAATCACACTAAAATTGAAGAAGCATATGGTGGCCAAATTATTCAATTGAAGACAAATAAGCTCCCTAAAGGACTGATTGCTTTAGAAAACTTGTTTGACCCAGGAGATGTAAGCCTAGAGAAGAGGAGGTTTCAAGCAAATAGGGAGGATTATTCAGAGATTCAAGTTAGTGAAGGAAGAAAATTGAAGGTTGGTAATTCTACAACTCAAGAAGAAAGGGAAAGGTTGATTGATTTGTGTGAAAGATATGATAGGGTGATTGCTTGGACCTATGAAGACCTCCATGGCTATAATAGAGATATCATCTAGCACACCATAGAGCTTACTGAAGGACCTAAACCAGTTAGACAGAAGCAAAGGCCAGTGAATCCTAGAATTGAACCTTTAATGGTGGATGAGTTGCAAAAGCTCTTAGAGTCAAAGATTATTTTTCTAATTAAGCACTCAACCTGGGTATCAAACCTAGTGCCAGTAAGGAAAAAGAATGGTGACATAAGACTCTGTGTAGATTTTAGGGATCTGAATAGAGCATCTTTGAAAGATCATTATCCCCTACCCTCTATGGAACAAATTTTATAGACTGTGACTGGATCAGAGAGATTTTCCTTGTTGGATGTCTTCTCTAGGTATAATCAAATTTGGTTGGCTTAAGAAGACTAGCATAAGACTGCATTCCCTACAAAATGGGGAACATTTGCATATGCTAAGATGCCCTTTGGCCTTTCAAATGCTGGAGCTACCTTTCAGTTAGACAGAAGCAAAGGCTAGTGAATCCTAGAATTGAACCTTTAATGGTGGATGAGTTGCAAAAGCTCTTAGAGTCAAAGATTATTTTTCTAATTAAGCACTCAACCTGGGTATCAAACCTAGTGCCAGTAAGGAAAAAGAATGGTGACATAAGACTCTATGTAGATTTTAGGGATTTGAATAGAGCATCTTTGAAAGATCATTATCCCCTGCCCTCTATGGAACAAATTTTACAAACTGTGACTAGATCAAAGAGATTTTCCTTGTTGGATGTCTTCTCTGGGTATAATCAAATTTGGTTGGCTTAAGAAGACCAACATAAGACTGCATTCACTACAAAATGGGGAACATTTGCATATGCTAAGATGCCTTTTGGCCTTTCAAATGTTGGAGCTACCTTTCAGTAAGCAATGGATGTAGCATTTGGGGAGCTTATAAACAAAATCATCCTGATTTATCTAGATGACCTCACTATTTTCTCTAAAAATACTGTAGATCATTTTGACCATTTAGAGGCTATTTTTAAGAAATGCCAAGAGTTTGGAATATCCCTAAATCCCAAGAAGCGTATCTTTGCAGTACCTTAGGGTAAATTGTTAGGGCATATAGTGTCAAAGGAAGGAGTCTCTATTGATCCAGAAAGAGTCACTGCCATAATGAATCTATCTCTACCAGTTAATAAGAAAGAAGTTCAATCCTTTCTTGGGAAAATCAACTTTGTTAGCCAATTCATATCTAATTTTGCAGGTCTAATTAGACCAATGACACTGTTGCTTAAAAAGGATCTGGTTTTAAAATAGACTACAGAAGGGAGATAGGATTTTGAAGAAGTCAAGAAAGCCATTTGAACAGCCCCAATACTCAGAAACCTAGACTTTTCTAAGTCCTTCATAATGTATGTGTATGGAGGAGAATTCAGTGTTGCTATTGTTTTAACTCAGAAAGATGAGAAGCAAGGAGAGCACCCAATAGCCTTTTTCTTCAGAACTCTCAGAGAATATGAGGCTAGATACAATTTTGTGGAGAAGCAAGCATATGCCATAGTAAAAGCCCTTAAAAAATTCAGACAGATGGTAACAGGGAATAAGATTCTGATATTAGTTGCTCATCCTAGTGTAAGAGAATATATTATGGAGGGTGAGATCACAAAGAAAAGAGTCAATTGGATAACAAAGATCCTTGAATATGATGTGGAAGTTAGACCCACCAAGTTGGTTAGGGGCAAAGGATTGTGCCAATATATGACTCAAGACATGGAGAAGATGATGACACAAGAAACAAAAAGTGAAAATGTATTGAAAATCCAAGAGGTTGATCAAAATTCTTGGGTCACAAACAGAATACAATTTATGAAGCATGGGATTTTCCCAAATGAGTTCTCCCATGATAAGAGAAGATATTATAGGCAGCAAGGGGCCCATTTTGTACTAATTGACCATATTTTATTTAGAAGAAATGTTGATGGCATACTTTTGAGATGTATAGAGAAAGATGAAGCTCAAAGAATACTACATGAACTACACCATGGAGTCTCAGGTGGACACTTTTCATCATGGACCACAACAATCAAAGTGACTCAAGCAAGATATTTCTGGCCCACTCTATTTATAGATTGCTATCAGCTCGTTAAAGAATGCCAGGCTTGTTAGCTTTATATAGGAAAAAGGAGAAATGCAGCGATGCCTCTAAGCCCCATAATTGTGGATGAACCATTTGCTCAATGGGGTCTAGATTTTATTGGTATGATCAATCTAGTGTCAAGTATGGGACACAAATGGATCCTCATAGCCACAGATTACTTTACCAGATGGAGTGAAGCAGTGCCACTCAAGGAAGCAATAGAAAAGGTAATTTTAGACTCAACAGAAAAGGTAATATTAGACTTTCTAGAAGGCATTACTGCTCAATTTGGTCCTCCTCATACCATTATATCAGATAATGCTAAAACATTTTTGGGAAGATAGATATCTGAGTTTGCATTAAGGAATGGGATTTACTTGAGGACTTCTTCAAATTATTACCCTCAAGGTTATGGCCTTGCAGAATCCACTAACAAGAACCTGATCAGACTCATTAAAAGGATAGGGACAAATTATCACAGAGAGTGGCACAAACTACTTAATATAGCACTATGGGCTAACAGGATCACACCAAAGCAAGTGATAAAGATGTCTCCACATGAATTAGTTTATGGTAAACTTGTAGTAATTCCACTGAGCTTAGAGATCCCTGCTTTACAATTATTGAAATAGATAGAGATTGAAGAGAATGGCCCCATGCAAGTTAGACTTGCTGAACTGCTGGAAGTACAAGAGAAAAGAGAAAAGGCACAGGAGTCACTGATGAAACATCAGAAAATAGTGAAGGACTATTTTGATAAGAAGACTTCAAATCCCTTTTTTGAAGTTGGCTCAATAGTGTTGAAATGGGATGAGAGAGCTGCCAAGCTAGGTCGACACAGCAAATTTGAATCACTATGGACTGGTCCTTACAAGATTTGTTCCTGTAAGCAACAAAAGTCTTTTGAACTGGAGACTATGGATGGTGAACCTAAAGAGATTCCTATTAATGAGATCTATTTGAAACATTTCAATTAAGTAGAGGCTCTTATTGTATCATAGTTAGTTAGTTTCCTTTTCTTTTTCCTATTTTCCCGTTTTCTTTTCCTGCTTTCCTTTTCATAAGTGTTCTGAGAACACATGTCAGCTGTGCAAGCCCCTTCTCTTTTAAAATCTCACTTTAATACAGGTTGTTCTACAATCCCCAAAATCCCCAGAAGTACACACTTTTCAGAAATGACAGCCACTCCCATAATGATCCTGACACTCCTTTCCATGTAGATTTTAAAAGATACACTAATGGTTTCTTGACATTAATGCCATTTATAAGACATGATGTGTCATTAAAAACCCCATTAAATTAGTGTTAAGTCCTGACTATAGCTCTCATTTGTTTTCGTCTCTCTGCTTTGAATCACTGTTGCCTCCAATTCCCATTCCTAGAAAGCACTTCCTAGCTGAGTCTCACTCTTGTTACGCAGTTTCTGTCTTTGCTGTGTCAAAGCTCCCCACATTCTCCCCGAAGATATAGATATGTCTGAAGCACAGTCTTCTGAAGAGGGTATCAGGATTTATGAGTCAATCGACAGGCTGTTGAACAACAAATCATACGCTTCAATGCCTGCGCAACCAAGGAGAGCCTATTCAAGAACGAGGGTCCCTGAGGTAGGGTATTTGGTTGACCCAGCGAAGGTGAAGGATTATGCAGATGGCATTTTTGACACGACCCTTCAAAAGACTACCAGGACTCTCCATGAAGGGGCACACCAGAGGTGTATTCAAAAGGCAAAGAGTGGACAGTCTGAAACTTTTGGAATGAGAATATGGACCTCACAGTTGGCACAGTTCCTGGTTCCAAGTGTGCACCTATGTCCCGACCTAATTGAATTATGCATAGAGCTATTTCATGCACCCTCAAATACCATACAATTGGGCCCTTTTATAGTGCAAATTACGCCCAAAGACATAAGAGACATGCTAGCCCTGCAACATCATAGAATGGCCACATTTCCCACTATTGCTAAAATGCAAAAGACATGGGCAAATATCAACAACAAGGCTAGGTTCCTCAACTCAGAAATGCAGTTGGGAGATGAGAACACCCAGATGCCCATACTACCTACAGGAAGGGCACAATTCAGCCAAAGTACTCAAGAGGCACTGTCAATGATAGCCTTCATTTTTGGGATGAAGGAAGACAATACAGTCCATGACTGGCAAATTGCTATCATTTTCAAATTAAAGACTGTAGACAAGTCACAAGAATACCGGCTGGATTTCTCAGAGCAAATTGCTTACTCCATGGTTGATCAGCTCATCAATTTCAAATCCAAGGGAGTTTTCAAGTATTCTTCTTATCTATTCCATTTAATGCTATATCAGAACCATAGTCTTTTTGTACAAAATATGTAGTTGAACAAGTATGACCCAGATTTTGGTCAAAATCAAACTATTCCTGTGTCTGCATGGACACATGTGTTATCTGAGGCATCAAACCCTTATGAGTTCTGGGAACTCTTTGTAGCCCCTGTCTTTTGCCATTTGAGCCCTGAGCCTATAGAACATAGGTTGACATAGAGCATTAGGGGTTTCATGACCAATTGCCCAATCCCCTGAGATTATTTCTTTGGGGCACACAATACTATCATCATAGTCCATGGTTTCAATGAGGAGCCCATGCTGCTACCTAAGATATTAACCCCTAGGGTAGTATTCCTAGAAGTGACTCGGCAGGTGTCAGTGGTTGATAATGAGTTTGGCACCAAGAAAAAGAAGAAGAATAGGTATGACATCCCATGGGTCAAAAGAAATATGGCACTAGAAGTTAGAGATATTGAACACCTGTTGCTAAGAAAGCTAGCTGCCCTTGGATTCTTCATCTTTGAAGATAAATGGAAGTATGACCCAGACAGTTTTATGGACTCCTGGATTAGAAACAACAAGGTTCGTGCTAAAATAGTACATGAAGGTTGGCCTTTCTGGAAAGATAGAAGGAACACTAAAGAGGACAACCCAGACTTGTATGTAGAACTAGCTGATTTGCCTTATGAAGGGCCTTGGCCATGGGATAATTTTTATATTAAAGAAAAGGTCTATGACCCTAAGATCAGAATGATTGCTGGTTTAAAGAAAACTTTGAAGGCCCAAGAATGGAAGCCAGAGAAAATTGAAGCCTATAAGAAATATAGGCAGGAAATTTTAGAGTTGATACATACTTTTGGGAAAATTGACACAGATGAGAAATGGGAGTCAATCTAGGATGAGTGGCATCCCTCCCCAATCTCTTGCCCTGATGCAAGTAGAATTTAGAAGAAGGGTGAAGAATCATAAGAGGAAGCTGAGTCAACCCACACAATGCAAGAAACAGGACAAGCCTCATCTGCTATTCCTGTTTCTTCCTGGCCCCAATCTCTTAGCACTTTAGAGAAATAGAAGGGTGTGGTGTCATCACCAACCAGAGAGACTCCATCAGTTTCAACTACTGGGGCTTCCAGTTTTGTCCCTTTGCAACCACCAGTAGTGGTAGATGTGACAGAGAAAGAAGAGTCAGAGGAAGTACAGCAGAGAGACCTAGGAAGCATAGGAGATCACACCTGGAACCAAAATCAGAGGAAGAAGCAAAACCACTGCTACAACAACTGCCAGTCACATCTTCTATTTCTCAGGTAAGTGTTCCTCCTCCATTTTCCCCTCTGTCTCTTTCTTCTACCTTAGGGGTGGCAATCCCAACTAGCCAAACATTTGTACCCCCTGCCACTTCTGCTGTGCCTACATCACTACTTGCTCCGATTGCTAGTCCTCAGGCCATGTCTTCACAGGCCATCTCATTACCACTCTTTTCCCCCTCTGTTCCAAAAAGAACCCCTCCCCAAGTTTCCCCCAGTGAACTATTATTGGCTATTCCTTATGGCCTACCTCAAGGTCATCCTTTTGCTGGAGGATATATTGCTTCACCTCCCACTTTCCAAGCCCAGGCAGACACAACAAAAAGGGCTAGAGAAGCCAGAATGGACAAGAAGAGAAAGAAAGAAAACAAAAGCCCTATTGTGCCACACATGAGGTCACTTTTTGACCCCATTCAACAATAGTTGACAGTCACACATTTGTCTCCAAATGTGGTGAAGCCCAATGAGTAGATGCAGCCTCAGGATTATTTAATGAATGCTGTAACTATGGACATGTCTCTTTTCAGACCGTAGGATAGGGTCGAGCTACTCAATGAGACTACATCTGTTGTTGCAACTGATTACTTGTCTAGGAAGTTGCAAAAAGTTGAAAATGACTTAGCTCAGGAGAAGATAAATAGTAGCAACCTTGCTGGAGAGGTTCAATCTAAGAAGAATGAGATAGAGAATCTGATTAAACAATTGCAAAATATTGTTTCTTGTCAGATACATCAGGATACATAGGCCCAAAATGCTTCTCTTAAATTTGAGCTAGCATAGGAAAAAGTTGCAATGAATGTTTTGAGACAAGAGAAAGCCACATTGGGGAAGAAGTATCAAGAAAAGTTGCAACAAGCCACACAATTTCAGCAAAAGTTGCTGAGTGAGCCGAATGCTATTGGTGCAATATAGGCACAACTCCTGGTAGAGCAACAAACCACAAAGCAGCTAACAATTGAGTCAGCTAACAGGCCACAGAATGCTGGAGTTCTGAATCTAGTCAAGGAGCTGTATGTTTCAGTTTGGAAAAGAATCTCTGAGGAGATTATCCAGCTAAGGCCATAACATTTTTGTTAAATGCACAACAATTGTGTGAGAAAGTGGAAACTTCGGTTCAGGCCAATCTGTCTACTATTTCTTTGAGAGTTTCTGACTCTCAACTATTGTTAAAGAAAATATATGATACAACAGATGAAATTTTGTTAGCAGCAGGGATCAGTGATAGAATGTTTGCTGCTAAAAAGGTAAATGAGGTTCTAAGTTGCAACTCCGCAGCCACAAATTGTCAAGAACTCCTAGATACTGTAAAGGAAGGAGTCCAAGATATGAAGAAACACATAGAGGATTTGGTGCAATTGGGTCTTCCCTCACCACTTCCAGACAATAATACAGTGCTGATGATTGATGATATCAAGGCCCTACTTTTAACTAGGCAAAATGATCAAACAATTTTCCAGGGTTTAAGTGATTCTTCATTAGTACAGGAGGTGGAAGCTGTGTTGATACCAATGGCCTAGCTGGAGTTTCAGTTAAAGGCTGTGGTTCAAATTTTGTAGACATTTTCCCACAAGGACATTATTAATCTTGATTTTGCTTTTCAAGATTTACAGAGTAAGCAAGGACTCTTTGATTCAGAATGGTTTGTTTATCAGATGGCTTTACAAAATTTGTGACTCTGTGTTGTATTTTATATACATATATTTTTGCTAGTTTTGGGTTCTTTTTGAGCAGGCTCAAAAGTCCTATTGGTCACCAAGAACTATAAAGTGCAAAGACTCTACATTTTGTTTCAGTAGCAGTGCATCCACGGGTTTCCGTTTTGTTTTTGTAAGTGTTTCAAAGTCTTGCTGCAAGGGTTAAGTTGTGAGCTATAGAACTCGCCAAGTGTCGAGCCTCAGTTCAAGCCACGGTATAGTCTCAAGTTACAACTTTGGAGTGGAGCGTGCCACGTAGTGGTTATGTTTCAAACAGTGTTAAAGCTTCAACCCTATAGAGAGTGTCACGTGTCATTAGCAGAGAGACTCCCTTAAGTTTCAACGCGAATGTGGAGACTGCCGTGTGTCTTTTAATGTTGTTGCGAAACCTGCCAAGTGTCAGCTTCCGCGTGATTGTTTCCATATATTTTCATGCTAAGTAAAGGATGTATGGTGGGCCACAGTTTTAAGTTGCGAGTTGCGGAAAGCACCACGTGGAAGATGTAGGTTAAAGATAAAAGGTTTTTGGCCCTCTCTCCGGTGATCATTAAATGTTTCTTAAGTAAAGTGGAACCTGCCAAGTGTAAGCCTCTGCTTAAGTTTCAAAGAGTTTCTAATAATGTTTCAAGTACTGCAGAAAGTGCCACGTATCAGTTAGTATGCGCACGGAGACTGCCACCTGTCCCTATTTCCTCCTTTTGAAACTACCGATCATTTAAGCTGTGGGTCCCATTTTTAATATGTATGTTTCTTAACTGATACAGATTGTGGCAGTTGTCACATGCGGAGTTCTCCCAAGCATAAAGAAATAGTTTTGAAAAGTGTTGCAGAGAAAGACACATGGATTGTTTTGTTGCTGCAAAAGTCACCAAGTGTCGGTTTCCTATTTCTTTCTAGAGAAACAAAGGAGTTTCAAAGTGTAGCCGCACACGCTGCCATCTGTCATGGAGTTTTCAGTTTCAAGTATGCGGAAGCCGCCAAGTGTCTATCCCTTATAGAAGGAGGAGTGCCACACATATTTTGTTACGGCCAATGGGCTTGCAGGCAGGAGTAACTATTGTAGATTCAAAAAATCTTAACTGTCAGAGACTTCCAGTTATCTTGAGTTCCGTTGGGCTGTTGGGATTCAATTGTTGTAGATAATCTAGAGTCAATCTTAGCCTATAAATATGTAACATTTGTAATGAATTGAGATTTTTGGATATAGAAAAATTCATACAGTTTGTAGACATCCAGAGATATTTTTCTGTCAGAGATTTAAGAGAGAAGTTGGAGACTTTTGCTGGGACCAGTGGATATCATTTGCCTTTATCTTTTTATTCTTGATTTAGAAGGTTAATGTACCTGTGCATGTATTTGTGCCTCTTATGTTGTTAGAAAATTAATGTGAAAGACTGAGTTCTGTGCCTTGGTTGATATTTCCTATGTCATTGCAAATTGTCTGATTGTGAGCCTTTGATTTTATTCATTGCATCTGTTTATTTTAATCATGCGGTATCTGCTTTTTAATATAACTAAATCTTGAGGATAGTTCACTGTGCTTAATTTGAGAGAAATACTTATTACTCAGGCGCATTGCCATAGATAGATTTTGCTTTAATTATATCTGTAATTCTGCTAGCCATCTTACCCTTTTCCTCAAAACCTATTTAAGATAGAGAAGAGCCATCTTCTTTAAAATCTGGAGGTTGTTTTAGGTAGCAAGTCCCACATTCCTGAAACTTCCCATGTTGGTGTTGGAACTTGCACAATTTTATACATCAACACAAGGCATACCTCATGTGATGTCGGCGAAATTCGCTGGTCAAACATAAAACTTACTCCCTCATGCAAAAGCGGTAATTTTCGCCACCGATACACTTGCATTTCAACCTACCTGCAGGGTAAGTAAAAATGGCTGCCCTGACACCTGTGAACTATCCCATACATGCAAGAGCAGCAAATTTTGCCACCCATGCATCACCCTCTTCATTTTTTCTAACTCTGGGATATTTTTAATTTTGCTTTTCCAAACCCGCTTCCCTCTGTTTTTCGACTCGCTTGCATTCTAGCCCTTTCAAGCGTATCTCCATAGTCGTGATCGTCAACATTCAATTTTTCCAGATTACTAGTATTTCCCCTAATTGCAGGATCATGGATTTTTGTTGCAGTTTCTTTTACGGATTCTCTCTCTTCACAACATCCTTATGGTGATAGCTTTTTCAAATGACTGAGTTGTCTCTGAAGAAGTCGAAAATGATGAAGTATAAGTATCAAGGTGTTTTTACAATCACCTCAGTTACTTCCAATGTCGATGACATTTGGGATATAGAGATTGGCTATGTGGACATGGCTAAATTTGTGGAAAGGACCAAATCCAATAATCCTAGTTTTAGAATGAAGAAGATTATTGATAGTAACATTCATGTGGTGTCATCTTTCTCGGTGGCAGCCCATAACACAGAGTTTGTTCTTCAATGTGCTCAGTTCTACAACAGAGATACTAGGCCAGTGATGGATGCAAATGGTAATGTGATAATTAGATTAGATCCTAAATTCATTGATAAAGTTTTCATGTGCCCTGTTGTTACAGAAGTTATAAAACTAGATTTTGTTGAAGCCCAAAAAGAGTATGACAAAAATCCTAGAAAGCTAAGAAGATAATCAATACTAAATGGCTCAAGATTTCAAGGTCAAACTTGTCTAGGTGGCCAAGGAGTTTTCCTAGAAGTGATTTTGTAGAAGAAGTTGGTGATCTTATAACTCTTCTTAGCAGGATAAGGGGGTTGGCCTCTTGCAAGACCTCGGCAGGATGCAACCATGGAAATTTTAGTATGAATGATTATTCTATCTCTAGGGTTGAGTTAGGCAAAATAACCCATGAAAGTGCAAAGACTGACATGCAGTCAACAATGGACATTCTGATTCAGAAATTTGACAAAGAGAAAGAAATTAAGGATCATTACAAAGCAATGGTTGAACAATTGACTGTAGTGGTGAGGAAAATTACTTTGAATTCAGAATCAGTGACTCCTGAGGTAGTTTCTATCGAAGACCCTATCATTCAAAAAGATGAAAAGACTCATCTTAAGGGAAGAGTACTTGAAGAATATCTAGAAAGGATGCGCACACAAGGAATCTCTCTGCTTATAGAGCTCTCTGAGAAGACAGACAAAATGGAGAAAATAAGAGCAGAACTTGATGACTTGACTGATGTTATTTTTCAAGATATCGAGCGCCTAGAATAGAATCATGATAAGTGAGTGGAGATGAGAAAGCTAAAAATAAGCGCTCTGATACCAATTGACATCATTCCAAATAGGGATTCATATACTGAAACCAAAGAGGCATTGACATACTGGAGACGTGTGCTGAAAGATTTGATCAATGACCTAGAAACTGCAAGGAAACTAAGTGATCAAAGTGATGTTAGTCATTTTCATAAATTGGAGGAGCTGCCGTGCAATCTTGTGTCACAGGATAACCAATTTCTTTCTATAGAAGAGATGATTCAGGAATTTGAAAATATGTTCCGGAAAGAGTTCGAGGACAAAACATTTTCAGTGGCCTCCGTGGATAACATTCTTGACAATCAGTTAGCCTTGGATAATCTAAAAACCAAGTTAACTAGTCACGCAAAATCAGTCACCATGGTCAGAGATGCAATAGTTAGAGCTATAATGATTTTCAAGGACATGGTTAGTCTGGATAGTCTTGGGATGCAAGCCACATTGACCATGTATGATTGCCACATGAAGAAAGAAGGCAATGCAAGTTAAAGCAGCTTTTCCATTACTTAGCTTATTTTTCACTTTTTAGATGTACTTTTGAAATAATTTTGGGCATATTTACATGTACTTTTCTCAAATGTCATTACATGTAAAAACATAGGAAGTCTCAAATCAAACAGGACTCCTTTGTTGAATAAGTCAGTTAGTTTTTCTTTTCCTATTTTTTCTCTCTGTTCCTCTTATAAATAAAGAGGGCCCTCATTGTAAATAATCATCTTTTAGTTATTGAAGTGAGACTCTGCCAAATTGAAGAGCATTTTGAGACTTTGTGTTCAAATTGTAAATCAAATTTTATCAAGTGAATAAGAAAGCAAGTGATCATTCAATATTTGTGTTGGAATAACTTGTGGTGTATTGGAAATTGTTCTTACGTCCTTTTCCTAATACTATCTTATCTACTTGATCAAATTGTAGTGTGAGTGTGAATAATTTGGGAGATGTTCTAAAGTTGGTTGTGGAGACTTTGTGCTACAACAATTATCTTTAGTTTGTGATTTTGTGTTTTGAAGTAAAAGATATTGGAAAGACTTTGAGCTGCAATTATCTTTTGTGATCATATGTTTTATCATAGCATTCGATGAAGACTTTGAGCTGCATCTTATTCTACTTAGTTCTAAATTATAAATTACTAAAAGAAGCAACGATAGACTTTGTGCTCCCATGGATTTCTTGGTTATTTCAATTTGTATCAAGAAAGTGCTATTTCATTTTGTAAACATCATTTCTGAAAAAAGAGAAATGGATGATATGTTCTCACTCCCAAGTTAGTATTTAGTTTAAATAAGTTTGTGATAGTTGATAGGGAACCTCCCCTTGCTGAGAGGAGAGATTTATCTCATTACACTGTGGTCAATATAACCATTAGTTAGTTGAAGACAAAATATTCACCCAACAGTTTTTGGCGACTCTGCTGGGGAAGGAACGCGCAACTTGAAGCCTCACGCTCTGAGTTGAAGCATTACAGTTCTTTTCCATTGTTTTGAATTTTTTCAAAATTTTGTTGAGTACACTACATTCTGGCAGATTCATTGTATACAAGAAGAAAGAGAGCTCAAGGCATTATTGATCTTGTATTTGAGTTGATGCAGCAAAATAACTTTGGTTTCTTACCTCCACGACCTCGCCTTCAGTGAACTAGGAGTTTTCCTCCTACCAACGCGAGGTCCCCAATACCAGGTGAAGCTTCTAGTTCTAGTGCTAGTAGAATTTTGTCTATTCATATTCCACAGAGGTTTGTTATCCCACCCTTTAATTAGTGCACCATGGCAGCTCAAGGCCCTTGGGGTAACACTTTTGGTGCTTTGAATTTAACTCCACCATTGCATGAACTACCTCGTAGTTCTAGGAAGAATTTCCCTAAGTTCTATGGTGATGGGAAAGTTCATCCAGATGAACACATTGCAGCCTTCTGCATAGCTTGTGGTATAATAGGTGTTAAGCATGAAGATGTAGTAGTAAGACTTTTTGTGGAACCACTGCAAGGTGCTGCTGCAGATTGGTTTTATCATCTTCAAGTCCAGACTATAACCAATTGGAACTACATCAAGACCAAGTTTGAGGCTAGATTCAAACCTACAGAAGATGCACATGCCTTATTGGCTCAGCTCACACAAATGAAGAAAGAGCCTCATGAACCCATGCGAGACTTCATCGCCAAGTTCAATAAGATGAGAAATAGGATCCCTGCAACTACTCAACCAACTGCGGAGAATCTCAAATGCTTTTTCATTAACACTCAGCTTCCTGAGGTAAGTTTTCTGTTAAGATGGGCTGGTCCCGCAGATCTTCCTGCAGCACAAATTTTGGCTATTGAAGTTGAAGATGATCCTATCCTTGTGGGTAAGACAAGAAGAGATTCTAATAGAAATAGAGGTCCTTCTTCTGCTGATAATTCTTCCACAAGCACCATGGATCCTATGTGTTGTGATGTTCAAAACACACCCCGTTTTACCCGTTAGCAAAATGAGGACCCCTGCTATGGTTTTTTTCTTTTTGCTTGTGTGTGTTGTTTTGCTTGGTGGTAAAAGGGAATAGAGGGTTAAAATTGCAAACTTTGTTAAAACAAGAGAAAAAATGCATTTTTAGTATCAGAGCAGGGTATGGATGGATTCCTTGTGAAAAATGAGCTAGGGTTGTTTTTTGAACCATCTAAAAATTTGCCATATTTTGTAAGTTATGATCATTTTGGTAAATGTACATTCAAGTTTTTATGTTGCATGTACAAAGTCCTTTGTATATCACTTTTGATATACAAGGTCCTTTGTATGTGCAGGATTGTTTTATACTTAGTCACATTCGCAATCGGGTTCATATACAGGGTTGTTTGTATGTTGGGTCGCTGGTATGTTGCATATACAATCCCTTTTGTATATCGCTTCATATACAAAGCCGATTGTATGTCCATTTCCTTGTATGCATTTTAATAAAGGTTCTATGTATACATACAAGGTGGACTCGAAGTAGTTTAGTGTCAAAATGGATAGATGTTTTAAATCCATTGCATGTATCTCAGGTTTGTATGTTTGGCAGGTCGAAACATACATGATAAATATACAAAGGTTTTATACATTTCCGTGGACCCAAAATGTTATGTAGCGGAGTTAAATCATTGTATACTTCGAACTCGTATATTAGTACATACATTTGGAACATGCAACGACCATATACAAGCGCGAACCCAAAAAAGTTATGAAACAAGATGAAATGCTTGTATGTTTCACGTAATGTATATTTCATAACATACATTGCATTATATGCATTTGGCGTGGAATTGAAAAGTTATTTAATAATGGTTTTGTCGTTGTATGTTTTGCGCAATGTACATTGCAAAACATACATTGCGTAATACATTGAATACATGCAAGCGCCGGACGCGAAAGGTTATTAAAAGAGAAATAATGCGTGTATATTCCAAGGGCTTGTATGTTTATTTCGAAGCATATATTGTAGAGTGCATACAAGCCAGAATCTAAAAGAAATTAGAATCTGATGAATCCAATGTATAAAGTTCGAATGTATATTAGAGGATACAAAGCGAAACATACATGGTAATTTATGCATTGCGATAAATGTACAAGGCAAATCTCAGCGAAGAATTAAATTTAGTTAAATGGATGCATCATTAATCAGTGAATATTAAAGGATGCATGCTGATATACAAAGCTCAGATTTGAAAAGAAGTAAAAATGTAGAAAATTCTTTGTATACATATACGTTTGTATGTTGCGATATACAAACTGATATACATTACTGACATACAAGCCGCAGAACTGAAAAAGATCAAAATCCGGTTAAACAAATGTATCACGTTCGACTTGTATATTGGAAGATACAAAGATTTAAGCAAGGAAAAGAGCGGGAAAATAGTGCGATAGGGTTTTTGAGGCATTTTTGAGCATGAGTGCATACTTTTGGTCAGCGATGGTTGACCCGACTAGTTTAGTGTTGTATGTGCATTTGACCCAAGTTTTTTCACGGATTTGGGGCTCGATTTCTGTGTTTACACTGTCATGACTGGATTTAATAACTATTTATCTTCCTACAGGTTTATTAAGCGAAATGATATTTATTGCTGGTTGATTTTTGCAGGTTTGCAATTGAAGAAGGAGCTGAAGCTTAATGGTGATGACATCATGGAAGGGAGATCCGATCTCAGGAGCAGAGGAAGATAAGGATGAAGGGCAAGGAAGTCAAGGGTCTTCATTGATGAAGACAAAATGTAGATGGAAACATTATTACAGCAAACAACATAAGTTATTTTTGAGCTGCTAGGGTTTCCAAAAGGACTATTTCACCCATATTTGATGTATGCTCAGAGATATTTTTTGGGAGACTTATTCTCCACCATTTAATGCTGTAACTGGAGGTTTGAACCATGGTTTTAACTAGGGTTTTGAGTTGTATAGAGGACAGTCAAGTCTATATATTATGCCTCTGTACACTGTAATACTTTACACAGGGGCTACACAGGGATTTTTTTTAGAAAATAGCTAGCAGTTGTAGTTTATCTCAGCATTTAGAATAGAGGGACCTTTTAGTTTAGAAGTAGAAGGAGGTCACCTGTGTCTGCAACAAGGAGCATGTGGAACATCCTGCCTCCTTGTTGTATCTGTAAAGCTTGTAAGTTTTATGTAATTTGATCAATGAAGCTAAGAGTCATTCAGACATTGTAAATCTTATATGACTCTCTGTTTCTAATACAACTGAATCTAGAATTCTGCATCTATCTTCTGAGTGTTTTCTTGCTCTTTATATTGTTTGAAACATTTTCTCTTAGAGCTTGCAATTTTAGGTGTATGTTTGTGAAAATGCTCAAAACTTACATTTAAGGTTTTTGTCTGTGGATTTGATCAAGTTGTTGTATGATTTATAAAGTGCATAATAGAACAATTAGATCCTTTGGTAGAATGAATGAAGTTTAGTTTAGATCTTTCTAACTTTTCCCAACCCATCTGAAAATACTTAGCTTAAAATGCAGGAATTTAAAGGAAATTGTCTTATATTTGAAAAGTGTGCATAACCAACTTGAAAGTAGATGGTTTTCATAAATATTTAAGAGAAGAAAGCTGCAATAATTCAAGAAACCCCTTTAAAGCTTTGCATTACAGTAACACTTTTATGCAAGAGAATGAACAACATGCTGATTCTTTTATGATCTTTTGCTTAGTTTGAGTCCAGTAAACCAACAAGAAACCCTAAATCACGTAAGGCCCCTTGAACATTACAGCTTCACATCAACCTACTGAATTTGCACAACAAGTCAAGATCTGACCATATTAAACTTGGGATTAAGCGAATCTTAATCGATTCCTTCATATCTTTCAAGTCAGTTAGGTTCATTTTATGTGAATTTTAACTATTGTTATGACTGTGTTAAAATAATAATCAATAGTTTTCTGGTGCTAGAAGGAGGGCCCCACTTGAGTTAGGATTTGTTTCAAGTAGAGCTGGCTCATAAAAGTAGTAGAGTGACTAGATCTAAATCTAGTTCAGGGGATATATTTGTGCAATTACCTGATATAAGACAAAGTAAGAGTCCTTTGATCTGGAACCCTAAAATAACTCACCCAGGAGGCTCATCCAACACACCTCCTGGATCACTTTATACTATCCATAACATTGTGAGTCCTGACATTTCTTCATTCAGATCTTTAAATTTTAGTTCAAGTACTCCTAGAGGTCCTAGTCCTCCTAGAAATCCTATCCCACTAGTAAATCCAGGTATTTCTACAGGTCCAGGTCAGGCACAAACACCTACAATGGCTTATTTCAATGTTCATTCTCCCATAGCGTTCCCTGATTATCATGAGATGCCCAAAAATCCTAAGAAGATATGTCCTAAATACGAGTTACATCAGGATCTAGAAGATCATATTAGAATATTCAAGGAGGCATGCTTTAGAGCCAGATTAGAGCACGAGGACATTGTGTGTAGATTATTTCCCTACACCTTCAATGAACAAGCCTCTGACTGGTATGTAAACTTACCCAATGGCTATATTTCTTCTTGGTCACTTATGGAAGAAGCATTCCTGTCTAGATTTAGAGGACCCATTGATCCTTGCATCTTGTATCATAAATTAGCTACCATAAAAAGAGGTGAGGGAGAGTTGATTGATAATTTCAATGACAGATTTCAAAAGGCCTACTCTAGGTTGGTAGACCCTTACACCGTGGATGATGATACCTTGTTAGCTATGTACTATGCGGCCTTGGATCCTTTAACTGCCATGTTTGTCAAAAGAAAACCTGACATAGATTCAATATCCAAAGCCTATAAAGAGGCAGCCTCAGTAAACCAAGAGATGAGGCATACAACTTATAGTCCATTTGTTAATGGAGGAAATCTTGGGGTGCAAAATTAGGCACAACCTCGAAATGGAGCCCCTATGCACCACACTCCATTATTAAATCCGGTTCCTACATACGCACCTGTGTATAGTTCTACCCCAATCCAAGCCATAGCTCCTTATACGGGTTACACTGCTAATAACAGTCAGAATAATGGTCAACCTTTCTTCTAACCTCCTAGAGATACAACTATGGCAAAGGCACAAGAGGAAAGGGAAGAAATCAAAGAGATCACTGTACACTTGAAAAGATTAACCACCGAAGTGACACAACTAAGAAATAAGAATCTCTATGGAAGAGGCAACCAAGGATATAACCAAGGCCAAAATCAGAACTATAATTCAAATCGAAATCAACATTACAATCAGAACTACAATCAGAGCCATATCCAAAATAATAGCCAAGGCCAATGTTCAAATCAAAGCCAAAACTATAATTAGCATCAGGTTCATAACCAAGGGCAACCAATACAAAATAGAGGGCCAGTGATAGACAATAGGGCCTGGGGTAACAATAACAAAAATCAGAATCAACCCAGGCCACCCAAAGCATGGAACACCAGATCAAACAATGGTACTCTAGCTTCTCCTTTTGAGAATATAGATAATCATGATGCAAAACAAACAGCTGGTATCCAAATGGCCAATACATCACTAAAGAATTGGTGCAGATTTCACAATACCAATGCCCATGCTGAGCTTGACTATCCACAGTTCCATTTAGCAGCCAGCATTTTTAATATAGATGTGCAGCCTCCTACTCCTAAATTTCTCATTCCCAAGGGTAATGAGGTAGTACCCTCAAGGTATGATACATCTTTAGTTTTAGAAACCTTTACCTTTGCAACTACAGAAGAGAAAGAAGATCAATTGTTAGAGGATGAACCATACTTCTGTGAAAATCTTTATTCTGAATCAGCCTTTGTATTAAATGCTTTTCAGTTTCCCTTTGAAACTGAAAATGAAGTATTGACTGAAACAGAAGAGGTACAGGCTTTTCAACAAACAAATAAAAACCACACCTACAATTTAAGGAACAACACTAAGCCAGGAGGACCTTTCACCACTTCCATCCCTCCTAACAACTTCAATACACCCCCAAATCAGAATGCTAGCAACAATCCTGCCATACTTAAAGCTAACCATCATACAAACAGTGGAACAACAGTACAAAAGGTCCAAACAAGTAAAATTGAAACAATAGAGACAACAAGATTAATGAGTTACTTGTCAGAGGAAATAAAGAAAATTAAGGTCAGTATACCTCTAAATAAATTATTGAAAACCCCAGGGATCATAAATGCTTTTATAAAATCTCTGGATACATCCATGACAGATGAGGTTGCTGCTGATATAGCTGTTCCTAATAGAGATTCACCGCCTAAAGAGAAAAGTAAGAAAGTTGAGCACCCTTCCAATACAAATGTAGTAATGTATGCTGATAAGAAGGATGCTCCTCCTTTCTTGTTAACTATTAGATTATGTGGGAAGAACATACACAATTGCATGGTAGACTCTGATGCATCAACCAACGTAATGCCCTTAGGGATATGTAAAACTCTAGGGCTGACCCCCACCAAATCTGCCAAGGTTGTCACACAGTTAGATAAAACCAAGGTTAGTGTGATAGGAGAACTAATGAACATTCAGATGCAATTAGTTTTAGACCCTAGGGTAAGCCAATTCATTAACATTCAAATAGTGGATATACCCGTGAATTATGGAATGTTGCTAAGTAGGGATTGGTCTAAGACATTAAATGGATATATGGCCACTGATTTCTCGCATATGTGGCTACCTTGGAGAGGTGTCCCAAACCAGATTAGAATAGAGGCAGAACCCAGGATGAAACATATGATAACAAAGTATAATCGAACTAATGAAATATTATATGATGCTGTTGAACCTGGTGTTTATAGGATTACTAACAATGGGATACAAATTGAAGAGATCATGATGTTAAACTTTAGAGAAAAAACATGTCAGCAGTGAGATAGCATTATTCATTGAGTCTGATGGAAATTCTTCGAATGAAGAAAATAGTGCAATGAACAACTTTGGTCATGCCATTAGACAAGAGATGGAAAAGTGCATTAAACAAAATCTGCCAGCCCAATGTAAACTGTATAAGGACAGATGTAGAGTTCACGATAGGCCACATTCTGAGGAGAGTTGTGGAATGTGCAAAGACATCATTGAATATGAATACAAAAAATGTACAAAGAGAGTAGGGCTGCAAGAGGGGAATGTGAATCCTGATCAACCACAGAGATACTTTCAGAGTAATGTAGATGCTCTGATTGCAGTTTTATAAGGGTAGTTGTCTTTCTGATTTACAAGCTAAAAATACACATATGCAAGTTGACCAAATAGAAATACCCATGAATAAACAGGCCAGCACCTCACAAGTGATAAAAGGGACAAAGCATGCCAAGGTAAAAGGTCAGAAAAGTAAAGATGGCATGTGGACACTAAAATGTGATGGGTCCAAATCAAAACAGGGTGTGGGTGCAAGTGTTGAACTCATAGATTCTTAGGGTAAATCATATCTAGCAGCATATAGACTGCAGTTTTCCTGTACTAACAATATCATTGAATATGAAGCCTTAATTTTGGGATTTGTCATGGCCATCAAGAAAAAGGTGAAAATGATTAAGGTATTTTCAGATTCTGAGCTAGTGGTCAGACAAGTAAGGAAACTATATGCATGCAATTACAAGAAAATGATTTGTTATAGACATAGGGTATGGGGTTTAATATATTCATTTGATGCTTTCAACATAGAGCATATCCCTAGAAAATTGAACCATAGACCAGATGCACTAGCAGTTGCTGCTAGCACACTAGAACCTTTGATACTGTCAGGATTGAGGCAATTTGCTATTGAATTAGTTAATGTTCCTAGTATCTCGGACAATGTTACACACTTTCAAGTATTTGGGGGGATCAACAAATTATTGATTTTCTGACTTGTAATGAGGTATTTGAGGCTCAAATCATTGACAAACAAGAAAGGCCTGAGATAACATGGGACGAAGAGGATATAATCAACTTAAAAAGTAACTTCTTACCCAAAGGGGTAATTGAGTTAGAGCAAATCTTTGACTTTGATGGAGTAGTAAAACAGAAAGACTTGCCTAAAACAGAGGGAGGAAAGTGTGATCCGTATAACTTAGGAACAGAGCAGAATCCCCAGAATGTACAAATTGGAAAGGCCTGTTCTGAGAAGATTAGAAAATAAATTATAGATGCTCTGAAAGATTATAAACATGTTATAGCATGGACGTATGAAGACTTGAAAACATATGATACGTCTATCATAACCCACGTGATACCTTTGAGACCAGATCTTAAACCATTTAGGCAAAAACAAAGGCCTGTGAACGCCATTTTAGAGCCTTTAATCTTTGAAGAAGTAAAGAGGTTATTGTCTACCAGAATAATTTTTCCAGTCAGGCATTCAGCCTGGGTGGCTAACCTAGTACCAGTAAGGAAGAAAAACAGAGACATCAGGTTATGCGTAGACTTTAGAAATTTGAACAAAGCATATGAAAAGGATAATTATCCTCTGCCTCTAATAAATGAAGTGCTGCAAGCAGTAAACAGGGCAAAGATGATGTCTTTCCTAGATGGTTTCTCAGGCTATAACCAGGTCTTAATAGATAGAGATGACAGATTAAAAACCACCTTCACTTGTAAATGGGGAAATTATGCATATAGGAGAATGCCTTTTGGTTTGATCAATGCAGGTGCCACTTTTCAGAGAGCCATGGACATTGCATTCCATGGGTTATCAGGTAAGTGCATTGTTGTGTATATGGATGATTTGACTGTGTATTCCAAGGATGCATCCACTCACGCTGAAGATCTCAGGAAAATACTTAAACGATGTGAGAGGTACAGAATTTCCCTTAACCCTAAGAAATGTTCATTTGAAGTAACTGAAGGTAAATTACTAGGGCATGTCATTTCTGAAACTAGAATATCGATTGACCCAGATAGAATAGAATCAATAAAAAAATTGCAAAAACCAAATAGTAGGAAAGAGTTGAAATCATTTTTTGGTAAAATTAACTTTGTTCAGAAGTTCATCACGGGTTTTGCAGAAATTGTGCAACCGTTGAATGCCATGTTGAAGAAAGATGCGCAAATGGAGTGGACACCTGTGGCTAGGGCTGCATTCGAAGATATCAAGCGGACCGTTTCTGACACCCCTGTACTGACAAGTCTAGACTACACAAGGCCGTTTTACATATATTCCTTTGCATCCTCCCATTCAATCGTGGCTGCCTTAATGCAGAAGGGTGTAGACAATGAAGAAAAGCCCATAGCTTTTATGAGCACGCCGCTGAAGGATGCACAACTGAGATATCTGGATACCGAAAGACAAGCATTCACACTAATGAGGGCCGTGAAGAAATTCAGGCATTATATTTTGTGCAGCCAGGTCAAAGCCATAGTGCCAGACAGTAGTAAAGATGCTGCTGATACAAAATGAACCTGGGGAAAAGAGGGCCAAATGGATCACCACACTGCAAGAGTTTGACATGGAAATCATTCCCATGAAGTTGGTCAGAGGGCAAGCGTTGGTGCAAACAATAGCGAACACAGACCCAAATTTGATAAAACAATAGTATATACTAAATTCCCATAACACATCAGACTGGTATGGCGATTTGAGTACTTTTCTGATATCTGGAAAGTGCCCAAGTAGGATGAAAGCTTCTCATAGGAGAGCTTTGAGGATTAAAGCACAAAAGTATATGGTGCAGGGAGGTCTTCTGTTCAGGAAGAACCATGATGGAATCTATCATTTGAGATGTCTAAACAAAGCTGAGGTGGATAAGGTGTTGACAGAACTGCATGACAAGTACGGAACTAGCCATGGTTCCCATCTAGCTACAACACATAAAATATTGAGGGCAGGCTATTATTGGCCTACGATGTTCAAGGATACAGAGAGTCACATTAAGAGTTGCCACACCTATTAGACTACAGCAGATAAGGGAAGAAATCAGGCCAATCCATTACAGCCTGTGATTGAATCAAGACAATTTGCACAATGGGGCCTAGATTTTATTGGAGTCATCAATCCTCCATCTTCTACAAGACACAAGTTCATATTGATGGTGATGAACTACTGTACAAGGTGGACTGAGGCCACATGCTACAAGTTCTCCACGACTGAGGTAGTTATCAAGTTTCTTGAAGAAAACATCATAACCAAGTTTAGAACTCCCTATTCATTGGTATGTGACAACGACCCTGCTTTCTCTTCTTTAAAGTTTTCTAAATGGGCATTTGAATACGGGATCGTTTTAAAGTTTTCTTCAAATTATTACCCTCAAGGTAATGGATTAGCTGAGTCTACGAACAAAATTTTGTTAGACATAATCAAGAAGCTAATTGCAAAGAGCCCGAGAGAGTGGAATACCTTGTTAAAGTATGCATTGTGGGTAGATAGGACCAAGTTTAAAATAGCTTTAAGTAGTGTACCTTATCATTTAGTTTATGGGACTGATCCCATACTTCCATTAAATCTAATAATACCAATCTGGAAGTTTGCCAATGAGTATTTAGGCTTTGATAATCATAGGGAAGCCAGGATGGTACAAATGCTACAACTAGACGAGAAAAGAGGTCAAGCCATCGAGAAATTTGTCAAACACCAAGCAGTAATTAAGAGGTGGTTTGGTAAGAGGGCAAGAGTCAAAACATTTAGGATATCAGACTTAGTGCTATGTTGGGATAAAGCACATGAAAAGAAGGGGAGTCATGGAAAATTAGACAAACTATGGTTAGGTCCATTACAAGTCTCAGAAATAATAGGAGACAACACATTTAGACTCAAGACCTTGACTGTGGAAGATGTGCCATTACCAGTTAATGGCCAACATTTGAAACACTACTTCCAGGCTTGAGGTAAAGGGCAGTCCATTTTTTGTGTAATATAGTGTAAATAGTGTACAGTTTTCTTTTTTGCTGTTTGTTGTTGTAGGTTAATTGTTTGTACAGTTTTGTTTTTGTTTCTTTCTGTTTTGTTGTTTTGTTTCTGTTTTGTCATTTGTACAATTTTCTTTTTCTTTGTTTTTGTTTTTCTTGTATAGTCTGTTGTTGGTTTGTTGTTGTCTCCTCAGCAGGGATCTTTGTTTTCCTTTAGAGTATTAAGAAACAAGCTAACAACCATTGAAAACAATATAAAATTTAGAGTATTCAAGTTAATCATATGCAATTTATGCATAACTTGTTGTGACTTGCATGAATGTAGAGAGTTGTTTAGCTTCTGAAATTTCATATTCAATAATAGTGATTGAGAATTCAAGGGAGGTTTCTCACAATGACACACCTAAAATCCTTCAGTTTGTTGAACCTACCAGTGTAGATACTAGGTGAAAAATCCGAGGTCACCCTTGCTACCATTACAATTCTCAGCTTAATTTTAGCAAGTGACCATTCCTTACATCATGAAGTTACAATTGCATCATCTTATGAAAATTTTCTATCAAATATCAATGAAATAAAAATAAATAAATAAATAAAATAGATTATACTGAAAATCTAGATTAAGCCATCTAAGTAACTCTACTGGGGCTATGGACGCTCGCTGGCAGTGGGGCTCTACTTAGGAGAATTGTAACAATAACCTTGTTGGGGCTATAGACGCTCACTGGCAGCAAGGCTCTATCTGGTCGGCTATGAGGGAATATCCTCAACTACGTAAGCTAATATCAGTCAGTGGTTTGTTCAACTAATCTTCAAGATGAGCATAATTAATCACGTGCACACACTTAAACTGAAAGTGAAAATTCATGCACCCTTATTGAATACCTTAGGTCTCAAGTTGAATAATGATTTGCAGGAAAGATAGTTGGAAGTTATGGATTTATTTCATCTAGTTTTCTTTAGTGCTTTGAATTTAATTGTTTTGTTTGGTTGCTAGTTGTTGTGATGTTCACAACACGCCCCATTTTACCCCTTAGCAAAATGAGGACCCCTGCTGTGGTTTTTTGTTGTTTGCTTGTGTGTGTTGTTTTGCTTGGTGGTAAAAGGGAAAAGAGGGTTAAAATTGTAAACTTTGTTAAAACTAAAGAAAAAATGCATTTTCAATACTAGAGTAGGGTATGGATGGATTCCTTGTGAAAAATGAGCTAGGGTTGCTTTTTGAACCATCTAAAAATTTGCCATATTTTGCAAGTTATGATCATTTTGGTAAATGTACATTTAGGTTTGTATGTTGCATGTACAAAGTCCTTTGTATATCTCTTTTGATATACAAGGTCCTTTGTATGTGCAGGATCGTTTTATACTTAGTCGCATTTGCAATCGTGTTCATATACAGGGTTGTTTGCATGTTGGGTCACTGGTATGTTGCATATACAATCCCTTTTGTATATCGCTTTCATATACAAAGCCGATTGTATGTCCATTTCCTTGTATGCATTTTAATAAAGGTTCTATGTATACATACAAGGTGGACCCGAAGTAGTTTAATGTCGAAATGGATAGATGTTTTAAATCCGTTGCATGTATCTCATGTTTGTATGTTTGGTAGGTCGAAACATACATGATAAATATACAAAGGTTTTATACATTGATGTGGACCCGAAATGTTATGTAGCGGAGTTAAATCGTTGTATACTTCAGACTCGTATATTAGTACATACATTTGGAACATGCAACGACCATATACAAGCGCGGACCCGAAAAATTTATGAAACAGGATGAAATGCTTGTATGTTTCACGTAATGTATATTTCGTAACATACATTGCATTATATGCCTTTGGCACGGAATTGAAAAGTTATTTAATAATGGTTTTGTCGTTGTATGTTTTGCGCAATGTACATTGCAAAACATACATTGCGTAATACATTGAATACATGCAGGCGCCGGACATGAAAGGTTATTAAAAGAGAAATAATGCTTGTATATTCCAGGGGCTTGTATGTTTATTTCGAAGCATCTATTGTAGAGTGCATACAAGCCAAAATCCAAAAGAAGTTAGAATCTGATGAATCCAATGTATAAATTCTGAATGTATATTAGAGGATACAAAGCGAAACATACATGGTAATTTATGCATTGCGATAAATGTACAAGGTGGATCTCAGCAAAGAATTAAATTTAGTTAAATGGATGCATCATTACTCAGTGAATATTAAAGGATGCATGCCGATATACAAAGCTCAGATTCAAGTAAAAATGTAGAAAATTCTTTGTATACATATATGTTTGTATGTTGCGATATACAAACTGATATACATTGCCGACATACAAGTCGTGGAACTAAAAAAGATTAAAATCTGGTTAAACAAATGTATCACGTCCAGCTTGTATATCAGATGATACAAAGATTTAAGCAAGGAAAAGTGCAAGAAAATAGTGCGATAGGGTTTTTGAGGCATTTTTGAGCCTGAGTGCATACTTTCGGTCAGCGATGGTTGACTCGACTAGTTTAGCATTATATATGCATTTGACCCAAGTTTTTTCACGGATTTGGGGCCCAGTTTCTGTGTTTACACTGTCATGGCTGGATTTAATAACTGTTTATTTTCCTGTAGGTTTATTAAGAGAAATGATATTTATTGCTGGTCTATTTTTGCAGGTTTGCAGTTGAAGAACGAGCTGAAGCTTAATGGAGATGACGTCATGGAAGGGAGATCCGATCTCAGGAGCATAGGAAGATAAGGATGAAGGGCGAGGAAGTCAAGGGTTTTCATTGATGAAGACAAAATGCAGATGGAAACATTATTACAGCAGATAACAGAAGTTATTTTTGAGCTGCTAGGGTTTCCAGAAGGACTATTTCGTCCAGATTTGATGTATGCTCAGAGATATTTTTTGGGAGACTTGTTCTTCTCCATTTAATGTTGTAACTGGAGGTTTGAACCATGGTTTTAACTAGGGTTTTGAGTTATATAGAGGATAATCAAGTCTCTATATTGTGCCTCTGTACACTGTAATACTTTACATAGGAGCTACACATGGATTTTTTTTAGAAAATAGCTAGCAGTTGTAGTTTATCTCAGCATTTAGAATAGAGGGACCTTTTAGTTTAGAAGTAGAAGGAGGTCACCTGTGTCTGCAACATGGAGTGTGTGGAACATCCTGCCTCCTTGCTGTATCTGTAAAGCTTGTAAGTTTTCTGTAATTTGATCAATGAAGCTAAGAGTCATTCAGACATTGTAAATCTTATATGACTGTCTGTTTCTAATACAACTGAATCTAGAATGCTGCATCTATCTTCTGAGTGTTTTCTTGCTCTTCATTGTGTTCGAAACATTTTCTCTTAGAGCTTGCAATTTTGGGTGTATGTTTCTGAAAATGCTCAAAACTTACATTTAAGGTTTTTGTCTGTGGATTTGATCAAGTTGCTGTATGATTTATAAAGTGCATAACAAAACAATTAGATCCTTTGGTAGAATGAATGAAGTTTAGTTTAGATCTTTCTAACTTTTCCCAACCCATCTGAAAATACTTAGCTTAAAATGTAGGAATTTAAAGGAAATTGTCTTATATTTGAAAAGTGTGCATAACCAACTTGAAAGTAGATAGTTTTCATAAATATTTAAGAGAAGAAAGCTGCAATAATTCAAGAAACCCCTTTAAAGCTTTGCAGTACAGTAACACTTTTATGCAAGAGAATGAACAACATGCTGATTCTTTTATGATCTTTTGCATAGTTTGAGTCTAGTAAACCAACAAGAAACCCTAAATCACGTAAGGCCCCTTGAACATTACAGCTTCACATCAACCTACTAAATTTGCGTAACAAGTCAAGACCTGACCATATTAAAATTGGGATTAAGTGAATCTTAATCGATTCCTTCATATCTTTCAAGTCGGTTAGGTTCATTTTATGTGAGTTTTAACTATTGTTATGATTGTGTTAAAACAATCATCAACACTATGGTGCAAAAGTTAGCAAATGAATTGCTAGCTCTAAAGAGGCAAATGTCACAAGGTATGTTTGCCCCTCCTTATCAGGATATACCAAGGAGAACATTTCCCAATAACTCATATCAAGGTGATGCTACCAAAAATCAAGGGCAACACAATCATCTTCCACCTACACAGGGGAAGCTTGCCATTGAAGCAGCGCCGGTCGACTCAGCAGTTGGCTATTATGAAGCAGAACATGATCATTCTTTCCAACCCAAGTTGGACCAGGAGAATGATGCTAATCGTTTTGCAGAAGGAGAAGAAGAATTAGCTGGCAACTCTACCATCGGTTTTCTGAATTACCAAGATGAAGCGGAAAGAGAAGGGGAAGTATATGATGGAGCATATGTTGTTTTTACTAGGTCCCAAAATCAGCTAAATTAGGAAGTTGATAAGGGAAAGCCAATAGAAGAACCTCAGCCAGTGATCTCAATTGCTAAACAGGCAACTCCGTTGCCTTTTCAATCAAAGGACCCGATGGGCAATAAGCAAGTAAGTACATCTAACAATCCTCTATCTTCTACTTCTATCCCTCAGACCAGTACTATCCCTAACAAAACTCAGAATGATGGATTTCCTTCTATTGTTTCTAGTTCATTTCAGCTATTTGATATAATACATCATGCTAGGAAGACCAAAATCCAAATGTCTGAGGTTGAGTATTTACAAGCTAATCCTGAACAGTTTGATAGGTTAGCTAAATACGTAAAAAACAAGAATGTCCCTACAAGACAAGATTTTCCAAAAGTTACCCATGATTCCTCAAAGAACAAATCCACCCAAAATAATCTTGTCATTACCCCCCTTGTTACCTTTGGAAAAATGGAACCTTTCTATGTTTCCCTATTGGTAAATGGTCATAAGTTGAGCAATTGCATAATAGATTCTGGGGCCTCTGATAATGTTATGCCTGCCAAAGTAGCAGACGCCCTTGGCCTCACTCTAACTAAGACCTTTGGGAGATGTTTCTCCATGGAAAATAAACAAGTACCATTGTTGGGTCAAATCAAAGATAACCAATTTGCATTTGTAGCCTTTCCAGACAAGAGGATTAAGATGACCGTCCTAGTAGTTGATGTTCCAACTTCTTATGGCATCCTGCTCGTGCGTAATTTCTATAAAGTTGTGGGTGGGGAAATGAACATGGATCTATCTGAAGCAAGGATACCTGTTAAAGGCATCATGCAAAAGTTGCTTCCAGAGAAAGAGGCAAAATACATTGTTACCCAAACGGGAAATCCCAAAGCTCAAATTTTGTTTGAATCTTCAGGGATGGGTAATTATTTCTTGTGTACTGAAGATATTTCTAGTTCATCAGATTAGAGCTCAAACAATTCAGATGGAGAATCAGAAGAGTATTTAGATGAAAGTGCAGATGAAGGTATAGTAATGCCAGATTCTTCCCTCACTGATGAAGAAGAATCTTCTGGTCAAAGAAATTCTAAAAAATCAAATTCTAATGAGATTTGGGTTTTAGAATTTGATGGCAGTTGTTCCTCTACCGGTTCTAGAGCTGGAGTTGTTTTGATATCTCCACAGGGTGATATCTTCCCTTTCTCATACAAGATGCAATTTGACAATACCAATAACACCGCTGAATACGAGTCATTGTTGCTCGGATTGGAGGCTGCTCATGCTAAGGGTGTTAAAAATCTTCATGCTCAAGGAGATGCCGAATTAGTGGTTTGTCAAGTGAGAAATTTGTATCAGACCAAAAATGAAAGATTGAGACATTATTGCAATTGTGTGTGGGATTGCATTGAAGGTTTTGATGCTTTCAATATTTCTGCGGTGCCTAAAGAATTTAATAATCGTGCAAATTCATTAGTCGTCTCTGCAACCCTTATGGTTTCCCATAAGGACTTCAAAGGAAACAAGTACACAATTAAGCTGATCTTCCAACCAAGTGTACCTGATAATGCTAACCATTGGCAGGTGTTCAATGGAGATAATCAAATCATAGCTTTCTTGGAAAAGACGAATAGCTTTGATGAGCTCTATTTTGAAGGTAGTGAATCCCCACCATAGGAATACATTTCTGAAATAGATTCACAAACTGGTGAAGAGTTTCTTCAACTAAAAGGGAATAAGATTCCAAAAGGTTTGGTTTACCTTGAAAAGCTATTTGATAAACATGACAGATATATTAAGCAGTAACAACTTGATTCAAGTTCCTCTATGGAATTTGAGCAAGTAAATTTGAGTTATGAGGTAGATCCCAAAATGGTCAACATTGGGAAGTGTTGCACTGTCGATGAGAAGTTCAAATTCATTACACTCCTTCGCCATCAAATTGATGTCTTGGCGTATTCATATGAGGATCTAAAGTCCTTCAGGCCTAAGGAAATTCAGCATGAAATTCCCCTCAAAGTTGGGTCATTGCCTCACAAGCAGAAACAAAGGCAATACATCCCCAAAATATCAGGTACTATTCTATCTAAGATTCAGAAAATGTTGAATGCAAGAATAATCTTTCCGATTCATCATTCCACCTAGATCGTGAATATATTTCCTGTAAGAAAGAAGAACGGAGAAATCTGTATCTACATTGATTTCAGGAATCTCAACCAGTCTTCTCTAAAGGATAACTATCCCTTACCCATTAAGGATCAAGTGTTGCAAACAGTAACTGGTTTGGAAATGCTGTCTATGTTAGATGATTTTTTGGGGTATAATCAAGTAGAGGTCAATGAAGCAGATCAGTACAAGACTGCTTTCACAACACCTTGGGGCATGTTTGCATATCGTAGGATGCCTTTTGGTTTGATCAATGCTGGCGCCACATTCCAGAAAGCAATGGAACTTGTTTTCAGAGATGAGATGGGGAAGTTCATCATGGTGTATCTTGATGACTTGACTGTTTTCTCCAAACAACGTCATGATCATGCGTATCATTTACGACAGGTGCTAGAAAGATGTCGGCAAAATGGTATCTCTCTCAACCCTAAGAAATCAGTTTTCAGGGTTACAGAAGGTAAACTTCTCGGTCACATATTATCCCAAGAAGGTACTAAAATTGACTCAAAAAGAGTCAAGTCTATTCAAAGTCATACTCTGCCTGCTAGTAAGACTACAGTTCATTCTTTCTTCGGAAAGGTGAATTTTCTGCGGAGGTTCATTTCGAAATTCGCAGAGAAAACCCATCACATCGTCAACATGATGAAGGGTAAGGCTACTTTCCATTGGAGTGCGGAAGGCAAAGCGGCATTTGAGGATATCAAGAGGGCTATAGGTCATGCTCCAGTCCTTGTTTGTCCTGACTATACCAAAGATTTCATTGTATACAGCTACGCTTTTGAACATACACTTTCGGCCATTCTTGTTCAGCAGAATGAAGAAGGTGTAGAATCTCCCATTTCATTCATGAGTTGTCCTTTGAAGGCTCATGAATTGAAATATTCAAATATGGAGAAACATGCTTATGCTGTGGTTAAAGCGGTAAAGCATTTCTGGTTCTATATTTTGAATTCACATACTGTTGTTCTGGTGCCTGATACAACATTAAAGTTGATTCTGACTCAACAGGAGTTCGAAACCAAAAGAGGCAATTGGATTGCTAAGATCCAAGAGTTTGATCTTGATATCAAACCTACCAATCTTGTGCATGGAAGAGGTCTATGTCAATTGATCACTGACAATGTACCAAAGGAGACAGGAGATGAAGAAGAAGAAGTTGAAGACATGCCAATTGTTCTTTTTGTCACTACTACTGATGAGTGGTATTCAAATATTGCTCATTTTTTTACCTATGGTGAGCGTCCTTCTCATCTATCTTTTAAGGAGAAAAGAACTATCAAATTGAAGGCTACTAACTATGTCCTATGAGATAATGGTTTGTACAAAAGAAATCTTGATGGAGTGTTTCTCCGTTGCATGGATAAAGCGCAACAAAGTAGACTTCTGGAGTCCTTCCACAATCTAGCCTGTGGAGGACATTTTTCTGCACCTGTGATGACTCATAAGATTCTATGGGCCAGATATTATTGGCCCACACTATTTCAGGATGTGTACAATTGGGTACGTAGGTGTGAGTTGTGTCAACAGTTTGTTGGAAAACCTAAGTTGGCCACACTACCTTTCAAGCCAGTGGTGATTGAAGAACCTTTTCAGCAATGGGGCATTGACTTCATTGGTGCTGTGAACCCATGTGGGGGCACAACTTTGTTCTCACCGCGACACATTGTTTTACCAAGTGGGTAGAAGCCATCCCAGTGAAGCATGCTACTTCTGAAAAGGTATGTAATTTCCTTAAGGAAAACATTATTTCTCAGTTTGGAGTCCCAAACAAGGTTGTAGCAGATAATGCTACTTGTTTCTTCCCACGAGATTACTGGCTTTTGCTATGAACATGGGATCATTCTTTCCCACTCTTTAGACTATTATCTGCAATGAAATGGTTAGGTGGAATCAGGTAACAAAAATCTGGTTACTATTATCAGAAAGTTGGTGGAAGATAATCAGAGAACTTGGCATAAAGCGTTGTCTGATGCTTTATGGGCAGACATGATTACCCCTAAAAGGGTGATAGTCTTGTCACCTTTTCAGCTTCTGTATGGTCTGAATGCAGAGATACTGATTACCTTGGAGTTGTCGGCATTGAAGTTGGCAAAGGCAGTAGAAGATAGAACTTTGGAAAGTTCTATTGACAAAAGGATCATGTATCGAATTGAACTTGAGGAGCAGCAAGCTATGGTAGTAGATCGTATCGCTGAACATCAAAGTCAGGTGAAGAAACTCTTTGACAAAAAAGTAAGGGCTCATGAGTTTCAAATTAGAGATCAAGTCTTGTTATGGGACAAGTGGAGAGAACCAAAAGGAATGCATGGGAAGTTTGATTCCTTATAGAGAGGCCCATTCACCATTCATCAGCTCTATGGTGAAAATAGCTTCTTGTTGGAGTATTTGGATGGAACACCATTCTTGCTGCCTCATAGTGGACAACATCTGAAGCACTTCAATCCTTGAAGTATCAGATAAGTTCATTTGTACATTTGTATAGTCTTGTGCTTTTATTTTTGTGTTTTTGTTTAGTCTTTTGTGTCTTTTTCTTTTTGGTAGCTTGATTCTATGGCCCAATGGCATGGATGAAGGCACTTAGAGACTGGATTATTCTTCCTTCAATCGTTTCAAAGTTTGATCAACAAAAGCTCCCCAATTAGAGCCAGCTATTGTTCTAAAAATTAGCCACGCTCATTTTTGTAGACAAGCCCTACGAAACTTGTCCATTTCGTAATCTACACTCTAAGTTCACAAATTGAGACAAGATTCTCTTGGGCTCATGTGAAGTCATATAGCATCCTAAACTAGTTTGTGACATTCTCTCAAATCGATTCCTCGAAGTTTGTACAAATCGATTAGGTTGTAAACTGACCAAAATATCAATTTTGATCATTTTGGGGTGTTAGTAAAATTTTGAAACATTATGTGCAAAGTCGGCAGAATTCACCACTATTGCATATCTTTTTATTTTATTTGTGTCGTGTCGGCGAATTTTGCCACTTTTACATAGTCTTTTGTTTGAACATGCCCGAGTGGTGGTTTTCGCCGCCATTACATGTCCTCGTTGAAAGAAAGTGCATAGGCGGTACTTTCTGCCGCCATTGCATTTTTGTTAACACATGTCAGGTCGGTGATTTTCACCACCCGAGCAAGATCTTCAAAATCCTAAACTTTAGTGGCATTTATGGCCAATCGTGTTAAGCATTAAGAGCTTTCTTTTTGACCTTTTTAATTGGTAAACTTGTTTTATTTCGTCATTTCTTTTTCGCCAAGCCTCTCAGTTGATTCTTGAACCCTCCCTCAAAGTGCTTGATCATGTTGATCTTGGATTCAAACGGATTTTTGAGTCACCGCCATTGCACTTAGGGTTTCAGTCTTTTGACAGGTAAGTCGTTTAACTTCTCCTTCTAGGGTTTTTCTTTTTCTTGTTCGTTGAAATAAATCATTCGTGTCTTTTTGAATTTTATTGTTACTGTATTGTTAAAGGAAAATCGTCCTTTGTTTCATTTTTTATTTTTTTGAGTTGTTTTTAAAACCCTGGTCTTTGTTTGATCCTTCTATGGTTGACGTTTTAAAGTGGTAATTTTTGCCGATATACAAGAATTAACCATTTCACATTTTAGTTAGTGAAATTTACCGCTTGAAACAATAATTTACATAACCATTTCTAGGTGTAGTGTCGGTAAAAATGGCCGCTCAAACATATTACATTATGTTTGGTCTTGTGTTGTAGCGGTGAAATTTACCGCCCGAGTTCCTTCCATGCAATTTTTTGTATAAGTGATGAGTCGGCAATAATCAACACTTACGCATTTGGAAGCCCTACCCCCAAAGTGTATGGGCGGTGAATTTCACTGCCCTTACACAAAAAACTTTGAAATATCCAACCTACAGTAGCGGTAAAAATTGGCTGCTCAAACACTTGCAAGGCATACCTCATGCGATGTTGGCGAAATTCGCTGCTCAAATATAAAACTTACTCCCTCATACACAAGCAGTAATTTTCGCCGCCGATACACTTGCATTTTAACCTACCTATAGGGTCACTAAAAATGGCCGCCTTGACACTTGCGAACTATCCCATACATGCAAGAGCGAAAAATTTTGCTGCCCGTGCATCACCCTCTTCATTTTTCTAACTCTGGGATATTTTCAATTTTGCTTTTCCAAACCCGCTTCTCTCTGTTTTTCAACTCGTCGCACTCTAGCCCTTTCAAGCGTATCTCCATAGTCGTGATTGTTGACATGCAATTTTCCCAAATTACCAGTATTTCCCCTAATTGCAGGATCATGGCTTTTTGTTGTAGTTTCTTCTGCCTATTCTCTCTCTTCACCAATATCCTTCTGGTGATAGCTTTTTCATATGACTGAGTTGTCTTTGAAGAAGTCGAAAGTGATAAAGTTTAAGTATCAATGTGTTTTTCCAATCACCTCAGTTACTTCCAATGTCGATGACATTTTGGATATAGAGATTGGCCATGTGGACATGGCTGAATTTGTGGAAAGGACCAAATCCAATAATCCTAGTTTTGCAATGAAGAAGATTATTGACAGTAACATTCATTTGGTGTCATCTTTCCCAGTGGTAGTCCATAACACAGAGTTTGTTCTTCAGTGTGCTCAGTTCTACAATAGAGATCCTAGGGTAGTGATGGATGCAAATGGTAATGTGATAATCAGATTAGATCCTGAATTCATTGATAAAGTTTTCATGTGCCCTACTGTTACAAAAGTTATAAAACTAGATTTTCTTGAAGCCCAAAAAGAGTATGACAAAAATCCTGAGAAAGCTAAGAAGATAATCAATACTAAATGGCTCAAGACTTCAAGGTTAAACTTGTCTAGGTGGCCAAGGAGTTTTCCTAGAAGTGATTTTTTAGAAGAAGTTGGTGATCTTATAACTCTTCTTAGCAAGATAAGGGGGTTGGCCTCTTCCTCACTTTTTCATGAGTGGATGTACCCTTTCATCAAGGTAATACTCCAAGGTAAACAAGCCATCTTCTGGGGTGAGCAAATCAGCAATGCTCTGCACGAGCAATTGACTAAGGTATCCACTACCTTCAAATTCTACATGACTTCTTACCTGGTGTATATAGCAGCCTCCATGAGAATCTTTCCAGGTCTAACATTAGAAGGAGATAGGAGAGTAATTCATGTATATTAGTACTATTCTCAACTGACATTGAAGGGTTCTATTCACCACTTTAGGAGGATAAATGATGCTTTCTTTGTAGTTTTTTGTGTCTTTTTGACCCTCAGTTGGAGCAAAGAAGAGTTTCAGATGAAGCTTGGTCAGTGGTGAATGATTTTGGATGCATGTTCTTACAATTTCCTTCTTTCTCTTATTTAAGAGTTGGGTTTTTCCAAGGTCATCCTTATATGTTGCCAAGGTTTCCCTTAGACAAACTTGTTTTAATGGAATTATGTAGACAAATGATTGTCGTACATAATAAGTAGATGGAGCTCAAGAAACCAGGATTCAGGTTTCCAGTGGAAATTGGTAGGTTCTCAATATCAACTGCTGCAAAGGCTGGAGCCATGGAAACTGAAATACAGCAAGTAACCATGAAACAATTCAAAAGAAGACCAAGGTTTGATTACAGAGGTGTGAAAGATAAGATCAAGAGGAAAACTCAGCTCCATGAACCTATGGTCGAGGATGTTTGGGTAGACTTGAGAATGGAAGAAGATTTTAGAAGGTTGGACTACAACAGGTTATCTCTGGAGCAGATTGAATATCTGGGATTGGTTGATATTTCTGAAGACCTAGTGGATGATGGAGAGTTGATCGATAATAGATATAACACTGAACAGGTTGCTGGTACTCCTCTTCCTCCTATCCAATGGTCTTAGAAAGAATTGACTTCTTTGAGGAAAAGGTTTGAACCCATATTGGCTAACACCAATAACTGGCTAGCAGATAAGGGAATTGCTTTGAAAGAATTCCTTAAAGGATCAGTGTTACATCCCTCTTTTTGGAAACAATTATGCTATTTACTTTCTTGCAAATTTCAGTAATTTAATATGTTGTGAACGACATGGAAACTGATGATTTATCTTACAAAGTTGTTATATGAAATTGTGGAATCTAATGAATACGATCAAGGTGATATTGTAGACTAAATGTCTTTATAATAAATGCAATGATGTTTGGATATATTATATTTGGATCATAGGTGCTTTGACCACAAAATTGTATGTGAGTCTGTCGATGCAGGAACAGGTGGACCGTGTTCGACGGGAAGAGAAAGTATCTTCGAGAGAGAGTATAGACTCTGGAAATTAACCATGGGTGTTTGTTATTGAGAACGCCAAACAGGTAGATAAACCTTGGAACCATCAATTTAGTCTTGTTTGTCGGTTGGGTTAGTTAACTAGATGTCGACGTCAAAGGATAAAGTATAACATCATAGTCGAAAGTCGTCATATAGAATCTTGGAGTCATCGATGTTGTCATAAGTCCATCATAGCAAGTTGACTTATTTAGACGTTTATTATTTTTGTTTATAAGTATTTAATGAACCATCTTGTGGCGAAATTGTAAATCTTGTCTCATAGTCAAAAGATGCGAGAAGTTGGCTTTGTGCGTCTAACATTGTAAGAAACTCATTTGCGTTACGATCAATCCATCGTGATTGTCGTAAAACGCGTCAAACTTGTGTTGTGAATTTATTCTTTTCTTGTAGATCGACGAATGTCGATTTGAAGCCATAACGTGAAATAATTATTTATGGACGTCGTTTAGTGTGAGTCTTTTCTTCTAGCTTTGACCGCGATTTGTTGTCAATCTAACCTTGAGTTTTCTTAATTAGATAGTCTTTGTCTCTCTTTCCTTCTCGACCCCAACGATGCTCAAACCATTTCATAACCACCGCCGTGTCGATCTTTAACTCCTCAATTCAATATTAAGTTGGTTTTGGAAGGTTGATGCCTTTTTGTTCTAGTAAGGACGGAGTTGTTATGTCCTTTGGTAATCCACATCATCAAAGGAACTTTAATCCTCTTGTGGTCGTAGTAAGTATTGAAGTCGGTTTAACTTCTTGTGGTCGTAGTAAGTTTTGAGGTCAGTTTTACTTAGTTAAACAACTTCCCTGAGATTAGGCATGTTTCGGAGGTCTTTTTATGTTTTAAACCACTCTCTCCTTAGCGCGAGAGAGAGGAGGATAGGTGCTTGAGTTGTGAGAAACCGCAAATTTATGACTGAGGCCCCATCACTAAGGTGAGTGCAAAGGCATCGAGGATGATCAGGTAGAATCCTTAACTAACCGCAGTATGTTAGGGAGTTGCAAATGAGAGAGAAACTTAAATGGAAGATTCCTTCATGAGGTGGGTGAGAAAGGAGTAGTCTGTTATTGTTTAGGAGGAGAAAACTGCGGAGAAAGGAGAAGTGATGGTTCGTAGTGATCGACAGAGAGAGAAGATATAGTTAGAGGCCGTCATTGGATTATGGAGAGGGAGAAACTGCGAGGCAAGGGGAAGCAAACAGTAGTTGAAGATGGTCGAGGGCTTTCATGGTAGAGGGAGGTAGTTAGTAGTGGCCATGGGCGAGTAAGTGGAGATTCAGACGTGGAGAAAATGGGGAGGATAGTTTGAGGAGTGGGTCGCTGTGTTCAAGGGGAGTGCTCGTTCTTTTGAGTAGTGATCAGTTTTCTGGAGAGAGGGGCTTCAGAGTAGGAAGTGACAGAGAGAGATATCTGTGGGAACATCGGAGTATGGAAGAATTTCTAAGTAGTGATTATTTTTTCTGAGGTGGATCGACTTCTGAGGAGCTAGGAGAGAGTTTGTAGGGACTGTCGTGGGCTTGAGAAAGAGTGATACGGCAAAGAATATAGAGAAAGGCACTTGAAACCTTCATCGTGGAAGGAGGTGGTGGTTTTGAAAGGAGGATATAAATGGCAAAGAGAGGAGTGAGTTCGGGGGGAAGTTTGTCGAGTTTTGTCATAGAAATCGACTGAGAGATAACGGGAGGAGCTTATCTGTGGTGGTCGGCAATGAGGATTGAAGGGAGGCTTCGGTGTTTGCTGTGCTCTTCATTACTGAATAAGGTAATACACTTACAACAAATATAATATGATGATAATGTCTTTTTCTGCGTTTTTGTGAGAAGTTAATCATCATGAAAGTATCATTGCTGTATTATGGCAATAGAAACCTCTGAAATAGTATTGCTGTTGTCTGTTAGAACTCGATAACTTAGAAAATGGATCATTACCTCTCATGGTTGACGACGTATGATGTTAGAACATAACTCTCAATGTGCATTCATCTAAGAATGATCACTGCATGATGCAATTGTGAGCTGCAAACTTCAAACCGTCGATAAAGATGTAAAATATTAAGAGTTTCCTTTAAGACTGAGATATCAACGTAAAACTGCCCTAGAGTACTTAAAACAATAGCTACATTGCGAGAAATCACGTTGCTCCATGTGCGTGATATGTGGGAGATTAAAACCACAGATTTAAAGCATGTTTGACATAAACTTTAATGTGTTTGATAGCCTAAGTTGTAGTTGCAACTAGCTTGAGTCATTTTCGTCTTTTATCTTTTGTTAGAGGTCGACCGTGTGTTGGTCATCTCTAAAGTCGTAAGAAAGACTCCAAATCTTTTATTATTATATTTTATGATTATTACCTCATTAACTCTTGTGAAATAAATTGACTTGAAGGAGAATAGGGAGTTAATGTATTTGGGTTGGTCGTAAACCGTCGTGGTTTTGAAATAAGCAAGTAGAGTGGAAAACCCACTTCTGAAACTAGATTACATTGCATGCAACGATTCTAGTATCATTTTGTAGACCTTATGAGTCTAGAATCCTTGAATTCTGGGATAACGGGAAATTGTTTAGATACTTGAGTATGTTGTGTAAACATGGGAACCAAGTAAACAAATATGAAACCACTTAGGAGTGGACGTTTTTAAACAATGTTTTTACAGGAAAATAGGATTATGAAACTCTGAACTTGAGATTAGAGTAAATGTTGCGTCATGCGCTATTATAGGAGGAAATCCTAAACCCTTGAGGTCATCAAGGTCGTCAATTAGTTCAAACTATACAAATAGGAAACTGTAGGATTTCGATCAGTTCAAGTCGAGTAGGGTGGGTGAACCAAGTTCATGCATTCTTAGAACGCTAATTAAAAACAAATCCTTTGGCCAAGGTGGTGTACTATCCTGAAGTGCATCGAACGTTCACCGTAACTGGATGGCATTTCTTGTGGAGTGTCGTGCATGACTAGAGGGTATCTAGGGATCTGCACGATAACAAGACACGTAGGTTACAACACCAGAGCTCAGATGGCAAACACCGATGGTTATCCTAATTCTATCCTCTTGAGTAGGGTAGGGCCACTTCCGGTTAGGAAGGAGTGCGGGAGACTGACGGTCTGTGGTTGGAGGTTAAGCTCCTTGAAGATACTTTATCTTCTAAATACTAAGGAATGCCGAGTCTTGAATGTGATGGGTCGACAATCGAGATGCATGTTAATGGTATGTTTCCAATATTTGTTGTTTCAAGAAAATTTCATTTGTTAGAAAACAAAGTGTTTAATGTATATCATTTCTTTCAGTTTTATGAAAATGAGATCATGTTTATGATAAAATGAAAAATGTTGTATTGGATTATAGATGAGTTACTTTTGTATTTGATTACCTAGTAAAAAAAAATTACCGTTGTGAAAACTTAGTTACTTCTTGTCATTTCGGATTTGGATGTTACAATCAGAGACTAAGATTCAGGAACAAATAGGTAAAAAGGTGGAAAATAGGATGAAGAACAAGAGTGACATTCCCTCTTCTTCCAAGCCACATAAGCCTAGAATCAAATTTGTGACGAAGAAGTGAAAGGTAGTAGAGAAAGAGTCTGAGATAGAAGATATAGAAATTGAGAAATAAAATACTGAAGAGCCAGCCACCGAGGAAATGGAGGTTGGAGACAGACCTACAGATCAACAAAGAGAGGAAATTTTATCTCCACAGGAGAATGTACAACAAGAAACAGAAGTCTCTTCTCCTTTACCTAACACACCTGTTTTAGTTCCTTTGTCTGTTTCACCCATTGACATCCCCTCTTCTATATCTCCATCATCTTCCAAAATAATTTTTGACAATCCTTAGAATACTTTTGAAGATGTTCTTCGTTCCTCAGAGTCTATTCCTAGCTTGTCCTCCTCATCTTTTGATATTGGGGATACTTCTATATTTGATCATTTTGTAATGAATTCTGAACAGGCTCCTAATGTGAATGTAATAGGTGTGGTTTTTACTAATACTCCACCTATTGTTTCTACTTCCAGTGTAAGTGCAGTTCTAGTAACACCAACAATGGGAACAGATCCTAATGTGAGTACTTCTGTGCTTTCACCATGGTTGTCAGCATATACACCAAAAAGGAAGAAACAAGCAATCTCTCCAGATGACTTTGATTTTAGTAAGCTGGTGCCTGCGAAAGCTAAGACCCTGAAGAAGACAAAGATTCTTTCAAGAATGCTCGGAGACAAGGGACACAAATTTCTAGAGATTGCAAGACCTCCGTAGGATGCAACCATGGAAAATTTTAATATGAATGATTATTCTATCTCTAGGGTTGAGTTAGGCAAAATAAATCATGAAAGTGCAAAGACTGACATGTAGTCAGCAATGGACATTCTGATTCAAAAATTTGACAAAGAGAAAGAAATGAAGGATCATTACAAAGCAATGGTTGAACAATTGATTGCAGTGGTGAGGAAAATTACTTTGAATTCAAAATCAGTGACTCCTGAGGCAGTTTTTGTAGAAGACCCTATCATTGAAAAAGTTGAAAAGACTCATCTTAAGGGAAGAGTACTTGAAGAATATCTGGAAAGGATGCGCAGATGAGGAATCTCTCTGCTTACAGAGCTATCTAAGAAGATAGACAAAATGGAGAAAATAAGAGCAGAACTTGATGACTTGACTGATGTTATTTCTCAAGATATCGAGTGCCTAGAACAGAATCATGATAAGTGGGTGGAGATGAGAAAGCTAAAAATAAGCACTCTAATATCAATTGGCATCATTCCAAATAGGGATTCATATACAGAAACCAAAGAGGCATTGACATACCGTAGACGTGTGCTGAAAGATTTGATCAATGACCTAGAAACTACAAGGAAACTAAGTGATCAAAGTGATGTTAGTCTTTTACATAAATTGGAGGAGCTACCGTGCAATCTTGTGTCACAGGATAACCAATTTCTTTCTGCAGAAGACATGATTCAAGAATTTGAAAATATATTTCGGAAAGAGTTCGAGGACAAAACATTTTAAGTGGCCTCTGTGGATAACATTCTTGACAATTAGTTAACCTTGGATAATCTAAAAACCAAGTTAACTAGTCATGCAAAATCAGTCACCACGGTCAGAGATGCAATAGTTAGAGCTAGAATGATTTTCAAGTACACGGTTAGTCCAGATAGTCTTGGGATGCAAGCCGCATTCACCGTGTATGATTGCCACATGAAGAAAGAAGGCAATGCAAGTTGAAGCAGCTTTTCCATTACTTAGTTTATTTTCCACTTTTTAGATGTACTTTTGAAATAATTTTGGACATATTTACATGTACTTTTCTCATATGTAATTACATGTAAAAACATAGGAAGTCCCAAATCAAAAAGGACTCCTTTGTTGAATAAGTCATAGTTAGTTTTTCTTTTCCTATTTTTGCTCTCGGTTCCTCTTATAAATAAAGAGGGCCCTCATTGTAAATAATCATCTTTTAGTTATTAAAGTGAAACTCTGCCAAATTGAAGAGCATTTTGAGACTTTGTGTTCAAATTGTAAATCAAATTTTATCAAGTGAAGAAGAAAGCAAGTGATTATTCAATCTTTGTGTTGGAATAACTTGTGGCGTATTGGAAATTGTTCTTATGTCCTTTTCCTAATACTATCTTATCTACTTGATCAAATTGTAGTGTGAGTGTGAATAATCTAGGAGATGTTCTAAAGTTCATTGTGGAGACTTTGTCCTACAACAATTATCTTTAGTCTGTGATTTTGTGTTTTGAAGTAAAAGATATTGGAAAGACTTTGAGCTGCAATTATCTTTTGTGATCATATGTTGTATCGTAGCATTCGGTGAAGACTTTGAGTTGCATCTTATTCTACTTAGTTCTAAATTATAAATCAGTAAAAGAAGCAACGATAGACTTTGTGCTCTCGTGGATTTCTTGGTTATTTCAATTTGTATCAAGAAAGTGCTTTTTTATTTTGTAAACATCATTTCTGAAAAAAGAGAAATGGATGATATGGTCTCACCCCCAAGTTAGTATTTAGTTTAAATAAGTTTGTGATAGTTGATAGGGAACCTCCCCTTGTTGAGAGGAGAGATTTATCTCATTACATTGTGGTCAATATAACCATTTTGCCTTCAGTTAGTTGAAGACAAAATATTCACCCAAGAGACATATTTATCACCTTCATATAGATACTCCAATTTTTTCCAGATTTGATAAGCAGTTTTTAGACCAAAGACATTTGTCATTTCTAAATTAGTCAAGGCACTTAACAAGGCTTGTTTAGCTCGAAGATTATTTTCAGCATCTTTGACTTGATCAGGAGTTGAAGGACCTTTCTTCAGAGGTTTATACTCAACAATGGTTATTGCCCAATAGGCATCACCAATGCAATTTAAATGGCACTCCATGTGATCTTTCCAAACAGAGTAATTTGTTCCATCAAATCTTGGACTATCCTTCTTGTAGGTCGACATCCTGGATCTCCTCAAGTGGTTAGGCTTTTATGAGAGGATCTGGCTCTAATACCAATTGTTGGAACTAGACAATTGAGAGGGGGGGTGAATCAATTGTCCCACAAAAACTTATAACCTTCTTTATTATCTTACTATCAGATTAGTGATGTAAAAATTAAAGCATTAATCAACAACATAAGAGCAGAAACATAATCAACACACTTGACACCAAGATTTTGATGTGGAAACTTGGTTAAGGGAAAAACCACGATGGGGGTTAACCCACAAAAATACGTACCCTATTAAAAGTACTTAGTAAAATAAAAGGCACATGCCTTCGGGTGCACTGCCTAGAGCTCATTGCTCAAAAGAGAGGCTCACCGCCTACAAAATTTATTTAGAAAGAATTAACTGAGAAATAGCATCTACTTCATGCCTGATTCAGTTTCAATGAATGCTCAAGAACTTTTGCTTTGCCTCAAACTCTTCTTCACATTCTACACTACTCTCACTTCTTTTCTTCTCTGCTCTGCTCCTGATCCTTTCTTCGAATTATATATGTTTTGCATAAGGATGATTTTATTACCTCTTTAACAAGTATTTATATACTTCATCAACCTTGGAATGATCAACAAGGTCAGCTAAACTTGACGCAAATCATCACACTATCGGCCAAACACAAATGAGACTTGAATCTACTTCTACAACCACTCCACACTTCATAAAATTGTTTTTAAGGCATCTGTAATAGGCTAGGAACATACAGTTGGCCAAGACTAGCAAGAACATCAACCTCAAGAAGAAATCTTCAATCAACAAGCTCAACTCTTAATGCGGACCTGAAACATAGTAGCCATCCAATCCAGAGACCTCCACAAGAACATTGAATTCAATAACATCCATTCTAAACCAAATAATCAGAAGCAATTGAATCTTCCTCTGGAACCTCAAGAACACTCTCTGCCATGACTGTCAAACTAGAAGGGTAGTTTGTGGACTTCCAAACCATGAACCACTGGTGTTGATGATACACATTGACTTCCCAAACATGCCTTCAAATCTGTAGATCACAATTTTATATTACTGGAGCAATCCGAACCTCTTTTCTGTCACTCTATCTTTCCTAAGTATTACAGGAGCTAGTTCTACTCAGATGGCTATAACTCCTTCAAATCTTCATGCAGACTTCTCAAATCTTAACTGGAGCAATCTTTGACAATCCTATACACAACAACATGATCCACATGCATTGATTATCACTAGTTTTCTCAATATCCTCAACAGTTTGGTCTTCTATGCAGACAGCAAAACAAGATATAGTTGACACCAATGGCAACAAGGATATGTTGACATCAATGACAACCCACTTAGGCACATATTTGCAATAGGAAATTGTTACCTCCACATCATTGGTAATTGTAGTAATGCCTCCATGTAGTCCAGCTGAAACATAACCAATATGAGAATGAAAATGAACCTTGCATGGTTGAGACAAGGTCTCACATACACCTGCATACTCCTGATCCTCGTAACTCTCATAGGCAAGGTCTTCAATTTGAATCTCACTGGCTACACAATCATTTATCTCTATAATTCTATCATCCTGTGCAATCATATTTACATCATCCTCATGAAAAAAGGTGTTAATGGACTCAATGTCATCATTAGGGATAAAAGAGGGCAATACACCAAACAAGAGACTAGCCTCTTGCTCACTCTCAATATCATTTACATGCATACACTCATCACAACCATCCTTAAGAACTAAATGAGTGAGCCCTTCATCATTGTGTACATACCCCTCTTTGTCCACTTGGTGTCTACAGGCAGCTGGGTCATATTGATAATGAGGTACTTGATTCTCCCCTTTCAAAACTAATAGCTCTTTGAACTTATGCTCTTCAAACCCGTTAAACTCCAAGTCACTTTCAAAAAGAGGATTATCCATGCACCAATAATAATCATGAATTATGCTACCTGATGGACTTGCATGCTCTTCATAAAGGATGCTCATACCTTCCTGGTGGTCCATAGTACTACAACAAGCAACAGGGTCATAATCCTCTTCGCCAGATTGGGAATCATAATTGATTTTCTCATCTTCATTATCCACTAATGATTGATCCAATTGAATACAGGTGCAATCACTACTATTTTCATCTGAATCATTGTCATACACTGCACTAGCACCTTCCTCTACCTTCCTGTACACACAATCATCACTTGACATTGTGCCTAGATCACACGAAGCATCCATGTCCTTGCTGCCTACAACACCATGTTCATTACTAGCTACTTCTAGATTTAAGGATAAGGATTTTGCAATCATATCCCTCTTAATTCTCTCAACACAATCAATGAACAAGTACACATGTTGCATGCTCATTAGATTAAACTCTTGTATAGAATATGAGCCTAAGGTAACATCATAAGCTCTCAGATTCATGTTTATACAAGTAGGTAGATCAAGTCTAAAACCCTCTGGGATGTGGGATAGGGCAAGCATGAATCTATGGTTGAGCTCCATGCTAGACTCTCCCTCATAGCTTCTAATATTTTCTAATTCCTAGACAAGAAATGCAAGGTCTAAACCACCTGTACACTTCTCAAATGCAACCACCAAGTCATTCCAAGAGGCAAAGTGATGGTCAAGGAAACTAACAAGCCATTTCCATGCCACTCCACATAGAGATCTAACAAAAAATCTCATCCACGTATCTTCATCATCAAATTGAAATTTATCCATGAAGTTTGAAAATGCCTCAATATGTGCCTTCCCATCATAAAACTCACACCCATCAAATAAAGTCATCTGATAATTTTTATTGGGCATGGATTGCTTTTCATAATTGACCCATGAGAGATCCATCTGCTTGTATGTGGTCTCTTTAGCAATGGGAGGAGGCTGACAAAATAAGCTACTGGCAACAACAGGAAGGACATTGTATTGTGGCTGGGACTGACATAACATGATTCAATTTTTGACTTCCTTTTCTTGCTGCAACAAAGACTCTAGCAACTGATTTTATTTTTCAATTTCATACTACAGCCTAGTGGACTCATTTTTGTTATGCAAGGGTGCAAATAGGTTTGGGTTTGTACAACATGCTAAGATATGATTGGAATATACATTGTTAGGATAGTCAAAAGCTAGATAGTTTCTAGGGTCTGCAACATAAGAAGATGCACATAAAGGAGCATCCCTAGGGTATCCATGTTCATACCAATTGACCATAACTAAAGCATTATATAATTTAGGGCAAAAGTAAGAGGCATACAAATTTGTTCCTTCAATGTGACAGGAACAAGAAACTTCAAAGGTTAAGAAGAAAACCATGTGTACCTTTAATTCACCAACTATTGCACCTTGAAATGGGGTCATCAAATCACCAGCACTAACCAAGGAGTAGCAGTACCAAACTTTTTTTCTTTGACATCAGAGTCGCCACCTCACTAAATGAGGAAAACCCTTGAAGCGTGACTAATATTCAAGGCACAAATCTGATTATGAGTTACTCACACCAGCATAGTCTAGACATCTTTCTAACCCAAAAATAATTTGTCCCTAGCAACGGTGCTATTATGGTGGTGCAAGTTGATGGGATGCCCAACTTATCCAAAAAAAATGCATAATTGTAGGACCACTATAGGGGTGTTAAAAATATTTCTAGCTGCCTAGACCTGACAACAACTAAAATGACTTTATCCCCAACAGTGGTGCCATTTTGTTGGGTTCCAAAATTGTAGCTCCACTTCCTAGGACAGAATCACACTCACAAGGCTAGGGTTGTTGACATGCAAGCATTAGCAGTCCATCAACAGAACATGGATGGTTGAAGGTCAATTCTATGGGAGTGAGTTTCATCACCTGCACTTCGAGCTCAGCTAGGCTTTGGATGGATATTCCAAGGGATATACCTTAACATGTATTGAGTTTAAACTAGATGAACAACTAAAAACTAATGAACAACCAAACCCAACTCGTTATCTTGATCCCAAAACTGTCACTAAACCAAGAATAACTAATTGTCACAAAACCCCTATATAGTTAATACAAACTGTGTAATTATGCATGCACATGAATGATGGTTCTTCCCCTAAATTACTGGTAAATGTTTATTTGATTTAAATAGTGTGAGATTGGTCTAATGGAGCCAAGACTGGTGCCAATCCAATTGGGCTACAGAGTCACAGGTGACAGAAAAGAAAACAAATGGAAGGGAAACAAAGAAAACTTTATCTGAGCATATGCTATATTAGATTGTAGGTTTTGTGCTTCAAACATACTTAGTAATCCAGGAAAGAACTGCATACATTCAAATGAAAAGAACAAATGACAATTACAAGGCTTGTAATATATTTAAAATGTTGTCACATTTTAAAATGCCTAATACAAACTTATCAACAAATGTGATAAGAGGAAAACCCTAAATACATATAAACTATCATGGAGACATTCTCTGCACAATCCCTACTACACATTATCTTTCATTTGTTTCACCATCCCATTACTTCTCTGCAACGAGACATGGCATAATTTGGAGCCCTAGAAGCATTCTGGACCTGCACAGGCTCTAGCCACCACCCAAGAACCAACCCTAAATACATCTCAAACATATGCATATATAGAATTTCTAATCACTGTAGCAATCATCGATGTGGGAAAGAGTGGTCAACAAGGAAAACTAGTCACCTATGCTACAATAAATTCACTTTTGTGTCCTTGGAATGTGCCCACATGTCTTTACCCTTGAAATCCACTGAAGAAGAGTGTCTTCCTATGCCTTGGGTACAAGAAATCCAATGCAAAGGAGCTACAGTTGCATAGGGGGTGAGAGATCCATTTTCTACAAGCAATCAAACTCTGAATAAGCATTAATGGAGGCCAAGAAGGTCACTGAGCAGTCCCATCATGTCCTAAACAGTAGAAAGAGTTGTGAAGGAGAAATAGGTCAGACCCCGACCAATCAGGCTTCCTCCAATTGGGCTTTCACCAATCAGGCCTTTGAAAGGTGAAGAAGGAAACTCTGATCTCCAAAGTCTGAATCCAAAGTCTGAAAGAGACAATAGGGAAATTGTCGATCTTTGGAGATCAGGTGTTCACCATGCATTGTACTTTTGAAAAGAAGAAACACTCGATCCCCAACTTTGAAACACTTAGAAGAAATTATGAATCTTTGTTGGGGATCCGACCTTGGACCTTCTACCTTCTGCCTTCCAACAAAAAAGAGGGAGAAGAAAACTCCTTCTCACTGAAGTTAGAAACACTTAGACATTTTTAGAAGTTCGATGGAGTTTGGTGATCAGGCCATCTATCCCTTGCCAATGGAAAGAAAAGACTACAACCCTGGCCTCCGAGATCCTCAATACTTAGAAACCTTTGAAACTGGCGTACCTCAGTCATCGGGCCTTCCACCTTCTACCTTCAAAAAGGAAGAAGGACGAAGAGAGAACTCTCGTCTGCCGCCGCCTGCAACACTTAGGAATATTGTAGCTCATCGGGCTTTGGCAAACAGACCTTTTATCTCCCGCTTACGAAAAAGGAGGAAGATAAACCTTCCAACCCCTGGTGCCTGAAACACGTAGACGAATTTTTAAGGAACCAAGGTGGAATTCGAAGCCAATAGAAATGGGATGATGGAAGATAGGAACTTGAAACTCTGACACTCTGAAAAAGGTAGAAAATACAAGGAAAACACTTAGAATTTGGACTTAGTCATTTTGTAGGTTTCTTCCTTGCATTTCAAAAGAACAAGGTAGGAATCATGATGGATTGGGCAAGATTTTGCAAATACTTGGCTTGAAAATAGGAATTCCAACACCTCCCATAAAATTTCAAAACCAAAATGAGTCTCTTATGATATTCATCTTCATCGATAATATGAGCGTTAGACGTAGCATGATTTATGGTGGATTAGGTCTTAATATTTGTGGCATAGACTTGTTACATAAAATCAATGTTGATACCTCTCTCATTAAACCAAATAAACTCAACATTCGTGGCTTTGATAATGTCGGTAGACAATCTTAGGGTTAGTCCTGTGACATTGCTTACCCTTATCCATGTCATGTTTAATTCTCTTTCATACAATCTTCTTCTTGGTAGACTGTGGATTCATGCCATGGGGGCAGTTCTTTCTACCCTTCATCATTTAATAAAGTTCATCTTTGAAAACAAACTACATACAATTGAAGTCGATCCAATTCTGGAAAGTTGGTTACAAAGGGAAGAGAGATATCAAATTCCTCTAAGTAATTTGATCCCTTCTTCAACAAAAACCAAACCACTATTCTCCACTGCTAAGAACAATATTGGTTAGGATAGTGTTGGTCCTTTAAATGTGTTTTTCGGTGATGATTGGGGTTCATTAGATTTTATAGCCTCCTTTGCGGGTGAATATAAAATCTCACCCTCACACCCAAAAACCTCGAAGGTGAATGAAATTTCTTCGACACAATCGCATACTCCTAACAAGTTTAAACTCAAGATTACTAATGATGGAACCTAAGTTAAAATAGATGAAGATCCACCTTCTTCTATAGAAATGGTGGCCATTTGTGATAAAGTATCATCTAATTCTAATACATGTCTAGGTAGTGACGAGGTCTCTTTAGATTTCAACCCCCATGGGATGGTTGAAACAAAGTTTTAATCTCCTCACCATGATGAAAAGAATGATCCTTCTTCTTCAACCCATTTCAACAAAGATAGTCATATGACCTCTCCTCTTCCTTCAGACTTGGAGAAACGTTATGGGTGTGGATTAAAAATTCTTTCTAAACAAGGATGCAATGGAAATGGGTTAGGATGTAAAGAATAAGAAATTAAGGAACCTGCGAAACCAAAACCGCACTTGTCTATAGTAGGTTTAGGTTTCCAGCCTTCTCCTACATTCTCTCCACCATTTTCACAACAAAAAGGATTGTTTCCTACTCCACCTATATCTTCTCTTCTATCTCAACAAGAGTGTATGTTGCCGAGTCTACTTAAAGACTGCTTAATCACTCTTCCTCCTCCAACACATAAAAAGAATCAACAAAATAATCATTCAACACCTCATTATTGTGCATATCATCGAGCACTTGGTCATTCGACTAGGAAATGTCAAGTCTTGGGTGACAAAATTTAACAATTTCAAAAAAGGTATGGCTCTAGTACTCTTCACCATGCTTGATATAGTCCCTAGAGCAGCTTGTCCTCCGTCCATTTTATAATAATCAAGTTGGGGGAGGATAATTTTTTATAGGCTGACTCGCAAAAGTGGCGCCTCCCTCTCATTTGTGTTATGCTTCTACGTATAGTTATCCCCGTATTGTGATGTTTTGTTGATTGTTAGTTCTCCCTTGGCATCCTTGGTAGCATGAAGGTACATGGAGTAAGAATGTGTTGTGTCATTCATCTATATGTATCTTCATTCTTCTATATGTTGTTATGTACAATTTTGTTATTTTTCCTTGGATTATTTAGCATCCTTTCATGATTCAATTTATGTGTACTCTCATGTGATCTGTCTTCCATCATCTTCATATGTATGTGGCACCTTGTTGCAATGCTCGACGTCATACATGACTACACAAGCCACTGTGTATCATTCCGATAAACATTGCCTTGGATTTCTCATCCTAGGGGCAACCCCTTGTCGCGATTGAAAATACATATCATTTGGACATGTTCTTTTAGAGAGCTCCTGTGCCTGTTTTATATTCTTCCTCACTCTACCTTAAAGGCAATTGCTCCATGATGGAGTTAGCAATCACTTTAAGGTGGGGGCATATATCATGCTATGACCCTTACTCTCATCTTTCTATCAAACCTCTTGTTGATTATCTTTGTTACTATATTCTCTTGGAAAGGATTATGGAAATCTTGGAAGCAAGATCTTGACTCTATCTTGTTCTCCTAAGTGGAAGCTCCTTGGATGTTTGGGAGAAGGGTTGTGCCACTAACTAGAGTTTGGTAGTAAGGTCACATTGCCTTCTTATTCTGCAAGGCCTTACAGTGTAATTCCTCTTGTGGGAGGTGGGTTGTGTATTCCCTTGAATGGAAACACTTTTCTTAATGTGGGCTATGTGCATGATATTTTTGTACTTCTCTTGTGCTTCTCATTTCTAACTAACTCCTTAGCATTTTTTTTATCGCATCTTGGGGAATGATGCATGGTGATTGGACAACATTTAGATTGAGGTCTCCTTTGTCATGTTGATTCAAGGTCTTCCATTATATGTTTCTTGTGATTGATGTATGATGCATGTATTCTCCTCATATATTCTTATTCTCTATATATTATTCACGCCTCGCGTGTGCCTCACATGTATTTTCTCTATGTGTTCCTTATGTATTCTCCTTGAATGTTTTGTGTGTATTTTATGTGTATTCTATGTATACTTTGTGCCTTATGTGTATGCTTCATGTCGAGTGTGTATACTTTGTGTATTGTGTGTATGTGTTGTGATTTCTCAAGTGTATGCTTTGTGCATGTCTTGTCTTATCTCATGTTTGCTAAGTTCCTTGTATATGAGTGAATCATTTCATGTGTCTTATGTGTATTCCAATCATCATAGACTCCTATAATCCTAAACTTGGGGGCTTGATCACCCCTCGAATTTGGTGACATTCTATGACTTCTATGTTGTTGTATTTAAAATTTTTCTTCTCCATTATTTAGTGTGATTGTGAACGTAAGTTCATACCCACGCTAAAGTGGGGGCTAAATGTTACATCGTAAAATGTGTACACTAGCATTTTACACTTAGTTTAGCACCTGGGTGGACCTAAAATGTTTACACTTGTTAATCAGGAGCTATTTTAACACCTTTTTGAACATTAAATGGTTAATTCTTGATACTGATGATAAAACCTGACAAAATAACTATGAGACCGACCTAAGAACACCTTAAGTGACTTGTGTCAGGATTATTAGGCTAAAGGACAAGGGAACCCAAGCACCCTGGTCTCAATTTAGCCCTGACCTATTTTATAGGAATGTCGGCTTAAGGCATCTTAAGTGGTTCCTCTTGTCAACCTTATTTGGTTTTATTCATCGTTTGTTTGTGGGAATGCATATAAAAGAAAGTTAGTTTATTCATTTGAATATCTCTAAGTTCTCTAAGCAATCTAGGCACTCTTGCACTCTCTCTTCTTCTCTCTCATGCTCTCTACTCTTCTCTAAAGCTCTCTATGGTGGATTATTGATGCAGCACTAACTTATTTTAGGTCTTGTGAAGATCTTTCTACTTCTTTGAACTACACCAACTTCTTGAGTCAAGTTGTCACACTCCATCAAGCATGTTAGGGTTTCCATGCTCATGGTGACTTCTTTCCTTCATGTTTTGTTCTAGCATTCCATTCTACTTTAGATTTGTCTCTACCCTCCTAGGGAATGCACTTTTTATCTATCATCTTTGCTATTGTGGAGGTGGAAACATCATTCACGAAGCTTGACTTAGGCAAGATTCTAAATAGCACCCAACCTTCTCCTCTTTCCTTGTGTGCAAGTCAAAGAAATAGATTTTTGAAGGTGATTTTTGGGAAGAAGATAGAGCTTGCAAGTATAGACCCGGTGAAAGTATCAGTTTCTTCAAACCCTAAAAAAGGCCTAGGGCACCCAAGTGCCCTAGTCCTTGGTGTTTCTACTCCTAGATCTAGGTTTTGATATGATCCCTGATCCTTGCTATCCATTTAGTTTTTGGGTTTCTGCTTCCGACAGTCTATTATGCTTTAATCTTGCTCAATTACAGTTTCTTGTTTTGCCCTAGTTTGATTGGTTGGATTTGGTTGATTCTCCTTTATACAACAAAGGGACAAAACTTGTGTAGTTTGGCTCTCTTTCTTGGGTAGAAGCCAAGCTCGGCTTGTGTTCTAATGTTGGATAGAAGGTGCTTGACCTAGTTTGATCTCTTGGGCTAGTCTCTCTTTTCTATCTAACAATATTATAAACCCATTTCATTCTAAATAATTGTATATGAAACCTTGTTCCTTGATGATCATATTGGGTTTATCAGTTTTCCACCACATAGAATTTGTTTAACTATCTCTATGTTTAGGTATCTAGTTAATACTTCAATTTGGGGTGTAACACTTATTCATTTTAGAGTAAATAAATTCACAATGCTTAACTCTAAGGTGTACAAAATTAGGTTGGGTTCCTTTCTTTACCAACAAACCCTTTTTCTACCTTAATATCAATAAAGGACTCAATTAGGATTCTAGTAGACATTATACTTCCCTTAATGCTTATAGTATTTTTGAGCATTCATAATAGTGTTTTATAGCTATTTAAGACTAATAGTAATAAATGTCTTTTCATCTTATTAGATTTTGAAGTTACCTCTTTTATTAAATTATAGACCTTACTTAACTTCTTCGAACATCATAGTAAAGTAAATATCATTCACTATTTCAAAACCTATTTGTCTAACAATGAAACAACTCTAATAGAGACATACAAACAAATGAGAACAACCATCACTATAGGGAAAAATCAATAAAACAAGGTACAATTTCATGCCTTAAGGCTTAATGTAGTCTATATCAAGGAAAGATTACAATACCATGGACTAATATACTCAATCTTGATAATTGACAAGATTATACTTGCAACATCTAATTTAATGCTATAATCCAAATACTACATGAATGAATTATTGAATACTTAAGTCACACTAACACTATT